>OZ023264.1:32035483-34720483 GCA_964006375.1 Tillus elongatus
CAATCAGGTAATTAAAATATATACATGTCATTTCTGTAATTAAAAAGGATGAAGAAAATAAAGTTTCAACTTAAATACAATGAACAAGAGATTAAAAAAAAACAACAAATAAAGAAACTGATAAAAAATAATGTCTATTCTTTTTTCTTCCACTTTTTTTTTTAGAACTTAAAAAATAAGGAAGTTCCGTCCACACCAAACAACATCTCATCGTTCCACCACTTATACTGAAAATCTTCCAGCGCATTTCGGCCAGAGAACCAAGCAAACTCTGTGAGGATACGGGACTTTAATCTATTTTTGAACAAATGAATATATGGTCCATGCTGTTGTCCATTTTTCATTTTGGCTATGAAAGCGTTGTATATAGTGTATTTGGCTAGATTGCACAAATAGTTAACAAAGTTCGATGATTGGTTGCGGGAATTGGAAGAGATGCCAGCATATATATCTCGAGTCTGGAGGTTGGAACTCATGAGCCTTAACTTCACTGTATCAATGAAAGACCAAACCTGCTGCACTTCTGAACAAGATATCAGTAGATGCCACGCTGTATTTGGAACACTGCACAGAGAACAAACACTTGATATACGACTGCTAATCCTATGAAGGTAGATTCCATCTGCTAGCCTGTTCTTTGCCAACCGTACGGATACATCCGTTTCATATCCAAATGATAACTTTTGCTGAAAGCCCATCCAGTGTATGACATCGTCAGACCAGGATCCCTTCAAAGGCGAATTTACATGGAAGTATTTCAGTACTAGAGTCTGTTGAATAAGCTTTTTCTGGGTTCTGTTCATCTCAACTTCTTTTTTATCTGCGGTTTTAAAAAACATTTTAATTTTTCCGTTCCTTGCTTCCGATTCTGTTGGCGTGTCTATTACAACATTTTGAAGATTCTCCTTAATAAATTGGAAATTTCTCTTGAGAATATATTGGTGATCAGAGTCTCTAATGTGTATATTTTCAAAGGCTTCTAAACGGCCTCCATCTAAGATGTCAGCGATCGTAAAAAAACTATTAACAAACCAAAGACTGGAAAAATGAATGTTTGGTAATATTCTGGAGTTGGTTAATGGAAAGGTTTTATACCCATAGATAGTCTTTACGTGATCTGTGATGTAAGTTTTCAGTGTTAGTGAAGCCTCCAGAACTGAGTCTATATACTTAGAAACATTCGATATACGGACGTTAGGTTCAATGAAGAACGTCTGCCATGTGAGGTTGGCACCATAAACAGATTTCAGAAGGTGGTTTGTGAAAATATACCACTTAGCATTTTCGCTACACTCCAAATATTTTAACATAAAGTTTATTCGAAAGTTCCTGACCTTAGATGGAACATGTACTAGACCCATACCACCATACTTCACCGGCAGACAGAGATGATCAGCAGTTAGCCAATGCTTTCGGGAAGCCCAGAACAAATCTATGAATATTTTTTGTATTCTGTTTAGGTAATCGTTATCGACCGGAAAAATCTGAAGATGATACCAAAGTCTCGGAGCAATTATTTGGTTTATAACCAGGGATCTTCCTTTCCAAGAAAGTGACGTGAAAATACCCTCCCACTTCTTACACTTATCTTTTATTTTGTTATAAAGTTGCTCTAAGACCTCTTGATCGGCGGACAAAATATCATTTTTGTATGATATTCCCAGTATTTTTATTTCACCAGACGATGACCAACGTATATTTCCAGTAGTGCGAAAATTATTCTTGAGACCTCCCAAACAGTAGCCTCGGCATTTTTCCAGATTGAGGACTGCACCCGAGTTCCTTGAGTAGTCACTATAGCACTCCAAAGCCATGTTTACTTCATCAGCAGAAGTGAGCGTTATATGTACGTCATCTGCATATGCAGTCACTCGAAGATTATGTTCTGTATTTTCTTGACCTGGTAGTTTAAAGCCTGTCAATTTTGTTCTTAACAGGTGTAACAAGGGTTCAATGGACAGTGTAAAGAGGATTCCAGATAACGGACATCCTTGTCTAATACCTGTGATGAACTTGATAGGAGCTGTTATGAAATTTGATACTCTTATATTACACAAGGCCCCTGTATATAACATTTTTATGTAATTTATCATATTTGAGCCAAAATTATATTTTCGAAGTGTGTGAAACAGATACCTATGGCTTATTCGGTCAAAGGCTTTGCTTTGGTCAAGTGACAATATAGCAGCATTAGATTCTGTCTTGTTGACATACTCAATAAGGTCTCTATATAGGTGTAAACCATCATAGATCGATCTACCAGGGACACAAAAGGATTGGTCCGGATGAACTAGTTCATTAAGAACATTTGATATTCTGGTTGCGAGAGATTTCGAAAAGATTTTATAATCTGTTGTCATTATAGATACTGGCCGCCAGTTTTTTAATAACCTTTTGTCACCTTGTTTGTAGAGTAACGACATTATAGCTGTTCTCAGAGACTTTGGAAAACACTGGATTTCTATAGACTTATTTATCATATTAAGGTATGGTTTTTTTAGCCTAGTCCAAAAGCATAAATAAAACTCAGGTGTTAGTCCGTCTATTCCGGGGGCTTTATTCTTATTAAGCGATTTTAAAGCCTTTGTTATTTCTTCCAGTGTTAAAGGAGCATCCAAGTCTGTCTTTAGTTCCTCGCCAATCTGTGGGAGGCCCTCAAACAAGCGGTCATCCAAGGATAGATGTTCCTGAGGGTCCTCATAAATATCCTTAAAATATTCATTCACAGTTTTACACATCTCTTTTGGGTCATTAAATGATCTGTCATTTTCAAAAATTTCGGTGAGAAACACTCTTTTAGAAGTTGTCGGTAAAATAGAGATAGCGGTGGGTCTATCAGCTTCGTGTAGATTTTGCAGTTTTGAGGCTTGAATTTTATTTTCCGTAATATTTTTAAGAATATCTGTAATATCACTACTTACTCTGAAAATTTCTGTGATGTTATAACTATCCCTCCTAATTAACTTGTTTAACGAGTTTTTAAAATTATCGAGAGCACAATTTTCCTGTGTTTTTTTATTATTTACGTATTGTCTTGTTATTTCCATTATTTCTTGCTTGAGCGTCTCCCAAAATTCACAATGGTTTTCTATATTTTCTAGGTTTAATGAGTCCAAAAAATTGTTTATACAGAATATATAGTTACAATCTTCTAATAGTGAATTATGAAAACGCCACACCGGGTTTTTAAAGCTATGCATCTTTGTTTTTATTAGAAACGATATTGCTAAATGGTCAGAAAAAGAAGGTATCAGTTTTGAACTGGCGAGTATTTCTGTCAAGTTATCTGAACAATAACCTCTATCAATTCTTGATGCTGAATCCCTTGTGTAAAAGGTGTAACCAGGAATGTTTGGTGACGTTATCAGCCACATATCAGAATAGCTAAATTCCCTTATCAGATCCCCAAGAGCATCCGAGAGTCTAGTATTTCTCTCCCGTGAACCCAGTCGATCTCTGCCTGGCCGTAAAGTACAATTAAAGTCCCCCAATAACAACACATAATCAGAATTGGGTATCGTCTGAAGTGTATCTTTTAATCTTAAAATACAAGACTGAGACAGATCATTTTCATGAGGAAGGTATATACAAAAAATATGCATTACTGCTTCCTGGATACATACTGTTAGCCATTGGATATATCCATCTATTACTATGTCGTTTTGGAGAATGCATACATGGGGGGAATTTTTTACAGCAATAATTGTGCCCGAATAGTCCCTCACTGGTGGATTAAAGAAAAACTGATAAGACGATTTTTGTGATGATGGTGGAAGTGGGCAAGAAGAGACATTAGTCTCCTGCAGGCATAGTATGTCAGGAAAGTTTTGTTCTAAGAATGTTTCAAGGGTCAACCATTTGATCTGACTTCTAACACTTTTTGTGTTAAGACTCATGATTTTTAATTTATACGCCATTTTTATTATTATTATTATTAATATTAATATATGAGAAAAAAAAAGGGGAAAAAAAGTTTGGTAACAAAAAAAAAAGGAGGAATGAGCTAAAAGGTTTCAGAGGAAGATTCTGTATCGGATGCTGTACATCTGTTAGTCTCCAAGGAAACTGCCAATCTTTTGCATCGCTCTTTTAGAGCTCTGTGTTCAATGTTGGGATATATTTCGGATATCATCCTGATTAATAGTGGTATTTCTGTTGTATATTTTTGTGCCACAACTATCGGATTATCTTTTCCTTTCACTTCCAGCAAAAAAGCCTTGAAGTCTTCATGGGACAGGATATAGCTCCGTTCTTCAAAAACATACTTAAACGACTCATAAGCTTCTGAAGGTTCTGGGTGGGCCTTTCTGTTTCTTTTTCGCTGTTTTACTTTAGTTTTAGGTGGAGCCGGCTGCAAAAAATCCAGATCTTGTGAGCTTTGAGGTTTTTTCTTTAAAGTAGCGTCATCTGACACTTCAGCCTCACTTGTAGCTAACCTTTTAAGACCCATTTTATCAATATTTGCCAAAGTCCCTGAAGTGGACTGTAAGTTTCCAGTATCCACTCCAGCAGAGTTTATAGGCTCCTGTGGATGCATTGTATCTTGGTCCTCGTGCGGTTGACGTTGGGGAACATCAATTTTATTTTCAGGGCAGTTTCTGGAGATATGTCCTTTGCTGTTGCACACTAGACATTTCAAGTCATCACTTGAGAGAAAAATTCTGTATGCATCCCCTTCGAAATTTAGAACAATAGACTCTGGAACTTTACTTTGATCTGGAACAATAAACACCTGCCTTCGGAAACTACAAACATGAGCATATTGTGGAAGGCCAGAACCGACACCTAGAAATGTTATTGGCGATACAATTTTCACACCGATATTTTGTAGTTCTTTGACAATTTCTTCGTTAGGGATGATAGGAGAAACATTGGATAAAACAAGTCTGCTCGCTGGGGTGATTAGTCGCCTTGCTGGCAGGAAAACAGAACCAATAGTGATACCATTATGCTCAACCATGAATTTATCAACACATGGTTTAGATTTCAAATAGATACATACTCTCCCATTTGATATTTTAGAAGCGAACAGCACATTTTCTGGTTTAACAACATTTCCAACATTAATGATATATTCCATTATGGCAATTTCTTTATAAGATGGGAAAACTATTGCTTGGTCCTTTTTTGGATAATTTATTTGCTTGACAATATGTGAAAATAACGGCGTGGAGTTTGGACTTTTCCTAATCGGCGCAACATTCTCATTACGACTATCTTGATTTTGTGCCATTGGGTTGGGTAATTCTGTTTCTTTACTGTTATCAATTACTGTAGTAGCGAGGTTTATAACTGTATGTTCTTCATTAGCCTGTAAGTTTGTTTCTGGCTCAACATTTAAGGAGCCACCCCCGTGATCGGAGGCTATTAGTTCGGATTTGTCACCCATCTAGTTACTCGCCATCGATAGAGCTGGTAGGATGGACGTTTTAGTACACCGCCGTTAAAGCGGGCAATTTATTGTTTGATTGTAGTCAGTATACACAAGGAAATCAATGGGAGCCAGTATAAATAATTTCCAATTGTTTCAAGTTATCAGGAAGCAGTAAGATAAGAAGAAATGACACCTTTACCGGCGTTTAACAAAATAATCTTCTCTATCCTTGAATACTTATGATGTTTTACTTCGTAGTGTATATTCGGAATAAATTAATAAATAACTGTGCTAAATAATGCAGATCTAGCTACTTACAGTGTTTACTGAAAGCATCGACCCATTTTCACCATTTAACAATCACTCTTAACACTTTAATTTTACGAAAATTAACAGAGCTCACTTAAGAACGTCTACACAGAACTGCGTACTGTGTGTGTGTGTGTGTGTGTGTGTGTGTGTGTGTGTGTGTACGCATTAACATATATGTGGCAGACTCTGGCAAGTATAGTACCAGTTTGTGACGGTTCATCATTTTGTGACGGATTTTTTGGTCCGCCACAATTTTTATAGCTAAGAAACCGAATTACGAAGGTTAGTTTTGTACGAAAAACATAAAACTATGAGATCCGTTATAATTCGCTTACGGGATAGCAGTACTTACCTTGCTTAGATAACCATATTTGTGACAGTTTGAATAAAACTAGTAACAGCGCCCTCTGCATGAGTGTTTTAAAATAAGCATTACCATATTTGTGGAAGATTTTTTAAACACAGACACAACAAGTTTGTGGCGGATTTCTAAAAATAGAATCTGCAGTGTTGCCGATTGAATGCAGTTCGTTTGTTGTGTCTTGAGTACAATCTTGTATGACTAAAAGGTTCAAGCAGGTAGTTTCTTTTGTCATCATGGAATAATACGGATTATATTATACTGCTCCTAAGGCAAGATATCCACTAAATTTCATTAAAATAACTTTGTAATATACATGGTAAGGTCTCTCCCAAGGCAACATATGTAGTAAATAGCCATCAATAAAAGAGGCACTTGCCAAGTTTCATCACAATCGGTTAGTTATTTTTTGAGTTATCGAATGGATACCTATATATAAACCATGTCCGATTATCCTGGATAACGAACTCATCCAAGCCATCAATAAAAGAGAGGCACTTGCCGAGTTTAATCAAAATCGGTTAATTATTTTTTGAGTTATCGGATGGATACCTATATATATATATATATATATATATATATATATATATATATATATATATATATATATATATATATATATATATATATATATTAATATAACGTGTTAGGGTTTGTTTATTAGAAAACTTTTAATTTCATTAAACAGCTGGTATTCTGTGCTGAAATCTTTAACGTGCCCAACATCCCATGGTACATGAGACTGACAGCTTAACGCCCGCACTTAAGGGCTGACCGTGCAGATGTTCAGATTGCTCAAACACAATGCCACAACCTCGGCTAATGTTAATTTACAGTATGTACTGAAAAATAATTTGGCGTTTCTACTGTGAGTTGAACGCGGGAGGCTTAGGCTTGAGCTATGTTGTTTATGTTTGCTGATTTTATTGTAAAGAAATACGAATCTGATTTATTGTACAAAGTAATGCAAACTAAAAGCTCGGTTTTTTGTTAGTTTTCGATTTAAAAAACATAATCTTTTCAACGAGGCATTGGCTGTCCATCCGTCGGTTCTTCCGTCTGAATGTTACACCTATAGTGTCCACATTCATTGACATAGTATTTTACAGTTCACATACAGATGTACTTTCACACTTAGACCTAGGGGAAAGTAGTTTGATCTCCCTGTTGTCAAAACTACCCATTTAACGGGAAGGGAATGCCAGAAAAAGAAACTTCCGTAAATAGTGAAACTAATAGTGTCTCCAAAGTTAGAAAACTATGAATACTGGCTCTTTTGTAATGGGAGCAGTTCATTTGTTGTGTCTTG
Source organism: Tillus elongatus (assembly GCA_964006375.1). Taxonomy (NCBI): domain Eukaryota; kingdom Metazoa; phylum Arthropoda; class Insecta; order Coleoptera; family Cleridae; genus Tillus; species Tillus elongatus. Next base: position 32,042,840 of record OZ023264.1, read on the forward strand.
AGTATAATCATGTATGACTAAAAGGTTCAAGCAGGTAGTTTCTTTTGTCATCATGGAATAATACCGAATATATTATACTGCTCAGGGTAGTGTTGTGTTTGTAATAAAACATTTAAGGCAATATCTGTCTTTTATAATAAGAATATATATTTTATACTTATAAGATGTGCATTTTAATAATAAATCGAATGCCCAAGTATTGAAAACAATTCCGAGACGAAGCTTTATATATAAATAAATTTAAAAAGTTCGGGACGCAGCAAGTGCGTTATGGTAGTGAATTTTTATTAAATGCTTCAACCTTGAATAACTCAATTTTCTATAAACTTAAAAAGTTTAGTTTTGGTATGTAGTAAGGCCTTTCCTAAGGCAAGATATCCACTAAATTTTTTAAAAAAGCTTTGTAATATTCGGAGAAAATAATTTTTTCTAAAGAAAATTTAAAATTTGAATAACTCAATTTTCTATAAACTTAGAAAGTTGAATTTTGGTACATGGTAAGGTCTCTCCCAAGGCAACATATGTAGTAAATTTCATTAAAACATTTGTTATTTTCGAAGAAAAATTTTTTCTAAAGAAAACTCAAAATTTTTCCGGAAAACCATGTCCGATTATCCTGGATAACGAACTCATCCAAGCCATCAATAAAAGAGAGGCACTTGCCGAGTTTAATCAAAATCGGTTAATTATTTTTTGAGTTATCGGATGGATACCTATATATATATATATATATATATATATATATATATATATATATATATATATATATATATATATATATATTTGAAAATTTGAAAATTTGAAAATTTATTCACACCATACATTCACAAGCTTATACATATCAAGTCTATTTACATATCAGCTAAGACATCTAAGTCTATTGACTTGTGTATGCCTTTTACACTTTTACAAGTTACACAATTTATGACGCTCAGAGCCATGCCTCTCTATTGCCGATGAGCAACTTGAAAACAATCACAGCCTCCACACCAATACTTAAACAAAACTAAGATCACACAAAACAGACTACCTTTATTTCTTAAAGCTCAACACTTCTACGACCATAAGCATCAGGTGAAATTCCAAGAAGAACAATACAAAAGTAAGCAGTTTCACGAAGCAAAATACACAGCACATCGATCGCGCGGCCGTATGATACAGACATGGAACATTACATCCCCACTTCCCCTCTGTGCCAAAGCATCTTCTGAAGTTATCGCAAAAATATTTACCACAGCACATTTATCACAGCACCGTTAGGTTTCCCCTCTACACCTCATCCTCAACCATTCACTCACAGAAACAAAAAGAAAAAAGAACAAGAAAACAAACAACGAACCATTCACTCTTACTCGCGTCCATATACCACCCCACATCCATGTCCTTGTATACCATACCATCACTCCCCAGGCACACTCTCACACTCATATACAGCCACATACAGATCTTTACACACAAGCACTTAGCCATTCACTTACTCGCTTGCTCACTCACACATGCCCAATCATCCATTAACAATCGCCAGGAATGAATCTTTTCTCTGTATTAGGAAATCTTTAGCCTTTTTCTTGAACTTGTAATGTATCAGTCCCTTTAATTCTCCAGGTATTAAGTTATAAAACTTTGGGCCGTAGTACCACAAGGATCGCTGAGAAGCATTTTTGACTCTTAGTGGAACTGACAAGTCATCATTTACACGAGTCCTCGTTGTATAACCATGTGTCATTCTTGCCTGTTTTGCACTGTGTACATGCATATATTTTAGTGCTTTTAGCACAAATAAGCTTCTCAGGTCCAATATTTTGTTGTCACAGTTGTACAGCAATTTAGTCGGGTATTGGACATCTTTCTTATATATGACCCTCAGTATGAAATTTTGTGTGATCTGCAGGGAGGAAAGAGCACTCTCATAACATACACCCCAGGACAATATGCCATACAAAAATATCGACTCAACCAATGCTCTATATAACACAAGTTGATTTTTTATCGTAAGTACACTCCTCAGTGAGTAGAATTTGCTGATTAAGTTTCTCATCCTTTTGTTAATGTAATCAATATGATCATGCCACTTGAGGTGCTGGTCAACAACAACACCAAGATACCTAATACTTTGTATTCTTTCAATGGGGTTAACACTCCCCACCACACTTAAATCTCCCAAGTCTGCAGGTAATGCCGCGTTGGTAGGAGAAAATGTCATATATTTCGTCTTACTTACATTTAAAGAGAGCAAGTTATCATCCAGAAGTAATTTCATAGTATTTATTCCTCTCTCAGCTTTCTCGATAACTTCAGTCCAACTTTCCCCTTCAAACAGCAATACAGTATCGTCAGCATATGCTATAGTCGAGCACTCTAGGTTTTTGTTCTCTAGTAGGTCATTAATATAGATGGAGAACAGAACTGGCCCCAACACAGAACCCTGTGGCACACCAGCCTCAACAGTCATTGGTTTTCCGACTGTTTTCCCCACTTTCACTGCTTGTGTACGTGTATGCAAGTAGCTCCGGAAGATCTCCAAAACCGTACCTCTCACTCCAATGTCTTCCAGTTTGTTTAACAATTTTGTATGTGATACGGTATCAAATGCCTTACGTATATCGAGGAATACTGCAACAGTCTTCCTACCCAAGTTAAACCTTTCCAACACTCCTGAAGTCAAAGCCAGCAAGGCATCTTCCGCTGACATGTTTTCCCTAAAACCATATTGATATCTAGAGATTAGGTTATGTTTATTTAAGTAAGATGCCAGTCTATTTTTCAAACATTTTTCGAACACCTTGGCAACACTGCTGACCAGACTAATTGGTCTATAGTTACCAAAATCCCGGGGGTTCCCTGACTTGTGGATGGGAATGACTATACTATCCTTAAATTGGGAAGGTACAATGCCCGTTTCAAAAATGCAGTTAATTAAATGCGCCAGGGGCTTAGATATGTATTTATGGCAGGTTTTTAATATTTCAGCTGTTATACCATCCCTACCTGGAGCGCTATGTAATCTCAACTTACCTATATTTTCAATAATTTCGTTTTCCCCAACGGGCTGTAAGAACAAGCTATCGCGAAATCTGTCCTTCGCATCGCTTCTAATGGCTACCCTATTTCCCACATTACCAGAGACATATTTCCCAATTGCAATATAATGTCTGTTAAACGTGTCAGCTATCTCTACCTCATTCTTTATCTCCGAACCATCATCCGATATGAAGAACTCAGTCTCAATCCCTTTTTTAACCTTTCTTTTATTTATCGCTTCGTTGATGGAATTCCAAATTTTTCTGTAGTCACTACCTGCATCCTGAATCCTCTTTTGGTAGTAGTTATTTCGTACATTACGAATGAGATGCGTTAAATGATTCCTGTAGTTTGTATACACAGTTCTGTCAAGACTACTCCCTGTCCTTATCCACCTTCTCTTCAACTTGTCCCTCTGCTTCATAGATGCTATGAGTCCATTTGTTATCCAAGCCTTTCTTTTGGTGACCTCTTTACAAATGGTCTGTCTACAATGTTGCACGTGATCTTCCAACTTCTCGGCAAATGCATCCATCATACTCTGTGGGTCCTGAGCACCATAAACCGCCGACCATACTTCACCACTCACCCTCTCCGTCAGCCGCTCGAAGTTAATTATTTCAGTCATTCTATTTTTCGGACGCTTACAAAGTTTATGCCGCCCAAACTGTATGTTTAGCAAGATCGGATGGTGATCAGTAATACCACACGAATAATTTATTGACCTCATCTCAACACTTTCATCCCCACCCCTTACAAATATATGATCGATGCAACTGGATGTAGTGTCGGTAACTCTAGTTGGGGAGGTAATACACGGGGCGAAACCATAGGATTGAAGTATGTTTATATAGGTTGTAGAAATGTCCCCATATACACTGGGAACACTCTCACCTATGTCGATGTTAAAGTCTCCCAAGATCAAGTCTATATCACCTTTTCGATTATTCTTTAAATGTGTATCCAGTTCTCGCAAAAACAGTTGGCAATCACTAGAAGGGGGTCTGTAAAAGCCATACAAATTTATGGTTTTATCCTTGACTTTCATGGTTGTCTTTACAAATGTAATTTCTGTTAGCTTAACCTTAGCCACTTCCACCGTCTTCACCTGATCGTTCAAATAGACAACCACCCCATCATTCTGATTAAACCCACCTTCGCTGTAATGCGCCTGAAACCCCTCTATTTCATACTGAGATATGTCACTCACATTCCACGTTTCAGTCAATACTATAGCCACAATGTTTGCTCCTGCAATACTATGCAAGAACAAGACTAACTCATCAAAATTTTTTCTCAAGCTTCTTATATTCAAGTGCATAAAGGTTACACCATAACTATCTGCCCCCAGGAGAGACAGACATTCTTCACTATCATTACATTTCATCTCAGCCACCCGATCGACGCCGTGCAGTATATTCATAATGTTGTCAAATTCTCCCATATTTTACCGTATCAATCAACGGAAAGTAAAAAAAGAAAAAAAAAACCCAGATCACAAGTGCTCAGCTGTGAATGCCCTCCAGATCAACACAACTCGGAACGATTTCACAAATACTCAATAAGTAAACAAAACTACCATATTAAGATAATTTATACACATATATATGAATCCCCTTTCAAAGTGATCCTTAAGCCTATACACAAAACAGAAACTACAAACTAACAAAAGAAAAAAAACAAATAAAAAACAATCAAAAGCAGCACTAAATCTATGTCAACTATTCAGTTAATTTCCAGTACTTTATCAGTCATTCATACATCAGGCAATATACACTGATTTGCACAAAAAAGACACCATCCACAGTTTCTCCCACACAAGCGCAGAGCCAGTTGCAATTATCGCAGCCGCTACTTCTGACCCGTCTTAGGCACCGGTGTTATCTGTCTCCTCTCAGCCTGTCTAGTGTTTGGTTTCCCGCTTGCACTTGTCACACCCGAACGATAAGTCTTCTTCCCTGTCTTATCACTTTCCTTCGCCACCCCCGGACTGTTCGGCTCCTGGTTCAAGACCACCTCAGACCTCACCAAGGTAGGTGTCGACGGCGCACTGCTGGCCCTTTGTTCAGGTACAATATCATCCAGCGCTTCAGTCTCTGGCAAGTCCTCAAGGTCTTCTGCCCTAAACGTGTCACCATTCACACAAAGTTTCCCCGATTTAATATACGCGTTTTGCTGCTTACTACGAGCCAGCTTAAGATGTTTTCTCAGTATCTTTGCCTCCCTTTGCTCTTCCTCCGTCAGGTCCTGCGCCACAAATATTTTAGTTCCCTTTAACTTATATGATCTTGACAAGATGGATCTCTTTGTAATATAAGACAAGAACTCTACTATGATTGGCCTTTGTAATCCCCTGCCAATCATATATACATCACTCAAATCAGCCTCTGTTAAATGTATCTCAAAAGAGCGCTTTATAAATTCCAAGGTTTTCCCAATCAGATCCTCACCACCATCCACACGAAGTCCAAAAATCACGATGTTATTCTTCTTTAACCTCTTTTCCAACAAGTTTTGCTTTCTCTCTATCTTATCACACCTCACTTTAATGTCATGTATATCTTGTGTCAATGTCTTCAGGGCCAATAGCAAATTGGTATTTTCCCTCTTTATCTCTCTCTTAATTTCCAATGTATGTAGTTCAATCAACTGTTTTATCCTTTTTTCCAAATCAGTATATTCGGCAGCTACAGACATATTATTTATAATCTTATCAGTTTATTCCTTCCCAGATATGAATTCCAAAATTTAAGGTAAAATATAGCCAAAACATATACTTCAAACTCAAATATTATCCAAATGATGTGGTAACTCAACTTACGTGGCACGCAGAAACAACGCCCACAAAATTTGCTTCACAATCACTACACAAAGTACATTTATCTTCGACTCTAAACCAGAGTATTTAGATAAAAATGCAGACAGCCCGAATAACACGTCTACTCAATACAACTATAATACAACTATATATTTTTTTATATATATATATATATATATATATATATATATATATATATATATATATATATATATATATATATATATATATATAAATTGAAACTGACCCCGGATATGGGTTCTAGGGGTCCTAGTTCGCGCTCCTTTGAAAAAAATTTTGCAAAGTCTCACCATCTATACCTCTCTATTAGTGATTTTTTTAAAATAAAAATTCACTAAACCTTGACATTTTTTCGTTAAAACTCGAATAATATAACGTTTTAGGGTTTGTTTATTAGAAAACTTTTAATTTCATCAAACAGCTGTTATTCTGTGCTGAAATCTTTAACGTGCCCTACATCCCATGGTACATAGGACTGGCAGCTTAACGCCCGCACTTAAGCGCTGACCGTGCAGATGTTCAGATTGCTCAAACACAATGCCACAACCTCGACTAATGTTAATTTACAGTATGTACTGACAAATAATTTGGCGAGTTGAACGCGGGAGCCTTGGGCTTGAGCCCTGCTGTTTATGTTTGCTGATTTTATTGTAAATAAATACGAATCTGATTTATTGTACAAAGTAATGCCAATTAAAAGCTCGGTTTTTTATTAGTTTTCGATTTAAAAAACAAAATCTTTTCAACGAGGCATTGGCTGTCCATCCGTCGGTTCTTCCGTCTGAATGTTACACCTGTAGTGTCCACATTAATTGACATAGTATTTTACAGTTCACAGTTCACAGACAGATGTACTTCACACTTAGACATAGGGGAAAGTAGTTTGATCTTCCTGTTCTCAAAACTACCCATGTAACGGGAAGGGGATGCCAGAAATTGAAACTTCTGTAAATACTAAAACTAATTACCCTCGAAAGTTAAAAAACTATGGACGCAGAATGTACGTTATGGTAATGAATTTTCATGAAAATAATCTGGCACCTAACATTTGTTTTAATTCAATGCTTAGGTTTAATTTTCTTTCTTGTAACGCAGAGCTCTAAATTTGGTGTATAGTTTATTTTTATAACGTAAACCTATGTGCCAAATCTTGTCGCTATAGGTTTGTTATTTTAAAATAAAATAAAATAAAATTCCGAAAGAAAAACCAATTTTTTCTTGAAAACCTGGTCTGATTTCCCTGGCTAACAAACTTATCCAAGCCACAGAAAGGTACCTGCCAAATTTCATCAAAATCTTCATCATTATCTTTAGAGTAATCGGTGTGATACATATACATATACATATACATATACATATACATATATATATATATATATATATATATATATATATATATATATATATATAAAAGTATATACAGTGTGATGATAAAGTTTGGAACATGATTTATAAATGCGTTATTAAATTTTTTCAAGAAAAACGCTCGGACAGGTCGATTTCATCTATTCAATTTTCAACTTATGACATAAAAATTACATTTACGACACCTATTTCTGAACGGTGACGTCATTATAAGTTTTTTAAATTCAAGCATATTTTTTGCGGTTTTTGCATAGATCTGCTTACTACTTTCATGATGATGAAAACATCGGTACCTGACCACATTTTTTAAAATAGTGTTATTTACTTTAAAATTAGGAAACGTGAGTTTAATGGAAAAAATATTGAACCAAGGAAAACAAACAAAATCTAGCGCAAATGTTGAAATTGTTCTCCACCTACTATTTGACATTGACCGATACGAGTGCAAACACTTTGTATACTGCGCTAAAAAATGTCTGGACTAATTTGCTCCAGTTCAACACGAATTCTTTGCTGTAGCTACTCCAAATTATTTGGTCTCTTGAAATAAACTTTCGATCTAAAATAACTCCATAGAAAAAATCCAAGGGAGTCAAGTCTGGGGATCGCGGTGGCCACACAATGGCTCCTCGACGGTCCATCTATCTTTCACGAAATGTGGCATCTAGTGTGTTAAAAAATGATTTTGACTTTACTTTTTGTTCCACCTGTTAAATAGTTACATGACAACGTATCAAAAATCACAAAATCAAGTTTTCATTACTTTCTAAAACCTCATTATTCTAACGAAAACTCGTCCTAAATAAAAACGGTGAGAAATATTTCTTATTTCTTATTAAATTTACGTTTACATTTTTTAAAGTAAATAACGCAATTTCTTCAAAAAATTGTCATGTCAGGTACTATTTTGTTTTCATCATCATTTAAGCAGTTCTATGGAGGAGCAAAAAAATATGATTGTCATTTAAAAAAAATGATGACGTCATCATTCAGAAATAGGTGACGTCATAAATGTAATTTTTACGACATAAGTTGGCAATTGAAAAGATAAAATTAACCTGTCCGTCTGTTTTTCTTGAAAAAATTAAATAACGTATTTATGAATTATGTTCCCAACTTTATCATCAGACTGTATATATATATATATATATATATATATATATATATATATATATATATATATATATATATATATATATATATATATATATATATATATATATATATACATATATAAATTGAAAAATTTCTTTTCATCCTCTGCTGACGCTGACTTTTGTTAGTGAAACGATCGTCTGGTCTTTAAAAAGATGTGTTGTGGTGATTTTTGTTCTCCAATTGTACTTATTAGGCTCTAACATGTTGAATTCCTAATAAAAATATATACGAAACTCTTAATTCACTGTTGCCTATTTTGTATGCCTCAAATTGTCTAGCATTTTATAAGTTCGTTTATTTAGTATAATCAAAATATCTTAACAGCTGGTGTCATTATTATGATCATCTATAAAATGTCTTATAGTCAATCAAGTTAGCTCATATACTTTTTTTTGTAATTGGTTAATACGCCTGTCATAAATAAATCTATAATGCACATACTTTGAAGAGTTTAAATTTATTTGTAAGATATTTGCAACTTACAAACTGTATTATATTTAATAAAAGTAACAAAATGTTATTTTTTTGTAAAGTGAAAGAATATAAACGCTACATTATATATTGTTGTAGTTCAGGTGGAAATACAGCAAGCACTAGGTGAAGACTGGAACATGTGATGAACACTAATAGGTTCACTTTGTAGATTCCAATTCACCACAACATATATTTCCGACCTGACGATCGTTTCATTAACAAAGTTATGGTCATCAGAGTGATTAATAAACTAACCGATTAGTTGATTCATCCCTCTCTAACTTTGTTAGCGAAACGATCTCAGGTGAGAAAATATATTGTGGTGAATTGGGTTACCCAAAGTGTACTTACCTATTAATAAAGCTGTTATTATCTTATTATCTGACCAGACCTGAAGATCGTTTCGAACTAAGTTTGCGTCATCAGAGTGATTAATAAACTAACCACTTGTCTATCCATCACTCTGATGACGCTAACTCTGTTAACAAAACGATCGTCAGGTCAGAAAAATATGTTGTGATAAATTGGGCTCTCCTAAGTGTACTTATTAATCAAGCAAATATCTTATTACATTTAATAACTTACGCGGCTTGCTGGACACTAACTATATATAAATGCTGGGTATCCAAAAAAAGTCTAGTAAATCTATCTCTTAAAAATTATTTAAAAAGTAAAAATTTTCTTTGGAGGTGATTATTCATTAAAAGTATAAACATGAATATTCTGTATAATATTATCTACCGCTTTCTTAAATTTTACATATTGAGATTTCAAGCTCATCTTCTTTTATATTTGACATTTCTAAAATTGACAATTTTAAAAGCAAATTTTTTATAATTTCTAAGAGACGAAGTCAATTTTTAAACAGTCTATATCTTGGCTAAATAAGGACTTTAGAAACAATCAAACTTACAGAGTTAGCTAAAATATATTGATTTTGATAAAAAAGTAATCAGAAGATGTTTCTATACGAAGCGCTAAGTTTATATTACATAAAATAGTTGTCATTATCTCTCTCACAAACAAAAACTTTTTGCAGCAGACTATATATTTCGTCACACTTAAATTGCTCGGAAGGCGTAACATTTGACATCTGATGTTGAAGGCACACAATGTCTTACATTGGCGCATTGACCCTTCATCAGGAAAAAAGGCTTAACTGAATTATTTCCATAAGTTAGCTCTTATGCGTTATTTCTAATTACCCACTCATTAAAAATACTCCCATTGATATACAACTCTCTGTCTAGCTGATATTTGCTATCCAATTCATTATTTTAAATAGAACAATATAGGTAATGCATTTTTAGATTTTACTACACATTTTAAGAGACTTGTAGGACAGAGAAATGATTAAAATTGGCGGTTTTTAAGTCATTTAAGTTTTAATGGTATTTTTAGAGTCATTTTTTTAAGACAATCTTATGGCCACTCAAAAGAAAATATATCTAATAAAGAATTGTGTTGCATAAAGTAATTTGTAGATTATAGTTTAATTTAGAAGCTTAAAATGTCAGTTATTGCATTAATATTACCGGGTGAAATCACTTAGCTAAAACTTAGTAAAAATGTAATAATATTGAAGATACACTCTGTATGATCAAGTTAATTTTAGAGTGCTGTTTCCTAGAGTACTTTTTTGGTCGGTGTGTTAGCCTTTTAGTTTAAAGGCTTGTGGCCCTAGGGATTACATCGTGGGTAAACACTAAGGTTCATCAAAACCGTGTATGAGACCGAATTATTATTTGTTACAAATTGGTTGAATTTTGGAAAGTGTATTTGTTATATTGTCAAATATTTGTAATTAAAATGCACCCGATAATAAGTTATTGTTCTCATCTGATACGAATCGGCATAATTATTTGAACAAAAACTTGCATGCCCAATATAAGTATTTATCACCAAAAAATTATCATAATGTTACCTTAAGGTAAGTGGTCTTATTATTGGCGTTAATTTAAGTTTTACTTTAAGGGTTGGGCCAGTTATATGCCTTTTTGTTGAAATAAATACCACAGGATATATGGTTTATTATTTTATTTAATGTAAAAAAGTAAACAATTTACTGTATTGTCTGGTGGAACGTAATTTTAATATATTACGAAAACACAATAATTGTAAAATTTTAAATTAAGTGTCCAGGAAAACTGCGACAGATGTCCAAATTTAAATAACTCAATTTTCTATAAACTTAGAAAGTTGAATTTTGGTGCGTAGTAAGGTCTCTCCCAAGGCAACATATTCGTTAAATTTCATTAAAACAGCTTTGTAATTGTCGGGGAAAAATTTTTTTTCTAAAGAAAACTCAACATTTTCCCGGAAAACCTTGTCCGATTTTCCTGGATAACGAACTCATCCAAGCAATTAATAAAAGAAAGGCACTTGCCACGTTTCATCGAAATCGGTTAATTATTTTTTGAGTTATCAGACGGATACATATATATATATATATATATATATATATATATATATATATATATATATATATATATATATATATATATATATATATATATATATATATATATATACATATATAAATTGAAACTGGCCCCGGATATGGTTTCTAGAGGTCCTAGTTAGCGCTCATTTGAAAAAATTTTTGCAAAGTCTCACCATCGATACCTCTCTATTAGTGATTTTTTTAAATAAAAATTCACTAATAATAAATGCATGCATTTTAAAAACAACTGGTATCTGATTCTCTTAAGTCAGCTTTACATTACTATATTATATTAGATAATTCCAACAAAACTTAAGTATTTGGATACACTATTGTTTATATAGTAAGGAATGAAATAAATATTTTATTTGAAAGAGTTAATTTTTATTTCTGTTTGCCGTATGTCATCTGGGTGCCATGAAAATGGAACTGTTCATATTTATTTTGTTTCTCTGTAGTGACTCATTTTAAAAGGAGGCTGACTTCACGGAATGTGGTAAATGCAGATGTTTTCAAAGCCATTGTATATCCTGTATCTGCCTGTTTGACCATATGTACCTGTTGTTTAAGGTGTATCAAATTATCGATTCCCTAAAGAAAGTTAAACCGTCTTCAAAGAAGCGCTATACGAGAAATAATTATAAATATTGATTTTAAATATACCAATAGCTGTACCTCAAATATAATTTTATACACTAACTAGAAAATATGTAATATGAAATTATGAACCGGTGTCTTATTCTTAAACTAATTTTTAAGGAATGCATTTTTCATTTATAGTTTAGTTCTAATTTGGTTATAGTCAACCCCTTCATTGTAACCTATTATTCATTAAGGAGTTGAATATAAATTTGCAGGCTATTCGTCTTTAACATATTTACAGATAATTAGAGATTTATTTTGTGTTGAAAATGAGTAAACCGACGTTAGGTCCTCTAACCACAAAAAATCACAGGTTCTAATAATTTTGGTTTGTTGCATATCCTAAATAGCACAATTAAGTATAAACAGGAAAACCTCTTTGGGATTTTTTTATATTAAAATTGAGTGTCATTGTCTAATTAAATGATTCAGTTAAGAACGAGATTTTGTATTTTTGCTTGTTGCATTCTCTGAACAATGACCAATGACTATTTGGTAAGGAAATGCCACTGTCAGGTCAGCTCAAAATTGTGACTTTTCAATCTTAATTTTCCTTATTTAGTAAAAGGCAATAAACCGACTACAGGAACAACTTAATGTTACCACCCCAGGATTATCTGAACATAATAACGTCAAAACCCTACGCGTTTGCCCAATAATAGATCAATAAAAAATCACCCTGCTTATTAAATTCATCCTTTTTTAAAGCTGGTTGAAGAAGATTCAACGTGTTATTTTGTTATAGATTTATTTTGCAAAGAAGTTAGTACACTTGTTACCGATATCATAAACCTGAAGTAATAAATCCTTGTTTAAAAGAGTCTCTGTCAAGATTATTTTTTAAGCAATTCAATTAAATATAAATTTATACCCAGAGACAAATATTTTTAGCCTCCAAAAAGCTGCACTCACTGATTAAAGCTGTATAAATTTGTAAAAAAAGCGGCAAATGCGTATATATATATATATATATATATATATATATATATATATATATATATATATATATATATATATATATATATATATATATATATATATATATATATATATGTGTACTCCCTCCTTTGGGTTGGCTACTATAATGTATAGCATCAGTAAGTACATTCTATATATATATATATATATATATATATATATATATATATATATATATATATATATATATATATATATATATATATATATATATATATATATATATATATATATATATATATATATATATATATATATATATATATATATATATATATATATATATATATATATATATATATATATATATATATATATATATATATATATATATATATATATATATATATATATATATATATATATATATATATATATATATATATATATATATATATATATATATATATATATATATATATATATATATATATATATATATATATATATATATATATATATATATATATATATATATATATATATATATATAGAATGTACTTACTGATGCTATACATTATAGTAGCCAACCCAAAGGAGGGAGTACACAATTCTCAAGTAAAAAAAATCTCTGGACGCAGCAAGTGCGTTATGGTAGTGAATTTTTATTAAATGCTTCAAATTTGAATAACTCAATTTATTATAAACTTAGAAAGTTTAATTTTGATATGTAGTAAGGTCTTTCCTACGGCAAAATATCAACCAAATTTCATTAACATAATTTTCGGAGAAAAAATTTGTTTTCGAAAGAAAATTTAAAATTGAATAACTTAATTTTCTAAAAACATAGAAATTTGAATTTTGGTACGTAGTAAGGCCTCTCCCAAGGAAACATATATAGTAAATTTCATTAGAGCAGCTTTGTTATTTTCAGAGAAAAAATTTTTTTTGAAAGAAAACTCAAAATTTTCCCGGAAAACCTCGTCCGATTTTCCTGGCTAACGAACTCATCCAAGCCATTAATAAAATAAAGGCACCTGCCGAGTTTCATTGAAATCCGTTGATTATTTTTTGAGTTATCAGACGGATATATATATATATATATATATATATATATATATATATATATATATATATATATATATATATATATATATAGCGGCCACACCGAGTACAGAGAAGAAAATAAGCAATTGCGAATCCAGAGTAAAAGTCTTTATATCTCTATTTCTCTCTTTAGCTGATCCCGTTTAAAAATGAGTTTGTTGGCCCACGCATGGAATACGCAATAAATTAGATGCTTTATAGGCAAATACAGTTTACAAGTGATATTATCTATTGCCTGTTACCATGTACGGGTGATATGTGATTCACGCTGTAAAATGTAAACAGAAATATGCAAGTTTAGAATAAATTGATATTCAAAGAGCCACGTGGCAACACTGTACCGAGAGGCATGTAACACATTGTTGACACTGCATTTATTCTGGCGGTTTTTCTTAACACAGTCCCAAATTACAATATATCTGGCAGACATTTGACACACTGCAATAAGAACTACAAATGTGACGGATCTCTTTATCTTCAATTTTCTCTGTAAGGAAGAAGTGTTTGTAGAATCAGCACGGTACTGCCATCTCAGAAACCGAAGAGGAACAAATTGTACTGTGTCGCTTCAAATCCGTCATATTCCGGGATGACGGTATGTCCGTCACAATAAATGTAATGCTTGTATGTATGTATGTATGTGTGTGTGTGTGTGTGTGTGTGTGTGTGTGTGTGTGTGTGTGTGTGTGTGTGTGTGTGTGTGTGTGTGTGTGTGTGTGTGTGTGTGTGTGTGTGTGTGTGTGTGTGTGTGTGTGTGTGTGTGTGTGTGTGTGTGTGTGTGTGTGTGTGTGTGTGTGTGTGTGTGTGTGTGTGTGTGTGTGTGTGTGTGTGTGTGTGTGTGTGTGTGTGTGTGTGTGTGTGTGTGTGTGTGTGTGTGTGTGTGTGTGTGTGTGTGTGTGTGTGTGTGTGTGTGTGTGTGTGTGTGTGTGTGTGTGTGTGTGTGTGTGTGTGTGTGTGTGTGTGTGTGTGTGTGTGTGTGTGTGTGTGTGTGTGTGTGTGTGTGTGTGTGTGTGTGTGTGTGTGTGTGTGTGTGTGTGTGTGTGTGTGTGTGTGTGTGTGTGTGTGTGTGTGTGTGTGTGTGTGTGTGTGTGTGTGTGTGTGTGTGTGTGTGTGTGTGTGTGTGTGTGTGTGTGTGTGTGTGTGTGTGTGTGTGTGTGTGTGTGTGTGTGTGTGTGTGTGTGTGTGTGTGTGTGTGTGTGTGTGTGTGTGTGTGTGTGTGTGTGTGTGTGTGTGTGTGTGTGTGTGTGTGTGTGTGTGTGTGTGTGTGTGTGTGTGTGTGTGTGTGTGTGTGTGTGTGTGTGTGTGTGTGTGTGTGTGTGTGTGTGTGTGTGTGTGTGTGTGTGTGTGTGTGTGTGTGTGTGTGTGTGTGTGTGTGTGTGTGTGTGTGTGTGTGTGTGTGTGTGTGTGTGTGTGTGTGTGTGTGTGTGTGTGTGTGTGTGTGTGTGTGTGTGTGTGTGTGTGTGTGTGTGTGTGTGTGTGTGTGTGTGTGTGTGTGTGTGTGTGTGTGTGTGTGTGTGTGTGTGTGTGTGTGTGTGTGTGTGTGTGTGTGTGTGTGTGTGTGTGTGTGTGTGTGTGTGTGTGTGTGTGTGTGTGTGTGTGTGTGTGTGTGTGTGTGTGTGTGTGTGTGTGTGTGTGTGTGTGTGTGTGTGTGTGTGTGTGTGTGTGTGTGTGTGTGTGTGTGTGTGTGTGTGTGTGTGTGTGTGTGTGTGTGTGTGTGTGTGTGTGTGTGTGTGTGTGTGTGTGTGTGTGTGTGTGTGTGTGTGTGTGTGTGTGTGTGTGTGTGTGTGTGTGTGTGTGTGTGTGTGTGTGTGTGTGTGTGTGTGTGTGTGTGTGTGTGTGTGTGTGTGTGTGTGTGTGTGTGTGTGTGTGTGTGTGTGTGTGTGTGTGTGTGTGTGTGTGTGTGTGTGTGTGTGTGTGTGTGTGTGTGTGTGTGTGTGTGTGTGTGTGTGTGTGTGTGTGTGTGTGTGTGTGTGTGTGTGTGTGTGTGTGTGTGTGTGTGTGTGTATCACACTGATAACTCAAAAAATAATGGACCGATTGTTATTAAATTTGGTGAATATCTTCCTTTTGCAAGTGGCTTGGATAAGTTCGTTAGCCAGGAAAATCGGCCCAGGTTTTCCCGGAAAATTTTGTGTTTTCTTTCGAAAAAAAATTTTCTCCGGAAATAACAAAGTAAGGGCAACCAAATTTGGTACACGGGTTTATACAATTATAGCTCAATTACCTACCAAAATTTAGCTATGTAGGTCAAAAGACAAAAGAGTTATAGGCATTTAAAGAAAAATAAATTGGACTTTTCCTCAAAACGTCAAAGTCATGATTTAAAACGTCAAAATTGGCAACATTTAGGCAAAGAACTTGAATCTAATACGGGCTATGGAAAGAAAGTGTCTCAAGAAGAATATTTTACAAACCCTGAAGTCTTAGTTTCAACTGTCATTGTCCTTCATTTAAATAAAATATTTCCAAAAAATTCATTTCAAATAGACCCTTTTGCTGATGCTTGGCAGAAGCCTTAGCTATAGAGTTTATTGTTTAATGGTATAAAAATTTTGTCGAATTTTCGTAAAAAATCAATAAAGCTCAATATATCAGTTATTATACAACATATGAAAAAAAAATGTATACATTAATTGTAGGGTGTCTTGAACTACATCTTAAAAAATTATTTCTACAATCACAGGTGGCCCATATGTTGTTGATGATACTTTTTTTTTTTTTTGTCAAACATGACTTATGGTATTGCATTTTTGCATTTTCCATAGAAATATAATGCATGTTTGTAAGAAAAGAAATTCTGGACGCAGCAAGTGCGTTATGGTAGCGAACTTTGATCACATGCTTCATATTTGAATAGCTCAATTTGCTATTAACCTATAAGGTTGGCCAAAAACGAGTTTTTTCGGGAACAATTTTATTTACTTTCGGAATTTTTTGTACATTTTCAAACAATAATTTTTTTTTGATAAAACATGGCACATTGTTTTTACTATATAGGTTATACTGGTAACCAAATTTGATGCCTGCTTCCTTAAAAAAAACACACATATTTGCTATTAAAAACATTTTAATTAAAATTCACTACCATGACGCACTTGGTGCATCCAGACTTTAATTAAGTTTAGTTTAAAATATTTTCTAATTAAAATAGAAATTCATGTGTTTGTATTTTTTGGAGATCCACGGAGACAGAACCCTCCATGAGTCTGCGATCCTCATCTAATTGAGCTAAAGAGACAGGCTTAGAATATTGTATATTTGAGCGGGGGTGCTGTCGTCCGCGTAACTGTGAACTGGGTTGGATGTGCTAGAGAGGAGGTCATTGATGTGGAGAAGAAACAAAGTAGGGGCTAAAGCTGAACCTTGAGGAACTCCTGCATTAATTGGATACTGTTTAGAGGAATGGCCATCCACAACAACAGAAATGTTCCGGTTGGAGAGGAAATTTGCTGTCCATGTACAGAGTTTTCGTGATAGGCCATAGGCCGGAAGTTTATTAAGCAGCGCTGCGTGCCAGACCTGGTCGAATGCTTTGGATATGTCTAGAGCGACAATCTAGGATTCACTGTGTAGTTCCATAGACTTGTTCCAAGAATGGGTGACAAAGGAAGGGAGGTCAGCAGTTGATCTGCGCTGACGGAATCCATAATGTCTGTCATGGATTAGACTGTGTTTTTCAAGAAATTTTAGTAATTCGGTGTTTATATACTTTTCCATCACTTTAGAGACGACTGAAAGGAGAGAAATAGGCCGTAGTTGCTGAAAAGCACTTTGGATCCTTTCTTGGGGACGGGTTGTACTCGAGCAGTTTTCCAGTTACTAGGGGATATGCCTCTATTGTAAGATGTCTGAAACAGGCTAGTCAGAATTGCTGGGATCTCGTCAAGGCCAGAGGCTTTCCTGTTATTAAGAGAAGAGAGCAGCTTTCGTACCTTTTTAGTTTTGAAAATAATATCTGTCATGTTATGCGCGACATCGGGGACTGTTGGTGGTTGAACATTTGGAGGTGGGTTGAGAGTGGAATTGCCGGCGAACAACGAGGCAAAAAGTTCAGCTTTACTCAGGGTGGTAGAAACAATTTCATCCCCTGAAACAAGAGGTTTGGAACGTGCTCTTGCAGAAATTATTCCCAGTAGATTTAGCAAGAGTCCAGAAGGGTTTGCTGCCGTTGGAGCTTGAGAGGACTTTGTTTTTGATGTGGTTATTAAACGAGTTTTTTGCCTCAGAAAGGATGCGGACATTTTAAAAATGCTATCTGGTCCCCTTGTGATTCTAGGTTCTCTCTTCTAAAACTCGTTGATTCTGCTAACATTTTCTTTGTTTTCTGTTGGTTAATTAATTTCTCCACTAGGCAAGCAGTGTATCTGTTATATTCGGCCACGTTCTTAATATACTTTAATTCTCTGGTATATCTACTTTTACTTAAAGGCAAATTAATAAACCTGTTTACTAAAAAATTCAGACTGACCATTTTTTGAGCGTACCTATAATGTGAGTCATTCGGAATGTAGCTTAGAGTGGTGGTTTCCTTTCTATGGACGTCGAATTCTAAAGTGTCTTTATTTTTCAGAACTAGTACATCTAGAAAGGAATATTTATTGTTTAATTTGGGAATAAAATATTCTATTCTGCAAATATTTGTGTTCAATACTGCGAAAATATCATCCATGTAACGAAACACACTCTAGGAAAATACTCACTTTCATTTTCAAGATCTGTTTCAAGTCTACCCATGAAAAGGTCTGCAATAAATGGCAATAGCGGGTTGCCCTTTGCCGTGCCTTGGGTTTGCTCACAAAACTCATTGTTAAATTGAAAAATATTTTGTCTAATAGAAAGGTTTGTTAAAATTAAATATTACTTGCAGACCTTTTGTTGTTAATTTTGTTATTGTTGTTGTTAGGTAGGATACAATGAGGTTACGCCAAATGAAATCAAAACCTCACCTTCAATCAATTTAACCTCTTTAAGTTGTTCAGTAAAAAAATCACTTGAATTTATTAATAAAATTACAGATACAAAATTCGCTAATAGTGTGTATATAGATAGATAATAAAAGAATACAGATACTTCCGCCAAACGAAATATGTTTATTTTGGTGTCGTTGAACCTCCCTAAATCGTTAGTGAAGAAGAATTGCAGAAGAATATAAATAAGGTTGTGGATATAAGATATTTAGAATTATCCATCCTCTGATGACACGAACTTGGTTAGTGAAACGATCGTCAGGATTTTTAAAATGTGTTGTGGTTATTTTTGATCTTTAAGTGTGCTTACTTTTGTATATCTTTTACTTGATGTATACATTTCTAATTTTGTATTATTTTTTGCAGAAAGACATATCTGAGGTGACTGTACCATTTTCCAAAAGTGTGGCTGAAGCGTTGCTGGAATATGTGTATACTGACACCCTGTCTAACCTGGATCATATGGATTTAGATCATTTATTTAGAATATTAGTTTTAGCTGACCAATTGTTTGTTACCAGGCTCAAGGAGCAGTGTGAACAATTAGTGACTAACCTGCTGAACTATAAAAACTGTTTACAACTGTTTAGCTTTGCTGAAATGTACAACGCAAACCGTTTAAAGATTTGTTGTAAGACATTTATTGTTGATAACATTGCACCACTTTTAGAATTAAGATTATTAGACTGTTTTGATGAGAATATCCTGAATCAATTGTCTGATTGTTATTTCGAACAGAATCCAAGCATTCGATGTCGTGTCATAACTCCATATTTGACAGCACCTTTAGATGAAGAGATCATCAGAATAAGCACTATGTATCCTGTCGATTTAGAACAAGAAGTTAAAAAACTACCTACAAAAACTGCCCAAAAGAGAAGGTCAAGGTACCATAAGAGCAGTCAGTCTGAAGCTCATCCTAAAAATGTTGATGGTAACAATGTTAGTAATGATAGCGTTGTACAGTTTCCTGATTCTGTTGAACCAGAAGCGTCTGTTGTTAATGATACCCATGAATGTCATTTGAGTGAAAGACTGAATGCCATAAAATTTGCTCAACAAAAAATAAAGGAAGATCCTTTAGAAGCTAACTTTACAAAGTTGTCATCTAATCACAGTATTCCATTTTCTGATCAGGATACCAGTGTTTGCATCTCACCGTCTTCCAGAGATTTTCCAGAGTTAAGTTGTAGCAGTAACAGTAATGATAATAGTTATTCTAAATCTGCACATAAATCTGAAAATGCTAACAGCAGTATCACTAGTAGACATAAAGTGTGTAAAATGTCACAGAAACAAAGAAAGAGGTTGTCTTCTGAAAGCAGTAGCAAAGAAAGTACCACTGTGATATCAGGTAAGAAAATAAATGGTTTGTAGTTAAAAATATAAAATTAGTGCAAGTGTAGTTGCTCTCTGAAGCTAACAAGAAAACACGTCTCTTATTTCGTTCTAGCTTGAAGATATTAATAAAAGTTTGTGACGCAGCAAGTGCGCAGTGAATTTTCATAAGAATAATATATAATATAGTACTGATTTAGCCTTATTTAAAAAAGTTATAAAAAATTCATTTATTTAATTAGGAACAGTAAAAATAAGGTACAGAAGGACAAGCAAAACATGGTCTCCAGCATAAATATTTATACAGTAATTTGGATACAAAACTCAAACAAACAAATTGATGTAAAGCTAGATGTATTCTCACCATAATTAGAAACGCAGACCGATTTCACGCTAATTATTGATAAACAGGATTTTTTATTTTTTTTCAACAACACATCACGAGGGCTTACAGCCTAAATACTATCGTACCGTGGCTGTCGACAAGGAGGAAGGAGGCAACTTGTTAATTCTGGACTTGAAGGTTTGGAGGTTCGGGGGAAAAGGAAAAACATGTGCCAGCAAGGAATTCCACAACTTGGAAGTCCCCGGGACAAAAGAACGGTCATAACAAGATGTTCTATGTCTGGTGACCTGGACAGTAAAAAGTTGCATTCGCTCTGTTCCCCTGGTAGATCTGTTGGGGGCAGCAGGTGGAGGAATTATGGAAGAAAGCTCCGCTGAGCAGTGCCAGTGCAGCTATCTATAAAAGAGAGAGAGGTCACCAACGGCACGTCGGTGGGCAAGGGATGGCAGTCTTTGGGTGAGGGTAGGGTCATCGATGAGACATATAGCTCTCTTCAGAATGGAGTCCAGGATAGCGAGTGTAGTAGCGGCAGCAGCACCCCAGATCTGGAAGCAGTATTCGAGGTTTGGTCTTATTTGTGAAGTATATAAGGTATAGAGATTAGCTGGTGAAAAGTATTTACGAGCGCAGAAGAGGAAACCTAATTTCTTAGAGCCGTTTCTGCAATTGATGTGACATGTTGGTGCCAATTGAGATTTCGATCCACAGAAGTGCCAATAAGTGAAAAGGACTCATTACTTTGAATAACTTGATTGTTCATTGTGATGGGTCTAGGGCTGGTGTATCTCTTATGAGAAAGAAAGCAAGACTGTGATTTGGTGGGATTGAATTGTACATGATTTCTACTTCCCCAGTCTAATACTTTTTGGAGATCCACGGAGACAGAACCTCCATGAGTGTGTGATCCTCATCTAATTGGGCTAAAGAGACAGGCTTAGAATATTGTATATTTGAGTGGAGGGTGCTGTCGTTCGTGTAACTGTGAACTGGGTTGGATGTGCTAGAGAGGAGGTCATTGATGTGGAGAAGAAACAAAGTAGGGGCTAAACCTGAACCTTGAGGAACTCCTGCATTAATTGGATACAGTTTAGAAGAATGGCCATCCACGACAACAGAAATGCTCCGGTTGGAGAGGAAATTTGCTGTCCAGGTACAGAGTTTTGGTAATAGACCATAGGCCGAAATTTTATTAAGCAGCGCTGCGTGCCAGACCTGGTCGAATACTTTGGATATATCTAGAGCGACAATCTGGGATTCACTGTGTAGTTCCATCGACTTGTTCCATGGATGGGTAACAAAGGAAAGAAGGTCGGCAGTTGATCTGCTCTGACGGAATCCATACTGCCTGTCGTGGATTAGACTGTATTTTTCAAGAAATGTTAGTAATTCGGTGTTTATATACTTTTCCATCACTTTAGAGACGACTAAAAGGAGAGAAATAGGCCTGTAGTTGCTAGGAAGCGCTTTGGATCCTTTCTTGGGGACGGGTTGTACTCGAGCAGTTTTCCAGTTACTAGGGAATATGCCTCTATTGTAAGATGTCTGAAACAGACGAATCAGGACAGGAGCAAGTTCTGGTGCGCATTTTTTGAGAACAATTGCTGGGATCTCGTCAAGGCCATAGGCTTTCCTGCTATTAAGAGGAGAGCATCTTTTGTACCTTTTTAGTTTTGAAAATGATTTCCGTCATTTTATGCGTGACATTTGGGACTGTTGGTGGTTGAACATTTGGAGATGGGTTGAGAGTAGACTTGCCGGCGAACAACGAGGTAAAAAGTTCAGCCTTGCCCAGGTAGAAACATCATTCATCCCCTGAGACAAGAGGCGGGAACATGCTCTTGCAGAAATTAATCCCAATAGATTTAGCAAGAGTCCAGAAGGGTTTTCCTGCGTTGGAACTTGAGAGGACCTCGTTTTTGATGTGGTTATTAAACAAGTTTTTTGCCTCAGAAAGAATGTGGACATAGCGGTTTCTTGCGTCGTTAAATGCTTGACGGTTTTCTTGACTGGGATTGTGTAGAAGCGTTTTGTGAGCTTTGACCTTTTCAAGTCTGGCCTTGTCACAGGATTTAGAGAACCAGGGCTTGTGAGTGGCTGCAAAGGTTTTCTGTGTACGTGGAATAAATAATTCCATGCCAGCTTGCATAATTTCGTCGACGTTTTGTGAGATATCAGAGGGGTCAGGATGAGACAAGCAGACAGACGCCCATGGAAATGAGGAAAAGTGATCTCGCATTTCGTCCCAGTTCGCGGAGTTGTAGTGCCAAACGATACGTGGCTGTGATGACTGTGTGACCTCGGGTTACATTGCGCAGGAAGCAGTGACCATGCCGTGGTCTGAGCGACCAAGGGGGGCGGTGACTGATATCTTATAGCAGTCAGGATTTGTAGTAAGCAGGAGATCCAAGGGATTTGAGCTGTGCGTTGGGATGCGAGGAAAGTAAGTAGGTTGTTGAACCATATTGGCTAAAGAATTGCTGACTGGAAAGACCTCTGCTGCTCTCCCTTGTGGATCGGTTGTTGAGGATCCTAGCCATTCCTTATTATGGGCATTGAAGTCACCAAGAATAGTGACCTCGGAGGAAGGATATTCGGAAATCAGATGGTCGGTTTTTTCAGAAAGGTAGTCAAAGAGCTGGACAAAGTTGTTGTCAGAAGGTGACCGGTAAATGCAACAGATGAATTTACTTGCAGCCCTGAGAGAGAGTTTTATCCATAGTGTGTCTTTTCTTCCAGCTTCTAAATTGGGGAGTCTGGTGCAGGGTAGATTGCTACGAACGTACACACACACACACGCCTCCATGTAATCTAAAGGAAGTAAGGAGCTCATACCCTCGGAAATTAAGGTGATTAGTGGCTGTTTTGGCACTGGTTTGAGTTTCGGTGAGGAAGAGGAGTTGGGGCCTATTAGCCTGGAGGAAATGGTGGACGGAGTTCAGGTTAGGATTTAGGCCACATATATTCGAGAAGGATATGTTAAATCTTGATGCTGGCGCCCCCTGTACACCCCTCTCCCGGAGATCCGAATTGAGGGGTATTTTACCTCCGGAATCTTTTGTACAAGGTGGAGCCATCATCATTTTTGGTAATAAGGGAAACCGACTCATACACCAGAACCGGAAACGTCCGTTGGGACTTCACCAGTCCCTTGATGTAAGAGGTGGTACCTCCTCGGGCGTGAAAAAAAATCCTTTACTATCACGTAAAGGAAAAGTCCACTACCACCTACCATATTGCAAGTATACTACACCAGCCAACTATTAAAGAGCTGACCAGTTCTAGAACTTGCGTAAAATATTCAACAAAAAGTACACTAAAAAGCTGAACATAAAAAAATCTTGTGGTTCATTCCTTGAGCGTGATTGTATGCATGCAGGACGAAGTGGGTTTCTGTCCCCTCACCCAAAAACACAGGGGGTTGTTTTCCCCTTGTGCATGCATACAACCTCCTTCAATGCATAAATCACAAGAAAAAATTCTTGGGAGCAACACCAAGAAAGTTACGGGACCTGGGGGAATATGGGTGTTGTATGGGGTAGGCGGGGTTTAAAGGAGGTATTGCTGCAAAATGTGAAAAACTCAACTTTTCAAAGTCCGACGAAGTGGTTTTTTTGGCATTTTCCGCTCATATTTCCTCCCCGCCCAGGACCCCTATTCATTCTTGGTCTCTTAACTTTCTTGGGGGATGTTCAAACAAATGTGTCTTATGCATCCAAGAGGGATTCAATGCATGTTTAAAAAAAATCTAAAAACCTTTCGTGCAGTAAACTGCAAACTTACCGAAATTACATTCCACTTCTTTGCCTATGTCTTTTTCGGATAATATAGAATACAGCACTAAATTAAATAGGTTCACTTTTTTTTATATTACATATATAAGCAGAAGATAAGTATAATTAAGGAAGGGGGCTTAATTAACATTGTAACAACAACTGAAAAGTAGAGAAGTTATTTAGAGTGTGTTAACAGTTTTAAACATGATTTCACCATGTTACAGTGGTATCTTGATCATAAAAAATTACTTAACTGTAGCAAAAAATTAGTAAGATACATTACTAAAAGCTAATAAAAACAACAGTTTAGTAATTTGTTAAGAGGTTTTGAGATGTGATGAAACGTCACACTCACTGTACTGCAGCATTGACATAATATTAGTGAATTTTCTTAAAAAAAATTCACTAATGAGGAGATCCCGACTTTTAGATCTTGAAAAAATTTCTTCAAATGACCGCTAACTAGGCCCCCTAGAACACATATCCGGGGTCAGTTTCAATTTTTATATGTTTATATATATATATATATATATATATATATATATATATATATATATATTTATATATATATATATATATATATATATATATATATATATATATATATATATATATATATATATATATATATATATATATATATATATATGTATCACACCGATAACTCAAAAAATAATAGGCCAATTTTGACTAAATTTGGTGGAAAAATTCCTTTTGCAAATGGCTTGGATAAGTTCGTTAGCCAGGAAAATCTGACCAGGTTTTCCCGGAAAATTTTGTGTTTTCTTTCGAAAAAAATTTATATCTCCGGAATTAACAAAGTAAGGGCAACCAAATTTGGTACGCTAGTTAATATCCTTATAAGTAATCTACCCACCAAAATTTAGCTATGTAGGTCAAAAGACAAAAAAGTTATAGGCATTTAAAAATAAATAAATTGGGGTTTTCCTCAAAACGTCAAAGTTGCGATTTAAAACGTCAAAATCGGCAACATTTAGGCAAAGAACTTGAATCTAATACGGGATATGGATATCAAATGTCTCAAGAAGGATGTTTTACAAATTCTGAAGTCTTAGTTTCAACCGTCATTGTCCTTCATTTTACTAAAATGTTTCCAGAAAATTCATTTCAAATAGACCCTTACTCTGATGCTTGGCAGTAGCCTTAGCTTTAGAGTTTATCGTTTAATGGTATATAATTTTTGTCGAATTTTCGTCAAAAATCAATAAAGCTCAATATATCCGTTATTATACAAGATATGAAGAAAATTTGTATATATTAATTATAGGGTGTCTTGAGCTACATCTTGAAAAAATATTTCTACAATCACAGGATGGCCCATAAGTCGTTGGTGATACAAATTTTCTTCTTTTTTTTTTTAATCAAACACGCCTTATGTTATTGCATTTTTGAATTTTTCAGCGATGCATGTTTGTAAGAAAAGAAATTCGGGACGCAGCAAGTGCGTTATGGTAGCGAATTTTCATTAAATGCTTCAAATTTGAATAGCTCAATTTGCTATTAACCTATAAGGTTGACCAAGAAACGAGTTTTTCCGGGAACACTTTAAGTTTGCTTTTGGAAATTTTTGTACATTTTCACACAATAAAGTTATTTTTATGAAACATGGCACATTGTTTTGACTATATAGGTTATACTGGTAACCAAAATTGATGCCTGCTTTCTTAAAAAGGAAACACACATATTTGCAATTCAAAACATTTTTATGAAAATTCACTACCATAACGCACTTGCTGCGTCCAGAGTTTTTATTATGTTGCAACTATACCAGCTTGACATTTGTACTCAAAATTGTTTTATGTGCATGCACAAGCCTTGCTTTTATGTATGATACGATGTATAATTTATTTGCAAATGAGATATTACTATAGTACTCGTCGCATGCGCGTCACAGTGCAAAATAGGTAGCCGCATTATCATATCTCTCTAGTAATTGTATCATGTCCAAACCCTAAATTTGAGGCTAAATTTCCAATTTCTTCTTCTTTGTTAATGGCGTCTGTTTCTACTAACCTAAATTTCCAATTTGATATTGACAATTGACAAATGACAGCAGAGCTCCAACACGAACGTTGTTAGACTCTGTTTGTGTTCATACTGGAGCTCAGCTGTTATTTGATGGATTTATGGATTGTTTGCCGCAGTCTTAAAACATATAATAACAACCATTATAAGTTCTTTAACAATAATAATTAATAAATATTTCGCAGAGGGTCTGTTTCTAGACTTGTTAAAGCTGGCTAGAATGATACCCTTATTCAAGAAGGGTGATGCAGATGTACCTCAGTGCCTCAGAATTATAGACCCATTTAGATTTAGCCAATTTTTTCAAAGATTCTTGAGCCGATCTTAAAAAAAACAGATTAATTAAACTTCTCAAAGAGAACAAGATACTTCATGGAAACCAGCATGGTTATCGACCAGGAAAATCGACATTAACAGCTATGGTTGACATAATAAAAAATCTGTTTGATGCGTTTGAAAATGGAAAAACTGCTGCGATCACATTTTGTGATCTCAGCAAAGCATTCGACTGTGTGGATCATGGGGTACTCTTGGATAAACTTTGGCATTATGGTTGCAGTGGTAGAGTTCATGATCTGTTCAGATCCTATCTTTGGAACAGGTGCCAGAGGGTCTGGTGGAACGGTAGTTATTCTTCAGCGGTGCCTATGTAATGTGGAGTTCCTCAGAGTTGGGTATTGTGACCGCTCTTATTTCTGGTCTACGTAAATGATCTTACTGGGTGTGTTGGCTCTTCCGGCACCTGTCTCTTTGCTGACAACACAAGTTTTGTAAACAGTGGGAAAACACTAGAAGGCCATAATAATACAAGCAGAACAATGAAAGAGGCGGAGAAGTGGTTTGAATCGAATAAACTGGAGCTTAACAAAGACAAGATGGAGACAGTGAAGTTTTCCCCAAAACAGAATGAAAACAGAAATGTGAAATTCTTAGAAATATGGGCAACCATCATGAATTTCACCTTTTTTTTTGTTAAGTACAGTCATGATTTTTTATAACATCTTAGAAGCAATTTTTATTCTGAATGCGACCATGTTTAACACATTGTGGTTTAATTGCGTTTTAGACTTATTTCATCATTATTCAAAAATAATTAAATACGGACCTGTGTTATCTTTTAAAAAGTACGTACAATAAATAATTCATAAATTTTACGAATATGTCAAGTATGCTATTAGTAAGGCATATCCGGATTTCGCACCATGCTGATGGTAATTTAATTTTTATTGATTACAGAAAGCCCAAAAAACCCATGGAAAACTCTTCCAGATGTTTCTAGTCCTGTCTCTTCACAAGAGGGTGATGTGAAAATGGGTGATATTATTTCTGCTGAAAAGAAGCAGAAGGAGAATTTAGCGAAGATGCAAAGCAAATCGCTAGTTTATACACAGGTAAGATGTAGATCTTGATGAATCTTCTCATATATGTCAATATTTTTTTTTTTTTTTATTTATTCAACGGATCAACCATTTACAGTAATAATATAAGAAGATCTAAAACTACATTAGTCTTAAATAACCTATCTCAATATGAGAACATAACAAAAAAGCAAATCATAACCTGTACACCGTATGTATGACAATTTAATCAATAACACGTCTCAAAATGCCTCTAATTGAACAGTCAGAATCATCAAACATATCCAAGAGCTCCGAATACTCATTTGCAGTTCTCGCCACTCTCGACATCGGAATGAAAAAGCCATAATTGGTTCGATGGAAGGGAACCACAAAAACCTCCCTTGCTCTCGTGCGGTCCGGAATCCTTAGAGAGAGACTAACTCAAGCAAAGAAGGACTATCAATTTTATTCACTAATAATTTATGCAAAAAACAAACATTACTGACAATCCTTCTACCACTGAGTGACTGCAAGTGCAGCCGATTCCGCAAATAAGAAAAGTTAAGATCATTTCTCTGCAAGCCCATTCTGTAAGCACAAATCCTTAAGAATCTATTTTGTATGGCCTCAATCTGATTGATATAAATATTGTAATTCGGACTCCAGACTACAGAAGATCATTTCAACAAAGAGCGAACCAGACCACAATACAGCCTTCTCAATCTATTGCATGAAAAATCTATCCTAAAATCCTAAAATTTTATATGCTTTACATACTATGTATTCTATGTGATCCTTAACAGATAATTCCCTATCCAATACAATGCCCAAGTCTTTAATCGTTTCCTTCCTCTGTAAAGCACTAGAGCCCATGAAGTACACAAAGTCAATGGGAAACTGAGCTCTAGTGAATGTAATGCAGAAACACTTATCAACATTCAGAGTCAGAAGATTGTCTCCACACCACCGAGCAAAACAATTTAAGTCTTCCTGTAAAAGCGTCCTGTCTGGAACGAACAATCTTGAAAATTTTGATATCATCAGCAAACATCAAAATCTGACTATGCTTAAGTGAATGTATAACATCATTGATAAAAAGATTAAAGATGACTGGTCCACAATGTGAACCATGAGGAACTCCTGAAGCAACAGAAATACTATCAGAAATAGAGTTTCTGATCTTTACATTTTGTGACCTACCCGTATGGAAGCTGCGCACCCAAGACTACAAATTGGCATTAAAACCCAATGCAAGTTTTGACAATAATAAGGCGTGATTAACCTAATCAAACGCTTTGGAGAAATCTGAATACACCGAATCAACCTGTAACCTATCCTGCAAAGCTGAGACCAATACATTCTGGTAAAAAAGAAGGTTGGTTGTTGTAGATCTTCCTTTAAGAAAACCATGCTGCTGTTCGACGAAAACATGTTTGCATTTCCAAGTTATATGTCTAGAGACAAAAAAGTCAAGAAGTTTGGGTATCTCTGACTGAATACAAACAGCTCTATAATTAGTAACCAAATGCTTTGGTCCCTGCTTATGAACGGGCATCAAATAAAAATGTTTCCAAACATGTGGAAACTCACCAGACAACAAAGACCTGTTAAAGAGAATCCTCAGTGGAATTGCCAGGGTGAAGGCACAAGATTTTAACAGATGGGAGGGGATTCCATCTAGACCGTAAGTAAGTTTATCTTTCAAACTACAGATACGATCAATAATATCAGCAGAAGTAACCCTAGGCACAGTCATATTTACCGACTCACGCAAAAAAGGATCGGGACCGACACTCTCAGCTTGACCCTCATACACAGATGAGAAAAAACTAGCAAAAAGACCCACCGAATCATGCAAAGAATCACTTCTAACATCATCATAATACATAGCCTCAGGAAGATCATAAACCATCCTCAGCTTGTTAATATAAGACCAGAAAGAACTCGGATTGTTTTCCAAATTATTATCAGTATAAGCAATACAATTTATGTAACAAGTATCACGAAAATTCCTACATTCCTCTCGGAGACCAGAAAACCTAATATAATTATCTATCCTACCGTATTTCTTATATTGACTGTTTACCCTCTTCTTCTCAGCTATCATGCATCTAAGCTCGACACTAAATCAAGGAGGGAAACATTATTTTTTACATCTCTTAACTGGAACAAACTGATCCACAGCATTAAACAGAACGTCATAAAAGCATTTCACAGCATCATTTATCTCCAATGACTCAAGATATTCCCAGTCAAGCTCGGAAAGAAAATAATTCATGGCACAATAATCGGCATTACGAAAGTCATAAAAATACTCCTCATAGCGTTCAGCTGGAGGAGTCTCAAGTGAAAAAGAAATGTACAGGGGCACATGATGTGCAGTAGCAGGAAAAACCGGATCCAAAGAAGCATCAACAGATATGTTATCTATATTACTAAAAACTAAATCTAAAGATCTATTAAATTCATTAAGTACAAAATTTTTTTGGAACAAGCCCCAAAAGCCAAAACTGTTACAAACAAGTGAGGCTGATGGACTGTAACCACTAATAACTGGAGCACTCTCAGCACTGCTTGTCCAAGTAACATTTGGGAGGTTGTAGTCCCCACAGACAACGACCTCAGAATTGGGATGATCAGACAAAACACGATCAACTGAATCACAATGATGTTCATATATAGCAACTTCTGAACTAGGTGGAATGTAACAAACACCAAAAATGAGGCTCCGCCTTTCTATTATCACCAACACATAAACTTCATTGAGTGAACTATCACCAGCAATCTAGCAGAATCAAGGTCTTTATGCACAGCTATCAGCACCGAATCCGCCCCATACACCAAGTATATTTTCTTTTTGTTTTGAAGATATAAAGTAAGTCAAGTAAGTGCATGAGCAAGTCCAAAACAAGGACAAGGCCGTGCCGATAGCCTCACTGGCACATGCCATGCTGAAGTTTTTTCTCATATTCAGTGAATCATTCACTACTTAATGTTATATTTCGTTCTTCATGAAGATTACCAATTTCTAGCGCCAACCCTTGAAAAGAGACAGTACTCATAGATATCTGGTAAGCCACAAAAATCTGGAAGCAATTTGCGAACTTTTTATAGGCCTTCTATAACGATCTAAATGTAATTTGGTGAAGATAATGAATAATTTGACAACACTTAGTTTTTAATCGCAGATCTCTGACATTAAAAATGATTTACCTACACTTTCACAACAAAATTACTATGCTATGAAAATGTGGTTTTGTTAGTACATTTTCTTAGAAAAAATTCACTAATGGTGAGATCCCCACTTTTGAAGTTTGAAAAAATGTCTTCAAATGAGCGCGAACTAGGACCCCTAGAACCCATATCTGGGGTCAATTTGAATTTTTATATGTTTATTTGCCTGCTAGGAATTCCACAACTTGGAAGTCCTCGGGACAAAAGAGCGGGCATAACAAGATGTTCTATGTCTGGTCACCTGGACAGTAAAAGGATGCATTCGCTCTGTTCCCCTGGTAGATCTGTTGGGGCAGCAGGTGGTGGAACTACAGAAGAAAGCGCCTCTGAGCAGTGCCCATGCAGACATCTATAAAAGAGAGAGAGGTCACCAACGTCACATCGGTGGGCAAGGGTTGGCAGCCTTTAGGTGAGGGTAGGGTCACCAATGAGACACATAGCTTTCTTCTGAACGGAGTCCAGGATAGCGAGTGTAGAAGCGGCAGCGGCACCCCAGATCTGGGAGCAGTATTCGAGGTTTGGCCTTATTTGTGAAGTATATGAGGTATAGAGATTAGCTGGTGAAAAGTATTTGCGAGTCTAGAAGAGGAAACCTAATTTCTTAGCAGCCGCTTCTCCAATTGATGTGACATGTTGGTGCCAATTTAGATTTCGATCCACAGAAATGCCAACAAGTGAAAAGGACTCATTACTTCGAATAACTTGGTTGTTCATTGTGATGGGTCTAGAGGTGCTGTATCTCTAATGAGATAGAAAGCAAGACTGAGATTTGGTGATGTTGAATTGTACAAGATTTCTACTTCCCCAGTCTAATATTTTTTGGAGATCCACAGAGACAGTACCCTCCATGAGTCTGCGATCCTCATCTAAATGGGCTAAAGAGACAGGCTTAGAATATTGTATATTTGAGTGGAGGGTGCTGTCGTCCGCATAACTGTGAATTGGGTTTGATGTGCTAGAGAGGAGGTCATCGGTGTGCAGAAGAAACAAAGTAGGGGCTAAAGCGGAACCTTGAGGGACTCCTGCATTAATTGGATATAGTTTAGATGAATTGCCATCCACGACAACAGAAATGCTCCGGCTGGAGAGAAATTTGCTGTTCAGGTACAGAGTTTTGGTGGTAGGCCATAGGCCGAAAGTTTATTAAGCAGTGCCGCGTGCCAGACCTGGTCGAATGCTTTGGATATGTCTAGATCGACAATCTGGGATTCACTGTGTAGTTCCATAGACTTGTTCCAAGAACGGGTGACAAAGGAAAGGAGGTCGGCAGTTGATCTGCGCTGACGGAATCCATTCTGCCTGTCATGGATTAGACTGTGTTTTTCAAGAAATTTTACTAATTCGGTGTTTATATACTTTTCCATCACTTTAGAGACGACTGAAAGGAGAGAAATAGGCCTCTAGTTGCTAGGAAGCGCCTTGGATCCTTTCTTGGGGACGGGTTGTACTCGAGCAGTTTTCCAGTTACTAGGGAATATGCCTCTATTGTAAGATGTCTGAAACAGACGAGTCAGGACAGGAGCAAGGTCTGGTGCGCAATTCTTGAGAACAATTGTTGGGATCTCGTCAAGGCCAGAGGCTTTCCTGGTATTAAGAGAAGCGAGCATCTTTCATACCTTTTTAGTTTTGAAAATGATATCAGTCATTTTCTACGCGACATTGGGGACTATTGGTGGTTGAACATTTGGAGGTGGGTTGAGAGTAGAATGGCCGGCGAACAACGAGGCAAAAAGTTTAGCTTTGCCCAGGGCGGTAGAAACAATTTCATCCCCTGAAACAATAGGTGGGAACGTGCTCTTGCAGAAATTATTCCCAATAGATTTAGTAAGAGTCCAGAAGGGTTTGCTGCCATTGGAGCTTATCAGGACTTTGTTTTTGATGTTGTTATAACATATAATCCCTGTGAACCTTGTAATGAGAAGTTTGAAGTAGACCAGCAGGAACAGAAGTAGGACGAGTATCACTTTGATTTTCTGCTTTGAATAAAGGTGCTGCAGAATAAATCCTTATTATTAATTAGTACCTTAATTACATTCATATTGCCGGTAGTAAGTATAGTCTTGAGTAACTCATAGAGCAGATTCTATATTCAGTATTCTTGAACAGTTAAATAAGTATATGTGTTAAGTTTGTCAGTTAATATCACAGAATAGATCGTTAGGGTATTCTACATAAATTGTAATTGTTAATTACATCTTTCTATCAACTTAGGTAAGGAAGGACCTTAATTCCCGCCCGCGAGGCATGGTGGGAGGAGACGCCGGGCATACCACGAGACGCGCTCGTCTGGTTTACGGACGGATCCGGCGGGGAGCGTGGGACGGGGGCAGGTGTTTATTCGGAAGACCCGAGACTAAGTCATAGTATTTCCCTTGGAGCCCATGCAACGGTCTTTTAGGACGAAATGCACGGTGTGCGGGAGAACAGGAGGAGGGGCTACACCAACAAGCGGATCCTCATAGCCACAGACAGCCAGGCAGCACTCAAGGCACTAAGTGGCCCATGGATGAGCGACCTGGCTAGGCAGAATGAGGTCACCCTCAACTGGATGCCGGGTCACCTGGGGGCCAAAGGCAATGAAGAAGCTGACAGTCTCGCGAAGAGAGGGTCAGCAGAACCATTTATGGGACCAGAACCGGCTCTGGGCGTGACAAAGAGCACTGCCAGGGGAGCCTTTAAGTCCTGGGTCAGAAACCAACACAAGGTGTACTGGGCAGACTGTCCAGGGCTCAGACATGGGAAGTTAATATTTGACGAACCCAGTTAAAAGAGAGCTATGGAGCTACTAAATCTTAGTAGAGGACAGCTCAGAAACATAACAGGTCTCTTGACGGGATACATGGCTGTCAAGAAACACCTGCATAAAATGGGGCGTTACGAGGGGGACCTCGCATGCAGACTCTGCGGCGAGGGGGAGGAATCAGCCCAGCACATCTTGTGCAAGTGTAAAGCTCTGGACCGCAAAAGACAACTGATCTACGGTCATCTAGACCGGAGATAGAGCATTATAAAACTTCACCTTACCAATCGCTGTGCAGACTAGTTCAAGGCACAGTGATTTTGGAATGAGTGGAATAAAAAGACTAAGGGCATGCACAATGAGCCAAAGGTTGCAGTGCTATCGGGGCGGCAAGGCCACGGATGAGCCCTAAGGGAGAGAAAAAAAGGAAGCACCTTTTACTCTTGTATGCAACTTGCAATCATTCTGAAACAAATACCTTTTGTAAATAATATACAAGTAGTCATATTACACTTTTGTGCAGGTATATTAACCTAATTATAATTGTATAGTGGGCCAAATAATCAACTAACCTGTTACTGTTATTATAGCTATATGCAGCCAGCATCTTGTTTCACACTGATCATTTGTGGTATTTGTAACTGTACTTTAATACCTAGTGGTTATGAAACGGTGATGTGTCGATACCAACTTTGAATGATTGTCGTTATAATTGGCAGATTATAGATTCAGATGTTTAGGAAACAAAACTATATTAATGTTTTATTTAAATGCATATTTCATTTCTGTTAAACTGAACTTTGTAATTGTAGGTTAATCTAGTTAATCATTTTAGTCATTCTATATTCTTTAACAAGTGGCACTTTGGTTCTAATTCTCTTTTTTTTTAAATAGTTACCCTGCACACATTGCCTGAGGTCTCAATTGCTTACCTACCTAGCCACTCACATTAGTGAGCTAGTCGGTGATAACGTCACCTCTGTGACAGTATAATAAACAGTTCGGCTAAAGAAAGGAGGGCTTTATAAAGTATTTGTGAAGTAACATCCTAAAGAAGCTGGAATTTTAACAGCAAAAATTCTTGCTGGAAATTTGCTAATAAATACAAAATATCACATTCCGATAAAAACACATGTCTCCGCATATAGAATTTGCTTATAATTTGGGACCAGAATATAATGGAATATATAATTTTAAATATACTCATTTCTTTTTCAGATTGAGGATAAGGCAATAGATGAACTACACAAATTTTATAATACAGAAAATGTGATGGATGAAATAATTACAGTTGAGAGAGTTGATATTGGTGAAGTTGCCACACCTACATGGGTACCTAGGAATAAGTGATGACAAGTACAATAAAAATTCGTTTTTTAAGAAATAGTACAAGGCAACGTTCTTGTAGCTTTTATTTTTGTATTGTGTTTTATCTCTTTATTTTATATTTTACTGTTCAATGTGACTTAGTATAATAAGCATCAAGCTTTGATAGAGTAACTTTTACTCAGTAATTTATGCAAGAAGTAT
This sequence comes from Tillus elongatus, assembly GCA_964006375.1. Taxonomy (NCBI): domain Eukaryota; kingdom Metazoa; phylum Arthropoda; class Insecta; order Coleoptera; family Cleridae; genus Tillus; species Tillus elongatus. The sequence goes on from OZ023264.1 coordinate 32,078,121, forward strand.
TATGTTTCTTTAATATTTTATTTTTTCAATGACAACTTGTTTAATTATACTTTATAGACATAATAAAGTAATGTATTTGCTAGATATTCCTAACGATGATCTTTTCCTAATCTTTGTAATTTTGAATGATCAATTAAATAATAATAATAAAACCACAGTGATATGTAGGATGTCAATAGCAAGTTGATAAAGTTCTCAACAGATTATCTTGTTGAGCCATTAACATTATTGGTGAATGCTTGTTTTGAGAGGGCTATTTCTCCTGAAGTTTTTAAGTATTCAAAGTCAATTCCCTTGCATAAGACAGGAGACATTGGTGAACTGGATAATTATATGGCCTTGAGAGGCGAGAGGGTTTAGCTATGCTGTTGTGCGATCTCTCTAAGGCTTTTGACTGCGTCTTACTCAATAGTGTTGAAGAAGTGGGGATTCTATGGAGTTTCAGTAAGTTCTATTAGATGTTTCGAGTTGTATCTTAGCCACAGACAGCCATCTGTTCCCATGGCAATTGGACGAAGTACAGAATTTAAGGTGGTTGGGCATGGTGTGCCCCAGGGTTCGGTTTTGTCACCACCGTTATTCATTATTTACATTAACGATCTGCATTTACTACATAATGCTTTTTAAGACTATCTGCTATGCCGATGACACCACTTTATTAGTTCGCACAAAAATACCATCGATGTGACTGACTCAATTGGGGAGGAGACTTGTTTGGCGGCGCGGTGGTTCGATAGGAACAAACTTAAGATTAACTCTAATAAGACACAGCCTCTCATTGTTTCCTCAAATCGTAACATAGCAGGTTATGAGCCTGTCAAATTGCTGGGTCTCACTTTGCTGGTGATCTGAACTGGGTGCCCCACGTTGGGCAATTAAGCAAAAAAAAAACTGCTACTTTATATTTTTGAGGCTACGAGCGTAACAGTGGACTAACCCTAATTATGATAAATGGCAGGAAATAGGTTTTAAAAAACGGCAAAAATTGCCTTATCTGTAGTAATCTATTTTGCACAAACTTTACTTTAAATCAACTTGGGTTTGTAAAAGTTGACAAAGTAAATTTAAAATGTTCAAAATTATAAGATAAAGTCTTATTTTAGATTTTTGAATATGGGTTAGTCCACTCTGCTTTTATAAGTCTTGAATTATATTTTAATATTTTGGTAATTAACTACTCCATAATATTACAAATATTTTATTTCTAGCGGTAATTATTACAAGAAATAAGAACAAAATGGCAATACTTGAAGAATAGTTTTGTTTTTTACTTAATTTTAGTCATCTTCTGATGGCCCAATAGTTCTCCACAAGTTGCTTGAGCCGACGATGTAATATTTTTATAAAAATTGTGATGTATGGGAGGAATAAGTTCCAGTAGCTCAATGAGATTTTTCTTTTTTTTTATCATTTATGATATTGCCAATAGGATACAACAATAATAATATCATATTCTTTATTGGTCATAATTATACAGCATGTCAATACATATAAGTCGCTGACTTGTAAAGTATTTCGACATAATTTTACCAAACGTCATTCCAAAAATGTTTGACAGCTATCCTCTAAATAACATACTTCAAAGTTTGACATACTAATTTTCAAATTTAATTCTGCCTCTTTCTTTCTCCATCTAAAATTTCACCCAAAACCTTTACTGCCTCGTATTCCTGTCCACATAACAATACTTCAGAACAAGCAACTTTCGTTTCTGTTCCATATTTTTGCCAAAATAACAAATTTTGTGAAGAGCCAAGTTGCATTGACTTTTACAATGACGAACGCTCTAATATGGAAGTTCAATTTGGTTTGAAATTGAATTTCTTTTACTTTATGAACTGTGTCAATATAAACGTCTTCTCTGTTTGAATATTTATATTGAATCGCATAAGGTGGTTCTTTTCTGAACTGCAACCATTGCATTTTGGCTTTAGAAATTTTTTGTTGGTTATGTTCCAGTACTTTAGTGGAAATAAAATCAGACTTTTTCATTTCTATCACCGTATAGGGGTTTCTCTTCCTAGCATTTTTGCTTACCGTTTGCCAGTCTTTAGGTAGAAAAATATGATGATTTTTTTTTTCCCTTTTCAATTAGTCCCAAATCTTGTTCGCAAGGTAAGTATGAATGGCCACTGACCAAAAATTTGTGGTTTATCTGTTCCATGTTAAAATCTGGAGATGCAATGATGTAGTTACATAACAGTGACAGCTTTATATTGCGGTTTTGACCTCCGCACTGGTCAGAATACATGGTAAGGCTTTTTGAATTAGTGAAATTTTTCATGTAATACAAAAGACAAGAGCCCACCTCTTGAAGACGTCTCGAGGCAACTGTTTTAGTCAAGTTGCCCCTATCGACTTCAGTAAGCTGCGAAATTTTCAAATGTTTCCAAAGTTTAGTTTATGTGATATCGACTGCGGGCGTTCGTCGTGGGACACCTGTATAATATCTGTATACATGCAGAGATTTATATATATATATATATATATTTATATATATATATATATATATTATATATATATATATATATATATATATATATATATATATATATATATATATATATATATATATATATATATATACCGGGTGTCAACGAATTTATTAGACAAGCCATAATTTCTATAGTATTAGGTGTATCAAAATGAGATTCGGTACAGGCAAATGGTACGTGAAGAGGATAGTTTTAGCATATTTTTCACTTTCCGCTCACTTCCGGTTTTACCGGAAATGGTCCAGGTTTTGAATTTTTAAATAGAACACCCTGTATATTTTCACATTTTCGGATTTCTGAGACAATTATTAATCAGAATGTGATATTTTCAAAAGTTTTTACGCCTACTTGATTTTGAGACACTTTTAATATTGCATCTAGGTGGACATGATCGGACCAAAACTAATCTAAGTACCTTAGGTGATCTCAGAAAACTACAATCGCAAAGTTTTAGTGACTAGTATGATAGATATGAATAAGACAAGTTGGCAAAATTACATTTTCGTTTTTATTATTATTTATCAAATGGCGACACTTTTTTGACAAGCATTTTCCGAAAAAAGGATTTTTGACGAATATAACGATGATAATTTATTTGCGATTGGATAAACAAATTTAACAAACTAACAAGTTAAGAAAAGAAAAATCAAGAGAACTAACAAAGTTAACAAAAAATAGCAACATTAACTAATAACTTCAACGACAAACTTAAATTATTTGAAATTACAATATCCGATTTTATTAAAATTTTCACTGCAGTAATTGTTCAAACTGCATTCCTTCTTGTTCACGACACATTTCAGCCCGTTCAATTGTTTCTCTACACACGTTTTCTAACATTTGAGGCGTTATACTTCTAAATGCGTGTAGAATTCTTTCTTCTAAGATTTCAAGAGTGGCTGGAGCAGTTGCATAGTATACCCTTTCTTTAACATACCCCCAAATAAAGAAATCGAGCACAGTGAGATCCGGTGAGCGTGCAGGCCACCGTACGGGACCATTGGTTGCAATGACTTGATTATTAAAATGTTCTGTTAAGTAATTAAGAACTTCTCTGGCATTGTGAGGCGGTGCTCCATCTTGTTGGAAGTAAATTCGCCGTAAAACTGCTAAAGGTAGATTATCAAGATGATCTTCGATTTCATTTTGAAGAAAACCTAAGTACCTAACCCCTGTTAACTGACCTTGAAACAATATTGGCCCAATTATTCTGTTTCGAATGATACCAGCCCAGACATTGACGCCAAACCTTTCTTGAAAATTGCCCTCTCTCATTTGGTGTTGATTTTGTTGGGCCCAGTACCGAGTATTTTGCTTATTGAACATACCATTATTTGTAAATCGGGATTCGTCGGAAAATAGAATGAAGTTGATAAAATTTGGGTTAACTCTTTGATTTTGAAGCAGCCAATCACAAAACAATACCCGTCTATCGCCATCGTCACCATACAAATGTTGATGTATCTGATACTTAAATGCTCGATACCCGTGGTTTTTCAGTATTTTTCTTGCCGATTCATGACTTATCTGCAGTTCTCGACTAATTTCTCTTAAAGAAACCGTTTTATCAACCTCAACCATGGCAAGAACGTCAATCTCAGTGTCTTCATTTATGATAAACCTCTGTTCCGCATCTCGATTTCCTCCTTGTCTGAAACGATTCTCAACATACGGAAAATATTGATGGGATGGATGTTGCCGATTGGGATATCTGTGAGCATACAACTCGGCAGCATTCCTTGAATTTCTATGACACTCTCCAAATATTAATAACATGTCCACTTTCTCACTTTGAGTATACATAATTGTGACAAGAAATTAAACTGAAATTTAACTAAACTTAAGTAACTTCTATGTCTGTTCAAAAAGCGTATGTCACTGTCATTGTGAAAATCAGTGTTTTGGTTACCAAGGAAGTCTCGATGAAAACAACGGCAAAATATAGATATATGCAATATTAAGTGGCTATAAAAAAATCAAGTAGGCGTAAAAACTTTTGAAAATGTCACATTCTGATTAAGAATTGTCTCAGAAATCCGAAAATGTGAAAATATACAGGGTGTTCTATTTAAAAATTCAAAACCTGGACCATTTCCGGTAAAACCGGAAGTGAGCGGAAAGTGAAAAATATGCTAAAACTATCCTCTTCACGTACCATTTGCCTGTACCGAATCTCATTTTGATACACCTAATACTATAGAAATTATGGCTTGTCTAATAAATTCGTTGACACCCGGTATATATATATATATATATATATATATATATATATATATATATATATATATATATATATATTCAACAACACCAGGAGGTCTTACAGCCTAAATACTATCGTACTGTGGGTGTCGACAAGGAGGAAAGAGGCAACTTGTTAATTCTGGACTTGAAGGTTTGGAGGTTCGGCGGAGAAGGAAAAACATGTGCCGGCGAGGAACTCCACAACTTGGAAGTCCTTAGGACGAAAGAGTGGGCATAACAAGATGTTCTATGTCTGGTGACCTGGACAGTAAAAGGGTGCATTCGCTCTGTTCCCCTGGTAGATCTGTTGGGGGCAGCAGGTGGAGGAACTATGGAAGAAAGCTCCTCTGAGCAGTGCCCGTGCAGATATCTATAAAAGAGAAAGAGGTCACCAACAGCACGTCGGTGGGCAAGGGATGGCAGCCTTTGGGTGAGGGTATGGTCACCGATGAGACGTATAGCTCTCTTCTGAATTGAGTCCAGGATAGCCAGTGTAGAAGCGGCAGCAGCACCCCAGATGTGGGAGCAGTATTCGAGGTTTGATCTTATTTGTGAGGTATATAAGGTATAGAGATTAGCTGGTGAAAAGTATTTGAGGGGGAAATCTAATTTCTTAGCAACCGCTTCTGCAATTGATGTGATATGTTGGTGCCAATTGAGATTTCGATCCACAGAAATGCCAAACTCATTAGTTTGAATAACTTGATTGTTCATTGTGATGGGTCTAGGGCTGGTGTATCTCTTATGAGAAAGAAAGCAAGACTGTGATTTGGTGGGGTTGAATTGTACAAGATTTCTACTTCCCAGTCTAATATTTTTTGGAGATCCACGAAGACAGAACCCTCCATGAGTTTGCGATCCTCATCTGATTGGGCTAAAGAGACAGGCTTAGAATGATGTATATTTGATGGAGGGTGCTGTCGTCTGCGCAACTGTGAACTGGGTTTGATATGCTAGAGAGGAGGTCATTGATGTGGAGAAGAAACAAAGTAGGGGCTAAAGCTGAACCTTGAGGAATTCGTGCATTAATTGGATACAGTTTAGAGGAATGGCCACCCACGACAACAGTAATGCTCCGGTTGGAGAGGAAATTTGCTGTCCAGATACAGAGTTTTGGTGGTAGGCCATAGGCCGGAAGTTTATTAAGCAGCGCTGCGTGCCAGACCTGGTCGAATGCTTTGGATATGTCTAGAACGACAATCTGGGATTCACCGTGTAGTTCCATAGACTTGTTCCAAGAATGGGTGACAAAGGAAAGGTGGTCGGCAGTTGATCTGCGCTGACGAAATCCCTACGGCCTGTCGTGGATTAGACTGTGTTTCTCAAATTTTAGTAATTTGGTGTTTATATACTTTTCCATCACTTTAGAGACGACTGAAAGGAGGGAAATAGGCCTGTAGTTGCTAGGAAGCGCTTTGGATCCTTTCTTGGGGGCGGGTTGTACTCGAGCAGTTTTCCAGTTACTAGGGAATATGCCTCTATTGTAAGATGTCTGAAACAGACGAGTCAGGACAGGAGCAAGTTCTGGTACGCATTTCTTGAGAACAGTTGCTGGGATCTCGTCAAGGCCAGAGGCTTTCCTGGTATTAAGAGAAGAGAGCATCTTTCGTACCTTTTTAGTTTTGAAAATGATATCAGCCATTTTATGCACGACATTGGGGACTGTTGGTGGTTGCACATTTGGAGGTGGGTTGAGAGTAGAGTTGCCGGCGAATGAGGCAAAATGTTCAGCCCTGCCCGGGGCGGTAGAAACAATTTTATCCCTTGAGACAAGAGGTAGGAACGTGCTCTTGCAGAAATTATTCCCAATAGATTTAGCAAGAGTCCAGGAGGGTTTGCTGCCGCTGGAGCTTAAGAGGACTTTGTTTTTGATGTGGTTATTAAACGAGTTTTTTGCCTCAGACAGAATGCGGACATAGCAGTTTCTTGCGTCGTTAAATGCTTGATGGTTTTCTTGACTGGGATTGTGTACAAGCGTTTTGTGAGCTTTGACCTTTTCAAGTCTGGCCTTGTCACAGGATTTAGAGAACCAGGGCTTTTGAGTGGCTGCAGAGGTTCTCTGTGTACGTAGAATAAATAATTCCATGCCAGCTTGGATAATTTCGGTGACATTTTGTGAGATATCAGAGGGGTCAGGATGAGAGAAGCAGACAGACGCCCATGGAAATGAGGAAAAGTAATCTCGCATTTCGTCCCAGTTCGCAGTGTTGTAGTGCCAAACGATACGTGGGTGTGATGACTGTGTGACCTCAGGTTTCATTGTGCAGGAAGCAGTGACCATGCCGTGGTCTGAGCGATCAAGGGGGGGAAGGCTTCGAAGTTTTTCCTAGGGACTTTGCACAAGTCTAATGTTGGTCCTTTTATTCCCAGTCCTACTTTCTCCAGTTGTTTAGACCCTTGTGTATACCATACAGATGAGTTGTTTGTCAGCCTTTTACTCCCATGTTTGGCAATTGTTTATGACCACGTCGAATGGAATAATGAAATCCAGTTTGGAGTTTGCCTGGGATTTGGTCTGTTGGTGGCGAGTGATTTAAGTGGCCAACCAAGTCTCCTAGTTTGAATTTGTCTGCTTGGAATAATCTGTTATGCAATCCCACAAATTTTTGAAACCGATGCCTTTCTCAGTTTAAAAGTTATAACCTTGTTGCAGTACTTGTGCACAACGCTGTATGAAAATTAAAATTGACCATGCATATGGGTTCTAGGGGTTAGGACTAGGATTCATGTTGATTTGAAGCATAGGCGAATTTTTTTAACGAAAATTTGCGATGTCGAATGTTTCTCATCAGTGAATACAAAAATTTTATTAGCGAAAAACATGCATATTTAAAAAGTATAGTAATCAGGGGCGGCTCCTCAATAAGTGCGTCCGTGCGCGCGCACTGCCGCCTGCCGTGGAAAAAATAATATTTTTGCTATGCTATATTTTAATAAATTTTTATTTACTTTTTTACCTCCTACATTCAACAATCAAAATTAGTATATCGAGGATCGCAGAGTCGGCAGCCATTAATACAGAAGCAGAATAAGTATAGTGTTAATGGTTGCATACATTATATACATCCATATATATTAGTCGCGCGGCGGTGTGTATTTTTCGGCGCTCTGGGGAAATGCGATAGTTCAATGCAAAATGATCGACTATTTTCGTCGAAAACTACCGAATAAACAATCTGGTTGTGCGCTTTAAAATTTCACACTTGTAGTTTGCAGTGGACTTTTCGCAGAGCGTGTGTAGTAATTTTCGTATAGTGCTTTGCGTCGGATTGATTTTAATTAGATAATTTCGTTGTTGTTTACATGTTCTAACAAGACAATTATTATTATTATTATGGCTACTACTTCGGGTTGCTTAATAAGTGGACAAAATAATTGTGATACTGTCATTAATTCAGTGGATAATATTTTAAAGGTAAACTTTTCACAGTTAGACTAAAATTCTAGGGTAAAGTTTAAAAGATTAGGACGACCTACACCAGATTTAAAGTTAGGTTATAACTTATAAACTAAAGTGAATGCTGAGTGTTGACAGAATTATGATTTGTGTTAGTAAATATGAAAGGAAAGGACTTTTTAACTGCTATAACCTATAACTAACTAGAGGAAAAGTTGGTAAGTAGTTAATAATTATTAAGTTTAGTTAGTAGGTTTTTTTATAATACATTTTTGGGGGGAAAAGAGGCGAGCCCTTCATTTTTAGTGAATTTTTATTTTCAAAAAATTACTAAAAGAGGTATCGATGGAGAAACTTTGCAAACATTTTTTTCAAATGAGCGCGAACTAGGACCCCTAGAGCCCATATCCAGAGTCAGTTTCAATTTATATATATATATATATATATATATATATATATATATATATATATATATATATATATATATATATATATATATATATATATATATATATATATATATATATATATATATGTATGTATGTATGTATAATGTATCCAACCGATAACTCAAAAAATAAGCAACTGATTTGAATAAAACTCGGCAAGTGCCTTTCTTTTATCAGTGCCTTGGATGAGTTCGTTAGTCAGAAAAATCGGATAAGGTTTTCGGGGAAAATTTTGACTTTAGTTTAAAAAAAAAATTACAAAGTTATTTTAATGAAATTTGGTGGATATGTTGCCTTGTAAAAGACCTTACCACACACTAAATTTCAACTTTTTACATTTTTAGTAAATTAAGTTATTCAAATTTTGAGTTTTCTTATGAAAAAAATTTTTTTTCCGAAAATTACAAGGTTATTTTGATGAAATTTGGTGGATATATTGCCCTGGGTAAGACCAAAATTCAACATTCTAAGTTTGTAGAAACTTGAGTTATTCAAATTTGAAGCATTTAATAAAAATTCACTACCATAACGCACTTGCTGCGTCCCCAACTTTTTTTTGTGTTGTGCACCCCCCCTGAATTAAGGCACGAGCCGCTACTGATAGTAATATTACTAAGTCAGCAAGAGAATCTAAACAAATAATTGACAGGTGGTTATTGCAAAATTTAAGATTAAGAATACTGTATATTCTATAAACTTAGAAAGTTTAATTTTGGTATGTAGTAAGGTCTTTTCTAGGGAAAGATATCCACCAAATTTCATTAAAATAGCTTTGTAAGTTTCAGATTAAAAAAAAAAAAATTCGAAAGAGAATTTAAAAGTTGAGTAACTAAATTTTCTATAAACTTATAAAGTTGAGTTTTAGTACGTAGTAAGGTCTCTCCCAATGCAATATATATTGTAAATTTCATTAAAGCAGCTTTGTTATTTTCGGAGAAAAAAATTTGTATGAAAGAAAACTCAAAATTTTCCCGGAAAATCTCGTCCGATTTTCCTGGCTAACGATCATTGTTTAAAGGACCTGAAAAAAGAGATAGACCGGTTAGGACTTCTGGGGAGAACCTGGCACAACTGATTAAGTGTGGAAGTTATAATAAATGAAGGGATGCTGGAGAGAGTCATGGTTGCAACGACACGGCGACATCCCGTTAGATTGTGATGATGATGATTTGTATAGTAGTTGCGGCAGATTGTCATTTCGGTGATACCCGTTTACAAGCAATATGGTAATGTTGAGCTATTCAGACAGCAACCTATTCTTCATTTCTATCATTATTTAGTAATTCTTCAATTTCTATGACAATTTATATAAGTAAGTCGCTAATTTTTATTATATAGGCTGAAACTGAAAAATCTGGAAATAATTTTTAGGAAGCAACATTATTTTTTTAATACATGGGTTTATTTAAATATGAATTTTAAAATTCAAAAATCTTTACAAAAAACTTCTAGTAAAACAACTGGACTACGCAGGGATCCACCCCCTTAAAGAAAGAATATAACAGAATAGAATACATCCCATTCTAGGAATATAAGAAAAAGTTCGATTACAGTTATAAACAATATTGCAGGTACGGGGTACGTAGAGGTTAAGCAGGTTTACGAATACCGAATCCGTTTTATTATGTTGCTCCTGTTATTGGCTGGCTGACCCTGCAGTATAAGTCATTCAGCTCATAGAGATTTTGTATCATACACATACACTCTGTTAACTATATACGATTCCGTATTACGTATCATAAAGATTTTGTATCATACATGTACACTCTATTTACTATATACGACTCGGTGTTACGTATCACGCTGCCAGAGATATTCGGATTAATACGAATATTCGAATACTCGGATTCGATGAATATTGTATTACATATTCTCACAACACTAGCTATTATAGTAAGAGTAGCAGTAGTGGGGAGGCCAACGCCAAGCAAGTAGGCCACAATGGGTCCTTTTTGCCAACCCCAGCAACCATGCTCTACTCTTCCTCGGTTCCGTCGCCAAACCGCCTCGACCTCGAAATGAAAGCAGTGACGATCTTCAATTGGACGGTACTTACCTGGTTCCTCTAGCCAGACAGCTTTATCTCTGCCCGGCCCCTCCACGAAGTCCCTCGCCTGCCTACAGCCACCAACCGACCCCCAGTGCCTCTCCATTGCTTCCTCTGTCCACCTGTCTAAGGCGACAGAAACTGTCTTCCTGCTTATGCCTATCGCAGGCTCCGGGCCACAAAACGGCCGCCGGGAACCAAGCCCAGCGAGATTATTCGCCACCTCATTCCCCGCTACGCCACAGTGTCCTGGAACCCACACCAGTTGCACCTCCTTTGTCCTGGCTAGTCCTTTGAGGGCGTCAGCGCACTCCTGAACCAGTACTCGTTCTATTTGCGACCCCCATGCTAGTTTGGAGTCCAGGATCACCCCCAGATATTTGACCTCCCGCACTAAAGCTAAAGGTTTTCCAAACAGCACGGGCGCCCTGAATCCCCCTACATTCCTCTTGGTGAATAGGATCATCTCCGTCTTCGCTGGGTTTACGGAGAGTCTCAGCTCACCACACCACCTTTCAATTATGCTACAGGCAGCTTGCATGCACTCACAGACGACGCCGAGGAATTTGCCGGTGACCAAGACCAGTCCATCATCAGCGTACGCCTGTGCTTAGAAGCCATTCTCGGAGAGCCGCTCCAAGAGGCCGTCCATGACCAGACACCATAGATGAGGCGAAAGGCAGCTGCCCTGAGGACAGCCGCCCGTCACCCCAACGTCCAGCCCTCGGCCCCTCAAGGTCAGCGAAACTCTCCTGTCCTCCAGCATGCTCGCCGCACAGCTTATTAGGGACCTCGGCGTTCCCCTTTCCTGTAGGGCGGCACAGACCGTATCCGTCCTTGCCTTCTCAAAGGCCCCCTCCACATCGAAGAACACAGCTAATGTGCTCTCCCCGTAGTGTAGGGCCCTTTCCACCTGCCGCGTCACAGCGTGGAGCGCCGTCTCCGTCGCTTTCCCCCCGCTGGTACGCGTGCTGACCTTTGTGGAAGGGATGATGCTTGAGGATCCCTCCCAACATAGGTTAGGTTAGGTTAGTTTGTGAGTGGTCCATATCAAGCCCTCCACCGCGACCATAAGGTCTATTGTGGCTCACGCCTAATGTCTATATTTCGCCCAACAAATCCAGCCTCCTACAGAGGTCGATAACCTTTGCGGGCGAAAGTTGATCCAGATCCTCTGGAGCAAGCTTTACCTTGCCAAAGAACAGGTGTCTAGTCCTATCCGCTGCCAGACAGGAACACAGCACGTGCTCTGCTGTTTCGTCATTCTCCATACACAGCCGGCACTCGGTCTCCTGACCGATCCCAATACGGTGCATGTGATGCCGCAAGCGACAGTGTCCTGTATACAGGCCGACTAGAGTACTCAGTTGTTGTCTGTTCAACTCTAGAAGTTTCTTAGCCCTTGACTCAGACAGGCCATTTATGAAGGCCTTAGAGTGAGCTAATCCTGGAAGATTTTGCCAATATTGAATTGTCCTTCTATCTGTCCAGGTCTTTAAGGTGCGTTTTGCTGTGCAAGATGTTATTCCCAGTACCGGTTCTGGTCCGACAAAGTCACACTGGGCACCACTCCTGGCAAGCGCGTCTGCCGCAACGTTGCCATCATGGTCCGAGTGACCCGGTATCCAGACCAGCGACACCTCATTACAGCTGCCCAATTCGTTAAGGGCAGATTTACAACTCCATACCGTCTTTGAATTGCACCGGTAGGAACCAAGAGCCTTTATTGCAGCTTGGCTATCTGCAAATATCTTTATCGATTTGTTTGTGCATAGGTCTTTTAAGCTTTCCCTTGCACACATCTCGATGGCATAAACTTCTGCCTGGTGTATGGTTGCGTACTTGCCGAGGCTAGCTGATAGTCTAGCATCGGTGCTGCCCCCATATGCGCCGGCTCCTACTCCCATATTGGTTTTGGAGCCGTCAGAGTACCAGCAGAGGTCCGCTCTCAACAGGGTCGATTGGTTCCGGTCCCAGTCCTCCCTTTCCGGGAGGACGGTCTTGAAAGACAGATCTCTGCTGATTTTTGTAGGCATCAAGTCCGAGACCATTCCCAGAATCCTGTGACAATCACTGTCATCAAGGAGTCCGGACCCACTCAGACTGACTTCCCTCGGCATGTTATCTGCCGTTTGTATTAGTCTGTACGTTGTCCACCTCGCCACCCTCTCCAGCCATATGTGAAGTGGGGGAATATTGAGGAGGACCTCCAGAGCGACTGATGGTGCGGTGCTTATCGCTCCCGTTATCATCAGACATGCTTGTCTCTGTAGATGAGCCAGTTTGGCCCTCGCGGTACCACGAAGCACCTTAGGCCACCAAACTATGGCTCCATATGTTATCATAGGTCTGATAACCACTACATAGAGCCAGTACATCTGTTGGGGGTTTGTTCCCCAGTTGTTCCCACAGATTCTCCGGCAGGTCCACAGGGACATCTTAGCCCTGCGGATAACATTTTCTAACTGTCTGTCCCAGTTGAGCTTCTTATCTAGGATAACTCCCAGATATTTTGCTTGATCCGAAAATGGAATGTTTTCCCCCATAAGATTAGGTGGTTTTAATTTGTCCAACCTTCTTCTTCTGGTGAACGGGACAATGATCGTTTTGCGAGGGTTCACAGACATCTGTTCCCTACGGCACCAATCATTGATTACATTTAGTGCTTCTTGAAGAGTACTAGACAGTTCCTCCTCAGATTTGCCTCTAACCATTATGACAAGATCATCCGCATACGCCTGGACCTCAACCTCCCAGAGTCCGAGGATAGCCAGCAGGTCGTCCACAAAGAGGGACCACAACAGGGGGGATAGAACGCCCCCCTGAGGACACCCTCTCGCAGCCCTAACGCTGACCACCTCTCCCCGTAATGAGGTAATAATGGTCCGATTGTGCAGCATGTTTCCGATCCAGCCACAGATGGTAGGTTCCACCCCACTAGCGATAGTGGCCTCGTAGAGGGAGATCGGTAATGCATTATTAAATGCTCCTTCTATGTCGAGAAATGCCGCCACCGCAACCTCTCCATTTTTCAGAGAGTGTGTGATCTTCTCGACGAGGTTATTGAGCGCTAACTCAGTTGATTTGCCAGTTTGATAGGCATACTGGTGGGTATTTAGGGGGTTCTTGGGTAAGATGTTCCCCCTAATGTGTCCGTCCAGTATTTTTTCACCGTCCAGCTGGAAGGAATATAGTTCCAGGCCAGACTGGCTCTGAACAGCCTGATAAGGAAGGGTAGGAGAATCTCCAGTCCCTTTTGTAGTAGGACCGGTACCACCCCATCCTCCCCTGGCGACTTGAATGGCTGGAAATGATTCACAGCACACTCCACTGCCGAGGCTGTAACTATTCTCCGAGCGACTAGCCAGTCCTCCCTTTGGGGGCGTTTGGATCGTCCCTCAGCTGGTAGGACCTCACCGTTGCTCAGGATCAGACAATCTGGGAAGTGTGTGTGTGCTAAGAGCTCTAACGTTTCTTTCCGAGATTCAGTAAAGGAACCATCTGGTCGTTTTATCGATCCCAGTTCCTGTACACGGTCGCGTGAGAGAATCCTGTGGATTCTGGCGCTGCTGGGCACACTATCAATGTCCCCGCAGAACCTCCTCCAGGACTCCCTCTTAGCGTTCCTGATCTCTTTATTATAATGTGTTAGAGCGGTTTTATATTGCTCCCAGTTGCCTGTAATCTTAGCACGATTGAAGAGACGTCTAACTTCTCTTCGTAGTTTATCGAGGTTATTATTCCACCAAGTAGACCCCCGACTGTCTCTCTTTGACCTCAGTGGACAGTTTTCGTGATAGGCAGAGACCACAGCTTCCCTAACCTGTTCGGCCGCAATCTCGATCTCATCACGATCCCTCACTGTGGGGATTGCGGACCCAAGTCTGCCGGCGAGGGACTGTTTGTATCCCTCCCAATCCGTCCTCCTCGGGTCCCGATACTCCAACACAGGTCTAGGGCCTGTTTCAATTTCAAATAGGATATGGGCATGGTCTAAACATGAGGGTTCAGACGACACCCTCCATTTGAGGATTTTTGAGCTCAAAAGCCTTGAGCTGATCGTAAGATCTAAAACCTCTCTCCGGTTAGCTGTAAGAAAGGTGGGTTCCGAGCCTATGTTGTTGACAACCAGCTCCTCCCCCAAAATGTATTCAAATAATGATTCACCTCGTCTGTTAGTGTCCGTGCTCCCCCAAGCCAAGTGATGGGAGTTCGCATCACACCCCATTACGAGGTGATAATTGTTCCTCTTGCAGTAGGCGATCAATTTCCGCACCTCTGCTGGAGGTGGTTGTTCTGCATCTCTGTCTCCAGGGAAATAGGCCGAACAGGCCACTACTTCCAGCCTGGTCCCCCCGGATGTGATCACGAGATGGATGGATGCCATGTCCTTGGTGCAGTACTCTGAAAGTGTAAAATACTGCAAGTTGTTTCTGATCCAGATACAGGCTCTGGGTTTAGTACCAGAGCCCACCTCTACTATCTTACCAGAAGTGTTACCCAGCCCTTTTGTTCGTTCCGATTTAGCGGTCCAGGGCTCTTGGAGGAGAGCAATATCTATTTGCTCTTCCTTTAATTTCATGCTAAGGAGGTATGTCGCAGCCTTAGCATGATGCAGATTAGCTTGAATGCACCTTAAGTTGGTGGGCATTGGGGTAGGAATATAGGAGTCCCAACATAAACCTATCTACTAAGTTTTCCAATACATTGAGCAGGAAGAATGTTAGGCTGATTAGCCTGTACGCCTTGGCCAGCGTGTAGTCCTCCCTTCCCGGTTTGGAAATGAAGACCCCCTAACCCGGCCACAGGCCTTTGGGACGTAGCCCCACGCCAGGCTGGCTCGAAAAACATCCCTTATGTTGGGAAGCTGTATATCCAGGCCCCTCTGGAGCAGGGCCAGAAAAATCCCATCACAGCCTGCGGATTTGAATGGAGCGAACTCGCTCACCGCCCAGGTTATAGAGCCATCTGTGACCCCCCCGCCAGCTGCCAGTCCGCATTCTGGACTGTCCACCGGCCCGGTTCGGCAGCCTCCGTGACGGCTCCACCGCCCTCAAGGTGAACTTCGGCGAGATGACGCAGGGTCTCCTCACCGGTGCTTGTCCAGCTCCCGTCCGGTTTCCTTAAAGATCCTACATTACTACCTAACTCCTGTTTGAGTACCTTTACCAGCCTGGCTGCATTCGGCAGGAAATTGACTTCCCCGCAGTACGCCCGCCAACCACCTGGTTTACTCCGGGGTAATTCCTTCTTAAACTCTCTTCTGGCAATCCTAAACTCGTCCCAGGCCGCTTCACCCGATTCTCGGACCGCTCGGTTTAAGGCCCTCCGAGTCCGCCCGCGTAGTACGGCGAGATCCCTGTTCCACAATCTAACTTTGATGGATGGTTACCCCCTAAGTGGTGACGCTGCCATTATTTTCCCTTCTAGGGCCTTGACCTCGCTATCTAATGCCTCTACAGAGAGTCATCTCCCCTCTGGGCTCCTTGGCGACCCACCGAGGCCTATTAGGTAGGCATCTCAGTCGGTCTTCCTTGGATTTCTCCTGCGGAGAGGATTCTTACGGTCCACATCCAATTCAAAGCTGATCATACGATGCTCAGACATTGATATGTGTTCCGTCACCCTCCATCTAGATATATCCCCCGTTATTCCTCTGCTCGCTAACGTGATGTCGATCACCTCCTGCCGGATACGATTGACAAACGTCGGAGCCGTACCTCTGTTTAATACCTCTATATGTTCGTTGTAGCCAAATACTCTAGTAGAGCCTCACCACGTGGATTATCAGGATCTTATGATATAAAACATCTAGGTACCTATATTCTAAGATTAATATAAATAGTAGGTAAAGAATAACCCAACTTTTAATTTTAACTTAACTTGAACAAAATGACTAGTACTATATTATGATTGTAACATCCAACCAAACAAATATGAAAGTGATAGGTAAACTGCATGTAGATTGTATATATTGTATGTATTATCTAGTGAACTCTATACAGAATTCACTGGTAGGTGTTACAAGAAATATACCTACCTCAAACTAATACAGTAAGTAATCATAATATATCTAGGTAGGTACTACAAAGTACATACATCCGTAGTTAAAATTATATAGATGTTATTTAGGTTAAATTATTAAAATTTTAATTTCAAAATGTTGTATTTATATTTATTTCATTTTCAAAAAGTGTGGATACAGCAACAGTAAATAAGTGTTGAAAAGAGTTTAAGTGCGTTATGGTAACGAATTTCCATTAAAATATTTCAATTGATGATAACCCAATTTCCCATTAAACTAGAATCTTCAGTCTTAATACATAGTAAAACCTATATAAAAGCAGTGTGGATACTAAATTTTAAAAATAACACAATAATGAGCTTCACAGATAATTACAAATTTGTTTGTTATTTGGTTTGCAGAAAATGGTTCGGTTGGGTTGATTAAAACTGATCATTCAAGCGATTGATATGGAAAAATACTTACCTGCCACCTATAATTTCATAGATGCATTCCGTTTGTAAATAAAAATTAAATTTTCGGTAAATTTGCAGATTAGTACATGGGGGGTGTTTAGAAAAATCTTTTCAGAAATATGCTTATAACCCCTTCTGGATGCCCAAACTACAAGAAGAATTTCTTGCAAATAGCCCACAAGAAAGTTACAGGACCAAGAGTGAACAGGGGTGCTGGGCGAAGAAGAATTTAAAAAGTAAAGCTGCCTTTATCCCATTTTGCAGTTATACCTCCTTAAAATCCTGTGTACCGCACGCAGAACCTTCATATTCACCGCAGGTCCCGTAACTTTCTTAGGGGTTGCTCCAAAGGAATTTTTCTTGTTTAGATGGTCCTTGTTTATGCATTTAGGGTGATTGTAGGCATGCAGAAGGGGAAGGAGAACCCCCGCAACGAAACAGCGAACCAGGATTTTCAATTTATGTTTAAATTGTTATCTTTTAATTTTTAAAACATTTTTCCAAAAATGATTTTCAGGTTGCCATGTTTGTCAGTTCATCATTTTCAAAAAGTATGGATACACCAACCGTAAATAAGTGTTGTAAATGGTCTGGGTGCAGCATATATGTTATGGTAGAAAATTTTCGTAAAAATATTTCAAATCCGATAGCTCAATAAATTTCCCATTAAGCCAGAATCTTCAATCTTGAACCATAGTAACACCTATGTAAACGCACCGTGGGTACTAAATTAAAAAAATATAACATGAGCTTATTTGTGGATAACTGCAAATTTGCTTTAAAAAACCTTCTTTTTTGTTTATTGTTTGCAAAAACTATATTGGGTGACTAAAAGAAACCACTCAAGCAATTAATAAGGAAAAATACCTGTCATATTTATAATTTGACAGGTAATTTGTAAAAAAATTTTCGAACAACCTTTGTAACTTCAATGAAATTTGTAAAACAATTTTTTTAAAGACACTTTCAGTACTTACATATTATATTTAAGACCAAATTTTAATTTTTTAGCTCCATATAAAATATACATTTTTTCAAATAATCGCTAACTGGGACTCTAAAACCGACCCAAGCAACATTTAAAGTCAAATTGACGTAAAATCGCCCTACCAATAGGTCGGCGACCAAATCACCACAGGTCATTTTCAAGTAAAATTTAAGTGTATATTACCAATGTGGGGAATAAAGTCAAAGTAATATGGAAGTCGATAATAGGTCCACCAAGGCGTTTCGACCAAGGCGTTTTAGTTATATTTAGGGCATTTTCATTCAACATTGGGCCAATGAACGTAATATATTGGTAAATATGTGCTACGCTTTACTTGAATCTGACATCTAAGCGCCGAGTGCCGTGACGTTCTTAACAACAAACTACGCATGTGCCATTATTCGGTTCTGTAGGATCTGTGGTTATGTATGTATAAACAAACAGTAGAGTAGTAGAGATATTGTCCATCTTTGTTAAAAAATGACATCTTGAATGATCAAATAACTTACTTTAAATATTTGTAACAATGATAAAGGAGATTCGCACTGTATAAAGAAAAAAAAAACACTGCGGTTATGTTTTTTCTGTTAACATGATGATGATACTGCGATAAAATTCGAGCGCCCGTGTAAAAAATAAGATTAGTGAAAATAAAAAATTATTCAAAATTCTTGAAATTGTGATTTTGGAGGATTGGTGATGTAAACAACACAAAACTATCCTGTCATCATGGTATACAAGCATTATTTAATGTTTTTTTTTCAAACTAAAATTTAATTACACTTTATTCAACAAAAAATTATTTTTCATTTTCCAATACAATCAAGATGGATACCGCAAAATTAAATTAATATGGCTGCCCTTCTAACATTATTGACCTCACAGTTAATTTTACCCTATTTTTTTACCTATAAGTCACAATCCCTAATGACAGGGCAAACTAACCAAACTTTGAAGGCATTTTGTCATATTATGGGAATTTCAACTATATGGTAAACGAATTTTGTTTGAATTTATTAGAAATGAAACATTTTCGTCTATAAAAATATGTATTACTTATATCCGTGCACAGCCGAAAGACATATAGGAATGATTATACAGCGCTGGTGGTCTTTGATTCCATAATATATAGACATTAATAGAAAATAGAAACAAAATAAAATAAGTAAATAAACATAAACATGACAGCTGACTGTGTTGCCAATGCTTCACTCCATTTGGCATTAAATGGGGTGTATTATATTGAAGAGGGAAACGTGCTGATTTGATACCAGCATATAATTGAAATTCAGTTTTACTTTCATATACCTAGTAGTAGTAGCCGATCAAGTTGTCATACTTTTTTAGGATTTACACAGAGAACATTATCGAAATAATAATTATTAATATGAAGCGAACTGAATACAATCAGTCGTTACTACTCTATAATAATTTGTAGTATGTCTGTAAACTTTTATTGGTTTC
This sequence comes from Tillus elongatus, assembly GCA_964006375.1. Taxonomy (NCBI): domain Eukaryota; kingdom Metazoa; phylum Arthropoda; class Insecta; order Coleoptera; family Cleridae; genus Tillus; species Tillus elongatus. The sequence goes on from OZ023264.1 coordinate 32,097,682, forward strand.
AAAGGGGGCATTGTAACACTATATTTGTTACTGGTGCACGCACATTCACAACAAGAATAAACTTTTATTGATGAAGTTTATCAACTGACACACCTTTAAGATTCACAAATGTATTTCACTGCTGTACACTTTGAACTTTGAGGACAATTTTTATTTCAAGTCAGATTTCATGGGTATTTTCAACTTGAAGGTAGGCAATTTGACTTGGAAGACCATTTCTGCAGTAATTATGACTTTATAGCCGATCAGAAAGCCATTTTAGGTTAGCTCAGTGCCCAAAATATTTCTTGTGCTGTATTGCACTGAAATTGGTAATATATATGTAAGCTGGACTTCATAAGAAGACCTCCAATTTACTATACCACAGAGACATATTGCAGGTTAATATTAGGTAATAAATTAACTTAAAGTAGGTATTTCAGGTATCTGGGCTTGGTAGTCGATTTTCACTCCAATTTAGGGCACACTTCGACCTAAAAATTACCAACTCTGGAATTGAAACACAAAAGTATATTCAAGTATATTTTATGAGTAAAATTGAACCAATTTTTTCCCAATTTAGTTACTTGTAAGTTACTGACTTTGGAGTAATTTTAATAGTCAAAAATAAGCTAGTTTGGAGCCGCATTTCAACATTTGTAGTCATTATGACAATCAAGGCAACATTTTAGTTAATTATTACTAAATTACAACTTGGTTAGGTTATTTGGTCTCGAGTGCTGGTTAACATGCCTTAATTTGTTGCTGGGGGATCCCTAAAGTCCATTTAAATCTAAAGAATTAGATTTAATAATATATCTTATTAATAATGTACAACTGTTATGAAAATTCACTACTATAACCCACTTGCTGCGTCCCGAAATTTTATTATTATTTGTTTCAGATTCTTTGCCTAAATGTTGCCAATTTTGACGTTACAAATCGCGACTTTGAGGAAAACCCCTTTTTTTTTAATGACCATAACTTTAAACTTACAGACCTACCTATTGGTACATGGTTCATTCTTTATAATACAAACACGCGTACCAAATTTGGTTGCCCTTACTTTATGTTATTTCCGAAGATATAATTTTTTTCCGAAAGAAAACACAAAATTTCCTGGAAAACTTGGGCCGATTTTCCTGGCTAACGAACTTATCCAAGCCACTTGCAAAAGGAATGTACTCAGAAAATTTGATCAAAATTGGTCCATTATTTTTTCAGTTATCGGTGTTTCTAAAAAAAGTTATTTTTTCCGAAAAATAAATTTGTATCTCAAAAAATACCAAAGCTATTTTAATAAAATTTGGTGGATATGTTTCCCTGGTAAAGACCTTACTACATACCAAAATTCAACTTTTTAGGTTTATAGAAAAGTGAGCTATTCAAATTTAAAGCATTTACTAAAAATTATCTACCATAACGCACTTGCTGCATTCCGAACTTTTATTTTAGTGAATTTTCTTTAACAAAATTCACTAATGAGGAGATCCCGACTTTTGAATTTTGAACAAATTTCTTCAAATGGGCGCTATTTGGGACCCCTGGAACCCAAATCCGAGGTCGGTTTCAGACTTTATATGTATATATATATATATATATATATATATATATATATATATATATATATATATATATATATATATATATATATATATATATATATATATATATATATATATATATATATATATATATATATATATATATATATATATATATATATATATATATATATATATATATATATATATATATATATATACATATATATAAACATATAAAAATGAAAACTGGGTATGGGTTCTAACTGGCCTACTTCGCGCTCATTTAAAGAAATTTTTGCAAAATTCAAAAGTCGGGTTCTCCTAAATAGTGATTTTTTAAAAGAAAATTCACTAACAGTAGCCGGGAACCAATCAGAAAGTTAAATTTAAAATTAAAAATCCCTTTTGCTCAGGCATGCGCAGATCGAAGAAAACAAACATAACCTCCTGAGATTGTTTACGTTAAAAACCGTGGTGTTTAAAACTTGGAGATAAGAGATAAAGCCAGATTTTATTTTAAAATCATAATGTTGAGTTTTCTTATCTATAAATTCGCTACATTAGTAAATTATCACCATTCATGTTAAATCTCTGGCGGATAAAGTCGAGAAGCGACCGGGAGCGCGTGATTTCGTATTGTTTTTTTCCAGTTTAGTTTCGTTTTGTTTGCAACCGAGATAAATAAAAGGTTTTTATTAAGGGCGAGGAGAAACATTTATAATTGTTGTGTTATGTGACAATGAGCATATATAGGGGCATGACATCAAAGGAATTCTTTTTAGCGTCCCTCTTATACGATTCAATTGAAGATCAAAATTTAGGGTAAGTGTTACTGTTTCACTTTAGAACTACAATGTGTGTACAGGTTGTCTATTAAACAATAGAATGTCATTCTTCAAAGCAATGATAGTAGTTATGAATGAATGCCAGAATGTTGAATGAACTCATCCAATTGTAGATTTAAATAATAAATTATTTACAATATAGTGGCTGATGTCTTGAAAATTTAATCAAATGCAAATTTTTATCAAGATTATTATAACAGGGGTGCATGGGCTTCTTTATTAATATTTCAGAGGATAAATTAAATTCTCAAATTAATGAATATTTTAAAAAAGCTAACTTAGTCGCCGAAATGATTACTAGGATTAAAATTATGCTGTGATAAATGGAATTTTTCCAAAGATGCTTATGAAATTATAGGCAGGTAGGTACAGTACTAAAAATACCGGTAATTATTTACTTGAGCCCGGGTACCAATACCTGAAAAGTATCTTCTCAAATATTACAATGGCTTAAGTAGGTGGGAGATCCTTAAGTAGACGGGTCTCGTCATTTCATGCATTGTGAGAGCGGCATTTCCGGACAGTGCTTATTGCTTTAGAGGCCTGCCTGAACTGACCTACAGGGTAGGTCGGGTCAGGCAGCCCTGTAGGTCAGGTTTGAGATTAGGCAGGACCCTCGAGCCATAAGCACTGTCTGGCAATGCCGCTCTCTCGATGCATAGACGGAACCCGTCTACTTAAGGATCGCCTCCCGCTTTGAAAACAAATATGTGAAAATTATTCAGTTGATTTTAAAATTTCAGCTAATGCTTTGAAAATAAATAATTATAAGGTGAATTTGCAGTTTAGTCTACGGACAGTTTTAGATAAACCGATTGCTGGTAAATGAAGTTTCTCATCTTACATACATGTTGACACCATCTTTACAAATTGCTTCCTTGTCTTTGCTGAGTTATTCACATTTAAACTTGGTGCAATATAAGTTAAAAACGAATTTTTTTAATAAAAAAAAAGGTAAATTTTCAGATTAGCTCCCAAACGCTTTTCAAAAACTGTTTTCAGAAACCTGCCTAGCCCCCCCCCCTGGATGCACAAACCACAAGAAACATTTCTTGTTCACACCCCTCAAGGAAGTTACGAGCCCAGGAGTGAATAGTGGTGCTGGGCGGGGTAGGTAGTAAAAAGGAAATACGAGCAGAAAATGCGAAGAAAACTGCTTGAAATCTGTCTATTTGAAGCCATATCCCTATTAAACCCTACCTACCCCGCACAGCACGCCTATTCGCCCCAGGTCCCATAACCTCCGTGTTGATGTGATGGGGGGCTTCGTCATTGGCATTTCCCTTCCCCTCTCGTGTGCATACAACCACCCTCTGCACACAACCACCCTCGTTGCATAAACCACAAGAAAAATTTCTTGTTCATACCCCCCAAGGAAGTTAAGGGACCTGGGGCGAATAGGGGCACTGTGCGGGGTAGGCAGGGTTTAATAGGATATGGCTTCAAGTAGACAGCTTTCAAGCAGTTTACTTTGCATTTTCTGCTCGTATTTCCTTTTTACTACCTACCCCGCCCAGCACCCCTATTCACTCCTGGTCCCGTAACTTCCTTGGGGGGTATGAACAAGAAATATTTATTGCGGTTTGAGCATGTGGGGGGTACTAGTAATGTTTCTGAAAACAATTTTTTGAAAAGTGTTCGGGCACTAATCTGCAAATTTACCAAAAAAAATTCTAAGCGTGTTTCTAAAAACCCGCCGTAGCCTAAACTACAAATTTGTCAAATAAGACTCTAGTCGGTAGATTTTAAAATTGCAGTTTGAAATAGTTCATCGAAAGAGCTTTTGCAACAGATACCTTGTGTATATATAAACATGACATAAATGTTGTCGCTCTCATTCTTCTGCATAACTTATAATAATTGATGATGATTAATATATAGCGTGGAAATAAAATAACTGATAAATTTGATAACTTTGTTAAAAATAATTTTCTGGGAAAAATGTCGAAGGGGTATAAACGTAACGTTTGTTAAAAAAAACTCAGTGTTGAACTAAACAATCAATTGTTTGATGTTTGATGAAATTGAAAGTTTTCTAATAAACAAACCCTAAAACGTTATATTACTCGACTTTTAACGAAAAAATTTCAATTTTCAACAAATCACCCCCTATTCATCCCATACTTCTGGAGCGATTGTACCCCAAAACAATCGGAACCGTTCGTTTATTGAGTGCTAACTGAATACCAAATTTGAAGACGATATCTCAATTCGTTCTAAAGTTATCGTGGCTATTAACAGACATACTTTCTATATGTTTCGACCCTTTTTACAACGTTTAAGCAAAAAAAAGTTTTGGAAACTTTTGTCGCCGATACTTCCACACGTATTGACCATGTAGAAGTAATAATAATTAACGGATTTTAATCAAAGTTGACATCGTTAACATACGCGGCACTGGTCTGGTGGCCTAAGGTGACACAATCCAGTGCCAAACAAAAACTAGGCAAGATCCAAAGGATGGCTTGCCTAGGCATCACAGGGGCCATGTCTTCAACCCCAACAGCCGCCATGGAGGTGTTGCTGGATCCCCCACCCCCAAACACACACACACACACACACACACACTTAGTTATTATGGGGGAGGCCAGGCTAGGACTATACAGACTAGCCTGCAATGGTAGACTGAAGATCAACCCAGGCTTTAGGGGCCACTGCAAAATTCAGGAGATCGTGAAGGAGCCCATGGTTGAAATGAGGTCAGACTTCGCGAGCCCGCGAATCGTCAGGGAAAACAACTTTACAGTGGAAATCCTCGACCGCGAGGCATGGCGGTAGGAGACGCCGGGCATACCACGAGACGCGCTCGTCTGGTTCACGGACGGATACGGCGGGGAGCGTGGGACGGGGGTAGGTGTTTACTCGGAAGGACCTAGGGTAAGTCATAGTATTTCCCTCGGAGCCCATGCAACGGTGTTTCAGGCCGAAATGTACGCCATCCTGCACTGTGTGCGGGAGAACAAGAGGAGGGGCTACACCAACAAGCGGATCCTCATAGCCAGACAGCCAGGCAGCCCTTAAGGCACTAAGTAGCCCACGGGTAAATTCCTGGCTGGTGAGTGAGTGCCCAGACGAGACTAGCGACCTGGCTGGGCAGAATGAGGTGACCCTCATCTGGGTGCCGGGTCACTCGGGGGTCAAAGGCAATGAAGAAGCTGACAGTCTCGCGAAGAGAGGGTCAGCAAAACCATTGATGCGACCAGAACCGGCTCTGGGCGTGACAAGGAGCACTGTCAGGGGAGCCATTAAGTCCTGGGTCAGAAACCAACGCAAGGTGTACTGGGCAGACTGTCCAGGGCTCAGACATGGGAAGTCAATAATTGACGAACCCAGTTTAAAAAGAGCTGTGGAGCTGCTAAATCTTAGCAGAGGACAGCTCAAAAACACAACAGGTCTCTTGACGGGACACATGGCCGTCAAGAAACACCTGCATAAAATGGGGCGGTTCGAAGGGGACCTCCCATGCAGACTCTGCGGCGAGGAGGAGGAATCAGCGCAGCACATCTTGTGCGAGTGTAAAGCTCTGGATCGCAAAAGACAACTGATCTACGGTCAGTCTAGACCGGAGACAGAGCAATATAAAATTTCACCCTACCAATCGCTGTGCAGACTAGTTCAAGGCACAGTGATTTTGGAATGGGTGGAGTAAGACTAAGGGTATGCACAATCAACCAAAGGTTGCAGTGCTATCGGGGCGGCAAGGCTGCTGACGAGCCCTGAGGGAGGAAAAAAAATCAAAGTTGACACGTGTATATTTCCTTTGTAAACAGTCGGAAATTTAGTGTTATTAGAATTTTAAATGTTTTTTGAATGTTTCATTTACCTGTTGTCTTGAAATACGAGAAATTATATTTAAATTTTTTTGGGAAATTATATTTCCCAGTTTTCTTTCAGAAAAGCAGCATACTCTTATCTTCGATACTTTTATAGTTAATTTTCTGAAATTTTATGTGTAAAATGTTATAAAATGTTTTGTTCAGAAACAATAAGACCCTCCAAATATCAGCTTCAAGGATTTTGGAAAATAAAGCACTTGTTTCAAAAATCCGGCTAAATAAATATAACACATGCTATCAGAAGTGTTTAATAGTCCTTCCCTGTCATGTATACTAAAATTTTGGAATAAATAAGTTTTAAATTAATTGCTAAACGATGCGGTTGTTAAGGATTATTAAAGAAATTGGTTATGAATTGCACATTGCAATGAAAAGAATTCGATGATGCAACTTCTTAGCATTGAGAATATATGATACAGCTTATTCGAATTTATTATAAAGTTTTCCCGTTATAAAAATAAGGTTCTCTTTGTAATGTACAATACCCATTGTTTTCGAAAATAAACTCGTAATGGGAACGAATGGCAGAAAGGTCAGTTAAATATAAATTTATTAGCAGGACAGCCATTTTGGTTCGAAGTTTATGAAGTCTTGTGACGTTACTTTGTTTTCGAGAAAAGATTAATCTATTCTGGGAATTATGGCTTATTATTCCTTTTCAGGCGCCAGTATGTTGTCATGTAAATTACGAAAACTACTAATACTATGAAATGGTGCTGATAAGATTTTGAAAGACGATGACATTCGAGCTGATAGTGCATCCCAAATTTAGACAAATATGATAATAAAAAATAATAAAGTGCAAATAGCAAATAGAGTGCAAAATAACAAGATAGTATATTCTGTAAGGTTAAAAATGATAGCGTATAGCCAGAACATGCATATGTTCAAATCTAGCACCTCCTGGCTGCCTAGCAGTTTGGTACCGCTGCAACAGTCGTGAGTGAGAAACACAAGAGAGATGACCTCTCCGAATCATTTCAAACTTATATTGTTATTGTTAAGTTTAATTAACGAGTGTGATTAATACAACATTAAATTGTTAAACCTCAGGCTTTATTTAAACAACCTCCTCTACAGGCGTTATTTTGGTTTATGGGATTGCAGTATTTATTATTATTAAAAATATCTCTTGGTGGGTAGATATTAAACACACTTGGAGAACCCAAATCACCACAACACATTTTAAAACACCTGGAGATCGTTTCACTAACCAAGTTAGGGTCATCAGAGGATGAATAATTATATATTCTTCTGCAATTCTGCAGGTAATCGGTCACTACCAATTTTGGGAGGTTCAACGACACCTAAATTAACATTTTTCGTTTGGTGGAAATATCTGTCTTCTTTTATTATCTCTCGGACGCGCCTCTGTCGGTATTTACTTTACGAAGTCGTTTAGCTGTCCTGGTTTTCTAACACTTATTATTACTGTCAGATTCTCATCATTAAGTGGTGACCATTATCCCAAATATGTCGGGCGACGGAAGGTCTATCTATAGTATCGTATCACAATCTTTACAACTTATTTTATAAATTCCCGACACTTTGGCCGTACTATCATTATCTTTTGGGTTACGTGGCAAGTTTTTAAAGTATTTTCTTTCGAAAATGTTAGTTTCAAGTCGGCTTTTGCCACAGGCTGCAGCGGCCACTGCAAAATTCAGGAGATCGTGAAGGAGCCCATGCTTGAAATCAGGTCAGACTTCACGAGCCCGCAAATCTACAATGAAAACAATTTTACAATGGAAATCCCCGACCGCGAGGCATGGCGGGAGGAGACGCCGGGATTTCCACGGGACGCGCTCGTCTGGTTCACGGACGGATCCGGCGGGGAGCATGAGACGGGGGCAGGTGTTTATTCGGAAGGACCGAGGGTAAGTCATAGTATTTCCCTCGGAGCCCATGCAACGGTCTTTCAGGCCGAATTATACCCCCATCCTGCACTGTGTGCGGGAGAACAAGAGGGGGGGCTACACCAACAAGCGGATCCTCATAGTCACATACAGCCAGGCAGCCCTTAAGGCCCTAAGTAGCCCACGGGTAAATTCCAGGCTGGTAAGTGAATCCCGAGACGAGACGAGCGACCTGGCTGGGCAGAATGAGGTCACCCTCATCTGGGTGTCGGGTCACTCGGGGGTCAAAGGCAATGAAGAAGTTGACAGTCTCGCGAAGAGAGTGTCAGCATAACCATTTATGGGACCAGAATCGGTTCTGGGCGTGACAAAGAGCACTGCCAGCGGAGCCATTAAGTCCTGGGTCAGAAACGAACACAAGGTGTTGTGGGCAGGCTGTCCAGGGCTCCAGACATGGGAAGTCAGTAATTGAGGAGCTGCTAAATATTAGGCGAGGACAGCTCAGAAACATAACAGGAGTCTTGACGAGACACATGGCCGTCAAGAAACACCTGCATAAAATGGGGCGGTTCGAGGGGACCTGGCATGCAGACTCTGCAACGAGGGGGAGGAATCAGCCCAGCACATCTTGTGCGAGTGTAAAGCTCTGGACCGCAAAAGGCAAGTGATCTACGATCAGCCTAAACCGGAGACAGAGCAATATAAAACTTCACCCTACCAATTGCTGTGCAGACTAGTTCAAGGCACAGTGATTTTGGAATGGGTGGAGTAGAAAAGACAAAAGGCATGCGCAATAAGCCAAAGGCTGCGGTGCTATCGGGGTGGCAAAGACGTGGACGAGCCCTGAAAGAGAGAAAAAAAAGTTGGCTTTTTTAAAAATGCTATCTAGACCCCCCGTGATTCGAGGTTCAAATGGTAAACAAAGTTTTTTCGGCTTTCTATCTTCTAAACGTCTTTGATTCCACCAACATTTTCTTTGTTTTCTGTTTGTTAATTAATTTCTCCACTAGGCAAGCAGTGTATCCGTTATATTCGGCCACGTTCTTAATATAATTTAATTCTTTGATATAACTACTTTTACTTGAAGGAAAATTAATTAACCTGTTTACTAAAAAATTCAGAATGGCCATTTTTGTGTGCATACGTATGATGTGAGTCATTCGGAATGTAGCTTAGAGTGATGGTTTCCTTTCTATGGACGTCGACTTCTAAAGTGTGTTTATTTTTGGTAACTAGTACATATAGAGAGGGTAATTTATTATTAATTTCTAATCCGTGGGTAAATTTTATAGAACCAAATTTATTGTTTCATTTGCCAATCAAATCTTTTATTCTGCAAATGTTTGTGTTAAACACTGCGAAAATATCATCCACGTAACGTAACCACACTCTGGGAAAATACTCACTTTTATTTTCAAGATCTGTTTCAAATCTATTCATGAAAAGGTCTGCAATAAATGGCGATAGCTGGTTGCCCATTGCCTTGGGTTGGTTCAGAAAATTCATTGTTGAATTGAAAAATATTTTGTTTAATACAAAGGTTTGTTAAAGTAAAGTATTATTTGCAGACATTTTCATTTATGTTATTCATTTTTAACAACCTTCTAAATACGTTAACGTCTGCTTGGTGGGAACGCCAGGAAACAATCAGATTATCTCGAATAAAATTAAAACCTCGCCTTCAATCAATTTAACTTCTTTAATTATATGAATAAATTCAAGTGAATTTGTTACTGAAAAACCTATTTGTCTGACGGGCAAGCTTTTAAACTCATTTGTCAACCACTTTGCTAAATTGTATGTCGGAGAATCTATAGCCGAAACAATAAGGTCTAAGCTTATTTGTATTGTACCTTGTAAAATGTATGTGAGAAATAAATTATATATATATATATATATATATATATATATATATATATATATATATATATATATATATATATATATATATATATATATATGTATATGTATATATATATGTATGTATGTATCCACACGATAACTCAAAAACTTATTAACATATTTTGATGAAACTGCAGGAATCTTTATTGCATTAATAGCTTGGATGAGTTCGTTTTTCAAATCGGGCAGCCCGTATACTATTTCAAATTTAATTACAGATTAATTTACAATTAATTTAAATACAGAAATGTACAAAAATTTTCCGACAATAAACTTTAAACGTTGGTTTCGTAGCCAACAAACCTTAGGTTAATAGCAAATTGAGTTATTGAAATTTGAAGCAGTTAATGAAAATTTGCTACCAAAACGCACTTACTGCGTCTTTATTTTTTTCTTACAAACATATTTCGATAAAAAATGCAATAAAATAAGGCTGTTCGAAAAATAATTGTAGGGATCACCAACGACTTATGGGCCAGCCGATGATTGTCAAAATGATTTTATAAGATGCAGCTCAAGATACCCTATAATTAACTTATACAATTTTTTTCTCGTCTTTTGTATAATAATAATAATATTGAGCTTTACCGTAGAAACGCGTCACCCTGTATATATGTAAGCAGATCAAAACTGAACGTAAACCCGGATATGGGTTCCAGGGGGCCTAGTTTGCGCACATTTGAAGAAGTCTTTTTAAAATTCTAAAGTCGCGGTCTCCCCATTGATAAATTTTTTGTACGAAAATGAGCTAAAAATTATGGACCGTTAAACCATAAACTTAACTAAAACTACCGCCAAAGCATCAGAGAGAAAATAACTAACATGTTGCATATCAGCCCCTTTTGTAAAACTTCGCTACTTTATATGTGTTGATAAAACATAACAAACACTGTTTAATCCACCCACTAACATTAATAAAGGAATAATTTGCACTTGTATATAAAAATTTCCCAAATAACACAAATAATTTGTCTAGTGAAACAGATAAACATATAAACAATCTCATACCATACGATAAACGTCAGCTACAGCATCTAACAGACCTGCGCAATAATATCAAATGTTCCGTTGCCAGGCAACGACATACTAGATCTCGTATAAGCCAGGTTTGCCATTGTCAATGAAACGCGGTGATATTAAAATTAAATGTTTCAAATTTGAATAGCTCAATTTTCAGTAAACCTATAAAGCTGAGTTTTGGCACATAGTTAGATCTTTCCCAAAGCAATATGCACACCAAATTTCATCGAAATATCTTTGTAATTTTCGAAGAAAAAAAATTTTTCCCAAAGAAAACTCAATTTTTTTCCGGAAAACCTTGTCCGATTTTCCTGGCTAACGAACTCATCCAAGCTATTAATAAAAGAAAGACACTTGCCGAGTTTCATCAAAATCGGTTAATTATTTTTTGAGTTATCGGTTGGAGATATATATATATATATATATATATATATATATATATATATATATATATATATATATATATATATATATATATATATATATATATATATATATATATATATATATATATATATATATATATGTATGTATATATATATATATATATATATATATATATATATATATATATATATAAACATATATATATATATATATATATATATAAACATATAAAAATCGAAACTGGCCCCGGATAAGGGTTCTAGGGGCCCAAATTCGCGCTCATTTGAAAAAAATTTTGCAAAGTTTTACCATCGATACCTCTCTATTAGTGATTTTTTAAAATAAAAATTCACTAAAACCGGTTTGCTTAGGTTGAGTAAAACGAAATCATAAAGGCGATTAATAAGGAAAAATAACTGCTACGTTTATAGTTTGGCAGATATTTCACTTTTCTAAATATGAATTAAGTTTCCTTCTGGAAATCTTTTGTATAACTTTAATGAAATTTGTAATACAAGTTTCTTTTAAAGAGACTTGCACTATCTACAGTTATAGCAAAGTTTAATTCTTTAACTTCATGGAAAATTGAGTTTTGGGCATTTTTCTCAAAAAAAGTTAGAACACAAGATTTTTTTGATAATAGAGTGATCGATGGTAACACTTCTGAAAGAATTTTTCAAATGTGCGCGTACTCTGACCTCTAAAATCGATCTTCAAGGCATGTGTAAGTTTAAAGTATTAATTTACTAATATGCCGTATAAGAGTGCACAATTCTTATCAAAATTCGCTACTATAACGCAGTTGCCCGAATTTTTTTTTTTAATTTGGACTTCGGACTGAGATAAGTTTGGCTAAATCGTAATATATACTGTTGTTCTATGTACCATTACTTTTGGGCCACCTGTATAGTTCACTGCTTACACGGAAACCAGCGCCCACTGATCTGGCCCAAGTGATTCCTTTTATGTTTGAACGTAACCAAAAAGCTTGTAGAATCTCAGTGACCTCTCCCAATTTAAATTAAATTAAATTAAATTAATCTTACTAGTAAATTGGTCATATCCTGACCTAATTATTTTCATTACAATCAAATGTATGTACCTAAACGTATTCTTATCATTACCCAGGTAAAGTGGTATCTAAAGCAGCACAGCATCTCAGACTGGTTGACCAAAACATGTATAATAAGATATTCGCTGGTCATTTTTTAATCCAAAGTGTCATTATATTGATTGTTTTTACCCACACAAGAAAGATTGTTATAAATAGTAACAAACAAAAGCAAAATCGTCTGGAATGTCTATATTAAGAATGTTCGAAGGTTTATCAAATCGCTTCTGTAGTAAACAGTTTTAACTCTGTTTACAATTTTACATTGTGTTGTACAGTCACGGCATAATAAACTATGATGCTGTGGTGTGGTAATTCCAGACAGCTTTCATTTATCGTGAAGATGAATTGCATAATACGAGTTTAATTGTATTATTTTATCATTTTATTACCAAGAAAGTACATTTTACACTATATTGGATATTTTAATTGCACCGGGTCCTTATTCATCGACTTAACTTGGTAACATAATTTAAATGCTACAAAACAACTAGATAGGCGCTACTTTCAGTCTTGCAGATAGCTTAGTACTTACTTTACGAGATAAGCGCAAAAATTTCCCGGCCTGACTGAAACAGGGGCGGCTCCTCAATAAGTGCGCGCGCACTGCCGCCTGCCGGAGAAAATAATATTTTTGCTGTGCTATATTTTAATAAATTTTTATTTGTTTACCTCCTGCATTCTACACAAACAAAATTAGTATACCGAGGATCGCAGAGTCGGCAGCCATTAATACAGAATCAGAAGAAGTATAGTGTGTTAATGGTTGCCGACGTTATATAAATCCGTATACACAGTCCTGCGTCGGTGTGTATTCTTCGGCGCTCTACCTAAATGGAAAACTTCAATACGAAATGATCGACTATCTTCGTCAGAAACGACGAATAAGCAATCCCGTTGTGTGATTTAAAATTCCACACTTGCAGCACAACATAATAAGACCCAGCACTGAATCTTGTAGGGCGGCCCTTTGATGTTGTGACAACAGAATATTTGACCTTGCCCACATCGCTCCAGCTTAACGGACCAGGGTGGGACTCGGCATACAGTTATGCTATTCTCGAATCACAGGCGTAATCGCTCATTTTATCGCCAGGACCGTATTATCTTTCTTAAAGCAATGTTATTATTGATTTGTATACAGCAAAATATTACGTAATTGAAACAAGGATAATTACATAGAGTCTAAAATATAGTGTTAGTAGAAGGAATATAACTACGATAGATTAGATCCTCGTGAAAAGCATCTCACATTTAGACATTTTAAAGTATATTAAATTATTTAGTCAAAATGTATAAGTTTGCATTCTGGCGCATTTTCATAAAATTCATTCAATCTTAAAATTCAAGTAAAAAAAAAGTATATATATATATATATATATATATATATATATATATATATATATATATATATATATATATATATATATATATATATATATATAGTAACATTGAAAAGATACGTGCAGTATAAAACGACAAAGATCACATATTGTCATGTTTTTATGTCAAAAAAAAAAAACATTTGAAAATATATAACGCTAACCTACATAGGCTTAGCCGTTTATAAATATATAAATTAATAGACGAGTAAATGAACATATTGTCATGTCTTTATATCAAACAACACATTTCAGCGTCTGCGCTGTTAGCCATATTTTTTATGTGTCATTTTCACAAAAATCAATACGGTGGGCTCTCTTATTTTGATAGGTTAGTCTAAATATCTTTTGAAAACTTAAATTTCCCACATTTTCCACTTAGTCAGCCATATTGGCCGCCATCTTGAATTACGTCATCTCATTAAAAATCTCTTTTCTACCTCTATCGATCCACCATCTTTGTTTTATCACTTTGACTACAAACTCACCAGATTTTCACTTCCGGTCGGCCATCTTGGATTACGTCATCGCAGGTTAGAGCTCTTGTCTATCTCTATCCAACTCGCCATCTTGTTTCATCACCATGACGTCACACATGCGCAGAGCCTGGCGGTGGTTGCAGAACGAACCATCTATACCTACTCATGAATTAATCAAATAAATAGTTGTTTCCTGCTTGCTACTTGCATTAATCTGTTCGTTTGCTAATAAGTCCAAAACCGCTAAACACAGGTATAACATCACCTTATACTTTTAGATGGAGAATTAAGTTATCCTACGGGTTTTACTATAAAATACAGCGTGTTCCATTAAAAATTTTCGCATAGCTTGCATTTTAATGTTCTACAAAAATCTATTATACTGTGGACACGCTGTATGCATGAACTTAATTCATTTTTTGATATAGCAACATATAAGGAACAGCCACCGAAAAACCAGGTATCCAGCTATGCTGTTGAAAAAAAAACATTTTTTTATTAAGAGATGCTAGTTGCTAAACTTCTTAAAAAATAATTGTTATTTCCTAAATGGCTCAAGGTAAGTGAAAGATAGGTTATACAAAAAAGTTCCAGAATGTTCCGTGAAATCTAAAAATGTCATAATATATGTTCTTTTAGAGAGATCAGAGTTGGTATTTGGTGAGAGGATCTGGCAACACTGCATTGATAAAATATTTTTAAAATGAAGATCACGGCTTTATATGAACATAACCTTAATTCCAAATTACTACCTTTTCTCGTTCCCTAGATACTTCTAATAGGCCATCGAGTTTGGCGCAGCCTGTATATACATACAATATATATATATATATATATATATATATATATATATATATATATATATATATATATATATATATATATATATATATCCCGGAAAAGTTTACGCAGCACGCTTACTCTTTTCACTATCACTGATAATAGTTTCACACTTAACCACTCTGTACTACCGGTAGGTGTATCTCTGACCATGCTCAAACGAGAACTTCTGTTCAGAGGCACATGTTCCTGCCACTAACCCACTGGGACTCTAAGTCAATATAAATACAGAACGTGAAAAGCAGCAGCTTAGTTGGCGTAGCTGTTTTGCATTTAGCTTTTATACTCCCTTTTCTTTGCCCAATACCCTTTCGTAACTTTCTTGGGGGTTAAAATCACAACATTTGTCTTGTGGTTTATGCATGCAAGCGTGGTTTTAAGCATGTTTCGGAAAACATTTTTCAGAAATCAAATCCACGACAGGCAGTATGGATTCCGTCAGCGCAGATCAACTGCCGACCTCCTTTCCCTTGTCACCCATTCTTGGAACAAGTCTATGGAACTACAGGGTGAGTCCCAGATTGTCGCTCTAGATATATCCAAAGCATTCCACCAGGTCTGGCACGCAGCGCTGCCACTCTGTACGTGGACAGCAAATTTCCTCTCCAACCGGAGCATTTCTGTTGTCGTGGATGGCCATTCCTCTAAACTGTATCCAATTAATGCAGGAGTTCCTCGAGGTACAGCTTTAGCCCCTACTTTGTTTCTTATCCACATCAATGACCTGCTCTCTAGCACATCCAACCCAGTTCACAGTTACGCGGACCTCAGCACCCTTCACTCAAATATACAATATTCTAAGTCTGTCTCTTTAGCCCAATTAGATGAGGATCGCAGACTCATGGAGGGGTCTATCTCCGTGGATCTCCAAAAAATATTAGACTGGGGAAGTAGAAATCTTGTACAATTCAACCCCACCAAATCACAGTCTTGCTTTCTTTCTCATAAGATATACACCAGCCCTAGACCCATCACAATAAACAACCAAGTTATTCAAAGTAATGAGTCCTTTTCACTTGTTGGCATTCTGTGGATCGAAATCTCAATTGGCACTAACATGTCACATCAATTGCAGAAGCGGCTGCTAAGAAATTAGGTTTCCTCTTCCGGGCTCGCAAATACTTTTCACCAGCTAATCTCTATACCTTATATACTTCACAAATAAGACCAAACCTCGAATACTGCTCTCACATCTGGGGTGCTGCTGCCGCTTCTACACTCGTTATCCTGGACTCCATTCAGAAGAGAACTATATGTCTCATCGGTTACCCTACCCTCACCCAAAGGCTGCCATCCCTTGCCCACCGACGTGCTCTCTCTTTTATAGATATCTGCACGGGCACTGCTCAGAGAAGCTTTCTTCCATAGTTCCTCCACCTGCTGGCCCCAACAGATCTACCAGGAGAACAGAGCGAATGCACCCTTTTACTGTCCAGGTCATCAGACATAGAACATCTTGTTGTGCCCGCTCTTTTGTCCCGAGGACTTCCAAGTTGTGGAATTCCTTGCCGGTACATGTTTTTCCTCCTCCCCCGAACCTCCAAACCTTCAAGTCCAGAATTAACAAGTTGCCTCTTTCATTCTTGTCGACACCCACGGTACGATAGTATTTAGGCTGTGGTGTGTTGTTTAAATTTTAAAAAAAACTCACGCACACCCCTCCTCCCAAAGGCTCCTGATTAGCTCAATTAAAACCCAGTGGAAAAAAAACCACATCATAATGCACCCCTCTGCATTCATGGGTACAATTTGGCGGGCATCTTATATGATAGAAGTTTGTTGGGGAGTGCTATGTACTATAAATGTCGAAGGCAATAAAACATGGTTGTGTGCGATTAACTTAAAACGCAAGTGACGTCTGCTAACATAATTTGAGATATTAAAATGTATCATTTTGACTACGATTTTGGCATCATACATCTGAAAGAATCTTTGGAACCATAAATCCTTAAAAAAAATCCATTATCACGCAATTTACTATGCTTTTTACGCATCATTAATATTTGATGATAAGTCTATTAATAAAATTAATTAGTATATTCTGGCCATGTTGTATGGACATGAAACATATTGATAATGTACACTTTCTTTTGATTATTAACGATTTTGATATGGTTGCTCTAAATACATATTAGTATAAGTATGTACAAAGTAAAGGTAAAACATTGTAAAATAACATAATATAATATAAAAAGTCTGGACGCAGCAAGTGCGTTATGGTGGGGAATTTTCATAAAAATATTTTTAATGGCAACTATGTCTTTCTTAAATAAAAGGCATGGAGTTTGGTATAACCTACGTATAGTAGAAACAATGTACCTTATTTCATCAAAATAACTTTATTTTTTGAAAAAGTACAATAATATCCGAAGATAAACTTAAAATGTTCCCGAAAAAACTTGTCAGATTTCCTGGTCAACGAACCTCTTCACGCTATTTGCACACGGCAAAAATTTAAAAAAAATGTTTGCATGAAAATTGGCAAACAATTTGTTCAACAAAAACTGACATTTTCTTGACAAAAATTGGTTATAAAGTAATTTTACACGAACATTGTGTTTTTTTTGCTGCCGAAAATTTGCTAAACACTTGTTTTTCCGAATATACAGTGTGAAACACACTGCAGCAGATTATTTCGTTGTGTGCAAGTGAATGGAGAACATATTGAACATTTATTATAAGAAACGGACGTTTTCATTAAGTTTATTTTCGAAATTTGAATTTCAGGGTAAACTGTTTAGTTTTATTATTGCGGTATTAAATTTCCACCCTGTATTGAGAACTGCAATATTAGACATACATATGGATACCCCATATGTATTCGCATCCGCATTCAGAAAAATGCGATCCATCGAATTGTGATGAAAAAAATGTAAAGCTGCTATTTAAAAAAAAAAGATAAAGTTGTGGGGGTAAAATGGTAGGAGTTTATTTTTTTTAACTATGATTATAAGATAATGTTCGACAAATTAAACTTCACGTGTCTCAGCTTTTTCCACAAAAACGATTTTTTGCTGAATAATGAATTTTATTCCATAAAAGTGTTTCACACTGTATATATATATATATATATATATATATATATATATATATATATATATATATATATATATATATATATATATATATATATATATATATATATATGGAAATGTGTTCCATGGGGCCCAGTTCGCGCTCATTTGAAGACCGTAAGTTGAGATTTTAAGAAAATTCACTAGAAAATCCAATACTAAAATGACTATGGAAACAAAAGAAAAATCACAAAGATAAAATGTTTTAGGTTTACACTAAAATCCTAACGTAACATTCAATTACTTCATTATTTTAGCTACTTTTTTCGGAACTGAAAAACTGGTTTAATATTCAGTATGAACGCATCCATATACATCTGTTCGATCATAGAGTAATATGTGTTTTACATTAATATACGTCAGCTCAAACTTGGCACTGGAAATCCTACCGTCTAGTTAGAACAAATCATTGTTTAATCTATTTGTAACACATATACATACATTTTATCTTTCTGCTCTCCTTCTTTATATGAACTTTAACTATGTCAAGTCTTACACTGCTCCGTGCGCGCAATGTGCTAAAAATGGGATACAATGTTTTTTCTTCATATATTATGACCCTATAATTGAAACTACTGCCAAAGCATCAGAGAAAGGGTCTATTTGAAATTCATTTTCTGCAAATATGTAAGTAAAATAAAGGACAATGACGGCTGATGCTGAAAGGCTTTATAGAACACACTTCTTACGACATTTCTTGTATATAAGCCGTATAAGTTTCAGATTCTTTATCTAGAACATGTTAATTTCGATGTTTCGAATCGCGATTTTGACGTTTCAAGAAGAAAAACTATAATGCCTATATTTTTCTTTTCTTTTAACGTGAAGATCCAAATTTTAGTATATGGTTTTATTTTTATGGTATAAACCAGCGTACTAAATTTGGTTACCAGAGCATTATTTCCGGAGACATAAAAATGTTCCGAAAGAAAACACAGAATTTTACGGGAAAAACTAGTCCGATTTTCCTGGCTAATGAACTTATCCAAGCGACTTGCGAAAGGAAGGTACTCACCAAATTTTATCAAAATGTGCCCATTATTTTTTGAGTTATCGTTGTCACACATAAATATATATATATATATATATATATATATATATATATATATATATATATATATATATATATATATATATATACAGGGTGTTTACGGAAATCGGGAACAATAGCTATCTTCATTATTATTTGAGCTACAAAGTCGGTTAAATAACCAAAGTTGACCAACTGGACACCCCGCTTCTGAATATGTCACGAATATCTAGATTGCGTAACAACTGTCAAGTCTGTTGACATAACCTCAATTTTTTTAAATGAAACGATATGAATATTTTGTGTTCAATCGCCTCAGGGCAAGCCATTTTATACGTACACATATAGTCTTTCCATCCCAGTACAATATTCCAAAGATAACTTGATCCCAAACGTTGCCAATTCTAGGTGTTTACGGAAATCGGGTACAATAGCTATCTTCGTTATTATTTGAGCTACGAAGTCGGTTAAATAGGAAAAGTTGACCAACTGGACACCCCGCTTTTGAATATGTCACGGATATCTAGATTGCACAACAACTGTCAAATCTGTTGACATAACCTGATTTTTTTTTAAATGGAACGATATGAATATTTTGCATTCAATCGACTCAGGGCAAGCCATTTTATAAGTACACATAATAGTCTTTCCATCCCAGTACAATATTCCGTAGATAACTTGATCCCAAACGTTGCCAATTGTAGGTGTTCACCGAAATCGGGAACAATAGGTATCTTTGTTATTATTTGAGCTACGAAGTCGGTAAAATGGGTAAAGTTGACAAACTGGACACCCCGCTTCTGAATATGTCACGGATATCTAGATTGCACAACAACTGTCAAATCTGTTGACATAACCTGATTTTTTTTTAATGGAACGATATGAATATTTTGCATTCAATCGACTCGGGGCAAGCCATTCTATAAGTACACATAATAGTCTTTCCATCCCAGTGCAATATTCCGAAGATAACTTGATCCCAAACGTTGCCAATTGTAGGTATTTACGGAAATCGGGAACAATAGCGATCTTCGTTATTACTTGTGCTACGAAGTTGGTTAACTAGGCAAAGTTGACCAACTGGACACTCCGCTTCTGAATATGTCACAGATATCAAGATTGCACAAAAACTTTCAAATCTGTTGACGTAACCTCATTTTTTTTTAATGGAATGATACGAATATTTTGCGTTCAATCGACTCAGGGCAAGCCATTCTATACGTACACATAATAGTCTTTCTATCCCAGTACAATATTCCGAAGATAACTTGATCCCAAACGTTGCCAATAGTAGGTGTTTACCGAAATCGGGAACAATAGCTATCTACGTCATTATTTGAGCTATAAAGTCGGTTAAATAGGCTAAGTTGACTAACTGGATACCCCGCTTCTGAATATGTCACGGAAATCTAGATTGCACAACAACTGTCAAATCCGTTGACATAACCTCAATTTTTTTAAATGGAATGATATGAATATTTTGCGTTCAATCGACTCAGAGCAAGCCATTTCATACGTACACATAATAGTCTTTCTATCTCAGTAGAATATTCCGAAGATAACTTGATCCCAAACGTTGCCAATTGTAGGTGTTTACGGAAATCGGGAACAATAGTTATCTTCGTTATTATTTGAGCTATAAAGTCAGTTAAATGGGCAATGTTGGCCAACTGGACACCCCTCTTCTGAATATGTCACGGATATCTAGATTGCACAACAACTGTCAATTCTGTTGACATAACCTCATTTTTTTAAATAGAACGATATGAATATTTTGCGTTTAATCGACTCAGGGCGAGCCACTGTACAAATACACATGTATATTTAAAACTAAATTTTATTTCCTAAAAACGAATAAATAATTACAAATATTGCTCAAAATGCCCACCGTTATGATTCAGGCATAATATTGCTCTCTTCAATATATTGGACTGTATTCTTTGAAGGGTCTGTACAGAAATTCTGTTGACTGAATTCCTGATTTTTACCTTCAATTCGTCCAGACTATCCACTCTTGATGCGTAAACATCGTCCTTTATTGTACCCCATATTGAAAAGTCCAATGGGGTCAAATCGGGCGATCTTGGCGACCATTCAACTGTACCTCCATGGCCAATCCGATTTCCGTAAACACCTACAATTGGCAACGTTTGTGATCAAGTTATCTTCGGAATATTGTACCGGGATGAAAAGACTATTATGTGTACGTATAGAATGGCTTGCCCTGAGTCTATTGAATGCAAAATATTCATATCGTTACATTTTAAAAGATTGAGGTTATGTCAACAGATTTAACAGTTGTTGTGAAATGTAGATATCCGTGACATATTCAGAAGCGGAGTGTCCAGTTGGTCAACTTTGTCCATTTAACCGACTTGGTAGCTCAAATAATAACGAAGATAGCTATTGTTCCAGATTTCCGTAAACACCTACAATTGGCAACATTTGTGATCAAGTTATCTTCGGAATATTCTATTGGGATGGAAAGACTATTATGTGTACATATAGAATGGCTTGCCCTGAGTAGATTCAACGCAAAATATTCGTATCGTTCCATTTAAAAAAATTGAGGTTATGTCAACAGATTTGATAGTTGTTGTGCAATCTAGATATCCGTGACATATTTACAAGGGGGGTATCCAGTTGGTCAACCTTGCCTATTTAACAACCTTCGTAGCTCAAATAATAACGAAGATAGCTATTGTTCCCGATTTCGGTAAACACCTACAGTTGGCAACGTTTGGGATCAAGTTATCTACGGAATATTGTACTGGGATGGAAAGAATATTATGTGTGCGTATAGAATGGCTTGCCCTGAGTCGATTAAACGCAAAATATTTGTATCATTCCATTTAAAAAAATTGAGGTTATGTCAACAGATTTGACAATTGTTGTGCAATCTAGATATCCGTGACATATTCGGAAGCGGGGTGTCCAGTTGGTCAACTTTGCCTATTTAACCGACTTCGTAGCTCAAATAATAACGAAGATAGCTATTGTTCCCGATTTCCGTAAACACCTACAATTGGCAAATATTTGTGATCAAGTTATCTTCGGAATATTCTATTGGGATGGAAAGACTATTATGTGTACATATAAAATGGCTTGCCCTGAGTTGATTGAACACAAAATATTCATATCGTTCTATTTAAAAAAAGTGAGGTTATGTCAACAGATTTGACAGTTGTTATGCAATCTAGATATCCGTGACATATTCTGAAGCGGGGTGTCCAGTTGGTCAACTTTGTCCATTTAACCGACTTCGTAGCTCAAATAATAACGAAGATAGCTATTGTTCCCGATTTCCGTAAACACCTACAATTGGCAACATTTGGGATCAAGTTATCTTCGGAATATTTAAATGGGATGGAAAGACTATTATACGTACGTATAGAATGGCTTGTCCTGAGTAGATTGAACGCAAAATATTCGTATCGTTCCATTTAAAAAAATTGAGGTTATGTCAACAGATGTGACAGTTGTTATGCAATCTAGATATCCGTGACATATTCAGAAGCGGGGTGTTCAGTTGGTCAACTTTGCCCATTTAACCGACTTTGTAGCTCAAATAATAACGAAGATAGCTATTGTTCCCGATTTCCGTAAACACCCTGTATATGGTGGTGGTGAAAAAAGGTGGTATGGCCTCGACAGAATTGTCATTACCCACACACATATATATATGTATATATATATATATATATATATATATATATATATATATATATATATATATATATATATATATGTATATGTATATGTATATATATATATATATATATATATATATATATATATATATATATATATATATATATATATATATATATATATATATATATATATATATATATATATATATATATATATATATATATATATATATATATATATATATATATATATATATATAAATTTTAACGGACCTTGGTTTTGGGTTCTAGGGACTCAAATTGGCGCTCATCTGATGAAATTTTTTAAAAAGCTTTTCATCGTGACCTCTCTAATAGCGAATGTTTCTTAATGGATATTCTCTAAAATCCCTATTTTTTTCATCATTAAAAAGCAATACATTGTTTTTAACATGCAATTTTTTTACCATTTTAACTCAATTTTCTATGAAGCCAGAAATTTGTAATTTCGTACAGTCTGTTCAAAGGAAACTTTTGATACAAATTTCATTAAAATAAAAGTTTTTAATTTTCTCCCGGATAAACTGATGGGATCAGGCTGCCTAACGAACACATTCAAGCTATTTACAAGTACTTCCCAAATTATCAATGTGGCAGGTATGTTTCCTTGTTAATCGCAACTTCATTTTAGCCAACCCAATCAAACTGGTTTTTCAAAAAAAAGTTTTTTAAGAACAAACTTGTATCACCGAAGCTTATTACGTTATTTTTATAAAATATAATACCCATGCTGCTTTTATAGCACGTTATACTATGGATGAGATTTGAAGATTCTAGCTTTAACAAATTTTTTGTTTGTTAAAAACAATTATCTTTAAGAAAAATTGGCTACCATAACACACTTGATGAACCCAGACTTTTTACAATACTTGTTTACTATTTTAAATAACAACAAAATATTTTGGTCCAGTGTCCTATCCACTGGCACCCAAATTTTTTTCTTCAAACGCTTATTACTTTTTTTGTAAGCTAGATATCTGAATTTTGGTATGTAGGATTCGATTTATAATTGCGACGTGCTCACCAAATTTAGTTTTCATAGCTTTCCACTATGTAAAAACTGGAACCTGTGATGAGCACTAATAAGTACACTTGGAGAACACCCAAATCACCACAACACATATTTCAGAGACCTTACGATCGTTTCGTTGACCAAGTCAACATCTTCAGAGGAAGAAAAATTCTCAGAATTTTTCTTCCTCTGAAGATGTTGACTTGGTCAACGAAACGATCGTAAGGTCTCTGAAATATGTGTTGTGGTGATTTGGGTGTTCTCCAAGTGTACTTATTTCATAGCTTTGTTATTTTGGGAGATACAAATATTTTTTTTGAAAAAATCTAAAATTTTCCCGGATAACCTGGTCCAATTTTCCTGGTTAACGAACTTCTCCAAGCCACCTAGAAGGAAGGCACCTACAAAATTTCATCAAAATCGGCTCATTATTTGTTGAGTTTCAGAATTCATAGGTACATAACCTTACAATATGTAAGTTGTGTTCCATACGCAGGACTTGCTGAACCATAAGAGCTCTTGATTTAAGATGAGTGTAAAAAATCAAGCATTTATTCAAAATGGCTTTCTAACGTTAGCTCTAGCGGTTTAACTCACAATTTAAAAAATTATGAATGTTAACGACAATATTGTAAAATGCGTTGTAAGAATACAACCTAATTATTATGTGGCCCCAAAAAAATATATCCTAAACGTGACGTAACAAAGTCTTGAAAGCGTGTGAGATGACATACATGAGACGAATTGTTAGTAAAGTTAAATATCAAAATATGATAGCTGTCGTCTGCATTTGATATATTATCATATTTAACGCCACGTTTATAATATGAATAATATCGTGTTAAAATTTGTATTAACAGATGTCAATAGGTCCTCTTAATTATTAAATATAGTAAACTCATATTTACTATATGCTACGATAATAATTTTTGCGTCTTAAATAATATGACAATCTGTTAGACTTGTATAAAAATTTGTCAAGTTTAAATTGTCTTAACATCTACAAATCCAGGTTCAAAATATTCAGAAGACGCAGCAAGTGCGTTATGGTAGTGAATTTTTATTTACAAAAATTCACTAAGAGAGGTATCGATGGTGACTGCAAAAAATTTTCAAATGAGCGCAAACTAGGACCCCTAGAATCCATATCCTGGGTCAGTTTCAATTATATATATATATATATATATATATATATATATATATATATATATATATATATATATATATATATATATATATATATATATATATATATTGTTGCGTTTTCGCCGGGTTCTGGATAAGTGAGACTTTAAATTTTAACAAAACAACTTTATTTACACTCTAAATATGGATACAATAAAATTTCTAGAATGTCTCTCTCACAAAAACACTTAATTTACTGCCCCTACAATTACTAATCTGCACACAAGTCTACACTGGTACTACAGTAGCTACTCTATAACACTTCACACTAGTTACTGCTCCTTCGAGTCACTACAATCCTCTAACTGAACTGAACTCCGCTGGCTTACTTCCATCTTTATATAGCCGTCGCACCTTCCAGTTCGTTCTCGAGCGTTCTATTCCAGAATGTTCCAGGACCTTCTTTTACTAGAAGGTTCTGTGAATACAGATCGGTCCCGTATGTATACAGGGTGATGTATATACAGGTAATCCAAATGTGGTCATCACTCCTATGTTAGACAAGAGGTGTTTCTCGAACTATAAGATCTCTCTGCGTATACAGGGTGTAAGGGTTCTCTGCGTATACAGGGTGTATATACAGGGTGTTCGAAATGCGCAGACCTCAGTTATCAGTTCCGACGGGGTACAAGTTGGTAAGTTCGTTATTTTTGGTCCTAGAGGGTTGAGACTTCGCCTGTGGGGGTCACCCCAGGCACCCCCAGGGGGGGTGGGGAGGCGGTGTTGCCAGATTGTGTAAAAAGTCCCATATGTTGGGGAAATTTTGGAGATGTGGCAACACCGCACCTACGTCTATTGCAGTGCTTTGTATCACTGCCCCCCTCCTTAAGACTTCGCCCCGAACAGTGTTTACCGGACGCCAACTTGGGGGTTCGTTGCCCCGATAGGGGCTCAACCTCTCTATGTGAACAACTTTGGGTTTAGTTCTTGGAGACAGCTGGATTCTGTAGACTAGGTCGTTAATTTTCTTAGTCACCAAGTATGGCCCTTCCCATGGTTTCTGAAGTTTGGGACTGAGGCCCTTTCTCCTTGTTGGTTGGTACAACCACACTGCATCACCTTCCTTGAATGTATGGGGTGTTGCTCTGCGATCCAGGCGCATCTTCATCCGGTCACTGCTTAAGAGGAGCCTATCTCTGACACATCTGTGTATGGTGCGCAGTTTTCCTTCTAGGTCGGCGACATACTCAGGTAACGTAGCTAGGTCCGCTATGTCCTCGTTCGGTGGTGGTCTGGTCATGTCGATTGGTAACCGCATCTCTCTGCCGGTCAACATCATGGATGGAGTGTAGCCGGTAGATTCATGCTGAGAGCTTCTGTAAGCTAGGAGGAACAGAGGTATCAGCTTGTCCCAGGTTCTCTGATTCTCGTCGACAAACATAGCAAGATACTGATTGATGGTCCTGTTATGCCGTTCTACCATGCCGTCTGATTGAGGGTGGAGTGGCGTTGTTCACGTTTTCTTTATGCCTAGCAAGTCCATTAGGCTCTTCCAGACCTCAGATTCGAAATTCCGGCCCTGGTCGGTGTGAATCTCCAAGGGTACGCCATGCCGTGATATGACATTTTCCATCAGGGCTTCTGCTACGGTCGTTGCCTCTTGGTTGGGGATCGGCGCAACTTCAGGCCATTTCGAGAAGTAGTCCATCGCCACCATTATGTATCTGTTCCCAGACTCTGTGATGGGAAAAGGCCCTGCGATGTCTACCGCAACTCTCTCCCACGGTGTACCTGAGATGTACTGCATCATTTTTCCTCTGGATCGGGTCTTTGGTCCTTTCTTTGAAGCACATTGGTCACACCTTTTGCACCATTCTTCCACGCTTCTTCGGCAGTTTATCCAATAGAAGCGGTCTCTCACTCTGGCAAGAGTCCTGTTGACCCCAAAGTGGCCTCCACTTCTACTATTGTGTAACTCTTGAAGAACACTGTTTATGCACTCACTTGGCACAACGGTCTGGTATATACAGTCTCTACCATTAGCAGTTTCCCATTTTCGAGTGATCATGTCATTCTTTAGACACAATGAGTCCCATTGTAGCCAGTAGCCTTTAACCTCCGCCCCAAACCGGGACACATCGTGCCACTCAGGTCTTTTCCCCTTTTGTAGCCATTCTCTAATATTTTTCAAGTCTGGATCTGTCTTCTGTGCGTCTCTGATGTATTCAAGATTTACGTCTAGATCGGTGTTATTATCCTGTCCTGCCACCAGTTGTTTGATCTGATGAGTTACTTTGTCGATCTCTTTGTTCTCTTGTCGCTCGCAAAATTTACAATCATGCACTGAACATGGTCTTCTTGACAGGCTGTCTGCATTGGCGTGACTTCTTCCTTTTCGATGTTCAATCCGGAAGTCGTAGCTCTGCAGTTTCTCTATCCATCGGGCTATCTGTCCTTCGGGATTTCTAAAGTTCAGAAGCCATTGCAGGGCAGAGTTATCCGACCTCACGCGGAATGTTCTTCCGTACAGGAAGCTGTGGAAATGTTCGATGGATCGTACAACTGCCAGCAGTTCTTTCCGGGTTACACAGTAATTTCTTTCTGCTTTTCCGAACGTTTTGCTGAAGTAGCCTATCACAACTTCTTCTCCGGCTTGGAGCTGTGAGAGTACTGCCCCAATGCCATACTGGGAAGCATCAGTGTCCAGTATAAACAGTCCTTCGTCCTGAGGATAAGCCAGTACAGGAGCAGTGAGAAGACGATGTTTGAGTTCTCTAAAAGACTGTTGGCAGTCTGGCCTTATTTTCAGTTAGGCTATGTAGAGGTTTCGCAATGCTGCTAAAGTACTTCACAAAGCGTCGGTAGTAGCTGCAAAGTCCCAGAAAACTTCTGACCTCATGTTTGTTCTTCGGCACAGGCCAGTCTCTTACTGCCTTTATTTTCTCTGGATCAGTTTCTATCCCTTTTTCAGAAACGACATGTCCGAGGAAACTCACTTTCTTCTGGAAGAGGACGCATTTCTTGGGATTGAGTTGCAGATTGGCACCTCTCAGCCTGGAGAAAACTTGCTTCAGATTCGCCAGGTGTTCATCGAAAGTCCTTCCAATCACCATGACATCGTCGAGATACACCAGGCATGTTTCCCATGTCAGTCCTCTCAGCACTAACTCCATTAGTCGCTCGAAGGTGGCAGGAGCATTACATAAGCCGAATGGCATGACCTTGAATTGGAACAACCCATTCCCGGTTGAAAAAGCAGTCTTCTCCTTATCGTCTTTATGGAGTTCTACTTGCCAGTTGCCACTTTTCAGGTCTAATGTAGAGAACCACTTTGATCCGGTCAAAGTGTTCAAAGTGTCGTCGATCCGGGGCAGGGGATAACTGTCTTTCTTGGTGACATCATTCAGCTTTCTATAGTCCACACAAAATCTCATAGTGCCGTCTTTCTTGGTGACCAAAACTACTGGGGACGACCAAGGACTATTAGACTCCTCGATCACACCATCTTCCAGCATTTCGTTAACCATCGCCTTGATTTCTGATTGCTTGGCAAAAGGCAGTCTTCTCGGCGGCTGTCTAATTGGTCTTGCGTCGCCAGTATTAATTCTGTGTTGCACTAGACTCGTACGACCGGTGATTTTATCTTGAGCAAAAATATCGGCCTCCTCCAATATGAACTTCAGGGCCATTTCCATCTCCATGTTGTTCAATTGGCCCCATGAATTCTTGAACCGCTCTACTATTTCTATTGGCAGTCTTCTGTCTAATGCAGTGGGTGTCATGTTTTTGGACAACGTCACTCGGTCAATGGGTTCGCAAGTGGCGATAACTTCACCTCTCTTCAATGTGACCCTGTTAGTTTGTACGTTAGCCACTCTTATGGGTATTGTCCTCTTCGGGTCTACTAAGCATCGTGCGACGAGGGCACCATCACGTCTATCTTTTAGGGGCTCCGCTATGAGAGCAGACATACCATCAAGTGTCTTCTCTAGTCTGGCTCTGACAATCTTCTCACTGTTACCAGGAATCCGTGTATCCTCGTCGACAATAAGTCTCACCCTGAGATTAGCTTCGCCTGCTGTTGGAGATAAATACAACTCTTCGTTGCCGATTCTCAAAATCTTATTTTGGAAGTCCACTGAAAAGACATCAAACTCTTCCATTATATCCAAGCCCAGAATAAATTCGTCGACGATTTCTGCGACGACAGCCTTGACCTGCAGCTCAGTACTGCCCAGCTTAATGTAAACAATGGCCTCTCCATGCACAGGTATCCTATCTCCTTTCGCTGTCTCCAACACAGGCTGTTTGTTGGTCGTGAGTGCCGACATATTTGGCAACATGTCTGGGCGTACAACGGATCTAGTGGCGCCAGTATCGATGGTGAAACTGCATTGTCTCCCGTCTATGCTACCAGGTATAACGAGGCTCTCGCGGTAGCGTCGGATAGTGGAGACCCTGACTTTGGGGCCTTGGGTCTCGCATGCCACGTGTCGCTCACCTACACTGGCGTCAGGTCGTTTTCCCTGATGGCGCTCCCTGTTGGTGTATTCTTGTCTTCTGCGAGCCACCTGTTGGGTTTGTGAGCACTGCCTACTTATGTGCCCTTTCCTACCACACTTGTAGCATTCTATGTCTGACCAATCTGCTTTCGTCCTACGTGCCCCAACCGGTACAGTGAGCTTGCTTATGGCTTCTTTTATCAACTTCATTTCTTGCCTTAGTTCCGCTGTCGTGTCTGCAAAGTCCTCTATCTCCTTCACTTCGCGCAGCCTGTTGCGGCGAGGTTGAGATGCATTCTTCGCTGCTTCAAATTCCAAGCCATAAATTACGCAGTCTGTAAGTGTTTTGAACCTTCCGAGCCTTAAAGCTTGTTGCATTTCATTGTCAAGTACCCCATCGATGAAGGTCTGGACGGTTATCTGGTTGACAAATTCTTCTGGGGCTTGGGGATATGCCAGTCGCACAAGTTTCTCCACTTCGGCACTAAATTCTTCCAGCGTCTCATTTGGCTTCTGGACCCTTGACTTTAGTTGTGTCTGGTAGACTTGGCTCATGTACTTGTTACCATATCTCAAATCTAGGGCCTGTATCACTGTTAAGTAGTTTTGCTGTTTCGACTCTGGGATGTTCTGGAGGATTTCTAGGGCTTTACCTCGAAGCGAGAGAATTAGAGCAGTTGCTGCCTGTTGTTCGCTCCACCCATTGCTGAGAGCTGCCGCCACAAACTGCCTCCTGTACATGGGCCACGATGTTTCTCCGTCAAAAGTCGGCGGCCTCAAAGTTCCATGAGGCTGCTGCACGATTGGCATATCTTCTTCCGGACGATTTTGAACTGGGGACATTCCAGTAACTCCTCTTGGTTGAGTTCTGTCAGTCTGGCCCATCACCTGCTCTGTCAGTTCTCTATGTCTGACTTCTGTGCCTTTCATCTTCATCTTCATTTATTCTTTCAACCCCTCCACTTCTTCCCATCGTTTGTTCAAATCCTCTGTTACATTTTCTACTTTCCTGCTTACCACTCCTATTGTATTTTCCACATCTTCTACTTTCTTGTCCACATTTTCTACTTTCTTGTCCACATTTTCTACTTTCTTGTCCACATTTTCTATTTGTTCGTTGATCTGTTCAATTTCTTCTTTTACATCAACTCTCATATTGTGGAACATACTTCGGAGGTCTTCTTTGTCTTCTTCGCGTTGCTTCTTGAGTTCTTCTTTATCTTCAAGACGCCTCTGTTCCTCATCTTGTCTTCTCTCGTCTTCTTCGCGTTGCTTCTTGAGGTCTTCTCGTTGCTTCTTGAGTTCTTCTTTATCTTCAAGGCGCCTCTGTTCTTCCTCTTGTCGTCTTCTCTCGTCTTCAAGGCGCCTCTGTTCTTCCTCTTGTCGTCTTCTCTCGTCTTCTTTCATCTTCTTGTCGCCGTTGTTCGTCTTCTTCGCGTTGTCTTTTCAGTAAGTCCATCAATTCTTTGATTTCAGCCATCTCGTCGTAGTCAGTCGATCTGGTGTTTACCATTTACAGCTAGCTTACTTGTTCACTTCTTCACTCACTTATCCCACACTTCTGACACCAAATTGTTGCGTTTTCGCCGGGTTCTGGATAAGTGAGACTTTAAATTTTAACAAAACAACTTTATTTACACTCTAAATATGGATACAATAAAATTTCTAGAATGTCTCTCTCACAAAAACACTTAATTTACTGCCCTTACAATTACTAATCTGCACACAAGTCTACACTGGTACTACAGTAGCTACTCATAACACTTCACACTAGTTACTGCTCCTTCGAGTCACTACAACATCCTCTAACTGAACTGAACTCCGCTGGCTTACTTCCATCTTTATATAGCCGTCGCACCTTCCAGTTCGTTCTCGAGCGTTCTATTCCAGAATGTTCCAGGACCTTCTTTTACTAGAAGGTTCTGTGAATACAGATCGGTCCCGTATGTATACAGGGTGATGTATATACAGGTGATCCAAATGTGGTCATCACTCCTATGTTAGACAAGAGGTGTTTCTCGAACTATAAGATCTCTCTGCGTATACAGGGTGTAAGGGTTCTCTGCGTATACAGGGTGTATATACAGGCTGTTCGGAATGCGCAGACCTCAGTTATCAGTTCCGACGGGGTACAAGTTGGTAACTTCGTTATTTTTGGTCCTAGAGGGTTGAGACTTCGCCTGTGGGGGGTCACCCCAGGCACCCCCAGGGGGTGGGGAGGCGGTGTTGCCAGATTGTGCAAAAAGTCCCAGATGTTGGGGAAATTCTGGAGATGTGGCAACACCGCACCTACGTCTATTGCAGTGCTTTGTAACTATATATATATATATATATATATATATATATATATATATATATATATATATATATATATATATATATATATATATATATATATATCTGTGTGTGTGTGTGTGTGTGTGTGTGTGTGTGTATCCAACCGCTAACTCAAAAAATAACTAACCGATTTCGATTAAACCTGGCAAGTGCCTTTCTTGTATTATTGGCTTGGATAAGTTCGTAAGCAAAGAAAATCGAACAAGGTTTTCCGGAAAAATTTTGAGTTTTCTTAGGAAAAAAAAATTTCTTCGAAAATTACAAATCTATTTTAATGAAATTTGGTAGATATGTTGCCTTGAGAAAGACCTTGCCACATACCAAAATTCAACTGTCTAAGTTTATATAAAATTTAGTTATTCAAATTTGAAGGACTTAATAAAAATTCACTACCATAACGCACTTGCTGCGTCTCGAACTTGTTTTCTTGTAACATAGAAATCTAAATTTTGGTGTGTAGTTTACTTTTTATATCGTAAACGTACCTACAAAATTTGGTTATCATAGCTTCTTTATTTGTCGAGATAAAAGTTTTTTTACAATGAAAACTTAATATTTTCCCGCAAAACCTCGTCCGATTTTCCTGACTAACGAACTTATCCAAGCCATTTACAAAAGGAAGGTGCATGCCAAATTTTATCAAAATCGGCCCATTATTTTTTGAGTTATCGGTGTGATATATATATATATATATATATATATATATATATATATATATATATATATATATATATATATATATATATATATATATATATATATATATATATATATATATATATACAGTGTGGAACAGCCAAATGGAATAAATTCGATAACGGATAAATGAGGACGTGTTGGGAAAAACGCTTGGACACGTCGATTTGTATTTTTAACTGCGCATCTTTTTCAAGAAAAAAAAATTATTTAGGGTGCGTCATGTGACAGTGGCCAATACCAACTTTCTTATTTTAAATACAAGCCCCTGTATATTATTAATTTTTTGGATTCTTCAGAAAATTCTAGACATAATTCATGTACAATGTTCTATACCTATCTTCAACTGTTTCGGAAATATTAAGTATTTTCAGATTTATTACAAAAATTAACATTAAAAATAGAAAATTATTTTATTTCACAAATTCTAATAAGAAATACTGATTATTTCTTAATAATTTAAAAAAACAAAAAAAAATTAATGTCAATGTAGTAAATGTTCAAAATGCTCGCCACGAACATCTTGGCAACATGCTAATCTGGTATAGAAATGTCTTCTAACATTACTCAACATCTCAGGCGTGACTGATCTAATCGCAAGCGTGATTCGTCTTTTTAAGTCATCTAAGTTGAGGGGCTTAGTTTTGTATACAATACTTTTGACATATCCCCACAAAAAGTAGTCTAATAGCGACAGATCAGGAGATCGTGCTGGCCATTCTATCGATCCGCGCCTCCCTATCCACCGATTTGGAAAAATTTGGTTCAGGTACTGCCAGACATTGATTTGGTAATGGGGCGGTGCTCCATCTTGCTGAAACCATATTTTATTGGCAGGAACTTGTGGGTTTGCTGGATCTGGATATAAGTTTGTCAAAGTTGGCACGACATTATTTTGGAGCAGTTCTAAATATTTATCCCCATTCAAGTTGCCATCAATGAAAAAGGGACCTACGATATGATTTCCAACAATTCCTGCCCAAACATTAACTTTTTCAGGATATTGCGTATGTTCCTCTCTCATCCAATGAGGATTCTCATTAGACCAATAGCGGCAATTTTGACGATTAACATGACCGTGAAGTGTAAATGTGCTCTCATCAGAAAACAAAACATCTTCTAATTGGATCACATTGTTATCTAACATTGCCATCATTTGTTCACAAAAATACGTTCTCCTATCGAAATCGTCCTCCATGAGCTCCTGAGTTGGTATCATTTTATAGGGATGCATTTTAGTTTCCTTTAATGTTCGAAAAATTGCTGTGTGGCTAACGTTGAATAGTTGGGCTGCTTGTCGACCAGAAGTATGTGGGTTTTCTTGAAACTCAAGCGTAATATCCAATTTCGTATCATCACTTACTGCATTGGCAGCTACTTTTTTTATCTGTCTCACATGACCAAGCTCGCGAAACTGCTTTTCTATTTTGCTAATTGTTCCTTGGGATACAGGCGGCAAATTTGGAAATTTTTCGTGAAATAAGCGAGACACTTCCATCTGTGTCCGTGTGTTATCTCCATAACCAATCATTTGTAGAATGGTTATTTTGTGCATTTCTGTTAAATGAACCATTTTTCTGATATTATTACGTACAGTTAACGAAATTCAAACGACAATAGCACTGACACTAATCACTACTGTCATGCAGGCAGACAACAAGTTGCTAAGGCTACGAGTTTTATACGAACAGAAAGAAAACTGTTTTTGTTTTTGTTTCATTTCATATCAGTAAAAAGAAACGCAGGAATGGTTTTTGTTTACTTTCTCATTATCAAGAGCTGAATGGGAAATAAGTATTGAATGCAATGTAGCGAATTTGTGAAATAAAATAATTTTCTATTTTTAATGTTAATTTTTGTAATAAATCTGAAAATACTTAATATTTCCGAAACAGTTGAAGATAGGTATAGAACATTGTACATGAATTATGTCTAGAATTTTCTGAAGAATCCAAAAAATTAATAATATACAGGGGCTTGTATTTAAAATAAGAAAGTTGGTATTGGCCACTGTCACATGACGCACCCTATATAATTTTTTTTTCTTGAAAAAGATGCGCAGTTAAAAATACAAATCGACGTGTCCAAGCGTTTTTCCCAACACGCCCTCATTTATCCGTTATCGAATTTATTCCATTTGGCTGTTCCACACTGTATATATATAAACATATAAAAATCGAAACTGACCCCGGAAATAGGTTCTAAGGGTCCTAGTTCGCGCTCATTTGAAAAAAAAATTTCAAAATTCAGAAGTCGCGATCTCCCCATTAGTGAATTTTTTCACTAAAATGGCGCGCAATGAAAATTTACTTGAATAAAATCCATACTTTGACTTTAACTCAAAAGGACTTTAATTCTGGTTTAAAAATTCTCTGTCGCTATTTGGTGCTTGTTATCTATGTCAGTTTATAATTCAAGGTTGTTTTAACTTATCGGTCTGTATTGAACATTAAGATGATCGCTTTTCTTTTTGCTTTACAAATAATGTTTTAGCTATTTGTAAATACTGGCTTTCGATTGCACGCAAACTGCGAAAAACTTGTACATTCCATTATAAAACGACTCTAACAATAATACTTATTCATTCCACTCAAAGTTTGATACTTCATTTTTAAATCATAAAATATACTTATAATCTTGACTAAGCCACAGTGGAGTATTTGGCCAATCTGTCTAGCCAAAATTATTTAAGCTTTTAAATGAGATTATAGTGGGCAGATAATTATTTTTGGGGTTTACTGAAGTGACTATCAGTTTAAATTGATGAAATAAGGTAATTTTTTAAGATACCAGAATTTGTAAATTTTCTTTAAAAAAATGTCTTTGTAATGATAGAATACATAGGGTGGCGCATTGAAAACGAAACAGACCGATTTGCGTCCAGAGAATTTTTTTTAAGTAACGCTGAAACACATCAATTTTAATATTGAGGGGGACATGTTTTGACATAAAACTCAACTTTTGTCACATCAACCCCTTAAGGGTGGTGATAACAACTCTTATATTTTAAATAGGGAACATGGGTCGAGTGTTGCATCATTTGATAGCTCCTTCTTTTCTGAGTTCAGCACACAATTTTTTTTGGTTTTATCAACTCGTTTAAATATTATTAACAGTTGAAGATGCAAAAACGCATTTCACTCATTCCGATAAGAAATGTGCTGATAGACAATGTTTTGCTGGTTTGTAAAAAAATTGACTATCAGAACATTTCTTATCGGAATGGGAGAAATGCGGTTTATTATTTCAGTTTATCGGTCGGTTTGATACTTGACAGTACTGCCGAAAATTAATTTCACAATGGTGTATTCTGTAGAAGAAAGAGTTGAAATAATTACTCTTTTTTTTCAAAAACAATGACTGTGTCAACCGTACCGCAAATTTGTTTAATGAACGACATCCGAACAGACATGTTAACAGAAAATACATTTTGGAGTTAGTTGAAAAGTTTCGACAAAGTGGTTCAGTAGCCAACAAAAAACGGGATCCTGAAGGTGAATTTCCGGTTAGAAATGAGACTACTGAAATTGAAGTTTTAGAACAAATTGCTGTAGACCCAACTTTGAGCACGAGAAAATTGGCCAATGTTTCAAACATGAAAAGAAGAACTATTAAGTGAATATTGAAGCATCATAAATTTCACCCGTATAAAATTCATCTTGTACAACAACTGAATGAAGATGATTTTGATCGGCGGCTGGAGTTTTGTGAAGTTATGACTGCACGAATAGCTGATAAAGGGAACTTTCTGTTCAATAACTGTTTTTCAGACGAGTGTATGTTTTTATTAAACTCTACAGTCAATCGTCATAATTGTCGTTATTGGGCAGATAATAATCCAAGAAATTTTCACGAAGTCCACACTCAAACTCCACAGAAATTGAATGTCTGGACTGGCATTTTTGAGGACCGTTTAATCGGACCAATTTTTCTTGATGGCAATTTGAGTGGCGAAACTTATTTGGAGTTACTAGAAGATATCGTTAACCCTCTACTAATTGACATTGTTGAAAATGATGATCGCTATCAAGAAAATTAATTAGTGTTTCAACAAGATGGAGCTCCTCCGCATTTTTCACAACGTGTTAGGGAGTTTTTGAACAGAGAGTTTCCAGAGCAATGGATTGGGCGCAGAGGTGCTATTGACTGGTCCCCTAGATCACCGGATTTAACTCCTTTAGACTTCTTTCTATGGGGCCATTTAAAGAGTAGAATTTTCGCAACAGAACCTGAGTCTCTGGTTGTTGTAGCTCGATACACAAAAAGAAAATAAATTCCACAGACAATTCTATTCCCCATTATCTGTCTCAACAAATGCCGGTGACCCTCTTAATCCTCCTCATCCTCTAAGTACCGTGACCAAAGCCCCCCACTTAATTGGCCGTGACCCTACTACTTTCACTGATAACGAAGTAGGTAGACGGAACAACATATATAAGACAAGACTTGCAACGAACTGCCAGATCTCTCTGAGGCCTAGGGTTGAATACACTGGGACCTCACAGACGATCTCCGTCGATATTTGGGGAGTAGGCAGATTGAGGCCCGGTAATCGAGCTACAACAACCCAACCCACCTTTGTCCACCGCTCTAAGGAGTAGGCAGATTGAGGCCTTAGAGTGTCCTTACATATTTCCTTTACCTCTTGAAAATGGCTCCAAAACAGGAGCTGAAACGTCGAGTTTTCATAAATTCTGGACGCGGTTCAACCCGAGAACCAAGTATGTCTCACATGAAAGACCGCGGAAATCTTTCTGAACATATATATATATATATATATATATATATATATATATATATATATATATATATATATATATATATATATATATATATATATATATATACAATATATATATATACTAATATTTTAATAGCGTTTAGCGTTAGTGATTGAGTTTTTAGGTATATAACTTTTGTTTTGTTATATATATATTTCCATTGCAACAAAAAAAATGACAAACAAAGAAATTCTTAGTATAACATGGATTTTACAATTTAAGACAACTTTGACCCTATGCTCGTGTTTGTTGAAAAAAAATCTATAATGATAGAGAAATTTAAAGGAGAATGAGCGATGGGCGAGGGTGGTAGTTTTAGTGAGTCTTTCATCGACGGCTCTTCAGTTATTTCAGAAGCTTTCTTTACTATAAACCTTTGTTTGTAAAAATGGCAGAATTGTCATTTTTTTAATCATTTTTGTCGCGATTGCACCCACACAACATTGCTTATTCGATGAGCTTCGGTTGTTCAGTAAATGAAAGTATAAATTCCCATTATTTTAAAATATTATATATTTTGAACCTGATCATAATGCAATTTTTGCTTGTGTAACTAATTATTTGGTCACACTGTATGTAGTAGTAGTAATCTATTGATTAAAATTACACAGTAGGTGAATACAAATAAGTTTTAAAACTTATGGCGTATTACGACATGATTGAGAAAAAAGTTGTTCTAAAAATATTAAAACTAACGGGACGCAGCAAGTGCGTTATGGTAGTGAATTTTTATTAAATGCTTCAAATTTAAATAACTCAATTTTCTATAAACTTAAAAAGTTTAATTTTGGTAGGTGGTAAGGTCTTTCCCAAGGCAAGATATTCACCAAATTTCATTAAAACAACTTTGTAATTTTCGGAGAAAAAAAATTTTTTCGAAAGAAAATTCAAAATTTTATATAAACTTCGAAAGTTAAATTTTGGTACGCAGTAAGGTCTCTCCTAAGGCAATATATCCGTTAAATTTCATTAGAACAGCTTTGTAATTTTCGGAGAAATTTTTTTTGGGAAGAATACTCAAAATTTTCCCGGAAAACCCCGTCCGATTTTCCTGGCTAACGAACTCATTCAAGCCATTAATAAAAGAAAGGCACTTCCCGAGTTTCATCGAAATCGGTTAATTATTTTTTGAGTTATCAGACGGATATATATATATATATATATATATATATATATATATATATATATATATATATATATATATATATATATATATAAAGATATAAACATATAAAAATTCAAACTGACCCCGGATATGGGTTCTAGGGGTCCTAGTTCGCGCTCATTTGAAAAAATTTTTGTAAAGAGTCAC
Source organism: Tillus elongatus (assembly GCA_964006375.1). Taxonomy (NCBI): domain Eukaryota; kingdom Metazoa; phylum Arthropoda; class Insecta; order Coleoptera; family Cleridae; genus Tillus; species Tillus elongatus. The sequence goes on from OZ023264.1 coordinate 32,136,427, forward strand.
CATCGATACCTCTTTATTAGTGAATTTTTTAAAATAAAAATTCACTAAAATTAAACTTTATATTATATGTTCATAAAACTATGACAATATTAGAAAATAGTTTTGGTTTTATTTAAGCGCGTGAATAAAATATGATTAGCGATTAACAATAAATCTAAATAGAAAAACACGTGACTCATTGCATCATTTAATGTTTAGTGAGGGCCGAAGAGTTAACGATTTTACAAAAGATTCCATGCGAAATTGTAAGATGTGCTAACATTTGACATTGCATCATCCTAGCTATCTTTGATAACTTCGGTTAGCCTGTAGAAATGTAAATTGCTATAAAAAACATTTCAATATGATGATTAGGAGCCCAACGAAAAGGTGAACATAAAAGTTGCAACAGTACCAACGCTTTATTTGTATTGTAAAAGTATAAAAGTTGTTTTGTGACAACTTTTTGAATAAATGCATTTCTTAACATCATAATTTTAATTAATTGATTGTTGTTGCCCTTACTCGGTGAAACTGTTCCATATTAAATACAGACTTTCGGGCTCCTTTTCTAGCTTCACTATTGGTTTTCTTTTCTACCAATGAAGGAGGTATCCAGCGCGTAAGCTAACTGGAGCAAGTGGCCCTTTTGAATTCTAGAGGTTCTTCAACGTTTCTGTGACCGGTTTTGCTGCTTAACAAAAGAAAGACAGAAAAAAATTGAGGATGCTGCCAAGCAGCGAATCCGGTCACAAAAACGTTGAAGAACGTCTAGAATTGAGAAGGACCCCAGTTAGCTTACGCGCTGGCTACTTCTTTCATTTACAGAAAAGAAAACCAATAGTGAAGCTAGAGAAGTAGTCTTCAAGTCTGTATTTATTATAATTTTACATTTGACGATGATATTCGATCCTCGCCGAAGCACTCTCGTATCAGCAAATAAACAATAATTTGAATTCGACTACAGCTGGGTACAAGATAGCCAAATCTGTAAATAATTGCCCAAGAAGCCTGTTTACGTAGACATAAAAGTGTTTCCATCAAAAGAAAGCAACTTGCTGAGGCATAATCAAATTGGCGAGGAGTTATCAGATTATATAACGTTTATTCTTCGGGCAAAGATTGTTGTATAAGTTGCCAAATTTGCATGAATCTATATAAGACCCTGTATGTTGCTCAATATTCCTGGTTAAAACGCACGTAGGGTAAAAATGTATTGGATCATGTGGCATGTCATCTCGCCTTCGACATCGCCGTGCATCTTGCTACGCAAATTACCACGCATTCGCACTCTCCGCGGAAAAGATAATGATCTTGGTCACTTTCAAGGTTTCATCGTATTGAAGCCGAATTAAAAATGCTAACAGATTCAGAAAGTGATAGCGATTGTTCAAATTCTCCAAAAGAAAACCGAAAATTTTCCCAAAAAAAACGGGTCCGATTTTCCTGGCTAACGTACTTATCCAAGCCATTTACCAAAGGAAGGTTTCTACCAAATTTCATCAAAATCTGCCTATTATTTTTTGGGTTATCGATGTGACACATATACGAAACTTGAGCGTCTAAGTGGTTTTCCCGATTCAAAAAAGGTAAAATGTCAATGGACGACAGACCTCGCTCTGTCCGTCCTTCCCCGGCTCGGACCGATGATTGTGGAAAAAATTCGCGAAATCATCATGGAAGATCGACGACGGACAATTGACGAAGTTGTGGAGCTGCCTGGAGTGACTAGGATTTCAGCTCAACGAATTTTAACTGCAGATTTGGGGATGAAAAAGGCGGCTGCCAAATTCGTGCCTGGAATGCTGACTGCTGAACAAAAGCCAGCGTGGAAACATGTTGTCCCTTGAAAGAAAGTTCTGAAATGATCCAAACTTTTTTCCAAGGTCATCACAAACGAAGCAGTAATTAAGCCAGCAGAAGAATCCAAGTTCGCCTCGCCCCGAAAGAGCTCGGATAATGAAATTAAACGTCAAAACAATGCCGATTTTTTTAATGTAAAAGGACTCGTCTATTCAGAGTGTGTTCCACGGGGCCAGATCAGACAGTTAACGGGGCTTTCTATCTGGATGTTTTGAAAATATTGCGCAACAGTTTGCGGCGGAAGAGGCCTGATTTGTGACAGTCGGGCGACTGTTTTTTTTCACCACGATAACGCCTTGTTCATGCATCCCCGTCTCTGCACTTAGTTTTGACAAAAATATGGAATGACCCCTCTGCCCTACACATGCCCCCCCCCCACCCCCACCCTACTTACTCGATCTTGCCCCCTGCCACTTTTATTATTTCCTTGAATGAAAAGAAACTTAAAAGGAAAGAGTTTGGTTGACGTTGCTGAGGTGAAGAAAAAAAGGGATCACGGAATACGAATTTCCAAAATGTTTTGAACAATGAAGTGACAGATTAGACAAGTTTGCTAGTGACATTGGGGGGGGGGGGGTACCTTGAAGGGGTTGGAGGTTTTTTGTTTGAAAATTAAATAAATAAATTTCAAAATAAGTTCAGTTTCTTTTGGGTGCCCTGTCCTATATACAGGGTGATTGGTAAGTGGTTGCATTCCTTTGAGACAGTGATAGTACATCATGTTCAACATAGTAATGATTGCACAGCGTCAGTTAATGTCTACAGTCTCTGAAAAAAAAATGAGGAAGAGCTTATCACTTCTTCTAAAATTTCAATATTAGTAGCAACATATGATGAATTTTCGAAAAATCATTAAAGGTGAAATAACTCGCAAACCAGAAGACTTTGTATAATGTGATATATGGTTTATTATGTTGCAAAGGAGATGTACTATCACTGTCTCAAAGGAATGCAACCACTTAACAGTCACCCTGTATAAATGAAACTGAGCCCCGTTATGGGTTCTAGTCGCGGTAATTTAAAGACATTTTTTAGAAAAAATTCACTAATGGGGAGATCCCGACTTTTGAATTTTGAAAAAATTTCTTCAAATGAGCGCGAACTAGGACACCTAGATATGCGGGGTCAGTTTCAATTTATATATATATATATATATATATATATATATATATATATATATATATATATATATATATATATATGTATGTATGTATGTATGTATGTATGTATGTATCACACCGATAACTCAAAAAATAATGGTCCAATTTTAATAAAATTTGGCATGTACCTTTCTTTTGTAAATAGCTTAGATACGTTCGTTAGCCAGAAAAATCGGACTAGGTTTTCCGCGAAAAGTTTGGGTTTTCCTTCGGAATTTTTTTTATCTCAAAAAGTAGAAAAGCTATGGTAACCAAATTTGGTACGTAAGTTTACGATATTAAAGGAAAACTATATACCAAAATCTATATTTCTATGTTAAAAGAAAAAAAAAGTTATAAAAAATATTTGATGCCAGATCATTTCTATGAAAATTCACTACCATAACGCACTTGCTGTGTGCAGACTTTTATTGAAAATTCAAAAGTCGCGATCTCCTCATAAGAAACTATGTTCCACAAAAATTTGCTAAAAATGTAACACTATAAAAATATCAAGGTATGATTCAATGTTTGAGATAAAATATCTAGTGACCAGAGAAATCAAAATCAACCTTTAGTTTCCTTATTACTAAACAATGTGTATTTTTTTACAGTGCCGTCATCTCCTTGCTAGAGGAGAAAGAGGCGGATCCAAATTTAGTATTACCAAAAAAAGGAATTTCTCCTTTCCACTTGATAATAGGGAGTGTTTCGGAGGAATTTGCTTTAGAAGTTACAAAGGCTATTTTGCAGCACAAGGGAAACCCAAATGTCAGGTAATTAAAATATTTTTCCTTATACGAGGTAGGCTCCAAAATTTTCTGGTCTGGCTATGAAAGAAACGGCGTAGACTTTTTTATTTTCCAGTATAGTCCCCCTCTAACATCAATGATCAACAATGAGCAACAATTCGATACCTCTAAAAATATTCTTTTGGTTTGTCCTTAAAATGTGCCCAAACTGCAGTTTTCACCTCTTCATCGTCACTGAAATGGCGCCCGCGAAGGTCTTTTCCGCGAGTTTTTATTTTTAATAAATCGCTAATAGAGAGGTATCGTTTTTTTATATGGTCCTGATTCTATTGCGTTATATTGTAAAAAAAACTAAATAGAAACCCTCTCCCAAAAATGATTTCCGAAATTAAAAACAATTTAAAGAGATATCATAACCTTATTACAAAAGATTTAGGAAAAAAGTTACAAGTTTCAAATCCTAAAGTTCCTAAAAAGTATTGTCTCCCGAAAATCCATAAACCCGGAAGATCGGTGAGACCCACTGTTTCAGCTATAGATTCCCCGATATACAATATAGCGAAATGGTTAACAAACGAATTTAAAGTTTTGCTTATTAAACAAAAAAGTATTCAGTCTCAAATTCACTTGATTTTTTTAATAAAGTTAAAAATATTAAGTTGGTTGAAGACGAGGTTTTAATATCGTTTGATGTGACCTCCCTGTTTCCCAGTGTTTCCATAAAAGAAACGATAACGTATTTAGATGATTTGTTAAAAATGAACAACATAGATGAAGAGGTCTGCAAAGAATATAAAAATTTAACAAATGTTTGCATGAATCAGAATATTTTTCAATTTAATAATGAATTTTTTGAACAAACACAAGGCACAGCAATGGGCAACCCCTTTCCCCATTCATTTCAGACCTTTTCATGAGTAGATTTGAAATAGACCTAGCAAACAAATTTACTATTTTCCTAGAGCATGGTTTCGTTATGTTGGCGATCTTTTTGCAGTATTTAACACAAATGTATGCAAAGCAGATGATTTTGTTGCCAAATTAAACAGTAAATTAGACTCCATTAAATTCCCGCATGAAATAGAAATTAATAACAAATTACCTTTTCTTGATGTATTAGTCATTAAAAATAGGGACACTTTAGAATTTGACATCCACAGAAAGGAAACCACGACTGTGAATTACATTTCGCTTGACTCACACCATAGTTTTTCACAAAAAAACAGCTAGTTTAAATTTCTGGTTCATAGATCAATACAGTTTCCTTTAAATAAAGAAATATACAACAGAGAACTTGAATATATTAAAAAGATAAACCAGACAAAACCGATGTCCGTTTACCTTTTCAAACGGCGAATTACGAGAGGTTTTAATAGCATTTTTGAGAAAGCGAATTTGCTGCAAAGGACCAAGATAAAACCACAGAAGTGTCGGAAATCTATGATATAGGTTGTAATAGTCCAGTCAAAACAATGTTTAACCTCCTGAAAAATCCGAAAGTTTTGAAACTGCGCATACTTATTTAAAGGTACGTAAGAATGAATATACCGAAAGTCATCATGAATATGAGGCGAGTTCTAGCGGCAATTAGCGAAAATGGGGCACTTTCTTTGGTTTTTCGTTAATATCTCGAGAACCGTTGGCCGGGGGCAAAAGTTGATTATATACATAACTAAGGATTATCAATTTTGCTACAAAAATGGTTATATACATTTTTCTCGTATTCCCAAAGGTTCCCGAGTTATAGGCGCCAGAAGAGAGCGTTTTGTAAAAAAAAACACGTTTGGGCGGTACAATATGGCATTTCCAATAATATGTGACAATAAGTTACTAAATTAAATATAGTACTTACAATGCCTACTAAACCGGCGCGGAGCGGCAGTTAGTTCCAGTCTGGTTTTCCTGCTATCCGCGTCGTTGCACGAGTCTAATGTGAGGTCATTCGTTCCTTTATTACATTTTCGTGCGTTCTTACCATTTTCCTTCGGTCAGTGCCTTAGTAGTTTTTCGCATAGTAGACGTATGTTGTGTTTACATAATAGACATATGAAACGGAAGAGAACTGTTTGTTGTGCGACAAAATTCTTGGTTCACCTTCTGGTGTACCGAAAGTTGGTTTGAAGGGAATCAGATCGTTACTGCTCGCTAGTGAGCAAAGGAAAGATGATTTGGGTTCTAAGCTTCGTGGTAGTGAGACAATTAGATTACACACTGAGTGCCGAAAACAGTACACACGGGATGAGTCTAAAGATGCTTTCCTGAAACAGCAGTCTGCTGCAGACCCTTCTTCATCAACACAAGATAGCTCTTTGCCCCAAACAAGGTCGTCTGTGAAAACATTATTTGAATTTAAAACTAAATGTTTCTTCTGTGCAGATGTTATTGATTAAGAGTATTTTAAAAAACAAATAAAGAAACCTATAAAAGCCCGCAGAGATGCATTCTGTTGTCGAAGTAAGGAAATGATTACGACTGTATTGAATTCTGCAGACAGGAGAAATGATGAAAAGGCAGAAGTTAGCCTGCGTCTGTCTGACATTAGCGATCTTGTCGATGCTGATGTAGTGTACCACCTGGACTGCTACCAACAAATTGTGTCCCACAAGCCTCCAGAAGAGGGTAGAAAACGTGGACGTCTCGAGGCAGATTACATTATAAAGGCTATGGAAGAGATTTATTCCCTCATTGAGAATAGTGAGGAATGCCAACTTTCCCTTGAACAATTACGTTTTGCAGTATCTGGGGATGCTCCTTCAAATGATACAATTAAAAAGCAAACTCAAAGACAAACATGGAGAGAGAATTATAATTGCTGTGGGAGTTGGATGGAGGGATGCAACCATCTGTTTCAATGATGTTGGATTCAAAATTTTGAACTCATGGTATGATGACAGAAAAGCTGATGAAAGTCGTGAGCGACTAAGAATCGTACAAGCAGCAGCAAAAATAATAAGGCAGGATGTTCAGAAAAATGTGTATGATACAAGCGCCAACCCTCGGGGCAACAACTTTTTTAAAGAAGCAGCTTCTTGTGTACCCCCAACTCTACAAGTTTTTCTGGAGACATTGATAATGAAAAAAGCAGATAATGCACATAAAAAAAGAAAATGCATTTCTATTGCTCACAGTATTCTCTGCGATACGTCCAATCTCTTTTATATCAGCAATAATGAACAATGTTGCTTCGTTTGTGCCCAGAAGATTTGCAAGCAAGAAGTTGGTAAACCTTTTATCAAGTTTAGGGTTCAGTGCTTCATATCACATGTCAGTAATTCATCACATTCAACCTGATAATGATACCCCTTTTCAACAATTTGTGTTTGACAACGCGGACTTTAATGTTATAACACGGTCTCAACACATTCCATTCTATGGGTGTCATCAAACGTGTGCCTTCTGGAAGCACAACTGGAAGCGAACATGAAAAACCAATACCGAGGCTCACCAAGGTAGCACCTGCTATGGCAGTAGGGGAACTTGGAGTGATTCCTTTACAAACTTTAAAAAAATCACAAGGTGGATTTAGTAATGTGATTGTGGAGGATCTGAAAGATGTAGTCAAGAAAACTGATCAGCTAATTCCATACGATACTCTTTGGTTGGCAGCAAAATGGCTCAATATTAACCTTCATCTCATGCATACTAACCTATTGTTTCAGGCAGCAAGTGTAGAAGCTGGCCAAGATAATTAATTGCAGGGCATTCTACCAAGAAGCGATTCAGAGCTGATTGATTTTTCTGTACAAAATTTTCCTTTGAATAACCTCAGCATTTTTTTGTTCATATATTTCATTGTTTAATATAGCTACATCATGTGCCTCATTAATATACATCATAAGTAACATATATCACGTGCTTTTTATACAAAGTTGTGAACTTTATCTCCTCAATTATCCTTAGTATACAAAAATTTAGGTAAACGATTGTCAAATATTATTAGAAATACCATATTGTACCGCCCTAGGGAAGTTTTTCACAAAATGCCCTCTTTTAGAGTCTATAACTCGGGAGTCATTGGGAATACAAGAAAAATGTTTATAATCATTTTTGTAGCAAATTTAATAAGCCTTAATTATGTATGTAGTCAACTTTTGCCTCCGACCAACGGTTCTCGAGATAATAACGAAAAACCAAAGAAAGTGCCCTATTTTTGCTAATTGCCGCAAGTGCTCGCCTCATATTCATGAGGACTTTCGGTATACTCATTCTTAGGTACCTCTAAATAAGTGTGCGAAGTTTCAAAACTTTCGAATTGTTCAGAAGGTTGGGTCATTTTTTGAAGTTTTTTGACTGGAGTATAAGGATTGTGAACTTAAATATGTTGGACACACTAAAAGAACAATTGAAACTAGATTTAAAGAACATCTAGCGCAACTGAGAAATGGCACTATTGACAAATCATGTAGATAAAGAAAATCTCAAGTTAGTCGAGAATGTCAGGCAGTCGCGTCAACTTGATGCTTACGAAAGTATATATGAATATCGTTAGAAATTTGAACAAAAATGTTTCGATGAATAGAGTAGGTCCGGTTCTATGTAGTCCATTGTTCGAACTGTTATCTTAATAACCAGCGTGTCCTTCTTAGAAGGAATATTTGATAACGACGCATAGTATAACAATGGCAGGTATGCAGTTCCAATCACAGGGATTTAAAACTCAACAGTGGGAGGTCTGTCTGTATACCTTCCTAGAGGACGCTGTTCGCAACGGCTTGGCAACTAACATATAAATAGTAGTTCTAGTCTTTATTCACTTAGTTTGTTCTTCCCCTTAATGACGCTAACTTTGTTAGCGAAACCATCGTCGGGTCTAAAAACTGTATTGTAATGAATTGGGTTCTCCAAATTCTACTTATAATAGGACTTAAACCAATGTCCTACCAACATTGACAGGCTACGATACCCTGGATCTATCTCAGGTCGGGGAAATTTTGGCGCTTACCTCGTAATCATTTTTCATTGTTTGCCGTTCGTTAGCACGTGATTGTCGTATTTCCCACTCATTGGATAGATCGAATGGAACCTCAACCTTGGCACCAAGGCCTCCAGACAAATCTTCGTAATCAACACGCAGTCATTACTTATTTGTAGAGTTGATAGTTAAGGTTTGTTTTAAGATACACTTTGATTTGAGTAGGTGCCTACAGTTTCGCAAAAAAATTAAGCATACCTACAATTTTTCTACAGCAGATAATTCACCGTAATGTTGCTTTGCAGATCTGACGAAGGCCTAACTCCTGTTCACATAGCGGCGGCATGGGGCCGTTTAGAACTTCTCAAACTGCTTTTAAATTCTGGTGGAGACCCAGAAAAATATGATCTTAGTAACAAGACCCCACTTCATTATGCATTCGAGGAAAATTACCTAGAATGTTTTGAATTGTTGAAATCGTATTTACCAGATGTTGCAGATTTTTTTACTAGAAATGATACTTCTGACAAATACCGTCTTTCTTTAGGTGAGTTATTCTTAAAATAATATTTATTGATTTGCATGGAAATTTTACAATGTTCAATGCAAGAAACCTTTAACTGATGCTGTTAGTACAATTTGCAAATTACTTAGATCTTACCACTAAGTGAAGATTAGAACCTGTGATAAGCACTGACAAGTAACTAAATTTTGACCTGAAGAACTCTTTGAGTGATGCACATTTTTCGTGGAACATTTAGGGTATTTCGGAAAATGCATAGAAACTCAACAATCAGACAGACTCCAGTTTTGCATCTCAATCACGTTTAATTGTTATCATTATTAATAAAATAGTTTTTTGGCGTTTTGATAATCTTTATTACACTGCAGTTTTGAAATGAAGATCAAAGTTACATGTCAAGAGTTTTTTAATTTGTGCCACAGAAATGCGGTTGGTGCTACAGATATGTATTTCCAACAATATCCCCAGCGAAATCAACCACATAGATTTGATTTTGCTAGACTGGATAAACACTTACGAGAATATAGTTCATTCAATAAGCTTCGAATACAATATGGAAGCAAAGTACGTAATGAAGAAGTGTCTGCAGCTAAATAAATAATATATTAAGCTTAGGTGTTAATGAGGCAAATGCTCAAATAAATTGCCGTTTACTTGGATACATTTGCTCTTCTCCCCAACTTTTCAATAGATCGCTGAATTGATCTTCTGTTGATGGATCTACATGCACTAATAATCCGATTTTTTAGTTCATTTAGACTGGTTACAGGAGTTTTGTAAACTATGTATTTGAGAGCTTCCCAGAGAAAGAAATCTAAGGGTGATAGGTCTGGAGATCTCGCTGGCCACTTTACACTGCTTCCATTTCCAATCCACCTGTTAGTAAACTCCCTATCTAAATATTGTTTGACATTTTTCCCATTATGTGGGGGAGCGCTGTCCTGTTCATACCACAGATTAGGTAATGTGGCCAACGGAATCTCCATTAGAAAATCCTGAAACTCGTTAGTCAAAAACTCCAAGTACCGCTCAGACGTTAGATTTCCTTCAAAAAGATGCGGGCCCAGCAATCTGTCACCTATCAACCCAGCCCACACATTGACACCAAACCTAACTTGTGGTCTGGCTTGTCTGTGGCCTCTCGGGTTCTCCAAACTCCACACATGCTCGTTATTCATGTTGAAAATTCCAACATTTGAAAATCTAGACTCATCGGACCAGACTATTTGAGACTTTGTGAACAAGAAATTTTTCTTGTGGTTTGTGCATGCAGGTGGGGTCCTAGTAATGTTTCTGAACACAATTTGTTGAAAAGCGTTTGGGAGCTAATCTGCAAATTTACCGAATTTTCATTAAATCCTTCAAATTTCAATAACTCAATTTGCTATTAACGTAAGCTTTGTTAGATAGAAAACCAACATTTAAGTTTATTTTCGGAAAAATTTAGTATATTTTCAAACAATAAGTAATTTTGATAAAATATAGTACATTGTTTCTACCACATAGGCTCTACCGGTAATCAGATTGATGCCTGCTCGCATTTGCTATTAAAAACATTTTTATGGAAGTTCACTTCCATAACACATTTGCTGCATCTAGACTTTTGAAAAATGTTTATATATTTTCAAACAATAAATTTATTTCAATGAAATATGGTACATTGTTTCTACTATATAGGCAACCAAGTTTGATGCCTGCTTTCATCAAAGAAAGACATTTGCTATTAAAAATCTTTTAAAGAAAATTCGCTACCATAACGCACTTGCTGCGTCCAGAGATTTTTTTATATCGTTTCAAATAACTTCAGAAAAAAATAAAAACGAAATTTACATTTTTCGTTTTTTTTTTTTCGTAAATCTTCGGAAGTATTCGGAAATTAGCAAATTTTAGGATGGTCTGCTAGAAGGCACATAATTGCGCATATTTCCCTCAGATACCCATGGTGAGCCTCGAATCTGTAGCACCCTATATATATATATATATATATATATATATATATATATATATATATATATATATATATATATATATCTATATATATATCAAAAATCAAAAGCCGCGATCTTATCATTTGTTAATTTTTTCAAAGAAAATTCAGTAAAATGTAAAATAGAAATAACTAGGTATTTTATGGCCAATAGTATCAATAGCTTTTGAAAACTTCGACAGTACTAGAGCCTTTATTTTGTTATAGTCAGAAGATTCCAAGATATTATCAGAAACCTTTACCAGGGCTCAGGGCTGATGCACACGTGCCATTGTCTGAAACCATGTGCAACGTCGACATCGGAAAACGATCTAAGTGTGGATTGAGTTGCTGATAGATTACACGTAATAATTATCAATATAGTTGTTCCGCAATATCCTCGGTTGCCTTGCCTTCTTCATATTTTCTTCCAAGTCATATTTCCAGCTTTGAAAAATATTTTCTGTTCTAAGAATATTGACGCAATATAAAATATGTTTTTCAATATACATTTATCAGTTCTACCTATCAGCTTGTCATTCACACATTTCTCTAAAATAAAATTTCTCATAATATGGACTCACTGAATGAAATTCTGTGATTGACAGGAAGTAAATACATGAACTCAATAACCTACATCCAACCTTGCATCATAAATAATGTGCAGGAGTTGTGTTAGATGTATCCAATTTTATTATCATCTGCAGTTAATTTCATGGTTTATTGATTAAGATACAAATTGTAAGACAGGATTATTTTAGTGTGTAATACAAATTATGATAATGGTTATGTCGTCCTTTCACGTAATTTAAAATGATGATAAGCTGTTGAGATGTTGTTTGTTCATGTAACAATGTGTCATAATTTGAATAGCCTTATCCAGAATCATCATGGTCGATCATTGACATAGGAAGCGTTTTTTTCTGTAATCTAAAAGCAACGTACCATTTCTATCTTATTTAAGATGGTATCCAATACAGTCCTTCTGTCATGCAAGACAATTTTTTGACTCAAGAGGTTTTTAATGTTGTATCAAACGAAATACAGCGTGGAACAGACAAATGAAATAAATTCAGTATCATAATTATTAGTACAGGCAATAGAGCAGCCCGTTACTCTTGTCCATAATGCATTAAACTACAGGAGTTTTTTTTATCTAGATAGGTTCAGAATTACGTACTGAATGTAAAAACACAAAATCCTTACAAATTAGGAGGGCGGAAGTGCCGCCATTTTGAGAAAAACCGTTTCGGCCTATATCTCCGTAACCGTGAACTTTAGGCCAAAAATGGTAATGACCTTTATTGTAGATAATTGCATTTCTCATCTTTTTTGTTAATTTTTTTTTTGGTATCACTTACCGTTTACAACTTATACGACTATTAGCATTAATTTATTGACTTTTTACCTATATCTTGGTTAATAATTGTTTAAGAAATAAAATGGTTATAACTTAACTTTTCAATCGACAAATTTCCTACAATTTTCACTGAAAACTTTTTTTCTCAAATCAATATTTTTAAAGTTATAACGCGTTAAATGTTGCACTTTTCAATTGACAAATTTTTCTGGAAATATTTTAGTAAAATGAAGGACAATGACGGTTGAAGCTAAGACTTCAGGCGTTGTAAAACATTGTTCTTGAGACATTTTCTTTCCATAGCCTATATTAGTTTCCGGTTCTTTGCGTAAAGGTTGCCAATTTTGACGTTTTAAATCGCGACTTTGACGTTTTGGGGAAACCCCCAATTGTTTTCTTTAAATGCCTATAATTTTCTTATCTTTTAACCTACAAAACTAAATTTTGGTAGGTTATTTACCTATTATGATATAAACTGGCGTACCAAATTTGGTTGCCCTTACTTTGTTATTTCCGGAGATATGATTTTTTTCGAAAGGAAACACAAAATTTTCCGGGAAAACCTGGGCCGATTTTCCTGGCTAACGAACTTATCCAAGCCACTAGCAAGAGGAAGGTATTCCACAAATTTAATCAAAATCGGCCCATTATTTTTTGAGTTATCGGTGTGATACATACATACATACATACATACATACATACATACATATATATATATATATATATATATATATATATATATATATATATATATATATATATATATATATATATATATATATATATATATATATATATATATATATATATATATATATATATATATATATATATATATATATATATATATATATTGAAACTGGCCCCTGATATGTGAATTTTTTTTCAAAATTCAAAAGTCGGGGTCTCCTCATAGTGATTTTTTTAAAAAGAAAATTCACTAATATTAATTTTGAGAAAAAAAGTTTTAGGTAACAGTTCTAGAAAATTTGTCGATTGAAAAGTTAAGTTATAAGCATTTTATTTTTTAAACAGTTATTAACAAAGGTATAGGTAAAAAGTCAATAAATGAATGCTAATAGTTGTATAAGTTGTAAACGGTAGATGATACAAAAAAAATTATTTAACAAAAAAGATGAAAAATGCAATTGTCTACAATAAACGGTTACGGAGATATAGGCCGAAACGGTTTTTTTCAAAATGGCGGCACTTCCACCCTCCTAATTTGTAAGGATTTTGTTTTTACATTCAGTACGTAATTCTGAACCTATCTATCAAAAAAAACTCTTGTAGTTTAATGCAGAAACAAATTCTCTATTGCTTGTACTATATTGTGCATATTTATAAAGAGTCTGGACGCAGCAATTGCGCTATGGTAGTAACTTTTAATAAAAATGTTTTGTGGCAAATATGTCTTTTCTTTTAATGAAAGCAGGCATGAAATTTGGTTACCAGTATACCCCTATAGTAGAAACAATGTGCCATATCGTAAAATGGGGTGAATGGGATCAATTTTCAACTTCAAGCGTTCATATCGTCCCTATGAATAGATATATTTCCGTTTTCAAAATGTATAAATTTGAGTCAAGTATGGTTCTGATTACTAATGGCTTCAGATATTTTGAGAAAAATTTCCTGTTCGATGTATATTTTTTCTCGTGATCCTATTCACCTCGCAAAGGGGGTGAATCGAATACTGCCTTGATTTGAATCCTTTATCCATTTTAGCTGGCTTGTGGGGTGAATAGTATATATCTAGCTTCATCTATTCAATAAATAAGAACAGAATATCGATTTATATAAAAGAAAAAGACTGTTTATGAAAAAATATGTATTAGTAACGAACTTAAATATAAGAAGCAACTGAAATTAACATTCTGTGATATACAAATGGTCACAATAAGAGAAACATGAAGAAATTAAAAACTTCTAAAACCAATCGAAAATTTTAGATAGCCTCTCAAATACTTTTCAGGCTCTTTCAATTTTCCTATAATTTGATTAAAGGAAAACTCGCCGGGTTCTTCATTCACATGAAATTGGTAGACATATCCGTTGAAGTTTTTTGTTTCCTTCTCAGAAAGTTTCCCAAAGTCTCGTCATTTTCTATATTTATGACTTGACATATATACAATTTGTAACTTTTGTCACTCTGAGTTGGGAAAGCTACTAAGAGCCAGTCATTTTTTTTTTGTAGGTCAGATCTTTCAAGTAGAGAAACATCAGTAAACTTCCTTACAAACTTCTGGATTGTCTGAAGTGTCTTCGTGGAATTAGTTGTTTCGGTTGATTCCTCAGTACTGTCAAGGTCTGTCGAAGATGCATCGGAGGAGTTGTGTTCATTGTTCCCAGGTAACTGCACATCAAGGTCTTCGTCCGTTTCCGAAGTAGATTCACATTGCACACTTTTGCCTGCTGTTACAAGAATTTTTTTTCCCAGACTTTCGTTTTTTAATTTGTGAGCCCCCATATCTCATATCTCTCAATAGATCATAGATGGAGTTTTCAATGTTTGTATCCTGAGGTTCAGTTGGTTCTTTAGGAACCATGTCGAGTACTTTATGTCTATTCAAGAGTATAAATCCTGCTTTACAAAATCCAGCTTGAATATCAGCAGATGAATCGATCTCTATATCTTTAATTAAGTTTAATAGAAGTCGCGGAAACACACTTTTTGGTATAGATAGCTCTTTCATACCAGGTCCACGTTTCCATTTGAAAAGAATTTTTCGCCAAGCGGCCTTTAGTGATCTAAAGAAAGCGATATCTAATGGCTGGGTCAGATGGGTAGAGTTCCCGATAGAAACACAAATCTAATGTTGTTTTTAGTTTTTGGCTGTTAGGTTTCTCTCAAAAACAGAAAATTTTATCTGTGTTCCAAATATGAAGTTGCTGCTGTCTTTTGGGAAATATTTGGTGTTGGTTTCCCTGGTAGGAGAATCTGCTATTGTGCCCATTGAGTATACCCGAATTACTAAAATGGGCTTTGTCTCACCATGTAACCTTCATTGCAAAATCTCTAATCATATCACATCTTTCACGATACCAATTTCAGAAGATTACCCGACATTGAACATCCTCGGGGCGTAGGTGCTGGATAACCCTAAATTTGTATGGGTGGTATTTGTGTTTTCTTAGATGATAGCTCCTCCTTGTACAAAAGATTCCGGAGATAAAATACCACTCCATTCGGATCTCCGAGAGAGGGGTGTTCAGGGGGCGCCGGCAGCAAGATTTAACATATCCTTCTCGAATATATGTGGACTAAATTCTAACCTGAACTCCGGCCACCATTTCCCCAGCTAATATGCCCCAACTCCTCTTCCTCGCCGAAACCCAAATCAGTGCCAAAACAGCCACTAATCACCTTAATTTCCCGGGGTATGAGCTCTTTACTTCCTTTAGATTGCATGGAGGCGTGTGCGCATACGTCCGTAGCAATCTACCCTGCACCAGACTCCCCAATTTAGAAGCTGGAAGAAAAGACACATTATGGATAAAACCCTCTCTCTCAGGGCTGCAACTAAATTCATCTGTTGCATTTACCGGTCATCTTTTGACAACTTTGTCCAGCTCTTCGACTACCTTTCTGAAAAAATCCATCTGATTTCTGAATATCCTTCCTCCGAGGTCACTATTCTTGGTGACTTCAATGTCCATAATAAGGAATGGCTACGATCTTCAAAAACCGATCTACAAGTGAGAGCGGCGGGGGCCTTTGCAGTCAGAAATTCTTTAGCCAATGTGGTTCAGAAACCTACTTACTTTCCTTGCATCTCAAAACACAGCTCAAATCCCGTGGATCTCCTTACTACAAAACCTGAATGCTATAAGATATCAGTCACCGCCCCCCTTGGTTCCTCATTTCCATTGGCGTCTGTGATCTTCTCTCATCCTGACCCCTTTGATATCCGTCACCGAAATTATCCAAGCTGGCATGGAATTATTTATTCCACGTACATTAAAAACCTCTTCAGCCACTCAAAAGCCCTGGTTCTCTAAATCCTGTGACAAGGCCAGACTTGAAAAGGTCAAAGTTCACAAAACGCTTCTACACAATCCCAGTCAAGAAAACTGTCAAGCATTTAACGACACAAGAAACCGCTATATCCGCATTCGTTATGAGGCAAAAAACTCGTTTAATAACCACATCAAAAACAAAGTCCTTTCAATCTCCATTGGCAGCAAACCCTTCTGGACTCTTGCTAAATCTATTGGGAATAATATCTGCAAGAGCACGTTATCACCTCTTGTTTCGGGGGATGAAATTGTTTCTACTGCCCTGGGCACGGCTGAACTTTTGCCTCGTTGTTCGCCGGCAGTTCTACTCTCAACCCACCTCCAATTGTTCAACCACCAACAGTCCCCAATGTCGCATATAAAATGATATCATTTTCAAAACTAAAAAGGTACAAAATATACTCTCTTCTCTTAATACCAGGAAAGCATCTGGCCTTGACGAGATCCCAGCGATTGTTTTAAAAAAAATGCGCACCAGAATTTGCTCTTGTCCTGACTCGTCTGTTTCAGACATCTTACAATAGAGGCATATTCCCTAGTAACTGGAAAACTGCTCGCGTACAACCCGTCCCCAAGAAAGTATCCAAAGCGCTTCCTAGCAACTACAGGCCTATTTCTCTCCTTTCAGTCGTCTCTAAAGTGATGGAAAAGTATATAAACCGAATTACTAAAATTCCTTGAAAAACGCAGTCTAATCCACGACAGGCAGTATGGAATCTGTCAGCGCAGATCAACTGCCGACCTCCTTTCCTTTGTCACCCATTCTTGGAACAAGTCTATGTAACTACACGGTGAATCCCAGATTGTCGATCTAGACATATCCAAAGCATTCGACCAGGTCTGGCACGCGGCGCTGCTTAGTAAACTACCGGCCTATGGCCTACCACCAAAACTCTGTACCTGAACAGCAAATTTCCTCTCCAGCCGGAGCATTTCTGTTGTCGTGGATGGCAATTCATCTAAACTCTATCAAATTAATGCAGGAGTCCCTCAAGGTTCCGTTTTAGCCCCTACTTTGTTTCTTCTGCACATCGATGACCTCCGCTCTAGCACATCCAACCCAGTTCACAGTTACGCGGATGACAGCACCTTCCACTCAAATATACAATGCTCTAAGCCTGTCTCTTTAGCCCAATCAGATAAGGATCGCAGACTCGTGGAGGGTTCTGTCTTCGTGGATCTCCAAAACATATTAGACTGGGGAAGTAGAAATCTTGTACAATTCAACCCCACCAAATCTAAGTCTTGCTTTCTATCTCATAAGAGATACACCAGTTTTAGACCCATCACAATGAAGTTATTCAAAGTAATGTGTCCTTTTCACTTTTCTATCGCATTTCTGTGGATCGAAATCTCAATTGGCACCAACATGTCACATCAATTGGAGAAGGGGCTGCTAAGAAATTAGGTTTTCTCTTCCGGGCTCGCAAATACTTTTCACCAGCTTATCTCTATACCTTATATACTTCACAAATAAGGCCAAACCTCGAATACTGCTCCCACATCTGGGGTGCCGCTGCCGTTTCCACACTCGCTATCCTGGACTCCATACAAAAGAGATCTCATCGGTGACCCTACCCTCACCCAAAGGCTGCCATCTCTTGCCCACCGACATGCCGTTGGTGACGTCTTTCTCTTTTATAGATAGCTGCACGGACACTGCTCAGAGGAGCTATCTTCCATAGTTCCTCCACCTGCTGCCCCTAACAGATGTACCAGGGGAACAGAGCGAATGCACCCTTTTACTGTCAAGGTCACCAGACATAGAACATCTTGTTATGCCCGCTCTTTTGTCCTGAGGACTTCCAAGTTGTGGAATTCCTTGCCGGCACATGTTTTTCCTTCTCCTCCGAACCTCTAAACCTTCAAGTCCAGAAATAACAAGTTGCCTCTTTCCTACTTGTCGACACCCACGGTACGATAGTATTTAGGCTGCAAGACCCCGTGGTGTGTTGAAATATAAAAAAATGCAAGAGGTACTACAGGGTGCGCCTGCGTGTTTTAAAGAATTATGGATTTTTATTAAAAATGATTTGCTGCGGACTGAGAGTCCGCGCGCGAGTTATGTAGGGTTAAGATAGACCAATAATGTTATATATTTTTGAGAACCTTGTGAAAATGCAAATGAATTTCTTGACAAATATACAGGGTCCCATTAAAAAAAAGCTTAATATTTCAAAAACAGTAATATTTAGAAAAAAAACTAACAGCGCCACTAGATTCTACGTCAAAAGTTGTAAAAGGATTCGGTTTACCTTTTTGAGAAGTTGTCAGACAACTGAAATACAAGGGGTATCTGAAAATGCAATATTTTCAAGATCGCCCGGTAGCTCGGAAACTGAGAGTGTCATGACAATTTTGTTTTTCGTTTCAGGAAAAAAATAGCTCAGTTTCGCGAAAATCACAAGGTTCTATCTTCACTAATAACCGAGATACCCAGCAATTGCAATGAAAATTAAATTAAGCTAAAACGAAATAAAGTTAATAAATGTATTGTTGCAGACAAAGTGGTTGTGCATCATGGCAAAGAAATTGGTGAATATGAAGTCATTAATGATTGTGAAACTAACAGTATTATTAAATCGGAAAAAGCTATTGAAAGTTTACAAAGTCTTCCGAAAACGAACCCAGAGGAATATGTACAAAGCTGGTGTGATAAACATCAAAAATTATCAGAGAATATTTATTTAAAGCCTTTAAGTAGTACAGGCGACACTCCCATAGAATCAGACAATGACTATAGCTCATTCAACGAGTCAGACCAAGGCTTGTCTAGGCCATTCGATCTTGAAAATATCAACTTCAAAAAATTTTATCGCAAAACTAGGAAAGTGAGCAGAAACGAATCTTCTCCCAATTCGACCAAGAAAAATACTCCCACATTAAGGTCTGCTAAACAAAACGCTTCAACGGAAATCGCAGAAAAAAGTGACATCATAGCTTCTTGTGCTACAGCTCTCACAAACGAGTTTAGTAAATTTTCAGTTTATTCCAAAGAAAGTGGAATAATGACCCTACCAAGCTCTGCTAGAAAATCTGACTTTGAAATCAAGAAAGAAGACGCTAAGATGGTGTCTGTTATTCCTAAAGACACTAGTAGCGATTACATGACCTGCTCATATAACAGCGAAACTAACATTATGGAGAAAAATGTTTTTGAATTTACTGAAAACCTAAGTCAAAACCAAGTTCTGTTAGATGTAAATAAATCAATCGAGCTTCCGAAGAAAGAGGTAATAGACTTAGAAAAAAGTGGTTCTACAGAACTTAGCTTTGTCAGTGTTTCAGAAGTTTACAAGTATGTAGACAAAGATGAAGGTGTTGTTCTCTATGAAAGAAGATTTCTCAAGACACCATCAATGTAAGTTAAGCTATAATCAAAACTATTTTATTGAGGCTAATGTTTTTGTATTTTCAGTGATACAAGATCGAGCTTACATTCAGATTCACTTCGCTCAAGGCTGTCTTCTTTGCCAGCAACTGTTGATTACGATACTGACACTCTTAGGAAGGAACTGACTGTACAAGGATTTGTGCCCGGTCCTATAACTATAACAACAAAGAAAGTTTACCTAAAGAAACTACGGCAACTAAAGAGGCAAGCTTTACCTCAAGCCTCCACAGTTAAACTCGTTAAAAAAGGTAAGTAAAAAACACTTTCTTTAGAGATTATTAAACATTATAGAAAATACTTTTTGCTTGGCTCTGTATGTAGCATCTTGTTTAAGTTTTAAAAAACAACAACAAAAACATTGCTAAAACTTCACAAACTCATGTGAAGTGTTTTTATTATTCTGACTTCAAAATTATCGACCCTTGTATTGAGTACCTATATCCAGAATCTTGGTAGGTAATTTAATTTTGCATCATCAAAGTCTTTGATTTATTTACTTAAGATTTGTTTAATCGAGCTTAGTGAAACTGGGCAATATAGACTTTTAAATTCTATATTAAAAAATAACAGTTGCTGTTGCAATATAATATACAATTAATGATGTTTTTTAGAAGATTTTTTGTTTTAGTTTCTTTTGGCCAAACCAAATGTAAGTTATTATAAGTTATACATATTATACTTACAAAAATACCTGGAAGCCTCTCATAAGGCTTTCATTTTAATATTTGCTTCTGAAATATTTTTTGACAGGTTTAATTTTTAGAAAAACCACAGAACTCAATATGACATTTTGAATGTCAATTGCATAATTTTTTAATCCTTATACTGCATTTGAATAAAAATTAAAATAGTTGATAGCTAGGTACTACATTTTTGAAAACATTTCAATTCTTGTGATAAAATAAAACAAATCATCCACAAATTCTGAATTTAGGAACAATATGTATATCCACCATTTCATTAGTGATTGTCTAACTGACTTAAATTTCTCATAAAGATTGCTAGCCCGCAAATTGCATGCTCACACAGATAACCATTCCCTTGTTGGTTTTTTTTTGCAATATTGAGTTCTAACCACACTGAGACAACGATTTCTGTTTTGAGCAGCTAAGTTAATTCAAGGTCAGAAGCATTTTTTATTTACTATAAATTTATTTTTATTTTCTCCAAAAAGGATTTTTTGTTTATTTTTTATTTAAAGAACAATTGGTGTCTCGTGTCTCAGCTTTAACTGTCATTGGCATCTACAGTATTTGATAATGCAATAAATTGTTCTCAAAAACTGCGCACTAGAACTTGCTCCTGTCCTGACTCGCCTGTTTCAGACATCTTACAATAGAGGCATATTCCCTAGTAACTGGAAAACTGCTCGAGTACAACCCGTCCCCAAGAAAGGATCGAAAGTGCTTCCTAGCAACTACAGGCCTATTTCTCTCCTTTCAGTCTTCTCTAAAATGATAGAAAAGTATATAAACACCGAATTACTAAAATTTCTTGAAAAACACAGTCTAATCCACGACAGGCAGTATGGATTCCGTCAGCGCAGATCAACTACTGACCTCCTTTCCTTTGTCACCCATTCTAGGAACAAGTCTATGGAACTACACGGCGAATCCAAGATTGTCGCTCTAGACATATCCAAAGCATTCGACCAAGTCTGGGACGCAGCGCTGCTTAATAAACTACCGGCCTATGGCCTACCACCAAAATTCTGTACGTGGACAGCAAATTTCCTCTCCAACCGGAGCATTTCTGTTGTCGTGGATGGCCATTCCTCTAAACTGTATCCAATTAATGCAGGAGTTCCTCAAGGTTCAGCTTTAGCCCCTACTTTGTTTCTTCTCCACATCAATGACCTCCTCTTTAGCACTTCCAACCCAGTTCACAGTTACGCAGATGACAGCACCCTCCACTCAAATATACAATATTCTAAGCCTGTCTCTTTAGCCCAATTAGATGAGGATCGCAGACACATGGAGGGTTCTATCTGCGTGGATCTTCAAAAAATATTAGACTGGGGAAGTAGAAATCTTGTACAATTCAACCCCACTAAATCACAGTCTTGCTTTCTTTCTCATAAGAGATACACCCGCCCTAGACCCATCACAATAAACAACCAAGTTACTCAAAGTAATGCGTCCTTTTCACTTGTTGTCATTTCTGTGCATCGAAATCTCAATTGCCACCAACATGTCACATCAATTGCAGAAGCGGCTGCCAAGAAATTAGGTTTCCTCTTCCGGGTGCGCAAATACTTTTCACCAGCTAATCTCTATACTTTATATACTTCACAAATAAGACCAAACCTCGAATACTGCTCCCACATCTGGGGTGCTGCTGCCGCTTCTACACTCGCTATCCTGCACTCCATTCAGAAGAGAGCTATACGTCTCATCGGTGACCCTACCCTCACCCAAAGGCTGCCATCTCTTGCCCACCGACGTGCCGTTGGTGACCTCTCTCTGTTTTATAGATATCTGCACCGGCACTGCTCAGAGGAGCTTTCTTCCATAGTTCCTCCACCTGCTGCCCCCAACAGATCTACCAGGGGAACAGAGTGAATGCACCCTTTTACTGTCCAGGTCACCAGACATAGAACATCTTGTTATGCCCGCTCTTTTGACCCGAGCACTTCCAAGTTGTGGAATTCCTTGCCGGCACATGTTTTTCCTTCTCCCCCGAACCTCCAAACCTTCAAGTCCAGAATTAACAAGTTGCCTCTTTCCTCCTTGTCGACACCCACGGTATGATAGTATTTAGGCTGTAAGCCCTCGTGGTGTGTTGTTGAAATAAAATTTTAAAAAAATAAATTGTTTAACAAATTTTTGGTAAACCTTATTTCTAATTAACAGTAATTATAAGGGAAGTAATTAATATCAAAAATAAATTAAAGCTTATTATAAAGTCCAGATCATTTTAAAAAACCAATGACAGGCTCTATGTTGAATTTTTTTAATCTGTAGAACTTCCATAGTTATCGAACTAGGCATATTTTTAAATTTCCTTGCTTGTTCATAGTTTTTGCAGTTGAATAAGAAATGTGACACTGATAGTTGTACAGGGTGGCTCAAATTCGAGCCTCATCATTGGGATCTCGGAAACTGTAAGAGATACAACGTCAGTTAAATTATGGCAAAGCTGCGTAATTTGATGCTCAGCAAAATGCAGTTTAGAAAATTAGAAAATTCCGAATACTTCCAGTGATAATCGTAAAAAAACCGAAAACTCATAAAATGTGTTTTATTTTTTTCTGGCGTTATTTGAAAAGATATAACAAAATGAATCACAGTTCATCAATGTTACTTTTCCTCTCCCACAAGATGGCATTTTCAAATTTAAAATCCAATGTTTCGCCTTTCAGAAACCATCAACTCCATTTTTTCAAATATGGCCCTGGATTTTTTATTTCATATTTTATTACCCTTGGACTACCTCAAAACAATGCCTCATCACAACTTTTGAATTTCAAACGTTTTGATAACAAAAAATGACATTTTCCGTCTTTCTTGCAAATATTTAATACGACTCTGCTTTTGAAACAAAATATTTCTTCAATAATATAATTTGATTAGGTAGGTAAAGATGAACCTGAATTTATGATTATGAGTCAAATATTATAAGTTCAATCCAATGCAATGACATGCCTGTTCGTTCATCTCGGCAGCTTTGATATTCAGAAATATCAAGTTTGCTTGTCATCATATGACAATAGAACTTTTGACAATTTAACTTTCAAAATAAACATTAAGAGAGCAAATATTGTGTTTTCCAATTTCGAGAAACGGGATATGCTTTGGATTTATTATAGTAATAACAGAAACTCGCACGTTTCATGTGAACGGTATTTAGAGCAATACCCCGAGCCTCCACAACCCCATTATTCATATTTTAAAAATTTGGACAGAAATTTAGGTCTCCTTGGTAATTTTGGTAAACCTACAAATTCGTACGGCCAACAAATGGAAGCTGAAGATGTAGAAGCTGTTTTAAATGCTGTAAGTATCGTTATAAAATGATGCTATGCAATCTTTTATTACTATAATATTTTGCGATAACATGTCAAAGATATTTCACCAAAACGTTTTGTTAACGGTTACGAAAAATCCTCGTGGTTCAACACGGCAATTTGCTTCAGAACGAAATATGACTTGAAGCCGAATTCAGAGGGTTTTTAAAAAACATAAGTATCATCGCTATAAACTCCATGTTTGCCAAGAACTTAGACCAGGAGACAGGGACAGAAGGCTTGAATTCTGCAACTGGCTTGATGGAAAAATGCAACAAGATGATGATTTCTGAAATAAAATCATCTAGACAGATAAATGTCATTTTTCCACAAGCAGCCTTTTTAACAGAAACAATGAGCATTATTATGCAGTAGAAAATCCGTACTAAAATCGGCAAGTTCGAAGACAGGGACGAAAATCATTCAATGTTTGGGTTGGAATGTATCGAACCAAAATCTTAGGGCCTATTAATTATGATGGAAACTTAAATACTGAATGGTATCTTAATGTAATGCATAATTATATATTCAATGCGCTTGAAGATGAACCGTTGAATATGCTGCGGCAGCTGTGGTCGCAACAGGATGGTGCACCACCCCATAATGGAAGGGCAGTAACCCAATTTCCGAATGAAACATTTCCCAATCAATGGATTGGAAACCAAAGAGTGATGGGCTGGCCTGCCAGAAGTTCTGATTTGTCCCCGCTGGATTATTGTTTATGGGGATTCTTGAAAAATCACTCATTCAAGGATAATTTTCCGAATGATATAAACATTTTGTGCCAAAAGTTAGTGTTAGAATTCACAACTCTACGAGCAAGAGGAAGAATAATCCACTGGGCTGTTACGAACAATCTGCGAAGACGTATGCGAAAATGCATAGAAGTCCAAGGGGCCTTATTCAAGCATTTACTTTAGGTTTTTTAATTTGTCCATTTTAACAGTTAAGTAAGCATGAAATATTTTCAAGAATAACTGAAAATGTCATTTTTTGTTATCAAAACGTTTGAAATCCAAAGTTGTGATGAGGCATTGTTTTGAGGTAGTCCAAAGGTAACAAAATATGAAATAAAAAATCCAGGGCCGTATTTGAAAAATGGAGTTAATGATGGTTTCTGAAAGACGAAACATCGGATTTCAAATTTGAAAATGCCATCTTGTAGGAGAGGAAAGTGACCTTGATGAAGTGTAATTCATTTTGTTATATCTTTTCAAATAACGCCAAAAAAAAAGAGATTTTATGAGTTTTTGTTTTTTTCCGATTCTCACTGGAAGTATTCGGAATATATGTAGTGATATGTTTGTTTTTTATGCTGTGATTGTTCGTGGTTAGTTCGTTAGTTTTTGTAATTTGTTTATTTTCCTATACAATGTATGTTGTCTTTGGGAAATATATCTTATTATATTATTAAAATTAAGAAATGAATATAAATATAATGGCAACATAAGAAACTAAAAGAAACTAACTTACGAATCAAAATGTGCTAATGGGTTACCTAAACCATAGCCAAAGAAACCGAACAGTGAACGAAAAAATGTTTACTATTTACTATATATCCTGGTCTTTCCGAAACATGCCTCAAATCCAAAATATAATCAATTTCTAATAATTCAAATATTGTGTATTATCAGGTATTTCTTTTTTTTTTACAGTATATTCTGTTGAGTTGGAAAAAACACTAAGAGACATTACCTGGTGTTCAGATCTTTCTCCATACAAATCTCTGGAAGATGTATTAACCAAACAGTTTGATAATCCAGATCCCTCCAGAAAATGGCGTGAAGGTGTAAATAAAACCTCTTTTACATATCTCCTTCTTGATCCAAGAGTGACTAACAACCTGCCTTGTAGAGCCGATACTCTTCAACCGAATCAAATCTGGGAAACTTTCTTATCGGCTATATTCTATGTTGGAAAAGGCAAGCGTAATCGTCCTTACGCTCATCTCTATGACGCAGTTTCTCTATGGAACCAAGCGAAACTTAAGACTGAAAATAATAAGCTCCAACATATTCTAGATATATGGAAGGAAGATAGGGGAGTAGTATGTCTGCATATCTTCCAGAACACTATACCAGTTGAGGCCTATACACGGGAAGCTGCAATGATAACCGCCCTGAAAATTGATAACATTGATAATATAAAATTAGGTGATTTCTACGGGATTGCTGCATCATGGCCTCAGAAGCAAAAGAAAATGTTAGGGGTGTTCTTGCTATATAAAGCTATGAAGATTTTCCTGAATGAGGGCGAAAGACAACTAAGTCCATCTGATATAGCTTGATTTGGCCAATGAAAAAAGCATGCAATAAGAATACAAAAGTTTTTTATACATTATACAAGTGCCTACATAGATTAATATTTTTTATGCGTCTACATGTTTTATATATTATTGTTTTTACAGTTTTTTATATTGTTTTAGACATTTAGCATTATTAGTGAAAACTACCGAAACTCTATAATTTGTGTCAGCCTTTATTAGTTGATTTGTGCCTGTTTATGTTTTTAATGATTTAGATCCTCTGGTATATGGCACAATCTAAATTAATTTCTATACAGGGTCCGCCAAACACGATGGGCTATGAGAAGGATGATATAATGACTTACAAGAGATATGATATTGCGCATATGCCCCACCCCCTCTTATGACATTATGTGGTGAGTAACGTTATAGAAGTCCAATTACACACTTAAAACAAAGTCATTCGCAATGGAAAAGTTTCTATATGTCAATTTAATGAGGTTGAAACTACATTTGACATTCCATGTTCGTCGCCTATATTATCTTTTTCAGATAATATAGAATACAGCACTAAATTTAATCTTTTTCATTTTTATATTACATATATAAGCACAAAACAATCATTATAATTAACGGGATCCCTGAATTAACATTGGGGATACACAAATTTAAAAAGTAGAGAAGACGTTCGCAGATATTTAGAGGGCGTTAACATTCATAAATTTGATTTGATCATCATGTCGCATAATCACAGTATAGTATTCTGATCTTAAAAAATTACTTCCAACTGTATGCACTTAAATATTAGTAAAATATGTAATTTGTTAAGAGGTCATAAGATGTGAAGAAACATCAAGCTTCACTGTACGACAGCATATTATTGTTGCATTGGACTCACTACATGACGCCATGCGTGTGACAGTTCTAAAAATAGGTAGTCTCACTATCATATCTCTCGTTATTTGTATCATGATTAGAAGTATCTAGAGAACGAGAAAAGGTAGGAATTTGGAATTAAGGTTCTGTTCATATAAAGCTGTGATCTCCATTTTAAAAATATTTTTAACAATGCGGTGTTGCCAGATCCTCTCACCAAATACCAACTCTGATCTTTCTAAAAGAAGACCGTATATATTATGTAGTGATGGGCAAAACGGTTATTTTCTATTAACAGTTGATCCTGTTAATGTTATTTAATAATAACCGTTGAAAATATCAGTTTGTTATTTATCTGTTATTTTGAACTGGATAGTCGATCGATAGTATCCTACATTCCCAAAGCTGTGAGCGAGAGCGAGCACACTAATATAAATAACGTGTTAAGTCTTAAGTATAATGTTATAAAGTAAAGTCCTCTCTATACTGCATAGCATACCCATCCATATTTAGCATTTCCAGTCTCATGTCCATTCATTCCGTTAAATTTAACCAATGTTTATTCATCGAAGCTAGTTGCGGTGTAAAAGAAACAAATACGAGTCCGAATTCTAGTTTAGTGCAAAGCGTTATTTTGTACCTGTTATTTTTATATATACCTAACAGGTGGTTACCGTTGTGGCTCGGCAACCGTTGAAAAATAACAGATTAATAAATAACGACCCATCACTAATATTATGACATTTTTAGATTTCACGGAACATTCTGGAACTTTTTTGTATAACCTATCTTTCACTTACCTTGAGCCATTTAGGAAATAACAATTATTTTTTAAGAAATTTGGCAACTAGCATCTCTTAATAAAAAAATGTTTTCTTTTCAATCAGCATAGCTGGAGACCTGATTTTTCGGTTGCTGTTCCTTATATGTTGCTATATCATAAAATGTTATGCGAATTAAGTTTATGCATACAGGGTATCCACAGTATCATAGATTTTTGTAGAACAAAATGCAAGCTATGCGGAAATTCTAAATGGAACACACTGTATTTTATAGTGAAACCCAAAGATAACTTAATTCTCTATCTAAAAGTATAAGGTGAGGTTATACCTGTGTTTAGCGGTTTTGGACTTATTAGCAAACAAACAGATTAATGCAAGTAGCAAGGAAGAAACAACTATTTGTTTGATTAATTCATGCAAAAAAGTTCTGTTTTATTTAGTTGTTTATGATACGACTTTAAAATAAAATAATACAGGTAGCGATAACAATAAAATAAAGTAATGAATTACTATTCTAGAATAGTTTATTCTAGAATAAAGAAAAAAAACAACAATAAATGAAAAAATCAATAACTAAATTATTTGTAATGCCTTAGATAGTTTTTAACACTTTAAAATAAAATAACAAGAGATAAACATAACAAAAGGAAAGACTTAATAACTAAATTGTTCAAAACATCCTCCACTAACTCTCAAACATTCAAGAATTTGTTTTTTCACATGGTTTGTTGTTGCTGCTTGTCTCTTACAGGCCTCTAAAGACAGGAGTGCTTCTCTAAGTCAATTTTGAAGTTCTTAGTATGGACGGGGCTAAGGTAAACAAGTTGTTTTATTATACCTACCCCACAGATAAAAATCAAGTGGGGTGAGGTCTGGCGTCCTTGGGGCGCCAAACCCGTGGACCTGATCGATGAATCCAACGGTCTTGGAACATCTCTGACAGTTCATTTGTGCAGTGAGCTGGTGTACCATCTAGTTGATACCAACAATCTCGCAGCATTTCAAGATTTAATTTGTCGAGAAAGTCAGATACTGTGGTCCCTAATATTTTGAGATATTTCTCAGAATTTAGATTCTCATTATAAAAACAAAATTTTATTTTATTGTCCATCAATAAACAGAATATATACAATAAACCGAACTTGTGTTGAAATCCCTTTTCGTTAACGAAGTGGTGATTTTCTGCAGCCCAATAATGTAAATTTCATCTGTTATATATGCCTTCGGTGGTAAATTTACTTTCATCAGTCCAAATTTGTTTTTTCAGAAAATTTGGATCTTGTGTGCGAATTAAAATTATTTTGCATAATTCTATAGGCTTTGGATTGCTTGAAGTGTCACAAATTTATAATTATGCATTTTATGCGTATGCAGAATCCTCTATCGATTTGTAAGATATTCCCAAATCTTTTTCAGCAGAATAAATTGACGCATAAGGATATGCAGAAAAAAATGCCAGGAGATTTGTCATTATCCTTGTTAACTATTACAGATTTAATTTGCACTCTTGGATTCTTTATGAGACCTTTGTTCATAGAGTTATTTTGTATCCTCCTACATTTCTTTTCAATAATCGGAACTGGCTTTGGATAGTACCCATAAAACTTTTTGCATGTTCTAGAAATAAGCTTGTTACAGTGGCCATACATGTAAAACATATTAAAAATTTGTTTGTTTGGATAAGAATTCAACATTTTTAGATAATAGCTTACACACAAGCACAGAGACAACAAACTTGCAAATTGACGAATGTTATTTTGACAACGAATCTTGACTGTTTTAGAGTCATGGCTATCTAGCAATAAAACGTAGGTTTCCAATACTAGCATTATTATGTTTTTTGCTAATAAGTCCAAAACTGCTAAAAATAGGTATAACATCACATTATACTTTTAGATAGAGAATTAACTGATGCTTTGCATTTCACTATAAAGTACAGTGTGTTCCATTTAAAATTTCCGCATAACTTCTCTTTTAGTGTTCTACAAAAAGTCTATTATATTGTGGACACCTGTATGCATCAACTCAGTTCGAATAACATTTTATGATATAGAAACATAATAAGGAACAACCACCGAAAAATCAGGCCTCCAGCCAGGCTGGTTAAAAAGAAAGCATTTTTTACTAACAGATGCTAGTTGCCAACTTAAAAAAGTAATTATTTCCTAAACCGCTCAAGAAAGTTCCAGGATGTTCCGTGGAATCTAAAAATGTCATAATAAATAGGGTGTCCTATTAGAAAAATAAGTTGGTATTTGGTAAGAGAGGATCTGGCATCACCGCATTGTTAAACATAATTTTAAAATGAAGATCACGGCCTTATATCGACATAACCTTAATTCCAAATTCCTACATTTTGTCTTTGTCTAGATACTTCTAATAGACATCCAGTTTGGCGCACCCGGTATAAGTTCCATACATTAAATTTATTTTTATTTCATTGGTTGCGGTTGCTGTAGGGGGTTGCATAAATGTAAATGTAGAGGCTTTCCCTCTGGCTTCATAATATCTTCTAACATTCTCTGCAACTCTGTGCATCAGTCTCTTCTGCCTGATGATGGAGTGAGGCAGAACTGATTGCAATGAAAATTAGAACCTATTTCGAAACTACTAAGAGCCTCTTCAACTTTTTGAAAAGGGCAGTAGTCAAAATATTATCTTTCTAGACTTGTAATAACCAGGCCATCCAGTGTCGAATACAGTTTATGTTCTGGGGCTTGATATATGAGCCTCTCCATTCTCGGGAACTTTGAGACTCCCATTGGAAGTGCTGAAGTTAAACAAAATAAATTACAACTTACAGTGAAAGTATAACAACATAATGTTTTGTTTATTAAAACCATTCACTTATCTTTCGAAACCTCAAAACCAAAACTAAATATAATAGATAAAAAATCTATCGTGGACAACATGAAGCACACAAAAAAGTATTTTAGGACTAGAGGTGTGCGAAGCCACGTTTTTCGCAATGAAGATGGAGTTTTCACAGACACTTTAACAATAAGGAAGTCTCCTACATTTAAATCAGAAGTAGTAACGTCGTCACTTGAAAAAACTTCTGAATCTACATCCATGTTGCTATCGGCAGTCGATAAATCCTCTACTTCGCTACCTTCTTCATTGGGGATTCTTGATTCTTACTCTTTGCCATTCTCTTCACTATCTCTTTCTCTGCTTTTTTTCTGACTCGCTCGACAGCTGCTAATTACTTGTGTTTCTCTTGTTTTACCTTTTCAAGAGTTTCTTTCTCTGTTTGTGCTATATAACTGTCACTTATTATCACCTCAGCAGTTTTGCAAATTCCTCTGCGTGTCTTAGGAATGTTAATTTCATCTTGTTGGTCATTTTTAGGGTGTAACAGATCCAACATTAACTCTTCAAAGCTACATATTTTTGGGGGCACAATGGTGTATGCAGAAGACGTTGAAGGAATTGCTTCATAGTTTGCAACCTGCTTTGTGGATAAATCTTGCGCCGCTTCATATGTAATATGACCTTGAGCTTGCTCAGAAAGAGATGATGCACTTGCTTGCGGTGCACTGGTTTGCAGTGTGACTACTTGTGGCACGTTGGATTTCAGTGGGTTGTCTCCAGATAGATTGGCTTGCGGTGCGTTTGCCTGTAATGGATTGTCGGCTGCTCGAGGCTCTTGCTGCTCATTACGTCTCCAATCAGCTGCTCGAAAGATATTTGTTGGGATTTTATCTGTATTGGGAGCTTTAACGTTATGATCATAGATTCCCGTTGCAGCGAAGCCATTGAGGAGGTTTGTATGTGGCATTTCATTCGACCTTTGGGAACTTTCAGTGAGGGATTAATCGCTGTCACTTGACCAATTCACTGTCCCATTGGCATTTAAGACCCCTAAACACAGCCACATCTAGTGGTTGTAAAATATGAGACGTGTGAGGTGGCAATTTTAAGATTGTGACTTGATTCTCTCTAGCCAAATTGATCAAATCACTTGACACATGAGATATGTGTCCATCAGATATAAGAAGGACAGGTCTTTCCGGAGGAATCGATCGTGAGAAAACATCTTTGAACCAATTATAAAAGAGTACACTTTCCATCCAACCTTAACATGTTACTGCAATCGGTGTGTTGACTTAACATCTTTTCGTTTATCCAATGTTCCAGGATGTTAGCCTTGAAGATGCAAAGAACTGGTAGTACATGCCCACTCGCTGAGCCTTAGATTAAGACTGTGGTGTTTTTCGACCAGCACATTTAGTTCTACGTTTGCTAGCAGTGCCTACTTCACCAACAGATTTTGTGCTTGATGGATCATGAGCAAATGATGTCTCATCATGGTAAACTAAAAAAGGTTTTCCAAAAAGGGCAAGCTCTGTGTATACTCTGGTTAAAGGTTTGAAAAAGTCATAAATTACCCAAGGATTAATTTGGTCTGTTCTGGCACGTTCTACGCTTTGGCCTTCTTTTAGTGAAAGTCTCTGTCTTCGACAAAAGGTAACAAACCAATCTGGACCAGGCTGGTTATTCTTGAATCTAGTTTTAATTTTATTAATATCCAGATATTGCTGAACAAGATCCAGAACTTCCTTTTGACCAATGCCAAAACCAGGCGCATCTAATGTCTTAATGCAGTTCGTATTTCTTGTTCAACTTCAGGAGGTAAGTAAGAAGAGACACCACCTCCTCCGTTAATATTAGTAGCTACTTTGCCTTTTTCTCGCCTACCAGAGACTCGGGGCCTAGTTGTCGATTTCGGAATGTTTGTTGTTGCTGCTATGCCCGATGGAGTTCCCTTTGATTTATAACATCATTCACAGCGTCATTCAAAGCATCTTCCATGTACCTCCTGCGGCACCCTTGTCCCTCATTCGTACGTATTTTCTCATATGTAACATGAAAACTATGTTTTTCTTCGTCACAATGAACGGCCTAGAGGAGAGTTGTGCAATGAGATAAAGTGTGATTCGACACTCGGCTTTCTTAATCAGCCAGTCATTGAATGATTATTGGCACTTAGCCTTGAAAGCCTGAAAACTCTAACATGCAGTGGCTTAATGCAATATGTAGTTTATGAAGGGAAAGTAGGTAGCACAATTACAGTTGCTGTAGCATCTTCCATTGCCTCTAAAGAACAGTGAGACTCCTGGTTGTTAATTTAGAACTAATATAGGTTGTTCTTCGGTAGACTGCCTATGTTGCTGAATATGTTTTAGGACAGTGACAAATTTAACTTTTGTCTTCCACCCACTTTTCTTTCGTAGTTTAAGGCTGCTCTCTCTGGTGCCCCAAATATATTTGGCAGTTTTGTACGATGTCTTGGGGGTAGGTAGATAGGATACAGAGCTTTTTCAACACTACACAACTTGCTTTAATCCGACTTTTGAAATGACGACGAGAAGGCAAAATTGTTGCCAGTTACATGTAGATTCAGGATCCTGTTTGACTGAAATCTAAATTTTTCCATCACATTAATCAGATGTAAAAGAAATCTTCAATATTGTGACTGTTGAAGCTGATTTCTATTCATGCTGATTCTTTCAGGTTTTCTAAGGGATAAGTTATTATGTCTCCTGATAAAGGCTTAGGCCAAATCGACTCATTTTCTCTCCAAGATGATGGAGTATATCTTTTCTAGGGCCATGACCTTATCATAACATACCAACTTTTGGAGTTCTATCGTGGTTAGCCCATAATCCATTTTGAAATACCTTAACCTTGCAAGGGACAAATTGTCTTTGGTACTAAGCACTTGCCTCCAGGCATATTTTGAACTGTTATAAACTGGATTAACAATATCTAGTGACACTCTTTACTTTCGGATTCTTTTTCTTAAAGTGGATCTGTCTATTCCATGGTGAACTGCCAATTTCCTTGCTGATATATTGCCATGGAGCCAAAATTACTTCACATAAACTTGCTGTTGGAGTTTCTGTAGGTTTGTAATTGCACATTGTTACTTAAATGAAAGAAAGGAGTGTTTTAGAAATCGGAAAAAAGAATAATATATTATAATTGAAGTAACTGATTCAACAATTAATAAAAAGCAATAAGGTGCTAACTATCATGACTTACCTATAACTCCGTTTCAAGGCAACCGTAGCTAGCTAGATGTAACCGGTTACAACTACCCTCAGAGTGGCTATAACTGCCCCAATGGTCAAGTAAACATATAAATTGAATCCACTTTTATGAAATTGCATGACCCAATTTAAATGTCACTTTCCATACACATTTTATAAGGCCTTCATGAGGAATGGATGGCATCCATCTCTTGCATATAAATAAACAATGAAATATGTATGTGAAAAGTGTAAGATAATTACATCATTTGACCAGAAAATAAAACTGACCTGTATATTTTCCTTATTGGACCCAAAACACTTCTGATTTGTGGGCATCCTAATCACTTTTGTCCACCTGTTAATTGGCTACAGCTTTTTTTCCCTTTGGGCTCGTCCGTTTCTTTGTCGCCCGATAGCACAGCAGCCTTTGGCTTATTGCGCATGCCTTTTGTCTTTTCTACTCCACCCATTCCAAAATCACTGTGCCTTGAACTAGTCTGCACAGCAATTGGTAGGGTGAAGTTTTATATTGCTCTGTCTCCGGTTTAGGCTGTCCATAGCTCAGTTGTCTTTTGCGACCCAGAGCTTTACACACGCACAAGAACTGCTGGACTAATTCCTCCACCTCGCTGCAGTGTCTGCATGCCAGGTCCCCCTCGAACCACCCCATTTTATGCAGGTGTTTCTTGACAGCCATGTGTCCTGTTATGTTCCTGAGTTGTCATCTGCTAAGATTTAGCAGCTCCACAGCTCTCTTTGGACTGGGTTGACCAATTAAAGACTTCCCCTGTTTGAGCCCTGGACAATCTGCCCAGTATGCTTTATGCTTTTCCCTGACCCAGGACTTGATGGTTCCCCTGGCTGTGCCTTTCGATACGCCCAGGACTGGTTCTGGTCCTATAAATGGTTCTACTGGTCCTATAAATGGTTCTACTGGTCCTCTCTTCGCGAGGCTATCAGCTTCTTCATTGCCTTTGACCCCCGAGTGACCCGGCACCCAGATGAGGGTGACCTCATTCTGCCCAGCCAGGTCGCTCGTCTCGTTTCGGCATTCACTTACCAGCCTGGAATTTACTCGCAGGCTACTTAGGGCCTTAAGGGCTATCTGTAGCTATGAGGATCCACTTGTTGGTGTAGCCCCTCCTCTTGTTCTCTCGCACGCTGTGCAAGATAGTGTACATTTCGGCCTGAAAGGCCGTTGCGTGAGCTCAGAGGGAAATACTGTGACTTACCCTCGGTCCTTCCTGGCTACACCTACCCCATGGCTATATCTGCACAGGTCTCCTCCACATTATTGAGATGAACGAAAATTGACATAATATCTCAAAGACATATAGAATTTAACGTGTCTTGGGATAAGTTCACTTTGAAGAACCTACAGTGTAAACTACGTAGTTCATTCATCGGTCTCATGATGTTTTGTTAGCGAAACGATTGTCAGGTCTCAAAAATGTGCTATGATGAATTGAGTTATCCAAAGTGTACTTATTGGTGCTCATCACAGATTCCAATCTTCACTTATTATGTATCAGGATATCGAAATAGAATGTGCAAGAGGTTGGGTGATATTTTGAAGTGTTCGTTGATCAAAGTACTCGGAAGAGAACATCGAAGCAGTCTAGAATCATCGTACCAGTATTAGTATCAATCATGTTGAATGGTTTTTAAAGAAGGAATTTATGTATTCGTTTATGATTTATTAAATTTAATTTATATTGATAAAATAGTAAACCGCCTTGAAAGTAAGTTTGAAAATTTCCAATACCATCTTTTAAAAGTCTCAGTATCAAAATTTTATGAAAATGTTCAAGACTTTTGGAAGTTTGTGTGTTGCTGTAGCTCCAACAAGTTTATTTTGAAGTAACTCTTTCAAGTGTGTTATTTCATATGCACCAGTGGGTATCGTAATGGTCCGCTAACCAGCTACTTCTTTTACATGAAATTTGTTTTTACCTTCATATATGTTAGGTATGTTGTTGTAGGTGTGAAAACCTATCAAAGCAGCAGCATAACTACCATCTAAAGCAGTTGGTGGGTGGTGGTTTTCATTTCTGGGATGGATGTCCTAGTAATTACCAGTTATAATTGTTAATTCTTTTTGAGGCCATGTATTAACAGTGTTTGATTTTTATAATCGCAAACTAGGCCATCAAATATGGGTCTATAATACAGTATTAATGTTATCTATTCTAACTTATTTTTTAACTTATATTTTTAAAATGCCCCATTTGATGGCTTAGTTCTGATAATAACATCTTAACATTGGCGTATAGGATTTTTAGATATTTTCTGGTGTTATAAATAACCAAAATTGCATTTAAAGCTATAATTAATTCTATTCTGTTAACTTTATGCCTTTACAATTTATAGTACATATAAAATTTCGTATCAGTTATTTATATTGATATTCACTTTCAGTATGGATTTCATTGTGGTCAAATTACATTTAACCTTATTTCACTCAAGCATAATCTTAATCTGGGTTAACTTTTCTTGCACCTATTCATTTGGAATTGCAAATGTAGTTAAATCTTAACAAGTACTAGTAGATGCTTGCCAGGAAAAGTTAACGTGGATTAAAATTAAGTTGGAAACTATAATTACGTTTAAATGTAGTTTTGGTAAAATAGGATGGGGTGATTATCTATCAATAACTCTTTTCCAGTAATTAGCTCTAAGATAATATCAGAATTGGTTTTATTTTTACTTATTTATATGCATTGACTACTGCTTTACACTATTTACACAAAATTATCTGATTTTAGAAATGGTAAAGATAAAGATGTAATCTAAAATCTAAAGATATTGCGGCTTCCTGTACCAGCAAATGTATTCTCGTTCAGCAGAACCAATTATGCAGCATTTTTTGTTTAGGAGATAGTTAAATCTATAATATTAAATAGCCAGTTAATTTGTGCAATTGTTCAAGGCATTGTTGAAAAAGATAAAATTTCTAGTCTATATGTGGCAAACGTTCATTATGTGTTTTGATGATTCTCACAATGAAAATGTACACTAAGTATATTTTTGTTACTTTTATACTATATATTTTGTATATATCTTATTTACTTATTTTATAATAAAATTACCTAAATAAAATACATGGACTTTAATTGCGTAAGTGTACCTCTCCTTTTATTTACATTCCTAAATTAAATATCCATTAAAATGTTAATTTATATTGATTCATTAAAATACAGTTACATTTTAACTACTAAGAACACTTGACCACTCACGTTTTT
Source organism: Tillus elongatus (assembly GCA_964006375.1). Classification (NCBI taxonomy): domain Eukaryota; kingdom Metazoa; phylum Arthropoda; class Insecta; order Coleoptera; family Cleridae; genus Tillus; species Tillus elongatus. The sequence goes on from OZ023264.1 coordinate 32,173,524, forward strand.
TTATTCCGGTAAAAATAGCTTATTCTGTATTTAAAGGACAAAAATATGCAGGTGCTTCAAAAATGATGGTCTATATTACAGGTGCACATTCATTACCAGAAACATTTTTTTATATACAGACATGGATCCGCAATTTTTTTTATTTTTTTCATTTCAACAACACCACGAGGGTTAGGCTTACAGCCTAAATACTATTGTACCGTGGGTGTCGACAAGGAGGAAAGGGGCAACTTGTTAATTCTGGTCTAGAAGGTTTGGAGGTTCGGAGGAGAAGGAAAAACATGCACAGGCAAGGAATTCCACAACTTGGAAGTCCTCGGGACAAAAGAGCGGGCATAACAAGATGTTCTATGTCTGGTCACCAGGACAGTAAAAGGGTGCATTCGCTCTGTTCCCCTGGTAGATCTGTTGGGGGCAGGAGGTGGAGGAACTATGGAAGAAAGCTCCTCTGAGTACTGCCCGTGCAGATATCTATTAAAGAGAGAGAGGTCACCAATGGCACGTCGGTGGGCAAGGGATGGCAGCCTTTGGGTGAGGGTAGGGTCACCAATGAGGTGTATAGCTCTTTTCTGAATGGAGTCCAGGATAGCGAGTGTAGAAGCGGCAGCAGCACCCAAGATATGGGAGCAGTATTCGAGGTTTGGCCTTATTTGTGAAGTATATAAGGTATAGCGATTGGCTGGTGAAAAGTATTTGTATTAATTTCTTAGCAGCTGCTTCTGCAATTGATGTGACATGTTGGTGCCAATTGAGATTTCGATCCACAGAAATGCCAACAAGTGAAAAAGACTCATTACTTTGAATAACTTGGTTATTCATTGTGATGGCTCCAGGGCTGGTGTATCTTTTATGAGAAAGAAAGCAAGACAGATTTGGTGGGGTTGAATTGTACAAGATTTCTACTTCCCCAGTCTAATATTTTTTGGAGATCCACGGAGACAGAGCCCTCCATGTGTCTGCGATCCTCATCTAGTTGGGCCAAAGAGACAGGCTTAGAACATTGTATAATTGAGTGGAGGTCCGCGTAACTGTGAACTGGGTTGGATGTGCTAGAGAGGAGGTCATTGTTGTGGAGAAGAAACAAAGTAGGGGCTAAAGCTGAACCTTGAGGAACTCCTGCATTAATTCGATATAGTTTAGAGGAATGGCCATCCACAACAACAGAAATGCTTCGGTTAGAGAGGAGGTTTGATGTTCAAGGACAGAGTTTTGGTGGTAGGCCATAGGCTGGAAGTTTATTAAGCAGCGCTGCATGCCAGACCTGGTCGAAGGCTTTGGATATGTCTAGAGCGACAATCTGTGATTCTCCGTGTAGTTCCATAGACTTGTTCCAAGAATGGGTGACAAAGGAAAGGAGGTCGGCAGTTGATCTGCACTGACGGAATCCATACTGCCTGTCGTGGATTAGACTGTGTTTTTTAAGAAATTTTAGTAATTCGGTGTTTATATACTTTTCAATTACTTTAGAGATGACTGAAAGGAGAGAAATAGGCCTATAGTTGCTAGGAAGCGCTTTGGATCCTTTCTTGGGGACGGGTTGTTCTCTAGCAGTTTTCCAGTTACTAGGGAATATGCCTCTATTGTCAGTTATCTGAAACAGACGAGTCAGGACAGGAACAAGTTCTGGTGCGCATTTTTTGATAACAATTGCTGGGATCTCGTCAAGGCCAGAGGCTTTCCTGGTATTAAGAGAAGAGAGCATATTTCGTACCTTTTTAGTTTTGAAAATGATATCCGTCATTTTATGCTCGACATTGGGGACCTTTGGTGGTTGAACATTTGGAGGTGGGTTGAGAGTAGAATTGCCGGCGAACAACGAGGCAAAAAGTTCAGCCTTGCCCAGGGCGGTAGAAACAATTTCATCCCCTGAGACAAGAGGTGGGAACATGCTCTTGCAGAAATTATTCCCAATAGATTTAGCAAGAATCCAGAAAGGTTTACTGCCCTTGGAGCTTAAGAGGACTTTGTTTTTTATGTGGTTATTAAATGAGTTTTTTGCCTTAGAAAGAATGCAGGGATAGCGGTTTCTTGTGTTGTTAAATGCTTGAGGGTTTTCTTGACTGAGATTGTGTAGAAGCGTTTTGTGAGCTTTGACCTTTTCAAGTCTGGCCTTGTCACAAGAGTTAGAAAACCAGGGCTTTTGAGTGGCTGAAGAGATTTTCTGTGTACATGGAATATATGATTCCATACCAGCTTGGATAATTTCGGTGACGTTTTGTGAGATATCAGAGGGGTCAGGATGAGAGAAGCAGACAGACGCCCATGAAAATGAGGAAAAGTAATCTCGCATTTCGTCCCAGTTCCTGGAGTTGTAGTGCCAAACAATATGTGGGTGTGATGTCTGTGTGACCTCGGGTTGCATTGCGCAGGAAGCAGTGACCATGCCATGGTCTGAGCGACCGAGGGGGGCGGTGACTGATGTCTTATAACATTCAGGTTTTGTAGTAAGAAGGAGATCCAAGAGATTTGAGCTGTGTGTTGGGATGCGAGAAAGTAAGTAGGTTGCTGAATCATATATATTGGCTAAAGAATTGCTGACTGCAAAGGCCCTTCGCTGCTCTCCCTTGTGGATCGGTTTTTGAAGATCCTAGCCATTCCTTCTAATGGACATTCAAGTCACCAAGAATAGTGTACTCGGAGGAAGGATATTCAGAAATCAGATGGTCGTTTTTTTCAGAAAGGTAGTCAAAGATCTGGACAAAGTTGTTGTCAGAAGGTGACCGGTAAATGCAACAGATGAATTTAGTTGCAGCCCTGAGAGAGAGTTTTATCCATAGTATGTCTTTTCTTCCAGCTTTTAAATTGGGGAGTGTGGTGCAGGGTAGATTGCTACGGACGTATGCACACACGCCTACATGCAATCTAAAGGAAGCAAGGAGCTCATACCCCGGGAAATTAAGGTGATTAGTGGCTGTTTTGGCACTGATTTGGGTTTCGGTGAGGAAGAGGAGTTGGGGCCTATTAGCATGGAGAAAATGGTAGACGGAGTTCAGGTTAGAATTTAGGTCACATATATTCGAGAAGGATATGTTGAATTTTGATGCTGGCGCCCTCTGTACACCCCTCTCCCGGAGATCCGGATGGAGGGGTATGTTACCTCCAGGATGTTTTGCACAAGGAGGAGCCATCATCATTTTTGCTTATAAGGGAAACTGACTCATACACCGGAACCGGAAACGTCTGTTGGGATTTCACCGGCCCCTTGATGTATGGGGTGGTACCTCCTCGGGCGTGGAAAACTCCATTACCACCTGCGAAGAGAGGGAGCAAGACTTTAGTAGACCATCAGCCCTGGGCGTTATTCCCATTGCAGACAGTCACGCCTGGGGTGGCACATATGGAGCCAGCCTCTAGGAGTCCAGTAGCTAAGTCACACGTCAATCAATCAAGAGAACAGCGCACGACCAGGCTAAGGGACCACATCTCTCAAATGCTTAGTTTTTGAAATACAATGTGTTACAATCGTCTGTATTCATGGATAATTTTCAGAAAAATTCAAATATTGGCGCGAACTTTGTGATACGGAAGTTTTTCAAAACGAGGAATTTAAATATGTTACTGTTAATGACACTGCTTGCAGAGGGCACCATCTGTAGCAGTATGCTTGCATTCAATTGACCCTTATTTGTTTGACACCCTGTATACTAACGTTTCGTACAGCTGCTTTTAATCCCATGTCAATTTTAAGCAAAACAGGTATGCCCTGTTGAAATCTCTTAGACACACCATTTTCGATATATTTCAATTTTTGTATGTCGATGTCAGGTCAAAAATTAATTTTGCATTCAATGAAGAAAAATCATAGAAACATATTTTTTACCTTTTCATTGCAATCGGTATGGGTTAACTGTTCATTTTGTTTAGTACATTTTGCTCGAAAAAACAACTGATAACGGACACTGAACAAGTAATTTTTTTATAACTTTTATGATACCTTATTACAAAAAAGTGAATTTTCATAATAATTTTTTTAATAGGAAATATGTCTCTAATGCAAGCAGACATCAATCTGGTTAACGGTGTAACATATATAGTAGTAGTAGTAGCATAGATGGGGAAGCCAACGCGAAGCAAGTAGGCTGCCATGGGACCTTTTTGTCAACCCCAGCAACCCAACAACCATGCTCTACTCCTCCTCGGTTCCGTCGCCAAACCGCCTCGACCTTGAGATGAAGGCAATGACGGTCTTTAATTGGACGGTACTTACCTGAATCCTCTGCAGAGTTCTCGATCCGAACAATTCTGCTCGAAGACTCCCAAAAACCTCGCATTCGCACAGGTAGTGGTAGGACGTTTCCTCATCCTCGCCGTATTCCTGGCAAATGGGATCCCTCTCTACACCTATCAATGTGATGTGTCTTCTTAGGGCGCAGTGGCGTAGGTCGACTCCTTCCGAGTAGCCAGACAGCTTTATCTCTGAACGGCCCCTCCACGAAGTCCCTCACCTGCCTGCAGCCACCAACCGACCCCCAGTGCCTCTTCGTTGCTTCCTCGGTCCACCTGTCTAAGGCGACAGAGACCGTCTTCCTACTTATACCTATCGCCGGCTCCAGGCCGCCGGGAACCAAGCCTTGCGAGATTATTCTCCACCTCATTCCCCGCTACGCCACAGTGTCCCGGAACCCACACTAGTTGTACCTCCTTTTCCTGGCTAGTCCTTTGAGGGCGTCAGCGCACTCCTGAACCAGTGTAGACCTGATTCTGGCTGCACAGACTGCCCGGAGGACTCCTGGCTATCCCAGCAGATGTACACATATTTTTCGGGGCTCCTCTTCACATCCTGTCTATTGGCCACAGACAGGATAGCGTACACCTCTGTTTCGAATGCCGTGGTATATGCGCCAAGAGCATAGCTCTCGCGCACCCCCAGGCCCTCGATGTATATTTCTGCCCCGGAGGATTGTTGGTCCTCCAGCCGCGATCCGTCGGTGAAACAGACCAGGCTTGCGGGCTGGAATTCAACCTCATTTTCCCTCCACTGATCCCTACTGGGGATCCTGAGGGTGTATGGCCTAGTCAACCTAATATCATCCTCGGCATCCCGCACCTTTATGGCGGAAATCGGAATTTCCCCTTCCACCTCCTTGGCGATTCTTGCATGCCCTATTACTGCTCTACGCACCAGGTTCCTGAGTCTCGCATTCTGAGATGCGACGCCATCGCCTCCCTCCTGACACAGATGGGAAGCGGTGGCAGCATCATAACAGAACCACTAGCGCGGCTGAGGGTGTCGTCCTCATAGCGCCTGTGATACCCAGGATTGCCAGCCTTTGGAGTTTAGCCAGCTTCCTGCTGGTAGTTTGGTTCACACCGCCCCATAAAGAATTATCGGCCTGACGATCGAAGTGTAGATCCAGTGAAGGAGCCGAGGATTAACTCCCCAGGTCCTCCCTATCACTCGACGCAGCTGCCAGCGGGTCGCTACGCTAGAAACAATGTATTATATTTTATCAAAATAACTTATTTTTTGAAAATGTACCAATTTTTTCCGAAAACAAACAAAAGGTTTCTGAGAAAACTGGTTTCCTAGCCAACAAAGCTTGGGTTAATAGCAAATTGAGTTATTGAAATTTGAAGCATTTAATGAAAATTCGCTACCAAAACGCACTTACCACGTCTCGATTTTTTTCTTACAAACTTGCATTATATTTCGCTAAAAAATGCAACATTGCAATAATATAAGGGTGTTCGAAAAAAATATTTTAGGTATCACCAAGGACTTATGGACCAGTCTGTGATCGTCAAAATAATCGATTTTTTTCTTACAAACTTGCATCATATTTCGATAAAAAATGCAACATTGCAATAATATAAGGGTGTTCGAAAAAAAAATAGGTATCAGCAACGACTTATGGACCATTCTGATTGTCAAAATAATTGTCAAAATAATTTTATAAGATGCAGCTCAAGACAGCCTCTATGTGAAAACTGGAACCTGTGATGAGCACTAATAAGTACACTTGGAGAACACCCAAATCACCACAACACATATTTCAGAGACCTTACGATCGTTTCGTAGACAAAGTCTACATCTTCAGAGGAAGAAAAATTCTAACATAAAAAAACTAGAACCCGTATATTTATATCGCGTCAAAGTAAACGAGATAGTCCGAAGTAAAGTTGTCGTCTAACAACGATCATTTGTTTATTGCGACAGTGAAACAGGTCGGAGACCTGCTTTAATCTTTTGGTCGACAAATTTATGACCCTTATCTAATATAGGTATTACAAGGACCGGAGTTCTTTAAAGAAACAGCACGTTTCTTTTCGATCTAGAATTTACTATGTGGATATTAGTTCATGCCGACAAAGACATCTGGTGCGATAACAAACCGTAAACTCAACTCATCTCTTTTAAAAATAGAAAACTAAAACCCAGATGTCTGTCTCACCGTGTTAACTTTAACAAAGGAAAATAGTTCAACTAAAATACTACATACAAACTATATTTATATTGATTTTAATTCTACGTGAAAATATTTATCTTGACTACATATATACAACAACCGAAACCGGTATTTAAATCAAGAAAAACATACTAATTAGTATATGTATAAACCGGTCGAGTTATTGGCAATAATTTATTGTTCTACCAGACAAATTAGGAGTATTTAAGCGGTCAAATGCAAAGAGAGAACAAAGAGCTAGAAATTACAGGTGCCGCACGATTTAATGAAGTTTTGTTCTTAATAGACCTTAATATAAAAATACTTTCTAATGAATCAAGCATAGTTTGATGTCTGACATTTTTGACAAGTTTCAAATTTTCTTTGTCAATGTGGTGGTTATTATCCCATATATGTTGTGCCACACATGATTTGTCCACCGTACCATATCGTAACTGTGAGAGATGTTCACGAAATCTGGTGGCTATGTTTCTTCTAGTTTGGCCCACGTATTTAAGATCACAATCTTTGCAACTAATCTCATAAATTCCAGACATTTCCGTGACTTGGTCTTTGTCTTTCGTATTACCCAACAAATTTTTTAAATTACTTTTCGTCGAAAACGTCAAATGTAAATCGGCTTTCTTAAAAATACATTCCAAACCCTTTGTGATTCGTGGTTCATAAGGTAAGCACACAAATTTTTTCTCGATTTTATCATTCTTAAATGTCGTACATTCAGATATCAACTTCTTTGTTCTGTGTTTGTTAACTAATTTGTCTATTAAACCATCCGAGTAACCGTTATATCTCGCCACATTTTTTATGTATTTTAATTCTGTATTAAATCTATTTTTACTCAACGGAAATTTGATCAATCTATTTACTAAGAAATTTAAACTAGCCGTTTTTTGTGCAAACGCATGATGTGAGTCATTAGGAATATAACTAATAGTAGCCGTTTCCTTCCTATAGACATCAAATTCAAGCGAGCATTTATTTTTGATAACTAGTACATCTAGGAACGAAAGTTTATTGTTGTTTTCTATTTCGTGGGTAAATTTTATTGAATCAAATTGACTATTTAGTTTTTCAGTAAATTCTTCTACCTTACATGTATTTGTGTCAAACACTGCAAAAATATCATCGACATAACGAAACCAAACTCTAGGGAAATATCCACTTTTATTTTTTAAATCCGTCTCAAATCTGCTCATAAACAAATCTGCAATAAAAGGCGATAATGGATTGCCCATAGCTGTGCCTTCAGTTTGTTCAAAGAACTCATTGTTAAATTGGAAAATATTTTGTTTTATACAAAGGCTAGTTAGAGTTAAATATTCTTTGCAGACGTCTTGACTTATATTGTTCAATTTTAATAATTCTTCCAAATACTCCAACGTTTGTTTTGTGGGTACACTAGGAAATAATGACGTCACGTCGAATGAAATCAAAATCTCTCCTTCCAATAATTTAACATTTTTAATTTTATCAATAAAATCAAGAGAATTTAGCACCGAACTACTTTTCTGTTTAATAGGTAGTCTTTTAAACTCGTTTGACAACCACTTTGCCAAATTATATGTTGGAGAATCTATAGCCGAAATGATAGGCCTCATTAATTTTCCCGGTTTATGGATTTTCGGGAGACAATATTTTTTGGGGACTTTAGGATTAGAAACTTGTAAACGTCTTCTTAAATCCTTTGTTATGAGATTTGGACATTTTTTTAAACTGTTTTTAACTTCGTTAATCATTCTTGGTAACGGATTTTTAACTAATTTTCTATACGGCCCTGACTCTATTGCCTTACTCACTCGCTCTTTATAATCACTTTTGTCCATTATCACAACTTTATTGCCTTTATCCGCCTTAATATAAAAACAATCCTTTTCTCGCAATTGTTTAACTATTTTCATTTGATTATAATTTTTGTTTTTTGTAGGATTGTTTTCTTTTAGATTTTTAGAGATTTTCTTTTTACATGCTTCACGAATAAAGTTTTTTGAAGAATCCGGTAATTTTTTAATTCCCGTTTCTATACTGGCAACGACATCTAAAAGTGCTTCTTTTTGTGACTGTAATCCGAATTTTAACCCTCTGTTTAAGAGGTCCATCTCTTTTTTGTTAAACGACTGCGAAGAAAGATTTTCTACAAGGTCAATTTTCCGAGGAACTGACTTTTCAATTTTAATCTGATCGTTTACAAGTTTTTTTAGTTTTTATTCTGGATATTGATTTTCTTAATTAACTTAGCGTTTATGACTACAAACATGTTCCTCTGAAAATTGCACCATTCATCATACTCTACGTTACCTAAATTAAATGTTAACTTTTTAAAAAGTTAACATTTAATTTAGGTAACGTAGAGTATGATGAATGGTGCAATTTTCAGAGGAACATGTTTGTAGTCATAAACGCTAAGTTAATTAAGAAAATCAATATCCAGAATAAAAAACTAAAAAAACTTGTAAACGATCAGATTAAAATTGAAAAGTCAGTTCCTCGGAAAATTGACCTTGTAGAAAATCTTTCTTCGCAGTCGTTTAACAAAAAAGGGATGGACCTCTTAAACAGAGGGTTAAAATTCGGATTACAGTCACAAAAAGAAGCACTTTTAGATGTCGTTGCCAGTATAGAAACGGGAATTAAAAAATTACCGGATTCTTCAAAAAACTTTATTCGTGAAGCATGTAAAAAGAAAATCTCTAAAAATCTAAAAGAAAACAATCCTACAAAAAACAAAAATTATAATCAAATGAAAATAGTTAAACAATTGCGAGAAAAGGATTGTTTTTATATTAAGGCGGATAAAGGCAATAAAGTTGTGATAATGGACAAAAGTGATTATAAAGAGCGAGTGAGTAAGGCAATAGAGTCAGGGCCGTATAGAAAATTAGTTAAAAATCCGTTACCAAGAATGATTAACGAAGTTAAAAACAGTTTAAAAAAATGTCCAAATCTCATAACAAAGGATTTAAGAAGACGTTTACAAGTTTCTAATCCTAAAGTCCCCAAAAAATATTGTCTCCCGAAAATCCATAAACCGGGAAAATTAATGAGGCCTATCATTTCGGCTATAGATTCTCCAACATATAATTTGGCAAAGTGGTTGTCAAACGAGTTTAAAAGACTACCTATTAAACAGAAAAGTAGTTCGGTGCTAAATTCTCTTGATTTTATTGATAAAATTAAAAATGTTAAATTATTGGAAGGAGAGATTTTGATTTCATTCGACGTGACGTCATTATTTCCTAGTGTACCCACAAAACAAACGTTGGAGTATTTGGAAGAATTATTAAAATTGAACAATATAAGTCAAGACGTCTGCAAAGAATATTTAACTCTAACTAGCCTTTGTATAAAACAAAATATTTTCCAATTTAACAATGAGTTCTTTGAACAAACTGAAGGCACAGCTATGGGCAATCCATTATCGCCTTTTATTGCAGATTTGTTTATGAGCAGATTTGAGACGGATTTAAAAAATAAAAGTGGATATTTCCCTAGAGTTTGGTTTCGTTATGTCGATGATATTTTTGCAGTGTTTGACACAAATACATGTAAGGTAGAAGAATTTACTGAAAAACTAAATAGTCAATTTGATTCAATAAAATTTACCCACGAAATAGAAAACAACAATAAACTTTCGTTCCTAGATGTACTAGTTATCAAAAATAAATGCTCGCTTGAATTTGATGTCTATAGGAAGGAAACGGCTACTATTAGTTATATTCCTAATGACTCACATCATGCGTTTGCACAAAAAACGGCTAGTTTAAATTTCTTAGTAAATAGATTGATCAAATTTCCGTTGAGTAAAAATAGATTTAATACAGAATTAAAATACATAAAAAATGTGGCGAGATATAACGGTTACTCGGATGGTTTAATAGACAAATTAGTTAACAAACACAGAACAAAGAAGTTGATATCTGAATGTACGACATTTAAGAATGATAAAATCGAGAAAAAATTTGTGTGCTTACCTTATGAACCACGAATCACAAAGGGTTTGGAATGTATTTTTAAGAAAGCCGATTTACATTTGACGTTTTCGACGAAAAGTAATTTAAAAAATTTGTTGGGTAATACGAAAGACAAAGACCAAGTCACGGAAATGTCTGGAATTTATGAGATTAGTTGCAAAGATTGTGATCTTAAATACGTGGGCCAAACTAGAAGAAACATAGCCACCAGATTTCGTGAACATCTCTCACAGTTACGATATGGTACGGTGGACAAATCATGTGTGGCACAACATATATGGGATAATAACCACCACATTGACAAAGAAAATTTGAAACTTGTCAAAAATGTCAGACATCAAACTATGCTTGATTCATTAGAAAGTATTTTTATATTAAGGTCTATTAAGAACAAAACTTCATTAAATCGTGCGGCACCTGTAATTTCTAGCTCTTTGTTCTCTCTTTGCATTTGACCGCTTAAATACTCCTAATTTGTCTGGTAGAACAATAAATTATTGCCAATAACTCGACCGGTTTATACATATACTAATTAGTATGTTTTTCTTGATTTAAATACCGGTTTCGGTTGTTGTATATATGTAGTCAAGATAAATATTTTCACGTAGAATTAAAATCAATATAAATATAGTTTGTATGTAGTATTTTAGTTGAACTATTTTCCTTTGTTAAAGTTAACACGGTGAGACAGACATCTGGGTTTTAGTTTTCTATTTTTAAAAGAGATGAGTTGAGTTTACGGTTTGTTATCGCACCAGATGTCTTTGTCGGCATGAACTAATATCCACATAGTAAATTCTAGATCGAAAAGAAACGTGCTGTTTCTTTAAAGAACTCCGGTCCTTGTAATACCTATATTAGATAAGGGTCATAAATTTGTCGACCAAAAGATTAAAGCAGGTCTCCGACCTGTTTCACTGTCGCAATAAACAAATGATCGTTGTTAGACGACAACTTTACTTCGGACTATCTCGTTTACTTTGACGCGATATAAATATACGGGTTCTAGTTTTTTTATGTTAGAATTTTTCTTCCTCTGAAGATGTAGACTTTGTCTACGAAACGATCGTAAGGTCTCTGAAATATGTGTTGTGGTGATTTGGGTGTTCTCCAAGTGTACTTATTTCAAGACAGCCTATAAATAACGTATAAAACTTTTTCTCGTACCTTGTATAATAACAATTAGATTGAGGTTTACCGTAGAAATGCGTCACCTTGTATATATGTAAACAGATAAAAGTCTGGACGGAGCAAGTGCGTTCTGGTAGTGAATTTTCATAAAAATGTTTTTAATAACAAATGTCTTTTTTTTAAGGAAAGCAGGCATGAAATTTAGTTACCAGTATAATCTATATAGTAGAAACAATGTACCGTATTTCATAAAAATGACTTTATTGTTTGAAAATATACTAAATATTTCCGAAAATAAACCTAAAATGTTCCCCAAAGAACTGGTTCCTGGCCAACGAACGCTAGGTTAATTAATTAATTAATTGAGCTATTAAAATCTGAAACTTTAACGAAAATTCGTTACCATAACGCACTTGCTGCGTCCAGTGAAAAGAACAAGCACTTGTGAAACCACGGGAAAAGTCTACAGCTGTATTAAATATGGAACGGTTTCACTAAGTTAGGGCAATAACAAACAACCAGATGTGCTATTCAAATTGAATTCTTAAAAGTTTTCATCTCGTCTTAATTGAATTTGTCATACAAACACTCGCTAATAAATTCATTCGAATTACACAATCTGATCAGATAACGGTAAAATGAAATAAGACTAAAAACCTTGTCCGATTTTCCTGGCTAACAAACGTATCCCAGCCATTTACAAAAGGAAGGTACTCACCAAATTTGATCAAAATCGGCCTATTATTTTTTGAGTTATCGGTGTGATACATACCTACATGCATATATATATATATATATATATATATATATATATATATATATATATATATATATATATATATATATATATATATATATATATATATAAACTGAAACTAAACCCGGATATGGATTCTAGGGGTGCCTAGTTTGCGTTGATTTTTTTATAATTCAAAAGTCACGGTCTCTTCGTTAACGAATTTTTTCTAGGAAAATTGCCTCAAAATTATAGACCGTTAAACCGTAAACTTAACAACTAAATCTACAGCCAAAGCATCAGAAAAAAGTTGAAAAGGCCAAATTGATAATTCTGATAGTCGTACATTAGTACGCATTAGCGCTTTGTGAGTAAAAAATACGGCTCGAAATGACTAGCAAGCTCCTAGATCTGTGTCTCAGCCGTCATTTTCCTTCATTTTGTTAAAATATGAGAAAAAAATCAATTTTAAACAAAAATTAAACTCCAACTTAAAATATGAAAAAAAAACTAGGCTTTAAGTTTATGTGTCATTTGTGTCTATCATTTATATGTACCCATGACGTTAGTGGCCCTCCTGTATGTCAAAGAGAAAAGTTGCCATGAAAGGCCCCATTGGCATGAAGAATAAGTGTCCCTGTCTAAATCCCTTAAGTAGTATCTAGATCTTAAGTAGGCTTAAGCATAAAAAGCACCATTATTAATATTATTATACAAATAAATAAAATAAAAAATATACAAAACTACATGTTGGGACACATTTCAATGCACCATGACACAATGCATATGAACTGTTGAATTCACATACTAGCGAATGGTAACCATACCGCAGCCAGTGCAATCTAACGACACACACACACACACACACACACACAACAAAAATTGTATGGTGTAAATAATCAAGACGTTAGAAAATTAATATACTAGAGTATATACCTGTTAGTAGATAGATATGTTATATCGACAATGGCCGAGAGGTAAAGGCAGCAGTATTGATTTAATAATGGACTCCTATAACACGCGTTCTAATCCCAGTTAGTGACCACTTTTTTTTCTAATTTTTTTTAAGTCTTATTTCATTTTACCGTTATCTGATCAGCTTGTGTAATTGCGATGAATTTTTAGCTAGTTTTTATATGAAAAATTTAATTAGGACGAGATGAAAACTTTTAAGACTTAATTCAATTTAAATAGCACATCTGGTTGTTTGTTATTACCCCAACTCAGTGAAACCGTTTCGTACTTAATACAGCCGTAGACTTTTCCCGTAGCTTCACAAGTGCTTGTTCTTTTCTGCAACAGATTTCCATTTTAACTGGATGCAGCAAGTGGGTTATGGTAGCGAATTTTCATTAAAGTTTCAAATTTCAATAGCTCAATTTGCTATTAACCTAACGTTCGTTGGCCAGGAACAAATTTTTCGGGAACATTTTGAGTTTATTTTCGGACAATTTTTGTACATTTTCAAACAATAAAGCCATTTTTATGAAGTATGGTACATTGTTTATATTATATAGGTTATACTGGTAACCAAATTTCATACCTGCTTTCTTTAAAAAAAGACATATTTGTTATTAAAAACATTTTAATGAAAATTCACTAACATAACGCACTTGCTGCGTCCAGACTTTTTAAAATTAAATTTGATTCTTTTAAAAACGCAACGTGGTACTTAGTATTTTTAATTGTCATATTCTTTCAAAACTGATTTAATTTTGTTTGTTTTAATGCGAGTACCACTTAAACTGTTACCTAATCCTTTAATATGAATGATTGCTTTGTTAGATTGACATTTTCTTTTAAACACCGAGATAAATTAAATAGTTTGGAAAACTGGATTACATTATCAGATCATTGAGAGGAGCTGCATCTCTGATTGTACTCTGATTGTTACTCCTATAAATCGGCATTTTTCAGTTGTTATCAATAAATGATCATACCACAAAACAATTGATATATTTTGTTTACTAAATTTGTACATTGTATAAATTCCAGGTGATGTGACAGTCTTGAAATAATTTGATTTTTGTGTTGTCTTATTAAACTTCCTTGGTGAGTACTAATATATTTCTCTGTGTACCTACCGATAGATTTTGTGTATTAGTAATTTCAATGAATGAAGATGGGAATCTGTGATGAGCATAGTTACAGTTTTTAGACAAACACTATAAAGCAGACCAAGTTGGTAAATTCTACTAACAGCTTCAGCCAGACGTACAGATAATGCCATGGTTCTACAACACCGATTAAAAAAAGTCTGGACGTAGCAAGTGCGTTATGGTAGTGAACTTTCATAGAAATGATCTGGCACCAAATATTTTTTATAACTTTTTTTCTTGTAACACAGAAATATAATTTTTGTATGTAGTTTACTATTTATATCATAAACCCATTTACCAACTTTGGTTACCATAGCTTTTTTATTTTTTGAGATAGAATTTTTTTTCGAAAGATAACTCAAAAATTTCCCGGAAAACATGGTCTAATTTTTCTGGCTAACGAACTTATCAAAGCCACTTACAAAAGGAAGGTACGTGCCAAATTTTATCAAAATCTGCCTAATATTTTTTGAGTTATCGGTGTGATATTATATAAACATATAAAAATTGAAACTGACCCTGGATATTGGTTCTAGGGGTCCTAGTTCGCACTCATTTGCAAAATTTTTTTCAAAATTCAAAAGTCGGGTTATCCCCATTAGTGAATTTTTTCTACGAAAATTCACTAAAATATATAGAATGGATCCGCATTATCTGTGGCCAAAGATTTAACCACTTGCTAGTTCCAGCCTATTTAAACAAAATCAACCTAAAAACGAGTCCATTGTATGAGTATGGTGAACTGGACGATTCAGAACATATGCTACTGCAATGCCCCTTGAATCTTGCCAAGATAAATGCATATGTAAGCCAAATCTATAAAATAAATATACTGCAACAATTATTCAATTTAATGCATTTACCACAGGAAAGAAACTTAAACATATACAAATTGGTAATAGACCTGATAAAATAAATTAGAATTAAAATATAAAATTTGTCTGCATCGTATTATAAATAATTAATAAAAATGCGTAATATATACGTGTATATTTGTGTGCGTATATATATATATATATATATATATATATATATATATATATATATATATATATATATATATATATATATATATATGTGTGTGTGTGTGTGTGTGTGTGTGTGTGTGTGTGTGTGTGTGTGTGTGTGTGTGTGTGTGTGTGTGTGTGTGTGTGTGTGTGTGTGTGTGTGTGTGTGTGTGTAGCTCTAAAAGATTAAATTTAACTCTTTCTGTCTACCCCACTGTGATTATGCCTGTGAATCCGTGGTCCGTCTTGTGTGCCTAGAAGTGGCCATGACACACCCCTTGGTCCAAGTGTGTCCCCGTCTTTAATCCTTTGTAGACAGATTATAGTAAAAAAAAGAACAAAGGTTTAAACAGCTGGAAAAAAAATTAAAAAAGTAAAATATAGGGGAAGTACGGCTGTGATGGCACACCGGCTATGTTGGCACACCTCTGATATTCACCACTTCTTATGCAGCCAGCGATACAAACGTGTACTGTACTTGAGTAGTGTGATGCGAAAGCTGCGCCGCGTAATTTTAATCATCATAGTTTAACTCATAAACTTTATACAATAAAAAATATATTTTGGTAAGCTTCAAGTTCATTTTTGTATGTTCTAGTATGACTAATAATTCACTTAAATTTAAAGGTAAAATACTTTTATAGCTACTAAATTGTTTCGTTGTGCCTAACCTATAATGTGGCATGTTTGCACGTTATTTATTTACACGGTTGCCGTTCTCTATTCAATTTTCTAAAGTAAAGGGATTTCGGCTATGATGGCACACCAATAATTGGTTATGATGGCATAGTGTGCCATCATAGCCAAACCATCAACATTATTGATTAAATATAATTCGCTTAGTAAAAGATATTATCGTTGTATTGCAGCCATTAACCCCCCCCCCCCTCTTGAAATCATGAACAACAAAAAGCAAAAAATTGATAGGCAGAGCTGGTCTGAGGAGAATATGAACCAAGCAATCAAAGCTGTCCGGTCTAAAGAAATGGGATGGAAATTGGCTTCCAAAACATTTAATGTACCGAAAAGTACTCTAAGGCGAAGAGCAGAGGACAAAAATAAAGTATTACGTGGTAGCAAAAAGGGTTTTTTAGGCGGAAGTGTTAAAGTTTTCTCCGATGAAGTTGAAATGCAACTAGTTAATCACGTAAAATCGTTGGAATCTAGATTTTTTGGCTTGACGTGTTCTGATTTAAGAAAACTGGCATTTGAATTAGCTGAAAAGATGAAATGCAAACACAGTTTTAACCAAGAAAAGCGAATGGCTGGATGGGACTGGTTTCATGCTTTTGTAAAAAGGAATCCGTCGATTAGTTTAAGGCAGCCTGAGGCCACATCACTAGCGCGGGCGCAAGCCTTTAATAAAGTTACAATAAGCAAGTATTTTACTACCCTTAAAATTATTATAGATCAATACAAGTTTGAGCCTGACCAGATTTATAATATGGATGAATCGGGATTATCGACCGTACAATCAAGAACGGATAAAATTTTGGCCTCAAAAGGACGAAAACAAGTAGGGTCGGTAACGAGTGCAGAAAGAGGACAACATTTTACTGTTGTATGCTCCATCAATGCCCTTGGAAATTACATACCTCCTGCTATAATTTTCCCGAGAAAAAACATGAAACAGGAGTTGTTGGATAATGCGCCCCCAGGGTGCGTTGGATTCCCTCAAGAAAGTGGTTGGATGACTGGGCAAGTTTTCTTTTTTTGGCTAAAACATTTTATTAAATTTGCAAAACCCTCAGCTGAAAAGAAGATTCTATTACTTCTCGATGGCCATTCCAGCCACAAACACCTAGACGTGCTAGAGTTCGCAAAGCAAAATAATATAATTTTGTTTTGCTTTCCACCACACTGCACCCATAGGGTGCAGCCATTAGATGTTAGCTTCTATGGCCCTCTAACTACTTACTATAATCAGGCTCTTAGAAGGTGGCTACATACTCATCCTGGTCGAACAGTAACTCACTTTCAAGTTGGTCACTTATTCGCAGAAGCCTATACTCAAGCTGCTACCGTCGCCAATGCTGTTAATGGCTTTCGAAAAACAGGGATATGCCCATTTAATGAAGATATATTCCCTGACTGGCAATTCCTTCCTTCAGAAACAACCAATGTGGCAGAAGACAATTTATCATCTACTTCAGGAGAACCATCACAGTCTTCAGTGCAAGAAGTAACATTACTACAATCCAAAGCGTCTACTTCATGCAATAATCAAGTTAACCATGCTGAAGATGAACAATCTTTTCAAAGAGATGAAGAGTTACCTAAAACTACAACTGAAGGTGATATACAGGAAGATGTTAATTGTTCAGTTCTAATATCACAAATATCTCCTGTTCCGCAAGTAACTTCTCGACAAAAGCGAAAAAGAAAAGGCGGCGAGGTAGGAGTATTAAATACAACACCTGACATTGATATGGCAAAAGCAAGACACGATGAGAAGAAAATCGTTGAACAACGAAAAGCTGCTCGCTCTGCAAAGAAAGTGTTGAAAATACAGGAAGATGATGATGAACCAGAAGAACCTTTCCCAGCAGACGAGGAAGAGGATGATGTGGGTTGCATATATTGCAATTCTTTATTTTCATTATCCAGGCCAAAGGAACCCTGGATCCAGTGCCAACATTGCAAGAAGTGGTGCCACAATGCATGTGCAGGTATCGACAGAAAAACTAAGATGTTCATCTGTGAATTATGCAGTGACTAAATTCCCTACCGTTTTCAATGATTTTAAATTACATTGTTTTATATGAAAATTATTTAATTTTTTTCGACGAGTATATCATAATGACAGTTTATTTATTGTATTCTTAATATATTAGTGCAAAAACAGATTTTATATCTTCAATAACTTTTATGATTTCCTGAATTTTTTCCTTAAATGACATTATATAACAGGTTTACTTTAACAAAATGTTTTATTATGAATTTCAAATAACATATCATTTAAATTAATTGAAAGCTGTTAGTGTGCCATCATATCTGAACATGTGCAGATATGATGGCACACCACACAACTCACATAAATTTAATTCTCCCCGGTTTACATAAATGTTTAGAAATAATTTATTTATTATTAGTTAGTAAACACTTTATTACACATATAACTGCAAATATACCTTAATTATCACAAATTTAACGCAAGTTACAAGTGATCAAAAAAAAGGGGGCCATCACAGCCGTACTTCCCCTACCAAAATATAAATCGATATATGTTGTATTTAAAACAGACAAAAACACACAGAAGTATTGTACGTAAATATGTAAAAAGTATCACAAAATTTAAACCAAAATCTTTATCATATTAAAAAAAGAACGAAGATTTAAACAGCTAAAAAACAGTAAAGAAAAGTAAAATATACTAAAATATAAACAATATCTGTTATATTTAAAACAAACAAAAACACAAAGAAGTATTGTATGTAAATATGTAAAAAGTATCACAAAATGTAAACCCATATCTCTATTATATTGACAAAATGTCTGGACGTAGCAAGTGCGTTATGGTAGTGAATTTTCATAGAAATGATGTGCCACCAAATATTTTATTAAAACTTTTTTTTCTTGCAACATAGAAATCTAAATTTTGGTGTATAGTTTAGCTTTTATATCGTAAACCTACCTACCAAATTTGGTTATCATAGCTTATTTATTTTTTGAGATAATTTTTTTTTCAAAGAATGCTTAAAATTTTCCCGGAAAACCTTGTCCAATTTTCCTGGCTAACGAATAACGAACTTATTTAAGCCACTTACAAAAGGAAGCTACATGCCAAATTTAATCAAAATCGGCAAATTCTTTTTTGAGTTATAGGTGTGATATATATATATATATATATATATATATATATATATATATATATATATATATATATATATATATATATATATATATATATATATATATATATATATATATATATATATATATATATATATATAAATTGAAACTAGGGGTCCTAGTTCGCGCTCATTTGCAAAAATTTTTTCAAAATTTAAAAGTCAGGATCGCACTATTAGTGAATTTTTTCCACGAAAATTCACTAAAAACTCCTATACAGATGGGATCCAAACCGAGAAGCGGAAAAAATGTGCGAATGGCTTGACGACCGCAGCCATATAAGACGACAACACACACACAATATTAAGCTTGATATAAAAATATATTATCTTAAGAAAGTTTCCTGTGGACGAGCGTTAATTTTACTGGGTTATATAATATATAAGAATCGCTTTTGTTTTCCCTCTTGTAGTCCTTATGGAATCCAGTTCATCACAACATAATTTTGAATCCAACGATCTTTTTCTCAAGAAGGTAGACTTTATTAGATTATGAATTATAATATTAGATATACGTTTAACATCACACCAATAAAGATTGTCAGGTTGCAATTCATTCTGGTGAATTGTAATTACTTTTTTCTATAATTTTTCATTCTCTGATGACGCTAACATTGTCAGTGAAATGATTGTCAGGTCTTTAAAAAGATGTCTTGTGGTGATTTGGGTTCTCCAAGTGTACTTATCAGTGCTCATCACAGGTTCCAATCTTCACTTAGTGTAATTGTCTTCATTGTAAGTTACCTAATTTGTAGCCGTTAATAAACAAGCTGCATTATTAGTAAATTATCTTTGTGATAAGTTGAGGTTGCTAACATGCAACATGTTAATGAGTTCTAATTTTACCTTTAGTAAAAGCAGAAATATGAACAAAGTTTTGGTGGTGAAACTTTTGGTATTTATTCTTCCCACATTATATGGTCTGGACAATGGATTAGCTCGAACTCCACCCATGGGCTGGATGCAATGGGAGAGATACAGATGTATTACTGACTGCGAATCTTATCCCGATGAATGCATAAGGTGAGACAGTAATAATTTAAAAAAATCGGGACGCAGCAAGTGCGTTATAGAAGCGAATTGTACACTATTATTATGCGGCATATTAGTAAAGTTAATACTTTAAACTTACACAGACCTTGAAGATAGATTTTAGAGGTCCTAGTAGGTCCTTGAAGAATTCTTTCGAAAGTGTTACCATCGATATCTCCCTATTATCAAAAAAATCTTACATTCTAACTCATTTTGAGAAAAATACCCAAAACTCAATTTTCTATGAAGCTAAAGAACTAAATTTTGCATATCTGCAGATAAGTGTAAGTTTCTTTAAATGAAACTTGTATTACAAATTTCATTAAAGTTATACAGAAGATTTCCAGAAGGAAGCTTAATTCATATTTAGAAAAGTACAGTGTCTGTCAATTTATAAACGTAGCAGTTATTTTTCCTTATTAATTCCCAGTATAATTTCGTTTTAGTCAACCTAATCAAACCGGTTTCTTCAATATCAACAATAACAAAATTATAATTCCAGACTCAAAGGTGACAAACTTATTCAGGCGTTTTAAACAAAAATGAAATCTTGTTCAAAACGTATGAAATCTGTGCACTATTGTTTCTCTAAATATCAAAATAAAACATAAAAAAACATACCTTCATCGAGCTGGATTCGATCGTGTAACCTTCTGCTTATGAGGCAAGCGCGACGCCTCTCAGCCATCTAGGTATACGTCAAATGGTGTTTTGCTTACATGATACATTAGATCCGCTTCATGCCCGGGATATTATATTTAAATTATACGTAACAATTAATTACAGAATTAGTAGAATTACCATTGAAACACAGACCACGACTGTTTCGGTTTTATATGACGTCTTTGGTTTAAGTTTAAAGATAAAGGAAGCTATTCTAGAATCATTTTTAGAGAGAGTTGGCTTGATTTTGTTTACATTTCTACTATATTAAGTGACAGAATAATATGTCTATGCTGCGCTGTATTTGAGGCCGTTCATAAAGCTACAAATATAGTGTACTTTAATAATTGATTGAATCCCCCAGTTAAATAACAATCACTTGGCAAATTTTTAATTGCACGTCGTCTGTCATTTTTCATAATTGCAGCTGAGATTTCACGATTGTTAGTTCGGGTAGTATGTTTTATGCCTGGTATATATTTCGTTTGGTTACCCTTGATTTATGGTGTATACCTGTTGTATGAATCAATCTACGCGTGGCAGTTAACTACTGTCTGTCAGGCATTGTACTTTAACCACTAAGTCGTCTAAACGCATGTCTTTAGGATTTTATTTTTAATTTGGGAAAAACTCTAAATATTGTGTATCAAATTACTTAAAATTTACAACATAGGTTTATTTGCACTATTTCTAGTTACTCTGATACTTACAAAAATATAGCGTTTTCGAAAAGTTTTCACCGATTTTCCACCGGAAAAACTTGAGCGTAAAGGCTGATTAACGAACACGACCTGGGTTTTCGCCCAAACAAGATTTTTGCCAAGTTTGATTGAAATCAGTTTAGTATTTTTTGAGTTATCGCTCGGATACATACATGTATATATATATATATATATATATATATATATATATATATATATATATATATATATATATATATATATATATATATATATATATATATATATATATAAACAAATAAAAAATTTAAGGGACCTTGGTTTTGGGTTCTAGGGACCCAAATTCGCGCTCATCTGTAGAAATTTTTTCAAAAGCTTTTCTGTATTAGCGAATTTTTCTTAATGAAAATTCGCTAAAAACCAACAAACGAACACGAACAAAACAACTAAATTTTTTTGGCGAGAAGTGTCATCGGTATCGGTGTAGGTACACCATTAAGCCCAGAAAAAATTAATATGTCAAATCGAAAAATCCAAATTTCCAAAATATATATTGGAAATGTCTAACCGCCCTTCTGTTGTGCTTTTGAGTGCGCAAGTTTTTTCCTGTCCACCCTGCGTGCGTTTACGGATTTCAGCTAAAAGTTCGTCATTATAGTCACTAGGTAAGAAAGTATCACGAATTAGGGTAACTAAAGCAGGCTAATTTGAAACTGTATGTTTCGTACTGCGAAACCAAATTAATCCAGGTCCGGAAAATAAATCCACAGCTGAGGAAAACAATTCAGATTCCGAAACGTTGCGAGCTTACCGCAACTCAGATACACTTTCCAGGAAAGAAGTGAGACTCTCACTACCCTCTCCAGAAAAAAAAACATCCCACTCCTGGACTTGAAGATGGTGTGATTGTACACTAATAGCAAATGGGAAGGAATATGTATTGTTCGCTTTACTGACAGAATCTGGTGTGGGCGAAACAGGCGGAATTTCTGGGATCATTAAAAGTTCGGGACGCAGCAAGTGCGTTATGATAGCGAATTTTCATTAAATGCTTCAAATTTGAATAACTCAATTTTTTATAAAGCTATAAAGTTGAATTTCGATGTGTAGTAAGGTCTTTCCCAAAGCAACATATACGCCAAATGTCATCAAAATACCCTTGTAATTTTTGGAAGTAACAATTTTTTTCGAGAGAAAACACAAAATTTTCCAGGAAAACCTTGTCCGATTTTCCTGGATAACGAACCAAAGTTATTAATAAAATAAAGGCACTTGCGGAGTTTCATCAAAATCGATTAATTATTTTTTGAGTTATTGGTTGGATACATATATATATATATATATATATATATATATATATATATATATATATATATATATATATATATATATATATATATATTAATTTCAACAACACACCACGAGGGCTTACAGCCTAAATACTATCGTACCGTGGGTGTTGACAAGGAGGAAAGAGGCAGCTTGTTAATTCTGGACTTGAAGGTTTGGAGGTTCGGAGGAGAAGGAAAAACATGTGCCGGCATGGAATTCCACAACTTGGAAGTCCTCGGGACAAAAGAGCGGCCATAACAAGATATTCTATGTCTGGTGACCTGGACAGTAAAAGGGTGCATTCGCTCTGTTCCCCTGGTAGATCTGTTGGGGACAGCAGGTAGGGGAACTATGGAGGAAAGCTCCTCTGAGCAGTGCCCGTACAGATATCTATAAAAGAGAGAGAGGTCACCAACGGCACGTCGGTGGGCAAGGGATGGCAGCCTTTGGGTGAGGGTAGGGTCACCGATGAGACGTATAGCTCTTTTGAATGGAGTCCACGATAGCGAGTGTAGAAACGGCAGCTGCACCCCAGATGTGGGAGCGATATTCGAGGTTTGACCTTATTTGTGAAGTATATAAGGTATATAGATTAGCTGGTGAAAAGTATTTGCGAGCCCGGAAGAGGAAACCTAATTTCTTAGCAGCCGCTTCTGCAATTGATGTTACATGTTGGTGCCAATTAAGATTTCGATCCACAGAAATGCCAACAAGAGAAAAGGACTCATTACTTTGAATAACTTGGTTCTTCATTGTGATGGGTCTAGGGCTGGTGTATCTCTTGTGAGAAAGAAAGCAAGACTTAGTTTTTGTGGGGTTGAATTATACAGGATTTCTACTTCCCCAGTCTAATATTTTTTGGAGATCCACGGAAACAGAACCCTCCATGAGTCTGCGATCCTCATCTAATTGGGCTAAAGAGACAGGCTTAGAATATTGTATATTTGAGTGGAGGGTGCTGTCGTCCTCGTAACTGTGAACTGGGTTGGATGTACTAGAGAGGAGGTCATTGATGTGGAGAAGAAACAAAGTAGGGGCTGAAGCTAAACCTTGAGGAACTCCTGCGTTAATTGGATACAGTTTAGAGGAATGGCCATCCACAACAACAGATATACTCCTGTTGGAGAGGAAATTTGCTGCCCAGGTACAAAGTTTTGGTGGTAGGCCAGAGGCCTATATATATATATATATATATATATATATATATATATATATATATATATATATATATTAAAAGTGACCCCGGATATGGGTTCTAGGGGTCCTAGTTCGCGCTCATTTGAAAAATGTTTGCAAAGTCTCACCATCGATACCTCTCTATTAGTGTTTTTTTTTATAATAAAAATTCACTAAAATGCGTCATTTACAACGATCGCCATGCGAATTTGGAACAGTTGAGAGGCCGAATTGTGAAGGCCTTTCAAAAAGTGCCTAACGGATCACTCACAAGCTCAGTTCACCAAGAGGTTTTGCTGTTGTCAATAACTTCAAGGAGCTCAATTTGAGCATCATCCTTGATAAAGTAAGATGCTACCATTGTTTGCGTTCTTGCCAAAGGTAACTTAAAAATAATAAATAACTCAGCAAGAAACATTGCATTTTCTGGACCAGGAAACTTCTCAATTGCAGAAAAATAAACACAGCTTAATTTTATATATTTACAGTGAACAGTTATTTCGAAACGTAGCGGACCTTATGGTAGCTAATGGATATAAAGGGGCAGGATATGAATATATTATGATTGACGATTGCTGGATGGAGAAAAATAGGACAGCTGATGATAAACTGCAACCAGACCATAAAAGGTTTCCAAATGGCATGAAGAACTTATCTGATTATGTAAGTATGGAAATATGTATACTATACGTGTCAATGAAACTGTATAAAACAAAAATTGTCAAACTACTATGAGAGTTGTTCCTTGCTCACACAGCACATGGATGTCCATTAGATATCCAATGGATATCCAGGACATCCAATGGATATACATGGATATCCAATGGATATCTAATGGACATACAGATGTCTTACCAATATCCATCAATCTGGATATCCATGTGGATATATAGTGGATGTTGTATGGATATACATGTGGTCACGAAATGGATATCCATCATACATTTAATGGATATTGTATGCATATACATGTGGTCATCAAATGGATATCGCTTTTACATGAAATGGATATTTGATGCTAACCCACCACCATTCTCTTTCTAACCCCATCCCCTCAATGACACACTAATAATATAAGCAAACAAATATTTCATTGTGTTCTAAAATGATTTAAATAACTTTATTTTCTTGATCTACGATCTGGCTCAGGTCTGCATTCTTGCTGTAAAGAAAAAAGACACTGCTTATAATCAAACTCATAAGACACTCCAATAAATAATATAATATGAAGAAATGTTTATAAACATTATTTTAATTATTATAGCTATAACTACAACACTTTAGTGGCTATTTCAAAATAGTAGGTATTAGTTGTTAATGTTGAGTATCACGACGGAACTGACTATATACCTAATAGTTTTAATCACCCGTAAGTGATCCACTTTCGTAATCTACCAAAAGTGATCTTCTTGCTTCTAAGTAAAGACGAGGAATATCCACCAGTAAAATAAACAATTTTGCATACACATAAACTGCCGTTATATAACTAGACAATTTTCGCTGATTTCAATACGAAGTAAGAAATATTTACTTAAATCAAGAAGATATTTGTTTACTAGTTCACGTTCACTAGCCATGTTATTATCAACCAACGTACTCTTTACAGCTATAAATAATATTGGTATTTACGTAAATAAGTATAAAATATATATTCCTAACTAAAAAGTTTAAGGTTATGTACTCACCTGTAAATTATTTACTGGCTGGAAATCACAACAAAACTTATTTAGAAAAACAACACACACTTTATTTGGAGAAATATCTCAATCTTCTAACTCTAGTTGTAGGCTGTTGTTCATTGTTCATTTAGCAGTTGATGCAAAATGGCAAGATGCAATTCTTAATTTTATAACCTCAACTTTAGTCCAAACTACTTCAAACCAAACAAATACGAACGGATTTTCGTCATTGTAGCCAACAGTTCAAGCATCCAATGCCCCACGGTGAGTTATTAAATGATCCCGCCTTTATTGTTCGGGAGAGCATTAATGAATAACAATATGATAATAGATTCTTCTCACGAAATAACAGACAGCAATACTCTCTGTATTGAAATAAAAATAATTTTTATTATATGGTTATAATCGCAATGAGAATTTGGATGGAAATATATTGTTGGCGCTAGTTTTAACGCTTTCCGGTAATTCTTGTGCTAGAACGGGTTATTTTTCTTCTCCTATCTTTTATAAACGTAAATAACGGTTTCAATAATTTATCAATGTTGTTACCTGCTGGTGTGAACATATTAACGGAACATCAACTGGATGTCCAGCGGGCATCTAATAGATGTCTTCTGTATATCCATGGGATATCCAATGGATATCCATTGGATGTCTGATGGATATATACATAATTGAATAAAGTATGTACACCCAGAAATTCTACTGCATTCGTGATTAGATTTCAAAGAATAAGAAATGCTTATATGTTCACATTATTTAAGTCTTATTAATATTTTTCTGCTCTAACAATATCCATTGGATGTCCATATGATGTATACATGGTCATGGACGTAAAATGGATATTATGTATATCCAATGGATATCCGTTGGATGCCGTGTGCTGTGTGGGTGTCCACCTACACATTACAAAGGAAGTTATACTAGCCGCTTTTGAGACTTCGCAGAATACAGCAGTGCATTTGCATCTTTTACATATAAAACTAGTAGATCAGCTGATTGCTCGCAGATGTGACCAACAAGGGGAACCCAAGACTGAATCTTGTCGGAATACCGCGTTTAATGTCATTTCTTTAGATTGTTTATTGTCAAAATCAAAAGTAACAGATCTGTTATCAATATGAATTCGTACACACTTAAAAGCGCTACCTCTTACCTCTATTGTCCGGAACTTCTTCAAGCCAGTTTACCGAGCCACCACGACCAATCCATATATCTCCAAACATGTTAATCTAACAGCCGCTTCTCTGTAAATATTATTTCTGATTATTTATTAACCTTAATTTCAGCCGCTCGAGCGGTTGGATGTGTATTAGAGAAGGCTACCCGTTATATTTAAAGAAAAATGATTTTTTAAGGACCCTGAATAAAGGTCTATGTTAATTGTGTGGAATTGCACGGTAGAGCATTGGTATTTAATTTAAATCCACATTTTACCATAAATCTACCATAACATATACCTGCGACCCTTTTTTTTTGCTCCCTTAGCGCTCGTCCGCGGCCTTGCCGCCCCGATAGGACTGCAACATTTGGTTGATTGTGCATACCCTTAGTCTTACTCCACCCATTCCAAAATCACTGTGCCTTGAACTAGTCTGCACAGCGATTGGTAGAGTGAAGTTTTATATTGCTCTGTCTCCGGTCTAGACTGACCGTAGATCAGTTGTCTTTTGCGGTCCCTAGCTTTACACTCGCACAAGATGTGCTGGGCTGATTCCTCCCCCTCGCCGCAGAGTCTGCATGCGAGGTCCTCTTCGAACCGCCCCATTTTATGCAGGTGTTTCTTGACGGCCATGTGTCCCGTCGAGAGACCTGTTGGGTTTCTGAGCTGTCCTCTGCTAAGATTTAGCATCTCCAGAGCTCTCTGTGAACTGGGTCCGTCAATTATTGACTTCCCATGTCTGAGCCCTGGATAGTCCGCCAAGTACACCTTGGGTTGGTTTCTGACCCAGGACTTAATGGCTCCCCTGGCAGTGCTCTTTGACACGCCCAGAGCCGGTTCTGGTCCCATAAATGGTTCTGCTGACCCTCTCTTCGCGAGACTGTCAGCTTCTTCATTGCCTTTGACACCCCGAGTGACCCGGCACCCAGATGAGGGTCACCTCATTCTGCCCAGCCAGGTCGCTCGTCTCGTCTCGGCACTCACTCACCAGCCAGGAATTTACCCATTGGCTACTTAGTGCCTTAAGGGCTGCCTGGCTGTCTGAGGCTATGAAGATTCGCTTGTTGGTGTAGCCCCTCCTCTTGTTCTCCCGCACACAGTGCAGGATGGCGTACATCTCGGCCTGAAACACCGTTGCATGGGCTCCAAGGGAAATATTATGACTTACCCTCGGTCCTTCTGAGTAAACACCTGCCACCGTCCCACGCTCCCCGCCGGATCCGTCCGTGAATCAGACGAGCGCGTCCCGTGGTATGCCAGGCGTCTCTTCCCGCCATGCGTCGCGGTCGGGGATTTCCACTGTAAAGTTGTTTTCCCTGCACATTCGCGGGCTCGCGAAGTCTGACCTCATTTCAAGTATGGGCTCCTTCACGATCTCCTGAATTTTGCAGTGGCCCTTAAGCCTGGGTTGATCTTCAGTCTACCATTGCAGGCTAGTCCGTATAGTCCTAGCCTGGCCTCCCCCATAATAACTAAGTATAGGGGGGCAGATCCAGCAAAACCTCCATGGCGGCTGTTGGGGTTGAAGACATGGCCCCTGTGATACCTAGGCAAGCCATCCTTTGGATCTTGCCTAGTTTTTGTTTGGCACTGGATTGTGTCACCTTAGGCCACCAGACCAGTGCCGCATATGTTAACGATGGTCTGACCACCCTTGTGTACAGCCAGTGGGCCATACTAGGTCTTAGTCCCCACGTTTTTCCATATAGCCGCCCGAGCGGTTGGATGTTTATTAGAGAAAGTTACCAATTATATTTAAAGAAAAATGATTTTTAAGGACCCTGGGATGTTAATTGCACTTGTTGATATTAAATCCATATGTAAACATTTAATATACTTTATTATTTTACCAACTGAATAAACTATATGATAGATTTAACTATAAAACAATCACAGACAGTACATAACAGATAACTGACCGAGCGTGGAGAGACGTATCTTCACTGTATCGGCTGGTAGCGAGGAGAGAGAGAGAGATCCCTGGTGTCTCTTATATAGTAGTTCTTGACAGCTTGCTGTCGAATAACGTAACGGAACGTTTAGCTGTCAGAAACATAGAGTAGTGTTGACGGAAACACTGCGGTCGGAACCACCGCCACATACTCCCCTCTCAGTGGCAACGCTATTAGTTCAAGTATCTTCGTGGAAATCGAACTCTACGTCCATGGCGTGTAGTTTGAACGGGAACGGGAACTTCACTGTCACTTTCACTAGGTGTTGGACTTTCACTGTCACTTTCAGTTTCACTAGGATGTCTCTGAGGCAGGAAAGTTGTCTGTTCGTTATCACAAAGAATGAATGCGGGTTTAAGACGGTCAACAGAAATTGTCTCTTCTCCGTGTGATTTCTTGATTTTGAAGACTTTGTCAGTTCGGGATAACACTTCAAAGGGGCCGTCATAAACTGGTTCGAGGGTTTTTCGCGGAATATCAATGCGAACAAAAACAAAAGGAGCTTCCATAAGCTTAGGATGGACAAATACCTTTTTTGCAGTATGATGTTTAAAAGGTACTGGTCGAAGTTTCCTTATGTCTTCTTTCAGCTGAGATATAAGTGATGGAACATCATGAGCTTGTGTGCTGTTGAAAAAGTCGGTGGGAAGTTTGATTGATTCTCCGTAGACTATTTCAGCGGGTGTTGAGCGATATTCTGGAATTATGTACGATCTGAGTCCTAGTAACACAATTGGCAATTTAGCGACCCAGTTTTCGTCCATATGAGCTTTCAAGGCCTGTTTCAGAACTCTATGCCATCTCTCGATTACACCATTTGCTGCTGGGTGGTAAGCTGTGGTCTTGATGTGGTCTGCACCTAGTGTTTTAGTGAGGTGTGTGAAAAGGTGGCAATCGAATTGTTTACCTCTGTCTGTGGTGATGTATTGCGGAACACCGAAACGAGAGATCCAGCATGATAAAATAGTGTTCGCTACTGTTTCTGCTGTAATATCTGACAATGGAATTGCTTCGGGCCATCGAGAAAATCTGTCTATTATTGTTAACAGATAGCGTTGACCTTGTGATGCTGGTAATGGTCCCACAATGTCAACATTTATATGCGAGAATCTTCTCATGGCTGGGGTGTATTGTCCAATGGCACTGGAAGTGTGTCTCCATATCTTGACTTTCTGGCAGGGAATGCAAGTTTTAGACCAAAGAGTTACATCGCGTTTCAATTTGGGCCAACAAAATCTATCCTGGACCAGATCGACTGAAGCTGATATGCCTGGGTGAGATAAATTGTGGATAGAATCGAAAATCTTTCGGCGAAATTTGAGCGGAATGAATGGGCGAAGTTTCTTTGAAGAAGAATCGCAAATAAGATTCATTCCGTTGTCAAGAGGCATGTTTTGAAATTTGTATGAGGAAGATTTAGACTGCAGAAGGTGTTTGAGTTCCTCACAAGATGACTGAGCTTGCGCAATTTCTTGGAGTGACACAGTGGAAGAAAGTGAAATTGTTTCAATGCGAGAACAATAGTCTGCGGGAATGTTTGTAGGACCTGGTATGTAGCGAATGTCTGTGGTAAATTGACCTAGGAAGTCTAAATGTCGTAGTTGCCTTGGGGATGCTTTATCGACGCGTTGTTCAAAAGCGTATGTCAAAGGTTTGTGGTCCGTATAAATGGTGAAATGGCGACCTTCTAGGGTATATCTAAAGTATTTAACTGCCTGATAAGCAGCTAGAAGTTCGCGATCGTAGGTGCTGTAAGATTTTTGGGCTGAAGTAAGCTTTTTAGAGTAGAAGCCTAGGGGTTCTAGTGTTTGATCACGTAGTTGTTGGAGGGAAGCGCCTACGGCATAATCAGAAGCATCGACATGGAGAATCAGTGGTAGCGAAGAAGACGGATGAGCTATTAGTGTAGCGTTTTTTAGTGCCTCTTTCAAACATTCGAATGCTTCTCGAGTCTGAGGAGTCCACTCGATTTTACGTTTGTCGCGTTTTTTGGGATTCTGGCAGAGGTCGAATAGTGGTTGCTGAATTTCCGCAGCACGTGGAAGAGAACGACGGTAGAAATTTATGAGACCTAGAAATCTTCTGAGTTTTTCAATGGTATCGGGAAGAGGTAGGTCGGTAATAGCTTTGATGCGTTCAGGAAGTGGAAATAATCCAGATTTATTTACACGAAAACCTAAAAATGAAATTTCGGCCACTCCGAATTCACATTTGGATGAATTGATACGGATGCCGTTGTCTTGAAGTGTCTGAAAAAGTTTTGCTAGATGCTCTTGATGTTCTTTTTCAGAGGCTGATGCAACGAGAATATCGTCAAGATAGGAGTAGGCAAAGTCAAGATGTCTTAAAATTGAATGTAAATATCTTTGAAATGTTTGTGCTGAATTACGAAGGCCAAATGGGGTTTTAACAAATTCGAATAACCCAAATGGAGTTATGACTGCTGTTTTGGGAATATCTTGAGGTGCTACTGGGATGTGATGGAAGGCGCGAATGATATCTAATTTTGAAAAAATACGTTTGCCTTCTAACTGGGCATTAAAATCCTGCAAATTTGGAATGGGATATTTGTCTGGGATTGTTTTAGCGTTTAGTGCTCGGTAATCCCCACATGGTCTCCATGAGCCATCCTTTTTTTGCACCATGTGGAGGGGGCTTGACCATGGACTTTTGGAGGGTCTACAAATTCCCAAGTCCATCATGTGCTGGAATTCTAGCTTTGCTTGAGCTAGCTTTTCCGGGGGCAATCTTCTAGCTTTTGCAGTGACAGGTGGTCCTTCCGTACTTATAGTATGGAAGAACTCAACCTCTGGAAGGTTGCTAGAAGAAGTTTCCTTAAAAAGGTCAGGAAATTGTTGTAGCAATTTGAAGTACTGGTGTGTCGGGTCTACGAGATGAATTTTAGAATTAAATCCTGGTGGTGGGTTAGCACCGGCCTTAGAGAGGTTTGTCTTTGTATCGATTAAACGTCTATGTTTCATATCCACAAGTAAAGCAAACTCTGCTAGAAAATCAGCGCCTATAATTGGTTGCTTGATATCGGCAAGTGTGAAGGGCCAGCAGAACCTACGGCGTAAACCTAGATCCAAATCTAATAATTGTTCGCCATAGGTATGAATAGGAGTCCCGTTTGCAGCATACAAGGTGCGTTTCGATTGAAATTTCCGTTGGTCGTGAGTGGGTGGAATAACTGAAATATCCGCTCCAGAGTCGATTAGAAATTTCATATTGGAGCGTCTATCAAAAATAAAAAGGCGGCGTGTTAGGTGGCTCTCGTCTCCTGCCGCGTGGAGGGAGTGCCTTATTAGTTTTCCGACACATGTTTTGCTTTAAAATTGCAAGGTTGGATGCAACGTTTGGCCTTGTTGCCAAATCGTTCATGATACCAACACGTGGAGGTTGAGGAATTTGCGGTTATGGAATTTCGAGAAAGCTTGGGTCTTTCTCGGGAGGTCGATCGGGAACGCGTTCGCAATTCGTTGACTGATGCTGTTAGCTTCTCTAATTGCGCTTCTAACTTAGCTAGCTTGTCGGGCTCGCGTGACTGAATTTCAGTCACGTTGTATTTATCTCCGGAAATTTCCACGATTTTGTCTGCTGTAACCGACAAATTTTCTAGAGAATCGTTGCTCAAAGCCAAAATTGAACGAACATTGACTGGTAAACGTTGTAGAAATAAAATTTTAAGGAAATTTTCTCCAATCTGACTACCGGCTAAAAACTTCATTTCGCGTAAAAGTTGCGATGGTTTTCTGTCGCCTAATTCTAATTCTGTTAAAAGTTTATTAAATTTGCGACTATCGGACTCTTCAAATTCTAATAAAAGACGTTTCATTAGATCTGAATAGGGGGTTGATGATAATGGTTGGGTTAAAAAATCTGAAATTGACTCTGCGACATCAGGATCGAGTATAGCGAGTACATGACTGAATTTTGTCTTTTCAGAACTGATCTGCGATATATCAAACTGGGCGTCAACCTGCATTTGCCAGATTTTCACGTTACGTCTCCATATAGGAGGTAATTTTATTGCAACCCTTGCCATGATATTGCTGCTTGAAGAATCTTCGGACATTGTGAAAAAAATCAGATAATTTTTAAATTAGAAAAGACTGACCTGTTTAGATATTCGTTTTCTGTAGGCATGAGCACGTGCGTGGAAGTTAGGCGACGTTGGCTGGAACATCAGGCTGGGCATCTTCGGCTTGCGGCACGGGGTCACCAATATGGATGTTAATTGCACTTGTTGATATTAAATCCATATGTAAACATTTAATATACTTTATTATTTTACCAACTGAATAAACTATATGATAGATTTAACTATAAAACAATCACAGACAGTACATAACAGATAACTGACCGAGCGTGGAGAGACGTATCTTCACTGTATCGGCTGGTAGCGAGGAGAGAGAGAGAGATCCCTGGTGTCTCTTATATAGTAGTTCTTGACAGCTTGCTGTCGAATAACGTAACGGAACGTTTAGCTGTCAGAAACATAGAGTAGTGTTGACGGAAACACTGCGGTCGGAACCACCGCCACACTGAACATAGGTCTATGTTAATTGTGTGTAATGATACGGTAGAGCATTGGTATTTAATTTAAATCCACATTTTACCATAAATCTACCATAACATATACTTGCGACCCTTAAGTGACCCTCGTATTTAATTAAATTGGTCAAAAAAGGGGGTTTCACAACTTGGAAATGAAACCAGAGTTCTCTAATTTCAAGAACTACCTTAATGTCAAAATCAATTCATACAAACAGGTTAACGAGAAATAAAGTTCAAAACACTAATTTGTGTAATGACTTCTCTAATTGATAATGAGGCTAAATTAACGCAACATGTTTATTCTGTTAATGACGAATAATATTTAAATATCTAATCTACGTAATATTTATTATCTCAAACAATACCTTTTAACAGTCAACTTCTCTACCTCAAGTCCCTCCTATACTTAACCTACTAATCAACCTCTATTTTTAATCTAGTGTTAAATGACTATAATTCTATTTGTGGTACCTCGTGACTTAATTCTGACAATTTCTATTACTTCAAAATTGGTTTAACTGTCGCATTCTAATTTGTCTAATGTAAACCGACACAGGCATGGATACAAAATGATAATGTTTTGTATCCTCCTACTATGTCGAAAAGCATAACTATTGGACAATTGATAGTCCCTTTATTACTCTTATTTTTAAAGGGGTAGACATTGATCCAATCCAATCCATAGCAGATGGTAGTGGAATTTTCCTTTACGTAATAGTAAAGGATTTTTTCACGCCCGAGGAGGTACCACCCCATACATCAAGGGGCCGGTGAAGTCCCAACGGACGTTTCCGGTTCTGGTGTATGAGTCTGTGTCCCTTATAAGCAAAAATGATGATGACTCCTCCTTGTACAAAAGATTCCGGAGGTAAAATACCCCTCCATTCGGATCTCCGGGAGAGGGGTGTACAGGGGGCGCCAGCATCAAGATTTAACATATTCTTCTCGAATATATGTAGCCTAAATTCTAACCTGAACTCCGTCCACCATTTCCTCCAGGCTAATAGGCCCCAACTCCTCTTCCTCACCGAAACCCAAATCAATGCCAAAACAGCCACTAATCAATTTAATTGCCCGGGGTATGAGCTCCTTACTTCCTTTAGATTGCATGGAGGCGTGTGCGTATATGTCCGTAGCAATCTACCCTGCACCAGACTCCCCAATTTAGTAGCTGGAAAAAAAGACATACTATGGATAAAACTCTCTCTCTCTCTTAGGGCTGCAACTAAATTCATCTGTTGCATTTACCGGTCACCTTCTGACAACAACTTTGTCCAGCTATTTGACTACCTTTCTGAAAAAAAGAGACTATCTGATTTCTGAATATCCTTCCTCCGAGGTCACTATTCTTGGTGACTTCAATGTCCATAATAAGGAATGGCTTGGATCTTCAAAAACCGATCCACAAGAGAGAGCAGCGGTGGCCTTTGCAGTCAGCAATTCTTTTGCCAATATGATTCAGCAATCTACTTACTTTCCTCGCATCCCAACACACAGCTCAAATCCCTTGGATCTCCTTCTTACTACAAAACCTGAATGCTATAAGATATCAGTCACCGCCCCCCTTGGTCGCTCAGACCACGGCATGGTCACTGCTTCCTGCGCAATGCAACCCGAGGTCACACAGTCATCACACCCATGTATCGTTTGGCACTACAACTCCGCAAACTGGGACGAAATGCGGGATTACTTTTCCTCATTTTCATGGGGGTCTGTCTGTTTCTCTCATCCTGACCCCTCTGATATCTCACAAAACGTCCCCGAAATTATCCAAGCTGACATGAATTTATTTACTCCACGTACACAGAAAACCTCTTCAGCCACTCAAAAGCCCTGGTTCTCTAAATCCTGTGACAAGGCCAGACTTCAAAAGGTCAAAGCTCACAAAACGCTTCTACACAATCCCAGTCAAGAAAACCGTCAAGCATTTAACGACTCAAGAAACCGCTATGTCCGCATTCTTTCTGAGGCAAAAAACTCGTTTAATAACCACATCAAAAACAAAGCCCTCTTAAGTACCAACGGCGGCAAACCCTTCTGGACTCTAAATCTATTGGGAATAATGTTTGCAAGAGCACGTTTCCACCTCTTGTCTCAGGGGATGAAATTGTTTCTACCGCCTTGGGCAAAGCTGAACTTTTTGCTTTGTTATTCGCCGGCAATTCTACTCTCAACCCACCTCCAAATGTTCAACCACCAATAGTCCCCAATGTCGCGCATAAAATGACATATATCATTTTCAAAACTAAAAATGTACGAAAGATGCTCTCTTCTCTTAATACCAGGAAAACATCTGGCCTTGACGAGAGCCCAGCAATTGTTTTAAAAAAATGCGCACCAGAACTTGCTCCTGTCCTGACTCGTCTGTTTCAGATATCTTACAATAAAGGCATATTCCCTAGTAACTGGAAAACTGCTCGAGTACAACCCGTCCCCAAGAAAGGATCCAAAACGCTTCCTAGCAACTACAGGCCTATTTCTCTTCTTTCAGTCGTCTCTAAAGTGATGGAAACCGAATAACTAAAATTTCTAGAAAAACACAGTCTAATTCAAGTCAGGCAGTATGGCTTCCCTCAGCACAGATCGACTGCCTACCTCATTTCCTTTGTCACTCCTTCTTGGACCAAGTCTATAGAACTACACAGTGAATCCCAGATTGTCGCTCTAGACATATCCAAACCATTCGACCAGGTCTGGCACGCAGCGCTGCTTAATAAACTTCCGGCCTATGGCCTACCACCAAAACTCTGTACCTGGACAGCAAATTTCCTCTCCAACCGGAGCATTTCTGTTGTCGTGGGCGGCAATTCCTTTAAACTATATCCAATTAATGCAGGAGTTCCTCAAGGTTCAGCTTTAGCCCCTACTTTGTTTCTTCTCCATATCAATGACCTCCTCTCTAGCACATCCAACCCAGTTCACAGTTACGCGGACGACAGCACCCTCCACTCAAATATACAATATTCTAAGCCTGTCTCTTTAGCCCAATGAGATGCGGATGGATCGCAGTCTCATGGAGGGTTCTGTCTCCGCGGGTCTCCAAACAATATTAGACTGGGGAAGTAGCAATCTTGTACAATTCAACCCCACCAAATCTCTGTCTTGCTTTCTTTCTCATAAGAGATACACCAACCCTAGACCCATCACAATGAACTACCAAGTTATTCAAAGTACTGAGTCTTTTTCCCTTATTGGCATTGCTGTGGATCGAAATCTCAATTGGTACCAACATGTCACATCAATTGCAGAAGCTGCTGCTAAGAAATTAGGTTTCCTCTTTCGAGCTCGCAAATACTTTTCACCAGCTAATCTATATACCTTATATACTTCACAAATAAGGCCAAACCTCGAATACTGCTCCCACATCTGGGGTGCAGCTGCCACTTCTACACACGCTATCCTGGACTCCATTCAAAAGAGAGCTATACGTATCATCGGCGACCCTACCCTCACCTGCTGTCATCCCTTGCCCACCGACGAGCCGTTGGTGACCTCTCTCTCTCTCTCTCTCTTTTATAGATATCTGCACGGGCACTGCTCAGAGGAGCTTTCTTCCATAGTTCCTCCACCTGCTGCCGCCAACAGATCCACCACCATTTAACTGTCCAGGTCACCAGACATCTTGTTATGCGCGCTCTTTTGTCCCGAGGACTTCCAAGTTGTGGAATTCCTTGCCGGCACATGTTTTTCCTTCTCCTCCGAACCTCCAAACCTAGAAGTCCAGAATTAACACGTTGCCTCTTTCCTCCTTGTCGACACCCACGGTACAATAGTATTTAGGCTGTAAGCCCTCGTGGTGTGTTGTTGAAATAAATAAAAAATACACTTAAGTTTTCATTCAAGGTCTTACGGTTCAAATGTATGTGCTGATACTCTATACAGATCTCCATAATCCTCGAGACAGATATCTCTTAAGGTCATTTTAAACATTATATGTCATAAAAACAAACTCACCTGAAAGAGTAAACGATAATCCCAAATGTATAGACCAAGTCAACCCTATATAGGATTAAAACACTCACTTTCGTAGTAGTTACATTATCCCACGTACGTCTACGACAAAACCCTCGTTTAAACTGCCCTGTCCAAAACTTCACAGCCCTTTTTAGCTCCCTACTCTCGAACACTAATTCTCTCTTAAAACTATCCACTTGAAATTCTAAGTACACCAAACTTTGGGGGACTTGAATAAAAAGGCTTTTTCTTTCCAAACAAATGTTACAAACGTTTGTTTGGAAAGAAACATCCTTTTTATTCAATTCACCCAAAGATGTCACCCCAAACATTTTGACGTTTTGGAACAATACACCAAACTATTCAAACCCCTAATCAGACCGTACACGGCGACCCATTTTTAGCTTGTTGGTGCCGCGAGGCACTTTCTTGCCCGAAGACTATACGACCACTAACTCCAATCGCGATGACCGTCCACAGCGAAAACTCGTCCTCCACCTGTCTTGTCTATTAAAAATTTTCATTCAATTAAAAATTGTAATCTATGTGTAACGGATAATTTATCACACCCCGACATATGACTATTCCCCTGATTTTCCGTGTAGCACTTTCGGCTACCGCCTTTTCTGAATATCCTCATTTTTTAGACCAACTAGAATGGTCTCTGTAGTCGCCATTCTTTCAGTGGGAGTTGACCGAAAACCCATGGGTTGCCGGTTTAAAAGTCGAATAAACTGCTCGCTCAACATGCATGTGTTCGTCGCCTATCTAGGGTTTTTTTTACCACATCCAACGACTCAAAAATATAATGTCACAGTGACAACTTGCAATTTTAGGTCCTTAAATGTTTGAAAATCTTATTAAACTAAAGTTGAAAGAAGACTATTTTGGAGTGTAAAATGGTTGGAAAGTTCAAAGGATGTAGAGGAAATATTGGAGGTGCTAATAACGGAAGATTGGTTTGTTAAATTGTAAATTTGAAATACCGAAATTTTATAGCAAGAAATGTCAGTGTCAATAGGATTTTGATATGTTTCAGTTTAATATTTTAACCAAATCGCATCAATTACAGCCACAAGTTTGTAACTTCTATGTAAGATGCACTGTATAATTTTAATGCATATAAATAAAAAAATAAAAAATTATGCTCATATAACAGTCTGGTGTCGCGTACTGCAAGAATTCCACTTAATCAAGCCGTTTTGGATTTCAGGCAAATTCACACTAAAATAATTATGCTAATAATATTCAATCCACTGACTGGCAGACGCCAACACAGGAAATTTCCACACCTAATCAACGGTCTTGTATTTTCTGGAAACTTTATCCCAAATTTTATATAGGCGGTAAAATAATACATGATTTAGTTATTTCACAATATTCGTAATTATATTTGTATTTAGCGATGGCTAAATTAATAGTATAAAAAATAATAAAATATACCAATTTAATTATTTTTTGGCGACAGCTACAACTACACCAGCTGTCCCATAATTATAACCCCCATTGGAACCTAAAGATTTACTCCTCCAGGTGTAATCTATAAGATGACAAGATTAATTAAATAGATGACAATTACCTGAAATACCTATGCCTAAGAAAGTACCTTGCTTACATTATTGAGTGTCTCTAACTTGGCGTGTAAAGAGTGATGGGGCTCGGTCTTGCTGAAACCACACCCCCACCCTGTTGATTTTCTACACTATTCAAAGTTGAGATAAATTGTACCTCAAAGAGGCATTATACATCTCCCCATTTAGGTGGATTTCAAAAAAAAATATGGTCAAATTTTATTTATTGAAAAATTCATAAGTATGCAACCAGTAAAACAAATGCAACGATTTTCTACGTACACACGCAGTTATTCACGGAGAGTTAAAAAAACACCATTCCATTTGATATTTATAACGTGACACCGGGTCTTCAAAATGAAGAGGAGGGGTAAATGTCAAAACTATTTGAAAATGTGTCCTCCGGCCTACTTATCACCTCACCAAATATTAATCAAAATACTCCCAGCGGTATTCTAGATATCCGGTTGTAACAATTCAAAATCCCCACGCTGTAAAAGCGAATTTTTTAATTAAAATTCTCTGAAAATAAAATAATTTCCTCACCAATTTTAGGTTTT
The DNA here is from genome assembly GCA_964006375.1 of Tillus elongatus. Taxonomy (NCBI): domain Eukaryota; kingdom Metazoa; phylum Arthropoda; class Insecta; order Coleoptera; family Cleridae; genus Tillus; species Tillus elongatus. The sequence goes on from OZ023264.1 coordinate 32,213,041, forward strand.
ATGTGTTTTAGATTCACAGTAAGGGTTTGAAATTTGGAATATATGCAGATTATGGCACACATACCTGTGCTGGTTACCCAGGCAGTATAGATTATCTAAAATTGGATGCAGATACCTTTGCAGAATGGGGAGTAGATTATCTTAAATTAGATGGCTGCTATGCTGACTCTGCAACGATAGAAAATGGTAAGTTTGTAAATAAGAAAATGATACGTCTAAATGTAACTTTACCAGAATAAAATAACAAGATAAATTGCAACTAAACAACTGCTACGTAAGGTATGCATGATTTATACTGAAAGTTATTCAATCAAAACACAGCAAGATCACAAATTATACTATACTATATTGTCTAAAATTGTACAATATGTCTGTTACAATAAGTCTAGCAAGACTTATGCTGTAAATGTAAGATATTATTTAAAAACGTTTCATCCGAAAATATTTGACACGATTTCAAAACTAGAAAAACGTTAAATATTGACGCTCCAAATGAGATTATTTTTTGTCATTTCTCTTTCCAGCGGGTACTTCAGTCACTGTCTTCACTATGTAAGAATATTAGGTTTAACTAGTTCGCTTCGTCCAAAACGACATATTTTAGGCGGACCAAAAAAATATCACTCCCCAACAAGAAGAAACGATTTTAGCTTGTGTAGCAGATAATTCAGACATTAATTCAACGAGAATTAGTACAGCTGCTAATGTAAGTAGATCATCGGATACGAAGATATTTCATGACGATGGTCTTTATCCATATCACTTCACGCGGTACATAATTTATTGCCAGCTGATCTTCCAGCTAGACTACAATTTTGCCATCTTTCAGAATGCTATAAGACACCAGTCAACGTCCCCCTTGGTCGCTCAGACCACGGCATGGTCAGTGCTTCCTGCGCAATGCAACCCGATGTCACATACTCATCACACCCACGTATCGTTTGGCACTAAAACTCCGCGAACTGGGACGAAATGCGGGATTACTTTTTCTCATTTCCATAGGCGTCTGTCTGCTTCTTTCATCCTGACCCCCTTGATACCCCACAAAACGTCACCGAAATCATACAAGCTGGCATGGAATTATTTATTCCACGTACACAGAAAACCTCTTCAGCCACTCAAAAGCCTTGGTTCTCTAAATGCTGGGACAAGGCCAGACTTTAAAAGGTCAAAGCTCACAAAACGCTTCTACACAATCCCAGTCAAGAAAACCGTCAAACATTTAACGACGCAAGAAACCGCTATGTCCGCATTCTTTCTGAGGCAAAAACTCGTTTAATAACTACATAAAAAACAAAGTCGTCGCAAGCTCCAACGGCAGCAAACCCTTTTGGACTCTTGCTAAATATATTGGGAATAATTTCTGCAACAGTACGTTCCCACCTCTTGTTTCAGGGGATGAAATTGTTTCTATCGCCCTGGGCAAGGCTGAACATTTTGCCTCGTTGTTCGCCGGCAATTCTACTCTCAACCCATGTCCAAATGTTCAACCACCAACAGTCCCCAATGTCGCTCATAAAATGACGGATATAATTTTCAAAACTAAAAAGGTACGAAAGATGTTCTCTTCTCTTAATACCCGGAAAGCCGCTGGCCTTTACGCGATCCCAGCAATTGTCCTCAAGAAATGCACACCAGAACTTTCTCCTGCCCTGACTCGTCTGTTTCAGGCATCTTATAATAGAGGCATATTCCCTAGTAACTGGAAAACAGCTCGAGTACAACCCGTCCCCAAGAAAGGATCCAAAGCGCTTCCTAGCAACTACAGCCTTATTTCTATCCTTTCAGTCGTCTCTAAAGTGATGGAAAAGTATATAAACACCGAATTACTATAATTTATTGAAAAACACAGGCTAATCCACGACAGGCATTATGGATTCCGTCAGCGAAGATCAACTGCCAACCTCCTTTCCTTTGCCACCCATTCTTGGAACAAGTCAACCATCATTGTCCTTCATTTTACTAAAATATTTCCAGAAAAATCATTTCAAATAGACCATTTCTCTGATAATTTGACAGTAGTTTTAGTTTAGTTTATGGTTTAACGGTCAATAATTTTTAGCTCATTATCGTAGAAAAAATTTTATTAATGAGGAGACTCCAACTTTTTAATTTTAAACAGATTTCTTCAAATGAGTGCAAACTAGACCCCTAGAATCCATATATGGGTTTAGATTCAATTCCTATCTATTTACATATATACAGGGTGACACATTTCTACGGTAAAGCTAAATATAATTGTTATTGTACAAGATACGAGAAAAAAATATATACGTTAATTATAGGGTGTCTTGAGCTGCATCTTATAAAATTATTTTGACGATCATAGGATGGCCCATTGGTGATACGTACAATTTTTTTCGAACATCCCTTATATTATTGCATTTTTATCGAAATATGATGCATGTTTGTATTTAAAAAAAAATCTAGTCGCAGAATGTGCGTCTTGGTAGCGAATTTTCATTAAATGCTTCAAATTTTAATAACTCAATTTGCTATTAACCTAAGGTTTGTTGGCTAGGAAACCAGTGTTCTCGGAAATGTTTTAAGTTTAGGTTCGGAATATTTTGTACATGTCCAAACAACAGGTTATATTGATAAAATACGGTACATTGTGTCTACTATATAGGTTATACCGGTAACCAAATTAATGCCTGCTTACATTGAAAACACATACTTGATATTAAAAGCATTTTTATGAGTATTCATTTCCATAACGCACTTGCTGCGTCCAGACTTTGATGTTATGATTTAACAGAAAATAGACATATGCCCAGTTTCACAATGCTCGATAAAATATTTAACAGGCTGTTAGATAATCAAGGCTATAGATGGCCAGTCAGAGACTGCGATTCGGGTTTTTGCCATGACAACGAAATATTTTGAAGCTGTGATTGGTTGTATTAAGCCTTGATTAACTAACCGGCCGCTAAATATTTAATCAAGCTTTGTGAAACTGGGCATATGACTTTCAGAATAGTACAAAAATATATATCTCACTGGTAAGAGCTGCACGCCAATATCCTAAGGTATTTCATAGATATTACTTGACAAGATGCGGCTAAATATATAGGGTGGCGCATTGAAAACGAAACAGACCGATTTGCGTCCAGAGAATATTTTTTTAAAGAAACGCTGAAACACGTCAATTTTAATATTGAGGGGGCCATGTTTTGACACAAAACTCAACTTTATCACATCAACCCCTTAAGGGTGGTGATAACAACCCTTATATTTTAAATAGGGAACATGTGTCGACTGTTACATCATTTGAAACCTCTTTATTTTCTGAATTCAGCACACAATTTTTTTTGCAAGTTTTATTAACTAGTTTAAAAATTATTCACAGTTGAAGATGCAAAAACGCATTTCACTCATTCCGATCAGAAATGTGCTGATAGTCAATGTTTTGTTGGTTTGAAAACAAATAATTGACTATCAGAACATTTCTTTTTGGAATGAGAGAAATGCGGTTTATTATTTCAGTTTATCGGTCGGCTTGATACTTGATAGTACTACCAAAAATTAATGTCACAATTGTGTATTCTGTAGAAGAAAGAGTTGAAATAATTACTCTTTTTTTCAAAAACGATTACTGTGCCAACCGTACCGCAAATTTGTTTAATGAACGACATCCGAACAGGCATGTTAACAGAAAATACATTTTGGAATTAGTTGCAAAGTTTCGACAAAGTGGTTCAGTAGCCAACAAAAAAACGGGACCCTGGACGTGAATTTCCGGTTAGAAATGAAACTACTGAGATTAAAGTTTTAGGACTAATTGCTGCAGACCCAACTTTGAGGACGAGAAAATTGGCCACTGTTTCAAACATCAAAAGAAGAACTATTCAGCGAATATTGAAGCATCATAAATTTCACCCGTATAAAATTATTCTTGTGCAACAACTTAATGAAGATGATTTTGATCGGCGGCTGGAGTTTTGTGAAGTTATGACTGCACGAATAGCTGATAACGGGAACTTTCTGTTCAATATCTGTTTTTCAGACGAGTGTACGTTTTTATTAAACTCTACAGTCAATCGTCATAATTGTCGTTATTGGGCAGATAATAATCCAAGAAATTTTCACGAAGTCCACACCCAAACTCCACAGAAATTGAATGTTTGGACTGACATTTTTGGAGACCGTTTAATCGAACCAATTTTTCTTGATGGCAATTTGAGTGGCGAAACGTATTTGGAGTTACTAGAAGATATCGTTTACCCTCTACTAATTGACATTGTTGAAAATGATGGTAGCTATCAAGAAATCAATTAGTGTTTCAACAAGATAGAGCTCCTCCGCATTTTTCACAACATATTAGGGAGTTTTTAAACAGAGAGTTTCCAGGGCAATGGATTGGGCGTAGAGGTGCTATTGAGTGGCCCGCTAGATCACCGGATTTAACTCCTTTAGACTTCTTTCTATAGGGCCATTTAAAGAGTAGAATTTTCGCAACAGAACCGGAGTCTCTGGAAGAATTACGACGATGCATTGTTGAAAAATGCCGTCTAATAACTCCACAAGTGCTCCAGAATGTGAGAGCTCGTTTTGAACAAAATTTGTACTTTTGTATGGAAGCTGGTGGTCAACAATTTGAACACTTACTTAACTGAATAAACATTTTTGAACGTTCGGTTCTGTTTTTTAGTTTTTTTTTTAACGAAACATTGACTAATTAGTGCATTTCTTATCACAATGAATGAAATACGTTCTTGCAACTCCAACTGTGAATAATTTTTAAACGAGTTAATAAAACTTCAAAAAAAATTAATGTTCTGAATTCAGAAAAGAAAGGGCTTTCAAATGATGTAACACTCGACCCATGTTCCCTATTTAAAATATAAGGGTTGTTATCACCACCCTTAAGGGGTTGATGTGACAAAGTTGAGTTTCATGTCAAAACATGTCCCCCTCAATATTAAAATTGACGTGTTTCAGCGTTTCTTAAAAAAAATTTCTCTGGACGGAAATCGGTCTGTTTCGTTTTCAATGCGCCACTCTCTATAGCTATTAGATATCAACTGGAGAAATTCGTAATACACTAGAATGCAATGAGCGTTTCTTAAAAAAAAATTCTCTGGACGCAAAATCGGTGTGTTTCGTTTTCTATGCGCCACACTGTATAATAGACATTCGTTATAGAGTAATACAAGACTAACAGATGCAGGCATTCAAAGTCGCAATGTTTTTTATAATTTTTTATATCCAAGCCATTAAAAAAGTGACAAGTAAAATCTTCAAAATATAGTGGTTAGTAGGAAAATAAAGAAATCACTAAATCTAGATTAATTACCATGCTTGTTTAAGTAATATCGTTTATAGTTTTTTCTTGATAAACAAAATGTTAATTTTAAATGTTATAGGATACACTAGGATGAAAGAATTTCTGAACCAGACTGGTAGACCCATAGTGTTTTCATGCAGTTGGACAGCATATAAAGGACTAGTGAGTATTATTATTATTATTATTATTATTATTATTATTATTTTGGTCAGTATAGTTGGTCTGCCTATTTTTTTCACTCAGTCGTGCATAAGCTAATGCAAAGTCGGCCGTTCTGCATTTCATATACACTTGGTTGTATTTTCCCTCTGGCTACACATAAGGTGCGACATTTGTCGAGCCCAAACTGCATATCAATATATCTGGAAAACCCTTCCACGATTTTAAGGAGTTGTTCCAAGTGGTTCTTTGTGGAGGCCATCAGTTTAAGATCGTCCATATATAGCAGATGATTTAGCCTCATTTGCTCGCTGCCATTGCTTTTTATACTGAAGCCATATCTGGTGGAGTTCAGACGGTTTGATAGTGGATTCGGTGCGAGGCAGAACCACAATGGGCTTAGCGAGTCGCCTAGAAATATGCCTCTTCTAATTCGTATCGTGCTGGTTGCAATGTTGCCACCCGTTTGTACCCGTAACTGAATCTTTGTTCTCCAGGTAGACATTGTGTGTTCAAGGAACCTCACGATGTAAGTATCGATCTTATAGATCTTCAGCACACTTATAAGCCATTCAAATGCCTTTTAGTGAATTTTTATTAAAAAAAATCACTAATAGAGAGGTATCGATGGTGAGACTTTGCAAAAATTCTTTCAAATGAGCGCGAATTAGGACCCCTAGAACCCATATCCGGGGTCAGTTTGAATTTTTATATGCTTATATATATATATATATATATATATATATATATATATATATATATATATATATATATATATATATATATATATATATATATATATATATGTGTGTGTGTGTGTATCCGTCTGATAACTCAAAAAATAATTAACCGATTTAGATGAAACTCGGCAAGTGCCTTTCTTTTATTAATGGCTTGGATGAGTTCGTTATCCAGGAAAATCGTACGGGGTTTTCCGGGAAAATTTTGAGTTTTCTTTCAAAAAAAAATTTTTTCCGAAAATTTCGATAAAATTTGGTCTACATATTGCTTTGGGAAATACCTAACTATGTGCCAAAATTCAGCTTTCTAGGGTTACAGAAAATTGAGCTATTCAAATTTGAAACATTTATGTTTAAATCATAAGTATGTGGTTGCTGTTGGTTAGTCAATGTTTTTCTTATTGACTCATGAAATTCATTTGTAAGTTTCCGAGAAATGTCAATAATACTGAATTCACTGATTGTTAATCAGTGGAAGCATTTACGATTATATATAACCCTATTGTAATGTATTATCATTTATCACCTCTGTAGTATAGTTATTTTTGCCTTACAACTCGCAGCGTTTTTAGTCAATTGTTGTTATTAATAGTCAATAGTTTCTTTCCGAATACACAAACCTTCCATTGACTTCTGCTTCTGCCGCTGTTACAGTCCTTTTATTTAAAGCTAGAGTTCTAACCACTCATACAAACAGTGTTTTTTAACCACGTGGCTGGGCGACTGACCGAATTCATTCCCAGTTGCTGTTGATTTACTCATATTCTCTTAATATGTTTGAAGATGTGGTGTCTACTTCATTCCAAGTCACTATTAACCGACTATTTATGAAATCAAATAAGTAAATTAAATCGATTGTCATAACATATGTAGTGTATTAAGACAAGGGAAAAAGAAATAAAACATATATAACTGTGCACATTTTGATTATATTTTAGGGTGCTTGAGAGAGGTATTGTCACAGCATAATATCTTATTAAAGTTCGTTTGTGAATAGGTTTAATTTTTATATGTTTATATATATATATATATATATATATATATATATATATATATATATATATATATATATATATATATATATATATATGATAACTCAAAAAATAATTAACCGATTTCGATGAAACTTGGCAAGTGCCTGTCTTTTATTAATGGCTTGGATGAGTTCGTTATCCAGAAAAATCAGACGGGGTTTTCCGGAAAAATTTTGAGTTTTCTTTCGAAAAAAATTTTTTTCTCCGAAAGTAACAAAGCTTTTTCAATGAAATTTACTATATATGTTGCCTCAACCTTACTACGTACCAAAATTCAACTTTCTAAGTTTAGAGAAAATTGAGTTATTCAAATTTTAAATTTTCTTTCGAAAAAAATTTTTTTCTCCGAAAATTACAAAGTTATTTTAATGAAATTTTGTGGATATCTTGCCTTAGGAAAAAAATTACTACGTATTGAAATTAAACTCTCTAAGTTTATAGAAAATTGAGTTATTTAAATTTGAAGCATTTAATAAAAATTCACTACCATAACGCACTTGCAGCGTCCCGAGTTTTTATAATCCACGTAGGCAACAAAGAGATTTCTTTGTCCATTGTAAGCTTGATTGCATACAACCGAATCAATTATTAGCTGTTCTTTGCATCCCATAGATCCTTTGGCACACTCTTTTTGCTGGCTCGCAATGATATTATTATTATTATTATTATTATTATTATTATTATTATTATTATTATTATTATTATTATTATTATTATTATTATTATTATTATTATTATTATTATTATTATTATTATTATTATTATTATTATTATTATTATTATTATTATTATTATTATTATTATTATTATTACTATTACTATTATTATCACCATTAAAATTAAGTAATGGTTAAGTATGATAGTTGAGATTAACATTATTTTGGTAGTAAATATTAGATGTTGTATAAATAATTTGAATGAAACAACAATTGCTAATTGTTGGTAATTATTAAACAAAACATTTATCATAACAAGAAACAGTAAAAAAATGTACTACTTTCATTTTTTTTAGAAATCAAATTATAGCCGTGCGGCTGAAGATTGTAACCTCTGGAGAAATTATGGTGATATAGATGATTCATGGGCAAGTGTACAAAGTATAGTGTCATGGTTTGGAAAGTTTCAGGACAGATTCGCCAGTGTGGCAGGACCTGGCCATTGGAATGACCCAGATATGGTAAATTAGGCTTAAATTTAGTAACTTAAGTTTGAAACATATGTAAAAATTAACAAGGCAGTAAGCAAGTCTTCAAAAGTGACGGCAACCTTTAAGATATTCACCCAACTTTGGGAAGCTTCAACGACAACTAATATAACATAGTTTCTTTTGGCAGAAATATCTGTATTCTTATGTTATCTCTAGGACGTGTTGAAACGTGGGAATTTATTCTACAAAGCAATCGATCAGGTGACTCGTAATCGGCGGTGGTGAAATGTTCATACATTTTTTGTTGTAACTATATTTCGCAATATATATATATATATATATATATATATATATATATATATATATATATATATATATATATATATATATATATATATATATATATATATATATATATATATATATATATATATATATATATATATATATATATATATATATATATACTCTTGAACGCGATTAGCTGTCCTGGTTGTCTAACATTTTTTATTAATTTTAGATTATCTTCATTAACGTGATGATTATGATCCCAAATATGTCGGGCGACGGAAGACCTATCGATAGTACCGTAATTGGGCTAAGTGTTATTTAAATTTAATTCCAATCGATCTTTTTGTTTGCTCTACGTACTTAAGATTACAATTTTTACAACTTATTTCATATATTCCCGACATTTTGGCCGTGCTATCCTTGTATTTTGGGTTACCTTTGTCGAAAATGTTAGCTGCAAGTTGACTTTTAAAAAAATGCTATCTATACCCCTCGTGATTCGAGGTTCAAATGGTAAGCAAACAAAGTTTTTTTCGGATTTCTCTCTTCTAAACGTCGTTAGTTCCGTCAACATTTTCTTTGTTTTCTGTTTGTTGATTAATTTTTCCACTAGGCAATCAGTGTATCCGTTATATTTGGTCATGTTCTTAATATAATTTAATTCTTTGGTATATCTACCTTTGTTTAAAGCAAAATTAATTAACCAATTTACTGAAAAATTCAGACTGGCCATTTTTTGGCATACGTATGATGCGAGTCGTTCGGAATGTAGCTTAGAGTGGTGGTTTCGTTTCCATGGACATCGAATTCTAAAGTGTCTTTATTCTTCATAACTAGTACATCAAGAAGGGTAAGTTATTATTAATTTCTAATCCGTGGGTAAATTTTATAGAATCAAATTTATTGTTTAATTTGGCAATAAAATCTTCTATCTAATTAAACAATCAATTTAATAGATAACTGCTCGAGAACAGACAATACAAAAAAATCAACTATGGAGTATTCAGCCAATGATTGATATGGTAAGGAATCGATGTCAGAAAATAAAAAGAAATTCTACATTTGCATTCTATAGAGACGAACAAATGGTCCAGTTTCTTGGTCTTTGTGCTTTGCGACAATACGTGAAAAACCAGCCTAGAGTTGTCGGTCTTAAAAACTTTGTCGGAACCACTTCAGATGATAGCGTTCTTGACTTTGAAATCTATCAGGGTGCACCCACACGTTTAAAAAATAAAGAACTTGCACTTGGCCCCTCGGCTAGCCCAAGGCTAGTGGGAACTTTGCATGTCGGCAGCTTATATAATATCTTTATTTGATAGACTTAATAAATTACAAATAAAGGATGTTGCGGCCATCATGTCAAACGGATTTAAATGTTACACACTTAAAAAAGAATACCAATATGAAAAGGTTGCCAGGAGGGATGAGAATATTTGTGTTACCAAGTGGAAAGACAATAAATCAGTATTGTTTTTTTTTTTAATTTCAACAACACACCACGAGGGCTTACAGCCTAAATACTATCGTACCGTGAGTGTCGACAATGAGGAAAAAGGCAACTTGTTAATTCTGGACTTGAAGGTTTGGAGGTTCGGGGGAGAAGGAAAAACATGTGCCGGTAAGGAATTCCACAAATGGAAGTCCTCGGGACAAAAGAGCGGGCATAACAAGATGTTCTATGTCTGGTGACCTGGACAGTAAAAGGGTGCATTCGCTCTATTCCCCTGGTAGATCTGCTGGGGGCAGCAGGTGGAGGAACTAAGGAAGAAAGCTCCTCTGAGCAGTGCCCGTGCAGATATCTATAAGAGAGAGAGAGAGAGAGAGAGAGGTCACCAACGGCACGTCGGTGGGTAAAAGTATTTGCGAGCCCGGAAGAGGAAACCTAATTTCTTAGCAGCCGTTTCTGCAATTGATGTGACATGTTGGTGCCAATTGAGATTTCGATCCACAGAGATGCCAACAAGTGAAAAGGACTCATTACTTTGAATAACTTTGTTGTTTATTGTGATTGGTCTAGGGCTGGTGTATCTCTTATGAGAAAGAAAGCAAGACTGTGATTTGGTGGGGTTAAATTGTACAAGATTTCTACTTCCCTAGTCTAATATTTTTTGGAGATCCACGGAGACAGAATCCTCCATCAGTCTGCGATCCTCATCTAATTGGGCTAAAGAGACAGGCTTAGAATATTGTATATTTGAGTGGAGGGTGCTATCGTCCGCGTAACTGTGAACTGGGTTGGATGTGCTAGAGAGAAGGTCATTGATGTGGAGAAGAAACAAAGTAGGGGCTAGAGCTGAACCTTGAGGAACTCCTACATTAATTGGATACAGTTTAGAGGACTGGCCTACCACGACAACAGAAACGCTCTGGTTGGAGAGGAAATTTGCTGTCCACGTACAGAGTTTTGGTGGTAGGCCATTGGCCGGTAGTTTATTAAGCATCGCTGCGTGCCAGACCTGGTCAAATGCTTTGGATATGTCTAGAGCGACAATCTGGGATTCACCGTGTAGTTCCATAGACTTGTTCCAAGAATGGGTGACAAAGGAAAGGAGGTCGGCAGTTGATCTGCGCTGACGGAATCCATACTGCATGTCATGGATTAGACTGTGTTTTTCAAGAAATTTTAGTAATTCGGTGTTTATATACTTTTTCATCACTTTAGAGACTACTGAAAGGAGAGAAATAGGCCTGTAGTTGCTAGGAAGCGCTTTGGATTCTTTCTTGGGGAAGGGTTGACCTCGAGCCGTTTTCCAGTTACTAGGGAATATGCCTCTGTTATAAGATGTCTGAAACAGACGAGTCAGGACAGAAGCAGGTTCTGGTGCGCATTTTTTTAGAACAATTGCTGGGATCTCGTCAAGGCCAGAGGCTGTCCTGGTATTAAGAGCAGAGAGCATCTTTCGTACCTTTTTAGTTTTGAAAATGATACCGTCATTTTATGCGCGACATTGGGGACTGTTGGTGGCTGAACATTTGGAGGTGGGTTGAGAGTAGAATTGCCGGCGAACAACGAGGCAAAAAGTTCAGCCTTGCCCAGGGCGGTAAAAACAATTTCATCCCCTGAGACAAGAGGTGGGAACGTGCTCTTGCAGAAATTATGCCCAATAGATTTAGCAAGAGTCCAGAAGGGTTTGCTGCTGCTGGAGCTTAAGAGGACTTTGTTTTTGATGTGGCTATTAATCATGTTTTTTGCCTCAGAAAGAATGCGGACATAGCGGTTTCTTGCGTCGTTAAATGCTTGACGGTTTTCTTGACTGGAATTGTGTAGAAGTTTTTGTGAGCTTTGACCTTTTCAAGTCTGGCCTTGTCACATGATTTAGAGAACCAGGGCTTTTGAGTGGCTGCAGAGGTTTTCTGTGTACGTGGGATAAATAATTCCAGGCCAGCTTGGATAATTTCGGTGACGTTTTTTGAGATATCAGAGGGGTCAGGATGAGAGAAGCAGACAAACGCCCATGAAAATGAGGAAAAGTAATGTCGCATTTCGTCCTAGTTCGCGGAGTTGTAGTGCCAAACTATACGTGGGTGCGATGACTGTGTGACCTCGGGTTGCATTGCGTAGAAAGCCGTGACCATGCCGTGGTCTGAGCGACCCAGAGGGGCGGTGACTGATATCTTATAGCAGTCAGGATTTGTAGTAAGAAGGAGATCCAAAGGGTTTGAGCTGTGTGTTGGGATGCGAGGAAAGTAAGTAGGTTACTGAACCATATTGGCTAAAGAATTGCTGACTGCAGAGGCTTCCGCTGCTCTTCCTTGTGGATCGGTTTTTGAAGATCCTAGCCATTCCTTATTATGGACATTGAAGTCACCAAGAATAGTGACCTCGGAGGAAGGATATTCAGAAATCAGATGGTCGGTTTTTTCAGAAAGGTAGTCAAAGAGCTGGACAAAGTTGTTGTCAGAAGGTGACCGGTAAATGCAACAGATGAATTTAGTTGCAGCCCTGAGAGTATATAGTATAGTATAGTATGTATTTTCTTCCAGCTTCTAAATTCGGGAGTCTGGTGCAGGGTAGATTGCTACGGACGTACGCGCACACGACTCCATGCAACCTAAAAGAAGTAAGGAGCTCATACCCCGGGAAATTAAGGTGATTAGTGGCTGTTTTGGCACTAATTTGAGTTTCGGTGAGGAAGAGGAGTTGGGGCCTATTAGCCTGGAGGAAATGGTGGACGGAGTTCAGGTTAGAATTTGGGCTACATATATTTGAGAAGGATATTGTAACTCTCGATGCTGGCGCCCCCTGTACACCCTTCTCCCGGAGATCTGAATGGTGGGGTATTTTACCTCCGGAATCTTTTGTAAAAGGAGGAGCCATCATCATTTTTGCTTATAAGGGAAACCGACTCATACACCAGAACCGGAAACGTCCGTTGGGACTTCACCGGCCCCTTGATGTAAGGGGTGGTACCTCCTCGGGCGTGAAAAAATCCTTCACTATCACGTAAAGGAAAATTCCACCACCACCTACCATATGGCAAGTATACCATACCTGCCAAATATTAAAGAGCTGACCAGCTTTAGAACTTGCATCTAAAGCTTTTGGGCAAGAAACAAACATACGTTGCTAACAGATGGGACAAACCTAGCGCAAGGCATAAGGAAGAATAATGTCCAAATGACGTAAAAAAATAATGAGCAGATGGGTAGCGTAGATATCTGCGACCTACAAAACTCGAAGATGGGCACTGAAAGTAGTTTTACACCTATTTCATTTGTCGATTGTAAATAATTGGATGAAATATCACCAAGATTGTAAAAACAACAATTTAGAGCGAAGGATATTAGGTATTTTCTATCTTTTCGCTCAGAATTAGCAGAATATTCGATATGTGGTATTAAAAATGCAACACCAGAGCACATCGAGCCAGACAATGAAGAAGAACATCTTCCACAGAAATCAAATGCACCACCCAAACCCTAACGGGATAAAAAAATTCACTGTGTTTTAGCTTAGAATCCTGTAAAGTAGGTCACGAGTACCTTGCAGTAAATGTAAAGGTTGTTTGTTTTTAACTAAAAATCAAAATTGCTTTCTGAAATTTTATACAAGTTTACCTATTTTTCATAACTTGGACTACTCGATTTCATTGTAAAATCATATCGTTTTTGAAAACACTATAGGTATACAAAATATAGATCATAAAAAAATTATTATGTGTTTTATAAAGGACCTGCAGAGCAACTCGTAACAAACAAATCGTATTCTTTTTCAGTTAATCATTGGCGACTTTGGATTAAGTTATGAGCAAGCCAAAGCTCAGATGACTTTGTGGGCAATGATGTCAGCTCCTCTCATCATGTCAGTTGATCTGAAAAAAATTGAACCTCAATACAAAAAAATACTTTTAAATAAAGATGTTATTGCCATTGATCAGGATCCACTAGGTATACAAGGAAGACTAGTCATTAAGGTAAGTGAAAATCAATCATAATTATCATTGGACCACGTTATGGAAACTATTTGCTAATAAGTTTTCTTGTGAGAGTTTACAGTAAATAAGTTTATAGTAAATAAGAAGTTTTCCAGATTCTCATTCCTAACACAAATTGTTTTATGTCCACAAAGTTATTATTAGGAAGCAAGCCGAAAAATTGCCTAGAGGCACCTGTCGATAAAACTCTAACTCACAATCTAAAGACACACTGCTTTCTAAAATCATACATTGTACAATGTGATTTGTTATTAGCAAAGTGTTAACGAAAATTTGCAAAACAATTGGTACTTTCTTTTATAAACTGATTTTAATTACTGTTAGTTAATACTCGTACTATATATATATATATATATATATATATATATATATATATATATATATATATATATATATATATATATATATATATATATATATATATATATATATATATATATATATGTTCAGAAAGATTTCCGCGGTCTTTAATGTGAGACATACTTGGTTCTCGGGTTGAACCGCGTCCAAAATTTATGGAAACTCGACGTTTTGGCTCCTGTCTTGGAGCGATTTTCAAGAGGTAAAGGAAATATGTAAGGACACTCTAAGGCCTCAGATCTCTCTGAGGCCTAGGGTTGAACACACTGAGACCTCACAGACGATCTCCGGTGAGATTTGGGGAGTAGGCAGATTGAGGCCCCGTACTCGAGCTACAACAATCCAACCCACCTTTGTCCACCGCTCTAAGGAGTAGGTAGATTGAGGCCTTAGAGTGTCCTTACATATTTCCTTCACCTACCTTTGTCCACCACTCTAAGGAGTAGGCAGATTGAGGCCTTAAAGTGTCCTTACATATTTCCTTTACTCACCTTTGTCCACCACTCTAAGGAGTAGGCATATTGAGGCCTTAGAGTGTCCTTATATATTTCCTTTACCCACATTTGCCCACCACTATAAGGAGTAGGCACATTGAGGCCTTAGAGTGTCCTTACATATTTTCTTTACCCACATTTGCCCACCACCCTAAGGAGTAGGCAGATTGAGGCCTTAGAGTGTCCTTACATATTTCCTTTACCCACCTTTGTCCACCACTCTAAGGAGTAGGCAGATTGAGGCCTTGGAGTGTCCTTACATATTTCCTTTAACCACCTTTGTCCACCACTCTAAGGAGTAGGCAGATTGAGGCCTTAGAGTGTCCTTACATATTTCCTTTACCTATTGAAAATGGCTCCAAAACAGGAGACGAAACGTCGAGTTTCCATAAATTTTGGACGCGGTTCAACCCGAGAACCAAGTATGTCTTATATATATATATATATATATATATATATATATATATATATATATATATATATATATATATATACATATATACAGTGTGAAACACACTTATGGAATACAATTCATTATTCAGCAAAAAAATAGTTTTTGTGGAAAACGCTGAGACACGTGAAGTTTAATTTGTCGAACATTATCTTATAATCATAGTTAAAATTAAACTCCCACCACTTTATCCATTTTTTTAACATAGCAGCCCTACATTTTTTCATCTCAATTCGATGGATCACATTTTTCTGAATGCGGAGATACCCCATATGTATGGTCTATACAGTTTTTAATACAGGGTGGAAATTTAATACCGGAATATTAAAAGTAAACAGTTTACCCTGAAATTCAAATTTCGAAAATAAACTTAATAAAAACGCCCCTTTCTTATAATAAATGTTCAAAATGTTCTCCATTTACTTGCACACAACAAAATAATCTGCTCTGAATTCTTCACTGACTCGTATCTTAAATTTCTTATCTTGTCTTTTATCTAAAACGTACTTGGTATCATTAATCGTTTCTTCTTAACTACCAATTTTTGCAGTGTAAAATGTGAAATTTAACAGCTCTGTTTCATTAGTGAATTTTCGAAGAAAAATTCACTATTGGGGAGATCCCGACTTTTGAATTTTGAAAAAATGTTTGCAAATGAGCGCGAACCACGACCCCTAGAACCCATATCCGAGGTCAGTTTCAATTTTTATATATACACCGATAACTCAAAAATCATAGGCCGATTTTGATCAAATTTGGCATGTACCTTCCTTTTGTAAGTGGCTTGGATAAGTTCGTTAACCAAGAAAATCGGACGAGGTTTTCTGGAAAAATTTTGAGTTTTCATTCGATTTTTTTTTATCTCAACAAATAAAAAAACTATTATAACCAAATTTGGTAGGTAGGCTTACGATATAAAAAGTAAACTGTACACCAAAATTTAGATTTTTATGTTAGAAGAAAAAAAGTTATAATAAAAGATTTAATGCCAGATCATTTTCATGAAAATTCACTACCATAACGCATTTGTTGCGTCCTGACTTTTTTTGTGGTGTATTGTGTTGAATGCACGGTCTCCTAATAAATTGGTCGTAATTTTGTTCCGATAATTTCAATAAACTTTTGGTCTAATAATGCGATATTTAACTGAAACTCTGTGAACAGAAATATTAATGATGATTGGGTATGGTGATATGTGTAGAACACAGGCAGAAGTTGTTAACCTATTTAATAAAAAACATCCAGATTTGCCTCCACTAACCCAGGGAACTGTGTATAAGATACATTTACAGTTTCGTGATTATGAACACGTTAAACCACTGCCTAGGAGACCTGAGTTTGTTGAAGAAGATGTAAAACTCAATATTTTATTGGCTTTTCAAGAATAACCAACAACTTCTACCCGTCAAGTTGCACGTGAAAATGATTTTAGTCAATCAACAGTTTTAAGGTGTCTCAAAAACGAAAAAATGCATCCCTATAAACTAGAACACATTCAAGACTCGACTGACGGTGATTATGATAGCTGGCTGCAATTTTGTAAACAACTGCTGGACATGTTATATAGAAATGTTATTTCTTCTGCTGACGTTCTGTTTTCTGATGAAGCAACATTTCTTTTGAATGGCGATGTAAACAGGCAAAATTTCAGATACTGGGCTGCTGAAAACCTCCACTGGATGCAACAAACACACACTCAGCGTCCCCAGAAGTTGAACATTTGTGCTGGTATCATTGGTGAGCACGTAGTTGGACCTGTTTTTATAGAAAATCTAAACGGTCCAAGATATTTAGAAATGCTAAGAGAACAGGTTGTCCCAATGTTAGCATAATTGTATCCAAATGTAATGGAACCTAATATTCCCCATGAAAGGATATGGTTTAAACAAGACTGTGCACCGCCCCACTTTGTTCTTCAAGTACGGAGTCTTTCCACAAAGATGGATTGGACGAAGTGGTTTCGTAGACTGGCCCGCTAGATCACCAGATCTTACACCTCTTGATTTCTTTTTATGGGAATACCTTAAAACCAGAGTGTATAAAACGCAACCTGCTGATTTAGATGATTTGAAAATGACAATAACAACTGAAATTAGGAACGTAACGTATGACGCATTGAACAGAGTTAGGGAAGAATTCCAGAGGAGATTATTTCATTGTGTGCATACATATGGGGTATGTCCGTATTCAGAAAAATGTTATACATCGAATTGTGATGAAAAATGCAGGGTTGCTATTTAAAAAAAGGAGTTTAATTTTTTTAACTATGATTATAAGATAATGTTCGACAAAATTCAACTTAACGTGTCTCAGCGTTTTCCACAAAAACTATTTTTTGCTAAATAATGAATTTTATTCCATAAGTGTGTATCACACTGGCTAAGTGCGTTAGTCAGGAAAATCGGACCAGTTTTTACTGAAAACTTTTAGGTTTTCTTGCGGAAAATTTGTATACTTCTGGAAACAACAAAGCTATAGCAACCAAATTTGTTACGCTGCTTTATATTATAGAATGTGAATTACACGAGAAAATTTAAATACATATTAGGTATATAGGTAATTTGAATATTATAACTTTTTTAGCAAACGTATATGGTGATATACACCTCTTAGAGAAAACCCGACAAGAGAACGTTTCGAATTGATTTTGAGTAAGATGGTTTCAGGGGTAGGGGATAAATAAGGGGTGATTTGGTGAAAATTGACATTTTTTCAATAAAACCCGAGTAAAATAACGTTTAAAAATTTATGGATACAGGAATACAAATATTTTCTTTGCGGTCAAGTCATGGGTACTAAATTCATTCCATGATAATGTCTTTCTGAAGAGAATACATTATCGCAGCTATGCGGAAGTTATGATTCAATTTGCAGCAATATTTTTCAATATATTCGAATATGATTTTTGTATTAATACATGCTTTTAACGGCCGCATTTGAAAGCGTATTTCAAAATGAATTTTTGAACTGAATGTTTATTAAATTTTCAAAATTGTAGGCCTAACTTTTGAATTTTGTAGGGTAGGGTGCTTAGGAATGGACAATATATTGCGTGTATTAGGCACATGTCAAAAATTGCGAGCCTTGAATATTTTTTTACAAAGTTATGGTAAGTTACATATTAGTGAAATTTTCAAACTGTTCCACTCAAAAGTTACAAATTTCCATATACGCCTGTTTGTAAATTAAGAGACGATATTTTTTATGTCTCTAATATTTTGATAAATTAAATTAAGCGTTAATTTGTATGGTTCTCTCTCTGTCGTCAAAACAAATATTCACACCAAAAGTAATTAAAAGTTTACCATACTAACTGACCATTGACTATGCTATAAATTAGACCTTCGAAGTTTTTAGCACAATTTGTTGTAATTTCGCCATACGAGGTTTTCAAATGTCTCAATAGACGGTAGCGCCACTGCTTCGGACTTATTGTTTTCTGGAAAGATTTCGGGCAAATATTTGAAATAACTCATGTTAAAATCTCGAATCAGGTAAATGTCGGTCTTACCAGGAAAATTATAATAAAAAGACATTATGTTATTGGTATATTATGTTATTAGATCAACCTCTTATTTTCTAAATTTATTTATTGGTTTCAGAACTACCAGTACAAAAACATCAATGTTTGGACAAAACCTTTAACACCTGTAAATGGAAATTATTCCTACGCTATTGCCATTGTCAACCACAGAACTGATGGTTATCCATTTAGAGTTAACTTTAAACTTTCCCAATTTAATATGACACATCCAGGAGGTTATTTTGTAAAGGTAAAATATTATACACGTTTAACTTCTATAGCAGTAAATACATTTCCGTCTTGGCAATATTTTTATAAATAGTGTTACAAAGCACTTCAATAGACGTAGGTGCAGTGTTGCCACATCTCCAGAACTTCCCCCAACATCTGGGAATTTTTGCACAATCTGGCAACACCCCCCCCCCCCACCGGGGTGCCTGGGGTGACCCCCCTCAGGCGAAGTCTCAACCCTCTAGGACCAGAAATAACGAAGTTACCAACTTGTACCCCGTCGGAACGGATAACTGAGGTCTGCACATTCCGAACACCCTGTATACACACCCTGTATTCGCAGAGAACCATTACACCCTGTATACGCAGAGAGATCTTATATTACGAGAAACACCTCTTGTGTAACATAGGAGTGATGACCACATTTGGATCATCCTGTATATGCATCCCCCTGTATACACACGGGACCGATCTGTATTCACAGAACCTTCTAGTAAAAGAAGGTCCTGGAAAATTCTGGAATGGAACGCTCCAGAAAGTGGTGGAAGGTACGGCGAGTATATAAACGCGAAAGCAAGCCAGACAGTTCAGTTAGAGAATGTTGAAGTGACTTGAAGGAGCAGTATTAAAGAGTAACTACTGTAGTGCCAGTATAATAACTTGTGTGCAGATTAGTGATTGTAAGGCCAGATAAACTAAGTGTTTTGTGGGAGAGACATTCTAGAACTTTTATTGTATCCATATTTAGACAGTAAATTAAGTGTTTGGTGAGAGAGATATTCTAGAACTTTTATTGTATCCATATTTAGAGAGTAAATAAAGTTGTTTTGTTAAAATTAAAAGCCTCACTTATCCAGAACCCGGAGAAAACGCAACAATAGCTTCAATAATAGTCCAGTCAAATAAGATATTGACCAGCACATTTGAAATAGAAAACTGAAAATTGCCATAGATATTGAAGATGATGTCCTGATTGAAATCCTGAAAGTCGCAAACAATCCCACATCGAGAAACTTCGCCATCTTGAAAAACCCGCTTCTATCTCGGATTTTTGAGTTTTGAGCCTAGCGACTGAACCAAGCGCCCCATTTTGTTCGTCTTTGCGTAAAAATGAGTAGTTTACTATTGTTTTTTTTTTAACACTAAAACTATTAAACATTATCAATTTTTGCAACAAATAAAATAAAACATTTTATATTAATTTATGTTTTAAGTATATTATTGCCGAAATTTTTTTGAATTTTTTGGCCATAGTAAATATTAAGGTAAATGTACTGTTTCTATTACAACACCTCAGCCAAAATCAGGCCCTGACTGACCCCTTCCGGGGCCCTCGGTTATGTACGGAAAAGGGGCCCACAACCAGGGGGGCCTGGGGAGTATATAATTTTTGAAAATTATGTGCTGGAAACCATAACCTGCTCTATTTCGAGCTTAGTAAAGTAATTGAACTTGAGCTACATTTTTATGTAAAAAACAGTGTTTACAGATTTTGCTTGACTAACTGTTTATCAACGAAATTTAGTACTATTTTTAATATAGGGTGCCGCATTGAAAACGAAACAGACCGATTTGCGTCCAGAGAATTTTTTTTTAAGAAACGCTGAAACACGTCAATTTTAATATTGAGGGGGACATGTTTGAACATAAAACTCAACTTTGTCACATCAACCCTTAAGGGTGGTGATAACAACCCTTATATTTTAAATAGGGAACATGGGTCGAGTGTTACATCATTTGAAAGCTTTCTTTTCTGAATTCAGCACACAAATTTTTTTGGAAGTTTTATCAACTCGTTTAAAAATTATTCACAGTTGAAAATGCAAAAACGCATTTCACTCATTCCGATAAGAAATGTACTGATAGTCAATGTTTTGTTGGTTTGCAAACAAAAAATTGACTATCAGAACATTTCTTATCGGAATGAGAGAAATGCGGTTTGTTATTTCAGTTTATCGGTCAGGTTGGTACTTGATAGTACTACCGAAAATTAATTTCACAATGGTGTATTCTGTAGAAGAAAGAGTTGAAATTATTACTCTTTTTTTCAAAAACGATGACTGTACCAACCGTACCGCAAATTTGTTTAATGAACGACATCCGAACAGACATGGTAACAGAAAATACATTTTGGAGTTAGTTGCAAAGTTTCGACAAAGTGGTTCAGTAGCCAACAAAAAACGGGATCCTGAACGTGAATTTCCGGTTAGAAATGAGACTACTGAGATTGCAGTTTTAGGACAAATTGCTGCAGACCCAACTTTGAACACGAGAAAATTGGCCACTGTTTCAAACATCAAAAGAAGAACTATTCAGCCAATATTGAAGCATCATAAATTTCACCCGTATAAAATTTATCTTGTATAACAACTGAATGAAGATGATTTTGATCGGCGGCTGAAGTTTTGTGAAGTTATGACTGCACGAATAGCTGATAACGGGGACTTTCTATTCAATATCTGTTTTTCAGACGAGTGTACGTTTTTATTAAACTCTACAGTCAATCGTCATAATTGCCGTTACTGGGCAGATAATAATCCAAGAATTTTTCACGAAGTCCACACTCAAACTCCACAGAAATTGAATGTCTGGACTGGCATTTTTGGAGACCGTTTAATGCGACCAATTTTTCTTGATGGCAATTTTAGTGGCGAAACGTATTTGGAGTTACTAGAAGATATCGCTTACCCTCTACTAATTGACATTGTTGAAAATGATGATTGCTATCAAGATCAACAAGATGGAGCTCCTCCGCATTTTTCACAACGTGTTAGGGAGTTTTTGAACAGAGTTTCCAGGGCAATGGATTGGGCGTAGAGGTGCTATTAAGTGGCCCCTAGATCACCGGATTTAACTCCTTTAGACTTCTTTCTATGGGGCCATTTAAAGAGTCGAATTTTCACAACAGAACCGGAGTCTCTGGAAGAATTACGACGACGCATTGTTGAAGAATGCCGTCTAATAATTCCACAAATGCTCCAGAATGTCAGAGCTCGTTTTGAACAAAATTTGTACTTTTGTATAGAAGCTGGTGGTCAACAATTTGAACACTTACTTAACTGAATAAACATTTTTGAACGTTCGGTTCTGTTTTTTAGTTTTTTTAACGAAAAATTGACTAATTAGTGCATTTCTTATCACAATGAATCAAATACGTTCTTGCAACTCCGACTGTGAATAATTTTTAAACGAGTTAATAAAACTTACAAAAAAATTAATTCGCTGAATTCATAAAAGAAAGAGCTTTCAAATGATGTAACACTTGACCCATGTTCCCTATTTAAAATATAAGAGTTGTTATCACCACCGTTAAGTGGTTGATGTGACAAAGTTGAGTTTTATGTCAAAACATGTCCCCCTCAATATTAAAAGTGACGTGTTTCAGCGTTTCTTAAAAAAAATTTCTCTGGACGGAAATCGGTCTGTTTCGTTTTCAATGCGCCACTCTCTATAGCTATTAGATATCAACTGGAGAAATTCGTAATACACTAGAATGTAATGAGAATGGAAAAATTTCTATGAGTAAGAACACTTACTAAAGAAACATCTACTTCTTAAAGAACATCTATTCATTAAATAAACAGTGCCTTGTATTTCAGTATTATATAGAATTGTCGAAAATCGACTTAGAAGCACCCTGAACTCTCGTGTAGTCGTTAATGCATTGCCTAAAACCGTAGCATGAGAAGATGTTTAAAGAAAGATAATAAAAAATGTAGGATTAAAATACGGGGCAATAAATTAAATTGAATGTGTCAGTGTAAAGACAGATCACTTTGCAGGATTTAAAAAATGTAGCATAAAAATACGGGGCCTTAAATTAAATTCAATGATACCAACCCTGATACATACCACTCTTGCATTTTACGTTATCTACAAAAACTACGACCAAAAATTTTAACGCTTTCCCATAGAGTAGATAATTATTGAATAATAAACAAAATAGTGAAGCTTATATCAGCTTTATGTTTATGCAAACCAATAATTTTAAAAATATTTTTCCAGGCCGTTTTTGAATCTTCAGTGGAAGAAAGGGTCTATGACATTGACGATCAGATAGTTGATCGTGTAAGGCCCACAGGTATGTATCAGTCACTAAATTTTTTGACTTTTTAATTATAAATTGCAAGATTTGAGTTTTCATTGTCGCAGTATATTCCTGAAATTTCTGAATAACAATCTAATGTTTAATTTTTCAGGAGTAACTCTGTTGGTAGCTACTCCACAGGAGAAGTAAAATAAGTCAACGTTATTGGGCTACCTAGGTTTACAAGAATTGTCAAATTAATTAAATGAAACTAGATGGAGCTTTTATAATAAAATATATCTTTTTACTAAACCTTTTCTGTATTTTTAATTAAAGTCAAAAGTAATAATAATTAGTTATAAGAGGTTATAAAGCAGTGGCGGCTCGTGAGTGTCGCGCTAGAGGAAGCAGTATTTTTTTAAATTTTCAAGGTCACACGTTTTCCTGGCTTTTCAGAATTTCAGTGAAAAATCCATTTATTTAAAAATATAGACTTTCACAAGATTAATTTTTGAAATTTGATACTTTTTTGAAATAATTTATTCACGAACTACTGAGGGTATAAATAAACAGGCATAAACACATAAGGTTTATTAAATTGTTAAATATTGCTTATAGACCAAAAATAAATTTCAATAGAAATATATATATATATATATATATATATATTATACATAGTTCAATAAATAAGTGGACTTAAATGAGTGATCCAATCCAATGAGTGGTCTATGACGAGATGCAAAACGCAGAGGCAGTGTTGCCAATTGCAGTCGTTTGTGAAATTTACGATCAACGATTCAACGAATTTTAATTTACTCGCTGTATTTTGTTTTTTATATATATATTCCGGGATTTATACGTTCAAGTCCGGGATCCGGGACAGGACATCTAATTCACAGTACAGAGACGGTCAATAAGTACACGTTCTTTTGCATACCTAACTCTACTTAGCCAGCGAAACGCATTGTCTTATTGTTAATAAAAAATAAGAACATAAATCTAACCAAATAATATTATGTATTATATTTCACTTGTCGCCAACAAGCAATGCGTGTCGCTGTCGCCCAGCAAGGACCAACCCGGAGGTGTAGAGTATAATTGCCAAAGGGTGGGGCGTGCTGTCAGGAATTAGGGAAAATGGGAATCGTGGATTATTTACATATTTACAAAATAATTAACCAATAAATTTTAAATAATTATAACGAAAATAAAATAAATAAATAAAACGGAAACAAAAAATAGGTGGTGTAGAGCATCTGTTATTGAAATATTTTTATAAATTAATGGAACTTTCCAAGAGGTGGGGCGGGCGACGTGGTGTCAGGAATCCGGGAAAATGGGATTTGAGGATTATTTACGTATTTACAAAAATAACTCAACAATATATTTTATATAACAATAATCAAAATAAAAATAAACAAAGAAAACGAAAACAAGAAAACAGAAGGTGTTGAGCATCTGTTACTGAATTTAACTGATAAACTAATACGTTCCTAAATATTTTTTATAAATTAATGGAATCCGTCTATCTTTTTTCTCGGCAAAAATATCGATTACTTTATCGTAAAATGAAGTCTGCTGTGTCAGTTATTTAACAAGCCTTTTTTCTATAGAAATCATTAATATATTTTTTAACCTATCTTGACTAATACTATTTCTGGAAAATGTTTTGATGCGTTTAAGTGCAGAAAAACTTCTTTCTACTGAAGCAGATGTGACAGGAATTGTGACTATTAAAGCAAGCAGTTTATAAAACTCGTTATCGTGGCTACAGACTGACATACAGACCGACAGACCGACACGCAAAAAAAATTCGCTCCCAAATCATATTTTCTATATGTTTTGATGCTTTTTTCGACGTTTATACGAATAAGAAGAAGATCTCAAGAACCTTGGGATCAAACCCAGTACCCTTCGGTTCAGAGGCACACGTTCTTACTACTGAACCACCGAGGCTCTCCTAGAATCTATTAACTCAGTTTTTTAAACTTTTGTACCTAGCAAAACCTTTATAAAGAAAACTCTCATAACAAGTTTCAACAAAATAACTATTTTTAGAGATATACAAATTACCCAGAAAAAATTTACATTTTTCCCGAAAAATGTGATTAGGCTGACCAACAAAATAATCCAAGCTATTTACAAATGAAAGAAATTGGGAAAATTTAATCAAAAGCAGGTTATTATTTTTTGATTAATCGTACTCGCATGCCCATATATATATAATTCGACAATTTTTTTGCCACAAATTGGCAATGTCCAATGTTGCCTAGCGTATACAACTGCATTGCTATGTAAACTAAAGATATTTTTTCAAAGCAAGATATGAATAATTTTGCATTGTCTGAAAGAACGTCTCTGTCTTGAAACGGCACTTTAAAAATTTAATCGGGTTCCATGAGATGAAAATACGCCAAAAACTGCAGTTTTGCATTCAATAATAAAGTCTGGACGCAGAAAGTGCGTTATTGTAGTGAATTTTCATAGAAATGCAGTCATTACTATGTTGAACAGGATAATAGTAAAGAAATGTGAGGGCAAAAATTAGCAGTTTCGTGACAAAATTCAAATCAATTTAACATTTCAAAGAGGTTTATTTTGAAAATTTGATAACAAAAAATGTCTATAAATACTGTAAAAAATTTCTCCGGTCCTCTAGCTTTCTAATGATGTACGAATTGTTAGTTGTCTTCTAGTTACATAGATATCTCACATACAACGATGCGATATAGGAACATGTTATTCATTTGCCGTATAGTTTGCAAGTTAAGGATATAGTTTCCAAGTCATTTATGGTTGCTATTGAAATAATAGCAAAATGTCAATTATAGTTTACTGAGACATTTGTCACATTTGAATGTTAACGCGCGTGATACTCAAGTTGTGGCTTACCTGAAAAAGTTGTTTGATTTGATGATGGCAACATTTACGAATCATGAATATGCAGATATTTTATTCATTTACGGTTTCTGTAATGGAAATGCGGCTGAAGCTCAACGTGAATATATACGGCGCCTTCCAGATAGGCGCGTACCTCATTCCACAGTGTTTGAAAGAACATATAGACGGATTCATGAAACTGGCTCCGTTAATGAAATTCATCGTGAAGTTTCAACCTCGAGGCTCAGTTCTAGGGTAATTGAGGAAATTTTGGACTATTTAGAAGAAGATCCCACGACAAGCACTGGGAAAGTTTCCTTCTCTCTGGGCGTTCCGCAGTGGAAAGTATGATGAGTTCTGTATCCGGAAGGACAGCACGCTTGCCATTACAAACCAGTTCAAGGATTGCAGCTAGGTGATTCACCAAGAAGGCTCCAATTTTGCCATTTCCTGTTGAACGCTGATAATGAATAATTTCCTGTCTAGAATTCTGTGGACAGACGAGTCAAAATTCACTAAAGAAGGAATATTCGATTGTCATAATTCTCATTATTGGTCTACGGAGAACCCCAGATTAACTAAGGTAACAAGTTATCAAAGACGATTCAGTGTGAATGTTTGGATTGGTGTGATTGGTAACGATCTGATAGGTCGGCATTTCTCTCCAGACAACCTAAATGGTGAAGATTATAAAAATTTCTTATCCCATGATCTTATGAGGTTACTGGATGACGTACCACTGGCAAACAAATGTGATATGATTTTCCAGCAAGACAGATGGCCGGCACACTATTGTCGCAACGTGGGGGCGCTATTAGATCGCTGGTTTCCAAACAACTGGATTGGGAGGGGAGGACCAATACCGTGGCAGCCAAGATGTCCAGACTTAACTTCAATAGATTTCTATGCATGAGGTCATATGAAGCAAATCGTTTACGAAGTGCAGATTGACACATGAGAGCAACTAATTGACAGAATTCAGCAAGCAGCAGGACACATCAAAAGCAATTTTTCTAGTAGGATTACTAAAACGGAAATTGGCAGGCGAGCTTGTGCGTGTATAAGAAATGGAGGTAACTATTTTGAGAATAGTTTGTGAGACTTTTTCAGTTAAGTTAAGATTTTTACAGTATTTGTAGACATTTTTTGTTATCAAATATTTAAAATAAACGTCTTTGAAATGTTAAATTGTTTGGAATTTTTTCACGATACTGATAATTTTTGCCCTCACATTTCTTTACTATTATCCTGTTCAACATAGTAATGATTGCACAGCGTGAGTTAATGTTTACACTATATGAAAGAAAAAAAATGGGGAAGTGCTTATCACTTCTTCTAAAATTTGAATATTAGTAGCAACACATGATGAATTTTCGAACAGTCATTAGAAGTGAAATAACTCAAAAACCTGAGGACTTTGCATGTTGTGATATAAGGTTTTATTATGTTGAAAAAGAGATGTACTATCACTTTCTCAAAGGAATGCAACCACTTACCTGTCACCCTGTATATATATATATATATATATATATATATATATATATATATATATATATATATATATATATATATATATATATATATAATCTAATAAAAACTAAAACTGACCCCGGATATGGGTCCTAGTTCGTGTTCATTGGAAGAAATGTTTTCTAAGAAAATTCACTAAAATAGTGTAAATCAATATGTATCTAAGTTGACAATGGATTTACATGAGGTATCAGCCTCCACAATATCATACAGAATGCTAGGAGACGATTATGAAAATTCGCTACAGAAATGCACTTGTTACATCTTACTTTTGTTGTTGTCATTTTAAACAACTCAACGAGATTAAACAATGCTCGAATGTGACCGCATTCTACTCTTTGATGCAATCTACTTAGTATGCAACCCAAATATCATTGATAAATGTCCTTAACCGAACGTATTTTATTAAAGAAGGGTCAATGTGGTTCTAGTATTGTTATGATAACAATGTTGTTAGCTTTCACAATCGGTAGAAAGAAAACCATTTAATAGGTTATTTCTCTTATTTAACGTTATTAACGATTTCAAGACTATGTGAAACATACGAAACAAATTAAAAGTTAATTAAAATTAGGTGTTATAATTGGTAAGTTTTTCCATTTTTAACATTAAGAAAACTAAAACATTCTCTAATCTAATAGCACAATACAATTTTTAATGAAAGAAAAGCCATTGTATTACGCTTTCTATAAATATTATATATATATATATATATATATATATATATATATATATATATATATATATATATATATATATATATATATATATATATATATATATGTATATATAAATATATATTTGAAAGCTCTTTCTTTTCTGAATTCAGCACACAATTTTTTTTGGAAGTGTTATCAACTCGTTTAAAAATTATTCACAGTTGGAGTTGCAAGAATGTATTTCATTCATTGTGATAAGAAATGCACTTATTAGTCAATTTTTCGTTACAAAACTAAAAAACAAAACCAAACGTTCAAAAATGTTTATTCAGTTGAGTAAGTGTTCAAATTGTTGACCACCAGGTTCCATAGGAAAGTACAAATTTTGTTCAAAACGAGCTCTGACATTCTGGAGCATTTATGGAGTTATTAGACGGCATTCTTCAACAATGCGTCGTCGTAATTCTTATAAATGCGGAGGAGCTCCATCTTGTTGAAACACTAATTGATTTTCTTGATAACGATCATCATTTTCAACAATGTCAATTAGTAGAGGGTAAAATCATATCTTCTAGTAACGCCAAATACGTTTCGCCACTCAAATTGCCACCAAGAAAAATTGGTCCGATTAAACGGTCTCTAAAAATGCCAGTCCAGACACTCAAATTCTGTGGAGTTTGAGTGTGGACTTCGTGAAAATCTATTGGATTATTATCTGCCCAATAACGATAATAATGACGATTGACTGTAAAGTTTAATAAAAACGCACACTCGTCTGAAAAACAGATATTGAACAAAAAGTTCCCGTTATCAGCTATTCGTGCAGTCATAACTTCACAAAACTCCAGCCGCCGATCAAAATCATCTTCATTCAGTTGTTGTACAAGATGAATTTTATACGGGTGAAATTTATGATGCTTCAATATTCGCTGAATAGCTCTTCTTTTGATGTTTGAAACAGTGGCCAATTTTCTCGTGCTCAAAGTTGGGTCTGCAGCAATTTGTCCTAAAACTTCAATCTCAGTAGTCTCATTTCTAACCGAAAATTCACGTTAAGGATCCCGTTTTTTGTTGGCTACTTAACCACTCTGTCGAAACTTTGCAACTAACTCCAAAATGTATTTTCTGTTAACATGTCTCTTTGGATGTCGTTCATTAAACAAATTTGCGGTACGGTTGGCACAGTCATCGTTTTTGAAAAAAAATAATAATTATTTCAACTCTTTCTTCTACAGAATACACCATTGTGAAATTGATTTTCGGTAGTACTATCAAGTATGAAACCGACCGATAAACTGAAATAATAAACCGCATGTCTCTCATTCCGATAAGAAATGTTCTGATAGTCAATTTTTTGTTTACAAACCAACAAAACATTGACTATCAGCACATTTCTTGTCGGAATGAGTGAAATGCGTTTTTGCATCTTCAACTGTGAATAATTTTTAAACGAGTTGATAAAATGAAAAAAAATAATTTGTGTGCTGAATTCAGAAAAGAAAGAGCTTTCAAATGATGTAACACCCCACCCATGTTCCCTATTTAAAATATAAGGGTTGTTATCACCACCCTTCAGGGGTTGATTGAACAAAGTTGAGTTTTATGTCAAAACATGTCCCCCTTAATATTAAAATTGACGTGTTTCAGCGTTTCTTAAAAAAAATTCTCTGGACGCAAATCGGTCTGTTTCGTTTTCAATGCGCCACCCTATATATATATATATATATATATATATATATATATATATATATATATATATATATATATATATATATATATATATATATATATATATATATATATATATATATATATATATATATATATACACAGGGTGACTCATGGTCAATGGCAGGTTAGACATTTACGGAGAATGGGACGTAGGAGTATTTTGAAAATGTGGCTTCTTGGGTAATCAGTTCTGTTCTGTCGATCTAAAATATTTTCAGCGCTGCGGCGCTGCGGCGTTGCCGCTTATATTGAAAAGTAGCAACAACTTTGAAATTTTAAATGAGACACTCTATATAATAGAGTATATAATAATAAAAAATGACATTTTTCGCTTCGATATTTCTTTCCAATTGTTTTTTGTATGATGCGTGAATATTGTAACCTGTGATGAGCACTGATAAGTACAATTTTGAGTCGGGTCAACAAACTGTATTGTGATGAATTGGGTTCTCCAAATTGTATTTATTTTTGTACGATACTTCCCTGTGCCTATCTCAGCGGTTTTCGAGAAATTAATTGTTTTCCTGGTTTTGTTGTCCAAAATAGAGCTTAAATTAAATGTTTATTATTGAGGCATTTAGATTCGTAAAAAGCTGAAATTTTGGGTGTGGCTTACCAATGTCCTGTGTATTAGCTACGTCTAAGTAAATTTGTTCTCCATTATACAGGATGGTTCGAAATTTGTGATTTTCAAGCCTAGAATTAACAATTTGCCTCTTTTCTCCTTCTCGACCCAACGGTACGATAGTATTTAGGCTGTAAGCCCTCGTGGTGTGTTGTTGAAATATAAAAAAAAATCTACACTAATTCTACAACTAATATTCGGTGATGTTACATTACGATTGTCGCCTTGGGGGTTATATTTAACCCTCAGCTTTCTTTTAGTGACCCCATTTCAAGTGCTTTCCTTTCTTCTTCACGTACGTTAGGTAGAAATTGCAGTCATTTTACAAGTTCACAGGCTCAAAAAGCACTATTTTATGCATACGTCAGGTCGAAACGGAAATACTGCTCTTTTGTATAGACTGCTTATTACAGATGCCATATTTTCTTCGTTCAAGGAGTAAATCTAGAATTTTATTTGGATTATATTTGATCCTCGGCTTTCTTTTAGTGGCCAAATTTCAATATTTTCCTTTCTGTTTTACGTACTTTAGGTTTCCTCATAAGAAGTTGCAGTCATTTTACAAGTTCACAGGCTCAAAAAGCACTATTTTATGCACACGTTAGGTCGAAACGTAAATACTGTTGTCTTGTATAGACTGCTTATTACAGATGCCATATTTTCTTCGTTGACGGAGTACATCTAGAATTTCTGAAATACCTTAACTATAAAGTTCATGTAGTTTATCGCCTAAGAGGTACATCTAAAGAAGGTCTTTTACGGCACTTAAATGAAACTTCTTTACTCGGCGGCAGAACTATTATATCCTTAAAGTTCCTTTACGGTATCCTGCATAATAGGATTGACACTTCGGACATCTTGGCTCAGATTTCCATGCTTATGTCACGAATTCCAGGTCCTCATATTTCTTCTCTTGTTCCCAAGCTAGGTCCAATCTCATGCTTATATCTCCTATTTACTTTGAACGTCTAACTTTAACAACTAAGTCAAAATAGTGATATAAACGCGAATTCAATGAAGCGTACTGCTATATCCCCTCTGCTGTACAATATATTTGTCGCAGACATTCCGACAGCACCCCTAAACGTGACATACGCACTGTACGCAGACGACACCACCATCCTCAGCAGCTCCACTCAGCCGACGATAATAACCAAACGAGTTCAGACCGCCGTAGTCGAGCTGCAAGGCTGGTATAGGAAATACCTTCTAGCCATAAACCCCGACAAATGTTCAGCAGTCCTATTTTCCAAGAGGAGACACACACCTCACAAACACGTATCATTAGACAACCGTCTAATTCCCTGGCAAGATTCCGCCAAATACCTCGGGGTTTTCCTCGACAAACACTTAACATGGCGCCACCATGCCCAACACGCCCGACGAAAAGCCACGATGTTCATCTCGAAGCTGTTCCAACTCCTAAATAGAAATTCAAAATTGTCCATGAACAATAAAATGCTCATGTGCAAAGTCATCATCCGGCCAGCCTTGACCTATGCATTCCCTGCATGGGCCACCACGGCCGCAACACACATCAAGACCCTTCAAATCATCCAGAATAAAATTCTGAGAATGGGTACCGGAGCGCCATGGTTTGTCAGAAACAGTCAGATTCACTCTGATCCGAAAATGCATTCGATACTTGAGTTTATAACTCAACTATCCACAACTCAGTTCGCAAAAGCCGCTTCTCACCTAAATGCTCTTCTCCGTAGTGCCACCGCCTACGATGAGGAACTTCCACATAAGCATAAGCGTCCAAAGCTTATACTTACTCGCTAACGCCCCCGCGGCAAAAACAGAATGGAAACATTCAAACCCAAACGTCAAACGTCATTGTGTGAAATCTTTCCGACGGAGGTATGGACTAAGGTCCGGTACTCCTAGGGAGGAAGTTTTGGTGAGTACGAGTCTCACAGTACCTCGATATACCACGCACTACGGTGTCGTGAATGAGGTCTGCATGAGGCATTTCTCCCGCCTGTACCCAAAAAAAACTATATTTCAGCTTTGTTTCACGTACAATTCTTCACCATAAATACCTTATTGAAATCGCTATAGTTATGTGCCAGTTTATATTATATAATTATATATGATATGGTTTATTTGTTATTTTTTATTACTATTCTAAGGTTAAATCATACAATGGTCTTTCTTAATTGTCTATGAATATATGTACTTCTGTTTTGTCTATAATATCCTATAATGGAAACTCTGTTATGTTGGAAGTTTAAATCACTAAATAAAATAAACAAATAAATTACACCTTGCGTAAGTTAAAGACCCATTCGCAAAGGAATTCATTTACTTTAGATGTAAAACTAAAAGAGGCCATTTTTGAGGAGGTACTAAAACTAATTTTTTTACAGTATTGCGTTATTAGATAGTGGGACTAAGTGTGTAACTATTAGAGATTTATAAATAAATAAATTATAATATTATAATTTATAAGTTATAATATTAAAATTATAATTATAAATTTTGTTTTTTCTTTTAATCGTTTAATAATTTCTTTTCTAGCTAGGTAGGTTTCATTTTACTTTCCCCCCGTAAACGTACACTTCATACTATTGTGAAAATCTATTTGTATCCACATTAAATATTTTCCTCTTAAAAACTAATGTTTCATAGAATAATTTTAAGTACGCTATAAAGGCGGCCAATCTTATCAAAAGCATTAAAAACATCCAAGTTATTATATTCTATATGAAATTGCTTCTCTAGTTAAATAAAAATTTGCCCCAATTAATACTTTTTGGTAGAACCCACTTCCACACTGTTTGTTTTAGACCTGACCTGCTACTTTAATTTACGAAAATTTGTCACACCGTTTATTTCCAGATAAGATTTATATATGCGTATTACTGATTTCAAACAATAGCAGTTGGTTTTACTATTTCTAATAAATGATCTGAATTATCGTATTCCTAAAGGTGTAACATAAACTGACAGTGCAGATAGGAGCTTCCACCTGCAAATATGAGCAAAACACTAAATAGTATTCTGGCCAGTGGCGGATTTAGGCTTGCTGCCGCCCTAGGCCCTGTCTGATGCGCCGCCCTTTTTGAATAACAGAATTCAATTCATTTTGATTCAATATTATTATTTAAATAAAATTTTTATTTTATTGAAATATAATTACAAAACAATACAAATAAATATTTAATAAACTCTAACGAAATAAATAATTGGCATTTTTCTTAAATGATAATGTATTGCTCAATTTTTAAATCTCTTCCAGTAACTAACTTGAGGGCTGTTTGCAAGAAGTATTTCTTGTGGTTTGTGCATCCAGAGAGAGAGATTTATGCTTGTTTTTAATTTTTTTTCTAAAAAGCCACCGTGTGCTAATCTGCAAATTTACGAAAAATTTCATTTTTATTTACAAAACGAATTTACCTGCCAAATTATAAACGTGGCAGGTATTTTTCCTTATTAGTTGCTTGGATGATCCGTTTTAGCCAACTCAATCGCACCAGTTTCTGCAAACAAAATAACAAAAAAAAAATTGTCATTGCCTGTGAAGCTTATTGTGTTATTTTTTAAATTTAGTACCCACGCTGCTTTTGTATACGTTTTAGTGTGTATCAAAACTGGAGATTCTAGTTTAACGGGAAATGGAATTATCACCATTTGGAATATTTTCACGAAAATTCGCTACCATAACGCACTTGCTGCACATAAACTCTTTTCAACACTTATTTACTATTGCTGTATCCATACTTTTTGAAAATGAAATAAATATGAACAATACAAAATTTTGGAACTAAAATTTTAATAATTTACGCTGAACATCTGTTTATAGGCATACTTTAAACTACTGAATATTAATGTAGTTTCATTTACCCCAAATTTTCCATATCACAGACAGTGGAGTCTATTTCGAGGTTATATTTAGGGGTCGACAAGACAAGAATTCTTGTCTTGGTAATAACTTCTTGTCTTGTCTTGAGAAAAAATCGAGAAATCTTAAAAAATCTTGTCTTGACGTTTTCTTGACATCTTATATCTTGTCTTGATTCAAGAAATTTCAAGATCTTGAAATTTCTTAATTGACCGGTGACACCTTACATGGTGATTCCCCGCCGGCGAACTTTTAATTGCGCTGCGTCCTAACACGGCAATCTGGTGGTTCCCCGATGTTTATTTGTTTTCTGACAAACGCAAATGACGTCGCGCAGTTGCACGCTTTACCCCGTTTAGTTAAGTAAGGTTATTATTACAAAGTGGTAGTATTTACCTGTTTTGTTATATATTTAATGCCAGTTTGTGAATAGTGGTGGTAAAAAGTAGATAATATTATTATTTTCTTATTTTACCATGAGTGACGGTGTCTCTTCAGTAAACAGTACGTCTGCTGAGCCATTTGGCTCCGATTATGGCTCAGAATTATTACCAACAAGCAATAGACAAAAACGTAAGCGTTATAGTTTTAGTAAATATAAAATGATCAGTGAGACCAACGCGACTACGCCTAATGCAAGTGAGAATGACAAAACTGAAGCCGTAGCTGTCTGCGATAGCGACAGCAAAAGGAAAAAGCAGCAGCATTCACCATTGTAGGATAGTGGTACTCGTGGCAATACTTCCAGAAAGCAATTCTGTAATTTTTTTGAAATTGAGGTGGACACCAGTACCAACGGCAAAAACAAAAAAGATAAATTAGCCAAATCTATACCATGTTTTCAAAAACGTAACAAAAGTGTATACCTGAAAATGAACAATTCTGGGACTTCTGGGTTAAAAAGACACTTAAAATAAAAGCATGGGACGTTATTTGACAAAGAATTTTCTCAAGGAGAGCCTGATCAAAGCAAGGTTCAATGTTCTGCGCCAAGTGGAAGTGGAAGTACTAGTACTAGTATTTTAAATTGGATAAACCGAAGTCAAAGTAAAGAAAATTTAAGTTGAGATTTATTATAATAGTTTGTATAATACCCACTTTAGTGCAGGTCACAGAGCCCTTAATAATAGTTACGAGAAACACAAAAATACTCCGGGGGAGGGGGACAATATACAAACAAAAAATATCGCTTTATTGATAAATTTTTTTCTTAAATTTGTTATAACATAAGGATTGAAAAATATAAAATTATATTTTTCCTTTATAAAAAACTGCGTAAAAAGTCTCAAAACATATAAAAAAACTGGCTTCTAGAACGAAAATATTTTTGTCTATCGGCATGTACTTCTGTCTGTTAATAGGCGCAATAACTTTCGAACGAATTTATATATCATCTTCAAATTTGGTATCTAGGCAGCACCCGACAAAGGAACGCTTCGAATTGTTTTTGGGTAAGATCGCTTCAGGGTGTAGGGGATAAATAAGGGATGATTTGGTGAAAATTGACATTTTGTCAATAAAACTCAAATATTTTCTTGGTGGTCAAGTCATGGGCCCTAAATTCATTCCATGAGACTCTTTTTCTGAAAATAATAAATGATCACAGGCACCGGCGGATTTGCCCTAAGGCCCGGGCCTAGAGCGGCCAGATACTAGGGGCCGCCAATCGTGACAAAAAACACATTATGGTGTATAGCGGGCCGCACTGCACGGTGCAGTCTGCACCGCAAGCCCATTTTACCGTCAAAAGTCTATCAACGATTCTTTGGTCAGCTCGTGCTGACGCATGCAAAAGTGGAAACGAATCGTGGAATGAAATCCATAATGCGTTAGTATCCACACAACAGAAGAGAGCCGTTATATGCGAAGCAAGAGGTATTCCTTTGAAACTGGTACGTTTTGAAACGGCCGTCATTACTGTTTTTTGGGGATGTTTACTGAATCGCATTAACGCCATAAGTACAAAACTTCAGAGTGTGGAAATGGACATTACCATGGTCATAGAACTCTATGAGGCACCAATACTTTTTTTTTTGGCCGAACACGAGATAACTTCGATGATTTAGAAAGTCAAAAAACTGTCTTTGTACAGGAATATGAAAGAGATTTTCGACGCAATCGAAAGCGTAAGCTGCTTCCTGGTGAGACCAACACGGGTGAAGAGATGCAACAAAAGAATGGTCGCGAAAATTTCAGAATCACTACGTTTTTGGTAATAATTAATACATTGTCAGAAGAACTCAAAGTCGAAGAAAAGGCCAGGGCATTGCAAATGGTTTATTCTATCGACTTAGAAGACAATTTTTCAGAAGAATATCTCCCTTTTCGTGATCACTGCAGTATAAAAAATGAGGATTGGAGCAGTGCTGTTAGTTTGTTGAAATAGTTACGAACTGAGGGTCTTCAAACCATTTACCCAAACGTGGATATTGTTCTTCGTATGTGTATGTGTGTACCCTCGCCAGTAACTGTTCTGGAGAGCGATCGTTTTCTTGTTTACGACGAGTTAAACATTATTTACTCACAACAATGACGGAGCAAAGGTTAAACGATCTTGCTTTGCTTAACATAGAAGCTGATTTTTTAAGGAGATTGGATTGCGCAGATTTAATTAATTATTTTGCTGCGCTTAAGTGCAGACGAGTTTTGTAGCACATTGCAAAACATTTATCATATCTTATCTTGTATGAGAATAAACCTGTAGTTAAATAAATAAAACCTAAAACCGTTTTAAATGTTTTATTTAAATGTGCAATTATCCCTGAAACCTCGGAAAATATTACAAACTAGCAGCTATTATTGTTAACTAAATTGCTAAATCGATATTGATAAAAGTTTGGTGCTGAGAAAGATGCTGGTACTTACTACATGGCCTGTGGCCTAGGGCGGCCAAGACTGCAAATTTGCCACTATTCACAAGTACGTGGAAGTTATGATTCAATTTGCAGCACTGTTTTATGTTAACATATTATGAAAAGAGTTAAGCTTTTTGTATGGGGCTCTAATCCATTCCGCAGATTTTATTATTCATCCGGGTACTCTTAGTTTTCATTATATTCTCTCAAACCTCCTACATTAAATTTTTTCTATACATTGGCCATTTAAATGGCTCTCACGGTATAAAATTAGATAGTTAACGGAACTTGCAGATATTTATCTCCAATAGTTTTAGACAAGCCGATAGACCGGTATTGTCATAACATTTACTGAATAGTTTGTTGAACTGCTATCAGCTTAAAATTCCAAACATACATTGATATCATATTTACACACTGATATTTAGGTATAATTTTATGTGTGCTAGTCTATTCAGATACTAGTTTTCAAGTGTTAGTTTATGTGGGTGAGAAATATTCATTATATTTATGTATTCTAAATAATCCACTTCAAACAGGTTTTTTAAGTTTGTATTTGTTATTACCTGCCACAAATTATAGATTTGATAAAAGGTTTTCGAGTTTTTAGAGCGAAAAATTTGCTTTTAATGTTACAGTGGTTATATCTTAAAAACTCCTTTTAACAAGATGTAAATTATGTTTATTTAGTTGTACGCACAAATCGTCACATGTGGAGGTATCGCATCGGCGAGTGAATTTTAAAAACATTTTTCGCTTAACCGTCGTAAAAAGTGTCAAAACATATAGAAAACATGATTTGGGAACGATAAATTTTTGTCTGTCGGTCTGTGTGTCTGTGTGCTTGTAGCCACAATAACTTTAGAACGAATTGAGATATCGTCTTCAAATTCGGTATACAGTTAGCACCCGTCAGACGAACGGCTTGCATTGTTTTAAGGTAAAATCGCTCCAGGGGGTAGGGGATGAAGAGGTGGGGGGTGACTTGGTGAAAATTGATATTTTTTCATTAAAACTTGAGTAATGTAACGTTCTGGTTTTGTTTATTAGAAAACTTGCAATTTCATCAAACATCTGGTATTCTGGAATACAATTAAATTAGGGGTTTAATGTGTGTAGGTATAATATTGGTGAAAGATCAGGTGTTTGCAACAAGAATATAATGACACAAAGCAATACAACAAAAACAGTATAATTCAATTTTCAAGCGTAATTCGAAAAATGACATTAAATAATCGAATTATCATATCACCATAATATGGCTACAT
This sequence comes from Tillus elongatus, assembly GCA_964006375.1. Classification (NCBI taxonomy): domain Eukaryota; kingdom Metazoa; phylum Arthropoda; class Insecta; order Coleoptera; family Cleridae; genus Tillus; species Tillus elongatus. The sequence goes on from OZ023264.1 coordinate 32,251,618, forward strand.
TCGATTAAGTTGATAGCGTGTAAGCCACGTGCAATAATAGGTAAGATAAGATATTACGATAAGACACGGGCACGTGTCTTATCGTAATAAAATAAGTATTAAATAGCACACACCAAATGAGATACTCAATAACATTAGCACTGCATAATTTCGCGAAATCTACACAAACAAAGACAATTCCTCACTTATAAAAACAGTAAATAAATCAATGAACTGACACACATAGCGCTGACTCAACTTAATATGGCTCGATTGGACCAAATGTACGCTTGAGATAAGAAATGTACGGTTCAGAAAAGGTTAGCCTAATGTAATTGTTCTAATTACCCGTTTATCTACACCAGAAGGACCAGAGGAACTGTTCTTTGTATGTACAGATTTATGAATAAATACACGAAGTAACAACAACAATTTAATTCTACAAAATTACCAATTTCAATACTGAGTGAATGCGGGTGTTGTGACCCAATAACAATACAATGAAAAGGGGGACTTATAATTGGAGCTGGGTGCCCGCCGTGATCAGCACGTGGCGGGGTTGCTAATACCTGGGGCTTCGTCCAAAGGGCCAAGGTGGTTTACGTCTCCAGGTGACGACGGTGTATACTTGCGGTGTGTTGATGCCGTGGTTGGCTGGATTTCTGCTGCGTGAGTCCGTCGCTCGTCGAAAGGCTGGCGCTTCCAATACCAAGCCGACGAACATGTCCACGTGTCTATGGAGACAACCGTGGGTCTTGACTCCGTGCCCCGGGTCAGGAGATCTCCCTGCGATGCTCCCTGACCGCTGGAACGCTCACGGAGTTAACTGTGAGGTGACCAAACATAACGAGGTATTATGCTGTGTCTTGACTGCCGCTCTCGGTTCAGCTTGTCTTGAACGACGTTACTGGACGCTGGATGAGAGCGAAGTGATCGAGACTGGGCTCTCTTGTCGCTGCTTCGCTTGATGACACCTGTCGTCGAGATCTGACTGTTGGTTTGTTACCAACTGTTACAGGTGTGCCACACTGCGCCTCTAGTTGCTGTGGGTGGCAGGGGAAGGTTTGCCGACTAAGGATGGGCAGGGTGGACTCGGGGAGATTGAGGGTGATGATTAACAATATCAGGACACAACAAGCGCTTTGGATCCTTTCTTGGGGACGGGTTGTACTCGAGCAGTTTTCCAGTTACTAGTGAATATTACTTTATTGTAAGATGTCTGAAACAGACTAGTCAAGACAGGAGCAAGTTCTGGTGCGAATTTTTTGAGAACAATTGCTGGGATGTCGTCAAGGTCAGAGGCTTTCTTGGTATTAAGAGAAGAGAACATCTTTCGTACCTTTTTAGTTTTGAAAGTCATATCCGTCATGTTATGCGCGACATTTGGAACTGTTTGTGGTTGAACATTTGGAGGTGGGTTAAGAGTAGAATTGCCGGGGAACAACGAGGCAAAAGTTCAGCCTTGCCCAGGGCGGTATAAACAATTTCATCCCCTGATACAAGAAGTTGGAGCGTGCTCTTTCAGAAATTATTGCCAATAGATTTAGCAAGAGTCCAAAAGGGTTTCCTGCCGCTGGAGCTTAAGAGGACTTTGTTTTTGATGTTATTACACGAGTTTTTTGCCTCAGAAAGAATGCGGACAAAGCGGTTTCTTGCGTCGTTAAATGCTTGACGGTTTTCTTGACTGGGATTGTGTAGAAGCTTTTTGTGAGCTTTGACCTTTTCAGGTCTGGCCTTGTCACAGGATTTAGAGAACCAGAGCTTTTAAGTGGCTGCACAGGTTTTCTGTGTACGTGGAATAAATCATTCCATGCCAGCTTGGATAATTTCGGTGGCGTTGTGTGATATATCAGAGGGGTCAGGATGAGAGAAGCAGACAGACGCCCATGGAAATGGGGAAAAGTAATCTCGCTCTCGGGTTGCATTGCGCAGGAAGCAGTGACCATCCCGTGGTCTGAGCGACCCAGGGGGGCGGTGACTGATATCTTATAGCAGTCAGGATTTGTAGTAAGAAGGAGATCCAATGGATTTGAGCTGTGTGTTGGGATGCGAGAAAAGTAAGTAGGTTGCTGGACCATATTGGCTAAAGAATTGCTGACTGCAAAGGCCTCCGCTGCTTTTCCTTGTTGATCGGTTTTTGAAAATCCTAGCCATTCCTTATTATGGACATTGAAGTTACCAAGAATAGTGACCTCGGAGGAAATATATTCATAAATCAGATGGTCGGTTTTTTCAGAAAGGTAGTCAAAGAGCTGGACAAAGTTGTTCTCAGAAGGTGACCGGTAAATGCAACAGATGAATTTAGTTGCAGCCCTGAGAGAGAGTTTTATCCATAGTATGTCTTTTCTTCCAGCTTGTGAATTGGGGAGTCTGGTGCAGGGTAGATTGCTACGGACGTAGCAAAGCTAGATGCGTACGGAAGTATTTATATTTCTAAGGCAAAAAAAAACAAAGAAATGTTCCTTAAGCCGATCGCGGCCACTGGTTTATAGTCCTTTGTTTGCCCTCTGCCTCTAATACACATAAACTATTCCGAAACTTGCCCGGTAAAGTTATAAAGGAAGTTCAGAAACCTCGTTCGGCAATAAAAATGCAATACACAGAAAATTTGTCTGCGACTTAGTCTCCCTCTCGTATTAGTCTCTACCTAAAACTCATTATATAAGGTCATGTAAGCAGGTTAGAATTTTTTATCTTCTGACGACGCTAATCTTGTTAGTGAAACGATCGCCAGGTTTTTAAAAAGATGTGTTGTAGTGATTTTGGTTCTTCAAGTGTACTTATCAGTGCTCATCACAGGTTTCAATCTTCACTTAGCTACGGAAAGTCTCCTTATACAATGTATTTCCTCTATGTCCGAAGAAGTTTTGTTGAAAACTGTTATCGTTTTCCACAAAAATATTCCGTCTACCTCCTACCAACTTATTCAAAAAACTTGTACGATAACACCAGAGCTAGTTAGATATTTAACAAAGGTTGAATTAGCAAAATGAAACTTGCTATTCTCTTCTTTGTCAGTTGATAAATCATTGTGATTTTAAATTATATTTGTTGTTAATGACTAATGCAATTCAATCGATATAATTATTGTCGTGTTGTGCTGCGTTTCTCCTAAGTTCATAGTCAATACCATCTGCTTTATATTTCAGAAACCATTATGGTTTGGTTAAAGGTAGCGTTGATATTAAGCACGATATGTGTAATTACTTATGGCTTGGATAATGGTTTAGCTCTCACACCTCCTATGGGATGGATGCACTGGCAGAGATATCGATGTCTAACAGACTGTGAGGCCTACCCAAACGACTGTATTAGGTAATTCACCGATTAGATAACGTATAGTATAATCAGAAGATAAATAATCGACAAAACATATATTATTCAAAAACAAGCAAAACAAATACTTATATAATTAATCAATTTGTTATCAAAGTAAACGATAAGACACAAGACGTAGATGTAGAGTAATATTTATTTAGTTAAGCTTATTATACTGATTAACAAATACATTTTAAAGATTAAGATTACTAAGTTAATTTTTTAATAGCTTTTAGCGAATTTTCGTAAAGAAATAGGCCGATTCATTCATATAGCACCAGCCAGCAAACTCAGTACATACTATGGTAAGTCTAACAACTAATTATTTACTTGTGCCATAGCTAATATGGGCAAGTGATTCACACAAATGAGAAAAATCAGTGGACCCAAAATTGATTCCAGAGGAACACACGAATTAATTTCATGCTTGTCTGAAGCAATCTTGTTCACTTCTACATATATTTTCCTAATATAAATGTATAAAGTAAGTCAATTCAGAATATTTCCGCCTAACCCCAAGCAGAAAACTTAACACGTATCTTACAAAGATCAAGATTATCAAACGTCCTTGACAGGTCAAAGAGAAAAACCTCTGCATGCTTATTCTTATGAACTTTTTTATTAATATATTCCAAAAACTCAAAGGCAGCACTTTTCGTCGGCCTGTCGAAACGAAACTAATTTTAGATGTCCGCAAAATATTGTACTTTTTGATAATACCTAAAATACAGTTCTGCATCACCCTTTTCATTACTTTTGTAATCATAGTTAAAATTATGATGGGTTTATAATTATAGTAGCGAATATTCATAAGAATTGTATACTATTATTATATGGCATATTAATAAAGTTAATACTTTAAACTTACAGACTTTGAAGATCGATTTTAGAGGTCCTAACACGCGCACATTTGAAGAATTCTTCTTGATTATATTATCAAAAAAATCTTGTGTTCTAATTCGTTTTGAGAAAAATGCCCAAAACTCAATTTTCCATGAATTTAAAGAATTAAATTTTGCTATATCTGTAGATATTGTTAGTCTCTTTAAAAGAAACTTGTATTACAAATTGCATTAAAGTTATACAAAAGATTTCCAGAAGGAAACTTAATTCATATTTAGAAAAGTAAAGTATCTGCCCAATTATAACCGTAGCACTTCTTTTTTTTTATTAATCGCCAGTATGATTTCGCTTTAGTCAACCTAATCAAACCGGTTTTTTCAATATCGACAATAACAAAATTATAATTTCAGACTCAAAGGTGACAAACTTATTTAGGCGTTTTAAACAAAAATGAGATCTTGTTTAAAACATATGAAATCTGTGCACTATTGTTTCTCCAAATATCAAAATAAAACATACAAAAACATACATTCATCGAGCTGGTTTCGATCGCGTAACCTTCTGCTTATGAGGAAAGCGCGATGCCTCTCAGCCATCTAGGCATACGTCAAGTAACGTTTTGTTTGCATCATACATAAGATCAGCTTCATGCCCGGGATATTATATTCAAAGTATACGTAACAATTAATCACAGCATTTTCCCCTTATCTGTAATTAATTGTACGTATATTTTGAAAATAATATCCCGGGCATGAAGTCGATCTAATGTATCATGCAAACAAAACGTTCCTTGACGTATGTCTAGATGGCTGAGAGGCGTCTACATAATTAGTAGTATTACCATTAAAACATATACCACGACTGTTTCGGTCTTATATAACGTCTTATGTTTAAGTTTAAAGATAAAATAAACTATTTTGGAATCATTTTTATAGAGACTTGGCTTGATTTTCTTTACACTTCTACTATATTATGCAAAAGCATAATATATCTATGCTGCGCTAAGACTGTATTTGAGGCCGTTCATAAAGCTACAAATATAGTGTCTTTTAATAATTGATTAAATCCCCCAGTTAAATAACAATCACGTGGCAAATTTTTAATTTCATGTCGTCTGTCACTTTTCATAATTGCGGCCGATATTTCACGATTGTTGGTTCGGATAGTATGTTTTATGTCTGGTATCTATTTAGTTTGGTTACTGTTGATGTATAGTTTATACCTGTTGTATGAATCAATCTACGCGTGGCAGTTAACTACTCTGTCTGTCAGGCATTGGACTTTAACCACTAAGTCGTCTCAGCGCATGTCTTTGGAATTTTATTTTTAATTTGAAAAAACTCTAAATATTGTCCACAAAATTACTTAAAATTCACAACATTCTAGTCACACGTAAAGTCTCATTCCAGTTACTCTGATACTTACAAAAATATAGCGTTTTCAAAAAGTTTTCCCCGATTTTTCACGGGAAAAACTTGAGCATAAAGGCTGATAACGAACTCGACCTCCGTTTTCGCCCAAACAAGGTTTTTGCCAAGTTTGAAGTTTGATTGAAATCAGGGAATCAAATTCACGCTCATCTGAAGAATTTTTTTTATAAGCTTTTCATCGTGACCCCTCTATTAGCGAGTTTTTCTTAATGAAAATTCGCTAAAAAGTGGGTATTCAATTTAAAATAACAAAGATTGTTCCAACTTCCGGTTTAAGCCGAAGTGGCAGAATGGTCAAAATATTTTGCTTCAATAGACCGCATTTTGTTTGTTACATGTACAAAGTGTCAGAGAAAGCGTTTTTTTAAATAAAATCACTTTATTCACAAAATAAAATACATATTCTCCCAATAAATTAACAAAAATATAAATATATCATATTCCATAATCTTACGCTAACCTAATACCTATTTTTACCGGCAAAGCACCATTTTTGGTTTCTGTATTACGGATACATATGCACAATATTATTATTAATTATCATTCATTCTAAATGTAACCTAATTTTGCACCTAAATATTAAGTTTTTCCTTAAAAGTCCTGTACAGTACATATTTTTTATTTCTTAAACAGTTAATGTGGTTTTTTAGTACCTGCATGTGTTCCTCTGGTGATGCAGCTCCCAGTTCTGTTGTGAAGATATATCCTATAGTGGTTGCCACTATTATTGTTACTAGGTTTTGCACAGCTTTACAAAAGCTTTTTTAAAAAGTTAAATAATCTCCGACGTTGGTATCGTTTCTCTGGGTAACAGTTTCAATGAAATGCTGCATCTTGTTAGTGATTTCAACGACATTCGCGTAACACTCGAACCTATGTAGAAAGGTGTCTTGCTGTGTCTTACATATGGTGCATTTGTCATCTGTTGCTCTTCCAATCCTCTGTAGGAAACTTTGGGACATGAACGCCCAATGTGCTGCTTTGTACAGTATTTCTTTTTGTTCACTTGATATATATTTGTTGTGTATGCATTTCCATTTAAGAGAGTCTGTATTCAGTGCTTGTGTGTTAGTCGTGTTTTGGAGTATGAGTTTACCATATAAACTTTTTGATGATACCTCAGGTTGGAGCCATTTTTTCTCTATGTAAGCATCTTCTCGCACAAAACGCTTCATGTGAGGGGCTTGATGCGGTATTCCATTTATGTAGGGTGGATTTGTTACCGTAGCCTTGAAATTCATATAATCAAAGTCAGTACTGTGCTCCCTCTTATATTGCATTGTCCGACGTATAAAAAGCGCGTTTGCTTTAATCCGAGCGTCTTGTAACGCTAGACCACCTTGAAGTTTGGGGAAAATCAGAGTCGTTCTTGCAATTCTGTTTGAGGTTCCTGTCCATAAAAAGTACCCACAGATGATATATATTCGTTTTGCCACCAGCAGAGGTATGGGAAGTACTTGACTCAAATACCAGATTTTGGATAACCCGTAAGTGTTAACAAAGAAGACCCTTTGCATGATTGTCAATTTCCTGTTTCGGTTGTTAAGTAGCGTGGTGCGCACAAGTGATACTGCCGCTTCCCAGTTGGTTCTCATCATTTCATGTAAATTGTTACTGAATTTAATTCCCAGAATCTTGATACTGTCCTCGATTGGAAACCATGTATTCTCAGATACATGTGTGATACTCCTTTGTCTACCTAGTATCATTCCTTTGGACTTAGTTGGATTTAGGACTGCTGCAGATATTTGGCAAAATGTGTTGACTTTTGCATAGATCATTTCCTTATGATTTTTAATGATCAGGTTGATGTCGTCCGCATAAACATGCACTTCAGTAGTTGGTGATTTTAATAGTTGGATCAGTGACTCCAAATAGATGATAATAAACTCATGGATAAGGGACATCCTTGCCTTACAGAACATTTTATCTCTACTCTTGGGCTGTGTCCCCCGTTGATTTGCAGACAGGAAAAACAGTTCGTATACATTTGTCTTATGTTGGTGATAAATCTGTTTGGAAATCCGTATTGTTTTAGTGCCCACCACAAGTACTCATGATTGACTCTATCGAACGCATGGTCCAAGTCCAAGTTTAGGAGGATATGATTATTTCCATGAATATTTGCATTTACTACTTCTTCTCTTAGGCTAAGTAGTGTTGAAAATATGGTTTTGCCTGGAGATGCACACGTTTGTTCATCGCCAACTATTTGGTTTATCAAAGTGCTAAGTCTTGTTTTCATACATCGCATAAATAATTTATAATCTGTGTTGAGTAATGAGATGGGTCTGTACTCACTCAGATTTTTCGGGTTTGCTTGTTTTGGTACAAGGACCATAAGTCCCCCCTTAAAGGCATTTGGCGCGTTCACTCCTTTATTTATCTCGTTTATTATTGTCACAATACTGTCCCTAATTATGTCCCAATATTTTTTGTAAAAATCTACATTTAACCCGTCTGGCCCAGGAAATTTGTTTAATGCACTGTTTTTTATTTCGTTCAGTATTTCCTGTTCTGTTATTTCACGAACTAGCTCGATGCCGTTTCCTGCTTGTAGTTTCTTTTTAAAGTGTTTTTTAAGACCTGGTTAGCTTGCTCAGTGTTAAATTGTCTTCCTTTATATAAATTTGTAAAATATTGACTCATGTTTGGTATTTGCTCTTCATTTTGTGTTGTATTACTTTCTTCCAGGCGAGTTATATTTTTCATTTTGTTTTGTTTCTCTTCTCGCATTATGTGATATATTGATGCCTGCTCATCGAGGATATTTTCTTTTAAGCGACTTCGGATTTTGCAGCCTTCTAGGAGTTTCCTTTGTTGGTCAGTTATAAGGGCTCTATATTTTTTTATCTCTATAAATGTTGCTGGATAATTTGGGTTCCGTTTCATTATTTCTTTTAAACAGTGGTAATAAAATTATATGGTTACTCTCTCAGTTTTTTTTTTATTGAAGCTTGCCATTGAAAGAACGACCTGATTTTTGGTTTTGCGTAGTTGACCCACCATTGTATAACACTTGTATTGCCAGTTTTGTAGAAAAAGTACCTTGACATTAGGGTCTTCTAGGAGCGTGATATTCAATTTTCGAGGTGTTCGTGCAGTGAGGCATCTACTCTGCGACATTCTTAAACTTACCATAATCGCCCTGTGGTCTGTAAATGAGGCCGGATGAATTGAAGTTGTGCCTACCATCTTTGATATTTCTTGCTTAACGTAAATTCTATCTAGCCTAGAGGCTCCCTTTGTATGAAAGTAGGTATATCCTGGTGTTGTATGTTTAAGTGTCCAGACGTCAACCAGGCTTAAGTGTTTAATGGTGTTTTTCAAAACTGGGCAGATGTTGTCGTATGTGTCATTTGACGCGTCGATTCTTTCAGTTAAACAGTTGAAATCACCAGCTAGTATTAGTTTTTTGCCTGGTGTATACAGCGTGGGTAGTTCGCTTATAAATAACTCTTGCCTGGCTCCCTTGTTTTGACTGCCGCTTGGAGGATATATATATATATATATATATATATATATATATATATATATATATATATATATATTTATTATATTGTGGTTGAATATTGTGACGGCCACACCTCTCGATGACTCTAACATTTTGACCTCATTAAAGGCGATACCATTCCTGATTATTATTGTCGTTCTTCTTCTATTTTCATTTATGTTAACGATTGCTTTATACCCACTAATGAAGGAGAAATCACTGATAGCTACTTCTTGCAGTAAGACAATATCGACTTGATGGAGGTAAATAAAACATTTTAACATTTGTAATTGTTAAGTCTGATGATATACCACACATATTTAGGGAACATATCTGATATGATATCATTTGCTGGTTACACGTTGTGCTGTCTGACATTTTGTGTTTACTTTCACTTTAATATGTTGATTCCTCTGAAGACTCCCTTAATAACGTAACCGGCTTTCTAACTCCAGTTTCGAGATCGTCATCTTCTTCATCTGCCCAGTTCACTTTCTTTGCATTTGGTTTCACAGTTTCGCTGCCTGAGTCACTGGAGTCAGCTTTTCCTCTCTTCTGGCCTTTTTTTGTAAGACTGTCTTCGTATTCTGTTATGTCATTTTCTGAAGATAAATGTCGGTTTGTGCATCGTCTACAGTATCTTCATTGGTGTCGACTTCTTTTTTTGTCAATGTTTGAATTACTGCTTCTGGTGTAGTGTCCTTTGCGCCGTTTCCTCCAGGTAAATTTGATTCTAGTCTCTTAGCGACTACATCTTTTTCTAGAGTTCGTCTTACCTCCTTATCGTTTATATTTTCTGTCTGGTTCCTTTCCTCCGTAATATTTGGTGTTTCACTCTGACCGGTAAAAGTGATATCATTGTTCTGCATGGATTCTATCAGCGGTATATTGTTGTCTTAAATAGCCGTTTAAGGCTGATCCATAGTTGGGTGTTCTAAGTCTGTATTGTTGAGAAAAAATACAACCTTTTGCTTCGTGTTCTGTAGATGCACATCGCCTACAGGTTTTCTTTTGACCCAGGTATGTTATCCAGCCCGAGATTCGGACATATGATGGGATCGACCTATGTATTTCCATCTTAACAACTTTTATATAATTATAACATGCAAACGGTAGGTTTTTCGAGGAGTCGTTTTTTATTTCTTCCGCAACACCATGTGAGGATAACGCCTTTTTAATTTCAGAGTCAGGCATTTCAATTGGCATTCTGTGTATCCTTACTATGTTTTTTTGGCTCTCATTGGATAATTTTATTTGGTAAGTTTTTCCATTTGCCCCCGTATACTCTAAATTATTTTCCCATTTTTGGAAAATATCTTCTGAAATTTCTGCGTTCGCAACTTTAATCATTACCTTGTTATTTCCGTGCATTCCAATTGAGATTATATCTTGTACTTGCATCTTCATTTTATCTTGTATAAAAGTATGTGTTTCGTATGCAGATATTTTATATTCCATGTTCATAAGCTCCAGACTTAAAGTATTCGTTCTCATCTTTACAATTTATTTAAGGCACTGTATCACACGCGATAACAGACGTCTATCAGACGTCCTTACCGTGCCACAGCACAGCACAGCACGAACTCAGCGTTGAGTGGTTCCTGAAATATGTATCGTGTAAGTTACCGGTTGTACACCCTTTAATAAAAATTGCCTATATGTACAGCCAAAAGTGCTATACTTATATGTACTTTACACACTGTATAAGTGTACAACCATGATATAAATAAATAAATAAATAAATAATAAAATAAATAAATAAATAAATAAATAAATAAATAAATAAATAAATAAATAAATAAATAAATAAATAAATAAATAAATAAATAAATAAATAAATAAATAAATAAATAAATAAATAAATAAATAAATAAATAAATAAATAAACAAAGAAAAAACAAATAAGGTAAATAATAAAAATAAAAAAATATATACAAAATATTTTTAGAATTTGAAGTTGATTCAATATATAACACGTTAATGAACTACCAATTAAAATCAGCTATTAGTACCTACAAATCCAGTAAAAGATATATCTACCTTTAAATCTTGGACGTGTCTGGTTTTAAATTGTTCTATATTGGCTAACATATAGAAAAAGCATAACATAATTTATCATACATGACAGTACCTACAAAAATATTTATATTATTAGTTTTTTAATTTTTTTAGCGAAAACCTATTTCGCAGAACGGCTGATCTGATGGTATCCGAAGGCTATAGAGATGTTGGATATGAATACGTTATGATTGATGACTGCTGGATGGAAAAAACAAGAGATGCCAATAACAGACTTCAACCTGATCATAAGAGGTTTCCTAGTGGCATAAAGGCATTGGCAGATTACGTAAGTCAAATTGAATGTTTCCTAAACAATAACTAGCAAAGTAATTTATTTTTAAAAAGCATTTAGCTACTTATTTCGGTTGCCCTTACTTTTACATTTCTTTAATTAGTCATTACATCTGTAGCTAAACGATCTCTTTTACACACACAAGCGAAATGTAATGAGTACAATACATTTTACCATCAATATGAAAAATAAACTATACTATACATAAGGCAACTTACTTTGTCTCCTAAGAATATCCTATACCTATTTCAACTTACTTATCTTACATTTAAATAGCTACTTTTCATAAACAATTTCTCAAATGCATGTTAATTTTTTCGGTCAATATAATATGTCACTCAAATGATTTACAAATGGTTACAAAAACTATTGACGACTAAATGATTTAATAGATACAGCTTTGTTTGTCCTTAATGTCTTTTTCTCATTTTAGCGAATTTTTATTAATGAAAATTTGCTAAAATGAGAAAAACACATTAAGGTCCAATAGGATAAACAAAGCTGCATATATTAAATCATTTAGTCGTCAATAGTTTTTGTAACCATTTGTAAATCATTTGAGTGACATGTTAGAGAGGTCACGATGAAAAGCTTTTGAAAAAATTTCTTCAGGTGAGCCGAATTTGGGTCCCTAGAACCCAAAACCAACGTTAAATTTTATATATATATATATATATATATATATATATATATATATATATATATATATATATATATATATATATATATATATATATATATATATACATATAAAGTGTGTCCCAAATTCGATGGGAATGTATTGCTATCTCCGTCATTATTACAAATAGGAAGACGGTTAAATGAAATTAGTAATATTTTGTAGAATTTCATGCTCGTTCCAAATATGACTTGTATTTTGCCCTGCCTCTTTTCGTTTTCGAGTTATTTTGAAAAAATCAAAATTTGTCGATTTTTTGTCTTCAATATCTAAGTAGACGTTGATCTGACATGTCTAAGACTTGCACATTATCAGGACACTTTTTACAGAGTAATCTTTTTGTGCTATTCACAACTTTGGATTGTCAATTGTTTTTGAACTGCAGGTATCAACGTTTGTTTTTATTATGGCAGCCATATTGGATTTTTTGCTCATGTGATAGCCTGTAAAAAGAACTTTCTAATGATGTACCACATGCTTGAGACATCTTGTAATTCCACTGACAATTTTGAGAAAAATCGTTTTGAGGATAGTAGGCTATGAAATCCAACACCAGAAAACAAATGACAAAAAAGTGTTCAAAAAGCAGTAGACCAAGGAATCTAACAATAGACTTTACTTTTAACATAATTTTCCGTAGTGATTCGCGAAAAAAATTTATTTTGATTCAATTTACAATACTTTATTAGGTAATAATGCTAGGTAATATTATGCGAAACAGTTTAAAAACGAAACCTGGCAATAACAAATAGAAACTTAAACTCCACAAAACAACACAATTAGAAACGGAACTCAACAAATAATAAAATAGAAACTTAAAAATACACTTAATAGAAACTTGTTCAATGCACTTTATACACCTTTTTGAAACATACCTGCAAACTCTGGTGAGGGTGTTTTGGTTAATATGATTTATAGCTTTCGTGATTCTGTTTCAATTCATTGATATTTTGTGGTGGATCGAATTTATACACATCATTCTTCAGAGTAGCCGAAAAATAAAAATCCATGGATGTTATATCAGGACTTCGAGCACACCAATGAACCGGCCCATTATTACAAATTACAGGACTATTAAAAGTGTGGTACAAAAATTCTTTGACGATCCTAGCATTGTGAGCTGGACCACCGTCTTGTTGGTACCAAATCTCGTCTAAATTATCATGAACTCTTCCAATTGTTCGTAAGATATTTTTCAATAGATTAAGATACCTTTCCCCGGTTAAATTATTTTCAAAAAAGAACGGACCAACAATAAAGTTACCTGATTTTTTTTTAAATGAACTGTCTAATCTACAAATAAAAATAACAGTTTTTTTATCTAATAAGCTGCACCAGACCTTAATACCAAATCTACCTTGCAATCGTCTTTCTTCCTTTAGATGGGGATTTTCATTTGCCCAATAATACCTATCATGGCAATTATACACACCACAATTTGTAAATCTGGATTCATCAGTCCATATTATTTTCAAATGAAAAATTTCATTTTGCTGACATTGTCTTTGATACCATCTGCAGAATTGAAGTCGCTTAGGGTAATCGTCAACATTTAAGCCTTGTACGATTGTAGGTTTGCATGGATGGTAATGACATTGTTTTAATACACAATGTACCGTACTTTTTGGAAGGTCAATTTGTTCAGCATAAAACCGCACAGACTGCGGAGGGGTTTCGTTTGAAACCTGTAAGACGACATTATTTCTTTCTTCATTTCTAGGCATTGGTAGTTTCTTTGCGTGGAAGCTACCGTCGTTCAATAGATTGGTCACTATCCTGCGAAATAGTTTGGTGTTTGATTGTTGTGTTTCTGGTTAGTTGTTTTGATATAAATTTGCAGCTGCCTCAGTATTTCGGTTAGTACGAATATCCAACATGTCAAAATATTCTTCGTTACTGAACATATTGTTGAATAATATTTAAAGTAAACAGGAAACAAACTATTTAGTACAAAATTGTAAGCAACGTGTTAAATACACCTCAAATTGTTCAGATAATTAAGAATGCCAGTATCCTTAATTTTCGCGATAGTGTCATATGCATAGCAACCTTTCTTCTGTTTTTTCCGTTGACTTGCGATTAAAAATCAAACAATTTTCAAAGGCGTCTTCGTAAATCATTAATCTGCTTTTTATTGAGTCCTGTTAGTACATTTAGTTATTTACTAGGTTTACCTATTTAATTAAATTATAACAATTTTTTAGGATAATGTTGTAATGTAAAATATCATTTGTAATAATGGGCCGATTCATTGATGTGCTCAAAGTTCCTATTTTTAATCGTGAATTATTACGGAAAATTATGTTAAAAGTAGAATACTATTGTTAGACTCCATGGCCTACTACTTTTTGAAAACTTTTTTGTAATTTGTTTTCTGGTATTGGATTTCATAGCCTACTATCCTCAAAACGGGTTTTCTCAAAATTGTCAGTGCAATTACAAGATTTCTCAAGCATGTTGTACATCATTGGAAAGCTCTTTTTACAGGCTATCACATAAGTAAAAATTCAATATGGCTGCCATCATAAAAACAAACGTTGATACCTGTAGCCCAAAAACAAATGACAATCCAAAGTTACGAATAGCACAAAAAGATTACTACTATTTTTCAAGTTATACGAAATTTAATTCCCGGAAAACTAAGATTACAATTATTTAACAAAACTGGATTTTGGAACATTGGATCTGTAGGATGTCAATTTACCATAAAAAAAATAGAACCACACACACAAATATATATATATATATATATATATATATATATATATATATATATATATATATATCTGCGTGTGTGTGTGTATACTGTGTTTCACTTTAATATGCAACATTTTAAGATTCGGTTTTTCCATAGCCTACTACGCTAACAAATAAGACTTCAAAAATGACAAAAGCATATTAGGTATTCTTTTACAAAAACAAATATCTCTATCGATTTAGGTACATCTGTAAACCACAAATCCCAAGTTTCAAAATCATAACTTATACCGAGTGTTCACAACGTTAGTACAAAAAGTGAAAAAATCGACTTTTTTACAGGGCTCTGTGTAAACTCTACTGAGGGTCTTAGGTATTAGGTTTCCAATGGATTAAGAGTCACCTACTGCATCAGTTCACACAATATCATCCTCATATCTTATATAGAGTGTTCATAATAAATACGGACATATAGCCTTTTGCAATGTATTACCCAATTTGGACTTTCATCGGACCAGGATCTTAAATTTTGGGAAGACAGCATTATTTCTGAAAGTATCTAAATAAAGATTGGAACCTGAGATGAACACTGATAAGTACACTTGGAGAACCCAAATCATCACAATACACCTTTTTAAAGACCTGACGATCGTTGTACTAACAAAGTTAGTTCAGAAGATGGAAAAATATATTTTTCATCTTTTTTTCTCCTTCAAGGCTCGTCTGCGTCTTTGCCGCCCCGATAACACCTCAGCCTTTGCCTTATTGTACACACCCTTTGTCTCTATTCCAACCATTCCAAAATCACTGTGCCTTGAACTAGTCTACACAGCAATTGGTAGGGTGAAGTTTTATATTGCTATGTCTCCGGTCTAGGCTGTCCGTAGATCAGTTGTCTTTTGCGGTCCAGAGCTTTACACTCGCACGAGATGTGCTGGACTGATTCGTCCCCCTCTCCGCAGAGTCTGCATGCCAGGTCCCTCTCGAACCGCCCCATTTTATACAGGTGTTTCTTGACGGCCATGTGTCCCGAGACCTGTTATATTCCTGAACTGTCCTCTGCTAAGATTTTGCAGCTCTACAGCTCTCTTTGAACTGGGTTCCTCAATTACTGACTTCCCATGTCTGAGCCCTGTGCAGTCTGCCCAGTACAACTAGGATTTGTTTCTGACCCAAGACTTAATGGCTCCCCTGGCAGAGCTCTTTGTCATGCCCAGAGCCGGTTCTGGTCCCATAAATGGTTCTGTTGACCATCTCTTCGCGAAACTGTCAGCTTTGTCATTGCCTTTGACCCCCGAGTTACCCGGCACACAGATGAGGGTGACCTCATTCTGCCCAGCCAGGTCTCTCGTCTCGTCTCGGCATATTTTTTATCTTACTTACCAGTGCTCATCGCAGGTTTCAAACTTCACTTAGCTACTTTAAGAAATAATGGAGTGGTGTCTTCGCAAAATTTACGATGCTGGTCCGATCGAAGTCCAAATTGGGTAATACAATGCAAAAGGGTTTGTTTCCGTATTTATCATGAACACTCTGTGTAAGATATAAGGATGATATTGTGTGAATTGATACACAAGGTAACTTCCAATCCACTGACATTCTAATATCTGCAAGACACTCAGTAGTGTTTACACAGGCACTCCAAAAAAGTCTTTTTTGATTTTTTTGCACTCAAATTGTGAACACGCTGTATAAGTTATGATATTGAAATTTTGAATTTGTGGCTTAGAGATGTGCCTAAATCGAGAGACATATTGTTTTTTTTTCGTAAAAAATGCCCAATATCGTTTAGTCATTATTGGTGTCTTAGTTGTTATCGTAGTAGGTTATGAAAAACGCGATTCTTAAAATAATGCATACCAGGATGTGGAGCTTTTGGTGTACTTTATTTAAGGAATTTTTTTCCTGAAAAGCCGCAGACCCGTTATGAAATAATAAATTGTCGCCAATTAAAGTGTAACACAATATATATATATATATATATATATATATATATATATATATATATATATATATATATATATATATATATATAGGGTGGCGCATTGAAAACGAAACAGACCAATTTTTTGCGTCCAGAGAATATTTTTTTAAGAAACGCTGAAACACGTCAATTTTATAATTGAGGGGGACATATTTTGACATAAAATTTAACTTTATCACATCAGCCTCTTAAGGGTGGTGATAAGAACCCTTATTTTTTAAATAGTGAACATGGGTCGAGTGTTAAATCATTTGAAAGCTCTTTCTTTTATGAATTCAGCACACTAATTTTTTTGAAAGTTTTATCAACTCATTTAAAAATTATTCACAGTTGAATATGCGAAAACGCATTTCACTCATTCCGATCAGAAATGTGCTGATAGTCAATGTTTTGTTGGTTTGTAAACAAAAAATTGACTATCAGATTATTTCTTATCGGAATGAGGGAAATGCGGTTTATTATTTCAGTTTATCGGTCGGTTTGATACTTGGTAGTACTACCGAAAATTAATTTCACAATGGTGTATTCTGTAGAAGAAAGAATTGAAATAATTACTCTTTTTTTCAAAAACGATGACTGTGCCAACCGTACCGCAAATTTGTTTAATGAACGACATCCGAACAGACATGTGAACAGAAAATACATTTTGGAGTTAGTTGCAAAGAAATGAGACTACTGAGATTGAAGTTTTAGGACAAATGCTGCAGACCCAACTTTGAGCACGAGAAAATTGGTCACTGTTTCAAACAGCAAAAGAAGAACTATTCCGCGAATATTGAAGCATCATAAATTTCACCCGTATAAAATTCATCTTGTACAACAACTGAATGAAGATGATTTTGATCGGCGGCTGGAGTTTTGTGAAGGTATGACTGCACGAATAGCTGATAACGGGAACTTTCTGTTCAATATCTGTTTTTCAGACGAGTGTACGTTTTTATTAAACTCTACAGTCAATCGTCATAATTGGCGTTATTGGGCAGATAATAATCCAAGACATTTTTACGAAGTCCACACTCAAACTCCACAGAAATTGAATGTCTGGACTGGCATTTTTGGAGACCGTTTAATCGGACCAATTTTTCTTGATGGCAATTTGAGTGGCGAAACGTATTTGGAGTTACTAGAAGATATCGTTTACCCTCTACTTATTTAGATTGGAAATGATGATCGTTATCAAGAAAATCAATTGCGTTTCAACAAGATGGAGTTCCTCCGCATTTTATACAACGTGTTAGGGAGTTTTTGAACAGAAAGGTTCCAGAGCAATGGATCGGGCGTAGACGTGCTATTGAGTGGCCCCCTAGATCACCGGATTTAACTCCTTTAGACTTCTTTCTATGGGGCCATTTAAAGAGTAGAATTTTCGCAACAGAACCGGAGTCTCTGGAAGAATTACGACGATGCATTGTTGAATAATTCCGTCTAATAACTCCACAAATGCTGCAAAATGTCAGAGCTCGTTTTGAACAAAATTTGTACTTTTGTATGGAAGCTGGTGGTCAACAATTTGAACACTTACTTAACTGAATAAACATTTTTGACCGTTTGGTTTTGTTTTTTAGTTTCTTTAACGAAAAATTGACTAATTAGTGCATTTCTTATCACAATGAATGAAATACGTTCTTGCAACTCTAACTGTGAATAATTCTTAAACGAGTTGATAAAACTTACAAAAAAAATTAGTGTTCTGAATTCAGAAAAGAAAGAGCTTTCAAATGATGTAACACTCGACCCATGTCCCCTGTTTAAAATATAAGGGTTATTATCACCACCCTTAAGGGGTTGATGTGACAAAGTTGAGTTTTATGCCAAAACATGTCCCCCGCAATATTAAAATAGACGTGTTTCAGCGTTTCTTAAAAAAAATTCTCTGGACGCAAATCGGTCTGTTTCGTTTTCAATGCGCCACCCTGTATATATATATATATATATATATATATATATATATATATATATATATATATATATATATATATATTATTAACCTATTACTCAGGACTCAAGGGTCCTGGGTTCGAATCCCAGTAGAACCGTTAAATTATTTTTCAGTATATATTATAAATTAATATCAACCGAGCGTGTAGCATTGTGTTTTGGCAAGTTGGATGTCTGCACGTTCCACCCTTCGAATGGGGTGTAAATAAAACCGTCGTCTACCATCTGATATTGGGCTCGTTAGATATCCCTACCCTCTCAACAGACAGATACTTGTTCGGCAAAATTTTCAGAATAGTGAGGTGAAACTGCTCCCGGCGTCGTTGATTGGTCGTATTGGCAAAAATAGAAATCAAATACAATATAATATATAATATAGAAATATCTGCTCCGATGTGACAACAAACCGTTAGAGATAATTTACTTTGTAGCAAAATAAAAGTTTTAAAGTAAATGACAGAGTAAGTTAATTAGAGCTTGCAAGATTTTTTATGAAAATTCGCATTTGCTGTGTTCGGATTTTAGTTTATTAGTTAAGTTCCTTGTACAGTATCTAACTTAAACTTTACTTTTAGTTGCTTTCAAAACTTTACCAACTTTTACAATATATTTACCAGAAAGATTCTAACCAAATTAAGTTTTTCAATATATTTTTTCTTTTCAAGATACATTCCAAAGGCTTGAAATTTGGGATCTATGGCGATTATGGTACAAAAACATGTGCTGGTTATCCTGGAAGCTTGGGATATTTAAAAATTGATGCAGACACGTTTGCAGAATGGGGTGTAGACTATCTAAAATTTGATGGATGTCATGCTGAGCTATTTACAAATAATTTTGAGGAAGGCAAGAATTTTTCTGATTTGTTACTATTTTGAGAACATTTAGTAATATTAATAGTAATGTTTGTGGAAAAAAATTCTCCAACATGTTTTAAACACAAAGTCAGAGACTTGAGATGAATTTTTTTGAAAGTGTTACAAAGGTTGTTTGTGAAATTTTGGTGAAGTAACAGTAATGGTGTTAATTTGGTAGAGTACCTCGTGTTACATTTTTACTCGTTCATTGTATTAAAATCATGGTCTATTCAATCCAGGAACGTGTCGAAATTATTGAGTTATTTTTCCGAAATTGCCAATGCCTGAGTAGAAAGATGCAGTTGTTCAACCAGCAACACCCTGACAAAGTAATTAGGTACTAACGTTTTAGGCCTAGTCGAAAAGCTTCGAAATACTGGTCTATCGCAATATAAAAAAAGTCTGGACGCAGCAAGGGCATTATGGTAGTGAATATTCATTAAAATGTTTTTAATAGGAAATATATTTTTTTAAGAAAGCTTGCATCAAATTTGGTTATCAGTATAACCTATATAGGAGAAACAATGTACCATATTTCATTAAAATAACTTTATTGTTTGAAAATGTACAAAAATCTTCCGAAAATAAACTTACAATGTGCTCAAAAAACTGGTTTCCTGGCCAACGAACCTTAGGTTAATAGTAAATTAAGCTATCGAAAGAAACATTTTATGAAAAATCACTACCATAACGCACTTGCTGAGTCGAGAATTTATTTTCATACAAACATGCATTATTTTTCGATGGAAAATGCAAATATTGCATTAATATAAGGCGTGTTCGATTAGGAAAAACAAATTGCATGACCAGCGACTTATGGGCCACCATCTAGATATCGTATAATTAACATATAAAATTTTTTCTCATGTCTTGTATAATAATGAATATATTGAGCTTTACCCTAGAAATGCGCCACCCTGTATATATGCAAACAGATGAAAACTGAAATTAACCCGGATATGGGTTCTATGGGGCCTAGTTCGCGCTCATTTGAAGAAATCTTTTCAAAAATCAAATGTCACTAAAATTGTATCCAACACTATGAGTAAAATTGTGATGGCCAAAAATAAATATGAATATAAGAAGAAGAGCATGCCTACATTTGTATTACAAATGCCAGAAAACAAAATACTTATTTACATGTCACTTTGAAAGTAGATCTGACATTTATCACAATAATTTGTAAGTTGTATATGAGATGTACTGTTGCCGTGCACTGTTATGCACTATTGTTTTACGCCTTATAAGATTATTTTTTTTAATACGAAAGCTTATTTTACTGTTTAAACATTTTTCGTTCCCTTAACCTGAAATGGTTTTCGTCTCATTTAACGTTATTTCATTATAGCGTCACAGTAGGTTTTATAATCTAGAAATTATTCTATTTTGTGTGAATTTTTCATTGCAGTTTTATTTTCCTTCAATTATAAATGACAATTTTAAGTAAATTCCTATATTTTCTGTGCCCAATGTGTTGAACGGATGCGAAACGGGAGAAGGAAATCTCATTTAAAGTTAAAATGACGAAGAGAACTTTATTCGAGGCACGAGCGTTGTTTTCATTTTTTCTTATATTAATAACATTTATAGGTAAATTAGCAGATTAGCGTATTGTTCGTTTTTTTGAAAAAAAAAATTCAGAAACATGCTTAGAGGAACCCATCGGACCAATGCTATGATCTCAACTCCACAATACATTTAAGAGACCTAAAGTAAATTTGAGGTTCTGTGCAAGGTAATCATGCTACAACGGAGCTAGAAATGCAAACTGTAAAAAACTCACCTTACAGAAGTCCATAGTAAGGAGAAACTACTTACCAACACCGTTTCTCCATAAAAAACTTCTACTTTGCCCAATTGAAAAAAGAACCTAAATAATATGCGTAATCTGATTCGTTATTAGAATTAAATACATAACTGAAACTGCTACCAAAGCATCACATAAAGAGTCTATTTTAAATTAATTTTCTGCGAATAATTTAATAAAATAAAGAACAATGAAGACTGTAGCTGAAACTTAAGGCTTTTTAACTTCTTACGACATTTATGCTGCATAACTGTATTCACTTAGGTACTCTATCTAGAACATGTCAATTTTGACGTTTCGAATCGCGACTTTTTTGACGTTTTAAGAAGAAAAATTAAAAAGCTTATAACTTTTTTTTATTTTAACGTAGCGATTCAAATTTTGGTGCATAGTTTTCTTTTTATGATATAAACCCTCGTACCCAATATGGTTGCCCTAACTTTGTTATTTCTGGAGATATAAAAATTTTACGAAAGAAAACGCAAGATTTTCCGGGAAAAACTAGTCCGATTTTCCTGGCTAACAAACCAATCCAAGCGACTTGCGAAAGGCAGGTACTCGCCAAGTTTTATCGAAATCGGTTCATTCTTTTTTAAGTTATCGGTGTGACACATGAATATATATATATATATATATATATATATATATATATATATATATATATATATATATATATATATATAAACATATAAAGTCTGAAACCGACCTTGGATTTGGGTTCCAGGGGTCCTAAATAGCGCTCATTTGAAAAAAAATTGTCATAATTCAAAAGTCGCGATCTTCTCATTAGTAAATTTTTTTAAAGAAAATTCACTAAAACGCCTACAACACGGCCTGTGAGAAATGAAGATGTAGAAGTAGCAATTTTGAGACACGCCATGATGGATTTCACTTTGAGCACAATAAGGTTCCGGGCGTAAACCTTATAACTTCAACATAGTTACAACGTGTGGATTACTTCCACATCGTCACAACGTGTGGAAGTATCGCATCGGCGATAAAAATGGCTTTTTTTTCGCTTAAACTCCGTAAAAAGTATGAAAACGTATGTAAAACATGATTTGGGAACGAATTCTTTTTTGTCTGTCGGTCTGTATGTCTGTCTGTTTGTACTTTAGAACGAATTGAGATATCGTCTTCAAATCTGGTATACAGTTAGCATTCAACAAAGGAACGGCTCGGATTGTTTTTGGATAAAATCCCCTTAGGGGGTAGGGGATGAATGGGGGGTGATTTGGTGGAATTTTTGACATTTTTGTGTGTGTTAAAACTCGAATAATATAACGTTTTAGGGTTTATTTACTAGAAAACTTTTAAATTCATCAAACATCTAGTATTCTGTGCTGAAATTAAATTAGGTGTTCAATGTGTGTGGCTGGAATATTGTTGACCAAAATTTCGAAATTATTATTTTGCTAAAACTGCGTAAGAAGTCTCAAAACATATCAAAAACCTAATTCTGCGACGATTTTTTTTGTCTGTCGGCTTGTAGGTCTGTCTGTTAATAGGCGCAATAATTTTCGAACGAATTGAGGTATATTCAAATTTGGTATCCGGTTAGCACACGACAAAGGAACGCTTAGAATTGATTTTGAGTAAGATCGCTTCAGGGGGTAGGGGATAAATAAAGGGTGATTTGGTAAAAATTGATATTTTTCAATAACGCTCGAGTAATATAACGTTTCAAAAGTTTATGGGTACAGAAATACAAACATTTTCTTTGTGATCAAGTCATGGAACCTAAATTCATTCCATGAGAAAGTCTGTCTGAAGAGAATAAATTATCACAGCTATGTGGAAGTAATGATTCAATTTGCAGCACTATTTTTGTCATTTTTCAGATTTTATATAAACTAAAACGTTCTCCAAAGATATTTTTTGATATAGGTATACCTGTTTTATATAACTAAGTTACTTTATATTATTCTTAAACCTTGAAAAACTTGTGGAGAAGGTACGACGTAAAGTTAGCCTATGCAACACTTTTTTCATCGGTATTCAAATTACTAACTGGTAATTCTCTAAATAAATTAAAATTAGTTTTAGGCTGCTTTTGATTTTAAAATGAAAATTTTTCAGGTTATGCTGAAATGGGCAATTTCCTAAATAAGACTGGAAGGCCCATTGCGTTTTCCTGTAGTTGGCCTGCATATCAAGAACCGAAAAATATAATGGTAAATATTTAGTTTTATCATATGCTTCCATACTATACAGTCTTATATAGTACCGTAAAAATGTATTGTTGTTAATTATATGACCAGTATAACACCTGCGTATTTTTTCATCTAATGATAAAATACACAATTTGCACAAAAACATTTTCTACCAGTTAACGGTTCAGCTAATTAAGATAATTTATATCTATGTAGCTATGTGCGAAAACAAACTTTGTGAATAGAAAACAAAACTGTTTAAAATATTCATCTACTTTTAGATCTTTTATAGTTTAATTTTTGTAATGAAGCAAGCAGGTACCTACTGCGAGAATGTTATTTGTTTTGCAACTTAATTATTTAAAAATAGATAGCTACATAATTTTTTAGAATATTAAAATTTAAACCGCAGTCTTTTAAATTTCTTCTTTACTTCATTTGCTAAATGACTTTATTATTCATTTGGAAGCGCTCAATTCTGCCAATATGAAGATTTGTTCAAAGTTTAAAAATTTATTTAATTAAGGACGATTAAAAAATGTAAATTTATTTTTCTCATAGGAAGATAAGTGATGCAAGTGCAGCCTAGAAATTCAAAAGTTATATATATATATATATATATATATATATATATATATATATATATATATATATATATATATATATATATATGTATATATATAGTGGCGTATTGAAAACGAAACAGACCGATTTGCGTCCAGAGAATTTTTTTTCTAAGAACCGCTGAAACACGTCAATTTTAATATTGAGGGGGACATGTTTTGACATAAAACTCAACTTTATCACATCAACCCCTTAAAGGTGGTGATAACAACCCTTATATTTTAAATAGGAAACATGAGTCGAGTATTACATCATTTGAAAGCTCTTTCTTTTCTGAATTCAGCACACAAATCTTTTTGGAAGTTTTATCAACTCGTTTAAAAATTATTAACAGTTGGAGTTGCAAGAACGTATTTCATTCATTGTGATAAGAAATGCATTAATTAGTCAATTTTTCGTTAAAAAAACTAAAAAACAAAACCAAACGTTCAAAAATGTTTAATCAGTTAAGTAAGTGTTCAAATTGTTGACCACCAGCTTCCATACAAAAGTACAAATTTTGTTCAACACGAGCTCTGACATTCTGAAGCATTTGTGGAGTTATTAGACGGCATTTTTCAACAATGCGTCGTCATAATTCTTCCAGAGACTCCGGTTCTGTTGCGTTAATTCTACTCTTTAAATGGCTCCATAGAAAAAAGTCTAAAGGAGTTAAATTCGGTGATCTAGGGGGCCACTCAATAGCACCTCTACGCCCAATCCATTGCTCTGGAAACTCTCTGTTCAAGAACTCCCTAACACATTGTGAAAAAATGCGGAGGAGCTCCATCTTGTTGAAACACTGATTGATTTTCTTGATAGCGATCATCATTTTCAACAATGTCAATTAGCAGAGTGTAAACGATGTCTTCTAGTAACTCCAAATACGTTTTGCCACTCAAATTGCCATCAGGAAAAATTGATCCGATTAAACGGTCTACAAAAATGCCAGCCCAGACATTCAATTGCTGTGGAGTTTGGGCGTGGATTCCGTGAAAATTTTTTGGATTATTATCTGCCCAATAACGACAATTATGACGATTGACTGTAGAGTTTAATAAAAACGTACACTCGTCTGAAGAAACAGATATTGAACAGAAAGTTCCCGTTATCAGCTATTCGTGCAGTCATAACTTCACAAAACTCCAGCCGCCGGTCAAAATCATCTTCATTCAGTTGTTGTACAAGATGAATTTTACACGGGTGAACCCCAATGCATTAAGGCACGAGCCGCTACTGCAAAACAGGAGCAAAAGTCGGCCATTTATGAAATTTTGTATTTTTTTAATCGATTTTTGGCACATTTGGGTGCGATGTTGTTGGACATCTGGTACAATAGATGAAAATTTTTGGTCAACCTTTTTCGTATAGTTTTGACTTCAATTTTCAAGAATTGAAAAATTTACCGCTGAAGATGGTTACCTAGTTAGCCGAAACGCGTAGGGATTTAAATAAAATTTATTGTCTGGATCAGAAGTGTTTCATTGAGTGTTTAATTTATCATTTATCAGAATCGCCAAGAATACTGCTGAAATTTCATCTTTCGATCCTAAGGTTTGAAACCATTGTTTGTGAGACGGAAACAGAAATAGTCGATGAAATTACAGTTGCTTCTTTCTAACTAAGTAAAGTCTAAGTAAAGTCTTTCTAACTAAGTAAAGATTGGAGTCAGTGCTCAACATCAGTGCTCATCACCAGTGCTCATCGCCAGTGATTTGGGTTCCCTCTGGTTTATACTGATAAATACACTTGGAGAACCCAAATCACCACAACACATCTTTTTAAAAACCTGATGATCGTTTCACTAACAAAGTTAGCGTCATCAGAGGATGAAAAATTCCAACTACTTTCTACTAAAACATCACCTTTTATATTAAGTCTTGGGTAAAAAACAATATCGAGAGGGAGATTAAATTACAGGTAAACTTTCTGTGTATTGCATTTTAAATGCCGGACGAGGTTTTTTTACATCCTGTATCACTTTACCTGACAGGTTTCAGAATGTTTATCTGCTTCAAAGACAGAGCGCAAACAGAGGACTGCAAACCAGTGGCGGGGCTTGATTTAAAGAAGCTTTATTTTTTATTGCCGTAGAAATATAAATACTTTCGTACGCAAGAGCTTCGCTGGCTGTCTAATATTTTTGATAAGGTTCTTATCAAAATTATTTTTGTTATATACTGTCTAATATTTTTGATAAGTTTCTTATCAAAAATATTAGACAGTATAGAAGCAAGTGTTTTACTAGAAAGTAGTTAGAATTTGTCATCCTCTGATGACGCTGGCTTTGTTAGTGAAACGATTGTCAGGTCTTTAAAAATATGTATTGTGGTAATTTGGCTACGCCAAGTGAATTTAGTTAGTTAGAAAGAAGCAATTCTAATTTCACGGACTTGTTTCAGTTTCTGTCTCACAAACAACGGTGTCAAACCTCAGGATGGAAAGATGTAATTTCGGCAGTATTCTTTACAATTTGCAAAAAGTATTGAAGGTCGATCGTTCCGTGTACTACACCCAAAAATCTAAGACAGGAATTGTATATGGAAGAAATTTGATGAATTACTCACTAACATCGGATGTGGCTTACAGCCAACCTTGTTGAATTTCAGACCAATTGTTAGGTTAAAATGCTGGAACAAGTTATGACCGTTATATTGACCTTGGCTGAAAATAATATATCCCTCATAGAAAACTCAATCGTTATATGATGGTAATCATAACCGTGCAATGTTATAAAGTTACTGTCAATTTATGTTCATTTTTTGGAAGAGTTATTCTCAAAAAATTTACAATATCTGTAAAATATTTGTTGCCAACCATCCAGAACGAAATTATCGACCCCCTGACTACAGATCTGAAAACTAAATTAATCACTCAAATCAATGAATCTCCAGTTTTTTCCATATCACGGATATAATTCAAGATGTCTTGAAAATTGAGTCAGTGAGTTTTGTAATACGATTTGTCAACCTAATCAAGGATGCCGAAAATACAAACATTATAAATGATGTTGTTATAAGAGAAGTTTTTCTTCGTTTTGAAGAATGTGTAGAACAATCTCCTGAAACCATAGTGAAACACTTGTTGTTTTTGAAAACATATATTGTTTCTGAAAACAATAATTTAAAATTTGAAAAACTACGAACCAAATTTACGATGGTGCAGCTAACGTGAGGGCGTGAAAAATGGTCTGCAGGCAAAGATTTTGGAGAAACAGCCCAATGCATTGTATGTAGACTGCACGGTACATAATCTGAAGCTAGTTATCAACAACCCTGTAATAAGCTTCTAAACTTTGGAAAAAATTAAGAAGCACGCACCAGCAAACAAACAAAACAAATAAAACGGACAATGGAAAATGCACTGACTTCAAATGAGACCAGGTGTACTTGGCTCCTTTTGCCAACAAACAAATTATAGGGCATGCTTACTAGTTGAATTTCAGATCGATAGATGGCAGTATTAGGACTATTTTCAGCTTGGACCTGTTCGCTACCAAAAAGATCTTATTATCCACGTTTTCATTTGGGTACTAACACAGATTTGGGGAAATTTTACTTGGAACCTTTGGCTTCTGACCTGCTCAATTAATAAAGTTGGTGTTTCGTCAGATATTTTAAACACTCTTTTAAACTTCTTTTAATATTGTAGCTATTACTAATTTAAAATTCGTTATTTGGAAAATAAATTATAATATTATAATTCGAAACAAGGATGTTAATATTTCCTTCTTCTTATAGTCCAACTATACTCGAGCAACAGAAATATGTAACCTATGGAGGAACTGGGATGATATAGATGATTCTTGGCAAAGTGTCGCTGGTATTCTGAAATGGTTTGGTGATAATCAAGATCGTCTAATTGATCATGCTGGTCCTGGGCACTGGAATGATCCTGATATGGTAAGCATATTTAAATTTTCAAAGCATCTTTATTTAAAGACGTTTTGCAAAACAAAAATATTTTCTTTTAAACAAACGAATTGTACGTACTAAAGCGTAGAAAATCTAACATCTCCCTATCGGGAATCTTACATTCTACAGGTTTGGTGGGGTTTTTATTATTAAATATAAAATAACCCTGAGAACAACTAAGAAAAACATTTTACTTTAAGAAAATAGGTTTGGCAGTAGTAAATTACAGCATATAAAGATAGATCAGACTCAGATCATTGAAATACAGTTTAAAAGAAACGATGTAAAAACGCACCAACAATATAAATATGTCAGTCCGAAAAAATTCAGCGTGCATTGCACGTAGGCGAACATCTTGCCACAGAAAGGAATCTTTACCCGAAATTTACCAAAAGAAAAAACAGTTTCATATATGATGGGCTTAGAAAATATTTTATTCATATCTGCTATAGAAAACAATCTCAGTCTTGCTTTCTATCTCATCAGAGATACACCAGCCCTAGATCCATCACAATGAACAACCAAGTTATTCAAAGTAGTGAGTCCTTTTCACTTGTTGGCATTTCTGTAGAACAAGATGTCACATCAATTGCAGAAGCGGCTGCTAAGAAATTAGGTTTCCTCTTCCGGGATCGTAAATACTTTTCACCAGCTAATCTCTATACCTTATATACTTCACAAATAAGGCCAAACCTCGAAGATTGCTCCCACATCTGAGGTGCCGCTGCCGCTCCTACACTCGCTATACTGGACTCTATTCAGAAGAGAGCTGTACGTCTCATCGGTGACCCTACCCTCACCCAAAGGCTGCCATCCCTTGCCCACCGACGTGCCGGTGGTGACCTTTCTCTCTCTTTTATGGATATATGCATGAGCACTGCTTAGAGGAGCTTTCTTCCATAGTTCCTCCACCCACTGCCCCCAACAGATCTACCAGGGGAACAGAGCGAATCCACCCTTTTACTGTCCAGGTCACCAGGCATCGAATATCTTGTTATGCCCGCTCTTTTGTCCCGAGGACTTCCAAGTTGTGGAACTCCTTGCCGGCACATGTTTTCCTTCTCTTCCGAACCTCTAAACCTTCAAGTCCAGAATTAACAAGTTGCCTCGTCCCTCCTTGTCGACACCCATGATACGATAGTATTTAGGCTGTGAGCCCCCGTGGTGTGTTGTTGAAATAAAAAAAATAAAAATTTGGAATGTAACTTACAGTAGTAGTTTGCTTCCTCTGGACATCGAATTCAAGAAAGTCATTATTTTTAATGTAGTCCACCTAGAAAAGCAAGTTTACTATTAACTTCCAATTCGTGGGTGAATTTTATTGAATCAAATTGGCAGTCCAGTCTGTCAATAAAGTTATCTACTTTGCATATATTTGTGTTAAACACTGCAAACATATCGTCCACATAATGAAACCATACTCTAGGAAGATTGTGGTCTCAAATACGTTGGGCAGAGTAAAATAATCATTGGGACTAGATTTAGTTAATATCTGGCACAGCTGAAATACGGTAGTGTAGACAAGTCATGCGTAGCACAACATATTTGGGATAATAATCACCACATAGATAAAGATAATCTGAAACTTGTAAAAAGTATTAGACAGCCAGCGAAGTTAGATGCGTACGAAAGTGTTTATATTACTTCCACATCGTCACAGCGTGTGGAAGTATCGCGTCGGCGTCAACAATTTCAATATTTTTTCCCTGAAACGTTGTAAAACGTATCAAAACATAGGGGAAAGGTCCCTATATTGGACCACCTCTATTAAATAAACGTTTATGTTCTCAATCAAGTGAAAATAGTTTAGTAGGTCGCTGGGATTATTGTAAAGCTATATAGCTTATTAACCACAACAAAACATTGCTTAGCTGACTAACAATAATTAAATTCAAAATGAAGTTGATGGTCCAAATTAGGGTAGGAGTGTTTTAATGTGGACCACCCGTTCCCTAAATTGTACCACCTCCATTATTTAAGATTTGAAGGCGAAAGCTTTATTATACCTATAAAACATTCAATAGAAAATAAAAAATAAACATTCTATAACAAATAAAAACATTACTCTTGAACAATAATAATAAAACTTATAAAGGGCAATCAGTCACTGTCAGAAGTGTCTAACTCACAGTTTATATAATGATAAAAATCAATTGTACGGTCACTGGTGCATTTTAAGTGTGTCCATCTTTTACACAATACACAGCGAATCCACTCTTCTCCTGGATATGACTTTGAAAACAATACAAAGACAGTCTTCGTCTTCTGATTCGCTTGATGAATCCTGTGGCAATGGTCGCTTTCCCTTATTATTCTGCAATGCAAACTGCTTTTTCTTAGGAACTGCCTTCGGAACAGAAAACGCATTTCTTATAGTCTTCGGAGAAGCCATTTTTACGCTGCTTCTCTTCAAGATCATCCTTGTAAGGACTATAGTTATTATTGCAGTAGAATTGGAAGCGGCGTTGCGTGCTTTTCGCTTCAAAATTGGTAGTGGTGATATTTCAGACACGGATTTCTTTTTGTCTAATGAGGATGTGAAGCATTCGGCCTCCAATTTTTCTTCCGCCAAAGAATCTGTGGATGTAGATGCGTTTTGGGAGGAGCCGTTGATAGGCACCTCTTGGATCACAGTTGCAATTGGGTCTTCAGGTGTGGTTGGAAGGCAAACAAATTCGCTGTCGTCAAATACATCGCGATCTAAAGGCCATATGCCGAATTTCGCCAACCCGTTAACAGCATTACTAACTGATGCAGCTGTGGCATATGCTTGTCCAAGTAATTTTGACACCTGAAATTGGGTAATATTTTGGGCGGATTCGTACGAAGCCATTTATCAGCAGCTTGGTTGTAATAGGTATTGAGGGGGTAAAAAATGTGACATCAAAGGGTCGAAGCCTATGCGTAGTGTGTGCTGGTAGAGACAACATAATTATTCCATTCTCCCAGGCTAGCGTTAGAGCTTCTAAATTTTGTGTGTGTGTGGTATGGCCATCCGTTATCAAAAGTACTTTCTTATCTATAGATGGTCTTGCAAACTTGATAAAATATCCATTGTACGAATAATTTGCTTGTTATCCATCCCGATTCTGAGCAAAAAAATTGCGTTTCAGGAGATGTGCCTTCCTTAAGTTCGTCTTTAAATATAATGCGATTAAATATAAGCATGGGGGGGGATGTACATGCTTGCAGCATTCATACAACAAACGCAGGTTGTATTTACTCCATGCTCTCCGCTTGTAAGGGATCCTATTTGATGCTTACCACTCTGTCCAATTATATTTCGTGGTTTCTGGACTGTAGAAAGGCCAGTCTCCGATGTTATATATCTCATATCAACCGAAGTTATGTTAATCGTAGAGAGCAGTGAGGTAATCGATAAAAGCCATAACGTTTTTTTTTAAACCCCAGTGCCCTGGCCGATGAAGTAGGCTCTGGTTGACGAAGCGATAGCTCTTTGTGTCGAGACATAAAACAATAATACCATTTCTTACCGGCTTGTCCATTCTTGAACCTATGAGGAATCTCGTTTGCTTCGGCGACATCATATGCGAGTTTTCTTAAATCACTGCGAGTAATACCAAAAAGATTTCTTTCCAACTCTAAAACATGAATCAATATCTTATGCTCTATTTCTGGTGGAAGATTTCCGGCACGTCCAAATTTTTTCTCACTCCCGTGGACATTTTTATTTTTATTTTCAATTCGTCTTTTAACGTTCCTTTTGGTACCTCATACTGCATAGGTATTTCATTTAAACCTGCAACACCAGTTTCGTACGCAACTAAAGCTTATTTGATTTGTTCTGTGTCCCATTTTCCATATTTTACACGTTTCTCCATATTAACTGAAAACAATTGCTTAATTTGGACCGGTTCAATTTAAAAACCAAATCTGGTCCAATTTAGGAAACTATAACCCCACTTAAAATATTCACTTTTAAATATTCATGTTTGCAAATATTAAATAATATGTATGATAAAATAATAGAAAAGACTCTCTTTAAAATGTATTAATTTGAAAAATCAAAAAGATACTTACCAGCAAAAAGATATGGCTTATAGAAACAAACAGCAAAATTATAACATCCAGCACGAAAACAGACTACATGTGATTTTGCGGCTTATACCAACGCTACTAACCAATGTTTCTGTGCTGCCTCTAGCAACATATTATAAGCTACAGCTAGCGCTCACCAGATGTCACTTGGTTCAATGTCTTTAAAAGTAAAAGGGGTGGTCCAATTTAAGAATCGGTCCAAGTTAGGGACCTTTCCCCTATATAAAACATGATTTGGGCACGAATTTTTTTTTGTCTGTCGGTCTGTATGTCTGCCTCTTTGTAGCCGCGATAACTCTAGAACGAACTGAGATATCGTCTTCAAATTTGGTATACAGTTTGCACTCGACAAAAGAACGGTTCGGATTGTTTTTGACTGCGGGGTGAAACTTGAAATTTTTTCCGTTAAAACTCGAGTAAAACGTAACGTTTTACGGTTTATTTATTAGAAATCTTTTAATTTCATCAAACATGTGGTATTCTGTGCTGAAATTAAATTGTGGACAAAAATTTCGATTTTTTTTTCCGCTAAAACGGCGTAAAAAGTCTCAAAACTTATAGAATACTTAATTCTGGAACGAAAATTTTTCGGCGTCTATGTCTGTCTCTCAATAGGTGCAATAACTTTCGAACAAATTTAGATATCATTTAGCACCCGATAAAGGAGCGCTTCGGATTGTTTTTGGGTAAGACCGCTTCGGGGGGTAGGGTATAAATAAGGGGTGATTTGGTGAAAATTGGCATTTTTTCAATAAAATTCGAGTAATATAACGTTTTAAAAGTTTATGGGTACAGGAATACAAATATTTTCTTTGTGGTCAAGTGATGGGCCCCAAATTCATTCTATCAGAATGTCTTTCTAAAGCGAATTAATTATCACAGCTATGTGGACGTTATGATTCAATTTGCAGCACTATTTCTAAGGCAATAAAAAATAAAAGTTCCTGAAACCGAGCGCCGCCATTCATTTACAGTCTTTTGTTTACACTCTCTCTGATGTAGAAGATATTTCGAAACTCTGCAGGTAAAGTTATCACGGCAGTTCAAGAACCTCGTCCGGCCATTAAAATAAAATAAACAGAAAATTTGCCTGCGATATC
The DNA here is from genome assembly GCA_964006375.1 of Tillus elongatus. Lineage (NCBI taxonomy): Eukaryota > Metazoa > Arthropoda > Insecta > Coleoptera > Cleridae > Tillus > Tillus elongatus. The sequence goes on from OZ023264.1 coordinate 32,284,825, forward strand.
GTCCCTTTCTTTGTCGGCCTTTACCTAAAACGTAGTATAAAAGATGAGGTTTAGAATTTTTTATCCTCTGATGACGCTATCTTTGTTAGTGCAACGATCGTAAGATCTTTAAACAGCTGTGTTGTGGTGATTTGGGTTTCTCTAAGTGAACTTATCAGTGCTCGTCACAGGTTCCAACCTTCACTAATTCAATACTAAATTTATACCATTTTCGGGACGCAGCAGGTGCGTTATAATAGCGAATTTTGGTAAGAATTGTACACTATTATTATACGGCATATGAGTAAAGTTAATACTTCAAACTTACACAGATCTTGAAGATCGATTTTAAAGGTACTAGTACGCGCACATTTCAAGAATTATTTCGAAAGTATTACCATCTGTGTCTCTTCATCATCTAACTCTTTTTGAGAAAAATGTCCAGAACTCAATTTTCTATGAAGCTAAAGAACTAAATTTTGCCATATCTGTAGATAGTGTATGCCTCATTAAAATAAACTTGTATTACAATTTTGATTAAAGTTTTACAGAAGATTTCCAGAAGGAAACTTAATTCATATTTGGAAAAGTAAAGTATCTGCCAAGTTATAAACGTTGCAGTTATTTTTCCTTATTAATCGCCAGTATGATTTCGTTTTAGTCAACCTAATCAAACCGGTTTTTTCAATATCAACAATAACAATATTATAATTTCAGACTCAAAGGTGACAAACTTATTTAGGCGTTTTAAACAAAAATTAGATCTTGTTCAAAACGTATGAAATTTGTGCACTATTGTTTCTCCAAATGTCAAAATAAGACTTAAAAAAACATGTGTGTGTGTGTGCGCGTGTTTGGGATGACCTCGGAAGCTTAAGTCAATTGGTCACATACTTTTGAAGATTTTTGTTTGTTTGATTTCGGGGATACAATCATATGGATTTATTTTTGTGGCTTTTAATGTATTTCAGTGAGCCTCCTATTTGATCATAGCTTTACAAATTGATGGTACTTAAATATAATGTATATAAAAATAACGGAAGTGCTTTTTTTTAATTTCTTGAATTTTTCATCGTGTTTTTTTTGTTTTTTTTTTTGCATATTTTTTTGTATATTTTTTTGATTTTTTTTTGGATTTATATATATATATATATATATATATATATATATATATATATATATATATATATATATATATATATATATATATATATATATATATATAAACATACATTCACCTGCGTCATCTAGGCAATCGTCAACTAACGTTTTATTTGCGTGATACTTTAGATCGACTTAATGCCCGGGATATTATATTTAAAGTATACGTAACAATTATTAATCACAGAATTAGTAGTATTACCATTGAAACACATCCCACGACTGTTTCGGTCTTATATGAAATCTTATGTTTAAGTTTAAAGATAAAAGAAACTATTTTAGAATCATTTTTATATAGGCTTGGCTTCATTTTGTTTACATTTCTCCTATATTATGCGACAGCATAATATATCTATGCTGCGCTAAAATTGTATTTGGGGCCGTTAATAAAGATACAAATATAGTGTATTTTAATAATTCATTGAATCCCACAGTTAGATAACAATCATAATTTTTAATTTCATGTCGTCTGTCATTTTCCATAAGTGCGCACTAGATTTCACGATTATTGGTTCGGGTAGTATGGTTTATGCGTGGTATATATCTAGTTTGATTACAGTTGATGTATGGTTTATACCTGTTGTATGAATCAAAATGCGCGTGGCAGTTAACTACTGTCTCGGTCACGCATTGTACTTTAACCACTAAGTCGTTTCAACGCATGTCTTTGGGATCTTATTTTTAATTTGAAAAAAACTCTAAATATTGTGTACCGAATTACTTAAAAATCACAACGTATGTTTTTTTGCATTATTTCTAGCCACATGTAAAGCTTCATTCCAGTTACTCTCATACTTACAAAAATATAGTATTTTCATAAAGTTTTCACCGATTTTCCACCCGAAAAACTCGAGCATAAAGGCTGATTAACGAACTCGCCTCGGTTTTCGCCCAAGCAAGCATTTTGCCAAGTTTGATTGAAATCAGTTTAATATTTTTTGAGTTATCGCTCGGATATATATATATATATATATATATATATATATATATATATATATATATATATATATATATATATATATATATATATTAATTTAATTATTAATGCTTTATTGGTATATAATAATACATCATGTCCATATAAAGAAGTCAGAGACTTGTACATATATTATTTGACATAATTTAAATCGTTTTGGCCCAAATGTGTTTGACGTATGCTTTCCAAAAGTTATTAACTTCAGATTTTGACGTACGAAAATTTAATTACCTTCTTCTCCCATCTAATGTTTCAATCATTGCCTACATTCATAACAGCTTCCAACCATATCAATATTCTCTTCGGATAAAAATCTGTTCTAACCATTCCTTATTAAATACAAAATTTTTAAATTTTAAACAGGAACTAAATGACAGTATCTAACTGACATTATATATATATATATATATATATATATATATATATATATATATATATATATATATATATATATATATATATACATATAAAAAATTTCACGGACCTTGGTTTTGAGTTCTAGAGACCCAAATTCGCGCTCATTTGAAGACATTTTTTTTTTTATATTTTCATCGTGACCTTTCTATTAGCGAATTTTTCTTAATGAAAATTCGCTAATAACAGAAACAACTTCTATTGAAGGATTAATGTGAGTGTGCACCAGATTGTATTTGGGAACGAAAAAAGCAAACAAGAAGAGTCTATAACTTCTGACTTATTTACTAAATATATATTTCGAAATACTAAAACAGTTTCCCTTTTTCGTCGAGCAAGCTTTCTATTTTCATAGGTGATTATACAAGAATCCTCTTTGTCGTTGATACATTATGTTTTCACAATGTCGTTCCATGAGAAGTGTTATTGTCTGCAGTCGTTTACCAATCTCAAATAATTAAACGTGATTCTTACAACATCTTTAATGTTCGTAAATATTTTTAATTTTCTGAGCAATCTCTAAACGAGTTTCAGTTTATTTCATTACAGCACGTACTTAACTTGATTGGAAATTCCCTTTCAGTGGCAAATATGAATTTTTATACATACTGAGAATTTTTAATGTGATTTTATTAGTTAAATCACGCGTAAGATGCAGCATGTTTATTTAAACAATGTATATTAATTTATGTACTGATACACTAGAACATACTCAATTAATAAACTATTACAATCTCCTCTAAAGCATCAGGTATTGGACTTACAATCAACGAATACAAAACCAAATATTTTAAATGCCTTATATCCAAAACTCGGATTTATATGCAAACTTTTTAGGTGACATATGCGCATATATATATTCAAGAAATTTGCAAAAAAATATGCACCAACTTGAACAAAATATGCACAAAAATATCGATATATGCAATGCATAAATAATCATGGTATATCAATAAAACAAGTTTTTAAAGGTTTAAGCTATTAATTTTATTCACAATCAATACCACATAGGACCCTAATTATATTATTAATTCATTATTCATTAATATTATTATTGCAATTAGTGAATTTTCGTAGAAAAAATTCACTAATGGGGAGATCCCGACTTTTGAATTTTCAAAAAATTTTTACAAATGAGCGCGAACTAGGACCCCTAGAACCCATATCCGGGGTCAGTTTCAATTTTTATATGTTTATATATATATATATATATATATATATATATATATATATATATATATATATATATATATATATATATATATATATATATATATATATATATATATATATATATATGTAGGTATCACACCGATAACTCTAAAAATAATGGGCCGATTTTGATCAAATTTGGCATGTACCTTTATTTTGTAAATGGCTTGGATAAGTTCGTTAGTCAGGAAAATCGGACGAGGTTTTCCGGGAAAATTTTGAATTTTCGTTCGAAAAAAATTCTTATCTCAAAAAGTAATAAGCCGATTTCAATAAAATTTGGCATTTGCCTTCCTTTTATAAGTGGCTTTGACAAGTTTGTTAGTCAGGAAAATCGGACGAGGTTTTCCCGAAAAATTTTGAGTTTTCATTCAAAAAAAATTTTTATCTCAAAGAATAATGGGCCGATTTTAATAAAATTTGGCACGTACCTTTCTTTTGTAAATGGCTTTGATAAGTTCGTTAATCAGAAAAATCGGACAAGGTTTTCCGGAAAAATGTTGAGTTTTTATTTGAAAAAAATTTTTATCTTAAATAATAAAAAATCTATGATAACCAAATTTGGTAGGTAGGTTTACGATATAAAAAGTAAACTATACACCCAAATTTAGATTTCTATGTTACAAGAAAAAAAAAAGTAATAATAAAATATTTTGTGCCAGATCATTTCTATGAAAATTCACTACCGTAACGCACTTGCTGCGTCCAGGCTTTTATTACTATTAACAGATATTATTAAGTGGCGCTCTAAATTATCTATTTTGAAAGGTTGCCTTCTCTCAGTAAGTTTTTATACGAAGAAAAACTCCGTTCTACGTCGACTGAGGTAATTGGAGCATATTTTAAGCTTGACAATATGGTAGGGTCTACATTGTTTACATCGTCTGAAAAATCTCCATCCAGAACTTTTGCAATCGGCGTTAACTTGGTAAAACCCTCAATTTATGTGAGAGTTTCTGATATTTTTTGTGTAATTTGTTTTGCAATTTGCATTTTCTTTATTAATAGCTTCTTTGATATGTTCTATTAATTTAACTGATTCAGTTAGAAAAACATTTTGCTGCTGATATGTTTTGTTAGTTTCTGTAACTATTTTATAATTATTGTTTATAAAACATAATTTCTGGCTCAATTTGGAGTCCTGTAAAATAAGTTTTGCTTGTTGCAACTTTTGTACCTCTTGGTTAAATGGAATTTGCACTGTGTATTTTCCATCCCTGTTTCTTGATACTGTCTGTGTGTACCATCTTTCACATACTTGCTCATCTTTCGTCATATTTTTCAACGCTGGTACTTCTTCCAATTCCCAAAACTTCGTAATCTCATCTTTTTCTGTTTGAGTAATCATGCTTGTTACCTTGACTTCTTCCTTGATTTTTGGATTTGTAATTGTTTTGATTTCCGCCGTTTCGTATTTGCCTGTGAATATCGGTATTTTTATTGTTGGTCATTTATTGCTATTTTGCCCTGAATTGTGGTTTGTTTGGTTCTTAGTTAATTCTGACAGCTTGTCACTGGCGTTATTGTATCCTTGCCTTAGCGGAAAATATGCTTAATCTTGAATTTCTGAATCTGTGAGTATGTTTATCTCCATTATGTTGTTTTCCATTAATTCCCATTGCCTATCTAATTATTTCATAAGTCTTTCATACCTGGAAAGTACATTGTTTTCATCCATCATTTCTGCTTCTTCTAATATTCGGTTAAATCGGTTTACTACGAATTTTAGTTTTCTCCCAAGTCTAGTGACTTCTGTGGCTTTCATTTTTTCCATGACGTAAAGTTCCTCCATTTTGCCCCTTTAATTTGATTTGATTTAATGAATATTTGTGGTTTCTGTTACCTTGTCTGACTTCTAGCCCTTTGATTTGACTTCTGGTCGCTTGTGACCTATTTACTTGAAATTGACCCTGTATAGGTGCTTTTTTGGACGCTTGTATCCCTGTTTGCTTGAAATTGACCCGGTGTAGGTGCCTTTTTGGACGCTTGTGTCCCTGTGTGTTTGAAATGGACCCTGTATAGGTGCTTTTTGGACGCTTGTATTCCTGTTTGCTTGAAATCGACCCTGTATAGGTGCCTTTCTGGACGCTTGTGTCCCTGTTTGTTTGAAATTGACCCTTTATAGGTGCTTTTTTGGACGCTTGCGTCCTTGTTTGCTTGAAATGGACCCTGTATAGGTGCTTTTTTGGACGCTTGTGCCCGTGTTTGCTTTAAATTGACCCTGTATAGGTGCTTTTTGGACGCTTGTGTCCCTGTTTGCTTGAAATTGACCCTGTATAGGTGCTTTTTTGGACGCTTGTGTCCCCGTTTGCTTGAAATTGGCCATGTATATGTGCTTTTTTGGGCGCTTATGCCCGTATTGACTTATATACCAGACTCTTGTGTCCTTATTTATTTGAATAATTGGATACAGGACGCTTGTGTCCTTTTGATTGCACCTAAAAACGTTAAAAAAAGACATTTGGAGACTTGGGCGGATTAAAGGATTTTTAATAAGGATAGTTGATTTAAAATATACTAATATATATGTAACCTTAGGGATGCTTTTTCGTAAACTGCTGTTCCCTGAACAGTATGTTCTTTTTCATATTTCATGTTTACTTTTTAAGCACAAACTTATTTTTATTATTTGTTTCAATTATTGTGTAACAATTTTTTAAAGGAAACCCATTATTATAAAAATTCTCTATCATAACAAAAATTCTCTTTTATAACGGATTTTCTGCATGCAGTTTTTTAAGGTTTTATTAAAACTTAGTAGTGTAAAAAACTATCTATAAGTTTTTTTTACATTTCAGTTACTTATTGGCAACTTTGGACTCAGCTACGAGCAGAGTAAAGCCCAGATGGCAATTTGGGCAATTATGGCCGCACCGTTAATAATGTCTGTGGATCTTGAAGCTGTTCAGCCAGAATATAAAGCTATTTTACAAAATCGAGAGATTATAGCCATCAATCAAGATTCCTTGGGATTGCAGGGAAAACGGATTTTCAAAGTAAGTTCTTAGGGCAAGTATGAATTTTTTATTAACTTTGGGTTAAAAATATACTATCAATGAAAATCGTATTAATAGCTTGTTTAACCCTTTTTCGTAGAACTTCGGTGGTTCAGGGGTAAGAACGTGTGCCTCTTAACCGAAGGGTACTGGGTTCGATCCCAGGGTTCTCCTTTCACTTTTTCAGTACATACTGTAAAATTAACATCAACCGAGGTTCTGGCATTATATTTGAGCAATTTGAATGTCTGCACGTTCCGCCGTTCGGGGGGGGGGGTGGTGGGGGGGTATGTAAAGCCGTCGGTCCCGTGTCCATGCGATGTTGAGCACGTTAAAAATCCCTACCCTCCTTACAAAAAGGCGGGGGTTCGGCAAAATTACCAGGATAGTGAGGTGAAACTGCTCCCTGGCGTCAGTGATTGGCCATAGTCGCGGAAATAGGCCGACGTTAAAGAAACAAAACACACACACACACACAACCCTTTTTCGCTTATTGATATACTACACATACCTCAACTTTGAAAATTTTTCGATGCTACTTTGCGGTATATTTTACGTACCGCCTACTTGATACGTACTTTGACATGCGCCATGTGCTGTGTAGCGAAAAAATCTGATCGCTGGCTGAAGGTGCCGCCTGTGTAATGCGTTGTTGTGGATTGACGTTCCAAATTATTAGTTACAAGTTTGAGTGAACTGAAACAAAAATTATTGGTAAGTAAGTACCTACATATGATTATTATAATGTATTAGTAGCCGATTACACCATAAGTATCAATATTTACATACTCCCTTGGATCTCCTGCTTACCACAAAACCTCAATGCTATAAGACATCAGTCACCGCCCCCCTTGGTCGCTCAGACCACGGCATGGTCACCGACTCCGGCACAATGCAACTCGAGGTCACACAGTCATCACACCCACGTATCGTTTGGCACTACAACTCCGCGAACTGGGACGAAATGCGGGATTACTTTTCTTCATTTCCATGGGCGTCTGTCTGCTTTTCTCATTTTGATCCCTCTGATATCTCACAAATCGTCACCGAAATTATCCAAGCTGGCATGGAATTATTTATTCCACGTACACAGAAAACCTCTTCAGCCACTTAAAAGCCTTGGTTGTCTAAATTCTGTGACAAGGCCAGACTTGAAACGGTTAAACCTCACAAAACGATTCTACACAATCCCAGTCAAGAAAACCGTCAAGCATTTAACGACCCAACAACCGCTATGTCCGCATTCTTCTGAGGCAAAAAACTCGCTTAATAGCCACATCAAAAACAAAATCCTTTCAAGCTCCAACGACAGCAAACCCTTCTGGACTCTTGCTAAATCTATTGGGAATAATTTCTGCAAGAGCACGTTCCCACCTCTTGTTTCAGGGGATGAAATTGTTTCTACCGCCCTGGGCAAGGCTGAACTTTTTGCCTCGCTGTTCGCCGGCAATTCTACTCTCACCCACCTCCAAATGTTCAACCACGAACAGTCCCCAATGTCGCGCATAAAATGACGGATATCATTTTCAAAACTAAAAAGGTACGAAAGATGCTCTCTTCTCTTAATACCAGCAAAGCCTCTGGTCTTGACGAGATCGCAGCAATTTTTCTCAAAAATGCGCACCAGAATTCGCTTCTGTCCTGACTCGCCTGTTTCAGACATCTTACAATATAGGAATATTTCCTAGTAACTGGAAAACTGCTCGAATACAACCCGTCCCCAAGAAAGGATCCAAAGCGCTTCATAGCAACTACATGCCTATTTATCTCCTTTCAGTCGTCTCTAAAGCGATGGAAAAGTATATAAACACCGAATTACTAAAATTTCTTGAAAAACACAGTCTAATCCACGACAGGCAGTATGGATCCCGCTAGCGCAGATCAACTGCCCCCCTCCTTTCCTTTGTCACTCATTATTGTAACAAGTCTATGGAACTACACGATGAATTCCAGATTGTCGCTCTAGACATATCCAAAGCATTCGACCAGGTCTAGCACGCAGCACTTCTTAATAAACTCCCGGCCTATGGCCTACCACCAAAGCTCTCCAGCTGCACAGCAAATTTCCTCTCCAACCGGAGCATTTCTGTTGTCGTGGATGGCCATTCCTCTAAACTGTACCCAATTAATGCAGGAGTCCCTCAAGGTTCAGCTTTAGCCCCTACTTTGTTTATTCTCCACATCAATGACCTCCTCTCTAGCACATACAACCCAGTTAACAGTTACGTAGACGACAGCACCCTCCACTCAAATATACAATATTCTAAGGCTATCTCTTTATACCAATTAAATGAGGATCGCAGACTCATGGAGGGTTCTGTCTCTGTGGATCTCCAAAAAATATTAGACTGGGGAAGTAGAAATCTTGTACAATTCAACTCCACCAAATCTCGGTCTTGCTTTCTATCTCACAAGAGATACACCAGCCCTAGACCTATCACAATGAACAACCAAGTTATTCAAAGTAATGAGTCCTTTTTACTTGTAGGCATTTCTATGGATCGAAATCTCAATTGGCACCAACATGTCACATCAATTGCAGAAGCGGCTGCTACGAAATTGGGTTTCCTCTTCCGGGCTCGCAAAAATTGTTCACCAGCTAATCTCTATACACTATATACTTCACAAATAAGGCCAAACCTCGAATACTGCTTCCACAGCTGGGGTGTCGCTGCCACTTCTACACTCGCTATCCTGGAGTCCATTTAGAAGAGAGCTATAGGTTTCATCGGTGACCCTACCCTCACCCAAAGGCTGCCATCCCTTGCCCACCGACGTGCCGTTGGTGACCTCTCTCTCTCTCTCTCTCTCTCTCTCTTTTATAGATATCTGCACGGGCACTGCTCAGAGGAGCTTTTTTCCATAGTTCCTCCACCTCCTGCCCCCAACTGATCTACCAGGGGAACAGAGCAAATGCATCCTTTTACTGTCTAGGTCACCAGACATAGAACATCTTGTTATTCCCGCTCTGTTGTCCCGAGTACTTCCAAGTTGTGGGATTCCTTGCCGGCACATGTTTTTCCTTCTCCTTCGAAACTCCAAACCTTCAAGTCCAGAATTAAAAAGTTGCCTCTTTCCTCCTTGTCGACACCCACGGTACGATAGTATTTCGGCTGTAAGCGCTCGTGGTGTGTTGTTGAAATATTAAAAAAAAATGCTTTTGATCGTCATTTATATGTGGTGTTTCCAATATACCGCAACGCCATCATTAAAATTTTGTGATAACTTTTTTTTTTAAGAGAATGTTCCGATTTAGTAACTTGGAAAAGTTAAATCCCGAAGAGTTTGGTGCTTTCGTGGCATAAATACCTTTTGATGGAGAATCTGCTAACCGATTTGATGGGGAGGAGGAAGTGGAAAGTGCTTTTTCTCCCATGGATACAGAGGAAATTGCTGTTTCAGCTACTCTTACACAAAATTTATCCTATTCAAAAGATGATGAAGACCCAGAAGACGATCTTCCACTATCACATCTTGTGTCAAATGACAAATTTGTTTGGAAAAAAAAACCAAACAGTCACCAAAATAAGTAATCACGGGGATGGTTTTTCAGAAAAAGTCGAGCCCGCTAACATACCTAATATTAAATTGCCAGTTGATATGTTGATATGTTTGGGTGTCTTATAAGTCAACAAATTATAGAATATTTTGTTTTTCAGACAAATCTTTACGCTACTCAGCGGGGGAAAACATTTGTTCCTATAACCGTGAGAGAAATCAAAATATTTTTTGGCCATAGATATTTTGATGGGTGTGAAAAGGCTTCCAAGCTACCGGGATTACTGGTCAGTGCAACCGGACCTGAGGGATTCTTATATTTCAATTCTAATGAACCGCACTCGATTCGATCCTGATTTCGCTAAACTTTTTAAGTTGCGTCCATTTTTTAATTCATTGTTACATAACTTCAGTTTTCACTATAGAGTACACGAAACAGTGTCTATAGACGAATCTATGATCCGTTTCAAAGGGCGTTCGTCAATCTGTCAATATATGCCTAATAAGCCAATAAAGTGGGGATACAAAGTTTGGACCCGAGCAGGTGTAAATGGGTAAATTGACAAATATATATACTAGGAAAATGAATGGGATTGCAGAGAAACAATTAGGACCTCGAGTAGTTACGGATGTGACTAGATCTTTGGTGGGCAAACATCATTTTGTTTATGTCAATAACTATTTCACATCCATGTCACTACTAAGGCAGTTGCAGGCGGAAAGTATATATGCGACGGGAACTATTCGAAAAGGTATTCCGGGCGTTTTCAAAGCTGATAAAGAGTTGAAGCGAGATGATTTTGACTGGCGTGTAACCGATGACTGAATATCCTGCGTGGAATGGATGGATAAAAGAATAGTTCTCTTAGCCTCCAATTGTGAAAATCTTTCTTAGACTAACCATGTAATAAGGAAAAAGAAGAATGACGAAACAAAAAATGTTTCGTACCCCAAGAATTTTGAAAAATTATAACCGAATAATGGCTTTTGTCGACAAAGCAACCATACCGAAGAAAAATACGAAATTGACAGAAAGAGTAGAAAATGGTCGCCACGCATATTCATGGATGTTGGGAGACAGCATTTAATCTGAATGAATCTGAAAGCGTTTCGTTTAGCAGTAGTAGCATGATTGGTAGGTGCCGGAAGTGAAGCTGTAAAGAAAGAAGACCAAGCTTAGAGCAGAAAAATGTGAATAATTATTATCCAGTCGTACCACTTGAAAAGAGATGGGACCAGTCTCTACATATGCCAGTTTACCGAAATTCCCGACGATGTGGTCTGTGTAATACCAGAGACCATTAAAGGAGATCCATATGGGCTTGTGATACTTGTAGTGTCGCATTATGGCTTACTCATAAAAACTCTTGTTTCCAAAATTATCATAAAAAATATTTCGTCGCTTAGTGCTATGTCTGATATACCACCTTTTTTGAAAACAACATGGTTAAATAAAAAATTTGAAAAAATACACACCACTTTTTTACTCATTACCTAACCATACACTTAAAAACCATATACAAGAAACGACTATTTCTAAATGCTGCCTGCAAAGGGTTAATTTGTGTTAGTAATACCATTTTTTAAAATATTTCAACACACCACGAGGGCTTACAGCCTAAATACTATCGTACCGTGGGTGTCGACAGGAAGAAAAGAGGCAACTTGTTAATTCTGGACTTGCAGGTTTGGAGGTTCGGAGGAGAAGGAAAAACATGTGCCGACAAGGAATTCCACAACTTGGAAGTCCTCGGGACAAAAGAGCGGGCATAACAATATGTCCTATGTCTGGTGACCTGGACAGTAAAAGGGTGCATTCGCTCTGTTCCCCTGGTAAATCTGTTGGGGGCAGTAGGGGAGGAACTATGGAAGAAAGCTCCTCTGAGCAGTGCCCGTGCAGATAGCTATAATAGAGAGAGAGGTCACCAACAAAACGTCGGTGGGCAAGGGATGGCAGCCTTTGGGTGAGGATAGGGTCACCGATGAGACGTATAGCTATCTTCTTAATGGAGTCCAGGATAGCAAGTGTAGAAGCGGCAGCGGCACCTCAGATATGGGAGCAGTATTCGAGGTTTGGCCTTATTTGTGAAATATATAAAGTATAGAGATTAGATGGTGAAAATTATTTCCGAGCCCGGAAGTAACATTCCAAGTACTGTGTCTGACGAAAATGGCATGGTTTATAATAAGCCACAAACAATTATTAACTGTTTTGGAAACCATTTTAAAAGTGTGTACCATCCTCAATGCATCACTGAACCAGTGGATACCTCTGGACCATCGCATATGGCAGTCAGTGTGACAGTTATTGGTGATAAGGAAATTCTTAAAGCCACCAAGAAGCTCAAGAACAGGTTTACTGCTAGACCAGATGTGGTTCTATCGTTCTTGATTAAGGACTGTGCGCATGCTCTTCTCAAACCTCTTAGAACTCTATTTAACCTGTCGCTGCGCACACATTGCTTCCCTGAGGTTTGGAAGGTTGCTCAGATCTGTCCTGTTTTTAAGTCTGGGGACCGTTCGTGGATCAGCAACTACAGGCCTATAGCTATCCTATGTAATTTTGCTAAAATTTTTGAGGCAGTTCTGTATGGTTGTATCTATCCTGCCGTGAAATGTCGCTTGTCACAATACCAGCAAGCGTTTATGGAGGGGCGCTCAACACTGACGAATTTATCTCTGTTCACACAGTATGTAAGTGAAGCTTTGGATCGACGGAGTCAGGTTGATGTCATTTATACAGATTTCTCCTAAGCGTTCGATCGTGTTGACCACTCAACACTTTTGTACAAGCTGCATTTGGCGGGCTAATAGAATTCTTTCGATCCTACTTGAATAACCGTGTGCAATATGTTTTTTATAATGGATTTAAGTCTGAGCCCTTCACTGCTGGCTCCGGCGTTCCACAGGGTTCCAATCTTGGCCCGCTCCTCTTTTTGTTATTTATCAATGACATAAGCTCTGTAATTTCTGATAATCATCTATTATTTGCTGATTATCTCAAATTATACACCAGTGTTCACGATATTGGTGACTGTTCAAGACTCCAGGTGGACCTTGACAACTTGCAGCTGTGGTATGTTGAGAACAGACTTGAATTAAATGTCTCGAAGTGCAAAGTGATGACATACACTAGAAAAACCAGCCGTATAGCTTTTCCCTACAAAGTGGGTGGTGTACCATTGGCTAGGACTGAAACGCACAAGGATCTTTGCGTTTTATATGATGAACATTTAAGTTTCACAAGTTGATGGGTTTCATTATGAGGAATAGCAGATCGTTTTTCAATTTGGATAGCTTGAAAATTCTCTATTTTGCCTATATTCGATCGAGGCTTGAATATTGTAGCTCCTGTGTACATAATGAGCTCTGACTTTAATGATATTGCAAACTTGTGCGACTTCTATTCGGATAAGGCTGCAGTTATTCGTAGGGTGGCTATATCTTACTTTGTCAGTTATCAAGGCTATTATATGTACTGTTTTGTGAAATTTCTGCCTTGTGATGTTTTGCACAGTATTTTAGTTTTGTTTTAGAAGTATTTTTTGTTTATATTGTTACATATTGTTCTTTTTGTTTGATGCCATATTAATGGGATTATCCTGTTGGGCATGTATTCAATAAGTAAATAAATAAATAAATAAATAAATAAATAAATAAATAGATAGATAGATAAATAAATAAATAAATAAATAAATAAATAAATAAATAAATAAATAAAATGCTATCAAATAGTGAGGATTGTCTTAAAAAAACAGAGTAAACTAGTCACATTTAGCTCACTCAAGTCAAGAATTTGGGATAGTGTTTTCCCATTTAGGTATTCGAGTCTTGAATTAAAATACTGTGGACATTCTTGAAGCACATGGTTAACAGTAATCACTCTGTGACATACTTCACATTGAGGTTGTTGTTACTGGATAAGTAAGTATTCGTGGGTGAACTTACAGTGGCCTATACGAGTTCTTCTGATAACGACTTATTCCCTGCGTGTTAGACTTGAAAGCGTCTTTGGGGTCACTGATGTTTCGATCTTGCAAAGTTTGTTGTCAAGGGATGACCAGTGGGTTTGCCATTTGGCTTTAGAACTTTGTCTAATATTTGCAATAAGGTCTGAATGGGTTTGTATGGGTATTATTGTCTTTTCTAGTATCGCATTCAGTGAGCATTAGTCAGCATTTTCATTGCCTACAATACCACTGGGGGTACCTAATTACCTTTGCAGTAGCTAATTTGTATATCTTAAATTTAAAAAGAAATAAAGGACGACAATGAATAACCTGGTAAGGTATCATTGCTAAATAGTCCGTTGCTAAACGAATTTGTCCATAGCCAATATAACATCGAAGAAAAAAACCTTTTATAACTTAAATCTATGCTATATTCAAACTTTTTAAAGTTTTATGCACAAATAGAGGATGTTTTATTTGAAGTCTAATTATCTTTGCAGTAGCCTATGTTTATATCTTAGATTTAAAAATGAATAAAGAATGCCAATCAATAATCTGGTAAGGTGTTATTGCTAAATGGTCTGTTGCTAAACGAACTTGCCCAAAGCCAATATAACATCGAAGAAAAAAAAACTTTTATATCTTAAATCTTCGCTACATTTAAACTTTTTAAAGTTTTATGTACAAATAGAAAATGTTTCATTTGAAGTCTAACTATCTTTGCAGTCATACAACAGAACAAGAATAGACATATGGATAAAACCTATAGCCCCTGTGATTTTGGATAGTTATACTCACGCCATTGGAATCCTTAGCAACCGTGTGGATGGTTATCCATACAGACTAAATTTTACACTGAACCAGCTCAATTTGAAACACTCCCATGGATATAGCCTAAGGGTAAGTGAAAAATTAGGTATTACTTTATAACTTTTTTGTTTGAAATTGGAGATAATCTCGATTATTAATATTGTTATTACCTATATATATATATATATATATATATATATATATATATATATATATATATATATATATATATATATATATATATATACATATATATATATATATATATATATATATATATATATATATATATATATATATATATATATATATAGTGGCGCATTGAAAACGAAACAGACCGATTTGCATTCAGAGAATTTTTTTTTAAGAAACGCTGAAACACGTCAATTTTAATATTGAGGGGGACAAATTTTAACATAAAACACAACTTTATCACATCAACTCCTTAAAGGTGGTGATAACAACCCTTATATTTTAAATAGGGAACATGGGTCGAGTGTTACATCATTTGAAAGCTCTTTCTTTTCTGAATTCAGCACACTATTTTTTTGAAAGTTTTATCAACCTGTTTAAAAATTATTCACAGTTGAAAATCCAAAAACGCATTTCACTCATTCCGATAAAAAATGTGTTGCTAGTCAATGTTTTGTTGGTTTGTAAACACAAAAATTGACCATCAGAAAATTTCTTATCGGAATGAGAGATATGCGGTTTATTATTTCAGCTTATCGGTCGGTTTGATGTTGATAATACTATCGGAAGTTAATTTCACAATGGTGTATTCTGTAGAAGCAAGAGTTGAAATAATTACTTTAAAAAAAAAAAAAAACGATGACTGTGCCAACCGTACCGCAAATTTCTTTAATGAATGACATCCGAACAGACATGTTAACAGAAAATACATTTTGGAGTTAGTTGTAAAGTTTAGACAAAGTGGTTCAGTAGCCAACAAAAAACGAGACCCTGAACGTGAATTTCCGGTTAGAAATGAGACAACTGAGATTGACAAATTGCTTCAGACCCAACTTTGAGCACGAGAAAACTGGCCACTGTTTCAAACATCAAAAGAAGAACTGTTCAGCGAATATTGAAGCATCATAAATTTCACCCGTATAAAATTCATCTTGTACAACAACTGAATGAAGATGATTTTGATCGGCGGCTGGAGTTCTGTGAAGTTATGACGAATAGCTGGTAACGGGAACTTTCTGTTCAATGTTTTTCAGACGAGTGTACGTTTTTATTAAACTCTACAGTCAATCGTCATAATTGTCGTTATTGGGCAGATAATAATCCAAGAAATTTTCACGAAGTCCACACTCAAACTCCACAGAAATTGAATGTCTGGACTGGCATTTTTGGAGACCGTTTAATCGGACCAATTTTGCTTGATGGAAATTTGAGTGGCGAAACGTATTTGGAGTTACTAGAAGATATCGTTTACCCTCTACTAATTGACATTTTTGAAAATGTTGATCGCTATCAAGAAACTCAATTAGTGTTTCAACAAGATGGAGCTCCTTCGCATTTTTCACAACGTCTTATGGAGTTTTTGAACAGAGAGTTTCCAGAGCAACGGATTGGACGTAGTGGTGCTATTGAGTGGCCCCATAGATCACCGGATTTAACTCCTCTAGACTTCTTTCTATGGGGCCATTTAAAGAGTAGAATTTTCGCAACAGAACCGAAGTCTCTGAAAAAATTATGACGACGCATTGTTGAAGAATGCTGTCTAATAACTTCACAAATGCTCCAAAATGTCAGAGCTCGTTTTGAACAAAATTTGTACTTTTGCATGGAAGCTGGTGGTCAACAATTTGAACACTTACTTAACTGAATAAACATTTTTGAACGTTTGGTTTTGTTTTTTTTTTAACGAAAATTTGACTAATGAATGCATTTCTTATCACAATGAATGAAATACGTTCTTCCAAATCCAACTGTGAATAATTTTTAAACGAGTTAATAAAACTTCCAAGAAAATTAGTGTGCTGAATTCAGAAAAGAAAGAGCTTTCAAAAGATGTAACACTAGACTCATGTTCCCTATTTAAAATATAAGGGTTGTTATCACCACCCTTAAGGGAAAAATTTATCTGGACGCAAATTGGTCTGTTTCGTTTTCAATGCGCCACCCTGTATATATATATATATATATATATATATATATATATATATATATATATATATATATATATATATATATATATATATATATATATATATATATATATATATATATATATATATATATATATATATATATATAAACACAGGGTTAGTAAAAAGTCCTGGAACGGTCCAACATCTCTGTTATTAATGACGCAATTTTTTTTGTAATGACGAATGGCCACAAATAAGCCTTTTTTTATAACACATTCACTTTTTCTCTCACCTCCAGTTGAACAGGAAATGACTCCAACTTGATTATCTTAAATGGGTCAACTTGTATTATTTACTATTTTCGAATTCAGGATAAAAAACTACTTTCTAAAACATCAGCATGGTGTTTGTAGTTGATAAGCTAACACCACAAAAAAATAATAAATACTCATAATGCAAAACCAATATATCTGTTATAAAAGTTCGTAATATGATTTAAACTAAAGTAATTGCTCAAACTGGACTGGTAATAGAAAATTCAACCTTGTGTCTTCGCCACTTACTTGGACCACTTACTTGGACGTCCACTTCTTGACAAATCCCTTACAAGGCGAAATTCCTCATACTTTTTAACAAAATTTGCCTATCCGAATGAACATTATTAAATAAAGTACGAACTTCTTCCAACGATCGTTGACGATTAGCATATCCGTACATCATCAAGATGTCAATGCGCTCAGATTCTGTGAGTTTCACTGCCATTTTCAAAAAATCTTATTTGCACAAGAAAATACAAAACAACGACCACAATTGAAGACCTTGCTGCAAAAAGGGGGTTACTCTATTTTTTTAGGAAAATGACCTTTCTATACTAAATTGTGTACAAAATATTCTGCATCGTTTGGTGAAAAAACGACGTGAATCCGTGATATACACCACGTTCTAGACCGTTTTATGTGCTTATCCCCTAGTATTGCTTGGAGCAAGAATGAGACTTCTCTGGATTTATCTCCTTTTTGCACCAAGCAATTTTTGTATTCGGTTGACAACAAGACCATACATATTGCATTGTTGCGCTATTTTACGCAGCCATACAACACGTGTTTCTATGAAGTGGTGTTTGTTAACATTGAAGGGTTTTAGTGTAAATTTTCTACGAATAAAAGTAACTATAAGTGATACAAGTGAAGTAGAAAGTGAGCCTTTTAGTGCTGGTTCCTCAGATAACTATGAACCTAGCGAAAAAGTGAAATTAATAATAGTGATACAGAAAGTGAGGTTACTGCAATTTCGAATCCGAGTACATCCGGAATAAAGAAACGGAAATCAAGAAACGAACTTAATTGGAAAAGGAATGTTAGGAAAATAAAGCTGGCATCAGGCATGGTGCGTACTGAGTATAAAAATCAACCAAAAGGGAGTAGATTGCCGTTGTAAAAAATGTTTTGGAAAAGTTGATGATGATATGCGGAATGATATTTTATTAAAATTTAATGGTATCGGTGATAAAATTGCACAAGACCGTTATCTGCTTGGTAATATCACGTCTCATACTCCGGTTTGCTCTCGTCCAAAAAATAATCTCGGCAAACCTCGCGCTGCTGTATATAAATATAGAATTCGAATTGGAAATATTGTTATAGATGTTTGTAAAAAGGCATTTTGCGCCATTGATGGCATTTCAAAAAAGCGAGTGGAACTTCTGGCAGAACATTTATCTATTTCAAATGAAATAACGTCACCTAATGAGCGTCGAGGAGAGCATCATAATCGACCGAATGCAATACCAGAAGAAATCGTTGAACAAGTCAATCATCACATTAACAGTTTCCCAAGGCGTGCTTCACACTATAGCAGACATAAAAACCACAAAACTTGTTACCTGCATCCCGACATAAACGTGAAAAAAATGTATGAGTTATATATCGAAAAATTCGAACCTGACATGAAAATATTATTAGAGCAGAGGAAAGAGAAGACAGCAGATTTCAAACCAAAAGTAATTTTAAGCTTAAATTTGGTAATCCAAGAACTGATACTTGTCAAATTTGTGATCAGTTGGAAAATGAGTCTAAATCTAAATCACTCTCAGATGAGCGTCTCAACGAAATAAAAACTGCGAAAGAATTGCATCATAGAAAAGCGCAATCATTTCTTGATGATCTGTCACAGAAAACTTCGCTTGCTAGGGAAAATAGCAACATTGAGGTTGGCTTTTCAACTTCTGCATTCACTCTGGGAAAAATGACATTGCTCACTTTTACGTTTACGGTGAAACTGATGGCAGAAAAACTCCCAACGAATCCATTAGCTTCTTACTACACTATATTAATAATGTTCTTCATAAAGATGTCCAAACTTTATACTTATTCTCGGATAACTGTTGTGCTCAAAACCAGAACCATACAGTGGTAGAGTTTCTTCATACATTAGTTCAATCGAACCGATTTAAAAAAATACTCATAGATTTCCAGAGCCGTTTCCTCCCCTGTGATCGCTGCTTTGGGCTACTTGAGAAATCAATAAGAAAAGTTGAAAGAGTATACGTTCCTCAGGAGTATATGCAAATAATGGCCAAGTTTTCGCGTTTATTTTCTATTATAAGGGTGACTCAAGATCAATTTTTTTTTGTTGAACTCCTAAAGCCTCATTTTAAACGAGTCACAGTGAATAGTAACAGAGAACGATACAACATAAGCCAGTACAAGGTCTTTGTTTACTGTTCTGACGTCTCTACCATCCAGTGCAGTAAGTCTAATAATATCATGATGTTCGTAAGTTTCGCAATCCAAAAGCCAGCTGTACTGCCCGCATTGGCCAAAGCTTTACCAGCTTATTGTAACAAACTACCTGTGAAGAACGCAAAATATGAAAATGTTATAAAGTTACCTAATAAATATGTACCTTAGAATGACATTTGGTATTATCAACAGCTAAAATCAGATTCCAACAACACCCAGGATAGTGAGACCGAAAGTAATTCGATGATACTGTAAAAAAAGGGAAAATATATTTATCAAATTATAGGAATTAAACGTTTTTTTTTCAAATTACTCGAAAACTGCTTTTGTGAAGCTGTCTACTTTTTGCAGCAGGGTCTTTAATTGACAGATGCAATGGCAATGCAGCACCCGAATTGTCTGCTTTATTGGCACCAGTACATATAAATAGGTATGCAGATCTTTTACGTTATCATTTATTCATTTTTTGGGGTGTTATCTTATCAATTACAAAAAACATGTTGATGTTTCAGAACGTAGTTTTTTATCCTGCATCGAAAAATGGCAAATAACATAAGCTGTCCCATTAAAAAAAAGAGTAATTTCCTGTTAAACCGGAAGTGAGAAAAACGTGAATGTGTTATAAAAATTCTGGACGCAGCAAGTGCGTTATGGTAGTGAATTTTCATAAAAATCTTTTTAATAACAAATATGTGTGTTTTTTTAAGAAAGCAGGCATCAAATTTGGTTACCAGTATAACCTATATAGTGAAAACAATGTGCCATGTTCCATTAAAATAACTTTATTGTGTGAAAATGTACAAAAATTTCCAAAAGTAAACTTAAAATGTTCCCGAAAAAACACGTTTCTTGGTCAACCTTATAGGTTAATAGCAAAGTGAGCTGTTCAAATATAAAACATTTGATCAAAATTCGCTACCATAACGCACTTGCTGCGTCCAGAATTTAGTTTCTTACAAATATGCATTATATTTCGATGGAAAATGCAAAAATGCGATAACATAAGGCGTGTTTGATTAAAAAAAGGAAATTTGTATCACCAACGACTTATGGGCCATCCTGTGATTGCAGAAATATTATTTTAAGATGTAGCTCAAGACACCCTATAATTAATATATACAAATTTTCTTCATATCTTATATAATAACGGATATATTGAGCTTTATTATTTTTTTACGAAAATTCGACAAAAATTATATACAATTAAATGATAAACTCTATAGCTAAGGCTACTGCCAAGCATCAGAGAAAGGGTCTATTTGAAATGAATTTTCTGAAAATATTTTAGTAAAATGAAGGACAATGAAGGTTGAAACTAAGACTTTAGGGTTTGTAAAACATCCTTCTTGAGACATTTTGTTTCTATAGCCCGTATTAGATTTAAGTTATTTGCCTAAATGTTGCCAATTTTGACATTTTAAATCGCCATTTTGACGTTTTGAGGAAAACCCCAATTTATTTATTTTTAAATGCCTATAACTTTTTTGTCTTTTGACCTATATAGCTAAATTTTGGTAGATAACTTACCTATAGAATGTAAACCTGCTCACCAAATTTGGTTGCCCTTACTTTGTTAATTCCGGAGATATAATTTTTTTTCGAAAGAAAACACAAAATTTTCCGGGAAAACCTAGGCAGATTTTCTTGACTAACGAACTCGTCCAAGCCATTTGCAAAAGGAATTTTTTCACCAAATTTGATCAAAATCGGCCCATTATTTTTTGAGTTATCGGTGTGATACATATATATATATATATATATATATATATATATATATATATATATATATATATATATATATATATATATATATATATATATATATATATAATATATATATATATATACATATAAAAATTGAAACTGACCCCGGATATGTTTTCTGGGGGGCCTAATTAGCGCTCATTTGAAGAAATTTTTTCAAAATTCAAAAGTCGGGATCTCCTCATTAGTGAATTTTTTTTAAGAAAATTCACTAAAAAGAAGGCTTATTTGTGACCATTCATTACAAAAATACCAAAAAAATTGCGTCATCATAAACAGTGATATTAGACCATTCCAGGACTTTTTACTAACCCTGTATATTCATAATTGCAGTGAATTACTTTCTTGAAACTATCGTAGTTTGGCAAAAATTCCGTAACTAACAATCATAGTTCCTAAAATTCTAATAATCATAGTTCCTAAAATTCTAATTGACCTAATTATTTTTTTATCCCGATTAGATTAAATGCTGCATCAGCGGGAATCCCGTTATTCTCGGACCCGTGTCGAACGTAATTTAAATCTAATAAAACTTCACTTTACATTTTCAAATATAAATATGCAAACATTACATTCTTGGAATGACGTTTGTGTATTCAGCCGCCAAATATTCTCAGGCGGTTAAAATTTCTGTATTGATGAGAGAAGATGGAATTTAAACACGAATTAATAACCTTGACCAATAAGACTACGGTAATTTTCAAAGTACAAGGTGAATGTTTGTCTATAAGACCAATAACGAACTTTCTATTCGTTACGCACAGACACTGTGATATCTTATTGTAATTCATAGATCAGAAAACCTGTTAATTAAACATGAGAAGAGATTATAAAGTTTCTTTTTATGAATTATGGTAATCTACAGGTGAAGGCTCTCGATTATTTGTTCATTGCAGTGATGATATTACATATTAGACATATCTCTAAATATGTTAATCTTTTTTAGTAAATAATTGTTAAGTAAAGATTGTAACCTGTTGTGGGCACTGACCAGTACACTTGGAGAACCCAAATCACTACAGCACATCTTTTTACAGACCTGACGGTTGTTTCCCTAACAAGGTTGTAACCTATCGCAAATAAAAATTTGATTGTGACGTGGTATATTGTGATTGACCTCAAGTGGATATAGATCTGCTCAATAGTGAGGTCACGATTGCCTATAAATCCTACCCTAAAAAGTTTCTATCTATCAGATTTACAATTAGCAGGATTAGAAATACTTAATAAGGCTGGAAGATCTTAATACTGTTTACTACTTACGCTTTTGTTGTGTTGTTGCACTGCCTGAAGTCTCATATTTGTCAGAGCACCAAACTAGTGCCTGGTTACGATGATTCTTCTACAAATTTACTACAATATGTAAGGAATATATTTTCACACTCTGCTCATAAGGCTATTTTATTATGAAAATTCTCTGTAGGTATTAAATAGACACAGCAATATGTGAACAAGTTTCACGTTAAGTTTTATGTGGTTTCTTTAAAACTAAAGTGTTAGTTGAGCCAGACGCGCTTAAAAATTGTTTACGGAACGAAATACATGCTGTGGGGTTGCAATGTAGTTCAGATAGCGTCTTAATACTGTCTCTCTTAGATTGAAGGGCCTCGTCCTGTTCATGTTGCAGTTATTTGTACACTTGAGAACTAGTTCGAAGAAACATTCTGGGGAACGTTTTTGTCATCCATCTAGTTTAACATTTGTAAGTTAACCATGACCTGATCTGCATTAAAATATGCTCGAGATTAGCGAAATTTACAGTGCACGTTATATATACATTTATTCAGGTGAGTTATTGCTCATTGAACATGACTTGTTGTTTGTTTATTGTACTTGTTCTCATTTGTTTAAGTTATAGATTGATAAGTAATTATCATATTCAAATAAAGGAGCTTTATGAAATAATTTGAGAAATAGCTAAGTTAGATTACGTTTATTATTTATACGAAGATAAGTTATAAATTGAGAAGTAATTATCTTATTCAAATAAAGAGGCTTTATGAAATAATTTGATAATTAGCCAAGTTGAAATCGAGTTTGTTATTTATACGAGGTTAGGCGAATATTAATAAGTTAATAAATTGTTGAGTATGTCAGTTTGCAGTAAGCAAATAAAGTAAAGTATGTTTGTAAGTAAAGTGATGATAGTTTGAAAGGTGTGCGGGACACTTTCGCTGTTTGTTCACCCAGTAGGGTATCATGCTGGTGGGCGTTGGGCTTAGACCCAGGTTACGTAACAGCACCACGGTTGTTGCATTGATAGCCGAAATGGTAGCTAGACTGAGATCGTTGCCTCATTGCACAGTCAGGACCAGTGTAGGCGCTGTATTTGCTAAAATGGTAGCTAGGCTGAGGTGGTTGCCTCATTGCACAGCCAGGACCAGTGTAGGCGTGGATATTGGAGAGGGACATAGCGTAGCTTCAACATTGTGTCCATTGCAGTTCTCAGTATTCACGGAGGCAACTCAGTGGTTGCGTTTGAGAGCCGATCTGGTGGCTAGACCGAGGCATCGTTGTCTCATTGCACAGTCAGGACCAGTGTAGGAGTGGATATTGGGAAGGGGCACATTGTTTGGCCGGGCCCTTTGTGCCCACTGCACCTCTCAGTATTTGACTCTGGCTGTAGGCGAGCACTCTAGGTGAGGGAATTGCTGCCTCATTGCACTCCTGGAAGCCGGCGCGGACCCAGTGCCGGGTACAGCACCCAACTAAACACACAGGTTGAACTATTGTCTAATTATTATCTTAGTAACTATTGTCTAAATATTATCTGAGTAACTATTTTGGGGTGTAAAGTTAGTTCGCCTCCACGTGGTGCACCCTGGATAGCGTCTACTATTAGACGTGAACTAAATGAACTAACCAAACCGTAACCTTCCTAGTCATGTCTTAGGAGGGCCGGGAATGCTTGCCTTAATTGGCCGGCATTGCGAGGAGAGTCCTCTATAAAAAACCCACATCGCAAGGTCGTTGGCGGGTTGGTGCCGAGGCGATGATGCTTCTGGCCGATATGGCCGAGCATTGGCAGGTTGGTAATTCTGTCGCTAACGTTAACCCTCCCCAGGGAAACCGGGCGACCTCCCTGTGTAAATGCCTATTCATGGGATGCGGGGCTCTTCCATGGAGGTCTATTTTCCCTTGCTGCTCGTGGGACCAAACATGGACACGACTTACACAGACCCAATAGAGGAGGTGGCAGGATTCAACCTTCCACTGGAACCTCCAGAGGGTAAAAACAGGGGAAAGGAAAGTCCACCCCTAGGACGACTACCAAAGGTAGACCCTCCTATAGGAAGCTTGGTTATCGAGCTCCTAAATAGGAGGAGGAACCTGCACCATAATTCCCTTTTCCTTTAAGCTCCTTAACCTACTCCTTTATCCTCTATACACTCCTATATTCCTACCCCAATGCCCACCAACTTAAGGTGCATTCAAGCTAATCTGCATCATGCTAAGGCTGCGACATACCTCCTTAGCATGAAATTAAAGGAAGAGCAAATAGAAATTGCTCTTCTCCAAGAGCCCTGGACCGCTAATTCGGAACGAACTAAAGGGCTGGGTAACACTTCTGGTAAGATAGTAGAGGTGGGCTCTGGTACTAAACCCAGAGCCTGTATCTGGATCAGAAACAACTTGCAGTATTTTACACTTTCAGAGTACTGCACCAAGGACATGGCATCCATCCATCTCGTGATCACATCCGGGGGGACCAGGCTGGAAGTAGTGGCCTGTTCGGCCTATTTCCCTGGAGACAGAGATGCAGAACAACCACCTCCAGCAGAAGTGCGGAAATTGATCGCCTACTGCAAGAGGAACAATTATCACCTCGTAATGGGGTGTGATGCGAACTCCCATCACTTGGCTTGGGGGAGCACGGACACTAACAGACGAGGTGAATCATTATTTGAATACATTTTAGGGGAGGAGCTGGTTGTCAACAACATAGGCTCGGAACCCACCTTTCTTACAGATAACCGGAGAGAGGTTTTAGATCTTACGATCAGCTCAAGGCTTTTGAGCTCAAAAATCCTCAAATGGAGGGTGTCGTCTGAACCCTCATGTTCAGACCATGCCCATATCCTATTTGAAATTGAAACAGGCCCTAGACCTGTGTTAGAGTATCGGGACCCGAGGAGGACGGATTGGGAGGGATACAAACA
This sequence comes from Tillus elongatus, assembly GCA_964006375.1. Lineage (NCBI taxonomy): Eukaryota > Metazoa > Arthropoda > Insecta > Coleoptera > Cleridae > Tillus > Tillus elongatus. Next base: position 32,310,588 of record OZ023264.1, read on the forward strand.
GTCCCTCGCCGGCAGACTTGGGTCCGCAATCCCCACAGTGAGGGATCGTGATGAGATCGAGATTGCGGCCGAACAGGTTAGGGAAGCTGTGGTCTCTGCCTATCACGAAAACTGTCCACTGAGGTCAAAGAGAGACAGTCGGGGGTCTACTTGGTGGAATAATAACCTCGATAAACTACGAAGAGAAGTTAGACGTCTCTTCAATCGTGCTAAGATTACAGGCAACTGGGAGCAATATAAAACTGCTCTAACGCATTATAATAAAGAGATCAGGAACGCTAAGAGGGAGTCCTGGAGGAGGTTCTGCGGGGACATTAATAGTGTGCCCAGCAGCGCCAGAATCCACATGATTCTCTCACGCGACCGTGTACAGGAAGTGGGATCGATAAAACGACCAGATGGTTCCTTTACTGAATCTCGGAAAGAAACGTTAGAGCTCTTAGCACACACACACTTCCCAGATTGTCTGATCCTGAGCAACGGTGAGGTCCTACCAGCTGAGGGACGATCTAAACGCCCCCAAAGGGAGGACTGGCTAGTTGCTCGGAGAATAGTTACAGCCTCGGCAGTGGAGTGTGCTGTGAATCATTTCCAGCCATTCAAGTCGCCAGGGGAGGATGGGGTGGTACCGGTCCTACTACAAAAGGGACTGGAGATTCTCCTACCCTTCCTTATCAGGCTGTTCAGAGCCAGTCTGGCCTGGAACTATATTCCTTCCAGCTGGACGGTGGTTAGGGGGGTTTACATTCCCAAATTGGGACGTAATGACCTCCTACCTACTTCACTGAGACCTCTCAGTATTACATCATTCCTCCTGAAGGGATTGGAAAAAATACTGGACGGACACATTAGGGGGAACATCTTACCCAAGAACCCCCTAAATACCCACCAGTATGCCTATCAAACTGGCAAATCAACTGAGTTAGCGCTCAATAACCTCGTCGAGAAGATCACACACTCTCTGGAAAATGGAGAGGTTGCGGTGGCGGCATTTCTCGACATAGAAGGAGCATTTAATAATGCATTACCGATCTCCCTCTACGAGGCCACTATCGCTAGGGGGGTGGAACCTACCATCTGTGGCTGGATCGGAAACGTGCTGCACAATCGGACCATTATTGCCTCATTACGGGGAGAGGTGGTCAGCGTTAGGGCTGCGGAGGGTGTCCTCAGGGGGGCGTTCTATCCCCCCTGTTGTGGTCCCTCTTTGTGGACGACCTGCTGGCTATCCTCGGACTCTGGGAGGTTGAGGTCCAGGCGTATGCGGATGATCTTGTCATAATGGTTAGAGGCAAATCTGAGGAGGAACTGTCTAGTACTCTTCAAGAAGCACTAAATGTAGTCAATGATTGGTGCCGTAGGGAACAGATGTCTGTGAACCCTCGCAAAACGATCATTGTCCCGTTCACCAGAAGAAGAAGGTTGGACAAATTAAAACCACCTAATCTTATGGGGGAAAACATTCCATTTTCGGACCAAGCAAAATATCTGGGAGTTATCCTAGATAAGAAGCTCAACTGGGACAGACAGTTAGAAAATGTTATCCGCAGGGCTAAGATGTCCCTGTGGACCTGCCGGAGAATCTGTGGGAACAACTGGGGAACAAACCCCCAACAGATGTACTGGCTCTATGTAGTGGTTATCAGACCTATGATAACATATGGAGCCATAGTTTGGTGGCCTAAGGTGCTACGTGGTACCGCGAGGGCCAAACTGGCTCATCTACAGAGACAAGCATGTCTGATGATAACGGGAGCGATAAGCACCGCACCATCAGTCGCTCTGGAGGTCCTCCTCAATATTCCCCCACTTCACATATGGTTGGAGAGGGTGGCGAGGTGGACAACGTACAGACTAAAACAAACGGCAGATAACATGCCGAGGGAAGTCAGTCTGAGGGGGTCCGGACTCCTTGATGACAGTGATTGTCACAGGATTCTGGGAATGGTCTCAGACTTGATGCCTACAAAAATCAGCAGAGATCTGTCTTTCAAGACCGTCCTCCCGGAAAGGGAGGACTGGGACCGGAACCAATCGACCCTGTTGAGAGCGGACCTCTGCTGGTACTCTGACGGCTCCAAAACCAATATGGGAGTAGGAGCCGGCGCATATGGGGGCAGCACCGATGCTAGACTATCAGCTAGCCTCGGCAAGTACGCAACCATACACCAGGCAGAAGTTTATGCCATCGAGATGTGTGCAAAGGAAAGCTTAAAAGACCTATGCACAAACAAATCGATAAAGATATTTGCAGATAGCCAAGCTGCAATAAAGGCTCTTGGTTCCTACCGTTGCAATTCAAAGACGGTATGGAGTTGTAAATCTGCCCTTAACGAATTGGGCAGCTGTAATGAGGTGTCGCTGGTCTGGATACCGGGTCACTCGGACCATGATGGCAACGTTGCGGCAGACGCGCTTGCCAGGAGTGGTGCCCAGTGTGACTTTGTCGGACCAGAACCGGTGCTGGGAATAACATCTTGCACAGCAAAACGCACCTTAAAGACCTGGACAGATAGAAGGACAATTCAATATTGGCAAAATCTTCCAGGATTAGCTCACTCTAAGGCCTTCATAAATGGCCTGTCTGAGTCAAGGGCTAAGAAACTTCTAGAGTTGAACAGACAACAACTGAGTACTCTAGTCGGCCTGTATACAGGACACTGTCGTTTGCGGCATCACATGCACCGTATTGGGATCGGTCAGGAGACCGAGTGCCGGCTGTGTATGGAGGATGACGAAACAGCAGAGCACGTGCTGTGTTCCTGTCCGGCAGCGGATAGGACTAGACACCTGCTCTTTGGCAAGGTAAAGCTTGCTCCAGAGGATCTGGATCAACTTTCGCCCGCAAAGGTTATCGACCTCTGTAGGAGGCTGGATTTGTTGGGCGAAATATAGACATTAGGCGTGAGCCACAATAGACCTTATGGTCGCGGTGGAGGGACCGATATGGACCACTCACAAACTAACCTAACTATTGTTTAGATTACTGTCTGACTGACTATAGTTTAGATATTGTCTGAGAAACTATTATATGAGTAAATATTGTTTAAGTAATTATTGTCTGAGTAATTATTGTTTGAGAAGCTATGATTTGAGCACTTAGAGACATTGTTGAGAAGCAGTTCTGAGGCACTGATGTGCGTTGTTAAGAGTTTATAATGTTGCTCAGTGGAGCATTGAGTAGGAACTGCTGTTTATGTTGAAGTTGCTCAGTGGAGCGTTATGTCCAAACTGCTCTTAAAGTTAGCTTGCTCAAAGGGGCTTTGAGTATAAATAGTCATTGATGTTGAGTCGCTCAGTGGAGCGTGTAATTGGTAATTGATTAATGAACTAATAATTGAATGCCCCTCGTATATATGTTAGGTTGTGCTTTAGATGAACAATGGTGTGTTCAGGTATATTTTTAATTACAGGTTAGTGATATTGTTACTGGACACATTTGGCACCCGCTCGCCCGACTCATTACGCCCGTACATTAATGCTTCGCCATCATTCTGACAAGTAATAAACCTTTTGCCTTTTGCATGATTACTCTTAAGTAGATAACACAACTGCTAAGTAATATATCGACTGGTGATTGATTGTTGAGCTATGTAATTATATTATGTGACCGTTAGTCGATTGTTGTTATTATAATAGGTTACTTCTATTGTTTACTAAGAGTGTTGTAACCTTGTGTCATCGAAGGGTTGCGTTTACTATTATTCAATATGTATGTATATATGTGTGTATATATGTGTATATATGTATATATATATATATATATATATATATATATATATATATATATATATATATATATATATATATATATATATATATATATATATATATATATATATATATATATATGCGTATGTGTATATATGTATGTATATGTGGAAGAAAAAAAACGTGACCCTTACAAATATCTCTAAATGCGATATTTAGAATTTTAAATTGTTCTGTCACAAAAGTCAAGAGGGTTCAAGGAGGAATTATTCTTCAATCATACATATATATATATATATATATATATATATATATATATATATATATATATATATATATATATATATATATATATATATATATATATATTTAATGTCAAGCATTGCAATTAAAATAAATTTTGTCATGCGTTTGGTAAAGTTGAAATAAATATTACAGTAACGAAAATGAAATAAAGCATGTATTACATGTTTCCGAAAAGAAACTATCCATTGCAAATGTCAAGATTGAAAAGTTAATGTCAATTTACATAAACATAAATATTTCATATTGAATGAAACTAAATAAAAAGATAAAGTTTTATAAATATGAAAATAAACATTCAATGGTGTACGTTTTGTTTTTCATTCATTACCCTTGGTATTTTCCAAATTTTACATGAGAGTTAAATTAAATACCCACATGCTTAATTGGCCAGTTTACTTATTTACTTAATTAAAACAAGTAAATTTAAGTTAAGTTAAAAAAAAAGAATGTAAGATTAAATTTCTAAATTACAAGTTACAAATGAAATATTCAAAAAAATTTGCTACATTAATTAATATGAATTTGCAAAGTAACACATCTGAATTTGCATTATTGACAGAATGTTAAGACATAGATATTAAATTACAGTAAATTTAAACACACATCCCACTGATATGTTGAAAGTTCTAATTTAGTTAGGTTCACTTGAAAGTTCATACTACATGAAAGTTAAATGCCAAAACAAAATTTGATGTTCAGCCCACAGATGAAATTTAAGTAGAAAAAGACTCACCAAGACTGAGCTGTGCGAAATTCAGTACTACAGAGTCACCTGTTGATTACTCAATGACACTCCAAGGCAGATACTAACTATCAGTGCTCGCCACAGGTTCAATCTCTCACAGGAGAAAGAAAATCGGGAAGAATGCAGTGCACTTCCATAGATTAAAGGCAGACCAATTGCATATACCAATGCCTCGCTAGATGAACTGTAAAATCGTATTGTAGACAGGCAGCTCCGGGGATGATGTCACCCCTCGGGCAAATTAATCAAGATTTCCTTTGCAGTTTTGAAATGCAAATGACCGTATCGAAATCAAAACATGTGGTTCAGGACCCGGAAAGTTGAAATCAGCATTTGTGAAGAGACGTTACAATTTCAGGAACAAAGCGTCACTGTTGCTTCGCGGTTTTTACTAAAATGCATTATTAAATTCAGACTAGATAGAACTGAAAACACTTTTAACAACTACTAAGATCATAATCAAACGATACTTGAAGCCATAAATAAGATATGAGACATTTCTAGTGTAACTAAATAGAGACTGTATACAACCAACAATTTTTTAAATTGTCAGCCCTGGCCCATTTCTACCCTAATGTAGGGACAAAATATGTAAGGCTAGATGTATTATCGCCACAATTAGAACCGTAGACCGGTTTCACTCTTATTAGAGCTCTTCAGTACGACATACTAATTGTAGCGAAAATACACCTATAAAGTAAAACGGCTATGGTAGCCAGCCTTCCAACACTAAGTGAGTGGTGGGACACAGTGGTGGTAACTGTTATTATAGTTATTACGGGCTAGTTCTATTTTTTATGTTAAATATTGACATACATCACGTAGACATTTTGAAAGCCTCATTCGTCATCTGTGTTTCATTTTATTTTCAATTTGATAAATTTTTTGATTAAAACATCATATCATAACATAGAAACAGATCTTTATTTGTAGTTGTCATGATTTCGTACTAATTCAATTTTTATCTGTCGGAGAATGCTGTCAAGCAGCGAAACTAGTCACAGAAACGTTGCAGAACATCCTAGAACATCTAGAATTCATAAGAGCCTCTTGCTCCAGTTAGATTACGCGCTGGCTACCCCCTTCACCTACAGAAACGAAACCCAACAGTGAAGCCAGAGAAGTAGTCTCCAAGTCTGTATGTTGAATCATAACTTCCACATAGCTGTGATAATTTATTAGGAATTTAGGATCCATGACTTGACCACAAATAAAATATTTGTATTCCTGTACCCATAAACTTTTGGAAAAATGTGAATTTTCACTAAATTGCCCCTTATTTACCCCCCTATCCCATGAAGCGATCTTACCCAAAAACAATATGAGGCATTCCTTTGTCGGGTGCCAACTGGGTACCAAATTTGAAAATGATATCGCAATTCGTTCAAAAGTTATTGCGCCTATTAACAGACCGTACATGCCGACATATTGACAGACCGCTCGACCGACAGACACAAAAATTTTCGCTCCAAAATCAAGTTTTCTATATGTTTCGAGACTTTCTACGTCATTTTAGCAAAAAAAATCGATTTTTTTTTTCAACAATATTCCACCCCCACATATTTATTCAAGCCCTAATTTAATTTTAGCACAGAATACCAGATGTTTGATGAAATTAAAAGATTTCTAATAAATAAACCTTAAAACGATATTACTCGAGTTTTAACGAAAAAAATTTACACCAATTCATCCTCTACCCACTAATGCGGTTTTACCCAAAAACAATCCGAACCGTTCGCTTGTCGAGTGTTAACTGTATACCAAATTTGAAGACGATATCTCATTTCGTTCTAAAGTATTCGTGGCTGCAAATAGACAGACATAGGTACAGAGTGACAGACCAACAGACAAAAAAATTTGGTTCCCAAATCATGTTTTCTGTAAGTTTTGATACTTTTCACGACGTTTAAGCGAAAAAAAAATTAAATTATTGTCGCTAATGCGATAGTTCTACACGTTGTGACGATGTGGAAGTAATATTATGTATAAATGGCAAATTTTTCTAAAGGCAACATAATGCATGTTCTCTAAATAAGATATGTTTTTGTAATAAATATTACAATATTACTAAAATAGTATGACGTAGACAATAGACATTGTAATAAAAATGCAGACCAAAGGTCAAGTTCAAACTCTAGAAGTTAAATCTGTTATCAGGTCTGAAACGTTCATTTCTACATTGCATATGTATTGTTGATCGTTGACCCGATTACTTTTAACGTTTGCTCGACTTTGAGATAGTGATTTATTTAAGATAGCAGATTTGTGAATGAAATTTTACGTTTTCGACAACAGTTGAAGATAAAAATAAGTATTCTAATCGTACCCGGTATTATTTTACAGTTTAGGTCATGCTTAAAGTATAGAAAGTCTGCATGCAGCAAGTACGTTGCGGTAGTGAGTTTTTATAGAAATGATCTGGCACCAAACATTTTTTCAATAAAATTTCTATAAATTTTTTTCTTGTAAAATAGAGATCTAAATTTTTGTACATAGTTTACCATTAATAACGTAAACCTACGTACCAAGTTTTTTTTTTGATACAGGAGGGAGAGATGCCTCATGCAGACCTCATTCCCGACACCGTAGTGCCGTGGGATATCGAGGTACTGTAAGACTCGCACTCTTAGTACACCTACTCACTAAAACTCCTTTCCGAGTACCGGACCTTAGTCCATACCTCCGTCGGAAACATTTCACACAATGACGTTTGGGTTTAAATGTTTCCATTCTGTTTTTGCCGCGGGGGCGTTTGCGGGTAAGACGTACCAAGTTTGATTACAATAGCTTTCTATGGGAGCCAGCCTTCAAACACTAAGTGAGTGGTGAACGTGCCGCCACCTAGTTGCGGAACCAAGTAGTATGTTGTCACGCCAGCTCCAAATAACACAAAGTGTTAAAAAATAGAGACTGTATACAACCAACGAACAATTTAGTAAATTGTCAGCCCTGGCCCATTACTACCCTAATATAGGTACAAAGTATGTAAGGATAGATGCATTCTCACAACAATTAGAACCGTAGACCGGTTTCGCTCGTCAGTACGGCATACTAATTGCAGCGAAAATACACCTATAAAGTAATACGGTTATAGTAGCCAGCCTTCCAACACTAAGTGAGTGGTGAACGTGCCGCCACCTAGTTGCGGAACCAAGCAGTATGTTGTCACGCCAGCTCCAAATAACACAAAGTGTTAAAAATAGAGACTATATACAACCAACTAACAATTTAGTAAATTGTCAGCCGTGGCCCATTTCTACCCTAATATAGGGACAAAGCATGTAAGGCTAGATGCATTCTTACAACAATTAGAACCGTAGACCGGTTTCGGTCTAATTACAATAGCTTTGTTACTTTCGAAAATAAGAAAATTCTAAAGGAAAACCCAAAATTTTCCCGAAAAAATTAGTCAGATTTTCCTGGCTAACAAACTTATCCAAGTCACTTACAAAAGCAACGCAAGTGCCCAGTTTCATCAAAATCGGGCCATTATTTTTTTGAGTTATCGGTGATTATATATATATATATATATATATATATATATATATATATATATATATATATATATATATATATATATATATATATATATATATATATATATATATACATTTAGGGAGGCCCATTCAAAACGAGCCTTACAGCGCCATAACTGCGAGGGAAAGATTTTGTCGAAAAAAACCTGAAATACGGCCAATTTGCTTGTGAGGGAGACAACTTTTAACGCAAAAGTATAGCCCAAACTTGACCCTCCTAAGCGGTGGTGTCAACCCTCAAATTTTTTCAAATGGGAATAGGAGTCAGGTGATAGCTAGTTGAAGAGAGCATTTTATTCCCTATACATTCCTTTTTTATTTTTCAAATTCGGTCTTATTCGTTTAGAAGATGTTGGGTTTTGAAATATCACTAATGCATTTCCCCATTAGTGAACTTTTTCCACGAAAAGAAAAAACACACAAATTATGCAGTCTGATATGTTTGAATTTTAAGTAGGTATTCGAAAGGTAATCCTAGGCGGCCACTCCTAACAAATCCTTTATTAAGACCTATGTTTTTGTTACCCGGAAATCTCGCTCTTTAACGGTAATCATAAGAGCCTCGGTTATCCAGTGGTAAGAACGTGTGCCTTTGAACCAAAGGGTATTGTGTTCGATTCCCAAGTTTTCGCTTACACTTTTTCAATATATACTGTAAAATTAACTTCAGCCGAGGTTACGTTTTAGCAATTTGAATGTCTGCAGGTTCCGCCTGTCGGGCGTAAAGCGGTCGGTGCCCTGTCCATGCGATGTTGGGCACATTAAATGTCCCTACCCATCTTCTAGAAAGGCAGAGGTTTGGCAAAATTTCCAGGATAGTGAAGTGAAACTGCTCCCTGGCGTCGTTGATTGACCATAGTCGCGGAAATAGACAGACTATAGGGCTGCAACTAAATTCATCTGTTGCATTTACCGGTCACCTTCTGACAACTACTTTGTCCAGCTCTTCCACTACCTTTCTGAAAAAACCGATCATCTGATTTCTGAATATCCTTCCTCCGAGGTTACTATTCTTGGTGACTTCAATGTCCATAATAAGAAATGGCTAGGATGTTCAAAAACCGATCCACAAGGGAGAGGAGCGGAGGCCTTTGCAGTCAGCCATTCTTTAGCCAATATGGTTCAGCAACCCACTTACTCTCTTCGCATCCCAACACACAGCTCAAATCCCTTGTATCTCCTTCTTACTACAAAACCTGAATGCTATAAGACATCAGTCAACGCCCCCCTTAGTCGCTCATACCACGGCATGGTCACTGTTTCCTGCGCAATGCAACCAGAGGTTACACAGCCATCACGCCCACGTACCGTTTGGCCCTACAACTCCGCGAACTGGGACGAAATGCGGGATTACTTTTCCTCATTTCCATGGGCGTGTATCTGCTTCTCTCATCCTGACCCCTCTGAAATTTTACAAAACGTCACCGAAATTATCCAAGCTGGCGTGGAATTATTTATTCCAGGTATACAGAAAACCTCTTCAGCCACTGAAAACCCCTGGTTCTCTAAATCATGCGACAAGACCAGACTTGAAAAGGTCAAAGCTCACAAAAACGCTTCTACACACTCCCAGTCAAGAAAACCGTCAAGCATTTAACAACGCAAGAAACCGCTTGTGTCCCCATTCTTTCTGGCGCAAAAAACTCGTTTAATAACCACATCAAAAACAAAGTCCTCGCAAGCGCCAACGGCAGCAAACCCTTCTGGACTCTTGCTAAATCTATTGGGAATAATGTCTGCAAGAGCACGTTCCCACCCCTTGTTTCATGGGATGAAATTGTCTCTACCGCCCTGGGCAAGGCTGAACTTTTTGCCTCGTTGTTCACCGGCAATTCTACTCTCAACCCACCTCCAAATGTTCAACCACCAATAGTCTCCAATGTCGCGCATAAAATGACGGGTGACATTTCTACCATTTTCCAAACTTAAAAGGTACGAAAGATGCTCTTTTTTCTTAATGCCAGCAAAGCCTCTGGCCTTGACGAGATCTCAGCAATTGTCCTCAAAAAATGCGCACCAGAACTTACTCCTGCCCTGACTCGTCTGTTTCAGACATCTTACAATAGAGACATATTCCCTAGTAACTGGAAAACTCTCGAGTACAACCCGTCCCCAAGAAAGGATCCCAATTGCTTCCTAGCAACTACAGGCCTATTTCTCTCCTTTCAGTCGTCTCTAAAGTGATAAAAAAGTATATAAACAGCCAATTACTAAAATTTCTTGAAAAACACAGTCTAATCCACGACAGGCAGTATGGATTCCGTCAGCGCAGATCAACTGCCGACCTCCTTTCCTTTGTCACCCATTCTTCAAACAAGTCTATGGAACTACACGGTGGATCCCAGATTGTCGCTCTAGATAAAGCAGCACGCAGCGCTGCTTAATAAACTTCCGGCCTATGGCCTACCACCAAAACTCTGTACCTGGACAGCAAATTTCCTCTCCAACCGGAGCATTTCTGTTGTCGTGGATGGCCATTCCTCTAAGCTGTATCCAATTAATTCAGGAGTCCCTCAAAGTTCAGCTTTAACCCCTAATTTGTTTCTTCTCCACATCAATGACCTCCTCTCTAGCACATCCAACCCAGTTCACAGTTACGCGGACGACAGCACCCTCCACTCAAATATACAATATTCCAAGCCGTTCTCTTTAGCCCATTTAGATGAGGATCGCAGTCTCATGGAGGGTTCTGTCTCTGTGGATCTCCAAAAAATATTAGATTGGGGAAGTATAAATCTTGTACAATTCAACTCCACCTCAGTCTTGCTTTCTATCTCATAAGAGATACACCAGCCTTAGATCCATTACAATGAACAACCAAGTTATTCAAAGTAATGAGTCCTTTTCACTTGTTGGCATTTCTGTGGATCGAAATCTCAATTGGCACCAACATGTCACATCAATTGCAGAAGCGGCTGCTGAGAAATCAGGTTTCCTCTTCCGGGCTCGCAAATACTTTTCGCCAGCTAATCTCTATACCTTATATACTTAACAAATAATGCAAAACCACTAATACTGCTCTCACATCTGGGGTGTCGCTGCCGCTTCTACACTCGCTATCCTGGACTACATTCAGAAGAGAGCTATACGTCTCATCGGTGACCCTACTCTCTCCCAAAGGATGCCATCCGTTGCCTGATCTCTCTCTCTCTCTCTCTTTAATAGAAATCTGCACGGACACTGCTCAAAGGAGCTTTCTTCCATAGTTCCTCCACCTGCTGCCTCCAACAGATCTACCAGGGCAACAGAGCAAATGCACCCTTTTACTGTCCAGGTCAGCAGACATAGAAGATCTTGTTATGCCTGCTGTTTTGTCTCGAGGTCTTCCAAGTTGTGGAATTCCTTGCCGGCATATGTTTTTCCTTCTCCTCCGAAACTCCAAACCTTCAAGTCCAGAATTAACAAGTTGCTCTTTCCTCCTTGTGTGTTGTTGGAATATATAAAAAAAAGACGTTAAAAAGAAAAGAGAAACGCTAGTGATAGAAGATATGGTTAAATTCTACTGGATTTATGTAGGTAAGAGTTTTTAATCAAAATTCTTTACCAAGCAATAATTATGGTTTTAATTTTTAACCAAGGTCCGACCATTTCCCAAGGAATTCCCAAAAACAATTCCCTAAAAGCATTTCATAAGCGGATTTTAAAAGTCCTATTAATTATATAAATAGTTAGTGCTCTGCGCAATAGTAATTAATTTAATTGCTTACCCTTAATTAGCAGGTGTTCTAGACACGGCAGTTGATGCAGCTAACAGATTTTTAACCATGACTTCTTAGCACCAGTGTATACGGTAAGATACACACCATTCGACATGTTGCTCGCTCAACTAATTCTTTGCAAGTGATCTCACGAGTTCCCAGCGAGTTTACGATCAAATCACCTTTTACGTATTGGTAGCCTAGGCTCAGGTGTCCAGTATTCCGTTCTGCGTACAAGCAGTTGAGGTACTCCGGCTATTTTTAGATATCATCGTCGTTGTTTACGACCCAACTATCAGTAAATTACTTTGTTTGTGTTCTTGAATTATACGCGCCTGAGCCTGCAGATTTCAATCGTTTTAAAAGCACTATATCTGTGATATAATTTAGGTTGTCGTTATTTGTACCATTTTTACCACGAAATGTATGATGTTTTTGATTTAGAGAGCGTTCAAAGTGTATTTAACGAAGTGAAATTGGTGTTTTAATAGCTATTGTTCTTATTCCTTCCTCTAATGCGAAATATGTCGATCCACAAATTGTAGTTGGGTTGATTGTATAGATCGTTTAATAAGTCGTATAGGCCTTTGGCCTCTCAGCGCTGTGACCTAAATGGATCTTTTCTGGATGCCTCTTTTCCTAATAGTGATCTAAAAAGTTCAGTTGCGGGCTATTTTACCTATTTCCTGAGATGTTAAGGTCACCCCTCCAAGGTATTTGACCCTTTTGCAGAACTGGGCCATGCAGTCGCGTACCAAGTGCTCTGTTGCTTCTTCTGCTTCAGTGCATTATCTGCAGTTTTCACTGTCCACCTTACGCGACTTCATAAAATGATACCTTACTGGGGAGTGTACTGTGAAAAGTCCTGTGATTATTCCCAAGTCTTTCCTGTTTAATTCAAGAAACAGTTAAGACTTCTTTGTTGATATGGTGATGAACTGTTTTGCTTGCCTTTAGCCTGGTGTTTTCCTCCAGTATGACAGCATTTGGTTCTTCTTCCAAACATCAAGTTCATTTCTTATATGGCTTTTTGTTAATCCACTCTTGGGCTTTGGACCATAAAATGGTGATATTGTTGCTCTTCTTTGCAAGGCTATCTGCCTCCTTCAAAGGTTTGGTACCCATATCAAAATTACCTTGTTGTTCGTAGCCAGTTTCTTCAAGGATTTTTTGCAGTCCTGGGATTAAAAGATTTCAAACTCTTTAGTTCTGCCTGACTGTCTGTAGATCTTCCTATTTCCGAGTCTTCTTTGTATGCACTTCTGTACACATTTGTAGCCAGCATTTCTGCTTGAAAGATGGTGGAATTTTTTCCATTGACTTAGCGAGTCTAAAGTTAGGTCCTCTTATTCCTGGTCTCGCTTCCTCCATTTGTTTAGACCCGTCTGGATACCATACAGAGCAGTTGTCTGTTACCATATCACTGTCTCTGCCATATGCCTGGCGGTTACCATGACCATGTGGAATGGAATTATGAAGTTCAGTTTGGCTGGTATTTGGTCTGTTGGTTTGGCGAGTGATTTCAGTGGAATAAATTCCAGGATTTTCAAGTGGCCAACCACGTCTCCTGGTTTGGTTTTGTCCGCTTGGAATAGTTTTGAGGCAGTTAGTACCGCTTCCATCTTCACACATATGTGCAGTTGAGCAAGATTCAGCATTGCCTCTATTGCAGCTGTAGAGCATGATGCCATAGCTTACGTTATTCCGAACCGATCAGCCTCTGCAATTTTTGCAATTTGCTTTGTGTTGAGGCTTGTTCCGTTTTTGGCCACCATACAATGGATGCATATGTGAACAAGGGTTGGGTCGCCAGATAATCAAATTCTAAAGTTCTGACAAAAACCTGTTCAAAGCATTGATAGAAAAACATAACATAGCTTGTAGACTAGAGCCTCGGTGGTTCAGTGGTAAGAACGTGTGCCTCTGAACCGAAGGGTACTGGGGTCAATTTCAAGGGTTCGCCTTTCACTTTTTCAGTACACACTGTAAAATTAACATCAACCGACGTTGTGGCATTGTATTTGAGCAAGTTGAAGGGTTGCACGTTCCGCGCTTCGGAGAGGGCGTAAATCCGTCGGTACCTTGTCCATGCGATGTTGTACACGTTAAATCTCTCTACCCTCCCTACAGAAAGGCAGGGGTTCGGCAACATTTCCAGACAAGTGAAGTGAAACTGCTCCTTGCCTTCGGTGATTGGCCATAGACGCGGAAATAGACCGACGTTAAAGAAACAAAACGCACACATCTTGTAGACCATTTAACTAAGCTGAGTTACTGGATCCCAGTAAATTACTTAATTAGGCATAGTTGACTGCAGAAAATATTATTCAACGACGCAAGAAACCGCTATGTCCGCATTCTTTCTGAGGCAAAAAACTCGTTTAATAACTACATCAAAAACAAAGTCCTCTTAAGTTCCAGCGGCAGCAAACCCTTCTGGACTTGCTAAATCTATTGGGAATAATTTCTGCAAGAGCACGTTCCCACCTCTTGTCTCGTTGTTCGCCGGCAATTCTACTCTCAACCCACCTCCAAATGTTCAACCACCAACAGTCCCCAATGTCGCGCATAAAATGACGGATATCATTTTCAAAACTAGAAAGGTACGAAAGATGCTCTCTTCTCTTAATACCAGGAAAGCCTCTGGCCTTGACGAGATCCCAGCAATTGTTCCCAAAAAATGCGCACCAGAACTTGCTCCTGTCCTGACTCATCTGTTTCAGACATCTTACAATAGAGGCATATTCCGTAGTAACTGGAAAACTGCTCGAGTACAACCCGTCCCCAAGAAAGGATCCAAAGCGCTTCATAGAAACTACATGCCTATTTATCTCCTTTCAGTCATATCTAAAGTGATGGAAAAGTATATAAACATCGAACTACTAAAATTTCTTGAAAAACACAGTCTAATCCACGACAGACAGTATGGATTCCGTCAGCGCAGATCAACTGCCGACCTCCTTTCCTTTGTCACCCATTCTTGGAACAAGTCTATGGAACTACACGGTGAATCCCAGATTGTCGCTCTAGACATATCCAAAGCTTTCTACCAGGTCTGGCACGCAGCGCTGCTTAATAAACTACCGGACTATGGCCTACCACCAAAACTCTGTACGTGGACAGCAAATTTCCTCTCCAACCGGAGCATTTCTGTTGTCGTGGATGAACATTCCCCTAAACTGTATCCAATTAATGCAGGAGTTCCTCAAGGTTCAGCTTTGGCCCCTACTTTGTTTCTTCTCCACATCAATGACCTCCCCTCTAGCACATCTAACCCAGTTCACAGTTACGCGGACAACAGCACCCTCCACTCCAATATACAATATTCTAAGCCTGTCTCTTTAGCCCAACTAGATGAGGATCGCAGACTCATGGAGGGTTATATCTCAGTGGATCTCCAAAAAATATTAGACTGGGGAAGTAGAAATCTTGTACAATTCAACCCCACTAAATCACAGTCTTGCTCTCTTTCTCATAAGAGATACACCAGCCCTAGACCCATCACAATAAACAACCAAGTTGTTCAAAGTAATGAGTCCTTTTCACTTGTTGGCATCTCTGTGGATCGAAATCTCAATTGGCACCAACATGTCACATCAATTGCAGAAGCGGCTGCTAATAAATTAGGTTTCCTCTTCCGGGCTCGCAAATACTTTTCACCAGCTAATCTCTATACTTTATATACTTCACAAATAAGACCAAAACTCGAATACTCCTCCCACATCTGGGGTGCTGCTGCCGCTTCTACACTCGCTATCCTGGACTCCATTCAGAAGAGAGCTATACGTCTCATCGGTGATCCTACCTTCACCCAAAGGCTGCCATCCCTTGCCCACCGACGTGCCGTTGGTGACCTCTCTCTCTCTCTCTCTCTCTTTTATAGATATCTGCACGGGCACTGCTCAGAGGAGCTTTCTTCCATAGTTCCACCTGCTGCCCCCAACAGATCTACCAGGGGAACAGAGCGAATGCACCCTTTTACTGTCCAGGTCACCAGACATAGAACATCTTGTTATGCCCGCTCTTTTGTCCCGGGGACTTCCAAGTTGTGGAATTCCTTGCCGGCACATGTTTTTCCTTCTCCCCCGAACCTCCAAACCTTCAGGTCCAGAATTAACAAGTTGCCTCTTTCCTCCTTGTCGACACCCACAGTACGATAGTATTTGGGCTGTAAGCCCTCGTGGTGTGTTGTTGAAATAATAAAAATAAAAAAATTTGGTGTTATATGAGTGCAATTCACTAGATCCCAATATAGTTAGCCTTAATCGTTACTATGCACAATTTAAACATTGCGATACAGTAGCAATGACAACTTATTAGAAATATCAGTGTGACATCTCACATCAAAAAGTTAATGCATAATACCTCAACAGATGCATAAGGTCCCGGGTACGCTTTAATAATTATTATTTTTTATATTATTTTATCGTATACTGTAAAATAACAACCACTAGGCCGTGGCAATATGTTTAAGCAAGATGTCCGCACACTTCGTCCTTTGGAGATAGCGTAAAGCCGTCGATCCCATGTACCATGTCAAGACAGGTTTGTAGATGATATTCTTCTGGTAAAAGGCAGACGTTGAAAAAATTGTGAGGTTGGTGAGGTAAATCGGCATCTGTGTTTGCCCAGAGTCGCGAAATAGGCCGGTGCTAAATAAATGTATATCTAGTTATTCTGTGTAATAAAATTTTACTCAAATAAATTACTTGTTACAGGACGTTTATAATCCTGCGGCTGGAATTAGAGAAGTGACCACAGACGAACCTATTTATGTTAGAATCAAGCCATCAGGTAGGCATACAAAAGCTTTTTTAATTATATTACAATTTAAAAAATGTCTAGACGCAGCAAGTGTGTTATGAAAGTGAATTTTCATTAAAATGTTTTTAATCGCAAATACGTCTCTTTAATGCCAGCAGGCCTTGATTTGGTTACCGGTGTAACCTATATAGTAGAAAGAATGTACCATATTTTAGCAAAATAACGTAGTGTTTGAAAATGTACCAAAATTTTCCTAGCCAACAAACCAATAGCAAATTGATTAATTGAAATTTGAAGCATTTAATGAACATTCCCTTCCAAAATGCACTCACTGCGTCCACAGTCCTAAGATTAACTAGAAGAAGACTGTGTAATCTCAAAGCAATTTATGAATAATTACGTAGGCCCACCGTCTTATTTGCCATGCATGTCTTAACAGCAGCGGCTGTATTCAGTCTTGTCTGATATGGATGTTCTATCCCAGGAACACTATCGAATTTTTTTGCAAAATTTAATACAGCTAACGAATAAAGTTGCCTCATATCGTTTACTTTGGCCTCGTTGTACAATGCTGATGACGGGTAAGTATAATTTATATTGTGTATCAATTTTAGTAACCGTCGTTTGATTATCTCCAAGCTTTTTAGATGGCAATCTGAAGCACCTCGCCACGCTACAATTCCGTAAGTCAGAAGCGGCTCAACTAGCGCAGGGTATAGTATTCTTAAGTTTGCCACATTTAGTATTGTTTTCATGTATCTAAACGTAAACAAAACAACTCCCAACTTCTTAACAACTATACCTATATTTTCACTCCATCTCCTGTGTTGGTCAATCAGGATGCTAAAATATTTAAGCGTATGTGATGCCTTACTTTGCAAATTCTGTTGGTTGCGCCTTATTTCCGATTTTTAAAAATAGGTAAGTGTGACTTTTAAGACGCAAATGACATATATATTTTTTTCATATTCACTGTCGAGCCACTAACATCATATTGTTTTATATTAACAAAATCCGCCTCATTGTTTTCCTTCATCCGCCGCCAAGAACAATCCTGATAAAAATGGCAGTGTCATCTGCAAAGCCTATGACATTCCCTGCAGTGTGTATTTTAAATAAATCATCTATGTAAAAGTTGAACAGCAGCGGCCACTGGAGAGTACCTTGAAGAATTTCAAACTCAACCAGTTTAAAGTCACTAAAGCTGTCGCCAATCTGTGTACACTGTTTCCTAAAATGTAGATAATCTCGAATCAAGAGCAAAGAAACACGTCCAAAACCAATTTCTTCCAACTTACTGAGAAGTTTTCCATGGTCCACTGTATCAAACGCCTTTTCAACGTCTAGAAATATACAGATGCTTTGTTTCTGTTTATCCCGTGCTAAATATATTTGTGTAGTTAGGGCGTTTAAAGCATTCTGAGTTGACAATCCCTCTCTAAATCCGAACTGAGACCCGGCAATAAGATTATACTTTTCAATATAATCGGGTATTCTTCTATAAATATTTTTTTCAAATATTTTAGCAATGTTTGATATCAAAGATATAGGCCTATAATTAGATATTTCATTTTTCATCTCCCCCCTTAAATAATGGTTTGATTATTTTAGTACATCTGGAAACACACCAATTTCCAGGGATCTATTTATTAAAATTGTAAGAGAGCTTGCAATGATATGTTCAACTCCCTTTAAATTCTCCACAGTAATTAAATCTACCCCAGGAGCCTTTTTCACCTTCACACCCCTTATATATCCTATTACCTCTCTTTTATCTGTAGGTAACAAAAAAGTTAATGTACTTTCGTGTCTCTTCTATTCCTATGACCAATTGGAGGTATCTTTTGTGCCAATATTTTCCTACGGTCGAAAAATACTCATTAAAAGCGTCTGTCATTTCCTTAGAGTCCGTTTATGTGATGTCACCGTATCGTATGCTCTTCACATGATCGCTTATGTCTTGCTTAGTAATCCTTTTAACTTCCCAAAGACGAGTTTCCTTTTCAATATAGCTTTAAATAATAACTTGTGAACTGCACTTTCCTTCCCACATCATTTGGGTCTTGCCTTATAGCTCGGTATAAAGGCGTTTTTTTGTTTCTATTGATTTAATTATTTTAATATATATATATATATATATATATATATATATATATATATATATATATATATATATATATATTAGGGGTTTAGTTAGCGCTCATTTGAAGAAATTTTTTCGAAATTCAAAAGGCGGGATCTCCTCATTAGTGATATTTTTTTTAAAGAAAATTCACTAACAGCTTCTTTAGTAGCCTTGTTCCGACGCGTGCCGACGTTACTTAGGTAAAATAAAAAGAGGACTGGGTAAAAGTCAAAAATATGTAAAATATGCCCCACTCCCGTTCCCCTATTACTTCACCAAAATTTCACAGAAAAAAAATGAAGCCCTTTGCGAGATATCACCTTATAACACTTTAAAAACTCACCCTGTATAATTATACATCATATTCTATACTGGTAAAATCATTTATCTGTTTTATACGTATGCGATGTCCTATAGAATGTCTATAATATGTTCGACTATATATAACTAGGACACGGAAAAGATACAGACAAAAAAGACAAAAATATGCGCATTTAAATGCGTAAATTGGCAAAAAATGCAAAGATTTTAGAAAAAAATGCAAAAAATTATGCATATGCAATATGCAATATTAAGTTTGCTAAATCACTGATTATGAATACTATTGTTTTGTTTTTTTCGTTAGAAATTTTGATAAAAATGAAACTTCAAGTTTAGTGAAATTAATTTGACAATAATAAAAGCCTGGACGCAACAAGTGCGTTATGGTAGTGAATTTTCATAGAAATGATCTGGCACAAAATATTTTATAACTTTTTTTTCTTGTAACATAGAAATCTAAATTTTGGTATATAGTTTGCTTTTTATATCGTAAATCTACCTACCAAATTTGGTTATCATAGATTTTTTATTTTTTAAGATAAAAATTTTTTTCAAATGAAAACTCAAAATTTTCCCGGAAAACCTCGTCTGATTTTTTTGATTAACAAACTTGTCAAATCCTTTTACAAAAGGAAGGTACGTGCCAAATTTTATCAAAATCGGCGTATTATTCTTTGAGATAAAATTTTTTTTCGAATGAAAACTCAAAATTTTCCCGGAAAACCTCGTCCGATTTTCCTGACTAAAAAACTTGTCAAAGCTATTTACAAAAGAAAGGTACATGCCAAATTTTATTAAAATCGGCTGATTGCTTTTTGAGATAATAATTGTTTTCGAATGAAAACTCAAAATTTTCCCGGAAAACCTCGTCCGATTTTCCTGACTAACGAACTTATCCAAGCTATTTACAAAAAAAAAGTACATGCCAAATCTTATCAAAATCGGCCCATTATTTTTTGAGTTATCGGTGTGATACATATATATATATATATATATATATATATATATATATATATATATATATATATATATATATATATATATATATATATATATATATAAGTAGGTATAGATGGTATGTTCTGGAACCACCACCGCCACTCCACCACCGGTGGTGGAGGTGGAGGTGGTGGAACTGACCAGACCCGACGGCCCCCGACCAGACCGGTGGTGGACCCGACGGCCCCCGACCAGACCGGTGGTGGACCCGACGGCCCCCGAGCACCTCCACCACCTGACTTCGTATTTAACTCGAACAAGTAGCGTACTAACCTGAGATGACGTATTCAAAAGCCAACTAACCTGTATTAAGCAAACGAGGAGTCACCAGTTAAACATGGCGGCTAGCGCATGCGTACACGTAATTTGTTATTTGTGCATTAAAGTCCTACGTGTTTGGTGTCATATCGCTCGTCTAGGTAAGCAGAATCCAAATTTAACATGTGTACAAGAAAAAATTTATATTCTTAAGTCTTATTGGAATCGGTTCGATTTAAAGAATCTGTTGAAAGTAGAGCTGGCAACAATACATCTAGTGGTAACCGCGATATCGCTTCCAACTATGACTATATTTAGCATTTCCCGAAATTAACCTTGTTAGCCAACATAGTTTCCTTGCAGCTGTTGAAATAACCTTGTGAGCAGTTCATATTTCCTGTTTGTGGTTTTATTTCCGTTGAATGACCTTAAAGTCGTATGAAATAGAGAAAACTCTAGAATTTTAAACAAAGGTGGGGATATAATTATAAAAACACCGAGTGACATGCAAGCACATCAGTCTACAATTTACTCACAGTAGTTATTCTTAGTAGTTATAGTAGTGTACTTGTTCTGTTCAATATGTATAGTATCGATGTTAACGATGGACCTGAGTCCTTCAGACCTGCTAATAACAGTGTTTGTGAAAATTGGTATTGGGGTCAAGTTGATGCAGCTATGCGCCAGAATATTATTGAGATTAAGCAAGAAAGTAGAATGCTGTTGGAAACAAGGTATACTGTTAACCCCTCTCTAAGTGTTGCAATTGGTATATCAAACGCTGCTGGATTGATTCCAATAATTAAGATTGTAAATAATAGTCCGTATCCGCCAAATCCAAATATAACAATCTCATCTGGCTCCTGGGAGTGGGACTATTTTATTTCAACACTAACAAAAGCAGCTAAAGAATACTTTACCAAAGGTAATACGATTAAACCTGAAAATATTGGAGTATGTACTGTCAAACCTATTAAAATTTTAGACAGTAAAGGTATATCAATCTCAGATGATTCTACTACTTTTTATTTAACCGAAGATGCGGTTCAACAACTACTAGATCTGGTTGAAATCATCAACGAAAAGGTGAAGTTTCTAACTAATTTTAACTTTGATATTCGGCTTAGTGATTTCCTCTATTGTGTCGCAGATGTTCTCAAATGTGTTAATAAGAAGGAGCTACCACGTGACGATGAAATAGTAAAGCTTATAAATATTATGTTGAAAGATCAGGAACCATCATTCCGAGTTTGCATGTTAGAGTGTTTACACTTTGCAGAGAAACAAATACTTAATCGTTTTAAAGAAATACACACGATATACAATGGGCCATTTTAAAGCAAGTTTTATCATCCTGACAGCACTATGTCAAAATGTATTTTATATCTACAAACCACCAAATGTGAAAGAAGTACGAATCTGTTTCGACAGCGACGGCTGCATGAAATGGTCTGGACTTTCAAGAACACATCTACACAACGATGAGGTGATTGAAGTTTCAACATATAACATGTCCAAAATTAAGAGTGATATGGTGCGCTATAAACTTATGTTCTTGTTTGATAATGGTACCCGTGATGAGACATCTGATTGGAGAACTCTCCTATTAACCGATTCTTATCTGTTCACTTCAAAGTATATTTCTATGTTTATGTCAACTGGTTTTCTTATATGTCTTGCTATATTTATGCTGATGTACTTTTGTTTTAAATATAACACTATACTTAAAGGTATCTATCGTAAACATTTTTGTTAATAAAGATATATAAGCTGAAGATTTGTGTTTTTTTATTCATTAGTTAAGCACCTATAGTTAAGATGAGATACTGTGAATCGTGCTCGTTACAAGTGAAAAAGAGTGCTTTCTCTGGGCATTTACGTAGTGAAATTCATAAATCAAAAGTATGTGAACCATGGCAAGTTGAACAAGTGCATATGTTAACTCAAGCTTTTAAAAACAGAATGGCTACCTATCGTATATACGAAAAAGGTATTGATATTAAACAGTTTATGGAAACAATAAGACATAAAGTGTTTCATCTGATGGAAGCTGCTTTAGCTAAGCATAATGAAATTAAAATGAATTTAGAATTGTTTGGTTTGTATGTACTCCAAAGTCGAAATAAAAAAGAAATGAAGTCATTTAATACTAAAAATAAAAATGTTACAGTGTCAACTAATTTTGAAAGTATATATCAAGAATTCGTCGACGAAATTTACACAAAAGCTTTGGAGTTTGCAGAAGCTGAAAGCGGATGGATGTTGGAACAGTTAATGTGGTTGGAAATAAATATTAATAAATACAGCTTCAAACGATAGTGGTATCAACATCTATAAATTGTTCACTACACACTGTTAAACTCATTCAAAATTTAGTTATCGTAGAGGTAAGACGTGCTTCAGTTAACTCTAACGTATCCAAGTGCTCAGTAGTGTGTTTAAAATGGCTACATTAAGTGATGTGTGTTACCAGCAAATCAAAGATAACTTCTGGTATGGTTTATTTGGAGACTTTCAACTAATTATCGATAAGAACACTGGTTATTTTAATGCGACTAAGCTGTGTAAAGATGGTGAGAAAAGATTCAGACATTGGCTGGAAAATAAGAAAACTAAAGAGTTGATTGTCTATTACAACGGTCGGCTAAAGAAACAGTTAGGTAGCCAGAATACCGATTACCTAAATATTTCAACCGAAGGTGTCCACTTAGAGTCACATCTAGGGGGCCGGAATTCCGGCCCCCTAGATGTGCTGGAAGCAACATCTCAACTAACACCTACAACCGCTACATACTTGGTGGACTTTGGTGGAACACAGACTGAAAACAACTTGATATCTGGTACATATGTCTGTAAAGATTTGATATTAAATTTGGCTTGTTGGATATCCAATAGTTTCTATGAAAAGTGCAACCAAATTATTTTTGATTTTTTCGTAAGTGAATTTAATCAAAAATACAAGGATAACCTCAAAGAAATTGAAGTGAAATTAATGGAGATCGATGATGAAGTGCAGCGTATGCGAGAAACAAATGCTAAAATCACAGAACATTTAGAAGATATATCTCCAAAACCAAGCAACCCTGGAAAACTTTGTGTTTTTGGTTTGCTTTCAAGAAATGAGAAGGATGCTACCTATCCATATCATGCTGTAAGGACTCAGAAGAAAAGTTTTAAAAGAGCTGTCAAGAACTTTAAAAATAAACACCCTGATTCCGAAGTAGCTTTAAACATGTTGTATGATCCAAATTCTGTAAATCTCTTTAACAGAATAAAGACCGAAGTCGAATACCTCAAGGCGAAGAGAAACGATCTACAGATAGCAGATGTACCTCAGGAGAAGTTTATTCAGGATATTATTGATTTACGACATAAATTGTAATTGTTCACTTAGCTTAATTGTATGTAACCAGATGAAAAAATAAAATAACATTATTTTAATAAAGACTTTTATTTTATTCTAAGTACATTAATACAGTAAATATATAAGCTTATTTAACATCATCTGAATGTATCCAAGAATTATGAGATTTATCGAAACCAAGCCATTTCACATACGACTTGGCGCCTTTCTTTCTGATCACTCTTTCAACTAAATAATAATCAGGGGTTGCAGTCTTTTGTAGCTCCTCTTCATAAAATCCACCACTGATTGGTTTACCTTGCATGTCTTCTATTAAATAGGTGGTTGGATTTGTGAAATGAATACTAACAATCTTGAATAATTCTGTTGACCAGCGAGGTGTATACCCCTTTTCAAATTGAGCTTTTGCTTTACTTATACGTACAACATCACCCACTTTAAATTTATTTTTGTTAAACACTTTCAGATTTGAGTAAACTTGTTTCAGAATAGCTTTTTCATTTTTCTTGTTAACATCTTGAGGTTTTACACCAGTTGTTCGATGAACAGTAGCGTTGTAAGTAGCAGTCACGTCAGGTAGTGTATTAATCCACTTGTAGGAACCAATCAAGTTGAAATTTTTATCTATCTTCTCTTTCAAGGTACGTATGACTCTTTCCACCATTGCAGCCTTCTTCACACTATAAGTGCTGTAGTGATTGATGTTATATTTTTTCATTAAGGCGTTAAATTTTGAGTTATAGAACTCGCGGCCAAGATCAGACTGGATGTTAGATGGCGCTGTACTAGTAGATAAAATATCAGCCATAGCTTTAGTCACCTCTTCAGCAGTTTTAGATTTAAGAGGGCGAGTCCACACATACTTTGAAAAACAATTAATAACCACTAAAATATACTTGTAACCAGAGTTTGCTTTGTAGTAGTCTGTAAATTCTGCTAAATCAATCTGCCATAAATCATTTAAACCTTTGATTATTGTACGTCTACGTTTAAAATTGATTCTTGCTGGTTTATATAACTCATCAATAATTTGTTTTTTGGTATTAGATGGTTCAACAGTTTTGCGTCTCATGGCGATGTTGGATTTAAAAGTATCCACTTATCATGTAAATCTTTTAGTTTGCTGTCTATTTCTCCCAGCTTATTCTTTAGCTTCTTATTCTTTAACACATCAATATCTTTTAAAACTTGAGTAGTTATGTTCTTAGCTAAAATTTTCAATTTATTTTCAAATTCGTTTTTTAAATCTTCCAACTCAGGTTTGTGTACAGCTTCAAGTAGTATGGCAATGATTCTTTGTTTTACCTCATCTTTGTTCTTCTGATAGTCGTCTATCCATACATCAACAAATTTTTTATTTACACCATCTGTTGCATCGACTGGATCAGCGATGTTACACAATCTATGGCTTTGCAAATCAAAATCACCACTATCAGTTCTTGGGAAAATCTCTCTTTCAATAATTTTAAACTTAGAACCTTTATTGGATTGGGAACGTCCGAACTTATCGATAGACATTTTTATACTAAGCACTAAGGTAGGTATATCTGTGATATATGTAGGTATATTAGGCGATAACACCAACCTCCTTCAGTTCTTCAATGATTGACTGAATTTCATTGTTATGAGCATTATTACCAGCAGCTTGGGAAGCTACTAAAAGTCTAAGTCTATCAACCAGCTCATTTATGTCATCCCAATAGACATATTCTATTTGTTTGTTATTTTGTAGCATATAGTTGTTAGTGTTGCTGCTTACATTCTGAGCTCTAGGTTCAGTTTTTTGTTCTGCGTTATGATGTGTGTCGTAACCAAAACCTTGAGGAGTTGAGGATCTTCGTCCTCTTGGGTTTATAACTGGTTTTATTAGAGTCAGATACTTTTCCGAGGAACAACCCTTGGTTCGTGCGTTGGGATCGTAGTTCATTTTATGAACACTAGTTGCTTCTAGAATATCTCTATAGTGTTGAAGATCGTCATAGGTATACCCTCTAGGTGTTTTCATAAATATCAATTCTAGCAGACCTTGTGTTTGCGGATATCTCCTTTGACCTAGTCGAATGTCATTATCAGTAAAGTCCAAGTGTTTATTGCCAAGACTCCAACTACCAGTATCTTTAGCGTAGCGAGCACCATACGTTTGATCAATAGTAGCAAGCCTCGGTGGTTCAGTAAAATACTTGTCTACATAATATCGAACTCGTTCAGGATATTGCTCCAAAAATTCTTGATATGCTGGGTTGTTTGTGACAGTTTGTAGATCTGCCTCAAGCTCTTCAAATGTTGGGATATCCTCATCAAAACTTGTCTCTACTTCTGGTTGGGCTTCAAAAACTTCATGGTCTTTAAGGAACTCAACTTTGGGTTTCTTTTCTGGTACCGCTTCTTCTTTGATTTGTTCAGCTGGTGACTGCAGTTTAAGCGTTGATGTATTTTTAGATATTTCACTCAGTGGGTCAACAAGTGGTTTATATAAACGCTGCAGGGCTTCATCATTCTCAGCTCTACCAAGCTTAAGCATTAAATGTTTTTTTCGAATGTTTTCGGCAAGTTGTAAAATCTTTTTCTTGATTTTTCTCTCTTGTTTACCCATCACCTCCATCTTGCTAAAGTTATTTGTTTCGTGTTAAGAGATGCAAACAGTTCTGTGGTTTAAGGTGTACTAGCTTTGAATTGGTTGTATGTCTCCCTATCTAGTGTTAGGTATCTAACACAACAGGTAGACCCGGTTGTTAGACAGGTTGTTAGACAGGTTGTTAGACAGGTTGTTAGACAGGTTGTTAGACAGGTTGTTAGACAGCTGTATTAGACAGCTGTGTTAGACAGCTGTGTTAGACAGCTGTGTTAGACAGGTTGTTTTAGACATGTTGTTGTAGACAGGTTGTTTTAGACAGGTTGTTTTAGACAGGTTGTTTTAGACATGTTGTTTTAGACAGGTTGTTTTAGACAGGTTGTTTTAGACAGGTTGTTTTAGACAAGTTGTTTTAGACAGGTTGTCTGTCTTGTTAGCTGGTTGGTTGTCCTGCTAGACATCTCTTTGTTGTTGTTGGTTGTAGACCATTAGATTAATATGTAGCTATCGAATCCTTTTCTATATCTCCCTCTGTGGACTTCGTTTTCTTTTACAATCACCAACACACCATACTTATTACCATTCCAGCATTGACAACATATATTTTTAAATTGTTTAAAGTCCATATCAGTGGTCACATGATCGTCATAGATGTGTTTTAAGTTCGTTTCATCTTGTTTAAAGAGAATCAAAACGTTAGCGTTATCACGTATCAGATGTTTGGGTATTCGAGTATATGTTTGACAGAGATAGAATGAATCAATATTCTTATGTCTCCCCATACTAAAGTATGCTCTCATTTTATCTTGTTTGTCACAAGCCACATCATCGAATATAAACACCGAGTTCTCCTGGGCTTCTGCTGGATCTAATATTTCATCGTTTTCACTATATGGATAATAACCAACACTTTTTGTAGCATCCAACACCCTTTGTAACATCTTATATTTAGGTTGATACAGAGACTTTGAATACACATACACGTTATCAAACTTTAAACCGTTCGGTTCAAACAATAAACTTAACATAACATTTGTTTTACCACACCCACTAGGACCACATATGATACCTCTAACTGTGTTTGGGAAGAGAGGACCATGCCTTAGTTGTTGTTCTGCTGTATCAACAACATCGTCTATATTTGTAATAGGTAAGACAGAAGCGTGTTTGATGGTGTGCATCTTGACTGGAACTAAACTATATTTTTCGAGTATGTATATAAATATAGACATGTAAGCGGATCACACAGTTAGTATCAATGTTGGTGTCACAGGGTGAAGGTCTTGTAAACACAGCCATTAACAAGCTACCTGTTGAGCTGCACGTTCCTGGTTATCAATTTTGTGGCCCGGGTACTAAACTTAAAGAACGTCTTGCTAGAGGTGATCAAGGTATCAATCCTTTAGATCGTGCTTGTCGAGACCACGACATCGCTTACTCTCAATCAAAAGAGTTAAGTGATAGGCATCGAGCCGACGAAGTGTTGGAGAATCGAGCTTGGGAGAGAGTCAATTCAAAGGACGCGAGTTTTGGTGAAAAGTTAGCCGCTTGGAGTGTTACAAACACCATGAAAGTTAAAAGAAAGCTCGGTATGGGTTTTGATGTAATCAACTCAAAACCGAGGAAAAAAGTTCCCTTTAAAAACATTCTTAGTCTGATTGGAGAAGTTATAAAAGACAGAAATCTTATTCCATCAGAGAATGCCGTGTTTGATATCGCTCACGCAATTGTTAAACAGATTGGTGGGCGTAAGAATGTGCTGAAACCGCGAGTTATTCCAATACCTAAAAGCGGAGGCTTCCTTCCACTACTACCTTTAATTTTTGGTGGCCTGTCAGCGCTAGGTGCTCTGGGTGGCGGTGCTGCAGGCATTGCTAAAGCAGTTAACGATGCCAAATCAGCCAAACAAAAACTAGAAGAAGAAGAACGGCATAACAAAACGATGGAGGCTATTGCTATGGGTAAGAGAGGTAATGGTTTGAAATTAAAACCAAAGTATAAGAGACTCGGTAAAGGATTATATCTGAAGAAGCAGCGTAGCGGCTATGGGTTGTATTTGCAGAAACCAAAAAACGAGTAAGATGTTTACCAGCAAGACCTCTAACAAATGAAGACCTTGTGCAATTTGCTGGTAAAATGAAAATTCCATATTTTAGAGGTGTATACATGCGAGATACTTTGCCATCGAATGGGCCACGCAAGAATGAATCACTTATCATGAATTTGCAAACAAACAAGGAACCTGGCAGTCATTGGGTTGCAGTTAAGAAACGTGGTGACACAGCCGTGTACTTTGACTCATATGGAAACTTGAAGCCACCAGTTGAGCTGCAGCGTTACCTTAAAGACTCTACTCTAATGTACAATCATGATGTGTATCAGAAATATAATACTTATAATTGTGGTCATTTATGTTTAAAATTTTTAAATAAAAGCCTTAAACGGTAGTATCTGTGTTTCAGTCATGTCGCAAACCTTCACGTTGAAAGATCGAAGTTGTCATCTGTCAACAGACTACGATCCTCCAATTGAATTGGATCCAGGTGGTAGTTATGCAGTTGCTTTGATAGGTTTTCACACATACAACAACATACCTAACATATATAAAGGTAAAAATAAATTTTATGTAAAAGAAGGAGCTGCTTGGAGAATCATCACGATACCTACTGGTGCATATGAAATAACACATTTGGAAAACTTGCTTCAAAATGAACTTGTTGGTGCTACAGCAACACGTGAACAAAAGCAGCTAGCTTTGATTCTCAGACCTAATCCCAACACCATTAGATGTGAAATAAAGTGTTTCACAAGTATCAGTTTTGAATCTGATGATTCGATTGGGCGAATGCTGGGATTTTCAAAGCAAGTTCTTCAACCAGGTGTCTTCCATGAATCTGATTTACCTGTTGAAATAGTGGATGTTAAACAGATTCGTATAGAAACTAATATTGTGTCTGGTTCTTACTATAATGGAAAACCTTCACATACGTTATATGAGTTTGCACCGATGGTCGATCCTGGTTATGCAATCGATATAGAACCTAAGAATCTAATTTATTTACCAGTAAACAAACGAGAGATTTCAAATATAAGCATCGACATCGTGGATCAAGATTCAGTTCCTGTAAACTTTCAAGGTGAAGAGGTGTCTGTTCGCTTAGAGCTTAAAAAGATTGCCTAGAATGCTAGTCTTTAAAGATATAAAAGCAAGCGAATCTACCAAAACAAATTTAGTACAGTCAGCTCCTTTGAAGCATACACTTCGTTCCGATAATATTGAATTCCTTAAAAGTCTTGGTTATCATGTCATCAAAACTAGAAATATTCAAAGACCCCAAGTTTGACGACTCCATTGATCGAGAAGAACTTAGGTCTTACTATTCATCAACTAAATCGTTTGGTAACAGCGATGAAGTTGAAATAAACATCAATCAGCAAGATGCATTCGTATGTCTAGCAGAGTCAGCTCTAATAATCGAAGGTGCTCTGGAACCTCTAGTAGTACAAAATGCTACTGGTGTCTGCCACATGTCAAATAACGGAGGAGTAGCTCTGTTTGAATCAATGATCTATGAATTAAATAACAAGGAAGTGGAGCGAGTACGAGATCCATACACCACAACAAACATCAAAACTCTGCTTTCGTTTAGTAAGAATGAAGCAAAATCTCTTAGCAATGCTGGTTTGAATGTATCCTCAGATCACATCACCTTAAACGATAACAAGTTTCACTTGCTCCTACCTCTTTGGTTCCTCTTCAGTTTCTTTCATCATTTTAAAGGAGTTCTCTGTGGTAAACATACTTTCCGATTTACAAGAGCTCGAAATGATTCCAACTGCTATTACAGCACAGGTACAGCAAGATCTAAGATAACTGTAACCAACATGTTTTTAAAAGCAAAACATGTATTTCCAAACGATCAAATGAAGCTGGAACTGATGGATAAAATAGCAAAAGACACATCTATATTTCTCGCATATCGGAAATGGGATATATATGAGCTACCATCACTCAGAGATATAAACAGAGATGTGTGGGCTGTTAAAACTGCAACCAACTTGGAAAGACCTAGATATGTGATTATAGCGTTTCAAACAGATCGGAAAGATAACATAGGCAAAAAAGGTGACTTCTTCGATAACATCGGTATGGTAGATCTACGAGTGTTCCTAAATTCAGAATGCTACCCTTATGAAGCTATGAATATGGATTTCGAAAAATCAAAATACGTTGAAGCCTACCAGATGTATACAGATTTTCAAAAAAGTTTTTACTATAAAAACATGTCGGAGCCTCTTTTAAATTATGATGAGTTTAAAGATAGAGCTCTATTTGTAATCGATTGCCAACACCAGAATGAATCAATCAAGTCTTCAACAGTCGACATCAAAGTGGAGTTTATGAGTAAAGACAATTTTGCTCCGAGAACTAGGGCCTACTGTTTAATTATTCATGATTGTGTATTTGAATATAAACCTCTAACTGGTATTGTAAGAGCCATTATGTAATCTTTTGTATGTAAATATTATTACTCCTAATAAATTAATTGTATTACAATCGAGTGTTTTATTTCTAACCTTAAACCGTTGTCTAAGAAACAAATTTGGTGGGTTTACGATATAAAAACATATATTTCAATTTTATAATAAAATAATTTACACCAAATAACTTATATAAAAATTCGCTACCGATTCTCTATTTAAACTAAAGCCGTCATATGATCTGGGCATTCACCTATCACCTAAAGCGGAAACACTTATGATAACGGTTCCTCAGCTGGTGTACTATTTACACGATTGAAATAAAATCATAACGTTTTATTTCGCTTTATTTAATTCGATCGACTTAATTTTCATCCTACATACGACGTTATTTATATTAATTCTAATGAGATAATTTTAAATTGATTTGATTTTACTAAACAGGTTAGTCTTTGGCATGTGGTTTATTACTAATAATTACCTTCTTATTACGCATGTTATTTTAACTGGCATAATACAGGTTAGTTGGTTTTTGATTACGTCATCTCAGGTTAGTTCGCTACTTGTTCGAGTTAAATACGAAGTCAGGTGGTGGAGGTGCTCGGGGGCCGTCGGGTCCACCACCGGTCTGGTCGGGGGCCGTCGGGTCTGGTCAGTTCCACCACCTCCACCTCCACCACCGGTGGTGGAGTGGCGGTGGTGGTTCCAGAACATACCATCTATACCTACTTATATATATATATATATATATATAATCATATAAAAATTGAAACTGACCCCGGATATGGGTTCTAGGGCTCCTAAATCGCGCTCATTTGAAGAAATTTTTTCAAAATTCAAAAGTCGAGATCTCCTCATTAGTGAATTTTTTCTAAGAAAATTCACTAAAACACAATTTGTTAGAAAATACAAGTTCTTTATTCATAAGTATCATAATTCATAAGATTAGAGATAATTAATTTTTTTAAATGAACTAAAACGATTAACAAAACTATTCGAAACAGTATACTAAACATAAATCATGTCTTACAATAATTATAAAAACAATTAATTACCAAGTGTTATTCAAAGTTTTCCAGAAGGAAACGTTGTCTTTTGTCAATAAACAGGTGTTTAAAAATAGAGAAACTTCGTTCAACATCAATCGAAGTAATAGGAGCATACTTATATTTTGAAATCATGTTTGCTTCTAATTTAGGTACATTTACATCATCTTCAATGCTCCCTACAAAAATTTTCAAAATGTTTTTAAAATTTGGAATCCTGAGTTAAATTTGTTAAGAATTACTGATCCGGTTGCTCCGCAAACTTTGTTATAATCAGACTCAAATTAATTTATCAAAGTAACTGACTCTGCTAAAGAGACACATCTACTCTCTAATTTTAACAATGTTGAAGATACAAAAGGATAATTGGTTTTTACATATGGATTTAACTTTTCTTTAAGGCTGGCTTTTTTTTTTTAAATTCGAGTTTATGAGAGTGGTGAAAGAGGAGTCCTCCAGAGCGGCAATAACGCTTTCAATTACGTCGTAATTGTCAGCATATAATACAGCTGCATCAAACCATGTACCCCAACGAGTTACAACAGGTTGTGGAGCAACAAAAGATTTGGAGCGTGTTCTTTGTAAAATTGAATGCGTACTGTAGCTTTTCAAAATACTTTTTTAATATAGTTAATAAGATCATTTACTAAAGGAAACTGATCTCTTAAACAGTATGATAATCTATCAATGCCATGAGCCAAACAAGTTACAAGTAATACGTTGGAATAAAAAATGTTTAAATTTTGTCCGGCCCTAACCATGCAAGGTGCGGTATGGGATAAAATTTAAATGATTTTTTTCTGAAGGGACAACATCAAGCAAGAAAAAATTGTCCAAGACTCTTGAACAAATCTGGTTATAGTTAAATTATTGGCTTTTTCAAGTTTTCTTGACGCAAAAAGATAGGATGTGTCTGGACTCTCTTCTCCTAATACGCCAATAAATGCATGGGCGGTATATCTACCGCACGAATCTGTACTTTCATCTACTACAACCTAAAAATAATTTGAACTCACAGCATTTCTTATATTTAGTAATGTTTCTTTGAAAATGGTGTCGACGCATCCTTTACGCAAGGTTGACTCGTCGGGGATATTATGCTTGCAGTACTTCCCTAGAAACTGCTTTAGGTTTCGACTATTTAATTTTTTCAGAGGTATATTGCTGCCAATCATCGCCTTGCATAAATCTTCACTGAACTGCTTATGGTCGGTATGTTTTGGTTTATGTTGAAGGCAACCTTTTAAGGTTTGCTGTGCTGTTGCACCTTCTTCAACTTTCCGCATGTTGAGAATATGCTTTCCGGTTTTGACATGCCAATCCACAATGGACTTTTGGTCGGCATGAACCTGTAGTGACCAAAAAAAAACAACGATTTTTCTAAAAGAAGACATGTTTACCCTGGGCCAAACTTAGCTTGACACTTTTTTTGTGAAAATTAAAATCTTATTGTTGGTGTAACTATCAAATTTTATTTTTGCTATATAAATTTTATGGATACATTTACTTTCAAATAAATAAAAAACATATGTAGTAAAAAACAACAAATACTTACAATCCTTGAACACACCATACAAAAAATTTAGTCTCCATCCCACGTAAATTCTCGGTAATTCTTTATCCACAACGTATAAAATTTCGTTTTAGGCATTTTAATTGACAACACTTTTGTTCACTTTCAACACTTCCAAAAATATGTTGCACACCGAATTTTTAGCGCTCTTGAATGAACTGAATGGTACTAAATAATATTTAGTGAACTGTCGGTCATTCTGGCATTTGGAACTCAATTATTATTATTTGTACCTTGGCTTATGGTAATTCCATCCATCTGCGTTTTTCCCGATTCTGGTTACATAATATAAAAACGTCTCTCCCAGCGTTAAGTCAGGAACTGCACTGGTCGTCTTTATATTTTCAGGTCTAAGTAAATATAATAAATCAGACAATATAGCTTTATGTCCTTTGTGTCTGACATAATTTGAAAATTTGTGAGAAAAAATTCAAAACTCGCTGCTTGATTGACAAAAATGCAATTTCTACGAAAAAATGCAAGAAAATACAAATTGTATTTTTTCCGGGCCTTGGTCATAACCTTATGTACGGGAAAATGTTAGCGAACCTATTTTATTGTTGTTTAGGTTTATAAAAAATAAATGTAGGTATCTAGCTTTTAGCGAGTTTTTCGTAGAACCAAAAATTTACTAATGAGGAGATCTGTGTTTATGTATATATATATATATATATATATATATATATATATATATATATATATATATATATATATATATATATATATATATACAGGGTGATTCATAAGTGGTGACCAAAAATGAAACCCCATGTTCTTTGAACAATTTTAGAGAGGGTATGTCCTATAAAAATGTTCCTATAATGCTTCATTAAAAAGATACAGGGTGTTGAAGTTGAATTTCAAAAAATAAAATTTCCCAATTTTTTAAAAAGTAATACATATATTTTGCTGAAACTTCGCATGTGTAGGCTGCTATGGAAGGCGCTTATTCTACCATAACAATTGAATCGGCTAATCCAGCAGTGGCGCGCGTACCCACATGTCATTGGTTATCCCTCAAGAAAAAAACGGGTAAGCCAATGATAATTTTTTTATTTTTCATTTTTTGAATCTTACTTTCATTCGTGAACAAAATGACTCTCCTGACAATTTTCTGTACGACGCTTATTTGTCGAGTAAGCAATGAATCAGGTAAGTGTGTTAGAGCACAGTTCATGATTTTTTACCAGTCGTTGTTTGGTAGAAAATCGCAATGATACACTTTTATGCCTCCATTGGCCTGAATACACGCACGACATCTTTTTGATATGGAAAATTTAATGTCTTGATAATTTTTTGTACGACGATTATCTTGGTTGTATTTTAGTATGTAGTAGTCTGGTTTGCCAAAGTTATCATTAAGTGTCACTTGACGTGAGGTTAACAAGTTATTATTTTGAATAGGTGTAAGTGGTAAATTTTATAAAATTGCAAAATTTTCTACTCTTTTACTTCTTATAATGGAGTACACCTCAGAAGAGTATGCAGATATAATTTTTATCTACGGATATGCTGATGGAAATGCTCTAGCTGCTTGTCGGGAATATCAATGTAGGTTTCCCACTCGCCGTCAACCTACACCAAGGGTTTTCCTCGATCGTTTTCAAGACTTCGGCAGTGCGGTATTGGACAACGTCCTGACGCTAGAGCTAATGGTAGAAGACAACATCAACTTGAAGACGAAGAGAGAGTGGTGGATGCAGTGATGGATCAACCTTCTACAAGTACTCGGAGGATTGCCACGCAGTTACAATATTCTCAAAGCTTTGTTTGGAGAACTTTACATCGAAAAGCCTTACATCCATATCATCGACAGAATGTTCATTGCCTTCTACCTGGAGATAATGTGCATCGACGAGTCTTTTGTGAATGGATGTTGGAAATGAACAATCAAAATATCTTATTCCCTAATCTAATCTTCTGGTCTGACGAATCAACATTTACAAGAAATGGTATTTATAATTCTCATAATGAGCATGTCTGGTCATTGGAAAATACACATGCAACAAGGACTCGCACATTTCAACATAGATTTTCCATTAATTTATGGTGTGGTATTTTTAACGGCTCACTGTTCATGGAAGTCCTGCCACACCGTTTAAATGGATCTTCGTAATTAGCGCTCCTAGAAAACCGTGTAGAAAACATTCTAGATGACATTCCACTAGCAACAAGAGGTATAATGTGGTACCAGCATGACGGTGCACCAGCGCATCATAGTCGAAACGTTGTTACATGGCTACATGAACATTATAATATAAGATGGATTGTCAGAACTGGACCAATACATTGGCCTGCAAGATCACCAGACTTAAACCCACTTGACTTCTATCTTTGGGGTGATTTTAAGCCACTGGTCTACAGTGAACAAATAAATACACCAGAGCAGCTACAACAACTGATAAACTTTTCGTCATATTCAAGCAACAATGAATCCTCAAGACATTAAATTTTCCATATTAAAAAGATGTCGTGCGTGTATTCAGGCCAATAAAGGCATTTTTGAACATTCATTGTAATAAATAAATTACTATAAACCTGATAAAAGTGTATCATTGCGATTTTCTACCAAAGAACGACTGGTTAAAAATCATGAACTGTGCTCCAAAACACTTACCTGATTCATTGCTTACTCGTAAAATAAGCGTCGTACAGAAAATTATCAAGAGAGTCATTTTGTTCACGAATGAAAGTAAGATTCAAAAAATGAAAAAAATACATCATTGGCTTACCCGTTTTTTTCTTGAGGGATAACCAATGACATTTGGATGCGCGCGCCACTGCTGGATTAGCCGATTCAATTGTTATGGTAGAATACGCGCCTTCCATAGCAGCCTACACATGCGAAGTTTCAGCAAAATATATGTGCTACTTTTTAAAAAATGGGGAAATTTTATTTTTTGAAATTCAACTTCAACACCCTGTATCTTTTTAATGAAGCATTATAGGAAAAATTGTTATAGGACATACCCTCTCTAAAATTGTTTAAAGAACATGGGGTTTCATTTTTGGTCACCACTTATGAATCACCCTGTATATACGTATCACACCGATAACTCAAAAAATAATAGTCCGATTTTGACAAAATTTGGCGCGTACCTTCCTTTTGTAAGTGGCTTCGATAAGTTCGTTAGCCAGGAAAATCGAACGAGTTTTTTCGGGATAATTTTAGGTTTTCTTTGGGAAAATTTTTCTATCTCCAAAAATAACGGAGCTATGACAATTAAGCATATCATTTTACACTATTAAACTTACCCTACATGCCAAAATTCAGATCTCTAAGTTGAAAGAAAAAAAAGTTATAGGCATTTAAAAAATATATATTGGCTGCCACTGGCGATCAGAGGACAGCACAGGAACAAAATATTTTGTGTGATTAGCCAAACCAATTGAATATTACATACAATGGTTATGTTTTCTTGACGCAAAAAGGTCCAGAAGTACCAGAAAACATATTTTGAAAATTTTATAATTTTTCTTCTTAAAACGTCAAAGCCGCGAATTGAAACGTCAGAATTTGCAATTTTCAGACAACCAATCTGAAACAAATACGAATTATGTATAGAAAATGTCGTAATAAGTGTGTTTTAGAAAGCTTTAAGTTTCAGCTTCAACGATCATTGTCCTTCATTTTATTAAAATGTTTTCGGAAAATCCATTTCAAATAGACCCTCTTTCTGATACTTTGTCTGTTTCAATTTTTGTCTGTTTACACATATACA
Organism: Tillus elongatus; assembly: GCA_964006375.1. Taxonomy (NCBI): domain Eukaryota; kingdom Metazoa; phylum Arthropoda; class Insecta; order Coleoptera; family Cleridae; genus Tillus; species Tillus elongatus. The sequence continues at coordinate 32,347,810 of OZ023264.1, forward strand.
GGGTGACGCATTTTTACGGTAAAGCTCAATATATCCGTTAATATACAATATATGAGAAAAAATTATATACGTTAATTATAGGGTGTTTCGAGGTGCATCTTATAAACCTTTTTTGACAATCACAGGGTGGCCCATAAGTCGTTGGTGATACACATTTTCTTTTTTTAATAGAACCCCCTTATGTTATTGCATTTTTGCAGTTTCCATCGAATTATAATGAATGTTTGTAAGGTAAAAAAAGATATCGTTCACTTTTTTGAGTTATTTTAATTGTTTTGCAACTTTTCACGTTTTGGGCCCATGCCACAAACACATATCACAAATTATGGTGGGGCGTTTTTACTAATAGATAGCGGAGCCCCATGGAAATGACACATTCGAAGAGCTTTTTGTTTGTATTACTGGTCGAAAAAATCGAAATGCTGTATACAGGACCGCTCTCAAATAGTGGCTGAATTAAAAAAGTTTTCGCAGAAATGTTTTTAGTGTTTCCGTAGAAATAATTTTTTGCAAGTTTTTTCTTGATATAATAGTAATTAATAATAAATGGTTAGTAAGTTATTGTTAAAAAACATTTGTCGAATTTTTGTGAAAAATATAATTTAGTGTAACATAACTGAAGGCAATTTCTGTAAAAATAAATGGTGAATTTTTATAAAAGATATTTTTGCAAATTTTCGTAATTTTTTTTTCGATTTTGGTCCTAAAGCTGTTTGTGAATAATTATATCTTGGCAGGTGCGTTAATAGCTTGAAGAGGTGTGTTCGCCAGGAAAATCGGTCCAGTTTTTTCTGGAACTTTTTAAGCCCATTTTCGGAAAATTTTTGTACTTTTTGAAACAACAAAGCTATTTTAATGAAATATGGTACATTGTTAGCACTATATAGGTTATACTGCCAACCAAATGTCCTTTTAAAAACAAGACATATTTGCCATTAAAAACATTTTTACGAAAATTCGCTACCATAACGCACTCGCTGCGTCCAGACTTTGTAATTAATAAGCCTACAAACTTAGAACAGTTTTTGCTACAGAATGTGTTGTAAGAAAGGTTTTAAAAGTATAAAATACAAATATTCTTTGGCTTCACAAGTGCTTTATTCCTTCTCTTGAACCAGTTTCGTCTTTTAAGAACCCATTGGAGAGAATTTTCCCTACTCTTCGAAGATAGCAAGCAGCAAGCACTTGTGGGGCCAGAGATTACCCAAGTCTCTTCGTCTATATTTAGTGTTAAAGGATTTCACCAAGTAACGGCAACAATAATTGATCAGTGGCGATTTCTCCTAGTGAGCTAGGTGTGCGCCGCACACCCTAAAATATAATTAAAATGTGCACAGTTAAATATGTTTTATTTCTTTTTCCCTTAATCTTAATACACTACATATTTTATGACAATCGATTTAATTTACTTATTTGATTTCATAAATAGTCGGTTAATAGTGACTTGGAATAAAGTAGGTACCACGTCTTCATTCAGAGAATAATAAAAATTCACTAATATGAGTAGGTCAATAGCAACTGGGAATGAATTCGGGTTAGGTGTGCGTTGATATTTCCGAACAACTTCAGTCGACAGAGCTGCATTGGTATACAATACAGTCCCCCACCCATGTGTTTAAAATAGTGAGGAAAATACCATTGATTTTAACACTGCAGTGAGCCGTAAAAATACCGCTCAAGACAAATGAATGGAACGCCGGTCTAACAAACGTTGTGATAGCATTATTTACAAACATTACAACTGCGCTTGCATGGACCACAGTATTCTAGAATCAAAAAGTATAATACATTTTAGTAAATTTTCGTAGAAAAAAATTCACTAACGGGGAGATCTCGACTTTTGAATTTTGAAAATTTGTTTGCAAATGAGCGCGAACTAGGACCCCTAGAACCCATATCCGGGGTCAGTTAATTTATTTATATATATATATATATATATATATATATATATATATATATATATATATATATATATATATATATATATATATATATATATATATATATATAATGTTTCAGTTGAAAAAGACGTAGAATTTAATTTGAGTCAAGTTTTAAAATATAGAAATTTTTGATTAAAATGAAAAAACTGATATCAAGTACCATCCATATTTCTAGAAATTGTAATGGTACATAATGAGGTGAGGTAATTTTGGAGATTAGAAATCAGATGACAGAACTTTAGAACAATTGACATTTAGATTAAAATTTAGTCAAAATTGCATCATTTGCAGCCACAACTTTAGACTTATTTGTAAGATGCTTTGTACTATTTATATAACCATAAACTATAAACTATAAACTATATATATATATATATATATATATATATATATATATATATATATATATATATATATATATATATATATATATATACACATAGGTATCACACCGATAACTCAAAATATAATCGGCCGATTTTGATAAAATTTGGCATGTACCTTCCTTCTGTAAATGGCTTGTATAATTTCGTTAGTCAGGAAAATCTAACGAGGTTTTCCGGGAAATTTTTGAGTTTTTATTCGAAAAAAATTTGTATCTTAAAAATAAAAAAGATAAGATAACCAAATTTGGTAGGTAGATTTACGATATAAAAGTTAAACTATACACCAAAATTTAGATTTCTATGTTGCAAGAAAAAAAAGTTATAATAAAATATTTTGTGCCAGATCATTTCTATGAAAATTCACTACCATAACGCACTTGCTGCATCCAGGCTTTTTACACATTTTATTAATTAGTACCATATTAACATTAAACTACTTTTAATGTTTTCAGTTTTCACGCCGTTCCGGACAGTGCTAACGGTAACACAAATTTGTGTGAAGAGAAGAGCTTGATAATAATTCCATGTTCTTTTCGTGTTTTAAAGTTTTAAGTGACTTTTTAATTTGTTAGTGTTGCAGTGGGAAATTAATTTATTTATCTACGTATTATTACCATATAGGTACAATATATATATATATATATATATATATATATATATATATATATATATATATATATATATATATATATATATATATATATATATATATGTGTGTGTTTGGTGTGTGTGTGTGTGTGTGTGTGTGTGTGTGTGTGTGTACATTTAGTGTTAATAATTTTTAAAACCACCACTAACAGCAACTCGTTACCGCATACCCGAACATTTTGGTCAGGAGACGCCACTGTAATTGATGAATTTAGAAATAGCACATATTCTAATTTAACACCCTGTATATAAATACATAACAGAAGTGTAAGTAGATGTAAAAGCGCATGTATAATATCAAGTATGATAAAGGAAAGTGGTATAAATACGCATATCATGTGCACTTATGTAGGTATGTGTCGAAATAGCGTCATAGAAAGTGAAAATGGAAAGTATTAGATCTTAACTCACTTTTAAATGATTTATACTGCGTGAGCTACTGTTTGCGTTCTAAAAATTATGAGAATTATATTTAACAAGCAAGCAATTAAATATCGGTGATTATTTGTTTCATTTTCATTTATTAGTATTTCAAATATTAAAAATTTGGACAGGCAAATTAGACAGACATACAGGGCAAAACATTTAAAGTTTGTCAAACATCTAGGTAATATTTACATTAAAAAAATAGAATCGGCTTCAAAAAGACGTCAACAACAGTTTTATGGTAAATACAATTATAGAGACTATTCTTTTCCGGCTTGACGCGTGCATTTGTGAAGTCAGAGAAGAAGTCTCTAAATCGGTATTTAGTAGGCAACACTTTCATCAAATACGGGTAACAATTAGTGAAGAGTTTAAAGTTTTTAAAATATTGAAATAAGAATCGAGTTTCTTGTTAGAACTGACTGCGCTGACTCTTTTCTTTTTTAATTTCAACAACACACCACGAGTGCTCACAGCCTAAATACTATCGTACCGTGGGTCTCGACAAGGAGGAAAGAGGCAACTTGTTAATTCTGGACTTGAAGGTTTGGAGGTTCGGAGGAGAAGGAAAAACATGTGCCGGCAAGGAATTCCACAACTTGGAAGTCCTCGGGACAAAAGAGTGGGCATAACAAGATGTTCCATGTCTGGCGACCTGAACAGTAAAAGGGTGAATTAGCTCTGTTCCCCTGGTGGATCTGTTGGGAACAGCAGGTGGAGGAACCATGGAAGAAAGCTCCTCTGAGCAGTGCACGTGCAGATATCTATAGGAGAGAGAGAGAGAGAGAGAGAGAGAGGCCACTTCGGTGTGAAAGGGATGGCAGCCTTTGGGTGAGGGTTGGGTCACCGATGACACGTATAGCTCCCTTCTGAATGGAGTCCAGGATAGCGAGTGTACAAGCGGCAGCGGCACCTCAGATGTGGGAGCAGTATTCGAGGTTTGGCCTTATTTGTGAAATATATAAGGTATAGAGATTAGCTGGTGAAAAGTATTTGCGAGCCCGGAAGAGGAAACCTAATTTCTCAGCAGCCGCTTCTGCAATTGATGTGACATGTTGGTGCCAATTGAGATTTCGATCCACAGAAATGCCAACAAGTGAAAAGGACTCATTACTTTGAATAACTTAGTTGTTCATTATGAAGGGTCTAGGGCGGGTGTATCTCTTATGAGATAGAAAGCAAAACTAAGATTTGGTGGAGTTGAATTATACAAGATTTCTACTTCCCCAGTCTAATATTTTTTGGAGATCCACAGAGACAGAACCCTCCATGAGTCTGCGATCCTCATCTAATTGGGCTAAAGAGACAGGCTTAGAATATTGTTTATTTGAGTGGAGGGTGCTGTCATCCGAGTAACTGTGAACTGGGTTGGATGTGCTAGAGAGGAAGGCATTGATGTGGAGAAGAAACAAAGTAGGGGCTAAAGCTGAACCTTCAGGGACTCCTGCATTAATCCCATTATATATGTATATATATATATATATATATATATATATATATATATATATATATATATATATATATATATATATATCCGAGCGATAACTCAAACAATACTAAACTGATTTCAATAAAACTTGGCAAAAAGCTTGTTTGGGCAATACTCCTGCATTTACACATAAACGCCCAGGAGAGACTACTGAAGTTCGAGAAATTAAACTTAAATGATGTGTTTGGACAGGTGTAGAGGCGTGCTAAGAAATACTTTTCCAAATTTTTAATTATAAAAGATGCAAATAGGGTATATTCAAAATTTATATTTTTTCGATTTCCTCTGTCGCGACATAAGACATGGACTTCACTGGCTCACTAAAGCAAAGACCTAAAGACCGAATTCTGCATTTTTAACGAATTTTCATTAAGAAAAGTTCGCCAATAGAGAGGTCACGATGAAAATCTTTTGAAAAAATTTCTTCTCAAAACTAAGGTCCGTTAAAATTTTTATATGTTTATATATATATATATATATATATATATATATATATATATATATATATATATATATATATATAAATAAAAAATATATATATATATATATATATATATATATATATATATATATATATTTGTGTGTGTGTGTGTGTGTATCCGAGCGATAACTCAAAAAATACTAAACTGTTTACAATATTTTGTGCAGACATACCACCCGCCACGGCAAGCAATCAATATGTCTTATGTATTTGCGGCAAGTGATTTCAAATGGTCCAGTTCTTAAAAAAATAAAGTTCAGTTATGTTTGCGATTCGACTTGCGGAGATTTATTTACGCACATTTTCTTGTTAATGTGCAAGAAATATAAGTCGATTTATAGAGAGAAACCATTACTTAAACCAAGGCTAAGCTTGATAAATACTAGGGGGCCTCTGCGCCATCAATTTTCATGGTAGAAACGTGGTTTACTGAATTTCGTTGCGGCCGTACAAGCACAAATGACGCCGAATGTTCTGGACGCCCAGTTGAAGTGTCTACACCAGAAACAATTGAAAACATTCACGATGTGGTGTTGGCCGATCGGAGATTGAAAGTGCGGGAGATTGTGAAAGTCATAGGCTTATCATATGGCTCATTAGTTTCGATTTTGCATGATCACTTGGGTATGAGAAAGCTATCCGCAAGATGGGTGCCGCGTTTATCATGGCGTTTTTGGGGATGTACGCGGTATAATCCACATTGATTATCGTCAAAAGAGAAGAAAAATCAATGGCGCATATTATACCAACTTATTGAACCGATTCAATGACGATTTGAAGAAAAAATGACCGCGTTTGGCCAAGAAAAAAATCATTTTCCACCAAGACAATGCAAGGGTGCACACATTTGTAGTCTCCATGGCGAAATTGCATAAATTGGGCTTATAATTGCTCCCTCATCCGCCCTATTCTCCGGATTTAGCCCCGAGTGACTATTTCTTGTTTCCAAACTTAAAGAAATGGCTCGTCGGAAAGAGATTTGACTCCAATGATGAAATAATCTCACAAACAAATACCTATTTCGAGGACCTCGACAAATATTATTTTTTTGGATGGGATGAAAAAATTGGAGAAACGTTGGACGAAGTGCATAGAGCTAAGGAGACTATGTCGAGAAATAAAATGATTTTTTGTCAAAAAACCTCTGTTTCGTTAAAAAAGGCACGGACTTATTGAGCCTTCCTCGTATAAAACATAAAATATAAATCAGTACGACAATTATGATACAATCTTCTACCGTAAATAGATTTTGAAACTTTTGTGATAATATCGATCCAACCAAAGTGTCTAATTATTTTATAACCTTTTGTTACAGGTGTAGTACTGCTTGTAGCCGTGCCTTTGGAAAAAAAGACAATAAGCTTGGTTTGACTGAAAAAAAATTGACAAGGATAGCTTTTAATAGTTATTGTTCGAAGAAATATATAACTCAATATTAAATAGATGTGTATAATTTTTTAATATTAAATAAAGTATTTAAAAACATTAACATATTGTTTACAAATATTAAAAAACGTGATCTTTACCCAGTCACATAATTCCATTACATCAACGTAAGTATATAGGATGTAACAACAAATTAGAGGTATATCACATCAGTGGCGCAATTCGGAGGGTGACAAGGTATAGCAGAATTGTCGCACCTAGTAGTTTGCAACCCTAGAATTTTGAAGTAAAAATATCAATAATTTACAAACATAGAGATTAAAATTTTACAAGCGCGACACTTTCTTGATTCTCTGTTAATCAAGCATTATTTACAAAAATATGCAAGAAAGAGCTGATATTTGTGTTGAGAATTATTTAAAAATTATATTGCCTCATTTTTCTAAACTTTACCGTTTGTTTTTTACAATTCCAATGAACTCGGCATCCTGAGAGGTCTTTTTTTCTGGCAAAGAGAGGTTATCTTCGTTAGCTATTTTGACTATCAAAAGAAGTGTTGATATAGACATTTCCAAAGTAATTGAATTCAATTTAACTTTAACTTTAATTTAACCCAAAGGAAAAGACTTCGTTTTGTATAAAAGTAATTTGTGGACATTGAGTAAAACTTGAATAACGCTTAGTTTTTGGTATGATGTTTGCTTCATTTTCATTTACATGATAAAAGATCAGGCAGAATACCCAATTAATTAAAAATGGGCCTACTCTTGACTTTTTTTTCCCTAGGGCTCGTCCGCGTCTTTGCCGCCCCGATAGCACCGCAGCCTTTAGCTTATTGTGCATGCCCTTAGTCTTTGTACTCCACCCATTCCAAAATCACTGTGCCTTGAACCAGTCTGCACAGCAATTGGTAGGGTAAAGTTTTATATTGCTCTGTCTCCGGTCTAGACTGTTACAATATAAGTACCCTAGTTTGTACAGCTAAAAGAGAAAATACCATAGCAAATACTGTGAAGGGATCGAAATTTAAAAAAGGACAGTAAATTTACATAACACTTACTTTTTTCATCTCAAGCAAATGATCACTAACTCGTAGCACATGCATGCTGAAACCACTGTAACACTAGAACACTAGGTAGAAGGTGAAGAACGCACAATTTCCAAAGGCCTTGGAACACATAAATAATTAAAAAACTGTTGACAGCGATACGTGTAGCACACTAAAAGCGATCTGGTGTGAGTAATAGAAGATACAAGCGGCATTATAGCCCAAACTGCTGTGCCTAGAATATTCCAATAAATCTCATACTGGATTCATTGGTAACTGTACGTTAAATGTTAAGGTAATGGAGTAGAAGGGGTCTCATGGAATAGAACCTTTTTTTTATCACTCAGTGCTCATCCGTGGCTTTGCCGCTCCGATAGCACTGCAGCCCTTGGCCTATTATGCATGCCCTTAGTCTCTTCACTCCATCCATTCCAAAATCACTGTGCCTTGAACTAGTCTGCACAGCAGTTGGTAGGGTAAAGTTTTATAATGCTCTGTCTCCGGTCTAGACTGACCGTAGATCAGTTGTCTTTTGCGTTTCAGAGCTTTACACTCGGACAAGACATGCTAGGCTGATTCCTCCCCCTCGCCGCAGAGTCTGCATACCAGGTCCCCTTCGAACCGCCCTATTTATGCAGGTGTTTCTTGACTGCCATGTGTCCCGTCAAGAGTCCTGTTATGTTCCTGAGCTGCCCTCTGCTAAGATTTAGCAGCTCCACAGCTTTCTTTTAATTGGATTCCTCAATTACTGACTTCCCATGTCTCAGCCCTGGACAGTCTGCCCAGTACACGTTATGTTCGTTTCTGACCCAGAACTTAATGGATCTCCTGGCAGTGCTCTTCGTCGCGCCCAGGACCGGTTCTGGTCCCATAAATGGTTCTGCTGACCCTCTCTTTGCGAGACTGTCAGGTTCTTTATTGCCTTTGGCTCCCGAGTGACTCGGCACCCAGATGATGGTCACCTCATTCTGCCCGGCCAGGTCTCTCATCTCGTTTTGGCATTCACTTACCAGTCTGGAATTTACCCGTGGGCTACTTAGGGCCTTAAGGGTTGCCTGGCTGTCTGTGGCTATGAGGATCCGCTTGTTAGTGTAGCCCCTCCTCTTGTTCTCTCGCACGCAGTGCAAGATGGCGTACATTTCGGCGTGAAAGACCGTTGCATAAGCTCCGAGGAAATACTGTGACTTACCCTAGGTTCTTCCGAATAAACACCTGCCCCCGTCCCACGCTCCCCGCCGGATCAGTTTGTGAACCAGACGAGGGCGTCCCGTGATACGGCCGGCGTCTCCCCCCGCTTTGCCTCGCGATCGGGGATTTCCACTGTAAAATTGTTTTGCCTGAAGATTAGCAGGCTCGCGAAGTCTGACTTAAGCGTGGGCTCCTTCACGATTTCCTGAATTTTGGAATGGCCCCTGTAGCCTGGGTTAATTTTCAGTCTATCATTACAGGTTAGTCTGTATAGTCCTAGCCTGGCCTCCCCCATGATAACTAAATGTAGGGAGGGCAGATCCAGCAACACCTCCACGGCGGCTGTTGGGGTTACTTTTGACTCTTGGGCTGTATGTAAAATATATCTAATTTACAAATGGTTTGGCTATTAGGTAAAGTAATTAACAATTAATCTTTTAGATTTGGGGTAAATAGAGAATGTTAGCAATTATTTTGTGGTGAAAATAGTCTGAAAAGGCTTAAAAAAACAACAACTTAATGCTAATTCCTTACAATTTCACGAACCCCGAACCTCCCTTACACGTGGGGGCATTCTATACCCACGACCCCTGGTACGCCTTGCCTTGGATGTTCTTCAACGTTTCTGAAGAATATCCTAGAACATCCAGAATTCGTAAGGGCCACTTGCTCCAGTTAGCTTACGCGCTGGCTACGCCCTTCACCTACAAAAGCGAAAACCAACAGTGAAGCCAGAGAAGTAGTCTCCAAGTCTATATGGAGTAAAACATATTCTGAGACAAAATAAATTTTTGAAAACATTATTTGAAAAGCATATACCTGGAAAATAGGAAAGAGGCAGACGAAGAGAAAAACTTGGCAGAATAATGATGAAGTGCCGAAGTTATAATGAAATAAAAAGAACTGCTGGAGACATAAAGCTATGGTTGCAACGACAAGGCGACATCGCCCTTATACTGTAATTTAACAAGCAATTAACCCAGTGGCGGTTGGTGATAACGGGCACAGGAGCCCGTGCCCAGCCCGAATTTCAATAGAAAAAATATGTTTCTATATAAATGACTGTTACAATAACATCAATTAATTATATACGACAAACTATCCATATTCTTATTATTATTCCTTTTACGCCACAAATAATGATTTTTATCACATATATATGACAGACTCAGCACTCCGACACCGTACGTTATTCTACCGTAGACTTGGACTTTGCATCCGGACACCGTCATGTCGCATTAGGCGTGCTTGGGCCTTTGAATATACATTCAAAGGCGTGGGCATATAGTTATCCAGCCCTCGTTTGTCATCGGGCTTGCCACGATCGCAGACCGAACACGGCGACAATGTCGTTACAGTCGATTTTAAAGTGGGCAGAAGGGGTCACACATGTTAAGTGACCGTTTTGTTAAAATTGTAAAGGGAAGGTCGGAATTATTGTTAACTGATTATGTGCCAGTAGAAACTAGCTCCAAAAGACCGAGATATGCTGAGGGCATAGGTGATAATCGTAGAAGTGCTGCAATAGAAGTATGTGACGTTATTATAACACAATTAAAAGATAGATTTTATTTCACAGACCATTTGTCTCTTTCAAATTTGTTGTTAACATTCTTACAAAGTAAACTTCCCAGAAAATGATTTGCAAACTAGTATTCAGTGCTATAATTTTTTTGACACGGGGAAACTTAGAATAGAATTAATTACTTTATACAACCGAGAAGGTATGAGATATATGGAAGATGTTAGCGCTTTCTTAAATTTTCTAAAGGAAAACAACCTTAACGAAGCATTTTCCGAAATTTATAAACTATGTAATATTGTAGCAACAATTCCAATGACCAATTCAGAAAGCAAAGGGGGCTTTTCTACTTTAAAACGCGTTGACATTTTTAAGAAATACCATGAGCCAAGACAGACTTACAGCATTGGCCGTGTTGTCCATCGAGAAAAAAATGGTCAAATCCGGGACTTTAATGAAAAGTCTGGACGCAGCAAGTGCGTTATGGTAGTGAATTTTCATAGAAATGATATGGCACGAAATATTTTTCTATAACTTTTTTTTCTTTTAACATAGAAATATAGATTTTGGTATATAGTTTCCCTTTAATGTCGTAAACTTAGGTACCAAATTTGGTTAACATAGCTTTCCTATTTTTTGAGATATTTTTTTTTTCGAAAGAAAACCTAAAATTTTCCTGGAAAACCTGGTCCGATTTTTCTGGCTAACGAACTTGTCCAAGCCACTTACAAAAGGAAGGCACATGCTAAATTTTATCAAAATCGGTCCATTATTTTTTGAGTTATCGGTGTGATACATATATATATATATATATATATATATATATATATATATATATATATATATATATATATATATATATATATATATATATATATATATATATATATATAGACATATAAAAATTGAAATTGACCCCGGATATGGGTTCTAGGGGTCCTAGATCGCGCTCATTTGAAGAAATTTTTTCAAAATTCAAAAGTCAAGATCTCCTCATTAGTGAATTTTTTCTAAGAAAATTCACTAAAAAGTGATTAAAATTTTTGTGAACAATAGGAACGGGCGAGCTGATTTTCTCTAAAAGTAACGGTAAGATACCTGTATCAAATTGTTTCACATGTTGCCATCCATTATTTTAATTTATTTATGCCCTCGATATTAATGTTTAAATATTATTTCAAATAGCTACCAATTTTCCAAAAAATATTCTTCTGAAAGTCTATATTTTTGCATAAAAGAATTTTTCATTGAAATTCTGAAGGGTCAGGAAAACGCGTGACCTCGAAAATTTTCGCCTGCTGCGACACTGGTTACTAATAGACAATCCTATCGTCTGCGTACAGTGCGTAGGTCAGCCCCCCTAAACGTGACATACGCACTGTACGCAGACGACACTACCATCCTCAGCAGCTCAGCCGAGGATAATAACCGAACGACTTCAGACCGCCGTAGTCGAGCTGCAAGCATGGTATAGAAAATCCCTTCTAGCCGCCGTAGTCGAGCTGCAATCATGGTATAGGAAATCCCTTCTAGCCATAAACCCCGATAAATGTTCAGCAGTCCTATTAGAGGAGACACACCTCACGAACACGCATCATTAGGCAACCGTCTAATTCCTTGGCCGGATTCTGCCAACTACCTCGGGGTTTTCTTCGACAAACACTAAACATGGCGCCCCCATGTCGAACACGCCCGACGAAAAGCCTCGATGTTCATCTCGAAACTGTTCCCACTTCTAAATAGAAATTCCAAATCGTGCATGAACAATAAATTGCTCATGTACAAAGTCGTCATCCGGCCAGCCACACCTATGCATCCCCTGCATGGGCCACCGCGGCCGCAACACACATCAAGACCCTTCAAATCATCCAGAATAAAATTCTGAGAATGGTTACCGGAGCGCCATGGTTTGTCAGAAACAGTCAGATTCACTCTGATCTGGAAATGCCTTCTATACTTGAGTTTATAACTCAACTATCCACAACTCAGTTCGCAAAAGCCGCTTCTCACCCAAATGCTCTTCTCCGTAGTGCCACCGACTACGATGAGCAACTTCCACATAAGCATAAGCGTCCAAAGCTTATACTTACCCGCTAAAGCCCCCGCGGCAAATCAGAATGGAAACATTCATACCCAAAAGTCATTGTGTGTAATCTTTCCGACAGAGGTATGGACTAAAGTCCGGTACTCATAGGGAGGGAGTTTTAGTGAGTAGGTGTACTAAGAGTACGAGTCTCACAGTACCTCGATATCCCACGGCACTACGGCGTCGTGAATGAGGTCTGCATGAGGCATCTCTCCCTCCTCTATATAAAAAAAAAACAATCCTACTCACGAACCCTGTGCCCACCGATGTAAGACACCCACGAGCCGCCACTGTAACCGAATTTCAACAACAAACGTATGTTCTTCAGCAGTTTGCTTTAATTTAGAATGGTTTGCATCACTTCCACAAAGCCTTGACGAGAATTTAGTTTAGGTAACATACATGAGAATTCGCTACTGAGGTACGTCTCTATTTTATCAAAAACCGCTTCTGTAATGGAGGGAAATAAAAATAAGGTGGTATGTATAATTTGATATTTTATTATCACTTTGTTTTTAATACTATAATACAATAAACATAATTAATAGAAATAAAATAAATAATACAACCAAAAAATTAAATAGTTTACTTCAGAAATATCATTTTAATAAATACCTACGTATATAGAAAAGCACTGCAGTTTACAACAAAGATGCCAGACTTCTAACATCAAAAACTAACATTTAACAATAATGAGGAAGAAGCATAGCTGCACACTGGCTGTTTTACAAGAAATCACATTCTCATCAAAACCAACCAAAACATTTAAGTAAAATATATTTCCATGACATAAAATCTCAAAAGACTTTTAAGTATTATAACTAAATTATGTTACTAATTTCAATAGAAAGCCTTAGAGAAAATTTATTTACAATAACTTTGCATGCACATAAAATATTTAAAGTAGTGTAATAAATATAAAAAGGAAATCTGGCAACGTTAATGCAAACTAACTGAAATTTTACAAGTTTTGAATATGCTACAGTAGAGTCCCACTTATTCGAGTTCCGTATTAACAAGAATCAAACATCATTTCTAAAACCACCAGATTACTCGAGGTTGGTTTGAAACCTAACTCCTACATCATAGCTTCAAATCGGGAATTCCCCCATTCATATCGTATATTATATTATATCTATGTTTAACGTTTAATATGATATTATTTTTCATAGTTTACATATACAGATGTTTTACCGTTTTGTGACTTTATTTTTAAGTGGTATTTAAATACCTTAAAAGGATGTTATTAAAGTTAAAACGCCTTAGCAAAAATTACAAAATAAAAGAGATATGGTAAAAAATTAAACGTGCGAACACTAAATGTTACAATACCTATTATATGATTAACACTGCCTTACACCACTTGTTGTTGAACGCAAAGTCAGGCTCTACCAGGGGCGGCTCCTCAATAAGTGCGCCCATGCGCGCGCACTGCCGCGAAAAAATAATGTTTTTGCTATGCTATATTTTAATAATTTTTATTTACTTTTTACCTCCTGCATTCAACAAACAAAATTAGTATATCGAGGACCGTGGATCGCAGAGTCGGCAGCCATTGATACAGAATCAGAATAAGTATAGTGTTAATGGTTGCAGATTGCAGACATTATATACATTCATATTCATCAGTTGCCCGGTGTGTATTTTTCGGCGCTCTGAGGAAATCCGATACTTCAATGCGAAATGATCGACGATCTTCGTCGAAAACGACCGAATAAGGAATCTGGTTGTGCGCTTTAAAATTCCACACTTGCAGTTTGCAATGGACTATTCGCACAGCGTGTGTAGTGATTTTGAATACCGTTGAAGCTGAACGTTGCTTTTTCACTTTAAAACGAGTAAAGACCTTCCTTAGAAATTCGACTGATCGACTTAATGCGCTAGCAATGTTGGCAATAAACAGGGACTTTGTATTTGAAATACCGAACTTTGATGAAAGAGTTTTAGAACAGTTTGTGGCTATCAAAAATAGACGTAGGGATTTTTCGTTTAAGGAATGAGTATAGGTCTGTTGTATCTGTTATATATAACTTATAAACTAAAGTGAATGCTGAGTGTTGGCAGAATTGTGATTTGTGTTAGTATTTATCAAAGGAAAGGACTTTTTAACTACTATAACCTATAACTAACTAGAGGAAAACTTGGTAAGTAGTTAATAATTATTAAGTTTAGTTAGATTAGTAAGTAGGTTTTTTTTATAATACATTTTCGGGGAAAAAGAGGCGCGCCCTTCATTTTTAGTGCATTTTTTATTTAAAAAAAATATCCAACCGATAACTCAAAAAATAAGCAACTGATTTCGATGAAACTCGGCAAGTGCCTTTCTTTTATTAATGCCTTGGATGTATTCATTAGTCAGGAAAATCGGATAAGGTTTTCCGGGAAAATTTTGAGTTTTGTTTCAAAAAAAATAATCTTTTTCTCCGAAAATTACAAAGCTATTTTAATGAAATTTGGTGGATATGTTGCCTTGTAAAAGACCTTACTACACACTAAAACTCAACTTCTACATTTTTAGAAAATTGAGTTATTCAAATTTTGAGTTTCCTTTTGAAAAAAAAAAAATTTTTCTCCAAAAATTACAAAGTTATTTTGATGAAATTTGGTGAATAATTTGCCCTGGGTAAGACCTTACTTACTACGCACCAAAATTCAACTTTCTAAGTTTGTAGAAACTTGAGTTATTCCAATTTGAAGCATTTAATAAAAAATCACTACCATAACGCACTTGCTGCGTCCCGAACTTTTTTCTTGCCCACCCTTAATCCATTCAGGCACGAGCCGCTACTAGGCTCTACGTAACCCTAAAATCAAAGGATAACTTCTCAGTGCATTTTTTACAGTGCTGGATCGAGGAGTGTTCGAACCGGTCAACCGACAAGGCGCCCTTTTTGTGCTTGTGCAGAGAAAAATATAAGGGCTCTGAATGGTGAGACGTATTACTTTCGCGCGTCGGTTTATAGGCAGTCGTAATAAAATCCCTCTTTTACTAACTTTGTATTCAAGATCGAAGATAGGAGGTGCATTATTGCTTTCAAATTCGAATTAATATCGCGCGTAGGGCTGTCCGCCGCGGAGCTTTTGTACAACCTGACCTTCAAACTTCGATGCACACAAATGTACCATTAACATGCAAATGAGATATTTTTAACAGAAAAAACATTATTGGATAACATCGACCGAATTGTCTCCGTTCGGTGTTTTAAACTTTATGAGTAAAAACAAGTTAGAAGATCTTTACCCTTTGGATTACCGTTTGGATTTCTCTAAGGATTTTACTAACGACTCCAGTCTGTGTGGCAAGCGGGGAAATGAGTTTTTCTAAGCTGAAATTAATTTAAAAGGTTTTTGCGATCTACGGTGAGCCAAGAAAATTGGAATCCGCTAGCGATCATTTCTATTAAGAATGAAGCGACCCAAAATACCGATTTTTCAGAAGTTATAGATAGAGCATTTTGATTGTCCGAGAGCAAGAAAAGAACATTTTCTTAATTTTATCTATTTAACTTACATTTACATACGCAAACATCAAGGAAGATTGATCTGAATTTATACCGCTGTCAATCTTATGGAATACATATTGGTTCAACTATTTGCATGAAATAAAACTGCTCAAAAAGCGTGATGAACTGGTCTTTGATTTATAATTCTCTTTTCGCGAAATACTTGATACATATTTTAGGTTATGAAAGGTAGGTAGAAAAAGGGCCGTCAAAAATTGCTTGACAGGGCGCCAAATACCCTCGAGCCGGCACTGATTTCTCAGTAGGCTGATGCGAGTAATATTTCTCACGTCAACTTTCATCAGTTGTCGCTGCACGGTTGGTTTGAAATCAATTGTTCTGAATAAATACTAATAAGGAAAGTAACAACTATAGCGCATCGAACTAACGATGGATATGTTGAGATATTAATTCATGGGAAACTACGCCAGGATTCTGCTGCTGCAAACCCATTATATGCTGAGAGGTTTCCTAACAGACTAACCCCTATTCCACCTCTATGTCTGATGGATACGGTAGTAAAACTACTAGAACGCTTGATCAAAGCCAGGCTAAAAAAGGAAATGGAAGTAGGAGAGGGATTTTCAGAGCGCCAGTATGGTTTCCGAAAGGGGAGATCCACAATACACGCTGCAAGATACAAAAAACACAAGTCAGAAATGGTGCGCATTGATCACTTTCGATGTGAAAAATGCTTTCAACACTGCTAGCTGAGGCAAAATTATAGAAGAACTGAAAAGAAGACACAACGCTGAGTACCTGATAAACATCATAATCAGTTACTTCTCATACAACAAGATCAGCATTGCGAGAGAGACGATGGCTGTTACGACGGGAGTCCCGCAAGGATCGATCCTGGGACTTATACCCTAGAATATAATCTATGATGGAATCCTCAAGGGAAAAATGGTTGAAGGAGTTACTCTGGTTGGTTGTGCTGATGACCTAGCAGTCCCAGTAGAGGCATCAGAAGAAGACACTTCGGTTTCGGGTGAACGAAACGTTAAGAAAACGGAAGAGATGGATGACGGGGGCGATTTTTCGTTCCGCTTAAAGGACACCATGATACAACCAGCGGTGTATCTAGGAATAACAAGCGGCGAGTCACTCAATTTTGGCCAGCATGTACGAATAGCAAAAGTAAAGGCTGAAAGAAGAACAGCGGCATTAAGTAGGATAATGGCCAACGTGTGACGCCCAATATCAGCAAGACGGCTACTGCTCAGCGGAGTAGTGCACTCAATTCTACTGTACGGAGGCCCGATATGCCATCAAACAATAGAGATACAAAAATACAAAATGATGATGACGAGCAGGCAGCGCAGAGTGTTACTAAGGGTAGCGTGCGGGTTCCGTACCATCTCTACGCGGGCAATTTAGGTGTTGACGGGCGTCGTACCCATAAACCTGTTATTGGAAGAAAGATGTGTTCCTACATGAGGCGAGGGGAGTGATACTAGAAGAAGATAAGCTGGCTACCAGAAGCCCAACCATGGAGAAATGGCAGCAAAGATGGTCCCAAAACACCAGGAAGGGACAATAGACAAAGAGATTGATATCCAATCTAACAGACTAGATGAAATGCGACCATAAAGAAATAAATTTCTGGCTCACACAAATACTTACAGACCAAGGATACTTCAGATCTTACGCCAAACGCATGGGAAAGTTAGACGAGAACGAGAGCAGATGTATCTACTGCGGGGAAGAGGACCCGGTAGAACACTGCATTTTTGTTTGTACAAAGTTCAATGAGATGAGAAGTACCATCCTCAACTCTGTAGGGATACATAATATCGACGACCTGGTACCAGCAATGTTGAAAGACGAGAGCTCATGGAAAAAAGTCATGGAGTTTGCCCGACAAGCTATGGCAATAAAAGAGAGAGACACAAGAACTGACGTAGTGAAGAAAACAACCAACTAGATTGCCCGAACCCCTAATCGCTTAAAGCGGACGGGGGAAGTAGGGAAAAAGTGCAAGTAGAAGAAAAGACAGTTGTACACTCGTGAAGATATGTCGCAAAGATAGTACCAGTGGGTAATAGAGCGGTTCAGGGGAGCCACTAGCTTGGTTAGCAGAAGCGCCAACTACGCCCCACTATAAAAAAACATATTCCAGAAAAAATCACCGCCCTAGTAATCCGTGAGCGAAAAAAACTGGTGTACTGCAAACACGCCAAGGGCGGTGTGATAGGCTAAGCAGACATCAACAAATTTTGGATGCCGAAGATGAAGTCTTAAACTTTTCAAAGTAGTACTCGAAAAATATATTGCCAAGTATGTTTCATATCGGATTGTCTGTCGAACGCTGTTCGAGAATACATTATGCTCTTTCCAGCTACAAAAAGTACGAACTTCACAACCTAACGATCATTACATATTCAATTTTGCGCATGGTTTCTTCGAAAACAAGTAGATATGACAAACTTTTCATCCATATCTTCTAGTAGTACTCGAAAAATATCTCGCCAAGTAGGTGTTTCATATCGGATTGTCTGTCGAACATTGCGCGAGAATCAATTGCACCCTTGCCAGTTACAAAAATTACAAGCTTTACAACCTGAATATCATTTTTTACGTTTGCAATTTTGCAGATGGTTTCTACGAAAACATGCTGACATGACAAACTTTTCATCAATTGTGTTGGCGACTGAGAAAGCAACGTTTGAACGTAATAAGTGCCATAATACTCATATCTAGGCGGTCGAAAATCTATGGTCTGTTCGTCGTAATCATTTCCAACACATATTAACGATAAACGTTTAGACCAGACTGAGCGACGTTCAACTTATTGGTCCCTTTGTGCTACCAAATCGATTGACTGGAAATGATTATCTTTTTTTTTGCAACATCATTTGCAAGAACGCTTAAAAGAAGTTCCTTTGGATGTACATCGAGAAATGTGGTTTTTGCAAAATGTCACACTCCCACATTTTAATTATTTGGTTTGCCAACGCATGAACAGTGTTTAAAAATAAATGTATTGGTTGACGTTGTCTTATTTCGTGGGCTCCTCGGTCACCAGACCTTATCCCCGTATATCTATGGGGCCTTATGAAGACCATGGTATACACCAAGGAAATAATTGATCTTCGTAACCATGCTGAAGCAGTTGCAAGTTATGTCGAGCGAGACTTTGTGTTCAATAACAGGCCAGAAAATTGGAACAACTATTGTAAAACAGTGTTCACTATTTTGTAAAAGCTAGTATTTGCTAGACTTTTGAAAATAATCTCTTTAATATTTTTTCAATAAATCTCGAGCCACGGGTGTGTGTGTGTGTGTGTTTGTGTGAATGTAAAAAGCATTACTCTTTTGGTGAAAATGAACTATAAACCTTAATATGCGTATATTTCCATTATCCGAGTTTGTTTTTATCAGAAAGGGGTGTTGGTCCACATTACCTCGAATAACAGGCACTGTACTGTATTTTAAAAATATTTAATTTAATAGACATCAGGAGTCAAACTATTTAAATTTCACAAGATTAAAAATAAAACTACCTAAAAGGGAAAAATAAATAAAGACTAAAAACTACCATAACAACATCCCATAATACCGCCGTATTTAAAAAAAATTAAGGTGTATCTAAAACAAGAAGACAAGTTTGTAAGCAGATAAAACCATGACTATAAAAATAATAGGTTTACTATGGCTATAAAATTTAACTAAAAAATTCTAATAAAAGCTTATCGTACCGGCATTTAGTAACAAATGATAGAAACCAGTGACGAAAGCGCTAAATTTATTGTTATATTTTAGCAGGATTTATATTCTCTGACCTTATTTCGCGTTAGAAACCGCTTCTAGGCATTTCGTTTGTTTTAGAATAAAACATTTTCTCGCCGCTTTAACATTAGATGACTCGTTTTTTTTTTAATTTTAACATTAGCTTTTACAAAAAAGTTATACTTGTGCTTGTATTAATATAATTTTCGGAAAGAACCACTGCTTAAAGTCAAGCAATCACATTAGTTTCATTTCATAAAATTACTTGTTGAACTTTGGTCTCGATATTGCTTCTTTCATTATTCAAACATTCACCAAGGCTTCTACAATTAAAATAAAGTAAAATCTTTACTTTAATCTATATATTTATTAATACAAATATGTTTATTAAAACAAAGCAGCTCAGAGGAGAAAATATCCCGGCCTTTATATTTGACCAGAACATCACTGACCATTGCCCAATTGCCGATATTTTGGGTTTGGGTTGTGACTGTGTGAGAAAGGATAAACTGTCTTATAAAAGATCTATTAATAACAAAAGTTTAAGAGATGACTCGAAAAGGGAAACATGGACGGGGATGTATGAGGAGAATGATGTTGTTATAAAAACATATATATTTTATAGAATACTTTTTGAGCATATCAAAGATAATACAAGAACAGTGAGATCAAAGATATCTCTAAAAAAAGATTGGCTAACAAATGATTTACTAAAGAATATTAAAAATAAAAATTATCCATACCAAAGAATGGTAAAGTAACCAAACAATGACGACTAAGGAACTATACCGACTGGAGCGCAATAAAGTAAACAAATCTATAAGGAACGGAAACGAAGATATTTTCACTCGAGAAGTCAGGCTCTCTTCTGGAGCAGTTTGGAACTGTGTGAAAGAAGTATGCGGAAGGCAGCAACCTGCGAAATAAAAATACTTATTGATGAGGATGGCAAGAAAACAGAAAGCAAATTGGAAATGGCGAACATGTTTAACAATTATTACTGTTGCCTTGGCCAAACTTTAGTCGGAAAGATACCTCCTATAGATGAGTGTTATTTTGAGCATGACAATTTTCAAGAAAATTCCATATTTACGATTCCCGCAAATCCAAATGAGGTGCACAGAATAATTAATGAGCTAAAGTCAGGGAAAACAGCTGGAATGAATGGTGTCAGGGTTGAAAACCTAAAGGAGATTAGTGCAGACATATCTGAGACCCTTAGTCATTTGTTGAATCACTGTATACTGAACGCTCTATTTACATCGCTTTCTAAGATTGGAGTTGTGGTGCCGGTTCATAAGGGGGAGACAGTATGAAAATCACAAACTTTAGACCTATATAGACCTATGTCCCTTATTACAGCCTTAGCAAAAGTATTTGAGAGGACCATTAAAGAGCGCTTTGTCGGATTTTTAGAAAAGAACAAAATTTTGTCGGGGTTTCAAGACAAATTTCGACAGGCCAAGTCAACCGAGGTCGCCATAGGAGTGGTAACCAACACCATTTACGAGTGCTTGGATATGAATATTCCATCATTGTCTGTGTTCTTGGACGTATCAAAGGCCTTTGACATAGAAAGACTGCTTGCAAAGCTATACAATAATGGCATTCGAGGACCTGCACATTAACTTATTTGTGGATACTTGAAAGGTCGCAAGCAGATGGCGAGAGTGGTTGGACAGGTGAGTGAAATCCGTGAGCTTACTTACGGCGTGCCACAGGGTACTGTGCTCGGGCCTCTCTTATTTATAGTTTATATGAACAGCTTGTTTTATCACTCAACTTGGGGAAAGATTTTGGTCTTTGCCGGTGATGTTTGCATTCCTGGAATGAACTAAAGACTATTGCTCAGAGTGATATTGAACGTATTGTTGGGTGGTTTGGGGCAAACAAATTAACAATAAACTTCGACAAAACAATGTATCTCCCCTTTACATCGTATAGTAATAATTTACCAGACTTTGGGCCATTGATTATAAATGCAAAGGTGAAGATCCCGGAGGCAGAGAAAGCAAGGTACTTTGGGTCATGCATAGATCGATATATGACGTGGAACGTACATATAAACAGTTTGGTTAATAAACTACGAAGATTCCTCTCGAAATTTAGACACTTAAAAGCTTACTTAAATGTGAAGCACATGATAACCGTCTACTATTCACTGGGTTAGTCACAGGTAAGCTAAGCAATATTGGGATAAGGAGGAACCTATGATAACCATGTGTATAAGTTGTTGAATATACAAAAGTGGTTATTGAAAATAATATACGACAGACAAATTACGTATCCAAGTAATGCTCTGTATGAAGAAGCTAAAGTACTTGACCCACGACAATTGGATTGCTCAAGAATAATAAGAAGTATTCATAAATTAGGGCTCTCTGTGAAACAAAGAAAACATCGATACAATATTAGAAATGGAAGTGGGAATTATGAGCGCCCACGATCCCAAAAAACTATAGGACTAAGACACTGCAATTACCTCTGCCCCCGTTTATATGCCATGCTGCCTGAAAACATAAGAGATATTGGAAATTATAAGGCATTTAAAAGGGAGGCAGATGAATGGATCCTGAATAAGGAAAGAAACAAATTCAATGCCATTGTCAATAATAAGAGGTGACTGATGGAGTGTATAAGGTATGTAACTACAGGTGGATGGTTGTGGCCATGTGTCATGGGTGTGCATATTGCTATGTGTGTATGCGCGTGCGACTTAAAATGAGTGATAGAGAATGCGTGCTAATAGTCTGGGAGAATGGAAATTGGAAGCTGGAAGTAGATGGGTTGGAGTGAGACAGAGAGAAGGGATGGAAATTAAAGTGGTGACTTTAGGGATATGTAGTTAAACATGCCCAACTGTGAGAAAACGGTAGCGATACAAACTTGGTCTTGTATGCTGTATTCAATCATCAGTGGGTTTTATTTCCTGACATATTTTATTTTACTTTATACTACATTTTAAATGTTTATATTAGTTTTAGGTTAAAATTTACTAAATATTGTGACTGTAAAGATAATGGTTTATTTTACGTACAAGCATAAAGCTTCTGCGAAAATTGTTATCCCCAGTAATTATTTACTCCTAAATTAATTATGTCATTATTTATGAATGTAACTACAAGGGTAATAGATTATTTAAAAAATGATCTAAATATTATTTTTGATTTCACCTAAATCTCATTAAAACTATAATTATTCAGCACAAAAATTTTGACGTTTTTACTTGATTTTATTTGATGAACCACTTCAATAACTATGGCCATTAACAGGATGGATGATTGAACAATATGTAATGAAACAGTGATCTTTCAATTAGTTCTAGTTGACAACCTAATATTATCGGGTTTGCCGCCAGACCATGTAGGATCGAATTGACTTCTAATTAATCAAGTTTTATAAGACATATAAATTAAATGTTAGAAAATTAATATTGTCTGGCTTTTGAAACCTAAGAAATAATGTGATAGTGACGGTGAAATACCCATTATGTGATTGTCCTAAATTCCCGTATCTCCCGAGAAATACATAAATTATCAAAGAGTATTATAAATATACTGGGGCCTACATTGAAGATAAAACACCTGTGCGATTTTCTAAAGGACAACAACTTATTCAATCAAGTATAAAACTTGCTATGTATACCTATGTATAAATGAATGAACACCTGATGTAATCTAATAGTTTTACATAATATTTAATATTAGATGTGGTCGTGATATTCATCAAGTTGATAATTTATAGAATTATAATGTACATGTCAGCCTGTTAATGACCCTCGAGGCTGATGCAGGTTCTATTTAATAAAAAAAACTAAGAAATGTATTTTCAATTTAGATTGAATCATTTCGTATTTCCATGATGTTTTTGGGAAAACCTGAACATTTTGTACTTCGTTAAAAAACATTTTCAGAAACAAGAACTAACTTTGAATATTTTTCACCGGTTTTATCTGCTCACGAAATTTGTCCTCTTAGTTTTTGGTACACCCCCCTACACAGATTGTTCATTTGCCATTTTATGATATTGTGAATATGACCCTCTTAAATCCAATTATTCAAAATAAAAATTTGTGGTATGAGTACAACACCTACAGAAGTACCGTCATTAATAACGCACCAAAGCGGATGATGCAATCTCAAATTAAGAACAGTAGTTAAAAACGTAGAACAAACGCAAAAAGCCATGTGTGTTTCTTACTTCTCTATACTGCACATTATTTACAACTGCAAATGACTTACAATAGTTACCCCTCTTTTTATGGGACTTTGCCAAAATGGATCCTGCAGTTGCCTCAACTACTAAACAATTTAAGAGCAATAATCATACGTCCAAATCTATAAACCTGTTTAAAACTAAAAGGTTTCAAGTCAAAAAATCTACAAAAGTTCATCGTGCACTCAATTTATCACAAGCAAATGGCATATTGTAATACTTCATTCAACAGAATGCTGCGTGAAGTTAGCCGGGAAAAAATCCGCCTGGACGGTAAAACATTCCAATCAATAGTCTTTGGTTAGACCACATTTTACACCCAATTAGTTTCCTTTTACCCCCATCAATTATTTTTAGTTCGAAAAACAACATTTCTAAGCCAACGTCACGACCCCGGAGAATATGCCAGGTTGGGGGTGTAAAAAGTAAACAACAATTTCGACCTCTTTGATTTTCCCACTTTGTGAAGTTAGCCCGAATTTAGAAAAATGATTTCTTAGTCCGGGCTTATTCTCAAAGGGTGGAAAAATGAAATGATGGGTGGAGGTAGTAAATCTTCTAGGGGTGCACTTATAGTGGATAAAACGTATCCAACCCCTAAAGATCAATACCTTCGATTTTACTCACTTTGCAAAGTTAGCCCGGATTTTGAAAGCATATCACTTATTTTCGCTGTCTTAAGAGGTTTAAAATTCACCGAAGGAGTAGTAAATTGATTTTTTGCCAAGGTCGATCGTACTTCAACTGCATCGACCCTTAAAGTTTTCCTTCGTCATATTACAGCGATTCATGATACTTCCGGAAAAAAACTTATTTATTAAATACTTTTTTTGGGAGGGAGTAAAACGAAACGAATCGTGGGAAGTCATAGACTAACGAAGGCCTTTCGATTGCGACGTTTTACCCCGGCAGCCCGGCAAATTTTCCGAGCTTGTGAAGTTGGCCCGGAATTAAAAATAATTGATAGGGGGCAAAACGAAACCAATTGGGTGTAAAATGTGGTCTAACAATAACTATCGACTGAAATGGTTTACCCCCCAGCCCGGATTTTTTGCGAGGTTCCTGCCAACATTATGATCCTAGACTAGAAGATCTAGAACAAATGAGCGTAGAACCTGTGGTAGGTTTTGTGGTAGAAGTTTTTAGAGGGCGAGTGATCATATACCGCAAATTATTCTTACTAAGTATTTCACACAAAATATCAACCAAATGGATATTCTACTGCTTGGGAGCTAAAAAACAGCGAAAATGACAGAACGCTGTCAAATTATTTAGGAGACAATCCTGGTTATAAAGAAAAGTATTGATTATTTATAAAATAAGCTTTGGATTAATGTAACATTCTCCAATTAAACCATTCTTCTGTAAAGATTTTGAGATGGCTTTAATGATTCAAAAGTACCTATTATTTAGAAAGTTCAAGTCCAAACTAAATGCCAGACAGTGGCGGCTCGTCAGATGAGGCAGGTGAAGCGCTGCTTCAGTTATATTTTTTTAATTCTCTCAAATTGGTACAACCACATAAAAATGTCTTGTTACGTCGCGCCGCAGTTGATAATGTATTTTTATAGTAATTTATGGTACGATATAATTTGCAAGCCCGTCCCTGATCACCGAATTGGATGCACACATGCCGCAACCGCAACGCGCAGCGCTTACGTATTGCGGACCACAGAATACTGTAAAGGCGTCAAGCAGCTGCGGACTGACTGAGCCAGATTTTTTCGTATACGAACGCTGCGTCTGCTTCGTGACGCGTGCATGAGACGGTAGCCATGGCAACGGCACGTGCAGTGGTAGGTTGGGCCACAAACGTGATGCAGCCTTCTTAGCCTGCTTCAAATCTTAGTTTCCGTCGTTTGTTTAGGAGTCGGATTGTCAGAGACGAATTTTTATTTTTACTATGGTGCCGTTAAATAATCTGGTATGTGTCACATTTACAGACTTTGAAAAGCTGGATTTTTCATGTTTCTTTTTGGCAAGTGGAATTGATATGTTTATTATCACCTCTAAAAGAATAATTTCAAAATAATAAAATATTAGATCTAAAATGTCAAGTTGTAAAAAAAAGAGAAGAGCTATGAATTTGAAAAAAATATATGCTTGTAGCTCTTCCCTCTATAAACAGATTTTCATAGGTAATACGCGCCCTATTATATTACCGTATGCGTGCGTGTACACAGTGTACAGTATGTGTACAGTGTCATCTCATCGAATATTCCGAAAATTATTCCTTGTGAAAGCCTATATTTTTGTACAAATAGATTTTTCATTTAAATACTGAAGTGCCAGGAGAACGCGTGACCTTGAAATTTTTTAACATTTTTGTCTGCGGCGCAGGGGGGCGTCCTCGTCACCCTGGACCCCCCTTTGGGGCCCCGCGGATTCTGCTTCAGCCACTCCCAATGTCACGAGCCGCCACTGACGACAGAACACTGTCATATTAGTTATGAGACAATCATATGGTTATAAAGTATTGATTGATTATTTATGCAAGCATTGGATTAATGTAACATTCTCCAATTAAATTGTTCTTGTGTAAAAATTTAGAGATGCCTGTAATATTTCAAAAATACATATTATTTAGTAAGTGTCAGTCAAAACTAAATGCCAGAACACTGTCATATTAGTGAATTTTTATTTAAAAAGATTCACTAATAGAGAGGTATCGATGGTGAGGCTTTGCAAAAATTTTTGCAAATGAGCACGAACTAGGACCCCTAGAATCCATATCCGGGGTCAGTTTCAATTTTTATATGTTTATATATATATATATATATATATATATATATATATATATATATATATATATATATATATATATATATATATATATATATATATATATATATATATATACATCCGTCTGATAACTCAAAAAATAATTAACTGATTTCGATGAAACTTGGCAAGTGGCTTTTTTTTATTAATGGCTTGGATGAGTTCGTTAGCCAGAAAAATCGGATGGGGTTTTCCGGGAAAATTTTGAGTTTTCTTTCGAAAAAAATCTTTTCTCCGAAAGTAACAAAGCTGTTTTAATGAAATTTACCATATATTGCCTTGGAAGAGATCTTACTACGTACTGAAATTCAACTTTCTGAGTTTATATAAAACTGAGTTATTCAAATTTTAAATTTTCTTTCAAAATTTTTTTTTTCTCCGAATATTACAAAGTGATTTTAATGAAATTTGGTGGATATCTTGCGTTAAAAAATACCTTACTACACACCAAAATTAAACTCTCTAAGTTTATAGAAAATTGAGTTATTCAAATTTGAAGCATTTAATAAAAATTCACTGCCATAACGCACTTGCTGCGTCCCGAGATTTTTACTTAGGAGGCAACCCTGGTTACCTATAAAGTATTGATTATTGATTATTTATAAAAGAAGAATCGGTTCATTATCTATAAAAGCATTGGATTAATGTATCATTCTCCAATTACATTGTCCTTCTATAAAAATTTGAAGATCCATCTAATCTTTCAAAAGTATCTATTAATTAGAAAGTTTAAGTCCAAACTAAATCAAAATATAAGTATACTGTCGAAAAAGCTTAATCACTTTTCATTGCCCTAATGGACACAAGTATGAATAATACAAAAACTTGTGGCAAATTGGTACTACTAATGCTTTACAATTATCTTTAATGAAAAAGGTTGAATCACAATATCATAAATGGGGTTTCACCCTGTGTCTATAATTTCAAATACATTAAAACTTAATAAATTGTACTATCAGATATTCAATAATTCAAGTACTATAACATTTTCTTGTCATTCTCATAGCTACAAACAATTTAATGTAAGTAAAATAAATTATAACATAATAAATACCTAACAATTAGCAAATAACAACAGAAGCAGAAAACAACTTGAACTGTATATATATATATATATATATATATATATATATATATATATATATATATATATATATATATATATATATATATATATATATATATATATATATATATATATATATATATGTACATAAGTAAATCTTAGTTAAAAAATGTGTTCCACAATTTGATTGCCAATGTTTTCAATTTGTAATAAAGTTTAATAATAAAACGAAAACATAATTAGTTACACAGAATTAATGTTTTATTTATTGTCTTACAAACAGTACCTACACCTTTAGACTTTAGTGTATATGTTTATAAACACAATACAATCATTTCGAAGTTGATATGGCCTTCTATTAGTTGTGTTTCCACTGGTATCATTTTTAATCGACCAAAATCACGCTACATTGTAGCTTCATTGAAATAAAACCATCAACATAAAATTGACAGGCAAAGTACCATTTTTAGAATGATGTCTTTTACGTTTATGACATTGTAAATTTCCATAAGACAGGCATAAATCTAACTAAAGTGTACTGTAAAAATATTACAGTTCCTTATCAACTTTCACCTTCCCAAAAAATGATGGCATATTCTCCCTCTGAACAATCCTAAACTTTTACAAGTTCAGCATTATATTGCACACATATTTTAACACAATCCCCCCATGACATTATTTATTTTGATAAGCTCAAGAGTCAATGTATAATTTACGAATAAATTTCGATTAGTTACCTATAACATGTTATTGGGTATAACCCAAACAACTAACCATCATTTGAACTAAAGCAATGAGAAACTATTTTTACATGAAATGTCTGTATACCCGATTATTTTTTCCATCACAAATTGTTCAAATAAATAACAAATTATTTGCTAATCAGCAAAAAAATTCTCTAATCTCTAATATTGTCACATATCATAATGTATCTACTAAATATCCCATAAAAATATTTAAATTTTTTGACCTAAATACTGATAAGTTTTGCTCACTAAAAAGTGTATTAAGATAACATATTATGATTTTAACCCAGCGTTAACAAGGTGGGGTTTGATACACTCCCGGATCCCACCATAAAACATCACCAAGTCAGCCAGAAGACGGATGATAGAAAACCTCTTCCCCAGATGATCAGACTATTGGGAAACGAATGGGATAACAGAGATAGAGGAGTTTATGGAAGAGGAGTTGACGGCAGCAGCTAAAAAATGAGATCCAGGAAGGCTTCCGGCCCAGAAGGGATACCAGCAGAGGCCATAAAAGAGCATGTCGAAATAGCTCAATAAGTGCTTCTAAACTTGATGCACAAACTACTCCAGAGACAAGAGTTTGGAAAATAGAGTGGAAAATAGCAAAGACTGTGTTGCTTTGGAAAACGGTAAGACCTTAGAACCAGTGTCAACCTTCAGACCTCCATGCCTGCTGGATACGTTAGGAAAACTACTAGAAAACTTCATCAAAGCCGGCCTAGAAAAGGAAATAGGAGTAGGAGAGGGATTTTCAGGGCGCCAGTTTGGTTTCCGAAAGGGAAGATCCACAATACATGCTGCAAGATATGTCACAGAAGTCGCAAAAAACACAAGCAATAAATTGTGTGCACTGATTACTCTCGATGCAAAAACTGCTTTCAACTATACTAGCTGGGACAAAATCATAGAAGAACTGAAAAAAAGAACTATTGCTGAGTGCCTGATGAACGTCATAAGCAGTTACTTCTCATATAGAAAGATCAGAATTACGAGGGGGGGGAT
This sequence comes from Tillus elongatus, assembly GCA_964006375.1. Classification (NCBI taxonomy): domain Eukaryota; kingdom Metazoa; phylum Arthropoda; class Insecta; order Coleoptera; family Cleridae; genus Tillus; species Tillus elongatus. Next base: position 32,377,464 of record OZ023264.1, read on the forward strand.
GATGACTGTCACGATGGGAGTCCCGCAAGGATCCTCTGGAATATAATCTATGATGGAATCCTCAAGGTAAAAATGGTTGAAGGAGTTACTCTGGTTGGTTATGCTGATGACCTAGCAGTCCTAGTAGAGGCAACAGAACAAGACACACTTAGGTTTCGAGTGAACGAAACGTTAAAAAAGTGGACAGATGGATGACGGCCAAAGAACTCCAGCTGGCCCCTGCAAAGACAGAGGCGGTTATCATAAACGGTCCAAAAATCAGGGGTGATTTTTCGTTCCGCTTAAAAGACACCATGATACACCCAGACCCTGGTGTATCTAGGAATAACAATCAGCGAGTCACTCAATTTTGGCCAGCATGTATGAGTGGCAAAAGTAAAGGTTGAAAGAAGAACAGCAGCACTAAGCAGGGTAATGGCCAACGTGGGAGGCCCAATACCAGCAAAACGGCTACTGCTCATCCGAGTAGTGCAATCAATTCTACTGTAAGGGGCCCCGGTATGGCATCAAACAATAGATACAAAAATACAAAATGATGATGGAGAGTAGAGTGTTACTAGGGTGGCGTGCAGATTCGGTACCATGTCTATGCAGGCAATTCAGGTGTTGACAGGCATCATACCCATAGACCTGTTAGTGGAGGAAAGGTGTTTCCAACATGAGGAGACGAAACTGAGAATAGAAGAAGCTTAGCTGGCTGCCAGAAGCCAAACCATTGAGAAATGACAGCAAAGATTGTCCCAAAACACCACAAAGAGAAAATGGACAACAGTTTGATTCCAAATCTGACAGACTGGATGAAATGCGATCACAAATAAATCAATTTCTGGCTCACATAATCACTTATAGGCGATGGATACTTATAAGATTAAACAAAAATACTGGGCTAATAAATTGTAGTTTTTTTTTTCTAACTTGAATTACCTCATTAATTTGAGCAAGGAAATCTTGATATATAGAGTGTGTAAAATTTGTTAACTAGAAAATGTGAATTCATATAATTTGATAAAATCCTATAAAAACCCTAAATGTGCCCATTGGCAACACTGGGCACCCTGTCATAATATCTACGATGTTTCTCATCAACTTTCCCAAGGTAATATGTACCTGGGAAGAGATGCTCTATATTACTTGTTGGTTCATAAGGTGCCTTGTGACAATTTTCTTGTCTCAGTTCTAGAGTGGCTACAAACTTCTCTGGAGTGACCTTTTGCCTTTGCAATAGCTGCCCTTGTATATGAGCAACATTAGAAATCAATTTATGAAGTGGAGACTTTGCAGAACAATCTTTCGTGATAGTCATACTGTAGAAAGATGAAGCTAACCCAGAACCATAAGAAAATAGACCAACCTTATTACCAGCGAGTTGTGTGATTGTTTTACTTGTCAAAAATGAGACCAGTGATGCATACAAAGAAGGGGTGTACATGTTTCCAATCTGACTTGCAATAAACAATGAGGGATTGGTTTTCTTACTAAAATTATCTTTACTCAAGTCAACAAATGCTTTTTCAACTTCTTTATCAAAATATGTGTCTTCTAATCTAATACTTTCAAAACTCTTTAAATGAGAATATGATGCACATTTCTCTGCATTGGAAGAACATAGAAAATCATTTAAAGCTAACCTACCTACTGATTTTTGTACAAGCTTACAGTAAGGTGTATGAAACAGAACAGCATCAAAATAATTTAGGCTTACTTTAGTTTTGAATTTCTTTTCCACATTTTTGCAATATTGCTGATAACAATTGTCTAAAGCAGATAAATAGCACTGGATTGATAATTTTCCATCTACCACTGGATATTCGGATGTTAGGTCAGGCTTATAAAAATCATAAGCATGTTTCATATAGGTTCCATGGACACCATGATCAAAAGTTAATGGTGCATTTGGTCCAACAAGCATCGCAATGGCACCTGCACCACCTGTAGGTCTTGCATTACCCTTAGCGTATACAGCTATGTCTGCAGCAACCACAAGAGCATATCTACCATTCCAAGAGGCAGACTCGACCCAGTTGATAGCATTGAAAAGGGCAGCCGTTCCACCATAACAAGCATTCGTGGTGTCAATACCTTCAAGATCGGTAACCCCATGTGGTTCGAACAACTGCATCAGAACAGTCTTAACACTCTTTGATTTGTCGATTATCGTTTCGGTACCAACTTCCAGCCGGCCAATTTCTGTTGGTTTAATGTTATTTCGCTCTAATAACTTTTGAACTACAGTTAAACATAAGGAATTTATATCTTCTCTGTCATTACAGAAACCCATCTTTTTCTGGCCCAGCCCAATAGTGTATTTTCCCGAAGAGACACCGTCGTATTCCTCTAATTCAGCTTGATCAACGTATTGAGAAGGAAATATAAGTTCTATGGCTACAATGCCAACATCTTTAGGCCAGGATCCCATGACTAAATCTTAGTTTAAATCTTAGAAAACACGAAAAAATCCAAACTGGGTATCACTTTCACTTCACTTTACTAGCAAGCACTTCAGTCGTGAATGTTGTAACGAATTGAATTAACCGACTTCCTGCTACCACCTCTTATAAACATTCCATTTATAACTTATACCCTACTCTTTTTTCTTGTATAAGGTAAGTAAGTGTGTACCTTTCTAACCTCAATTAGCATTTTCGTTAAATAATCACAGGCCGGCTGACTGACTGCTGTCATCTCTCAAAGTACAAAAGACGATTTATAAAGTGGTCCATACACACACAATTTTAGAAGCGCGTTAAAAATAATGACGTAGCAGAAAAACTGATGTATCAAACGTTTGTCCAATTTTTAGTAAATTTTCATTATGAAAATTCAAATAAATGAGGGTATCGATTTAGAAATTTTCTTGAAATGAGCGCGAATTAGGGCCCCTAGAACCCAAATCCAAGGTCGGTTAAAAAGTTTATTTGGAAATCTGCTTCATCTTGTTAATAGCTTGGATGAGTTCGTTAGACAGTTTTGACACACAATTACTTTTAAAAAAATGCAGAAAACTCTGAAAACGCAATATCTTTTAAATTACTAGTGGTACTAAATTAAAACTTTGCAGGCACGTAGATATCACATAAGCGGTCATATCTACCAATTTTGAACTCAATTGATTAAGGAAATCTTGAGTTATAACGAAATAAAAATAAATAATCTACGACATGACCTGAAATTACCTCTGAATGAATGCCTATAATGTTACACAAGGTCAGACAGATATATCAGGGTTCCGCTACCTTCACAATCAGCGGGGTTGCAATTTGCGACAACTCTCATCTGAATCTGAAGATAAAAAATGTTATTTAATAAAAAAATTAATAAACGTCATTTAATTTGTATAAAAGCAGTCTAGAACTACGTTTTATTATGTATAATTATTAAGGTTCCTATTTTCACGGTATTTAAAAGCCATCTCCCCCCTAGTTTAATCTGACAACACCACTATTTGTCATTTGTTAACTGATAGGAGTCATGAAGGAAACGTGTGCGTTCTAAGCATAACCTCGAAACTAACAGACGTCATTAAGAAAGAAGAAGAAGAAGATAACCTCAAAATCGACTCTGCCAATACCTTAGAATCTTACAATATAAAATAACGACCTATATTATAAGGTTAATACAAACCAAGATCTATAAATATGTTTTATAAATCTTGAATACAAACAGGATTATGTAAATAATAATCCACCTTTTCATTTTAACAAATGCCTTCGGCCGTCGACTGTAGTATAATATTATGATTCTAACATCCAATCAAACAAATAAGAAAGTGGTTGTGTACATCAGATTCAGGTAAATAGTAACAGTAATAGTAAATGTGTGTTGAAAAGAGTTTAGGTGCAGCAAGTACGTTATGGTAGCGAATTTTCGTAAAAAAATTATGGTGTTATCTTAATTTACTAGTAAACTAGAATCTTCAGTTTCGATACATAGCAAAACCCATATAAAGACAGCGTGTGTACTAAATTTAAAAGATGACTACAAATTTTGTTTCAAAAAACATTTTCTGTTATTTTGTTTGCAGAAACTGGTTCGATTGAGTTGATTAAAACGGATCATCCAAGCGATTAATAAGGAAAAATACCCGCCACGTTTATAATTTGGCAGGTACGTTCCTTTTGTAAATAAAAATTAAATTTTCGGTAAATTTGCAGTTTAGCACACGGGGGACTTTTGGAAAAGAAAATTCAGAAACATGCTGAGAACCCTTTCTGGATGCACATACCAGAAGAAAAATTACTTGCAAACAGCCCCCAAGAAAGTTACGGGACTAGGAGTTAATAGGGGTGCTGGACGGGGAAGAAGATAAAAAGGAAATGTGAGCGGAAAGTTAAAAAAGCCAGCTTATTCGGATCTCTACAACAATATATATATATATATATATATATATATATATATATATATATATATATATATATATATATATATATATATATATATATATATATATATATATATATATATATATATATATATATATATATATATATATATATAGAGTTCCAATTGGGGAAAGATATCGTATACGGTACATGCACGACGGTGCTCCATCACACTTCGGTCTAATTGCACGTCAAGTTTTGAATGAAAATTACACTAATCGTTGTACTGGGAGAGGAGGCCTACAACCGTGGCCTCTTAGATTGCCCGACGTGAATCACCTGGATTATTTCTTATGGAGCACCTTAAATCATTAGTGTACAAGACTCCTGTTCAAAATGAAGATGAATTACAAAATAGAATATTTGATCCTTAATTTGATAGATAGAATACACCAGGTATTTTCGAGTCCGTAATTCAATGGTATGACGAATAAACAGTTGCAATGAAGCCGAAGGTGTTCATTTTCAGCACCTATCGCAGAAAAATGTTACTGTTCAGTTTAAGAAAAATTACTATTATTATTAATAAAAATTGTTACTTTTTATCTTTTACAAAAAACGGCCAATTTATCGAAAAATGCCAAGAAATGTCTTTTGTTTAGAATTAATTATTATATCAGAAAATGTATTACATTTTAAAAGAAACAGTGCCGTATCTACTAGTTTCTTCTCTAATTAAACCAGCTTGTATTTTTTGAACGAAGCCTTTTAGGACCTATATTTATAGAAACTTTGGTGAATTTGCAGATTAACTCCCGAACGATTTTAAAAACATCGACTGCTGATGGATAAAGTTTGGTGTCTTACATGCACGCTGACTATTTTTACCTTTTGTTCTCTCTTATTTCCCGAGTTATTGACAGTTAAAATTCCTTACACATTACACAGTTTTTTAACAATTTTCCAGTACGCTCCTGTCCCGTGACCCCCTTCCTCCTAAACATTACATTTGACATAAAGCTCACATTGACTTTGGGAATCCCTATCCCTGGAATATTCTAAACACATGGATCGTCGACATCAATTCCCTGTTTATTACTCCTCTTTCAGTATGCCGATAGCACGTGTATGTCTTAGACGGTTTCATATATATTCATTTGTTTGCAGACGGTATTTCTGAAATTGTGCATTCTTTACCTTATTCTGTTAATGACCATTAGTGTTGTAGCCGTTTTAATGTGCATGTGTGGCATCTTATTTGTTTTCTACATTGTTTTTGCAATGAGGAAATTGCGATGTCGCAGGCTGTTAAAATACAAGGTCGAAGGTTGTCTACGCAAAGGGCCGGACCTACCTCATTTGCTTGAGATGCAAAAGGTAAGTGTTATGTAAATTTATTGTTCTCTTTTTAAATTCTGTCATTTGACAGTATTTGCTATGTTATGTTCTATTTTCGCTTTACTTACTTGGGTAGTAGTAGTAGTAGTAGTAGTAGCAGTGGTGGGGAGGCCAACGCCAAGCAAGTAAGCCACCATGGGCCCTTTTTGCCAACCCCAGCAACCCAGCAACCAGCTCTACTATTCCTCGGTTCCGTCGCCAAACCGCCTCGACCTCGAGATGAAGGCCGTGGCGGTCTTCAATAGGACGGCACTTACCTGATTCTTCTGCAGAGTCCTCGATCCGAACAATTCTGCTCGAAGACTCCCAAACGGTAGTGGTAGGACATTTCCTCATCCTCGCCGCATTCCTGGCAAATGGGATCCCTCTCTACGCCTATCAAAGTGAGGTGTCTTCTAAGGGCGCAGTGGCCCGTGAGCACACCAAGGATGCGGCGAAGCGTAGGTCGACTCCTTCCAAGTAGCCAGACAGCTTTATCTCTGTCCGGCCCCTCCACGAAGTCCCTCGCCTGCCCGCAGCCACCAACCGACCCCCAGTGCCTCTTCATTGCTTCCTCGGTCCACCTGTCTAAGGCGACAGAGACTGTCTTCCTACTTATACCTATCGTCGGCTCCGGGCCACAGAACGGCCGCCGGGAACCGAGCCTTGCGAGATTATTCGCCAACTCATTTTCCGTCACGCCACAGTGTCCCGGAATCCACACTAGTTGTACCCCCTTTGTCCTGGCTAGTCCTCTGAAGGCGCCAGGGCACTCCTGAACCAGTGTAGACCCAATTCTGGCCGCGCAGACTACCCGGAGAGCTGCCTGGCTATCCGAGCAGATGTACACAGATTTCTCGGGACTCCTCTTCACATCCTGTCTGTTGGCCACATACAGTATAGCGTACACCTCTGTTTCTAATTCCATGGTATATGCGCCAAGAGCATAGCTCTCGCGAGCCCCCAGGCCCTCGATGTATATTACTGCCCCGGAGGATTGTTGGTCCTCCAGCCGCGATCCGTCGGTGAAACAGACAAGGCTTGCGGGCTGGAATTCAACCTCATTTTCCCCCCTACTGGGGACCCTGAGGGTGTATGGCCTAGTCGACCTAATATCATCCTCGGCATCCCGTACCTTTATGGCGGAAATCGGAATTTCCTTTTAAACCTTCTTGGCGACTCTTGCATGTCCTATTACTGCCCCCTCTCCGCACCAGTTTCCTGCGTCTCGCATTCTGAGATGCGACGCCATCGCTTTCCTCCTGACACAGATGGGAAGCGGTGGCAGCATCAACAGGACCTCTAGCGGGGCTGAGCGTGTCGTCCTCATAACGCCTGTGATACCCAGGATTGCCAGCCTTTGGAGTTTGGCAAATTCCTGCTGGTACTTTGGTTTACACCGCACCACGAGACCAACGCCCCATAGAGGATTCTCGGCCTGACGATCGTAGTGTAGATCCAGTGAAGGATCCGAGGATTAACTCCCTAGGTCCTCCCTATCACTCGACGCAGCTGCCAGAGGGTCGATACTCTCTTCCTTACAACCCGTTCTATTTACGACCCCCATGTTAATTTGGAGTCCAGGATCACCCCCAGATATTTGACATCTCGCCCTTAAGCTAAAGGTTTTCTAAACATCACGGGCGTCCTAAACCCCTCTACCTTCCTCTTCTTGGTAAATAGGATCATCTCCGTCTTCGCCGGGTTTACGGAGAGTCCCAGCTCACCACACCACCTTTCGATTATGCTACAAGCAGCTTGCCTGCACTCGCAGACGACGCCGAGGAATTTGCCGGTGACTCAGACCAGCCCATCATCAGCGTACGCCTGGGCGTAGAAGCCGTTCTCGGAGAGCTGCTCCAAGAGGCCGTCCATGACCAGACACCATAGATGGGGCGAAAGGCAGCTGCCCTGAGGGCAGCCGCTCGTCACCCCGACGTCCAGACCCCCCCCCCCCCAGGGTCAGCGAAACTCTCCTGCCCTCCAGCATGCTCGCTACCCAGCTTATTAGGGACCTCAGCGTTCCCTTATCCTGTAAGGCGGTACAAACCGTATCCGTCCTTGCCTTATCAAAGGCCCCATCCACATCGAAGAACACAGCTAATGTGCTCTCCCCGTAGTGTAGGGCCCTTTCCACCTTCCGCGTCACATCATGGAGCGCCGTTTCCGTCGACTTCGCCCGCTGGTACGCGTGCTGACCTTTATGGAAGGGGTGATCCTTTAGGATCTCTCCCAACATATACCTATCTACTATATCTTCTAATGCCTTAAGCAGGAATGATGTAAGGCTGATTAGCCTGTACGACTTGGCCAGCGTGTAGTCCTCCCTTCCCGGCTTTGGAATGAAGACCCCCCTAACCCGGCCTTTGGGACGTAGCCCCACGCCAGGCTGGACCGGAATACCTCCCTTATATTGGGAAGCAGTGTATCCAGGCCCCTCTGGAGCAGTGCTTACTTGGGTACTCATATTGTTACATGGGTTTTCCTTCCTGTAGCGTTCCACTTGTGACAAGGGGGCGGGGGCGGGTCATGCTTCGTCGTGGAGATTTTCCTTTTCCCTCCCGCTTGCGTACAGTCACCCTCATTGCATAAACCACGAGAAACTTTCTTGTTTATACCCTCCAAGGAAGTTACGGTACCTTGGACGAATAGTGGTGCTGTGCGGGGTAGGCGGAGTTCGGGGTGTGAAAATGACAGCTTTTAAGCCGTTTTCTTCGAATCTTCTGCTCATATTTCCTTTTCACTACCTACCCCGCCCAGCACCCCTGTTCGCCCCTGGTCACGTAACTTCCTTGGGGGGTGTGAACAAGAAATTTTTCTTGTGGTTTGTGCATCCAGGAGGGGGGGGGGGTTGTTCCTGGGCATGTTTCTGAAAAAACTTGTTTGAAAAGCGTTTGGGAGGTAATGTGCAAGTTTACCGAAACTTGTTGCTTTCAAATCAAGTAAACATTCATTTCTTAAAGTTTGTGTACATACTTAACACCCTATGTACTTACCTAAAATAATGATTGAGAGTACACTGAAATTTTCCTAGTGTATGGAAACTTTATAACTTAATAACTTAGAAACATCAAAATCCTTAGTTGGTAATACAATATCACTAAACGTCTTTCTAACCTATAAAAACAAAAAACGTCAAAGTGTCAAATCAAAATGAACATTAGCAATTAGCACCATGAACATGATATTCCGGAGCAGATAAACCGCAGGGAAAACAGAAGAGTGTATAGTAAAAGTGTACAAAATGTGTTGAAATATATTACGAAAATGGTGTTTAAAATTTTTATCAAGTTTTCATGTAAATATATGTAGTATATTATATTAAATAACATCATGACAGATCAAGATGAAGTTAGCACCCTGGAAAGGAAAGAAACTGAAGATTTGAGTGATACAGTCATAAGTGACGATAATAGTTCAAGTAAAAAATATGAACTTAGTAGTGAACTGAAAGGAAAGATTAAGGATTTACCAGAAGTGTTGGACTTTATTATGCTGTTACAAAAATATATGGAGAAACAGAAGAAGAAACTGAAAAAATTAAGAGCACTCCTTAAAGTATGTCACTAACTGTGAGAGTACCTATCTTTCAGAATATAACTCAAATTTGTTTTACAGAATAAGCAAAATGCTATTCTTCACATAAACTGATTTCAAAATTACTTAGATTGGCCCAGTAGTTTAGTTATATCAGTAAATTCATTCTTTAAATTATTGCAAATATGGTTTCCATAATAACAATATTATATGCTTGTGTAATTGGAACATTAAGTTAATGTATCTACTCTTCTTTGGTAATACATTAATTATTAAATTATTACCAAACAACTAATTATATATCTTGTAAATCCTGTGTTTTACTGAAGAGAAGTTCAAAAATAAAATAAACCTGATTTTAAGTGAATTTAGTTTATATCTTTATTAATACGTCATATTTTATGTGTAGAGGAAATCCTCAACCAGGAGTAACAGTACTCAAACTGACAGTGCCGAGGCTTCAGAAATCAGTAATAAGTGTGAAGTAGAAAGTGTTGAAGTTAAACCTGAAGAACCAAAGACATTAGCAGAAGAGATTAAGGAGGCTGCAGAGTTGGCTGTACAACATTCTGGTTTCGTATATGAAGAAACATCCGGATTATATTATGACTATAATACAGGGTATTATTATAATGCTGTAAGTAATGTTCTTAGAGTACTAGTATGCATTTTATTTCATTACAGAGTTTTAAAAGCACTTTGAGATACTGTTTTATTGAATAAATTATTATTGGATAGCTTTCATTTCTTATACTGCTTACTTTTATTGGTGTGTATTGGGTGATCCTGTGTTGTAGACACCTCACTAGTAAACAAACAATTCGGGTGGAATCGGAACGCAGAAGTGGACGCCGGACGATGTGCACTGTTGCCAGATGAGTATTACCAAGGATCATTTTAAATATAGAAGGAAATCAAGGGGTGAACAAATGTTTTATAATGTAAATCAATTATAATATGGCGTCATCTACATAAATCGATATGACATATTTTGCGGAAAGCAGTAGGAAAACGGAAATGTAAAAAGTTAATTTTCAGCCATGGTGGTCAAGGGGAAAAAGCGTGGGCCTCTGGACCCAAGGGTACTGGGTATAATCCCAGATTTCCCCTCTCCTCCCTTTTTAAGTACATCAGTAACATCCGGAGGTTGTGCCATTCTGATTGAGCAAGGTAATCTGCACGTTCCGCCCTTCCCAGAGGGCGTAAAGACATCGGTCCCGTGCCCATGCGATGTTGGGCACGTTAAAGACCAAAATTTCCCGGACAGTGAGGTGAATAAATCACTTTAGTAAAGACAACGAAGCAATTTCCGTTGCGAATTACCGATGATAAATACAACTGTATATGCTAATAGCAAACGATATCCAGTATATTATTTTGAAAAGTCGCAATGTTTCATGGTAATGAAGCAATTTCTACTACAACTGTCGATGATAAACATAACCGAGAAAATGGCTCAAAATGGGCTTCCCTTCGAAGTGTTTGTTTTTATTTTAGTTTCCAACCTTAGATGAGTATGAAAAGTGAATCAAGCAATTTCCGTTGCGAATTGCCGATGATAACTACAACTGTATAAGCTAATAATATATTGAATACCGTCTGCTATTAGCATATACAGTTGTATTTATAATCGGCAATTCGCAACGGAAATTGCTTAATTCACTTTTCATACTCATCTAAGGTTGGAAACTAAAATAAAAACAAACACTTCGAAGGGAAGCCCATTTTGAGCCATTTTCTTGGTTATGTTTATCATCGACAGTTGTCAGTAGAAATTGCTTCATTACCATGAAACATTTCGACTTTTCAAAATAATATACTGGATATCGTTTGCTATTAGCATATACAGTTGTATTTATCATCGGTAATTCGCAACGGAAATTGCTTCATTCACTTTTCATACTCATCTAAGGTCGGAAACTAAAATAAAAACAAACACTTCGAAGGGAAGCCCATTTTGAGTCATTTTCTTGGTTATGTTTATCATTGACAGTTGTCAGTAGAAATTGCTCATTACCATGAAACATTTCGACTTTTCAAAATAATTTGTTGGATACCGTCTGCTATTAGCATATACAGTTGTATTTATCATCGGCAATTGGCAAAGGAAATTGCTTCATTCACTTTTCACACTCATTTAAGGTCGGAAACTAAAATATAAACAAACACTTCGAAGGGAAGCATATTTTGAGCCATTTTCTCGGTTATGTTTATCATCGACAGTTGTCAGTAGAAATTGCTTCATTACCATGAAACATTTCGACTTAAAAAATATATATACTGGATACCGTTTGCTATTTGCATATACAGTTGTATTTATCATCGGCAATTCGCAATGGAAATTGCTTCATTGACTTTACTAAAGTGATTCATTCACCCCACTGCCTGGGAAATCTGGGTCTTTAACGTGCCCAACATCGCATGGACACGGGACCGACGGTTTTACGCCCCCTGTGAAGGGCGGAATGTGCAGATTACCTTGCTCAATTAGAATGGCACAGCCTCTGTTGATGTTACTGATGTACTTAAAAAGGGAGGAGAGGGGAAATCTGGGATTTAACCCAGTACCCTTGGGTCCAGAGGCCCACGTTTTTTCCCCTTGACCACCATGGGTGAAAATGAACTTTTTACATTTCCGTTTCTACTGCTTTCCGCAAAATATGTCAAATATCGATTTATGTAGATGACACCATATTATAATTGATTTACATTATAAAAACATTTGTTCACCCCTTGATTTCCTTCTATATTTAAAATGACCCTTGGTAATACTCATCTGGCAACAGTGCACATCGTCCAGCGTCCACTTCTACGCTCCGATTCCACCAGAATTGTTTGTTTACTAGTGAGGTGTCTACAACATAGGATTACCATGTTCTTATAGTACTAGTATGCATTTCATTTCATTACAAAGTTTTAAAAGCACTTTGAGATACTGTTTTATTGAATAAATTATTATTGGATAGCTTTCATTTCTTATACTGCTTACTTTTATTGGTGTGTATTGTAAGAATCTCTTTCTCTTTGTCTTTTTGTTTTGGAAAACCTTATTAAGAAGTTAGTATTATTGCTGAAACTCCGAGATATAGCCTGTGATAGAAAACTTACAACTGGCCAAGTAACTGACCATTGCCATACAATTTCAAAGATTTGTTTTGTTGAAGAAAAAATTGGAGACATATGCCTTTTTTTTTACTCATTAAATTCTTGCATTGTTTGACTATAGACAAGCTCAAAACTAATCTTTGTTTTTAGGAATATGGATTATATTATGATGGACATACGGGTACCTATATGAAGTACAACTCAGAAACTCAAGAATATGAATTTCATTCTCAAGTACAAGTGCCTCAGCAGGAAGCTTGTGGTCAACCAAAACCTAAAAGTACTCATAAAAGGAAGACAAAAATGCCAGATACCCGCAAAGTAAGTTGTGATTACCAGTATTTCTTAGTGTCCTACAAGAACAACTAAACCGTTTTAGCAACCAAAGAAAATAAAAATAAAAATTTCTAAAAGTTTTATTTGAGAAAATTTAAATATAGAAGTAAAACAATTTCAGCCCTCTTTGTTGAAAAAGTTTTTTTACCATTCATACATGAAAATTTATAAAGTAGTCTCCTTCTGAGCTAAACTAGACCAGAGGTAACTTAGATAATAGGCAACTCACGAATGCTATGGATCCAAAATGAATTTGCATGATTCGAGTGTTACTGAAATGGCTTTCGGAACTTGTCAAGGTCCAGATAAAATGAAACCAAATAAATCTTGTTTGTTTCAAATGAAACAGAAACTCACATAATCCAGGCTCGAGAGAAGGAGACTCTACTTCCAGCATTCTAAATTTTAGTTGGGTATACATTTTGCTATTCAAGAACCCTGCAAAGAGAGGAAAATCAGTCTATTTACATGCAGCTTTAGTAACTTAGTAAAAGTGATATAATAGTGTTGTTTCTAGATTCCTTCTCTTATAACTACCAGCATTCTAGTTTTTAGTTGGGTATAAAATTTGCTATTCAAGAACCCTGCAAAGAGTGGAAAATCAGTCTATTTACATGCAGCTTTAGTAACTTAGTAAAAGTGATATAATAGTGTTGTTTCTAGATTCCTTCTCTTATAACTACCAAAAGATGATATTATGTATGTTTCAAATTGGTAAAACTGTTTCATATTAAGTAGATACACATTTCAATCCTTTCCCTTATCTTTTCATGATTCTCTTATAATTTTACTACTCTCTGTCGATTGTTTTTGCCACATGTTCAACAAACTTCCTCAAGATTGATTATGTTGTAAGGTTATACACATTGCAAGAGAATTTGGAAGTAACTAAGAGCAATCGGTAGCAAAAACTAACTTTGAGAATAGATAAATGCTATAATTTGTATCTAACAGTTAAACTTTTCAGTGCACTAATAATTTGAAATGATTTGACTATTTTTTTCTTGCACAAACTGGAATTAAATTTACTAAGTCTTTTCTTTCTTATGAATATTCAATTAAGAAACAATTTTTTCTGTGATGAATAACATTCTGTCTTGTTTCAGGTAAACACAAGTTCTGATTTGGAGCATCTTATGCATTCCTTCAATAATATGACAATAAATAATCTTCGTAAAAATGCTCTGGGTACGTATTAGTAACACACTGTTATTTCTAGGCTCGTAAACGGTCTCGTGATGACAACAAGGACGAAGATAAAGACACGGCTGACCTAGAAGAAGGCGAATGTAGCGAAAGCAGTAGCGAAGCGTCTGATGGACTTGAAGATAGCGATCATGGCAGTTCAGATAACAGTGGTATTTTATTTTTATTTTCAAAAATAATAAATAAGGATAAGTATAAGTTTTTGGAAGACCTCGAATAACAAAATTGTTTCATGAAGTGTATATTTTTTTATGGAAGCATTAATTAGAATTGTTAAAAAAAAAAGAGACCCGTTGATAGAATTTCAGAGACTGCAAGGCGAAGCATCTAGTTTAGGTAATTAAAATAAAGAAACAAATGATATTTCAGAAAATTGTTAAGTTTGATTCACTTAGATAAATCACAAGTAGATTGTATATTGTTTAATGAGTCTTATAGACTTTTGGCCTCTCAGTGCTGTGGCCACAATGGATCTTTTGTACATAGATCAGATTAGATTTTATTGTGAGTGGGCTATTCCAGTCCCTCCACCGCGACCTTAGGTCTATTGTGGCTCACGTCTAATTATTTAGATTTCACCCATCAATTCCAGCTCCCTGGGGGAGTCGATCTTATCTTGAGGGTGAAAGTTTCTTTGGCAGGTGCACTGCCATCTGAGTGAAGTCGCTTGCCCGTTTCGAAGCTCAAAGAGAGATAACCTCTCTCCGAGTTCGTCTGGACCCGACATCCGTCAGTGTTTGCCTTGAGGCGGTATCATGAAGTCCCGCTCTCGAGCAGCATCTAATCTCCCTAGAGATCTCAGCTCCCCTCAGGCTCTTCCAAACCGGACACCTAACAGTGTTAAGACTCAAGGCAACATCCCATCGAGTCCCGCTCCCGAGCATCACCCCAGCGAGGCCGTCCGTCCGTTTCGTAGCACACAGTATGGGCTCCAAACTCCGTGTGTTTACCACTCATCAGAGATCAGAGCCCCCCCGGGACGCCTGGACACACGACACATGCTAGGGCTCAATCCAGGGCGGTATCATCTGGAACCCCGCTCCCGAGTAACAACCAAGCGAGGCCAATTGTCAGTCTCTGAGGCCACAGTGGAGGCGCCAAACCCCGGGTGCATATCACTTCCCAAAGATGTTTGCCTCACCTGCACCAGACCCCCGCCAGTGTTTCATTGACTCGAGGCGGTATCATGAAGTCCCGCCCTCGAGCAACATCCAGGCGGGGTCGTTAGCCTGTATCAATGCTCACAGAGTAGGCCCAAGTCTCCAGGTGTAATCCACCCCTAGAGACCCCAGCCACCTCCGGGTTCATCCAGGTCCAACACCTGCCAGCGTTAGCTTAAATTTTACCCAACCAATCGAGCTTCCGACAGAAGACCGCACCTGCGAGGTGAAACTTTGTTTGACAGATGTACTGCCATCTGAGCGAAGTCGCTTGCCCGTCTCAAAGCTCAAAGAGAGATAACCTCTCTCCGAGTTCGTCTGGACCAGACATCCGTAAGTGTTTGACTCGGTGCAGTATCATGAAGTCCTGCATCCGAGCAGCATCCAAGTGAGGTCGTTTGTCCGTTTTGAAGCTCACAGAAGAGGCCTCAACCCTTAGTTTTATTCCACCCCTAAAAATCTCAGCTCTCCTCCGGGTTCGCCTAGACTCGACACCCACCAGTGCTAGACTCAAGGCGACATCTCATCGAGCCCCGCTCCCGAGTATCGCACAAGCGAAGCTGTCCGTCCGAAGCACACAGTAGGGGCCCCAAACTCCGGGTTTTTACCACTCATCAGAGTTGTCAACCCCCTCTGGGTCGTCTAGACACACGACACCCGTTAGCACTCAACCCAAGGCGGCACCCATCCGGAACCCCGCTCCCGAGTAACAACCAAGCGCGGGCAACCATCCATTTCTAAGCCCAGAGTGGAGGCCTCAAAATCCGGGTGTACATCACTCCCCAGAGATATCTGCCTCCCTCCATGCACACATGGACAAGACCCCCGCCAGTGTTTAATTCCAATTAGTCTTCTTTTACGACAGGCAGGAGTTACCTTGGGCCTATTCTTTTAGTTAGTCCCCGGACCCACAGGGGATTCTTTGTACATAACTCTTTTTTCAAATAGTTGCCCAAAAAGTTCAGACTTTTTATGCAGGCTTCTATCTTTTTGGGAGCTATTTTACTTATTTCTGTGGGTGTTAAGATCATTCCTCCAAGGTATTTAAGTCTTTTAACTGAACCATGCACTCACATAGCAAATGTATTGTTGTCTCTGCTACTTCAGTTCTTCTGCAATTTTCACTGCCCACCTTACTCATCTTCACAAGGTGATACCTTACTGGGGAGTGTCCTGTGAAAAATCCTGTGATTATGCTCAAGTTTCTCCTGTTCAATTCAAGAAAGAGTTCAGACTTCTCTGTTGCTATGGTGATGCAGCGTTTTGCTTGCCCTATGCTTGGCTTTTTCTTTCAGTGTGACCCCATTTGGTTTTTCTCCTAAGTATCAAGTTTATTTCTTACGTGGCTTTTTGTTAATCCACAATAGGGCTCTTTACCATAGAATTGTTTTCGCTCAAACGCCATAAAAAGTGTCAAAACATGTGGAAAGCATGATTTGGGAATGAATTTTTTTTTTCGTCTGTATGTCTGTCTGGTTGTAGTCACGATAACTTTAGAATGAATTGAGATATCGTCTTCAAATTTGGTACAGTTAGCACCCGTCAAACGAACGGTTCAGATTTTTTTTGGGTAACATGGCTCCAGGGGGAGGGGATGAATGGGGGGTGATTTGGTGAAAATTGACATTATTTTGTTAAAACTTGATAACATTCCGACAGCGCCCCTAAATGTAACATATGCACTGTACGCAGACGACACTACCATCCTCAGCAGCTCCACACAGCCAAGGAAAATAACCGAATGACTTCAGACCGCCGTAATCGAGCTGCAAGGCTGGTATAGGAAATCCCTTCTAGCCATAAACCCCGATAAATGTTCAGCTGTCGTATTTTCCAAGAGGAGACACACACCTCACATATCATTAGACAACCGTCTAATTCCCTGGCAAGATTCCGCCAAATACCTCTGGGTTTGCCCCGACAAACACTGAACATGACGCTCCCATATCTCGAAGTTGTTCCCACTTCTAAATATAAATTCCAAATTGTCCATGAACAATAAGTTGCTCATGTACAAAGTCATCATCCAGCCAGCCTTGACCTATGCATCCCCTGCATGGGCCACCGCGGCCGCAACACACATCAAGACCCTTTAAATCATCCAGAATAAAATTCTATAAATGGTTACCGGAGCGCCATGGTTTGTCAGAAACAGTCAGATTCACTCTGATCTGGAAATGGCTTCGATACTTGAGTTTATAACTCAACTATCCACAACTCAGCTCGCAAAAGCCGCTTCTCACCCAAATGCTCTTCTCGGTAGTGCCACCGACTATGATAAGCAACTTCCACATAAGCATAAGCGTCCAAAGTTTATACTTACCCGCTAACGCCCCCGTGGCAGAAACAGAATGGAAACATTCAAACCCAAACATCATTGTGTGAAATATTTCCAACGGAGGTATGGACTAAGGTCCGGTACTCCTAGGGAGCGAGTTTTAGTGAGTACAGTCTCACAGTACCTTGATATCCCACGGCACTACGGTGTATATATATATATATATATATATATATATATATATATATATATATATATATATATATATATATATATATTTTCTTAAAAAATTGTGGGAAAGCCGTCAGTTGCAAAATAAAACTCTTTATTAAAAGCCGAGCTTTCAGAAAAGTTTATTCCATTCTCAAGGCTACAACATGGAAAGGAAAAAGTTTTCAATTTACTTAGGAAAAATATAAAAACAGAATGGAAACATTCAAACCTAAACATCATTGTGTGAAATATTTAAAACTTTTATATTTTTCCTAAGTAAATTGAAAACTTTTTCCTTTCCATGTTGTAGCCTTGAGAATGGAATAAACTTTTCCGAAAGCTCGGCTTTTAATAAAGAGTTTTATTTTGCAACTGACGGCTTTCCCACAATTTTTTAAGAAAATAACACTATTACCGTCACGAAAACTTAATACTATATATATATATATATATATATATATATATATATATATATATATATATATATATATATATATATATATATATATATATATATATATATATATATATATATATATATATATATATATATGCAACCGATAACTCAAAAAATAATTAACCAATTTCGATGAAACTCGGCAGGTGCTTTTCTTTTATTTATGGCTTGGATGAGTTCGTTAGCCAGGAAAATCGGACAAGGTTTTCCGGGAAAATTTCGAGTTTTCTTAGAAAAAAAAAGTTTTTCTCCGTCAATTACAAAGCTATTTTAATGACATTTGAAGGATATGTTGCCTTGAGAAAGACCCTACTACATACCAATATTCAACTTTCTAAGTTTATAGGAAATTGAGTTATTTAAATTTTGAGTTTTCTTTCGAAAAAAATTGTTTTCTCCGAAAATTACAAAGTTATTTCAATTAAATTTGGTGGATATGTTGCCTTGGGAAATACCTTACTACATACCAAATTTCAACTTTATAAGTTTATGGAAAATTGTTTTATTCAAATTTGAAGGATTTAATAAAAATTCACTACCATAAAGCACTTGCTGCGTCCCGAACTTTGTTGTAATAAATAATGTTCTTGTGTAAAGTTCATAGTATTTTATTATTTCTTTTACATAAAACAAATTTTTCGAGAAACCGCAATGAATTTGAAATATTAATTAAAGGAAAATACAAGAAATTTACAAAACTTGTTTCTTGTTTTTTTCAGAAGTATCAAAACAGTGGCCACCTTGCATGAGGATCATTGTAGAAGATACATCCCTTGCAAATATAAAGAAAGGTTCGTTATACATAATCACATGTGATGGTGGTACTTTGGGTCGAGAAGGTCATCACTCTGTATTACTGTCCGATGTTAACGTCAGCAAACACCATCTGAAATTCTCGTTTGATAAAGAGGTTGGGAAATATCAAGTCACCGATCTGGGTTCCCGAAACGGTACCCTGCTTAATGGAAACAGGATGTCAGTAAGTAAACAAGAAAGTGAGCCCGTGGAAGTAGTGCACGGTAGCAAGATACAGATTGGAGGTACTATACTTCTTTGCCACATTCATGATGGAAATCAAACATGTGGTCACTGTGAACCTGGATTAATTCAGAACGTTTCAGAAGGTAATGACTGACGACTTGTATTCTTAAGATATCTTGAATTAGTAAGTTAGACTTTGTTAAAATTAGATGTGAAAGACTACTTTTCTGCCTCTTGTTATTATCTCATTATACAGGGTGTTTCGCATTAGAACCGACACAGAGTAGGGGCATGTAGGGGAACCCAAAATATTGTGATTTGACGCCACTTACCCCTATACTAAGTTGCACCCCTTCAAAGTG
Source organism: Tillus elongatus (assembly GCA_964006375.1). Lineage (NCBI taxonomy): Eukaryota > Metazoa > Arthropoda > Insecta > Coleoptera > Cleridae > Tillus > Tillus elongatus. Next base: position 32,396,795 of record OZ023264.1, read on the forward strand.
GGGTTCCTATTTTCGAAAAAAATCAATCTCAGGCTTGAACTTAGAAGAACTAAATTTGGTACACATTTTGAATGTACCAGGAGCAATAGTCGACAGTAATAAGAATTCAATTAAAGCATTTTAAAGGGCTGATAAGAGACTATTCACCTTTAAAATGTGACAGAATTTTTTAACCTACTGGCGAATTTAAAAAATTATTAGTTCATTTTATGGGGAACTTAATTATAAAACTTTTATTACTCTTATTAATTTTCAAACATTTTTGTCATTTTCAACAAAATTCCGAATAACTAAATACACGTATTAGAGCTGTGTTATTTAAAATCATGGGAAATTCAAGTATTGGCTCTGAAATTTAACGTTAGACTTGACAATCAGAAAAAAATTTGCAATAAGAATAATTTCGTAGAAAAACAAACAACTTAAACAATAGAAATAACATAACATTTGCACCGATAAAGTACAAAAATTGTTCAAAATGATCACCGTTCTCTCTCGGCCTTAAATTTATTCTTCGTTGAAAATTGAAGTCTACTCTATCCAACTGTTGATTGTTTCTAATGAGTGTGCATTTATGTGTAATGTGATACCCCAATTCGGCTCGAGATGCAATTGGCGAGGAATACACAAATCCTATATACAAAAAGTAATATTATTACAAAGTTCTCACCCAATCGTGGGGCTTTAAAAATATAAAATATATAACTATTAAAACTATTACAACCAAGTAATATTATTACAATATGGCGCCCAACGTGGAGCTTTAAAAATATAAAATATATAACTATTACAGCCAAGTAATATTATTACAATATGTCGCCTAAAGGGGGGGATCGATAAAAATTAGCCATATAAATAACAATTTAACACACTAATGTAGAACCAAAAAAAAATTTTTCGCACGATTTTATATAAAAACATACAAACAAGAAACGAAAATGCCTAGGGGAAGACAATTAACCACATCAAAAGGGTGGTGCAAGGGAACATAAACAGCAAGAAAGTATGGAAATTGATCTTCCGATCCATTTATTTGGATACTGGTGGTTTAAATAGTCTAACAGCAATACTGAAATGAAGCGGTGCTCCATTGTGCATAAACCAATGTTCCAGTCTAAGTTGTCGAGTAGATCCGGGAGATTGTTTTGGAGAAATTCTAAATAAGTTTCGCTATTTAATCGATTCTTTAAAATAACTGGACCAATTAAATACCAATCAATAATACCGATCCACATATTTATTTTAAACCCGTGTTGGAAATGTCGAATAGTTTCTGAATGAGGGTTCACATCAGAAGATTCATGATGGTTATGTAACTTTGTAATACCTCTACAGGTGAAACAAGCTTTGCCAGTAAAAATAATTTTCTTTTGAAAATTAATTTCTTGATGAAAAATAAACTGACAGAAATTCACTCGTTTAACCAAATCTTCCAGTAACAATTCTTGCACATTTTGGATATGTTATGGGTGCAGTAGATTACGTCTTATTACTCAGTGAACAGGAGTTTGCGATATACCAGTTTGTCAAGATAGAATTCTAGTACTAATATGTGGGTCATCTTTGATTGTATTCAAAATAAGTTCTTCGTCTTGCGCCCTGGTTGCAGTAGCACGTTCTTAAGTGTTACTGAAAAACTTGCCTGTTTCTTGAGCCCATCTTTCAACATTGGCAAATGTTTCTCTATGAGGGATTACACAATTAGGAAATAATCTCCGATATTATTCAACACTTCTACAACAGACTTTCCTTCACAGAAACCTAACACTAATAACATATCAACTTGTTCGGTAAATGAAAGGTTCCCGGCCATTTTCACAAAACTCAGCAAATATTACCAAAATAAAATGACTTATCCTCCTGATTGTCAAGTCTGTTTGAATTTCCGATGATTTTAAATAACACAGCTCTAATACATGTATTTAGTTACACTCAAAACGTGAACCAAATTTAGTTCTTCTAATTTCAAGCATAACTGAGATATTGATTTTTTTCGAAATTAGAAACCCCACTTTGAAGGCCTATGACTTCTCAGGGGTGCAACTTAGTATAGGGGTAAGTTGTTGGTCCTTATGCGAATTACCCTGTATAATGCAGTTTATAGTAGTTACATTCTTACCCTGTCCTACAAACTATATTTTATTAAGGTATCAAAAATCAACTGGGTTAAATCTGGTGATGAATATAAAAATAGCTGTCTAAGCTATTGTGTCAGTTTATGTCAAATCATGTTTTCATTGTAAAAAATTTCACAAGCACTTCCGGTGAAGTATTTTGCTAGTGTAAGTCTTCATTTTCTTTATTAAAGTTTAGTTTGCTATTTTTTTTTTATTCAGTTCAACAATACATCATAAAAACCCTTTAAGGGTTATGTCTGACAACATAATAAAAAAACATAAATTTAACATGTGTAATTGGGAACTAGTTTTCAATACCACATTAATGTCTCTATTATCATAGCGTTCTCTTGTTCAGCAAGTACTTCTTTATCTCACTTTTTCATTTGTTTGTTTTTAATCTTTTCATTTCTTCAGGTATTTCATTGTATAGTTTTACACCATTAAATAGTATCCTTTTGTGTCCTGTGTTTGTTCTTGCAGCCTCTGTTCTTATGTCCAAACGTCTCCTTGTACCATAACTATGTACTTCGTTGCTGTGTCTCATTTGAGTTCTGGTTCATTTATTTCTCCCTGTCTTAGTTTGTGGATGATTTTCATTATTTCATAATTTGTTAGTTCTGCAATGTCTAATTGTTTAGGAAAACTTCATTTGTTGGGGTCCGATAACTCAGATCATATATTAATTTTAGGATTTTATTTTGTATCCTTTGTATACTAGATATATCTGTTTTATTGCCAGTTCCCCAGAAAGGAATCATGTACATCAATTTACTTTTTATATATGCCTCGTACAACATTATCTTCTGTGATTTTGGGAGACAGTTTTTGATTTTATAAGCCATTGCTATATATGATGATATTTCCAATTTTAGTTCATTTATGTGTTTAGTCCCTTTTTAAGTTTTTATCAATGTTTAGGCCTAGATATTTTACACTGTCTACTTCTTTTATGCTTCTTCCTTTAATTGTAATATTCATTTGGTGTCATTTAGTGGTTTTCTGTATGTGGATTAAGTAGCATTTCTTTTCATTTATAGTTAGACGATTTGTGTTTGTCCATCTCATTAGTAGTTCTAGATCTTCATTTATGTCAGTTTTGGTTTTCTTGTCGTCCACATTTTCATAGAAAATTGCCAAGTCATCTGCATACATCATTTGTTTCCCATTCAAATTGTATAGGCTCAGTCCGTTTATGTATAGTATATACAGGTATGGTCCTAGAATGGACCCTTGATGAACACCACAGGTCATGTGAGTTCGTTCACTTTTCACATCTCCTATTTGTGTGTAGTGCTTTCTACTTTGTAGATAACTTTTTAGCAGCTTCAATACGTTCCCTGTTATTCCCATATTTTCAAGTTTAGCATTCATTATTTCGATGTCTATAGTGTCAAAGGCTTTAAGGTAATCCAGGATCAGACGTGTTATGCATTCCCCTCTGTCCAAAGCACTCTGCAGATAGTTCATTAAGTTTAACATTGCAGATGTTGTAGATTTTTGTTTTTGGAAACCATGTTGACAGTTTGTTATGAGTCCAATACTTTCTGTGTAGTCTGTTAGTCTTGTATGTATAACTTTCTCAAAAATCTTGCTAAATACCGTGAGGTTAGATATGAACCTGTAGTTATTTGGCATAATTTTACTTCCTTCTTTAAAAATTGGTGTGTTTCTAGCTATTTTGAGTTCTTCAGGGAAGTGTCCATCTTTGATTAGTTGCTATATTAGTATGTGGCATTTAGTCAGGCTAAATTGTGAAGAAATTCTTGAAATTCAACTTTTATAAACTTGTTAAGTTGAACGTAAAATTGTTATAGCTTCCAAAGAAAGTGTCAAAAGAATGTCCAAAACAACCAAAAGTGAGATCCACAAAAACGAGCTACAAAACCTTAGAAAAAAATTTGGAGTGGCATCATATAAAGATGCTACGACGAAATTGGCAACAGGTTACACTGATAGAGCTCAAAATAGGAGAGATACTGTTGGCAGTCTGAATCCACATGAGAAGACACAAGTTGCTTCTTTGCATGAGTAAGTTGATACATGGGTTCTCTTTGGTTTAATTAAATAAATAAATGATACTCGATATGAGTTTGTCTTACAAATTTAGAACACTGAAAACCATAATGTGCAACATTTCAGGTCCATTCCTAAAGAGAATAAAGGCTTTAAATTATTGTCAAAGATGGGTTGGAAAGAAGGTCAAGCTCTTGGTAAAGAAGGACAAGGAATCTCCGAACCTGTAAGTAATTTATTTTTAAAATAGTTTATTTACCAAGTACAGTAATAACATTTTAATTTATGATCCCCAGTGGAGTAGTTTTTGGTAGAGGTGTGGGAACCTTCGAAATTTCGAACCGAATCCGAACTTGAACCAAACCTGAACTCGAACCGAACCCGAACTCAAACCTAAACCTAAACTTTGTAATGATTCACATTTTATCTCGAATCATTACTGGTTCAAAATACACTTAGAAAGATCCCAAGTATCTAAATAATACCAAACACTCTATCTATATTAACTATTTCAAGTTTAGGTTTCAAAATAATTTTGATGAAAATTCACTAAGAAATTCAGTATCGTAAGAACCGTCCTGAATTCCCTATAATATACGTCGAAATCTAAATATTGAAAAACGTTGCTATCTTGTTCGGGAAAATGAATACCTCTATTGTCCTGAGATTCTAGGTAAATAACAGAAGCTCACGTAATTATGTTGAAATATAGAAAATCGGTTACCAAACGAACGGACGAGTCCATTATTGTGGAGGTGTGTATACAAGACGTCGTGACTTCGCCACCGATTGGAGGTCTCGTTTTATCTCATTCGAAGAATGTAGGCTGGAAAGAGCTTGTGCACAGCCACCAACGGTCACGATAAGAATTTTTGCGTGCAGCGGTTAGGAATTGCAGAACTCGACATGTTAGCAAGGACTCTCGGCCGAGCGTTCGTCGAGTGAACACCCCTTAGTTTCGGTGGCTATTAAATTATCTTAAAAGGGGGTGATAAAATTTTTTCTGTTATCTATACCATCTGATAATAATTGTCAGTGATTGTTTAAAGTAATTTAAACGATTTTCGAGTTTAAATAAACATCGTATTCAGCATAAAAACGCGAGTTTAGTTGTGGTTCCTTGTTCCGACCTGTTGATTTCTTGCCTTAATCAGAAATACTTCCTGGTTATTACCGAACTTTAAGTCAATTGGCAGTGAATTTCACTTGGGCCAATTCACGGTTTAAAGTGCGATTTGCAAAGTTTCCGTCAAGCGAATTCAGAACATCGACATAATTGTCAAATGGTTTCCCAATATTGGAGCAAAAGGTCCACCAACCCAATTGGAGTCTGTGAACCTGTATCAGGTGCTCATAGTTGATCCCACTTGGAAGGCATCTTCATAGGGTCATCAGGTAACTCAATACAGGAACATTGGGTGAGTCCGTGCAACTCTTTTTCTCTGAACCGGTAGAAATTTTCATGCAAGCAATCCAATATCTGAAGCCTCATAACTTGAACTTTCCAAAATAACGTAAAAAAATTCGAATTTGAACAGTGTCAGGGGGATGCTATAAGAATGACTGTAAATTTCCTGTTTAATCTGTTGAATTTTGTCTGTGAATTTAAACACATAGTTCTGGAAATTGTAATTAGTAAATTTTGTCTGTACATTCTTTTCAATATCTCTTATTTTCAATAATTAATGCAGAAATTTCACGTAGGATTATATATTCTTTTTTTGGAGCCTCACTCAAAGAACTGGCCAGTTAAAGTTATTGAAAAATTAATCTTTGATTTGATTTCTTAATGAAAATTCACTAATAAGAGTTGCTTAAACCGAGCTTCGCCATTGGTTTATAGCCCTTTGTTTACACTCTGTCTTTGATATACAAGAGATTCCGAGACTCAGCATGTAAACTTATAACGGAAGTTTAAAAACTTCGTTCGTCAATTAAAATACAGTACACAGAAAAATTGCCTGGGATTTCGTCCCTCTCTTTACTGGTCTTTACCTAAGACGTAGTATAAAAGGTGATGTTTAGTTGTAAGTAGTTTAGAATTTTTCATCCTCTGATGATGCCAACTTTATTAGTGAAACGACAATCAAAACATGTGTTGTGGTGATTTGGGTTCTCCATGTGCCGTTGATAGGAATTACTTTATTCATAGGTTCCAAAAAGCACTCTAAATCCTAGTTTTTGGTTAATCCAAAAAGTGTTTTATTTAGCCATGTCACATTTTCAAACAGTTACTGTGGATTGATTTTTTAATTTTAAATATCTTTTGTTTGCAGGTGAAACTAATTTCAAATCCAGGTAATGCTGGAATTGGAAGTGCTGCCATTGTAGTTGAAACTGCAGCTGTTGATGTAAATAAAAAAGCACTTTGGCTAAAAACACAGGAGCGTTTTGAGAAGCTGCCCGACAAAAATGATGCATTTGATAACACTGATTCTGACTCATAAATGATTACCTAGTTACATTTACACGTTTTGTTGGTGGGATGTAAATTCTATTGTACAATTTTAATATAATAAAGTAACTTTATATTCCTTTTTATTTTGTGTTTTAATAAACTAATTCTTTACATCTAAACTAAATTAAAGAATAAACCAATCACCTCCGGACTGGGAACACTCAGAAATAGAGGCGCCTTATAGGCGGGCATCTAGAGTAGACTGGACAGTCGCTAAAGAGGTGGTTACCTGAAGCAAAATCAGATGGGCCATTAACAGCTTTAAGCCATACAGATCGCCGGGCTATGATGGAATAATGCCCATCATGCTCCAACAGGGGATAGATATACTGGTGCCGGTGCTTACCCTCATTATGAGGGCCAGCCTGGCTCTGGGGTACATTCCGAGGGCATGGAGACTGGCCTGGGTTGTATTCATTCCTAAACCTGGGCGTCCAACAGACCAGGCAAAGTCCCTGAGGCCAATAAGTCTCATGTCCTTGCTAAAAACAGTGGAAAAACTGCTCGACCGGCACATTAGGGGCGGTGTACTGGAAGCATATCCCCTACAATGCGGACAATATGCATACAGAGCAAGATTCTCAACAGAAACAGCACTGCACCAACTGGTGCTGAAACTGGAGAATAGGCTGGAGAACAGGGAAGTGGCGCTGGGGACCTTCCTAGACATAGAGGGGGCCTTCAGTAACACCTCGTTCGGATCGGTTCTGGCAGCTGTCAGGGAGTGTGGTATAGAGGAGACCTGCTGCTAGTGGATCGGTTCCATGCTCAGAGACAGGGCGGTGTTTACCTCACTCGCGGGAGGGACTGTTGGCGGGGGTCGCGGAGGGGTGTCCGCAGGGGAGCGTTCTGTCTCCCTTGCTCTGGTGTCTAGTCGTGGACGGCCTGATGGGGAGGCTCTCGGGAGGGGGGGTATGAGGTACAGGGCTATGCGGACGACATTGTCATCGTAGTCCGAGGAAAGGTCGCACAGTCAGTGTGGGAGCGCATGCAGACTACACTGAAAGTGGTGGAAGGGTGGACGGTTGGTGAAGGGCTCGGGGTGAGCCCCGAGAAAGCAACCGCCGTGCCGTTTACGAGGAGGAAGTGCGACAGCCACAGAACTCTCACTATACGGTAGGAGCATTCAAATGGCCAGGGAGGTAAAATATCTTGGGGTCGTATTGGACTCTAAGCTAACCTGGAATGGTCACATTGGAAAAATACTGCGTAAGGCAGTCATGACCTTAGCCGTCACTAGGCGGCTATATGGAAAAACGTGGGGACTAAGACCTAGTATGGCCCACTGGCTGTACACAAGGGTGGTCAGACCATCGTTAACATACGCGGCACTGGTCTGGTGGCCTAAGGTGACAGAATCCAGTGCCAAACAAAACTAGACAAGATCCAAAGGATGGCTTGCCTAGGCATTACAGGGGCCATGTCTTCAACCCCAACAGCCGCCATGGAGGTGTTGCTGGATCTGTTATTATGGGGGAGGCCAGGCTAGGACTATACAGACTAGCCTGCAATGGTAGACTGAAGATGAACCCAGGCTTCAGGGGTCACTGCAAAATTCAAGAGAACGTGAAGGAGCCCATGCTTGAAATGAGATCAGACTTCGCGAGCCCGCGAATCTGCAGGGAAAACAACTTTACAGTGGAAATCCCCGACCGCGAGGCATAGCGGGAGGAGTGGCCGGGCATACCACTGGACGCGCTCGTCTGGTTCACGGACGGATCCGGCGAGGCGTGTGGGACGGGGGCAGGTGTTTGCTCGGAAGGACAGAGGGTAAGTCATAGTATTTCCCTCGGAGCCCATGCAACGGTGTTTCAGGCCGAATTGTACGCCATCCTGCACTGTGTGCGGGAGAACAAGAGGAGGGGCTACACCAACAAGCGGATCCTCATAGCCACAGACAGCCAGGCAGCCCTTAAAGCACTAAGTAGCCCACGGGTAAATTCCTGGCTGGTGAGTGAGTGTCGAGACGAGACGAGCGACCTGGCTGGGCAGAATGAGGTGACCCTCATCTGGGTGCCGGGTCACTCGGGGGTCACAGGCAATGAATAAGCTGACAGTCTCGCGAAGAAAGGGTCAGCAGAACCATTTATGGGACCAGAATCGGCCCTGGGCGTGACAAAGAGCACTGCCAGGGAAGCCATTAAGACCTGGGTCAGAAACCAACACAAGGTGTACTCGGCAGATTGTCCAGGGCTCAGACATGGGAAGTCAATAATTGAAGAAGCCAGTTCAAAGAGAGCTGTGGAGCTGCTAAATCTTAGCAGAGGACAGCTCAGAAACACAGCAGGTCTCTTGACGGGACACATGGCCGTCAAGAAACACCTGTACAAAATGGGGCGGTTCGAAGGGGACCTCGCATGCAGACTCTGCGGCGAGGGGGAAGAATCAGCCCAGCACATCTTGTGCGAGTGTAAAGCTCTGGACCGCAAAAGACAACTGATCTACGGTCAGTCAAGACAGGAGACAGAGCATTATAAAACTTCACCCTACCAATCACTGTGCAGACTAGTTCAAGACACAGTGATTTTGGAATGGGTGGAGTAAGACTAAGGGTATGCACAATCAACCAAAGGTTGCAGTGCTATCGGGGCGGCAAGGCCGCGGACGAGCCCCGAGGGAAAACAAGTACATCTGCGTATCGTCAGCAAGCACGGAAGCCGTATTAGCAGTGTACATATTAAAAAGAAGTGGGCTAAGAATCGAACCCTGGGGTACTCCATGCGGCATATCAGTCTACCCGGACTGCACCAAATACGTGATCACATATTGACGCCTTCCCTCTAAATAGCTTTTCATTAGCAGTATACCTCCATCAGAGAAGCCTATGTAATGCAAAACCGACAGCATCAATGTATGAGTGACCCTGTCAAAGGTTCGTGAAAAGTGATCAAATACAAGAAGTGTACAATTTTTTTTTATCCAGAGCATTTAAAACATTATCAATGATCACTGGCGGATTTACCCTAAGGCCCAGTAGGTCCGGGCCTAGGGCGGCCAGATATTAGGGGCGGCCAATCGTGAAAAAAACACATTATGGCGTATAGCCGGCCGCACTGCACGGTGCAGTCTGCACCGCAAGCCCATTTTACTGTCAAAAGTCTATCAACGACTCTTTGGTCAGCTCGTGCTGACGCATGCAAAAGTCTACGCGAATCGTGGAATGAAATCCATAATGCGTTAGTATCCACCCAACAGAAAAGAACCATTATCTGCGAAGCAAGAGGTATTCCTTTGAAACTGGTACGTTTTGAAACGGCCGTCATGACTGTTTTTTGTGGGCGTTTACTGGATCGCATTAACGCCATAAATACAACAGTTCAGAGTGTGGAAATTGACATTACCATGGTTATAGAACTCTATGAGGTACTAATACTTTTTTTTGTGTCGAAACACGAGATAACTTCGATGATTTCGAAAACAAAGTCAAAAAACTGTCTTTGTACATGCATATGAAAGAGATCTTCGACGCAATCGAAAGCGTAAGCTGCTTCCTGGTGAGACTGACACAGGTGAAGAGATGTAACAAAAGAATGGTCGCGAAAATTTCAGAATCACTACGTTTCTGGTAATAATTGATACATTGCCAGAAGAACTCAAAAAACGACGATATGCTTATAAATTTCTTTTAAATAAATTTAATTTTATTACTAGCCTGACGAAACTAAGCGCATCAGAAGTCGAAGAAAAGGCCAAAGCATTGAAAATGGTTTATTCTGCCAACTTAGGAGACAAATTTTCAGAAGAATGTCTCCATTTTCGTGATCATTGCAGTATAAAAAAATGAGTATTGGAGCAGTGCTGTTAGTTTGTTGAAATGGTTACGAACTGAAGGTCTTCAAACCATTTACTCAAACGTGGATATTGCTCTTCGTATGTGTGTGTGTACCCTCGCCAGTAACTGTTCTGGAGAGCGATCGTTTTCTTGTTTGCGACGAGTTAAACATTATTTACGCACAACAATGACGCAGCAACGGTTAAACGATCTTGCTTTGCTTAACATAGAAGTTGATTTTTTAAGGAAATTGGATTGCGCAGATTTAATTAATGATTTTGCTGCGCTTAAGTGCAGACGAGTTTTGTAGCACATTGCAAAACACTTATTATATCTTATCTTGTATGAGAATAAACCTGTAATTAAATAAATAATACCTAAAACCGTTTTAAATTATTTATTTAAATGTGCAATTATCCCTGAAACATCGGAAAATATTAAAAACTAGCAGCTGTTATGGTTAACTAAATTTCTGAATAGATTTCGATAAAAGTTGGGTGCTGAGAAAGGGGCGGCTGGTACTTACTACATGGCCTGGGGCATAGGGCGGCGAAGACTGCAAATCCGCCACTATCAATGATATTTAATAGTGCAATTGCAAAGCTATGTTTTTTACGAAATCCTGACTGATATTGTGACAACAAATTATATCTGCTACTATGATCATTAATCTGGGAAAACATGATCCTCTCCAGGACCTTGGAGAGCATAGGAAGAATGCTAATTCCTGTCAAATCCGCATAAGTTGCTGCAGGAAACAGACAAAAGTTTGCCATTTTCCAAACCATTGGAAATACTTTATCGACCAGACAGCATTTATTAAAAATTTCGGGACGCAGCAAGCGCGTTATAGTGGCGAATTTTCATAAGAATTGTACACTATTTTTATACGGCATATTAGTAAAGCTAATACTTTAAACTTACACAGACCTTGAAGATCCATTTTAGAGGTCCTAGTACGCGCACATTTGAAGAATTCTTTCGAAAGTATTACCATCGATATCTTTCCATTATCAAAAAAAAAATCTTGCGTTCTAACTCCTTTTGAGAAAAATGCCCAAAACTCAATTTTCTAATAAGTACACTTGAAGAACCCAAATCACCACAACACATATTTCAAAGACCTTACGATCGTTTCGCTGACAACGGCAGCGTCATCAGAGGATGAAAAATTAGAAATGTTCATCCTCTGATGACGCTGACGTTGTCAGCGAAACGATTGTAAGGTCTTTGAAATATGTGTTGTGGTGATTTGGGTTCTCCATGTGTACTTATCAGTGCTCATCACAGGTTCCAGTTTTCATATACTCAATTTTCTATGAAGCAACGCTGCGTGCCAGACCTGGTCGAATGCTTTGGATATGTCTAGAGCGACAATCTGGGATTCACCGTGTAGTTCCATAGACTTGTTTCAGTCTAATATTTTTTGGAGATCCACGGTGACAGAACCCTCCATGAGTCTGCGATCCTCATCTAATTGGGCTAAAAAGACAGGCTTAGAATATTGTATATTTGATTGGAGGGTGCTGTCGTCCGCGTAACTGTGAACTGGGTTGGATGCGCTAGAGAGGAGGTCATTGATCTGGAGAAGAAACAAAGTAGGGGCTAAAGCTGAACCTTGAGGAACTCCTGCATTAATTGGATACAGTTTGGAGGAATGGCCATCCACGACAACAGAAATGCTCCGGTTGGAGAGGAAATTTCCTGTCCAGGTACAAAGTTTTGGTGGTAGGCCATAGACTGGAAGTTTATTAAGCAGCGCTGCGTGCCAGACCTGGTCGAATGCTTTGGATATGTCTAGAGCGACAATCTGGGATTCACCGTGTAGTTCCATAGACTTGTTCCAAGAATGGGTGACAAAGGAAAGGAGGTCGGCAGTTGATCTGCGCTGACGCAGGTCATATAACTTTTGAAATAACTGATCCAAAGAAATGCGGTTTTCCCCAGTCTTCTTATATTTATAAGTTTGTTTCTGAGTATCCGTTTTTTTATGCTCACTTCCGCTTTAACCGGAAATGACAAAATGTATTTTCAAGGAGGGGGCAACTTTGTAATCTTAAATGGAACACCTGTATATTTATTCAAAGTTTAAAAGCTCAATCTTTCCCCTTTTCAAAAATACCGTATGTTAAAGTTATTATACAGAGTGATGGTTTTACAAGCCTTTAAAATAAATATTGCGTTTTATCTGAAATCTACGAAAAAAGAAATGTTTCCCAAAGTCGACTTTGGAATTTAAAGACAGCAACACTTGCACACGTCAAATTAGTTTAATGACAATACAGATACGTGAATTATTGTAAGAAGAATGTTTACTTTAAGTGAAAAGGCTGTGTAACCTTTTATGCTGAAACTAAATCTTATACAACTCAAAGAAGATTTAGAATTATGTTTAACAAGTTATGGATGAACCCCTAACAAAAAATTTAATCAAAACATGGTATACAAACTTTTGGAATTCGGGTTGTATACAGCGTAAAAAAGAACTTCAAATGTTGAAAACGGACTTAATAGGGCAATTGAAATTTTAGAAAAAACAGAAAACGACCCTACGTTATCAACAAGACAAATTTCATCTGCAACAGGTATTCCAAAAACTACTTCATACTGTTATGAAAAAAGTACTAAACTTGATTGCTTATAAAATTCAAACCAATCAAGAATTAATAGGAAACTGGTTTTCCTAAACGATGACAGTTTTGCAGAATAATTCGTAATTTACTTAGAAGAGATATGCATTTTCTCGATAATCTAATTATGTCCGAGGAAGCATAATTCACAAATGGTAAGGTAAATAAGCATAATAGTAGAACTTGGGCATCCGAAAATCCCAGAAATTTTGTTTTAAAACGTAATAACTCTTTTATTTTAAATAGAACTCCCTATATTTTGTAACGTTAGATCATGTACTTTTTATTGTTATTTCGATTGGTATCACCGTTCTCTATACCTAAGTCCCGCCGATTTGAAGATATTTAAACACATTATTTGCAATAAGAAATAATTATTAGTCAGTTTATCAGGTTGCCTATGAGATGAAAATTTTAAACGTCATCTTCCGGCATAAGTAAAATATGCGACGACTTTTGAATATAACTTGTATTTACGAGGAGTACAATCGAATTATTAACAGAAGATATCGTGTGGTTGCAAAGAGATTTCCACATAAACACAGATCAACTCGTTACATGATCAGAATACTACTAAAGAATTTCTAAGAATGGAGTGTTTCGTCCAAAATTTCATAAGAGTAAAGCACTATTAGGGAACAAAGAGATTTGTGTGTTATCACTTCACAATAAATGTTCGAAATTTGCAACGTTCACTTCGAGGCATTTTTGCGATAAGAAATAATGATCAGGCATGTTTTTCGGGTTGCCTAGGAGATGAACATTTTAAACGTCATTTTCCGGCAGTAAACTTATGGTTGTATTGTAGAGTACGTCAATTGTATTTTAATAAAAGAGAGTATTTTCCACAATAATGGCACACTTCAATTACTCAGACGATGACTTTTTGAATGTAATTATTATTTACGGGGAGTGTAATTGAATTGTTAGCAGAACATGTCGTGTGTTTGCACCGCACAATTCACAAATAGTAAGCGACCTACTCCAGGAAACATTTGAAGACAGATGGAAAGCTAACGGTGGTCCTCATCCTTGGCCGGCCCACTCACCAGACTTGACTCCACTAGATGGTAGTTTCTGGGCGTGCATTAAGAAGAGTTTACCAGGAACCACCTACTACAAAACAATATATGATAGCTAGAGTATTAGAGGCCTTCAAAGCAATGGAGCAAGCTTACCTTTCTCGAGCCACGTGTACCATCATTAAATCTCTTTGCAACCACACGACATCTTCTGTTAATAATTCGATTATACTCCTCGCAAATAAAACTTATATTCAAAAGTCGTCGCATATTTTACTTATGTCGGAAGCTGACGGTTAAAATTTTCATCCCTAGACAACTTGATAAACTGACAAATAATTATTTCTTATTGCAAATAATGTGTTTAAATATCTTCAAATCGGCGGGGCTTAGGTATAGAGAGCGCCTCCGTGGCCGTGCGGGAAAGTCGATTCAGACTTTCCAATACGGACTCAGGGGTCGACGGTTCCAGCCTCACCGGCGGCGGATGATTTTTCAAAATCACTGTCGTCGTTGAGATCGAGCTCAAGGTGGAGGGTAGGTTAGTTTAGATGAGCAAAAAGGGTCAGCAATGGCCTAATTGCCAGTAAGCATCTTACCTTTTAGGTATAGAGAAGGCCGATACCAATCGAAATAACAATAAAAAGTACATGAACTAACGTTATAAAATATAGGGAGTTCTATTTAAAATAAAAGAGTCATTACGTTTTAAAGTTGTCACGATTGAGCGGTCTATTTCGGACACCCTGTCTATCCTGTTCTAGCTTTCGTAAATTCCAAATATTTTGTGGCATTTTAAAATTTGCACTTAAAAATTTCAACTCTTCAGGTTGCAAAATAAGAGAGATACAAGTCTGTAAATGTGACAATGTTTTTTAAGAAATTTTTGAAAAAAGTCAAATAACCTGAAAATGGTTGAGAAAAATGACATAACATGTTAGTAAAACCTACCATAAAATTTGACGGGGAATCTAGATCCGGAATACAAAACACCATCTTCCATTTGAAATAAGAAAGTTGACGTCTACTTCCGGTATAAACTGAAGTCCCATACTAACGTCAATATTTTCAGTGAACTGACAATTTTGAGAAATTCAGGTGCGTGAATTTTCAGAATTCAATTGCGAGTCGTACTCCAGAAACGGCTAATAGAAGGTCTACGTGGGACACTCTGTATAAATAGGATAATTTTGCCCATACAGTTAGTTTAGCGACAGCTACTGATGAAGACATCTTCGTTGTCGAAATACGTCTCTAACGCATAACTCAGAATTCAATTGTGAGCCGTACTCCAGAAACGGCTAATGGAAGGTCTACATGGGACACTCTGTATAAATAGGATAATTTTGCCCAAACAGTTAGTTTAGCGACAGCTACTGATGAAGACATCTTCGTTGTCGAAATACGTCTCTAGCGCATAACTGTTATTATTTTTGTGGTTTTTGGGGTGTTTTTGCTTTTTGCTTCAGTTTACAGTCACAGTATCCCACCCCAGTCTTTTAGCAAGTTAAAATTTAAAGATTTTGAGAAACAAAGTGTATAATAAACAGCTGTAGAGGGCAATTAAAATAATTTACCTATTATTATTGGAACTTTATTTATTAATATGACGTCAAATTGTTCATTTCTATTGAAATTGGTGTAATATGGAAAGCTACAAGTTTCGTATCCGGAGACAACAATTATTCCGCAATAAATTTCCACAATAAACTTCACTTCCTACCTCTAAAGCAAATATAAGCTTTGATGATGGTGTCTAGAACTCGGACATAGAGACAGAAAGCTTCATCAAGTCGGCTATGGTCTGATTGTGTGTCTGTGAATCACGAGTGCCGTGGTGGGCTTTCTCATACATGCGGTAAACGGGTAATGAGTATAAACGAGAGTCCGTCCGTTCGCGGCGAGGCGCCTTTAACAAAGGCAATAGAGCGTCGTTGTCGTCTTTTGTCTTCTCGAGCGTCGTTTGCTTCCCAGTCTGGACCAACGTGTGATGTACTTTCTTGCCAGCGTCCACAACCAACACTGGCGTAGATTGTGGAATCTTATCTTAGGGTGATAATTTTTAAATACTTACACCTTAAAATACACACACACACACACACATTACCTACCACTCCCCATCCCCCAGGTGGATCTCCTTTTCTAATTATAAATCAAAATCTAGTAGCAGCAGGTGTGTTATGGTAGTGAATTTTCATAAATATCTATCAAATCTCGAAAAAACGAAATAACTAGTTTCGGTTTGAGAAAAACATTTTTTTTCGGTTTGCTTGGGTTCGTTAATCAACTCATCTAAGCGACTAATAAAAGTCTGGACGCAGGAAGTGCGTTATGGTAGTGAATTTTTTATAAAAAAAATTTTTTTTTAATAGCAAATATGTTTTTTTTAAGAAAGCAGGCATCAAATTTGGTTACCAGTATAACCTATATATTAGAAATAATGTGCTATGTTTCATGAAAATAACTTTATTGGTTGAAAATGTACACAAATTTCCGAAAGTAAACTTAAAATGTTCCCGAAAAAACTGGTCTTGGTCAACCTTATAGGTTAATAGCAAAGTGAGCTATTCAAATTTGAAGCATTTAATGAAAATTCGCTACCATAACACACTTGCTGCGCCCAGAATTTCTTTTCGTACAAACATGTATTATATTTCGATGGAAAATTCAAAAATTCTATAACATAAGGCGTGTTCGATTAAAAAAAAAAGAAAATTTGAAACACCAACCCCTTATGGGCCACCCTGTAATTGTAGAAATATTTTTAAGATGTAGCTCAACACACCCTATAATTAATGTATAGAATTTTTTTTTGTCTCTTTATTGATTTTCTACGAAAATTCGACAAAAATTATATACCATTAAACGATAAACTCTATAGCCAAGACTACAGCCAAAGGATCAGAGAAAGGGTCTGTTTTTATTGAATTTTCTGGAAATATTTTAGTAAAATGAAGGACAATGATGATTGAAACTAAGACATCAGGTTTGTAAAACATTCTTCTTGAGACATTTTCTTTCCATAGCTCATATTAACTTCAGGTTCTTTGCCTAAATATTACCAATTATGACGTTTTAAATCGCGACTTTGACGTATTGAGGAAAACACAAATTTATTTTTCTTCAAATGCGTATAACTTTCTTGTCTTGGAATCTACAAAGCTAAATTTTGGCAGGTGACGACTTACCTATAATGATATAAACCGGCGTACCAAATTGCATGGTTGCCCTTACTTTGTTAGTTCTGGAGATATAACTTTATTTTGAAAGAAAACACAAAATTTTTTGGGAAAACCTCAGTAGATTTTCTTGGCTAACGAACTTGTCCAAGCCACTTGCAAAAGGAAGGTATTCACCAAATTTAATCAAAATTGGCTCATTATTTTTTGAGTTATCGGTGTGATACGTATATATATATATATATATATATATATATATATATATATATATATATATATATATATATATATATATATATATATATATACAGGATGGCGCATTGAAAACGAAACAGACCGATATGAGTCCAGAGAAATTTTTTTAAGAAACGCTAAAACACGTCAATTTTAATATTGAGGGGGACATGTTTTGACATAAAACTCAACTTTGTCACATCAACTTCTTAAGGGTGGTAATAACAACCCTTATATTTTAAATAGGGAACATGGGTCAAGTGTTACATCATTTGAAAGCTCTTTCTTTTGTGAATTCAGCAGACAAATTTTTTTGGAAGTTTTATCAACTCGTTTTAAAATTATTCACAGTTGGAATTGCAAGAACGTATTTCATTCATTTGATAATAAATGCATTAATTAGTAAATTTTTCGTTAAAAAAACTAAAAAACAAAACCAAACGTTCAAAAATGTTTATTCAGTTAAGTAAGTGTTCAAATTGTTGACCACCAGCTTCCATATAAAAGTGCAAATTTTGTTAAAAACGAGTTCTGATATTCTGGAGCATTTGTGGAGTGATTAGACGGCATTCTTCAACAATGCGTCGTCGTAATTCTTGCAGAGACTCTGGTTCTGCTGCAAAAATTCTACTCTTTAAATGGCCTCATAGAAAAAAGTCTAAAGGAGTTCAATCCGGTGATCTAGGGGGCGACTCAATAGCACCTCTACGCCCAATCCATTGCTCTGCCAACTCTCTGTTCAAAAACTCCCTAACACGTTGTGAAAAATGCGGAGGAGCTCCATCTTGTTGAAACAATAATTGATTTTCTTGATAGCGATCATCCTTTTTAATAATGTCAATTAGTATAGGGTAAACGATATCTTCTAGCAACTACAAATACGTTTCGCCCCTCAAATTGCCATCACGATAAATTGGTCCGATTAAGCGGTCTCCAAAAATGCCAGTCCAGACATTCAGTGTGTTTCTGTGGAGTTTGAGTGTGGACTTAGTGACAATTTCTTGGATTATTATCTGCCCAATAACGACAATTATGACGATTGACTGTAGAGTTTAATAAAAACGTACACTTGTCTGAAAAACAGGTATTGAACAGAAAGTTCCCGTTATCAGCTATTCGTGCAGTCATAACTTCACAAAACTCCAGCCGCTGATCAAAATCATCTTCATTCAGTTGTTGTACAATGAATTTTATACGGGTGAAATTTATGATGCTTCAATATTCTCTGAATAGTTCTTCTTTTGGTGTTTGAAACAGTGGCCAATTTTCTCGTGCTCAAAGTTGGGGCTGCAGCAATTTGTCCTAAAACTTCAATCTCAGTAGTCTCATTTCTAACCGGAAATTCACGTTCAGGATCCCGTTTTTTGTTGGCTACTGAACCACTTTGTCGAAACTTTGCAACTAACTCCAAAATGTATTTTCTGTTAACATGTCTGTTCGGATGTCGTTCATTAAACAAATTTGGGGTACGGTTGGCACAGTCATCGTTTTTGAAAAAAAAAAGAGTAATTATTTTAACTCTTTCTTCTACAGAATACACCATTGTGAAATTAATTTTCGGTAGTACTATTAAGTATCAAACCGACCGAAAAACTGAAATAACAAACCGCATTTCTCTCATTCCGATAAGAAATGTTCTGATAGTCCATTTTTTGTTTACAAACCAAAAAAACATTGACTATCAGCACATTTCTTATCGGAATGAGTGAAATGCGTTTTTGCATCTTTAACTGTGAATAATTTTTAGACGAGTTGATAAAACTTCCAAAAAATTTGTGTGCTGAATTCAGAAATGAAAGAACCTTCAAATGATGTAACATATAAAAATTGAAACTGACCGCGGATATGTGTTCTAGAGGGCCTAGTTAGCGCTCATTTGAAGATATTTCTTCAAAATTCAAAAGTCGGGATCTCCTCATTAGTGAATTTTTTAAAAGAAAATTCACTAAAAGGAAATTTATAAATTGGTACCTTCTATTTTGTAAATAACCTATCGATAATTTGGTTAGACAGCCCGATCGCACAAGTTATCCTGTGAATTTTTTTCCATATAATTTTTGTATCTTCGAAAGTAACAAAGTTATTTTAGTAATAATCATTTACTGATAATTGGAATCCCTTCTCTCAACGAAGAGTCAGAAACTGATAGCGTCGTTTGGTTCGTTATAATATAAATGGACGCTTTGCGAATTGAATTTATCCGATTAGTAGAGATTATATTAATTACTTCTACATCGTCAATACGTGTGGAAGTATGCCATCGGCGACAAAAATTTCAAAATTTTTTTCGCTTAACTTTAAAAGTGTCAAAACAGATAGAAAACATGATTTGGGAACGAAATTTTTTTGTGTCTGTCGGTCTGTATG
This sequence comes from Tillus elongatus, assembly GCA_964006375.1. Taxonomy (NCBI): domain Eukaryota; kingdom Metazoa; phylum Arthropoda; class Insecta; order Coleoptera; family Cleridae; genus Tillus; species Tillus elongatus. Next base: position 32,416,590 of record OZ023264.1, read on the forward strand.
TCTGTCTGCTTTTAGCCACGATAACTTTAGAACTAATTGAGATATCGTCTTCAAATATGGTATATAGTTAGCATCCGACAAACGAACGGTTCGGATTGTTTTTGAGTAAAATCGCTCTAAGGGGTAGGGGATGCATGGGGGATGATTTGGTGAATTTACATTTATTCGTTAAAACTCGAGACATATAACGTTTTAGGGTTGGTTATTAGAAAGCTTTAAATTGCATCAAATATCTGGTATTCTGTGCTGGAATTAAATTGGGGGTTAAATGTGTTGGGGTGGAACATCGATGACAGAAATTTCGAATTTTTTTTCCTAAAATGGTGTAAAAAATCTCTAAACATACAAAAAACTTTACTCTGGAACGATTTTTCTTGTCTGTCGGTCTGTACGTCTGTCTGCTAGTAGGTGCAATACACTGTGGCGTAGCGGGGAATGAGGTAGCGAATAATCTCGCAAGGCTTGGTTCCCGGCGGCCGTTCTGTGGCCCGGAGCCTGCGATATGCATAAGTAGGAAGACGGTCTCTGTCGCCTTAGACAGGTGGACTGAGGAAGCCATGGAGAGGCACTGGGGGTCGGTTGGCGGCTGTAGGCAGGTGAGGGACTTCGTGGAGGGGCCGGACAGAGATAAAGCTGTCTGGCTACTCGGAAGGAGCCGACCTACGCTTCGCCGCATCCTTGGGGTGCTGACAGGCCACTGCGCCCTTAGAAGACACTTCACATTGATAGGCGTAGAGAGGGATCCCATTTGCCAGGAATACGGCGAGGATGAAAAAACGTCCCAGCACTACCTGTGTGAATGCGAGGCTTTTGGGAGTCTTTGAGCAGACTTGTTTGGTTCGAGGACTCTGCAGAGGAATCAAGTACGTACCGTCTAATTGAAGACCGTCACGGCCTTCATCTCGAGGTCAAGGCGGTTTGGCGACGGAACCGATGGAGAGTAGAGCTTGGTTGCTGGGGTTGGCGAAAAGCCGCCATTGTGGCCTACTTGCTTGGCGTTAGCCTTCCCACCAATGCTACTACTACTACTAGTAGGCGCAATAACATTCAAACGTATTTTTTTCTGCTTAAACGTCGTAAAAAGTGTCAAAACATATAGAAAACATGATTTTGGAACGAACATTTTTTGTGCCTATCGGCCGGTCTGTCTGTCTGTTTTTAGCCACGATAACTTTAGAACGAATTAAGATATCGTCTTGAAATTTGGTATCCAGTTAGCACTCGACAAAAAAAAAACGTTTAGAATTGTTTTTGGGTAAGATCGCTTAAGGTGGTAGGGAATAAATAAGGGACGATTTGGTGAAAATTAATTTTTTTTTGTTAAAACGAGTAATATAACGTTTCATATGTTTATAGGTACAGGAATACGTATGGTCATGTCATGGACCCTAAATTCATTTTATCAGGATGTCTTTCACAGCTATGTGGAAGTTACGATTCAATTTGCAGCACTATTTTTGGTTAGATTTTTGTAAACATGTCTTTATGTGTTGAAGAGAAATAGTATTATAATAAATTATATAATTTATGTAAAGATTATTGAATAAATCTGTTCAATACTGGATTTAAGTTCTTATCTAAGTAATATTATTTAAAAGGAAAATAAACAGTAATAATTATTATGTGTTTAGGATTCTTGCAAAAAAGTGTCAAATGACGTTAGTTCTACTCCGCCAATGTTAGATGGCGTTATATAGCACACTTTTTGACACTGCGGGATAATTCTGGTTTTGAAATTGATGCTATTGCTTTGGCATTGTCGAATATTTTGTGCCCTGTATGAATACGATGCATGGGGTCAGATTTTCTAACTGCGAGGGTGTATTCATATATTCTATTGTGGATAAGTCTATTATAATATAAGTTCAGGAGCAGCCGGAACAAGGAATTTCGTAAACTTCGTGAGATTCTTTTGGAATAGTATCCTCGGGACTTATATTAGATTTTACAGTTTTTGCTCTGTTGTGAATATATATATATATATATATATATATATATATATATATATATATATATATATATATATATATATATATATATATATAAATATAGTGTTCAGCTTTCGTGAAGTAATATCATTACAACAATTGTGTTAATTGTCATTTGTTTAGAAATTTTTGAAATTACTTTTAAAGAAAACCCTGTTTATATTTTCTCAAAAACTCTAACTAAATGAAGTTTGCTTGGATATTTCAGATTTACGTGTATTCAAATCAACTTCAGTTAAATTCTAAGACCAAAATTTTGTAAACGCTTGTTTTTATATAATTTTTCCTAAGTCCAATCTTGAACATCACTTTATATGTAAGTATTTACACCATTTTTATTTTTCTTATGTAAAATGTAATAAATATTATTTTTCTTTTTCGTAGCCTTGATAAAGAAAAAAATCTGGACGCAGCAAGTGCGTTATGTTAGCGAATTTTCGTACAAATGTTTTTAATGGCAAATATGTCTTGTTTTTGAAAGAGGGACATTTGGTTGGCAGTATGACCTATATGTACTAACAATGTACAATATTCCATTAAAATAGCTTTGTTGCTTCAAAAAGTATCAACATTTTCCGAAAACAAACTTAGAAAGTTCCAGAAAAAACTGGGCCGATTTTCCTTGCCAACGCACCTCCTGAAGCTATTTACACACCTGCCACGATATAATTATTCACAAACAGCTTTAGGACCAGAATTGAAAAAAATGTTTAATAAAAATTTGCAAAAATTTCTTTTACAAAAGGTCACTGTTTTTGCTTGTTTCAGAAATTGCCTTCAGTAGTGTTACACTAAATTATATTTTTCACAAAAATTCGACATTTATTATTAATTACCAATATATCACAAAAATCTTACAAAAATGATTTCTACGGAAACACTTAAAACATTTCTGCGAAAACTTTTCAAATTCAACCACTATTTGAGAGTGCGTATATACGGCAGCTCCATTTTTTCGACGAGTAATACAAACGAAACGCTCTTTAAATGCGCAATTTTCATGGGGCTTCGCTATCTATTAGCAAAAACGCCGTATTACAATTTGTGATATGTGTTTGTGATGTGTTCCAAAAACGTTAAAAGTTGCAAAACAATTAAAATAACTCAAAAACAATGAACCATATAAATTTTTTCGTCACAAACATGCATTGTAATTCGATGGAAAATACAAAAATGCAATAACAGGGGTGTTTTATTAAAAAAGAAAAATGTGTGTCACCAGCGACTTATGGGCCACCCTGTGATTGTCAAAATAGGTTTCTAAGATGCAGCTCGAGATGCCCTATAATTAACGTATATATTTTTTCCCATATATTGTATAATAACGGATAGATTGAGCTTTGCCGTAGAAATGCGTCACCCTGTATATGTGTAAACAGACAAAAACTTAAACTGACCTTGGATATGGGTTTTACGGGTTCTAGTTCGCACTTATTTGAAGAAATCTTTTCAAAATTCGCAAGTCGTGGTCTTTTCAATAACGAATTTTTTCTACTAAAACTTCCTAAAATATAGACCCTGAAACCATAAACTCTATAGCTGAAACTACTGCCAAAGCATCAAAAGGAGGATCTATTTGAAATGGATTTGACAATGATGGTTGAAGCTGAAACTGAAGGCTTTGTAAAACACACTTACTATGGCATTTCTTATACATAATCAATATTCGTTTCAGATTCGTTTTCTCAAAAATGCAAATTTTAACGTTTCAAATCAGAACTTTGACGTTTTAAGAAGAAAAATTATACAATTTTCAAAATACTTTTTATGCTACTTCTTGATCTATTGCGTCAAAAAACTTAACCGTTGTATGTAATATTCAATTGGTTTTGTTAATCACACTAATATTTTGTTGTTGTGCTTACCTCTGATCATCAGTAGCACCCAATTTTTTTCTTTAAATGCCTACAACTCTTTCTTTTTGTTTTAACTTAGAGATCTGAATTTCGGCGTGTAGGGTAAGTTGGTTAGTAGAAACGTATATGCCAAATTTGGTTATCATACCTCTGTTATTTTCGGAGATAGAAAAATGTTCCGATAGAAAACCCAAAATTTTCCCGGAGAAACTAATCAAATTTTCCTGGCTAACGAATTTATCCAAGCCACTTACAAAATGAAGGTACGTACCAAATTTAATTAAAATCGGGCCATTATTTTTTGAGTTATCGGTACGATATATATATATATATATATATATATATATATATATATATATATATATATATATATATATATATATATATATATATATATATATATATATATATACTGGGTGTTTTTCAAAAGTGGCTCGCCCCAATAACTTTTTAAATCTTGAGAAAAAAAAACATGAAATTTGGTATGTTAGTAGGTATATGACATGAATCCAGATTGATTGACGTATTCAGTTGTTTTCGTTTACTTCCGGTTTTACCGGAAATGTCTGCAACGTTTGATTTTTAGATTAGACCTCTGGTATTTTTGTCTTATTTAATAGAAAATGACATTCTGAATACAATGACACCTCATATGTCAACTTTTGATATTAAAAAAATATATTTTAAATTTCAATCTAGAGTGTCATGGCCATGGTAAAACCAATATTTTTAATCAAGGAGCCATGGTAAATAGATTTGATCATCTAATGTTTTTTGTTCCTTTTACTGGCGGGCTAATGATCCTCAAATTGTATTTTTAATCAAAACTCAATTTTTTCAAATGAAGCGAGGGTGGCTTATTAGCATATTCGGCAAAAGCATTTTTTAGTGAATTTTCTTAAAAAAATTCACTAATGAGGAGATCCCGACTTTTGAATTTTGAAAAAATTCCTTCAAATTAGCACTAACTAGACACCCGAGAACACATATCCGGGGTCAGTTACAATTTTTATATGTTTATATATATATATATATATATATATATATATATATATATATATATATATATATATATATATATATATATATATATATATATATATATATATATATATATATATATATATATATAGGTATCACACCGATAACTCAATAAATAATGGGCCGATTTTGATCAAATTTGGCGAGTATCTTTATTTTGCCAGTAGCTTGGATAAGTTCGTTGGCCAGAAACATCTGCTTAGTTGAAATAGATTAATCAATGATTTCGCTTAATTTAACAGACGGATTCCCCCGGTCAGTACCAGTTCTGAGCTGGCCAATAAATGTATGGAATTTCGACAACGAAATTATAATGCATGTTTCTAAGAAATTAAATTCGGGAGACAGCAAGTGCGTTATGGTAGCGAATTTTTATTGAATGTCTCAAATTTAAATAGCTCAATTTGCTATTAACCTATAAGGTTCGTTGGACAGGAAACTAGTCTTTTCGGGAACATGTTAAGTTTCTTTTCGAACATTTTTTGTACATGTTCAAACAGTAAAGTTATTTTCATGAAATATGGTACATTGTTTCCACTATATATGTTATGCTGGTAACCAAATTTGATATTTCTTAAAAAAACACACATTTGCGATTTAAAACATTTTAATGAAAATTCACTATCATAACGCACTTGCTGCGTCCAGACTTTTTACGAATGATTTGGTACCAGACGCATGGTATTTCGAGGTACATTGTTGTTATAACCTGTCTATTATAATTTTATATGGTTATAACATTGGAATTTGCCACAACCGTAATGACATTTGTAATAAGGAGGCTCGGAAATAACAATTTGTTGATATCTAGCGATTGCGTCGTGGTCAGTTAGTTGTAAAACGAGTATTTGCTGTGGGTTAAATACGTTTAAATTGGTGTAGTTTTGTTATTACTTATTAAAAAATAAAAAAGTCGAAGACGCAGCAAGTGCGTTATGGTAGTGAATTGTCATAAAAATGATCTGGCACAAAATATTTTATTATAACTTTTTTTTCTTGTAACATAGAAATCTAAATTTTGGTGTATAGTTTACATTTTATATCATAAACCTACCTACCAAATTTGGTTATCATAGAATTTTTATTTTTTGAGATAAAAATTTTTTTCAAATGAAAACTCAAAATTTTTCCGGAAAACCTCGTCCAATTTTTCTGATTAACAAACTTATCAAAGACATTTACAAAAGGAAGGTACGTGCCAAATTTTATCAAAATCAGCCCATTATTCTTTGAGATAAAAATTTTTTTTGAATGAAGACTAAAAATTTTCCCGGAAAACCTCGTCCGATTTTCCTGGATAACAAAATTATCAAGGCCATTTACAAAAGGAAGGTACATGCCAAATTTTATTAAAATCGGCTTATTACTTTTTGAGATAAAAAATTTTTTCGAATGAAAACTCAAAATTTTCCCGGAAAACCTCGTCCTATTTTCCTGGATAACAAACTTATCAAGGCCATTTACAAAGGGAAGGTACATGCCAAATTTTATTAAAATCGGCTTATTACTTTTTGAGATAAGAATTTTTTTCGAATGAAAACTCAAAATTTTCCCGGAAAACCTCGTCCGATTTTCCTGGCTAACAAACTTATCAAGACCATTTACAAAAGGAAGGTACATGCCAAATTTTATTAAAATCGGCTTATTACTTTTTGAGATAAGAATTTTTTTCGAATGAAAACTCAAAATTTTCCCGGAAAACCTCGTCCGATTTTCCTGACTAACGAACTTATCCAAGCTATTTACAAAAGAAACGTACATGCCAAATTTTATCAAAATCGGCTTATTATTTTTTGAGTTATCGGTGTGATACATATATATATATATATATATATAAATATATATATAAATATATATATAAATACATATATATATATATATATATATATATATATATATATATATATATATATATATATATATATATATATATATATATATATATAAATATATATATATATATATATATATATATATATATATATATATATATATATATATATATATATAAACATATAAAAATTGAAACTAACCCCGGATATGGGTTCTAGGGGTCCTAGTTTGCGCTCATTTACAAAATTTTTTTCAAAATTCAAAAGTCGGGATCTCCCCATTAGTGAATTTTTTCTACGAAAATTCACTAAAATGGTAAGATATACCAGAAATGAGATGACATGCTCTTAATTTATGGAGAAACTGCGAAAAATCTTTGAGAAGCTGCTAGACTTTACGCGCAAAAATTTCCTGAACAAAGCCATCCGTCACGCCTTTATTTTCCTAAATTGGAACAGAAAGTTCGTAACGAGCCTAATTAAGGAAATGAAAGACCTATTGTAAGTGAAGATAAAGAAAAGTCTGGACGCAGCAAGTGCATAGCACAAAAAGATTACTCTGTAAAAGTGTCCTGATAATGTGCAAGTCTTAGACATGTCAGAGCAACGCCTACTTAGATATTGAAGAAAAAAGAAAACGAGAAATTTTGTTTTTTTCAAAATAACATTAGAACGAAAAGAGGCACTGCAAAATACAAGTCATATTTGGAACGATCATGAAATTCTACAAAACATTGATAATTCAACCGTCTCCCTATCTCTAATAATAACGGAGATAGCAATATATTCTCATCCAGTTTGGGACACACTATATATATATATATATATATATATATATATATATATATATATATATATATATATATATATATATATATATATATATATATATATATATATATCATTTGGACACATAAAAATCTCAATCAGGGTCTCTTCATGGCAAATTTATTCGGAAGAAATTCACTAGAAATACAAACTTTTAAAGAGTTTCAATTGTGACCCGTCACTGGAATCTTTCCTATCTGGAGCACAAGCTTACATCATTTCTCTTGCCCGACTCTCCGCCATCCATCCAAGAGGTCTGCATATGAAGATTGATTACATAAAAAGACTAAGTGGTATCAGTGTGTGCTGGCTTAGCGATGCTTCATATGTATGAGTGTGACGACAGTACCGTCTGGCCAGTTAATAAACTTAGCCAGACTTCATACATCAAGCAGACGTCGAGCATCAAGTATAAGACGTCGGTTCCGCCGCGACGCCATTGTGTACCACCTTGCTCCGGTGCATTACCGGCAATATACTTATAAAAGATGCATTAGCGGTCTTCAAAGGATTTTAACACGACTGCGCCATTTCTCTCTACTAGCCTTTGCTTATTACTGAACTGAACCGTCATGCTAAACTTACGGAGAGGCTGCTTAATTTCACAACAAACTATGCCAAACACACTAAAGGATCACAACATGCCTTTTGTGAATTACATATCTAAATTTGTTTCAGTTTGATTATAAGCATGTTTGATGGTATTTTAAGCGGTTTTTGTTTATATGTAAGTTTATTGATTAACGAATTTAGATAAAAAGGTCATGATTTTCGAACATTTGGAATATTCCTTCACATGAGCGCGAATCAGAACTCCAACAAGCCATAGTTAATATTTTTGATGTGTATGTATATATTATCCTGTGGCGTGGCTAGTTTTTTTAGTGAATTTTCATTACGAAAATTTTCTTAATGAAAATTCACTAATAGAGAGGTATCGATGGTGAGACATTCTAATTTTTTTCTAAATGAGCGCGAATTAGGGCCTCTGTAACCAATTTCCATGGTCAGTTAAAATGATTATATAGGGTGGCGCATTGAAAACGAAACAGACCGATTTGCGTCCAAAGAATTTTATTTTTAAGAAACGCTGAAACACGTCAATTTTAATATTGACAGGGACATGGTTTGACATAAAACTCAACTTTGTCACATCAACCCCTTAAGTGTGGCGACAACAACCCTTATATTCTAAATAGGGAACATGGGTTGAGTGTTACATCATTTGAAAGCTCTTTCTTTTTTCAATTCAGCACACAATTTTTTTTGGAAGTTTTATGAACTCGTTTAAAACTTATTCACAGTTTAAGATGCAAAAACGCATTTCACTCATTCCGATAAGAAATGTGCTGATAGTCAATGTTTTGTTGGTTCGTAACCAAAAAATTGACTATCAGAACATTTCTTATCGGAATGAGAGAAATTCGTTTTATTATTTCAGTTTATCGGTCGGTTTGATACTTGATAGTACTACCGAAAATTAATTTCACAATGGGGTATTCTGTAGAAGAAAGAGTTGAAATAATTACTCTTTTTTTCACAAACGATGACTGTGCCAACCGTACCGCAAATTTGTTTAATGAACGACATCCGAACTGACATGTTAACAGAAAATACATTTTGGAGTTAGTTGTAAAGTTTCGACAAAGTGGTTCAGTAGTCAACAACAAACGGGATCCTGAACATGCATTTCCAGTTAGAAATGAGACTACTGAGGTTGAAGTTTTAGGACAAATTGCTGCAGACCCAACTTTGAGCACGAGGAAATTGGCCACTGTTTCAAACATCAAAAGAGGAACTATTCAGCCAATATTGAAGCATCATAAATTTCACCCGTATAAAATTAATCTTGTACAACTGAATGAAGATGATTTTGATCGGCGGCTGGAGTTTTGTGAAGTTATGATTGCACGAATAGCTGATAACGGAAACTTTCTGTTCAATATCTGTTTTTCACACGAGTACACGTTTTTATCAAACTCTACAGTCAATCATCATAATTGTCGTTATTGGGCAGATAATAATCCGAGAAATTTTCACGAAGTCCACACTCAAGCTCCACAGAAATTGAATGTCTGGACTGGCATTTTTGGAGACCGTTTAATTGGACCAATTTTTTGTGATGGAAATTTGAGTGGCGAGACGTATTTGGAGTTACTAGAAGAGTTTACCCTCTACTAATTGACATTGTTGAAAATGATGATCGCTATCAAGAAAATCAATTAGTGTTTCAACAAGATAAAGCTCCTCCGCATTTTTCACAGCGTGTTAGGAAGTTTTTAAACAGAGAGTTTCCAGAGCAATGGATTGGGCGTAGAGGTTTTTTCCCCTCAGGGCTCGTCCGCGGCCTTGCCGCCCCGATAGCACTGGGGCGTAGAGGTGCTATTGACTGGATCCCTAGATCACCGGATTCAACTCCTTTAGACTTTTTTCTATAGGGCCATTCAAAGAGTAGAATTTTCGCAACAGAACCGGAGTCTCTGGAAAAATTACGACGACGCATTGTTGAAGACTCTCGTCTAATAACTCCACAAATGCTCCAGAATATCAGAGCTCGTTTTGAACAAAATTTGTAGTTTTGTATGGAAGCTGGTGGTCAACAATTTGAACACTTACTTAACTGAATAAACATTTTTGAACGTTTGGTTTTGTTTTTTAGTTTTTTTGTAACGAAAAATTGACTAAATAGTGCATTTCTTATCACAATGAATGAAATACGTTCTTGCAACTCCAACTGTGAATAATTTTTAAACGAGTTGATAAAACTTCCAAAAAAATTAGTGTGCTGAATTTAGAAAAAAAAACGCTTTCAAATGATGTAACACTTGACCCATGTTCTCTATTTAAAATATAAGGATTGTTATCACCATCCTTAAGGGGTTGATGTGAGTGTTATGTCAAAATATGTCCCCCTCAATATTAAAATTGACGTATTTCAGCGTTTCTCAAAAAAAAATTTCTGGACGCAAATTGGTCTGTTTCGTTTTCAGTGCGCCACCCTGTATATATATATATATATATATATATATATATATATATATATATATATATATATATATATATATATATATATTTATATTTATATATATATATATATATATATATATATATATATATATATATATATATATATATATATATATATTTGTGTGTCCAACCGATAACTCAAAAATGCTTGACTAATTTGGACCAAATTTGGTAATTACCCTTATTTTGCTAATGGATTGGATGACTTCTTTCATCCATTCTTAACGGCCAATTTTTCTTAATAAAAATTAACAAATATTTTTGAAAACACAATATCTTTCAAATGTTCTAAGTGATTGAAACAAAAATTTGCAACTTAAAAGAACATAGACAGACGTGGTTGTGTACCAATTTTCCAGTCGTTTGATCAAAGAAAAATAAAGTAATTCGAAATTAATAATAAAATAATCCACGACATCACCTCAGATTCTGTAATGCAATATCTACAATGTTGGACAATGACAGATGACGTTATCTGTACCGCTATGCTGTCTAAATAAATCGTAGATAAAAATATAAACAATGGAAATTGTTGCAAAAGGTCAGACATTGTGAGAGACGACACGGATGCCATCTTTGTGCAGGACCGGGTAGTATGTTGTCACAACAACTCTAGTTTACACAGAATTTTATAGATAGAGCTGTCTAACTAACAAGTTTGTAAATTGTTAGCCTTGGACTATTTATTTCTTAATACCGGGACAAAGTTTGCTTCCAAAAGCGCTAAATATTAACATGCGAATGTATAAATAAACAAATTAATGACAATGATTCAATTTGTTTAAAAGCAATTTAGAACGACGTTTCATCATGTATAAATATTAAGCTTCCCATTCTTCACGTTCACGGCATTTTAAATTAAAAGCCATCTCTCTCTCTCTCTCTCTCTCTCTCTCTCTCTCTCTCTCTCTCTCTCTCTCTCTCTCTCCTAGTTTAATCTGACACACGTAGCTATTTGTCACAGAGAACCGTCTATGCTCATGCTCTGCGCATAGCATAACCTGGAAATCGACTCCACTCATGTTAGTTGCTGATACTAGCGTTGTAAACATTCGCATTATTTTGATATTCGGATGATACGGACTCATATAAAATAATATTCGCCTTAATTATCTGATTACGTTTTCACATTAAGAAGGGTATCTTATATTTATATTTAGCGTGGTATGGGATGGAATCGTAGATGCCGTATAGTAATAAGTAATAATAATAACGTACACGTGCGAAATATAATTTTGTTTTATTTTTATTGGCCAGGGAATACAAAGGTATTTTTACAAATATATAGGATAACTTCGTTTTAAGTTTTTTGTAATTAATAAAATATAATGGTGACCAATAACTAAACCAAAAAGATTCTGTGGTGTTCATTATTTTACTTTAATCAATAAAAAATTATTTTATAACTGCACCAGCAAAAAACATCTGCTTTAAATTCAACTTCTCGTTTCAACAAACCCCGGTTTAATCTAATTGACACAATTAAAAATAGATAAGCAGAATATAACGAAATAGAATACATCCCATTCTAGGAATATAAGAAAAAGTTAGATTACTGTGATACAATATTGCGGGTACGGGGTACATAGAGGTTAAGCAGGTTTACGAATACCGAATCGGTTTTATTCTGTTGCTGCTGTTATTGCTGATTGACCCTGCAGTATACGTCATTCGGCTTATAGGGATTTTGTATCGTATACACACACTCTGTTTACTATATACGATTCCGTATTACGTATCCTAAGATTTTGTATCGTACATGTACACTCTATTTACTGTATACGACTTGATATTACGTATCACGCTGCCAGAGATATTCGCATTCATACGAATATTTCAGTACTCGGATTCCACGAATATTTTATTACGTATTCTCACAGCGCTAGCTAATACCTTATTAGGATCTTATGATATAAAACAACTATGTATCTAGATTCTAAGGTTAATATAAATAGTAGGTAAAGAATAACCCAACTTTTAATTTTAACTTAACTTGAACAAAATGACTGTAGTAGTATATTATGATTGTAACATCCAATCAAACAAATATGAAGGTGATAGGTAAACTGCATGTAGATTGCAGATATTGTATGTATTACCTAGTGAACTCTATACAAAATTCACTGGTAGGTATTACAAGAAATATACCTACCTCAAACTAATACAGTAACTACAAGAATTTTAAGGTACATTTTCTGGTATTTCTTGAACTTTTTGCGGGAAAAAACTTAATCGTTGTCGGTAATATTCAATAGACTTTGTTAGCCACGCATAATTTTGGTTTGTGCGTTTCTCTTATCACCGCAGTGGCACTTAAACTTTTTCTAAATGCTTATAATTGTTTTTCTTTCCACTTAGAAATATGAATTTTGGTATGTAAGGTACCTGTACGTTTAATAGTAGAAACTTGCCTTTTCAATATGATTGTCGTAGCTTCGTTATTTTTCAAGATACAAACATTTTTCGAAAGAAAAACCGGTCCAGTTTTCATGGTCAAGCCACTTTTAAAACAAAACGAAAAATTTACCAATAAACACGTTTGCGTTTGTGGAAATTATTCCTGATAGAAAAGAGTCATATATTAATTTTATTTTTAAAGAATTTTCATTAAGAAAATTCACTAATAGAGAGGTATCGATGGTGAGACTTTGGGAAACTTCCTTCAAATGAGCGCGAATTAGGGCCCCTGGAACCCATTTCCATAATCAGCTAAAATGTTCATATATATATATATATATATATATATATATATATATATATATATATATATATATATATATATATATATATATATATTTTCGCGGTCAAGAAGCCACTTTTAAAACAAAACGAAAAATTCACCAATAAACACGTTTGCGTTTGTGGTAATTATTCCTAATAGAAAAGAGTCATATATTAATTTTATTTTAAGGGAATTTTCATTAAGAAAATTCACTAATAGAGAGGTATCGATGGTGAGACTTTGGGAAACTTTCTTCAAATGAGCGCGAATTAGGGCCCCTGGAACCCATTCCCATAATCAGCTAAAATGTTCATATATATATATATATATATATATATATATATATATATATATATATATATATATATATATATATATATATATCCAACCGATAACTCAAAAAATACTTCACTGATTTGGACCATATTTGGGAATTACCCTTATTTTGTTAATGGCTTGGATGAGTTCGTTCATCAGATCTTAACGCCCAATTGTTATTAACAAAAAATTAAAAAATATTTTTTAAACGCAATATCTCTCAAATTCTTTAAGTGATTGAAAGCAAAATTTACAAATTAAAGGAACATAGACAGCCATGGTTCTGTACCAATTTTCAAGTCTATTGATCAAAGAAAAATAATGTTATTCGAAATTAAAATTAAAATAATCCTCGAAATCACTTCAAATTCTGTAATGCAATATATACAATATTGGACAATGACAGATGATGTTACCTGTACTGCTATGACATTAAAATAAATGGTCGATAAAAATTTAAACAGTGGAAGTTACAATTATTATTGCAACATACCACAACGTAGACAGGGACGCCATCTCCGTGCGGGACCAGGTAGTATGTTGTCATAACTGCTCTAGTTAGCACAAAATGTTATAGATGGAGACATTTGTACAATCAACTAACAATTTTGTAGATGTTAGACCTGGCCCATTTCTTTTATAATACTGGGACAATGTTTGCTTTCAAAAGCGCTGAATGTTAGCTTGCGACAATGTTCTCTGCAAGTATCAAAACCTGCTCAAAAATGAGAACGATACTGATATATAAGTTATTAGATCCATCATTTTTATTATCGATGATTTCGCAGGTTAGTTTTTTTAGTGAGCTTAGTAAATAGCACTTTCTGTATTTCTCATATTGTACGTTTCAAACAAGTACAGTCCCGCTTAAAATTAGACATACCTACGTTTGTTTAGCGTCCAACCCTATCGAGCTTAATTTAAAAGTTGCTTGCTTTCGGCGTCGACCGGATTTCAGTGTAGTCTTGGACAAAACCTAGATTCATACACCCGCGAATTTCTAAATAGCCGCTAAACGTATGCTTATTGGTTTATTTAAAATAATATCGTAAAACTGTTGTTTTTTCTTAGAGTTTCTAATTTATTTTACTAATTTTTGTGTGCACACAGACACGATCTAAATGTCTTCTCTACTTTTAAGTTTGCGTAGCCCCAATGTTAATTAAGACCCCCCTTTATTTACTTACTTATCTTGTGCTTTTATATATGTAATATAAAAATAAAAAGTTCGGGACGCAGCAAGTGCGTTATAGTAGTGAATTTTTATAAGAATTGTACACTATTAGTAAGATATATTATTAAAACTAATTCCCTAAATTTAAATGGATCTTGGTGCTCGGTTTTAGAGTCCTAGTTAGCGATTATTTGGAAAACTTTCTAGTTTATATGGAGCTAAAAAATCAAAATTTGTTCTTAGATATAATATGTAAGTACTGCAAGTGCCTTTAAAAAAATTGTGTTACAAATTTCATTAAAGTTACAAACGTTTTTCAGAAAAAACTTAATTATTTACAAAGGAAATGTACCTGTCAAATTATAAATATGGCACGTATTTTTCCATATTAATTTTTTTTTTTTTTCCCTCAGGGCTCGTCCGCGGCCTTGCCGCCCCGATAGCACCGCAACCCTTGGTTGATTGTGCATACCCCTAGTCTTACTCCACCCATTCCAAAATCACTGTGCCTTGAACTAGTCTGCACAGCGATTGGTAGGGTGAAGTTTTATATTGCTCTGTCTCCGGTCTAGAGTGACCGTAGATCAGTTGTCTTTTCCGGTCCAGAGCTATACACTCGCACAAGATGTGCTGGGCTGATTCCTCCCCCTCGCCGCAGAGTCTGCATGCGAGGTCCCCTTCGAACCGCCCCATTTTATGTAGGTGTTTCTTGACGGCCATGTGTCCCGTCAAGAGACCTGTTGTGTTTCTGAGCTGTCCTCTGCTAAGGTTTAGCAGCTCCACAGCTCTCTTTGAACTGGGTCCGTCAATTATTGACTTCCCATGTCTGAGCCCTGGACAGTCCGCCCAGTACACCTTGTGTTGGTTTCTGACCCAGGACTTAATGGCTCCCCTGGCAGTGCTCTTTGACACGCCCAGAGCCGGTTCTGGTCCCATAAATGGTTCTGCTGACCCCCTCTTTGCGAGACTGTCAGCTTCTTCATTGCCTTTGACCCCCGAGTGACCCGGCACCCAGATGAGGGTCACCTCATTCTGCCCAGCCAGGTCGCTCGTCTCGTCTCGGCACTCACTCACCAGCCAGGAATTTACCCGTGGGCTACTTAGTGCCTTAAGGGCTGCCTGGCTGTCTGTGGCTATGAGGATCCGCTTGTTGGTGTAGCCCCTCCTCTTGTTCTCCCGCACACAGTGCAGGATGGCGTACATCTCGGCCTGAAACACCGTTGCATGGGCTCCGAGGGAAATACTGTGACTTACCCTCGGTCCTTCCGAGTAAACACCTGCCCCCGTCCCACGCTCCCCGCCAGATCCGTCCGTGAACCAGACGAGCGCGTCCCGTGGTATGCCCGGTGTCTCCTCCCGCCATGCCCCGCGATCAGGGATTTCCACTGTGAAGTTGTTTTCCCTGCACATTCGCGGGCTCGCGAAGTCTGACCTCATTTCAAGCATGGGTTCCTTCACGATCTCCTGAATTTTGCAGTGGCCCCTGAAGCCTGGGTTGATCTTCAGTCTACCATTGCAGGCTAGTCTGTATAGTCCTAGCCTGGCCTCTCCCATAATAACGAAGTGTAGGGGGGGGTAGATCCAGCAACACCTCCATGGCGGCTGTTGGGGTTGAAGACATGGCCCCTGTGATGCCTAGGCAAGCCATCCTTTGGATCTTGCCTAGTTTTTGTTTGGCACTGGATTCTGTCACCTTAGGCCACCAGACCAGTGCCGCATATGTTAACGATGGTCTGACCACCCTTGTGTACAGCCAGTGGGCCATACTAGGTCTTAGTCCCCACGTTTTTCCATATAGCCGCCTAGTGACGGCTAAGGTCATGACTGCCTTACGCAGTATTTTTCCAATGTGACCATTCCAGGTTAGCTTAGAGTCCAATACGACCCCAAGATATTTTACCTCCCTGGCCATTGGAACGCTCCTACCGTATAGAGTGAGAGTTCTGTGGCTTTCACACTTCCTCCTCCTCGTAAACGGCACGACGGTTGCTTTCTCGGGGCTCACCCCGAGCCCTTGATCAACCGTCCACCCTTCCACCACTTTCAGTGCAGTCTGCATACGCTCCCACACTGCCTGTGTGACCTTTCCTCGGACTATGATGACAATGTCGTCCGCATAGCCCTGTACCTCATACCCCCCTCCCGAGAGCCTCCCCAGCAGGCCGTCCACGACTAGACACCAGAGCAAGGGAGACAGAACGCTCCCCTGCGGACACCCCGCCGCGACCCCCGCCAGCAGAGTCCCTCCCGCGAGTGAGGTGAACACCGCCCTGTCCCTGAGCATGGAACCGATCCACCTGCAGCAGGTCTCCTCTATTCCACGCTCCTGGGCAGCTGCCAGAACCGATCCGAACGAGGTGTTGCTAAAGGCCCCCTCTATGTCTAGGAAGGCCCCCAGCGCCACCTCCTTGTTCTCCAGCGTATTCTCCAGTTTCAGCACCAGTTGGTGCAGTGCTGTTTCTGTTGAGAATCCTGCTCTGTATGCATATTGTCCGCAGTGTAGAGGATATGCTTCCAGTACACCGCCCCTAATGTGCCGGTCGAGCAGTTTTTCCACTGTTTTCAGCAAGAAGGACATGAGACTTATTGGCCTCAGGGACTTTGCCTGGTCTGTTGGACGCCCAGGTTTAGGAATAAATACAACCCTGGCCAGTCTCCATGCCCTCGGAATGTACCCCAGAGCCAGGCTGGCCCTCATAATGAGGGTAAGCACCGGCGCCAGTATATCTATCCCCTGTTGGAGCATGATGGGCATTATTCCATCAAATCCCGGCGATTTGTATGGCTTAAAGCTGTTAATGGCCCATCTGATTTTGCTCCAGGTAACCACCTCTTTAGCGACTGTCCAGTCTACTCTAGATGCCCGCCTATAAGGCGCCTCTATTTCTGAGTGTTCCCAGTCCGGAGGTGATTGGTTTATTATGTTACAGCCGGGGAAGTGCGTCTGGAGTAAAATTTCCATAGTTTCCTCCCCCGAGCTTGTAAAGCCTCCCGTGGGTGTTCTAAGGGAGCCTATGTTAGTCTGAGGGCCCTTAGACAGGATCTTGTGTAGTCGAGCACTCTCGGACGTGTTTTCCACTTCTTCGCAGTGCCTCCTCCACGACTCCTTCTTGGCGTCCCTCAGTCTTTTGTTATAGGTCGATAGGGCCTGTCTATATTCATCCCATGCTCCCGACCTTTTGGCCGCGTTAAACAGCTTACGAACCTGCGTCCTCCTTTGCCTGAGGTCCTCGTTCCACCATGGGACGTTCCTGGTGGACACCCTCATTTTCAGGGGGCAGTTGGCGTTATAGGCCGAGGTAATTGCGTCTCGCAATTGGACTGCTGCAATCTCGTCCATATTAATTGCTTGGATGGTTTTGTTTTGGTCAACCCATCTAGTTTTTGCAAACAATAAACAACAAAAAAGGTTTTTTATATTATGGTAGAAAATTTTCGTAAAAATATTTCAAATCCGATAGCTCAATAAATTTCCCATTAAGCCACCGTCTTCAATCTTGAACCATAGTAACACCTATGTAAAAAAACGCACGTGGGTAATACATTAAAGAAAAATAACATAATGAGTTTCGCGGATAAATAAAAATTTATTTTAAAAAACCTTTTTTGTTGTTTATTGTTTGCAAAAACTGGATGGGTTGACTTAAACAAAACCATCCAAACAATTGATAAGGAAAAATACCTGTCATATTTATAATTTGACAGGTACATTCCCTTTGTAAATAATGAATTTTTTTCTGAAAAACTTTTGTAACTTTAATGAAATTTGTAACAACATTTTCTTAAAGACACTTGTAGTATTTACATATTATATCGAAGACCAAATTCTAATATAGTAGCTTCATATAAAACATAATTTTTTTCAAATAATCGCTAACTAGGACTCTAAAACCGATCTCAAAGATCCATTTAAATTTAAAGAATTAGTTTTAATAGTATATCTTACTAATAGTGTACAATTTTTATGAAAATTCACTACTATAACGCACTTGCTGCGTCCCGAAATTTTTACTTTTTGGTCCCTCATTTAATGATATTTAGGGTTTCAGTAACGCCTTTGGTACTTAAAAAAATATAATTCCATGTCTCTAATTATGATTCGCAAAGTTAAGGGATTTAATAAAAAGAACGAATTCTGTTGAAGTTCTAGATGGTGCCGTGAAACTGCCATCTTACGTAGGTCATTGGACATAGTTGCGGAAGTAATGCAACGTTAAACAGAGTTACGCTGTAATACATAAATACCTACGTCCTGTTAGCGAAAATAATGCAATATTTATTTATAACGATGGTGTAGAAGACTACAAAAAATGTTGGGGACTCAGTAAGTGCGTTATGGTAGTGAATTTTCATAAGAATAATATATAATATAATAGTGATTTAGCCTTATATTAAAAGTTATAAAAAACTTACTTTATTTAATTAGGAACAGTAAAGAATAAGATAAGGAACTGCAAGCAAAAACATGATCTCTGACATAAATATTTATACAGTAAGTTGGACACAAAACTCAAACAGAGACGTTGATAAACAAGAAATCTGTTCACCAAAAAATACACTAGAAAGCTGAACATAAAAGACCCTGTGGTTTATGCATCAAGGGTGATTGTATGTATGCAGAAGGGTAAGAAGAACCCCCAGGATGAAGAGGGTTTCTGCCCGCTCACCCAAAAACACGGGGGGTTGTCCTTCCCCTTGCGCATGCATACAACCACCTTCAAAGCATAAAGCACCAGAAAAATTTCGTGTGAGCAACCCCCAAGAAAGTTTAGTGGACCTGGGGTGAATGTTGGTGTTGTCCAGGGTAGACAGGGTTGAAAGGAGGTGTTGCTGCAAAATGTGAAAAACGCATCTTTTCAAAGCCCGATTAAGTGTTTTTTTAGCATTTTCCACTCATATTTCCTCACCGCCCAGCACTCCTATTCATTATTGGTCCCTTTCTTGGGGGTTGTTCGCAACAAATTTGCTATGTGGCTTGTGCATCCAAGCGGGGTTTGAAGCATGTGTCGGAAAAAAAAATCTAAAACCCTCCGTGCAGTAAACTGCAAATTTACCGAAATTATATTCCTTTTCGTCGCATATAATGTCTTTTTCAGGCAATATAGAATACAACACTCAATTAAATAAGTTCTCTTGCATTTTAATCTAATATATTTTCATTTCTGAACGTCACACAGTCTGGGATAGACATCACTAAACATTGAATGAAAGGCTTCCCACCAGACAACAAATTCATTTACTTAATTACTTCCCGACGCGTTTCGACCTCCAAGAGGTCATCCTCAGGGGAAAAATTTGAACAATTCTCAAAAATGGTACTTGAAACTATACAAAAGGTTCTACAGGCCAAAACTTCATTCTTTGTACCAGGGGCCCTGAAACACTACATCTGAATTCGCCAGAAAATTTGTCTCTAAACAAAAATCAATAAGAAAGATCGGCGATTTAAAAAACAACAGCATTATTGAGGGGGGCAGCCATTATTCTATGAATAAATCGCCGATCTTTCTTATTGATTTTTGTTTAGAGACAAATTTTCTGGCGAATTCAGATGTAGTGTTGCAGGCCCCCTGGTAAAAAGGATGAAGTTTTGGCCTGTTGACCCTTTTGTATAGTTTCAAGTACAATTTTTGAGAATTGTTCAAATTTATCCCCCGAGGATGACCTCTTGGAGGTCGAAACGCGTTGGGAAGTAATTAAGTGAATGAATTTGTTGTCTGGTGGGAAGCTTTTCGATCAATGTTTAGTGATGTATTTTATATTTTTATATTACATATATAAGCACAAGTTAAGTATAATTAACGAGGGCCCTAATTAATACATTGTGGCAACACAAACTTGAAATGTCGAGAAGTTATTTAGAGCGCGTTAGAAGTCATAAACTTGATTTCATCATCATATCAGAGTAATATTCTCATCATAAAAAATTACTTCTAACTGTGTGTTGTGTGTGTGTTTTGTTTCTTTAACGTCATCCTATTTCCGCGACTATGGCCAATCACCGACGCCAGGGAGCAGTTTCATCTCACTATCCTGGAAATTATGCCGAACCCCTGCCTTTCTGTAAGGAGGGTAGGGATCTTTAACGTGCCCAACATCGCATGGACACGGGACTGACGGCTTTAAGCCCCCTCCGAAGGGCGGAACGTGCAGACATTCAACTTGCTCAAATAGAATGCCACAACCTCGGTTGATGTTAATGTTACAGTTTGTACTGAAAAAGTGAAAGGAGTACCGTGGGATCGAACCCAGTACCCATCGGTTCAGAGGCACACGTTATTACTCCTGAAGCACCGAGGTTCTACTTCTAACTGTATGCATACAAAGATCAGTAAAATACATTAAATAAAATAAAAACAACAGTTTCGTAAAAATAGGTAGCCGCATTATCATATCTCTCTAGTAATTGTATCATGTCTAAAACCTAAATTTGAGGCTAAATCTCCAACTTGATATTGACAATAAATAACCTTGCCACAAAATCAAAGAGTAGTGAGGAGAAGATAGGAAACGCCCATAAGCTACCCGTAGATAAGAGCGACCAGTTTTTGGGTTTACTCTAGTTAAAATTTGTCACGTATATAGCGCTCTAGGCCCTTAAAATGTCAGAAATAGAGTCGGTAAATTTGAAAACTTGTGACGGTAAATTTGAAACTCTAAAAGAAGTTTGCAATGGACTGACTGTAAAAATATTTTTTGACTCTTATTATGAGCAACAATAATAAAATTTTAAGCACAAAATGGTGATATCGAATGATTTATTAATACACTATTTTTGTAGCCATCCATGACAAATATTTTTCAGTTTTTGGTAATTATAGACAAGTTTTGGTAATTGGTCCAAGAAAATGCATATCTAAGGAGATTTGATGTACTGGTCATTCAGCAATCGGTGCTTTCTATCAACTACCTTAATCCACTGCTTAGCTCTGCAATTAAATTGTATGTCTCATTGGAATTCTCATAATTCTAGGGACTTGAGTAATAGTTGTAATAAATTAATAATGTTTACTTACAGCAGGCGATCTTTCGGCAAATTGAAGAACGCTACATCTCTGTTGTTGTGTTCATTTATGTAACACTTTGCAATATGAACCACGAATCATTTTTAATTGACACAAATAACACAATCACTACCTATTCTTACACAATTAATCTCAATAATTTAAGGCGGAATGGGTAGGTAAGCGGTAAGATCATAATGTAACAAGTTTGAACTTCGACTATCGACACAAAAAGTCACACAACACCTTGACGACTGGTAACAAAGACATATATGATTGAAACAGTAGTAAACATTTGAAGCAATAGATGGCTTTAGTGTCGACATAGTCGTCGCGTTACAATGGAGTTCCAGCACGAACGCTTTCTAACAACGTTGTCAAATAGAGTAAATTAGGATTGGAGAGATAAATAAAAAATCATAAGAAATGGGTAATTCGAAATTTGCAGGTATTATTACAGCTATGGATTACGGTATTTTTAAGACTGATAAAATCAAATTTTATAAAATCTTTTCTTTATCATCAGAAGATGTAAAAATTTGAGATGTTTATGCAGGAAAGGTTTAACTATATATAAATTCTGAAGATCTGGCAACCCCGGTAAGAAACAGCTTCATATTGACATCTTGCAATGATTGTAACTTCCATTGTTTAGATTTTTACCTAGGATTTGTTTACATAGCATAGCATTACATGTGACGTTATCTGCCTTTGTCCAAAACTGTATATATTGCCATTACAGAATTTGAAGTGATATCGAGGATTATTTTATTATTAACTTTGAAGAACTTAATTTTTCTTTAATCAAAAGACTTGAAAATTGGTACACAACCACATCTATGCATGTTCTTTTAAGCTGTAAATTTTAATTTTCATCACTTCAAAAATTTGAAAGATATTGGGTTTTAAAAATGTTTATTAATTTTTCGCCATCAACTCATCGAATCCATTAACAACATAAGGGTAATTCCCAAATTTGGTTCCAATCAGTGAAGTATTTTTTGAGTTATCGGTTGGGAACACACACATATACAAACAAACACACACAGACATATATATATATATATATATATATATATATATATATATATATATATATATATATATATATATATATATATATATATATATATATAGGGTGGCGCATTGAAAACGAAATAGTCAATTTTAATATCGAGGGGGACATGTTTTGACATAAAACTCAACTTTGTCACAGCAACCCCTTAAGGGTGGTGATAACAACCCTTATATTTTAAATGGGGAACATGGGTCGACTGATATATCATTTGAAAGCTCTTTCTTTTCTGAATTCAGCAAACAAATTTTAAGTGAGTAGCGAACGTGTCGCCACCTAGTTCGGAACCAAGTACTATGTTGTCACGCCCGCTCCAAATAACACAGAGTATTAAAAATAGAGACGGTGTACAACTAACTAACAAATTAAAAAATTGTTAGCCCTGGCCCATTTCTACCCCAATATAGGGACAAAGTATGTAAGACTAGATGCATTCTCGCAACAATTAGAACCGTAGACCGGTTTCGCTCTCATTAGAGCTCTTCAGTACGGCATACTAATTGCAGCAATATTGGGGTAGAAATGGGCCAGGGCTAACAATTTTTTAATTTGTTAGTTAGTTGTATACCGTCTCTATTTTTAATACTCTGTGTTATTTGGAGCGGGCGTGACAACATAGTACTTGGTTCCGAACTAGGTGGCGACACGTTCGCTACTCACTTAGTGTTTTAAGACTGGCTATACGATAGCCGTGGTATTTTTGGTGCATTTTTGCTGCAATTAGTATGCCGTACTGAAGAGCTCTAATGAGAGCGAAACCGGTCTACGGTTCTAATTGTTGCGAGAATGCATCTAGTCTTACACAAACAAATTTTGTTGGAAATTTTATTAACTCGTTTAAAAATAATTCACTGTTGAAGATGCAAAAACGCATTTCACTCGTTCTGATAAGAAATGTGCTTATAGCCAATGTTTTGTTGGTTTGTAAACAAAAAATTGATTATCAGAACATTTCTTATCGGAATGAGAGAAATGCGGTTTATTATTTCAGTTTATCGGTCGGTCTGATACTTGATAGTACTACCGAAAATTAATTTCACAATGGTGTATTCTGTAGAAGAAAGAGTTGAGATAATTACTCTTTTTTCAAAAACGATGACTATGCCAACCGTACCGCAAATTTGTTTAATGAACGACATTCGAACAGACATGTTAACAGAAAATATGTTTTGGAGTTAGTTGCAAAGTTTTGACAAAGTGGTTTAGTAGCCAACAAAAAACGGGATCCTGAACGTTAATTTCCGGTTAGAAATGAGCATACTGAGATTGAAGTTTTAGGACAAATTGCTGCAGACCCAACTTTGAGCACGAGAAAATTTGTCACCGTTTCAAACATCAAAAAAAAGAACTATTCAGCAAATATTGAAGCATCATAGATTTCACCCGTATAAAATTCATCTTGTACAACAACAGAATGAAGATGATTTTGATCGGCGGCTGGAGTTTTGCGAAGTTATGAATAGTTGATAACGGGAACTTTCTGTTCAATATCTGTTTTTCAGACGAGTCTACGTTTTTATTAAACTCTACAGTCAATCGTCATAATTGTCGTTATTGGGCAGATAACAATCCAAGAAATTTTCACAAAGTCCACACTCAAACTCCACAGAAATTGAATGTCTGCACTGGCATTTTTGGAGACCGTTTAATCGGATCAATTTTTCTTGATGGCAATTTGAGTGGCGAAACGTATTTGGAGTTACTAGAAGATATCTTTTACCCTCTACTAATTGACATTGTTGAAAATAATGATCGCTATCAAGAAAATCAATTAGTGTTTCAACAAGATGGAGCTCCTCCGCATTTTTCACAACTTGTTAGGGAGTTCTTGAACAGAGAGTTTCCAGAGCAATGGATTAGGCGTAGAGGTGCTATTGAGTGGCCCCCTAGATCACCGGATTTAACTCCTTTAGACTTCTTTCTATGGGGCCGTTTAAAGAGTAGAATTTTCGCAACAGAACCGGAGTCTCTGGAAGAATTACGACAACGCATTGTTGAAGAATGCCGTCCAATAACTCCACAAATGCTCCAGAATATCAGAGCTCGTTTTGTACAAAATTTGTACTTTTGTATGGAAGCTGGTGGTCAACAATTTGAACACTTACTTAACTGAATAAACATTTTTGAACGTTTGATTTTGTTTTTTAGTTTTTTTAACGATAAATTGACTAATTAGTGCATTTCTTATCACAATGAATGAAATACGTTTTTGTATCTTCAACTGTGAATAATTTTTAAACGAGTTGGTAAAACTTCCAAAAAAATTAGTGTGCTGAATTCAGAAAAGAAAGAGCTTTCAAATGATGTAACACTCGACCCACGTTCCTTATTTAAAATATAAGGGTTGTTATCACCACCCTTAAGGGGTTGATGTGACAAAGTTGAGTTTTATGTCAAAACATGTCCCACTCAATATTAAAATTGACGTGTATCAGCATTTCTTAAAACAAATTCTCTGGACGCAAATCGGTCTGTTTCGTTTTCGATGCGCCACCTGTATATAACCCCCCACACACACCCTACACATAATCAGATTCAGACCGACATTGGATATAGGTTCCAGGGGCGCTAATTAGCGCTCATTGAAAGACATTTTCCGCAAGTCTTACCATCTATACATTTCTATTAGTGAATCTTCTTAATGAAAATTCACTAAAAGCACAATTTTTTGTATACGTTAAAAGGATAATACCTAATATAAAATCTGTTAAGCTCGTAGATGATGATGATGATGATATATTTGTAAATTATTGTTATTTTGTAACTGACCATTTATTTGTACATCAGATAAACTAATTATATTTATCTGATAAACTCGAATTGATGACAGGTAAATAATAATCCTATTTACCATTTATTGGGTACATCCGAAGCAGCTATGTTGATGAAACAAAATGAAATGATAGAATAGATTTAAGTAGTGCAACCCAAATTACAAAAAATGATTATTAAATTCAATATAAGTGTATTGGTTACAGTGTTAATTTATTTAATACAAGGTGTTTTGGTAAGTAATATCAATTGTTTCTGCAGGTAGATATTGGATAGTAGGAAATTAGGTTACCTGAATATTTTTTTTTAATTAAATTTTGGTGGCTCGAATCTGATTAACATTTCCAAAATTATTTAAGGCATGTTAAAATCGTAAAAACTGCGATAAGTGAAAAATTAATCAACCAGTTTTCACCAAATTGGTTGAGTTCCGTTCCTTTGTTAACAGCTTAGACTAGTTTCATTAGATAACTCAACTAGATCAGTTTTCCGGAAAGACCTAAACTTTATCTGGGAACTTTTTGTATGAATTGAGAAAATTATTTGAGTGAAATTAGAAACACAAGTTATCTTATACGTCTTTTCATTCTTTTGGTCTCCTACTTTTTGGATCATTTAAGCTATAATTGTTAAATGAAATATTTATTTAAACTAAAATGTAGAAATAAGTCTAGTCAATGATTAAATAATAAATGACTAGATAATTAAAGTGTATCAAAAGTATTTACCAGTTCATTTCGACTTAAAGCTATAATTTTATAGTTGCAGTAGCTAACTCAGAAAGCGAGTTTTATTATTTAGCTAAATTACAGTAAAAAATATCAATAAATTGATGTATTGGAATCTACCCCTTGGCAGGGGCGTAAAGTACCCTTAAAATTTCAATGGCACCCTATCCTAAGTTACACCTCATTTTAAAGCTTTCTCAATTCGGCTCACGACAACAGGTAGGTGGTAGTGGACTTTTCCTTTACGTAATAGTAAAGGATTTTTTTCACGCTCGAGGAGGTACCACCCCATACATCAAGGGGCCGGGCCGGTGAAGTCCCAACGGACATTTCGGGTTCTGGTGTATGAGTCGGTTTCCCTTATAAACAAAAATGATGATGGCTCCTCCTTGCACAAAAGATTCCGGAGATAAAATACCCCTCCATTCACATATCCGGGAGAGGGGTGTGCAGGGGGCGCCGACATCAAGATTTAACATATCCTTCTCGAATATATGTGGCCTAAATTCTAACCTGGACTCCGTAGACCATTTACTCCAGGCTAATAGGCCCCAACTCCTCTTATTCACCGAAACCCAAATAAGTGCCAGGCGTGTGCGCATACGTTCCGTAGCAATATACCCTGCACCAGACTCCCCAATTTAGAAGCTGGAAAAAAAGAGATACTTTGGATGAAACTCTCTCTCAGGGCTGCAATTAAATTCATCTGTTGCATTTACCGGTCACTTTCTGACAACAACTTTGTCCAACTCTTCGACTACCTTTCTGAGAAAACCGACAATCTAATTTCTGAATATCCTTCCTCCGAGGTCACCATTCTTGGTGACTTCAATGTCCATAATAAGGAATGGCTAGGATATTTAAAAACCGATCCACAAGGGAGAGCAGCGGAGGCCTTCGCAGTCAGCAATTCTTTAGCCAATATGGTTCAGCGACCTACTTACTTTCCTCGCATCCCAACACACAGCTCAAATCCCTTGGATCACCTTCTTACTGCAAAACCTGAATGCTATAAGATATCAGTCACCGCCCTACTTAGTCGCTCAGACCACGGCATGGTCACTGTTTTCTGCGCAATGCAACCTGAGATCATCACACCCACGTATCGTTTGGCACTACAACTCCGCGAACTGGGAGGAAATGCGGGTTTACTTTTCCACATTTCCAAGGGCGTCTGTCTGCTTCTCTCATCCTGACCCCTCTAATATCTCACAAAACGCCAGCGACATCATCCAAGCTGTCATGGAATTATTTATTCCACGTACACAGAAAACCTCTTCAGCCACTCAAAAGCCCTGGTTTTCTAAATCCTGTGACAAAGGCAGACTTTAAAAGGTCAAATCTCAGAAAACGCTTCTACACAATCCCAGTCAAGAAAACCGTCAAGCATTTAACGACACAAGAAAACGCTATGTCCGCAGTCTTTCTGAGGCAAAAAACTCGTTTAATAACCACATCAAAAACAAAGTCCTCTCAAGCTCCAATGGCAGCAAACCCTTCTGGACTCTTGCTAAATCTATGGGGAATAATTTCTGCAAGAGCACGTTCCCACCTCTTGTTTCAGGGGATGAAATTGTTTCCACCGCCCTAGGCAAGGCTGGACTTTTGCCTCGTTGTGCGCCGGCAATTCTACTCCAACCCACCTCCAAATGTTCAACTACCAGCAGTCCCCAATGTCGCGCATAAAATGACAGATATCATTTTCAAAACTAAAAAGGTACGAAAGATGCTCTCTTTTGTTAATACCAGGAAAGCCTCCGGCCTTGACGAGATCAGAGCAATTGTTCTCAAAAAATGCGCACCAGAACTTAATTCTGTCCTGACTCGTCTGTTTCAGACATCTTACAATAGAGGCATATTCTCTAGTAACTGGAAAACTGCTCGAGTACAGCCCGTCCCCAAGAGAGGATCCAAAGCGCTTCCTAGCAACTGCATGCCTATTTCTCTCCTTTCAGTCATCTCTAATGTGATGGAAAAGTATATAAACACCGTATTACTAAAATTTCTTGAAAAATACAGTCTAATTCACGACAGGCAGTATGGATTCCGTCAGCGCAGATTAACTGCCAACCTCCTTTCCTTTGTCACCCATTCTTGGAACAAGTCTATGGAACTACACTGTGAATCCCAGATTGTCGCTCTAGACATATCTAAAGCCTTCGACCAGGTCTGGCACGCAGCGCTGCTTAATAAACTACCGGACTATGGCCTTCCACCAAAACTATGTACCTGGACAGCAAACTTCCTCTCCAACCGGAGCATTTCTGTTGCTGTGGATGGCCATTCCTCTAAACTATATCCAATTAATGCAGGAGTTCTTCAAGGTTCAGCTTTAGCCCCTACATTATTTCCTATCCACATCAATGACCTCCTCTCTAGCACATCCAACCCAGTTTACAGTTACGCGGACGACAGCACCCTCCACTCAAATATACAATATTCTAAGCCTGTCTCTTTGGCCCAACTAGATGAGGATCGCAGACACATGGAGGGTTCTGCCTCCGTGGATCTCCAAAAAATATTAGACTGGGGAAGTAGAAATCTTGTACAATTCAACCCCACCAAATCTCAGTCTTGCTTTCTTTCTCATAAAAGATACACCAGCCCTAGAACCATCACAATGAACAACCAAGTTATTCAAAGTAATGAGTCCTTTTCACTTGTTGGCGTTTCTGTGGATCGAAATCTCAATTGGCACCAACATGTCACATCAATTGCAGAAGCGGCTGCTAAGAAATTAGGTTTCCTCTTCCGGGCTCGCAAATTCTTTTCACCAGATAATCTATATACCTTATATACTTCACAAATAAGGTCAAACCTCGAATACTGCTCCCACATCTGGAGTGCCGCTGCCGCTTCTACACTCGCTATCCTGGACTCCATTCAGAAGAGAGCTATACGTCTCATTGGTCACCCTACCCTCACCCAAAGGAAACGAAACTAATTTACTGTTTGCAGGAATAATTACCTATGTTATTCAAATTTTGTGCCAGTTTAAAAGATTTGTTAACCGAATATTTTGCAATGTAATTGTATTCTTTAATAAGTGAACTTGCTTTATTGCTGTTGTTGTTAATTACTTATTTTATTATTACAATTGTTGTTATGGTTATTATTGTTATAAGTTGATTGAGTTTTCATGTTAAATATTGATGGACATTTTAAAGACATAATCTGTTATTCTCATTATTTGTATTCATCTAAAGAACTTTTCGATCAAAACACCATAACATGGCTTTGCGTTTTTATTTATAGTTGTCATGAACGCATATAAATAATTTACTTTTTCTCCTGTCTGATGACGCCATCAAGCAGCGAAACTGGTGACAGAGAAGAAAACAGACCTTTGTGAAGTCAGAACCTCTACATCTGTATTTAATATGGAATGGTTTCACAAAGTAAAGGCAGCAACAATTAATAAATAAAACCATCCAATTTACTTTCCCAGTCGAAGTTTCCCATCATATATTTTTATTTGTTTTTAGAATGCAGGACAAATAATTGTTACATTACGTAATATGCATATAGAAAAAGTAAATCCTGAACTATGTCATCTAACAGCAGGAATAAAGTTTTATAATAGGACAACCAAACTTTCACATATGACAGTCTTGTTTAAAAAGGACATGAGCCAAGCAACAGTAAGTATTTGGTGGGTATGTATTTATAAAGAATTTGGACACCTCTCGTTTTCATTACAAAATCAAAATTTGGGTGTTAGGATGAGCACTGATAAAGACACTGGAGGACCCAGTTTACCACCACACAATTTTAATTTAGGTAAAATTTGGAGAATCCAATTTATCACAATAATTTTTTCAGACCTGACCATCGTTTGGCGAACAAAGTTAGCGTCATCACAAGGCTAACAAAATTAACGCCATCTGATAGCTTTCCATAAACTATTTCATGGAAAAAGCTGGCTTTATTAAAAAAATTCTGAACGCAGCAAGTGCGTTATAGTAGTGAATTTGCATAAGAATTGTACACTATTATCATACGGCGTATTACTAAAATTAATACTTTAAACCTACACAGACCTTGAAGATGGCTTTTAGAGGTCCTAGTACGCACACATTTGAAAAATTCTTTCGAAAGTGCTAGCATCGACATCTCTCTATTATCAAAAAACTTAAAGCGTTCCCAAAAAAACTGGTTTATTGGTAAACCTTATGGGTTAATAGCAAATTGAGATATTCAAATTTAAAGCAATTAATGAAAATTCGCTACCATAATGCACTTGCTGCGTCCCAAATTTCTTTTCTTAAAAGCATGCATTATATTTCGATGGAAAATGCAATAACACTAGGCGCGTTCGATTAAAAAAAAAAGAAAATTTGTATCACCAACGACTTACGGCCAGCCTATGATTGTAGAAATATTTTGTGACGATGTAGCTCAAGACACCCGATAATTAATGTATAAATTTTTTTTCGTATCTTGTCTAATAACGGATATATTGAGGTTTATTGATTTTTTACGAAAATTCGACAAAAATGATATACCATTAAACGATAAACTCTATATAATAGCTAACGGTACTGCCAAAACATCAGAGAAAGGGTATATTAAAATCAATTTTCTGGAAATATTTTAGTAAAAGGAAGGGCAATGACGGTTGAAGATAAGACTTCAGGCTTTGTAAAACATTCTTCTTGAGACATTTTCTTTTCAAAGCTCGTATTAGTTCCAGGTGCTTTGCCTAAATGTTGCCAATTTTGACATTTTTGTTCGCGACTTTGACGTTTCGAGGAAAACCCCAATTTATTTTTCTTTAATACCTATAACCTTTTTTTCTTTCAATCTACAGAGACAAATTTTGGTAACTTATTTACCCATAATAATATAAATGCGCGTACTAAATTTGGTGGCCCTTATTTGTTATTTCCGGAGAAATATTTTTTTTTGAAAGAAAACACCAAATTTTCCAGGAAAACCTAGGCCGATTTTCCTGGATAACGAACATCTCTAAGTCACTTAGAAAAGGAACGTACTCGCCAAATTGAATTAAAATCGGTTTATTATTTTTTGAGTATTCGGTGTGATACATATACATACATATATATATATATATATATATATATATATATATATATATATATATATATATATATATATATATATATATATATATATATATATATATATATATATATATATATATATATTGTAGTTGTGATGGAACAAGTGTGTGTGATATTAATCATATCTTTTTTAATTGTAAGAAACACATCCATGCATGTAACAATCTAATTAAAAAATGTCTTGATCAAGGAATTCCACTACCATTAAATATATCATATTTGTTGCATGTAGCGTTCTATGTTGAAAGAGAGATGATGCATATACTTTTGAACTTCATTAAATGTAATAAATTACATGAGGTAATTTAGCTCAACGTAAAAAGATATAAAATTTTGTTCTGTTTTTTATAGTAATTTTGTGGAAGAAATTGACATTATAGTTAATAGGCATATAATTATAGATTCCTTTTGTCTGTCCCTGTGTCTAACCCATCTTTACCGTGGTCCAGTCTAGTTTGTCTCAAATAAAGTCGCCTTGGTGGACCCCTAGGCGTGAAGTTTGTGATCCCATGTCTTTTTTCCTTATTTTTAATCCTAGTTTATAAGACTTAAATACATACACCTTACCCACAAAAACAAAATGTAAAGTATGATGGGCATAGTCTATCTTCGTAAATTATTATTGGTTTACATGAAGTAAGGGAAATTTAGGTGTTTGTTTGCTGAGCTTGGTAGACGATAGCATAGAGAATCCTTTTTGTTTTTTATTATAATGTAAAACATCATATTATAATAGGGAGCTGTAGCACTAGTTGTTGACCTGGAGTGACCGTGGCTAAAAGAGCTTTGCTCGAGGCCAAAACAAGTATAAAAATATATATATATATATATATATATATATATATATATATATATATATATATATATATATATATATATATATATATATATATAAACATACAAAAATTGATACTGACCTTAGATATGTGTTCTAGATGGTCTAATTGAAGTTTTTTTTTTTAATTCAGAAGTCGGGCTTCTTTTTTTTTAAAGAATATTCACTAAAAATCTTCTGTTTCACCACCTTTTGAGAAAAATGCCCGAAACTCAATTTTCTATGGAGTTAAAAAATTAATTTTGCTATATCTGTAGATATGACAAGTCTACTTAAAAGAAATTATTGTATTACAAGTTTCATTAAAGTTACAAAATATTTCCAGAAAGAAACTTAATTCATATTTAGAAAAGTAAAGTATTTGCCAAATTTTTTATATATATATATATATATATATATATATATATATATATATATATATATATATATATATATATATATATATATATATATATATATATATATACATAGATAAATTTTAAGGGACCTTGGTTTTGGGTTCTAGGATCCTAAATTCGAGCTCACCTGAAAAAAATTCATTGTTACTTTGTTGACGAAACGATCGTCAGGTCTGAAAAAGTTATGGTGATGAATTTGGTTCTCCAAATTATACTTATCAGTGCTCATAACAGGTTCCAATATTCACTCAGACAATTTTAATTTAGTCTTTGATGAAGCTAGCTTTCCTCTATGAAGTAGTCTATTCAAAAGCGAGGCCTTTGAATGGACTACTTTGAGTACTAAAATAATGAATGATAGATATTATATTAACTTTTATTCATGATTATAGTACTCCTGAAGATGCTTGGGATCTCAAGCGAAATATATCGAGTATTTAGTACAGAGTAACGTTCTTTAAAAGATAGCCTCCAAGTTTTGGTGGTAGTACCCTTGAAAACATAGATACCTACATACATACATATATATATATATATATATATATATATATATATATATATATATATATATATATATATATATATATATATATATATATAAATTGAAACAGACCTTTTAATTTGCCAAAAGTCCCGTCAATTATGGATGCTGCAAATTCTTTTTAATAACCACGACTTATTTGTGATTGTCATTTTATAAGCCAATTTCTTGCTTAAATTATTATTTTTATATTTTTAGGTTCACCTAATTGTGTACCAATGGAGAGACAATCAGTTCAAAAAATTTACACCCATTGAGGTTTACGGAAATCTTAATACTTTGATACAAACCAAGATATTTGATATTGAGAACACATGTCGCAATTTATGGAAACCACCATTAATTCCTCCTATTAAAACCAATGTAATGTCCTAAGTATATATTATTATTGTTACTATTATTAAGATTAGATGGATATACGGGGTATCTATTGTTATCTGATCATCTTTAATTCTAGATTGTTTGTAAATTGTTCAGCGCTGCGACCGCAATGGGTCTTTTGTACATGACTGTTTTTTTTATAATAGTCGCCACAACAGTTGAGACTTATCATGTAGTCTAATATCTTTAAGCGAGCTATTTCACCTATTTCCTGGGGAGTTAAGGTCACCCCTTCAATGTAACTGAGCCTTTTGCAGAACCGAGCCATGCAGGCGCTTAGCAAATGTTCTGTTCTTTCTGCTGCTTCACTGCGGTATCTGCAGTTTTCACCGTCTACCTGTTGATATGGTGATGAACCGTTTTGCCTGTCTTAAGCGTGGCGTTTTCCTCCAGTATGACAGCATTTGGTTCCTCTCCCAAGAATCAAGTTCATTTCTTACATCGATTTTTGTTAATCCACGATAGGATCTGGACCATAGAATGATGTAGCCCTTTTTGCTGCCATTTTTGCAACCTGCTACATCATTTCCTTCAATGGCTTGATGCCCACGTCAAAGTTACTTTGTTATTCGTGGCCACTTGCTTCAAGGATTGCTTGCAATTTTAATTTAATTCTAGGCTGGCAGTATTGATTTTCTTTATATTCTGGTCATCATCACAGTCTAAAGGCTATATTGGCTTGTTGTCAACCGTGACTCTTTGTTTACACAGCGCTTTTAATTTTTTAGTGAATTTTATTAAAAAATGGGGAAGTATATATATATATATATATATATATATATATATATATATATATATATATATATATATATATATATATATATATATATACAGTGTAAAACACACTTATGGAATAAAATTCATTATTCAGCAAAAAATAGTTTTTGTGGAAAACGCTGAGAAACGTGATGTTTAATTTCTCGAACATTATCTTATAATCATAGTTAAAAAAATTAAACTCCTACCAGTTTACCTCTACCACTTTATCCATTTTAAAAAATAGCAACCCTATATTTTTTAATCTCAATTCGATGGACCATATTTTTCTGAATGCGGAGATACCCCATATGTATGATCTAATATTACAGTTTTCAATACAGTGTGGAAATTTATTACCGGAATATTAAAACTAAACAGTTTACCCCGAAATCCAAATTTCGAAAATAAACTGAATAAAAACGCCCCTAATAAATGTTCAAAATGTTCTCCATTCACTTGCACACAGGGAAATAATCTACTCTGGAATTCTTCACTGACTCTTATCTTAAATTTATTATCTTGTCTTTTATCTAAAACGTACTTGGTATCATTAAAAGTCTGGGATTTTTATTTATAGATTCTATGAATGCTAAAATAAGAAAACCATATTATTCCAAAATTCCAGAAGAATATTTTTTGGGATGAATTTTTGGAAAATGTCACCTGGCATGGAGTTATTTATTCCACGTACACAGAAAACCTCTGCAGCCAGTCAAAAGCCCTAGTTCTCTAAATCCTATGACAAGGCCAGACTTGAAAACGTCAAAGCTCACAAAACGCTTCTAAACAATCCCAGTCAAGAAAACCGTCAAGCATTTAACGACGCAAGAAACCGCTATGTCCGTATTTTTTCTGAGACAAAAAACTCGTTTAATAACTATATCAAAAACAAAGTCCTCTCAAGCTCCAACGGTATCAAACCCTTATGGACTCTTGCTAAATCTATTGGGAATAATTCCTGCAAGAGCACGTTCCAAACCTCTTGTTTCAGGGGATGAAATTGTTTCTACCGCCCTGGGCAAAGATGAACTTTTTGCCTCGTTGTTCGCCTGCAATTCTACTCTCAACCCACCTCCAAATGTTCAACCACCAACAGTCCCCAATGTCGCGCATAAAATGACGGATATCATTTTCAAAACTAAAAAGGTACGAAAGATGCTCTGGTCTCTTAATACCAGGAAAGCCTCTGGCCTTGACGAGATCCCAGCAATTGTTCACAAAATGCGCACCAGAACTTGCTCCCGTTCTGACTCGTATGTTTTAGACATTTTACAATAGAGGCATATTCCCTAGTAACTGGAAAACTGCTCGAGTACAACCCGTCCCCAAGTAAGGATCCAAAGCGCTTCCTAGCAACTACAGGCCTATTTCTCTCCTTTCAGTCGTCTCTAAAGTGATGGAAAAGTATATACACATCGAATTACTCAAATTTCTTGAAAAACACAGTCTAATCCACGACAGGCAGTATGGATTCCGTCAGCGCAGATCAACTGCCGACCTCCTTTCCTTTGTCACCCATTCTTAGAACAAGTCTATAGAACTACACGGTGAATCCCAGATTGTCGCTTTAGACATATCCAAATCATTTGACCAAGTCTGGCACGCAGCACTGCTTAATAAACTTCCGGCCTCTGGCCTACCACCAAAACTCTGTACCTGGACAGCTAATTTCCTCTCCAACCGGAGCATTTCTGTTGTCGTGAATGGTCATTCCTCTAATTAATGCAAGAGTTCTTCAAGGTTCAGCTTTAGCCCCTACTTTGTTTCTCCTCCACATCAATGACCTCCTCTCTAGCACATCCAACCGAGTCCACAGTTACGCGGACGACAGCACCCTCCACTCAAATATACAATATTCTAAGCCTGTCTCTTTAGCCCAATTAGATGAGGATCGCAGACTCATGGAGGGTTCTGTCTCCGTGGATCTCCCAAAAATATTAGACTGGGGAAGTAGAAATCTTGTATAATTCAACCCCACCAAATCACAGTCTTGCTTTCTCTCTCATAAGAGATACACCAGCCCTAGACCCATCACAATGAACAACCAAGTTATTCAAAGTAATGAGTCCTTTTCACTTGTGGGCATTTCTGAGGATCGAAATCGCAATTGGCACCAACATGTCACATCAATTGCAGAAGCGACTGCTAAGAAATTAGGTTTCCTCTTCCGGACTCGCAAATATTTTTCACCAGCTAATCTCTCTACCTTATATACTTCACAAATAAGACCAAACCTCGAATACTGCTCCCATATTGGGGGTGCTGCTGCCGCTTATACACTCGCTATCCTAGACTCCATTCAGAAGAGAGCTATACGTCTCATCGGTGACCCTACCCTTACCCAAAGGATGCCACACCTTGCCCACCGACGTGCTGTTGGTGACCTCTCTCTCTCTCTCTCTCTCTCTTTTATAGATATCTGCACGGGCACTGCTCAGTGGAGCTTTCTTCCATAGTTCCTCCACCTGCTGCCCCCAACAGATCTACCAGAGGAACAGAGCGCATGCACCCTTTTACTGTTCAGGTCACCAGACATAAAACATCTTGTTATGCCCGCTCTTTTGTCCCGGGGACTTCCAAGTTGTGGAATTCCTTGCCGGCACATGTTTTTCCTTCTCCCCCGAACCTCCAAACCTTCAAGTCTAGAATTAACAAGTTGCCTCTTTCGTCCTTGTCGACACCCACGGTACGATAGTATTTAGGCTGGAAGCCCTCGTGGTGTGTTGTTGAAATAAATAAAAAATATGCTGTGCAGTACAAAAATAACCGCAAATACCCTTCCTGACTCCCCATTCCAGATTCACTAGCATTGAAATTGGACTTTTTTTTAAGATTTATAAGTGGCTGAATGAGTTCACCTCGAGGCCAGAATATACAAAAAGATTTCTAAGTGCATAAAATACATCCCCTAAATGTATCGCCAGCTTTTGGACTAACAGTGCTCCGACTTTTCGTTGAATTGAAAGATAAACGATTTTCGACCAACAACGAAGTAATATAATATGTCGTTGAGGAGTGCTTTGAAGACCAAGATGAATATCCTGCAAGAGATTGACTAAATACATTTTTTATTTAAAAAAAATGTTTTCTACTGTAGGTTCTCAATACCTCCTCCCACTAATTGTTGAATTTGTAGGTTACATATGTACAAGGAGGCTACGCTATAGATGGATGGCCAGTTTATGTGCCAGAAGGGCAATGGAAGATTGAATTGCACTTTTATCTTAATAATAAGGAGAATCCGATGGCCGTTCTTGTGGTAGAAGTAAATACGATAAAACCATTATCAAGGGGTTAACTAATAATATAAAAATATGCGATTTTGTAATACAGATAATTAAAATATATTTTAGTTTTTTTTTATAGCCATAAGTAAAGCGTAGAAGTGTCTAATCACTACGGCAGATTTGTAGTATTTTTTACGTAAGTATAATGATACATCGAAAAGAAGAAGTGTGGTTATGTGATTTTGTTATCAAATGGAATATTGCTATTTTCAAAGTGGTCTATACATTATAACATTTACTAGTATTGCATTAAAACTTAGATGCATGCGCCAGCTTTTGACAATTTTTAAAATTGAACCAAAGCTTCCACATTGCTGTGATAGTACAGGCAATAGAGGAGCCCGTTACTATTGTCCATAATGCACTAAACTACAGGAGTTATTTTTTTAAGGATAGGTTGAGAATGACGTACTGAATGTAAAAACACAAAATCCTTACAAATTAGGAGGTCGGAAGTGCCGTCATTTTGAGAAAAACCGTTTCGGCCTATAGCTCCGTAACCGTGCACTTTAGGCCAAAAATGGTAATGACCATTATTGTAGATAATTGCATTTATCATCTTTTTTGTTAAATAATTCTTTTTGTATCACTCACCGTTTATAACTTATACGACTATTAGCATTAATTTATTGACTTTTTTACCTATATATCGGTTAATAATTGTTTAAGAAATAAAATGCTTATAAATTAACTTTTCAACCGACAAATTTACTAAAACTTTTGCTGAAAACTTTTTTTTCTCAAATCAATATTTTCAAAGTTACAACGCGTTAAATGTTGCACTTTGCAATCGACAATTTTTCTGGAAACATTTTAGTAAAATGAAGCACAATGACAGTTGAAACTAGGACTTCAGGCTTTGTAAAACATCCGTCTTGAGACATTTTCTTTCCATAGCTTATATTAGTTTTAGGTTCTTTGCGTAAATATTGCCAATTTTGACGTTTTAAATCGTGACTTTGACGTTTTGGGGTTTTATTTTTCTATAAATGCCTATAACTTTTCCATCTTTTAACCTACAAAACTAGATTTTGGCAGGTAATTAACCTATTATGATATAAACCGGCGCACTAAATTTGGTTGCCCTTACTTTGTTATTTCCAGAGATCTGTTTTTTTTTAAAGAAAACAAAAAAATTTCCGAGAAAACCTGGGCCGATTTTTCTGGCTAACGAACTTACCAAGCCACTTGCAAAAGGAAGGTATTCACCAAATTTAATCAAAATCGGCCCATTATTTTTTGAGGTATCGTTGTGATATATATATATATATATATATATATATATATATATATATATATATATAGATATATATATATATATAATATATATATATATATATATATGTATATATATATATATATATATATATATATATATATATATATATATATATATATATATATATATATATATATATATATATATATATATATATTGTTTGGCCAATGTGTCTGGAGTGGTATATTGTATTTCAAGTAATAATTGTAGTTTAAGATACATTGGCCAAACAAGCAGAGTCCTTAAATATAGGTTAACACAGCACAAAAGTGACATACGTTTACAAAAAAGAACTTGCGCTCTGTCAGAACTAAATCTCGATACTGGCCACAATATACATTTTAGTAATGTTTCTATTTTACACTGTGAAACCGTAAGTAAAAAAAGAATGTTTTTTGAAGAATTTTACATTACTTTTGACGACAATTGAATTTGTTTTTTGTTTTTGTCTAGGATATATATATATATATACAATATATACAAATTCAATTAGACAATACTTAGCTTTATATGTCAGTTTGGCACTTTTCGACTTCACTCAAATTTATAAAAAGGTTTTTTTCATGTTTGTTATTGAATAATTAGTTTAGTAAAACTCACGTTATATGTTAGTATTCTAAACTTTTATATTTTTCCTATGTAAATTGTAAACTTTTTTCTTTCCATGTTGTAGCCTTGAGAATGGAATACATTTTTCCGAAAGCTCGGCATATAATAAAGAGTTTTATTTTGCAACTTACGGCTTTCCCAGAATTTTTTGATAAATATATATATATATATATATATATATATATATATATATATATATATATATATATATATATATATATATATATATATATATATATATATATATATATATATATATATAACATATAAAAATTGAATCTGACCTCGGATATGTGTTCTAGGGGGCATAATTAACGCACATTTGAAAAAAATTCAAAAGTCGGGGCCTCCTCAGTGAATTTTTTTTAAAGAAAATTTACTAATAGTAATTTGAGAAAAAAAAGTTCTAAGTAGAAGTTCTAGAAAATTTGTCGATTAAAAAGTTAAATATAGGCATTTTATTTTTAAACAATTATTAACTAAGATATAGGTAAAAAAGTCAATAAATGAATGCTAATAGTCCTATAAGTTGTAAACGGTGAGTGATACAAAAAAAAATAACAAAAAAGATGAGAAATGCAATTATCTACAATAAAGGTCATTACCATTTTTGGCCTAAAGTGCACGCTTGGGGAGATATGGGCCGTAACGGTTTTTCTCAAAATGGCGGCACTTCCGCCCTCTTAATTTGTAAGGATTTTGTGTTTTTACATTCAGTACGTCATTAAGAACCTATCTATAAACAATAACTCCTGTAGTTTAATGCAGAAACAAATTCTCTATTGCCTGTACCCTTCTCAGAACGACTTTTTTATGAAATCAATTTGGGGTCGACGACTGCAGTGAAGGAAAACGCTTCCTCTTTTTTCCCAAATAATCTCTAAAGTTCCACAATTCTATGAATTTATTACAAAACTTAAACTTGAAGAGGATTTATTATTATTGAAATTAAATAAGCACCCTATCATCTTCGGACCCAAGAGCCAACGGAACTCTAAATTAATCACTAATGTGTATTTTTTGTGTTATCACGGTATAAGTGACCACAAAAATATAAAATTTTATCAAAAAGTGTAATACTTTTTGAAAAAAAGGGTTATCATTGGGGAAGAAAGAGCTTGTTTTCTTTCCCCAATGTTACGCTAATTAGCGTTGGAGGAAGAATATTTTGAAGATGTGGACTGTATGTGGACTATATTTTTAACTCTAGGTGCATTGGATTCCAGAAATTTCAGTAATACACTTTTTTATATTTATATATGTAGTATTGCTACATATATACACTTTGAACTTAACATTTATTTACAATTTGCGGTTTTACACTTGATTTAATGGGTTATTCAGGAGACTTCACAATCTTATTAGCTACTTGCTATTGCATTTAACTGCGCGTATACTTTCTAATTTAGAAGAAAACACTGACTTTTCACTGTATCACTGTACGAATGGAATTTCTGTAGGAAGATTGGACCTTGAACTGAACTGGCTTAATCACACTAGCGATGTTTAAGTAGAAGATTGGGATCTTAGAAGTCCCAAAAAGTGATGAAGATGAGATTCGTTGCAGAACGGCACTGTATATTTGAACTGGCTTAAACACACGAGCGATGTTTAAGTGGAAGATTAGAAACTCAGGGTTTCAAAGAGCCAAGAAGATGAGATGTGTAGTAAAACTGACTTGTACCTTGCGAAAAGCTTGCTTTTATCGAGCTTTCGCGTAACGCTAGGTGACGGAGTTGATATAACATAATGTCAGTAATACAAAATGGCCAACTAGGTAGAAGCATTATTCCTAGTGAAGAAAATCCACTGGGTGCATCTAAAGACAGCTAAAGCTATTTACAATGATGGACTTAACGGTATATAAGTATTCTTTGTATGGCATTCTTCATGCGTAAACCCAATGCGATGCAGACGGCTAGAGGATAAAGATTACCAGCAAATTGGAAAGGATTGTGAAATCCAGAGATAACTAATTCCAGGTAGAAACTTAAAGGATAGTGCAACCGAATAAAAGTAAAGAGACAGGGGCGTACCAATTATGTTTCTCCAACAATCATATATGATACTTTGGGTGTGTACCAATATACAAATTAAGTCGTCAAAAATTTATTTTTATTGATAAAATTTTTTAAAACAATTTCTTTGAACAGAGCAACACAGGAACACCTTACACGATATATATTTTACATAAGTTAAGTTCCTACATTGTGGATAACGACACTCAGACCGTGAATTCTGAGCACTTTTCAGAAAGTCCGGCAAATGTTTGTTACCGTCTAACCCGTTTCTCTTGTGTGGCACAGGTTCAATACGTCTTTTCTTTTGAAGCGAGGGAACTTCTTCATCTGATATGTCACCTAAATTATATGCTTAATAGTCAATTTTATTACTTTGAAAAGTCAGTGATTTTGACAAGGAAAATTTAAAATCTAAATAATCCATAATTTCTTTTTTTGGTAAACGTTTATTACCGGCATCTTCTCGGTATTCCAGCCAGGCAACAGATGCCGCGAAGTTTATGAAATGAAATATTGAACGAATAGTGCATTTGTTTGTCGTATTTCTCATGGAGTATTTTCCAATAACTCTATCTAAAAGATCGACCCCACGCATGTTGGTGTGGTATTTTCTAACAATCAGCAGCTGCTTGACATCAATGTACTTACAATCCACTTTCGACCACCTTCGACATATTTCTTCTGTAACAACACCGCAAAATAAAGAGGTGGAATCTATAGGTCTAGAATCAAATCATTTTACTACAGTTACTTTTTAATCTTTTCTGACTAGTTGATTATGAGAACCTTTTCCTTTCTTCTTCAAAACATTATCTCTAACAAAATCTGCATCCTTAGGAAGTCTGTTTGCCACAATTGTTAGTTACGGGTTACGGGTTAATTTTTATAAAAGAAATTTTCGCAAAATTTCATAGATTTTTTTTTCTACTCGGGCAATAAAGCTGTTTGTCAATAATTATATCTTGGCAGGTGTGTAAATAGCTTGAAGAGGTTCGTTGGTCAGGAAAATGGGACCAGTTCTTTCTGGAACTTTTAAAGTTTATTTTCGTAAAATGATTCTACTTTTTGAAACAACAAAGCTATTTTAATGAAATACGGTAGATTGTTACTAATATATAGGTTATACTGCCAACCAAATGTCCTTCTTGTAAAAACAATACATATTTGCCATTAAAAACATTTAAACTAAAATTCGCTCTCATAACGCACTTGCTGCGTCAAGACATTGTAGTAAATTTTCTTTAAAAAATTCACCAATGAGGAGATCCCGACTTTTAAATTTTGAAAAAATTTCTTCAAATGTGTGTGTATGTGTGTATTACACCGATAACTCAAAAAATAATCGGCGATTTTGATTAAATTTTGTGTTTTCTTTCGAAAAAACTTATATCTCCGGAAATAACAAAGCAAGGGCACCTAAATTTAGTACGCGGGTTTATCTCACTATAGGTAAATTACGTACTAAAATTTAGCACTCTGAGTTAAAATACAACAACGTTATAGGCATTCAAAAAAAAAAAAATTGGAGTTTTACTCAAACGTCAAAGTCGCGATTTAAAACGTCAACATTGGGAACATTTACGCAAAAAAACTGAACCTAATACGGGCTATGGAAAGAAAATGTCTCAAGAAGAATATTTTGCAAACCCTGAAGTCTTAGCTTCAACTGTCATTGTCCTTCATTTTACTAAAATATTTCCAGCAAATTCATTTCAAATAGACCCTTTCTCTGATGCTTTGGCAGTTGTCTTAACTATAGAGTTTATCGTTAAATGGTATACAATTTTTGTCGAATTTTCGTAAAAAATCAATTAAGCTCAATATATCCGTTATTATACAAGATACGAAAAAAATTTGTATACATTAATTATAGGGTGTCTTGAGCTACATCTTAAAAAATATTTCTACAATCACAGGGTGGCCCATAAGTCCTTGGTGATACAAACTTTCTCTTTTTTTAATCGAACACGCCTTATGTTATTGCAGTTTTGCATTTTCCATCGAAATAAAATGCATGTTTGTA
This sequence comes from Tillus elongatus, assembly GCA_964006375.1. NCBI lineage: Eukaryota > Metazoa > Arthropoda > Insecta > Coleoptera > Cleridae > Tillus > Tillus elongatus. Next base: position 32,460,172 of record OZ023264.1, read on the forward strand.
AGGAAAGAAATTCTGGATGCAGCAAGTACATTATGGTAGCGAATTTTCATTAAATACTTCAAATTTGAATAGCTCAATTTGATATAAGGTTGACCAAGAAACCAGGTTTTTCGTTAACACTTAAGTTTACTGTCCGGAATTTTTGTACATTTTCAAACAATAAAGTTTTGATGAAACATGGCACATTGTTTCTACTATATAGGTTATACTGGTAACCAAATTTTATGCCTGCTTTCTTTGAAAAAAACACACATATTTGGTGTTAAAAACAATTTTATGAAAATTCACTACCATAACGCACTTGCTGCGTCCAGACTTTTTTATTTAATGCTCTGACGTTGGATTTTGTAAAGTAAGTGTTAACTAATTTAAAGCTAATATTCCCATTATATAATTTTTAAACATGACAATTCATAAAGAGGTTTTGGTAACAACTTTGCAATAAGTATCCACAGTAACAAAAAAGCTGTTCATCGTGACCTCTCTATTAGCGAATTTTTCTTAATGAAAATTCTCTAATAGAGGTCAAAATTCCTTTTAATTAAAGACAAACGCATCTTTGCTTATAAAGCTGATTAAGAACTTTTATTTCATTTACTTCACTTTAGCTTACGACAAGACAAATATTGGAAGACAAACAACATAAATAAATTTATTCCATTAAGCTTAAGTGCAATAACGTACATTTGCAATAATAGAGAAAAACTGCCATAGTTTGCAATAATCATCAGACAAACTAAGGACTTATTATAACTGGGTTAATAAACTTATGTATGTACAGCGTGGCATCTTTGTACTTAACAGCTTTACCGGAAAACTATTTATTTTTCGTAGAACAATTTTTCTATCTTCAAAAACAACAAAGCTGTGGCAATCAAATTTGTTATGCAGGTTTATATTATGAAAAGTATACTATACCAAAATTTTGATCTCTAACTGAAAAGAAAAAAAAGTTATAGGCATTTAAAGAAAAATATTTTAGGTGTCACTGATGACTAGAGAAACGCACAAAATCAAAATATTTCGTGTGAACAACAAAATCTATTGTATATTATACACAAAAATTAAGTTTTTCGGCGCAAATAGGTCAAAAGGCCAAGAAATAGAAGAAAAATTACATCAAAATATTATAGTCAAATCAAAGTCGCGATTTAAACGTTAAAATTTGCAGTTTTCGGACAAAGAACCTGAACCGATTACGAGTTACGTAAAAGAAATTACGTAAAAAAGTGCTTTTTTTCAATAAAGCCTCAAGTTTCCGCTTCAACCATCACTGACCTTAATTTTTAGTGAATTTTCTTTGAATTTTAAAAAAAATTCTTCAAATGACCGCGAACTGGGCCCCCTAGAACTCATATCAAGGGCCAGTTTCAATTTATATATATATATATATATATATATATATATATATATATATATATATATATATATATATATATATATATATATATATATATATATATATATATATATATATATATATATATATATATATATATATATATATATATATATATATATATATATATATATTTATTTAAATTTGTATTCTGTGTAAATTTTAAAACAACGAACCAATGTATTACGGGATATAGCTGCTAGTAGACACACGTAGAGCATAGATCAGTGGCCTAAGTCGCTTTACATCGGATAATCAAATTCAATTGACTCCGACATGACGAGTTCGAATCCTAAGGCTAGATGTATTCTCCCCACAATTAGAACCGTAGACCGGTTTCGTATTAATTAGAGCCCTGCAGTACGGCATACTAATTATAGCGAAAATATACCTATAAAGTAAAATTGCTATGGTAGCCAGCCTTCCAACACTAAGTGAGTGGTGAGACACGAAGCAACGTGCCGCCACCTAGTTGCGGAACCAAGTAGTATGTTGTCAGGCCAGCTCCAAATAATACAAAGTGTTAAAAAATAGAGACTGTATACAACCGACTAACAATTTTGTAAATTGTCAGCCCTGGCTCATTTCTACCCTAATATAGGAACAAAATATGTAAGGCTATATGTATTCTCGCCACAATTAGAACCGTAGACCGGTTTCGCTTTAATTAGACTTTTTCAGTACAGCATAATTGTAGCGAAAATACACCTATAAAGTAAAACGGCTATGGTAGCCAGCCTTTTAACACTAAGTGAGTAGTTAGTGACTTTACTTTTTACATTTTTTTAGTCTCATTTCACTTTACCGTTTGCTTTAATCTCAACCAATAAAAAAAAAGTAAAGTAAACGCACAATTGGACATTCGAAGCAATAATTGGCGAGTTGCATCGCTACTTGAGCTCTGCCTTGTTGTCGTTTCCCGGGATACTACTTATTTGGAAAATTGAAACGTCAATTTTATTTGTCACGAACGGCAAGTTTCTGTATTTAAAAATGTTAACAACATAACAAAAATTGTTTATTGTGCAGTGCTATGGTTTGGGTGAAAAACATTCTTATCAGGGAGTGACAAGAAAATTCCTTGAACGCTGGCCAAATTATTCTGTTTCCGCTACTGGTGTAAAAAAAGTTGTTACAAAATGTATGCGTACTGCGAGTGTTTTAAATGTTAAGAAGACAAAATTCGACCTAAATGAAGAAGACAATTCTGCAGCTGCATTAGTTAGGCGTTTTCCGAAATTATGATTAAGAAGAAGGGCATTAGAAATTGGCAATATTAGCAAATCGCATTTGCAACTAATTTATCGTACTAACAAGGTGAAACCTTTCAAAGCAAAACTTATACACCATTTGGAAGAAAATGACGAGTCAAAACGATTAGATTTTTGTTTATGGTAGGGCGAGCAATATCTACAAAATCACAATTTTGGCAGAAGTATTATTTTTTCGGATGAATCCACTTTCACTACTAATGGGGTGGTAAATTCCCAAAATGCACGGCATTGATTTATGGAGAATCCAAATTATAGAGGTAATTGCAGAAGAGAATGCCATAAAAAAATTAATGTGTGGTGTGCTGTTTCTTACACTGGGATAAATGGGACATATTTTTTTGAGCGGAATATGAACGAGTGCAGTTATCTGGAAATACTGGAAAATATTCTTTAAGACCATTTGCATAACATGTCACTAGAAGATAGACAAACAGCATACTTTCAGCATGACGGCCACCCAGCACATGCAAAGGAATCGTTCGAGAATGGTTAGCTCGCGAATTTCCTGGGCGGTGGATTGGTCGATATGGGCCAATACCTTGGCCTCCCAGAAGTCCCGATCTTACCTTAATGGACTTTTATTTATGGGGCTATCTCAAACAGAAAGTCTACACGGTTCCATTAAACAATCTTGATTTGTTGAAACTGAGGTTGAGAGAGGCAATTGAGGGTATTCCAATTCAACATATTCAAAATGCCTACAAAGCATTTACTAAACAGGCTGAGTTATGTGTATCGGTTGGTGGCAGCACATTTGAATAATTTCCTTATTTCTCGTTGTTCGTTTTGATTTTTGTTAGCAATAAGCGGTTTGTATTTTACTAATAAATTATTATTTACCATTGCATGGTTACTTACTTTCCGCACCTGCGTTCAGAAAACCACAGGTAAAAAGCTTCATGTTGATAGGAAAAAAATGTTAATAATTTACTTGAAAATTCAAAGTAGGCTGATCTGGCTGAAAATTGAGAGCCTGTCATAAATGTTAATTCTAAACAAGATTTTTCAATAAGTTTGCGGTATCTTTATAAACGAAGGTAGTTTACTCTAAACACATTTGATTTAACCAGTTATAAACCACCTTGTATATTAATTGATTTGGTTCATTTCCTCAACAACTTAGTTAAAGATAAAGCAGGAGCGATTCCCAGAATATCATAATCTAATTAAAAAATTTTTTGTCACTTACACCTTACCCACACTCAATCCGTGGACACACACTGTGTATATATATATATATATATATATATATATATATATATATATATATATATATATATATACATATATACTAAAAAAGTTGCGTTAAAATGGAGTTAATTTGATATTGTAATATTGCTAAAAGACATCAAATACGAAATTACAGTTCGACAACGTTGAATGCAATCTGGATTGTTTAACTGTCATGTAGGTACAATTTAACTGAAACTGTAATTCACTTTCATTGACAAAAAAATATATCAAACGGGTAGTCTTAATTATATTAAACAAATGTATATAGAAATGGTTTATAATACAAAATAACACCACCATGAGGTGTTGGGCACGGCAAAGATCGTTACCCTTCTCACAGAAAGAAAGGGCTTCCACAAAATTTCTAGGATCGTGAGGTGAAGCTGCTACCTAGCGTCGGTAAAATAAAATACACAAACACCAGTTTTTTAAAGGGTCCGTGTTCATTTTTTTCTAATTTTACTTATATTTTCGGCCTGTTATAATAGACGATCTTAAGCATAATACCAGTATTTTAGTGAAATGTACTTACATGTTGCAATTCTTGCAGAAAACACTATGATTTACACATTAGACACACCACAAGTTTAGCCCACCGAAATAACAAAACCCTGGATATATCTACCCTAAAAGTATTTAAATAATAAACAATACACGAGCAGCATAGTATACACAAGTCGCAATCCGAATATAAACTGAGTGAATATCATCCAAATAAGTGATAAAAGATTGTGAATCATATATAAAAGCTTTCTTACACTATACGTAATATTCCGATAGCAAATTTAAAAGATAATGTAAAAAACTAGCAAAGAAAACATAAATACATCTTCATGTAGTTTTTAACCGACTTCAAAAATCCTGGACGAAGCAAGTGCGTTATGGTAGTGAATTTTCATAGAAATGCCGTGGCACAAAATATCTTATTATAACCTTTTTTCTTGTAATATAGAAATCTAAATTGGTGTATAGTTTACTTTTTATATTGTTAACCTACCTACCAAATTTGGTTATCATAGCTTTTTTTATTTTTTGAGAATTTTTTTTCGAATGAAAACTCAAAATGTTCTCGGAAAACCTCGTCCGATTTCCCTGACTAACGAACTTATCCAATCCATTTACAAAAGGAAGGTATATGCCAAATTTTATCAAAATCGGCAGATTAGTTTTTGAGGTATCGGTGTGATACATTTTTTTAAAATTCAAAAGTCGAGATCTCCCAATTAGTGAATTTTTTCTACGAAAATTCACTAAAAAAGGAGGGGGTTCTCAATTCGACTGTCTTTATTTATGTGTGTTACCTCATAACTTTTTTCTAGGTGAACCGATTTTGATGATTCTTCTTTTTAGTGAATTTTCTTTAGAAAAATCACTAATGAAGAGATCCGACTTTTGAATTTTGATATAATTTTTTCAAATAACCGCGAACTAGGCCCCCTAGAAGCATGTATCACACCGATAACTCAAAAAATAATAGACAGATTTTTACAAAATTTGGCAGGTACCTTCCTTTTATTAGTAGCTTGGATAACTTCGTTAGCCAGGAAAACCGAGCTGGGTTTTCCGGGAAAATTTTGAGTTTTCTTTTGAAGAAAATCATATCTCTGGAAATAACAAACCTGTGGCAATAACATTTGGTAAGCTGGCTTACATTGTAAAAACCAAGTTGTGTACCAAAATTTACGTCTCTAAGGTGTAAGAAAAAAAAGTTTGAGGCATTTAATTAAGCAAAATTTTAGTGGCCAGAGAAGACGCAAACCAAAATATTAGATGTGTTAAAATAAAATCTATTAAATATTACAGTTTATCTTTTCATGCCAAAAAAATGTCAAGAAGTACCAGAAAAATTACTTTGAAAATTTTATAATTTTTCTTCTGTAAATGTCAAACTGGAGATTTTGAACGCGAAAATTGGTGTAACTATTGTGTTTTGTTAATCGTAAATATTGCATAAACTGTATATTAAAATGTTCCAGTCTGTCGGTATGTCGGCATGTAAGTCTGTCTGTTAATAGGCGCAATAACTTTTGAACGAATCGAGATATCATCTCCAAATTTGGTATCCAGTTAGCACCCGACAAGGGAACGCTTCCAATTTTTTTGGGTAAGATCGCTTTAGGGGGTAGGGGATAAATAAGGGGTGATTTGGTGAAAATTGACATTTTTTCAATAAAACTCCAGTGACAAAACGTTTGAAAAGTTAATGGGTACAGAAAGACAAATATTTTCTTTGTGGTCAAGTCATGGGCCCTAAATTCTTTTCATGAGAATGTCTTTCTGAAGAGATTAAATTACCACAGCTATCTGGAAGGTAGCTGAAAGAAGTAGTGAGAAACTCTTATGGATACACTCAACCCCACACTGCAGTGTGTGGAAATTAACGTAGTGTGGGACGCGCACCCACTAAACTCCCCTCCCTGGAGTACCGGACTTTGGTCGGTCCATACCTCCGTCGGAATAACTTCACACACGACGTTGGGATTTTGAATGTTGTTTGCCGCAGGTGCGTTATCAGGTCAGGAGAGGCTTTGGACGCTTATGCATTAGTGGAAGTTGCTCATCGTAAGCGGTGGCACTACGGAGAAGTGGGTGAGAAGAGGCTTTGGCTGAGTGGTGGATAGTTGAGTTATAAACTCAAGTATTGAGTGAATTTTCAGATCAGAGTGATAAGTACACTTGGAGAACCAAAATCACCACAACATATACATTTCAGAGACCTTACGATCGTTTCGTTGACCATGTCAACATCTTCAGAAAAAGAAAAATTCTAAAAATAAACTACTAGTTACCGTGTATTTATATCGCGTCTAGGTAAACGAAGTGGTCCGAAGTTAAATTGTCGTCGAAGACCCATCGTTTGTTTATTATGTAGTGAAACTATGAGGTCGAAGAGCTGCTTTAATCTTCTGGTCGACAAATTTATGAGCCCTTATCTAATATATAATAGGCTTAAAAGGAAGGGTACCGAGTTATTTAGGGAATCTGCACGTTCCCTTTCGATCTAGAAATTTACTATGTGGATATTAGAGAAAGCCGACAACCACATCTGGCGAGATAAATAAAATCACCTGCGCTCATCTTTTTTATATATAGAAAACTAAACCCGAGTGTTTGGCTCACATTGTTAACTCTAACAAAGGATAAATAATATAACTAAACTACTACATAAAATATATTTATATTGATTTTAATTTTTCGTAAACAGTATTTATATTGACTTCATAAATACATCAAAAACGAAAGGGTCTTTAAGTCGAGACAAGCGTAGAGATTAGTATATGTATAGACCGGCAGAGTTATTGACAGTAATTTATTATTAGTCAATAACTCTGCCGGTCTTTTCTCAGGTTGCCGGGATTAGTAAATAAAACACAGTGTTCTCCCGGTACAGCGAGCTGTTGGTGTGTAGTGGGGGTTGGTTTTGTGATGGTGAATTCGGTGTTTATGCGTGTGCTTGTTTGTGTGGGTGTGCTCGCGCATGTGGGAAGGTGTTAGATCCTGATATGATAGATCATAGGATGCTTTATTTTGTATGGGTAATTTTTAGGGGTTATTTCTACGTGCTTAGTTGTCTGTAGCTGTTTTATAGTGAAGGTTTAAAATTTGGGTGCTGCGTTTCTAATTAATTTTCTTATTTTGAGAGTGTCTGATAAGTACAATTGGGGAACCCAAATCACTAAAATACATGTTCTTAAAGACCTGGCGATCGTTTCACTAACAAGAATAGCATCATCAGAGGACGAAATGAAATGAAATTCAGAATTTTTCACCCTCTGATGACGCTAACCTTGAAACGATCGTCAGGTCTCTAAAAAGATGTGTGGTGGTGATTTGGGTTATCCAAGTGTACTTATAAGTGCTCATTACAGGCTCCAATCTTCACTTAATGTAACTAACTATTTGCAAAATCCCTGTACTACTGATTAGGACGGTTATTGTTTCCACAAAAGCTGTAACAGCAACAGGATGCTTTCTCTAAGCCTCGATGTAGCTGCGTGGTCTAATTTTTATAGCAACAGGTGGCTGATTAAATATTTAGGATCCACACGAAGATCGTTCGGAAAGCTTCTGGCATACCAATTGTTTTTTTTTTTGTTGACTTTTTTCAATATAATACATATTTGTACTTGGCGTCACTATGTAAACTTTATCGATATAATACAAAATGTCTTTGTTTTGAAAATCTGTCTTTTTTTAGTGAATTTTCTTAAAAAAAATCACTAATGAGGAGATTGAAAAACTTCCTTTAAATGAGCACTAATTAGGCTCCCGAGAACACATATCCGGGGTCAGTTTGAATATATATATATATATATATATATATATATATATATATATATATATATATCTATATATATATATATATATATATATATATATATATATATATATATATATATATATATATATATATATATATATATATATATATATATATATGTATCACACCGATAACTCAAAAAATATGAATATAGTAAGTACCTTCCTTTTGCTAGTGGCTTGGATACGTTCGTTAGCCAGGAAAATCTGCTCAGTTGAAATAGATTAAACAATGATGTGTTTTAATTTGACAGACGGATTCCCACGATCAGTATCATTTCTGAGCTGACCTTAAATGTATGGAATTTTGACCACGAAATTATAATGCATGTGCGTTATGGTAGCGAATTTTTGTTGAAAGCCTCAAATTTGAATAGCTCAATTTGCTATTAACCTATAAGGTTCGTTCTGCTGCTTTAGTGGCGCTTTTACCTTTCTCGTATTTAAGTTTAACAATTAATAACATTTCCGCAATAAAATACATAATTTTACAAAAATGGAGGGCACTTACCAGCACAGCAAAAATCAATATGTTTTTGTCAATTTGTCAATTTGACTTCTTTTTTATCGTTAGTTCCGCTTGGCAGGTCTGGGAACCTAGATACCTAAGTCTTTGGTTTTAGAAAACCTATTATCTACAGCCCAATTTCTAGTTTAGCAACTAATACAACACTTTCAAAGGCGTTTTCTCAAAAACTACTAACCGATTTTCAGAAAGGGATACTTTTCAAAAAGATAATTTGTTAAACTTCAAAATGAGATGTCACTCAATACCTATTTCAGTTTGAGATGTTATAGATGAACTTCTCTCCTGTTAGAGTGGTGAACTAAGTGTTTGAAAATACCTGCAAAACGTTTCCTGTCGAAATAAAAATTGACGTGTGCCAGCAATTTTTTTAAATAACAGAAAAAAAATGGATGTTTTATTTTCTCTGCGCCATTCTATATATATATATATATATATATATATATATATATATATATATATATATATATATATATATATATATATATATATATATATATATATATATATATATATATATATATATATATATATAAACGTATAAACTCTGAAACTGACGTCGGATGTGGGTTCTAGGCTCTAAATCACGCTCATTTCAAAAACGTTTTCGAAAGTTACAGGCAATTTTCTTTACGAAATTTCGCTAAAATTGCGTCGGTTCGTCGGCCTGCAAGTCGGTCTATCTGTTAGGATAACTTTTGAAGGGATTGAGCTATCCACTTCAAATGTTGTACACAGGTAGCAGGTCACCAACGAACGATTTCTTTTGTTTTTGAGCAAAATCGATGTAGGAAAACGGTATATATATATATATATATATATATATATATATATATATATATATATATATATATATATATATATATATATATATATATGTCTTTAGAATGCTGCAATACACTGTAATCACTTTTAAATATACACTTGATTTGTTTACTGTACTTTTTGTGATTTTTTATGATAAGATACGTCGATGATATATTAGTGATATAGGACAATCAAAAAACCAACAGAGACAATATCCTCGAAAAAATAAACCAAATCAACAACAACATAAAATTTACAATAAAGAATCAAACAACACCATAAACTTGAGAGACTTAACACTAATCAGAAAATAAAACCATATTGAATTCAAAATATACAGAAACCCTACACAAACAGACATCATTATACCTAAACACTCATTACACTCACACACACACACACACACACACACACACACACACACACACACACACACACACACACACACACACACACACACACACAAAAAGGCCGCATACAGATACTTGATAAACAGAATGCTAAATATGCCACTTCATAATAACGAACGAGAAAAGTAATACAACATCATAATACAAATTGCACAAAGAAATGGATACAACAAGAAAACATTAGAAAAACTAGTAAACGAAATCAAAAACAAACAAATTAACCAAACCGAAAACAAAACATAAGAAACAAACACAAAATACACAACATTTACTTATAACTACCACATCAAAAAAATAATACAAACACTCAAACAATATGACTTAAAAATAAGCTACAAAACGAATAACAAAATAATAAACAAAATAAATAAAAAACAAGAACACAACCCAGATGAATTAAACGGGATATATCAAATAGAATGTAACACATGCAATAAAAAATATATACGAGTGACAAAAAAATCAATAGTAACAATATTCAACGAACATATAACAGCATTAGATAAAATCCACATACCTAGCTACAAATCAAACGTCGCTACACATATTCACGTAAAACATCAAAAACCAGATATCGACCAATTGCAACTAATAAAACATTATAAAGACCACAAAAAAATGGAAAGCTGGGAATATTACCACATTCAACAAACACAATAAAATACTAAGTGAGTGGTGGACGTGCCGCCACCTAGTTGCGGAACCAAGTAGTATGTTGTCACTCCAGCTCCAAATAACACAAAGTGTTAAAAAATAGAGACTGTATACAACTAACAATTTAGAAAATTGTCAGCCCTGGCCCATTTCTACCACAATATAGGGACAAAGTATGTAAGGCTAGATGCATTCTCGCAACAATTAGAACCGTAGACCGGTTTCGCTCTCATTAGAGCTCTTCAGTACGGCATACTAATTGTAGCAAAAATGCACCAAAAATAATACGGCTATAGTATTACCAGCCTTAAAATACTAATGAGAGCGAAACCGGTCTACGGTTCTAATTGTTGCGAGAATGCATCTAGTCTTACATACTTTGTCCCTATATTGGGGTAGAAATGGGCCAGGGCTGACAATTTTCTAAATTGTTAGTTAGTTGTATACAGTCTCTATTTTTTAACACTTTGTGTTATTTAGAGCTGGCGTGACAACATACTACTTGGTTCCGCAACTAGGTAGCGGCACGTCCACCACTCACTTAGTATTTTAAGGCTGACTATACTATAGCCGTATTACTTTTGGTGCATTTTTGCTACAATTAATATTGCTTAATTGAAATTTGCACTTTAACATTGAAAATTGAGTATTGGGCGGTGAGGGAAGGTGGGTGTTAAATATTAAATTTCTTTGTAATCAAATAATCGAGCCCAAATTATAGATTTCATTTATTAATGTCTTTGTGAGGAGAGTAGATTATCACAGGGATTTCAAGTTATGATTCAATTTGCAGTACTATTTTAATAGCACCGATAATACATAAACATATGGAAATTGAAATTGAAACTGGGTATGGGTCTAAATTCAAGCTAATTTGAAGACACATTTTGATTGAAAGTCTTCACATCACAATGTTATTGATGAAATTTCTCTGCGAAAATTAGGAAAACCCAAAAAGCACAATAAAATTCTACTGGGTAGTGAATCTGAGGCTTAATTTCAAAACAACTAACTTAAAATTGGTGAGGACCTTGGAGGTCGCGAGTGAGGCAGGCTGCGAGCGCGCGTCATGTAGTTGTTCTGCAGGTGCAGTCACCTGTTAGATCCAAGCAGCGTCGAGCACTCTGCAGTGTGTGTCGTTGGCTTACTTAGGCCATGCACTACAGAGAGTGCAGAGTGCAGTGTGCATTCCCCGCCAGAAGTTTTTTTTGAGCCCGAGAGTTGCAAAGCAAAGGCCGGTCGCGATGGTCTCGTAAAAGCACATCAGTCGATGGGTGACCACAGTTGCGAGCTCGGTGAACGCAGGGACTGCCTGCCTCTGCCTGATTGTGCTGCTGCTGCTGAAGCTAGACAGCCGTGAGTGTGTAACACACATGCCCTCTTCGATAACTTGGTGATTCCTGCTGCTGCATCTCACACTTCCTTCTAGAGTCTAGCAGGAGACTCGTCACTGTTGGCTAGTTGTTAGCTGAGAGACTTAGCGATATCTTAGTGGTGTGTGGTAGAAAACTGTAAGCACTCACGTGATGTATGCTTGAGTGTGCGGACTGCTAGTTGACTGATATAGATACTTTATTGACAGTTGAAGGTGCAAGGCGATTTAAATAGGGAAACAAAGGACGACAGATCGCGCTTGTTTTCGGTAAGTGGCCAACTGAGTTTTGTCATTTCTTATTTGACTCGTACAGGTGTTTGGACTGTTGATGGAGCGTTTTATGGTTACCGGTCTTTTTGTAAACATTGAGCTTTTCTCTGTCTTTTTCTGCCATTGATGTTATTTAGTCTTTTATAACAGCAAAGGGATAATATATAAGTATTCTTAGCCTAAATAAAAACATTTTTGAATTGAAATATGATAGTATCTATTATTGACAGTATTCGTTAACACAGTTTTCGTTTTTATTAAAAGTTTTAGTTACTATTCTTATTATTACTTTTAAACATTATGATTAGTATTGGTTATGAGATCAACAACTCAAAATCTAGGGGTTGTAGGATTGCATATAATTACTTAAAAATTAAAATTTCATTTTATTGTAGTCATTGCAAATTTGTGGTCAATTGTAGTCAAATTGGTAAAATATGCTTTTATCCATTACGATTATATTTTCTTCTTAATTTTTGAAAATGCTTGTAAAGAAATTTGCTAGTATTCAAGCAGATCGAGACTTTTGAAACTTTATATGTTTATATATATATATATATATATATATATATATATATATATATATATATATATATATATATATATATATATATATATATATATATATATATATATATATATATATATAGGGTGATTCGTAACGCAAAATTCAAGTCCATAAATTTTATAGAAAATGACATTCTGTGCCTTTTTCACATCTTGTTAATTTTGCGAAAAATGACGTGTTTTTGAGAAATATGAGATTTTAAGATTTAAGATCAAAACAAAATTATGACCCTTGAAGACTTTATTAAAGACATGAAGGTCCCCTTGATAATTTTTTATGAAAAAGACAAAATATAAGTCATTTTTCAATACCATTAGTGTCTTTTATTGTTTTTTTATTAATTACTTTTTATATCTTTTTATCTATTACTTTTTATTTGCGTTTGTTAAATTTCAGATATGTTAATGTTTAATAGTCTTCAAGGGACATAATTTTGTTTTGATCTCAACTCTAAAATTCTTATTTTTCTCAGAAAAGGGTGATTTGTTGAAAAATTGACAAGGAAAAAAAAAGGTACAAAATTTAATTTTCCCGAAAACTGGCGGACTTCAATTTGTAGTTAAGTTAGGTTTAAAAAAAACCTTGTCATTTAAAGGGTGACCCACCCATCCCTTTTTGAGTTTATACCCACTTCAAATTTTTGTCAAATAACAACGTTGCCAAAACAAAACAATTTACCAAATTTGGTTGTTTTATGTTGGGGCATTGCTGCAATACAGCTGTTTCTTGTAATTATTAAAGAATCTTCCGAGATAAATATCTCACCAGCCATGAGAGTCAGAAAATAAAATTATATAAAAAATCGGCATATTTTGAGGTCCTTGAGGCATACATTCTGTGTCCATTGCGTTACGAATCACCCTGTATATATAAGAGCTCTGGTTAATATAACATTTTGGTCTGGTGCGATTCTTTGGCAAGTTTTTAGACTCTAGTGAGACCAAACTTCTGTTTAAAAGCTTATAACTTTCTTTCTATTAACAAACATATACCACACGTTATCTAGAAATCATACTATATATATATATATATATATATATATATATATATATATATATATATATATATATATATATAAGTGTGCCAATTAAAACTTCCCATCTGGAAATATTGGAATGAGAAAAGAAAGTAAGAAAAGCCGCGACACGTCGACATTGTTTTCAAGGTGGATACATGATGGTGTAAATTTTGGTGTCTTACAACTACCCCTTAGGCAATGTTCTAAAGTAACTTTATTATATGGCACCTTTTGGTGAGTGCCACCTCATTTTAAAGCTTTCTCAATTCTGCTCACGACAGCATAAGCCTTTTTTATTTCTGGTTTGCATATGGCAATAAAAACATTAATTAAAGAATAAGAGAGAATATCAATGAATGAATGACTAATCACTGAATAGGATGCAGAGGTTCAATTGAGTGGCCTCCCAGATCGACAGATTTAACACCCTTAGACTTTTTTCTATGGGGACACTTGAAGTTGAAAATTTATGCAACACGACCAAACTCACTTAAGGAGCTTCGTCGGCGAATTGTCGAAGAATGTCGTCACATAACGCCCGAAATGCTTTGAAATGTTCGTTCCGAAGTGGAGCAAAGATTGTATTATTGCATGAAGTGGAGGGAAAACAATTTGAGCATTTAACAAAATAACATTATTTCATTCATTTATATTTTATCTTATTCTTTAATTGATGATTTTATTATCAAAATTTTGAAAGTCGTATTTTGTGAGCAGAATTGAGAAAGCTTTAAAATTAGGTGTCACTCAACGTAGACTGCCGTTTAAAAGTTAAGGGTACTTTAGAGGTAGGTTTTATGTGTCCCCTTAAAAACAAAGTCGACATGTCTCAGCTTTTTTCTTTATTTTTTTAATTACGATGTTTTCCAAGTGGAAAGTTTTAATTGGCACATCTGTATATATATATATATATATATATATATATATATATATATATATATATATATATATATATATATATATATATATATATATATATATTCCTGAAATTTTGGTTTTTCTTTTGCGGAATTTTTGTATCTTTATAAATAAAAAACCTATTGTAACCAAACATGTTACGCAAGTTGCTATCACGTAACGTGTGGTATATATCAGTTAAAAGAAAAACAGTTGTAGGATTGTTTGTCGCAATGGAGTGTGGAAAATTCGTTTAAAAGAGCACAAGACCAAAATATTGTATGTGTTTAACGAACGAAACCTATTAAATATCACACATGAAAATTTAGTTTTTTTGGTGTAAAACGGTCAACAATTACCAATATAAAATACTTGGAAAATTTTTTGGTATTTCTTCTAAAATTATCAATTTGAAAGTAGAAATTGGTGATTTTTAAACAAATAATCTGAAATGAATGCAGACTATGAACAAGCGATATTGCAAGAAGTTTGTTTAACAAGGTCTGAAATATCTGTTTCAATAGTTTTCTTCATTTAAATAAAATGTTTGCAGAAAATGTATTTGAAATACACCCCTTCTGCGATGTTCTGGCAGCAGCTTAAATTATCAGGTTTGTGATTTAAACGTGTTTTATTGGTTTATTTAGCAAAGTCAATTTGAATGAATCTCTCTTAAGTAAATAAAGTGATTAACAAAAAAACATATACAGCGACCCCCAAGAAGTGGGCACCAAATAAAAAATTTTTTTTAATAGAACAAAAAAATTCTACACCCTTAATTTTGCATATTCACCGACAATAGGCATGGATGCAAAATGATGAAAATGTTTTGTATCCTCCTACTATGTCGAAAATCATAACTACTGGACAATTGATAGTCCCTTTATTAATCTTATTTTTAAAGGGGTAGACATTGATCCAATCCAATCCATAGCAGGTGGTAGTGGAATTTTCCTTTATGTAACAGTAAAGGATTTTTTCACGCCCGAGGAGGTACCACCCCATGCATCAAGGAGCCAGTGAAGTCCCAACGGACGTTTCCGGTTCTGGTGTATGAGTCGGTTTCCCTTATAAGCAAAAATGATGATGGCTCCTCCTTGTATAAAATATTCCGGAGGCAAAATACCCCTCCATTCGGATCTCCGGGAGAGGGGTGTACAGGGGGCGCCAACATCAAGATTTAACATATCCTTTTCGAATATATGTGGCCTAAATTCTAACCTGAACTCCGTCCACCATTTCCTCCAGGCTAACAGGCCCCAACTCCTCTTCCTCACCGAAACCCAAATCAGTGCCAAAACAGCCACTAATCACCTTAATTTCCCGGGGTATGAGCTCCTTACTGCCTTTAGATTGCATGGAGGCGTGTGCGCATACGTCCGTAGCAATCTACCCTGCACCAGACTTCCCAATTTAGAAGCTGGAAGAAAAGACATACTATGGATAAAACTCTCTCTCAGGGCTGCAACTAAATTCATCTGTTGCATTTACCGGTCACCTTCTGACAACAACTTTGTCCAGCTCTTTGACTACCTTTCTAAAAAAACCGACTATCTGATTACTGAATATCCTTCCTCCGAGGTCACTATTCTTGGCGACTTCAATGTCCATAATAAGGAATGGCTAGGATCTTCAAAAACCGATCCACAAGGGAGAGCAGCGCAGGCCTTTGCAGTCAGCAATTCTTTGGCCAATATGGTTCAGCAACCTACTTACTTTCCTCGTATCCCAACACACAGCTCAAATCCCTTGGATCTCCTTCTTACTACAAATCCTGAATCGTATAAGATATCAGTCACCGCCCCCTTGGTCGCTCAGACCACGGCATGGTCACTGCTTCCTGTGCAATGCAACCCGAGGTCACACAGTCATCACACCCACGTATCGTTTGGCACTACAACTCCGCAAACTGGGACGAAATGCGGGATTACTTTTCCTCATTTCCATGGGCGTCTGTCTGCTTCTCTCATCCTGACCCCTCTAATATCTCAGAAAACGTCACCGAAATTATCCAAGCTGGCATGGAATTATTTATTCCACGTACACAGAAAACCTCTTCAGCCACTCAAAAGCCCTGGTTCTCTAAATCCTGTGACAAGGCCAGACTTGAAAAGGTCAAAGCTCACAAAACGCTTCTACACAATCCCAGTCAAGAAAATCGTCAAGCATTCAACGACGCAAGAAACCGCTATGTCCGCATTCTTTCTGAGGCAAAAAACTCGTTTAATAACCACATCAAAAACAAAGTCCTCTCAAGCTCCAACGGCGGCAAACCCTTCTGGACTCTTGCTAAGTCTATTGGGAATAATTTCTGCAAGAGCACGTTCCCACCTCTCGTCTCCGGTGATGAAATTGTTTCTACTGCCCTGGGCAAGGCTGAACTTTTTGCTTCGTTGTTCGCCGGAAATTCTACTCTCAACCCACCTCCAAATGTTCAACCACCAACAGTCCCCAACGTCGCGCATAAAATGACTGATATCATTTTCAAAACTAAAAAGGTACGAAAGATGCTCTCTTCTCTTAATACCAGGAAAGCCTCTGGCCTTGACGAGATCCCAGCAATTGTTCTCAAAAAATGCGCACCAGAACTTGCTCCTGTCCTGACTCGTCTGTTTCAGATATCTTACAATAAAGGCATATTCCCTAGTAACTGGAAAACTGCTCGAGTACAACCCATCCCCAAGAAAGGATCCAAAGCGCTTCCTAGCAACTACAGGCCTATTTCTCTCCTTTCAGTCATCTCTAAAGTGATGGAAAAGTATATAAACACCGAACTACTAAAATTCCTTGAAAAACACAGTCTAATCCACGACAGGCAGTATGGATTCCGTCAGCGCAGATCGACTGCCGACCTCCTTTCCTTTGTCACCCATTCTTGGAACAAGTCTATGGAACAACACGGTGAATCCCAGATTGTTGCTCTAGACATATCCAAAGCATTCGACCAGGTCTGGCACGCAGCGCTGCTTAATAAACTTCCGGCCTATGGCCTACCACCAAAACTTTGTACCTGGACAGCAAATTTCCTCTCCAACAGGAGCATATCTGTTGTTGTGGATGGATATTCCTCTAAACTGTATCCAATTAATGCAGGAGTTCCTCAAGGTTCAGCTTTAGCCCCTACTTTGTTTCTTCTCCACATCAATGACCTCCTCTCTAGCACATCCAACCCAGTTCACAGTTACGCGGGCGACAGCACCCTCGACTCAAACATACAATATTCTAAGCCTGTCTCTTTAGCCCAATTAGATGAGGATCGCAGACTCATGGAGGGTTCTGTCTCCGTAGACCTCCAAAAAATATTAGACTGGGGAAGTAGAAATCTTGTACAATTCAACCCCACCAAAACTAAGTCTTGCTTTCTTTCTCACAAGAGATACAGCAGCCCTAGACCCATCACAATGAACAACCAAGTTATTCAAAGTAATGAGTCATTTTCTCTTGTTGGCATTTCTGTGGATCGAAATCTTAATTGGCACCAACATGTTACATCAATTGCAGAAGCGGCTGCTAAGAAATTGGGTTTCCTCTTCCGGGCTCGCAAATACTTTTCACCAACTAATCTCTATACCTTATACACTTCACAAATAAGGCCAAACCTCGAATACTGCTCCCACATCTGGGGTGCAGCAGCCGCTTCTACACTCGCTATCCTGGACTCCATTCAAAAGAGAGCTATACGTCTCATCGGTGACTCTACCCTCACCCAAAGGCTTCCATCCCTTGCCCACCGACGTGCCGTTGGTGACCTCTCTCTCTTTTATAGATATCTGCACGGGCACTGCTCAGAGGAGCTTTCCTCCATAATTCCCCCACCTGCTGCCCCCAGCAGATCTACCAGGGGAACAGAGCGAATGCACCCTTTTACTGTCCAGGTCACCAGACATAGAACATCTTGTTATGCCCGCTCTTTTGTCCCGAGGACTTCCAAGTTGTGGAATTCCTTGCCGGCACATGTTTTTCCTTCTCCTCCGAACCTCCAAACCTTCAAGTCCAGAATTAACAAGTTGCCTCTTTCCTCCTTGTCAACACCCACGGTACGATAGTATTTAGGCTGTAAGCCCTCGTGGTGTGTTGTTGACATAAAAAAAAATATATCTGATTACCCATTTAACCCCGATCAGATATATCAAGTGATCTTTTCTTGGATAAAAAAAAATGTATTTTTCCAAATAGGCTAAATAGAAAATTATCTATTTTCCGGAAATTAAACGGAATATCGGGGATATTTTCTCTCATGTCTTAGTTCTAGCTCACTGAACAATTTTAAGATGAGAAACCAACTTGCTCCTCTCAAGTTTTTGGAAAAAAATGAGATTAAATTTTTTTAAAGTTTTTCAAAAGTTAACAAAATAAGCCTTATTCGTAGTAAGTAATTTTGTTCTCTTAAAAACACAATAAAAAGTGTTTAGCCCTTTGAATATTTTTAATATATGGTGAAAATTAACATGTACATTATTTTTACGTTTTTGGTGCATGGTGGTTTCTAAGAGAAACATTTCTCACCGACATTGACTTATCTCAATAGATTTGAAAAGCCCTTTTTTTTGAAAACTCCAAAGATATAAGATTTAAAAAATAATTAGATCTGTCAATTAGCCCTTTGAATCTTTTTATTATTCAGGAGAAATTAACGTTTGTGCATTGTTTTTACGTTCATGGTGCAGGGTGGTTTCTTAGATAAACACTTTTCACCGATATTGACTTATCTAAATCGATTTGAAAAGCCCTGTTTTTTTTTGGTGAAAACTCCAAAGATTTAAATTTTTAAAAAATTCTCAATTAGCTCTTTGAATAATCTTTTTATTATTTAGCAAAAATTAACAATTCTGAATTATTTTTACGTTTTTGACGCAGGGTGGTTTCCAAGAGAAATACTTTTCACTGATAATGACTTATACAAATGGATTTGATAAGCTCTGTTCTACCCTTTGGTAATCAATTTCTTTCCTTAAAAATCCGTAAGCATTATCTGCCTTTCTTTTTCAATTCACATTACATATTATTGTTGGTATAATGGCACAGTTAATGTAATATCCTTTTATATTTGAATTTGATAGTTGTGCAAGAAGAGGTTTACACACAGTGAAAGACATCCAGTACTCAGACATGCTGGTTATTCAAATAACCCTATCAGGAATCAAACCTAGACTTACTGAGTAGCTGTTTGTTGTACCAACAGCCAAAAATTATTTAAAACAAATTCAGTAGGCACGATCCTCGATTAATATCGTAAACGAGCAATACATCTTTCAAATGAATTTGATTATTCCGATGCTTTGAGTTTTCATCTCTAAATTAATCATTTCATAAATTAGTCAATTGAAGTTTAAGCAAAATAAATTATTACCACAGAAGGGAAAATATAACTCATTTTGATTGTTGGCGATAATTGTAAAAAGTCTGGACGCAGCAAGGGCGTTATGGTAGTGAATTTTCATTAAAATGTTTTTAACAGGAAATATATATATTTTTTAAGAAAGCTTGCATCAAATTTGGTTACCAGTATAACCTATATAGGAGAAACAATGTACCATATTTCATCAAAGTAACCTTATTGTTTGACAATATACAAAAATCTTCTGAAAATAAACTTAAAATGTGCCAAAAAAACTGGTTTCCTGGCCAACAAACCTTAGGTTAATAGTAAGAAACATTTTATGAAAAATCGCTATAACGCACTTGCTGACTCCCGAATTTATTTTCTCACAAACATGCATTATCTTTGGATGAAAAATGCAAAAATTGCAATAATATAAGGCGTGTTCGATTAGGAAAAAAATGCGTCACCAGCGACTTATGGGCCACCTGTGAATGTAAAAATAATTTTATAAGATGTAGCTTCAGACATCGTATAATTAACATATAAAAATTTTTCTTATGTAATAATGGATATATTGAGCTTTACCCTAGATATGCGTCACCCTGTATATATGAAAACAGATAAAAACTGAACCTAACCCGGATATGGGTTCTAAGGCGCCTAGTTCGCGCCTATTTGAAGAAATCTTTTCAAAATTTAAAAGTAACTACAATTGTATCCAACTCTATGAGTAAAATTGTGATGGCCTAAAATAAATATGAATGTAAAAAATAGAGCATGCCTACATTTGTATTACTAATGTCAGAAAACAAAATACTTATTCACATGTCACTTTGAAAGTAGATCTGACATTTATCAAATTAATTTGTCAGTTGAATATGACATGTACTGTTGCCGTGGACCATTATACACTATTGTATTACGGCTTATAAGAATCTTGTTTTTTTTTTTGAGTACGAAAGCTTATTTTACTCTTTAAACATTTTTCGATCGCTTAACCTGAAATGGTTTACGTCTCATTTAACGTTGTTTCATTTTACCGTCACAGTAGGTTTTAGAATCTAGAAATTATTCTATTTTGTGTGAATTTTTAGTTGAATACCTAGAACAAGTTGTATTTTCCTTCAATTATAAATGACAATTTTAAGTAAATGCCTATATTTTCTGTGCCCAATGTGTTAAACAGATGCGAAACGGAAGAAGAAAATTTCATTTAAAGTTAAAATGACGAAGAGAACTTTATTTGAGGCACGAGCGTGGTCTCCATTTTTTTAATATTAATAACAGATCGTGGCAAGTTAACAGATTGGCGTATTGTTCGTTTTTGAAAAAAAAATAATTCAGAAACATGCTTAGGGGGACCCCTTTATGCATTAACCAACGGACAAATGCTGTGATCTCAACTCCACAATACAGTTAAGAGACCTAAAGTAAATTTGAGGTTCTGTGCAAGGTAAACATGCTACAACGGAGCTAGAAATGCAAACTGTAAAAAAACTCACCTTACAGAAGTCCATAGAAAGGAGAAACTACTTACCAACACCGTTTCTCCATAAAAAACTTCCACTTTGCCCAATTGAAAAAAAACGCTAAATAATAAGCGTAACTGATTCCTTAAAATTAAATAAATAACTGAAACTGCTGCCAAATCATCACATAAAGGGTCTATTTTAAATTAATTTTCTGCTAATAATTTAATAAAATAAAGAACAATGATGATTCTGGCTGAAACTTAAGGCTTTTTAACTTCTTACGACATTTATGCTGCATAGCCGTTCATGTAGGTTCTCTATCTAGAACACGTCAATTTTGACGTTTTGAATCGCGACTTTTTGACGTTTTAAGAATAAAAACTTAAAAGCTTATAACTTTTTTATTATTTTAATGTAGAGATTTAAATTTTAGTGCATGGTTTTATTTTTATGATATAAACCCTCACACCCTAACTTTGTTATTTCCGGAGATATAAACATTTTAAACACGAAACTTTTCTGAAAAAACTAGTCCGATTTTCCTGGCTAACGAACTTATCCAAGCGACTTGCGAAAGGAAGGTACTCACCAAATTTTATCAAAATCAGCGCATTATTTTTTGAGTTTTCAATGTGACACATAAATATATATATATATATTATATATATATATATATATATATATATATATATATATATATATATATATATATATATATATATATATATATATATATATATATAAACATATAAATTCGGAAACCGACCTCGGATTTGGGTTCCAGGGGCCCCAAATAGCGCTCAATTGAATAAATTTTTTTAAATTTAAAATGTCGCGATTTTTTAAAAGAAAAATCACTAAAACAAATAGGGGAGCGGCAACTATTTTCAGTGAGAGAAATTCTAATAAACATATTTGCGATACAAGCGTTAGTCAGATATTAACGAAATTCAAAAATACGGAAAGTGTCAACAATCAGCTCAAAGTTCCTCGTAACCCTTGGAATAATGTTGAAGATTGTCAGATGCAGAGTATGCAGACAGTCATCGAAAATCGCTAAAATTATCTAAAAGCGATGCCTCAATCAAACGGTGTATTCAGCACAACTCCCAGAAGAACCTTGGAATCAAATAAATTCAAAGCGTACAAACCAAAGATCATCCATACATTCACCGAGTGAAGATTGGAACCCGTGATCAGCACAGATAAGTACACTTGGAGAACCCAAATCACCACAACACATCTGTTTAAAGACCTGACCTGACTAGAATTCGTCCTTTGATCACGCCAGCTTAGTTAGTGAAACGATCGTCAGGTCTTTAAAAATATGAGTTGTGGTGATTTGGGTTCTCCAAGTGTACTTATCCATATATTGCAAGACCGAGATTTGGATCATCGACTACGTTTTAGTCTCTGGATTCAATCACAAGTTAAAGATAACCGTTCATTTATTAAGCATATATCTACTATCCAGCAATGAACGTAGATTTTCTTGAAATTGATCCCTTAGTTTTCAGAAATCTATGGTGGGCTAACGAAAATCCTCATCACGCGATCAATACTTATTAAAAAATATTGTCCGTTGTGGCATTTTCAATGATCATATTCGTGAAAACCTAAATTGTCAAAGATACATACTTTTTCTCCAAATAGAACTGTTGAATGTAATAGAAAATATTCCATTAGCTCTGCGAAGAAATATTTATTTTTAGCAGGATTATACTCCAGCACACAGTACAGCTCATGTTCGTTATGTCTTGGTTTCCTCTTTTATCGTAGGTGTATCGTACAATTTTCGAAGAATCCTTGGCCTCCATGCTCTCTAGATCTGACCACATGCGAATTTTTTATGGGGATACCTAAAAAAATGAAGTTTACAAACAGAGACCTTTCAGGAATATTAACTACCCGGAGAATGTAATTAAATAATGTGCTGCTCAGGTGTCACTTGTGACGTTGGAGAATGTTTTAAGTGACGTGTATGGAAGAACCATCCTGCGTATTCATAGGGAAGGAGGGCACACAGCAACATTTGGAAGACCAAAAAAGCCACGCAGGTGTTTTCTTTGCCTCCGTGGCTTTTTTCGTTGTTTCTCTCGGATTGAGGGTCTTTCAAATGTTGCTACAATTGTGCACTGGTTGCCTGTTGTGACTCCGTGTATTTTGCCATCTTTCTACAGGGTGTTCCCAACTTTACCTGGCTATACCGTACTGATGATGGCTAATAAGCTTGAAACACGTGTATGCGGTTGTCTCCTTGCGGCTTTGCCCTTAACCCTTCTCCTTATATATATATATATATATATATATATATATATATATATATATATATATATATATATATAAGGAGAAGGGTTAAGGGCAAAGCCGCAATATATAATATATATATTTATATATAATATAAATATGTGTGTAGGTGTGTATCATACCAATAATTCAAAAAATATCGGACCGATTTTAATTAAATTCGAGTAGCTCCTTGGTTTAAATTTTTGTATGTTCAAAAATAATAAAGCTGTTGCAACCAAATGTATATATATATATATATATATATATATATATATATATATATATATATATATATATATATATATATATATATATATATATATATATAATCACGACTTTCGAACTTTAAAAGAGCTTCTTCAAATGAACGCGTGCTAGGCCAGGCCCCCTATAACTTATATCTGGTGTTTCAATTCTTATATGTTTATATATACTCTAGTGAGTGGTGAAGGTGAGAACCGGAACATTTAAAGTAAACACACACAAACAGAATAGAGAGGCAGACAAATATGATATAAAGGTTAAATAGTCATTACTGTACGTGTAGAAAATTTTTAAGGTGAGCTAGCTATACAATAAAACTTTAACTGGCTCAATTAAACTAATCAATTAAATCACCTCTTAAAAATCTAATAAGCTTGGGAATACAATTACCAATTAACCTGCTTGCACCGTTTAATTAAAATTATAAATGGATTTTGTATCTACTCGTTGGCGTTTTTATGACATGTAAAACCAATTTATAAATTAGTTGGTTTACGAGACGGTATCCCCTAACTAATTGTCTGATTAGCATTATCTATCGAAAGGTTTATTAGCGCCAAAGTCAAAACAAAATACAACACATATACGAAATAAAAATAGGCGTATACCAAGCAAAATATTACCAGTGTCACAACAATGAAAATTGGAGTTGTGATTTTTTAAAATTTACAAAAACGAATAATATACAGGCTGCCCCACGTAAGGCGTGCATTAGAAGTTTTCGAACTAGTACTGGGATTTGGAATCTGTAAATTTGCAACTGCATGTATCACCATCCGCTCATTATAACTAAAATATTTTGGTAACTGTATCGCTTCCAGTTGTACCGGAAGTTGCCAACAACTTTCTTAACTTTAATGGAATACCCTATATATTATTCCACATTCGAAATGATCACGCAATTCTGAGGATAATCATATGCCACTTGACCATACTGGCGTCGGCCGTTCTCAAGATATTCGATTTTTTATTGTTTTTCCGTCATAAAGTTGCAAATCCTTGAAATGGCAATACTCAGGCATCAATTATGTCATGGTTCTGAAACTTGGCACAACTATAGTCCTAGTAGTGGTCAGAATTCTTCTTATTGCGAGAAAAATTACAAAAATAATACAGGGTGTTGTTTAACGAAGATCAAATATCGATGATTTCAAACACGAAAAAGTATTTTTTCCAAATGGAACAGCCTGTATATTTTCATCGCATATCATTTGGAATGATATTCTTCTTCGATCTGTATCAGCATTCCCTATACCTATCTTGAATTATTTCTGAGTTATAAGAAGGAATATGAATAAAACAGGAATATACTACAAAATTGGGAATCTACCTAGTCGGAGAGTAAGCTTTGGACATAATATGAAAACTTATGTCAAAGAGATGTATTATTAGTCTCGTTAGTTGTCATCGCAATAGAGTGATCTATTTATTTGAAAGTATTGTGAGCTAAACAATGGAAAATATTGTTGAAGAGTATTCTGCTGACATTTTAAATTTATTTTACATTCACGGAGAATGCAGGTGAATTGTGAGTAGAACGTGCCGCTTGTTCTATAAAAGATACCCATATTTGTCACCTATGAATACGACAAAAGTTTTCCAGAATCGAGTGATTTCGGAATAACCGGAATGGTAATTTAAATAGAAATCGTTCCAGTAACATTACCGGCAATGAAACAAATGAAATCAATGTGTTGGGTTATTTTACGGCTTATCCACATGCTTCCATTAGGCAGGCAGTAGAAGATTTAAGACTAACTCGAACATCAATTCAAAGAATTCTTTCTAAGTATGGATGGCATGCATATACCCAAAGGACAGTGCATGGATTACGGGATGGTGACCACATTAGAAGGGTTGCATTTCGTGAATGGTTGATGGTACGGACCCAGGAAGACCCAGATATCTTAGATATGATTTTATGGACAGATAAATCAAAATTCACAAGAAAAGGTATCATCAATCGGAAGCGATGTCATTTCTGGGCAGATGAAAATCCTCTATGCGTGAAGCGCATTTCCAGTATGAATTCAGTTTCAATGTTTTCGCTGTTATTGGAAATGGAAGAGTTTTGTTCCATATCTACGAAGAAATGTTGACCTCACAAAGTTATCGTAAAATACTTAGTGAAGTTGTTGGTGGTATCTTGACTGGTTTGCCTGATGCAGAATTCTGGTATCAGTTAGATGGCGCTCCAGCACATTCTACGGCAGCTGTACACAGGAGTTGACAAGCATGTTTGAGAATCGTTGGATAGGACCCGGCGGTCCATGGCTTTGGCCTGCCAGGTCACAAGACCTGACTCCACCTGACTTCTTCTTATGGGATCACATTAAAAATGAAGTTTATTCCAGCCAAATAACCTCCCGAGAAGAACTGGAGGCTGAAGTGCGACAAGCTTTTAGTCATCTCGCTCCAGAAATGATCCGAAGGGCCACTAATTCTGGATTGCAAAGAAGATTATTGAAGTGTCTTGAAGTCAATGGTGGTCATATAGAGCATATTTTGTATTAAAACTCATACGCATTTTAAAAATTAATTCTATTACTGTTTCGTTGATTATTTTCTGTATTAAAACTCACTGGTATATTTTCGTACTGATAGATGGTTCTATAACTTGTTTTCATTTTAAGTAATTAAGTTTCAGGGCGATTCATAAACATCCCTCACTATGTTGGAATGAGTAGAGGATTTAGAATGTCTAAAACAGTGCAAATCGATTCGAAATGTCTTCTTTTTAAAGAATATGAGGTGAAAACGTATCCGAACACCCAGAAATGAAAAAATGAAATGGAAAAAAAAAATACTTCTTCAGAGTTATTCAATTAATATAATAAAACCTAATACAGATTCATTATTCTCGTCCAGAATATGAATGGAATACCTACATGAAAAATTATGGGTTCTCTTTGCCCTATACCCAAAGCTTACTAGTGGTATCTATCAACATCCCCCGATACCGTTGTATAGTTACGAGTTATTATTATTATCATTCTTATTATTACTATTGTGATTATAATAATAATAATAATAATAATAATAATAAGTATTATTATTATTATTATTATTATTATTATTATTATTATTATTATTATTATTATTATTATTATTATTATTATTATTATTATTATTATTATTATTATTATTATTATCAATACAAAGAAAAGAAAAGAGTATTATCTCGGATAATAAAAAATTCACATATTTTCCATCATAACTCGAGAATCACCCGAGATAGGTATAGGGAATGCTGATGCAGATCGAAGCAAAATATCATTCCGAATGATATACAATGAAAATATACAGGATGTTCCTCTTGGAAAAAACACTTTTTCGTGTTTGAAATTATCGATATTTGAACTTCGTTAAGCAACATCCTGTATCTATTTTGTATTTTTTTCGCAATGAGAAGAATTCCAACCATTAGGACTATAGTTGTGTTAAGTCTCAGAATCATGGCTTACTTGGTGAGCGAGGATTGACATTTCAAAGATTTACAACTTTATGACGGAAGAACAATAGAAAATCGAATATCTTGAGAATGGCTGAGACCAGTATAGGCAAGTGGCATATCATTTTGCTCAGAATTGCCAGCTCATTCTGAATATGCAATAATATATAAGGTATTACGTTAAAATTAAGAAAGTTGTTGGCTACTTCCGGTATAACCGGAAGTGATATAGTCACCAACATATTTTAGTTATAATGAGCGGATGGTGATACATCCATTTGCAAATTTTCAGATTCCAAATACCAATATTAATTCGAAAACTTCTAATGCACGCCTTACGTGGGATAGCCTGTATATTTAAATCGAAGTAGATTTAGTTATAATGACTTGAATGAAAGGCTTTTCTTTCAGACAACATTTATTTAACCCTACGGGTTTCAGGGGCTAAACAGCCATCTTCAAGGGAAATCTAAATGTATAACCAAAAGTTTGTTAGGTTTCTGTTAGGCATCATGCAACCACAAGCCTTAAACACCACAAAGATATTTAAGGGAACAAAACATATCAGAGTGCTTAAGCTTATAAGCTTGTATTAAAGCTACAAAATGGAGGCCGACCCAGTAAAAGATACCGAACGGTGTCTATTGTTATCCCTAATAAAAGTAAAATTTTTCGAGGTAATATTAATTATTAATTTTCAATACCGCAGCCAATGTGAACCAGTGCTTAGTTTGACCACAGAGTTATATTATCTAAACTATAGGTACAGTTTTACTTAAATAAAATACCTAAGTAATTAATGTGAATAGGACACTATTTTCACAGTAAAACATTATCAGTAAGAAGACCACAACTTTACTTGCCTTATCTTTTCGGTATGATCCCAGAAGACAGATCGAATTCAACAAACCTGGGTAATTTAATTTAATAGTGTCTGAAATTATAAATGAGGCTTCTGAGTATAGAAGCTCTCACATACAAACCCCCATCAACAAGACCTACTGCACCGTATTAGCACAACAAAGTACTCTTTAAAAAACTCGGGACGCAGCAAGTGCGTTATGGTAGTGAATTTTCATAGAAATGATCTGGCACAAAATATTTTATTATAACTTTTTTTTCTTGTAACATGGAAATCTAAATTTTGGTGTATAGTTTACTTTTTATATCGTAAACCTACCTACCAAATTTGGTTATCATAGATTTTTTATTTTTTAAGAAAAATTTTTTTTCCAATGAAAACTCAAAATTTTTTCGGAAAACCTCGTCCGATTTTTCTGATTAACGAACTTGTCCAAGCCATTTACAAAAGGAAGGTACATGCCAAATTATATCAAAATCCGCCCATTATTCTTTGAGATAAAATTTTTTTTCAAATGAAAAGTCAAAATTTTCCCGGAAAACCTCGTCCGATTTTCCTGACTAACAAAGCCATTTACAAAAGGAAGGTACATGCCAAATTTTATTGAAATCGGCGTATTCCTTTTTGAGAAAATAATTTTTTTCGAATGAAAACTCAAAATTTTCCCGGAAAACCTCATCCGATTTTCCTGACTAACGAACTTGCCAAAGCCATTTACAAAAGGAAGGTACACGACAAATTTTGTTAAAATCGGCTTATTACTTTTTGAGATAAGAATTTTTTTCGAATGAAAACTCAAAATTTTCCCGGAAAACCTCATCCGATTTTCCTGACTAACGAACTTATCCAAGCCATTTACAAAAGAAAGGTACGTGCCAAATTTTATCAAAATCGGCCTATTATTTTTTGAGTTATCGGTGTGATACATATATATATATATATATATATATATATATATATATATATATATATATATATATATATATATATATATATATATATATATATATATATATATATATATATATATATAAACATATAAAAATTGAAACTGACCCCGGATGTGGGTTCTAGGGGTCCTAGATCGCGCTCATTTGCAAAAATTTTTTCAAAATTCGGGATCTCCCCATTAGTGAATTTTTTCTACGGAAATTCACTAAAACCAATATTATATTTCCATCTATAAGTGAAACAATGCTACAAGATTATCTAATTCCTCTAGGCAAAATTATTCACCCTGAAAATATATTACATAATGCTCCAAACTAGCAAAAAAATTTAAAATTTTTAATTTTAGTGAATTTTCGTAGAAAAAATTCACTAATGGAGAGATCCCACTTTTGATTTTGAAAAAATTTTTGCAAATGAGCGCGAACTAGAACCCATATCCGGTGTCAGTTTCAATTTTTATATGTTTATATAAATATATATATATATATATATATATATATATATATATATATATATATATATATATATATATATATATATATATATATATGTGTGTGTGTGTGTGTGTGTGTGTGTGTGTGTGTGTATCACACCGATAACTCAAAAAATAATGGGCCGATTTAGATCAAATTTGGCATGTACCTTCCTTTTGTAAGTGGCTTGAATGAGTTCGTTAGTCAGGAAAATAGGACGAAATTTTCCGGGAAAATTTTGAGTTTCCATTCAAAAAAAAATTTTATCTCAAAAAAAAAAAAGGCTATGATAACCAAATTTGGTGGGTAGGTTTACGATATAAAAAGTAAACTATACACAAAAATTCAGATTTCTATGTTACAAGAAAAAAGTTATAATAAAATATTTGATGCCAGATCATTTCTATGAAAATTCACTACCATAACAGACTTGCTGCGTCTAGACTTTTTTAATTTCAACAACACATCACGATGGATTACAGCCTAAATACTATCGTACCGTGGGTGTCGACAAGGAGGAAAGAGGCAACTTGTTAAAGTGTCTCAAATTATAAATGAGGCTTCTGAGTATAGAAGCTCTCACATACAAACCCCCATCAACAAGATCTGCTGCACCGTATTAGCACAACAAAGTACTCTTTAAAAAACCAATATTATATTTCCATCTATAAGTGAAACAAAGATACAAGATTATCTAATTCCTCTAGGCAAAATTATTCACCCTAAAAATATATTACATAATGCTCCAAACTAGCAAAATTTTTTAAAATTTTTAATTTTTTAATTTCAACTAATTTCTGTTGGGGGCAGCAGGTGGATGAACTATGGAAGAAAGCTCCTCTGAGCAGTCCCCGTGCAGATATCTATAAAAGAGAGAGAGGTCACCAACGGCACGTCGGTGTGCAAGGGTGTAGAAGGGGCAGTATTCGAGGTTTGGTCTTATTTGTGAAGTATATAAGGTATAGAGATTAGCTGGTGAAAAGTATTTGCGAGCCCGGAAGAGGAAACCTAATTTCTTAGCAGCCGCTTCTTCAATTGATGTGACATGTTGGTGCCAATTGAGATTTCGATCCACAGAAATGCCAACAAGTGAAAAGGACTCATTGCTTTGAATAACTTGGTTGATTATTGTGATGGGTCTAGAGCTATTGTATCTCTTATGAGAAAGAAAGCAAGATTGTGATTTGGTGGAGTTGAATTGTACAAGATTTCTACTTCCCCAGTCTAATATTTTTTGGAGATCCACGGAGATAGAACCCTCTATGAGTCTGCGATCCTCATCTAATTGGGCTAAATAGCCAGGCTTAAAGTATTGTATATTTGAGTGGAGGGTGCTGTTGTCCGCGTAACTGTGAACTGAGTTGGATGTGCTAGAGAGGAGGTCATTGATGTGGAGAAGAAACAAAGTAGGGGCTAAAGCTGAACCTTGAGGAACTCCTGCATTAATTGGATACAGTTTAGAGGAATGGCCATCCACGACAACAGAAATGCTCCGGTTGGAGAGGAAGTTTGCTGTCCACGTACAGAGTTTTGGTGGTAGGCCATAGGCCGGTAGTTTATTAAGCAGCGCTGCGTGCCAGACCTGGTCGAATGCTTTGGATACGTCTAGAGCGACAATATGGGATTCACCGTGTAGCTCCATAGACTAGCTCCAAGAATGGGTGACAAAGGAAAGGAGATCGGCAGTTGATCTGCGCTGACGGAATCCATACTGCCTGTCGTGGATTAGACTGTGTTTTTCAAGAAATTTTAGTAATTCGGTGTTTATATACTTTTCCATCACTTTAGAGACGACTGAAAGGAGAGAAATAGGCCTGTAGTTGCTAGGAAGCGCTTTGGTATTATAAATATTTAAGATGATGTTGTTTTTAAGTTTGTTTTAGCGGAACATTTATTGATTCTCTCTAATAACCCTTGGGGTTGATGAGAGGTAAAAGAAGCTACAAAATGTAAACAGCAGCAAATATAGTGAACAGTGTCGAAGCTTAAAAACGCCACAGATAAAAATTTAGCCAAATTTAAAAGAATGACATACTAAAACGATAGTTGCTTTGACAGTATCTAACAAACTCTGGATGCAGCAAGTGCGTTGTGGTAGCGAATTTTTATAAAAAAGGTTTTTAATGGAAAATATGTCTTTTTTTACGAAAGCAGGTATCAGATTTGGATAAATATATTTTACACAAAATTTTGCTGAAAGAATACATAAAATTCAAATTATATACCCAATCTGTAATGAAAATTGAAAGTAAAATAATTTGTTTGCACGAAAATCCATTAACACCTTATTTTCGACGAATTTCCTTAAAAAACATCAGTAATTTTTCATACAAAAACTATTAACAAATTTGTCTTCAAAGAAAATTCTTTAAATTCATTTATAAGGAAATTCGCAAATTCGCCCCTGAGGTTGGCTACTAGGTAGCCTAAACGCGTAGGGTAATAATAATAAATTTACTGTCTGGATCAGAAAGCCTTTCATTGGGTATTTCATTAGTCGTTGTTGATACCAGGTTGTCTTATCAAATTAATTCTTTGTTAAAATCAGCCTCCGACAGTGGGACATTAAATTTCTGGCTACTTTTTTCCCTTCAGGGCTCGTCTGCGGCCTTGCCTCCCCGACGATAGCACTGCAACCTTCGGTTGATTGTGCATACCCTTAGTCTTACTCCACCCATTCCAAAATCACTGTTCCTTGAACTAGTCTTCAGAGCGATTGGTAGGGTGAAGTTTTATATTGCTCTGCTTCCGATCTAAACTGGCCATAGATCAGTTGTCTTTTGCGATCCAGAGCTTTACACTCGCACAAGATGTGCTGGGCTGATTCCTCCCCCTCGCCACAGAGTCTGCATACGAGGCCCCCTTCGAACCGCCCCATTTTATGCAGGTGTCTCTTGTGTCCCGTCAAGAGACCTGTTGTGTTTCTGAGCTGTCCTCTGTTAAGATTTAGCAGCTCCACAGCTCTCTTTGAACTGGGTTTGTCAATTATTGGCTTCCCATGTCTGAGCCCTGGACAGTCTGCCCAGTACACCTTGTGTTGGTTTCTGACCCAGGACTTAATGGCTCCCTTTACAGTGCTGTTTGTCACGCCCAGAGCCGGTTCTGGTCCCATAAATGGTTCTTCTGACCCTCTCCTCGCGAGACTGTCAGATTCTTCATTGCCTTTGACCCCCGAGTGACCTGGCACCCAGATGAGGGTTACCTCATTCTGCCCAGCCAGGTCGCTCGTCTCGTCTCGGCACTCACTCACCAGCCATGAATTTACCCGTGGTCTGGCTACTTAGAATCTGATCTGATTTAAAAGTCGTGAATTCCTCCCCACAAACCTTTATTTATCACAAAACTACTACAGCAAATATAAACCACCTAAATCAATGAAATACAAAATAAAAAACCTGTTCATACTAACGAAATTTTTGGAGTGCCTTAAAAATAACAGAAAAACTGCCAAGGATACCAAATTACGATAATATTTGTGTTGAAAATTCCCCGACATAAACAATTATTTGTTTTATTGTGATCGATGACAAATTAGTTGAATAGCATTATAAAGACATAAAAATGAATGGCTAATTTAAATTGGTTATTAGGACTCCTGTCAGTTTGATTAATTTGTTTTGTTATTCTAGAATTTTGCTACACTTTTAGTAATCTATATTTTTGATTGCTGATTCATTGTTATTATACAAGGTGTTTCTTAAATAGAGGTCAAGAATACAGTAACGCATTCTGTGGCTGCAAATGGTTTTTAGTGAATTTTTCGTTTTACGAATGAGGGGATCTGGGATATTTTTAAAAATGCACGTATTTTTTTTCTTCATATGATTTAAGAAGAAAACAAAAAATGTATGGTATAAGTAAGTGTTTAATATTACATAAAATCAAATGTTTTATTCACAAAACCTAGAAGACTATCAATATATATATATATATATATATATATATATATATATATATATATATATATATATATATATATATATATATATATATCCTGAAATACACTATTTTAAGAATTTTTCAAAAACTTTTGAGCATGTGAGAAAAAAGTTTAATACAAAGTATTACCTCCACGTTGAGTAATTACATCTATACATCTATGGCTCATAGACAAAATGAGATTGTCAAGGTCTCCTTGTGGTAATCGTGCCCACTCTGCTGTCAGAAGCTCCTAGAATGTAAACGCTGTGTTGATGTTACCCACATGTGGAGTAATTCTTCGTTTAAGCATATTTCAGACATGATCTATCGGATTCAGGTCCGGGGATTGTGCTGGCCATGGTAAAACTTCAATTCCTGCGTTATCCAACCAGTTGGTTACGATGCGTGCGGTATGTGGACGGGCATTATCATGCATTAGGCGGAAGTTTTGACCAACAGAGCCTGCATATGGATGCACGATAGCTGATCTGTTAGGAAGCGATTTGGAAAAACGAGTTCAATTCTGCCGACAATAATTATTCCGCCTCATGCCATTATTGTACGACCTCTGTATGTGTACACTTCCTGAGAATGTCCTAAGCGTTCTGCATTTCCAGATCGTCTCCACACCGTTATTTGACAAGATCCTGGATGGAAACCAAACCTAGATTCGTCCATGAATAAAATTGTAGCCCAGTTATCTGCAGTCCAATTCATATAATTTTGACACCAGTCCAATCTTGCAGCGCGATTGGCTCTGGAAATAGGTGGACATCTGAGTGGACGTCTACTAGAGAGGTTTGCTTCGTGAAGACGATTTCTTACAGTATCTCAGCTAATGGTTACATTATGCGCCCTTTGCAGAGTCGTAACCAATTCAGGTGCCGTAATTCTAGGCTGCCTTCTGGCAGTTAAACATAAAAATCTATCCTGACCTGCCGTCGTAGAGCCTCCTCGTCCTGGATGTTGCTCGGCCGGACTGCCAGTTTCCCTAAAACGTCTCCATAAACGACTTATCACACTTTGGGAAACACCCATCCGCTCAGCTACTTAATTCTGTCGCATGTCCGCTTGAATAAGGCCTACCGCTCGATTCATTTCGTCTAAAGCCAAATGTCGCCGTTCCATGGTAAAACACAATATTTTAAATGCGACTACTAAACAACAACTGAGGAATGACTGAATTCGAAACTAAATTCAACGGTACATATGAAAATTCTACTTTTATCATATATCGGGTTTATCAATGTTGATATCATTTGAACTTTTCTGAACAACAGATGGTTTTATATTGAGTGATTGATTAAATACCTACACGGTGAGTGCAATTTGACCGATTCCAAAATCAATTTTTTTCCTTTTTTGTATTATTTAAAAATATCCCTAGACTTTTCCGATGTATATATATATATATATATATATATATATATATATATATATATATATATATATATATATATTTATATATATATAATATGTGGCCTATTTTGATGAAATTTGGTGCGTACCTTCCTTTTGTAACTGGTTTGGATTAGTTCGTTATCCAGGAAAATAGGACAAGTTTTTCCGGGAAAATTTTGGGCTTTCTTTCGGAAAATGGTTGTATGTCTGAGAATAGCTATGACAGCCAAATTTTGCGCATACGTTTTCACTATCAAAGTTGCGCTACATAACGAAATTCAGATCCCTATGTTAAAAGAAAAAAACTTATAGGCATTTAAAAAACATTTTTTGGGGGTCACTGGTGATCAGAAGAAAGCAGAAAAACACAATATTTTGCGTGATTAACAAAACCAATTGAATATTACACACGACGGGTAAATTTTCTTGACGCAAAAACGTCAAGAAGTAGCAGAAAAAAATATTTTAAAAATTTTATAATTTTTCTTCTCAAAACGTCAAAGTTGCGATTTGATATGTCAAAATTTGCAATTTTCAAACAACGAATATAAAACAAATACGGATTAGGTAGAAGAAATCTTTTACAAAGCCTTAAGTTTCAGCTTCAACCATCATTGCCCTTATAATATAGCATATATTATATAAGATAATTTCGGAAAATCCATTTCAAATAGACCCTCTTCCTGATGCTTTCGCAATAGTTATCAGATACATAGATTATGGTTTGAGAGTCTATATTTTATCAAATTTTCGTACAAAAAATTCGTTATTGAAAAGACCGCGACTTATGAATTTTTAAAAATTTCTTCAAATGAGCGCGAACTAGAACTTTAAAACCCACATTCGGAGTCAGTTTCACTTTTTGCCTGCTTATACATATACAGGATGACGCATTTCTACGGCAAAGCTCAATATATCCGTTATACAAGATATGAGAAAAAATTATATACGTTAATTATAGGGTGGTGTCTCGAGCTGTATCTAACAAACCTATTTTGACAATCACAGGGTGGCCCATAAGTCGTTGGTGATACACACTTTTTTTTAATGGAAACCCCTTATGTTATTGCATTATTGTTTTTTCCATCGAATTATAATGCATGTTTGTAAGGAGAAAAATTGATATCGTTCATCATTTTTGAGTTATTTTAATTGTTTTGGAACTTTTTACGTTTTTGGCACATATCACAAACACATATCACAAACTGCGAGACGGCTTTTTTTCCAATATAGACAGCGGGCCCCATGGAAATGACGCATGCAGAAAGCTTTTTGTTTATATTACTCGTCGAAAAAATCGAGCTGTCATATACAGGTACTCTCAAATAGTGCCGGAATTTTAAAAGTTTTCGCAAAAATGTTTTTAGTGTTTCATCAATCATTTTTTGTAAGATTTTTGTGATATGTTGGTAATTAATAATAAATGTTTTGTAAGTTATTGTGAAAAAAAACTTGTCGAATTTTTGTTGAAAATATAATTTAGTGTAACACTACTGAAGGCAATTTCTGTGAAAAAAAAAATGATTTTTTTTTCAATTTTGGTTCTAAAACTGTTTGTGAATAATTATATCTTGGTAGGTGTGAAAATAGCTTGGAGAGGTTCGTTGTCCAGGGAAATCGGACCAGTTTTTTTCTGGAACTTTTAAAATTTATTTTCCGAAAATGTTTGTAATTTTTAAACAACAAAGCTATTCTAATAAAATATATTCCATTGTTACTACTGTATAGGTTATACTGCCAACTAAAAGTCCTTCTCTTAAAATTAAGACATATTTACCATTAAAAACATTTTTACGAAAATTCGCTAACATAACGCACTTGCTTCGTCTAGACTTTTTTTGTTATACACATATGTGGTCGCAGTGCATCCGCTGTCGAGCTAAATGTGTCAAAATTTAAAAGACATCAGTTTTCAATTTTTAATTTTTAAACCGTTCGAGGCAGAATTCACCCAAATTAGATATACATACGAGAGCAGGTCAATAACTCCGTGACTTTTTGAATTAAACACAGGTTTTTTGGAGAAAAATCATTTTGTTTCTCAACATAATCTCCTTTGAGCTCTATATATTTCGTCCAACGTTTCTCCAATTTTTTTATCCCAAAAAATAAGATTTGTCGAGGTTCTCAAAATAGTATTTTTTTGTGAGATGATTTCATCATTGGAGTCAAATCCCTTTACGCCGAGCCATTTCTTTAAGTTTGGAAACAAGAAATGGTCACTCAGGGCTACATCCGG
Organism: Tillus elongatus; assembly: GCA_964006375.1. Taxonomy (NCBI): domain Eukaryota; kingdom Metazoa; phylum Arthropoda; class Insecta; order Coleoptera; family Cleridae; genus Tillus; species Tillus elongatus. The sequence goes on from OZ023264.1 coordinate 32,497,569, forward strand.
AGAATCGGGCGGATGAGGGAGCAATTCGTAGTCCAATTTATGCAATTTCGCCATAGATACTACACATGTGTGCACCTTTGCATTGTCTTGGTGGAAAATAACTTTTTTCTTGGTTAAATGCGGTCGTTTTTTCTTCAAATCGTCATTGAATCGGTCCAATAGGTTGGTATAATATTCGTCAATGATTGTTCTTCCCTTTTGAAGGTAAACAATGTGAATTATACCGCGTGCATCCCAAAAAACGTTCTCCATGACTATCTTGGTTGACAAACCCACCTTGGACTTCTTCGGCGCCAATTCGCAAGGAAAAACTCACTGTTTTGACTGCTGCTTGGTCTCTGGTGTGTTGTGGTGAATCCATGTTTTGTCCACGGTTACGAAACGGCGCAAATACTCGTCCTTATTGCGGTTAAACAACGCCAAACACTCATTCGAAGTTGTCACACGATTGCGTTTGTGGTCGATTGTGAGCAAACGCGGCACCCATCTTGCGGATAGCTTTCTCATACCCAAGTGATCATGCAAAATCGAAACCCCTAAGCCATGTGATATGCCTATGGCTTCCAATATTACCCGCACTTTCAATCTTCGATCGGCCAACACCATATCGTGATTTTTTTAAAATTGTTTCGGGTGTAGCGACCTCAACTGGGCGTCCAGAACGTTCGGCTTCATTTGTGCTTGTACGGACGCATAGAAATTCAGTAAACCACTTTTTTACCATGGAAATTAATGGTGCAGAATCCCCACAGTATTGGTCAAGCTTAGCCTTGGTTCGAGTGATGGTTTTTTTCCGCAAAAAATAATGAGCACACGAAATTCACTTTTTTCCATTTTCGTTATAACTCGAGAGTTTGTCTGCTTTCAATGGCTATCTAACACAAACTAAATGACGCAGCTTGTTCAAAATTTGACAGGAGTCAACTGAGAGATGCTTGTTGACAGGAGCAGTGTTGCCCTTCCTGTGAAGATGCGGGAAATTCAAAAAAGTGAAGGACTTTTTGAATCGTCCTCGTATTACTGTCAGTGGATATACGAGTGTGAGGATGCCTTAAAGGTGTTTTTGCAACTGTGTCTACGTGAAATAATGAATATCATCCTCGTCACTTGTTTTTGTTGTTTAAATATATATTTGTTAATTCTCAGTGTACAATACCATACCTTAATTGTGAGGTGAAATACGCATTGGAAGTGCTGCATCTTTAAGTTATTGTTCTTATTGCGTACGATTTGGATAAAATTCGTTAGCAGAGTTCATCGTTGTGTACAACCCGTCCTAGTTCACTGTCCATATGATGTCCTAGTAATTTCGTGGACGTTTGCAAAACGATGGTTTGACCATCGAGTTCTACATCTTGACCTTGAGGACTTGAAAAGCAAATACACCGTCTTATCCTTATTGAATGCAAGTTTATTTTTATCAACCTAGTTGTTAAGCCTGTTAAAAGTTCCGTTCGTCCATTAATTTGAAAGTTGGTATCATCAGCGTAGGTGGTGACCTTTATTTTGTCTGGAATAATGTTGTTTCCAGACTGATGTGCTAGGTGCTGAAGAAGGCTGTTTGCATAGATAAGCAGCCAAAAACGGTTCCCTATGGCATCCTAACTGTATCTTAAAAAGTTCTAGACGAGTGGGCCCTAGTAGGGTTAGATATTACTACTCTTTCTGTTCTTTCTGTGAGATAGCTTCTAAATCAGTCCAATGCAGTACTGGTGATTCCATACTTCGACAGTGAACTTACTATTATCTCATGGTTTACACTGTCAAAGGCTTTGGAGACGTTCACAACAACTTCCAACTCGACCTCAATTTTGTCAATGTAGTCGACAATTTGCTCCAAAAAATCAAGGATTGCAGTTTCAGTGCTTTATGCTTGCCGAAAATCGTATTGATATTACGAAAGGAGTTTATTATCAGCAAGGTAGCTTGAGAGCTCTTTGTTGATTATTGTTTCGAATAGTTTTAAAAAATCGGCGTTGGGCTGATTTGTCTGTAGCTTGTGTAATTTGTGGGATCACTTTTTTATAAGTTTATTTTATAAGCGCCTCTTTTAGGGAATTTTTCGTAAAACGATTCATCTTTGGCAGTGACGACTAGGGCCAGATCGTCGGCATATCGCATGGTTATTGCTCCTGACGTCAGTTTTGTTTTAAGCACGCCATCATAAAGAATGATTCACAGGACTGGTCCCAGGACTGAGCCCTGCGGAACTTCCTATGATGTTAAATATGTAAGGTGATATCTTCCTCCTTCATTATTAAGTTCCACCTAGCCGTATTGACAGCGTTTGCCACGCCCAGTGTTGTCAGTATACACCACTTTTCCCTTGCATCCTTTATTAATTTCCTGACCTTCTGGATAGCTTTTATGGTCGATCTTCCCTTTGGAAAACCATACTGGTTTGAGGACAGCCCCTCACCGATCTCCTTCTCTAATCTCATTCTTATTAGAGCTTCATATAACTTGCTAAGTGTGTTCAGTAGGCATAATGGTCTATAGGCACCGACATCTTGGAGAACTTTTCTGCCATTCTGTATTAGAATTATTTTAGCTATTTTCCACTCAGCTGGAAATTCCTGTTCTCTTAGTACCCTATTAAGAATTGTCAGTATCCAGTCAGGTAATACCTGTGTCGCTTTCTTAATGGCCTCTGGCGGGATTCCATCTAATCCGGCAACGTTTCCAGATTTCATTTTGTCTCCTGCTTCCTGCAGTTCATGTCTTGTGAAGGGTTCTGGTACTTCGCACACTATTCTTACTTCCATGTGTTCGTTTTTTTGGAAACAATTTCTTTATTATTTCCTTCTTTCTTTCTCTTGCCAGCTCTACCGGCATTTCGTTTGTTAATTTTCCGGTAACAATTTTGTATCCTGCTCCCCAAATATCGTTATCCAGTTCATCACAGAATCATTCCCAATGTTCCTTTTTTGATTGTTTTATTAATTTACAGAACTTGCGTTTGTGTCTTTTGTATTCTTCTAGGGCCTCTTCTATCGTCTCCTCATGATTTTGCCTTTTCTTCATTCTGGTCGCCTTTCGTCTAGATTTTATACATATTTTCCTTTGGTCGTCAATTTCGGGACTCCATCAATAGGGCACTTGTTCATGGATTGTCACGCCGCCAACTAGGCTGGCCAGTCCAGGCAGCAGGTCAGAGCTCTCTGTATGATCTTCTATAGCAGCATCTCCGTCGTCTAACCTCCAACGCAGCTTCATCTCAAATGCGTCCCAGTCATTTCTTATATAATAACTTTCGAAGCCTGGCTATATCTAGCAGCCTTTCCTGCCTAGGACCCTCGGTGTTCGGTTTTTGTACCCGCTCGTGGACATCAAATGTTATGTGTGCGTGGTCACTCAGTGTCTCGCTGTCTTCGACTTTCCAGTGTTGGACTTTTTTCGCCAATCTTGGGTTGGAAAATGCGGTGTCAATGAATGACTGTGAGTTACCTCCTTTAATAGTGGGAGCATTGCCTTTATTTAGCACCACCAAATCATGTTCTGCCATCCAATCTTGTAGGATCAGGCCCTTTTGATCAGCCACCGGTGATCTCCATTCTGGTGACTTTGCATTTAGGACTCCAAGTATCACGTAGTAGTAGTAGTAGTAGTAGTAGTATAAGTAGTTGTTGTATAAGTCGTAGTAGTAGTAGTAGTAGTAATAGTAATACATAAGCACAAATTGTATTATTTACGTTCGTTAGAGTCATCAATGAGCAAAGAAACACTTTTAGGGCTAAGCTCGAATAAACATCTTTTAGCAAGCACTTAAATAAACCATTTTCGAAGTTTATATCACTTACTAAAGAGTTTGCTTGCACATACTGACGCTAATTGACTTTTTATGTTTGCAGAATTATCGTGTTGCAGTTTTTTACTTTTTCTTTTAACCTTACAAAACAAATATTATCTTAATTTGGGACAGAAAAAAATGTTACCTGGTTTGTTTAAACATTAAATTCCAACATTCTGTCTGGCACTTTTTATTTTATACGAATATTAATGCATGTTTATTTTGATGAAAATATTTTTATCGCCCTATACGTATGTTTATTTAATACCTGTGCTAATTCTCGTGGCATAAATTTTACTTTCGTTCTTAAATTATTTTTATTGTGGCTAATTTAGCTACTGGTTTTGTTGACCTGACGGAGCCGTGCGTCTTGTCTTGTAGCTTTTAGTTCTTATGTGCAGTTAACAAGATTTTTTCATGTTCTCTATTTAACGCTTCATGAATTATTCAGTTTCTGTTGGCGATTAGTTTCCTGCATACCTGACCGTGCTATTTTGGGCATAACAAGACTTGTCTAATCCAACACTCAAATAAATAATTTTAGCACATTTAAATCAATAAGTCGTGATTCTATGCGGTCAAAACAGGTAGAAATATCGGTACATTATGTTAAATGTAAATAAATTATATTATCAGATTGAAATGTAATTAATGAAAAAATAACACAAACATATTGCAACCAAATAGTTACGAAAACAGAATAGAAGCTAGTACGCGACAAGTGCTTTATGGTAGCGAATTTTTACTTGTAAATACAGTGCGCGCTTAAGGTACCCATGTAATGAATTGAAATTAATTAAACAAAAGTAAGCTGGAATTTTTTTAATATCTAACTAGCTTTAACCCATAACTTATTTTCTGTCTACAAAATCAGAAGAATTAGAGCCCTTGAGACGTAAATTTAGGCTCAGTTCAAATTTTTGTTATATATATATATATATATATATATATATATATATATATATATATATATATATATATATATATATATATATATATATATATATATATATATATATATATATATATATACGAGGGCGGGTTAATAATTCCGTGACTTTTTGAATGAACCACAGGTTTTTTGACAAAAAATAATTTTATTTCCCAGCATAGTCTCCTTTCAGCTCTATACACCTCGTCCAACGTTTCTCCAACTTTTGTATCCCTCCCAAAAAATAAGATCTGTCGAGGTCCTCAAAATAGGTTTTGTTTGTGAGAATATTTCATCATTATAGTCAAATATTTTTCCACCGAGTTTGGAAACAAGAAATAGTCACTCGGGGCTATATCCGGAGAATAGGGCGGATGGGAGAGCATTTCGTAGCCTCATTGATGCAATTTTGTTTTGGAGACTACACATGTGTGCACCCTTGCATTGTCTTGGTGGAAAATAACTTTTTTCTTGGTCAAATGCGGACGTTTTTTCTTCATTGAATCGGTCCAGTAGTAGTAGTAGTAGTGGGGAGGCCAACGCCAAGCAAGTAGACCACAATGGGCCCTTTTTGCCAACCCCAGCAACCCAGCAACCAGCTCTACTCTTCCTCGGTTCCGTCGCCAAACCGCCTCGACCTCGAGATGAAGGCCGTGACGATCTTCAATTGGACGGTACTTACCTGAGTCCTCGATGCGAACAATTCTGCTCGAAGACTCCCAAAAGGCTCGCATTCACACAGGTAGTGGTAGGACGTTTCTTCATCCTCGCCGCATTCCTGGCAAATGGGATCCCTCTCTACGCCTATCAATGTGAGGTGTCTCCTAAGGGCGCAGTGGCCTGTCAGCACCACAAGGATGAGGCGAAGTGTAGGTCGACTTCTTCCGAGTAGCCAGACAGCTTTATCTCTGTCCGGCCCCTCCACGAAGTCCCTCGCCTGTCTGAAGTCACCAACCCACCCCCAGTGCCTGTCCATTGCTTCCTCGGTCCACATGTCTAGGGTAACAGATACTGTCTTCCTACTTATGCCTATCGCATGCTCCGGGCCACAGAACGGCCGCCGGGAACCGAGTCTTGCGAGATTATTCGCCACCTCATTCACCGCTACGCCACAGTGTCCCGGAACCCACACCAGTTGCACCTCCTTCGTCCTGGCTAGTCCCCTGAGGGCGTCAGTGTACTGCTGAATTGGTGTTGACCTGATTCTGGCCGCGCAGACTGCCCGGAGGACCGCCTGGCTCTCCGAGCAGATGTACACACATTTCTCGGGACTCCTCTTCATATTCTGTCTATTGGTCACAGACAGGATAGCATACACCTCTGTTTCGAATGTCGTGGTATATTCGCCAAGAGCATAGCTCTCGCGCACCCCCAGTATGTATATTCCTGCCCCGGAGGATTGTTGATCCTCCAGCCGCGATCCGTCGGTGAAACAGACCAGGCTTGCGGGCTGGAATGCAACCTCATTTTCCCTCCACTGATCTCTACTGCGGATCCTGAGGGTGTATGGCCTAGTCAACCTAATATCGTCCTCGGAATCCCGCACCTTTATCGCCGAAATCGGAATTTCCTTTTCCACCTCCTTGGCGACTCTTGCATGACCTATTATTGCTCCCTCTCCGCACCAGTTTCCTGAGTCTCGCATTCTAAGATGCGACGCCATAGCCTCTCTTCTGATACAGATGGGAAGCGGTGGCAGCATCAACAGGACCTCCAGCGCAGCTGACGGTGTCGTCCTCATAGCGCATGTGATACCCAGGATTGTCAGCCTTTGGAATTTGGCCAGCTTCCTGCTGGTAGTTTGGTTCACACCACACCACTAGACCAACACATTATAAAGGATTCTCGGCCTGACGATCGCAGTGTAGATCCAATGAAGGATCCGAGGATTAAGTCCCCAGGTCCTTCCTATCACACGACGCAGCTGCCAGAGGGTCGCTACTCCCTTCCTCACTACTCGTTCTTTTGCGACCCCCCCGGTCCAGTAAGTTGGTATAATATTCGCCATTGATTATTCTTTCCTTTTTAAGGAAAACAATGAGGATTATATCGCGTGCATACAAAAAAACGGTCGCCATGACTTTATTGACTGACAAACCCACCTTGACCTTCTTCGGCATTGATTCAGACGGAAAAACCCACTGTTTTGACTGCTGCTTGGTCTCTGGTGTGTTGTGATGAACCCATGTTTCGTCCACGGTTACGAAACGGCGCAAAAACTCTTCCCCGTTGCGGTTGAACAACGACAAACACTCCTTCGAAGTTGTCACACGATTGCGTTTGTGGTCGATTGTGATCAAACGCCGCACCCATCTTGCGGATAGCTTTCTCATACCTAAGTGATCATGCAAAATCGAAACCACTGAGCCATCTGATGTGACTATGGCTTTCACAATCTCCCGCACTTTCAATCTCCGATCAGCCGACACCATATCGTGAATTTTTTCAATGTTTCAGGTGTAGCGATCTTAACGGAGCGTCCAGAATGTTCTGCGTCATTTGTGCTTGTACGGCCGGAACGAAATTCGGTAAACCCCTCTTTTATTATGGAAATTGATGGTGCAGAGTCTCCATAGTATTTATCAAGCTTCGCCTTGGTTTGAGTGATGGTTTTTTTCACAAAAAATAATGTTTGATGAGCACAGGAAAGTCACTTTTTTCCATTTCCGTCATAATTTAACAGATTGTCTGCTTTCAATAACTATCTAACACAAACTAAATGACGCAGCTTGTTCAAAATTTGACAGGAGTCAACTGACAGGTGCTTGTTGACAGGAGCAGTGTTGCCCTTCCTGTGAAGAGGCGGAAAATTCAAAAAGTCACGGACTTATTGAATGGAATAAAATTCACAATTCGAAAAGGAATGTTTAAAAGAAAGCGCTCGGACACCTCATCTATTTTTTTTGGGTCACACCTTGTAGTACTAATTTGTAAATTTCACCCTTCACCATTTCATCCCCGCCGCTTGTTTATTCTGAATTATTCTGAAATTCACGATTATGCAAAAAGAAAATTTTTTCTTTGCAAACATATACATTGAGCCTGTCTTGAACATTTAAATGTTCAAAGTGTTCCCCATTTTCTCACTGACAGTGAATTAATCGTATGTAAACTCGCCTTTGACTCTAAAGTGTGGTGTTCCAAATTTCCCTGGATATTCTTTTCTTTAAATCTTTCAAATCCAAAGGTTGTGTTTTGTACACTCTGTTTTTAAGATATTTCCTATCTACTTGTGTGAATAGCCTTCATTTCAATACTCTCGTACAGAAAGAGCATAGTGGGGTGATGCAACGTCTTGTTGCAACCATATCCTTTCATTTGGACGATTTCGGTCTAGTATAATAACTATACATGGCTGGAGTGGCTTTTTTTCCCCTCAGGGCTCGTCCGCGGCCTTGCCGCCCCGATAGCACCGCAACCCTTGGTTGATTGTGCATACCCTTAGTCTTACTCCACCCATTCCAAAATCACTGTGCCTTGAACTAGTCTGCACAGCGATTGGTAGGGTGAAGTTTTATATTGCTCTGTCTCCGGTCTAGAGTGACCGTAGATCAGTTGTCTTTTCCGGTCCAGAGCTATACACTCACACAAGATGTGCTGGGCTGATTCCTCCCCCTCGCCGCAGAGTCTGCATGCGAGGTCCCCTTCGAACCGCCCCATTTTATGCAGGTGTTTCTTGACGGCCATGTGTCCCGTCAAGAGACCTGTTGTGTTTCTGAGCTGTCCTCTGCTAAGGTTTAGCAGCTCCACAGCTCTCTTTGAACAGGGTCCGTCAATTATTGACTTCCCATGTCTGAGCCCTGGACAGTCCGCCCAGTACACCTTGTGTTGGTTTCTGACCCAGGACTTAATGGCTCCCCTGACAGTGCTCTTTGACACGCCCAGAGCCGGTTCTGGTCCCATAAATGGTTCTGCTGACCCTCTCTTCGCGAGACTGTCAGCTTCTTCATTGCCTTTGACCCCCGAGTGACTCGGCACCCAGATGAGGGTCACTTCATTCTGCCCAGCCAGGTCGCTCGTCTCGTCTCGGCACTCACCCACCAGCCAGGAATTTACCCATGGGCTACTTAGTGCCTTAAGGGCTGCCTGGCTGTCTGTGGCTATGAGGATCCGCTTGTTGGTGTAGCTCCTCCTCTTGTTCTCCCGCACACAGTGCAGGATGGCGTACATCTCGGCCTGAAACACCGTTGCATGGGCTCCGAGGGAAATACTATGACTTACCCTCGGTCCTTCCGAGTAAACACCTGCCCCCGTCCCACGCTCCCCGCCAGATCCGTCCGTGAACCAGACGAGCGCGTCCCGTGGTATGCCCGGCGTCTCCTCCCGCCATGCCTCGCGATCAGGGATTTCCACTGTAAAGTTGTTTTCCCTGCACATTCGCGGGCTCGCGAAGTCTGACCTCATTTCAAGCATGGGCTCCTTCACGATCTCCTGAATTTTGCAGTGGCCCGGAAGCCTGGGTTGATCTTCAGTCTACCATTGCAGGCTAGTCTGTATAGTCCTAGCCTGGCCTCTCCCATAATAACTAAGTGTAGGGGGGTAGATCCAGCAACACCTCCATGGCGGCTGTTGGGGTTGAAGACATGGCCCCTGTGATGCCTAGGCAAGCCATCCTTTGGATCTTGCCTAGTTTTTGTTTGGCACTGGATTGTGTCACCTTAGGCCACCAGACCAGTGCCGCATATGTTAACGATGATCTGACCACCCTTGTGTACAGCCAGTGGGCCATACTAGGTCTTAGTCCCCACGTTTTTCCATATAGCCGCCTAGTGACGGCTAAGGTCATGACTGCCTTACGCAGTATTTTTCCAATGTGACCATTCCAGGTTAGCTTAGAGTCCAATACGACCCCAAGATATTTTACCTCCCTGGCCATTGGAACGCTCCTACCGTATAGAGTGAGAGTTCTGTGGCTTTCACACTTCCTCCTCCTCGTAAACGGCACGACGGTTGCTTTCTCGGGGCTCACCCCGAGCCCTTGATCAACCGCTGTATGCATATTGTCCGCAGTGTAGAGGATATGCTTCCAGTACACCGCCCCTAATGTGCCGGTCGAGCAGTTTTTCCACTGTTTTCAGCAAGAAGGACATGAGACTTATTGGCCTCAGGGACTTTGCCTGGTCTGTTGGACGCCCAGGTTTAGGAATAAATACAACCCTGGCCAGTCTCCATGCCCTCGGAATGTACCCCAGAGCCAGGCTGGCCCTCATAATGAGGGTAAGCACCGGCGCCAGTATATCTATCCCCTGTTGGAGCATGATGGGCATTATTCCATCAAATCCCGGCGATTTGTATGGCTTAAAGCTGTTAATGGCCCATATGATTTTGCTCCAGGTAACCACCTCTTCAGCGACTGTCCAGTCTACTCTAGATGCCCGCCTATAAGGCGCCTCTATTTCTGAGTGTTCCCAGTCCGAAGGTGATTGGTTTATTATGTTACAGCCGGGGAAGTGCGTCTGGAGTAAAATTTCCATAGTTTCCTCCCCCGAGCTTGTAAAGCCTCCCGTGGGTGTTCTAAGGGAGCCTATGTTAGTCTGAGGGCCCTTAGACAGGATCTTGTGTAGTCGAGCACTCTCGGACGTGTTTTCCACTTCTTCGCAGTGCCTCCTTCACGATTCCTTCTTGGCGTCCCTCAGTCTTTTGTTATAGGTCGATAGGGCCTGTCTATATTTATCCCATGCTCCCGACCTTTTGGCCGCGTTAAACAGCTTACGAATCTGCGTCCTCCTTTGCCTGAGGTCCTCGTTCCACCACGGGACGTTCCTGGTGGACACCCTCATTTTCAGGGGGCAGTTGGCGTTATAGGCCGAGGTAATTGCGTCTCGCAATTGGACTGCTGCAATCTCGAGGTCTATTGAATTTTTTATGGTACTCTTAACCCTCCGCAGTTCCACAGCTCGGTCTGCCCTGTAGGCTTCCCAGTCCGCCTTGCGGGGGTCCCGGTACCATACCGTTTCTCTTTCGACTTTGGCGATTTCAAAACGGATGTATCTGTGGTCTGAGCTACTCACTTCCCCAGACACAGCCCAGCTTTTAACAAAGTCACCCAGAAACTGGGTGGAAACTGTTAGATCTAAAACTTCCTCACGCCGTGTTGTGACGAAGGTCGGTTTATTACCTCTATTCAATATGTCTAAATTAAATTTCATAAAGAATTGTAAAAGTGCCTCACCCCTACAGTTTGTGTCCGAGCTACCCCATAACTCATGGTGCGCATTCGCATCCATGCCGATGATGGTCTGCCATCCACCTGCTCTGCTACCCACCATCAGCTGCTCCAATTCGTTGGGTGGAGGAGGGTCCGTGCTGTCCCCTGGCAGATAGGCTGACGCGACAGTAATGTCCCTCATCCCATCCGCTCCTCCACATCGGATTTTGATCGTTGCCAGGTCCCTGGAACAGAAATTCATTAGAGGGAGAAACTCTATCCCTTCCCTGACAAAAATGCAGGCCCTCGGGTTCTCGCTGGATCTTCTGTAGATGAGCTTTCCAGTAGCTCCGCCGAGTCCCTTGATCTCTCCTTTATAGGAGTACGGTTCCTGGATGAGGGCCACATCCGTGTTCCTCAGAGCCATTAGTAGTCCGGCCGTGGCTGCCCTACTGTGTTGGAGGTTGACCTGAAGGAACCTAAGTCCCATTAACCCTTAGTTGCTTCCCCAGTGGGCGGAAGCTAACCCTTCCCATGCCCCAGAATGCCTTGAAGGAGTTTCCTTCAAGGGCTCTGTAAGATGTCTGGTCGATCGAGAAGGCGAGCGTGTGTCCTTTCTCCTCTGCCTTCCTGCTTAGAACCGACCAGTGTTGCGTCCCCAGTTCAGGGTTCTGGATCTTAAGTCTGCTGATCACCGTCTCCTGCGGGACGGTGTCAGGGATCCGTACGAGCACCTTGCATCTCTTTGGGAGTTCCTTGGGCTCGACGGCTGTCAAGTCCGCCCCCTCCCAAATCTGACCGAGGCCCCCGATCGTTTTCCGCAGCCAGTCCCGCGACTGCGGGCCGGCGCAGGTTATCCAAAGGATGCCCCCCGTCAGGCGCGTCCGGTGGAACTGAGGAGGGCTCTCCCCTTCCTGAAGAGAGTCCACTGCAGCTACCACCGCAGCCTGTATCAGGTCCGCCTTCCCCTGGTCTAGCGTGACCTCAGGATGGCGTCTGTCAATCACCGCCATCCCGAGGCCCTCCGCAGCCTCCCTATAAGAGCCAGTCTGCGCCGGTGTTCCGGCCTTGGTTCCTTTGGGAGGTCTGTCTGTAGTAGGCGTGCTAGAGCCAGAGCGCGGCGTCTTCCGACTCGCACTCTCCTCTTGCGCCTTTACAGGCACCCTGGCCCTTTTGGAACGTCTGCCTGTAGTGGGCGTGCTAGAGTTCGAGCGCGTCCTCTTCTGACCCGCACTCCCCTCTTGCGCCTTTACAGGTTTCTCGACCGTCCACGTCCCGGCCGCCATTTTTTGCGCCCTCCGGAACTTCTTTCTTTGCGCCCCGGAAAGACGCTTGGACTGCCGGGGCAGTCCCTCTACTCTAACAGTAGAGTCCTCACTGGTGGAGGGGCCCCCGGAGTCCGCGGAGCTCGCCGCCCTCCGGTGGGACCCAGCCTCCAGCTTGGGTGTCGGGGACAGGTCTCTGGCCGAAGCTACCCCCTGATCCCTCGTATCTACGCCGGTCGTGGGACCTCCAGAGTCCGCTGCCGCCCCCTGGCTCGTCTCCGTTTCCGGGATAGACTCAAGGCACAAGTCTGTAGCCGGAGCCACTCCTCGAGCCTCATTGGTTTTGGTTTTGTATGTGTTTATTATCTTCATGTTGTTCCCACGAGAATGGGGGAAATACTGTCCACACCATCAGAACCCCCTGTGTGGTGCAAGGCGGGTTACTCTGGAGGGTTGCCTGGTGCTCCAGAGGTTCCGTTCACGACACCATCGCCCTGGTGCCATCCATCCATAGGCACGGGTCACGTGACACCGTAGATTGGGGGAGTTTAGTTCGACCTCCTTGTCTAGATACGTCATGTTTAGTTATTAGCAGGGTCACCTCGTGCAGGATGCGGATTTTTACCGCCCATGACGGTCTTGGGGAAAGCTTCATCGAGAGTTTATGTTGTTATTTCCACTTCCTCAGCTTGCCCCCTGGAGTCCTTTGGCCCGCGACTCCTTAACCCCGCTGGAGTGGCTTGGTCCCTTGGCATTTCCAAATATCTTTCTCCGTTAAGGTTTTCAATGAAAATGGGTCTAATCACATGATCTCCAACGATACCCACCCCAACGTTTACTTTCTCAAGACGTTGGCTGTGGGTTCTCCGCTGCCCAGTATCTGCAGTTTGCCAATTTACCTCGCCATTTAAAACAAATGTTAGTTGATCAGAAAAAAGAGCTTCAGCGGAATAAATAATATTCGCAATAAAATATCAAACATCTGCTCGTCAAATTGAAATCTTCTATCCGAATCACCACCGCTTGTAAGTGTTGTAGTTTATATACAGGTTTTCGCTGTTTTTAAAGTTCTTAAGACAATTGAATAACTTATACAATTTCACGTGCAAACTGACACGTCGCAGGTCTTAAATTTTTTTGAAAAGCCAATAAAACAATGTTTCACGTTATCATTTACACAAGCGGGCTTCCTGCAAAATGGTTTAACGCGCTCAATACGATGAAAAGAAGGGTAATTTTCAGAGACACATAAACAGTTAAGGGGGTGCACTAACTATGTGAAAAGGAATTAGAATAGTGAAATACACCCTTCTTTAGCTTGATATAAAACGAACGACCCCCGAAAATGTGTAAAACATGCCGCAAAAGTGAGTACAACTTACGTTTTTCCTACAAAAATGTCCAAAAACTCCAAAAGTTGGCTTCTGCCCTCATTTTTATTGTGATTTTCGTCATCTACACCCTAAAATACGTCTATAAACAAAATTTACTAAAAATCGAACACGCACCCCGAAAGTAAACCTTTATCGTCAAATCTACTCAAGTATATACTTAGATTAGATTGGATTCGATTAGATTCGATTAGATTAGATTAGATTTAATGTGAGTCCCTCCACAACAACCTTATGTCTATTTTGGCTCACGTCTGATTGCTTAAATTTTACCCATCAAATCCAGCTTCCAGAGGAAATCGATCTTTTTTTAAAGTGAAAGTTAGTTTGACAGATATCCTGTCATCTGAGTGAAATAGCTGACAGATATATGGCTTTTCTCCGAATTCGTCCGGACCCGACATCCGTCAGTGTTTGACTCGAGGCGGTATCATATGGAGTACCGCACCCGAGGAGCATCCAAGCGAGGTCGTTTGCCCATTTCAAAGCTCACAGAGAAGGCCTTGATCTCAAGTTGTAATCCACCACTATAAATCCCAGCTCTCCTCCGGATTCGTTCAGACTCGATACACGCCAGGGTTTGCTTAAATTTCACCCAACAAATCGCGCTCCCTGCAGGAGACGATATTTTTGACGATGAAAGCTAGTTTGGCAAGTGTACTGCCATCTGAGTGGAATAGCTTGCTCATTTCGAAGCTGGTAAAGAGATAGCCTCTCTCCGAGTTTATCCGGACTCGACATCGGCAAATGTTTGACTCGAGGCGGTACCGTATGCAGTACCACACCCGAGCAGTATCCAAGCGAGGTCGTCACAGAAGCAATTGAGTTACACAAAAAGAAGAGAAAAGAGGTAAAATGGATGATAACAGATTCCAAGAAGAGCCATTGGGCAGCACTGTGCGAGAAACTGAACGAAGTACGAGCTACCGGATTGTGGTGAAACAGTTCGGACCCCGGACCTCACCATATAACCTAACGAAATCAGCCAGAAGACAGATTATAAAAGACCTCTTCCGCAGACGACCAGACTACTGTGCAATGAATGGGATAGCGGAGATAGAAAAGTTCACGGAAGAGGAGTTGACTGCAGCAATTAAAAAAATCCAGCAAGGCACCCGGCCCAGACGGGATACCAGCAGAATCCATAAAATAGTTGACCGAAATACCTTCACAGATGCTGCTAAACGAATTATCTCGGAGACAAGAGTTTCCTTGCAGTAGAAAACAAAAAAGGCTATGTTGCTTTGGAAAAACGGTAAGCCCTTAGAGCTAGCGTCATCGTTCAGACCTCTATGTCTGCTAGATACGCTAGGAAAACTACTAGAATACTTGATCAAAGCCAGGCTAGGAAAGGAAATAGAAGTAGGAGAGGAATTTTCAAAGCGCCAGTTTGGTTTCCGAAAGGGAAGATCCACAATACATGCTGCAAGATATGTCACAGAGGTCGCAAAAACACAAGGAAAAAATGGTGTGCATTGATCCCTCTTGATGTGAAAAATGCTTTCAATGCTGCTAGCTGGGGCAAAATCATAAAAGAAAAAGGAGAAACGTCGCTGAATCGCTGATAAATATCATAAGCAGTTACTTCTCATACAGAAAGATCAGCATTGCGAGAGGAGAGACGATATCTGCCACGACGGGAGTCCTACAAGGATCCATCATGGGACTTATCCTCTGGAATTTAATCTATGATGGAATCGTCAAGCTAAAAATGGTTGAAGGAGTTGCTCTGGTTGGCTATGCTGATAACCTAGCAGCCCTAGTAGAGGCATCAGAACAAGACACACGTAGGTTTCGAGTGAACGAAACGCTAAGAAGAGTGGATAGATGGAGGACAGCCAAAAAACTTCAGCTGGCACCTGTAAAGACACAGGCAGTCTTCATAAAGGGTCCTAAAATCAGGAGCGATTTTTGTTCCGCTCAAAGGACACCATGATAGAACCAACGAAGACCCTGGTGAATCTAGAAATAACAATCGGTGATTCACTCGTACGAATGGCAAAAGAAACGGCTTAAAGAAGAACTACAGCACTAAGTAGGATAATGCCCAGCGTGGGAGGCCCAATATCAGGAAAATGGCTACTGCTCAGCGGAGTAGTGCACTCAATTATACTGTACGGAGCGCTGGTATGGCATCAAATAATAGTGATACAAAAATATAAAATGATGATGAAGAGCATGCAGTGCATAATGTTAATAAGAGTGGCGTGCGGGTTCCACACCATCTCTACGCAGGCAATTTAGTTGTTGACGGGCGTCGTTTCCATAGACCTGTTAGTGGAGGAAAAATGTTTCCCACATAAGGCGCGGGGAGTGAGAATAGAAGAAACTAAGCTGGCTGCCAGAACTCAAACTATGGAGAAATGGCAGCAAAGATGGTCCCAAAACACCACGAAGGGACAATGGATAGAAAGATTGA
Organism: Tillus elongatus; assembly: GCA_964006375.1. Taxonomy (NCBI): domain Eukaryota; kingdom Metazoa; phylum Arthropoda; class Insecta; order Coleoptera; family Cleridae; genus Tillus; species Tillus elongatus. The sequence goes on from OZ023264.1 coordinate 32,513,513, forward strand.
TTGGAAATCTGACGGATTGGATAAAATGCGACCACAAGGAAATACATTTCTGGCTCACACAATTACTTAGAGGCCACGGATACTTCATATCCTACGCCCAACGCATGAGAAAGTTAGACGAGAAGGAGAGCAGATGCAACTATTGCGGAGAAGACGACACGGTAGAGCACTGCATTTTTGTTTGCGCAAAGTTCATCGAGATGAGGAGTACCACCCTCAGCTCTGTAGGGATACATAATGTCGACGACCTGGTACCCATAATCTTAAAAGACAAGAGCTCGTGAAAAAAGGTCATGGAATATGTCCGACAAGCTATGACCATAAAAGAGAGACACAAGAACTGGCGAGGCGAAGGAAACAAGCCACTAAATTGCCCGAACCCCTAATCGCTTGAAGCGGACATAGGAAGTAGAAAAAAGTGGCAGGAGAAGAAGAAAATACTCGTGAATATATGTCGCAAAGATAGTACCAGTATGTAATAGAGCTGTTCAGGAAAGCCACTAGCTTGGTCAGCAGATGCGCCAACTACGCCCCACAATGGAAAAAAGCAAGCTCTTTTGCCACTTCCGAAGCTCACAAAAGAGTCCTTAATCTCCAGTTGAATCTCCACCCCTAGAAATCTCAGGTTTCTTTTAGGTTCGTCTAGACTAGACACCCACAGCTAGACTCAAGGCGACATCCCATTGAGTCCCGCTCCCGAGGATCACCCAAGCGAGGTCATTTGTCTGCTACGAAGCACACATTGGGGGGCCTCAAAATCCGGGTGTATATCGCTCCTCAGAGATATCTGCCGCTCTACAGACTCTTCTGGACCAGACCCTTGGCAGCGTTTGGCTCCAGTTAGTCGCCCCTACGACACGCTGGAGTTATGTTGAGCCTATTCTTTTATTTCATCCCCGGATCCAAAGGGGACCTGATAACATTTACTATGATAAACACTCCGCTTATCGCCATAGAAATATTAAACAATAATTTTTAACACCTGTGTTAATTTAATTATCGATATTAATGCGTTTCTTTGACTGTATGTTGGCAGGACATTATTCTTGTATCAGCAAATGAATGAATAACTTCGTATCACTAATATCGATCAATTTATATTACTTGTTTGTTGGTATTAAACTTTTTATTGTCGCTATATCAAACAATAATTGCATAAAACAGTTTAAATGAAAAATGAGAATTCGAGTAGTAGACTGCATTGCCTGCCAGGTCCTTGAATTAGGAATAGTCACGGTATAGTTGGTGTTTAAGTAAAAAATCTCACCTAAATTCAGCATGACTCATTAGATTTTTAACAGACCAACCTGAAATGAGAATAAGCAAAACACCGCTTGTACCTGCTTCCTAACTGTGTTAATCAAATAATAAAATAAATCAAAGACTAGACCAGCGTTTCTCAACCTTTTAGTATTTCCGACCCAATTTTCAATCACAATTGTAATTGACCGCCCCTCCCCCCTGTCATACGTTACGTCCGCCATAGTGGACATTTTCGTGTCTTCGTGAGAAGTTCCGATTTGTGTCGAGCATTCTAGAACGTCTGCGCGGCATTTATAAATGCTGATACTGCTTGTTTCCGCAACGAGATGGCGACTTCTGTCTTACATCTCACTATGAACATTGTTCATGTTGTTTCCTAGTGCATCTTCTATAGTAAATGGAATTTTGTATCTACGCCTTTCTTCTGTTAAACTAGGATACCCTATTATGATGTGTTGTACGGTCAATTTGTTATTGCATAACAGACATCTAAGTTTGTTTCTTGTAAACATATTCGTTTTGGGCACGTTTCAGCAATTAACAATTTTAGGTGTTCATAATGGCCATAAAACCCATTTAACTTTAACTTTAATAAATCTTTGTATTAAACAAAATTATACATTATGTTAAATACAATAAGTCTTATGCGACTTGTGCTGTATCATATAACATAATTTAGAAGGTTGAATCCTAAATAGTTTCACAGTCCTACACCAAATTCAATACACTTCTAATTTTACGTACCAAATTTAAACACTTTTTGCTCTTCTATTTCGCACCTTCTAACACGTCAACCATCACCTCCATTTACCATGAATCTTTGCTATTCCATAATGTCTTTCTAACTGCTATTCTTTCCAAACAACCCATATTTTCAACAAAATTTTAAAACTTGTGGGAGATAAAAATCACTTTAATTTGACAAATGTTAAATTCTACTGTAGTAATAATGAAATTAGTAGGTGTGTGAAATTGTTGAGGCTAGTGATGAATCTGTATCATCTTATGATGTTATTCCTTATGTTGCTTTGTTTATTTGCTTCATAATCTTTTTTTGTGATCCGTGAGCTTCTAGCTTTTAACGCTTATGTTGAAAGTGTATGCGGATTGCAGATAACATTTTGCGTAGTCCTGTTACATCTTTTGTATACAACTGAGCCACACTAAGTGGGCCTGGATTGTCTTGTACATTTTTAAGAAAATTTGAAATCTGATCAAAGTTTAGCATACATTTTCTTGAGCTATCTTTAATGATTTTTTCTGCAGAAGCAGTATGTCTTTGAGGGTTACAGTTTTTACTGAAGTACTTTTTAATTTTTATTTGGATTTCTGACAATAATTTTTTCTTTGGTGTTTAAAGTTACAGGATCCGTACGTGACTCATTTGTCGGGTTTTCTGTACCTTCGCTACTTGGAGATGGAGCATCTCGTTTTTTCCGGTTGTCTGTATGGCTGGAGTTGAAAATATCAAGTCATATGAGGTGCTGGTGTGTATTTGAATAGATTTGTTGTTTGGTTGGTTAAGGGAATCTAAAGTTTGACTTGGTGCTGTATAATTAATATCATTTACTTTTTGGGGGTTTGTTTCTTGAGGCATGTCATTTATTGTGTTTGAACAGTTCTGATCTGGGCATCGGCTCACTGCTAGAGAACCGCGAGCTTTCAAACAACAACGTATCTATTTCCCGACAAAAAATTAGGTTTTTAATGGTTTCAACCAATTAGGAATAATACTGTTCAATTATTTTTTGTTATTTTGCAGCACCACGCAGCACTTATGGACAAGCCGATCCTGAAAAACAAACTTCACAAACCTCAAAATAAAAGATTTACGAATCCTAGACTAACTTTACTTAAAATTCCTACGCTTTTTGACCCATGGGAAGATTTGCAAGTATATATTCCTTAGATGTATTGATTTTGTAACTCATAGTTATCACTTTAGCGGGGAAAGCACAATAGCTGTGTTCTTGGATGTGGAGGGGGCTTTCTATAGGGCAAGGAGGGATATGGTCTGTGTCGCCCTATAGGACAGGGGATCGCCTAGGTCCCTAATAAGTTGTGTGGCGAGCATGCTGCAGGACAGAAGAGTCTCGCTAACCTTGAGGGGCCGGATGCTGGAGGTTGAGGTGACGAGCAGCTGTCCTCACGGCAGCTGCCTTTCGCCTCGTATATGGTGTCTGGTCATGGACGGCGTCATGGAGCGGCTCTCTGAGAATGGCTTCTACGCCCAGGCGAACGCTGATGATGTGAACGGCAAATTCCTCAGCGTCGCCTGTGCGTGCATGCAAGCTGCCTGTAGCATAATTGAAAGGTGTGGTGAGCTGGGACTCTCCGTAAACCCAGCGAAGGCGAATATGATCCTATTCACCAAGAAGAGGAATATAGAGGGGTTCAGGGCGCCGGTGATGTTTGGAAAACTTTTAGCTTTAGTGCGGGAGGTCAAATATCTGGGGGTAATCCTGGACTCCAAACTATCATGGGGGTCGCAAATAGAACGATTAGTAAGGAAGGGAGTAGCGACTCTCTGGCAGTCGAGTGATAGGGAGGACCTGGGGACTTAATCCTCGGATCCTTCATTGGATTTACACTCCTATTCTCAGGTCGATAATCCTTAATGGAGCGTTGGTCTGGTGGTGTGGTGTGAATTAAACTGCTACCAAGAAGCTGGCCAAACTCTAAAGGCTGACAAACCTGGTTATCACCGGCGCTATGAGACGACATCCTCAGCCGCGCTAGAGGTCTTGCTGATGCTGTCAATGCTTCCCATCTGTATCAGAAGGGAGGCTATGGAGTAGCATCTTAGAATGTGAGACTCTGGAAACTGGTGCGAGAGGGAGCAATAATAGGACATGCAAGAGTCGCCAAGGTAGTGAAAAAGTAAATTCCGTGTTCCACCATCCAGGTACGGAATGCAGAGGACAATATTAGGTTGACTAGGCCATATACCCTCAGAATCCCTAGCAGGGATCAGTGGAGGGAAAGTGAGGTTGCATTCCAGCCCGCAAGCCTTGCCTGTTTTACCGACGGATCTCGGCTGGAGGATCAGCAATCCTCCGGGGCTGGAATATACATCGACGGCTTGGGGGTGCGTAAGAGTTATGCTCTAGGCGCATATACCACGGTATTCGAAACGGGGGTGTACGCTATCCTGTCTGTGGCCAACAGACAGGATGTGAGGATGAGCCCTGAGAAATGTGTATACATTTGCTCGGATAGCCAGGCGGTTCTCCGGGCACTGTGTGCGGTCAGGTCAACACTGGTTCAGGAGTGCGCTGACGCCCTTAATGGACTAGCCAGGACAAAGGAGGTGCAACTTGCGTGGGTTCCGGGAAACTGTGGCGTAGCGGGGGATGAGGTGGCGAATGATCTCGCAAGACTTGGATCCCGGTGGCCGCTCTGTGGCCCGGAGCCTGCGATAGGCATAAGTAGGAAGGCGGTCTCCGTCGGCTTAGACAGGTGGACTGAGGAGGCCATGAAGAGGCACTGGGGGGTCGGTCGGAGGCTGTAGTCAGGCGAAGGCCTTCGTATCGGGGCCGGACAGAGACAAGACTGGCTTCTCGATAGGAGTCGATCTGCGCTTCGCCGCATCATTGGGGTGCTGACAGGCCACTGCGCTTTTTTGCAAGTGAAACAGACCATTTCATCTTAGGTCAAAAAAATTATGTAGTTTGATTCTTGTAATTTTATTACAATTGATGGGGGCAATATAAGGTCTTCCTCTGGTTGTACGTATATTTGTCGCCTAAAGCTTAATACCTGGCTGTACTGTTTATTTTGTATGCCAGCTCGGAGCAAAGAGCCTGGTGAAACAGTTTGGAAACCCATATCTTTGATCGGTGTCTCTAACTAATGGTAAGGTATTGCCGGGAGAACATTAGAGATAATAATTTTGACGGGATGGTGATATAAGTCTGCGTATGGTTGTTTTTTGTCCTGATATTTCTATGTTAGTATGGTTTTCAATTAGATAGTAGATAGTAAGATACATACACAATTTTTTGAGATTCTGGAACTAAAAATTACATTGCGTGGTCCTATGATTTCACCATAAACAGTTTGTCAATAAAAAGCGGTGATATTAAAAATAAATGTTTCAAATTTGAAAAGCTCAATTTTATGTTAACATAGAAAGCTGAATTTTGGTACGTAGTTAGGCCTTTCCAAAAGCAACATGTCCACCAAATTTCATCGAAATACCTTTGTAATTTTCGAAGAAAATTTTTTTTCGAAAGAAAACTCAAAATTTTCCCGGAAACCTTGTTCGATTTTCCCAAGCTATTAATAAAAAAAGGCACTTGCCGAGTTTCATTAAACATATAAAAACTGAAACTGACCCCGGATATGGGTTCTAAAAGCCCAAATTCACGCTCATTTGAATTTTTTTTTGCAAAGTCTCACCATCGATACCTCTCTATTAGTGATTTTTTTAAATAAAAATAAATCCATTAAACTTTATTAAAACAGTTTTCGGAGAAAAAATTTCTTTTCGAAAGAAAACTCAAAATTTTCCCGGAAAACTCCGTCCCATTTTCCTGACTAACGAACTCATCCAAGCCATTAAAAAAAATAATCTCGAGACGCAGCAAGTGCGTTATGGTAGTGAATTTTCATAAAACTATTTATTAATAGCAATAATGTGTGTTTTTTTAAGAAAGCAGGCATCAAATTTGGTTACCAGTATAATCTATATAGTAAAAACAATGTGCCATGTTTCATCAAAATAACTTTATTGTTTGAAAATGTACAAAAATTTCCGAAAGTAAACTTAAAGTGTTCCCGAAAAAACTCGTTTTTTGGTCAACCTTATAGCTATGTGAACTATGTGAAAACTGGAACCTGTGATGAGCACTAATAAGTACACTTGGAGAACACCCAAATCACCACAACACATATTTCAGAGACCTTACGATCGTTTCGTAGACAAAGTCTACATCTTCAGAGGAAGAAAAATTCTAACATAAAAAAAAAAACTAGAACCCGTATATTTATATCGCGTCAAAGTAAACGAGCTAGTCCGAAGTAAAGTTGTCGTCTAACAACGATCATTTGTTTATTGCGACAGTGAAACAGGTCGGAGACCTGCTTTAATCTTTTGGTCGACAAATTTATGACCCTTATCTAATATAGGTATTACAAGGACCGGAGTTCTTTAAAGAAACAGCACGTTTCTTTTCGATCTAGAATTTACTATGTGGATATTAGTTCATGCCGACAAAGACATCTGGTGCGATAACAAACCGTAAACTCAACTCATCTCTTTTAAAAATAGAAAACTAAAACCCAGATGTCTGTCTCACCGTGTTAACTTTAACAAAGGAAAATAGTTCAACTAAAATACTACATACAAACTATATTTATATTGATTTTAATTCTACGTGAAAATATTTATCTTGACTACATATATACAACAACCGAAACCGGTATTTAAATCAAGAAAAACATACTAATTAGTATATGTATAAACCGGTCGAGTTATTGGCAATAATTTATTGTTCTACCAGACAAATTAGGAGTATTTAAGCGGTCAAATGCAAAGAGAGAACAAAGAGCTAGAAATTACAGGTGCCGCACGATTTAATGAAGTTTTGTTCTTAATAGACCTTAATATAAAAATACTTTCTAATGAATCAAGCATAGTTTGATGTCTGACATTTTTGACAAGTTTCAAATTTTCTTTGTCAATGTGGTGGTTATTATCCCATATATGTTGTGCCACACATGATTTGTCCACCGTACCATATTGTAACTGTGAGAGATGTTCACGAAATCTGGTGGCTATGTTTCTTCTAGTTTGGCCCACGTATTTAAGATCACAATCTTTGCAACTAATCTCATAAATTCCAGACATTTCCGTGACTTGGTCTTTGTCTTTCGTATTACCCAACAAATTTTTTAAATTACTTTTCGTCGAAAACGTCAAATGTAAATCGGCTTTCTTAAAAATACATTCCAAACCCTTTGTGATTCGTGGTTCATAAGGTAAGCACACAAATTTTTTCTCGATTTTATCATTCTTAAATGTCGTACATTCAGATATCAACTTCTTTGTTCTGTGTTTGTTAACTAATTTGTCTATTAAACCATCCGAGTAACCGTTATATCTCGCCACATTTTTTATGTATTTTAATTCTGTATTAAATCTATTTTTACTCAACGGAAATTTGAAAAAAAAAAAAAAAAAAAAAAAAAAAAAAAAAAAAAAAAAAAAAAAAAAAAAAAAAGAAACGTGCTGTTTCTTTAAAGAACTCCGGTCCTTGTAATACCTATATTAGATAAGGGTCATAAATTTGTCGACCAAAAGATTAAAGCAGGTCTCCGACCTGTTTCACTGTCGCAATAAACAAATGATCGTTGTTAGACGACAACTTTACTTCGGACTAGCTCGTTTACTTTGACGCGATATAAATATACGGGTTCTAGTTTTTTTTTATGTTAGAATTTTTCTTCCTCTGAAGATGTAGACTTTGTCTACGAAACGATCGTAAGGTCTCTGAAATATGTGTTGTGGTGATTTGGGTGTTCTCCAAGTGTACTTGTCAACCTTATAGGTTAATAGCAAATTGAGCTATTCAAATATTAAGCATTTGATCAAAATTCGCTACCATAACGCACTTACTGCGTCCAGAATTTTTGTTCTTACAAACATGCATTATATTTCGATGGAAAATGCAATGCAATAACATAAGGCGTGTTTGATTAAAAAAAAAGCATTTGATCAAAATTCGCTACCATAACGCACTTACTGCGTCCAGAATTTTTGTTCTTACAGACATGCATTATATTTCGATAGAAAATGCAAAAATGCAATAACATAAGGCGTGTTTGATTAAAAAAAAAGAAAATTTGTATCACCAACGACTTATGGGCCACCCTGTGATTGTAGAAATAATTTTTTAAGATGTAGTTTAAGACACCCTATAATTAATATATACAATTTTTTTTCATATGTGGTATAATAACAGATATATTGAGCTTTATTGATTTTTTTTACGAAAATTCTACAAAAATTATACTATTAACGATAAACTCTATAGCTAAGACTACTGCCAAGCGTCAGAGAAGGGGTCTATTTGAAATGAATTTTCTGGAAACATTTAATTAAAATGAAGGACAATGACGGTTGAAACTAAGACTTCAGGGTTTGTAAAACATTCTTCTTGAGACATTTTATTTCTATAGCCCGTATTAGATTCAAGTTATTTTCCTAAATGTTGCCAATTTTGACGTTTAAATCGCAACTTTGACGTTTTGTGAAAAACCCCAATTTATTTTTGTTTAAATGGCTATAACTTTTTTGTCTTTTGACCTACAGAGCTAAATTTTGGTAGGTAACTTGCCTATAATGATATAAACCCGCGTATAAAATTTGGTTGCCCTTACTTTGTTAATTTTGGAGATATAAAATTTTTTCGAAAGAAAACACAAAATTTTCCGGGAAAACCTTGTCGGATTTTCCTGGATAACGAACATATCCAAGACACTTGCAAAAGGAAGGTACTAACCAATTTTGACGTTTAAAATCGCGATTTTGACGTTTTGAGGAGAACCCAAATTTATTTTTCTTTGAATGCCTTTAACTTTTTTGTCATTCAACCTACGGAGCTAAATTTTGGTAGGTAACTTGCCTCTAATGATATAAACCTGCGTATGAAATTTGGTTGCCCTTACTTTGTTAATTTTGGAGATATAATTTTTTTTCGATTTTTTTCGAAAGAAAACACAAAATGTTCCGGGAAAACCTCGGCGGATTTTCCTGGCTAACGAACTTATCCAAGCGACTTGCGAAAGGAAGGTATGTGCCAAATTTTATCAAAATCCGTCCATTATTTTTTAAGTTATAGGTGTGACACATAAATATATATATATATATATATATATATATATATATATATATATATATATATATATATATATAAACATATAAAGTCTGAAACTGACCTCGGATTTGGGTTCCGGGGGTCCTAAATAGCGCTCATTTGAAGAAATTTTTTCAAAATTCGAAAGTCGAGATCTCCTCATTAGTGAATTTTTTTAAAGAAAATTCACTAAAAGGCACTTGCCGAGTTTCATCGAAATCGGTTAATTATTTTTTGAGTTGTCGGATGGATACATATATACATATATACATATATATATATATATATATATATATATATATATATATATATATATATATATATATATATATATATATATATATATATATATATATATATATATAAAAATTGAAACTGACCTTGAATATGGGTTCTAGGGGTCCTAGTTCGCACTCATTTGAAAAAAACTTTGCAAAGTCTCATCATCGATACCTCTCTATTAGTGATTTTTTTAAAATAAAAATTCACTAATAATTAAGGATGACTACTATATTCACTATTCACCAAGTATAGTCATGTACAAAAAGAAAGGTGTAAAGGTGATCTAACGACTTTAGGGATCTATATTTTGTATATATGTACTTTCATACAGTATTTTTACGATAATTTAGAACGGTATTATCAACCTTGTAAACTGTGATAAATTATTCCTTAAAAAGGTTACAAATGTCGTAAATAGCTTGGATTGTCTCGGTATGTATTGAATGCAAAACACTCATAGTAATTCACTATCAGTAAAATAGTATGGCATGATTTGCAATTCATTGTGTATACCCTTATCGTCCACCTGAATCATTCTCATTCAAAAATATTATTTAATAAAGAATGCATTTCGGTGTTGCAATATTAAAATGTCACAGTCATTTAGCATAAAAGTAACTATTTTGTAAGGATCTTTTAAAGTAAATAAAACATTCGGGACGCAGCAAGTGCGTTATGATAGTGAATTTTCATTAAATGTTTCAAATTTAAATAACTCAATTTTCTATAAACTTAGAAAATTGCCAATGTGGTACGTAGTAAGGCCTTTCCCAGCGCAATACATCCACCAGATTTCGTTAAAATAACTTTGTAATTTTAGGAGAAAATTTTCCCTTGAGTGTGTGTGTCTTTATTTATATATATATATATATATATATATATATATATATATATATATATATATATATATATATATATATATATATATATATATATATATATATATTTGTGTGTGTGTGTGTGTGTATAAACATATAAAAATTGAAACTGACTCTGGATGTTGGTTCTAGGGGTCCTAGTTCGCGCTCATTTGAAAAAAATTTTTGGAAGGGCTCACCATCGATACTTCTTTATTAGTTAATTTTTTAAAATAAAGATTCACTAAAAGGGAGTGATTTCCACCACACGTGAAAAGTAAGTAAACCAGATTTAAATAAGTGCGAATTGCGAAATGTGGATGCGAATTTCGCAGAAAAAAGAATACGATTTTTGTCACAATACATATTGTACATACCTACAAAACTTGGCTTAAATTCCAGAGATCACAAAACAGACTCTCTTTGCCAGGGAAATAGTTGAATCGTTTTTATATTGACCATAGTCACGTCCTTATCTATAGTTGCTTGTATCTGTTTAACAAACGCTGTACTAACACCTTGACTGGTATTATAATATGGCTCAACCAAATCGTTTACAACGCGAGATTTTTGATTTTGCTCTTTTGCCACTTCAGATAGTTTACCACAACAGGTGGTAGTGGACTTCTCCTTTACGTGATGGTAAAGGATTTTTTCACGCCCGAGGAGGTACCACCCTTACATCAAGGGGCCGGTGAAGTCCCAACGGACGTTTCCGGTTCTGATGTATGAGTCGGTTTCCCTTATAAACAAGAATGATAATGGCTCCTCCTTGTACAAAAGATTCCGGAGATAAAATACCCCTCCATCCGGATCTCCGGGAGAGTGGTGTGCAGGGGAACGCCGGCATCAAGATTTAACATATTCTTCTCGAATATATGTGGCCTAAATTCTAACCTGAACTCCGTCCACCATTTCCACCAGGCGAATAGGCCCCAACGCATCTTCCTCACCGAAACCCAAATCACTGCCGAAGCAGCCACTAATCACGTTAATTTCCCGTGGTATGAGCTCATTGCTTCCTTTATATTGCATGGAGGTGTGTGCGCATACGTCCGTAGCAATCTACCCTGCACCAGACTCCCCAATTTAAAAGCTAGAAGAAAATACTTACTTTGGATGAAACTCTCTCTCGGGGCTGTAACTACATTCATCTGTTGCATTTACCAGTCAACTTCTGACAACAACTTTGTACAGTTCTTCGACTACCTTTCTGAAAAAACCGATCGTCTGATTTCTGAATATCCTTCCTACGAGATCACTATTCTCGCTGACTTCAATGTCCATAATAAGGAATGGTTTTAACAAGGGAGAGCAGCGGAGGCCTTTGCAGTCAGCAATTCTTTGGCCAATATGGTTCAGCAACCTACTTACTTTCCTCGCATCCCAACACACTGTTCAAATCCCTTGGATCTCCTTCTTATTACAAAACCTGAATGTCACCGCCCCACTTGGTCGCTCAGACCACGACATGGTCACTGCTTTCTGCGCAGTCCAACCCGAGGTCACACAGTCATCACACCCACGTATCGTTGGGCACTACAACTCCGCGAACTGAGACGAAATGCGGGATTACTTTTCCTCACTTCCATGGGCGTCTGTCTGCTTCTCCCATCCTGACCCCCCTCATATCGCACAACACGCCACCGAAATTATCCAAGCTGGCATGGAATTATTTATTCCACGTACACAGAAAACCTCTTCAGCCACTCAAGAGCCCTGGTTCTCTAAATCCTGTGACAAGGCCAAAATTGAAAAGGTCAAAGCTCACAAAACCCTTCTACACAGTCCCAGTCAAGAAAACCGTCAAGCATTTAACGACGCAAGAAACCGCTATGTCCGCATTCTTTCTGAGGCAAAAAACTCGTTTAATAACCACATCAAAAACAAAGTCCTCTCAAGCTCCAACGGCAGCAAACCCTTCTGGACTCTTGCTAAATTTATTGGAAATAATTTCTGTAAGAACACGTTCCCACCTCTTGTTTCAGGGGATGAAATTGTTTATACCGCCCTGGGCAAGGCTGAACTTTTTGCCTCGTTGTTCGTCGACAATTATACGCTCAACTCACCTCCAAATGTTCAACCACCAACAGTCCCCAATGTCGCGCATAAAATGACGGATATAATTTTCAAAACTAAAAAGGTACGAAAGATGCTCTCTTCTCTTGATACCAGGAGAGCTTCTGGCCTTGACGAGATCCCAGCAATTTTTGACATAAAACTCAACTTTGTGACATCAACCCCTTAAGGGTGGTGATAACAACCCTTATATTTTAAATAGGGAACATGGGTCGAGTGTTACATCATTTGAAAGCTCCTTCTTTTCTGAATTCAGCTCACAATTTTTTTTTGAAGTTTTATTAACTCGTTTAAAAATTATTCACAGTTGGATTTGCAAGAACGTATTTCATTCATTGTGATAAGAAATGCACTTATTAGTCAATTTTTCGTTAAAAAAACTAAAAAACAAAACCAAAGGTTCAAAAATGTTTATTCAGTTAAGTAAGTGTTCAAATTGTTGACCACCAGCTTCCATACAAAAGTACAAATTTTGTTCAAAACGAGCTCTAATATTCTGGAGCATTTGTGGAGTTATTAGACGGCATTCTTCAACAATTCGTCGTCGTAAGTCTTCCAGGGACTCCGGTTGTGTTGCGAAAATTCTACTCTTTAAATGGCCCCATAGAAAGAAGTCTAAAGGAGTTAAATCCGGTGATCTAGGAGGCCACTCAATAGCACCTCTACGCCCAATCCATTGCTCTGCAAACTCTCTGTTCAAAAACCCCCTAACACGTTGTGAAAAATGCGGAGGAGCTCCATCGTGTTGAAACACTAATTGATTTTCTTGATAGCGATCATCATTTTCAACAATGTCAATTAGTAGAGGGCAAACGATTCCTTCTAGTAAATCCAAATACGTTTCGACACTCAAATTGCCATCAAGAAAAATTGGTCCGATTTAACGGTCTCCAAAAATGCCAGTCCAGACATTCAGTGGAGTTTGAGTGTGGACTTCGTGAAAATTTCTTGGATTATTATCTGCCCAATAACGATAATAATGACGATTGACTGTAGATTTTAATAAAAACAGATAGTGAACAGAAAGTTCCCGTTATCAGCTATTCGTGCAGTCACAACTTTACAAAACTCCACCTGCCGATCAATATCATCTTCATTCAAATGTACAAGATGAATTTTATACGGGTGAAATTTATGATGCTTTAATATTCGCTGAATAGTTCTTCTTTTGATGTTTGAAACAGTGGCCAATTTTCTCGTGCTCAAAGTTGGGTCTGCAGCAATTTGTCCTAAAACTTCAATCTCAATACTCTCATTTATAACCGGAATTTCACGTTCAGGATCCGGTTTTTTGTTGGATACTGAACCACATTGTCGAAACTTTGCAACTAACTCCAAAATGTATTTTCTGTTAACATGTCTGTTCGGATGTCGTTCATTAAACAAATTTGCGGTACCGTTGGCACAGTCATCGTTTTTGAAAAAAAAAGAGTAATTATTTCAACTCTTTCTTCTACAGAATACACCATTGTGAAATTAATTTTTGGTAGTACTATCAAGTATCAAACCGACCGATAAACTGAAATAATAAACCGCATTTCTCTCATTCCGATAAGAAATGTTCTGATAGTAAATTTTTTGTTTACAAAGCAACAAAACATTGACTATCAGTACATTTCTTATCGGAATAAATTGAATGCGTTTTTGCATCTTCAATTGTGAATAATTTTTAAACGAGTTGATAAAACTTCAAAAAAAATTAATGTGCTGAATTCAGAAAAGAAAGAGCTTTCAAATGATGTAACACTCGACCCATGTTCCCTATTTAAAATATAAGGGTTGTTTTATGTCAAAATATGTCCCCCTCAATATTGAAATTGACGTGTTTCAGCGATTTTAAAAAAAATTTCTCTGGACGCAAATGGGTCTGTTTCGTTTTCAATGCGCCACCCTATATATATATATATATATATATATATATATATATATATATATATATATATATATATATATATATATATATATATATATATGTATGTATGTATCACACCGATATCTCAAAAAGTAAAAAAGCTATGATAACCAAATTTGGTAGGTAGGTTTACGATATAAAAAGTAAACTATTAACCAAAATTTAGATTTCTATGTTACAAGAAAAAAAAGATATAATAAAATATTTTGTGACAGATCATTTCTATGAAAATTGACTACCATAACGCACTTGGTGCGTCCAGGCTTTTATTTCTCTTGTACGTGTCGTAAACCTTTTCTTATTTTAGCTTCAATTTCATATCCGCTAATACTTAGTACAGTGCTTTCATTTTTATATAGATTAAGAGTTTGATGCACCTATGTAATTATATTATTAGTCTAGTTATTTGTGTGCGAGACCTCGTATTACAAAGTAATACTTTACACGGTCGGCGATATCAAATCAGCGACCTTCTCGGATACAATCTCGGCGTTCCAGTTGTGAAATAAGGTATGTCCTTAAGTGCAATATGATCTTCAGAAGCACGTAGGAGGTGGATTATACATACCACTACACCTGAAAGTTAACGGACACAATTAAAATGGCAAATTCATGGATCTAAAGATACTACAATATGTATTTAATACAGCGAAGCTGCTATGGTATTTAAAGACGAGGCGGAAAACAACTTAGGCTGCGCTTAGGAGCGATTAATTATGTAAATAATATAGTAGTGTTGAACCACTAGTTCAAATGTAACTATTAAAAAGTCTGGACGCTGCAAGTGCGTTATGGTAGTGAATTTTTTTTTTAAATTAATAGCAAATGCAAGCAGGCATCAATCTGATTACCGGTATAGCCTATATAGTAGAAACAATGTACCATATTTTATCAAAATTACTTATTGTTTGAAAATGTACAAAAATTTTACAAAAATAAACTTAAAATGTTGGTTTTCTAGTCAACAAACCTTGGGTTAATAGCAAATTTATAACGAAAAATAAATATTGACTTTAAAAAAATACCTGTAAGAAATACCTGCACGTTGGGCGCAAGTATAACGAAAAATATCTCCAACCCACATTATGGAGTTAAAGAATTAATTAACTAAACAAATATCACATAGATTAACTGAGGGCTTGGATTTAGGCACTTGCAGTTGGTAGGTTTCAAGATGCACAAAGGAAAGTCAGGTGTTATGAGTAAAATCAGTTTATTACAAGATTATTGAATTTATACAATGCAGCAAATTTAATGAAGCAAATTTAATAAAAGAAAAGATATGAATTGTTTACTTTAACATGTCATATAGCACTGTAAAAATGAGTTGTGGAGCATACACTACTTTAAAAAGAAAACCACAGATAAATAATGTACCTAACTCCAGCTTTAGATTGCTGCCTTCAGAGTGGTGATCACATTCGTCTAGCCTTTGATGTTGGAGTTGCCTCAGAGACTTCGTGGGGAAACGGCTCCGTTCAGCAAGGTGTCATTTATCAAGATGCTACTCCTAGGGCTCTGCTCCCACGGTTCCATTCAGGGCTTCTCCCCAGCAGTGTGCCATTTAGGAAAGTGCCGTTGAGGGCTGCTTAAGGGCTCTATTTGTCTAGATGTTGTTCATAGGGCTCCTCCCTAACGGTGTGCCATTTAGGAAGGTGTTGTTGAAAGCTGCTTGAGGGCTCTATTTGTCTAGATGTTGTTCATAAGGCTCCTCCCTAACGGTGTGCCATTTAGGAAGGTGTTGTTCATAGGGCTCCTCTCTAACGGTGTGCCATTTAGGAAGGTGTTGTTTATAGGGCTCCTCCCTAACGGTGTGCCATTTAGGAAGGTGTTGTTCATAGGGCTCCTCCCTAACGGTGTGCCATTTAGAAAGGTGTTGTTGAGGGCTGCTCAAGGGCTCCATTTGTCTAGATGTTGTTCATAGGGCTCCTCCCTAACGGTGTGCCATTTAGTAAGGTGTTGTTGAGAGCTGCTTAAGGGCTCTATTTGTCTAGATGTTATTTATAGGGCTCCTCCCTAACGGTGTGTCATTTAGGAAGGTGTTGTTCATAGGGCTCCTCCATAACGGTGTGCCATTAAGGCATGCTGTTTTCCCGACTAAAAATTTAGCTGTAGAACAACATTTCCTGGTTAAGTTTAAACAGAAGAGAGAGCGTGGCACGCGTTGCAAGCGTTTACAAAGGTTTTCTTATCTAAACACGTCACGGAGCTACAGCGGCTGCAGGCGTGTTCCACTGAGTTGGGATGCGGTAGAGTAACCGACCGCCGAGTTTGACGTCACTGAAGGGACTTAGACTCTGACGTCACAAAAGGATTGATTCGGAAGCTTAAAAGTGAAAGGCGTTAACGCGTGAGACATGTCACGCTTATTAAATACACACGACATGTTACAAATTGAGTTACTGGAATTTGAAGGATTTCATGAAAATTCGCTACCAAAACGCACTTACTGCGTCTCAATTTTTCTTACAAACATGCATCATATTTCGATAAAAAATGCAAAAATGCATTAACGAATTTGTTCTACGAAAATTAGCTAAAAATTATAGACCGTTAAACCATAAACTTAACTAAAACTACTGCCAAAGCTTCAGATAAAGGGTCTATTTGAAATGAATTTTCGGTAAATATTTTAATGAAATGAAGGCCAATGATGGTTGAAGCTGAAACCTAAAGGTTCGTAGAACACGCTTCCTGCAACATTTCCTTTTCGTAATCCGTATTTATTTCACGTTCTTCGCCTGAACGTTGCCAATTTTGACGTTTCAAATCGCGACTTTGACGTTTTGGATAAAACTTAAACTTTTTTTCTTTAACTGCCTATGACTTTTTTCCCTTAAATCTAGAGACTTAAGTTTTGGTACATGGTTCACTCTTTATGAAACAAACACGCGTACCAAAGTTGGTTTCCCTTACTTTGTTATTTCCGGAGATATAAATTTGTTAAGAAAGAAAACACAAAATTTTCCGGGAAAGCCTGGACCGCTTTTCCTGGTTAACGAACTTATCCAAGCCACTTGCAAAAGGAAGGTACTCACCAAATTTGGTCAAAATCGCCCATTATTTTTTGAGTTATCGGCGTGATACACACACACACACACAAATATATATATATATATATATATATATATATATATATATATATATATATATATATATATATATATATATATATATATATATATATATATATATATATAAACATAAAAAAATTAAAACTGACCCAGGATATGTGTTCTAGGGGTCCTAATTAGCACTCATCTGAAGAATATATTTTTTAAAATTCAGAAGTCGGGATCTCCTCATTATTGATTTTTTTAAAGAAAATTCACTAACATAAATTTCAAACGAGAACCTGAATATAGTAATTTTTTCCATTTAGTGAATTTTCGTAGAAAAAATTCACTAATGGGGAGATCCCGACTTTTGAATTTTGAAAAATTTTTTGCAAATGAGCGCGAACTAGGACCCCTAGAACCCATATCCGGGGTCAGTTTCAATTTTTATATGTTTATATATATATATATATATATATATATATATATATATATATATATATATATATATATATATATATATATATATATATATGTATGTATATATATATATATATATATATATATATATATATATATATATATATATATATATATATATATATATACATAAGGGCAACCAAATTTGGTACGCGAGTTCATATTATTATAGGTAAGCTACTTACCAAAATTTAGCTCTGTAGGTTACAGGGTAAAAAAGTTACAGGCATTCAAAGAAAAATAAATTTCGGTTTTCCTCAAAACGTCAAAGTCGCGATTTCAAACGTCAAAATTGGTAATATTTAGGCAATGAAACTGAAATTAATAACAGCTATGGAAAGAAAATGTCTCAAGAAGAATACTTTACAAAGCCTGAACTGTTAGTTTTAATCGTAATTGTCCTTCATTTTACTAATATATTGTCAGAATATTAATTTAAAATAGACCCTTTCTCTGATGCTTTGGCAGTAATGTTGGCTATAGAGTTTATCGTTTAATGGTATATCATTTTTGTCAAATTTTCGTAAAAAATCATTAAAGCTCAATATATCCGTTATTATGCAAGTTACGAAAAAAAATGGTATACATTAATTATAGGGTGTCTTAAGCTACATCTTAAAAAATATTTCCATAAGTCGTTGGTGATTCAAATTTTTTTGTTAATCGAACACGCCCTATGTTATTGCATTTTTGCATTTTCCATCGAAATATAATACATCTTTGTAAGAAAAGAAATTCGGGACGCAGCAAGTGCGTTACGGTAGCGAATTTTTTTATCGAACACGCCCTATGTTTATTGCATTTTTGCATTTTCCATCGAAATATAATACATCTTTGTAGGAAAAGAAATTCGGGAGGCAGCAAGTGCGTTATGGTAGCGAATTTTCATTAAATGCTTCAAATTTGAATAGCTCAATTTGCTATTAACCTATAAGGTTGACCAGGAAATCAGTTTTTTTCGGGAACAATTCAGGTTTACTTTCGGAAATTTTTGTACATTTTCAAATAATAAAGTTATTTTTATAAAACACGGCACATTGTTTTTACTATATAGATTGACGCCTGCTTTCTTAAAAAAACATGTTAGCCATTAAAATCATTTTTATGAAAATTCACTATCATAACGCACTTGCTGCGTCCAGAAGTTTTTTTTCTTCGTAAAGATAAGGTATCAGGTATACTGCCAAAGCGCTACAAGTTTGTTCTTTCCTCTCAAATGTGTCATATCTACAACTAGTAACTAGTCGTTCACTGGCGGCGTTAGTTCATTAAAAATTTAATTCCGGTTTGCAGCAAGTGCATTATGGTAGCGAATTTTCATTAAACGTTCAAATATTAATAACTGAATTTGTCATTAGCTTAGAAAGTTGAATTTTAGTATATAATAAAGCATTTACTAGGGAAACATGTTACTAAATTTCATCGAAATAACTTTGTTATTCTTTCAGATACAATTTTTTTTAAGAAAAATTAGATTATAAAAAACGGTCGTTATTGTTAGGTTGCAAGATTTAAAGTCTCAATGAGGGCCATCGACCTACAATTCTACATGGGCATCAAAAGGCCGGTGCTTTCCTAAAACATGCTCTATATTGCGCACCCACTTTGGTGCTTCTTCAGGAGCCTAGAAATAGTTATATCTATGATATACAATCCAAAAATAACTAAGAACTACATACCGAAAGATGAACAGATTATGCGAAGCAGCCAGCATGGGAACACAACATGGGAGTGAGACATCTCGCTGGTTTATGATAGTTCACACACAACAAACATACATGACACAACTGGACAACCTTATTTACATGGTCACATTATTAAAACATGGTTAAAAATTGAAAATTTTGCAGAAAATTGTTCATGCAAACATGCGGATCTTGGAAACCTGTTGATTGACAGCTGACTTTTCTATCATGACGTTCATTCACTGCGGCTGAATCGCAGTAAATCGTCAGTGATTCTCTTTGGTGGCCAAGTGCATTGCGAGAGAGTTAAAAGTGACATGAGAGTAGAGATTGGTGGAGTTTGCCTTAAGCTTGTGAATGAAGTTAAAAATTTGGGCATAATAATGGATAATACATTTAGGTACAAGCAGCACATTAGCTCGTATTTACAGAAGGCATATAACAGCCTGCGGTTGCTCTTTCCACTTCGATCCTATCTTCCAGTAGAGACTAAATTTGGTTCTCTCGCAGTTTACATACTGCTCAGAGCTTTACTATGCGTGTGTAGATAGTTATGATGCCAGAAGAATTCAGCGGTTACAGAACACGTGTTTGAGATTTGCCTATGGTGTTCGAAAGCATCAGCGCATTTCGTGTAAGCTCATGGAGTCGGGGTGGCTAAATATGCAAAATAGATTTACACTCAGGGAGGCGGTACTCTTATCATACTGTCATCAAAACAAACTGCCCTACTTACTTATCCAGAAAGATCACTTACAGGACTGATGTACATAATGTAGATGTTAGGAGGAAGGTATTGATCTCACCACCAAAATACAGACTAAGCTTGTTTAGAAGGTCATTTACGTACCAAATGTACACTGTTTACAACACTGTCGATGATGCCCTCAAAACGAGTTTCGTGTACACTTTCACGCGAAAATTATTACTTAAACTCTTTCAACACCAACCGTCCAACGTCCAATAGAATTGATGTGCTTTTGTTGTGCGATTTTTTTAGTTTTGTTGTGTTGTGTAATGCTTCGCTTGCCTTGCTCACACATCATTTCAGCAGATCGGTGCTTTTATGTGCTCGTCTGTAATACCATAATTATTTTGGACTAAGTGGAAGAGCAGGGAATGGTATACCATTCATCTGAACTTCGCCCTTAGTTGCACAGGTTAATGATAGTATTTATTCATATTTTTTAGTTTTAATTGAATTAATTTAATATATTTCAAGGTGTAATATTTTGTGACTTTTTTCTTTTCCTGTGTAAATAAAGACTATTTTATTATTATTATTATTATTATTATTATTATTATTATTATTATTATTATTAGATATAAGCGTTACACTTTCTCAGTATTACTACTGGAAACCTTTTGACCGACCCCCGCGCGCGACATTGGGGTTCGGCTCGGTAGATGGGGATGAAATTCATCATATCCCATTATGTCGATATTATTATTACAGTCCGACTTCCGCTGCTTCAATACAGCAGACGTGTTTGAGGTCGCCACTTAACTGAGGAATTTTCGGACTATGTGGCATGTCTCCAGCAGAACCGCCCTCTGCCCCACGTTGAGGATGTTATTTGGTAATCCGAGTTCCTTTAGATTTCCCATGAAATTTTTGGTGACTATTCCTTCCGCCGGCATTACGAAAGGATATATAGCCACCTTCTGGAGCTTCCATATGTTTTTTATTTCATATGCCAAGTTTTCATACTTGGTGATCTTTTCAATTTCAGTTTTCTGAATGTTATGGGACAGCGGTACAGCAATGTCTATGATCACAGCAAGCCTCATCTGTTTGTTTATCAGGACAATGTCTGGCCTATTGAAGTCCACAGTGCGATCCGTTATCATGGGTCGGTCCCAGTATAGGAGAAAGTCCGCCGACTCCAGCACCGCCTCCGGAGAATACTTGTAGTAAGCTGGTGTTGTTGACGGGTTCAGGAGGCTGTATTTCAAAGCGATTTGTTGATGGATGATCTTGGCGAGCTGGTTATGTCTGCCTAAGTAAGCTGAGTCTGAGAGAGGAGGACATGCTGCCATGACGTGTTCAATGGTTTCTCCAAAAACTGCACATTTTCGACATTTATCCACCACTTCTAATTTTAGACAATGCTTCTCGTAGTTTTTAGTTTTTACAACCCTATCCTGAATGGCCATCACAAAACCCCCTGTCTCCGGGTATAATTGCCCCTCGACCAACCATATGAGCGAAGAGGTTTTATCAACACTATCCGCCTGCAGGTGCTTGGGGTACCTCCCATGCATAGCCTGGTCGCCCCACTGGATTACACCGTCCTGGTAAGCCGGGGTGTCCAACTCATAGTTGCGCAGACCCAGCCTAAGTGGAGTACAATCCTTATCCTCGCACACCACCAACCTCATCAGTTCATCCTGCGATGCAAGAAAACGTTGTCTCATGTTTTTTTCTTGCTTAAAACAGAGGTTCTTTATATGGATTAACCCTCTGCCGCCTTCTTTCCGAGGTGTATACAGTCTTCTAACAGATGAGTTGGTGTGAAGGCACCGAAATTTCGTAAGAAGCCTTCTCGTGAGTCTGTCCAGTTCATCTAAGTCGGTGTTAGACCATTTGACAACTCCAAAAGAGTATGGCAATACTGGTACCGCCCATGAGTTGATAGCAGCAGTTGATATTATTATTATTATTGTTATTGTTATTATTATTATTATTATTATTATTATTATTATTATTATTATTATTATTATTATTATTATTATTATTATTATTATTATTATTATTATTATTATTATTATTATTATTATTATTATTATTATTATTAGGTATTATTATTATTATTATTATTATTATTATTATTATTATTATTATTATTATTATTATTATTATTATTATTATTATTATTATATGAGATAGGAGTGCCAACTGGGAGATTACAGACAGAACTTTCTGTCAGAAGGACATAGAAGCAAACCAAAGAAGGTTAACGGCATTAAAACTATTGACTTAAGGAAACTATATTTTGGCAGACTTATTGTTATATCTGAATACTCTCCAGTATACAGATGCATTTAAAAATAGTGTGAGAGCACTATTTCATGCTGAACACAAGGGAACAGTTAATCAGTCTAAAGGTCCAGGGGCGGGAATATCCTTCCGGAGTGAAACGAAGAGAGAAAAACCAAAGCCTGAGAGCAACGGGGCCACCCTTAAGGTGTCTTGTCATCAAGGTGTGCAACTTGAAGTTGAGAGGGAAATGCTCGGTATTGAGCGGGACGAAATCTCGACGAAAAGCGAAAACTGACTGAAGTGGGGCGGATTAGTTGTTATATCGGACTATCTTACGGTAGACAGATACATCATGATCGTTTCGAACTACCCACGTTTGCAAAAACATTAATAATAATCTTCCAACTTACTACGTTAAAAATAATAGTCCTTTTACATGTCTACATGGTTTCGTTCGACAAGTACGGTAACTGAAATCGGTGGATAGGTACGCGAGAATCGTGAGAATGGCCAGCACAATCACCCGATCTTACGCTATTACGGTTTTTTTTATGGGGGCTATGTGTAAAGTATGGTATACTAAACTAAACAATGCAATCTAACTCAATTGAGAAGAAGCACAATGATTGCATTTAGCTCAGTCACGCCTTAGATGTTTATTAACGTGGGCAGACATTTTGTTTTACGATTAGGATGCTGCCAAGACTTTCAAGGGATGCATTTTGAACAACTCCCACAATGAGATTGACGCGTTTTTTATTTTGTCTTATTACCAAGAATGAAACGCTGGGGGAATATTGGCCCTTTAAGGAAAGTCTTTAAATATCTCGGAGATTTTATGGTTTAAGAGGAATTGGTAGGTTTAAATAAAAGCTAAGACGCTAGGGAAGAAAATACATGTTTATTGGAACTGAACGAAACAGTTTAAAAAGAATACAAAAAGTTTAAACAAATATATGAGTGGCTGGTATTACCCCGAAGCATGGGGTAATATCAGCCGGGGGCCCCAATTACCCACAATTTTGTTGATAGGCACAAACCGCACAGAAAGGCTTTCTTTTTTTCTCCATTGGTACATTTACTGTGAGCCCATTCAGAACAGTGCACACATCTTAGTCAGAGCTCCCGGTTTTTCCCAAACTCTCCACGAATAATGCACATGTAACTACGGAGTCTGAATTTTCTTCTTCCTCATCACACTTATGGTAAGTCACTTTTGTGTTCTTTCTGAGCTTTTATTTTTGCTGTACAGTATTTGTGGTTTTTTTTTCTACAAAACGCTGGTGTCATTAAAGTTACCGAAAACTTGTTTTTTTTTTAATCTATTCATTTTTGACTGCTCTATCTTCTACAGCTTTTTCTGTTTTGCAGTTTCTTTTTCTTCTAGAATGTATTTCATGGAAGTAGACGTAAATATTTGAGAGTGTTGCTTTTTTCCATCTTTTTTTCGTTTTGGTTATTAATTCCAGAACATGTAGGAACTAGTATTATTTCTCCAAATGATAGGTTCTGTCTTATTTCATTTTCGTTTTTGTCTACCTTGGTTCTTTGTTCGCTTATATTTTTCTCCCTTTCATTTTTCTGTTCTATGCTATTTGTTCATTTCTGGGAATCGGCTCATTTAAGTTTGTAGGTTGGAAGTTTTCAGCAGGGCAAATTTTTTTGCGCTGAAAACATTAGGGTTGACAGGAAATATTGAGAATTTTTTTCAAAAGGAGGTAGAACGCAAGATTTTTTTTCTGATAATAGAGAGATATCGATGGTAACACTTTCGAAAGAATTCTTAAAATGTGCGCGTACTAGGACCTCTAAAATCGATCTTCAAGGTTTGTGTAAGTTTGAAGTATTAACTTTACTAATATGCCGTATAATAATAGTGTACAATTCTTATGAAAATTCGCTAGTATAACGCACTTGCTGCGTCCCGAAAATTTGTTGCTTCTTATGACTTTAATCTTCGTTTTTGGTGTATAACGTATTGTTTCCACCTGCTGATAAATTTTATTCCATCGTTATTTGTCTGGTAATTCACTATTTCTGCACTAGCTCTGTGCATTACACCTCTTTTGCTTTCCCACATTTTGTTTGATCATATTTTTAATTTGTTTATATAAACTGTGTACCTGTTCGTTCTGAATCTTTCTTCGGTTGTTCCTTGCATTCTTAGGTGTTTCTGGTATAATCGACGCCTTCCTGGGCTTTTGTTTATTCTTTCGCTTTTCCAAAGCTATCTATAACCGCGTTTTATGTCTGTTCGCTTAAATATTTCGCCATTGCGATTTGCCTTATTGGCTTCCTCTTTAGGATTTTACACTTTCTCACCATCTTTTAGTTTTTGTACATTCCATTTTCTTCTTGTATTTCCTTTGTTCTTGGTTTGTGTTTTTCCACTTTGTTACTACCAGATTATGGTCACTAGATTGTAAACAACCATCCAAGTGCCTTTAGTGAATTAACACTCCTATGAAGAAGGACATTGTGCGCTAAGCCTTATTCCGTCTCTGCTCCTGTATTTGCCTCATGATGCATGTCCACAATGTAATGAACTTACACTTACATATGCTAATTTTAAATAGGTGTGTATGTGTATTACGGATTTCATTAACGAATGCACGTCGATTAGAGTCGGCTGCATTGCTTTCAAGCTCGTGCCAGATGGGTCAAGCAGTCAAAACAGGAACATGGTGCAATGGTTTTTGATCCTAGGATGTCGGCCTGTAATACTGACTGATTATTTCAGAAATCTCTTTTGGGATGTTCTCTCTCTTCCTCCCTCTCTCCATCTAGTTTCCTTCTTCTCCTTTGATAAATAGGAATACGTTGCTAAATTTATCTTATGTTTGTATGAAAGTATTAAATACATCTTGGAATGTATTTCTAGAGGTAATATAAAAGTTATTATGGAGTATGTGCGTTGTGGTAGCGACGTTTCATAAAAATGTTTCTCATAAGCCCACTTGGAGAACCCAAATCACCACCACATATCTTTAAAAACCTAACGATCGTTTCACTTACCAAGTTAGCGTCATCAGAGGATGACTAATTCAAAATATCTTATATCCACAGTTCTATTTAGTCATCAATAACGTGGTGATTATTAGCCCAAGTGTGTCGGTCGACGGAAGATCTATCTATAGCACAGTATCTTAATTGTCCTGAATGTTCTTTGAATCTAATTCCATTTTTAGAACCAGTTAGCTTAACAATTTTCTTCTGGAGAAACATTTTCACTAAGTAAAAATTGGAACCTGTGATGAGCACTGATAATCACACTTTGAGAACCCAAGTCACCACAACCCATTAAAAAAAATTTGAGGATCGTTTCACTAACCAAGTTAGCGTCATCAGAGGATAAATAATTATCAATATCTTATATCCACAACTATATTTATATTCTTCTGCAGGTAGTCGATCACTAACAAATGAGGAAGGTCTAACGACACAAAAATTTACATATTTTGTTTGGCGGAAATATCTGAATTCTTTTATTATCTATCGGACGTGCTTCTGCCGATGCCGGTATTTTTTGTAAAGTAATCTATTAGGAGACTATATAGGCGGCGGAATGAGATTCATACCCTTTTTATTATCACTATATTTAGCAATATATATATATATATATATATATATATATATATATATATATATATATATATATATATATATATATATATATATATATATATATATATATATATATATATACTTTAGAAGGCGTTTAGCTGTTCTGGTTGTTTAACATTTTTTATTAATTTTAGATTCTCCTCATTAACGTGGTGATTATCTTGTTTTGGGATCTTTGCATAAATCTTGCCAGTTTTGACGTTTCAAATCGCGACTTTTTGAGGAAAACCCCAAATTTTTTCTTTATTTGCTCGTCATTTTTTTGTCTTTAAACCTATAAACCTAAATTTTGATCCATCGTTCACTCTTTATGATGCAAGCGCGCGTTGGTTGTCCTTACTTTGTCATTTCCGGATGTATAATTTTTTTCCGAAAGATAACGCCAAATTTTCCAGGAAAACCTGTCCGATTTTGCTGGCTAATGAACCTATCCAAGCCACTTGCAAATGGAATGTACTTGGGCAAAATTGGCCCATTATTTCTTGAGTTATCGGTGTGATAACTATATATATATATATATATATATATATATATATATATATATATATATATATATATATATATATATATATGTATATATATATATATATATATATATATATATATATATATATATATATATATATATATATAAATTGAAACTGACCCTAGATATTGGTTATAGGGGGCTAGTTCGCGCTCATTTGAGGTATTTTTTTTTAATTCAAAAGTCGGGGTCTCCTCATTAGTGATTTTTTTTAAGAAAATTTACTAAAAGCAATGGGAGAAACGTAAATTTTATGTAGAAATTTGTGTTTTCCACTAGAGTTGATGTGTCCCAGAATTTCGTCAAAACACATAAATCGTTCAAATTTTAATGAATTTCTTCTATAATTTTGCCGCTCACTGTACGTGACTTTATCTATTCGATATTTTTTTCTTGTTGATGTATATGCATGTATACATGGGGTGAAAAAAAATCATTATTTTTATTATTATTACTATAAACAAAACTTTTAGTCTCGAAAAGTGGCAGCTACTATAAAAACTTCTAACCAGCTTGTCCTTCGGTAAAATTTGGATTTCATAGGGAAAAGAAGGGTAAGACGGCGAAGCGGGTAAGATGACAAATCGTCAATTTTTAGAAAATGTTAATAGATGGCACTACTTGGACAATTTGTTTAGTATAATGACAGCGCGCCTTACCTCACAAACTAGAACCAAATGTAACCTATCGTATTTTGGTAGCATGGTGGCGTGTTACATCTATTGTATATGTGCCATTGTAATATTGATGCTAGATAAAATAAGCTCTTTGGCTTTTCTAATCAAGTGTGTTCGTCTAAAAGTAAGTATTATCTCAAGTGTATGTTATAATTATGCTAGAGCTCATAGAGCTCACTTGAAAAATCATTTCATTTATATTATAGTTTAATTTAGAAAAGGATGTGCCATTTAGGGTAAGATGACGAAATCACTAGGCGGCTAAGATGACGAGTTCATCAGTGTGGCATGCTGCTTCAGTGCTGTGGGTCATTAAGCCCCCCCCCCCTTTTTTTTTTCATTTTTCCAAGGGTACGGATGCAGCAGCATTTTTGAGCAATGCACCACCGGGCTCTTTAGCTGTATGTAATGAGTCAGGGGGGAAGAACTCGGAGGCTTTTATCGAATGGTTGAAACATTTTATAAAAAATATCAGACCTTCCGAAGAGAATCCCATTCTTCTGTTAATGGACAACCACTCGTCTCACGTTACTCTTCAAGCGGTCAATATATGCAGGGAAAATCATATTACAGTACTAGGTTTTCCTCCTCATACAAGTCACCGCATGCAGCCCTTAGACGTCGCTTTTTATGGCCCCTCAAAAACAGCTTACAGTCGAGCTTGTAATGAATACTTGGTACAGCATCCAGGACAAGACATCACCATTAAAGATGTAGCAGGCTTATTCAATGTAGCCTACAGTAAAGTTGCTACAATCAACGATGCTGTACAAGGTTTCAAAGCAACTGGTACAGTTCCACTTAATTCACAAATATTTAGTGAATATGATTTTGAACCTTCAATGACAACAGAAAGGCCATTGAACCTGTTGAACTTGGACAGAGAATAACGCTGTTATGACAATAGTTCCTCTTTAGGGACTCCGGAGGAAATTCAAGTAGCGGAATCATCCCAACACATCATTTTTTCACCAACTGTAGACCCTGGAGTAGCAGGACCATCAACCAGTGACTCCGTAAGTGCAGTAGATATTGCAGTAGCTGAAACATCCCGCCCAAAACCATTCCTAGGTTTATCCACGTTGTCTGTAGCTGTATACAAAGAAAAACGAAAAAGGAAGAAGCTACCATCATTGCACATAACCAGCTCACCAGTCAAAAAAGCCTTAGATGACAAAGAAACAGACAAAGTAAACAAAGAAAAGAAAAGAGCAGAAAGTCGAAAGCGCAGCGAAGATAATTTGAGGAAAAAAGCTGAGAGGCAGAAAGAGAAGGAAATTGAAGGAAGGCGGAAGCAGAAAGTCAAAAAGTAGTATTTGATGATAATGGAGAATCATATGACTCGTCCATATCGATTAGTTATATGGAAGAAGATGATGATAATGATTTCACAGAAGATCAAGAAGACATTTGCTTGATTTGTACTTGTGTACTGAGCTCACTTCAGCAGAAGCAAAGCTCAAAGCGTATATTTGTGATTTCTGTGACGTGAATTAAACCTTTTCTTAGAAATTATTCTTTCTCTGTTATTTATCACCCTTCGTAATCTTACCCCCATAGTAAAGTCATCTTACCCGCATGTGCAGGTAAGATGACGAATTTGACATCAAGCTATAAAAATGAAAATAACTTAGTAGTTTTTCGAATACTTTAACAGCATAAATACTAGTTGGAGCAAAAACAAGAAAGGTTTTTCTAAAATAGAAAACAGCGTTTGGGTAAGACCATGCGGAGAAAAAAAAAATTTGAGCTTACTATCGTCATCTTACCATCCTTTCCCCTATAAGTGTCATCTCTCCTTAGAAAACTATATTTCCTTGGTATATAAACATTACGTAACATTGATAACATGTATCATCTCTCCCTAGAAGACTACGTTTTCTTGGTATATAACATTTCTTAACATTGATAACATGTGTCATCTCTCTCTAGAAAACTATATTTTCTTGGTATATAAACATTACATAACATTGATAACATGTGTAATCTCTCCCAAGAAAATTATATTTTCTTGGTATATAAACATTATATAAGATTGAAACATGTGTCATATTTCCCTAGAAAACTATATTTTCTTGGTATATAAACATATAACATGGGACATTGAAATAAAAGGAAACATGTTGTTATTACCCCGTGATACATTAAGTCCGCTGCACTGTAACTTACGGTTATGTAAAAGATAATTTTATAATTTTATTGGCATTAAAACTTCTCGATAACGTTCCACGGTTGGCGCCTATTTACGATGTAGATATTTCACTTCAAGTAGTCATATGCATACATTTGCATCGGTGCTGGTGATAATGAAAACCTGTATAATCAACTGATTGTTGAAATACGTTCTTGTACGTAAAAGTTTCTTGTAATAATACTTTTTCTTTCCAACATGTACTATGTTTTATGGCAGCGGTTCTCAACCCGTGGGGTGTGATAAAAATAAATGGGGGGAGTGGGGTAGCAAGCATATTGAGAAAAAGTCTAGACGCAGCAAGGGCGTGATTTTAATAGCAAACGTATTTTTTAACGAAAGCAGACATTAAATTTAGTTACGAGTATAACCTATATAGTAGAAACAATGTGTTACATTCCATCGAAATAACTGTATTATTTGAAAAAGTACCAAAATTTTCCAAAAATAAACTAAAAATGTTCCCAAAAAACTGGTCTGATTTTGCTGGCCAACGAACTTTTTCAATTTTATTTAATCCCAAAAAGCTTTTCGGCAGAACTCGCAAAAGAATTTTTGCACGAAAATTTACAAACAATTTTTTCTGAAAATCCGAAAAAAAATGTTTACAATAACTTATTAAACATTATTATTACACTTCTGAAACACAAACTACAGGGTGTTCCAGTTCAAACAACTGAGTAACGGCAGTTTGACCTTTCTTAAATTCAGTCATCATTTGAGAACGCCCCGTAAAGGGCATCTTGATTTTTCGACTTAATATAAACAAAGACCCCTCTGAATTCGTCAGTTTTATGGGACTCTCTTATCTATTTGTTAAAACGTCATATCGTAATTTTTGATATTGTTGCGTTTTCTCCGGGTTCTGGATAAGTGAGACTTTTAATTTTAACAAAACAACTTTATTTACTCTCTAAATATGGATACAATAAAAGTTCTAGAATGTCTCTCTCACAAAACACTTAATTTACTGTCTTACAATCACTAATTTGTACAAAAGTCACGAATACACTGAAACTACAGTCGCTACTCTATAACACTTCACACTAGTTACTGCTTGTTCATGTCACTTCAACATTCTCTAACTGAACTCAACTGAACTGTCTGGCTTGCTTTCGCGTTTATATACTCGCCGTATCTTCCACCACTTTCTGGAGCGTTCCATTCCAGAATTTTCCAGGACCTTCTTTCACTAGAAGGTTCTGTGAATACAGATCGGTCCCGTGTGTATACAGGGGGATGCATATACAGGGTGATCCAAATGTGGTCATCACTCCTATGTTACACAAGAGGTGTTTCTCGTAATATAAGATCTCTCTGCGTATACAGGGTGTAAGGGTTCTCTGCGTATACAGGGTGTATATACAGGGTGTTCGGAATGCGCAGACCTCAGTTATCCGTTCCGACGGGGTACAAGTTGGTAACTTCGTTATTTCTGGTCCTAGAGGGTTGAGACTTCGCCTGAGGGGGGTCACCCCAGGCACCCCAAGGGGGGCGGGGGGGATTGTGAGGAGGCGGTGTTGCCAGATTGTGCAAAAATTCCCAGATGTTGAGGAAGTTCTGGAGATGTGGCAACACCGCACCTACGTCTATTAAAGTGCTTTGTAACAATATAATATGTCAAAAATGTGAAAAGTTGCAAAACAATTGAAATACTTGAAAACGATGCCAGCCTGTGATTGTTAAAATAATTTAATAAGATACAGCTCAAGTTACCATATAATTAACGTATACGATTTTTTGTCTCCAAGACACTCTATGAAGTGGTGTTCTTAGACTATCCGTACTTCGGGTGTCGAAATTGTGCTTTTGATTGTTCGTTGGAAATCTGTCCAGGTTATTATGCACATACTTCACACACTGAAACACATATGATGCTGGAAGTGTCAAAATTCCTTCAAGCCTAAAAGCCTCCCTACAACTGTCGGTAGGCTTCAAGTCCACCAGTGCCCTCACAGCCCTCTTCTGCGTGATAAAAATCTCCCTTGCAGCAGCCACAGAAGTATCCCATATGCAAGTACACTATGACAGTGTGCAAAGTGTGCTGCTTTTGCAGCCGCCTTCGTACTAAACTGCTTCACCATTCTAACTGTGTATATCCCCGTTGCCAGTTACCCTATTATACATTCTACGCGTATGTTCCAGGTAAGTCGGCTATCGATATTAATGACCAAAAATTTAAGATGTTGCCGCTCGCTAGTTCTCTTAAAGTTTAAATATTGTGTCTTCTTTTCATTCATTTTCAATTTGATTGATTCTGATTTATCTAGTGTATCTTTTTTTTTAGTTCGTCTTCCTCAGACGATTTGACAAAAAACGAGACATCATCCGCATAAAGGTGGGTGGAGAGTCTCACTCACTATATTTAAGTCATTGATATATATTATGAACAAAATTGGTCCCAATACAGATCCTTGTGGTACTCCATGGATAATAGTAGTTTTATCAGATAACCTGCCCCCCCACAAAACAGATTGTTTCCTTTGCAGAAGGTAAGATGCGATAAGCTCCAATGGTGGATCTCTCACTCCATAATACTCCAACTTTTTCAACAATATCTCATGGCTAATAGGATCAAAAGCCTTTGACATATCTGTTGATATGATTTCAGCGTGCTCATTATTGTCTCTAGATTTTATAATCTGATCCACTATTTCAATAAGAGCTGTTGTTGTAGAGCGTTTAGTTCCATAACCGTGTTGACTGTTGTCAAATAACTTCTTTTCTTCAAAGTAGTTAATCTTACCTTTATGATTTTTTCAAAAACCTTCGACAACACCGGCAAAATCGCTAGAGGTCTATAGTTACCAGGCTCAATCCAATCTCCCCCCTTATGTATCGGAATGACTTTGGCTCGCTTCAATTGGTAAGGAAAAGGGCCTTCCGTTAGACACTTATTTATTATTATTGTCAGTGGGGTTACCAGTTCGTCCTCCAGTGTTTTGATCAAGGTAGTCGTCATTCCGTATAAATCTTTGGTGTTTTTGCTTTTTATCGTCCTGATACCCCTTCCAATATCCCCCTCCGAAGTCGGATTAAAAAATGCGGAGCCAACCCTCTTTACTGCAGCCCCCACCAAAGTATCTTCTGCGGCAAACGCTGAATTTACATTTCACCCAACCTCAATGAAGAATCTGTTGAACTTGTCTACATCTAGATGACTTCCGCATCTGACAGGTAGTTGCCACTTTTCTTAAGGAAATCAGAAGAAAATTGTACTTCACTCTCCGCAATGCAATTTGACCCTGGATGATACAGAGCCCCCTTCAAGTGTCCAGTTCCCATTCCCTTTAGGTAATCTTGAAATTTGGAGCATGTGACGCAAGACGCTTCATCGGTAGTTACAGTTTTTCAACAAGCAAACCCTAAAAATAAATCTAATAAACATTGTATAACTTCCCTAGGCTGCTGGTTTTGGCCTGGAAACACCCCAGTCATTTCGAACACGCATCATATACTACCCTCTTACAGGTCTAAGAAAATCGGGATGTATTCTGCTCCAGGGTGCCACATGATAGTTGCGCTTTCTTAAATAAGACATTGGAGGCGCAGGTGTCACCCTTTTACAACCCACAAACGAACTTATAATTTTTATATACCTGAGTCCAGTCCAGGTCACCAAAAATTTGATCGGGACATACCTTTCATTTTTATTACTCCTGCATGAGACAAGTGCATATATTCCAAACCTGGTCTCTAAGTTTCCCGGGAACTATCATTTGATAGTCACATATTATGCAACCCGGATCAACGCATTTCTACGATTCCTGAATGGTATAACTACCGATGGTTCTATCTGTTGACGCATCTTCAAAAGCATTGGGTGCAGTTCTCGCGCACATCTTCACAGATGGGCCACAAAGATGAATTGCTTATGGTTTAAGAGTTTTATTCGCTAAAAAACAATATCTACAAATAGGGAAGGAAGAGTGTTATAAACATGTAAAAATTTAAACTGACCCTGCATACGGGTGCTAGTGGGCCTAGTTTGCGCTCATTTTTCCTAATTCAAAAGTCGGGATCTCGTCATTAGTGATTTTTTAAAAAGAAAACTCGCTAAAAAAAATGAAAGATAAGGACACAATACTGCCAAAAGTGAAGGATTACTTGCTTAAAAATGATCGGTCACGAATCCACATACCACATACATATAGTACCATAACCATTTTTTCAAAAAATATATAAATCGTTTAAAAGTTTTCTATCTACCTTGATATTTTGTATATTAAATAAGCAGTTCACCTAAAATTACAACAAACGGGTTATTTTTGTTGGAAGGTATGGAACATTTCACTTAAGTTTTTTGACGACACCTTTTATTTTTTACATAATACAGATTTAGTAAAACTCTGTTATTTTTGGCATCGTAGACCCACTCGTAGCCGTTAGCCGTTTCTATCACAAGTGTTTTTCTGCATTTTTGTAACGAGTCATGTTTGTTCTATGAAAATGCATTCAATAACAAGACAGCTATTAAATGTGTATTCCTGTCCGGTTCATAGTTTAGTCTAGACACCTACTGTAGAGTAAAGAATCAAATTAGAATCGTGTTTATTAATGCAGGAAATATATTTATGATTATTCAATAATATGGTGTTTAGTCTAGACGATATTATACTCTGTGCTCTTCAGCTCTTCGCGCTCTCTATAAATAATTTTCAATTCAAAACCACACATTTGCATTTTACAGTTAAACTAAAACATTGTTTAACCTTCTTCACCATTTATATCGTTTATATCAAAATTATACAAGGTGTATATATATATATATATATATATATATATATATATATATATATATATATATATATATATATATATATATATATATATATATTTATATATATTTATATATATTTAGGCTGTCCGGAAATTGTGAGCAAAAAATTCAGGGGATATTCTACTCTAAGAATTAATGCCCCTAGTTCCTATAATAGTTTTTCGGAAACTCAAAAATAACGGAGTTATAGGGTGTAAAAAAAATATTTTTTTTTCAAATTTTTGTCGATAACTTTATTTGTCGTGAATCGATTATTTTCAAATTTGGTGCACACGTATATAATATCACTCTGTATTTATGTTGCAAATTTGACATGGATCTATCTAAATTTAAAGGCCGAAGCTGCCCTTGACCAACAGATAAGGACTCATAACTTTTTTGCTTGAATCTTTATCTAAAATCTAACAATACGCGATTGGAGGGAATTATAAAATCTTAAAAAAATATCATCCTGTTGCATCACGATAAAACTAACCGTTTTCGAGAAAAATGTTCTTCAAAATTTTTGCTGGTATTGATTGAATACGAAATCACTTCATCCAAATGTCAATGTTAATAGCGTGTGCTTTGAAAACAGCCGGGGTAATAGCCTCGGAAAAAAATTATGTCACATGTTTTGACAAATAAAGTGTTATATTTTTTTTACTATTACTACTATAAAATTATCAGCAATAACTATTTTACAGGGCCTCATTTTTTTATTACTTACTATAACTTGCAACATTTAAACATTATAACAATAATTTATTAAAAATCATAACAATTAAATATTATAACAAAGTTTCAAAGTGATGTTCTTCCATCTCAACACATAAATCAATTCTTCTCAGGAAATTCCGACGAACTCTAGCGAATATTCCGTCTTTTTGCCTGATTACCTCACAATTATCAATAATTCTTTGCCTGAGATATTCAACGTTTTGAATTGGACTCCTGTATATAAGAGATTTTAGTTAACCCCAAAAGAAAAAATACATTGGGTTCAAATCAGCCGATCTAGGAGCCCACAGCACAAACCCACCGCGTCATATCCATCTCTCAGGAAATGTTTCATTAAGAAATTCCCTCACCGCTGTACTAAAATGTGGCGGCGCGCCGTCCTGCAGCAGCCACATTGTATTTTTTGATTTGGGGGGGGTACATCATCCAATAGAGTGGATAACTGGTTTCTTAAAAAATAAAGTATATCTCACCGTTGAGTCTTTGAGGGAAGAAATCTGGCCCAATTAAGCGGTCTCCTAAAATTCCCGCCCACACATTAACAGAAAACTTATTCTGGAAACCGCGTTCTGTCGCCAAGTCAGGATTCTCATTAAACCAATAATGCTCATTATAAAGGTTGATCAAACCGTCATGTCCAAGTACAGCGTCATCTATGATGCGACCTCAGAGGTAGCGGCCACATCTTTGATAACAATAACGACGCTAGAATCCTTCATCCACCTAGTTTTGGCATGGAACAGTTTGTCCTGGAGGAAATGGAGATTTACAAGTACATAAATGGCTCCAATAATAATGTTCTTAATGTTTCAAGCACCAGTACCATGAACTTCCCTTCCATTTATAGAAATCTTGTTGAATAGACTTTGAATGGTAGTGCTTTAGCTCCATATAATTAAAAAGTGCCCTTTTCAGCACCACAGTCCAGAATAACTTTCTTTTCGCACGCAAAACCTGAGTGAATAGACTTTCATATACAGTAATCTGACTGATTCGACTTTCAATAGTGGTGCTCCGAACGACGTGTGACCGATTCCAGCCATGTAGCAAAAATCGGGTGTTTCTTTGGTTCTCTCTCTGCACCGTTGACATTTTCTCCGCTGCCGTAGTTCACATGTCACTTTTGATTGTCATATTTTGTCACTTCAATTTGCATTTTACAGTTAAGTCTCCAAACAGCCATGTTAGGGACTCGATTTTGTTCGTCTGATAAAAATTAAAGTAAAAAATAAGCGTACTTTGCATTCATCCTCTGATTTCTCTGTCTTGTGATGTTCCTGCCTTCTTGTTTTATGCACTTTTTGTTTGGAATCCTGAAGACAATGGATGAAAAAACAAACTTTGGCAACATTTCATATAGCACTTTTCTGTAACTGAGACAGAAAATAGTAAGTATTAGCCCCATAATGGCATTCATATCCTTCTTTTCTTCCTGAATCTCACATGTTTAGATGTTCTCGGGGAGTTCTGCTCGGCTGTGCGGCCTGCTTTGCTTGTATGTTTGTGCTTGTCTGTAGCTTTTGATGTAGTTGACTAGTTTGACTTTTAACTTGTTGCTTTTGACTCCATCAGAGTATTGTCATATTGCGGGACCCCAATTCCGTTTTTTAAATTTTAAATTGTACATTTTATAGAAATGTTTTTATAACTCCTGACACTAATGTCAGTTTAAGTCTTGCATGGCCGTTAGGGCTATTCTGAATTTTGACCTTGTAGCTTTCGGTAGTTGCAGTGTTAGTCACTCGCATGGTAGACCTACCAGAAACATGGTTTCTGACAACCATTTTTTACATTCTAGGTCTAAAGCCCTGAGGATGGCTCAATAGTGAGCCGAAACGCGTAGGGTTTTAAGAATAAAATCAGTTGTCTGGTAGTTAAAGCCTTTTAATTTCCCTTAATCACCCATCTATCTAATCATAAATTTCCTAGCAATGCTAACAAAACAGGACAAGTATTTTTAAAACTTCAAAATACGACAAGCAGCGCGCTACACCTGGTGGAGGTAAATTGGGAATTAATTATTTTTTACCAGCACGAAAACCTCATTTGCACCAATTTTCTAGACAACATGTCAAATACTTTTCTAGATATCAAGGAAAATTGCTCTCAATTTAACACCCTGTATTTGAGCTTTAAACTGAAATAAGTTTAGCTAAATCCTAATATTTTGATCCCAAGAATCTGCTGCTGCCCAGAGTACCATTACTTTTAGACCACCTATTAGCTCTAGTCTATCCAAATCAAATTATTTTAAAGTCTGTTAACGTAAAACGTTCAAATGTTTGCTTCGTTTGATGTTTATAATCTGTGACGTCCAAGTTCCGCATCATATAAACTTCACATAATGACATCTACTTTTACGTCATCTATTTGAGAAAAATGCTTTAACAACACTAAATCAAACCCACATAATTGTTATGAAATGTTAATGCCATGGCGCTAAAAATATAAATTTTAGTAAACACCTACGTAAAAGTCACCTATCATCTTGTCAAAATAACGTGATATTAAAGTATTAATGTTGGCAATATAATATGAAAGTCAATTACTTAAAAGCCCGGATGAAAGAAGTGCGTTATGGTACCGACTTTTCATAAAATTTTCTTTAATCAAAAAAATTTCGGGACGCAGCAAGTGCGTTATGGTAGCGAATTTTATTTAAAATATGTTTACTAGCAATGTACAAAATTTCATCAAAATAACCTTATTCTTTGAAAATATATAAAAATGTTCAAAAGTCTGGATGCAGCAAGTATGTTATGGAAGTGAATTTCCATAAAAATGTTTTTAATAGCAAATGCGAGCATGCATCAATCTGATTACCGGTATAGCCTATGTAGTAGAAACAATGTATTATATTTTATCAAAATTACTTATGGTTTGAAAATATACAAAAATTTTCCGAAAATAAACTTAAATGTTGGTTTCCTAACCCACAAATATTACGTTAATAGCCAATTGAGTTATTGAAATTTGAAGGATTTAATGAACATTCGGTAAATTTGCAGATTATCTCCCAAACGCTTTTCAAAAAATTATTTTCAGAAACATTACTAGGACCTGGATGCACAAACCACAAGAAAAATTTCTTGTTCACACCCCCCAAGGAAGTTACGGGACTGGGAGTGAATAGGGGTGCTGGGCAGGGTGGGCAGTAAAAAGTAAATATGAGCAGAAAATGCGAAGAAAACTGCTTAAAAGCTGTCTATTTGAATCAATATCCCTATTAAATCCTGTCTACCCCGCACAGCACCCCTATTTGCCCCAGATCGCGTAACTTCCTTGGGGGTATGAACAAGAAATTTTTCGTGTGGTTTATGCAACGGGGGTGGTTGTATGCACACGAGGGGGGAAAGAAAATGCTCACGACGAAGCAGACCCTCACCCCGTTCGATTTGCGGCAGGGGCGGGGGGTTGGGGGTGGCTGCTTCGTCGTGAGGATTTTCCTTCCCCCTCGCGTGCATACAACCACCCTCGCTGCATAAACCACAAGAAAATGTCTTGTTCCTACCCGCCAAGGAAGTTACGGCACCTGGGAGGATAGGGGTGCTGTGCGGGGTAGGCAGGGTTTAAGGGGGATATGGCTTCAAGATGTGAAAAAGACAGCTTTCAACCCGTTTTATTCGCATTTTCTGCTCATATTTCCTTTTTACTACCTACCCCGCCCAACACCCCTGCTCACTCTTGGTCCCGTAACTTCCTTGGGGGGGGGGGGGTGGGGGGTTGGGGGGTGAACAAGAAATATTTCTTGGGGTTTGTGGATCCAGGGGGGCCCTAGGCAGGTTTCTGCAAACAGTTTTTTGAAAAGCGTTCTAGAGCTAAACTGCAAATTTACCGAAAATTCGCTACCAAAAGGCACTTACTGCGTCCAGATTTTTTTTCTTATAAACGCATCATATTTCGATAAAAAATGCAAAATTGCATTAACAAATTTGTTCTACGAAAACTAGCTAAAAAAATTATAGACCGTTAAACCATAAACTTCACTAAACCTACAGCGAAAGCATCAACTTAACTAAACTGACAGCCAAAGCATCAGAGAAAGGGTCTATTTGAAATAAATATTCTGTTTTAGTAAAATGAAGGGTAATGACGGTTGAATGGGAAACTTAAGGGTTTGCAGAACACTCGTCTTGCAATATTTTTATTTCACAATCGGTATTTGTTTCACATTCTTTGCCTAAACATTGCCAATTTTGACTTTTAAAATTGCGAGTTCGGCGTTTTGAGGAAAACTCCATAACTTTTTTCTTTAAATCTAGGGACCTAAATTTTGGTACCGAGTTCACTCTTTATAATGCAAACACGCGTATCAAATTTGTTTGCCCTTACTTTGCTATTTACGGAGATATGAATTTTTTTAGAAAGAAAACACAAAAGTTACACAGATCTCCTCATTAGCGAATAAAAAAAAATCGCTAAAAGCTTCATACTTCCAAATCGTCACAACGTGTGGAAGTATCGTATCGGCGACAAAAATTTCAAAAAAAATTTTTTGCTTATAGGTCGTAAAAAATATCAAAACATATAGAAAACATGATTTGGGACGGAATTTTTTCTTGTCTGTCGGTCTGTATGTCTGTCTGTTTTAGAACGAATTGAGATATCGTCTTCAAATTTGGTGTACATTTGGCACTCGACAAAGGAACGCTTCGGATTGTTTTTGGGTAAAATCGACATTTATTCGTTAAAACTCGAGCAATATAACATTTTAGAATTTGTTTATTAGAAAACCTTCAATTTCATCAAACATCTGGTATTCTTTGCTAAAATGAAATTAAGGGTTTTAACGATGTGGGGGTGGAATATTATGACAACAATTTCGCAATTTTTTTTTTGTTGCTAAAACGGTGTAAAAAGTCTCAAAACATATAGAAAAGTTGATTATGGAACGAACATTGTTTTGTCTGTCGGTCGGTCGGTCTGTCGGTATGTCGGCAGATACGTTTGTCTGTTAATAGGTGCAGTTACTTTCGAACGAAGTGAGATATCTTAAGCCTAAAGTCGTTAAATTTGATGAACATAGAAAAGCAGTCAAGTTCAAAACGTCACAATATAAGTACTATTATGATCAACATTCAAAGCCTCTTTCGGTACTACACATAGGAGATGAAGTATATTTGAAATTAAATCCTGATAGTCACTGGCAGCCA
The DNA here is from genome assembly GCA_964006375.1 of Tillus elongatus. Taxonomy (NCBI): domain Eukaryota; kingdom Metazoa; phylum Arthropoda; class Insecta; order Coleoptera; family Cleridae; genus Tillus; species Tillus elongatus. The sequence goes on from OZ023264.1 coordinate 32,553,640, forward strand.
GGACTTTTTTCGAAATTTGCGAATACTCCTAGATCATACATAATTAAAGCTCCGTCAGGTACTGAATATAGACGTAATAGAGTTCATATACTGAAGCCATCAGCTTCCATATTAAAGAAAAAATTCCATAGTGGTCAACTTTCATCACAGTTGAGTTATAATATTCCAACAGATATATGGTCGTCAAATCTCATTAGTAATGAGAATACTAATAACTCAGTAATGAGTTACAGTCAGGTTCCGTAGGCAGTATACCAAACGATCCAACTAGTTATTATTGTACGAAATCAGGGAGAATTGTCAAACCTCCCAGGAGATTTTCTTTTGGTTAAATTAAGATATTACTTAGGGAACTAAAATAAAAGCTTGTTATACAATGTAGATTTACTCCATGACATAATGACTTAGAAGAGATATGATATTGCGCATATGCCCCGCCCCCTCCTATGACGTCACGTGGTGAGTAACGTTACAGAAGTCCAACTACATACTTAAAACAAAGTCATTCTCAATCAAAAAGTTTCTATACGTCAGTTTAATGCGGTTTAAGTTACGCCTATATTGTCTTTTTCAGATAATATAGATCGCAGCACTAAATTTAATCTTTTTCATGTTTATTACTTCCAACTGTATGCACTTAAATATTAGTAAAATACGTAATTTGTTAAGAGGTTGTGATGAAACGTCAAACCCCACTGCACGACAGTATATTATTGTTGGATTATACTCACCATTTGACACCATGCGCGTGACAGGTCTAAAAATAGGTAGTCTGAATATCATATCTCTCGTTATTTGTATCATGGATTTACTCTGTGCTAATGACAGTAGTCAGTGAGCAGAGACATATGACAGATGGTCGAATGTCAATGTGAAAATGTATCAATTATTGTAAATATACCAATTAATCATTGTTATAAGTTTTGTCCGTTATTGTCTTCCTGTTTATTAGATGTGTTACTAAACACACGTGAGTCATTATATAACTAAATATACAAGAACCCTAAATATAACATGTAGAGGAAATATTGGAGGTGCTAATAACTGAAGATTGGTTGAATAAATTGTAAATTTGAAATACCAAAATTTTATAGCAAGAAATGTCAATGTCAATAGGATTTTGATGTTTCAGTTTAATATTTTAACCAAATCGTATTAATTACAGCCACAAGTTTGTAAGATGTACTGTATAATTTTAATGTATGTATATAAATAAATAAATAAATAAATAAATAAATAAATAAATAAATAAATAAATAAATAAATAAATAAATAAATAAATAAATAAATAAATAAATAAATAAATAAATAAATTTGGTATCCAGTTAGCAACCAACAAAGGAACGCTTTGAATTGTTTTTGGGTAAGCTCACTTCAGAGGATAGGGGATAAATAAGGGGTGATTTGGTGAAAATTGACATTATTTCAATAAAACTCGAGTAATATAACGTTTCAAAAGTTTAAGGGTACAGTAATACAAATATTTTCTTGGGGGCCAAGTCATGTGCCCCAAATTCAGTCCATGAGAATGTCTTTCTGCAGAGAATAATAAATTATCACAGCTATGCGGATTTTATGATTCAATTTTCAGCACTACCTAAACTGAATTATTTACTTAGAAGATTAAGAGAATGAAAACATTATAAGTCTCATCTCTATCCAATAATATAAAAAATGATGCGGGAATGTCAAAAATGCAAGTTATTTTGGATTACGAGCTGTTCTTCTAATAATGTTTAAACGAATTCTTTGAATTCTGTTAATATTATGCGTTAATTTCGATGCATAATTTATAATAAAACTGTATAAGTGACGGCGTATTAAAAATTAATGCATTATTTCTCCAAGGTGTTATTCTGTATAATAAATATATCGATAACCGTTCGGAAAGTGTATTGGAATAAACAAGTTTTTCTATGTGTCTCCTGTTAGAATATCTCAGTGTTTTTAATCATTAGAACCCACAACACTGACTGGAATCCACAAAAAAATTCAATGTCACGGAAGTCATCAACATATCTATTTATGTTTTGGCGCCAAAGATTTGGAATGCGAGTGGTCAATTCGCCGTGGACCTCATCAATTCTTAAGCAAGCAAATTTATTACAGAACCACTATCTTTTTTTTCTTGGTATCTTGTCATCAGACATGATACCAACATCGAGATATTGAGTAATAGCATTCTTCTGTTGCATTCTGCTATAAATCACATAAGAAACAAAAATATTTAGAAAAATGTGGTGAAAGATCGCGATTATTTGTCACGTCTGCTTTTTTGAGTTATAATTTACTCGACCAATAGGCAGGTGTGAAAATCTAAAATTAGGAAGTTGTCTAAACGTCTCGTTAACACAAATGTTTTTCTGGATAATGAAAAATCAATTTTTGAATGTTGAACAAAACATCTAAGCTAAATTGTGTTTGCTAAAAGTGTTTTTTTCGATCTAACGGTAATATTGTCAACAGAAGTCACAGGTTATTTAGTTAATTGCCTTATCCATCATATAAATAAAAAACTCTGGGCGCAGCAAGTGCGTTATGGAAGTGAATTTTCATAAAAATGTTTTTAATTACAAATATATCGCTCTAATGCGAGCAGGCATCAATTTGGTTACTGGTATAACCTATATAGTAGGAACAATGTAACATATTTTATCAAAATAATTATTTGAAAATGTACAAAAATTTTCCGAAAATAAACTTTAAATGTTTCCGAGAAAACTGGTCTCCTAGCCAATGAACCTGAGGTTAATAGCCAATTGAGTTAATGAAATTTAAAACATTTAATGAAAATTCGCAAACAAAACGCCCTTGCTGCATTAAAACAATAATTTTCCGAAAATAAAGTTATATATTGGTATCTTAACCAACAAACCTTAAATTAATAGCAAATTGAGTTATTGAAATTTGAAGGATTTAATGAAAATTTTCTATCAAAATGCACTTACTGCGTTCAGATTTTTTTTTACAAACATGCATCATATTTCGATAAAAAATGCTAAAATGCAGTAACGAATTTGTTCTACGAAAATTAGTTAAAAATTATAGACCGTTAAACCATAAGCTTAACTAAACCTATAGCGAAAGCATCAGAGAAAGGGTCTATTTGAAATAAATTTTATGGAAATATTTTAGTAAAATAAAGGGCAATGACGGTTGAATCTGAAACTTAAGGATTCGCAGAACACTCTTCTTGCAAGAATTTCTTTTTACAATCCGTATTTGTTTCACGTTCTTTGCCTAAACACTGCCAATTTTGACATTTTTATTTGCGAGTTTGACGTTTAAAGGAAAACTCCAAAATTTGTTTCTTTAGCTGCAGAGGTGTGTTACCAAAGGAATATATAGCAAATTTTCATAAATTTTTATAGCAATTGCTTATTCACTATTTATTATCTAAAAAATGCAACAGCCGTTGAAACATTTAAACCCAAATGTCATTGTGTGAAATCTTTCCGACTGAGGTATGGACTAAGGTCCGGTACTCCATGGGAGGGAGTTTTAGTGAGTATGAGTCTCAGAGTACCTCGATATCCCACGGCACTACGGTGTTGTGTATGAGGTCTGCATGATGCATTTCTCCCTCCTGTATCCAAAAAAAAAAACATTAAAGTATGATGAAACAAAAACGTCGGAAAGCAAAATAAGTATGGACGCAAAAGAACAGTGAAGATATCTAAGGAACGAGAGTGAGTGGAAGTATTGATGAGGCTGGAATTTAAAGAAAATTGGTACTGACAGTTTCAGTACATCGTGTCTATAACATATACAAGCAGATGCTTATTTTTATACAACAGATTATACAAGTTATAGATAAAATATACTATATATATATATATATATATATATATATATATATATATATATATATATATATATATATATATATATATATATATTATATATATATATATATATATATATATATATATATATATATATATATATATATATATTATTACCATACATGAAAAAATGACTGTCGGACAAAGCTTACAGAGCCTCGGTGGTTCAGTCGTAAGAACGTGTTCCTCTGAACCGAAGAGTATCGGTCGCAGGGTTCTCCTTTCACTTTTTCAGTACATACTGTACAATTAACATCAGCCGCGGTTGTGGCATTGTATTTGAGCAAGTTGAATGTTTGCGCGTTACACCCTTCGGAGGGAGTGTAAAGCAGTCCTTCCTGTGTCCCTACCCTCCTTACAAAAAGGCAGCTGTTCGGCAAAATTTCCAGGATAGTGAGGTGAAACTGCTCCCTGGCGTCGTGAACGGCCATAGCCGCGGAAATAGACCGACGTTAAAGAAACAAAACACACACACTAGACGACTATAAGCGTAGATACTCATTTCCATATAGGTAAAATATAAATCTCATTAATACCTTTTCAAATTGATCTCACGATCGTTAAGAAATAAACAAAAGTACTCGTACATATGAAATTATTTTCTTCTATTTAGTGACTTTTTTACAACTTCCGCTGGTTTTAAAGGCGTACTTTTTAAAATAATTTATTTTTAGGTTCTGCGTGGATAAGTATATATTAAATGTGTTTGTTGACAAAAACCAAAATTAAGTTGGTGTTTCCTGTTTGATTGTTTTATATCAAAATTTATATTGATCACTTTAATATCCCATAGAATAAATAGTATAGTAAACAAGCGTATTTTAAGAGCCAACGAAAATATGAATGGCAAGATTTTTGCGAAGCCGGAATGGAAACAAAACTATAATTAGCACGTTTCATCCCACTTTAATTATAAATATCTATTCAAATACAGTTTTCCAGGAAACAGGCCATCCCAACTAAAATTATCAATGGCCACCCATTTGGACAGTGAAGATAATTTACTACATACCAATTATAATTTAACGCAAGATATTTTCAGAACATACAGGATATTTTTGAACTCATTCACCATAGCAAGTTTCTTGGATTTATTTAAAAATTAATGAATTGTTAGTTTCAGCTGCTTATGACGGTATTTTTACACTTAATAGTGTCATAAATAAACGAAAAGTAAACGTTTGTATTAACAACGTAAAAATATTTTTGCTTATTTTGCATATACTACCAAAATACCCCGAAAAATATAAATAGAAACAGAAACCGGATTTCATAATTGCAAATTTTTGTCATACTAATGTTTCACGTGGAGTGATGACAAACAGTGAAAATACTGGCCTCCTACCAACTCTGTCTTCTAAACTGCTTTTGATGAATTTTTATTTAAAAAAACTCACTAATAGAGAGGTATCGATGGTAAGTCTTTGCAAAAATTTCTTCAAATGAGCGCGAATTAAGACCCCCAGAACCCATATCCGCGGTCAGTGTCAATTTACATATAAATATAAATATAAATATAAATATATATATATATATATATATATATATATATATATATATATATATATATATATATATATATATATATATATATATATAAACAAAATAAATACCTGAAAATATGTTATCCATATTGTTGTCACAGCTACATTCAGAGTCAGGAGTCAATTATAGTCATTATCCATCAGAACCTGAAATTTCAAATAATTAACTATATGTATTTGCCAGTGGAGGGATGATGACATTATTAAAGTTACCTGTTGAGCTATAAAAATGTTGTATTGCACATATAACAGACAATTAAAGTGTATAGAATAATGGACTGCATAAATACAGAGTTAAAGTGAAATGAACCCTAAGACAAAACGTTGTAAACAATTATAAAAACAAGTCCGTGAAATAATAAGAGAAAAGTGCAAACTCATGAACTTCTGGTGATTTTTTTAGTTATAAGTTTTATAAAAATGTGTTAATATGTATAGGGAAATAAGGAAATTAGGTAGGAACCAGTAAATTAGTAATTAAAATAATTTGTCAATAATAAGTCTAAGTAAGGTTTGGCATTTAATAAAAATGTATAGGTTAAAAATTGAATGTATAAACATATAGTGTTTTATTAATCGTAAATATTGCATAGACTGTATACTAAAATGTTCTAGATTATGTTACTCTTCTTATTTGTTAAAATAGTTGCAAACAATGCTTCTAAAAACCTTACATAAATAACTGGAGACTATTACGCGTCATCTACCTTTTATTGTACAACATTTTTCAAGTGTTAGTATGGTAGAATGGTAAAAGAAAAACTACTAATTTACAAAATGATTGTTAGACCCATCATCACATATGGGGCCCCTGTTTGGTGCAGCATATCAAATACCAGATACAGAAAACTTAGCGTATTTGAGAATAAGTGTTTAAGACTAATCACCAGGGGCAACAGATACTCAAAAATCTCTGACACGATAAGAAGAACGGACATCACACCAATCAAGGAATATGTACTGTCTTTATCAGAAAACTTCTACGAGAGGCAAACAAAAAAACAGCCAACTAACCAGACGAATTCTTACAACCAGAACAGATAATCCCCATATAAAATTTAAGCATAAACTCTCATTTTCAAGAACAAAATTCAGAAGTTAAATAACCGCAACAATCAACAGGCAATACTGTAGATATTAGGCAGCACAACCAGACTTAGGTAGCTAAGATATAGTATAAATGTAAATAATGTAAATATGTATGTAGTGTAAATAATTATAAGTTAATTTGTTCATTTTTAAATCAAAAACAAAATAATGTTGAGGCAGGTTTTCCCTAATTTTCCAGCTAATTAAAATTAACAGACTTAAGAACACAGTAGGAACAACATAAAAACCATAGATAGCATTTTTCTTAAGAATCTTTATTTTATTTAAAATATGTAACCATAAACCATCGATAAATCTTAAGACAGGAGCTATGTTTATACTAAGGAAATTGTAAAATAATATTGTTAGATGTCTAGTTTTCTCTGTTTATAGACTAAAACTTTCTATCTAACATATTGTAATATTTTTAACCTATGAATTATGAATAAATATTTTGAAATTGAAAAAAAATTGCATCGCTGATGAGCACAGGAACGATGGTTCAAATCTCGCCGGAGACTGCCTTTCTCTTTTAGCTTTTTTGAAACTCTTTTTCGTCTTTGATGCAATTTACAAATTATCTGATATTTTAGAGACTTTTTGTTGAAAAAAAAAAGACTAATGAAAGATAAGCACTTTGAAGACTTTTAATTCAAGTTTAATAGCAGCCGTTGTTGTCCTTAGTTGGTAAAACCGTTCCACAATTAACATAGACGTAGAGATTTGTGACATGAGAAGAGGTTGTTTCTTCTCTACAACCTGACTCAATTTTTACAGCATCCACAGGCAAAATAGTTTTATTTGTGAAGCCACAGAAAAAGTATCTAGTTCTGTATTTAGATCAGATTTTGAATATTTTTTAATTCATTTAATTTATTTCTATTAGTTAATTTTCTTGTACAAAATTTTCTTTTAATAGCGAATTTTCTTAAAAATGAATTTAATGAGTTTTCTTTGAAAAAAACGTTTGTTGCGAATTTTTGTATGAAAAAGTATTATTTATGGAACATTTGTTAAACGAAATTGATCGAAAATAAGGTTTTAATGGATTTTCGTGCAAACAAATTATTTCATTTTCAATTTTAATTACAGATTAGGTATACAATTTGAATTCTATGTATGCTTTTTGTGTTAAAAGATATTTAGCCGGTTTTCACAAAAAATTTATTGCGCTTCGTAGAAATCACTTTTTGTAAGATGTGAAATTTTGAGAATTAATCATAAATGTTTAATAAGTTATTTAAAAAACATTTACTGATTTTCTTGAAAAATGGTTTGCAAATTTTCATGAAATTTTTGTTGTCTTCGAAAAAGTTTTTATGAAAAATTATATTTTGGTAGGTCGGTTTAAAACTTGAAATGGTTGGTTGGCCAGGAAAATCGGATCAGTTTTTTTAATTTATTTAATTTTTTTTATTAGCGAATTTTCTTGTGCAAAATGTTATGTTAATATCGAATTTTCTTATAAATGAATTTAATGAATATTCTTTGAAGAAACATTTGAGAATTTTTGTATGAAAAATTATTCAATTGATGGAACCTTTTTTTTAAATGAAATTCGTCGAAAATAAGGTTCTAATGGATTTTCGTGCAAACAAATTATTTTATTTTTAATTTTAATTACAGATTAGGTATATAATTTGAATTTTATGTATGCTTTTAGCAGAATTTTGTGTAAAAAATATTTAGCCAAATTTGATACCCACTTTCATTAAAAAAGAAATATTGGCCATTAAAAACATTTTAAAGAAACTTCACTACCATAACGCACTTGCTCTGTCCAGACTTTTTTTTTCTATTTCTTATGTGAATTCTAAACCTCTGACTAACAGGAAATAAAATGGGATAATCGTATAATTCACCTAAAACACATTCCTTGAAACATAGATCTGGCATTAACTGGGCGCTTTATTTCCCGCAGCTTAATTATCTGATTTATTTATTTACAAACAGTTCGTTTGTTGAGTAGGCCGAAAGACACTATCTATTTAGTAAACACACAATTCATAATAGTAATATTCATGGCACCCACTGAAGGTTTAAAGGCATCCTTAAACAAATCTGTAGCGAATTTATAAACGAGATCAACCAAAAGAAAATCTATCATGTCATTATTTTTACCGGCGCTTCTAGATGGGACATTTATGTTTATTTCGTTTTATTTTCTGTTTATTTTTAGTTTGACGTTGTGCCTAGAGATGGACTTCATATACGTGATATTATTTGTCATTTGTATATATAGTAAGTCATGTTTAATAATAGATAATCCCAAAATACAACCATTGCCGTTTATGTGTGACAAGGTTACGAAATTGTGCGAAAATGGTGAAATTTTTGTTTGAACCTTGAATGTACCTATTTATATCAAACATTTTTGGCGAAACTGTACTTTTACTTCCACATCGTCACAACGTGCGGAAGTACCGCATCGACGACAAAAATTTCAAATTTTTTTTCCCTTAAACGTCGTAAAAAAACATGATTTGGGAACGAACATTACTTTTGTCTGGCGGTCTGTCGAGCTGTCGGTCTGTATGTCTGCCTGTTTGTAGACACGATAACTTTAGAGCGAACTGAGATATCGTCTTTAAATTTGATATACAGTTCGCATTCGACAAACGAACGATTAGGATGTTTTTGGGTAAAATCGGGAATTGGGGATGAATGGGGGGTGATTTGGTGAAAATTTACATTTTTTCGTAAAATCTCGAGTAATATAACGTTTTAGGGTTTATTTATTATAAAACGTTTAATTTCATCACACATCTGATATTCTGTGCTCGAATTAAATTTGGGGTTGAATGCGCGGGGGTGGAATATTGTTGACAAAAATTTCAATTTTTTTTGCGAAAAGGGCGGAGATAATCTCTAAACATATAGAAAACTTGATTCTGGAACGAAATTCTTTTGCCTGTCTGTCTGTCGGTCTGTCGGCATGTACGTCTGTCTGCAAATAAGCGCAATAACTTTCGAGCGAATGAGATATCATCTTCAAATTTGGTATCCAGTTAGCCCCCGACAAGGGAAGGTTTCAAATTGTTGTTCGATAAGATCGCTTCAGGGGTAGGGCATAAATAAGGGGTGATTTCGTGAAAACTGACAGTTTTTCAATTAAACACGAGTAATATAACGTTTCAAAGTTTACGGGTACAGGAATACATATATTTTTCGTGGTCAAGTCATGGGACCTAAATTCATTCCATGAGTCTTTCTGAAGAGAATAAATTATCACAGCTATGTGGAAGATATAATTTAATTTGTAGCACTATTTTCCTTCAGCTCTAGCAATAGGATACGTAACGCTTTTTTAAAAACCTTACAGTAGTAACATCCATTAAAGACATTTTTTTCTAACTTGATAATCCGCTTTGACAGTTCCAGCATCAGACCAGCATGTCAGAGTTGACAAGCCGATACGTTTGCCAACTGAGCCACGATTTTTAGACATCTGTTCGTTTAACAATATTTTAGTAACAGGCTCGTGGTATCAGTAAAAGGGTGCATTCGCTCTGTTCCCCTGGTAGATCTGTTGGGGGCAGCAGGTGGAGGAACTATGAAAGAAAGCTCCTCTAGCAATACCCGTGCAGATATTAAAAAAAGAGAGAGAGGTCACCAAGGGCACGTCGGTGGGCAAGGGATGGCAGCCTTTGGGTGAGGGTCGGATCACCGATGAGACGTATAGCTCTCTTTTGAATGGAGTCCAGCTGTGGGAGCAGTATTCGAGGTTTGCCTTATTTGTGAAGTATATAAGGTATAGAGATTAGCTGCTGAAAAGTATTTGCGAGCCCGGAAGAGGAAACCTAATTTCTTAGCAGCCGCTTCTGAAATTGATGTGACATGTTGGTGCCAATTGAGATTTCGATCCACAGAAATGCCAACAAGTGAAAAGAACTCATTATTTTGAATAAATTGGTTGTTCATTGTGATGGGTCTAGGACTGGTGTATCTCTTATGAGATAGAAAGCAAGACTGAGATTTGGTGAGGTTGAATGGTACAAGATTTCTACTTCTCCAGTCTAATATTTTTTGGAGATCCACGGAGACACAACCCTCCACGAGCCTGCGACCCTCATCTAATTGGGCTAAAGAGACAGGCTTAGAGTATTGTATATTTGAGTGGAGGGTGCGGTCGTCCGCGTAACTGTGAACTGGGTTGGATGTGCTAGAGAGGAGGTCATTGATGTGGAGAAGAAACAAAGTAGGGGCTAAAGGTGAACCTTGAGGAACTCCTGCATTAATTGGATGCAGTTTAGAGAAATGGCCATCTGTTTGATTTCCATTTTATTTTTTAATCAGGCCACAACAATATAACGATATTAAAGGAAATGACGATACAAAGAAAGGGTTGAATCCTTTTTTCACTTTTATTTTCTGTTACTTTAAAGAGCTAGATGCACGGTGGTAGTTACTAAAGGGTTAAATAAGTTCAATACATAAATTTTAATTCAAATTATACTTACGGGTCGTTGACCCGGCAGTGTTACATTTAGGGAAAATTCTAATAAACAGCTGAATAAGTTATTAAAGAAAGAAACTGATAAACCACAGAGACGTAACCACAATTGTATATGTTAACCTAATAGAGAAAGTAAAGGTTTACAACAAGAAGGAGTAATTTGGAAAAAAAATTGGAGATTGAGTATGTTGAACGAAGGAGCAAAAACTGTTAATTTTTTCTCTCCGTAAAAATATTTTAATTAATATCAAACTAAAGGAAATTAGTAAATAAACCAAGAATGTACTACCACTCAATTTTGAAAACAAAACAAAAATTCTTTATAATGAGACTTACCTTACCTGGGTATACACAGATGTCGCTGCAACAAATCGTTTAAGATATGCCAGTTCACGAACAAAACTATAAAAACTGTAGATGGCCATTTTTATGGTTACATTTTTTCTTTTTGTGATCTAGTACTCACCGACCGAGTCAGAGTTGCATGGGCTCCGAGGGAATACTATGACTTACCCTCGGTCCTTCCGAATAAACACCTGCCCCCGTCCCACGATCCCGCCGAAGCGGTTCGTGAACCAGACGAGCGCGTCCAGTGGTATGCCCGGCGTCTCCGCCCGCCATGCTTTGCGGTCAGGGATTTCCACTGTAAAGTTGTTTTCCCTGCAGGTTCTTAGGCCCCCGAAGTCTGACCTCATTTCAAGCATGGGCTCCTTCTCGATCTCCTGAATTTTGCAGTGGCCCCTGAAGCCTGGGTTGGTCTTCAGACTACCATTGCAGGCTAGTCTGTATTGTGCTTGCCTGGTCTCCCCCATAATAACTAAGCGTGAGGGGGGGGGGCAGATCCAGCAGCACCTCCATGGCGGCTGTTAGGGTTGAAGACATGGCCCATGTGATGCCTAGGCAAGCTATGCTTTAGACCTTGCCCAGTTTTTGTTTCGCACTGGATTGTGTCACTTTAGGCGACCAGACCAGTGCCGCGTATGTTAACGATGGTCTGACCACCCTTGTGTACATCCAGTGGACCATACTAGGTCTTAGTCCCTACGTTTTCATATATAGCCGCCTAGTGACGGCCATGACTGCCCTACGCAGTATTTTTCACGTGACCATTCCAGGTTAGCTAAGAGTCCAATACGACCCCAAGATATTTTACCTTCGTTGCCATGCGAATGTTCCTACCGTATATATTAAGAGTTATGTGGCTCTCTCACTTCCTCCTCCTTGTAAATGGTATGACGGTTGCTTTCTCGGGGCTCACCCCGAGCCCTTGACCAACCGTCCACCTTTCCACCACTTTCATTGCTGTCTGCATGCGCTCCCACACTGACTGTGTAACGTTTCCTCGGACTATGATGACAATGTCGTCCGCATAGCCCTGTACTTCATACCCCCTTCTGGGAGCCTCGCTAGCAGGCCGTCCACGACTATGCACCAAAGCAAGGTAGACAGAAAGCTCCCCTGCGGACACCCCACCGCGACCACCGCCAGCAGAGTCCCTCCCGCGAGTGTGGTGAACACCGCCCTGTCTCTGAGCATGGAGCCGATCCACCTGCAGCAGGTCTCCTCTATTCCACGCTCCCTGACAGCTGTCAGAACCGATTCGAATAAGGTGTTGCCGAAGGCCCCCTCTATGTCTATGAAGGCCCCCATTGTCACCTCCCTGTTCTCCAGCGTATTCTCCAGTTTCAGCACCAGTTGGTGCAGTGCTGTTTCTGTTGAGACTCCTGCTCTGTATGCATATTGTCCGCAGTGTAGGGGATATACTTCCAATACATCGCCCCTAATGTGCCGGTCCAGCAGTTTTTTAATTGTTTTCAGCAATAAACACATTATTTATAAGGTGTATTACATTTTTTTTTTGAAAGTCAGTATAAATAATATGTCTCGGTATATTTTTAATGGTTCAAAAACCTAGTTTACAACACTTAATATATACGTTTGTTAATTACTTGTACAATTATGTATAATTGAATATGTTGCAAATGAAAAACAAGAGAAAAACCATGTTAGATGAGACATTGACTCCGTGATCTAATGGTCTAATTTGATACAGCCGTAAGTTCGTTGGGATTTAAATATTGCACTAAACATATTTATTCGTTTCAAGTGCAACGACCCAAAGCAGATGCAAATATTTTCACACATTTTTACACCAGCACAAATAAATTTAGATACATTACGTGCTAATGGAATTTCACTAGTACATAAATTTTTTAAAGTGACGTTTAACAATGTATTTATAAATATCATTCTATGTATTTGTGCATGTATGTATTAACTAATATTACAAGTGTAAATATAGGAAAAACTGTTTCAGAATAAGATATTGAAATAATTAGGTTGGTTGTTTATATACCACAAGAACTCACACGTAATATGCTCGACACGTTGATGCTGATCAAAGTGCAATAAAGTTTGCTTTTGCATTAACTTTTCGTATAATTTGTATGATAACACATTTTATTTGGTAATAACACGATGACGTCCTACATTTATACAATAATAGACCCTTTTCTACTATAACTACTGTCCAAAAACTGCTTTTCCACTTGTAAATTGTTTGAATTTGCATTTGGTTTGGAATGAAATTTAATATTGCAGTTCCAATTATTCTACATGATCCATAATGATCTACTGACCCCCTCCTTTATTTATCTACCTAACTACTAGAGTGCCTAATAATTAAAGAACACCTTGACTGATATGTACGCAGAAACATAGCTCGGAGGTAAGCGCCTGCCGATGGAAATATGTACGCAGGTTCAACATCTGTTGGTCCAACTGTTTACCAGCATCCAACAATCCCCTTTCGCCTTTGTGTCTAGGTGGGATTACTCGTTCGATGGCACTACGGGGGTGTTTATTATTAATATTATTATTATTTAGTTCTATACTCAGTTTTCATTGGATAATGATGCATTTACTTTGTACTATGTACATTACTGGTCGTTGCTCAAATATTTACGGACTATGTGACATTTTCTTAGTATAACGGCCTTCTGACATCGCATAAAGATGTTTAGATGTAATTTCAAGACAGTGATATTCCCGTGTAGTTCCTTCGGTATAATTTCGGTATTCGAAAGGACAATAGGAACAACTTGTACAGTCTTCCCACACAACAGTCTTTTTAGCTCGAAGCCCAACTCAGCACATTTCTGTCTCTTTTCTGTGACGGTTTAGAGAATATTGTCGGTGTTAGGCACTGCGACATCAACCAACAATACAGTTTCATCTGACTTATCAAGGATTGTGTAATCTGGTCTATTGAAGTATATTGTCCTGTCTTGAGAACTATTACCTGGTGTAATATTTTAGCCACTTGCCGGTAGAGATAATCAGATCAGTCTTTGTTTCCTGTTTCTCTGGTTTCCTGCGACACAATCTACAATTGTCATGTACCACTCAAGGAATATTCATATATAGTATTTCGTAGTTCCCAGTGGGCATCACTTGATCTTGAATAGCCAATCCTCTGATCCTCAGTCTCACCAAGCAAGTCTCCTGGTTCGACGCATCTTTGTCGACATGTGGTAGGCTAAGATCCCTGGGGTGTCGATCGTGGACAGACTTGCTCTTCTAGATCTTAACTTTGTTCTACATTGAAGATGTATTATCCACCATTTAAGCAGTACACAATTTCAAAGGTATATATATATATATATATATATATATATATATATATATATATATATATATATATATATATATATATATATATATAACAGCCTCACATACCGTTCTGCATATTCTACTCGAGAGTAACAATAATCCCTCAGTAGCTTAACTTTGGATTGATACAGTTCGCTGATATACATGAGGCCTCTCCCACCATACTTTCGTGGCATGGTCTTTTCGACTGTATTTGAGTTGATATTATGCTTGCCCACGCTCGCCATGCGTGTGCTGAAGTCGCTGCAAGGCTTTGCAATCAGTATCAGACCTCTCCGAAGGAATATGTAACGATTGAAACTGCATATGTATTTATTGCCTTTATGGTGTTGGGACCGTTGAGCTCTGATTTGAGCGCCTGGTTGTAGTAGTAGTAGCAGTGGTGGGGAGGCCAACGCCAAGCAAGTAGGCCACAATGGGCCCTTTTGTCAACCCCAGCAACCCAGCAACCATGCTCTACTCTTCCTCGGTTCTGTCGCCAAACCGCCTTGACCTAGAGATGAAGGCCGTGACAATCTTCAATTGGATGGTACTTACGTGATTCCTCTGCAGAGTCTTCGATCCGAATAATTCTGCTCGAAGACTCCCAAAAGCCTCGCATTCACACAGGTAGTGGTAGGACGTTTATTCATCCTCGCCGCATTCCTGGCAAATGGAATCTCTCTCTACGGCTATCAAAGTGAGGTGTCTTCTAAGAGCGCAGTGACCTGTTAGCACCCCAAGGATGCGGCGAAGTGCAGGTCGACTCCCGACCGAGTAGCCAGACAGCTTTATCTCTGTCCGACCCCTCCACGAAGTCCCTCGCCTGCCTGCAGCCACCAACCGACCCCCAGTGCCTCTCCATTGCTTCCTCGGTCCACCTGTCTAAGGCGACAGAGACTGTCTTCCTACTTATGCCTATCGCAGGCTCCGGGCCAAGGAACGGCCGCCGGGAACCGAGTCTTGCGAGATTATTCGCCACCTCATTCCCCGCTACGCCACAGTGTCCCGGAACCCACACCAGTTGCACCTCCTTCGTCCAGTCATCTGAGGGCGTCAGCGCACTCCTGAACCAGTGTTGACCTGATTCTGGCCGCGCAGACTGCCCGGAGGACCGCCTGGCTATCCGAGCAGATGTACACACGTTTCTCGGGACTCCTTTTCACATCCTGTCTATTGGCCATAGACAGGATAGCATACACCTCTGTTTCGAATGCCGTGGTATATGTGCCAAGAGCATAGCTCTCGCGCACCCCCAGGCCCTTGATGTATATTCCTGCCCCGGAGGATTGTTGGGGCTCCAGCCGCGATCCGTCGGTGAAACAGACCAGGCTTGCGGGCTAGAATGCAACCTCATTTTCCCTCCACTAATCCCTACTGGGGATCCTGAGGGTGTATGGCCTAGTCAACCTAATATCGTCCTCGGCATCCCGCACATTTATGGCGGAAATCGGAATTTCATTTTCCACCTCCTTGGCGACTCTTGCATGCCCTATTACTGCTCCCTCTGCGCACCAGTTTCCCGAGTCTCGCATTCTAAGATGCGATGCCATAGCCTCCCTTCTGATACAGATGGGAAGCGGTGGCAGCATCAAAGGGACCTCTAGCGCGGCTAAGGGTGTCATCCTCATAGCGCCTGTGATACCCATGATTGCCAGCCTTTGGAGTTTGGCCAGCTTCCTGCTGGTAGTTTGGTTCACACCACACCACCAGACCAACGCCCCATAGAGGATTCTCGGGCTGACGATCGCAGTGTAGATCCAATGAAGGATCCGAGGATTAAGTCCCCAGGTCCTCCCTATCACACGACGCAGCTGCCAGAGGGTCGCTACTCCCTTCCTCACTACTCGTTCTATTTGCGGACCTCATGTTAGTTTGGGGTCCAGGATCACCCCCATATATTTGACCTCCCGCACTAAAGCTCAAGGTTTTCCAAACATCACGGGCGCCCTGATCCCCTCTACCTTCCTCTTCTTGGTAAATAGGATCATCTCCGTTTTCGCCGGGTTTACGGAGAGTCCCTGCTTACCACACCACCTTTCTATTATGCTACAGGCAGCTTGCATTCACTCACAGACGACGCCGAGGAAATTGCCGGTGACTAAGACCAGCCCACCATCAGCGTATGCCTGGGCGTAGAAGCCATGGTTGAGTCGCGTAGCAATATGATATCTCTTTTCAATCTTTGATGTTCGATTCTCTTGGCTTGTGGTATTCCAAGATATGTATAAGTTTCAAACTCATCCATTGGTGCTATATATATATATATATATATATATATATATATATATATATATATATATATATATATATATATATATATATATATATATATATATATATATATATATATATATATATATATATGTATATATATATATATATATATATATATATATATATATATATATATATATCCCTGCATGTCAAAATTAAATTCATATTATTATTAATATTATCATTATTATTTGAATGGATATGTTTGCTTCTTCCCTAGCATCATCCTAACAATTCTCGTTTGCATTACTATCAATGCCCTTCCCCAGCTATATATTTCGCAATTCAAGTGACGATTTTACAAGCGAGTAGTGTACTTTTCTTAGTTCTTGCAAATATGAATAATTTTATGAAGTCTAAACCTGTGTGACACCAGAACGTTTTTAAATAGGCGTTAATCCTATTTTTTGTGCCTTTCAAATAATATATCCGAAGATATAAGAGACTTATGTGTGTTGTGTTAGTTAGGGATGGCCTCGGAAGCAAAGTCCATTAGCCGCAAACTGTTGTACGGGTCAGACAGAAATCAAAGAAGAGGGTCCACAATAAAGAGTAACAAATCGGAGTTAAGCGTATAATATATGACATCACTGTTGTTCTATTACCCCAAATGACAAAATTGTGCTATACTTAATGAGAAACTTGGAAGCGTACATTTTTTCTCCGCTAATCAAAATAAAAGATGAGCATGACGATGATGCCTAAATGCATGAAAATGAGTAGTAACTTATTGTCTCCATATTGACTGTCAATGATAGACAATCAAACCCTGTTGTTTTTACCTTATTCAAGCCGAATTATACCTCTTGGTCGAAGAGTTTTATTTATACATACCATAGAGCACCGGTGATTATCCTTGAAATTTTGTTGTAAATGACTTGGACCTTTGCCATGTGATTTTGCGCTGTACACAGCTCCGTGGTGCAGTCGAACGAGTGTTTGGCTGCTACACGGAATGTCCGGGTTAGATGCCTCGTGGTGGCAGTTTCTGTCACTGTGTGTTGGGTGTGTGTCTGTTGTCTTTATATGTAACATCCCCCCACACAAGCTGCTCAGAGCTTCTGTACGGGAGGGTGTCATTTATATACTGTCATTTATTTATTATTGTTATTATTATTAATATTATACCCCCATGGGCGTATGGCGTAGTGTATATCAGTCGTTTGCTTTTGAGATCTGGTGTTTGCTTGTTCAGCAGCGGTGAAAGGGCTTTCATTGCTGACTTGCGTTTCTCTCTTAGACATGCTTTATGTTTAGATCAAGTTAGCTTCCTGTCTAGGTTAAGTCTAAGGCAGGTTGCTGCTTGGGTCCATTTGATTTCGTCGTTATTACAGTACATCTGACTTGTTGATACATCATTTTTTTACTAAACATGATGGCCTGTGTTTCAGAAAAGTATAGAAGTATCTTTCATTTTGTCGCCCATTCGACTAGGCTATCCAGTTGGTCTTGTAATTTTTCTATGGCTTCTGTTTCTGATGTGATTGCACTACAAGAGCGGTATCGTCTGCAAAGAATCCAATCAAGTTATTGTCGTCATTGGGCTTTGGCAAGTTACTCACATATATGTTGTGCAGTAGTGGGCCTAATACTGATCCTTGTGGCACTGCAGCGTTTATGTTTCTTTATTTGACACTTCACTTTTCTCTTTTACACTGAATGTTTTGTCTTTAAGGAAGAACCGGATTATTTTGATAACGTATGTATCGACTCTGGTTAACATTACCTTGTGGACGAGGCCATGGTGCCAAATTCAGATGCTTTTTGGATATCTAAAAATACCATGGCTGTACCCCATTTGTGTTGGAATCCCCTGGCAAATATTTTCACCATATGCAGGACTCGGAGGGTTGTCAAATGATCTTTACGGAAGCCAAACTGTTCAGGTGGGATGGCTTCTATGTTCTCTGTTATTTCATTTAGCCCAGCTTGTATGGCTTTTTCCAGCAGTTTTTAAAGGCTGGAAAGTAGGTTTATGGGACGATGACATTTTGGTATAGTATAGTTTTTCCGTGGTTTACGGATGGTGAATATTTGTACTAGATTTCATGATTTTGTAAAATAGGCCAGTCTTATGCAAGCATTAAAGATGTTTAAAAGTTGTACAAGAGATTTCTAGGGTAGATATGTTAGGACTGTGTTACTAATTCGGTCGAAACCTGGAGCTTTCCTGTTTTTGAATATCTTTATATAGTCTCACAAGATATATGCAAGCCGAATATTTTGTTTATATAAATGATATGTATTGTCATAAGTGAAGAGATCATTTATATATTTTTACAAGGTTTTTTACACGCTTTTATCTTACTTCATCTGATGCTTAGTATATTTAGTGTTGAACCTCAATTTTAACGTTTTCCTTGTCGGGTTGGGCTGATATTTTATACGCATGTATAAGGCAGGCGTATCAAATCAATGTAACATAGGCTATCTGACATTATCATAATATTAATATTGCGGACGCCCCAAGATGGGGATTTTTTGATTTCTAACAATCCCCCTAAACATGGGTATCAACTGTAAAGGCTCTACGAGTAAAATACAGTGTATAAGTCAAGCAACCAACGCGAGATGGCGGAATATTTAGATTTGATGCATAAAAAAACACGTAACATATTACGCTTATCTTTATTATTAAACGGTATTTTAGTGTCACTCATGACATAAATGTTTTTTGACGTTTTGACTTTCCACACTAGCCTCAGAGATTAGTTAATGTGATTTAGCTAGAGGTCGACAAGACAAGAATTCTTGTCTTGATAATAACTTCTTGTCTTGTCTTGAGGAAAAATCAAAAAATCTTAAAAAATCTTGTCTTGAGGTTTTCTTGACATCTTATATCTTATCTTGAATCAAGAAACTTCAAGACCTTGAAATTTCTTGATTCCCCGCCGGCGAACTTTTTATTGCGTTGCGTGCTAACACGGCAATCTGGTGGTTCCTCGATCTTTATTTGTTTTCTGACAAACGCAAATGACGTCGCGCAGTTGCACGCTTTACCCCGTTTAGTTAAGTAAGGTTATTATTACACAATGGTAGTATTTACCTGTTTTGTTGTATATTTGATGCCAGTTTGTGAATAGTGGTGGTAAAAAGTACATTATATTATTATTTTCTTATTTTACCATGAGTGACAGTGACTCTTCAGTAAACAGTACGTCTGCTGAGCCATTTGGCTCCGATTCTGGCTCAGAATATTTACCAACAAGCAATAGACAAAAACGTAAGCGTTATAGTTTTAGTAAATATAAAATCATCAGTGAGACCAACGCGACTACGACTAATGCAAGTGAGAATGACAAAACTGAAACCGTAGTTGTCTGCGATAGCGACAGCAAAAGTAAAAAGTCTGGACGCAGCAAGTGCGTTATGGTAGTGAATTTTCATAGAAATGATCTGGCACAAAATATTTTATTATAACTTTTTTTTCTTGTAATATAGAAATCTAAATTTTGGTGTATAGTTTACTTTTTATATTGTATACCTACCTACCAAATTTGGTTATCATAGATTTCATATTTTTTAAGATAAAAAAATTTTTCAAATGAAAACTCAAAATTTTCCCGGAAAACCTCGTCCAACGTATCTAAATAACGAACTTGTCAAAGCCATTTACAAAAGGAAGGTACATGCCAAATTTTATTAAAATCGGCTTATTACTTTTTGAGATATGAATTTTTTTCAAATGAAAACTCAAAATTTTCCCGGAAAACCTCGTCCGATTTTCTTGACTAACAAACATGTCAAAGCCATTTACAAAAGTAAGGTATGTGCCAAATTTTATTAAAATCGACTTATTACTTTTTGAGATATGAATTTTTTTCGAATGAAAACTCAAAATTTTCCGGGAAAACCTCGTCCGATTTTCCTGACTAACAAACATGTCAAAGCCATTTACAAAAGGAAGGTATGTGCCAGATTTTATTAAAATCGGCTTATTACTTTTTGAGATATGAATTTTTTTCGAATGAAAACTCATAATTTTCCCGGAAAACCTCGTCAGATTTTCCTGACTAACGAACTTATCCAAGCTATTAACAAAAGAAAGGTACATGCCAAATTTTATCAAAATCGGCCCATTATTTTTTGAGTTATCGGTGTGATACATATATATATATATATATATATATATATATATATATATATATATATATATATATATATATATATATATATATATATATATATATATATATATATATATATATATATATATATATATATATATATATATATATATATATATATATATATATATATATAAACATATAAAAATTGAAACTGACCCCGGATATGGGTTCTAGGGGTCCTAGTTTGCGCTCATTTGCAAAAATTGTTTCAAAATTCAAAAGTCGGGATCTCCCCATTAGTGAATTTTTTCTACGAAAATTCACTAAAAGCAGCATCATTCACCATTGCAGGATAGTGGTACTCGTGGCAATACTGGCAAAAAGAAATTCTGTAATTTTTTTGAAATTGAGGTGGACACCAGTACCAACGGCAAAAACAAAAAAGATAAATTAGCCAAATCTATACCATGTTTTCAAAAACATAACAAAAGTGTATACCTAAAAATGAAAAATTCTCGGACTTCTGGGTTAAAAAGACACTTAAAAGCAAAGCATGGGACGTTATTTCACAAAGAGTTTTCTCAAGGAGAGCCTAATCGAAGCAAGGTTCAATGTTCTGCGCCAAGTGGAAGTGGAAGTACTAGTACTAGTATTTTAAATTGGATAAACCCAAAGAGGTTGTAAGGGATAGAGGTAACAAAGGTGCAGTTTTGCAATACAAGAAGCCTGTACACTTTTCCAAACTGGGCGGAGTTCGGTGACTTGAGTGGGAGAAACGTCAGGGACGTATTTAGGAATTTTTAGTTTGGTTAGAAATAAAACTGAAATTATTCAATCATTGAAATGTAATGCTTATTCATGAATTTCTTAAGCTTTTGTATAAATAGGTAACCTAAAAAGGTTCGGAACGCAGCAAGTGCGTTATGATAGTGAATTTTCATAACAATATTAAATAATATATTTATATAAGCTGTAAGATTTAGCCTTATATTAAAAGTTATGAAAATTAATTTATTTAATTAGGAACAGTAAAACAAGGTAAAGAAGGACAAGCAAAAACATGATCTATGACATATATTTATAGAGTAATTTGGATACAAAACTCAAACAAAGCAATTGATAAACAGGAAATATACTCTAGAAAAATACACTAGAAAGCTGGAAAAAAAATCCTTTGGTTGATGCATTGAGGGTGATTGTATGCATGCAGGAGAAGAACCCCCAGGAGGAAGAGGGTTTCTGCTCCTCACCCAAAAATTCGGGGGGTTCTCCTTCCCCTTGTGCATGCATACAACTACCTTCAAAGCATAAAGCACAAGAAAAATTTCTTGTGAGCAACCCCCAAGAAGGTTGCTGGACCTGGGCGAATATGGGGTAGACACGGTTTAAAGGAGGTATTGCTGTAAAATGTGAAAAACGCATGTTTTCAAAGTCCCTTAATTTTCTTGGGGGTTGTTTGCCAGAAAATTTGCCTTGTGGCCGAGGAAGGTTCTAAGCATGTTGCTGGAAAAAAATATCTAAAACCCTCATGCAGTCAACTGCAAATTTACCGAAATTACATTCTACTTCGTCGCCTATAATGTCTTTTTCAGATAATGTAGAATACAGAGCTAAATTAAATAGGTTCACTTGCATTTTCATTTATTTTTATATTACATTTATAAGCACAATAAGCGTATAATTAAGGGAACCCTTAATTAACATTGCAGCAACACAAACTTGAAAAGTGGAGAAATTATTTACAGTATGTTAACAGTTATAAACTTGATTTCATCATGTTACAGTAGTATTCTGATAATACAAAATTACATCTAACTGTATGCACACAACAGCTGGTGTGTTACGAGATGTGATGAAACGCCAAACTGACTGTACCACAGCATTAGCATAATATTATTATGCTGCCACATTATCATATCTCTCTAGTAATGGTATCATGTCAAAAACCTACACTAGAGGCTAAATTTCCAATTTCTTCTTTGTTTATGGTGTCTGTTTCTACTGTCCTAAATTTCCAATTTGATATTGTCAATAAATAACACTACCACATAATGACAAATGACAGCTGAGCTTCAGCACAGACGCAGTCTAACAAAGTTGTCGGATAGAGTAAATTATGATCGGAGGGATACCTAAGTTAAAAATCATGAGAAATGGGTAATTCGAAATTTGCAGGTATTAAATACAGTATTTTTTAACTGACTGATAAAATTAAATTTTATAAAATGTTTTCTTTATTATCAGAAGTTGTAAAAATTTCATATGTTTATACATGAAAGGTTTAACTACATGAAATTTCTGAAGATCGGGCAATCCTGGTCAGCAACATCTTGACATCTGGCAATGGTTGTAACTTCCATTGTTTAGATTTTATCTACAATTTATTTAAATAGCATAACAGTACAGGTGCTGTATTGCTCTGCCTTTGTCCAACATTGTAGATATTGCATTACAGAATTTGAAGTGATGTCGAGGATTATTTTATTATTAATTTCGAATAACTTCATTTTTCTTTGATCAAAAGACTTGAAAATTGGTACACAACCACATCTCTGTATGTTCTTTTAAGTTGTAAATTTTCGTTCCAATCACTTAAACAATTTGAAAGCTATTGCGTTTAAAAAAATATATTTAATTTTTTGTTAGGAAAAACTATGTGTTAAGATCTGATGAACGAACTCATCCAAGCCATTAGCAAAATAAGCGTAATTCCAAAATTTTCTCCAAATCAGTGAAATATTTTTTGGGTTATTGGTTGGATAAATTGTTGGATGAATATATTGGATAAAGTTTTATATTCAAAAGGTTAGATAAATAATAATAGTTTTTATTTCAACAACAGAAGAAAATACAAAATAAAGTACATTGTACTGTTTACAAATTAATGTTAACATTCCTTGTCTTTTTTAAAGAAATAGAGATTAATTTCATTGATTGCTGTTGCCCTTACTTCATGAAACTGGTCCATACTTCATACAGACTTGGAGACTACTTCTCTGGCTTCACTGTTGGTTTTCGTTTTTGTAGGTGAAGGACGTAGCCAGCGCGTAAGCTAACTGGAGCAAGTGGCCCTTCTGAATTCTAGATGTTCTTCAACGTCTCTGTTACTGGTTTTGCTGCTTGATAGTATCCTCAGACAGAAAAAATTTGAATTAATACGAAATCATGACAATTACAAATAAAGATCTGTTGCTATTTTATGATGTTATAATCAAAAAAATCTTTAAAAGTGAAAATAAAATAAAACAAATATGACGGATGACGCCTTTAAAATGTCTACGTGATGTATATTAATATTTAACATAAAGATAGAAGAAACCTATAACAGTAATAACTATAATAACAATTACAACAATAAAATAACTAAACAAACACATTAATAAAGCAGACTATACAATGAAAATATCGACACACATCATGTCTTATAACAACTTTTTGGAAAAAATAGTTAGATTTATGTTGTCTGATTTATTTAATTAGGAAGAAGAATATCTCAGAAATCCTAAATATTGTCGTGTATATGCTTGTTTACTTCTAAAGCTTAAAACAAGTCTACTTTACACTTGTCATGACAAAAATGTTGTGGTTTTATGCCGTTATTTACTGTGGGTCTATGTTGGGTATCAATAATATGTTTTGCAAATGTAGATTTGTCAGCATGGTTATTTCTAAATGCAAAAATATGTTCTTTGTATCGGGTGTTAAAATTTCTAGAAGTTTGATCGATGTAGATTGCGTTACGTGTGCATTTCACAAATTTTGAATACCTATACAAATACAAAAGTAGCTTTTAAATCTTATAACATGACGCTTGATTTATTAGATTATTTCAAATAATTGATTGGAAGTATTATCACAGATGATGGTAAGTGTAGGAAAGGTCTGAAGAGGATCGCGATGGCAAAATAAGCATTCAATAACCAAAGTACTGTTCTCACTAATAAACATTTTAACCTGTCCATGAGGAACAAATGCAAGTCGTACGTGTATGGAGTATGGTAATGTATGGGGCGGAAACTTGGGCTGTAGTTAAGCAGGATATGAAGAGAATATAAGCTTTTGAAATGTAGACAAGAAAAATGTCAAAGACAGTGCAGGTTGATAGAAAGACGCTTCAAAGTTTGCTAGGAGAGGTGAACGAATAAAGAGGCTTGCTCAAAGAAATCGAGAGGAAGCTAAAATTTATTGGTCATATTATAAGACATAATAACTTCCCGATAACATTATTTGAAGGACATACGAGTACTTGAAATGTACACTGAATTATTGGCCCTTAAATAAGAGAAGTTTGTTATAAACAGCCCTTAAACTTCTACTTTTATCAAATAGATTTTTGTTATAATGATGTATTCTAATAGAAACATACATAGATGATATTAGTTTAATTAGATGGCCATAATGGCAAGTCAAAAGATTTTGTTCTCGAAAGTGAACTTCAAGTTTTTTAAATATGCTGTTTTGGTTTATTATAGTTTTTAATATTCGCATGTTTATTTCCTTTACATTTATAATCACCGCAGATTCATTTAAGTATGTTTGAAGAACTTTTTCTGCAATAGTGCAAATAGATATTACATCGTCAGATGGGTATGTGAGGAGTTGACCTTTGTCTTTCTGATCTATAAACGATGTTAATAACGCAGACCTCTCCCCAACAAGTTCACCCGCGCATTCTTCGCATCTCAGAGCTTTTGTTATTTTCCTTACTACATAGCCAGATATATATGTCACGACTTCTTTCTTAAACTCTGATATATTCATATCTAATATTTGAAGAACTGTGTCGTCGTCAAAATTATCTATTTGACTCATGTCTTCATCTGGTTCTTCAGATATTCGTTCTCGCCCACAAGTTTTATTTATTACCTCAATGGGTGACAGAATAGGAATTGCTTCCAAAGGGATACAATTTCCTTTAAATGAATCTTTTAATTCAAGATGCACCATCATCCTTTTATATGCACTTTTAAATTGCTTTGCTGATGGGTTATTGTTATAGCCTCCCATGGATCTAATTTGCCCAAAAAAAAGCTCAATATGATCCTGACTGATTTTGTAAGTGGGAAAATACAGCAAAAAATTATTGTCGGCAATTAAAGTTTTATAAACAAATTGCAAACTTTGTATGCAAAATAAAAAGCCAATTATACCCATTTTTCTACCACTCTCACACAGAAGCGTTCCATCAATTATCCTAAGTGATGTTAAATATTGTGATAGCTCTCTTAAAAATACATTAATGTTTTCAAAATTTTCTGCGTTTATTGCTTTCTTAAAATCTGAATTGTTTAAATTTCTAGAATTAAGAATGTCAAATAAATTGTTTATAAGTCGGATAAATTTCACAGTTCCCTCACATTCTTTGAACTCCTCAAGATGTAAAACTTCATTGCAATATTCCAAAGAATGTGCCACTGAGTGGCTAAAAAGTTGTGTGGCTAATTTAACCTTCATTTTTTGATTTGTATAAAATATATGCGATTTTCTTAATTTATTTGCCAAATGAACGCCCTCCTGATCCTGTAACTCATTTAATTTTACTAAATAATCCCACTTTATATTTTCCCCATTCTCATCAATTATTAATTTTTTATCGCCTAATGTGTTTCTTATCAGTTTGATCATATGACATGGATCAAAAAAGACTGCAATTTTCCTACCTGAACTAGGATCAACAAACGTAGAGTTAATGTTCCTCCAATTCAAATCGCAGCCAAGTTCTTTTGCTAACGTTAGGTTATTTGTTGCCCCATCAAAAGTTATTGAGACCACGTATATGCCCGACTCATTTAGTAGCGTTAAACACTGTAATACCAAATTTTGTTTTTGTGTACCCCTTAAAGAGTCGATTAAAAAATATCCAAGAGGAAGCTTCCATGATTGATTAATGCTAACAAGCATAAAAACAAGAGCTTCCTTGGCTACAGGGTTACAATCGGTCTCAAGATTTGTACCAAAATCTACAAACCCATAATATTTTACCCCATCCCATTCTATATGTTGGCGAATTGCCATCTCATCTATGACTAAAGAACATATAAGTTTTCCATCTGTGCTTTCTGATTTTGACTTTAATAAGTTGAACACCTCTGACGTAAAACCAGCTTCCCCATTAACGCTTTGATACCATCTAGATATAGTTTTTGGATGAGGAAGAGCCGCGTTAAATGTGTTTCTGACAAAACTGTAAGCTTTGGGAGAGTAATAATGCAGCATAAGAGAAAAAGCTTTAAGTTGATTTTCATACTTATGTTTACGACCTAATTGTCTTTGTAAAAATTCTTCATTAGGTCCTATTTGCATTAATGTTTCTAATGTTTCGTCGGTTACTTTACCTTTTAGTTGTTTGATTATATTCGCAAGGGTTGCTGTTCTCTTCTTATAATGATGAACACTACTGCTGAGCCGTTTAATTTTTTTTCGTGCATCGAATAACTGCTTCTTCAGTTTACGTTTGCGCGGTGTAACAACCTATAAAAAATGTTCAATGATAAACCATTTATTTTCTCAAGTAAAATGAATATATAAACAAAATTTCCAACAACACATTTTGGTTAATAGTGGTTGAGATAAATTGCAAAACAGTTGTTTCTAACTTATTTAATCATGGACTATACAAACTTAAACACCATATAAAATGTGATGGAATAACATATTAGGTTTTTTAAAATTATACTGATTTCATAAACGGCAAAAACTGAATTTAACTCACCATTTCCTTCAAAGTGGGTGGCATTGAAGGTGTTTTCATTTCAGCAAATCCTAAACTACTAAACGATCTTTGCGGTACCTCTACAACAGTTTTCTCTTCATAAAAACCAGCACTTGTTGATGGCCGAGAATAATCCATTACAGGTACATTGCTACCAGACCAAGTACTAGTTGACGGGTCAGCTGCAAATGGCACATTGATAGCAGTTATATCAGTCATTGGCTGCTCGCCAAAAACGACTTGTGTTGATGGCTTGTTTGTTACCTGCATAAATAAATTTGAAACGAATACCATTAATGTAAATTTGCAGGGCTAATTAAATTACGATAAATATCATAACAATATATTACGTGAATGTAATTAGTAGCATAGTTACTAGAGATGAGCGATATATAGCTACCGGTGATTTAATCGCTTCTATTAAAAGATAGCTGTTAGCAGCTGTTATTAAAACACAAAACAACAGCGATTGTGAAAACCGAGATTTACACAAATCATTAGAGTAATTATTTCTATGAAATTCATCTTATACTAAAAACTCCATGACAAACAGCAATTGCTGTATTCATAATACACGCAATCGCAGTTTGTGCGAGCGAGTAGAAGTATCTGTATACTTTCCTTCTCGCCAGTATTAGAATACAACATTTCTCCTTTTCTTATAGGTAGAAAACGAAAAACTCATGATACAAATAACGCGAGATATGATAATGAGACTATCTATTTTTAGAACCGTCACGCGCATGGCGTCATGTGGTGAGTCCAATGCAATAATAATATGCTGTCGTACAGTGGAGTTTGACGTTTCATCACAACCCCTTAACAAATTAGGTATTTTACTGATATTTGAGTGCATACAGCTGGAATTAATTTTTTAAGATCAGAATACTATACTATGATTATGTGACATGATGATCAAATCAAGTTTATGAATGTTAACGCCCCCTGTAAATGTCTACGAACGTCTTCTCTACTTTTTAAGTTTGTGTGTGTATCACCAATGCTAATTCAGGGCTCCCCTTAATTATTATACTTCACTTATATATATATATATATATATATATATATATATATATATATATATATATATATATATATATATATATATATATATATATATATATGTAATATAAAAATGGAATGGAATGTAACTTCAACCACATTAAACTGACGTATAGAAACTTTTTGATTGCGAATGACTTTGTGTTAAGTGTGTATTTGGCCTTCTATAACGTTACTCACCATGTGATGTCATAGGAGGGGACGGGGCATATGCGCAATATCATATATCTTGTAAGTCATTATATCATGGAAAAACCTGCTGAATCTAAAATTAAAGCAGCACCGAACTGTAGCATATATATGCCTTCCAACTTTTTCATTATATTAAAATAAAAATAATATGTAGATTTCTCTCATCGTATATTCTTGTAATATGCTAATTTTATAGAACTTCTATTAATAGTAAAAATCTGAGTAGTTTTAAAATTAATATAATTTAAAAGCTATCTGAAGATCATATTGTGGTTTCAATTAAGCGGTTAACACTAACACCTTGTAAGTGTTTAAAATAATAGCATACGCACATGCAGCATTGTAAATGGCTAAACCACAATCGCAGTAGCTGTTTAAAGTCCCTGTTATTTAAAAATAGCCATCACTGATAGCAGTGCCATTGAAAAACCGCTGTTTGGCTATATATATATATATATATATATATATATATATATATATATATATATATATATATATATATATATATATATATATATATATATATCACTAATAGTTACATAAATTAATAACCTTGATTCAGTACTTACCAATACAGGTATAGAACTTTTTTTTAAGTATACTGCAAAAGGTGATTTTTCTAAATCATAAGATTCCTCGGTAAAATTTAAATTGCACACATTTGAGTTCATAAAAATATCTTCATCGCTTAAATTTAATGCTCGTTTCCAAGCCTCGTATCTTTCACCAGCTTTGGGAAATCTGAAAATAATATCTCGAATTATCTACTTTATCAGTGACTGAACCTCTAGAAAGATGCAGTAATAGATAAAACGAAACTATTCTACTTTTTTTCTGCTTCTACTGGAACTACATAGGTAAATACATCTAATTCAAATAATAATTGCCAAACAAAATGCTTAATTTCATTACAAATATTCAATAAATAATGCATTATTAAGATTTTATTTCTTAAAAAAACACAATTGACAATAATAAATGCTAAAGATTTAACAAAAGCAATACAATGTGTAAATACGGACCTGTGAAAACCAATAAACATTTGGCGCCAAACAAGGAAACAGAAGACATGTAAACAACTTACCGAAATAAATGCACAGTTGCTTTATCCTTTTCATAATTGGCACTTTTATTGTACATACAGTTCTTCACAATACACCTTGGCATTTTTTAACTTTTACACTCTTAAAACACTGCTAAAAAACGGCAAAACACACAAGATAACCTCTAATCGCAAATCAACAAACACTTCAAATACTTGTTGACAGCTGACAATAACTTCAAGAGCGGTTGGGGGAACGAATCAAAACAAAACACATTAGCGCGTTATTCAAAATTTTGTTTGTGATTGGACGGTGACAGGAGTGGGAAATCGACAGGCTGCAAACTCGGCTTTGTTCCCTCTAACATATACAACCTCTTTGGATAAACCGAAGTCAAAGTAAAGAAAATGTAAGTTGAGATTTATTATAATGGTTTGTAGAATACCCACTTTAGTGAACGTTACAGAGCCCTTAATAATAGTTACGAGAGAAACACAAAAATACTCTGGGGGGAGGGTGATAATATACAGAAAAATCGCTTTATTAATTAAAAACTTTTCTTAAATTTGTTATTAGGGGGAAAATATAATTTTATATTTTTCAATCCTCATGTTACCCCCCCCCCCCCATTTTATGATGCCAAAGGGGGGTGTATAAATTTTAAAATCGTGTTGTATATAATTTTAAAGATTTTTTGAGTTAGGGAACTTATTTTTATTAATAGCTACCTATTTGTGTTAAGTACCCCCCAGGGCAGATATTGGGGGGGGGTCTTAAAAATCGTGTTGTATATCATTTCTAGAGTTTTCGGGGTCAAGAAACTCATTTTTATTATCCTTTTCTTTCTACTAATAATAATTTATAGGATGCCTGGGTTTATCTGGTTTAAAATATAGGTATTTAATTTACTCAGAAGTTTATTTGAAAACTGATAACAATCTATAGGACTTACTCGTATAAACATTATGTCCTTATCTTCAGGTAATAGTTAATCCCTTAAACAAAGGAGTTGTTGACGAACTGGTCATAAAATTTATTATGAAAAAGTATCTGCCATTTAATTTCTTTGAAGATGATGTTACCAAATATCTATTTTCATATTTAAATCCAGAAGTGGCTCTACCTAGTAGTAATACCTTAAAAAGAAAAATTATACATAAATATGAGGTAATGAAGAATTCTGTAACGAGCTTTCTTAAAGCAAGTGGATCAAAAATTTCGTTGACTATTGATGGGTGGTCATCTATTGGTATGAAGAGCTACTATGGCATTACAGCTCACTTTGTGGACAGAAATTGAAATATTCAGGCAATTGTTTTAGACTCTGTGCCTGCTGAGGGAAGCCATATAGGTTCATCTGGTGCAAGCATTCTCTTTGAGGTGCTAAAACCTTATGATGTGCTGGACTGCATTCAAGGTGTGACAATTGATAATGCGGCTGTTAACTTTACAATGATGCGTTCTTTGGGAATTTTAGTTCCCGGTTTTGACCACAAAAATAAGCATTTTGTATGTTTCGCACATATTCTAAACTTAGCTGTCCAGGATTTTATGAAAGTTGTTGAACCAAATCGAAGCAGTTTAGACATCGAAAGGGCTTTGGAGTATTTGGAGAATGAGATCGAAGCATAAAATTATATAAATGATACTGATTTAGATTTTAACTCTCCTGTAAGTAAAATTAGATACTTTGTAAAAAAAAGGAGCAAATGCAACTTAAACTTAACAGTGCTTGCGAGGCCGTAAACTGTAAGATGACTATGCCAAAATTACATGTACCTACAAGATGGCATTCGAATTTTGAGATTCTAACGTGGGGTTTAAGTGTAAAAAATGCTTTAAGTATATTTTGCGATAAGATCGAAAATCTAAATAATTGTAAGAATGGGTTCTGATCAGTAAATTTTGTCAGTATCTGAGAAGCTTCAAAACACTTTCATTAATACTCGAAGGGAAAAAATATTGCACACTTACATTGGTGGTAATTGGAATAAACTTACTTTTAGACAAACTAGAAATATTGGCTCATGAACTTGATAATAAAGTTGATATAGACGCTACCGATGAGATAATAATTTACTGCATTCAAGCTGCGTGAGATAAAATACTGAAACACTATAACAAAACTAATTGGTTATACTATATAGTTCTTATTTTGGATCCTCGACATAAAGTCGAAGCATTTTCCTCTTCTTCATGGGGAAAGTATCTACAATCAGAGACAGTTCAAAAATTTGAAGAAATATTTAAAGCTGGCTACTTTAATAAATCCGCCGAGAATGATCTACAGGATTCAATACCAGAATCAGCACTGAGTCTTTAAAAAGAAGATAATGAATTTGATTTCGATATTACTTACCTATTTAAGAAAGCTAATAATGATAACTCAGAATCTTGGAAGTATGAAATTGAAAAATACTTAAATGAGCCTAGGACAGAAAATTCTGAGAATATACTTGATTGGTGGAGAAGGCACGAAAATGTCTACCCGTCGTTATCGAAAATGGCCAAGGATTTTCTCGGAACGCCAGCAACATCTGTACCTGCGGAAAGGCTATTTTCAAGAGCAGCTTTAACAATAACAAAGCCAAGAAATCGGCTAGGAGTTGACTCTATGAGAAGTCTTATGTGCCTTAATTCATGGCTTATGAATTCTGGTTTAAAAATGTGTTAAATTTGATATTTAAAAACTAGCTTGTAATTTTAATTTCAACATGATTATCATTTATTGTTTTTAATTTACATTTTTGTGAATCGTTCTTGCAGAAAATCTGTTCAATAAATTAAAATAATATGTTATGTTATGTTAAAATATGTTATCTTTTTCACAAATAAATACGTTTTAGCGTTTTCATTGTTAGTCAAGATATTTCAAGATTTCTTGTCTTCTTGACAAGAAATCTTGGTATTGACATAAAATTTCTTGTCTTGTCTTGAAATCTAAAACTACTTCTTGTGTTTATCTTGTCTTTTTTTTTTTTTATGTCAACAACACACCACGAGGGCTTACAGCCTAAATACTATCGTACCGTGGGTGTTGACAAGGAGGAAAGAGGCAACTTGTTAATTCTGGACTTGAAGGTTTGGAGGTTCGGAGGAGAAGGAAAAACATGTGCCGGCAAGGAATTCCACAACTTGGAAGTCCTCGGGACAAAAGAGCGGGCATAACAAGATGTTCTATGTCTGGTGACCTGGACAGTAAAAGGGTGCATTCGCTCTGTTCCCCTGGTAGATCTGCTGGGGGCAGCAGGTGGGGGAATTATGGAGGAAAGCTCCTCTGAGCAGTGCCCGTGCAGATATCTATAAAAGAGAGAGAGGTCACCAACGGCACGTCGGTGGGCAAGGGATGGAAGCCTTTGGGTGAGGGTAGGGTCACCGATGAGACGTATAGCTCTCTTTTGAATGGAGTCCAGGATAGCGAGTGTAGAAGCGGCTGCTGCACCCCAGATGTGGGAGCAGTATTCGAGGTTTGGCCTTATTTGTGAAGTGTATAAGGTATAGAGATTAGTTGGTGAAAAGTATTTGCGAGCCCGGAAGAGGAAACCCAATTTCTTAGCAGCCGCTTCTGCAATTGATGTAACATGTTGGTGCCAATTAAGATTTCGATCCACAGAAATGCCAACAAGAGAAAAGGACTCATTACTTTGAATAACTTGGTTGTTCATTGTGATGGGTCTAGGGCTGCTGTATCTCTTGTGAGAAAGAAAGCAAGACTTAGTTTTGGTGGGGTTGAATTGTACAAGATTTCTACTTCCCCAGTCTAATATTTTTTGGAGGTCTACGGAGACAGAACCCTCCATGAGTCTGCGATCCTCATCTAATTGGGCTAAAGAGACAGGCTTAGAATATTGTATGTTTGAGTGGAGGGTGCTGTCGTCCGCGTAACTGTGAACTGGGTTGGATGTGCTAGAGAGGAGGTCATTGATGTGGAGAAGAAACAAAGTAGGGGCTAAAGCTGAACCTTGAGGAACTCCTGCATTAATTGGATACAGTTTAGAGGAATGGCCATCCACAACAACAGATATGCTCCTGTTGGAGAGGAAATTTGCTGTCCAGGTACAAAGTTTTGGTGGTAGGCCATAGGCCGGAAGTTTATTAAGCAGCGCTGCGTGCCAGACCTGGTCGAATGCTTTGGATATGTCTAGAGCAACAATCTGGGATTCACCGTGTTGTTCCATAGACTTGTTCCAAGAATGGGTGACAAAGGAAAGGAGGTCGGCAGTCGATCTGCGCTGACGGAATCCATACTGCCTGTCGTGGATTAGACTGTGTTTTTCAAGGAATTTTAGTAGTTCGGTGTTTATATACTTTTCCATCACTTTAGAGATGACTGAAAGGAGAGAAATAGGCCTGTAGTTGCTAGGAAGCGCTTTGGATCCTTTCTTGGGGATGGGTTGTACTCGAGCAGTTTTCCAGTTACTAGGGAATATGCCTTTATTGTAAGATATCTGAAACAGACGAGTCAGGACAGGAGCAAGTTCTGGTGCGCATTTTTTGAGAACAATTGCTGGGATCTCGTCAAGGCCAGAGGCTTTCCTGGTATTAAGAGAAGAGAGCATCTTTCGTACCTTTTTAGTTTTGAAAATGATATCAGTCATTTTATGCGCGACGTTGGGGACTGTTGGTGGTTGAACATTTGGAGGTGGGTTGAGAGTAGAATTTCCGGCGAACAACGAAGCAAAAAGTTCAGCCTTGCCCAGGGCGGTAGAAACAATTTCATCACCGGAGACGAGAGGTGGGAACGTGCTCTTGCAGAAATTATTCCCAATAGACTTAGCAAGAGTCCAGAAGGGTTTGCCGCCGTCTTGAAATCAAGACAAGATCAAGACAAGATCTTGAAATTTTCAAGAATTTGGCGACCCCTAGATTTAGCACTGTCAACAATAAAGTACAATTGTTCAAAATTATTTCCCAATATATGCTTATGGTTATGGTTGCAAACGAGCCTCAAAAGTTTTCGTTCGTTAGCTGCAGACTTTCTCAACATGTTATACATTGTTGAATTCAGAAAAAACATGAATATTCTAATGTCAAAATCCAATCTGGCGCTTATAAGGAATAATAAAGTTGATGATGTCCCAAAGAAGGCGAAACGTTGTTGATAAATTTTGAGTTCGGTATGAGATATAAAACTAGGAATGGTTGCGAGAATGTGTTTTGAGCTTTTTTTTACTAGTTGAAATAAATGAAGCAGAGGCGAAAATCTAAAGGCGTTTTTTTTTCAGTTTCTTTTGCCAATTTCTTGAACAACAGTTACAGGAAGTTGGTTTTCTCTGCGTTATTGTAAAGAGCACAAATTTTAGCAGATTTGTCAAATCTTAACTTACATTTTTTTCAATAATAAGCGAAATCTCCTTGGTGAGGCTCAAATCTGAATTACCTTGTATTCAAATGACTGATATTTGTAAAAAGGGGAGATGTAAAATAACCACACCCAAATGCTCAAGTCAGTGTAATATTTTTTTTGTTTAATGTAAAATCAGAATCTAAGACAAGTATGTAATCTTATGCAGACACGATTTCTTACTTACTTATTCTTTTGTTACAGATTGGTGAAATACATCCGTAGCATGTGATTTGTTGACCGGGAAGGGCTTCGGCCCAAACCACATCCATAGAGCGCACCATCGCAATGAATGCTACACTTGTCGCCAAACTTCGGTTGCTGTTCGTGTTCCACCTATTTTCAGAATTGCATTTCTCCGTTGGTAAGTCTTTTATCTTACATTTCACATTTTTAATTTTGCTTATTTATTTTAAAAGGAGCCTGCTCTAACACTAGAGTCATTGCAGGTGACTAAATGTTTTACA
This sequence comes from Tillus elongatus, assembly GCA_964006375.1. Taxonomy (NCBI): domain Eukaryota; kingdom Metazoa; phylum Arthropoda; class Insecta; order Coleoptera; family Cleridae; genus Tillus; species Tillus elongatus. Next base: position 32,589,392 of record OZ023264.1, read on the forward strand.
TAGAAATTTCTATATCTAAGTTACCACTAAAACATAAAATAAAAGGGATTCTCCCTTTTAAAATTACTAGACTAAAGTTAAATAATAGCTGTCGTGGAATAGAGGAGACTTGCTGCAGGTGGATGGGTTCCATGCTCAGGGACAGGGCGGTATTCACCTCACTCGCAAGAGAAACTCTGCTGGCAGCGGTCGCGGCGAGGTGTCCGCAGTGGAGCGTTCAGTCTCCCTTGCTCTAGTGCCTAGTCGTGGACGGCCTGCTGGGGAGGCTCTCGGGAGGGGGTATGAGGTACAGGGCTATGCGAACGACATTGTTATCATAGTCCGAGGAAAGGCTACACAGTCAGTGTGGGAGCCCATACAGACAGCACTGAAAGTGGTGGAGAGGTGGACGGTTGGTCAAGCGTTTGGGGTGAGCACCGCGAAAGCAACCGTCATATCGTTTACGAGGAGGAGGAAGTGGGAGAGCCACATAACTCTCACTCTATACGGTAGGAACATTCCAATGGCCAGGGAGGTATAATATCTTGGGGTCGTATTGGACTTTAAGCTAACCTGGAGTGGCCACGTTGAAAAAATACTGCGTAAGGCAGTCAAGACCTTAGCCGTCACTAGGCGGCTATATGGGAAAACCTGGGGACTAAGACCTTGCATGGCCCACTGGCTGTACACAAGGATGGTTAGACCCTCGTTAACATACGCGGCACTGGCACTGGCCTATGGTGACACAATCCAGTGATAAACAAAAACTAGACAAGATCCAAAGGATGGCTTGCCTAGGCATCACAGTGACCATGTCTTCAACCCTAACAGCCGCCATGGAGGTGTTGCTGGATCTGTCCCCCCAACACTTCAGATCTTCAGTCTACCATTGCAGCCTAGGACTGTACAGACTAGCCTGCAATGGTAGACTGAAGATCAACCCAGACTTCAGGAGCCACTGCAAAATTCAGGAGATCGTGAAGAAGCCCATGCTTGAATTCAGGTCAGACTTCGCGAGCCCGCGAATCTGCAGGGAAAACAACTTTACAGTGGAAATCCCCCACCGCGAGGCATGGCGGGAGGAGACACCTGGCATACCACGGGACGAGCCTGTCTGGTTCACGGACGGATCCGGCAGGGAGTGTGCGACGGGGGTAAGTGTTTATTCGGAAGGACCGAAGGTAAGTCATAGTATGGGGGAGCCCATGTAACGGTCTTTCAGGCCGAAATGTACGCCATCCTGCACTGTGTGCGGGAGAACAAGAGGAGGGGCTACAAAAACAATCGGATCCTCATAGTCACAGACAGCCAGGCAGACCTTAAGGCCCTAAGTAGCCCACGGGTAAATTCCTGGCTGGTGAGTGAGTGCCGAGACGAGACGATTTTTTTTATTTTATTTTTTAAGAATTTTTTGGTCAAAACATGATAATGTGGCAACAGATTTTTATTTGTATTTGCCAGAAACGCGTACAAATGAATTCAATTTTTATCTGTCTGATGACGCTGTCAAATAACAAAACCGGTTATAGAGAAGAAAACAACCCTTTGTGAAGCCGGCTATATATATATATATATATATATATATATATATATATATATATATATATATATATATATATATATATATATATATATATATATATATATAAAAACATATAAAAACTGGAACTGACCCCGGATATGGGCTCTTGTTCGCGCTTATTTAAAGAATTTTTTTCAAAATTCAAAAGTCGGGATCTTTCCATTGGAGAATTTTTTCTGCGAAAATTCCCTAAGAAATGTACACGCTTCTGCATAGAGAGTCACCTTTTTTTAGGTCCAGCATATTACGCAACAGGCTGATTGCTTGTCAATATTAATTTTATAGACTTCCTGTCGATGCTTAAGATAACAAGTCTTCAGTAATCTATAATTATTTTATCAGTGAACCACGTATCGAACACACAGACCTGTCAGACATATGGTAACACTTCTTGATGCGTTGATGATTGACCATTCATCTAACTACATCATAACTTAAAAAAAACTGTTCTAGAGTGTTTTACACCAGATCCGTACTACTCTTAAAATATAGCCTATCCTACCACATAATTGCAACTTATTCTCTGACCTTTTTGACAAGGAAGTTATTTCTAAATCTTTTCGTCCTATATCAGTTCGGGAGCAATCGGAACAAGGAATTTTGTAAACCGTATGATTCGTTTGGAATCGTATTCTTGTGGGTTTTTATTAGATTTGACAGTTTTTGTTCGGTTGCGAATATAAAAGAACTGCCAAATCTAATAAAAACTTAAACAATTTAACAACAAATCCCTCTAATCCGCTTAATCCTATAAGTACCGTTACGAAAAAACCTGCCTTAATAGACCTTGACCAGACTAATTAGTTTGATAACGGGGCAGGTAGAAGAAACAGTAAGTATAACACAAGCCTTGCGACGACCTCTCAGGTCTAGGGTTAGAAACACTGAGACTTTAGACACGATCTCAGGCGAGATTGGGGGAGTAGGCGGATTGAGGCCCCGTAATCGAGCTACAACCTAACCATTCCTTATCCAGCGCTCTAAGGAATAAGCTGATTGAGGCCTTAGAGTTGATTTTCTTAACGTCTTGAAAATGGCTCCTGTCGAGTTTTAATTAATTTTGGACGCGGTTCAACACGAGAACCAAGTGTATCTATCAAATAAGCTTCTCTGAAATATTTCATAGTTCTTCTTTTTTGATGAAATTTAGCATACATCTATTTCGAGAGATTTCGAATGCAGTGACCTACGTATTTTCTTCCTAAAAATGGCTCTAACACTTTTCCCCATTTTTAACATAGAAAAACTGCCTTAGTATGCCTTGGTTAGGTGACATAGAGAACAATTTTCATTTTTTGAACTTCTACGCCACCTAGAGACTTCCGTTTTCTTTTGGTCAGTTCTGAGAGTCAAGTTTTTTCCATGAAAAATTGCAAGATTTCTTCTAAAAAATGCTATCAAATTATTTTTACGAAATTTAACTCGTATATTACGATCGAACTACAGATGCAATGTTACAAAGTTCAATGGTGTTGAATAACTGTAATTCAACTTTTTCAGGAATTAAATTAAAAATAATTTAGAGAATAGCCAGAACTATATGCCTCCTTGTTAGAAAAGGAAATTACCAAATTATTTAATTTATAAATTATTTAATTTATAAATTATTTAATTTACTAAAAAATTAAATTATTAAATTTAAATGATAATTTCGTATGCATTGAATAGGATGGACGTCAGTTTGAACATTTGTAGAACTATGTTTATTATAATTACTCTCGGTTTTTCTGTTCGTATTTTAGCATTTGTTTACCTTGGATTAGTTTCCAGATTGAATTTCAAACAAAAAATTCCTATTTATCTAAAAACAATAATAAAAGTGTGAATAGCGCCAGAACCGCTTTACTTGGGTATAGGGAACCCTAGCATCATATGAAAGGGAACTGTTTTCTCTATTAAATGCATTAAAAAAATATCGGGTGTTCTATTTAGCATAAATAAAATAATCTGCTTTGAATGTGCCGATAATAAAACTTCAATTTTTGAACGCGCTGTAGAGTATTACGAAATATTCGACCATCAAAAGATAATGAGTTTTTTTTAACGATATCATCTGATAAGGGAGATAAGATTTTTTTCGAAAACCTCACCTTCGTCGAAAAATCAAGATATCTGGGAAACCGTAATAGCTAGGTATAGGGATCCTTGGAGTAAGTGAACCTTATTTTTCCCATAGAATTGAAAAACGTTGTCAAATACTGGATGTTCCCTAAGAGAAAACATAACTTTGAGGTGTCACACTCTTTTTGATCAGCCTGTATATTTGAAAATAATTTTACGTTGTAGTCCTCTTTGACCTACACAATCTCCGTTTGAAATAAATTCCAAATAACGAAAAATATAGACGTGAGAGCCCGTGACGTATATGGTGGGCCACCCTGTATATATAACATATATATACATATACATATACATATACATATACATATACATATACATATACATATACATATACATATACATATACATATACATATACATATACATATATATATATATATATATATATATATATATATATATATATATATATATATATATATATATATATATATATATATATATATATATATATATATATATATAACTTTTTAAACGAGCTAAAAAATATTCTGTATGTGTGTGTGTGTGTTTTGTTTCTTTAACGTCGGCTTATTTCCGCGACTATGGCCAATCACCGACGCCAGGGAGCAGTTACACCTCACTATCCTGGAAATTTTTCCGAACCCCTGCCTTTCTGTAAGAAAGGTAGGGATCTTTAACGTGCCCAACATAGCATGGACACGGGACCGACGGCTTTACGCTCCCTCCGAAGGGCGGAACGTGCAGACATTCAACTTGCTCAAATACAATGCCAGAACCTCGGTTGATGTTAATTTTACAGTTTGTACTGAAAAAGTGAAAGGAGTACCCTGGGATCGAACCCAGTACCCTTCGGTTCAGAGCACAAGTTCTTACCCCTGAACCACCGAGGTTCTATTCTGTATGTGAAACTTGTTGAGCTTCTTTGAATAAATAAAGTACATCATTGCCTTAATAAATAACTAGCCCACTGTGATCAACAATTTACCATAACAAATTGGAAAAGCATTACTAGGAATACTTTTTTCATAAACTTGTATCAAACAAAGTCGTTTGGAATCACACAAAAATTGCAAATCCCAAGTTTGATTGAAAACAAACAAAATTACCCCCAAAAAATGTTCAAGATAATTAATTAATATTTTGTTCACAAAACAAATTTAAGAGAAGAAGTAAACAAGAAAGACATGACAATACATATAACATTTCAGGTTAAATAACACTATTTTCTACTAAATCGCCATTTACATTTTTTTATTTTTTTCTATTCTTAATTGCTACTCTACATAATTCAGTTGGTGTAACCTCCCGACATGCTTGAGTTCTGTCTTGCAATTTTTGTGACCTGGTTTTGGACAAGTTTGCTTCAATATTTTTTCATAGATAAAAATAAATAGGAGTTAGGTCAGGAGATTTACGCGGCCAGAAATTAAATAACTATTTCGAACTATCCCCCTTCGTTGAAAATTTTGATTTAGCCATTGTCTGACTATTACTGCATTATGAATTGCTGCCCCATCTAGCTGAAAATACATATTCTGTCGCGCTTTCATTAAAAGTTCAATTAATGCATCACAAAGTTCATTGTTTAAAAAATCGGTCAACATTAAAATTCTAATTGAAATATGCTATTACCTAATATTTCACACCATACATTAATTTTTTAAGAATGTTGCTTTCTGCAATTAATAACCCAGCGTAGATTATCTGCAGACCAGTTGCGGAAATTTTGTGGTGATAGCATACCATTTGTTGTAAAGGTACCCCCGTCTATATACAGAATATTACTCAGAAATTTACGGTCATTCAAATAATTTCCTCGAGTCCTCAAGCAATATTCCAACCTTCTCTCGTTGTCACCTTGTTTTAACTTTTGTAAAAACTTCGGTTTAAATTTAGTTTTGTTATGCCGACGAAAGCAACGCCAGTTGTACAAGACAGATAAATTTAAATTATGTAATACTGTCCTAATACTTGCTTTATGGGTTTCATTTATGAAACTCAAGATAACTTGATCGTCAGGATATCGTTGAACGGGTCTTGTTTTCTGTTTAGTTACGTTTCCAGTATTATTGAAAAGTTGGTTTACTTTAAAGACATTCTTACTTGTTATAGGGCGAACAGGTTGCCGCGCAGCTTCTCTTGTTGAACGCACAGTAGGCTAGTTATTTACTAAGGCTAAAATGTTGTTTACCCGTTCAAAGAAGCTCCACAAGCTTCACATACAGAAACAAAGTTTTGTAAAATTCGTTCAAAATTAAAAAACTTATCGAAGTGTTACCATTTCAAGTGAAACAAACTGTAGGTATATAAAATTTACAGGTTTAAAAATGATGTATTAGTATCCAATAAATACAACTTGAAATAATATTTTACTAGCGATGTTTTATATAAAATCCGTCTCTGAAAGAAGCTGTGTATAAAAGCGCTTGCAGTATAATTGGCAGTGCTTTGAGCTTGACGTAATTTCATCTCGGTACGAAAAACATCCAGGCGGATGTTTGTTTTGCTTTAGTGTTGATTCCGGTGTCTTGAACTGTCAACTAGAGGAGGATGGAGGATGTGGATCGAGAAGAAACCAGTCGCATTAGAAATACATTCTATTTAATATTGTGTACCCTCTGATCGGATATCCGCTGAGTAATTACCGAGAAAATGACTCTGCTTGCCTCTTGGTAATAATATCATGATGCATCTATAATTATTATTTTCATACCTGCTGCCGTGATGATATGCAGGTAAAAGGTTCATCCAAAAGAACCGAAGCGAGCTTAAAGCAGGATATATGGTGCAATTTTAGTCTTATATAGTGGCTGTACGTTATTTATGATGATTAATTAGGAAAAACAGAAAAATGTCGACACACCAAGTGCGTTATGGTAGCGAGTTTTCTTATAAATTTACAAATTCCGAAAAATTCCAATAAGAATTAAATAAAAAAATTCGGGACGCAGCAAGTGCGAATTTTCATAAGAATTTTACACTATTTTTATACGGCATATTAGTAAAGTTAATACTTTAAACTTACGCAGACCGATTTTAGAGGTGCTAGTACGCGCACATTTGAAGAATTCCTTCAAAAGTGTTACCATCGATATTTCTCTATTATCAAAAAATCTTGCGTTCTAACTCCTTTAGAGAAAAATGCCCGAAAATCAATTTTCTATGAAGCTAAAGAACCAAATTTTGCTATATATGTAGATAGTGTAAGTCTCTTTAAAAGAAACTTGTATTACAAATTTCGTTAAAGTTATACAGAAGATTTCCAGAAGGAAACTTAATTCATATTTAGAAAGGTAAAGTATCTGCCAAATTATAAACGTAGCAGTTATTTTTCCTTATTAATCGCCAGTATGATTTCGTTATAGTTAACCTAATCCAAACGGTTTTTTCAATATCAACAATAACAAAATTATAATTTCAGACTCAAAGGTGACAAACTTATTTAGGCGTTTTAAACAAAAATAAGATCTTGTTCAAAACGTATGAAATCTGTGCACTATTGTCTCCAAATGTCAAAATAAAACATTAAAAAACATACATTTATCGAGCTGGATTCGATCGCCTAACTTTCTACTTAGGAGTCAACTCAACTCAATAAACTTTATTTAAAATAAGAACAATATTTACAAAAACACATTCTTGCTACAGGTTATAAAATCGTGTCAATGTGAAACTCCTATAATTAATATATTTTCACTGTACAATCTACTAATGTGTATACAATTTATACTTATCATAATGTGTGAGAAGCTTAAAGCTGTTATAAAGTTACATAGTAATTTGTACAGAATTATCAGGAAAATGTAGCGTTTAAAAAACCTGATCCAGATGATTAATTGTGTGGGTGTTTGTTTTGGACTTGTGTCCTTCTGTTTAAGTAGGCATGTTAGTTGGAAACAAAGTCTTCGTTGAATAATTCCAAATGCTGGTATATCAATTTGTGTTTATTTTAATATTATTGTTTTGTCGGATGTTGGTTAGGTTTTCAGTGAGTTTACTGTTATTAATAGAAAAATTGTAGAATTTGTCAGAAATTTTATTTATGTGGTCTTTTAAAGTGGGTAGATTTGTTACGGAGTGGAGGGTGTTAACTCTTGTGTATCTGCTTAAACCTGTGATTAGTCTGAGACATCTATTTTAAAACCTTTGGAGAGGAAGAAGTCTTGTTTTCGAGGCACCACCCCAAACCTGACATCAATAGGTGAGTGTTGGTCGGAGTACCGCCGTGTATATTCGTTTTTTATTTACAAAACTCATGTTTCTATTGATCAGGGTGGGGTATAAATAACGCATTGCAGAGAAAGCATTATCTTTTAACGAATTGATGTGTTTGTGGAAATTTAGCCTTTTATCGAGGTATGCGCCTAGGTATTTTATATTTACTTAGGAGGCAAGCGCGATGCCCCCTGCGTCATTTCGGTACACGTCAACTAACGTTTTACTTGCGTGATACTTTAGATCGACTTCATGCCCGGGGCTATTATATTCAAAGTATACGTAACAATTAATTACAAAATTAGTAGAATTACCGTTAAAACATATCGCACGACTGTTTCGGCCTTATATGACGCCTTATGTTTAAGTTTAAAAATAAAAGAAACTATTTTAGAATCATTTTTATAGAGACTTGGCTTGATTTTGTTTACATTTATGCTATATTATTGCGACAGCATAATATATCTATGCTGCGCTAAAACTGTATTTAGGGCCGTTAATAAAACTACAAATATAGTGTATTTTAATAATTGATTGAATCCCCTAGTTAAATAACAATCACTTGGCAAATTTTTAATTTCATGTCGTCTGTCATTTTCCATTATTGCGGCCGAGATTTCACGATTGTTGGTTAGGGTAGTATGTTTTATGCCCGGTATATATTTAGTTTGGTTACCGTTGATGTATGGTTTATTCCTGTTTTATGAACCAATCTACGCATGGCAGTTAACTACTCTGTCTGTCAGGCATTGGACTTTAACCACTAAGTCGTTCTAACGCATGTCTTTGGGCTTTTATTTTTAATTTGGAAAAAACTCTACATATTGTGTACCAAATTACTTAAAATTCACAACATAGGTTTATTTGCACTATTTCTAGCCTCATGTAAAATCTCATTCCAGTTACTCTGATACTTACAAAAATATAGCGTTTATAAAAAGTTTTCTCCGATTTTACACCGGAACCACTTGAGCATAAAGGCTGATTAACGAACTCCACCTCGGTTTTCGCCCAAACAAGATTTTTGCCAAGTTTGATTGAAATCGGTGTAGTAATTTTTGAGTTATCGCTCGGATACATACACACACACAGATATATATGTATATATATATATATATATATATATATATATATATATATATATATATATATATATATATATATATATACATATACATATACATATACATATACATATACATATACATATACATATACATATACATATACATATACATATACATATACATATACATATACATATACATATACATATACATATACATATACATATACATATACATATACATATACATATACATATACATATACATATACATATACATATACATATACATATACATATACATATACATATACATATACATATACATATACATATACATATACATATACATATACATATACATACATACATACATATATATATATATATATATATATATATATATATATATATATATATATATATATATATATATATATATATATATATATATAAACTTATAAAAATTTTAACGAACCTTGGTTTTGGGTTCTAGGGATCCAAATTCGCGCTCATCTGGAGGAATTTTTTCAAAAGCTTTTCATCGTGACCTCTCTATTAGCGAATCTTTCTTAATGAAAATTCTCTTGAAAACTTTTCAAATCCAGGGAAATCCCAACCAAAATTTGAAAAACAAACATACACACTAGGCGCCCTAGCATCCATGTTAGGGCTTAGTTTCAGTGTTTTTCTTTACATATATACAGGGTGACGTATTTCTACGGTAAAGCTCAATATAATTGTGATTAACAAGATACGAAAAAAAATTGTATACCTTCATTAGAGGGTGTCTTGATCTGCATCGTGTAAAATTATTTTTACAATCACACGGAGGCCCATAAGTCGTTGCTGATCCCTTTTTTTTTTCGAACATCCCTTATCTTATTGCATTTTTTATCGAAATATGATGCATGTTTCTAAGAAAAAAATCGAGTTAGTGCATTTTGGTAGCGAATTTTCATTAAATGCTTCAATTTTCAATAACTCAATTTGCTATTAACCTAAAGTTCGTTGGCTAGAAAACCAGTTTTCTTGGAAACATTTAAAGTTTATTTTAGGAAAATTTTTGTACATTTTCAAATAATAAGTTATTTTGATAAAATATGGTACATTGTGTCTACTCTATAGGTTATACCGATAACACAATTTGATACGTGCTTGCATTTCAAAAGACATATTTGCTATTAAAAATATTTTTATGAAAATTCACTTTCATAACGCACTTGGTGCGTCCAGGCTTTTTTATTCTGCAAGGAATATACGTAAATATAAAATGTTTTAATATTTACTAGTTAAATTGCTGTCGGTTTGATCATAAATTTCTCCGTTTAAGTTGTATATTTCTGAAATAGAAGTAATAACGTAATAAATTATGAACAAATATAAATTCACCTGCCTACGTACACTTATTGCCAAAGCAATTGCACACGAGTGTATTCTAAGAAACGGCGACACAGAGGATAATAAATTGTAAACATTGGATATACATACCACATCCTACATAGCGGGACTCTTCCTCTATACTTTCTGGTATTGATGAAAAGTAGAAAGTGAAATTGAAATTTGTGATTTATTAGAAGTTTGTGTTAGTATAGACTGAAGAGAAAACAAAAACAAATAATGAATAATCTTAGAAGATAATACTTGTTAGGTCGAATACTTAAAAATTCACCAAGTGTACTTACGTGTTTTCATTTAGCGGTTGAATGTAATGAGACCGTTAATTATTACAAAATCTAACTACGTTATAAATAAAAATTCGATGTCCATATAAATAAATTTAAGAATTATGTGGAACATGAGCGATACTGTCAGAAAGATTTTGGAAGTAGGTTCTAAGTTCCTTCTCACTTTTTTGAGCACGGACATAGTTAATATTTTGGCACGCACGCTGTGATAGTCTAGTGCTATGTCTGTTAATAAAGTATTAGCACCAATCGTTTCTCAATTTGTGCGACATGAGGGATTATTTTTCCTCATTTCCATGGGCGTCTGTCTGCTTCTCTCATCCTGACCCCTGTGATATTTCACAAAACGTTACCCAAATCATCCAAGCTGGCATAGAATTATTTATTCCACGTACACAGAAAACCTAGTCAGCCACTTAAAAGCCCTGGTTCTCTGAACCCTTGACAAGGCCAGACTTGAAAAGGTCAAAGCTCACAAACGCTTCTACACAATCCCAGTCAAGAATACCGTCAATCATTAAACGATGCACGAAGCCGCTAGGTCCGCATTCTTTCTGAGACAAAAAGCTCGTTTAATAGCCACATCAAAAACAAAGTCTCTCAAGCTCCAACGGCAGCAAACCCTTTTGGACTCTTGCTAAGTCTACTGGGAACAATTTCTGCAAGAGCACGTTCCCACCACTTGTTTCAGGGGATTAAATCGTTTCTACCGCCCTGGGCAAGGCTGAACTTTTTGCCTCGTTGTTCGCCGGCAATTATACTCTCAAACCACCTCCAAATGTTCAACCACCAACCGTCCCCAACGTCCCGCATAAAATGACGGATATCATTTTCAAAACTAAAAAGGTACGAAAGATGCTATCTTCTCTTAATACCAGGAAGGCCTCTGGCCTTTACGAGATCCCAGCAATTGTTCTTAAAAATGCGCACCAGAACTTGATCCTGTCCTGACTCGTCTGTTTCAGACATCATACAATAGAGGCATATTCTCTAGTAACTCGAAAATTGCTCGAGTACAACCAGTCCCCAACAAATGATCCAAAGCGCTTACTAGCAACTACAGGCCTATTTATCTCTTTTCAGTCGTCTCTAAAGTGATGGAAAATTATATAAACACCGGATTCCTAAAATTTCTTGAAAAACACAGTCTAATCCACGACGGGCAGTATGGATGCCGTCAGCGCAGATCAACTGCCGACCTCCTCTACTTTGTCACCCATTCTTGGAGCAAGTCTATGGAACTACACAGTGAATCCCAGATTGTCGCTCTAGACATATCCAAAGCATTCGACCAGGTCTGGCACGCAGCGCTGCTTAATAAACTTCCGGCCTATGGCCTACCACCTAAACTCTGTACCTGGACAGCAAATTTCCTCTCCAACCGGAGCATTTCTGTTGTTGTATATGGCCATTCCTCTAAACTGTATTCAATTAATGCAGGAGTCCCTCAAGCTTCAGCTTTATCCCCTACTTTGTTCCTTCTCCACATCAATGACCTCCTCTCTAGCACATCCAACCCAGTTCACAGTTACGCGGATGACAGCACCCTCCACTCAAATATACAATATTCTAAGCCTGTCTCTTTAGCCCAATTAGATGAGGATCGCAGACTCATGGCGGGTTCTGTCTCTGTGGATCTACAAAACAAATTAGACTGGGGAAGTAGAAATTTGCTTATCATAATATTACAAACTCAACACGCCTTTCAAAATCGCACATCTACAAGTTCTTGTACCAGCTATACTTCGTAGTGCCTTATTACAAGCTACAGCCGTTTTTGGTCTTTCTATTGTTAGTTTATCTTTGACATTACCAGTTTCGTTAATTATTTTTTTTAGCAATTTGGAGACACATTCTTGAATAATTTACTACCGTTAGGATACACTCCATAAAAAAACATGCACACTTTGTTATAACTACGTTTCCTGTCACCGTACCCCACCATCATTATTATTTCAATTCTGCCAATCAATATTAAATTGTAAAAGTTCTCACTGATGTATACAAACTGCAGATAACTGACAGCAAGCAATGTTTGCTATTGACAGCTACAAATCTGTCACATTTTTTCAATGGGTAGCTTGATAAGGAATTGAATAATGAAGTTCAACCAAAGAAGGTGATTTTTAAGAAAGTTAACGATTTCTCAATTTTTTTTCTTATGGATTAAAGTTTAATAGTACCGTATCAAGGAAGAGACGTTCTCTCCGAAAATACAAAAAAAAATCATATCTTACCATTAAAAAAAAGTTAGTTGCTATAGCCACGAGGCTGTTTACGCTAGTAAAAATTTAATATCGTCAGTTTGTAGGAAATATATTTCGAAAAACTTTTGTCAAAACATTTTTTTTTTTCGAATAACGACTATCTAAGGAAATACAACTGCCCTTCCGTACTTTTTACAAACCCTGTATATATATATATATATATATATATATATATATATATATATATATATATATATATATATATATATATATATATATAGTTAATCGAAAGATAGATCAAATAACTATCTCCAACATAAATTTTGAAAAAAAATTCATTAATTAAACAAATATGAAATGTGCCAACTTCAAGTTTTAGTGAATTTTTATTAAATATATATATATATATATATATATATATATATATATATATATATATATATATATATATATATATATAACTCAAAAAATAATTAACCGATTTCTATGAAACTCGGCAAGTGACTTTATTTTATTAATGGCTTGGATGAGTTCGTTGGTCAGGAAAATCGGACAATGTTTTCCGAGAAAATTTTGAGTTTTCTTTCTAAAAAAATTTTTTCTCCGAAAATTACAAAGCTGTTTTAATGAAATTTACTATATCTGTTGCCTTGGGAGAGACATTACTACGTACCAAAACTAAACATTCTAAATTTATAGAAAATTGAGTTATTCAAATTTTGAATGTTCTTTCGAAAAAATGTATTTTCTCCGAATCTTCTAAAGTTATTTTAATGAAATTTGGTGGATTTTCTGCCTTGGCAAAGACCTTACTACATACCAAAATTAAACTTTCTAAGTTTATAGAAAATTGAGTTATTCAAGTTTGAAGCATTTAATAAAAATTCACTACCATAACGCACTTGCTGCGTCCCGAATTTTTATTATATAAAAGAGTGATATTTATTAGAAATTCTTGTCCACGCTGCTTCAAAGTAATTTATATAATAACTTTAAAATGCAGTATATTATTTGAAAGCACTGTGATGTTAGAGACAGAGTCAGCTTTATACTATCCATCTGCATATTCACGGTGGATTGGTAATTTCCTTTACGGTTTACACATATTTCATCACCTAGTATATTGATGATATAGTATTATTGAACTTATATGTAGTGGTTAACCGCGTAATATGCAACCAATATCCGTATATTGCCTTCTGTTACGTACATCGTTTTCCAATATAAATGCAACGTATGCAGTTCCTTGCGCCGTCTTAAATTAACTTGGAAACAATTTTTCTTTCAAGAAAATACGCTAAAAATTTCTTGTAAGATAATTCGCTAATAAAATTAATTAAAAAATTATACAATCTGATCCAAATACAAACGTAGAGGCTTACCGTAGCTTTACATAGAAAATTTTGTTTTCCTGATGATTCCGTAAAAAAGCGCAGCCGGGTTCCAAAAAAAAAAACAGCACTTGTGAGACCACAAAAAAGTATGTAAGTCTACCTTAATTATAGAACGGTTTCACCAAGCCAGGACACAAATACACAATTTGCTTTGCTATAAAAGTTTAATCTTTTTTTTCTTTAACGTCGGCTTATTTCCGCGACTATGGCCAATCACCAACGCTAGGGAGCAGTTTTACCTCACTATCCCGGAAAATTTCGGAACCGCTGCCTTTCTGTAAGGAGGGTAGGGATCTTTAACGTGCCCAACATTGCACACGGGATCGACGGCTTTAATCCCCTTCCGAAGGGTAGAACGTGCAGACATTCAACTTGATCAAGTACAATGCCACAACCTCGGTTAATGTTGATTGTACAGAATGTACTGTAAAGGTGAAAGGAAAATCCTGGGAATTGAACCCGGTACCCCTCGTAACATAACATAACATAACATAACAACATAACATAACATAACATAACATAACATAACATAACATAACATAACATAACATAACATAACATAACATAACATAACATAACATAACATAACATAACATAACATAACATAACATAACATAACATAACATAACATAACATAACATAACATAACATAACATAACATAACATAACATAACATAACATAACATAACATAACATAACATAACATAACATAACATAACATAACATAACATAACATAACATAACATAACATAACATAACATAACATAACATAACATAACATAACATAACATAACATAACATAACATAACATAACATAACATAACATAACATAACATAACATAACAACATAAGATAACATAACAACATAAGATAACATAAAGTTTTTGTGAAATTTTATTAATTAGTAATAAATGTTTAGTAACTTATTGTAAAAAAATGTTTTCGGATTTCCGTAAAAAATCGTTTGAAAATTTTTATGAATTTTTTTAATTTTTCGTCGAATAGCTTTTTATGTGAATAATTATATAGGTATGTAAATAGTTTGAAGAGGTCCGTTGGGCAGAAAAATCAATTTTTTCGGAAACATTTAAGTTCATTTTCAAAAAAAAATTATACTTTTTCAAACAACAAACTTATTTTGATGAAACGTGGCGCATTGTTTCTACTACATACGTTTTACTGGTAACCAAATTTTATGCCTGCTATTATTAAAAAAGACACATTTGCTATCAAAAGCATTTTTATGTAAATTCACTACCATAACGCACTTGCTGCGTCCACACTTCCTGAGGATATTTTAGCAGTAATAGAATCAATCTAAAATTCGTCTTTAAATTATGATAAGCATATAATCACGCGTCTCTCATGGTTTGGTAGATCTAATAGTGAGCCAGTTAAAAGTGACCATTGTGTATATTTAAATTGAAACTGACCCCGAATATGGCCTCTAAGTGTTCTAGCTGGCGCTCATTTGAAGACATTTTTCAAAAGTTAAAAGTCGCGGTCTCCTTATGGTCGAATTTTTCTACGAAAGTTTGCTAAAAATGACGCGAACACAAATATGGAATAATACGTGGGATCATCTATTTAAAAAATATATCTTCGATTTGTCCTGACGAACATGTAAAGCTTTGCATAGTTAAAAATAATTTCAAAATACGCATGTATTTATATATAATATAATTTTATATATAATTTTTGAAAAGTACCTTTTTTTAGTAAATTTTCTTTAAAAAACATCAGTAGTGAGGAGATCGCAACTTTTGAATTTTGAAAAAATGTATTCAAATGAGCGCCAACTAGGACCCCTAAAACCCAGATCCCAGGTCAGTTTCTATATATATATATATATAATTATATATATATATATATATATATATATATATATATATATATATATATATATATATATATATATATATATATATATATATATAACTCCAAAAATAATGGGGCGATTTTGTTCAAATTTGATAAGTACTTTCCTTTCGCTACTAAGAAGACCGCGACTTTTGGATTTTGAAAAGATTTCTTTAAGTGAGCGCGAACTAGGAACCCACTTGCGGTGTTAGTTGCAGTTGTTATTTGTTTACATATATACAAGGTGATGCATTTCTACGGTAAAGCTTAATATTACCGTTATATTATACAAAATACTAGAAAAAATTGTATACGTTAATAATAGGGTGTCTTGAGCTACATCTTATAAAATTATTTAGACAATCACAGGTGGCCCATCAGTCGTTGGTGATACAATTTTTTTTTTAGTGAATTTCCTTAAAAAAATTCATCAATGAAGAGATCGCGACTTTTGAATTTTGAAAAAATTTCTTCAAATGAGCGCGAACTAGGCTATATATATATATATATATATATATATATATATATATATATATATATATATATATATATATATATATGTGTGTGTGAATCAGACCGATAACTTAAAAAATAATGTGCCGATTTTGATCAAATTTGGTGAGTATCTTTCTTTTGCAAGTGGCTTGAATAAGTTTGATAGCCAGGAAAATCGGTCTTGGTTTTGCCGTAAAATGTTGCGTTTTTTTATCTCTTATCTTTGGAAATAACAAAGTTAAGGCAACCAAATTTGGTACTGTACGTCTGTAAGTTTAGAGACAAAACAGTTATAGGCATTTAAAGGAAAACAATTTGGCGTTTTCCTCAAAACCCCAAAGTCGTGATTTGCAATTCCAAAAGTGGCAACACTTAGGCGAAGAACCTAAAACGAATACGGCTTATGTAGAGAAAACTTCGCAAGAAGAGTGTTTTAGAAACCTTAAGTTTCACCTTCAACCGTTAATGTCCTTCATTTTGCTAAAATAGTCCCAGAAAATTCATTTAAAATAGACCCTTTCTCTAATGCTTTGGTAGTAGTTAGTTTATGGTTCAATAGACTACAATTTTTAGATAATTTTCGTGGAAAAAATTCGTTGATAAGGAGACCACGATTTTTGAATTTAAAAAAGGTTTCTTAAATGAGTGCAGATTAGGCCGCCTAAAATCCTTATCCGGGTTTAGTTTCAGTTTTTATCTAATTTTGGATAATTTTCGTGGAGAAAATTTCGTTAATTAGGAGATCACGACTTTTGAATTTAAAAAAAGTTTCTTCAAATGAGTGCAAACTACGTCCCCTAAAATCCTTATCTGGGGGGTTAGTTTCAGTTTTTATCTGTTAACATATATACAGGATGACGCATTTCTACGGAAAAGCGTAATATATCAATTATTATCAAAGATACGAGAAAAAATTGTACATATTAATTATAGTGTGTCTTGAGCTGCCGCTTATAAAATTGTTTTGACAATCACAGGTGGCCTATAAGTCGGTGATACAATTTTTTTTCGAACATACCTTATATTATTGCATTTTTGCATTTTTATCGAAATATAATGCATGTTTTTAAGAAAAAAATTTGAGACGTAGTAGGTGCGTTTTGGTAGCGAATTTTCATTAACTGCTTTAAATTTCAATAACTCAATTTATTAATCTAAGGTTCGTTGGATAGGAAACCAGTTGTCTCCGAAACATTTTAGATTTATTTTTGAAAGATTTGTGCACATTTTCAAACAATAAAGTTATTTTGGTAAAACATAGCACATTTTTTCCACTATATAGGTTATACTGGTATCCAAATTTGATGCCTCCTTCCATTTAAAGAGACATATTTGCCAATAAAAACATTTTAATGAAAATTCACTACCATAACGCATATGCTGCATCCAGACTTTTGTTATCTAGGATAGTAACGGTTATAGAGGGGTTTGTCATACTAATACACCACCCTGTGTAAAGCGTGTTAGATTACTTTATGTCCCGGTGGATATATTTTATTGCGTTAATGATATTCCTGTAAACTTCATATATTCAGCTGGAATTCTGTCCACTGAAGAACGTAGAGAATTTACATCTATACTTTGTGATACATTATATACGGTATAACTATATTATTTCCAATGGAATGTTGTTAGAATGCATCGCTATTGGAGGTGTCTGTGACTGACTTAGACGGTAGGCGGCTCGTAAAACATTCGGTCAATAAACAAAATACCAAGCGTGTCAGAACTATCTCCTCTTTACTTCATAATATTTAGAATACCGTTGCACCGTTTATTACCATCGTTAAAAGGCTATAATTATTACCAAAAGCTACTTCATCGAGTGTAATAAGTGGTAGGTTAAGCTCTGCTGGCTCGTCATCCATGCAGTAAATCTTCTCTATTTCTGGGCAGTTATTAATGTTTGTTACATATGTAATTTATAGAGGTCAGGATGTCATTGGAGACAACGTGTCAAGATGTTCCTGGTTATTTTGGGCAAATTGTAATTTCAGTGGGTTACAAAACTTACTAATTGGCAAGCTCCGTTGGCTGCGTGGTAAACAGACGACACGGTAATTAAAAATTGAAACAAACATAGCAAAACTGTGTGAAATTATTTTCCTAAGCGGAATTTTAATTACTTAGAAAGGTTATTTTGTCACAATTTTGTATTTCGTTCTATATCAAGACATCAGTGCATGTTATATCTTGGTGAAACAAATGTTTATTATGTTTGTTTTTGAATAATAATACTAATATTTATTTCACCCCATGCATACATATACAATATGAGAAATATGCCAACACAAAGAAAGCATCAAATAGACAAAATTACATAAAAGAGGCCGACCCTGTACTAGATACTAACGATGGACTCAATGTTATCTATAACAGTAATGGATTTTGCTTACGTAATAATAATCATTATTTTTAAAAATTGTAATTAGTAAACAAGTGTTTTGTTTAAATACATAATATTTGTATTTGTAAACTATAAGTACAGTTTATTTGCATAAGATGCTCAATTAAATAATGTAAATGGGACATAATTTTGGTAATAAAAAAACAGCAAGAAGACAACAATTTAATTTTTTTTCAACAACACACCACGAGGGCTTACAGCCTAAATACTATCGTACCGTGGGTGTCGACAAGGAGGAAAGAGGCAACTTGTTAATTCTGGACTGGGAAGTTTGGAGGTTCGGGGGGAAAAGAAAAACATGTGACGACAAGGAATTCCACAACTTGGAAGTCCTCAGGACAAAAGGGCGGGCATAACAAGATGTTCTATGTCTGGTGACCTGGACAGTAAAAGGGTGCATTCGCTCTGTTGCCCTGGTAGATCTGTTGGGGGCGGCAGGTGGAAGAACTATGGAAGAAAGCTCCTCTGAGCAGTACCCGTGCAGATATCTATAAAAGAGAGAGAGGTCACCAACGGCATGTCGGTGGGCAAGGGATGACAGCTTTGGGTGAGGGTAGGGTCACCGATGAGACGTATAGCTCTCTTCTGAATGGAGTCCAGGATAGTGAGTGTAGAAGCGGCAGCAGCACCCCAGATGTGGGAGCAGTACTCGAGGTTTGGTCTTATTTGTGAAGTACATAAGGTATAGAAATTAGCTGGTGAAAAGTATTTGCGAGCCCGGAAGAGGAAACCTAATTTCTTAGCAGCCGCTTCTGCAATTGATGTGACATGTTGGTGCCAATTGAGATTTCAATCCACAGAAATGCCAACAAGTGAAAACGACTCATTACTTTGAACAACTTGGTTGTTTATTGTGATGGGTCTAGGGCTGGTGTATTTCTTATGAGAAAGAAAGCAAGACTGTGATTTGGTGCGGTTGAATTGTACAAGATTTCTACTTCCCCCGCCTAATATTTTTTTGAGCTCCACAGAGACAGAACCCTCCATGAGTCTGCGATCCTCATCTAATTGGGCTAAAGAGACAGGCTTAGAATATTGTATATTTAAGTGGAAGGTGCTGTCGTCCGTGTAACTGGGAACTGGGTTGGATATGCTAGAGAGGAGGTCATTGATGTGGAGAAGAAACAAAGTAGGGACTAAAGCTGAACCTTGAGGGACTCCTGCAGTAATTTGATACAGTTTAGAGGAACCGCCATCCACGACAACAGAAATGCTCCGGTTGGAGAGGAAATTTGCTGCCCAGGTACAAACTTTTGGTGGTAGGCCATAGGCCGGTAGTTTATTAAGCAGCGCTGCGTGCCAGACCTGGTCGAATGCTTTGGATATGTCTAGAGCGACAATCTAGGATTCACCGTGTATTTCCATGGACTTGTTCCAAGAATGGATGACAAAGGAAAGGAGGTCGGCAGTTGATCTGCGCTGACGGAACCCATACTGCCTGTCGTGGATTAGACTGTGCTTTTCAAGAAATTTTAGTAATTCGGTGTTTATATACTTTTCCATCACTTTAGAGACGACTGAATGGAGAGAAATAGGCATGTAGTTGCTAGGAAGCGCTTTGGATCCTTTCTTGGGGACGGGTTGTACTCGAGCAGTTTTCCAGTTACTAGATAATATGCCTCTATTGTAAGATGTCTGAAACAGACGAGTCAGGGCAGGAGGAAGTTCTGGTGTGCATTTTTTGAGAACAATTGCTGGGATCTCGTCAAGGCCAGAGGCTTTCCTGGTATTAAGAGAAGAGAGCTTATTTCATACCTTTTTAGTTTTGAAAGTGATATCCGTCATTTTATGCGCGACATTGGGGATTGTTGGTGGTTGCCTTATCATTTTGGTATGATCCATAAAAGATGACTATTGATAAAACCTAGATAGAAATTTATTAATGTCTTAGCCTCCAAATTATGCTTGTGAGTACAGAAGTTCTCAAATACAAACCCCTATCAATAAGAGTTGATCAATGTTGTTACACAACATTAGCAGAACAAAAATACCCTTCCAAAAAGGAGAATATTATATTTGCATCCCAGCTATAAGATTTTCGTATTTCCCTAGGCAACGTCATTCAGCCAAGCAATATAATATGCTGTTCCAGACTTCCATATAACTGGTGGGCCATTTAATGTTTGGACGGCAACATCATTCAAATGACTGCCACGGCTAACCTTGCAATACCCCAGTCGATCAGTCCAATTTTTCAGTACATTTTCGATTGTTTGGGCCTCTATTTCATCAATGGCAACTTCGATTTCTTGTTTCAAGTCGCCAATAGTCTGTGGATGGTTATTGTAACACTTCTCCTTAACGGCTCCCCACAAAAAAGGTCCAACGGATTCAAATCTCAGCTTCGCTGTGGCTAATTGACATCAGACATTTCGGCTGATTATGCGATTTTCTAAAACAGTGCGCAAAAGATCGATTGTTACGGTGGCTGTGTAGCACGTTGCGCCGTCCTGTTGAAACCAAATGTCGTCTATGTCATACTTTTCAATTTTCAGAAACAACAATCTCTTAGCATGGCGCGGTAGCGATCGCCATTCACCGTAACCGCGTTTCCTTGCTCATTTTCGAAGAATAATTGCCCAATTGCTGCCAGACCAAAATCCGCACCAGACAGTCAATCGTTGTGGATGCATTGGTTTCACCACGATGACATGTGGATTTTCTGAGCCCCAGATACGACAGTTTAACTTTTAGCTTTGATTTTATAAATGTAACTATTGTAGAGCATGTTAGCGTTGACTTTGGTTTCTGTTTAGAGTTTGGTTGTAAGGCTGTTTAGAATTTTGTAACTGCTTGTGTCGTGTGATACTTGCCGACCAACTAGAAACTTTGTTCCTGACACAACCACCTTTTATATCGTTTCAGGAAGCCCCTGAGGATGGCCAGATATATGGGCCGTAACGCGTAGGGCTTTTACTAAATAAATTCAGTCTGGTCAATATTTCCAGTGAACTGTAAATTTCGAGAAACCCACGTGCGTGAATTTTCAGAATTCAATTGTGAGCCGTACTCCAGAATCGGCTAATAGAAAGTCTACGTGGGACACTCTGTATACAAATACCTATTTCGCACAAACACTATTTATTAGGTGTGTGCCTCTAAATAAGGATTTCAGTTTAATCAAATTCAAATGCTTTGCGGTATTGGGGCATTTTAACATGTTAAGCTAGGTTTTACTCTACGTAACACATAACATTAACGAAAGAAAAAAGAAAAATTCGGGGCGCAGCAAGTGCGTTATTGTAGCGAATTTTTAGGAAAATCGGCTCAGTTCAAATAGTTTGAACAATGCTTTTTTTTAGATAGTCGAATTCCCCCGGTTCGTACCAGTTCTGAGTTGATCTTTAATGTATTGAATTTTGACCACAAAATTATAAGACATGTTTGTAAGAAAAGAAATTCTGGACGCAACAAGTGCGTTATGGTAGCGAATTTTTATTAAATGCTTCAAATTTGTATAGCTCAATTTGTTATTAACCTATAAGGTTCCTTGGCCGGAAAACTAGTTTTTTCGGGACCACTTTAAGTTTATTTTCGAAATATTTTTATAGTTTCAAACAATCAAGTTATTTTAATGAAATATGGTACATTGTTTCTACTATATAGGTTGTTGGAGAAACAAATTGGTACGCCCCTGTCTCTTTACTTTCATTTGGTTGCACTATCATTTAAGTTTCTACCTGGAATTATTTATCTCTGGATTTCACAATCTTTCTCAATTTGCTGGCAATCTTTATCCTCTAGACGTCTGTATCGCATTAGGTTTACGCATGAACAATTCCATACAAAGAATACTTATATACCGTTAGGTTCTTTATTGTAAATAGCTTTAGCTGTCTTTGGATGCACCCAGTCGATTTTCTTTACTAGGAATAATGCTTCTACCTAGTTAGCCATTCTGTATTACCAACATTATGTTATATCAACTGTCACCTAGCGTTACGTGAAAGCTCGATAAAAGCAAGCCTTTCGCAAGGTACAAGTCAGTTCTACGCCAGATCTCATCTTCTTCGCTTCGTGGAACTCCAAGTTCCTAATTTTCTACTTAAACACCGCTCGTGTGTTTAAGCCAGTTCAGTGCTACAGTTCTACGTTCAATCTCATCTTCTTAAATTCTTGGAACTCCGAGTTCCCAATTTTCTACTTAAACACCGCTCGCGTGTTTAAGCCAGTTCAGTGCTACAGTTCTACGCCAGATCTTATCTTCTTCGCTTCATGGAACCCCGAGTTTCTAATTTTCTACTTAAACACCGCTCGCGTGTTTAAGCCAGTTCAGTGCTACAGTTCTACGCCAGATCTTATCTTCTTCGCTTCATGGAACCCCGAGTTCCTAATTTTCTACTTAAACACCGCTCGCGTGTTTAAGCTAGTTCAGTGCTACAGTTCTACGCCAGATCTTATCTTCTTCGCTTCATGGAACCCCGAGTTCCTAATTTTCTACTTAAACACCGCTCGCGTGTTTAAGCCAGTTCAGTGCTACAGTTCTACGCCAGATCTCATCTTCGCTCCTTGGAACCCTGAGTTCCAAATCTTCCACGTAAACATCGGTCGTGTGTTTAAGCCAGTTCAATTCTACAGTGTCGTTCTACAACTAATCTCATCTTCATCGCTTTTTGGGACTTCTAAGATCCCGATCTTCTACCTAAACATCGCTAGTGTGATTACGCCACTTCAGTTCAAGCTCCAATCTTCCTACAGAAATTCCGTTCGTACACTATTACAGTGAAAAGTCAGTGTTTTCTTCGAAATTAGAAAGTATACGCGCAGTTAAATGCCATAGCAAGTAGCTAATAAGATTGTAAAATCTCCTGAATAACCCATTAAATCAAGTGTAAAACCGCAAATTGTAAATAAATGTTAAGTTCAAAGTGTATATAGTAACAATACAACATATATAAATATAAAAAAGTGTATTATTGCAATCTTCTGGAATCCAGTGCACCTAGAGTTATAAATACAGTCCACATACAGTCCATATCTTCAACATATTCTTCTTCCAACGCTAATTAGCAAAGCCGACTAGTTAGCGAGGGTGAGATCAATCCACCTGTAAAACATTGGGGCAAGAAAACAAGCTCTTTCTCCCCCAGTTTCTACTATATAGGTTATACAGGTAACCAAATTTGATCAATGCTTTCTTTAAAAAAAACATATTTGCTATTTAAAACCTTTTTATTAAAATTCAGTACCATAACGCACCTAATGCTTCCAGACTTTTTTTCTAAGCTCAAACACACGACACTGGCAAAATTAATTCAATTCAAATGTTATTCTTATTTAATATGTACATATAATGAACGGCAATTTTCTGCAAATACCGGTAGATATCGCAGAACTTCGTCACCTTGCACCATTAATTCTACTTTATTGTAATATTCAACTTGGCGGCATTTTATCTAGAAAATTCCCATTAAAGATTTTCTTGCGGACAATCTCGTTTAACTCGACAATATACTAACGGCCAGTCCGATAATAATAATGGTAACGCTCCACTAAACAGAACCTTTAAGTTTGAAAGGCTCTATATATGCAAATTACATGTGGATACTTTTACTCTTTATATACAAAGTGCATAATCGTAAAAAATAATAATATAAGTAAAAGGGCATTATCTTTAAGTGGTAGTTAGACAAGTTGCACAATTAGTCGCATTATTAAATCGTTAGTGTTTATTACATGGACTTTTCGCACCGAAATACACAGTAAATTACGGTGGATTGGGTTTTATGAACCTGATCTATAAACTTCGCTTATAAACTACGACGTTATGAGCGAAAGTACGTCTTTCACCGTGCGTTTTTTAAGTGAAGTGCCATTAATTATACAGCAGATATTATATCAGTCAGTTGTCGTTCGTTAATTTTTGAGCTCTAGCATTGTTTCCTATTTTATTCGCTTCTTGCTAAATCTCCCGACAATTATATTTTCTGTGTGTACAAAATTACCAAAGGTATTTCTTGTATCATATACGCTGTGTCCCAGATTGGTGCTGCACGTATTGCTGCCTCCGTTATTGTAAGAGCTACAAAGCTGGTTAAATGGGTAATGTTTCTTAGGATTCCATTGCCATTTCAGAACTGCCATCGCCTATTATCAATTGTTTATTGTTTTTGAAATAATCGCAATAAACCGAAATGGTGCGTTTTTGACAAACCCCCGTATCTCGGTTATCTCAGAACATACGGTATTTTGGTTCAGACATTTTATGGGCACTTTTTTGAGGACTCTGCAATAAAAAATAAAGCAAAAGAATTAATTTTACTATTTTCGAGATAATATATATATATATTATATATATTATATATTTCGTGAGTACCTTCCTTTTGCGAGTGGCTTCGATAAGTTTGTTAGCCAGGAAAATCGACCAAGGTTTCCCCGGAAAATTTTGTGTTTTCTTTCGGAAATATCCCCGAAAAAAACAAAGTAAGAGCAACCAAATTTGGTACGCATGTTTGGATTATAAAAAATAAATCATGTACCAAAAGCTAGGTCTGCAGGTTAGAAGATAAAAAAGTTATAGGCATTTAAAGAAAAGAAAAATTGGGGTTTTTTCAAAACGTCAAAGTCGCGATTTTAAACGTCAAAATTGGCAACATTTAGGCAGGGAACCTGAAAAGTAGAATTTGGAGAACCCAATTTCATCACCATACAGTTTTTTGACCCGACGATCGTTTCGCTAAGAAAGTTGTTGTTAGAGTAAACTCATCCCCTTGATGACGCTAATTTTTTAAAAATATTTCAACAACACATCACGAGGGATCACAGCCTAAATACTATCGTACTGTGGGTGTCGACAAGGAGCAAAGAGGCAACTTATTAATTCTGGACTTGAAGGTTTGGAGGTTCGGAGGAGAAGGAAAAACATGTGATGGCAAGGAATTCGACAACTTGGAAGTCCTCGGGACAAAAGAGCAGGCATAACAAGATGTTCTATGTCTGGTGACCTGGACAGTAAAAGGGTGCATACGCTCTGTTCCCCTGGTAGATCTGTTGGGGGCAACAGGTGGAGGAACTATGGAAGAAAGCTCCTCTGAGCAGTGCTCGTGCAGATATCTATAAAAGAGAGAGAGAGAGAGAGAGAGAGAGAGGGAGAGGACACCAACGGCGCATCTGTGGGCAAGGGATGGCAGCCTTTTGCGAGGGTAGGGTCACTGATGAGACGTATAGCTCTCTTCTGAATAAAGTCCAGGATAGCGAGTGTAGAAGCGTCAGCGGCAGCGGCAGCGGCACCCCAGATGTGGGAGCATTATTCGAGGTTTGGCCTTATTTGTGAAGTATATAAGGTATAGAGATTAGCTGGTAAAAAATATTTGCGAGCCCGGAAAAGGAAAACTAATTTCTTAGCAGCCGCTTCTGCAATTGATGTGACATGTTGGTGCCAATTGAGATTTCGATCCACAGAAATGCCGACAAATCATTACTTTTAATAACTTGGTTGTTCATTGTGATGGGTCTAGGGCTGGTGTATCTCTTATGAGATAGAAAGCAAGATTGAGATTTGGTGGAGTTGAATTGTATAAGATTTATACTTCCCCAGTGTAATATTTTTTGGAAATCCATAGAGACAGAACCCTCCATGAGTCTACAATCCTCATCTAATTGGGCTAAAGAGACAGGCTTAGAATATTGTATATTTGAATGGAGGGTGCTGTCGTCCGCGTAACTGTGAACTGGGTTGGATCTGCTAGAGAGGAGGTCATTCATGTGGAGAAGAAACAAAGTAGGGGCTAGAGCTGGACCTTGAGGGACTTCTGCATTAATTGGATACAGTTTAGAGAAACAGCCATCCACGACAACAGAAATGCTCCGGTTGGAGAGGAAATTTGCTGTCCAGGTACATAGTTTTGGTGGTAGGCCATAGGCTGGGAGTTTATTAAGCAGCGCTGCGTGCCAGACCTGGTCGAATGCTTTGGATATGTCTAGAGCGACAATCTGGGATTCACCGTGTAGTTCCATAGACTTGTTCCAGGAATGGGTGAGAAAGGAAAGGAGGTCGGCAGTTGATCTGCGTTGACGAAATCCATACTGCCTGTCGTGGATTAGACTGTGTTTTTCAAGAAATTTTAGTAATTTGGTGTTTATATACTTTTCCATCACTTTAGAGACGACTGAAAGGAGTGAAATTGGCCTGTAGTTGCTAGGAAGCGTTTTGGACGCTGTCTTGGGGACGGGTTGTACCCGAGCAATTTTCCAGTTACTAAGGAATATGTCTCTTGTAAAATGTCTGAAACAGACGAGTCAGGACAGGAGCAAGTTCTGGTGCGCATTTTTTGAGAACAATTGCTGGGATCTCGTCAAGGCCAGAGGCTTTTCTGGGATTAAAAGAAGAGAACATTTTTCGTACCTTTTTAGATTTGAAGAGGATATCCGTCATTTTATGTGCGACATTGGGGACTGTTGGTGGTTGAACATTTGGAGGTGGGTTGAGAGTAGAATTGACAACGAGGCAAAAAGTTCAGCCTTGTCCAGGGCAGTAAAAACAATTTCATCCCCTGAAACAAGAGGTGGAAACGTGCTCTTGTAGAAATTATTCCTAATAGATTTAGCAAGAGTCCAGAAGGGTTTGCTGCCGTTGGAGCTTGAGAGGACTTGTGTTTTTGATATGGTTGTTAAACGAGTTTTTTGCCTTAGAAAGAATGCGGACATAGCGGTTTCTTGCGTCGTTAAATGCTTGACGGTTTTTTTGACTGGGATTGTGTAGAAGCGTTTTGTGAGCTTTGACGTTTTCAAGTCTGGCTTTGTCACAGAACTTAGAAAACCAGCGCTTTTGAGTGGCGGAAGAGGTTTTCTGTGTACATGGAATAAATAATCCCATGCCAGCTTGGATAATTTCGGTGACGTTTTGTGACATATCCGGGGGGTCAGGATGAGAGAAGCAGACAGACGTCCATAGAAATGAGGAAAAGTAATCCCGAATTTCGTCCCAGTGCGTGGAGTTGTAGTGCCAAACGATACGTGGGTGTGATGACTGTGACCTCGGGTTGCATTGTGCAGGAAGCAGTGACCAGGCCGTGGTCTGAGCGACCAATGGGGGTGGTGACTTATGTCTTATAGCATTCAGGTTTTGTAGTAAGAAGGAGATCCAAGGGATTCGAGTTTTGTGTGGGGATGCGAGGAAAGTAAGTAGGTTGCTGAACCATATTGGCTAAAAAATTGCTGACTGCGATGGCCTCCGCTGCTCTCGCTTGTGGGTCGGTTTTTGAAGATCCTAGCCATTCCTTATTATGGACATTGAAGTCACCAAGAATAGTGACCTCGAAAGAAAGATATTCAGAAATCAGATGGTCTGTTTTTTCAGAAAGGTAGTCGAAGATCGGGACAAAGTTGTTGTCAGAAGGTGATCGGTAAATGCAACATATGAATTTAGTTGCAGCCCTGAGAGAGAGTTTCATCCAAAGTATGTATTTTCTTCCAGCCTTCAAATTGGGGAGTCTGGTGCAGGATAGATTGCTACGGACGTATGAGCACACGCCTCCATGCAATCTAAAGGAAGTAATGAGCTCATACCCCGAGAAATTAAGGTGATTAGTGGCTGTTTTGGCACTGATTTGGGTTTCGGTGAGGAAGAGGAGTTGGGGCCTGTTAGCCTGGAGGAAATGGTGGACGGAGTTCAGGTTAGAATTTAGGTCACATATTTTTGAGAAGAATATGTTAAGTCTTAATGCCGGCGCCCCCTGTACACCCCTCTCTCGGAGATCCGAATAGAGGGGTATTTGATCTCCGAAATATTTTGTACAAAGAGGAGCCATCATCATCTTTGTTTATAAGGCAAACCGACTCATACACCAGAACCGGAAACAACCGTTGGGACTTCACCGGCCCCTTGATGTAAGGGGTGGTACCTCTTCGTTCTCTTACAGCAAGGCTTACTACAAGGTTCTTACAAGAAAATAAAGTGACCCTGCTTCCATGGCCTTCCTGCTCGACAGACTTGTCACCAATCGAACATGAGTGGTATATAATTGGCAATCGACTGGGTAATTTACCCCAACCACAAAATAACCCAGTTGACCTTCGTCACCGAATTCAAGAAGCCTGCGGTGATATTCCTCAGGATGCCATAAATCATTTAATTTCAAACATGGCTCAAATGCTTAAGAAACCGCTACGGATCCACTCATTATTAAATTAATTTGTGAGTTTTCAATATTTTAATTTGAATATGTTTCAATTTTTTGTTTGATTAAACACGCATTGTGTGTAAATTTCATTAAAAAATTGATCAACCCTTACTGGGTGTTCTAATTTTTTAATATATACAGTGTGGCCTATTTAAAATGGAAATACCCCTGTAACTTTTGCATTCATAACTCGATTTTGATGAACAAAAGATCAAATGATATAAGATGAAAAACTCTATCAATGCTGTCGAAATCGTTCATTATGTCACCTGACCAAGGTCTACTAATGCAGTTTTTCTATGTGAAAAAAAATGGAAAAAGGGTTAGTGTCATGTTTAGGAAGAAACTAAGTACACCACTGCATTCGGCATGCCCCAAAGAAGATATATACCAAATTTAATAAAAAAATAAAAATGACAAAAGTCTAAGGCCGTCTAAGTAAATTTTGTCTGCGAAAATTCGCGAAAAAACAAAGACTATATCAGTTCTACTAAAGCTTTCAAAAACTGTATACCTATGCTTTAATACCTGTTGCATACAACACAAAGACCACAAAGAAATGTCTTTGTTGCATTGATCTAGACTTCATTTGCCATTCAAGATCAATTCCTATTCATTTGTGTTTCCTTCGAGAAAGCAGTGATCTGTTTTTCTTATGTTCGTGCACCTATTTCTAAATATTCATCGAACAGCATCATTACGCGGGTAATTGAAAAGAGCTGTATCTACATGTTCGTGTTGTGGCTGTACTTATGGTGAAATAGTAAAAATACAGGAATATACTGTTAGTAGCTCTCACGAAAAAGCCATTAGTAGTTGCTGATTTGCTGCAGATGCGTTTTATTGTTTTGTTAGAGAACGTTAGGTAGCCATTAATTCCTTGATTTCAGAACGTTACATTTTTTGTGAAGGGGTAACGCTTAATAGTAATTCTATTTCAATTATGCTAGCGTTATTAAAAAAACTTCAGTATGTACTTTTAGATAAATCACTATCCTTTCAGCAAATTTTTGTAGAGACAGTTCGCTCAAGACGAAATCACGATTTTTGGACATTCGAAAAATTTCTTCAACTGGTCGCGAATTAGGACCCCTGAAATCCAAATCCGCGGCCAGTTTAAAATTTTTTATATATTTTTTAAAAATTATATGGAAATATTATTTCTGCGACTATAGCCAATCACCGACGCCAGGGATCAGTTTCATCTCACTATCCTGGAAATTCTGCGGAACCTCTGCCTTTCTGTAAGAAGGGTAGGGATGTTTAACGTGCTCAACATCGCATGAACACAAGACAGACGGTCTTACGCCCCCTTCGATGGGCGGAACGTGCGGACACTCAACTTGCGCAAATACAATGCCACAACCTCGGTTGATGTTAATGTTACAGTATGTACTGAAAAAGTGAAAGGAGACCCTGGGCTCGAACCCAGTACCCTTCGGTTCAGAGCAGGTATATATATATATATATATATATATATATATATATATATATATATATATATATATATATATATATATATATATATATATATATATATATATATATATATATATATATATATATATATAATATTATTTATACGCTTTATTATTTCGCATAAAAGTGGATGGGACGCGGTGGTAGTCTTAGTGTCCTGCTTCCTCTCCTTATTTGACGACACGTAATTCATTTCTTTTGGGTTGTTAGAAGAATGTGGTCTACAAAGACAGGTCATTAAAACTAAAAGACTCTAAAGCTTTAATTATTCGCGAAACAAGGCGAATTGAGCCTTCCAGCTCAATTAATGTAATAGATGCCTTCGGAACACGAGTTCAATTGTGTGTTGATAATAATGGACAACAGTGTGAATATTTATTGAGTTAATAATTGTTATTGCTGTTATATTTTATTATTGTGTTAGTGAATTTTCGTAGAAAAAATTCACTAATGGGGAGATCCCGACTTTTGAATTTTGAATTTTTTTTTGCAAATGAGCGCAAACTACGACCCCTAGAACCCATATCCGGGGTCAGTTTCATATTATATATATATATATATATATATATATATATATATATATATATATATATATATATATACATATAAAAATTTAAACTGACCCAGAATATGGGTTCTAAGGGTCCTAGTTCGCGCTCATTTGAAAAAATGTTTGCAAAGTCTCACCATCGGTTCCTCTCTATTAGTGAATATATATATTTTTAAAGAACCAAAGCAAACTTGCAAATTAATAGTACATAAATACCACCCATCCAAACATCAAAATCAGGAAAAATAGAAAAACAAATCATAGGTCCACAATTTGACGGATTGAATGACAAATAACAATAAGTACAATAACTGACAATCTACGCCATTGTGTGGAATTGGCATATTTCTAATTTGCACAGGATTTTTACCACACGCCACATATATATATATATATACATCATATTCTGCGGTATTAAGTAATACTATATTAAAATAGTGGCACAAAAGAATGTACCGTTTTTTGTTTGAAAATTAACTAATATCATTTACGTATTAAGTAATTTTTTTTGATTCGATCTTTGTGAAAATGGTTCGATTTTCCTGAAAATCGAGAACTGGCGATTCGATTTTAAAATCGAAATTTTGCAACAGAAGTAATTGATCTTCTCGAAAATCGATTTGGAATCGAACATTCCTAGTTCAGAGGCACACGTTCTTACCACTGAACCACCGAGTCTTTTGAAATAATAGGAATAACTATAATAATAACCAAAAAAGTTTTGGTTAAACGTTCCTGGACTAATTATTTGACATATTTGTGTAACCTTGACATTTTTTGACAGCTTCAATTGTCACTTTGGTAATAACCACTCTTTTGTCAAATATAAACCTATATGTGTTTTGAGAAAAGAAACAATTTTCTTTTTGCTATTGGCTATCTAACAGTAAAAGTATAGTTGGCTTATAGATTAAAAAATGGTGATAAAGGATAACGCAATATTTCAAAAAAGAGTGTTCAAAATGACTTCCCATTATCTTCAAAACTTGAACCAAATTTTCAAAACAATTTTCCAGTAATCAAAAATTTCACTAACATTTGCAAATGTTTGTTTTCTCACTGCGCTAGCTTTTTGTTTCAACAACACACCACGAGGACTCACAGCCTAAATACTATCGTACCGTGGGTGTCGACAAGGAGGAAAGAGGCAACTTGTTAATTCTGGACTTGAAGGTTTGGAGGTTCGGAGAAAAACATGTGCCGGCAAGGAGTTCCACAAATTGGAAGTCCTCGGGACAAAAGAGCGGGTATAACAAGATGTTCTATGTCTGGTGACCTGGACAGTAAAAGGGTGCATTCTCTCTGTTCTCCTAGTAGATCTGTTGGGGGTAGCAGGTGGAGGAACTATGGAAGAAAGCTCCTCTGAGCAGTGCCCGTGCAAATATCTATAAAATAGAAAGATGTCACCAACGGCACGTCGGTGGGCAAAGGATGGCAGCCTTTGGGTGAGGGTAGGGTCCCATCAGACGTGTAGCTCTCTTCTGAATAGAGTCCAGGATAGCGAGTGTAGAATCGGCAGCGGCACCCCAAATGTGGGAGCAGTCTTCGAGGTTTGACCTTATTTGTGAAGTATATAAGGTATAGAGATTAGCTGGTGAAAAGTATTTCCGAGCCCGGAAGAGGAAAGCTTATTTCTACTTCTACATTTAACATAATTTTCCGTAATGATTCACGATAAAAAATATTGGGATTTAATTTACAATACTTAATTAGGTAATAATGCTAGGTAATATTATGTGAAACAGTTTAATAACGTAACCGGGCAATAACAAATATAAACTTAAACTCCACAAAACAACACAATTAGAAACGGAACTCAACAAAAAAATAAAATATAAACTTAAAAATACACTAAATAGAAAATTGTTCAATATGGCCACCGTTTTGTTCAATGCACTTTATACATCTTTTTGAAACATACCTGCAAACTCTGGTGAGGGCGTTTTGGTTAATGTGATTGATATCTTCCTTGATTCTGTTTCGTAATTCATTGATATTTTGTGGTGGGTCGATTTTATACACATCATTCTTCAGAGTACCCCAAAAACAAAAACCCATGGGTGTTATATCACGACTTCGAGAACGCCAATGAACCGGCCCATTGTTACAAATGACACGATTAGTAAAATTTTGGTACAAAGATTCTTTGACGGTCCTAGCATGGTGAGCTGGATAACCGTCTTGTTGGTACCTAATCTCGTCTAAATTATCACGAACTCTTCTAATTGTTGGTAAGATATCATTTCTCAATAGATTAAGATACCTTTCCCTAGTTAAATTATTTTCAAAAAATAACGGGCCAACAATGAAGTTACCTGAATTTTTTTAAAATGAACTGTCTAATCTACAAAAAAAAAAAACAGTTTTTTACCTAATAAGCCGCACCAAACATTAGTACCAAATCTGTCTTGCAATCGTCTTTCTTCCTTTAGATGGTGAGTTTCATTGGCCCAATAATGCCTATTATGGCGATTATACACACCGAAATTTGTAAATCTGGATTCATCAGTCCATATTATTTTTAAATGAAAATTCTCATCTTGCTGACATTGTCCTTGATACCATCTGCAGAATTGAAGTCGCTTAGGGTAATCATCAGCATTTAAGCTTGTACGATTGTAGGTTTGTATGGATGGTAATGACTTTGTTTTAATACACAGTGTACCGTACTTTTTGGAACGTCAATTTGTTCACCACAAAACCGAACAGATTGCGGAGGGTTTTCGTTTGAAACCTGTAAGTCGGCATTCTTTCTTTCTTCATTTATAGGCATTGGTAGTTTCTTTGCTTGGAAGCTACCCTCGTTCAATAGATTGGTCACTATCCTGCGAAATATTTTGGTGTTTGGTTGTTGTTTTTCTGGGTAGTTGTCTTGATATGAATTTTCAGCTGCCTCAGTATTTCGGTTAGAACGAATATAACATTCTAGCATGTCAAAATGTTCTTCATTACTGAACATATTGTTGAATAATATTTAAAATAAACAGGCAACAAACTATTTAATACAAAATTTTAAGCACCGTGTTAAATACACCTCAAATTTTTCAGATAATTAAGAATGACAGTATTCTTAATTGTCGCGATAGTGTTATATCCATAGCAACCTTTCTTCTGTTGTTTTTCAGTTGACTTACGTTTAAAAATCAAACAATTTTCAAAGGCGTCTTCGTAAATCATTAATCTGCTTTTTATTTAGTTCTGTTACTAAATTTAGTTATTTACTAGGTTTACCTATTTAATTAAATTATAACATTTTTTTAGGATAATGTTGTAATGTAAAATATCATTTATAGTAATGGGCCGATTCATTGGTGTGCTCAAAGTTCCTATTTTTTTATCGTGAATTATTACGGAAAATTATGCTAAAAGTATAGGTTTATTGTTAGACTCCATGGCCTACTGCTTTTTGAACACTTTTTTTGTCATTTGTTTTCTGGTAACTCTGTAAAAAGTGTCCTGATAATGTGCAAGTCTTAGACATGTCAGATCAACGCCTACTTAGATATTGAAGAATTAAGAATATATATATATATATATATATATATATATATATATATATATATATATATATATATATATATATATATATATATATATATATATATATATATATATATATATATATGAAAATAGAGAAATTCAGAACAGGGGGTGGCTACTTAACTACGCATGTTCCAGCATTATGCTGAGTTAGTCAGGAAACATTAATTCCGCTTTGAGAAATCGGCAACCGTTGAGTTCCAGCTAAAGCTCTGCGGTAGTGGTGAACGCATACGTTGACTCAACTATTTAACTGTTGGAATGAATTAAGTAAATATGACACACATCTTGTAATGTTACCCCACAATTAAATCTACTATAAATTCCAATGACTCCACCATACTAACGCGATTAATTCAGAAGCATATCTTAAACGTTTTGTAAGGCCAACATAGCCAGTAGAGCATAAGTACACCACATTCCTGTCATAGCTATAACGCAATATTTGAATAAGAAATCAAAGTCGTCATAAAAACGACAGGCGACGATGATACTGTATATAACAGGGGACGAGGACCTTGGCCGTCTCTGTTATTTTACATTTACATTCATAATCCTCCTGGTGACACTCGCAAATAAGACGAGAGGAGTATAAACAACATGCGAGCCAGTGGTCAATTGTTGTTGTGTGATGTGCCAAGAAAACATTTCAATTGTCAGTGAAATGAGGCCCATCTATACGCAGTGTTGGCTTTGTTATCTTTATCATTGCAGTCTAAAGGCGATGTCGCATTCTCGCCGCAACAATGACCCCATCTCCGGCATATCTTTTTAGTGAATTTTCTTTTAAAAATTGAGTGAGGAGATCGCACCTTTTGCATTTTGAAAAAATGGCTTCAAATGAGCGCGAACTAGCTCCCTAGAACACATATTGGAATTTTAATGTACATATATATATATATATATATATATATATATATATATATATATATATATATATATATATATATATAATGTTAATTCACCAAAATTACATTCAATATGACAAACCAAATAATACAAAATGACCCAAACAATAATCTACTGTAGGTGTATACTTTTAACTTTAGAAGGTAAATAAACATGATAACACCCATAAAGGAAAACCTGCATATGGGTTATATGCACACAAATAACTCAAAACATAATAAGCCGATTTCGATAAAATTTGCTGGGAACCCTAATATGCAAATGGCTTGGATAAGTTCGTTAGCCAGAAGAATCGACCCAGTTTTTCCGGAAAATGTTTTTATAATTCCGGAACTAACAAAGCTAGGGCAACCAAATTCAGTACGCAGGTTCACGTCACAAAAGGTAAAACTATGGATCAAAATGTATATATATATATATATATATATATATATATATATATATATATATATATATATATATATATATATATATAGGTTGAAAGAAAAAAAAAGTTATAGGCATTTAAAGAAAAAAATATTAAGTGCCACTGATGACCAGATAAACGCAGAAAAATCTGGACGCGTGCGTTATGGTAGTGAATTTTTAAAAATTGTTTTTAACAGCAAACATGTGTTTTTTAATTAAAGCTGGCATCAAATTTGGTTACCGATATAACCTATATAGTAGAAATAATGTACGACATTTCATCGAAATTACTTTATTATTTAAAAAAGTACCAAAGTTTTCGGAAAATATACATAAAATGTTTCCGAAAACACTGGTCTGGTTTTCCTTTAAGCTATTTAATGCAAAAAGCTTTTTGACAAAACTCGCAAAAGAAAATTGCATGAAAATTTACAAACAATTTTTTCACGAAAATCCGAAACCATTTTTTAACGATAACTAAGTAAATAATATTTTATTATATTATTATGCCCTTCACTTTTCAAATACAAAATACAGGATGTTCTATTTGAAACAACTGGGTTTCCGCAGTTTGACCTTTTTTACATTCAGTCATTATTTGAGTTCGCCCTGTATACGGCATTTCGATTTTTTCAACGAATAACGCAAAAAGATTTTCAACACCAACGACTTATGGGCCAGCCTGGGATTGTTGAAATAATCTTATAAGATGCAGCTCAATATACCGTATAATTAATGTATACAATTTTTTCTCGTATCTTGTATAATAACGGATATATTGAGCTTTACCAGTGCATCACTCTGTATATATGTAAACAGTTAAAAACTGAAAATAACCCCGGATATGGATTCTAGGCGCCTAGTTCGCGCTCATTTGAAGAAATCTTTTCAAAATACAAAATTCGAAATCTTATCATTAGCACATTTTTCCTGCGAAAATTCTCAAAAAGTTATAGACTATTAAACCATAAACTCTATAACTAACACTACTGCCAAAGCGTCAGAGAAAGGGTCTATTTGAAATGAATTTTCTGAAAATATTTTAGTAAAATGAAGGACAATGACAGGTGAAGCTGAGCCTTAAGAGGGTTTGTAAAACACACTTCTTGCAACATTTTCTCTACATAACTTGTATACCTCTCAGGTTCTTTGCCTAAAAGTTTTCAATTTGACGTTTTAAATCACGACTTTGACGTTTTCAGAAGAAAAACACGAAAATGTTTTCTTTACAAGTCTATAACTCTTTTTCCTCCTAAAAACATTTCCGAAATAAAACTAAAATGAGCTGATTTTCCTAGCTAACGAACTTATCCAAGCCACTTGCAAAAAGAAAGTACTTACGAAATTTGATCAAAATCGGCCCACTATTTTTTGAGGTATCGGTGAAAAAAGTTAACTATGAGGAGATCGCGACTTTATATATATATATATATATATATATATATATATATATATATATATATATATATATATATATATATATATATATATATATATATATACATATAAATTATGTTTTAAATTCAAAACTCGTGATCTCCTCATAGTTAATTTTTTTAAGAAAATTCACTAAAAGCCAAATATTTTGTGTAGATAACAAAATCTATTGTATGTTACAGACAAAGGTTAAGTTTTTTGTCGCAAAAACGTCAAGAAATTCCAGAAAAAATACCTTGCAAATTTGATAATACTTCCTCTCAAAACGTCAAAGTCGCGATTTGAAACGTTGAAATTGGCAAATTTTAGGCAAAGAGCTTAAGTGAAGTACGGGCTATGTAGAGAAAATGTCGCAAGAAGTGTGTTCTACAAGTCCTTAAGTTTCAGCTTCAACCGTCATTTTTTTTTTCATTTTACTGAAATGTTTTCAGAAAATTCACTTGAAATAGACCCTTTCTGTGATGCTTTAGCAGTAGTTTTAGTTAGAGTTTGTGGCTTAATGGTCTATAATTTTTAGCACATTTTCGTAGAAGAAATTCGCTAGTGAGACCGCGACTTTTGAATTTTAAATACATTGTTTCAAATGAGTGCGAACTAGACCCCCTAGAGTCCATATCTGAGGTTAGTTTCAGTTTTTATCTGTTTACATATATACAGGGTGACACATTTCTCCGGTAAAGCTCAATATATCAGTTATTGTACAAGATACGAGAAAAAAATTTATATGTTAATTATAGGGTCTCTTGAGCTGCATCTTATAAAAATTATTTAGACAATCAAGTGGCCCATAAGTCGTTGCCGATACAAAGTTTCTTTTTTAAAATCGAACACCCCTTATATTATTGCATTTTTGGATTTTCCATCAAATTGTAACGGATGCTTGTTTTCGAGTTATTTCAATTGTTTTGCAACTTCACATTTTTGGCACATATCAGAAATTGTGATACGGCGTTTTACCAATAAAAATCGGAGTCGCATGCAAATGACACATTCAGAGAGGTTTTCGTTTATATTATTTCATGCAAAATATCGAAATGCCATATACAGGGCTCTTTCAAGTAGTGACTGAATTAAAAACAATCAAACTGTCGTAACTCAATTGCTTCAAATAAAACAGCCTGTATTTTGTATTTCATTAGCGAAGCGAATAATAATAAATGTTTAGTAAGTTATTTAAAAAATGTTTTAGGTTTTTCGTTACGAAATTGTTTGTAAAGTTTCTTGCAAAAAAACTTTTTTGAGAGAGTTGTCGAAAAGTTTATTTGATGAATTATGTTACATGGTTTCTACTAGATTGGGTATACTGATAACCAAATTTGATGCCTGTTTTAATAAAAAAAAAACATATTTGCTATTAAAAGATGGTGGATAATTTCACGGTAAAAATGGATGAAATTGTTCAAAAGACAAAACGAACTATCACAAAAAGGTGCCGAGCTAAACAAACATCGACAACAACCCGTGGGTTGGTGACATCTCTAAAAATAAGAGATAAGCTAAAAATAAAGCAGTTGAAGAATAAAACTAATTATGCATTGGAACGTAAGTATAAGAACTATAGAAATAGCTTAACCTCTTTAATAAGAAATCAAAAAATAATTTTTATAAAAATAAGATAGAGGCCTCAAATTGTTGCAACCCAAGAAAAATTTGGAATGTAGTCAAGGAAATATCTAACAGGAAAGTCAATCACAGAGATATTTGTGTACTAAGCGAAGACTGGAACCTGTGATGTGCAATGATACGCACACTTAGAGAACCCAAATCACCACAACACACATTTTTACAGACCTGACGATCGTTCCACTAACAAAGTTAGCGTGATCAGAGGACAAAAAAGTCTAATTCTATTTATTGAGAATTTCAGATGGATCACTTTTAAAGAATGGGGGAAATCAAAGTGAAAGCTAGGAACGGTTGCAATTGTTTGCAAAGGATATCTTTCCCATTCTAGTTATTACTGAATTTTGTTAAAAAATTCACTAGTGAGGAGATCCCGAATTTTGAATTTTGAAAAAACCGGGACGGTTCGAAACTGCAGTCCACGCAAACCAATGAGAAATCACAAACGTACAGCAAACAAATAAAGTGTATATTTAAAAGTTATTACAGTACAGTGCAATATTCCAATATATATATATATATATATATATATATATATATATATATATATATATATATATATATATATATATATATATAAGTATTACACCGATAACTCAAAAAATAAGGGGCCGATTTTGATCAAATTTGGTACATACCTTTCTTTTGCAAGTGGCTTGGATAAGTTCGTTAGTGAGGAAAATCGGCCCAGGTTTTCCCAGAAAATTTTGTGTTTTCTTTCGAAAAAAAATTATATCTCTGGAAATAACAAATTAGGGGCAACTAGATTTAGTGTGCTGGTTTCTGTCATAAACAGCATTCTATTTACCAGAATTTAGATCTCTACGTTAAAAGACAAAAAGGTTAGAGGTAAATTAATGTTTAAATAATTAAATCTGATTGAAGAAAGTTAAAACGTCAAAATTGAGAATTATGGTAGGAGTAGGAAAATTAGTGAAAAATACGACAAAAACGGTGGCCCATACGTCGTTGCATTTCTGCATTTTTCATCGAAATATGATGTATGTTTGTAAAAACAAAATCGAGACGCAGTAAGTGCGTTTTGGTAGCCAATTTTCATTAAATGCTTCAAAATTCAATAACTCAATTTGCTATTAACCTAAGGTTCGTCGGCTAGGAAACGAGTTTTCCCGGAAACATGTTGTTTATTTTCGGAAAATTTTTGTACATTTTCAAGCAAGTAATTTTGATAAAATATGGTACATTGTTTCTACTATACAGGTTATACAGGTGACCAAATTGATGCCTGCTTGCATTATTATTATTATTACCTTTATTGCTTAAAATTATACAACATGTTTATTCAATAAGTCTAAGACTTGTGGTGAATATTAACATAATTTTATATACAGTTGCATCCAAAACTGCTTGACAACACTCCAAATTCAACAACCTTAAAATTTTGACATTCCAAAAAATTTATTTCCTCTTCCATTTCGTCCTTCTAATGTTTCACCTGATACCTCCATTTACAATTAATACTAATCACTCCATAATATTTTTCCAACTGCAAACCTTTCTCAACTACCCATATTTTTTCCGAAATTGTAAATTTTGTACGAGACCAAAAATGACATTTTAATTTCATTAAAGAGACATATTTTCTATTAAAACCTTTTTTATGAAAATTCCATTCCATAACGCACTTGCTGCGTCCAGACTTCTTTTAACGCATTTCTATGCTCAATATATCCATTATACAATATACAAAAAACATTGTATACGTTAATTTTAGGGTGTTTTGTGTTGCATCTTAAAATTATCTTTGCAATCACATGGTGGGCCATAAGTTGTTGGTGATACACTTTTTTTTTTTAATTGACCACACCTTATGTTATTGGATTTTTGCATTTTCCATGGAAATATAATGCGTGTTTGCAAGAAAAGAAACTCGAGACGCAGCAAGTGCGGTATGGTCCGAATTTTCATTAATTTTTTCAAATTTCAACAGCTCAATTTGCTATATTAACCTAACGTTCGTTGGCCAGGAATCAGTTTTTTCGGGAACATTTAAAGTTTATTTTCGGAAAATGTTTGTACATTTTCAAACAGTAAATGTTATTTTGATGAAATATGGTACATAGTTTCTACTATATAAGTTATACTGGTAACCAAATTTGATGTCTGCTTCCTTTAACAAAAACATATTTGTTATTGAAAATATATTTATGAAAATGCACTACCATATCTCACTTGCTGCGTCCAGACTTTTTAATTTTTCAGAGCACATACAAATTATTAAACTTAGGTGCGCTGATTATTTTGTATTTTTATAATTAGAAAACAGTTGTTAGGGTTTGTAGGTTTAGTGTTTGTAAATGAATGATTGAGAATAAATTGAATTGAAAATCGCAATGAATTGAATTATCCTTTTTGGATACCTAGGAAACTTTTTTATTATTTCTGGGTTCCAGGAACTCATGATTCGTGAGTATAAGATTTTAAGTACGGCTAGATGCATTCTCACAACAATTAGATTTTAAAATACAGCCGTACAGTATAGGAAAACCAGAAATACTGCCTGAAAGTTTTTTCTTTAGATAATAATTGTTCAATAACTGCACTGATCTGTTCCCGAAAATTAAGAGAACATATATATATATATATATATATATATATATATATATATATATATATATATATATATATATATATATATATATATATATATATATATATATATATATTTAATTAAATTTAGATAGTTAGCTGTGAATCTAATGATAGAATAGAGCTTTTGAAACAACAGAACAAAGATTTTCCAAACCTTTATATTGCCACTTCGGTCCTGATATCTCACCTACTTAAACTTGACAAACACATTTCGACACTAAAAATAACAACGGTTTTGTTTGCTCTTAAGTGCACCTAAAATGCTTTATCAATCAGAGGTCTTTTGGAGAGCATTCTCCTCAGACGTTTATACAAGCCAATTGTGCCAAGTGCAATACGTATTTTAGTGGTTTGTTGAGTTATCAGCTTTTAATTTCAACTTCTGGGCAGCTTTATGTATGATTCTGCATTTAAAAATAGCATACGGTACTACAATAATAATCAATCCTTTGGTATTTTCAGCTGTTATTCGAAAAGTGCAGTGTTAACACAAAAACAAAACATTACAGGTTTGCCGAATACTATAAATAAGTTAATAGTAAATTTGAGGATACCAGACTAAGCTACTTAATGAGCATACTACGACCGTGAGTTAAACAAATTAAATGGGCGCAAACTAGAGCCGGTATAGCCATATCCTAGGTCAGTTTTAGTTTTTATATAATGCCTCTATATATATATATATATATATATATATATATATATATATATATATATATATATATATATATATATATATATATATATATATATATATATATAAAGGGTTTTTCACGATAGACGTGCATTAGAAGTTTATGAAGTT
The DNA here is from genome assembly GCA_964006375.1 of Tillus elongatus. Classification (NCBI taxonomy): domain Eukaryota; kingdom Metazoa; phylum Arthropoda; class Insecta; order Coleoptera; family Cleridae; genus Tillus; species Tillus elongatus. Next base: position 32,631,855 of record OZ023264.1, read on the forward strand.
CCCTGATATCATAAATTTTGGCAGCGGTCACAATTCGTAAATCTATTTTATTCTAAAATATTTTCAAGGTCACATCACTTCCGGTTAGACCGAAAGTAGTCATCAACTTTGCTAATTTAAATAGAATGCCCTATTTTTTATTGCATATTCGAATTCTGCATAAAATTTGGTGGAGATTTATATTAGACTTTCCTATCCCTATCTTCAACTGTTCCAAGGATATTGTGATTTTTTTACATTTTGCGGAACTTCTATCCTCATTTATAACACTTTGTATTTTTGTTACATGTTTAAAAAAATAAAAGGCTGGAATTTAGAATACTATAACTTCTAGGATGAAGCCTTCATATTATCTGCCTAAAGTTTACCTGTATCATACAGATTGTTTTAAATTTAAAGACCAACTTACACATATTCAATGTTGCAAATGTCATTTTTTTTCAAATGGTGCACCTGTATATTATTAAAAATTCGAGTTCTAAATGTATTTTTACACCGGTTCCATATCAGTTTTCCTATACCTATCTCTTACGAGTAACTTGCTACTACAGGTTTTAGGTAGCAAACTACTTTTCTAGAGAATATACATTACGCTGCACAATAAAGGCAGCTGTGGCTGTCAGAAAACAGAATTTTGACAACACGTGAATTCTAAAACGTCATTTATATTTTAAAGTTAATCTGAGTGTGTTTGTATTACTCACGTTATAGAAATAATGAGCCAATAAAAATGCAGAATAATGAAGAGTACTTTAATATGGATATTTTAAATTTATTTTATATTCATGGGTAATGCAATCGGATTGTAAGCAGAACATGCAGGATGTTTAACGATAGATATCTTACTCTATCTGCAATGATTGGAGGAAAATTCGCAAGGATAGAGGAATGTTTTAAATTGACTGGAAGTGTCAAAACTACACGACATGATCCAAAGCCAGTAACTGAAAATGAAGATAATGAGATAAACGTTTTGGCTTATTTTAAACTTTACCCGCGTAGCTCTATTCCTGCAGCTACTCGAGCTTTGGGAATATCAAGTTCACCTGTGCAAAGAATATGGAAACCTCATAAAATGCACCCACATTCAGAAATAGTACTACAAGGACTTCGACCTGGTGACCAATTAAAAAGAGTGGAATTCTGCAAACACATGTTTCTGAATATTTAACAAGATGAGAATTTTCTCTCTAAAAATATCTGGACCGACGAATCGAAATTTAGAAGGGAAGGAATTGTGAATAGGAGAAATAGTCATTTTTGGGCAAGTGAAAACCGAAGGGTATATTTAGAGAAGGACGTTTTCAAACAAACTTTAGTTTTAATGTGCTTTACATTATTATAAACAATAAAGTCTCTTATGAAATTTACGAAGAAAATTCAAACGATGAAAAGTATTTGGAAGTATTAAGGGGATCTGTCCGTAATTTTTTGGCAACGCAACCACTAGATATAAAGCAAAGCTGCTGGTATCAGCTAGACGGCGCTTTCTGCCCACTCCACTGGTGAAGTTTACTGGAACTTACCGCAATTATTTGAAGACAGATGGACTGGGCACAACGGTCCTTGGAGATAGCCTCCCTGCTCTCCTGATTTAACGTCTGCCGATTTTTATCTCTGGGGGCGTATAAAAAGTCAAGTGTATGACACAACGGTGTAAAGTCGAGAGGATCTTTTAAAACGTGTAATTAGAGCTTTTAGAGATTTGGATCTAAATAAAATCATAAGAGCTACTCCGAATGAGATGATTCGCAGAATTTTGCAGTGCCCTGACCAAGGTGGTGATCACATAGAACATTTATAGTGATCGTAGCATTTAAATTTGAATTAACTTTTTTTTTATTCGTCTGTGTTCAGTTTTTTTGTTTATTGTTAATATTTTTTTAATAATTACTTTAAATATTATTATGAATCATATTACTTTTGTTATCTGACTGACAATCACAGCTGCAATTGTTGTGTAGTCTACGTGTACTCTTTAGAAGAGAAGGTTGTTACCTAAAAATGCTAATAACAAGCAACATATTGAAGATAGGCATAGAAAAACTTATATGACTTATATTATGTAGAATTAAATTTAGAACTCTAATTTTTAATAATATACAGGGTGTTCTATTTGAAAAAAAAATACTTTTGTCACGTTAAATATGTCTTTCAGTAACTAAATTTAGAAATCTGTATGACACAGGTAAAATTAAGGCACATAATATGAAAGCTCCCTCCCACAAATAACGAAATTCTAAATTCGAGCTTTTTATCTTTAAAAACATGTGAAATACAATCTATTAAAAATAAGGTTGCAAAATCACCGAAATACAGAGAAATCACAATATCTTTGGAACAGTTGAAGATAGGGTAGGAAAGCCTAACAGAAATCTTTGCAAAATTTTATGGAGAATTCGAATCTGCAATAAAAAATAGGGCATGTTATTTAAATTAGCAAACTTGATGACTACTTCCAGTCTAACCGGAAATAATGTGACCTTGAAAATATTTTTAGAATAAAAGACAATTACGAATTGTGACCGCTGCCAAAATTTCAAAATTTAGGATATCAGGGAACTTCATAAACTTCTAATGCACGGCTATCGTGATAAACCCTGTATATATATATATATATATATATATATATATATATATATATATATATATATATATATATATATATATATATATATATATATATATAATGTAACAAACTCGTGGGAATCAGCTATTTACAATAATATAAAAACTCTTTATTTCTCTACTAGAACAATTAATGGAATACGTGATCAAGACACTTTACTTAAAAATCAACAGTCTAACAAGAATGTTAATGTGCAAATACTGTTTCAAACCAACACACACATAGTTTTACTTCATAAAAGAACTAACACCTAATACAGTCAATATTTTAAGAAGGAGAAACATTATTATTGCTTTTTTCAGAACTTAAAGACAAAATTTCCACAAAAATTAATCTAGTGTTGTTTATAGATTAACTTTCACACTCTGCTACTCTGCGTTAGTGTTCTCCTTGGCACTTCGTTTGCGTTTCACTCTCGCATTTTTCTTCCTGTGGATGCTGTCGGTCTAATGTGTTTTACTCGTGATGGCCTTTCATTTAATACACATATTAACGCAGTAGTTAAAAAGAACGTATTATATATCACATAGGTCTCATTTTGAATTTATGAAAGCGTTACCTAGCCAACTGTTACCTGATATCCATATCAAGGGAGGGTTGTGAAAGAAATATTATGCCATTTTGAATTCTTGAAGGCGTTACCTAGCCTACTGTAATTTACTCGTAAAGCGCTACAACCCATGCCAGGAGGGTTGTAAAAAAGGTATCCGCCATCCTAGAGGGTCCACCATATTAAATTATAATAATGACATATTGCCTATGTTGCATTGTCACCTGACTTATACACACTAGCCCAATCTAATAGGTGGACCTGGTGCAACAATGACTTGGAAAATTTGACCCAAACAAACTAACAAACAAATAAACATAGTAACAGGTAGAGTTAAATAAAAGCTTGTAATAAAAGATCAATAACATTGACCTTATCGTTACGTTCCAATTTCTAACTAAAATGCAACTTTGACTTAAAAAACCAGCTTGTCTAACTAATTCCCTCTCATAAATGATATGAAACAGGAAAGAAATGCATCAAAAGAATGCGCTAATCAGTCACGATATGACATGTGGCCATACCGATGTCTAGATGTAAAGTCTGATATTGGAAGTCGGAAATTCTCTCAAAAAATGTGGTCAAGGTTAAATCGTGACACAACATTATAATTTTACATTCTTCCTTTCATGACGGTTTTTTTTTTATTCGCCTCAGTCGTTAGCACAGCAACCGTATAATTTATACTATTCCGTTGAACCAACAAGATAGGCTGACAACGCAAAAAAACAGACTAGAAGCTGATATTGACACGGCATAACCAAGTTATTCGGAAGTTATTCACATTGACACGTGTAGATATTTTTTGTTAACATCAGATCAAGTAATCCTTGATGAAGATTGATTTCTGGAAAATGAAAAAATCATAAATATCTCTTAAAAAATGTCTATTGTCTTCTTGAAATCACCAGGTGCGTGTGGTTTAAAAGGACTGACAGGTTGACCTCTATAGTCTAGATATATGGCATACTAAAAAAATGTAAGTTTATTGATATTACCATAATTTATGATTATGTAAGACCTCACCTGACATTTCCGTCTAGTATGTAAAGTATTGCTTAACTAAGAACTAGTTTATAATTTGTTTAATCTAAGATTAATCAATATACAAGTACAAGCATTTGATTAAATATTTTCTATAGTTTTAATTTGTTTCTAAACACTCAGATTTAAGTTATACCTAGGAACTTATACCTACTGGTATAATTATCACACCGAGTAGTCAGTAATACAAAAATTGTTGTTCTTCTGGGATATATACGACAAACTTCCGCATAATGCTTGCTTATTAGAATATAACACAGTTATAAGTGATAAACATAAAATTGGGTGTCTATGGTCGAGTGGCTGAATTAACTCATACTTACGTTCCAAATAATGTAAAAAAAGTTGCTAGAGGGGGGTTCTTGAAGATGCCCAATTGAATGACGGCATCGGCAATGTTTCCAAGTTTACAGAAAAAAAATCAGTAATGTGAAGATCGTGCCTTTGAATTTTGAAAAAATATCTTCAAATGCGCGAACTAGGCCCCCTAGAAAACATATCCCGGGTCAGTTCTAATTTTTATATGTTTATATATATATATATATATATATATATATATATATATATATATATATATATATATATATATATATATATATATATATAGTGTGTCCCAAACTGGATGGGAATATATTGCTATCTTCGTTATCATTATAGATAGGGAGACGGTTGAATTAGCAGTGTTTTGTCGAGTTTTATGCTCGTTTCAACTATGACTTGTATTTTGCCCTGCCTCTTTCGTTTTAGAGTTAGTTTGAAAAATAAATTTGTCGATTTCTTATTTCTTCAATATCTAAGTAGGCAAGAAAGACGACAACCAAACATTAAAATATTTCGCAGGATAGTGACCAATCTATTGAACGAGGGTAGCTTCCAAGCAAAGAAACTACCAATGCCTATAAATGACGAAGGAAATAATGCCGACTTACAGGTTTTAAACGAAAACCCTCCGCAATCTGTTCGGTTTTATGGTGAACAAATTGACGTTCCAAAAAGTACGGTACACCGTGTATTAAAACAAAGTCATTACCATCCATACAAACCTACAATCGTACACGGTTTAAATGTTGAGGATTATCCTAAGAAGATGGTGTCAAGGACAATGTCAGCAAGATGAAAATTGTCATTTGGAAATAATATGGACTGATGAATCCAGATTTACAAATTGTGGTGTGTATAATCGCGCATAATAGGCATTATTGGGCAAATGAAAATCCTTATCTAAAGGAAGAAAGTTGATTACAAGACAGATTTGGTATGAATGTTTGGTGTGGCTCATTAGGTAAAAACTCTGGACGCAGCAAGTGCGTTATGGTAGTGAATTTTCATAAAACTATTTTTTAATAGCAATAATGTGTGTTTTTTTAAGAAAGCAGGCATCAAATTTGGTTACCAGTATAATCTATATAGTAAAAACAATGTGCCATGTTTCATCAAAATAACTTTATTGTTTTAAAATGTACAAAAATTTCCGAAAGTAAACTTAAAGTGTTCCCGAAAAAATTCGTTTCTTGGTCAACCTTATAGGTTAATAGCAAATTGAGCTATTCAAATATTAAGCATTTGATCAAAATTCGCTACCATAACGCACTTACTGCGTCCAGAATTTTTATTCTTACAAACATGCATTATATTTCGATGGAAAATGCAAAAATGCAATAACATAAGGCGTGTTTGATTAAAAAAAAAAGGAAATTTGTATCACCAACGACTTATGGGCCATCCTGTGATTGTAGAAATAATTTTTTAAGATGTAGTTTAAGACACCCTATAATTAATATATACAATTTTTTTTCATATCTGGTATAATAACAGATATATTGAGCTTTATTGATTTTTTTTACGAAAATTCTACAAAAATTATATACTATTAACGATAAACTCTATAGCTTAGACTACTGCCAAGCGTCAGAGAAAGGGTCTATTTGAAATAAATTTTCTGGAAACATTTTATTAAAATGAAGGACAATGACGGTTGAAACTAAGACTTAAGGGTTTGTAAAACATTCTTCATGAGACATTTTATTTCCATAGCCCGTATTAGATTCAAGTTCTTTTCCTAAATGTTGCCAATTTTGACGTTTAAATCGCAACTTTGACGTTTTGTGAAAAACCCCAATTTATTTTTGTTTAAATGCCTATAACTTTTTTGTCTTTTGATCTACAGAGCTAAGTTTTGGTATGTAGCTTACCTATAAGGATGTAAACCTGCCAACCAAATTTGGTTGCCCTTACTTTGTTAATTTTAGAGATATAAATTTTTTTTTGAAAGAAAACACAAAATTTTCCGGGAAAACCTGGACCGATTTTCCTGGATAACGAACTTATCCAAGCCATTTGCAAAAGGAAGGTATTCACCAAATTTGATCAAAATCGGCCCATTATTTTTTGAGTTATCGGTGTGATACACACACACATATATATATATATATATATATATATATATATATATATATATATATATATATATATATATATATATATATATATATATATTTATATATATATATATATATATATATATATATATATATATATATATATATATATATATATAAACATATAAAATTTTTTTTAAATTTCAGGTAGCTTCAGTGTTGGTCCGTTCTTTTTTAAAAATAATTTAACTGGGGAAAGTTGTCCTAATCTATAGAGAAATGATATCTTACCAACAATTAGAAGAGTTCATGATAATTTAGACGAGATTTGGTACCAACAAGACGGTTGTGCTGCTCACAATGCTAGGATCGTCAAAGAATTTTTGTACCAAAATTGTAATAATCGTGTCATTTGTAACAATGGGACGGTTCATTGGTGTGCTCGAAATCCTGATATAACACCCATGGATTTTTATTTTTGGGGTACTCTGTGTATAAATTCGATCCACCACAAAATATCAATGAATTACGAAACAGAATCACGGAAGCTAAAAATCATATTAACCAAAACACCATCACCAGAGTTTGCAGGCATGTTTCAAAAACGTGTATAAAGTGCATTGAACAAAACTATGGCCATATTGAACAATTTTCTATTTAGTGTATTTTTAAGTTTTTATTTTATTGTTTGTTGAGTTCCGTTTCTAAGTGTGTTGTTTTGTGGAGGTTAAGTTTCTATTTGTTATTGCCGGGTTTCGTTATTAAACTGTTTTACATAATATTACCTACCATTATTACCTAATTAAGTATTGTAAATTAAATCACAATATTTTTTTATCGTGGATCATTACGGAAAATTATGTTAAAAGTAGAAGTCTATTGTTAGACTCCATGGCCTACTGCTTTTTGAACACTATTTTTGTCATTTGTTTTCTGGTATTGGATTTCATAGCCTACTATCCTCAAAACGGTTTTTCTCAAAATTGTCAGTGCAATTACAATATTTCTCAAGCATGTTGTACATCATTGGAAAGCTCTTTTCACAGGCTATCACACGAGCAAAAAAGCCAATATGGATGCCATAATAAAAGCACACGTTGATGTATGTAGCTCAAAAACAAATGAAAATCCAAAGTTGAGAATAGCACAAAAATAACACTGTGTAAAAAGTGTCCTAATAATGTGCAAGTCTTAGACATATCAGATCAACGCCTACTTAGATACTGAAGAAAAAATAAATCAACAAATTTTGGTTTTTTAAAAATAACTCGAAAACGAAAAGAGGCAGGGCAAAATACATGCCATATTTGGAACGAGCATGAAATTCTACAATACATTGCTAATTTAACGGTCCCCCTACCTCTAATAATAACGGAGATAGCAATACATTCCCATCCAGTTTGGGACACACACACACATATATATATATATATATATATATATATATATATATATATATATATATATATATATATATATATATATCACCCCCGATAACTCAAAAAATGATTGATCGACTGTGATCAACTTTAGTTTCCTTAGCTTCCTTTTGCAAGTGGCTTAAATAAGTTCGTTAGCTAGAAATATCGGCCCAGCTTTTCTGGGATTTTTTTTAATTTTCTTTCGAAATGTTTTATATCTCCGGAAATAACAAAGCTTTGATAACGAATTTTTGTACGCGGATTCATATCATAAAAAGTAAACTACGTACCAACATTTAGATATCTAAGTTGAAATTGAAAAGTTGTAGGCCTTTACAGAAAAAAAATGGGTGCCAATGATGACCAGACACACGTAAAAAATATTTTGTGTTAACATCAGATCAAGTAATCCTTGATGAAGATTGATTTCTGGAAAATGAAAAAATCATAAATATCTCTTAAAAAATGTCTATTGTCTTCTTGAAATCACCAGGTGCGTGTGGTTTAAAAGGACTGACAGGTTGACCTCTATAGTCTAGATATATGGAATACTAAAAAAATGTAAGTTTATTGATATTACCATAATTTATGATTATGTAAGACCTCACCTGACATTTCCGTCTAGTATGTAAAGTATTGCTTACCTAAGAACTAGTTTATAATTTGTTTAATCTAAGATTAATCAATGTACAAGTACAAGCATTTGATTAAGACACACGTAAAAAATATTTTATGCAAATAACAATATCTATTGTATACTACAGACAAATAATACGTTTTTTTGGCGCAAAAAGGTCCAGAAATTCGAGAAAAATTACTTTGAAATTTTGTAGTTTTTCTTCTTGAAACGTCAAAGTCGCGATTTGAAACGTCAAAGTTTGCAACTTTTAGGGGCAGTGACTTGATAGTGACAGTGTGGCCATCGGGTAGTATCATTTTCTATTCGTTGGCCAGTCACGTGGTACAAAATTCGCCATGACTTTTCCAAACTGTTTGTGTTCCATTTATTATTTACCTGTACGCAGTAGTGAGTGCTGTAGTTTTTAAGTGGTTTTTTATCGTAGCGCGTTCAGTGAGCAATTGTGTGTGATCTGTAATACGTGTAAATCGTAATAAGATCGAAACAAAACTCATCGTGTATAGCTGGGTATTTATGTTTCAAAGTAAATTATTTATTTTATTGCAACAAACAAACATTTCGCTTTTTTCAAGAATGGAGATTGTTTTACCCCAGTCGTTTTCTTTTGTCCAAAGGCAAAATTTGAAGTTATTTTTTGTTAAGAAAAGGTTGAGTGACTGTTCAGATGTCAGACATATTTTATATTGCCACGGTCCAAAAAAATGTGAATAGGTTTGTTGTATTCGGGCTAAAAATAAGTAAAGGGCTAATTTGTAACAGAAATTACATGCTAGCAAAAGTGATATAATATAAATCATTTTTTTCTCTTCCCTAAATTTGGTCATGATAATTATTTGTATTTAGATCATAAACTATGAGTTTTACTTTAATATGTTAAATGAGTTATTTATTCTTAAAGTTTTAGAGACTAGCAGCGGTGATTTAAAGTTAAGGCTAATATTTTGAAAGGCCACTTGTACAATACATTAATGCAGTCTCCTACATATTTCATTTATTAGCGTACACATTTGTTTCTAATATTGAAAAATTGAAGCAACACCGAAAATTCCTAGCATGATTAAACTAAGGCAGGGGCACAGTGAGATTAAATACTTTGAATATTCACAATCACTGTGTGCTTGCCTCAATATTGTAAATTCCCTGAATTTAGGGTTTCTGGGATTTAATCTAAATATTTTCATAGACAAAAAATTTCGGGACGCAGCAAGTGCGTTATGGTAGTGAATTTTCATAAAAATGTTTTTAATAGCAAATATGTGTGTTTTCTTTTTCCGAGAGCAGGCATCAAATTTAATTACCAGTATAACATATATAGTAAAAACGTGCCATGTTTCATCAAAATAACTTTATTGTTTGAAAACGCTCAAAAATTTCCGAAAGTTAACTTAAAGTGTAACCGAAAAAATCCGTTTCTTGGTCAACCTTATAGGTTAATAGCAAATTGCGCTTTTAAAATATAAAGCATTTCATCAAAATTCGCTACCATAACGCACCTGCTGCGTCCAGAATTTCTTTACTTACAAACATGCATTATATTTCGATGGCAAATGCAAAAATGCAATAACATAAGACGTGTTAGACTAAAAAAATATTATTTGTATCACCAAAACTTATGGGCCACCCTGTGATTGTAGAAATAATTTTTTAAAGATGTAGCTCAAGACACCATGTAATTAATGTATAAAATTTTTTTCATAATAACGGATATATTGAGCTTTATTGATTTTTTACGAAAATTCGACAAAAGTTTTATACCATGATAAACTCTATAGCTAAGGCTACTGCCAAGCATCAGAGAAAGGGTCTATTTGAAATGAATTTTCGGGAAACATTTTAGTAAAATGAAGGACAATGACGGTTGAAACTAAGACTTCAGGGTTTGTAAAACATTCTTCTTGAGACATTTTCTTTCCAGAGCCCGTATTAGATTCAAGTTCTTTGCCTAAATGTTGCCAATTTTTACGTTTTAAATTGTCACTTTGACGTTTTGATGAAAACCCCAATTTAGTTTTCTTTAAATGCCCATAACTTTTTTGTCTTATGACCTACAACGCTAAATTTTGGTAGGTAATTTACCTATAGCGATATAAAACGATGTACCAAATTTGGTTGCCCTTACTTTGTTATTTCCGGAGATATGAATGTTTTTCTTAAAAAAAAACACAAAATACACCAGGAAAACCTGGGCCGATTTTTTTGGCTAACGAAATTGTCCAAGCCACTTGTAAAATCAAGGCACTCACCAAATTTTATCAAAATCGGTCCATCATTTTTTGAGTTATCAATGTGATATATATATATATATATATATATATATATATATATATATATATATATATATATATATATATATATATATATATAACATAAAAATCGAAACTGACCCCGGATATGTGTTTTAGGGGGGCCTAATTAGCGCTCTTTTGAAGAAATTTTTTCAAAATTCAAAAGTCGGGATCTCCTCATTAGTGAATTATTTTAAAGAAAATTCACTAATAAAAACTAACTTATAACTAATGAAACTAACTTATTGATATTAATTTGATGAATGAATAAAATTTACATAAAAGATTACAACATTTAACTTGACTGCTCAGTCGAAGGCATGAGCTTTAATGTAAAGTTTATTATTATTATTATCAAAAATTTTGTGAAGTTATATAATGCAAACAGTTGTGAATTTATTAAGATGAATGAAATTATATAAAGCAAATTGACTATACGTTTCTTGATGAATTGTAGTTTACCTTATGCTCAAAGATTCACACAGATAAATGAGGTTATTAGCTTGACAGTAGCGGTGGAACTCCATCGGTTGTTCGGAGCCATTTGAACCTTTCAGCCATCGAGGAGGCGACTCAAGGCTGCCTAAACCATTGTGCAAACACTATAGGGACCTCTGGTTTCCTGGTGCGAAGCTCTTCTGTTAGGTATGGTGCATTCCCTACCTCCAGGAACAGGCCAGATGACGGCTTCAAAGAACGGCCTTAATAGCTGGAGTCAAAAACGGCGTCAAAAACTGGGTTAAAAACCAACGGGGTCAAAAACCAACGGGGTGACTCATCAGCCGTGCTGCTTTCTTTTACTACTTATCTAGATGTTAATGACATGATGTTTCGATACTGAATTTTTAGTAGGAAGAGAACATGTCTCGTGATTGCAGAAGCTTATAAAGGTTTCTTATCTTGAAAATACACCTGACCAACCAACTGTCACGTCTGAAGAATAATTCTCACTGACTAACAATACGGTAGGATTGTTGACTACGAGCCTGGTGGACCATGTCAATGGCTATGACGCAACTTTTATTAACTGAATAAATATTTTAATAATATAAATAAGATGTATTTATGAACCTTATAGTATGGGAAAGGTTGCAAAACGTGTAACATGTCACAAACTGAATAATGAATTCAGTTTGAAGTAATTTTCAAGTTTCCTGCCAAGGTAGAAAACATCACAATCAGTCCAGAATGATGAAAAAATTGGAAAAAACATGGCCGCCGAATCCCTTATGGCCACACATGGCGGCCGAATTCCTAATGGCCACACTATCTGTATCTAATCACTGTACTTTTAGGCAAGGTACCTGAAATGAATAAGGGTTATGTAAACAAAATGTCGCAAGAAGAGTGTTTTGCAAAGCTTTAAGTTTCAGCTTCAGTCGTCATTGTTTTTTATTTTGCTAATATATTTGCAGAAAATACATTTCAAATAGACCCTTTCTCTGATGCCTTGGCAGCAATCTCAGTTATAGAGTTTGTGGTTCAATAGTCTATAATTTTTAGCGAATTTTCGTATAAAAAATTAGTTATTGAGGAGTTCGTGACTTGAATTTTAAAAAGATTTCATCAAATGGGTACGGACCGCGTCCCCTAGAACCAATGGGGGCTCAGTTTCTGTTTTTATTTGTGTACATATATACAGGGTGGCGCATTTCTAGGGCAAAGCTTAATATATTCGTTATTATACAAGATATGAAAAAACTTATATACGTTAATTATAGGGCGTCATGAACTGCATCTTAGAAAATTGTTGTGACAATCACGGGGTGGTCCATGAGTACTTAGTGATACAAGTTTTTTCTTAATACAGTGCTTCTTATGTTATTGCATTTTTGCATTTTCCATTGAATTATAATGCATGTTCCTACAGAAAAATGTTGATATCGTTTAGCGTTTCTCAGTTATTTCAATGGCTTTGCAGCTTTTCACGTTTTCGGCAAATATCAAAAATTCTGATATGGCGTTTTCACCGATATATTTTGAAGTCCCATAAAAACGACGCATTCAGGAAGGTTTTCGTTGATATAATTCATCGAAACAATCGAGATGTCATATAATACAGGCTGAATTTGAAAAAATTCAAACTACTGTATCTCAATTTTTTCAAATGGAACAGCATGCCCTCTGCTTTAACTTTTGTATCACACTCCCTATACTTAACGACTCTAGTTTTGGAAATAAGAAAGCATATTTTGGAGGACAAATACTTGGAGGAAATGGAAGAGGACCAAGGGGGAAACTTCTGGAATATCTGTCCCAATTGTTGAAGGGGGGCGGAAGCTACAATGAAATAGAAGGAGCTGATGGGGACAGAAAGTGATCGTTGCTGCGACTAACCGACATCGCCCTTAGAGTATGATACTGATGACGTAACAAAACAAAGTGAGGATGGTTACATTTAAAATACGGCTTCAAAAGTCATTTCCTGTAGCAAAAATTTTGTTGATCAGTCTAATTACTCTTAGTAAAGTACCGAAATAGGTACTACAATAGCAACACTAGCGTATCCGTAACAGCGGCGCGACGCGGCAAGACTTACATAACTCCTCGTGGTGTTGTCTGTCAGAGAGAGAGTCCGGCAGGCAGCAGGCCGGTGGCGGCAGACCGGAGTCGCGGCCTTTAGAGGTTATTACCTCTGCGAACTCGCGCGCCGACCCGTCTCTTCCATGTCTGCAGACACCAGTCACAGAGACCGGCCAAGCTGTGTGTACGTGTGTGTGTGTGCACCATGCACCATGTCTCAACAATACACACCATGCTCTCCACGGATATATCTACCTCACTTTCTCACTAGACATGCTTACATGTCTCTCTTCTGTACCATCATTACCAAGTGCAAGACACTCACTCTCGGTACTCTCCGTACACGGGTTTATCAGATGTTGCCAAGTTGGATGAACCAATTTTGTTTTGGAGAGGGTTGAAGATAACTAGGGAGGCCTTGACTGAGGACGAATTACCATAAGACTATATAATAAAACAAAGGTCTGGACGCAATCACTGCATTATGGTAGCGAAGTTTCATAGAAATGATATATGAATATATATATATATATATATATATATATATATATATATATATATATATATATATATATATATATATATATGGAAATTTTTAAATGCTCAAATATTGGCTTCCCTTTAGACTTTCTTTAAAAGCATCACATTAGAAGTCTGTTGCACTATTTTGTTTTATTTTTAACATCCTATTTTTGAAAAAATCCTTATATCATGTAAACAAAAGTCTGGACGCAGCAAGTGCGTAATGGTAGTGAATGTTCATTAAAATATTTTAATAGCAAATATGTGTTTTTTTAAAGAAAGCAGGCATCAAATTTGGTTACCAGTATAACCTATATAGTAGAAACAATGTGCCATATTTCATCAAAATAACTTTATTGTTTTAAAATGTACAAAAATTCCTGAAACTAAACTTAAAGTGTTCCTGAAAAAACTGGTTTCTTGGTCAACTTTATAGGTTAATAGCAAATTGAGCTATTCAAATTTAAAGCATTTAATTAAAATTCGTTACCATAACGCACTTGCTGAGTCCCGAATTTCTTTTCTTTCAAACATATATTATATTTCGATGGAAAATGCAAAAATGTAATAACATAGGCGTGTTCGATTGAAAAAAAGAAAATTTGTATCACCAACAACTTATGTGCCACCCTGTGATTGTAGAAATGTTTTTTAAGATGTACCTCAAGACACCGTATAATTAATGTATACAATTTTTTTTCATATCTTGTATAATGACGGATATATTGAGCTTTATTGATTTTTACGAGAATTCGACAAAATTTATATACCATTACACGATAAACTCTATAGCTAGCTAAGACTACTGCCAAAGCATCAGAGAAAGGGTCTATTTGAAATGAATTTTCTGGAAATATTTTAGTAAAATGAAGGACAGTGACAGTTGAAGCTAAGACTTCAGGCTTTGTCAAAAATTCTTCTTGAGGCAGTTTCTTTCCATAGCTCGTATTAGTTTCAGGTTCTTTGCCTAAATGTTGCCAATTTTGACGTTTTAAATCGCGACTTTGACGTTTTGAACGAAACCCAAATTTATTCATTTTAATGCCTATAACTTTTTTGTCTTTTAACCTACAGAGCTAAATTTTGGTGGGTAATTTACCTATAATAATATAAACCCGCGTAACAAAATTAATAATATATATTACTAATAGAGCACAATTCTTATGACAATTCACTATTATATGCTCATTTGAGACATTTTTTCAAAATTCCAAAGTCGGTATCTCATCATTTGTGAATTTTATAAAGATAATTCACTAAAATCGGGAATCCCATTCAGAAAGTCTAGTACTTTAGGCAGGAAAGCTTCGAATGTCAAAACTTTGAATAACTACAAATGTCGAATCAAAATATCTGTAATTTTCATGATTTGTTAATAACACAAACCTTGAATGAA
Source organism: Tillus elongatus (assembly GCA_964006375.1). Lineage (NCBI taxonomy): Eukaryota > Metazoa > Arthropoda > Insecta > Coleoptera > Cleridae > Tillus > Tillus elongatus. The sequence continues at coordinate 32,647,243 of OZ023264.1, forward strand.
TTACACAATCGAAGAGAGAGCTCAAATTGTAGAATTATACCATTCGGGTAACAGTTTGCAAAATGTAATGTTCAACGATTGGTGGCGAAGCTTTATACCAGGGGTATACTTTTGAATATCTGCAAGTGTGGTGAATAATTAAGTGGAAGTTAAGTTAGAGCAAATTCAAATGAAAAAGAACTGAATATTTTACTGCATACCGAAAAAAATATAAATCGGAATACTAAACAACTTGCTAACGAAACGAGCATTTTCATCAACTTTTAGACCATTGAAGAAGCATAATTATAAGTCAATCAAGTACAGCTGCCATCAAAAATTAAGGAATGGTGATAGAGAACGAAAAGTCCACTTTAATTATCAAGTAATGGAAACGGCAAGAGATGATAGAGATTTCTTAGACAACATTTGCTTGGCCAATAAGTGTATGTTTACCTTGAATAACAAGCCCAACGTTTACTACTCTAAGTATTGGAGCAGGATCGATGAACGAAGATTTATTGAAACCAGAACTCAATATCCCCAAAAAGTCTATGTTTGTTTCGGCAGGCATATTATTGGACCGTTTTACATTAATGGAAATTTTAATGGGGAAGGATGTTTAGGCGTATTGCAGAATAGAATAGGACCTTCATTAGACAATGTTATTAGGGAAAATCAAGCCATCTATCTGGTATCAGATTGGTGGATGTCCTGCACACAATACCCTTGCAGTACGAGAATATCTACGCAATAGTTTTCCAGGTCGTATTATTAGGCCGAACCATAATGTTTTATGACCTCCGAGATCTCCAGATCTCGAACCAAATGATTTTTTTCTTTGGGGTCACATTAGCCAAAAATTATAATAACATTCGTTTTGAAAACCTTCAGTAACTTAAAAACGAAATTTCCGCAGATGCGATAGCATCACACAGTATCAATAGAAAATTTGCATGTTTTTTTTTCTTATCACATTTGATAGACATCCCACAAATATGATTTCTAATTTTTTTTTTCATTTCACATACTACAAAAATTACGATCCAAAAAATATTTGAAAATGCGAATTTCATAATTGATTTCAAACACCACTATTTTGCCGGCATAATCTGTGACGTCACTGGACGGCAATGTCACAATGGCAATGAGCTTGCTTCCCTGTGTTTCCATCACCACGATGTTGAGAAACAAGTTACCGTACTTATCATACCATAAGGCAAATGTAAACACGTCATTTATTCACTGTCCAAGTACGTCACGACCAATAACAGAACGTGACACATGAAAATAATTTGAAGTTTTTTGATTTTATACATATATTTTTGGTTATTTTCAGGCATGAAATAATTTTCTATGTATGAACAACTACTAGGTAAATGTTAAATACATGTAATGGAAAATCCAGGCAAATTGTCTATTAAGCAATGTTAAATCTGAATAGTTTAGGATCTTGTTTGGCAGCTGATGGAGGGTTACTATTTGAACATTTTATTTAACTTTCATTTCACGCTTCTCTCTTTTTGTTTTGATTTATAAACAAACTTCGAGACTAAGTAGTTACTTGTTCTTGTTCATTGTTGTTTTTTAAAATATTTATGTGAAAGTAAAACAAAATATTTTTAAAAAAGTCCTATACAATTTTTCTCTAGAATAACCAGGAAAGCCAATATTTGAGCATTTTAAATTTGTATGCAAATTCCTGTGTCGCTCTTCTGGTTCCTAAAATATTATGAAAAAATTTCGGGGCGCAGCAAGTGCGTTATAGTAGTGAATTTTCATAAGAATTTTACACTATTAGTAAGATATATTATTAAAGCTAATTCTTTAAATTTAAATGGACCTTGAAGTTCGGTTCTAGAGTCCCAGTTGGCGATTATTTGAAAAAATTTATATTATATGGAGCTAAAAAATGAAAATTTGGTCCTAGACATAATATGTAAGTACTGCAAGTGTCTTTAAAAAAATTTTGTTACAAAAGTTTTTCAGAAAAAAAAAATGTACAAAAGGAATATACCTGTCAAATTATAAATATGGCAGGTATTTTTCCTTATTAATTGCTTGGATGGTTTGTTTCAGTCAACCCATTCAGTTTTTGCAAACAATAAACAACAAAAAAGGTTTTTTAAAACAAATTTGTAGTTATTCGTGAAACTCATTATGTTATTTTTCTTTAATTTAGTACCCACGGTGCGTTTACATAGGTGTTACTATGGCGCAAGATTGAATTTTCCAGCTTAATGGGACATTTATTGAGCTATCGGATTTGAAATATTTTTACGAAAATTTTCTACCATAACATTCTTGCTGCACCCAGACACCTTCCAACACTTATTTGCGGTTTCTGAAGCCATACTTTTTTAAGATGATAAAATATTACAGCTGACAAACAAGGCATCCTCGAAATCATTTTTGGAAAAATAATTTTAAAAATGAAATGAGATAACAATTTAAACATAAATTGAAAATCTTGGTTCGCTGCATCGTTGCGGCTGTTCTCCTTCCCGTTCTGCATACCTACAATCACCCACAATGCATAAACAAGAACACTGTAAATAACAAAAATTCCTTTGGAGCAACCCCTAATAAAGTTGCGGGACCTTCGGTGAATATAGAGGTTCTGCGTGCGGTAAACAGGATTTTAAGGAGGTATGGCTGCAAAATGGGATGAAAGCAGCTTAAATAGATCCAACTAGGCTGTTTCTTTCGCACTTTCCGCTCATATTTCCTTTTTATATTCTTCCCCGCCCAGCACCCTTATTCACTCTTGGTCCCGTAGCTTTCTTGTGGGCTATTTGCAAGAAATTATTCTTGTAGTTTGGGCATCTAGAAGGGGTTCGAAGCATGTTCCTGAAAAGATTTTTCCAAACACCCCTCATCTGCTAATCTGCAAATTTACCGAAAATGTAATTTTTATTTTCAAATGGAACACATCTATGAAATTATAGGTGGCAGGTTAGTATTTTTCCATATTAATCGCTTGAATGATCGGTTTTAATCAATTCAATCAAACCAGTTTCTGCAAACAAAATAACAAAAAAGTTTTTTAAAACAAATTTGTAATTATCTCTTAAGCTCATTGTGTTATTTAATGTTAGTATCAACGCTGCTTTTATAAAGGTTTTACTATGTATCAAAACTGAAGATTCTAATTTTATGGGAAATTGGGTTATCACCATTTGAAATATTTTTATGAAAATTCGCTACCACAACGCACTCGAACTCTTTTAAACATTTACCTACTATTGCTATATCCATACTTTTTGAAAATGTAATAAATATAAATACAAATTTTTAAATTAAAATTTTAATAATTTAACCTAAACATCTGTTTCAATAACTCAATTTGCTATTAACCTAAGGTTCGTTGGCTAGAAAACCAGTTTTCTCGGAAATATTTTAAGTTTGTTTCCGGAAAATTTTTGTACATTTTCAGACAATAAGTTATTTTGATCAAATATGGTAGATTGTTTCTACTATATAGGTTATATCAGTAACCAAATTGATGCCTGCTTGCATTAAAGACATGTTTGCTATTACAAACATTTTTATGAAAATTCACTTCTATTACGCACTTGCTGCGTCCAGACTTTTTTGTTAAGTTATAACACCGGACATAATATAAGTAAATGAGTTTAGCAAAAATCACAAAAAATGTTATATTTCTAATTTTCAGAATCAATTACGAAATATGCTATAGCCTCGGTGGTTCAGTGGTAAGAACGTGTGCCTCTGAACGGAAGGGTACTGGGTGCGATCCCAGAGTACTTCTTTCACATTTTCAGTACATAGAGTACAATTAACATCAACCGAGGCTGTGGCATTGTATTTGAGCAAGTTGAATCTCTGCACGTTCCGCCCTTCGGAGGGGGAGTAAAGCCGTCGGTCCTGTGTCCATGTGATGTTGGGCACGTTAAAGATCCGGTATCTTCTCGTCAGTGATTTTTTTTAAATTCACTAAAACCATTCTACAGACTATGCCATTGTGATCGCATCGCAATGTTAACCCATTCACCACAACCACTTTGACCTGCAAACACAACCCCTTGCATTTAGATTAAACTTATTATGTGCAAATTATTACGTAAGTCAAAGTTTGTTAAATTTACGAAAACAATTTTATTATGAACGAGGTATTATCCGGCAACCCTGGCATAGTCTTATCATAAGTTAAGAACGGAGACTCCAGCACAGCACCAGCTGCCGACACTCAATACACCTCAACCACTCTTCTTTTGCCTTCTTCTTTCTTCCTTTTGCTGTTGTTGACTCCTATCATCCGTAAAAATATATACACCGTTCACCGTCGTCTCCAGAGTACTTTGCTGTGTAGTCATTGGCTTCATGATTGCCTTACACATTCACCGACTGTCTCATTGCACTTGGGTACCAGAGTACCAGTATCACTGCACCGTAACACACCACTGGAGCTGAGATATTTAGAAACTCGTCGAAATGAGTATACTGATATGTTAGCAGAGATCTTTGTTGTAAAACTTGAAAGCGTCTTTGTTATAAAAGCAATTTCAGTTACGACTAAAACTAAATGAGGATTGGAGCTTGTAATTAACACTGATAAGTACACTTTGGAGAGCTCAATTCACCAAAAACATTTCTAAAAATCTGACGATTGTTTCGAAAACAAAGTTGGCATTATCAGATGGATGAATAATCGAAGCGAGTAGTCCAGGGGTAAGAACATGTTCCTCTGGACCGAAGGGTCTCGGGTTCAATTCCCAGTAGGAACGTCAAAATATTTTTTAGTACATACTGAAATTTTTTTAGAGCAACCTAGGCCGACTTTGTGTTTGAGCAAGTTGAATGTCTGCACATTCCGCCCTGCGAAGGGGGCATTGGTCCACCCGTCCCGTGTACTATGCGATGTTGGGCACGTTAAATATCCCTACATTCCTTACAGAAAAGAAGAAATTCGGCAAAATTTCCAGGATAGTGGGGTGAAACTGCTTTCGGGCGTCGCCGATTGGCCATAGTTTCAGAAATAAACCGACGATCAAGAACCAAAAAAAAAACACTAGAAATAGTGTTAACGAAGGTAGACAACTTTCACTGTTGCCGGAAAGACGCTATATCTCGTTAGTCGAAAAAAGTTCGGGACGCAGCAAGTGCGTTATGGTAGTGAATTTTCATTAAAATGTTTTTAATAGCAAATATGTGTTTTTTTTCAGAAAACAGGCATCAAATTTGGTTACCAGTATAACATACATAGTAAGAACAATGTGCCATGTTTCATCAAAATAACTTTATTGTTTGAAAACGTACAAAAATTTCCGAAAGTGAACTTAAAGTGTAACCGAAAAAAAGCCGTTTCTTGGTCAACCTTATAGGTTAATAGCAAATTGAGCTTTTCAAATATGAAGCATTTAATCAAAATTCGTTACCATAACGCACTTGCTGCGTCCAGAATTTCTTAACTTACAAACATGCATTATATTTCGATGGAAAATGCAAAAACATAAGGCGTTTTCGACTAAACAAAAATTATTTGTATCGCCAACGACTTATGGGCAACCTGTGATTGCAGAAATAATTTTTTAAGATGTAGATCAACACACCCTATAATTAATGTATACAATATTTTTTCATATCTTGTATAATAACGGATATATTGAGCTTTATTGATTTTAAACGAAAATTCGACAAACATTATATACCATTAAACGATAAACCCTATAGCTAAGGCTACTGCCAAGCATCAGAGAAAGGGTCTATTTGAAATGAATTTTCTGGAAATATTTTAGTAAAATGAAGGACAATGACGGTTGAAACTAAGACTTCAGGGTTTGTAAAACATTCTTCTTGAGACATCTTCTTTCTATAGCCCGTATTAGATTCAAGTTCTTTGACTAAATGTTGCGAATTTTGTCGTTTTAAATTGTCACTTTGACGTTTTGAGGAAAACCCCAATTTAAATTTCTTTAAATGCCCATAACTTTTTTGGCTTTTGATCTACAGAGCTAGATTTTGGTAGATAGCTCACCTATAACTATATAAACGAGCGTACTAAATTTGGTTGCCCTTACTTTGTTAATTCCGGAGACATACTTTTTTTTGAAAGAAAATATATAATTTTCCGGAAAAACCTTAGCCGATTTTTCTGACTAACTAACTTGTCCAAGCCATTTGCAAAAGGAAGGTATTCACCACATTTAATCAAAATCGGCCCATTACTTTTTGAGTTATCGGTGTGATACTTATATATATATATATATATATATATATATATATATATATATATATATATATATATATATATATATATATATATATATATATATATATACATATAAACATATAAAAATTGAAACTGACCCTGGATATGTGTTTTGGGGGGCCTAATTAGCGCTCATTTGAAGAAATTTTTCAAAATTCAAAAGTCGGGATCTCCTCATTAGTGATTTTTTTTAAAGAAAATTCACTAAAACTCTATTTCTGATTAAGCTATAATCTTCTATCTTAGAACATAATAAAGACTTTATAAAGACAATAGGTGTCCAAATTTCATCAGAATAACTTTTCTGTTTTCAAAATACATTTTTTTAGGTCTAGACATCGCTAGTGAAAATTTAAACAAAAGTTTACCAAGGAAACCAAAGTGATCTAAAAATAATTACTTAATCTTTAACATGCCCAACATTGCATGGTACGTTGTACCGATGGCTTTCTGTCGACCCGAAAGGCGGAAGATGCAGACATTCAACTTGCTCAAACACGATGCCACAACCTCCATTGATTTAAACTACAGGATGTATTGAAAATGTGAAATGATTCCTTTCTGGGACTCGTAGGAAGATAATCATATTAAATACAATTCTAAAATAACTCGAACAACTAAGAACGCTAAAAACACTAAAAACGTAAAGTCGCGCCGAGTTTAATGATACGAATATATGTAAGTTTTCAACTACAACCGCTAGAGGGCTACTGTTTACAAGCTTTTATTTAACTTCATCTGTTAGTTTGTTTCTTCGTTTATTCGTTACAACACAGGAAAGCAGGAAGCATGTCTCCAAACCAAATCGTCAATAAAGACTTTCAGAGGTATGGCAGTAAGCTTGACTAGGATAGCAACAATCAGTTGCTTTCAATCATTGGTGGACAAAAACGCAAGTAGTTCTAATAATGTCTGGATCACTGCTAAAAATGCAAACAACGATAGAAAATTCATATAAAGTGAGGGGGAGTTCGTTGCAAAAACTGTTTCGGAACAACATCTGATAAATAAAGCTGTGAAATATTTTCTGAATAGCATAGTAGGATGGGAAAAATAAAATTCTACACTTATCTAAGGGTGCATATGTTCCAGTAATCACAAATATATATATATATATATATATATATATATATATATATATATATATATATATATATATATACGATATATATAAACACAGATCTCCTCATTAGTGCATTTTTCGTTTAATGAAAAATTCGCTAACCCCCCCCAATAATAAAGTATGTGGTGTATATTGCTTGAGTAATTGTTTGATCTCTTGCCTGGATAAATCAAGTTAATATGATTTTCTTGTTACAAAAATAAATATAGGACAAGTTTTTACTCTAAGTGAAAAATGTTCGATATCAATATATGAAATACTATAAATGTAAATGTCTTCATTAAAACAGTAGAGAACCTTAGAGATCACGTCAAAGAAATAAACAACAAACGACTAGCATTACTTTCATCTTCTCTTCTTGCAAGTACAAGAGATTTATCTGGAAAGGAAATAATAGAGTAAGAATTTTTTCTAGTTATGCCGACGTGACGCAGGATTACAGGCAATAAAAAGCTCAGTGATGAACGGCCTCTGAACGCAGACAGTGGACACACTCAAGCACACACACAGTAAATACTGACTGCTTATTCCTAAGAAACGCAAGAAGTCTTTACTTAGCAGTGTTGTTTAATTAAAATCGGAAACGGAAACATGCTATTAATCCATCTGAACGTGGAATAAATCTTAACAGGTGGTCGTAAAATAGACCATCATGTTTTTTGCATGAGTAATTCCAATCAGAATGTAGCTGCTTCAGTGCCTACGATTTTAGATAAGTTAGAGAAGATTTTGATTACAAATCAATAAGCAATTTTATTTGGCCTATTTTAAAAGTTTTCTATACTGCTGTTATATAACAAATCTGTGAGTAATAGCTTTTGGCTTTAGCCTAATTGCCCATTTGCCACAAATAGAGTACGCGCTCGAAGTATGAAATAAATTAAGCGAAAACGAAATACAGTTTTTGGGGAAAAATCCATGAATACGTCGATTTTATTTGATAATAATAAACGTCTTTACATGAAAGTCGATTTTCTACCATCATTTCTTTTAGAGTAATAACGCCATGAAATTTTTTTAATGGCAACGCCGTCTTTTTTCTTAATTTTGAGACATATTTTCATTACCGAATCCACAGTTAAAAATTTTGCCATCTGACATACGAAATTTTTCGAGTAAATTACAGTTGAATATAATAAACTGTAAAACAAACACTCTTCCTGATCAGAAACATTATCATACTTACTGTCAAACTTTTAGTATGAAAATGTGAAAATTTCAAATACAACTGGTTTAAATATTCCAAAAAAAGTCTGGGCAAGTGCGTTATGGCAGTGAATTTTCATAGAAATGATCTGGCACCAAACATTTTTTCATTATATTGTTATACCTTTTTTCTTTCAACCTAGAAATCCTGATTTTCGCACATATTTTACCTTTCATAACATTAACCCACTGACGAAATTTGGTTACCATGGCTTTTTCTATTTTCGGAGATAAAATTTTTTTCCGAGAGAAAACCCAAAATGTTCCCGGAAAACCTGGTTCGATTTTCTTGGCCAACGAACTTATCAAAGCAATGAATAAAAGCAGGTCGCCTGCCAAATTTTATCAATATCGGTCTATGACTTTTTGAGTTATCGGTGTGATACATACATACATATACATATATATATATATATATATATATATATATATATATATATATATATATATATATATATATATATATATATATATATATATATATATATATATATATATATATATCATAAATATAAGCATATAAAAATTGAAACTGACCCCGGGTATGGGTTCTAGGAGTTCTAGTTCGCGCTTATTTGAAGAATTTTTTTCTACGAAAATTCACTAATATTAAATTGTCAAAATTAACAGCCGTCGATGAAGCGAAATTCTGAATAGATAGAAGTTTTTATACATATTCTAAATTGTGTTATTACAAGCACACGCCCAGGCTTCTTTGTGTAATACGTTGTATAATTAATTGGTCATAATAAATGTATTATTATTATTATTTATGTTTTTCCTCGCTCAAGTGGTGTTTATATGCCTTAATACGGGTACAAACCAAGTACAGGGTGAGTATTATAAATGATAACCCTCTTTTATTTTCGTTATTTGTGGGCAAATTGACTCGCTCAAAAACTCATTTTGAACAATTTTTAACGTAGTTTCTGAATCTGCTATTGCTTTTCAAGAATTTTGAAAAATGTACGAGCTAGAACAAAAAATATAGCTTTTTTAAATGGAATAGCCTGTATCTTTTATATATTATAATTTTTTGATTTTTTCTAATTACAAAAATATATAGTTACAACACATTTGGATAAGCAGTTTTTAAGTTATGATGAAAAATGTAAAACGACAAATCTGTTTACGTATTACTCAATAATATATGAAGTAGCCTTTGGAAACAAAATTTTGATTTTGTATACAAACGTCAAACTATTAGTTTATCCTAAAAATATGATTTGTCAATAATTAGTTAATTATTATACAAAACTAGCTAACATATCTATTCAATGATTTTCACAACAAAATATATAACGAAACCAGATACAAGGAAACAAATAAAATAAAAGTATCAAACCTACAAAAATTAGAAAATGATATAAAGATTCACATTGCATCTTCTACATAACTTCCGTTGTTTTCTCAGCATTTGAAACATCGCCGTAAAAAATTTGATCGCACACCTTCAAATACCGCTGCATTTTCGTTAAAAGAATTTATTCATCGTCGTATAAGCTGTTTTAATTGCACAGTGTCCCCTGACAGATCTTCACTATAAATATTGTTCTTGAGATCACCCCGAAGGAAAAAATCTAGCGGATTTAAATCGGGGCTTATAGCCGGCCAATGGATGGGACAATTTTTTCCTATCCAGAGGTCATATTTTTGCTTTAAGTAGTTCGTCAGAGGTCCAGCGTTATGTGGGGAAGCTCCGTCTTGCTGTTAGATTGCTCTTAAATTTAGAATAACTGGCAAGTCATCAAAATATTCCCCAACTTGCTCTTGTAGCAAATGGAGATAAACTACACCTGTTAGATTTGTATGTAAAAAATGGACCAATTATTTTTTTTGGTGTATCAAATATAGCCCTCTTTTTGGTCGTAAATGCCCTTAAAAGTATACCAATTTTAGCACGCTAACGTGTAACGACTGTTACTTCTTCTTTCAATGATATATATATATATATATATATATATATATATATATATATATATATATATATATATATATATATATATATATATAAAGTCTGAAACTGACCTCGGATTTAGGTTCCATGGGTCCTAGTCAGCGCTCATTTAAAGAATTTTTTCATAATTCAAAAATTCCGATCTCCTCATTAGTGAATTTTTTAAGAAAATTCACTAAAGATCATATTAACTGTTTCCGCTGAAAACCAATAACACTGTAACGTGTGTTTGAGAACTTACTGAGTTACTGGCTAAACGATACATATGTGCTGATATTCTCAACTATGTACCTATCTTATTAAAATAATTACCTTGTATCACAAAGTCGACTATAACTTTAATTAGTAATCTTTTGCTACCATAAAATAGAATAGTTAATTGACACTAATGAAGCAACATAAAACATTACCTTATATTAATTGGCATTTTAATTAAATTACCCCAGACAAATTAGTTCTAAGATCATTAGCTTGATCGAAAGCTAACTTGCAAAAAGTCTCCACAAACATGCAAGTTTCCTGAATTGTTAGCTGGATTTTAAAAAGAAACATTTTTATGAAGGGGTCTTTATTATTTTACTGTTTTCGTAAATTTAAATGGTTTCTAATTATCTACCTACTACAAAATGAAACTTAACGTCTTTACCTTATTAAAACCCTGTTTGTAATTATTCTGAAACACACTTTATAACTGGAAAATAAATAGTGACTAAAAATTATTTTATTACCACTCTATATATACAGTAGCACGGTTACCTGTAAAGTTCGGACTATTAGGTCACGGGTTCGAGTCCTGTATTCAGACTTTCGGGACACACATTTCGTTGCGAAACGTAGGTCTCCGAAATACATTGCTTTTCTTTACTTGTAAAAAGCATTTTGTCGACAAAATACGACGAATTCAGGAACTTAATGTGCCAAACAGAGTAATTAGATCGACCTGTCAAAATTTTACCACTTGCAATATAGAAGTTTCCAGGCATTCTTCGTTAACGATTTTTTTAGTTTTCCTGACAATTCAAGAACTAGATATATCGTATTATGCATAGTTGTAAAAAAGCTTTCCTAGAAATTCCAAAAATCCAATATGGCGCTTATACGAAAAAGAGTTGTTTGTTGTAACTATTACATCAAGGATAACATGGAAAACACTATTACAGACTCATCGTAAACAAGTGCATATATATATATATATATATATATATATATATATATATATATATATATATATATATATATATATATATATATATATATATATATATATATATATCCAACCGATAACTCAAAAAATACTTCACCAATAGAAACCAAATTTGGCATGTCCCTTCATTTTGTTAATAGCTTAGATGAGTTCGTTATACAGTTTTGACAATCAAATACTTTTATAAAAAAATGCAAAAAAACTGCTTGAAATGGCAATATCTTTTTAATTACTAGAAACATTAGACTAAAACTTTATAAGTGCGTATACATTGTACAAAGTGGTCCTACCTACCAAATTTAAACACGTTTTGACGTTTAGTAACAAATTTAAACTCAATTGGTTCAGTAGATCTTGAATTACACCTGAATAAGGAATACATAATCGAGGATATAACCTGAAATTACCTCTAAATGGATGCCTATAAGGTTGGGCAAGGTCAAACAGATAAATCAGGATTGCGCTGCCGTTGCAAACAAAATCTCCAAATTACGTTTTAAACGGAGAGGTTACGAAAATATGTGACAATAAACAATCGGCGGGGTTTCCATTTACAACAAACCTAATCTGAATCTGTAGATATCAGAAAACTGTAGATAATTAAAATTTTTAATGAAATTGATTTAATTTGTTTAAAAGAAATCTAGAACTACGTTTCATTATGTATAAATATTAAGCTTTCTATTTCCGCGGCGTTTAAAAGCCATCTCCATCTCTCCAGTTTAATCTGAAAACACCACTATTTGTCATTTGTTAACTGACAGGAGTCATGAGGGTAACGTGTACGTTCTGCGCATAACCTCGACTACTCCGCTAATACCTTAGAATGTCAGAATATAAAACAACTACCTATATTCTAAGGTTAATACAAATCGTAGGTAAATAATTTTCATTTTAACATAACTTTAAGCAATGCCTTTGGCCGTCCACTGTGACTGTAGTATATTATAATTCTAACATCCAATCAAACAAATAAGAAAGTGGTTAGTACATCAGATTTAGGTTCTTAATCAATGTAGGTATTGTATTACTAAAGTGACACAAAATTATTTCACGAAGCAATATGCCCCCCGCAAACTAATATAAGTATAATACCTAGGGTAGCTAGGTACTTATGGTTTTCTTTACTCTTAGTTTTTACTCTTCATGGAGCATTTGAAGTAAAGGAAACAACATAATATCATAAAGTAGTTTAAATTACATATATAATCAGATGTACAGTGTAAATTATTAAAATAATAAATTCAAAATGTTGTGTTGTTTATATTTATTTAATTTTCAAAAAGCATGGATAGTAATAGTAAATAAGTGTTGAAAAGAGTTTAGGTGCAGCAAGTGCGTTATGGTAGCGAAATATTTCAAATAGTGATAACTCAATTTCCCATTAAACTAGAATCTTCAGATTTGATACATACAAGCGATTAATATGGAAAAATACCTGCCACGTTTATATTTTGGCAGGTACATTCCTTTTGGCAATAATTTATTTTCGGTAAATTTGCGGTTTAGCACACGGGGGACTTTTAGCAAAAAAAATTCTGAAACATGCTTAGAACCCTTTCTGAATGCACATACCACAACAAAAATGTCTTGCAAACGGCCCCTAATAAAGTTACAGGACCAGGAGTGAATAGGGGTGCTGGGTGGAGAAAAATATAAAAATGAAATGTGAGCGGAAAATTCGAAAAAAAGAGCTGAGTTGGACCTATATAAGCTACCTTTTACCCATTTTGCAGCTATACTTCCTTAAAATCCTATTTACTTTGCCCAGAACCCTTATTCATCGCAGGTCAGGCAACTTTCTTGGGGGTTGTTCCGAAGGAATCTTTCTTGTTTATATTGTTTTTGTTTATGCATTGAGGGCGATTGTACGCATGTAGGAGGGGGAGGAGAACCCCCGTGACGAGGCCGAGAACCATGATTTTTTAATTTAGGTTTAAATTATTACCTCATTTCATTTGTTTAAAATATTTCTCTAAAAATGAATTTGAGGTTGCGTTGTTTGTCAGTCTCACATAGAGAGCTACAATATTTTATCATTTAAAAAGTATGGATACGACAACAGTAAATAAGCGATAAAGAGGGTCTGGGTGCAGCAAGTACGTTGTGGTAGAGAATTTTCGTAAAAAGATTTCAAATCCGATAACTCAATTTCCCCATTAAGCTATAGGCTTTAATCTCGAGCCATAGTAAAACCTATGTAAAACACCTGTTTGGCTGTTTTGTTTGTACCTGCCATATTGATAATTTGGCAGGTACATTCCGTTTGTAAATTTTTTTTTTTCTGGAAAACTTTTGTAACTAATGAAATTTGTAACACAATTTTTAAAGCGACTTGCAGTACTTACATATCTGTACCAAATTTTAATTTTCTAGCTCCATAAAAAATAGAAATTGCTTCAATTAATCGCTTGGGAATCACTGGGATATCTAAAACCAATCTCCAAGATCCATTTAAATTTAAAGAATTAATTTTAATAATATACCTTATCAATGGTGTACAATTCTTATGAAAAGTCACTACAATAATGCTTTTGCTGCGTCCCGAACTTTTTTTCATTTACCGATACCGAACTAAAGAGTATTTTTCGGGATATTCAACCGTTCCTAGACTTTCTGTACACGCGGTATATATATATATATATATATATATATATATATATATATATATATATATATATATATATATATATATATATATATATATATATTATACACAGTGTGGCGCATTTCTGCGGTAATGCTCAATATTAATGTCATTATTCACAAAAATTGACAAGCACAAATCCAAATTTGTTGTAAAATATTATGTTTGTACTTTTTGGCTAACAAAATTATAAATGGAGAAGTTTAATATATGTAAAATAGAGAGTGAATAATGTGGATATGGCATAAGTATCGGTGAAAAGGATAACTGTGTCTTTCTAATTAATTTCCTTAAGAAAATTTTAAGGTGGCAGTTTCAAATACTTTTGGCGTTATTACCTATTGGACATTTATATTGAAATTTTATTAATCACATGCACAAGCAAAGGTTCTATGTATAATACATTGTACGATTCATTTGCCAAATAAAAATTACTATTACTATTATTATTACTATTACAGGACAAAAAAAAAAAACGGTAATTACTGAAATTATAGAGAACCACAGGCTGGATGTTCTAAAATTATTTGTGAGTATATTGCCCCATATTTGCAAGACAAAGCAAACATATTTTTTTTAAATAGAACAGCTTGTATATTACTTAATTTTTGGGACCTCTTTTTTTAATTTTGAGTGTAGTTTATAGAAGTATATTTTAGCTACTAAGCTTTGTTTTAAAAATATTTTGAATTTCATTTAAAATAAAAAAAATTCACCTACAGCTTGTAAATGTCTTTATTTTACCGATTATCAAACTTAGAGATTCCAATTTAGCATGTTGTTCGTCCATAGATGATATCACATTGTTATAATATAAACGATGTGTTTACTTTTACACGGTGTTCGTAAGTAGCGATTAAAATTGGGTACATTCTATGTCCGAAAACTCATTTTTTCAAATGGAAAAGCCTATATTTTATGTTGTGAGAAGCAAGGTCTCATCTTTAGCTTCATCTTTTGTTAGGTACACAATATGCTAAAAACTGCTAGTTTTTATATTATTTACATTTATATTCACATACCATAATTTATAAGAGCAATAAGAGGTAAAGAGTAGGCAATTGGAAATAAGAAAAAAATTATGAAGTAACAAATATTAATAAACAATTAATTTTCATAGAGACTTTCGTTTCTGAATTTAAAAAAAAAACTCGCAACGCAGCAAGTGCGTTATGGTAGTGAATTTTTATTAAATGCTTCAAATTTGAATAACCCAATTTTCTATGAACTTAGAGAGTTCAATTTTGGTGTGTAGTAAGATCTTTCCTAACGCAAGATATCCGCCACATTTCATTAAAATAGATTTATAATTTTCGGAGAAAAATTTTTTTTTTAAAGAAAATTGAATATTTGAATAACTCAATTTTCTATAATCTTAGAAAGTTGAATTTTAGTACTTAGTAAGATCTCTTACAAGGCAACATATACAGTAAATTTCATTAAGACAGCTTTGTTACTTTCGGAGAAAAAATTTTTTTTTCGAAAGAAAACTCAAAATTTCTCCGGAAAATCCCTTCCAATTTTTCAGGCTAACGAACTCATCCAAGCCATTGATAAAAGAAAGGCACTTGCCAAGTTTCATCAAAATCGGTTAATTATTTTTTGTATTATCAGACGGATATATATATATATATATATATATATATATATATATATATATATATATATATATATATATATATATATATATATATATATATATATATATGTAAACATATCAAAATTGAAACTGACCCCGGATATGGGTTCTAGGGGTCCTAGTTCGCTCTCATTTGAAAAAATGTTTGCAAAGTCTCACCATCGATACCTCTCTATTAGTGAATTTTTTAAAATAAAAATTCACTAAAAAAAGATCGAGACGCAGCAAGTGCCTTATGGCAGTGAATTTTTATTAAATGTTTCAAATTTGAATAACTAAATTTTCTATAAACTTGGAAAGTTGAATTTTGTTGCATAGTAAGGTCTTTCCTAAGGCAACGTATTCACCAAATTTCATTGAAATAACATTGTAATTTTCGGAGAAAAATTTTTTTTCAAAATAAAATTTAAAATTTGAATAAGTCAATTTTTTATGAACTTAAAAAGTTGAATTTTGGTTCGTAGGAAGCTTTTTTGCAAGGCAACATATCTGTCAAATTTCATTAAAATAACTTTGTAATTTTCGGACAAAAAATTTGTTTTCGAAAGAAAACTCAAAATTTTCCCGGAAAACCTTGTCGGATTTTCCTGACTAACGAACCCATTCAAGCCATTAATAAAAGAAAGGTACTTGCCGATTTTTATCGAAATCGGTTAATAATTTTTTGAGTTATCGGTTGGATACATATATATATATATATATATATATATATATATATATATATATATATATATATATATATATATATATATATATATATATATATATATAACATATAAAAATGGAAACTGACCCCGGATATGGGTTCTAGGGGTCCTAGTTCCAGCTCATTTGAAAAAATTTTTGCAAAGTCTCACCATCGATACCTCTCTATTAGTGAATTTTTTAAATAAAAATTCACTAATAATGCATCAATTTATAAACATTACAAATATTTCTGATAGGAATTTCACAGTGTAGAATTTAACAATCGAATATAAAATAATTCAAAAGAAGTCCACAAAAAATTTTGTGCGTTAAACAATTAAATATAAAAACAATAGAAACATCAATAAGTAAAGGATATAGCGCGAAAATGGAGGTAAAGCTAAAGGTGAGCAGTAAAATATCAACAGATGTTGCATTGTTACTTTAGATATCGCAGACCAACACATTAATTCTATTTCCACAACAATTTGTTAAAATTGAACCAATCGAGCTATAGTCTAAATTTTGTATGCCATCACGAGTTATGTAACTCTTCTAACGACGCTACATAACCTTGAATTATTTGACAAACGCTGTAAAAACTAACCGTATAAATCTTGAATCAAAAAACTTTTCCACATTTCTTACTTGAAATTGGAAGTAATTATTATAATTTGTCTTCGTCAATGAATCACGTGAAAGACAGGAATCAGAAGAGCTGCACAGAAAAAAAGTTAGCGGACTCTCGAAATGCCCGGTTAGATGTTGAAGGCAGACATGATTTTTTTGGATCATTTTAAACTATTAATCATTCTAATTACACGGTTGGAGTGGGCGAAGAATTTCAACTGCATATTAGAGCATAAACTGCCTTACAGTTATGTTGAGTAACAGTACGATGTATTATAGTGCACTTATAATGCAATAGGTGAGACCTGAACCCACGGGGAAAAGCTGTAGACAGATCTAGAATGTGCTTAAGATAATATTTGCTTATATATTTCAGTAAGGAACCTTATAACACATGATCCAAAAATATGTTGAGTGAGTCTTGAAAGTTAAATAAATATTTAAATTGCGTTTTAAGCTGATTCCCGTTGCCATTTTATTCTACAAAATAGGAATATTGAGGCTAATGACCAAAGCAGTAGATGCCGCTATTATACCAAATAATTATGTTGCAACATGAACGTTATGGTAGCGAATTTTCTTAAACAATTTTCTAGTTTTTGAAAACTGAGTATTAAAACTAAGTAAGATGTAAGACACGCTTTTACACGTGTCGCCATCTCCTTGCGAAACCAAGTAGTATGTTGTCAGAGCAGCTCCAAACAACACAGAATGTTAAAAAATAGAGACTGTATATAACCAATTAACAATTTCGTAAATTGTCATCCCTGGCCCATTTCTTTCCCAATATAGGGACAAAGTATGTAAGGCTAGATGTATTCACACCACAATTAGAACCGTAGACCGGTTTCACTCTAATCGGAGCTCGTCAGTACGACATACTAATTGCAGTGAAAATAAACCTATAAAGCAATATGACTATGGTAGCCAGCGTCTCAAAACTAAGTGAGATGTAAGACACGCTTTTATAGGTGTTGCCATCTCGTTGCGAAACCAAGTAGTATGTTATCACGGCAGCTTCAAATAACACTGTGACCTGCTATGTCCGAAGGGTGGAATGGTAGGTCGGAAAAATGCCAATACAATAGTCTCGAGCGCCACCACTTTCTAAAAATAAGTATATAGAGGGTTTAGGGAGAAAGTGGAAGCCCTAAAGAAATAACGCCGGAATTGCGGAGACGAACCACCCTGTGGATGCGTGTCTTACATCTCACTTAGTTTTGAGAGGCTGGCTACCATAGCCATATTACTTTATAAGTGTATTTTCGCAGCAATTAGTATGCCGTACTGACGAGCTCTAATTAGAGCGAAACCGGTCTACGCTTCTAATTGTGGTGGGAATGCATCTAACCTTACATACTTTGTCCCTACATTGGGGAAGAAATTGGCCAGGGCTTACAATTTACTAAATTGCTAAATTGTTGGTTGCGTACAGTCTCTATTTTTAACATTCTGTTCTATTTGAAGCTGCCAATACTTGGTTCCGCCGCGAGATGGCGACACGTGTAAAAGCGTCCCTTACATCTCACTTAGTTTTGTGAGGTTGGCTACCATAGCAGTATTACGTTATAGGTCCGGAATTACTTTTCCTCATTTGCATAGGCGTATGTCTGTTTCTCTCATCCTGACCCCTCTGATATCTCACAAAACGTCACCGAAATCATCCAAGCTGGCATGGAATTATTTATTCACAGAAAACCTCTTCATCCACTGAACAGCCCTGGTTCTCTATATCATGTGACAAGGCCAGACTTGAAAAGGTCAAAGCTCACAAAACGCTTCTGCGCATTCCCAGTCGAGGAAACCGTCAAGCATTTAACGACGCAGGAAACCGCTATGCCCGCATTCTTTCTGAGGCAAAACACTCATTTAATAACCACATAAAGAACAAAGTCCTCTCAAGCTCCAACGGCAGCAAACCCTTATGGACTCTTGCTAAATCTGTGTGGAATAATTCCTGCAAGAGCACGTTCCCACCTCTTGTTTCAGGGGATGAAATTGTTTCTACCGTCCTAGACAAGGCTGAAGTTTTTTCCTCGTTGTTCGCCGGCAATTCTACTCTCAACCCACCTCAAAATGTTTAACCACCAACAGTCCCCAATGTCACGCATAAAATGACGGATATCATTTTTAAAACTAAAAAGGTGCGAAAGATGCTCTCTTCTCTTAATACCAGCAAATATTCTGGCCTTGACGAGATCCCAGCAATTATTCTCAGAAAATGCGCACCAGAACTTGATCCTATCCTAACTCGTCTGTTTCAGACATCTTACAATAGAGGCATATTTCCTAGTAAGTGGAAAACTGATCGAGTACAACAAGTCCCCAAGAAAGGATCCGAAGCGCTTCCTAGCAACTACGGGCCTATTTATCTTCTTTCAGTCGTCTCCAAAGTGATGGAAAAGTATATAAACACCGAATTACTAAAATTTCTTGAAAAACATAGTCTGATCCACGACAGGCAGTATGGATTCCGTCAGCGCAGATCAATTGCCGACCTCCTTTCCTTTGTCACCCATTCTTGGAACAAGTCTGTGGAACTACACAGTGAATCCCAGATTGTCGCTGTAGACATATCCAAAGCATTCGACCAGGTCTAGTACGTAGCGCTGCTTAATAAACTTCCGGCCTATCGCCTACCATAAAAACTCTGTACCTGGACATAAAATTTAGTCTCCAACCGAAGCATTTATGTTGTCGTGGAGGGCCATTCCTCTAAACTGTATCCAATTAATGCAGAAGTCCCTCAGGGTTCAGCTTTAGCCCCTACTTTGTTTCTTCTCTAGCACGTCCAACCCAGTTTACAGTGACGCGGATAACAGCACCCTCCACTCAAATATACAATATTCTTAGCCTGTCTCTTTAGCTCAATTAGATGAGGATCGTAGACTCATGGAGGGTTCTGTCTCTGTGGATCTCCAAAAAATATTAGATTGGGGAAGTAGAAATCTTATACAATTCAACTCCACCAAATCTCAGTCTTGCTTTCTATCTCATAAAGAGATGTCTATGTTCTATGTAATTCCCAAATGTGGTCCAAATCAGTGAAGTATTTTTTGAGTTATCGATTGGGTACATATATATATATATATATATATATATATATATATATATATATATATATATATATATATATATATATAAACATTTTATCTGACCATGGAAAGGGGTTCCAGAGGCCCTAATTCGCGGTCAATTGAAGACATTTCAACCCCCTGTATTCTGAAACAGTTGAGATTTCGATATAAGTTTATTAAAAAAACTCAAATTATTTTCACATTTTCTATTGATTCTCAAATTATCGAAGATAAAATCTGGACGACCCCGTATAACTTTTCTAGATAGACTCTCCAGTGTTTGGTAATATATTCCTCTTCTAGTATTACATTTCCGCACCCTTGACATAAGTTAGCAATATGACGAAAAATTAGCTATGCCATTATAAAAGAGACTGAAGCTTATTTGAATTTGCTCGAAACCTTATCTGTGAATGCACATAATGAATGCAACATGATTCCACAAATTGAGGTATATTTTGCCCACAATGTAGTCAGTGAGAACAAGTTTCATTGCTTTGTGTAGCAATTACTTTCAGCCTATTTTTTCAGACGTTGAATTAATTACACAGTAGGTGGTTTAGCTTGGGCAAACCCCCAGGGCAAGTCTCGTCTAGATCAGTGGTTGTAGCTTAGAGCAACCACCAGGCTAGCACACAATCACCAAACACCTGTGGCTTTGCTCTCTGCTCTCTCGTTCTATATTTCCTACCGGTGTGCCTTTAAACATTATTGGTATATATTACAGCACTCGCAGATATATGCATGCGTTATTGTCGTTTCCTTTGAAAAATAATAATCGAAAACACACACACACACATGTTATATATATATATATATATATATATATATATATATATATATATATATATATATATATATATATATAGAGAGAGAGAGAGAGAGAGAGAGAGAGGGTGGCGCATTGAAAACGAAACAGACAGATTTGCGTCCAGAGAATTTTTTTTAAAGAAACACTGAAACACGTCAATTTTAATATTGAGGGGGACATATTTCTACAACAAAACTCAACTTTGTCACATCAACCCCTTAAGGGTGGTGATAACAACCCTTATATTTTCAATAGGGAACATGGGTCGAGTGTTACATCATTTGAAACCTCTTTCTTTTCTGAATTCAGCACACTAATTGTTTTGGAAGTTTTATCAACTCGTTTAAAAATTATTCACAGTTGAAGATGAAAAAACGCATTTCACTCATTCCGATAAGAAATGTGCTGATAGTCAATGTTTTGTTGGTTTGTAAACAAAAAATTGACTATCAGAACATTCCTTATTGGAATGATAGAAATGCAGACCCAACTTTGGCCACTGTTTCAAAGATCAAAAGAAGAACTATTCAGCGAATATTGAAGCATCATAAATTTCACGAGTATAAAATTCATCTTGTACAACAACTGAATGATTTTGATCGGCGGCTGGAGTTTTGTGAAGTTATGACTGCACGAATAACTGATAACGGGAACTTTCTGTTCAATATCTGTTTTTCAGAGTGTACGCTTTTATTAAACTCTACAGCCAATCGTCATAATTGTTGTTATTGGGCAGACAATAATCCAAGAAATTTTCACGAAGTCCACACTCAAATTCCACATAAATTGAATGTCTGGACTGGCATTTTTGGAGACCGTTTAATCGGACCAATTTTTCTTGATGGCCATTTCAGTGGCGAAACGTATTTGGAGTTACTAGAAGATATCGTTTACCCTCTACTAATTGACATTGTTGAAAATGATTATCGCTATCGAGAAAATCAATTCGTGTTTCAACAAGATGAAGCTCCTCCGCATTTTTCACAACGTGTTAGGGAGTTTTTGAACAGAGAGTTTCCAGGACAATGGATTGGGCGTAGAGGTGCTATTGAGTGGTCCTCTAGATCACCGGATTTAACTCATTTAGAATGTAGAATTTACGCAACAGAACCGGAGTCTTTGGAAGAATTACGACAACGCATTGTTGAAGAATGCCGTCTAATAACTCCACAAATGCTCCAGAATGTCGGAGCTTGTGTTGAACAAAATTTGTACTTTTGTATGGAAGCTGGTGGTCAACAATTTGAATAAACATTTTTGAACGTTTGGTTTTGTTTTTTTTTTAGTTTTTTTAACGAAAAATTGACTAATTGGTGCATTTCTTATCACAATGAATGAAATAAGTTCTTGCAACTCCAACTGTCAATAATTTTTAAACGAGTTGAAAAAACTTCCAAAAAAATTATTGTGCTGAATTCAGAAAAGAAAGAGCTTTCAAACGATGTAACACTCGACCCATGTTCCCTATTTAAAATATAAGGGTTGTTATCACCACCCTTAAAGGGTTGATGTGACAAAGTTGAGTTTTATATCAAAGCATGTCCCCTCAATATTAAAACTGGCGTATTTCAGCGTTTCTTAAAAAACAAATTTCTCAGGGCGCAAATCGGTCTGTTTCGTTTTCAATGCGCCACCCTGTATATATAGATATATATATATATATATATATATATATATATATATATATATATATATATATATATATATATATATATATATATATATATATATATATATATATACACCGGATGATTCGCAACGTAATGGACACAGAAGGTGTGCGTGTAGAGGACCTCAAAACATGCCGATTTTTTACATTAAATTTTTCTCTGACGCCCATGGTTGTTGAGATATTTACCTCGGAAGATTATTTAATAATTACAAGAAACAGCTGTATTGTAGAACAACAAAATTTGGTAGATGGTTTTCTTTTATTAACATCGTTATTTCACAAAAATTTGAAGTATATATAAACTCAAAAAGGGGTGAATTAGGGGTGGGTCACCCTTTTAATGATGGTTTTTTTTAACCCTAACCTAACTAAAACTTAAAGTCCATCAATTTAATAGCAAATTAAATTTTCTTTCTCTCATCTCGTCAATTTTTCAACAAACCACCAGTTTCTGAGAAAATTTAGATTTTTAGAGTTGAGATTAAAGCAAAATTATGCCCTTGAAGACTTTATCAAACACTAACATATCTGAAATTTAACAAACGGTATTAAAAGCTCATAAATAAAAAAAACACACTAAAGATATTGTTCAAAATGACTTCCATTTTCTCTCGCACATAACTGCACCCTTCGTCGAAAATTAAAGTTGACTCTGTTAAGTAATTGGATGTCACTTTTAATAATGGTCTACTTATTATTGATGCGACTCCACAAATCTTCTGCAGTTTGAACTGGTGTGAAATACGTAGATTCTTTTAAAGCTCTCCAGATAAAAAAGTCACATTTATTTAAGTCTGGTGATCGTGCTGGCCAATGTTGAGGGCAATTAATTCCACCATTTATCCATCGATTTGGAAACTGTTGGTTTACAAATCCACGAACATTTGTAGTAAAATGTGGTGGCGCCCCGTCATGCATAAACCACATTTCGCTGCGCAGTTGTAATGGCAGCTCTTCCAGTGGCCCAGGAAGAACATTTTGCAAGAAAAGCAAATATGTTGCGCTGTTTAAGCGGTTTGGTAAAATAAACGTCCTAACCAAATGTCCTCCAACAATGCCTGCCCACACATTTATTTTAAATTCTCTTTGGAAATGGTGGGTTACTGTAGCATGTGGATTTACATCCGAATATTCGTTGCAGTTGTGCACATTCGTAATCCCTCTCCTTGTAAAGCAAGCTTCATTCGTAAAAAGAAAGGAATAGATCTAGCCTTACAGATATTCTTATATGAAACTAAAAACAATATAACAACAATATAACAAATATGACTTGATACACTTATAATATACATATAAAACTGAAACTGAGCCCGGATATGTGTTCTAGTGGGCTTGGTTCTAAAATTTACTTTATTTGTCACATTTTCTAATTATTGGTTGCCTATGGGCCGAAAGAATATGAGTGTATATTTAAAATCAGGGAACAGTCGGATTTTTTGCAGTTATAATGTTTTTGGTAAGTTACTTAGATCAAAATGGGCTTACGACATTTAAATCTTAAGCCGAAGATTGTATGTTATCGAAAAATACTACATAAAGTCGAATGTGTTGAAATGGGCAATATAATGTTTTAATGCTACCGTAGTGGTAGACACCGTCTTCTAGTATATAAAAATCCTGTTGGCGGATATGAGTCCATACTCTAATTAATGCACTCAAGTGAGCTCGGCAAGGTTAACAAGTTGCGCCTTTCATTCATTTACTCCAGCCCTACTATAATACAGCGCTCTCTCTCTCTCTCTCTCTCTCGCTCTCTCTCTCTCTTACTCTCTACTCTAACACGATAAATAATTCAGGAACACGAACTATATAAATTACCGGTTGCGGCAGGAAATGGTTATTTGATAAATCGATTGAATTTCAAGTCAGTTATTGCGCCAGTTGGGGAAAAACAAAATGTGTATGGATAATATTTTTTCTATTTTGGTTTATAATTAATATTTTAATAATAATTAATAATTTATTGCGACACTTGGGGAAAAACAAAACATATATAGATAATATTTTCTCTATTCTGGTCTTTAATTAATAGGTACCTTTTTCTTATTTCCTAAAAAGATTTTTATACTAATTTTTCAGTAAGATTTCTAAGCCATTTGAAAAAAACTCGGTAATTTTCGTGAAACAGATTTGTTGTAAGTTTTCATATAGTTTTTTTTTTGTCAAAAAGCTTTTTGTGAATAATCATATCTTGGCATATGTAGTTTTTGTATAAACTGCTTGGATAGGTTCGTCGTCTAGGAAAGTCCGACCAGTTTTTCGGGAAAATTTTAAGTGTGTGTTCGGGAAATGTGTTCTACTATAAAGGCTATACTATTTATGGAATTTGACGTCACTCATTAAACAAACTTATTTAGCACCAAAAACATTTCAATAAATATAACGGACGCAATAATAACGGCAGCAAACCCTTCTGGACTCTTGCTAAATCTATTGGGAATAATTTCTGCAAGAGCACGTCCCCACCTCTTGTTTCATGGGATGAAATAGTTTCTACCGCCCTGGGCAAGGCTACACTTTCTGCCTTGTTGTTCGCCGGCAATTCTACTCTCAACCCCCTTCAAATGTTCAACCACCAACAGTCCCCAATGTCGCGCATAAAATGACGGATATAATTTTCAAAACTAAAAAGGTACGAAAGATGCTCTCTTCTCTTAATACCAGGAGAGCCTCTGGCCTTGACGAGTTCCCAGCAACTATTCTCAAAAAATGCGCACCAGAACTTGCTCCTGTCCTGACTCGTCTGTTTCAGACATCTTACAATAGAGGCATATTCGCTAATAACTGGAAAACTGCTCGAGTACAACCCGTCCCCAAGAAAGGATCCAAAGCGCTTCCTAGCAACTAGATGCCTATTTCTCTCATTTCAGTCGTCTCCAAAGTGATGGAAAAGTATATTAACACCGAACTACTAAAATTTCTTGAAAAACACAGTCTAATCCACGACAGACAGTATGGATTCCGTCAGCGCAGATCAACTGGCGACCTCCTTTCCTTTGTCACCCATTCCTGTAACAAGTCTGTAGAACTACACAGTGAATCCCAGATGGTCGCTCTAGACATATCCAAAGCATTCGACTAGGTCTGGCAAGCAGCGCTGCTTAATAAACTTCCGGCCTATGGCCTACCACCAAAACTCTGTTTCTGGACAGCAAATTTCCTCTCCAACCGGAGCATTTCTGTTGTCGTGGATGGCCATTCCCCTAAACTGTTTCCCATTAATGCAGGAGTCTAAGCTTTAGCCCCTACATTGTTTCTTCTCCACATCAATGACCTCCTCTCTAGCACCTCCAACCCGGTTCACAGTTACGCGGATGACAGTACCCTCCACTCAAATACACAATATTCGAAGCCTGTCTCTTTAGCCCAATTAGATGAGGATCGCAGACTCATGGAGAGTTCTGTGTCTGTGGATCTCTAAAAAATATTAGACTGGGAAAGTAGGAATCTTGTACAATTCAACTCCACCAAATCTCAATCTTGCTTTCTCATAAGAGATACACCAGTCATAGACCCATCACAATAAACAACCAAGTTATTCAAAGTAATAAGTCCTTTTCACTTGTTCAAATTTCTGGGGATCGAAATCTCAACTGGCACCAACATGTAACATCAATTTCAGAAGCGGCTGCTAAGAAATTAGGTTTTCTCTTCCGGGCTCGTAAATACTTTTCACCAGCTAATCTCTATAGCTTATATACTTCACAAATAAAGCCAAACCTCGAATACTGCTCCCACATCTAGGGTGCCGCTGCCGCTTCTACACTCGCTATCCTTGACTCCATTCGGAAGAGAGCTATACGTCTCGTCGGTGACCCTACCCTCACCTAAAGGCTGCCATCCCTTGCCCACCGACGTGCCGTTGGTGACCTCTCTCTCTCTCTCTTTTATATATATATCGGCACGGGCACTGCTCAAAGGAGCTTTCTTCCATAGTTCCTCCACCTCCTGCCCCCAACAGATCTACCAGGGGAACAGAGCTAATGCACCCTTTTACTCTCCAGGTCACCAGACATAGAACATATTGTTATGCCCGCTCTTTTATCCCGAGCACTTCCTAGTTGTGGAACTTCTTGCCGGCACATGTTTTTCCTTCTCCTACGAACCTTCAAACCTTCAAGTTCAGAATTAATAAGTTGCCTCTTTCCTCCTTGTCGACACCTACGGTACGATAGTATTTAGGCTGTGAGCCCTCGCGTAGTGTTGATATAAATATATATATATATATATATATATATATATATATATATATATATATATATATATATATATATATATATATATATATATATATATATATATATATATATATATATATATATATATATATATATATATATATATATATGTATGTATGTATGTATGTATATGTCTGTATATAAGTATCCGAACGATAAGTAAAACAATACTCAACTGATTTGAAGGAGAGCTGGCATATATCTTCATTTTGTTACGATCGCGAACGGGTTCCTAAATCTGCTATAACGGATATTTTTCCCTCAAAAATATACAGAAATATGTTTGAATAGGCTATGTTTTTGAAAGTGTTATAGTACCTGTAATGATATTTTACGTGTAGCTAGAAATGCTGTAAATAAACCTATGTTGTGAGTTTTAAGTAATTTGGTTCACAAAATTTTGAGTATTTTGCAAATTAAAAATAAAGTGTGAAAGCCATGAATTGAAACGACGTATGTGATTGTAGTCCAATGCCTGAAAATGACAGGGTAGTTAGTTGTCATGCGTAGATGACTACAAACTACAGGCATAAATCATAATTCCACGGTAATTAAACAATAAAAAATAAAACATACTACTCGAATTAGCGATCGAGAAATCTCTTCCACAAAAATTTAGATAACCGTATACTAATGGTTTATCAACAATAACGATGTTAGAATGACAGATTACATGAAACTCAAAACTTACCAAATGATTGTTTTTTGAGTCAGCGTTTTAATAAAAAATTTAAATACATTATATTTGTAGTTTATAAACGGCTTTAGTTAAAGTTTTAGCCTGAAAATGTAGGATATAGTAGAAGCATTAAGGTTTAAAGACGACAATATAAAAATATTTAAGGAACTATCGCTCTTATAAAGAAAATATGACGTTTTTGCCAAACCATGATTTGGTAAGTTTCATATTATGATAATAGAAGATACGAAAGAATGAAATAAATATATTATACTATACTATCTTTATTGAGCTTTGTGAAACTGGGCAACTGTCTAGCAAATATTGTAAACAAAATCCGCTGACGTCTCTATAAAAATGATTTTAAAACAGTTTGTCTGTGCCTAAAAATAGGACTGGTAAATTTGCAGATTAGCTCACGGAGGCCTTTTAGACAATTTGTTTCAGAAACATGCTTAAAACCGTCTCTGGATGCACAGACCATATGACAAATATCTTGCAAACAACCTTCAAGAAAGTTACAGGGCCAGGAATGAAATAGGGTGCTGGGCGGGGAAGAATAAAAATGAGATATGAGCGGAAATTAAAAAAAACAGCTTAGGGGGACCTCAGAAAGCTGTCGTTTTCACATTTTGCAGCATCCTTTAAACCCCTCTCTAACCCGCACAGCACACCTATTCACCCCAGGTGTCGTAACTTTCTTTGGGGATGTTGCCGAGGCATTTTTCTTGTGCTTTGTGTATCAAGGGTAATTGTATGCATGTAGGGGTGGAAGGAATAACTTGGTTGGTCATTGTGATGGGTCTGGGGCTGGTGTATCTCTTATGAGATAGAAAGCAAGACTGAGATTTGGTGGTGTTGAATTGTACAGGATTTCTACTTCTCCAGTCTAATATTTTTTGGAGATCCACAAGATCAGTACGGTATATATATATATATATATATATATATATATATATATATATATATATATATATATAAAAACTGGCCCCGGATATGGGTTCTAGGTGTCCTAGTTTGCGCTCATTTAAAAAAAAAAATTGCAAAGTCTCACCATCTATACCTCCCTATTAGTGAATTTTTTAAAATAAAAATTGACTAAAAACGGCATAATAAAGCCTCTCTTCAGACAGCCTGCATTTTCTCCGCCTTTTTCTTTGTTAAACTTATTATTTTTTCCGTAAAGCTTTTGCCCACACTACTAAAGTACTCAGTCAGTTTTTCCGCTATCTGATCCCTACGTTCGATGTTTGCATTATATTATCTAATCTTTGTTATTTGCACTCATAGATATATGAAATTTTTTATATATCTATGTTTGCACTTCACTTACTTTGTACCCTGACATGCACTTCCAGAGACCAGCAAAATATTTAAATTGATACTGTAATCTAGCTTTTCATTCCGTTGATTAGGATTCCAGCGCCGAATTGAAAAAAAATTGACACGCTTGTCAAAACTGACATTTAGTCTCGGAATGTAAAATTTTATATATATATATATATATATATATATATATATATATATATATATATATATATATATATATATATATATATATATATATATATTGTTAAACCTGAAAAATGAGAGTTCAAACCATTTCCGGTGAAACCAAAAATCGGGCATTTTGGATTTTGATGTCGTTGAACTGCAAATCTTTCACAATATCTAAATCTCCAATTTCATCGAAATTAATCTATGGGATACTAAATTACAGGGTTGGGCCTGATTCCGTAGTCGCCCCGTATAACTTGCGTCACTTTGAAAAACACTAATATAACATGTATTGTAAATTTTTGATAAGCCTAGTATTTTCAAAATAGTATTAGTATAGACCTTCGAAATCGCATAAAATATGCATACAAATTATGCCAAATTCTTTAGATACACCCTGTATAGATGTAAAAAGCTTGTTTTGCGAATTTACTTCACGAGATCGTTAATCTAGCTTCTTCTTAGAAGCATGAATGGTATGATTGCAGTTTGCGATACATAACCCACAACAAAAATAACTCTTGCATAAGTGAATTGCAATAAAACGAGTTGAATAAACTTTGCTCGCGTTAAAGCTACTTCCAGAAATAAATTAATCATCAGACAGATTCACTATTACAATTTATTAAAAAACCATCAATATCGCTCGTAGTCTAACTATAACAATAAAAGTTAATTAATCTCGCCTGAATCTGTGCTGCGTTTGAGGTTTCTAGGTACTAATAACAATGCAGTTCCTTGATACGACAACGTTGAATTGGTTTTCAAATGTAATAAAAGATCCGCGGTGCCTTCAGCTTTGTCGTGTGCTGAATACTTCTTTAGCCTTTTGGAGCAACGTTATTAGAACAAAGTAGACTTTTGAAAAATTTTGGGACGCTGCAAGTGCGTTATAGTAGCGAATTTTCATAAGAATTTCACTTCCCTACGTCAAACAGTCTGGGATGGACATAATTAAATACTTCTTAAGGCTTCTTTGCCACCAATAAAATGTATTTGTTCCCTGGACGTTTCCGCCAACTAACTAGTCATCTTCAGGGGTAAATCTAAAATCACAATAAAAAGGTCTGTCAGAAAACGTTGTTTTCTGGTGCACAATGGTATCAGAACAATCAATATAGAAAACGTCAAAGCTCAAATCCAAATTCAAACAGTAAAACAAGCTAAAAAGCTACAGTAAAACAAGCTATCTGCTACAGCAAGGTTAAGCATGCAGTTAAAAGCGAATTAAAAACACCCGAACAAACTAATACACAGCAAACCATGATAAAGTATAAAATTTATTGCGAAATGAAAAGCTGAGGAGTCCACTGACCGAGAGCAAGCGCAACAGGAGGCCACACAGTTACACAGAAACCTCATAAGAACCCTTAGGAGGTGCAAAATTTGTAAAATAAAACCTAGAACAAAATGGACCCCATACTTACTTTTTCACTTCTTGAAAATTGAAGTTAAAACTATACAAAAGATATTCATATATTGTACCAGAGGTCCAACAATCATAACGAATGTACCAGAAATCGATTCACAATTCAACGTAATCAATATAAATCATCAAATTTAATCACGAAACAGAACAAAAGTCGGCCACGCAAAGCAAACATTATGAAAGGGCAAAAACTGGAGAACCTACCGCTTTGGCAAAACAACCCACTAAAATGACATGACAAATAGTGGCGTGCGGTCCATGGAAGCAAGGGAAGCATTGCTTCCCTTAAAATAACGACTACATACCTAAACCGCATTATTTAAAATCCCTTTTGTATTTTAAATATTAAATTTCAAACTCTGAAACTAATTTAATTATTACAATTTTTATTTCGCAAGCTCACACACATAATTATTTATTATGCATCATACTGTATTTGTATATACGCTCCTAGCAAGGACGTCGTCGCAGTAAATGCGCCAGCGAACAGCACGAGTTGCAATGACTTCGGTTAAATACACGTAGTCAGCAGGCAACTTTATAAGAAACCCTAGCTCGACGGATGTACGCGTATTTTTAGAACGTGTTATACTAGGAAGACCCGGTGCACGTACAAAGTGAATGTCACTGATTATTTCGTATATATAAGCAGTTGACTATGTTAAATACATGGGCATTTTATGATTATTAATATGGCTGCAAGTAGATCAGCTTTTAACAGCGGCGTCGGTGGTGGTGGAGATTTACAAACTTTACAAACAAGTGCGAATAATAACTGTGATTGTATTGTGTGTTTTTGATAACCAAAGGATTTTCAGGTTTACCGTTAAAAACTTGCTAATATTAATAAAGGTAGGCCGAAACCTGCTGTAAAAAACCTAAACCCAAGAATTAAAACATGTACTCGACATTTCAACGCGGAAAAAACTTATAAACAATATGAATGGTTAACGGGTTGTGAAAACAGGAATAAACTGTTTTGTTGGCCTGGTAGTCTATTTGTGACTGAAAAGGGGGTGTGGAATAAAAGTGGGTTTTCCGACTTGAATAATCTACGTAAAGTAGTAAAAAGACATGTCTAAAGCGCATTTACAGACCATTTTAAAATTAAGTGTCTTTGGAAAAACGCGAATTGAATACGCCGTTGACAAGCAAATAGAAATTAGTCATCGCCAACACAATGAACTGGTTGATAAAAACAGAAACATTAAAATGACTTATTGGTGTTGTGTGTTTGCTTGGTCAGCATTAATTGGGCTTCCGGGGTCATGACGAAACAACTACATCTGCAAATAGAGGAAACTTTCAAGACCTAGTTTCTTTAATAGCCAAATACGACATTTATTTAAAAAATCACTTGGAACAGTCTAAAGTTTTTCGCGGGACATAAAATCGCATTCAGAATGACTTAACTTCGGCTGCTGTCACTATTATTTTGAACAGAATTAAATTTGAAATTAAACAGACTCGTTTCATTGCTATTGATCTAGATGAAACAACCGATGTAACTAATTTAAGTCAACTATCTGTAGTAATACGTTACGTAAAAATGGATGGGAGTGTACAAGAAAGATTTTTAGGCTTAAAAAATGTGACAGAAGATCGTACCGCAAACGCTCTATATAAAATTGTGCTTAATATTATAAAAGATATTGAGGAGGCTGATAATAAATTAATTGCCCAAAGCTATGATAGGGCTGCTGTTATGGCCGGACATTTAAGAGGTCTTCAAGCTAAAGTGCGGGAAACGTTCTCCAGTGCTCTATTTGTACACTGTTGTGCTCATAAATTAAATTTAATTTTATCCCAATCTATATATCATATTAAAGAATGTAAAGTGTTTTTTGCTACCTTAAGTAGAATGAATTTGATAAGTTCTGGGAAAAAACAATTGAATTAGGAGAAGTGGAGCCACGAAGAAAGCGTCTGCGCACTGATAATGTGGGAGACCTTCAAACTTCTTACCGCCGCCTTTTCTACGAATACATAGATCAAATTCAGCAGCAAATTAATTGCAGATTTGATCATCTTAGTGACCTGAAATTTCTTGAATTGTGTAATTTTGGAGGATTTAAAGGGATACCTTTCCCAGAAGATTCATTCAATTCATTATTTCACCACCATGGACATTCTTTTGACAAAGCCTTATTACAATCAGAACTTACAGTCATTTATGAAACCGATGTTATAGGCACAAAAACTAACGCGAGTGAACTTTTAACTTTCTTAAAACAATCAAAATTGGAAAATGCATATTCTGAAGTGTTCAAATTATGTGAATTTGTATTAACAATTCCTGCTACTAGTGCATCTTTAGAACGAAATCTTTTTTACATTGAAACGTATCAAGAGTTTTGTTAGGAATTCAACAGGACAGGAAAGACTTTCCCAAATTTCAATTTTGTCAGTTGAAAATAAACTCGTCCAGTAAATGTCCCAGAATCCACAGTTTTATGACGACATTATTAAAATTTGCCAAAAACGACAGAAGAATTGAGGTACACTACAAATAGGTAAGTTTCTGAGAATTGCTTCCCTTATTTGAAATGTCACCGCACGCCCCTGATGACAGAAGTGACAGATATGTCAAAGAAAGACAAAACCAGTGGGAAAGAAAGGGAAAGTCACGGAACTGCCATCTTCATATCCATAATGACTTGGCAACAAAAATTTCATGGAGTTCAGGTCCAATAGATGGTTGTACAATAAAGGACAGTTCACTATGTCTGCGTTGGATAAGTTCGAAATCTCACCAGTGCTAATTGTGTCTATAGACTTAAAAGAAAACCTCACATTGTCGCTTTTTAGAGCTTTGACTATGGCGCTGGACACAGGGCCGCAATAATAAACGGGAAAATATGACATTCTCTGTGGCTGAGGAAGAGGTGGACTGGAGCTCATCTTTATTAAGACCTGACGGCCCCTCTTATTGACCATTTTATTGACAATATTTACTGGGTACTGTTGTTGAATGCGAGTTGTTTAATTAGGTTTAGTTATTTAAGGAAATCAGTCCCCGACAGTGGGATCTGAATAATCTGTTAACTGGGAATATAATTGATGCCATTTTGTGACATGTGATGGCAGGATTGGAACGGCATCAGGTGGTCGGTCTGAGTGGGTTTCCTATCAATATCAAAACTGATGAAACTACTATTCCTCTTCAACTTCAAGTCGGGGAAACTGATAGATTAATTCACTACTAACTATCTGCTGTAACTGGCCGACTTTTCTTGTGTTTCGTGATTAAATCTCCGTCTTATATGGATTACGTCGGATTGTGTATCGATTTCCGATACATTCGGATGCGATGTTGTTATACCTCTGGTAAAATAGATAAAATTTCAACTTGGGTAACCTTCCGTATAGTTTTTAGCTTCAGTTTTCAAGAATTGAAAAAGTAAGTATATAAGCCATTTTGTTTTTGCTTTTATTTTGCAAATTCTGCACCCCCAAGGGTTCTAGTGAGGTTTCTGCTAAACTGTGTGGCCTCGTGTTGGGCTTGCTCTGAGTCAGTTGACTCCACAGCCTTTCATTTCGCAATAAATTTTATATTTTGTTATTGTTTACTTTGTATTAGTTTGCTTGGGTGCTTTTGATCCCTTTTAACCCATGCTCAACTTTGCTGTAACTGGCAGCTTATTTTACTGTAGATTTTAGCGAATTTTCGTTAAGAAAAATTTGCTAATAGAGAGGTCGCACTTCCTCAGGGCTCACCCCGAGCCCTCGATCAACCGTCCACCCTTCCACCACTTTCAGTGCAGTCTGCATGCGCTCCCACACTGCCTGTGTGACTTTTCCTCGGACTATGATGAGAATATCGTCCGCATACCCCTGTACCTCATACCCCCCTCCCAAAAGCCTCCCCAGTAGGCCGTCCACGACACCTCGCCGCGACCCCCGCCAGCAGAGGCCCTCCCGCGAGTGAGGTGAACACCGCCCTGTCCCTGAGCATGGAACCGATCCACCTGCAGCAGGTCTCCTCTATTCCACGCTCCCGGACAGCTGCCAGAACCGATCCGAACTAGGTGATGCTAAAGGCCCCCTCTATGTCTAGGAAGGCCCCCAGCGCCACCTCCCTGTTCTCCAGCATGTTATCCAGTTTTAGCACCAGTTGGTGCAGTGCTGTTTACTATGGCTCAAGATTGAAGATTATAGCTTAATGGGAAATTGAATTATTTGATTTGAAATTCTCTACCATAGCGTACTTGCTGCAGCCAGACCCTCTTCTTTGCTTATTTACTGTACTGTATCCATACTTTTTTAAATGATAAAATATTGTAGCTCTCTGTGTGACTGATAAACAAGGCAACCTCAATTCATTTTTGGAAAAATATTTTAAACAAATGGAATGCGGCAACAATTTAAATGTAACTTAAAAAGCTTGGCTCTCGGCTTCGTCTCGGGCGTTCTCCCCCCACTTCTACATCTTCAACCATCCTCAATGCATATACAAGAAAGTTTCTTCGAAACAACCCCCAAGAAAGTTGCCTGACCTGCGGTGAATAAGGGTTCTGGGCGAAGTAAACGGGATTTTAAGGAAGTGTAGCTGCAAAATAAGTAAAAGGTAGCTTGTATAGGTCCAGCTGGTTTTTTCGAACTTTCCGTTCACATTTCCTTTTTATGTTCTTCTCTTGCCAACACCCCCATTCCCTCCTGGTCCTGTAACTTTCTTAGGGGCCGTTTGCAAGAAAGTTTTCTTGTGGTATGTGCATTAAGAAACGGTTCTAAGCATGTTTCTGAGTTTTTGTCTAAAAGTTCCCCGTATGCTGTACTGAAAATTACCGAAATTTTTATTTTTAGTTCTAAAAGGAATGTATCTGCCAACTTATAAAAATGGCAGGTATTTTTCCTTATCAATCGCTTGGATCATCCATTTTAGCCAACTCAATCGAACCAGTTTCTGCAAACAAAAAAGGTTCGGGACGCAGCAAGTGCAAGTTACAAAATTTTTGCGGAAAAAACAATTATTTACAAAGGGAATGTACCTGTCCAATTGTAAATATGACAGGTATTTTCCATCTTAAGTGCTTGGATGGTTTTGTTTTAGTCAACCCATCCAGTTTTTGCAAACAATAAACAACAAAAAAGATTTCTTTAGAACGAATTTGTAGTTATCCGCAAAGCTCATTATGTTATTTTTCCTTAATGTAGTACATAGGTGTTACTATGGTTCAAGATTGAAGATTCTGGCTTGAGGGGAAATTTATTGAGCTATCGGATTTGAAATATTTTTACGCAAATTTTCTACCACCATTTATATATATATATATATATATATATATATATATATATATATATATATATATATATATATATATATATATATATATATATATATATATATATATATATATATATATATATATATATATATATATATATATATATATATATATATATATATATATATATATATATAAACTTTTCAACTGACCTCACCCTTTTAAACTCAGTCCTTCCAGTGTGGTCAGCAACTATTGACAACTTACAGTGTCCAAGGCTTTCTTGACATCTAGAAATACGCAAAGCGGGTAAGTACACTTTGACAACACCCAAATCACCACAACACATATTTCAGAGACCTTACGATCGTTTCGTTGACAAAGTCAACATCTTCAGAGGAAGAAAAATTCTAACATAAAAAACTAGATCCCGTATATTTATATCGCGTCAAGGTAAACGAACTAGTCCGAAGTAAAGTTGTCGTCCAAAAACGATCGTTTGTTTATTGCGCAGTGAGACAGGTCGGAGACCTGCTTTAATCTTTTGGTCGACAAATTTATGACCCTTATCTAATATAGGTTTAAAAGGACCAGAGTTCTTTAAAGAATCAGCACGTTTTCTTTACATCTAGAAATTTACTATGTGGATATTGGTTCATGCCGATAAAGACATCTGGTGAGGTAAACAACATAAACTCACCCATCTCTTTTAAAAATAGAAAATTAAAAACCCAGATGTCTGTCTCACCGTGTTAACTTTAACAAAGGAAAAATATTTCAACTAAAATACTACATAAAAACTATATCTATATTGATTTTAATTCTACGTGAAAACATTTATATTGACTACATAGATACAAAAAACTGACAGGTATTTAAATCAAGACAAACATAGTGATTAGTATATGTATAAACCGGTCGAGTTATTGACAATAATTTATTATTCTACCAGACAAATTAGGAGTATTTAAGCGGTCAAATGCAAAGAGAAAACAAAGGGCTAGAAATTACAGGTGCCGCACGGTTTAATGAAGTTTTGTTCTTAATAGACCTTAATATAAAAATACTTTCTAATGAATCAAGCATAGTTTGATGTCTGACATTTTTGACAAGTTTCAAATTTTCTTTGTCAATGTGGTGGTTATTATCCCATATATGTTGTGCCACACATGATTTGTCCACCGTACCATATCGTAACTGTGCGAGATGTTCACGAAATCTGGTGGCTATGTTTCTCCTAGTTTGGCCCACGTATTTAAGGTCACAATCTTTGCGACTAATCTCATAAATTCCGGACATTTCAGTGACTTTGTCGTTGTCTTTTGTATTACCCAACAAATTTTTTAAATTACTTTTCGTCGAAAACGTCAAATGTAAATCGGCTTTCTTAAAAATACTCTCCAAACCCTTTGTAATTCGTGGTTCATAAGGTAAACACACAAATTTTTTCTCGATTTTATATATTTAGCGAGTATATATCGGCGTCAAGTGTTCTATACATTTCTGTCATTAGATTTTTTTTGATACTTGTGCTCTAAACCCATACTATATCATTGGGATGACTTGATCCTTATCCAATTGATTATTCAGATCATGTAGAAATAATTTTCATCACATTTTTGAAAAATGAACCTGTAACTGTCCATCATTTGCATTTTTTCGTATCACTGTTGCGTGCGTTTTACTTTCAACACGATCAAGTCTCGACAAATTGATCACGACCAATTATGGAATCAGGATAGTTGCCTGTAGTTGTTAGAAATGCAACGTTTAATTACAGTCTAGAAAAAGTAACACGAAACACTACACCAGAAAGAGAGAGAACACCTGGGGGTTCTCGGGCACTGCATAGTTACGTAACTCGCCGGCTACACAATAGGCAATGTGCAATTATTTATTATTATAAACACATTCACAATTAAAACGCTGAAATTTACAAGTGGTCGAGGGACCATTAAACATAATTATACAGCCGGTCATTAATTGCAAGTGAATTGTTTTATCATTGGTGACTAGGAAATAAATGACTGTGAAATAAAATGCATAGGTACGTGATTTAGAACGAGGCTGAATAACATTAAAAATACTTTGTTCTTAGAAGCATTTTATTCACATTCTCTTTCTTTACCTTTTCTGTTCGTACACTTAGCTTGTTTGCTGACTTAAATGGGCTATTGTTTAATGCATTTTTCAAACAGATAACACAGTCGGGCGTGATAAGAAATTACATGTATAGTGTGGAACGACCAAATGAAATAAATTTAGTATATCAATTGATGTAAATATTTATAAAAAATGGCTGGACGCAGCAAATGCGTTATGGAAGTGAATTTTCATAAAAATGTTTTTCATAGCAAATGCGACCAGGTAGCAATCTGATTACCGGTATGGCCTATGTAGTAGAAACAATGTACTATATTTCATCAAAATTACTTATGGTTTGAAGTGGAAATCTTGAACAATTCAACCCCACCAAATCACAGTCTTGCTTTCTTTCTCATAAGAGCTACACCAGCCCTAGACCCATCGCAATAACCAACCAAGTTATTCAAAGTAATGAGTCATTTTCACTTGTTGGCATTTCTGTGAACCGAAATCTCAATTGGCACCAACATGCCACATCAATTGCAGAAGCGGCTGCAAATAAATTAGATTTCCTCTTCCGGGCTAGCAAGTACTTTTCACCAGCTAATCTCTATACCTTATATACTTCACAAATAAGACCAAACCTCGAATACTGCTTCCACATCTGGGGTGCTGCTGCCGCTTCTACACTCGCTATCCTGGACTCCATTCAGAAGAGAGCTATACGTCTCATCAGTGACCCTACCCTCACCCAAAGGCTGCCATCCCTTGCCTACCGACGTGCTGTTGGTGACCTCTCTCTCTCTCTCTTTTATAGATATCTGCACGGGCACTGCTCAGAGGAGCTTTCCTCCATAGTTCCTCCACCTGCTGCCCCCAACCGATCTACCAGGGGAACAGAGCGAATGCACCCTTTTACTGTCCAGGTCACCAGACATAGAACATCTTTTTATGCCCGCTCTTTTGTCCCGAGGACTTCCAAGTTGTGGAATTCCATGCCGGCACATGTTTTTTCTTCTCCCCCGTACCTCCAAACCTTCAAGTCCAGAATTAACAAGTTGTCTTTTTCCTCTTTATCGATACCCACGTTACGATAGTATTTAGGCTGTAAGCCCTGGTGGTGTGTTGTTGAAATAAAAAAAATGTACAAAAATCTTCCGAAAATAAACTTAAATGTTGGTTTCCTAGCCAACAAGCCTACGTTAATAGCAAATTGACTTATTGAAATTAGAAGGATTTAATGAAAATTCGCTACTTCAACGCAATTACTGCGTCCAGTTTTTTTCTTACAAACATGCATCATATTTCGACAAAAAATGAAAAAATGCATTAATGAATTTGTTCTACGAAAATTAGCTAAAAATTATAGACCGTTGAACCATAAACTTAACTAAACCTACAGCGAAAGCATCAACTTAAATATACCGACAGCCCAAGCATCAGAGAAAGGGTCTATTTGAAATGAAGTTTCTGTAACCATTTTAGTAAAATGAAGGGCAATGAAGTTTGAAGCTGAAACTTAAGGGTTCACAGAACACTCTTCTTGCAACATTTTCTTTTCAGAATCCGTATTTGTTTCACGTTCTTTGCCTAAACGTTGCCAATTTTGACGTTTCAAATCGCGACGTTGACGTTTTGAGGAAAACTCCAAAAGATTTTTAAGTCTTTAAAGCTAGAGACCTAAATTTTGGTACAGGTTTTACTCTTTATAATACAAACGCGCACCAAATTTGGCTGCCCTTACTTTGTTATTTCCGGAGATATAATTTTTTTTTAGAAAGAAAACACAAAATTTTCCAAGAAAACATTGTCCAGTTTTCCTGGGCAACGAACTTATCCAAGCCACTTGCAAAAGGTATTCACCAAATTTGATGAAGATCAGTCCACTATTTTTTGAGTTATCGGTACGATATATATATATATATATATATATATATATATATATATATATATATATATATATATATATATATATATATATATATATATATATATATATATATATATATATATATATATATATATATATATATATATATACATATATATATATATATATATATATATATATATATATATATATATATATATATATATATATATATATATATATATATATATATATATATATAGAGTGACTCACGGTCGATGGTAGGTTAGACGTTTGCGGATAATGGAAGGTAAGATTATTTAAAAAGTAATTTTACAATGTGTTTCACAAATAAGCTTAATGCTTGTGCTTGCAATAAACACAATTCTGATTTCTGACTTGCCTAAAGGGAACTGCCAAAATTTGCTGCTGTCACATTTTTAATTTTGTTCAATATTCAATAACTTTGAACTTCCTTTCTGCCACTAACAGTTGCACTACCACTCTATAAATGTTCAGCTCTCATTTTATAATACCTTCTCCTCTTAAACCAGAAAATTCTTCCAAAATACGGATATCAATTACGACACAAAAATTTTGACATTTGACAATTAAATCTTTATATATATATATATATATATATATATATATATATATATATATATATATATATATATATATATATAAAAACACGGATAACCTCAGTAGTGAATTATTTTTTAATTCACTAAAAGTTCGAGACGCAGCAAGTGCATTATTGTAGTGAATTTTCATAAGAATTGTACACTACTAGTAAGGTATATATTATTAAAACTAATTCTTTAAATTTAAATGGATCTTGGAGATTGGTTTTAGAGGTCCCAGTGATTCCAGGCGATTACTTGAAGAAATTTGTATTTTCTATGGAGCTAGAAAATTAAAATTTGCGATACAAAAAGAGATCTTTGCCCTGATGGTTCTCATTGGGTTTTCTTGCTTGACTTTGCCTGCCTGCTATGTTGTTTAACCTGTCAGTTTCACTCATTGGCTTTGCTTTTTGCCTTAACAATAGACTTGTTTTATTTTAGTGTTCAAAAATATTAGTTGTTATACTTTGACAGTTTTTGTGTCTTTCAGTGCTTTTTAATTGCTTGATGCTTTTTAACTTTGTTAACGTAGTTTGCATGTTCAACTTAGCATTTTAACTGTTATTGTTGTATCTGTAGTTTTTAGATTTTTAGTGAATTTTGACTCGACTGTTGTTCGATTTTTCCTGTGTGACATGTGACCTTTGACTTTTCTGTGGGGATCACCTTGTCATCATTGTGCTCAGACATGCACAATTGCCTACCGGAAAAACTAATGTTTTCCTGACAGACCTATCTTGTTTATGTTTGTAGATGTATCCCCTGAAGATGACCTCTTGGAGTGTCGCGTCGGGTGTAAGAAAAAGATCTGAAATAAATTTTGGTGTCTGGACGAGAAGCTGTTTCATTCAACGTTTAATTATGGTAATCCCAGACGGTGTGACGTTCAGAAATAAAATGTAGTCAAAAACATACTTTTTTCAGACTGTTATATCTCTTCCATTTAAGAAAAATATAATTTCTGGTATTACACTTTTTTTGTACACCCTGAAAAAATAATTTTAGGTTGTAGCAAAGATCACATTTTATAAGTTTCATTGAGAAATTTTTTTGCAAGTACAACGGTTTAGTAACTATGGACCGACGCGCGCTTATTGGACAACCCTGTATATATATATATATATATATATATATATATATATATATATATATATATATATATATATATATATATATATATATATATATATATATATATATATATATATATATATAAACTTTTCAACTGACCTTGGATTTGAGTTCTAGGGGCCCTAATTCGCGCTCATTTAAAAAAATATTTCAAAAATCTTACCATCGATACCTTTCTTAATGAAAATTCACTAAAGATCACAATATTGCAGGAAGCAGCTTGAAGCTTTCATCTAAAAACATTGCAAATAAAACTGAACGTCAACTTCTCTTATTGTCAGCTGATTTCTCATGTGCAACAGCAAGCAGCAGATTCGTAGATAAGTAGAGAGAGAGATTTCTGTAAGATTGCGCGACGACACAGCGATGACACTTTAATTACAAGGCGACTGCATCGTTCAGGTGCAATAAATCATCTCCGTGTGCAATCAGATGTGAATAGAGTAATAATAGTAGAGACGTTGTAGTAAACAAGCAACTGTCTGGTGCTGGTGCTGGTGCTCTGTACGAGACCGTTCGTGCAACTCATTCAGAGTTCCTTTTCCCATAGACGAGAAAACGAGAAGGCGATAGCAAATACATTGTCGTTTATATGTCCTGATAATCAACTGTTTTTTGCTTCTATAATTACTTTACAAAACACCAAACTAACAACTGTGCGGATATCTCCAGCCAACCTTCTCTTCTACCTAATAACTCTTCTTAATGATGAAAAATCCAAAATGTATGAGATGTAATATATAATTTGTTCTTAAGGCATACATGGATGCTTTTTTGTTTTTCCTCTTGGTGATTAATGTTGCATCAGAGCTTTACGTTCATTAGAAAAAAGACGCGACAAATCTATCGCTGATTTCACGAAAGACAAATACAGGAGTGTCCCAATTATACAGTCTTAGGCAAATGTGTGAACCAAGTAAATATTTTATTTATTTACGTCCAAAATTATACATCGTGTCTTACAAGAAAGTTATACTTGTGTTTGCATTTACACAATTTTGTTGAACATTCTCCTCTGAAATTCCTTTTGTCAAAACCATTTTATGTAATGTCACTTTTCAAATTTTTTCTAGATGTTGCTCTTCCTACTACCGTAATTGCCACAAATGTTTCCACAGTATCCATAAGCCTAAATCTTCACTTTTGTATAAATGTTTTTCTTTTATTTCAACTAATTATTCACAAAAACCTTGATTCTTTTGTACAGTAATTTTGACGTTTTTACTTGACATTTGTATAACTCTAATAATATCTCTGGAATTTTTAGTGAATTTTTATTTAAAAAAATTCACTAATAGAGAGGTATCGATGGTGAGACTTTGCAAAAAATTTGGGCCCCTAGAACCCAAATCCAAGGTCACTTTCGATTTTTATATGTTTATATATATATATATATATATATATATATATATATATATATATATATATATATATATATATATATATATATATATGTATATGTATATGTATATGTATATGTATATGTATATGTATATGTATATGTATATGTATATGTATATGTATATGTATATGTATATGTATATGTATATGTATATGTATATGTATATGTATATGTATATGTATATGTATATGTATATGTATATGTATATGTATATGTATATGTATATGTATATGTATATGTATATGTATATGTATATGTATATGTATATGTATATATATATATATATACATATATATATATATATATATATATATATATATATATATATATATATATATATGTATCTAACCGATAACTCAAAAAATAATTAACTGATTTTGATGAAACTCGGCAAGTACCTTTCTTTTATTAATAGCTTGGATAAGTTCGTTAGCCTGAAAAATCGGACAAGGTTTTCCGGGAAAATTTTGAGTTTTCTTTCAAAAAAAAAATTTCCTCCGAAAATTACCAGGATATTTCAATGAAATTTGGTGTACTTATTGCTCTAGGAAAGACCTAACTATGTGCCAAAATTCAGCTTTCTGGGTTTACAGAAAATTGAGCTATTCAAATTTGAAACATTTATTTTTAATATCACCGTGTTTCATTGACAATGGCAAACCTGGCTTATATGAGATCTAGTATGTCGTTGCCTGGCGACAAAACATTTGATATTATTGCGCGGGTCTGCTACACGCTGTAAGTGACGTTTATCATATGGTATTAAATTGTTTATATGTTTATCTGTTTGAGTTGGCAAATTATTTGTTTTATTTGGGAAATTTTTATATACAAGTGCAAATTATTCCTTTATTGATGTTAGTGGGTGGACTAAGCAGTGTTTGTTATGTTTTATCAACACATAAAGGATCTAAGTTTTACAAAAAGACTGATATGCAACAGGTTAGTTATTTTCTCTCTGATGCTTTGGCGGTAGTTTTAGTTAAGTTTATGGTTTAACGGTCCATAATTTTTAGCTAATTTTCGTACAAAAAATTCGTCAATGAGGAGACCGCGACTTTAGAATTTTAAAAAGATTTCTTCAAATGAGCGCAAACTAGGCC
This sequence comes from Tillus elongatus, assembly GCA_964006375.1. Classification (NCBI taxonomy): domain Eukaryota; kingdom Metazoa; phylum Arthropoda; class Insecta; order Coleoptera; family Cleridae; genus Tillus; species Tillus elongatus. The sequence continues at coordinate 32,691,392 of OZ023264.1, forward strand.
CCCTGAAATCCATATCCGGGTTTACGTTCAGTTTTGATGTGTTTACATATATATAGGGTGAAAACTCAATATAATTATTATTATACAAGAGACGAGAAAAAATTGTATAAGTTAATTATAGGGTGTCTTGAGCTGCATCTTATAAAATTATTTTGACAATCACAGGCTGGCCCATAAGTCGTTGGTGATCCCTACAATTTTTTTTTCGAACAGCCTTATTTTATTGCATTTTTTATCAAAATATGTTTGTAAGAAAAAAAATCAGGATGCAGTAAGTGCGTTTTGGTAGCAAATTTTCATTAAATGCTTCAAATTTCAATAACTCAATTTGCTATTAACGTAAGGTTTGTTGGCTAGGAAACCAACGTTGAAAGTTTATTGTCGGAAAATTTTTTGTACATTTGCAAACAATAAGTTATTTTGATAAAATATGGCACATTGTTTCTACTATATAGGTTATACCGGTAACCAAATTGATGACTGATTGCATTAAAAAGACATATTTGATATTCAAAGCATTATGATAAAATTTCACTGCCATAAACACTTGCTGCGTCCAGACTTTTACAGATATCGAAATGAAGTTTGGGAGCTAGATATTACAGTAAATTTCGCATTTAATCAAATACTCAATAAAAGGCTTCTGATCCAGACAGTAAATTTTATTAAACCCTATGCGTGTCGGCTAACTAGTAGCCATCCTCAGGGGCAAATCTAAAATACAATAAAAAGGTCTGTCAGAAAACGTTGTTTTCTGGTATGCAATTGTGCTGGTTGAAGCACAATGATCTAACGACAAACACTACAGGAATCATTAGGGTTAAAAACCTACAGTCAAACAGTAAATAGGTTAAAAGCTACGGTAAACGCCAATAAAGTTACAGTAAAAACTACAGGCTACAATTAAACAAGCTAAAAGCTACATTACAGTCAATAACATGCAAATCAAGTTAATGACAAAGTGTGAAAGTCAACTGTGATCAAAACAGTTGATCAAAACGTCATAACATAGCAACAGATCTATATTTCCAGTTGTCATTATTTCGTACTCATTCAATTTTTATCTGTCTGAGAATGCTGTCAAGCAGCGAAACCAGTCACAGAAACGTTGAAGAACATTCGAGAACATCTAGAATTTGGTACAAAATATTTATAGTTTTTTTTTCAATTTAAAAATAAAATCTGAAAGACATGCGTTGAAACGACTTAGTGGTTAAAGTCCAATGCCTTACAGAATAGATATCTAGAACAAATTTCCTAATTTTAATAATTTTGGATTTTAAATAAAAACGTACTTCAAACTAAACCGTAATATATGACGTTCCTTAATTATTTCGTCAAAATGGCTGCTGGAAATAGCGATCGTCGCACTCATTTGTAAATCAGCCGCCTTCTAAGAGACTACGCACTAAAAATATAAATTAGGTATTGTATTCATAAGTGTCATGTTATAATAATATGAGAAGATGCGAAATAATGAAAAAAATCGGCTCACGTCTCTATGAAAATGATTTTAAAGGCAGGTTGTTTTTATCTTTAAACTTAAAAATAAGATCTTATCTAAAATCTAAACAGTCGAATGTGTTTCAACGACCGGCGAACTAGTCTCAATTTGAGTAATTCTGTAATTACATATTTACTTTCATTTACTTTTAGGATATAATATAAAAATTCCTGGGGCAAGTTGCCGTCTCTTTAACTACCACGTAAACATACAACGTATTTGCTAGCATTGGCGGTTCGGTAGTAAAATGCTCGCCTTATACGCGGCGGTCCAGGTTCGATCCCCGCACCTAAGCATGTAACATTTTGTTTTGTTTCACTAACTTTATTATCTGGTAGAAACAATAATGTCCCGATTTCATACGTTTGGAACAATGTCTCTTTTTTTATAAAACGTCAGGACAACTTTGTCACTAACAGAGAATTTGTTTTAAAAAACTTTTTGTTGTTGAAAAAACAAGTTCGACTAGGTTGACTGAAGCGAAATAGGCAATTAATAGGGAAAACAGACGCCACGTTTTTCATTTGGCAGTTACATTTCTTTTCTAAATATGGATTCAGTTTTATTCTGGAAAGCTTTTGTAACTTTAATGAAATGAAATTTGAAAGACACTCGCAATACCTATATTTATACCATTAAATTTTCTAGCTTGATATAAAATCTACTTTTGGGCGTTTAACATTTATTTCTCAAAAGGAGCAAGACCACAAGATTAAAATATGTTTTTATGAAAATAGAGATATCGATGATAACACTTTCGAAAAATGCTTCAGATGCGCGGGTATTAGGACCTCTAAAACCAATTTTCAAAGTGTGGTTAAATTTAAAGTGTTAATTTTACTAATATGCCATACTAACTGTGTACAATTCTCATGAAAATTCACTACCATAACGCACTTGTTGCGTCCCGAATTTTTATTCTATCTATGTACCTATCTATCTAGGTTTTACTGAAGCTTTCTGGCCGTAAAAAGTGACATTTTAACAAATTCCCAAATCCAGGGGCGGCTTCTCAATAAGTGCGCACATGCGCGCGCACTGCCGCCTGCCGTGGAAAAAATAATATTTTTGCTATGCTATATTTTAATAAATTTTTATTTACTTTTTTACCTCCTGCATTCAACAAACAAAATTAGTATACCGAGGATCGCAGAGAGTCGGCAGCCATTAATACAGAATACAGAATCAGAATAAGTATAGTGTTAATCGTTGCAGACGTTATATACATCCATATCCATATAAATCATTCGCGCGGCGGTGTGTATTTTTCGGCGCTCTCGGGAAATGCGATACTTCAATGCGAAATGATCGCCTATCTTCGTCGAAAACTACCAAATAAGCAATCTGTTGTGCGCTATAAAATTACACACTTCCAGTGTGCAGTGGACTTTTGGCAGAGCGTGTGTACCTACTACCTAGTAATGTTCGTCTTCGCGTCCGATTGATTTTTAATTAGATAATTTCGTTGATGCTTACATGTTCTAACAAGACAATTATTATTATTATGGCTACCACTTTAGGTTGCTTAATAAGTGGACAAAATAATTGTGATACTGTTAATTCAATGGATACTATTTTAAATTTAAAGGTTAACTTTTTAAGGGACTTTTAAACTGCTATAAACTATAACTAACTAGAGGAAAACTTGGTAATTAGTTAATAATTATTAAGTTAATCAGTCTAGTAAGTAGGTTGTTTTATAATACATTTTCAGGGAAAAATAGGCGAGCACTTCATTTTTTGTAGATTTTTATTTCAAAAAATTCACTAATAGAGAGGTATCGATGGAGAGACTTTGCAAAAAAAATTCAAATAAGCGCGAACTAGGACCTCTAGAACCCATATCCGAGATCAGTTTCAATTTGTATATGTATATATATATATATATATATATATATATATATATATATATATATATATATATATATATATATATATATATATATATATATATATATATATATATATATATGTATATGCGTATCCAACCGATTACTCAAAAAATAAGCAACTGATTTCGATGAAACTTGGCAAGTGCCTTTCTTTTATTAATGGCTTGGATGAGTTGGTTAGCTAGGAAAATCGGATAACGTTTTCCGGGAAAATTTGGAGTTTTGTTTAAAAGAAAAATCTTTTTCTCCGAAAATTACAAAGCTATTTTAATTAAATTTTGTGGATATGTTGCCCTGTGAAAGACCTTACCACATACTAAAATTATGCTACATTTTTAGAAAATTGAGTTATTCAAATTTTGAGTTTTCTTCTGAAAAAAAAATTTTTTCTCCGAAAATTACAAAGTTATTTTGATGGAAATTAGTGGATATGTTGCCCTGGGTAAGACCCTACTATACACCAAAATTTAACTTTCTAAGTTCATAGAAACTTGACTTATTCAAATTTGAAGCATTTAATAAAAATTCACTACCATAACGTACTTGCTGCGTCCCTAACTTTTTTTCTTGCGCACCCCCAATGCATTAAGGCACGAGCCACTACTGCCGTAAAAGTGGCATTTTAACAAATTACCAAATCTCTAAACTGCCTTTCATTGTAGACACGCAAAAGAAATATCGAAATCTGACCTCTGCTTCCGCTGGGAAGAACGTTACAACATATAATTTTTACAAGCAACAATTGTACATTGTCCTTTTCGCCCGGAGGAAGCTTAAAAAGCCGGTAGTAACATACAAACCATGATTAGAAGTACAATAGACGGATATTATAGTGTTGCTATGCACTTTCGTCTAATAGTTTTAGCAGACGACCTTCGTCTGGTATTTTTATGCACTGTTAGTTTACATCACATCATTACAATTTAACGTTATTAACACCATATATCATCACGTCAATTTTTCCATGTGGATAAACCTATCCTCACACTCTCCTTGTCTCTATCAGTAGCTCTCTCATTCTGTTACGTAATGATCCAGACTAAATAATACATAATATACCAGATAAAAGTGTTCTTTTTGTTGTTGTGGTTATAACACACGGAAAGGTATGCAGACGAGATTGCTGGTTCTAGTGAGTCATTATGAAATTGTATGGTCCCAGACGGTGATGTAACTTTTATGATGAATTAGAAGGCTAAATGAGGTTTTACAAAAAAAATTGTAAGACAATTTAACTTTTTTTCTCATCTAATATGTACCGACAACTGATGAAGGAAGGGGGATTTCGGTACTTCAAAGTCAAATTAAATTACAATTAATGAGACATCAAATGGTAGAATAGCTTACAAGGATATTTTCATTGCTTTTCAACTTTTAGTTACTTCTTGCTATTATTTTCAGTCGAATAAGTAACATTATAAGAATTTACGTATCTTTTGGCCTAGAAATGTGGATTTAGGTTTCTTTAGCGAATTTTCACTATCTCCTCTTCGTTCTCATTAGTCCAAGAAGGTTCTGAGATGTTCGGGACTATATTTTTTCCCTCAGGGCTCGTCCGCGGCCTTGCCGCCCCGATAGCACTGCAACCTTTGGTTGATTGTGCATACCCTTAGTCTTACTCCACCCATTCCAAAATCACTGTGCCTTGAACTAGTCTGCACAGCGATTGGTAAGGTGAAGTTTTATATTGCTCTGTCTCCGGTCTAGACTGACCGTAGATCAGTTGTCTTTTGCGGTCCAAAGCTTTACACTTGCACAAGATGTGCTGGGCTGATTTCTCCCCCTCGCCGCAGAGTCTGCATGCGAGGTCCCCCTCGAACTGCCCCATTTTATGCAGGTGTTTCTTGACGGCCATGTGTTTCGTCAAAGGACCTGTTGTGTTGCTGAGCTGTCCTCTGCTAAGATTTAGCAGCTCCACAGCTCTCTTTGAACTGGGTTCGTCAATTATTGACTTCCCATGTCTGAGCCCTGGACAGTCCGCCCAGTACACCTTGTGTTGGTTTCTGACCCAGGACTTAATGGCTCCCCAGGCAATGCTCTTTGTCACGTCCAGAGCCGGTTCTGGTCCCATAAATGGTTCTGCTGATCCTCTCTTCGCGAGAATGTCAGCTTCTTCATTGCCTTTGACCCCCGAGTGACCCGGCACCCAGATGAGGGTCTAGGGACTATTGAAATAGTATCATTATACAGGGTGTTAGCTTTAACGGCGAATTCGTTGGGTCCAAATAATAAGATTTTGTTATATAAACCTATGTACACTCTTCGTTATCGAGAAACAGTGTGTTAAAATTTAGGCAAAATTTACGTTTAAAACAATATTTCCAAAACGAATAATGCCATCAATCTACTGTTTTTCACATTGTTAGACATAATTAGTAGCTATATTTTAGTATTACTATTTTTTTTATTTTCCCATCTAGTGGCGTGGATACAGTGGTACTCATTACCTTCGAATCTGTTACTTCTGACGCCACTGGATTTATCGTCAATTTAATACGAAGTCTTAATTTTCTATTTGTGTGTTTGAGCTTCAGCTGCATTGCGGTTAGCTCTTTTTTTATTTTTTATTTGTTATTTAACGTCGGTCTATTCTCGCGACTATGGCCAATCACCGACGTGAGGGAGCAGTTTCACCTCACTATGCCGGAAATTTTGCGGAACCCCTGCCTTTCTGTAAGGAGGGTATGGATGTGAAATGGATTTCTGTCAGTCAGCAAAAGTGAATTTGACAATTTTGAAGTAATTTAATTAAGTAACGATTCGACCAAAAATGCCATACAAAATTACACTATTTAAGTATTTGTTTGTTTAATTAGCAATTAACAACAATGACAATAGAACAAAAGCTCTTATGTTGGCATTACTTGTCAAAAGGTAAAAACCCGGCACAGCTATCTATGTAGATAAATTTATGACAGGAACCTTTTTTTTTTCTTATTTCAACTACGCACCACGAGGGCTCACAACCTAAATACTATCGTACCGCGGGTGTCGACAAGGAGGAAAGAGGAAACTTGTTAATTCTGGACTTAAAGGTTTGGGGGTTCGGAGGAGAAGGAAAAACACGTGCCGGAAAGGAATTCCACAAGTTCGAAGTCCTCGGGACAAAAGAGCGGGCATAACAAGATATTCTATGTCTGGTGACCTTGACAGTAAAAGGGTGCATACGCTCTGTTCCCCTGGTAGATCTGTTGAGGGCAGCAGGTGAAGAAACTATGGAAGAAAGCTCCTCTGAGCAGTGCCCGTGTAGATATCTATAAAAGAGAGAGAGAGAGACAGAGGTCACCAACGGCACGTCGATGGGCAAGGGATGGCAGCTTTTGTGTGAGGGTAGCGTCACCGATGAGACGTATAGCTCTCTTCTGAACGGAGTCCAGGATAGCGAGTGTACAAGCGACAGCTGAACCCCAGATGTGGGAGCAGTCTTCGAGGTTTGGCCTTATTTGTAAAGTAGCTGGTGAAAAGTATTTGCGAGTCCGGAAGAGGAAACCTAATTTCTTAGCAGCCGCTTCTGCAATTAATGTGACATGTTGGTGCCAATTGAGATTTCTATCCACAGAAATGCCAACAAGTGAAAAGGACTCATTACTTTGAATAACTTGGTTGTTCAGTGGGATACGTCTAGGGCTGGTGTATCTCTTATGAGATAGAAAGCAAGACTGAGATTTGGTGGAGTTGAATTGTACAAGATTTCTACTTCCGCAGTCTAATATTTTTTGGAGATCCACAGAGACAGAACGATCCATGAGTCTGCGATCCTCATCTAATTGGGCTAAAGAGACAGGCTTAGAATATTGTATATTTGAGTGGAAGGTGCTGTTATCCGAGTAACTCTGAACTGGGTTGGATGTGCTACAGACGAGGTCATTGATGTGGAGAAGAAACAAAGAAGGGGCTAAAGCTATACCTTGAGGGACTCCTGCATTAATAATTGGATACAGTTTAGAGGAATAGCCATTCAGGACAACAGAAATGCTCCGGTTGGAGAGGAAATTTGCTGTCCAGGTACATAGTTCTGGTGGTAGTCCATAGGCCTGAAGTTTATTAAGCAGCGCTGCGTGCCAGACCTGGTCGAATGCTTTGTATATGTCTAGAGTGACAATCTGGGATATACTGTGTAGTTCCATAGACTTCCAAAAATGGGTGACAAAGAAAAGGAGGTCGGCAGTTGCTCTGCGCTGACGGAATCCATATTGCCTGTCGTGGATTAGACTGTGTTTTTCGAGAAATTTTAGTAATTCTGTGTTTATATACTTTTCCATTACTTTAGAGACGACTGAAAAGAGATAAATAGGCCTGTAGTTGCTAGGAAGCGCTTTGAATCCTTTCTTGGGGACGGGTTGTACTCGAGCAGTTTTCCAGTTACCAGGGAATATGCCTTTATTGTAAGATGTCTGAAACAGACGAGTCAGGACAGGAGCAAGTTCTGGTACGCATTTTTTGAGAACAATTGCTGGGATCTCATCAAGGCCAGAGGCTTTCCTGTTATTAAGAGAAGAGAGCATCTTTCGTACCTTTTTAGTTTTGAAAATGATATCCGACATTTTACGCGCGACATTGGGGACTGTAGGTGGTTGAGCATTTGGAGGTGGGTTGAGAGTAGAATTGCCGGCTAACAACGAGGCAAAAAGTTCAGCCTTGCCCAGAGCGGTAGAAACAATTTCATCTCCTGAAACAAGAGGTGGGATCGTGCTCTTGCAGAAATTATTCCCAATAGATTTAGCAAAAGTCCAGAAGGGTTTGCTGCCGTTGGAGCTTGAGAGGACTTTGTTTTTGATGTGGTTATTAAACGAGTTTTTGCCCCAGAAAGAATGCGTAGCTAGCGGTTTCTTGCGTCGTTAAATGCTTGTCGGTTTTCTTGAGTAGGATTGTGTAGAAGCGTTTTGTGAGCTTTGACCTTTTCAAGTCTGGCCTTGTCACAGGATCTAGAGAACCAGGACTTTTGAGTGGCTGAAGAGATTTTCTGTGTACGTGGAATAAATAATTCCATGCCAGCTTGGATGATTTCGGTGAAGCTTTGTGAGATGTTAGAGGGGTCAGGATAAGGGAAGCAGACAGACGCCCATGGAAATGAGGAAAAGTAATCCCGCATTTCATCCCAGTTCGCGGAGTTGTAGTGCCAAACGATACGTGGGTGTGATGACTGTATGGCCTCGGGTTGCATAGCGCAGGAAGCAGTGACCATGCCGTGGACTGAGAGACCAAGGGAGGCGGTGACTGATGTCTTATAGGACTCAGGTTTTGTAGTAAGAAGGAGATCCAAGGGATTTGAGCTGTGTGTTGGGATGCGAGGAAAGTAAGTAGATTGTTGAACCATACACAAAAACAAAATTTATAAAATCTACAAATATACCAATGAAAGTGCAATGCTACTATATATATATATATATATATATATATATATATATATATATATATATATATATATATATATATATATATATATATATATACGTTTTATTTGTATCATTGCACTTTCATTGCTATATTTGTAGATTTTATAAATTTTGTTTTTGTAATTTTACTTCTGATAAATCTAATATAGTGTAATGCACTATGTAATCTGAAAATAAATTATTATTAATATTATTATTAAAAGTAAAAGTTTTCAAGTTAATACTAATTCGTGATACCTTTTAACTTTTAGAACTAATATTAGTGGAATTTCCGTGTCATATCCCACTTGCTGCGCCACAATTGTTTAGTGAATTCACTAATGAGGAGATCCCGACTTTTGAATTTTGAAAAAAATTTTCAAATGAGCGCTAATTAGGCCCCCCAGAACACATACCCGGGGTCAGTTTCAATTTTTATATGTTTATATATATATATATATATATATATATATATATATATATATATATATATATATATATATATATATATATATATATATATATATATATATATATATATTTATTTATTTATCACACCGATAACTCAAAAAATAATGGGCCGATTTTGATTAAATTTAATGAATAACTTCCCTTTGCAAGTGGCTTGGATAAGTTCGTTAGCCAGGAAAATCGGTTTTAGAAAAAAATATATCTCCCGAATTGACAAAGTAAGGGCAACCAAATTGGTACGCGGGTTTAAGTCATTATAAGTAAGTTACTTAGCAAAATTTAGCCATGTAGGTCAAAAGACAAAGTTATAGGCATTTAAAGAAAAGAAAATTGGGGTTTTCCTCAGAACGCCAAATTTGCGATTTAAAACGTCAAAATTGGCAACATTTAGGCGAAGAACTTGAATCTAATACGGGCTATGGAAAGAAAATGTCTCAAGATGAATGTTTTACAAACCCTGAAGTCTTTGTTTCAACCGTCATTGTCCTTCATTTTACTAAAATGTTTCCATAAAATTCATTTCAAATAGACCCTTTCTCTGATGCTTGGCAGTAGCCTTAGCTATAGGGTTTATCATTTAATGGTATATAGTTTTTGTCGAATTTTCGTAAAAAATCAATACAGCTCAATATATCCGTCATTATACAAGATATGAAAAAAATGTATACATTAATTATAGGATGTCTTGAGCTACATCTTAAAAAAATAGTTCTACAATCACAGGTGGCCCATAAGTCTTTGGTGATACAAATTTTCTTCTTTTTTTATCAGACACGCCTAATGTTATTGCATTTTTGCATTTTCCATCGAAATATAATGCATGTTTGTAAGAAGAGAAATGCTGGACGCAGCAAGTACGGTATGGTAGCGAATTTTGATCAAATGCTTCATATTTGACTAGCTTAATTTGCTATTAATCTATAAGGTTGGCCAAGAAACGAGTTTTTTCGGGAACACTTTAAGTGTACTTTCGGAGATTTTTGTACATTTTCAAACAATAAAGTTATTTTGATGAAACATGGCACATTGTTCTTACTATATAGGTTATATTCGTAACCAAATTTGATGCCTGCTTTCTTTAAAAAAAAAACACATATTTGCTATTAAAAACATTTTTATGAAAATTCACTACCATAACGCACTTGCTGCGTCCCGAACTTTTTTATTTTGATGCAGTATACATCTTTACGTAGTCACTTTATCAAATAAATTATTGTGTTTACGAAACCATTTTATCTGTTTAAGATGAATTTGGACACATTCAAGAATGGTTTCTTTTTAGAATATCTCTCACGTACAATTAATTAGATAGCTGTAATAGACGCCCAGATCACAATTCAGTGTTATGATGAACCCTGTGAAAGCTAATTATCTATAGTATTTAATATAAAATTTTATTTCTACTCGTAAAGCTTGCATATAAATAGCAAATACAAGACATTTATTCTCGCATAATTACATTAAACAGGTATGTTTAGTATCCGAACACAACAATAAAATTTTACGATTTTCAGCAAGCAGGAATATTTGAAATTCCCGAGAGAAAGTTATCATCGGATGATGGTTTTTAATACCAAACAAAAAACATAATGTCATCAGAGATTCACCCAACACGCCAACGAATCCACAATAAATTATCAACAAAACATCATTTTCGTAATGTTTTTCTGTTTAGGTGTGTTTTGTGGAATCATCATTCATTGCTTATTTGTCGCGAAATTTTTTAAGAGCAATGATTAGCCCCCACAATTACAGCATAGGCTGAGTTGGTTATTATTTTTCAAGCAAAACGCCGTAAATAAAATTGCTGACATTTTAAACATCGTTAGCAACTAGACATGACCAGTAAATGAATATAAAATAATTTAGTAAATAATCTCCATCACCATAAACATCATCACAATCTAAAAAAAGTTCGGGACGCAGCAAGTGCGTTATGGTAGTGAATTTCTATTTAAATGTTTTTAATAGCAAATATGTGCGTTTTTTTTAATAAAGCAGGCATCAAATTTGGTTATCAGTGTACCCAATATAGTAAAAACAATGTGCCATGTTTCATCAAAATAACTGTATTATTTGAAAATGTACAAAAATTTCCGAAAGTAAACTTAAATTGTTCCGAAAAAAACTCGTTTCTTGGTCAACTTTGTAGGTTAATAGCAAATTGAGCTTTTCAAATATGAAGCATTTGATCAAAATTCGCTACCATATCGCACTTTCTGCGTCCAGAATTTCTTTTCTTACAAACATGCATTATATTTCGATGGAAAATGCTAAAATGCAATAATATTAGGTTTGTTTGATTAAAAAAAAAAGAAAATTTATATCACTAACGACTTATGGGCCACCCTGTGATTGTAGAAATATTTTTTAAGATGCAGCTCAAGACTCTACAATTAATGTACACAATTTTTTTCATATCTTGTATAATAACGGATATATTGAGCTTTATTGATTCTTTACGAAAATTCGACAATTATATACCATTAGCACTAATTAGGCCCCCGAGAACACATATCCGGGGTCGGTTTCAATTTTGATATGTTTAAATATATATATATATATATATATATATATATATATATATATATATATATATATATATATATATATATATATATATATATATATATATATATATATATATATATATATATATATATATATATATATATATATATATATATATATATATATATATATATATATATCACACCGATAACTCAAAAAATAATGGGCAAATTTAGATCAAATTTGGTGAGTACCTTCCTTTTGCAAATGTCTTGGATAAGTTCGTTAACCAGGAAAATCTGCTCAGTTGAAATAGATTAAACAATGTTTTCTTTTAATTACACAGACGAATTCCCCCTATCAGTGTCAGTTCTGAGCCAGCCTAAAATGTATGGAATTTAGACCACGAAATTATAATGCATGTTAAAACGTAAAAACTGATTGATCAGAATGTGTATGAAAAATACTACAAGAAATGACTAACAAGCTCCTGAATATATGTGCAAATTTTTTTTTCTTGATTTCGTTAAAATATAAGCAAAAAAATCCATTGTAAATCAAAATGGTTTTACGTAAATTGTAAAACCTTGAACAATAGGATATTCCTGCTAGTAAATGCATATAGTGCGTAGCTCAGTGGGCTAGGTCCCTGTACATAGTATAATCGACTCCAAGATGACGAGTTCTAATCCTGGTTAGTGACTTTACTTTTTATCAATTTTTTTAGTCTCATTTCACTTTACAGTTATCTAATCTGGTTGTTGTTATTCCGATGATTTTTTTAGGGAGTTTTTGTATAAAAAATAATTTGATAAACAGGACATAAAATTTTTAAGACTTAATTCAGTTTGATTAGCATATCTGGTTGTTTGTTCTTGCCCTAACTTAGTAAAACCGTTCCATATTTAATACAGTCGTAGACTTTTCCCGTGGCTTCACAAGTGCTTATTTTAGAGAATTTTCTTTAAAAATATCACTAACGATGAGATCCCCACTTTTAAATTTAGAAAAAATTCTTCAAATGAGCGCGAACTAGGCCCTCTAGAACCCACATCCAGGGTCAGTTTCAATGTTATATATATATATATATATATATATATATATATATATATATATATATATATATATATATATATAAGGATGATAATATACCAAAATTTAGGTCTGTAAGTTTAAAGACAAAAAAGTTAGAGGCATTTAAAGAAAAGAAAATTGGGGTTTTCCTCAAAACGTAAAAAGTCGCAATTTGAAGCGTCAAAATTGGCAACATTTAGGCAAAGATCCTGAAAGAAATACGGATTGTGTAAAAAGTGTTCTGGAAACGCTTAAGTTTTAGCTTCAACCATCAATGCTCTTCATTTTACTAAGATATTCCCAGAAAATTTATTTCAAATAGACCGCTTCTCTGATGCTTTGGCAGTAGTTTTAATTAAGTTTATGGTTTAACGATCTATAACTTTTAGCTAATTTTCGTAGAAAAAATTCGTTAATCAGGAGACTGCGGCTTTTGAATTCTAAAAAGATTTCTTCAAATGAGCGCAAACTAGGCCCACTAGAATCAATATCCGGGTTTACTTTATGTATATATATATATATATATATATATATATATATATATATATATATATATATATATATATATATATATATATATATATATATATACAGGGTGGCTCATTTCTACGATAAAGTCCAATATAATCGTTATTATGCAAGATACGAGAAAAAATTGTATAAATTACGTTTAGTGTGTCTTGAGCTGCATCTTATAAAATTATTTTGATGGCCCATAAGTCGTTGGTTATACCTACAATTGTTTTTTTTTTGGAACATTCATTATTGCATTTTTGCAGTTTTCATCGAAATATAGTGCATGTTTGTAAAAAAATCCAGACGCAGTAAGTGCGTTTTGGTAGAGAATTTTCATTAAATGCTTCAAAATTCAATAACCCAATTTGCTATTAACCTAAGATTCGGTCAGCAAGGAAACGAGTTTTCTTGGAAACGTTTTAAGTTTATTTTCGGAAAATTTTTGTACATTTTCAAACAAGTTATTTTGATAAAATATGGTACGTTCTTCCTACTATATAGGTTATTTTATTTATTTTATTTATTTATATTAGCGAATTTTCTTGTACAAAATGTAATTTTGATAGCGAATTTCCTTATAAATGGATTTAGTGAATTTTCTTTGAAGAAACATTTGAAAATTTTAGTATGAAAAATTATTCAATTGATGGGGTATTGTTTAAATGAAATTCGTCGAAAATAAGGTTTTGATGGATTTTCGTACAAACAAATTATTTTATTTTCAATTTTAATTACAGATTAGATATATAATTTGAATTTTGTGTATGCTTTTAGCAGAATTTTGTGTAAATATTTAGCCAAATTTGATGCCTGCTTTCCTTAAAAAAAGACATATCTGTCCTTAAAAATATTTTTATGGAAATTCACTACCATAACGTACTTGCTGCGTCCAGACTTTTTTTAATTAGAAAATACTTTTGAAGTAGATACTGATATGATCGTCTTTCTTTTAACCCCTAAATGTTTCGGTTATAAGAATTGTATATGGCAAAACTGACGTCATAGCTCAATGGTTTCCAAAGTTATCATGTTCAAAAATCGTTTCAAATATACACAGGTTTGAAAAAAGATCATAAGAGATATTATAATTGATTTTATTTTACCCATTGCAAGAACAACTTGGTAGAATACTTTGCTAAACTATAAACAAGTGATTTTGTTGGTTTTAAAACAAAAACAAAAAGCGTCCTGCGTTATTTTGATCTGACGGGTTTTCTAATCACTTCGCTTTAGGGTTCCAAGAATTGCATATGCCAACTAAGACGTCATTAGCTCAAGGCTTTCCAAAATCAACGTGGTTGTTTAATTTAGTCATAATAAAGCCTTCTCGATTTTGTAACATTCCTTATATTAAGATCTATTATCTATAGAGAAAGCTTAAAACGATACGAAATTAATGTTGTTTGTGCACAGTGAAATTTACCCCCTAAAATGGCCTACCAACAACTTGCGTATTCGCGAGGAGAGCGTATTTTATTCGGTATTTGCATACATACAGTTGTGACATTGCATTTTAATACGGCTATTTTTAGTATCATCCACGTTCGACAATACTGGTTTCCAGATTATAAACCAAGTATAAACATTACATAAATCTCAACGCTGGTTGCCAAATTGAATCAAACAATCTGCTAACGAAAATTCCTGCAGCGTATTGGGTCGTACCAAATGGATGTTGTTTATAAATAAATTGTAACGGACTCTGCACTACCCACTCCTCACTGTCGACTTCCTTTTACTTTTTTCGTTACTGGAATACGCGAAAGATATACAAGGTGATGCACCTAATACGTCAAAAGGTTATAGGCATAGTAAAATCCTGAAAACTAAATTACCGCCAACACCCACTTAAAATCTAGTTCGCTAATAAGCATTTTTTAGTATTTTTTATTGACATTGAAAAGTTTCGGCGCAATAATTTTCCTTTAACCTAAAGGCTTAACATTAAATTACACAGTACACACACACACACACATATATATATATATATATATATATATATATATATATATATATATATATATATATATATATATATATATATATATATATATATATATATAGGGTGGCGCATTGAAAACAAAACAGACCGATTTGCGTCCAGAGAAATTTTTTCTTAAGAAACGCTGAAATAGGTCAATTTTAATATTGAGGGGGACATGTTTTGACATAAAACTCAACTTTGTCACATCAACCCCTTAAGGGTGGTGATAACAACCCTTATATTTTAAATAGGGAACATGGGTCGAGTGTTACATCATTTGAAAGCTCTTTCTTTTATGAATTCAGCACACACATTTTTTGAAGTTTTATCAACTTGTTTAAAAACTATTCACAGTTGAAGATGCAAAAACGCATTTCACTCATTCCGATAAGAAATGTGCTGATAGTCAATGCTTTGTTGGTTTGCAAACAACAAATTGACTATCAGAACATTTCTTATCGGAATGAGAGAAATGCGGTTTATTATTTGAGTTTATCCGTCGGTTTATTACTTTTACTCTTTTTTTCAAAAACGATGACTGCGCCAACCGTACCGCAAATTTGTTTAATGAACGACATCCGAACAAACATATTAACAGAAAATACATTTTGGAGTTAGTTGCAATGTTTCAACAAAGTGGTTCAGTAGCCAACAAAAAACGGGATCCTGAACGTGAATTTCCGGTTAGAAATGAGACTACTGAGATAGAAGTTTTAGGACAAATTGCTGCAGACCCAACTTTGGGCACCAGAAAAGTGGCCACTGTTTTAAACATCAAAAGAAGAACTATTCAGCGAATATTGAAGCATCATAAATTTCACCCGTATAAAATTCATCTTGTATAACAACGGAATGAAAATGATTTTGATCAGCGGCTGGAGTTTTCTGAAGTTATCACTGCACGAATAGCTGATAACGGGAACTTTCTGTTCAATATCTGTTTTTCAGACGAGTGTACGTTTTTATTAAACTCTATAGTCAATCGTCATAATTGTCGTTATTGGGCAGATAATAATCCAAGAAATTTTCACGAAGTCCACACTCAAACTCCACAGAACATGAATGCCTGGACTGGTATTTTTGGAGACCGTTTAATCGGACCAATTTTTCTTGATGGAAATTTGAGTGGAGAAACGTATTTGGAGTTACTAGAAGATATCATTTACCCTCTACTAATTGACATTGTTGAAAATGATGATCGGTATAAAGAAAATCAATTAGTGTTTTAACAAGATGGAGCTCCTCCGCATTTTTCACCAAGTGGTAGGGAGTTTTTGAACAGAGAGTTTCCAGAGCAATGGATTGAGCGTAGAGGTGCTATTTAGTGGCCCCCTAGATTACCAGATTTAACTCCTTTAGACTTTTTTCTATGGGGCCATTTAAAATGTAGAATTTACGCAACAGAATCGGAGTCTCTGGAAGAATTACGACGACGCATTGTTGAAGAATGCCGTCTAATAACTCCACAAATGCTCCAGAATGTCAGAGCTCGTTTTGAACAAAATTTGTACTTTTGTATGGAAGCTGGTGGTCAACAGTTTGAACACTTACTTAACTGAATAAACATTTTTGAACGTTTGGTTTTGTTTTTTAGTTTTTTTTTTAACAAAAAATTGATTAATTAATGCATTTATTATCACAATGAATGAAATACGTTCTTGCAACTCCAACTGTGAATAATTTTTAAACGAGTTGATAAAACTTCCAAAAAAATTAGTGCGCTGAATTCAGAAAAGAAATAGCTTTCAATTTATGTAACACTAGACCCATGTTCCCTATTTAAAATATAAGGGTTGTTACCACCGCCCTTAAGGGGTTGATGTGACAAAGTTGAGTGTTATGTCAAAACATGTCCCCCTCAATATTAAAATTGACGTGTTTCAGCGTTTCTTAAAAAAAAATGTCTGGGCGCAAAGCGGTCTGTTTGGTTTTCAATGGACAACCCTATATATATATATATATATATATATATATATATATATATATATATATATATATATATATATATATATATATATATATATAAGGCAACATGTGTGAATTTTTCCAGAAAAATTAACCCGTTTGGGGTGGCCAAAGAAATCGTTCAAGGGAATTGCAAAACAAAAGTACATACCTAAGTACAGGTGTCCCATATTTTGGTTGCAGATGCTGGGTTTCTCGGCTGATAGTAATAAACCTTGCGGTTCTCGCGAACCTGAGCAACTTTTTTGTGAAACGAAAAATGCCGCAAACAAAATTGTCAAAGCCCTCTTAGTTTCCGAGCTACAGGGCCAGATTGAAAATATTGCAAAATATTTCCAGGTACCCCTTGTATTTCAGTTGTCTGACAACTTGTCAAAAAGAACGAATAATTTTACCACTATTTACGTAGAATCTAGTGGCGTAGTTGAATTTTTTCCAAATATTACTGTTTTTAATGATTTTTCTTTAAAACAATTCACTAATGAGGAGATCCCGACTTTTGAATTTTGAATTTTTTTTTCAAACGAGCGCTAATTAGGCCCCATAGAACACATATCCCAGGTCAGTTTCGATTTTTATATGTTTATATATTATATATATATATATATATATATATATATATATATATATATATATATATATATATATATATATATATATATATATATATATATGTATCACACCGATAACTCAAAAAATAATGCGCCGATTTTGACAAAATTTGGTGAATACCTTCCCTTTGCAAGTGTCTTGGATAAGTTCGTTATTCAGGAAAATAGACCGAGGTTTTCCCAGAAAATTTTGTGTTTTCTTTCAAAAAACATGTATATCTCCGGAAATAACAAAGTAAGGGCAACTAAATTTGGTACATGGAGTTATATCGCTTTAGGTAAATTACCTACCAAGATTTAGCTCTATAGGTCAAAACGCAAAAAAGTTACAGGCATTTAGAGAAAAATAAATTAAGGTTTTCCTCAAAACGTCAAAGTCGCGATTTAAAATGTCAAAATTGGCAACATTTAGGCAAAGAACTTAAATCTAATACGGGCTACGGAAAGAAAATGTCTCAAGAAGAATGTTTTACACACCCTGAAGTCTAGTTTCAACCGTCATTGTCCTTCATTTTACTAAAATGTTTCCAGAAAATTCATTTCAAATAGACCCTTTCTCTGATGCTTGGCAGTAGTCTTAGCTATAGAGTTTATCGTTTAATGGTATATAATTTTTGTCGAATTTTCGTAAAAGATCAATAAAGCTCAATATATCCGTTATTATACAAAATATGAAAAAAAAATGTATACATTAATTATAGGGTGTCTTGTGCTATATCTTAAAAATTATTTCTACAATCACAGGGTGGCCCATAAGTCGTTGATAATACAATTTTTCTTTTTTTTTTTAGTCCAACAAGCCTTATGTTATTGCAGTTTTGCATTTTCCATCGAAATATAATGCATGTTTGTAAGAAAGGAAATTCTGGACGCAGCAAGTGCGTTATGGTAGCGAATTTTGATTAAATGCTTCATATTTGAAAATCTCAATTTGCTATTAACCTATAAGGTTTTTTTCGGGAACACTTTAAGTTTACCTTCGGAAATTTTTGTACATTTTCAAACAATAAAGTTATTTTGATGAAACACGGCACATTGTTTTTGCTATTTAGGTTATACTAGTAGCCAAACTAGATGTCTGCTTTCTTAAAAAAAACTTACATATTTGCTATTAAAACATTTTTATGAAAATTCACTACCATAACGGACTTGCTGCGTCCAGACTTTTATTTAAATATCGACCCATGTTAGGTTTTTTAAATGGGACATCCTGTATATTTGTCAAGAAATTAATTTGCATTTTCACAAGCTCCTCAAAAATATATAACATTATGGGTCTATTTTAATAAACAACAACAAAAAATCCTAGTTTTCATAATTTGCATTCAAAATTTTGCAGTCGCCAGTGCAATAAAATACTGCTGTCTGTTTATTTCTATATGCTAACAATAATTCGAATAAATGATTTAATAGCTGCTATCTCCCAATAATTTTTCACAAAACAGTGCTACTACGTACCTAGATTTATGTAACAAAAGGAAATAACATTAATAAATAATTATTGTCCAACAAGCCTATCAGCAAAAACAAAGTTTGAAAATCGTAACATAAGCGCTATGGTAATCTAGCAAATCAAAAGAACTTATCAAAATGATCTCCATTTTATTGTATGCATGCTTAGCATACTTTTCCCATTAGTTTTAAGGAATTAAGCAAAATAACGGGATGATTTCGTAAGTAGCAAAAACTTTTTCTTAGTGCGTTTCCTAAATCTTGAATATTATCATAATGATAATTTTATTGTTTGTAGTTGGGGTACTTGGAATGCTGTCCTTAGTCAGATTTAGTAATATTTTTAGAAAAATCCAAAGACCTCGAAAACTATCACATTTTTACTGTGGTCAAATTCAGTTTTTCTGGTTTCTCACGAGCTGATCTGTCAGCACCTAAAGCATTATCGATGACTGTTGGGTCAGCCTGTATATATATATATATATATATATATATATATATATATATATATATATATATATATATATATATATATATATATATATATACCTATATATCAACTACCATCGCTGTCTGACACGTTAATTTAATTTTTTTATATCTTTTAGGTCAAATCTGCGAAATATCTTACGATATTAACTGTTCCACAAGTTTCTAATGAAGCACATTTTAGAGAAATAGACCTCAGCCAACGATGATTTATCAACGAATCTTTGCACTTTTTCTATGTTTGGTACCGCTTAAGTTTGAATACCGCCATTTGGGTTGAACATCCAGTATATAGGTAACGTAACCGGCTTACGCGGGCACGCTACTTGTTTATCAGATTACCTAAATTATACGATGTACCCTTTCTTGAACAACGATGTTGTTGCATTCGACCTCTGTGCGCTTGTTAAAATTTAAGACAGAAGTGCTTCGTCATAATTCTTGTTTATCTCGAAAACAATCTGGACCACGTCGTAAATTTCATAAAAATTTTAGCCGTGCGATGTAAACAAAAATTTCTTTAAGCTTACAGAAACATTTTTTAGCAAAAAATTGAAGATAAGATCAGGAACAAGTGATGGACATACAGGTGTTTCTAAAATGATGACAAATTGGCCCTAGGTTTCATTGAATCAGTCAAACGCTTTTAGACTCTCTTCAAATGAGTTGTATATGGACGTCAAGCTCTTGAATTAGTTTTAATTATATAAACTTAAGAACGACGCTGTTTAAAATACGTAGTTATTGGAATATCCGTGCAGAGTTTTATCGTTGCAAATGTGGTATTGATCTAAAGATTGAGCTACTCTCATGACTATGGCTATGTGATTGATTTTAAAGACGCCTTAGTGGGGAGAAATTAAATAGATTGTTTTTATAATACTGAAAAACATGTTTAGTCTCCTGATTTAGAGATATCATAAGTTGATTTGGAATGCCCAGAAAAAAATTCTAAACAAAACGGCACCAAAAGATGTCCACGACGATTATATGTGCCGTCGTTTTCGCTCTTTGAGTTTATCGATTATTAATTTTTCTATATACATATTCGAGTTATTTTACCATTCTTGGCACCTTGCTGTTAAATTACAGCAATCGTTTTACTGCTGTTGTTAAGTTTGCGAAATATTTTTAGGAATAAATCCAGTTCTTCAATTAGCCTAATTTCTATTTTGCCTACCTTACAAAAATTAGGACGTCCTGATTCTTATAAAGTGTGGATTTGCCTTAGTTACCCTCAGTGAGCTCTATACTAACTGGAAGGTTCGCGTAACGTTGGCTGGACGAGCCATCAAGCTAGAATAGAGCGACTGTCGTAATCCAACTAACTAGCCGTCCTTCACACACTCAGTAGTGCTTATGTGTCATAATGACACCCCCAATATAACTCAAGATATTCTCTCAAGCAGACATAAGCTAACTCTATCGAAAAGTTAAATTAAATCAGAAAAATCTTTTTTATCTTCCTCTTGCGACATAGCCACAATTTATCATATCATAGAGAAGCAAGGTAGCGTTATAAAGTTTTTGTGGATAAAGGGTTATGAAAATGTTACAGGTAATGAAACAGTTGATAAAATTGCAAAAACAGCAAGTTGCCCTTACTTTGTTATATCAGGAGATATAATTTTTTTCGAAAGAAGACACAAAATTTTCCAGCATAAAAAAATTGAAATTGAACTTTCTGTTCAATATCTGTTTTTCAGACGAGTGTACATTTTTAATAAACTCTACAGTCAATCGTCATAATTGTCGTTATTGGGCAGATAATAATCCAAGAAATTTTCACGAAGTCCACACTCAAACTCCACAGAAATTTAATGTCTGGACTGGCATTTTTGGAGACCGTTTAATCGCACCAATTTTTCTTGATGGCAATTTGAGTGGCGAAACGTATTTGGAGTTACTAGAAGATATCGCTTACTCTGTTGACATTGTTGAAAATGATGATCGCGATGATAGCGATCAAGAAAATCAATTAGTGCTTCAACAAGATGGAGCTCCTCCGCATTTTTCATAACGTGTTAGGGAGTTTTTGAACAGAGACAATGGATTGGGCGTAGAGGTGCTATTGAGTAGCCCCCTAGATCACCGGATTTAACTCCTTTAGACTTCTTTCTATGGGGCCATTTAAAGAGTAGAATTTTCGCAACAGAACCAGAGTCTCTGGAAGAATTACGATGACGCATTGTTAAGAATGCCGTCTAATAACTCCACAAATGCTCCAGAATGTCAGAGCTCGTTTTGAACAAAGTTTGTACTTTTGTATGGAAGCTGGTGGTCAACAATTTGAACACTTACTTAACTGAATAAACATTTTTGAACGTTTGGTTTTGTTTTTTAGTTCTTTTAACGACAAATTGACTAATTAGTGCATTTCTTATCACAATGAATAAAATACGTTCTTGCAACTCCAACTGTGAATAATTTTTAAACGAGTTGATAAAACTTCCAAAAAAAATAGTGTGCTCAATTCAGAAGAGAAAGAGCTTTCCAATGATGTAACACTCGACCCATGTTCACTATTTAAAATATAAGGGTTGTTATCACCACCCTTAAGGGGTTGATGTGAGATAGTTGAGTTTTATGTCAAAACATGTCCCCCATCAATATTAAAATTGACGTGTTTCAGCGTTACTTTAAAAAAATATCTGGACGCAAATCGGTATGTTTCGTTTGCAGTGCGCCAGCCTGTATCTTCCTCTTTAGTTTGTAGTTCCAATATACTACGTTTTGAATTCCTCAAATCAAAAACGGATATGGTATCTAAACCATCATTTAAAGAGCAGTTAGCATTCACACTAGCTTGAGCACTATTATAGAACAAAAGTTTTCGCCAAGATTACCTAAGTTGAAGTGTATTTGTGGTTTCATCCTCCACGAGATCGTATGCAACTGAAATAGAGTTCCAGGTGGTTTTGCGAACATTTGTGAGTTAAAAAGTTGATTTGAAATTCTCACAACGAACAGCACGCATCTTTTCATGTGTGTCCGGTCTTTTTAATGGAAATCTATGAAATCTTATACCACTACCAGGTCTCTTATTGCCACAATGAAATGCACAACAGTACTTCCCCATTATTGAATTTCATCATCATCATCATCAATCAGCCCTCTGCGTCCACTGCTGGACATAGGCCTCCCCTAGTTGAGTTCATTCTTTTCTGTCTTGAGCGCTACGAATTCAGTTTTTTGTAATTTTTGTAATGTCGTCTGTCCAGCGAGTTGGTGGTCTTCCTCTGTATGTTTTATCGGATCTGGATCTCCATTCAAGTAATCGTTTTGTCCACCTGTCATTTTGCATGCGAGCCACATGTTCCGTTCACTTCCATTTGAGTTTTGCCACATGTACGACCACATCAGTCATTCTTGTTCTTCTGCGTAATTCTTCATTTCTAATGTGGTCACGTAACAAAACGCCAAGCATCAACCTCTCCATTTTGCGCTGTGCTACTTTTAGTTTCTTAGCAGAAGCGTTGGTAAGGGTTAGTGTTTCGGCGCCGTAGGTCATAACCGGTAGAACACATTGGTTGAAAACTTTTCTTTTCAACTATACTGGAAGGTCGCCTCTGAAAACGTCTCGAAGTTTGTCGTAAGCCGCTCAGGAGAGTATAACTCTTCTGTTTATCTCGCATGTTTGGTTGGCTTTGGATATGCTTACCTCGTGGCCCAAATATGTGTATTTATCTACCCATTCCACCTCAGAGTTTTGAATAATCAGGTTGTTACTAGGGACGAGGTTTGTCATAAATTTTGTTCTTCCTAAGTTCATTTTTAGACCTACTGTTGCACAGGCCTCCTGAAGTTCCTGTAGCATCACTCTAATATCTTCCAAGTTGTCAGCCAGTAAGACAATGTCGTCTGCAAACCGTAAGTTTGACAGACTTTGGCCGTCTATTCTTAGACCTTTTTGGCCCCAACTTCTTGAACACACATTTCAGGACGGTGATAAACAGTTTTGGAGACATCGTATCTCCCTGGCGTACTCCTCTCCCAATTTTTATAGGATTCGTGTTTTCATGTAGATTTACCACAAGAGTAGCATTTATATATATATATATATATATATATATATATATATATATATATATATATATATATATATATATATATATATATATATATATATATATATATATATATATATAGTAAATTAGTTGGGTGTAGCGATAGTCAATACGACAAGAGGTCTGCCATATTCGATGGTTTCAATCACTGTTTTGACGCTTTGGAGATGATCATTGGTTCCAAACCCACTTCGAAAACCGGCTTGTTCCACTGACTGGACAAAGTCCAACTTCTTTTCAAGTCGTGTGGTAATTATACTAGTAAATAATTTGTAGAGGTGTCTTAGTAGACTTATCGGCCTGTAATTTTCTAGGTTCGAGATGTATCCTTTCTTGTGGACCAGTATTACGATGGTGTTGTGCCACTTTTCTGGTATCGTACTATTGAAGAGATAAAGGTTGAAAAGAGATTTGATTTTTTGGAGCAAGCAAGGACCACCAATCTTTATCGCCTCGGAAACCACGCAGTCTTCTCCGGGCGATTTTTGATTTTTCATCTTTTTCAGTGCTAGTTTAATCTCATCTAGCGATATTTTAATGAGTATTTCCGAGCCTTGGTTAACCACACCTTTTTTACGGGTTAGTATGTCAAATTCTGGATGTAGACTTTGGCTTTTATATAGCATTCCATAAAACTCTTCCACTATATTGAGCATATCCTTCCTGTTTGTTGATGTGTGCCCTTGTGCATTTTTAAGTTTTATTATTTGTCTCTTTCCATTGTCAAGCTTTCTACGTAGAACTTTCATACCCTTGTTGTTGTCTATGGTATCTTTGATTTGGTTGTGTCTAAAAGCTCTTGCGTGGCGTCGGATGCCTTTTGAAATTTGTTTATTTATTTCTCTTAATTCTTCTTCACACGCATAGCTTTTTGACCTCATATCCCTTCTTTTTTCTATGAGCAGTTTGGTCTCCCTGTTTAGTTTTTCTTCCCTTTGATTTGTTGAGCAGTGCCGACTTTGAGCTTCAGTTATTGTGGTTGTGATGATGTTATTCAGTTTGTTGATGTCGTTACCAATGGTGTGTTCTATTTTAGCCTTGGTTAATTTAGTGGTGATCCATTATTCAAAGCTATTTACATCTCCTGGATTTATTGGTACATTTGATTTATTGCTCTTTTGGATCATTTTTTGTCATTCCTTGCCAATGTCAAAAGCTGCTTTTGTTCGAACAACCCTGTGGTCGCTCCCAGTAGAAAACCTATTTAGGACAGTCACGTCTTTTATTATGTGTTTTTTATCTGTGATGATAAAGTCTATTTTGTTTCTTGTTTTATTGAATTTACTTCACACAAACACAGGATTGTTTAAAAAAACAATAACTTTATAATGTACACTGCCACGCGTTTACACTGTATCTGATAGAAAAGCGTTGCAGATAGGAACCTAGTATCCTGTTCTTTCTGGGAAATCGGACCGGCCGTGTTCGTTTTCGTCTACATGCGCGCTCCTTCCAGTTAGTATAGAGTTCACTGGGTACCCTGCGATAAGTAAATCCAACCTTGCTTAGGTAGTACTTGAGAAACTTTGTTGAAGGGTTATTGTTCAGTCCTAGTGATTCCCTGCAAAGATGGTCTCTAAATAATCAAATCTAAAATTATTATTTCGGCTGATTTTTAAGATTCGAACCAGAACTTTTGCTGAGTTTGTATTGTACAACACGTTTAAAAAATTTTCGTCAAAAAAAAAGAGTAACACGGGGAAAATCTATTCCCAAAGTAACATAACCTGAAGAATGGAAAGTAATGCTGTATCGATTTTACACCACCCCTGCATCTTACAAGATCCATCAAAAACTGTTATATTTTCTAAAATCATATTACTGGATACCTTTGTGGTGCAAGTGTTAAATAAATCTCAGCTGACTGCCGGTAATATAAAATGCTCAAAATAAACACTATGAAAACAATCAATTAGTATGACTTGTTAGGATCCATTATTTAATACTGCAAGCAATTTACGGAGGTGGTACTTGATATATTTGCGACATTCATTAATGTTGTAATGATATGATAAATATTTTCGTCTATAGTGTCTAGACGAAATCTCGTCCTGGTGACCTGAAGGTCGAACATAAGTGGTTGTAACTTGTAACAGACGCAGAATCGTTGTTGAGTCAGGGGGACGACATAAAACCTCAGTAGCGGCCGTGACAACATGCTTAGATTAATAGATGTAAAAACCACATTACCCGTATATCTATTAAATTTGTGGCTAAGTGCTGTAATTGAGTTTAATAAAATTCAAGCCACGAATACAAAAACTACATATTCATTGACTGTAGTTGCTTCAGCTTAGCGAAACCATTTCAAATAATTCTGCAAAGCTTGGAACCTCTGATCAGCACTGTGTAGGCACTTTAGAAAAACAGTTGCACCGAAACTCAACTTTAAGCCTGTTTTAACTATTTAAACCAGTGATTTCCAAAGTATGCACCACGAAATATTGCAAAATCTTTATAATTAATTAACTAAACTATTTGGCATTAAACCAAGACATTTAGCCCAGTGTCTAATTAAACAAATAGCAAAATAAAAAGCTAGTTAGTAAAACTAAAACCTCCGGCCCAGAACGTTCTTCTGAACGCGAGCCGGCAACGCTGCTCCTTCTCTGATCAACCAGACACTTAGGATTCGTAAATGCTTCGCGATATATTTGGATTGTTTTGGAAGATCTTTCGGACGGAGTATATAAGCAAGCATTTCCAGCTCGATTCGGTCAATCAGTTGATAGTCGAATTCCAATAGAGATAAAAAGATAAAGGTAAGATGCTTACTGGCAATTAGGCCATTGCTGGCCCTTTTTGCCCATCTAAACTAACCTACCGTCCACCTTGAGCTCGATCTCAACGACGACAGTGATTTTAAAAACATCAACCGCCGGTGAGTCTCGAACCGTCGTCCCCCGAGTCCGTATTGGAAAGTCTGAATGGACTTTCCCGCACGGCCACGGAGGCGCTTTCCAGTAAAGATAAGTTTCGCGCGTGACATAAATTAGTTAATAAACATGTTCTCTATTACTGACACTATTGTAAAAATTAGTACACTACCGTTCCATTGCAGAACTTAGAGCCCTGTGTCCAAGGAATGTCATGTTCAAGGCCCAATAACCAAATCCAAGATCGACGTTAACGAAACAAAATACAAAAAACTGGTTTCGTAGCCAGCAAACCTTAGGGTAATAGCAAATTGAGTTATTGAAATTTGAAGGATTTAATAAAAATTCGCACTTACTGCGTCTTGATTTTTTTTAATTACAAACATGCATCATATTTCGATAAAAATTGCAAAAATGCAATAATATAAGGGTGTTTGAAAAAAGGAATTGTAGGGATCACCAACGACTTATATACCACCCTGCGATTGTCAAAATATTTTTGTAAGATGCAGCTATACCCTCAGAAAGTGGCACCGCAGGGGGAATTAAATCCACCAGCAAAATAGGCCCGAATAAAGGAGGTGGCAGGATACATCCTTCCACTAGAACCTCTAGAGGGAAACAACAGGGGAGAGGAAAATCCACCGTTCGCACGACTACCAATGGTAGACCCTCCGCTAGGAAGCTTGGTAATCGAGCTGCAGTAAAGGAAGATCGCCCTGCATCCTAAATCCTAATCCTATCCCAATCCAAAACCTGTTTCCTTACCCGTCCCACTTTTTGACCATCCCCATTATTGTCCCATGACCACCATATCACCATATATATATATATATATATATATATATATATATATATATATATATATATATATATATATATATATATATATATATATATATATATATATATATATATATATATATATATATATGCAAACAGATAAAAACTGAAAGTAAACCCGGATATGGATTCTAGGGGGTCTAGTTTGCGCTCATTTGAAGAAACCTTTTTAAAATTGAAAAGTCGCGGTCTCCTCATTGACGAATTTTTTTTACGAAAATTAGCTAAAAATTACAGACCGTTAAACCATAAACTTAACTAAACCTACAGCCAAAGCATCAGAGAAAGGGTCTATTTGAAATGAATTTTCTGCAAATATTTTAGTAAAATGAAGGACAATGGTGGTTGAATCTGAAACTTAAGGGTTTGCAGAACACTCTTCTTCCGGCATTTTCTTTACATAATACATATTTGTTTCCGGTTCTTTGCTAAAATGTGGCAAATTTAAACGTTTCAAATCGCACTTTGACGTTTTGAAGAACACCCCATGTTTTTTTTTCTTTAAATACCTATAACTTTTATGTCTCTCAACCTAGAGACGTAAATTTTGGCGCGTGGGTTACCATTTATAATACAAACTCGCGTACCAAATTTGGTTGCCCTTACTTTGTTATCTTTTGTTTTGACCATAAATATGTTTATGAAAACTTTTTTGATAACTTAAAGTCCCGAAATTTTCTGTCTGTCCAGTAATCTTACTTAACTGTCCCGAAATGTTCGACTAAGTTACGGCTAAACATGCTGCAAGAGTGAGAGCGTGGAAGGCATACACCGGACCGCCCTCCGCTCGACTCGCGAGCCACCTTTACCAACTCAGCACGGTTTTTGAGCTGCTTCCAAAAGACTTGTCAACCGATAAAATCTGAGCCTATTTCTTTACAACAAATACTTCTACTGATTTTGTAAATCTAAAGAATATGGTTGGTTTTGTTTTATCAATTCCAACGAGTAGCGCTTTTTTCGAGATAATTTTTAGCCTGTTAAATAATGTATGGACTAAACTGTAAAACCGAATGTCCATGAATTTTATCAAATCTGAACTGCAAACTCGTTTCCATTTTGAAGGGTCTTGCTCAGAAATATAATCAGTTTTACAAATCAGTGACGGAAAAAAACTTGTAAAATGGCAAAATCTAGTCATAAATAAAAACGTAGTTGATTAGGATTTATTTTGATTGGTAATGATTTTTTTTTTATTCAAGAGTTTGGGCTTTGAGAACGGGCTCTTTCAGTCACTGTCAATCTTTAAATTGTACAAGGATGCATTTGACCTTGCTTTTCACAATGGCAAAACCTGGCTTAGGAATGCTAATCTAACAAGCTCTTTTTTTAAATCTTACATCTTTTATCTCCCTATACACTTGCTGTTTACTAAAAATAGGTATTGATAATGATTTTGATGTGTCTAAGGCAAGGAGGGGTGTTCAGGTTTAGTGGATAATACTTGATGTTGATTCTCTACCAAAGTTTAATTAAGATAAGCGTTACAGAGCGGCTCAATTTGCGTTTGGTAATAGTAATAGTATCTGTGTTACCTTTTAAACTGTGCCAATGGCTTACGCCTTCGCCAAATACGTTGCCCCTCCCACTGTGTTGCCCAGTATAGTTTTTACTTACAATATAATTGTTTTGTCTTTAATTTGAATTTTCATTTTCCCTTTAAAAAATACCAAGTAATTTTAATATATTTATCTATCGTCCGTCCAACTATGGGAGCTGGAACTTGGACTCCAACTCCAGAAATGTCCAGGAAATGATAAGCATGTAACTGGCAACCCTAAGTGTCATACATATTATAAAACACCCTGCATAGAAAGTGTAGGTAGTAAAATTGTTCCCTTAAAAATAATTTTACTAAATTTGTTTCAATTTTATTGTGTAAGGTCCACTTTACATATTTGCAAATAAACTTGCGTTCAAAACTCACGAGTCGCCAATGGACAAACAAGAATGACTATTAAAAGTAGTAACAATACATTTAAGAATTAATTAATCAGATTTTCTTTTTTTGACGTTGAATACTTATTATTTATGATATGTGGGTTGTTTTGATGATAAAGTCGTCTGGCCAAGTCGGACCGTCGGTCTAAGGAATGAATGTCATGTCGTAAGGTGCATTCTGTGCCACGGCTCTAATGCACATATGTCTTCTCGGTAAATTAATGATTTGGTCGGCCTGTCTCCTATAATGGTAGAGATGTTTCAGATGACCTTGCGGTTTGGATATACTTAAAACCGCAAACTGCCGTCACTACGTCACTGATTTTTGTTTGGTTTGTTTCTGGGACATTTCCTGTTTGTGCATATTTATATAGTCGATAGAGTTGTAGGTCAAGAATGCTATTATAACGAAATTCTCCGGTGAACTGCAATATATGGATTGGAACTATAAGTTAGTAAATAATAAATTAACTGGTGATATGTTAAACTTGGAACCGAGGTTTATACATATTTAAAGCACTAGATATACTCCATTTCTTCACCATATTTTCTTGCATTACCATAACCTATACGCATCTAGTAAATAATATATTTTTTGATAAAAATGCCGTTTAAAGATTATTGAGATATAGTATGACCACAGACCTTTCAGCGAACATTCTTCAAAATAAAACACTAATACTTGCAGGAGAGTCACAGACGGCACAGACATATTGTGAGAATATACCAGGAATGTTTCGAAAGAATATTCAATCATCCCCAGAACATTCTCACAAGGTACAATATATTTCATAGAACATTCTATGAACATGACAATGGGACAGATTCTGTCATACTAATAAGGTTCTGAGAATGTTATTTATAATATTCTTAGGTGCTCCAAGTATGTTCTGAAAATGTGCCACGAACATTCAATGAATCTTCTCAAAATGTTCATACATATACTCATGGGAACATTGATTTTTTTACAGATATACAGGGTGTTTCACATAAAAACGGACACAGAGCAGGGGCGTGTAGGGCAACCTAAAATATGGTGATATAATGCAACATACCCCTATATTAAGTTGCACCCCTGAGAAGTTATAGGCGTTCAAAATGGGTTTGAAGTTTAGAAAAAAATCAATATCTCAAGTTAGAAAAACCAAATTTGGTACCAAGGGCATTAATCGATGGTGAGTAGATTTCAATTGAAGCATTTCAAAGTGTTGGATATGGTGATGAACCCATAAAATGCAACATAATTTTTCTATTGGCGGATGTAAAAACTATTATTTCATTTTATGAGGAAGTAAATTCTAAAACTCTTTCGCTTGTTATTATTCAAAAAACATTTGTCGTTTTCAAATAAAACCGAATAACTAAAGATATATATTTTATCAATGTTAATTAAAAATTAAAATCATCAATGAGTCAATAGATGCCTATAAAAATATCATTTTGTATAATTTCTATAACTTATCAGAAGCAATTTTAGTGAATTTTCTTTAAAAAAATTCAGTAATGACGAGATCCCGACTTTTAAATTTTGAAAAAAATTCTTCAAATGAGCGCTAATTAGGCCCCCCAGAACACATATCCGGGGTCAGTTTAAATTTTTATATGTTTATATATATATATATATATATATATATATATATATATATATATATATATATATATATATATATATATATATATATATATATATATAAACATATAAAAATTTAAACTGTATCACACCGATAACTCAAAAAATAATAAGCCAATTTTGATTAAATTTGGTCAATAAATTCCTTTTGCAAATGGCTTGGATAAGTTCGTTATCCAGGAAAATCGGTCCACGTTTTCCCGGAAAATTTTGTGTTTTCTTTAGAAAAAAATTTATATCTCCGGAATTAACAAAGTAAGGGCAACCAAATTTGGTACGCGGGTTTACATCCTTATAGGTAAGCTGCATACCAAAATTTAGCTCTGTAGGTCAAAAGACAAGAAAGTTATAGGCATTTAAAGAAAAATAAATTGGGGTTTTTCACAAAACGTCAAAGTTGCGATTTAAACGTCAAAATTGGCAACATTTAGGAAAAGAACTTGAATCTAATACGGGCTATGGAAATAAAATGTCTGAAGAAAAATGTTTTACAAACCCTGAAGTGTTTAGTTTCAACCGTCATTGTCCTTCATTTTAATAAAATGTTTCCAGAAAATTGATTTCAAATAGACCCTTTCTCTGGCGCTTGGCAGTAGTCTTAGCTATAGAGTTTATCGTTTAATGGTTAATAATGTTTGTAGAATTTTCGTAAAAAAATCAATAAAGCTCAATATATCTGTTATTATACAAGATATGAAAATAAATTGTATATATTAATTATAGGGTGTCTTAAGCTACATCTTAAAAAATTATTTCTACAATCACAGGCTGGCCCATAAGTCGTTGGTGATACAAATTTTCTTTTTTTTTAATTAAACACGCCTTATGTTATTGCATTTTTGCATTTTCCATCGAAATATAATGCATGTTTGTAAGAAAAAAAATTCTAGACGCAGTAAGTGCGTTATGGTAGCGAATTTTGATCAAATGCTTAATATTTGAATAGCCCAATTTGCTATTAACCTATAAGGTTGACCAAGAAACGAGTTTTTTCGGGAACACTTTAAGTTTACTTTCGGAAATTTTTGTACATTTTCAAACAATAAAGTTATTTTGATGAAACATGGCACATTGTTTTTACTATATAGATTATATTGGTAACCATATTTGATGCCTGCTTTCTTAAAAAAAAACACACATTATTGCTATTAAAAAATAGTTTTATGAAAATTCACTACCATAACGCACTTGCTGCGTCCAGAGTTTTTTTTTATTTCTGTTGTTTGTTTTCTAACAAGTTATATTTATTCACACTTTTTTCCTTGATTGTCAAATTTGACGTATACATAATTTTAATAGCAAATATTGAATTTTCTATGATTTTTAGTAACATCGATAAAACATGTTTCTTTGGTTATTCGTGTTTTTCTTGAAACCAAGAAAGTTTTTTGAAAATAACAGGAGTAATAAAAGTTTTAAAGTTAAATTCCTCATAACCTGAAATAATAATTTATTAAATCCGCCAATATGTTACAAAATTGTGACATTTTAAGGGTGCATCATTCCTAATCAACCCTTTCAAATGCCTCAATTAAACTCTACTTACCACCGATTATTGCTCTTGGTATACTTAGAATGTGTACCAGATTTGATTTCCCTAAGTTAAAGTATTACGCAGATATTGATTTTTTTTTCAAAATTAAAAACCCCACTTTGAAGCCTATAACTTCTCAGTGGTGCAACTTGGTATAGAGGTAAGTTGCGTTAAATTACCATATTTTAGGTTTACCTACATGCCCCTGCTCTGTGTCGGTTATTTAGCGAAACACCCTGTGTACATTTTACAAGCTATGAAATAGTTGATTTATCTTCAAAATTCACTAGTTTGCCTCCATTTAACTGGCCTTGTATATATTTTCGTATAAGCAACCCCAACTTGCCATACATGTTAGAATTTGATCTTCTATCACTCACCCTTGTGGAGGTTACCATCATTCTAGTGGATAAACACACCTGTAAACCCACGTTCAGATACTAAGTCAACAATTCGAGTATTGCACATTTACTCAGATTATTTAATATAACAAATAAAAAGAAATGTTTGTGAATAAAACATTAATAAAACAATTAAAAGTTCAATAACATAAAAATGAAATCAATAAAGATACAGTTCTTCGAGTTGCCAGAAAATTTAATAGCCAAACACAAAGTTTTCGAGATGAATATTCGAGGTTACTCCACTGAAGTAACTTGAAATTTGGCTAGGCTATTGATCCTACAGGCTCTCAGTGTAGTATTAAAGGTATTGCATCACATAATAGCACTTATCCCTTTATAGAATACAACTAAGTTGGACATAATATGCCACAAAATCACACTCACTTGCACTAGAGCAGACCTATTGACCCTCCCTTATATGGTTGCTCTCTGCTCTGCTCCCACGGATTGATGTTGACTTCTAAAACTATTTCCATATCCCGATATTTGTCACTATGTGAAAACTGGAACCTGTGATGAGCACTAATAAGTACACTTGGAGAACACCCAAATCACCACAACACATATTTCAGAGACCTTACGATCGTTTCGTTGACAAAGTCAACATCTTCAGAGGAAGAAAGCTTGGATATTCTGGTTGTAAAAGCATAATTTGGCAAACTGATTCTGTATCTGATAAATTGCAAGTTTTATTGTACACAGTTCATCTATCTACCATATGTTCAGGTCCAGATTTTCTGCTCTTCTGATACTTCTTACAGCATTAACTTCTTCTACTTGAGTAAAAAGCCTCAGATGTTGCGTACATAATTCGATAGATTTGCAGTATTCTTGCACTTTTGATAACGTAATGTCAGTTTTTCTAATGATCCTTTGTTGTACTTCCTTGTCGTAGAGACCCATAATTAATTTATCTTTGATTGTTCAACCTGTGTATGGATTTTTTTATAATTATACAAATACATCCATAACTAGCGGGTTGCTTCTTAACTTCTGTTACAAAAGAGAAAATGGTCTCGTTTTTGATAGAAGTTGTAAAATTTTTACGTTTCCTTAGTAACATTTGTATTAGGGTTCATCAAAACAACCGAGAACATCAACTGTAAGAAATGCTTTAAAACTTGTTTCTTTACTGGGTGCCTTTTGGTTCTTGATAACCTGACACCATGTTTTAGTTGCTTCTGTACTCTGTGTTATGTTTGTAATTACACACTGGTCCCCATGTTCACGTCACATTATTATTTTTAATTAATTGTGTTACAATATAACCTTATACCGCATGGCCAAACATAATTCAAGTTGACATTAATTTACATTTGCGTTTATCGGCCTTTGGTATGGACATGCGCTCTCTGCCTAAATATACAATTTTCGGATTTATTTAACACAGAACATGTAACAGAATTAAACATGGAAAATAGTTCCTCTTATAATTCTTACCACTATACTTATAACTTAATCATCATCTCTCTTTTTCATTGAATTTTAAAATTATATAATATTATAAGGACATCGACCACTTTCTGAGCTAATATTCTAAATAATGATCTATTCAAATATTTAAGTTTTCTTAAAATGTGATTGAAGGAATGTCCTCAGAATATTGAAGATGCAGTTTGAAATTCCATAAATGTTATTAGAACATTCCGAAACCGATATTCTGAAAAAAGAATGTTCCTGTGCTGTATGAATCCAGAAAATGTCTTCAAATGAGCGCAACCTAAAGCACCTAGAACACATGTCCTGGGGTAATATATATATATATATATATATATATATATATATATATATATATATATATATATATATATATATATATATGAATAGAACATAGAGACGCCTTAAAGCAGAAATGGAATAGAGAAAAAACCGTAGAGTCGGAGGTAGCATTTAAACACTACAGAAATATGCTTACAAAACTGATAAGAGTGACACGTAATGACTATTATAAAAACTTGATTACGTCACACAAGGGAAATTACGGCAAGATTTGGAAAACTATTAATGAAATCACAAACAGTAATAAACGTTCTAATGTAGTTAAAACAATAATAACAGAAAAAGGGGGTGTTTTGACTTCGGCGAGGGATATTGCATTGGAATTTAACAATTATTTTGTTGAAGTGAGAAAAGGTATATCTCAGAAAATTAAAAGGCGAAATATAGAAACTAGAGCAAACAAGCAATATGGAGATTCCTTTTTCTTGCATTCTGTGACGGAGAACGAAGTTATCGGCATAATCTCTTCGCTGAGGTCAGGCGCTGCCGCTGGAAGCGATGGTATTTCGGCCAATATGATAAAAAATTGTCATCTGTTTTTGGCTAAACCTTTGACTCATTTAATGAACACTATATTTCTGACAGCTATTATTCCATTGCAATTAAAGAGTCTATAGTGCTTCCAGTTTATAAGTCAGGTGATCATAAAAACGTTTCAAACTACAGACCTATTAGTCTACTTAGTGTGTTTTCAAAAATTTTTGAAAAACTATTAAATATCAGATTAAATGAATATTTGGATAAACATAGCATGTTGTCCAAAAGGCAATTTGGTTTTAGACGAGGACTATCCACTCAAGATGCATTGTATGAATTGACAAGTACTGTTCTCGGAAGCTTTAATAGCAATATGAAAACTCTAGCTGTGTTTTTGGACCTAAAAAAGGCTTTCGATACAGTTTGTCATAAAAAGTTGTTGGCTAAACTAGAGTTAATTGGGATAAGAGGACATACGTTGTCACTTTTTGGTAGCTACCTTCATGAGAGAATCCAGCGTGTGAGAGTGGGTGACTGTGTGAGTGAGGGACGAGTGGTTACGTGTGGTGTACCACAGGGAAGTATATTGGGTCCAATATTGTTTTCTATTTATGTAAATGATATAATTGAAGACCTAACTTTGGACTGTATACCTATTGCTTATGCAGATGATACCGTTCTGGTGTTTGTGGGAAATCAATGGGAAAAATTGTTTGAAAGAGCGGAGACAACAATCAATCATGTGAAAGAGGTACTAGACAGTAACCTACTAGCGCTGAACCTAACAAAAACATCATATGTGGCTTTCTCACCGACAGCAGCCGGAAGACCATCCTCCAGTCTATCAATTAGTATACATGATGATTGCTGTAAACTGACTGAGTCTCACAGTGTCAAATATCTTGGTCTGCTGGTAGGCAATAATTTAAAATGGCAAGAACATGCAGCGTATATGAATGCAAAGGTGAAAAAGATTATATACAAATTCTATACCCTGCGAAATATTTTAACAAAAGAAAACCTAATACTGGTTTACAAGTCTCTCGTAGAGTCTTTTGTGGGGTATGGTATTATTTTCTGGGGTGCGTGCTATGAAAATGCATTAGCTGCGCTTCAAGTTACTCAAAATTGTATATTGAGAGTCATTCTTCATAGGGATTCTAGGTCTAGTACGAACTTTCTTTATAGTAACGACTATATTAAACTACTCGATATAAGAGGAATGTTTATATTAAATGTACTAAAACATATGCATCATCATTTTCGGGCAATAAATGTGGTGGACCACACATATGGCACAAGTTGTAGAATAGGTGAAAACTTGACTATTCCACCGGTAAATAGGAGCGTTTATAAAAGATCGGTTTTATTTTGGGGTCCAAAGTTATATAATCAATTACCAGCAAATTTGAGGATTTTATCTAAATCTAAATTTAAAAAAGAAATTTTTAGCTTTGTTATTTTGAAACAGTTCGAACTGAAAGCAATGTTAAAGTAGAGAGCAGTATGATAGTTGAGTGGTATGGAGAAAGTGGAGTGGATGTGTTGCCTGGACAAGGTGCATGCAGGGAAAGTAAGTGTGTGCTGTGTGGGAGTGTGCTGTCGTGAGTGCGTGTCTGTGTGCATATGTGTGTGTAAATATAATATGCATGCGTGGAGAAATGGGTGGGTGAGTACTATGATGTGTATGAACATTTTGGTTGTGGGTGGTATAGAGGTGTTGGTTGTATGGATATCATATATGCAGAAGAAAGATATGAAAAAGGGAGACTAAGGGTTGACAAAATGAACTATATTGAGTGTAGGATATGCTGTTGATTCCCCTACTGAGGTTAACACTAAGACATTGTTTTGGTTTAAAGTTGCATCTCTCATCTTTTGAGGATCGGGGCACATCTGGTTAGATAGGGGCACAAAAAAAAAGAGGGAAAAAAAGTAAATATTGTGGATGTTAAGTGGTTTAAATTAATGTACTGGCGATTGTGTGGAGTTAGCTGTAAAGGATACAAACAAGTCATGTTGACTTAGGTATCCAAGAAAATATATTTTAGTTGTATTAATAAATGTCTGATATTTGGAAGTGTTTAGAATCTTAAGTTCTGTGTATGATCACGTGTAATGGTGGATTGAATTGAATAAATAAATAAAATATATATATATATATATATATATATATATATATATATATATATATATATATATATATATATATATATATATATATATATATATATATATATATGGTGTTACGTATCGTTATATTAAAATCTTGTAAGCTTAATTATTTAAGACAAAAAACTGGATGCAACAAGTGCGTTATGGCAGTGAATTTTCATTAAAAGTTTTTGGAAACAAATATGTCTTTTTTTTAATGAAAGCAGCCATCAAATTTCAATTTGTATAGTTTGTGATTTAATATTTTAATATTTCTTATGTAATAAAATAATTTTGATAAAGTCCCACTACTTCTATATATATATATATATATATATATATATATATATATATATATATATATATATATATATATATATATATATAAATATATATATATATATATATATATATATATATATATATATATATATATATATTACACCGATAACTCAAAAAAGAATGAGCCGATTTCGATGAAATTTGGTAGGTGCCTTTCCTTTGTAAGTGGCTTGGATAAGTTCGTCAGACATAAAAATCAGATCAGTTTTTCCGGGAAAATTTTTCGTTTTCTTATATATATATATATATATATATATATATATATATATATATATATATATATATATATATATATATATATATATATATGGTGTGTGTGTGTGTGTAAAGACTAAAACCTCAGATGTTGGCTCTAATGGGCCTAGATCGCGCTCCTTCGAAGAAAAAAAATTCAAGATTTAATAGTAGCGATCTCCTCATTACCTGAATTTCGTTCTTCGAAAATTCACTGAATAAGCTAGCCGATACAAAGATATAGTTTTGTAACATAGGCCACAAAATTTATTATCAATTCTGGGCGCAACAAGTGCGCTATGGCAGCAAATATGCATTTTTCTGAAAGCAGGCATTAAATTTGTGACCAGTAAAACCTATATAGTAGAAACAATGTACGATATTTCATGAAGATCACTTTTTTGTTCAAAAAAGTACACAACTGTTTGATAAGGGGTGTTCGAATTAAAAAACAAATGAACTTGTATCCCAGGGTATCCCAACGACTTACGGGCCATCCTGTGATTGTTAAAATAATTTTATAAGATGCAGCTTAGGAAACATTTTTTCTCGTATCTTGTATAGAAACGGATGGTATATATTGAGCTTTACCTTAGAAACCCCCCAGCCTGTACCTATATATGTAAAGAGATAAAAACTACCACTTACCCCAGCTAGTTTGGGTTGTAGTGGGCCTGGTTCGTGCTTATTTGAAGAAATATTTTCAAAATTCAAAAGTTGCGGTCTCCTCTTTTCTACGAAAATTCGCTAGAAAGCATAACTATTACACCATCAGCTCTATAACTAAAGCTGCTGCCAAAGCATCAGAGAAAGGGTCTATTTAAAATGAGTATTCCGCAAACATTTTAGTAAAATGAAGGGCAATGGCAGTTGAAGCTTTGTAAAACACACGTCTTGTAACATTTTCTCTACATAACCCGTATTCGTTTCAGGTTTTTGGCCTAAAAGTTTCAAACTTTGACGTTTCAAATAGCGACGTGTTAAGAAGAAAAACTATAACATTTTCAAAGTAATTTTCCTGTTATTTCACAACCGAGTAATTGGCCTTGTCTGGAAATTTGTAAATCAAAAAATAAGGACCGGATAATTGCGCTTATGGTCCGAGATACCACAGCCATTTAATAAAATTAAGAAAATAATAATTGTTACCTTTTTGCGCCAAAAAAACTTAATCTTTGTCTGTAATATACAATAGATCCTATTATCCACACAAAATAGTTTGGTTTTGTGCGTTTCTCTGGCCATCAAAATACCTTTTTCTATCAAAGTTCACTAAAAATCCTCCAAAAGCCATTTGTAACGTTCAATTATTGGATCAAATTTTTAGTTGGATACTTTCTTAGGAACTGAAAAATCGAAATTTTCGTACTGTCATTTCTTTAATTTTCTGTCATTTTTCACAGAAAATAATACATAGAATTCAATTATTTAGAACATAAAAAGCGTCCCATTTTGTGTCAATTTTTCGTTCTATGTTCCTTTAATTATAAATGGTAATTTTAGGTAAATTCGTATATTTTCTTTGCCTATCGTGTTTAACAT
Organism: Tillus elongatus; assembly: GCA_964006375.1. NCBI lineage: Eukaryota > Metazoa > Arthropoda > Insecta > Coleoptera > Cleridae > Tillus > Tillus elongatus. The sequence continues at coordinate 32,731,059 of OZ023264.1, forward strand.
AAGTCAATGCATGCGAAACGGGAGAGGGAAATTTCATTGAAGTTAAAAAGAGGACTTTCGTAGAGGCGCAGGCGTTGTTTCCATTTTAGTGAATTTTCTTTAAAAAATTCACTAATGAGGAGATCTCGACTTTTGAATTTTGAATAAATTTCTTCAAATGAGCGCTAATTAGGCCCCCCAGAACACATATCCGGGGTCAGTTTCAATTTTTATATGTTTATATATATATATATATATATATATATATATATATATATATATATATATATATATATATATATATATATATATATATATATATATATGTGTGTGTGTGTCACACCGATAACTCAAAAAATTATGGGCCGATTTTGATTAAATTTGGTGAGTACCTTCCTTTTATAAATGGCTTGGATAAGTTCGTTAGGCAACAAATCGGCCCAGGTTTTCCCGGAAAATTTTGAGTTTTCTTTCGGAAAAAATTGTAAAAAATTTATATCTCCAAAATTAACAAAGTAAGGGCAACCAAATTGGATGCGCGGGTTTATATCACTATACGTAAGCTACCTACCAAAATTTAGCTCTGTAGATCAAAAGACAAAAAAGTTATAGACATTTAAATAAAAATTTATTGGGATTTTCCTCAAAATGTCAAAGTTACGATTTAAAACGTCAAAAATTGGCAACATTTAGGCAAATAACTTGAATCTAGTACGGGCTGTGGAAAGAAAATGTCTCAAGAAGAATGTTTTACAAACCCTGAAGTCTTTGTTTCAACCGTCATTGTCCTTTATTTTACTAAAATATTTCCAGAAAATTCATTTAAAATAGACCCTTTCTCTGATGCTTGGCAGTAGCCTTAGCTATAGAGTTTATCGTTTAATGGTATATAATTTTTGTCGAATTTTCTTAAAAAATCAATAAAGCTCAATATATCCGTTACTATACAAGATATGATTTTTTTATATATATTAATTATAGGCTGTCTTGAGCTACATCTTAAAAATATTTCTTCAATCATAGGCTGGCCCATAAGTCATTGGTGATACAAATTTTCTTATTTTTTAATCAAACACGCCTTATGTTATTGCATTTTCCATCGAAATATAATGCATGTTTGTAAGAAAAGAAATTCTGGATGCAGCAAGTGCGTTATGGTAGCGAATTTTGATCAAATGCTTCATATTTGAATAGCCAAATTTGCTATTAACCTATAAGGTTGACCAAGAAACGAGTTTTTGCGGGAACACTTTAAGTTTACTTTTGGAAATTTTTGTACATTTTCACACAATAAAGTTATTTTTATGAAACATGGCACATTGTTTTTACTATAAGGTTATACTGGTAACCAAAATGGATGCCTGCTTTCTTAAATAAAAAGAAAACAGACATATTTGCAATAAAAACATATTTAAGAAAATTCACTACCATAACGCACTTGCTGCGTCCCGAGTTTTTAATATTAATAACTTTTATCGGTTATTTTGCAGATTAGCGCGATCTTCGTTTTTTTTTTTGAAAAAAAATCAGTTTTGCATCAAATGCCTATAACTTTTTCCTTTTCGACTTAGAAATCTAAATTTTGGTAGCTTAGTTTTTATCATATAAATCTGAGTGCCAAATTTGGTTGCCATGGCTTTGTTATTTCTGGAGATTCTTCGAAAGAAAACCTAAAAATTTCCTGGAAAAACTGGTCTGATTTTAGTGAATTTTCTTAGAAAAAATTCACTAATGAGGAGATCTCGACTTTTGAATTTTGAAAAAATTTCTTCAAATGAGCGCGATCTAGGACCCCTAGAACCCATATCCGGGGTCAGTTTCAATTTTTATATGTTTATATATATATATATATATATATATATATATATATATATATATATATATATATATATATATATATATATATATATATATATATATATATATATATATATATGTATGTGTCACACCGATAACTCAAAAAATAATGGGCCGATTTTGATAAAATTTGGCATGTACCTTTCTTTTGTAAATGGCTTGGATAAGTTCGTTAGTCAGGAAAATCGGACGAGGTTTTCCGGGAAAATTTTGAGTTTTCATTAGAAAAAAATTCTTATCTCAAAAAGTAATAAGCTGATTTTAATAAAATTTGCCATGTATCTTCCTTTTGTAAATGACTTTGACAAGTTCGTTAATCAAAAAAATTGGACGAGGTTTTCCGAGAAAATTTTGAGTTTTCATTTAAAAAAAAAATTATCTTAAAAAATAAAAAAGCTATGATACCCAAATTTGGTTGGTAGGTTTACGATATAAAAAGTAAACTATACACCAAAATTCAGATTTCTTTGTTACAAGAAAAAAAAGTTATAATAAAATATTTTGTGCCAGATCATTTCTATGAAAATTCACTACCATAACGCACTTGCTGCGTCCAGAGTTTTTCTGGATAACGAATGTTTCCAAGCCACTTACAAAAGCAATGCAGTTACCAAATTTTATCACGATCAGCCGATTATTTTTTGAGTTAACGGTGAATATGTGTTCTAGGGGGCCTAGTTCGCGCTCATTTGAAGAAATGTTTTTAAAATTCAAAAGTCGCATTCTCATCAGTGGATTTTTGTTAATAAAATTCACTAAAAACATATTTTAGTTCCGTATAACTCTCGTGGAGAATAAATTGAGCCCATAGTAATGCTCATAGAGGATACAAACCTTCATTACTTTGTTAAACGTGAGTAACTAGTTAGCATAACTGACTGTGACAATGCATATCCATAAACTTACATAACGGTTCTTATCGGAACGAAATGATATTATCGCTTAGGATAATTAGCTACTGGGATTTATTCAATCAAACTAGCCATGTATTACGTATACGCATGTAGGCACGCTACGTTCCAATCTCAAATCTCTTGTACTAGCTAATCTCGAATTAAACAGAACACTAACGAGAGTCTATATAAAACAACAACACAGGTCTGTACAACCCCTAAATTACAGAAGAAATTCAATTGAAAATTGAAATTTATGAGACTGTAGCCTAGTTGGCTTAGTGGTAAAAAACTCGGGACGCAGCAAATGCGTTATGGGAGTGAATTTTTATTAAATGCTTCAAATTTAAATAACTCAATTTTCTATAAACTTAGAGAGTTTAATTTTAATACTTAGTAAGGTCTTTCCTAAGGCAAGATATCCACAAAATGTCATTAAAATAACTTTGTAATTTTCGGAGAAAAAATTTATTTTCGAAAGAAAATTTAAAATTTGAATAACCCAATTTTCTCTTAACTTAGAAAGTTGAATTTTGGTACGTAGTAAGATCTCTCCTGAGGCAACATATATACTAAATTTCATTAAAACAGCTTTGTTACTTTCGGAGAAAAAAATTTTTTTCAAAAGAAAACTCAAAATTTTCCCGGAAAACCCTGACTAACGAACTCATCCAAGCCATTAATAAAAGAAAGGCACTTGCCAACTTTCATCGAAATCGGTTAATTATTTTTTGAGTTAGCGGTTGGATACATATATATATATATATATATATATATATATATATATATATATATATATATATATATATATATATATATATATATATATATATATATATATATAAACATATAAAAATTGAAACTGACCCCGGATATGGGTTCTAGGGGTCCTAGTTCGCACTCATTTGAAAGAATTTTTGCAAAGTCTCACCATCGATACCTCTCTATTAGTGATTTCTTTTAAATAAAAATTCACTAAAAATTGCAAAGTCTCACCATCGATACCTCTCTATAAGTGATTTTTTTTAAATAAAAATTCACTAAAAGATATATCCCATACCTCTTTTAATATTGACTTTTGGACTGAGGTAAATTTGGTTGAATTTCCACTGCTGCTCTGTGTACAATTACTTCTAGACCACACTGTATACAAACTAACAACATAATTTGTCTTGATATGTGCAGCAAAGAAGAAATATAAAAAGTAAATGGAGTGTACACAAACTAAAAGGTACTACACTATTTATACTTAAATTGGCAACACTGGCTGCATGAGTGGTTACAACTGGACCTCTAAAAAGACTGTAACAGCGGCAGAAGCAGAAGTCAATGGAAGCCGTGTGTGTTCGGTAAGAGCATATTTGGGAAGAAACTATTGACTATTAATAACAACAATTGACTAAAAACGATGCGAGTTGTAAGGAAAAAAATAATTATACTACAGAGGTGATAAATGATGATAAATTACAATAGGGTTATATATAATCGTAAATGCTGCCAATGATTAACAATCAGTGAATTGACATTCTCTGAAACTTAAAAATGAATTTCATGAGTCAATGACAATAATAGCAGCTGTCATTGACTAACCAACAGCAACCACATACTTGATCTATGATTTAAACATAAATGTTTCAAATTTGAATAGCTCAATTTTCTGTAACCCTAGAAATCTGAATTTTGGCACATAGCTAGGTCTTTTCCAAAGCAATATGTAGACCAAATTTTATCGAAATTTTCGGAAAAAAAATTTTTTTTAAAGAAAACTCCAAATTTTCCCGGAAAACCCCGTCCGATTTTCCTGGCCAACGAAGTCATCCAAGCCATTAATAAAAGAAAGGCACTTGCCGAGTTTCATCAAAATCGGTTAATTATTTTTTGAGTTATCAGACGGATACATACATATATATATATATATATATATATATATATATATATATATATATATATATATATATATATATATATATATATATATATATATATATATATTATATATATATATATATATATATATGGGTTTTAGGGGTCCTAATTCGCGCTCATTTGAAAAAATTTTTGCAAAGTCTCACCATCGATACTTCTCTATTAGTGATTTCTTTTAAATAAAAATTCACCGAAAACACATGTTTCTAAAGCCAGAGGTCGTGTCTCCAAATATCGGCAGGAGCTTAGAGTGATTTCACTTAACAGTACATATTGTCTAATTAACAGCTACCGAGGTTGGGGCATTATGTTTGAGCAAGTTAAATGTCAACACCTTTCTTCTTTCGAATAGGGCCTAGATCCGCCAGTTCTGTGCACTATGCAATTTTGCGCACGCTAAAGGTTCCTGGAATGTGAAATTATTTTCTTCCTCAGATTCTCTAGATAATGAACTGCTTTTTGACATTATTACCGTAGTAGTACCGTAGAAGTTGGTCACTGATGAAAGCACTTCACTACCTAGGGAAAATAAGGAAGAAGATAACCAGACATCGTAGCATGCATCGGCAATGCTTATCTAGTGCGAGGTATAAAAGGATTTACCGGAGCAATGTTTGTTCAGTTTCAGTCCGGTTACTGAATAAACCATCAGGTATGCTTGACGAAATGTGCTGCAGCTAACTAACTGAGTTCTAGTACACCAAAACAACCTGGAAATGATTCAGTAAGACAATCCGCTGCCTATAGAATCTTGGGGATAAGATCATTCCGGAGGTCCTAGAGATTATATATATATATATATATATATATATATATATATATATATATATATATATATATATATATATATAATTAAGTCGATAAACACAAAAAATCGATTATACCGAACAATGATACAGAGCCCTGGTGATGAGGATAAGAGACTGCAGTTTGCGCGATATAGAAATAGGCTAAATGAAATAATCAAGTGCGCAAAAGCAAACTTTGTCAAAAAACAAATATGCCTCCACCCCAATTCACCTAAAAAGCTTTGGGAGACGGTAAATCGGCTAACTAAGGAAGAGAGAAAGGATCCTGCAGGAAGCATTCAACTAGGGGGTGATAACTCATTAAATAACTCCAACCCGGGGGAAATAGCCAACGCATTCAATAAATATTTTTCATCCGTTGGGAGAGCACTGGCACAAAAAATACCGTCTTCGGGGGCCAGTCTTAAGGTAGATATGAAGCCATACAGCATTTTTCTAACACCTACATGTGAGTCCGAAGTTATTGATTGCATAATGGGTATGAAGGTAAAAAAAGCTCCTGGGTTGGACTCGATCACTGTGGAGAACTTGAAGGAACTCGTACATGTTATTGCAGTCCCGCTGAGTATCCTAATCAACAGATGCATAGAACTTGGTATCTTCCCAGACATTCTAAAGAAGACAGTAATAAAACCATTGTTTAAAGGAGGAAACAGGGACGAAATGCCAAATTATAGGCCGATATCCTTATTATCGAATGTGGCCAAGGTTTTCGAAAAAATTATTTGTCAGAAAATAACAAGCTATTTAAGGAAGCATAACATTTTATCAGAATCGCAGTTTGGCTTCAGAGAGGGTCTGTCAACACAGAATGCGTTAAATACCCTAACTACAGGAATTTATTCTGCCCTGGATAAGCAAAGACAAAGTATTTGCATCTTTCTAGACGTCGAAAAGGCCTTCGACGCTGTTGATCACAGGATTCTTCTCAAAAAATTGGAGGGTATCGGTTTTAGGGGTGTTCCGCTGCTTTTGATTGGGGATTATTTGCCGTCTAGAAGGCAGTGCACAAGGATTGACGACAGCTGCAGCGATTTTGAGGTTGTTGAATTTGGCGTTCCTCAGGGTACAGTCCTGGGTCCGTTGTTATTTAGTTTGTATATCAATGATATATTTGATGTGCAGACAGCTGGTAAAGTCATTGGTTTTGCAGATGATACTGCAATTCTATATGAAGATTGTTCTTGGCAGCGGCTAAAGACCAAAATTGAAGATGATTTTGTGAATGTTAAGGGGTGGTTTGATGCCAATGGGTTGACTATTAACACAAAGAAGACGAAGTATGTTGCATTTGCCCCCTATAAGTCACACCTGCCGTCATTTAATACACTGCAAATAGTTTGTAATGACCAATGTATCCAAATTGAGGCGGCACAAAAAGTTAGGTATTTGGGGATCATCATAGATCAACATCTGCGTTGGGATGAGCATGTTGGTGTGGTTGTTAAAAAGTTGAGAACCATTTTGTATAAGTTTAAATACCTAAAAACCTTTCTGACAACGGTGTGTCTTAGAATGGTCTATTCGGCATTGGTTGAACCCCTTCTTACATACGGGATTGTTGTTTGGGGTGCTGCGTTGAGTTGTCACCTGAAAAGGTTGGATATAATTCAACGTTGGTTCCTGAAACTAATTTATAATAAGTGCTACACTTACCCGTCTGAATCGTTGTACGCTGAAGCAGGAGCTAATGATATTAGGCAACTTTTTTCATTGGCTGTGTTGACGTACGTAAGAAAGTATGATCGCGTCTCTAGAATAGAGCATTCGTACATAACTAGGCTAAACGCAGCAGCGGCCGCTCAAACGAACAGAGCAATTAAGACTGTGGGCCAGCGTAGTTATACTTATATTGCACCAAGAATTTATAATACTCTTCCAGTCAATATCAGAACTGCACCAACTTTACGTTCTTATGTGAGGATGGTGAAAGCATGGGTTTCGAAATCTAGACACATCATTCATGGTTTAGTACACAGATAGGTGTTGAGCAGGTCGTATGATATCTTTTGCGATGTTGTACCGCACAGTAATCATTTTAAATATGCACACTTTTTTTATTTTTTATTATTATATACATTTGTGAGAATGTACATTGTACATGTGAAAATGTGTGAGAGAATGTGTTTGTGTGAGTGTGCTGGTGGGTGTTTTTGGTTTTTGCGCCTGTGGGTGTGTGTGTGTGTGTGTTCTTGTGTTCATTACTTAGTTTTGTATACTTTGCTTGGTCTAGATGTATCCACGCACAAGTCTCTGACTTTTGTGGATCTCTCCAAGATTTATTATGTTCAGTAGATCTATGTATGTTATTGTTATTGAACTGTATTTTGAAAAAATAAATCTATTATTATTATTATTATATATATATATATGTATATATATATATATATATATATATATATATATATATATATATATATATATATATATATATATAGATATATATATATATATATATATATATATATATATATATACCATGTATCATCAGCAAAACTTTCGTTATCTACGACGTCACTACCACTAGCACGTGTGTCACCTACGGCGTAATATATATATATATATATATATATATATATATATATATATATATATATATATATATATATAGCTGATGCGTTATGGTAGTGAATTTTCCTAAAAATATTTTTAATAGCAAAACTCCAAATAAAAAAATATGTCTTGGAAAAGTCATTGTCTAAAGCTCACAGCTAAACTGAACTCATTGTGTTATCTGCATTTTGGTGGACTATAAACCCGAAATATTAATATTAATTTCCGATTATTCCAACATCAAATATTAATCTTGGATTCATGTTGGAAATAACGTTCTACTACTACATGGGGATTTTCCTTATTGCACATGTTTGGATCCACCCTGGCGAGTAAAAACAGGTTGATTTGTAAATAATATTTTGTTGACAGACAGTGAATATGCATTCTGTTATTTTCTGGAGGAATAGTGAAATTGTAGTCTGGCTGAAAGAGTAGCTGGGAATATATTATGCACGGGTGTGAAGTGACATGATTAAAGACCTTCGTCATGAAATATCCTTAGAAGCTACTTACATTAGCAGCTGGACCTATTCCTTTTAAACTCATTTCTGGATTGTCTGCTATCCGGACTTATATCTGTTTTTCATGTTCTGGAGGAAAGTTTTTGGACGCCCTAACATATCTCTTTCGGAAAAAATAAACTACTTTCATTCAATTTGTCATAAATATTTTTGAATAATTTGTGATCTGGTTGTATTCTGTTTGAATTATTTTCAGCATACATTCTGCAGGCCTTAGGACCGTTAGAATTTAAAAGCAATTACGTCGTGGCGTACAAAAGTATTTTGAAATAAGAACTAATAACACCAAGACCGAATAGTCATAAATTAGTTTATGATATACGCCTACAGTAAATAAAACTATTACGACGAATGTCATGCAGCTTCTTTTAAAATCGCAAATATTCCGAAAGCGGATAATTATAGCGTCAATAAACAAGTATACGTTTTTTTCTGGGAAATATAAGAGACTACTGATTTCTAATGAGAAGATTCCTAACGACGCTAACAAAAAAGTGTGAGTGTTTTTAAAAGTTAAAGGGTGTCGTCCCCTATCCGCTACCAACTGGCAAAGAATTTGTCTTTTTTTTATTCGCTTATGGGGAGATCTGTGTTTATATATATATATATATATATATATATATATATATATATATATATATATATATATATATATATATATATATATATATATATATATATATATATATCCGACCGATAACTCAAAAAAGAATGGACCGATCTTGATCAAATTTGCAGAGTACCTTCCTTTTGCAAGTGGCTTGAATAAGTTTGTTATCCAGGAACATTGGACCAGGTTTTCTCGGAAAATTTTGTGTTTTTCTTATAAAAAAAATCATATCTCCGGAAATAATAAAGTAAGGGCAACTAAATTTGATACGCGTGTTTGCATTATAAAGAGTCAATTCTGTACCAAAATCTAGGTCTCTAGCTTTAAAGACAAAGAAGTTAAAGAGACAAATTTTGGAGTTTTCCTCAAAACGTCAAACTCGCAATTTTAAACGTCAAAATTGTCAATGTTTAGGCAAAGAACGTGAAACAACTACCGATTGTGAAAAGAAAATGTTGCAAGAAGAGTGTTCTGGAAACACTTAAGTTTCAGATTCAACCGTCATTGCCCTTCATTTTACTAAAATGTTTACAGAATATTCATTTCAAATAGACCCTTTCTCTGATGTTTTGGCTGTCGGTTTAGTTAAGTTCGGTGCCTTTTTGGATATTTATTTGTAGGTTTAGTAAAGTTTATGGTTTAACGGTCTATGATATTTTTAGCTAATTTTCGTAGAACAAATTTGTTAATACATTTTTGCATTTTTTATCGAAATATGATGCGTTTATAAGAAAAAAATCTGGACGCAGCAAGTGCGTTTTGGTAGTGAATATTCGGAAAATTTGCAGATTAGCTCCCGAACGCTTTTCAAAAAACTGTTTTCAGAAACCTGCCTAGGGCGCCCCCTGGATCCACAAAGCCCAAGAAAAATTTCTTGTTCTCACCCCTCGAGGAAATTACGGGACCAGGAGTGAATAGGGGTGCTGGGCGGGGTGGCTAGTAAAAAGGAAATATGAGCAGAAAATGCGAATAAAACGGGCTTGCAAGTTGTCTTTTTCACATCTTGATGCCATATCCCCCTTAAACCTTGCCTACCCCGCACAGCACCCCTATTCACTCCCAGTCCCATAACTTTCTTGAAGGGTGTGAACAAGAAATGTTTCTTGTGGTTTGTGCATCCAGGTGGGGTCCTAGTAATGTTTCTGAAAACAATTTTTTGAAAAGCGTTCGGAAGCTAATCTGCAAATTTACCGAATTTTCATTAAATCCTTCAAATTTCAATAACTCAATTTGCTATTAACGTAAGCTTTGTTGGTTAGAAAACCAACATTTAAGTTTATTTTCGGAAAATTTTTTGTATATTTTCAAACCATAAGTAATTTTGATAAAATATAGTACATTGTTTCTACCACATAGGCTATACCGGTAATCAGATTGATGCCTGCTCGCATTTGCTATTAAAAACATTTTTATAGAAACTCACTTCCATAACACATTTGCTGCATCCAGACTTTTGAAAAATGTTTATATATTTTCAAACAATAAATTTATTTCGATGAAATATGGTACATTGTTTCTACTATATAGGCAACCAAGTTTGATGCCTGCTTTCATCAAAGAAAGACATTTGCTATTAAAAATATTTTAGAGAAAATTCGCTACCATAACGCACTTGCTGCGCCCCGGGATTTTATCACTACAAACTCATCGGTACTGACTTTCAAGAAAATGCGTCCAAAAATTTTCTAGATAACAAGAAAAATTTAAATTCATTTCCTCAGTTTAATACCCTGTATCTCTTTCTACTTTTGGTGTGAGGTAAGTTTGGCTAAATCCTAATATTTTGATGCCAATGATCTAATGCTTTGTACCATTACTTTTTGACCATTTGTAGATTTAAAATTAACTAAACTAGTTTTCCACTTTTAACGTTTTTTTAAATGCTGTTCGACCTTTTTTAAAGAGGCTATAAGCGTCTTTTACGCACTTAGTGTCTTTCAAGTAATTATTTACTATTTGTATTATACTGATGAAGAAAATTACTAATAACCTAAACTAAAATAAAAAGTGAACAGTCCAAATAAGCAAAACTGCAACCATTTTCTGCTGGTTTAATCAAAACAGGATACATAAAAACAATTATTACTTGAAAACAACTCTCGTTAACGACAAAATCTTATAAAATCCTTCCCTGTGAAAGATATAGACGATATAAAACAAGAACGACAGGCTGTAAGCAGGTGGTTTATGTTGATATAAACAAGTCTGTAGTCTGCTCTCAAATACAAGAATACGAATAGGAATGGTGGATTGCGAGTAGGTAGTAAGATAGAAATTACAGTAGATACTTCGAAATGATAACGAATATCTAAACCGTTCGTCGTGCATTTACTTCCGCAATGATTAAAGTCAATTGTTCTATACAACGGTTGAGATAGCAAACACTCTGCTGAATAGCAGAAAATGCGTTGTTATATATTAACGATATCCTGTAAAAGCTATGCTTCAATCTTGTCTTGGATATATTCTAAATGCGACCTTTAACAAATAAGATGAAGCAAACGAATTTTTTGATAGATTTTATTAAGCAGATTATCTAAATTAACTGAAACAATACAGTCAGGAAGTCTCATAAATGATGCCTCTATAGCGTATTTTTCTGAATATGACAATATCCAGGCTTCTAATAAGAGCCTCCCTGTGGCAAATATTTCCTCTGAATACTTTCCATCATGTCACTACAATTCGTTGATTGTTGTTGCCCATACTTGGTCTAACTGGTCCATGCTATATACAAGCTTGGAGACTATTTCTCTGGCTTCATTGTTGGGTTTCCTTTCTGTAAGTGAAGGACGTAGACAGCGCTTAAGCTGACTGGGGCAAATGACTCTTCTGAATTCTAGATGTTCTAGGATGTTCTTCAACGTTGAAGAACTTCCTAGAACATCTAGAATGTCGAAGGGCCGCTTGCTCCAGTTAGCTTACGCGCTGGCTACGTCCTTCACTTACAGAAGTGAAACCCAAGAGTGAAGCCAGAGAAGTTGCCTCCAAGTGTGTTTGTAGTATGTCACTACAAATGGACAAAACACTATCCAGGCATAGTCAAGGCGAGATCTAATAAAACTTATGTACAAGACCTTCAAGCACTTAATTTTCATGAAAGACCTACTGTTGAGAACAATAAATCCCGAATATCTGGTAGCTGTATTAAAGTTTTCAGTGCCATGATTATGAAAAAAAAGTTTTGTGACAAATACCACACCGACCTCCCTTAATGTACTGGGTCTCGACAAAATTGTATTATCTACCTTATAAGAAAACATAACTATTGTTGTTCGTGTGGAGGACATGACAAAGCATTTGTTCATATTTAAAGGCAGATTGTCGACATGGCGCCAAGAAATAGGGAATCAGGACTGATTTGTAATTCATAAATAATAATACCAGAAAATATGTTGACGTCGACAGCATACAACTACTTACCAACGTCAAGATGGTCACGTAAACCGTTGATGAATATAGTAAACGGAAGAGGACTAAAATAAGTTTCCTGTGGTACTCCGGAGATTGAACAAGAAGCAAAAGTTTTCCATCCATTTTACGCAACATATTGCTGCCGCTCAGAGAGATAAGAGGACAGAAGGCGACACAAAGCCTCAGAAAAAACATACGTTTCAACTTAAAAAGAAGGAGTCCATGGTCGAGGCGACTCGGAAGGACCGAGGGTAAGTCATAGTATTTCCCTCGGAGCCCATGCAACGGTGTTTCAGGCCGAGATGTACGCCATCCTGCACTGTGTGCGGGAGAACAAGAGGATAGGCTATACCAATAAGCAGATCCTCATAGCCACAGACAGACAGCCAGGCAGCCCTTACGGCACTAAGTAGCCCACGGGTAAATTCCTGTCTGGTGAGTGAGTGCCGAGACGAGACGAGCGACCTGGCTGGGCAGAATGAGGTGACCCTCATCTGGGTGCCGGGTCACTCGGGGGTCAAAGGCAATGAAGAAGCTGACAGTCTCGCGAAAAGAGGGTTAGCAGAACCATTTGTGGGACCAGAACCGGCTCTGGGCGTGACAAAGAGCACCGCCAGGGGAGCCATTAAGTCCTGGGTCAGACACCAACACAAGGTGTACTGGGCGGACTGTCCAGGCCTCATACATGGGAAGTCAATAATTGACGGACCCAGTTCAAAGAGAGCTGTGGACACATGGCCGTCAAGAAACACCTGCATAAAATGGGGCGGTTCGAAGGGAACCTCGCATGCAGACTCTGCGGCGAGGGGAAGGAAACAGCCCAGCACATCTTGTGCGAGTGTAAAGCTCTGGACCGCAAAAGACAACTGATCTACGGTCAGTCTAGACCGGAGACAGAGCGATATAAAACTTTACCCTACCAATAGCTGTGCAGACTAGTTCAAGGTACAGTGATTTTGGAATAGGTGGAGTAAGACTAAGGGTATGCACAATCAACCAAAGGTTGCAGTGCTATCGGGGCGGCAAGGCCGCGGACGAGCCCTGAGGGAAAAATGTTTGAGGCGATCGAAAGCCTTTGCCAAGTCTCTATGGAACATCAACCAGTATGTTTTGTTCAAGTGATTCCCATATATAGTTTACTTCAATTGCCACTGTTAAGTATCCTGTCGTTGACATTATACGTATTCATCACTTTTTGGCCCATTTGTTCTACAAAAGGATTTCGATTCCAATCCTTGTCAAATATTCTATTCTACTATATCCTGACATTATCACTCTTGAAGTTACCATTCTTTGGCCACCTTAGTTCCGGCATGCCAAGTATATCTATACCGAATTCTTCTATTATGTCCTTTTCTTCTCTCAGTTTTCCTACCTTTAACAAACCTTAAACATTCCGTTTTAGTCATTACATATTTTGTAACAATTTCTTTTACGATCATTCTACTTTCTGAGTTGGGAACAAAGTTTCGTATGATAAGGGTCTGGGCAGCCTATGAAATGCGCATTTCTATACGAAGAGCTCAAGTTCTGCTGCTTGTGACCAGTAGCGAGCTATAGAAGTCGTTTCTTTATGTTTGTAATGGAGATATTGCAGCTAAGGCGTCCCTAAGAACTAGTATATTTTTTAGTGGATTATAATTATAATAAACCATTAGTGTATTTGCTAATCTAACAAAAAAGATCGGCACCATGCTAACAATATCAAGCGATAATGTCTGTTTCAAAATAGCTCAAACTTGGCCCCCGCAATTACCAACAAAAAAAGTGGTTCCACAGACTCGGAAAACATGGCACTGTACAAACCGTTGGAAAAATATATAATGCTGACGTCATCTGCAACGAGGTTAGTGTCTGGTAGGTGTGTGTCATCCACGGACAATCCATCGGTTTATATTTCAACAACACACCACGAGGGCTTACAGCCTAAATACTATCGTATCGTGGGCGCCGACAAGGAGGAAAGAGGCAACTTGTTAATTCTGGACTTGAAGGTTTGGAGGTTCGGAGGAGAAGAAAAAACATGTTGGGCTAAAGAGACAGGCTTAGAATATTGTATATTTGAGTGGAGGGTGCTGTCATCCGCGTAACTGTGAACTGGGTTGGATCTGCTAGAGAGGAGGTCACTGATGTGGAGAAGAAACAAAGTAGGGGCTAAAGCTAAACCTTGAGAGACTCCTGCATTAATTGGATACAATTTAGTGGTATGGCCATCCACGACAACAGAAATGCTCCGGTTGGACAGGAAATTTGCTGTCCAGGTACAGAGTTCTGGTGGTAGGCCATAGGCCGGAAGTTTATTAAGCAGCACTCCGTGCCAGACCTGGCCGAATGCTTTGGATATGTCTGGAGCGACAATCTGGGATTTGCCGTGTAGTTCCATAAACTTGTTCGAAGAATGGGTGAGAAATGAAAGGAAGTCGGCAGTTGATGGGCTGACGGAATCCATACTGCCTGTCGTGGATTAGGCTGTTTTTACCAAGAAATTTTAGTAATTCGGTGTTTGTATACTTTTCCATCACTTTAGAGACGAGTGAAAGGAGAGAAATAGGTATGTAGTTGCTAGGAAGCGCTTTGGATCCTTTCTTGGGGACGGGTTGTACTCGAGCAGTTTTCCAGTTACTAGAGAATATGCCTCTATTGTAAGATGTCTGAAACAGACGAGTCAGGACAGGAGCAAGTTCTGGTGCGCATTTTTTGAGATCAATTGCTGGGATCTCGTCAAGGCCAGAGGCTTTCCTGGTATTAAAATAAGAGCACATCTTTCGTACCTTTTTAGTTTTGAAAGTGATTTTATGCGCGACATTGGGGACTTTTGGTGGTTGAACATTTGGAGATGGGTGAGACAAGAGGTGGGAACGTGCTCTTGCAGAAATTATTCCCAATAGATTTAGCAAGAGTCCAGAAGGGTTTGCCGCCGTTGGAGCTTAAGAGGACTTGGTTTTTGATGTAGTTACTAAACGAGTTTTTTGCCTCAGAAAGAGTGCGGACATATCGGTTTCTTGCGTCGTTAAATGCTTGATGGTTTTCTTGACTGGGATTGTGTAAAAGCGTTTTGTGTCTGGCCTTGTCACGGGATTTAGAGAACCAGGGCTTTTGAGTGGCTGAAGAGGATTTCTGTGTACGTGGAATAAATAATTCCATGTCAGCTTGGATAATTTCGGTGACGTTTTGTGAGATATCAGAGGGGTCAGGATGAGAGAAGCAGACAGACGCCCATGGAAATAGATAAAAAGTTGTGCCAAAAAACATTTGTTTTTCTGCTAAACCACTGGCTAAAAATATGCTGCGCCGCCACTGGTAAAGGTAAATGAAAATTACCTAGGAAACGCAAGCAAGACGATTTATTATTATTATTGATTCTTCGTAAATGTATTGACGTGGAGTAGGTAGGGAGTTCGAAATGCATATGTGCAGGTGCAGATGCCCAAGGTTGAGTAACACAGCTCAGCACTAGTCAGAGTCGCCCGACGTTCCCTCCTCTAATGGCCGATATGCATATGCAAAATCCATTCTCGGAACCATTACTGCTACACTAATAGAGAATAAATAAACATAATTAAATAACAAATTACAGACAGGTCATGTAATAATGAGCCGGTGTAAATGACGTGTTCCTGACAGATGCTGCCTGACTCTGACTGGACTCACTGAGTTTGCTTCCACATGCAGGAAATTATTAACTCATTAGTAATACGATTATGTTATGTTCACTTAGTTACGCAGACAAATGTCGTATAAAATCAGCAGATATTGCTTTATAATGAACATTTACAGTATACAGCTTCTGACGACTCAAATATCCACCACAATTAGCGAAGCGCATTGTTTTTGTTAAAAACCTTGATTAACACAAAATATTTGTTAAAACAATATGTTATTAACCCTTTTTTGGCTATGAAATTAGATTGAAGAAAAAAATATTCAGTACTTGTTTTGGCAGCTCATTCGGAGATTAGGAAAAAATCCTAGTTCATTTTTTCACAAAAAATCAAAGTACATCCATATCGATTGCCAATGGTGCAGAAGAGAATTCATTTTTTGAGGAGTATCCAAATGAATACAATGCCAAGTTATGGAACAAAAATAAAAAACTCTAGACGCAGCAAGTGCGTTATGGAAGTGAATTTTCATAAAAATCAATTTGGTTACCGGTGTAACCTTTATAGTAGGAACAATGTACCATATTATATCAAAATAAATATTTGAAAATATACCAAAATGTTCCGAAAATAAACTTTAAATGTTTCTGAGAAAACTGGTCTCCTAGACAATGAACCTTAGGTTAATAGCAAATTGCGTTATTGAAATTTAAATCATTTAATGAAAATTCGCTACCAAAACGCCCTTGCCGCGTTTATACAAAAAATTTCCGAAAATAAAGTTAAATATTGGTTTCCTAACCAACAAACTTTACGTTCATAGCAAATTGAGTTATTGAAATTTGAAGGATTTAAAGAAAATTCGCTACCAGAACGCACTTACTGCGTCCAGATTTCTTTCTTTCAAACATGCATCATATTTCGATAAAAAATGCTAAAATGCAGTAACGAATTTGTTCTACAAAAATTTGCTAAAAATTATAGACCGGTAAACCAGAAACTTCAGTAAACCTACAGCGAAAGCATCAACTTAACTAAACCGACAGCCTAAGCATCAGAGAAAGGGTCTATTTGAAATGAATTTTTTGTAAATATTTTAGTAAAATGAAGGGCACTGGCGGTTGAATCTGAAACTGAAGGGTTTGCAGAACACTCTTCTTGCAACATTTTCCTTTTACAATCCGTATTTGTTTCACGTTCTTTGCCTAAACATCGCCAATTTTGACGTTTTAAATTGCGAGTTTGACGTTTTGAGTTCCTTTAGCTGCCCGTAACTTTTTGTCCTTAAACTTAGAGACCTAAATTTTGGTACATGATTCACACTTTATAATACAAATACACGTGCCAAATTTGGTTGCTCTCACTTTGTTACTTCCGGAGATATAATTTTTTTTAGAAAGAAAACACAAAAATTTCCACGAAAACCTGGTCAGATTTTCCTGGCCAACGAACTTATCCAAGCCACTTGCAAAAGGAAGGTACTCACCAAATTTGATCAAGATCGGTCCATTCTTTTTTGAGTTATCGGTACGATATATATATATATA
Organism: Tillus elongatus; assembly: GCA_964006375.1. Taxonomy (NCBI): domain Eukaryota; kingdom Metazoa; phylum Arthropoda; class Insecta; order Coleoptera; family Cleridae; genus Tillus; species Tillus elongatus. Next base: position 32,748,773 of record OZ023264.1, read on the forward strand.
TATATATATATATATATATATATATATATATATATATATATATATATATATATATATATATATATAAACAAGGATCTCCCCATTACTGATTTTTTTTAAGAAAACTTGAATCACCAACGACTTATGGGCCAGCCTGTAATTGTAGAAATATGTTTTTAAGATGCAGCTCAAGACATCCTATAATTAATGTATACATTTTTTTTCGTATCGTGCATAATAACGGATATATTGAACTTTAAAGATTTTTTACGAAAATTCGACAAAAGCATTAACCGATAAACTCTATAGCCAACACTACTGCCAAATCATCAGAGAAAGGGTCTATTTGAAATGAATTTTCTAGGAATATTTTAGTAAAATGAAGGACAATGACGATTGAAACCAAGACTTCAGACTTTGTAAAACATTCTTCTTGAGACATTTTCCTTCCATAGCTCATATTAGTTTCAGGTTCATTGCCTAAATATTACCAATTTTGACGTTTAAAATCGCGACTTTGACGTTTTGAGGAAAACCCCTTTTTTTTTAAATGCCTGCAACTTTTTCCTCCTTTCACCTACAGAACTAAATTTTGGTGGGTAACTTACTTATAATGATATAAACCCGTGTATGAAATTTGGTTGCCCTTGCTTTGTTAATTTTGGAGATATAATTTTTTTCGTTTTTTTTTTTCGAAAGAAAATACAAAATTTTCCAGGAAAACCTCTTAGGATTTTCCTGGATAACGCACTTGTCCAATCGACTTGCGAAAAGAAGGTACTCACCAAGTTTTATCAAATTCGGTCTATTATTTTTTAAGACACATAAATATATAAATATATAAATATATATATATATATATATATATATATATATATATATATATATATATATATATATATATATATAAACATATAAAGTCTGAAACCAACCTCGGATTTGGGTTCCAGGGGTCCTAAATAGCGCTTATTTGAAGAAATTATTTCAAAATTCAAAAGTCGGGATCTCCTCATTAGTTAATTTTTTTAAGAAAATTCACTAACAAGGCCAACTGACGAAATCTGGAAGATACTAATCAAATTAAGCAGAGAATTCTTTATTGCTGGCAGATGAAACAATAAAGCACAATGTTGTGCAGGGTTCCAAATATATATATATATATATATATATATATATATATATATATATATATATATATATATATATATACATATATATATATATATATATATATATATATATATATATATATATATATATATATATATATGCGTGTGTGTGTGTGTGTCTAAAAGATCTGTACAAAATGCTATGACAGATTCTTTAGGCTAAAATATGAGTATCTAGCCCAATTTACTCGAGTCTAAAAGTTGACAGTTTTCGAAATACAACGTGTCGAAGTTATTATTTGTTGAAACTTCTTTTCAAATATTTTTCTTAGTAAGAACAGGATTTGCATGAAATTTGGTACTTAGAACCATAGACCGGTTTCGTTCTTATTAGAGCTCGTCAGTACGCATACTAATTGTAGCGAAAATACACCTATAAAGTAATACGACTATGGTAGCCAGCCGTATTACTTTATAGGTGTATTTTCGCTACAATTAGTATGCCGTACTGACGAGCTCTAATTAGAGCGAAACCGGTCTACGGTTCTAATTGTGGTGAGAATGCATCTAACCTTACCGGCAAATGTTGGTTTAGCTGCAAATACAAGGGAACAGTACATTTAAAGACATACTGCTGAATCTGCCAATGAGCTCTATAATCCTGATATAGCTAATCCGATTGCAATTGCCTATCTTGACGTCATGTACAGCTATATTCCCAAAAGCAGCAACTTTCGGGCGTTGCGACAATCGAATACAAGACACAAGGGGCACTATTTAATAAAACCGACATTGGTTGTTGATTTCATTTCTGAACGTCACAACGTCTGGGATTACCATAAATAAACGTTGAATGAAAACATCCAGACACCAAAATTTATTTCAGATTTATCTTACACCCGACGCGTTTCGACCCTCCAAGAGGTCATCTTCAGGGGTTAAATCTACAAACATAACAAGATAGGTCTGTCACAAAAACATTAGTTTTTCCGGTAGGCAATTGTGCACGTCAGACCTTGATGACAAGGTGATCTTCACAAAAAAGTCAAAGGTCAAAGTCACAAGTCACACAGTACAACATCGACTAACAGTCAAGTTAAAATCTTAAAAAAAAATACAGATACAGTTACAACAGTTAAAAAATATTAAGTTAAACAGGCAACTACGTTAACAAAGCTAAAAGCATGAGGCAACTGAAAAGCACTGAAAGTTACAAAACTGTCAAAGTCCAATAATTGATATTTGAACACTAAGCAAACAAGTCTATTGTAGAAGCAAAAAGCAAAGCCAATGAGTATAACTGACAGGTTTAACAACACAATATGCAGGCAAAGTCAAGTAAGAAACCCAATGCGAACCATTAGGGCAAAGAAAACTGTGAAACATTAAGTGAAACAAAAAGAGCCATACTCACTTGAACAATTCTCAAAAAATTGAACTCTAAACTATACAGGAAGGTTCAACGGGTCACAACTTCATCCATTGCGCCAGGGGGCATGCAACAATACATCTGCATAATGCCAGAAAATTGTCTTCAAGAAGAAAAATCAATGGAAAAGATCGGCGATTATTAACAGCCATGATGAAGGGCGGCCAATATGTGAACTTAAAACGGGCAGGGTGCGCAGGTGCGAAAGAAGTGCCAGAATCGAAATGTCAGTGACAAAAGAGCAAGGAATTGAAGAGGGGCCATAGAGCAGCCATCTTCAAAACATCATGTTCATGGTCATGTAGAAAACCATAGAGTTCAACAGCACTATTACACCAATTGGCTATAGAATGAAGGAAAGTTAGTTAAATCTTGCACCCTTCAAGCTTTGGCGTAGAACAATTCGTCTTAGAAGAAATTGAGATTTTCAAACATTCCAAGTGTCAAGCCAGTGATGTTTTGAACTTGTCCAACACGGATGTAACTCATTCAATTCACCCTGCTAGAGTTTTAGTGCAATAATTTAGCTGTGCCAGTTTATCAAGTTACAAATATAGTGTATTTTAAACATCTTATTGAATCTCTCTCCTAAGCCGAAGAGCCGCAAACCTCAAAAGAACTCAAAGACAGTGTCGGAGTACAAGTCTCTAGGTACGAGTAGGAAAAGATCCATGTTACAGGAAACAACTATGGACTTTTTCTATTGAGGAACTAGAGAAGGTACAATGGTGTCCTTTTTATAAATGCTGAACGACACAGAAATGGGCCTCTGTGATCTCTGATAAAGGAGATAAAGCTTGACATAGTGATCTAGTACATGAAATCATACTGATACATCTTAAAGGTCGCGAGTGGGCGACATTAATAACAGTAATTCTTATATTGTTAAAATTAATTCTAGATCGAAACGAAAACTTACAAGTTCGAATATTAATTGATCCGAATATTTGGCTGTAATTATTTAATCCAAGTGCAATGCTGCTTAGGTTGATAAAGTTAAGTAGTTTTCGTCATTTCATGTCTTGAGGTATCATTAAAGTCTCTTACAGTAAAATATAGATCTTATTTGTGGGCAAGTTTATATTGCAGAAATAAAGGCGTTTTATACAGAAACTTAAGACGATATTTTATATTCGTTGCAAGGTCGGATAAAATAACATTTTATTTACTAATTTTTTTTTTCTGTTTGCCACTTAGAGGAAGATCTATATTGGGCCGCCTAAGAAAGCACCTTTGTAAAGTTAAATAGTGAATTTAATCGATCCAGAAGTTCACGTAAAAAGTCCGTGGCCGTATATAAATCTCGAGATCAACAAGTGGTAAAAAAAGAAGAGTTTAATCGAAAAAAATAGAGAACATTGTTATGCTTGCTATTTAGATATAAATTACCCCACAGGACCTTTAAACACATCTAGGTTAATTCCGAATAAATAATTGTATAATACATTAAATAGTCCAATTTAAGTTACCGGTTTCCTTATTATTAAATAGATTAATCAAGTGTGACAAATTGGACCACCTCTACTTTTCATTTGCTAATAAAAATTTACATTTATTTAAAAAAATTTAGGCAACAAAGAATAAAAATACAGGGTGTTTCAAAAATGATGGTATGTGTTACAGGTGCACATTCAGCACAAAAAAAATAAAAATATTTTTTCATATAAACATGGGTCTGCAAATGCTTAGTTTTTTAATTACAGCGTGTTAAAATTATTTGTTTTTGTCAGTTTTTCACGAATAAGTCTGAGTCAAATTAAAATTTTGGCGTGAAAGTTGGCACGCGGGGGTTTTTGAGGGCAAGAAATTTAAATATGTTATTGTTAATAACACTGCTGGTAGAGGGCGCCACCTGTAAGACTCAATTGGCTATAATTTTTTGACATCTAGTAATATCGACCTACCGTATAGCTACATTGCAGCCCTTATCAATTGTAAGCACAAAATGTATATTTGATCCAAATCTCTCAGACACACCATTTTCGAGATCTTTCAATTTTTGTATGTTGATGTCACTCAAAAATTAATTTTTCTCATTTATTGTAAATGTTCAAAATGGCCACCCTCTACTTCAATACACGTTTGTATTCTGCGGAGCATACAACGTCGTACTCTGCGAAATATTTCTGGTGTATTTCTAATTTGTTCGCATCCAAATACAATTCTTTGCTGCAGATCATCAACATTTTTAACATTTGCTTCATAAACAATACTTTCGAGATGCCACCATAAATAAAAGCCCATAGGATTTAAATCAGGGCATCGAGCCGGCCATGGCTGAGGTCCACCGCGTTCGATCCATCTGCGTCCAAAAGTATTGCTTAGGTAATTTCTGACAATTAGGGCGAAATGTGTGGGGGGGAGTCCGTCATGCATAAACCAGAGGTTATGTCTTATGTCAAGAGGTACATTTTCTAATAACCCATTTAGTTGGTTTTGCAGGAATTCAAGATAAGTTGTAGCATTAAGTCTGTGGGGTAAAAAAATTGGTCCTATCAAATTACACCCTACAATCCCAGCCCATACATTTAAGGAAAATTGCTGTTGATGATCCCTTTCAAAAACTGCGTGGGTGTGTTCGTCAGTCTAAATATAGCTGTTACGAAAATTGACGATCCCGTCGCGCCTAAATCCAGACTCGTCAGTGAAAAATACACAATTCAACAAGTTATCTGCATTATTATGTTGAAGAAACCATTGGTAAAATTGTATGTGAGGTATAAAATCTCTTTCACACGATAGTGCCTGCACACGTTGGATGTGATATGGACGCAATTATTGCTTGTGAAGAACTCGCCATATCGTTGCATTGGATGCTCCCAGATGAATGGCCAGTTCCCTAGTGCTTATTTTTGGATTTTGTTCAGTTTCATCCAGACCAGCCTCTTCAAAATCAGGATTTCGTGCACTTCGTACTCTGCCTCGATCAGCAGTAACTTTATAAAGGGTACCTGGTAAAAAAATATATATTCGAAAGAGACAGTATTAGATAATGTAAGTATGTACCTGTTTCTCGCAGACAGATGTAAATCCGTTGAAACATCCTTCTCTCTGGAATTCTTCGATTTGGGAAGGCTTCTTCATACAGTCGTTTCGCCTCATAACAGTTACCAAAAGCCCATAAATACATAACATGCATGTCTGTTAGTTCATTGTTGGTAAATACTTCCATATTTAATTAGAAAAATTACGGACAATACAATTAATTACTTAAAAATAGTGAGTAGTCTCAAACGTAAAAGTCAAATGTGGTATATGTCACGACGAAAACGCAAAAGTTAAGTCCCGTAACGATGGAAACCACTTTGTTAAATGGTTTGTTCAAAGTTTGTTATCATGGCTTTTTATTTTATCTTCATGATTGTGTCTTATCAGTTCTTTTTTCTGGTAAGATTTTAATTTTTAACTAGAGAATAAGAAAATTGAGTTTATACATACTGATAGCATTTAAAAGGTGAAAAATGTAATCCTATGATTTATCGCAGAATTAATTTTTGAGCGACATCGACATACAAAAATTGAAATATCTCGAAAATGGTGTGTCTGAGAGATTTAAATTAAACATACATTTTTGCTTACAATTGGTAAGGTCTGCAACGTGGCTATACGGTAGGTCTATATTACTGAGTGTCAAAAAATTATAGCCAATTGAATGCAAGCCATGTCTTACAGGTGGCGCCCTCTGGCAGCAGTGTTATTAACAATAACATATTTAAATTTCTTGCCCTTGAAAACCCCCACATGCCTATTTTCACGTTAAAATTTTAATTTGACTCAAACTTATTCGTGAAAAACTGACAAAAACAAATAAGTTCAACACGCTGTATTTAAAAAACTAAGCATTTGCGGACCCATGTTTATATGAAAAAATAGTCTTATTTTTTTGTGCTGAATGTGCACCTGTAACATAGACCATCATTTTTGAAACACCTGTATAATTCTGAGGTAGGTACTTATATTTGGTAACGTATTTACAGAATTAGGTAACGTCATCAACCTTACTTTATGCAACGGTATAAAACTGTATTTTTGCCAACTGTGCATTTTAGGTGTGTCCATTGTTTACAAACACCACAATCTTCCCGTAGATATGATTCCGAAAATGTATATAAATAACTAAGACACACAGTCTTCATCTTCTGGTGAGCTAGATGATGATTCCTTATAACATTGTAGCATCCCATTAATTTTTTTGGAGAGGTTTTCTCTTACGCACGACAATGAAATAACAATTACGTTTTTAATTGATTTGCATGTTGTTTTAAGTTGCTTCGCTGCAAGCTAGTTCCTGAAGGACTGCTTATTATTATTCTGGAAGAAAAGAAGCACGCGGGTACAATTCTAGCTTTGAACTTGGTGGTGGGGTCATTTCGACACCAATTTTCTCTTGTTGATCGGTGATGTAAGTAGATGGTTATGCATCCAATGTGCCTCTTATTATTCCTTGCAGCAATGAAGTGAGGAGAAGGGCTCGTTTGTATTAGACGATGCCTGTACCATTGCGATAAATGCCAGTTGGTCTTGAGGCCATATGCCTAACCGATAACCGATAACAGCATTTCCAACAGAAGCATGCTGGCTGGAACTGTTCTCTTATACCGACACTTTCAACAAACTTCTAATCTGCAAATTCCGTCTTCTTTGTGACCTCAACTTTTTTTAAATCCTGCCGTGGTACTCCCGTTGCGTTGTCCCAAAACGGTTTCAACTCAAATACCACCCTAAATCACATATCACCAGATACGATAGCAGAACATTTTAGGGTTTATTTTATTTTTGTTGTGATATTTGAATATTTTTCGATCACAGCACATGCAAGTTATTAAACTTAGGTTCTCTGGTTCTCTTGTATTTTTATAATTAGAAAACAGTTTTTAGTGTGTGTAGGTTTAGTGTTTGTAAATTGATGAATGAGAATAAATTGAGAATTGAGAACTTTAAAAATTCTAGAACAAACAGACCTTGCGCTGCTTAGAAAATCCATTCACGAGACAGGACGACATCATAATACTAGCAGCTACCAACACACTGCTTTACCACACAATGCACAAAAATGCATTGGTTTAGAGTACACCCTAGACTTTGGAAAACTCTAGGCAGACTCTAACAAGTAAAGCGACACATGTTACACGACAAAAAACAGACGTAAAAGAAAGAAAAGTGCAGTATCTTCTAAAGAGTACACTACAATAATTCACAACATTTAAAATGCCAACATAACTGATGTCGCCACAAAATTTCCAACCAAGGGTTTTCATTTTCTTCCTACCCCTAAATTCGTCTAAATAGAAAATAAAGTTTCCCAGCCAGAAGATGCTATAACCTATCAAGTGACGAAGCTGAAATTACGAGACAAGACATTGCCGGGATCTTACGTTCTGCCAAACCTCCCCCTTTCAACTTTTCTTTTCCCAATTGACAATCAATCAGAGACGTAAACCGAAACTAGGAAATTATAGGCCTACCATCAGACAAAGGCAACGCTACAGTCATACTTGACAAATCAGGTTATATACAAATCATAAACAATCCACTAAATAGTCCAGACTATGCCAGTGGGTCATCTAATAGTCTGACACCTATAATTGGGTAATGTTTTATCAGCTGCTTGATTCTAATAGAAACCTAGTGAAAAAAAAAGACATCACATGGTTGAAACCAATGAGTGGTGATGCTCGTAGCGAAAACATAATTATTTCATGCCCTACGGCAAGCATCATCGCTTTTAGATTTCATTTCTCTACGGGTTGTGTGGTCGTCCATTATTAACAGAAATTTCTAATTCTGGGATGGTTTTACAAAATTTATAAAATGGCTCATGCAATTTACATATAATTCACTCGGTAACCAGCTCGATCCGAGCAAGCACACTCTCTGACACTTTCCCTTTTTCTTAATTATTTTTTGTGGTTTCTGCCCCATACAAAGACCGGTCTCGTCGACATTATACAGGCTGTCCCAGTTTATAGTAGAAAGACTTTAACAGTCAATAGAACAGATCATTTCAGACAAAAAGTTCATATAAACATAACCTCTAATTTGCTTCCGAACAGGGATACATAGTGTTGAAGTTTAATATTTTTGAACAATCTTTTACAATATGTTTGGAACGCAATGAGATATTTGCATGCAATTCCGTACACGTTGAGTTAAGTAGACTGAGGTTGTTATTTGGTGGTATTCTTGTTTTAAATAATATACTGGGTGTTACTTTTCCGGGTTCCGTAGCCTATTTGAAATAAAAGAACTTTTTTACGTACGCCATTGACCTTTTATAATACCTGTTTCTCAAAGAACAATCTTTTAGAAACATTTTTGTTTCCTTACAGTTTTATGGTATCTTGGCGGTTATCGAAATATTACTATTTTTTTGAAGCAGTTATGTTTTCGTGAATTTTCTTTAAAAAATTCACTAATGAGAAGATCCCGACTTTTGAATTTTGAAAAAAAAATTTCAAATGAGCGCTAATTAGGCCCCCTAGAACACATATCCGGGGTCAGTTTCGGTTTTTATATGTATATATATATATATATATATTCCCGGAAAATTTTTATATCTCCGGAAAGGGCAACCATATTAGGTGCGAAGGTTTATATAATGAAAAGAAAACCATGCACCAAAATTTGAATCTCTACGTAAAAATAAAACAAAGTTATAAGCTTTTAAGTTTTTATTCTTAAAACGTCAAAAAAGTCGCGATTCTAAACGTCAAAATTGACATGTTCTAGATGGAGAACTTACATGAACGGCTATACAGCGTAAATGTCGTAAAAGAAGTTAAAAATCCTTAAGTTTCAGCTACAATCTTCGTTGTTCTTTATTTTATTAAATTATTTGCACAAAATTAATTTAAAATAGACCCTTTATGTGATGCTTTGGTAGCAGTTTCAGTTATTTATTTAATTTTAAGGAATCAGATTACGCTTATTATGTAGCGTTTTTTTTTCCAATTGTGCAATGTGGAAGTTTTTTATGGAGAAACGGTGTTGGTAAGTAGTTTCTCATTTCTATGGACTTCTGCAAGGTTAGTTGTTTACAGTTTGCATTTCTAGCTCCGTTGTAGCATGTTTACCTTGCACAGAACCTCAAATTGACTTTAGGTCTCTTAACTGTATTGTGGAGTTGAGATCACAGCATTTGTCCGATGGTTAATGCATAAAGGGGTTCCTCTAAGCATGTTTCTGTTTTTTTTTTTTTTTGAACAATACGCTAATCTGCTGATTTACCTATAAATGTTATTAATATTTAAAAAAAATATGAAAACGCTCGTGCCTGGAATAAAGTTCTCTTCGTCATTTTAACTTTAAATGAAAATTCCTTCTCCCGTTTCGCATCCGTTCAACACATTGGGCACAGAAAATATAGGAATTAACTTAAAATTATCATTTATAATTAAAAGAAAATACAATTTGTTCTAGGTATGCAACGAAAAAATTCACACAACATAGAATAGTTTCTAGATTCTAAAACCTACTATGACGCTATAAGGAAACAACGTTAAATGAAACGAAAACCATTTCAGGTTAAGGGATGTTTTTACAGTAAAATAAGCTTGCGTATTCCAAAAAACAACAAGATTCTTGTAAGGCGTAATACAATAGTGCACAATGATAGTCTACGGCAACAGTACATGTAATATTCAACTGACAAATTATTTTGATAAATGTCAGATCTACTTTCAAAGTGACATGTAAATAAGTATTTTGTTTTCTGACATTTGTAATACAAAATGTAGACATGCTCTTCTTCTTACAATCATATTTATTTTTGGCCATCACAATTTTACTCATAGAGTTGGATACAATTTTAGTGACTTTTGAATTTTGAAAAGATTTCTTTAAATGAGCGCGAAGTAAGCTCCATAGAACCCATATCCTGGTTAGTTTCAGTTTTTATCTGTTTCTATATATACAGGGTGACGCATTTCTAGGGTAAAGCTGAAAATATCCATTATTATACAAGATATGATAAAAAAATTATATGTTAATTATACGATGTCTGGAGCTGCATCTTATAAAATTATTTTTACAATCACAGGTGGCCCATAACTCGCTGCTGATGCAATTTTTTTCCTAATCAAACACGACTTATAGTATTACAATTTTTGCATTTTCCATCAAAAGATAATACATGTTTGTAAGAAAATAAATTCTGGACTCAGCAACTGCGTTATGGTAGCGACTTTTCATAAAATGTTTCTTTCGATAGCTTAATTTACTATTAACCTAAGGTTCGTTGGCCAGGAAACCAGTTTTTTGGGCACATTTTAGGTTTATTTTCGAAAGATTTTTGTATATTGTCAAACAATAAACTTATTTTGATGAAATATGTTACATTGCTTCTCCTATATAGGTTATACTGGTAACCAAATTTGATGCAAGCTTTCTTAAAAAAATATATTTCGTATTAAAAAGATTTTTATGAAAATTCACTACCATAACGCCCTTGCTGCGTCCAGAGATTTTTTTTATCTCCCTTTGGAAGCTAATTGTAGGTTATGTTTGTATGAACTTTTTTTCTCAAAATGATCTGTTCTGTTGATTGCTAAAGTCGTACTACTACTTCGTAAGGGAAATACATGGTTTAAATTTTTTGTAACTTTGTTTTTCAAAATTTCAACACTCTTAGGAACTAGTAGTATGACTTTAGCAATCAATAGGACAGATCATTCTGAGAAAAAAAGTTTATATAAACATAACCTCTAATTAGCTTCTTAAGGGAGATACGGAGTGTTGAAGCGTAAAAAACATAGCTGCTTCAAAAAACTACTAATATTTCGATAACCGCTCAAGATAGCATACCACTACAGGAAACCAAAAATGTTTCTAAGATATCGTTCTCTGAGAAAGGGGTATTATAAAAGGTTAGTGGTGTACGTGAAAGAAGTTATATTATTTCAAATAGTCTACGGAACCCGGAAATGTAACACCTAGTATATCATTTGGGGCAAGAATACCACCGAATAATAACCTACATAGAACGTCTACGGAATTGCATGCAAATATCGCACACCGTTCCAAAGATATTCTAAAAGATTTTTCAAAAATGTTAAATTTAAACACCCTGTATCTCCGCTAGGAAGCAAATTAGAGGTTATGTTTGTATAAACTTTTTGTCTTAGAATGATCTGCTTTATTGACTGTTACAGTTCTACTACTATAAACTGGGACACTTGTATATTTTAGGTGGGCCGAGAGTATGTTTATTGTAAAGATAAGTTAGATAGTTGAAGAAAATCATGTTTTTCTTTATTGAACGAAGTGAAAGCTCTTTCTGACGAGATATGAAGCCGTAATACCACTTCTTACCTGTCTGCCTACTTTAAAAACTGTAAGGAATTCAATTGGCTTCAACAGCATCATAAGCAAGTTTCCTTAAATGAGTACGCCTATTTCCAACTAGACTTCTTTGAAGCTTGTTACATTGGAGACTCCTCGTTAGAGTCATTTCTAATCTTAATTGATGTAAAGCAAAACAGCTAATTATTACTAAATTGAAAATTTAGAATTTATTGTCAGAATTGTGGAGTTTTAAACTAAGATTTTTGCAAGTGACTTTTTATGGTATTTTAAATATGTTGTAACCAGTGGCGGCTCGTGACGTTGGGAGTGGGCGAAGAAGAATCCGCGCGGCCCCAAAGGGGGTACAGGGAGACGAAGACCTCCCCCCTAGGCGCAAATTTTTAAAAATTTCAAAGTCACGCGTTCTCCTGGCACTTCAGGATTTATATGAAAAATCAATTTGTACAAAAATATAGACTTTCACAAGGAATAATTTTCGGAATAATGACACCCGGAATATTCGATGAGAGAACACTGTACACATACTTTACACGCACGCATACGGTAAAATAATACGGCGCATATCACCTATGAAAATCTATTTATAGAGGGAAGAGCTACAAGCATATTTTTTTTCAAATTCAAGGCCCTTCTCGTTTTTTACAACTTGAAATGTTATACGAGGGCGGGTCAATAAGTCCGTGACTTTTTTAATGGAACACGGGTTTTTTGACAAAAAATCATTTTATCTCCCAACATAGTCTCCTTTGAGCTCAATACACTTCGTCCAATGTTTCTCAAATTTTTTATCCCTTGCAAAAAATAAGATTTGTCGAGGTCCTCAAAATAGATATTTGTTTGTGAGATAATTTCATCATTGGAGTCAAATCTCTTTCCGCCGAGCCATTTCTTTATGTTTGGAAACAAGGAATAGTCATCCGGGACTGAATCCGGAGAATAGGGCGGATGAGGGAGCAATTCGTAGCCCAATTTATGCAATTTCGCTATGAAGACTACACACGTGTGCACCCTTGCATTTCCTTGGTGGAAAGAACTTTTTTCTTGGCCAAATGCGGTCGCTTTTTCTTAAAATCTTCATTAAATCGGTCCAATAGGTTGTTAAAATATTCGCCATTGATTGTTATTCCCTTTTGAAGGTAATCAATGTGGATTCTACCGTGTGCATCCCAAAAAAAAGGTCGTCATGACTTAATTGGCTGACAAACCAACCTTGGCCTTCTTCGGCGCCGATGCGCACGGAGAAACCCACTGTTTTGACTCCTGTTGGTCTCTGGTGTGTTGTGATGACTCCATGTTTCGTCCACGGTTACGAAGCGGCGCAAAAACTCGTCCCTATTGCGGTTGAACAACGCCAAACACTCCTTCGAAGTTGTCACACGATTGCGTTTGTGGTAGATTGTGAACAAACGCAGCATCCATCTTGAGGATAGCTTTCTCATGCCCAAGTGATAATGCAAAATCGAAACCACTGAGTCATGTGATATGTCTATGGCTTCCACAATCTCCCGCACTTTCAGTCTCCGATCGGCAACACCATATCGTGAATTTTTTCAATTGTTTCGGACGTAGCGACCTCAACTTGGCGTCCAAAACGATCAGCGTCATTTGTGCTTGTACGGCCACAACGAAATTCAGTAAACTACTTTTTTACCATGGAAATTGATGGTGCAGAGTCCCCAGAGTAGGCGGCTTAAAAGGTCCATCGTAACAGGCTTAGAATATGATTTGCTGTATATCTATGTTTCCAGTGGAAGATCTTCCGCTCGTCCAAATTTCTTTACGTTACCATGTCCGTTTTTATTTCATTATCAATTATTCGTTTTAACGTCGCCTTTGGTATGTTGTAACGCTTTGCTATTTCATTTAAGCGCCAGTTTCGTAGGTATTTAAGGCTTCTTAGAACCTCGGTGGTTTAGGGGTAAAAACGTGTGCCTCTGAACCGAAGGATACTGGGTTCGATCTCAGGGTACTTACTAAATTGAGCTACTTCTCAGAAGGTGTCGTCAGTTTCGGCTTCGTATTTGTAGAAAAGTGGTAATAATTTTGCCTTTGAAAAATGCTACGATGTCGGTTGTCTGCTCTTTTGTTTATATTCCATGCTTCTGGGAGCGGATGGCGTAGGGCGGAGGGAGATGGAAAAGATAGGAATTCTATTGTATGCCTCTGGATGAACTTGACACAGGCAATATTTCTGCCTAAAACAATAAGCGGTCAACCGTTAGGGGACAACTGCTTTTACAGCATTTATCCAGCATAACTGTTGATTATGGCATTTATCAGAACAGACAATAAATTCAGATCATGGATTGAGGTCCGGTCTAATCTTATACACAATACAGTGTTCCAGAAAGTTTTCATAAAAAAACATTGATTATGCAGATCAGGCCTTTAAACTCTCAAAACATTTCTTCAAATGAACGCAAATTAATTAATAAAAAATGTTAATTTTGATCAAATGACCACCCCCCTAAAACAATCCGAACCGTTCGTTTGTCGGGTTCTAACTGTATACCAAATTTGAAGACGATATCCCAATCCGTTCTAAAGTTGTCGTGGCTACAAACAGACAGACCGACAGACAAAAAATATGTTCCCAAATCATGTATTCTACATGTTCTGATACTTTTACGACGAACAAATAGAACAAATTTTTTTTAAAATTTTGTCGCCGATGTCATACTTCCACACGTATAGACGCTGCGGAAGCAATACAGCTTATAAAAGTCAACATAGATGTTACATGGGAAAATACACAATCGAACAACGTATTGTTCCGAAACAATCACAAACTCCACCGACCTGGTCTTCTGCGCTGTCCCGTAATACCTTATAGGCTATAAAGATATGGCAAAAGAGGCTGCTAAAAGTAGGTTCAATAGAAATAAATTCAGTGCTCCAATTTGAGAGCCGGCCCAAATTAGGGGAGTTATCCCTAAGGTGTTCAAAAGCCTTCTAGTGGAAAAGCAAGTAACTACTGTTTATAACTTGAAGCACTTGATAAAATTATTCTACGGTGCAATTTTTAAATTAAATTATTTAAAATAGTGTCTTAGTTACAAAAATATTTTAATTGAGCTTTTTCTGTTACAGCAGGAACCTGCTGGTCTGGGATGTCACGCAACGGACGCTGCACAGAGCTGCTATATGAGAGGATGAGTCGGGAAGAGTGCTGCTCGAAACTAGCTGCGGTGACAACAGCCTGGTCACCGGATGAGCCTGACTCAGGCACTCTATTCTTCTGGAGGGTGTTAGGTGGTGGAGTCCCCTGTGAGCCTTGTAGAGGTCAGTAAACGAATGCATATATACACAATAACCATCTTTATGTTGGCATGAAGTATTAATGAATATCGGTGATCACGAAAATTAATAAACACATCTGGCAATTTCTCACAATAATGCGCCCGAAAAATCTGGTTTTTAATTCCGCTGACTAACACGAACAGATTTTTTCTACGTTTCCCCGGACAGGTATCTGTTTTCGAAATCACGATCACACATAATGCGCCAAGGAAACCTATATTCTACGTACAATCAAACTTGTCACTTTCAAATAAAACACCGATTGAATAATTCTTCTCAGAAACCCATAATTACCAAAAATTCCGCCTACAATTTTGCCAAAAAACGCAACAGCAAACTATAGGCCGCCTTTGTCCAAGCAGGGAATAAGTGCCGGCAGATCATATTGTAATGAAGCTCCCGTTTCATTGCAATAAATTTAAATTTCGCTACCATAACACCACTCTGACGATCCTGTTCGAACGAAAAATCCATACAAAATATATCCTTTTATCGTTAAGAATTCGATCAATTAAATTCCGCAGCGTTATCAATGAGATTACAGGAATAAAATATACAACATTTAGCAAATTTTCACTTTTAAAATTTTTACTCCCCTGTGAGTTAAACAAACAAAATAATACTTCTAAAATAAACAATGATACCTAATTTTTCCACTATAAAAGCAGGTCCACCGACCAAGTGAATTCAGTTTAGTTTGTAGTTTCATACAGTCTGCATTACGTCGAGTTAAATCTGCAGTTCCGTCCAGTAGAAAAATATATTTCAATCGCGTATTTTCCGGTCTCAGTAGAGAACCGTTTGATCCGCCCTTTTTTGCTACTTTTGACTTTGGTAATCAACAAATTTTTATTCAACCGTTGATATTTTGTATTGCCCGGAACATTTATTATCCATTTCATATATAGGGTGGCGCATTAAAAACGAAAGAGACCGATTTGCGTCCAGAGAATTTTTTTTAAGAAACGCTGAAACACGTCAATTTTAATATTGAGGGGGACATGTTTTGACATAAAACTCAACTTTGTCACATCAACCCCTTAAGGGTGGTGATAACAACCCTTATATTTTAAATAGGGAACATGGGTCTAGTGTTACATCGTTTGAAACCTCTTTCTTTTCTGAATTCAGCACACTAATTTTTTGGAAGTTTTATTAACTCGTTTAAAAATTATTCACAGCGATTGCAAGAACGTATTTCATTCATTGTGATGGGAAATGCACTAATTAGTCAATTTTTCGTTAAAAAAACTAAAAAACAAAACCAAACGTTCAAAAATGTTTATTCGGTTAAGTAAGTGTTCAAATTGTTGACCACCAGCTTCCATACAAAAGTAGAAATTTTGTTCAAAACGAGCTCTGACATTCTGGAGCATCTGTGGAGTTATTCGACGGCATTCTTCAACAATGCGTCGTCGTAATTCTTCCAGAGACTCCGGTTCTGTTGCGTAAATTCTACTCTTTAAATTGCCCAATAGAAAGAAGTATAAAGGAGTGATCTAGGGGGCCACTCAATAGCACCTCTACGCCCAATCCATTGCTCTGGAAACTCTCTGTACAAAAACTCCCCAACACGTTGTGAAAAATGCGGAGGAGCTCCATCTTGTTGAAACACTAATTCATTTTCTTGAAAGCGATCATCATTTTCAACAATGTCAATTAGTAGAGGGTAAACGATATCTTCTAGTAACTCCAAATACGTTTCGCCACTTAAATTGCCATCAAGAAAAATTGGTCTGATTAAACGGTCTCCAAAAATGCCAGTGCAGACATTCAATTTCTGTGGAGTTTGAGTGTGGACTTCGTGAACATTTCTTGGATTATTATCTGCCCAATAACGACAATTATGACGATTGAGTGTAGAGTTTAATAAAAACGTACACTCGTCTGAAAAACAGATATTGGACAGAAAGTTCCCGTTATCAGCTATTCGTGCAGTCATAACTTCACAAAACTCCAGCCGCAGATCAAAATCATCTTCATTCAGTTGTTGCACAAGATTAATTTTATACGGGTGAAATTTATGATGCTTCAATATTCGCTGAATAGTTCTTCTTTTGATGTTTGAAACAGTGGACAATTTTCTCGTGCTCAAAGTTGGGTCTGCAGTAATTTGTCCTAAAACTCCAATCTCAGTAGTCTCATTTCTAACCGGAAATTCACGTTCAGGATCCTGTTTTTTTGTTGGCTACTGAACCACTTTGTCGAAACTTTGCAAATAACTCCAAAATGTATTTTCTGTTAACATGTCTGTTCGGATGTCGTTCATTAATCAAAATTTCAGTCATCGTTTTTGAAAAAAATAGTAATTATTTCAACTCTTTCTTTTACATTGTGAAATTAATTTTCGATAGTACTATCAAATATCAAACTGACCGATAAACTGAAATAATAAACCGCATTTCTCTCATTCCGATAAGAAATGTTCTGATAGTCAATTTTTTGTTTACAAACCAACAAAACATTGACTATCAGCACATTTCTTATCGGAATGAGTGAAATGCGTTTTTGCATCTTCAACTGTGAATAATTTTTAAACGAGTTGATAAAACTTCCAAAGAAGTTAGTGTGCTCAATTCAGAAAAGAAGGAGCTTTCAAATGAGGTAACACTCGACCCATGTTCCCAATTTAAAATATAAGGGTTGTTATCACCACCCTTAAGGGGTTGATGTGACAAAGTTTAGTTTTATGTTAAAAGATGTCCCCCTCAATATTAAAATTGACGTGTTTCAGAGTTTCTTAAAAAAAATTGTCTGGACGCAAATCGGTCTGTTCCGTTTTCAATGCGCCACCCTGTATAGCTGTCCCCGCTAGTTAGCTCGGACACCGATTCAAATCTCATTTTTAATTTTCTGCATTTCCATATACAGGTGTCCCCAATATCCAAACAGAATTGACAGAGTGTTGTCGGCCCCATATTTTTAATTGTATTTATTTTACTCTGCCTAGGTACGCACCGTCCAGCCGAGAATTATACATATAATTTCTTCTCGCTTCCAGCTGCTTTGGTAATACCACCTTAGTATTTCAGAGTAATTGAGTATCGTGGTGACTCTCAGCTTCCAGTTAAAATATCTTGGGAGTTTGGAGGACTATATATATATATATATATATATATATATATATATATATATATATATATATATATATATATATATATATATTGCTGCGTTGACATTCAAGTTGTTCCCATGTGGGACACGAGCTTCGGAACAGTGTGGAATATCGTCTGCCTATTGCCGTCGTAAGAATAAAGCCCTCCCTTAACTTTTGCAGAAACCAAATCTGACTGGGAACAAGAAAAATTCCGCGATTAGATTTTACGAGTAACTGTCTACCTAGCCAGAACTACTGCCATGTTCAGATTTTTTAATTACACAAGAAAAACAAAACAACGACCACAATTGACAGGTGACAATGTCAATGCAGCACCCGAATTGTCTGCTTTATTGACACCAGTACATTTAAATAGAAATGCAGATCTTGATTTTACGTTATCATTTATTCATTTTTTGTGGTGTTATCTTATCAATTACAAAATAGATGTTGATGTTTCAGAACGTAGTTTTTTATCCTGCCTCGTCATTAATAATAGAGATATTCGACCGTTCCGGGACTTTTTACTAACCCTATATATATATATATATATATATATATATATATATATATATATATATATATATATATATATATATATATATATTGAACATATAAAAATTGAAACTGACTCTGGATATGGGTTCTAGGGGGACTAGTTCGCGCTCATTTGAAAAATGTTATTTAAATTCAAAAGTCGGAATCTCCTCATTAGTAAATTTTTTAAGAACATTCATTAAAAACGAATTTTCCATGTTGAAAAAAAAATCAAATTCTTAGCTTTGAACTAATTTTTGAAAATACCCTACCACAGAATAAGCATAGTCGCTACAATATGCACTTGCTGCGCCCTGAAATAGCCGCTATTCGCTACCATAACGCACTCACTGAGTATATTATATATACTCTATATATTATTATTCATGATCTTATTTTTATCAAAAAAAATTCGCGAGGTATCGATTGTGAGACTGCAAAAAATGTTCAAATGGGCGCGATTTTGGGTCCCTAGAACCCGAAACCAAGGTCCGTTTGAATTTATATATATATATATATATATATATATATATATATATATATATATATATATATATATATATATATATATTGTGTGTGGGTGTGTATCTAATCGATAACACAAAAAGTTATTAACCGATTTTAATGAAACTCGGCAAGAATCTTTTTTTATTAATAGCTTGAATGAGTTCGTTAGCCAGCTCTATCGGACTAGTTTTCTAAAAAAAAATTGTATCTCAACAAACAAGAAAGCTATTATGATGAAATTTGACTGATATGTTGCCCTCATAAATATCTTACTACGTACCAAAATTCAACTTTTTATGTTTATAGAAATTTGAGGTATACAAATTTGTGCATTTAATTAAAATTTGCTACCATAACACACTTGCTACGTCCCGTTAGCAAATTTTTATTTTTAAAAATTCGCTAATGGAGAAGTATCAGTGATGCGAGTTTGTAAATATGTTTTTAAATGAGCGTGAATTTAGGCCTCTATAACCCGAAACCAAGGTCCGTTTGAATTTTTATATGTTACAAAGCTCGATTTTCTAGGTTTATAGAAAATTAAGTTATACAAATTTGAAGCATGAAGCATGCACTGAAAATTCGCTACCATAACGCTTTTGCTGCATCCTGAAGTTTTCTATCAACATGTAAAATGTAAATGTAAAATGTAACGTGCATGTTTCAAAGTCTGGGGTTTAATTCAAATTCTACAAAAATTAAGGATGCCCATTCTGAATCGATATTTTCAAAAATCGATACTTTACATAAAAAAGATCGATTTTACAAATCGATTTTTTAATGTTGCGATTTATATTTTAAATCGAACATTTTTCGAAAGATCGATCTTTTAATATATTTAAACAACAATTTTTTTTCAAAATTTTTAAATCTTGATTTTAACAGTCTCTGATTAGTAGCAAAGGACAAACTACATCAACAGTTTGGTTAGCTAACATGAATAGTTTGTTTTGTACTTAGTATTAGTATGTGGTGACATCTGTGAAACAGAACTAGAAGGCGCTGTAATTTAGAAATTACACGACAATTATATGTCGGATAGTATTAATTCGATAATTGAAATAAAATCGATTTCCACAGAATTGATCTTATTCGTATCGATTTCATCATAGATCGATCTTCCTCGTTTCGATTCAGATCGATTCCAAAAATCGATCTTTTTTCAAAACATCGGTATCCCTAATAAAAATAACGAATTTGGATCCTGGTTTTATCAGATTTCAGATGGGATCAGAGAAGTATGACCTGCAAAGTCGTAACAAGAAGTTGCAGGCTTCAGGTATTAATGCACCTGAAAACCCATTCATCATTTCCCATCTGAACGATCAGAAGGATCAAACTTTCGAGCTTTTGCTACGAGTAGTGATAGTGAGTAACTTCACATGATCTAGTGAGCTGTATTCAAGTGGCGCCATCATATCTAGGTGTCATAACTACTGCATTTAGTACTTTTAAATTCACAATCATATTAAAATCATAGGACATGTTTTGTTAGAGAAACATATTACAAAAGTATTGGAGATAATGTCTTGATGTAATTCTTATTTGTGTATGGTATTATAAAATATTAGTAGATAAGAAAATATTGCTGTTTGACTAGATGCAACTATTAGCAACATCGGTAACATTATAACACCTAAATCAACTCCCAAAATTATTGTTTAGATTCTAATTTCATTTACTTATTTGTTTTATAATTAACTAATTGTTTTCTGAAATGCGTCTGCGCGCAGCAAGTGCGCTATGCTAGCGAATTTTCATAGAACTGTTTTTAATTTTAAACATGTAGTTTTAAAAAAGACATGTGTAACCTTTATTGTAGAAACAATGTACCGTATTTCAGCGAATTAACTTTTTGGTTGAAAAAGTAGAAAAATTTTCCGAAAAAAACTGGTCGACTTTCCTGGCCAACGAACCTATCAAGCAATTTACACAAAAACTAGATAGACAAAATATAATTAATCACAGAAAGCTTTTGGATCGAAATTTTTTAAAAAATGTTTACATAAAAATTTTCAAAGTTTCATGAAAATACGCAATTTTTTACAAAAATTGGCTAAGTAATCTTAAACAAAAATTACAAAATCTTTTTACGAAAATGACTAAAAAAAACTTACATTAAAATTCGAAATCAATCTTTCACGTGAATTCGCAAAAAAAATTACAACTTTTATACGAAAATTTGTTGAAACAATGCATCAAACTGAAATTAAACACCTAAGTTTTAATTAAAATTTAAAAAAAAATGAAGCAGTGGAAGTAAAAAAAGTTCGGGACGCAGCACGTGCGTTATGCTAGTGAATTCTCATAAAATGCTTCAAATTTGAATAACTCAATTTTCTATAAATCTAGAATGAATTTTGGTGTGTGGTAAGGTCTTTCCCAAGGCAACGTCATCACCAAATTTCATTGAAATAGCTGTGTAATTTTCGGAGATGAAAGATTTTTTCGAAAGAAAACTCAAAATTTTCCCGGAAAACCTTGTCTGATTTTCCTAGCTAACGAACACATCTAAGCCATTAATAAAAGGAAGGTACTTGCCCAGTTTTATCCAAATCGGTTAATTACTTTTTGAGTTATCGGTTGGACAAACACACACACACACATTATATATATATATATATATATATATATATATATATATATATATATATATATATATATATATATATATATATATAGGGTGGCGCATTGGAAACGAAACAGACCGATTTTCGTCCAGAGAATTTTTTTTTAAGAAACGTTAAATCACGTCATTTTTTATATTGAGGGGGACATTGTTTGACATAAAACTCAACTTTGTCACATCAACCGCTTAAGGGTGGTGATAACAAACCTTATATTTCAAATAGAGAACATGGGTGGGGTGTTACATCATTTGAAAGCTCTTTCTTTTCTGAATTCAGCACACTACTTTTTTTTTAAAGTTTTATCAACTTATTATATAATATTATTCACAATTGAAGATGCAAAAACGCATTTCACTCATTCCTATAAGAAATGTGCTGATAGTCAATGTTTTCTTGGTTTGTAAACAAAAAATTAACATTTTTTATCGTAATGAGAGAAATGCGGTTTATTATTTCAGTTTATCAGTCGGTTTGATACTTGATAGTACTACCGAAAATTAATGTACAACCGACCTACCACAGATTTTTCAGCCAAAATTAGGTCCATTAAGATCAACTCACTTCTATACAAAGTTGCACCGTTTAACCGCCAGAGGGCTTCAAAGTTATTAAATTTTTTTTATTTTTTTAGCTATCTCCTAAACAGGTAATCCGATCATATTCAAATTTCACAGTAATATTGTAATGAGCAAGTGGTTTAGTCGTTATGAGAACTAGTGCAATTACACCCCTGCAAGAGTATAAACTACCCCGACCCCTACCTTTGTTATCGAATTTATTTCTCTGGCCGTTAGATAAATAACACGTTCATTTTTATTTTTTTCAAAGACTGATCTTTTTTCAAATTTTTGTTGCTTTTGTAAAATTTTGCTCACTCTCTTAATTTTTGCGCAAAATGGTATTAAGCTAACCACTGATAGTTGCATTAACGATACTTAAATAATTAAATCTTGTTAGTATGGAAATGAGTTTGATATATGCGTATTTTGACACTACGGCTTATTATTGCATTAATAGTATTTGCCAAAGTGACAAATTAATAAGGTAACTTTTAGGAATATGGCTCATGTTTATAGTTGTTCTCAGCAAGTAGATATGCTTTTAGTGTTAGGTTTATGCTTAACTAATGCTGCATAACTTCAGCAAAAGTGTGCAAAAGTCTACAGGGAGAAATTTTCAAGTAGGCAAACTCCTGATCGCAGAACATTTATGTCCATCGAAAGACGGCTAAGGGAGACTCGAATGGTAAGTGTGCACAGACCTGATGCTGGCCGTAATTCTAACGTCCGCCGTCTTCGTGAAGAAGAGCAAGTATTGGATATCGTAAAAGAGAATCTCAGTGTTAGTACGAGGCTGATGGAGCACCAAATTTGAATTCCAGAAACAGCAATCAATCGTATACTGAAGCAACAACTACTGCACTGATATCATTTACAACTTGTCCAAGAACTGCTGCCTGGTGACCATGACGCACGCCTTTTATTTGCACGCATTATGCGTCAGAAAAGAAGGCTAGATGCAAACTTTCACAAAAGGGGGCTTTTTACAGACGAGGCATGTTTCAGGCGGCGAGGTGTCACAAATGTTCATAATGAGCACCATTATACAGACGTAAATCCTCACACAATTCATGTAAGGCATTTTCAGCGCGAATTCAAAATTAATGTGTGGGTAGGAATAACTTATTGTCATTTGTTTAGGCCCGTAAGGTTAGGTCAGGTCAGGTCAGGCCAGGAAACTAGTTTTTTCGGGAACATTTTAAGTTTTTTTTCGAACATTTTTTGTACGTTTTCAAACAGTAAAGTTATTTTCATGAAATATGGTACATTGTTTCTACTATATATGTTATACTGGTAACGAAATTTTATGTCTGCTTTCTCAAAGAAAACACACATATTTGCTATTAAAAACATTTTAATGAAAATTCACTACCATAACGCACTTGCTGCGTCCAGACTTTTTTGATATGTTGAATAAGTAGCGTACATAACGGGCTAATGAACTTTTTTTGCAAAAAAGTATTTTATCTCCGAAAATAATAAAACTATGTTGATGGCATTTGATACACAGTACACATTGCCTCTATATAGACTAGATTATATACAAAAAACGAATTTTTCATATTGACAAAAAATCTAATTCTTGATTTTGAACTATTTTTAACCGACTTCCAAATAGGAGGAGGTTCTCAATTCGACTGTATTTTTTTATGTTTGTTACCTCACAACTTTTTTGTAGGTAAAATTAAATTATATTAAGAACGTGGCCGAATATAACGGATACGCTGCTTGCCTAGTGGAAAAATTAATCAACAAACAGAAAACAAAGAAAATGCTGGCGGAATCGACGACGTCCAGAAGAGAAAAATCGGGAAAAAACTTTGTTTGCTTACCATTTGAACCTAGAATCACGAGGGGTCTAGACAGCATTTTTAAAAAAGTCAACTTACAGCTAACATTTTCTACAACAAATACCTTGAAAAACTTGCTAGGTAACCCAAAAGACAAGGATAGCACGGTCAAAATGTCGGGAATTTATGAAATAAGTTGTAAAGATTGTAATCTTAAATATGTCGGACAAACAAAAAGATCGATTGGAATTAGATTTAAAGAACACTTATCCCAATTACGTTACGGTACTGTAGTTAAGTCATCCGACAACCAGGGCAGCTAAACGCGTTCGAAAGCGTATATATTGCGAAATATAGTTACAACAAAAAATGTATGAACGCTTCACTACCGCCGATTACGAGTCACCTGATCGATTGCTTTGTTAAATAAAATTCCCACGTTTCAGCACGTTCTAAAGATAACATAAGTATACAGATATTGCCGCCAAAGGAATCTATGTTAAATTAGCTGTCGTTGAACCTTCTCAAAACTATTACAGATGGACACTTTTTAGATAAAGTAGTAGGGACAGTGCAAAGACCTTGTCCGGCGATAAAAATACAATACACTGTGGAATTTTCCTGCTACTAGTTTTCCATCTCGTTCGATCTCTTTACCTAAGATCCGGTACATAAGTTGTTTAAGTATTTAGAATGTTTCATCCTCTGATTACGCTAACTTGGTTAGTGAAACGATCGTCAGGTCTTTTAAAATGTATTGTGGTGCTTTGGGTTCTCCAAGTGTACTTATCAGTGCTCATCACAGGTTACAATCTTCACTTAGTAAACCAATTTTGATTATTCTTTTTTTTTTACTTGAAAACTAGTGCTTCTCATGTGGTCCCATATAAATTTGATCAAGATCTGATTTGTAGTTCTTGAGTTATCTATATCTATAGTCAAGTCGGTTTTCTATTTTTCTTATTTTTACTTGTTTGAAAATACGCTACCATAGCATGAGCATAGATCGGATCCTAATTTTATCAGATTTCAGATGGGATCAGAGAAGTATGACCTGCAAAGTCGTAACAAGAAGTTGCAAGCTTCAGGTATTAATGCACCTGAAAACCCATTCATCATTTCCCATCTGAACGATCAGAAGGATCAAACTTTCGAGCTTTTGCTACAAGTAGTGTTAGTGAGTAACTTCACAAGATCTAGTGAGCTGTATTCAAGTGGCGCCATCATATTTAGGTGACGTAACTACCGCATTTAGTACTTTTAAATTCACAATCATATTAAAATCATAGGACATGTTTTGTTACAGAAACATATAACAAAAGTATTGGAGATAATGTCTTGATGATTTATGTAATTCTTATGTGTGTATGATATTATAAAATATTAATAGATAAGAAAATATTGCTATTTGACTAGATGCAACTATTAGCAACATCGGTAATATTATAACAGGTAAATCAACTCCCAAAATTATTGTTTATATTTTAATTTAATTTACTTATTTGTTTTATAATTAACTAATTGTTTTCTAAAATGAGTCGGGACGCAGCAAGTGCGTTATGCTAGTGAATTTTCATAGAACTGTTTTTAATTTTAAATATGTTGTTTTAAGAAAGACATGTTAAACCTTTGTTGTAGAAACAATGTACCGTATTTCAACGAACTATCTTTTTGTTTGAAAAAGTACAAAAATGTACCGAACAAATTTAAAATTTTCCCAAAAAAACTAGTCGAGTTTCCCGGCGAACGAACCTACCCAAGCAATTTACACAAAAACTAGATAGACAAGATATAATTATTCACAGAAAGCTTTAGGACCGAAATTTTAAAAAAAATCTTTACATAAAAATTTTCAAACAATTTGTTTCATGAAAACACGCATTTTTTTACAAAAATTAGCTAAGTAATCTCAAACAAAAATTACAAAAAAATATTTTTACAAAAAAGTCTAAAAAAAATTAGATGAAAATTCGAAATAATTTTTCCACGTGAATGCCCAAAAAATTTTTAACTACTTTTATAGGAAATTTGTTGAAAAAATACATAAAACTGAAATTATACACCTAAGTTGTAATTAAAATTAAAAAAAAAGAAAATTTGAACCAGTGGAAGTACAAAAAAGTCCGGGACACAGCAAGTGCGTTATGGTAGTGAATTGTCATTAAATTCTTCAAATTTGAATAACTCAATTGTCTATAAATCTAGAAAATTGAATTTTGGTACGGAGTAAGGTCTTTCCCAAGGCAACGTATTCACCAATTTCATTAAAATAGCTGTGCAATTTTCGGAGATAATAAATTTTTTCGAAAGAAAACTCAAAATTTTCCCAGAAAACCTTGTCATATTTTCCTGGATAACGAACACATCCAAGCCTTTAATAAAAGAATGGTACTTACAGAGTTTCATCCAAATCGTTTGTTTACTTTTTGAGTTATCGGTTGGATATATATATATATATATATATATATATATATATATATATATATATATATATATATATATATATATATATATATATATATATATATCCAACCGATAACTCAAAAAGTAATTAAAAATATATAAATATATAACACATTTTTTTGGAAGTTTTATCAACTGGTTTAAAAATTATTCACAGTTGAAGATGCAAAAACGCATTTCACTCATTCCGATAAGAAATGTGCTGATAGTCAATGTTTTGTTGGTTTGTAAACAAAAAATTGACTATCAAAACATTTATTATCGGAATGAGAGAAATGCGGTTTATTATTTCAGTGTATCGGTCGGTTTGATACTTGCTAGTACTACCGAAAATTAATTTCACAATGGTGTATTCTGTAGAAGAAAGAGTTGAAATAATTACTCTTTTTTTCAAAAACGATGACTGTGCCAACCGTACCGCAAATTTGTTTAATGAACCACATCCGAACAGACATGTTAACAGAAAATACATTTTGGAGTTAGTTGCAAAGTTTCGACAAAGTGGTCAGTAGCCAACAAAGAACGGGATCCTGAACGTGAATTTCCGGTTAGAAATGAGACTACTGAGATTAAAGTTTTAGGACAAATTGCTGCAGACCCAACTTTGAGCACGAGAACTATTCAGCGAATATTGAAGCATCATAAATTTCACCCGTATAAAATTCATCTTGTACAACAACTGAATGAAGATGATTTTGATCGGCGGCTGGAGTTTTGTGAAGTTATGACTGCACGAATAACTGATAACGGGCACTTTCTGTTCAAGATCTGTTTTTCAGACGAGTGTACGTTTTTATTTAACTCTACAGTCAATCGTCATTATTGTCATTATTCGGCAGATAATAATCCAAGAAATTTTTACGAAGTCCACACTCAAACTCCACAGAAATTGGATGTCTGGACTGGCATTTTTGGAGACCGTTTAATCGGACCAATTTTTCTTGATGGTACTTTGAGTGGCGAAACGTATTTGGAGTTACTAGAAGATATCGTTTACCCTCTACTAATTGACATTGTTGAAAATGATGATCGCTATCAATAAAATTAATTAGTGTTTCAACAAGATGAAGCTCCTCCGGACTTCTCACAACGTGTTAGGGAGTTTTTGAACAGAGATCCCAGAGCAATGGATTGGGCGTAGAGGTGCCATTGAGTGGCCCCCTAGATCACCGGATTTAACTCCTTTAGACTTATTTCAATGGGGCCATTTAAAGAGTAGAATTATCGCAACAGAACCGTGGTCTCTGGAAGAATTACGACTACGCATTGTTGAAGAATGACGTCTAATAACTCCACAAATGCTCCAGAATGCCAGAGCTCGTTTTGAACAAAAATTTGTACTTTTGTATGGAAGCTGGTGGTCAACATTTGAACACTTACTTAACTGAATAAACATTTTTTAACGTTTGGTTTCGTTTTTTAGTTGTCTTTTAACGAAAAATTGACTAATTAGTGCATTTCTTATCACAATGAATGAAATACGTTGCAACTCCAACTGTGAATAATTTTTAAACGAGTTTATAAAACTTTCAGAAAAATTAGTGTGCTGAATTCAGAAAAGAAATAGCTTTCAAATGATGTAACACTCGACCCATGTTCCCTATTTAAAATATAAGGGTTGTTATCACCACCCTTAAGCGGTTGATGTGACAGAGTTGAGTTTTATGTCAAAACATGTCCCACTCAATATTAAAATTGACGTGTTTCAGCGTTTCTTAAAAAAATTCTCTGGACGTAAATCGGTCAGTTTCGTTTTCAATGCGCCATCCTGTTTATATCTATCTATCGATATATATATATATATATATATATATATATATATATATATATATATATATATATATATATATATATATATATATACAGCTAAAAATTGACACTAAATTCACTAAAATGCTAATAACTTTTGTAGCATCCCCTGTATAACATAATAAAACTGTACACCTATCTTATAGAAAAAAGTAGCTAAAATCATGTGTGAAATATATGGGGTATTCCTATTTCATAGTTAAAAATGTTTGGTTGAGTTGCCCTTAAATTATAGAACACTCTGTATAGTTAAATATAGTTTTGAAATATGGATCTCAAGCTTATCTACAATGAATTTCAATTGTAAGTTTAGACCTTTCGAATAACCAAATATACGTTGCATTGATTTTCGAAATTATCATTTAGTTGGAAAACAAAATCGCCCCTTCTTTTTTTAACAGTTTGATTTTATATAGTTTGAATACATTATTATTTAATTATAAAACAAATAAGTAAATTAAATTAGAATGGGTACAAAGACTAATTTTTGATGTCCATTTGTTGTTATGTGTATTGTGGGTTGCATATAGTTGAATAGCAATATTTTCACATCTACTAATATTTTATAGTATTATAATCTTAAAAAAATTAACTAAATTAATAAGATATTACCTTCAATTCTTTTATAACTTGTTTTCCTGAAAAAAAAAGAAGATCCTTCCCATGATTATAATATCGCTGTAAATTAAAAAGCAATAATATCAGTAGTTATGGCACCTACATATGATGGCGCCACTTGAATACAACTCACTAGATCTTGTGAAGTTCGTCACTATCACTACTCGTAGCAAAAGCTCGAAAGTTTGATCCTTCTGATCGTTCAGATGGGAAATGATGAATGGGTTTTCAGGTGCATTAATACCTGAAGCCTGCAACTTCTTGTTACGACTTTGCAGGTCATACTTCTCTGATCCCATCTGAAATCTGATAAAATCAGGATCCAATTCATTATTTTTGTAGAAGTTTAATTAAAATTCAAACAAAGATTATAAAACATCCACGTTTAGTGATGGGAAAAACTGTTATATTGCTTTAACAGGTCGCACCTGTTACTGTTATTTAGAAATAACAGTTAAATATAACAGGTTGAAAATAACAGTATGAATTATTAAGAATTCCACGTAGACGTAGTAACAGTAGCTGAACCCGTCCGGTGGTGTAGTTGGGTAATGTTTAAAATAAAAACTATTCATGTATTATGTTTAAAACAATTAATAATTTTTTTATTAAAAAAATGATGGAGGTTTTTTTTTGGGTATTCATTACTAATAATAATTTGGTAAAAAATTCAACAATGCAGAATTTCTTTCGAATTTTCTTTACTAATTAAGTATTAGTTAAGCATTGAGCTTGAAAACCTCTATAGCCATCTTTTCCTTGAAAATGAGAGCTATATGAAATAAATGAATTATTGTAAGCAAAAAATAAAATAAATAATTTTAAAAAAATTAAAACTAATTTTTTTCTCTCTACCTATAGGGCGAAGTGTGTCTGGTTTCAACTATACCGGGTACAGGGAATATTTTTATAATTTCATTAATATTTGTACTGTTTCTGAGATTTTTTAAGTTTCAGGGATTTTTTATTTTGCAGTAGTAATAAAAAAAAGAATTTTAAAATCGGACCTATTTCTTAGATTTCCAAAGTGAAAAGTAAAAAGGAATATTGATTTATTAGTTACATAAGGCAAAGAAGAATGAGCAAAAAACTACCTAATATAATATAATACCTAAGGACTCACGTTAAAGCATAACTGTACATTTGTGTACATATCAGTTTTTTCTTAAAACAAAAATGCCATCTGCATATCGAGTTATCTAATGAAGATTGAGTTTACGTCAACGCCTATGTGATTATTTTTTATATACGCGGTGACCTGATTTTATTTTTACAGTGATATAGTTCATTTTTAATAATTTTCACTTGCTACATATACAGCCTTTTTATTTACATTTTTCATATTTTGTGTTTGTTTATAAATTGTAAATATATGTGTGTGTCTTGTGTGAATCAACAACCTGTCAAAATTTAACAGTTTCATTGTACCGACAACCCTACGTTCTCAAAGCTGTGAGCACACTAGTATAAAGTAGTATGTTATGAAGTAAAGTCCGCTCTATACTCTATACCCCATTCCCAGTCTCATGTCCATTCATCCTGTTATAACAGTTGCGGATGAAAACAGTATTATGTTATGAAGTAAAGTCCGCTCTATACCCCATTCCCAGTCTCATGTCCATTCATCCTGTTATAACAGTTGCGGATGAAAACAGAAGCTGCTTCATCGTAGCAGTGCAACAGAAACAGATACGACAACAGAAACAGATACGACTCACTGCGCAACAGCATCCCCTCCACTGTACCTGTTATATGTATATATCCATAACAGGTTGTTACTGCTGCGGCTCGACAACAGTTAAAATATAACAGACTGTTAAATAACAACCCATCACTATCCACGTTACGTTCCCGTTTACATGTTGATGTTGATAGATAATATATATGGACGCAGATAAGATAATGAACGTAGCGACTATGCTTATGCTGTGGTAGCGTATTTTCAAAAAATAGTCCAAAATCAAGAATTAGATTTTTTGCCAATATGGAAAATTCGTTTTTAGTGAATTTTTATTTAAAAAAAATTAACTAGTAGAGATGTATCTATGATGAGACTGCAAAAAAAATTTCAAATCAGCGCGAATTAGGGCCTCTAGAACCCATATTCGGGGTCAGTTTCGGTTTTTAATTCGCGCTCGTTAGAAAAAATTTTTGCAGTCTCACCATAGATACCTCTCTAATAGTAAATTTTTTGAAATAAAAATTCACTATAAACGAATTTTCCATATTGGCAAAAAATCTAATTCTAGATTTTGAACTATTTTTTGAAAATACGCTACCACAGCATAAGCATAGTCGCTACGTTCATTATCTTATCCGGGACTAGGGATGCGCGATGTTTCTTAAACATCGATATTTTGCTTACAATCTTCGATATTAACATCGATGTTATTTTTTTCGATATTATCAGGCAGCATCGATGTTTTTTTACGATGTTTCTTTCGATGTTTCTCAATGCCATAGTAATTTATCATTATCATTTTCCATTACCAATTACCAACTCAATTCTTTTGTGTACATCTAGCGAGAAGTAGTAGAACTAGAAAATGTCTAACAAAAGTAAACTTTAACGAATACACACAAAAGTTGGGTAAAATCAAAGTAAAATTTATTTTGTTATTTAAAATATAAATAGGTAACTGTGTCGTGCATATTGAAAGTAGATATTGAATAGCTAGGCTATGTGTCTACTAATCGTACGTCGAATTTTAGTGATTCCCCATTCCCCATGAAATTACTGTATTGGTATTTATCATTTAA
The DNA here is from genome assembly GCA_964006375.1 of Tillus elongatus. Classification (NCBI taxonomy): domain Eukaryota; kingdom Metazoa; phylum Arthropoda; class Insecta; order Coleoptera; family Cleridae; genus Tillus; species Tillus elongatus. The sequence continues at coordinate 32,780,664 of OZ023264.1, forward strand.
TAATAATAGTTAGGTACTTAAGAAAAAAAACACTGCCTAGTGCGTCTCCTTCTTAGAAGATGAAAAATTCAACATTTGGAGCGAACATCACAAGATGGTAGAAAATGTTAGTGGTTGCTCTTATGTCTCTCATCGCGAAGAACAAAAAGACAAAGTTTCTACCGAAATTACTCAGTACCTTCAATGCCTGGTCAGAAAATCCGTTGGAGCTCTGGAAGGACATGGAATGTATATTTCCTACTTTATCTAAAATTGCACCAAAATATCTTAGCATGGTAGCGACGTCAGTTCCCTCCGAAAGACTTTTCTCAAAGGCAGGGCAAGTTTTAACCCAACAGAGAAATAGACTTAAAGGAAAATGCTTGTCATAATTATTATTTCTCCAAAATTGTTCACAAAATATTTTTTTAATGAATAAGTTCTATTTTCAAGACACTTTTATTTTTGTGTTACTTAACATGTTATTTCTTTGTTTCTGCATTTTATAGCATTAATTTAATTTAATTTAATTTTTTATACTCGGAGTATAATTATTTTTTTTAAATTGTCCCCAAATTTGTTTTTAATGAATAAGGTTTAGTTCTATTTTCAAGACATTTGAAATGTGATTCCTTTGTTTCTGCCTTTTAAATCAATATTTAAATTTTATTTCATTTTTTATACTTAGAGCATAATATTTTGCGTACTTTAAGAATAAATATTTTACATTTATTTCTAAAATATATTTTCATTATTTTGACTCATTATTACAGTTTTATAGAAAACATCGATGTTTTAGAAAATCGATGATTTTAATCCGATATTTTTAACACATCGATGTTTTGATTTCGATGTATCAAAAGATGTGAACATCGATGTTTTAGAAACATCGCGCATCCCTATCCGCGACTATATATTACCTATCAACATGTAAACGAGAACGTAACGTGCATGTTTTATTTTATAATCTTTGAATTTTAATACAAATTCAACCAAAATAACGAATTTGTCCTGATTTTATCAGATTTCAGATGGGATCAGAGAAGTATGACCTGCAAAGTCGTAACAAGAAGTTGCAGGCTTCAGGTATTAATGGACCTGAAAACCCATTCATCATTTCCCATCTGAACGATCAGAAGGATCAAAGTTTCGAGCTTTTGCTACGAGTAGTGATAGTGAGTAACTTCACATGATCCAGTGAGCTGTATTCAAGTGGCGCCATCATATGTAGGTGTCATAACTACTGATATTATTGCTTTTTAATTTACAGCGATATTATATTCATGGGAAGGATCTTCTTTTATTTTCAGGAAAACAAATTACAAAAGAATTGAAGGTAATATCTTACTAATTTAGTTAATTCTTATGAGATTATAATACTATAAAATATTAGTATTTGAGAAAATATTTCTATTAGACTATATGCAGCCCATAATACACATAACAACAAATGGACATCAAAAATTAGTCTTTGTACCCATTCTAATTTAATTTACTTATTTGTTTTATAATTAAATAATAATGTATTCAAACTATATAAAATCAAACTGTTAAAAAAAAGAAGGGGCGATTTTGTTTTCCAACTAAATGATAATTTTGAAAATCAATGCAACGTAAATTTGGTTATTTGAAATATCTAAACTTACAATTGAAATTCATTGTAGATAAGCTTGAGCTCCATATTTCAAAACTATATTTAACTATACAGAGTGTTCTATAATTTAAGGGCAACTCAACCAAACATTTTTAACTATAAAATAGGAATACCCCATATATTTCACACATGATTTTAGTTACTTTTTTCTATAAGATAGGTGTACAGTGTTATTATGTTATACAGGGGATGCTACAAAAGTTATTTTTAGTGAATTTAGTGTCCATTTTTAGCTGTATATATATATATATATATATATATATATATATATATATATATATATATATATATATATATATATATATACATATAGAAGTAATCAATATTGATAACTAACAATTTTCGTCATTCATAAGACCGAAAATTAAATCCATTAGACGCCTACCTGTTGTAGTAATGGATTTTTCTCAACTTTGCTAATTCTACTACAATACTTGTTTTTCGTTTTTCCAAATGAACCATATTCGTTTGTATTGCGATCTACTTCATTAAAATAAGAATAGTGTGGTTGCCGCCTTTCCGCATATTCATTTAAATAGTTTTCCTTAGTAATTCTAGAGTTTCTATTATTTTGGTAATACATTTTTATCATTTGTAAAAGTAACGATTTTTGAATAAATGCTACAGAGACAATGTACAAAAATACTATAAGCATCAAATTTTGATTGAACTGTCAATATTAAGATCGGTAAACAAATTTATTGCCGTCCCCTCCAAAGCACTATTCACAGAAAGAATTTTTCCAAAATTTGGTAGCAGGTCAGGTCAGATGTGATCGTATCGTGTGATATATCATTGGATTCAGAAAAAAAAATACTTTTTTAAAATGCAAAAATCCAATATGGAGCCCATAAGAACAATCAAAGTTAAGTATTGTAACTCTTGCATCAAGAACGCTTTGGAAAATATGATGACATATTGAGATTGCGCATAAAAACGCGTCCTAACAATGTCATAGTTTAAAAAAAGTCTAGTTCCTTCGGTATTCGCTTGAAAAGACAACAACTAAAATTAAAAATGTTCGTTTTCTTTCGAATAATTCAAAAACTAAAAATTTTCTTTCGGAAAATTGATCAGCATCGAAACGCGCAACTTTTCCCTATTTTAACCATCCTCGTATCTATTACGATTTATAAGATCCCAATAGTGAGGGTCGAATTTGAACTACCCTGTATATATATATATATATATATATATATATATATATATATATATATATATATATATATATATATATATATATATATATATATATATATATATATATATATATATATATATATACAAGCTACTGACGTCTAGGACGAAACAAGGAACTTTGTAAGACGACTCCGGTACAAATTCTGTACGTCAGGTGCCGCTGTACAACCAAAAACGATCTTTTAAAATCGTCAGCTCTGCCACTATATTCCTATAAGGAAATATACGAATAATATAAAAATAGATATATCTATATTATTACTGGAAAAACATACTAGTTTTGCTCTTAATTAAGCACATCAGTATGTTATACCAGCAACAATCAAAACATTTTCATTTCATTTTAAATGCTCTTTATTGGATATATACAACTATATACATACATGTTTAACAACTTCAAAACACTTACAAGGTTTTTGTTGTGCATTAGTGAATTTTCTTAAAAAAAATTCACTAATGAGGAGATCTCGACTTTTGAATTTTGAAAAAATTTCTTAAAATGAGCGCTAATTAGGCCCCCCAGAACACATATCCGGGGTCAGTTTCAATTTGTATATGTTTATATATATATATATATATATATATATATATATATATATATATATATATATATATATATATATATATATATATATATATATATATATATATATATGTATCACACCGATAACTCAAAAAATTATGGGCCGATTTTGAATAAATTTGGTGAGTACCTTCCTTTTACAAATGGCTTGGATAAGTTCGTTAGCTAGGAAAATCGGCCCAGGTTTCCCGGAAAATTTTGAGTTTTATTTCGAAAAAAATTGTTAAAAATTGATATCTCCAAAATTAACAAAGTAAGGGCAACCAAATTTGGTGCGCGGGTTTATATCATTATAAGTAAGCTACCTACCAAAATTTGGCTCTGTAGATCAAAAGACAAAAAAGTTATAGGCATTTTAAATAAAAATTTATTGAGATTTTCCTCAAAATGTCAAAGTTGCGATTTAAAACGTCAAAAATTGGCAACATTTAGGCAAATAACTTGAATCTAGTACGGGCTGTGGAAAGAAAATGTCTCAAGAAGAATGTTTTACAAACCCTGAAGTCTTAGTTTCAACCGTCATTGTCGTTCATTTTAATAAAATATTTCCAGAAAATTCATTTAAAATAGACCCTTTCTCTGATGCTTGGCAGTAGCCTTAGCTATAGAGTTTATCGTTTAATAGTATATAATTTTTGTCGAATTTTCTTAAAAAATCAATAAAGCTCAATATATCCGTTATTATACAAGATATGAAATTTTTTTATATATTACTTATAGGGTGTCTTGAGCTACATCTTAAAAAAATATTTCTACAATCATAGGTGGCCCATAAGTCGTTGGTGATACAAATTTTCTTATTTTTTTTTATCAAACACGCCTTATGTTATTGCATTTTTGCATTTACCATCGAAATATAATGCATGTTTGTAAAAAAAGCAATTCCGGATGCAGCAAGTGCGTTATGGTAGCGAATTTTGATCAAATGCTTCATATTTGAATAGCCAAATTTGCTATTAATCTATAAGGTTGACCAAGAAACGAGTTTTTGCGGGAACACTTTAAGTTTACTTTTGGAAATTTTTGTACATTTTCACACAATAAAGTTATTTTTATGAAACATGGCACATTGTTTTTACTATAAGGTTATACTGGTAACCAAAATTGATGCCTGCTTTCTTAAATAAAAAGAAAACAGACATATTTGCAATAAAAACATATTTAAGAAAATTCACTACCATAACGCACTTGCTGCGTCCCGAGTTTATAAACATTGTTTCTATACTAGTACCTACAATTTAAACTTGATTACCTAGTGACATTTTATTTACATAATTATACTTGGGTTTTTTTTTCACAGATGTAATTTTTTTGCAGGAAAGGGAGCACAATATTTCTAAACGCCTGAAGCAATAGGGTTCCTCTATTATGAGGGATCTTTTTTTTTTCTTTTTTCGCCAGGATGTAGATTTTAGGTATATACACAGCTATTTTTGTTTGTATATAGGTATTGTTACAGTAGAGCAGGTAATGCGGAAGTTAGTGTTTGAGTGTAAAGGCTGTGTTTGTTGGGTTTTTCTACCTAGGTCTTTAGTTTCTTCGAGGAGCTTAGTTTTACAGTTATAAAACTCTATGGTCTGGTTGCAAATTATATCTTTTATCTGACTAATTTTTGCGATTTCGTAGAGCTCTGTGATCCTTGTTGATCTTTCTTTGTTAAGTATAGCTCGTAGACATTTGTTTTGTATTACTTGCAGCTTGTTCATGTTGGTTTGGCATGAGTTTCCCCAAACTGAGCAAGCGTACAGTATTATGGGTTGGATAATTGCTTTATACAGATTTAATTTTAGTGCTTGTTTTAGAGAACTGGTTTTGTTCAATAGTGGGTAAATGTTTGACAGTGCTGCGTATGCTACTTTTGTTCTTTTTTTAACATGCACTGTGTACTTTCACTTCTTATCGAGAAGAATACCTAAGTATGTAACAGTTTCTTCCTGTTTAATTTTTTCGTTATTGAAAAAGACATCGCTTATGTGTCCAATGTTTCTTTTGTGAGTATAGTATGTCAGTCTCGTCTTGTATGTATTTACTTTTATTTTCCATGTGTTAAAGTATTCTTAAAGCGACTTGATATGATTCTGTAAGTATTTGTTTGCTTGATGAGCTTTCCAGGATTTTTCAATTAGCGCAGTACCATCTGCGAATAGGGCAATCGATTTATTGTTGTTTTTGGGAATATCGTTGATGATAAAACATATCTAAATTAATTGGCTTAACGTAGCCAAAATCTGAACGAAACCTGAGATGTACAAACTACTGACATCTAGGACAAAACAAGGAACTTTGTCTGTAAGACGACTCCGGTACAAATTCTGCACGTCAGGTGCCGCCGTACAATCACATAGTGATGGGAAAACCTGTTATATTGCTTTAACAGGTCGAAACAGTTCTGTTATTTATAAATAACAGTTAAATAAAACAGGTTCAAAAGAACAGTATGAACTATGAATTATTAATTTTTTATAAGAATTCCACGTAGACGTAGTAACAGTAGCGACAACAGCACAAACAACAACGAAACATTTCTTTCGAATTTTCTTTACTAATGAAGTATTAGTTAAGCATTGAGCTTGAAAACCTCTATAGCCATATTTTCCTTGAAAATGAGAGTTATATGAAATACATGAATTATTGTAAGCAAAAAAAAATAAAAAATATATATATTTTTAAATTAAAACTATTTTTTTCTCTCTACCTATAGGGTGAAGTGTATCTGGTTTCAACTATACCAGGTACAGGGAATATTTTTACAATTTTATTAAAATTGGTACTGTTCCTGAGATTTTTGAAGTTTCAGCGATTGGTAGTAGTAGTGTCCGTGTCCGTGTGCCGTATCCCCATCAACAAGCTGTTAAAATTTAACAGTTTCATTGTACCGACGATCCTACGTTCCCAAAGCTGTGAGCACACTAGTATAAAGTGTTAAGTATTATATTATGAAGTAAAGTCCGCTCTATACTCTATACCCATACATATTTAGCATTCCCAGTCTCATGTCCATTCATCCTGTTATAACAGTTGCGGATGAAAACCGATGATGATTCATCGTAGCTAGTTGCAGTGCAACAGAAACAGATACGAGTCAGTGTTCTAGTGTAAAGCACATGCGCAAATAGATTTCTGCTGTAGTGTTTCTGGTCCTCCTGTAACCTGTTAGTTTCATATATCCATAACAGGTTGTTAGTGTTGCATCTCTGAAACAGGTAATAAATAACAGATTGTTAAATAACAACCCATCACTACAACCACAGACGATCTTTTAAAATCGTCAGCCCTGCCACTATATTCATACAAAGAAATATACGAATAATATAAAAATAAATATATCAAGAACACATACAGGTTTCGCTCTTATTTGAGCTCATCAGTGTGTTATACCAGCAATAATCAAAACATATCTAAATTAATTGGCTTAACGTAGCCAAAATCTGAACGAAATGTGAGATGTACAAGCTACTGACATTTGCGACGAAACAGAATTTGTACCGGAGTCGTCTTACAGTCTTGTTTCGTCCTAAATGTCAGTAGCTTGTACATCTCACGTTTCGTGACATTAACCCGGCGTCCGACGCGTGGGGTGTGACAAACCCAGAGAGAACTAAAATGTCCGACGATTTCAAAAATATCGCGCTCACTTGCATATCCCTCTCGTTAGCTTTCGGAAATTGTCCTGTCTCTTAGCGTGCGGAGCCATTTTGACAACAGTCTGCTAGAGTTTGTGTTAATGAACAGTTTACCTAGGGTTTGTCAAACCCCACGTGTCGGATTGTGTTACAAAATTCGAACATTACTCAAATAAATTTCTATCGCAGTTTACGCGCTTTTGCTTTAAATTTTGAGGTATGTTTCCTTATTAAATGTCGATATTATTCACCAGCCCTTGGAATCATTAGGTTAAGTAGGGGAGACTACGAAAAGGAAATGCGTCGCCTCCAGGATCTGTGGAACTGTGGAAGGAGGTGCAAAGCGAAGATGAAGAAGTAATTGAATCAGACGATGAGAGTGAGATAGACAATGTAAGCATAAACAGTGACTATCCAGATGTTGAGCAGGAAGCAAATAATGAAGATGGACAAGGTAACCTCATGGAAGCTGCCGGTGTTACCACTAACGCACACGAAAATGATGTAACCGAAAATGAATCTGAAATAGTGCAAGATCGGGAAAAATACTATTTAGGGGAAAATGGAACTAAATGGAGAAAAACATATTATAACAGGAATGTGAGAACCCGAGGCGATAACCTGATAACTCAATTGCCTGGTGTCAAAAGATCCGCTAGAGATAAAAAAGTCCTCTTGAATGTTTTCTTATTTTCATCGATGAAGAAATGATAGACGATATTACGCGGTGGACAAATCAACGAATTGAGGAAAAAACACGTGAATTGGAGAAATCTTCTTATTATCAACCTACAAATAATATAGAGCTAAAAGCTTTATTCGGACTGCTATATTTAGCAGGAGTTTTTCGAAACAACCACCGTTTACTGAAGGATTTATGGAAAAGTGACGGAACCGGTTTTGAAATATTTCGAGCATTATTTAGTGAACATGGAGGTGTATGTGGGTAAGCAACCTGATGGGCCCTTTGCTCTTAGTAATACTCCAACTGCAATAGTGGAACGGCTCGTCAGTCCATATGATGGTAGTCACAGAAATATTACGTGTGACAATTGGTACACAAGTTACGATCTATTTGGAAAATTTCGAAAAAATAAAAGAGAAATCCTTCCGACATTTTTGAATGTTCGAAATCGACCAATAAAGTCAAGTGTTTTTGGTTTTCAAGAAAATTTTACAATAGTATCGTACGTTCCAAGAAAGGGCAAGGTGGTTCTGCTGATGTCAACCCTTCATCATGACGATTCCGTAGATGAATCCGAAGATAAGCTACCTGAAATAATTTCATTCTACAATCTAACGAAAGTAGGGGTAGATACAGTAGATGAATTGTCTGCAAACTATAATGTATCTCGCAATAGCCGACGATGGCCTCTAACACTATTTTTTTCTATAATGAACACTGCCGGTATCAATTTCCAGATAATTCATCGTGAAAATAATAATGGATTAATTCTGAAAAGAAAAGATTTTCTCACAATGGTGGGGTTTGAATTGATAAATGATTATCAAAAAGCAAGGATGACCAACTTTAGAATACCTCACGAAATAAGACGGCTTTGCTCAAAATCAGAGGAGAACCCGAAGAACCTCCTACAAAGAAACAAAGACCAAACAAACCGCGCAGATGTGATTTTTGTCCTCGTAATCGTGATAACAAAACTAAATAAATATGTGAGGCTTGCGAAAAAATGTTATGTTTAGAACACGCGCTTATGTACTGCGAAAATTGTAGTCACTTTGCAAATGCATAACTTTTATGGTTTTACATATTTTGATATAATTTTTGTTTATATAATACACTGCAATGTATTATTTACTTATATTATATTGTTTCTGTTTATTTGATGGTATAGAACCATTGTAAATAAAAGTTTTTATAAACGTTTTTTTTACTGCCTAAAACAGGATGATGTGAGCTTTTCTTTTTCAATTTTCTTGTTCTAAAGAAGTTTTTGTGTTGCTAATGAAGAAATGTGATATTTGTATTTAGTGTCATAAAAAATATGTATCAAAAATTCAGTTAAAGGAAATTAAAAAAAAAATTGTGGGGTATGTGATACCCCACATGTCGGAAGATGTTAAAGATTTTCACATGTCAGACGCCGGGTTAACATTAAATCAGCACCCTCTATTTCATTTTAAAAAATCTTGTCAAAGCAAGAACGAGCATGGCATAAGACATTGTAAGACACAATGTATAGTTTCAATCACTAATAGGTAAATACGTGCAATGTAGTATAGAGAATACTATTGGTGTAACTAACGTTCAGAAGTAATCTAGATGTAACTAAAACAGAAAAATAATTTGTTTTGTTTTGTTTTCAGATTCGTGTAACAATGTGGAATGCGGTGTTGACAAGTCGTGTGTGATAAGGAAAGGTCATCCCAAGTGTATATGTTCTTCCAGGTGTAAAGAAGGAAAACAAAGGCCCAACGGACCTATATGCGGAACGGATGGTCGAAGCTACCGAAATATATGTAGACTAAAGAAACGGGCCTGTAGACATAGAGTTAGCACATTATCGATAGCTTACAATGGTATTTGTCAAAGTAAGTACTTTTATTAATACATAATATATACGGCATGACAGTACCTTTGCTAAATGATATATTTCCTATAATTGCCAGTTTACCCTGTGTTCTATTAGTGAATTTTTATTTTAAAAAATCACTTATATAGAGGTATCGATGGTGAGACTTTGCAAAATTTTTTTCAAATGAGCGCGAACTAGGACCCCTAGAACCCATATTCGGGGTCAGTTTCAATTTTTAAATGTTTATATATATATATATATATATATATATATATATATATATATATATATATATATATATATATATATATATATATATACAGGGTGTTACAAAATAGTGGGAACCCGCTAACCACGGATTCCCGAGACGAAAATTTTATGACTTTTCTTATAACAGTTTTCTTTTGAGGGCCCCGTTTTCGAAATACAGAATGTTGAAATTGAACTTAAAAAATAATTTTTCATTTCTCATTTTTATGTTTTTGAAGTTATCTCCATGAAATTTTGCACGTAGTCTTATTTTAGAACTAGACGCCATCTGTTTAGATGAGGAGAGAACAATCAAATCCCAAAGGGGGTACATGGTGGGGGGGGGGGCAAGTATTTACCTTCTAAACCTTTTTGTGCGCACGCCAATGGTTTCGAAACAAATGGCTTTGGTTAGACAAAATAATTTTATAACGTTTGTTTCTCTGGTTGAATTTTGCTAAAACAACTAGTTTATGAGTTATTGTAAGTTGCAATATTTAAAGCAATGGAATGAGCTACAATTTATGTGTAAAACATTATGTATTCTTATTGCAAATGAATTTAAAAAAATCCAAATTTTTTAAATTTGTTGAGACGTGTCACCGGCGTTTAAGAACGCAAATAACCTACGATATTAGTTTCTATTAGACCACCGGCGCCCGAATAAAATATGTAGGTGTTTGATTTTTCTTATTTACGCAGATGTCGTCTAGTCATGGTATAAGATTACATGTTATATTTCATGGAGATAACGTTTCGTAGGTTTTTTCTCACCTGTTTGGGTCCGACCATACAACTTACAATAACTCATAAACTAGTCGTTTTATCAAAATTCAACTAGAGAAACAAAAGTTATAAAATTATTTGGTCTAACAAAATCCATTTGTATTGAAATCATTGGCGTGCGCACAAAAAAGTTTGGAGGGTCAATACTTATTCCACCACCCTTGTGATTTGATTTTTGTCTCCTCGTCTACACAGATGGTGTCTATTTCTAAAATAAGACTACGTGCAAATTTTCATGGAGATAACTTCAAAAACATAAAAATTAGAAATGAAAAATTATTTTTTAAGTTCAATTTCAACACTCTGTATTTCGAAAACGGGACCTCCAAAAAAAAATATTATAAGAAAAGCCATAAAATTTTCGTCTCAGGAATCCGTTGTTAGCGGGTTGGCCCACTATTTTGTAACACGCTGTATATAAATGTATGTATGTGTCCAACCGATAACTTACAAAATAACTAACCGATTTCGATGAAACTCGGCAAATGCCTTTATTTTATTAATGGCTTGGATGAATTCGTTAGCCAGGAAAATCGGACAATATGAATGTTCTATAGTCTCAATAAATGTGTTAAAATCATCAATCCGTAATTCAATTTACATCTTCAAAAGTAGAAGAAATGTTGTCTAAAAAAATTACACTATGAAACCATAACAAAGATTCCACTTTTATAGAACTTACAATATTCTTGCAATGAAATCAATTATTACCCCACTATAGCAATATATTTAGCTAATATTTCACCATTAATTCTTTGCCATATTAGAATACTAAGAGTTTTTAGTCACAGAACTCTAGAGGGCAAGAAGTTAATTGACAAATATTCCAGAAATATTTAGTTATGTCAAATAGAACCGCAACTTCCGATAGTACTCAATAGATGGAACCACCAGATGTCATTCTGTGCTGTGGTTACGACATAAAACCTTTAACGTCGGCCTATTTCCGCGACTATGGCCAATCACCGACGCCAGGTAGCAGTTCCCCATCACTATTCCGCCAAACCTTTTCCTTTATGTAAGGAGAGTAGGGATCTCTAACGTGTCCAACATTGCATGGTAAACGGAGCCGACGGCTTTACGCCCACTCTCAAGGGCGGGAAGTGCAGACATTCGACTTGCTCAAACACAATGCAAATACCTCGATTGATGTTAATTTACAGTATGTGCTGAAAAATAAGTTACTGCTTCTGCTGGGAATGGAACCCAAGAACTTTGGGTCCAGAGGCACACGCCACTAGATCATCCAGGCTGTAACCAGTTAAGGGTGGCATTTATCTATCACTTTAATATAGGAAAACAAGGCCTCCTTATCATGTAATTATCTCAAGAAATACTAGGTCTACGGGAACAATTTAAAAAGGTGCATAATCTAGACAAACCACAAGTGGTGAGGAATGTTTGCAAATTTCAAAAAATGGTTTGTGTTATTAGTTATAATTAATCGAAATTCACTTAAATATTCCAATGATTTAGATAGGATTATATATACGAACATGTTCCAAAAGAGATGACTTTGACTATTCATTACCTGCAGGAACATATAAAGATTCGATTGCAATAAAATCTAAGTATGTAGCCCTTCTAGTTTTTTTTTAATTGGGTTTTTATTAAATGTACACAGAAGACGTTTTCTACAGCTGCCCGAGGCAAATTTAGTACCAGTGCAACTGTATTGTCACTGAGCTGAGCGATCACAAGTTTGGCAACTGTATAACAGATGCCGTCCGCGTCGGATCCAATGACTGGCTACCTCCGGCCTAAGCAGTGTTCTCAGTGTTATAAAAAACTCACTTAAATTGAATACTTCGATAACCATAAGCTTTTGACAACGTAAAGTAAATGAGGTAGTTAACAATGATGAAAATAACGGTACAATTTGCCATTGACATTAATTTTACAATGCATTATTTGACGAACAAAATTTAGTCGGGTGCTTAAACATTCACTTTTCGTTTCTCAAATAAAGCATTTTATGATTTCCGTGCAATAAGCTTAAAAACTTTCTACAGAGAAAATTATACTTATAAAATTACCTAGAAAAAAAGTATATAAGAATATCCTCACACTTTCGAAAGAATCATACAGTTTTCAAGGAAATCCGAAATTCAAGATCCTCGGCAGCACTTGTCATGATAATATTTTCTATCTCTGTCGGAGGTACTTCTTCGTCTAGAATATCGCAGCCTTAACTTGTGCAATTATAATAAATTATTTCGCCCAGTAGCCGCTTTAGGCCAGTCAAATAAGGGGTCGGACTTCGAAATAACTGTTAGAAAGCGATTATTGTTTTGATCTATTCACTTAACGTCAACTAGAAGTATCCTAGGTTTGCACGGTCTGTCGACCGCCGTTCGAGTCAGGAAGTTAAAAAAACGCGAATATTTCTGGCGTTTTTCGATTTTTGGCTTGCAGTTCCGAAACTTCGTTCTTTAGCGAATACTTTATTATTACAAAACTTAAAGAATGTTAAATTATGCATTCAATAGGTACCCCAATTGTTCAGTATTATCAAGTTGTATGGATGAAATTTACGGTCGAATAACGGTGAGTTTTACCAAATTTTCTTAAAAACGCATTATAGTGTATTTCAATCGTCCGTCCCACGGGAATGACCATTCTATATAAATAAACGTATGGAATTAAAGTTGTGTTGTGTGATTTTATTTTTGTTTTTTTAACGTCAGTCTATTTCCGCGACTATGACCAATCACCGACGCCAGGGAGCAGTTTCATCTCACTATCTTTGAAATGTTGCTGAACCCCTGCCTTTCTGGGGGTAGGTATCTTTAACATGCCCAACACTGCATGGACACCGAAGGACGGAACGTGCAGACATTCAACTTGCTCAAATACAAATGTGTTGAGTGCGCCTGGGCCATAAAATTAGTAGTGTTAATTATCAATTCTGTAAGTTTTGACCTTATTTGTTTGAAAACTAGTCTTTATACAGGCTGTCCCACGTAAGGCGTGCATTAGAAGTTTTCGAACTAGTACTGGGATTTGGAATCTGAAAATTTGCAATTGAATGTATCACCATCCGCTCATTATAACTAAAATATGTTGGTGACTGTATCACTTCCGGTTGTACCGGAAGTAGCCAACAACTTTCTTAATTTTAATGGAATACCCTACATATTACTGCACCTTCGGAATGAGCATGCAATTCTGAGGAAAATGATATGCCACTTGTTCATACTGGTCTAGCCGTTCTCAAGATATTCGATTTTATATTGTTTTTCCGTCATAAAGTTGCAAATTTTTGAAATGGCAATTCTCAGGTATCAAGTATGTCATGGTTCTGAAACTTGGCACAACTGTAGTCCTAGTGGTCAAAATTCTTCATGTTACGAGAAAAATTACAAAAATAATACAGGGTGTTGTTTAACGAAGATCAAATATCGATGATTTCAAACACGAAAAAGTATTTTTTTCCAAATGGAACAGCCTGTATATTTTCATCGCATATCCTTCGGAATGATATTCTTCTTCGATCTGTATCAGCATTCCCTATACCTATCTTGAATTATTTCTGAGTTATAAGAAGGATTATGTATAAAACAGGAATATACTACAAAATTGGGAATCTACCTAATCCGAGAGTAGGCTTTGGACATAATATGAAAACTTATCTCAAAGAGATGTATTATTACTCTCGTTAGTTGTCATCGCAATAGAGTGATCTATTTCTTTGAAAGTATTGTGAGCTACACAATGGAAAATATTGTTGAAGAATATTCTGCTGACACCATTCTAAATTTATTTTACATTCACGGAGAATGCAGAAGAATCGTGAGTAGAACGTGCCGCTTGTTCTATAAAAGATTTCCATATTTGTCACCTATGAATAGGACAAAGTTGTCCAGAATCGAGTCAAATTTTCGGAATAACTGGAATGGTAATTTAAATAGAAATCGTTCCAGTAGCATTACCGGCAATGAAACAAATGAAATCAGTGTGTTGGGTTATTTCACGGCCTATCCACATGCTTCCATCAGGCAGGCAGTAGAAGATTTAAGACTAACTCGAACATCAATTCAAAGGATTCTTTCTAAGTATGGATGGCATGCATATGCCCAAAGGACAGTGCATGGATTACGGGAGGGTGACCACATTACAAGGGTTGCATTTTGTGAATGGTTGATGGTACGGATCCAGGAAGACCCAGATATCTTAGATAGGATTTTATGGACGGATGAATCAAAATTCACAAGAAAAGGTATCATCAATCAGGAGCGATGTCATTTATGGGCAGATGAGAATCCTCAGTTTATGCGTGAAGCGCATTTCCAGTATGAATTCACTTTCAATGTTTTCACTGTTATTGGAAATGGAAGAGTTTTTTCCATATCTACGAGGAAATGTTAACCTCAGAAAGTTATCCTAGAATACTTCGTGAAGTTGTTGCTGGTATCTTGACTGGTTTGCCTGATGCAGAATTGTGGTACCAGTTAGATGGCGCTCCAGCACATTCTACGGCAGCTGTACACCAGGAGAATGTTTGAGGATCGTTGGATAGGACCCGGCGGTCCATGGCTTTGGCCTGCCAGGTCACAAGACCTGACTCCACCTGACTTCTTCTTATGGGGTCACATTAAAAATGAAGTTTATTCCAGCCAAATAACCTTCCGAGAAGAACTGGAGGCTAAAGTGCGACAAGCTTTTAATGATCTCGCTCCAGAAATGATCTGAAGGGCCACTAATTCTGGATTGCAATGAAGATTATTGAAGTGTCTTGAAGTCAATGGTGGTCATATAGAGCATATTTTGTATTAAAACTCATACGCATTTTAAAAATTAATTCTATCACTGTTTGGTTGATTATTTTCTGTATTAAAACTCACTGATATATTTTCGTACTGATAGATGGTTCTATAACTTGTTTTCATTTTGAGTAATTAAGTTTCAGGGCGATTCATAAACATCTCTCACTATGTTGGGTAGAGGATTTATAATTTATAAAACAGTGCAAGTCGAATCGGAATGTCTTCGTTTTAAAGGGTATGAGGTGAAAACGTATTCGAACACCCAGAAATGAAAAAATGAAATGGAAAAAATACTTCTTCAGAGTTATTCAATTAATCTAAAGAGCGACATTAATATAATAAAACCTAATACAGGTTTTCTTTCTTCTCGTCCAGAATATGAATGGAATACCTACATGAAAAATTCTGCGTTCTCTTTGCCCTATACCCAAAGCTTACTAGTGGTATCTATTAACATCCCCCGATACCGTTGTATAGTTACGAGTTATTATTATTATCATTCTTATCATTACTATTGTGATTATAAAAATAATAATTATTATTATTATTATCAATACAAAGAAAAGAAAAGAGTATTATCTCGGATAATACAAAATTCACATATTTCCCATCATAACTCGGGAATCACCGAAGATAGGTATAGGGAATGATGATACAGATCGAAGAAAAATATAATTCTGAATGATATGCAATAAAAATATACAGAATGTTCCATTTGGAAAAAAATACTTTTTCGTGTTTGAAATTATCGATATTTGAGCTTCGTTAAGCAACACCCTGTGTCTATTTTGTATTTTTTTTTCGCAATGAAAAGAATTCCGACCATTAGGACTATAGTTATGCTAAGTTTCAGGATCATGGCATACTTGATGAGAAGACCGAGAATTGCCATTTCAAATATTTACAACTTTATGACGGAAAAACAATAGAAAATCAAATATCTTGAGAACGGCAAGTGGCATATCATTTTGATCATAATTGCATGTTCATTCCGAATATGCAATAAGATATGGTGTTACATTAAAATTAAGAAAGTTGTTGGCAACTTCCGGTATAACCAGAAGTGATACAGTCACCAACATATTTTAGTTATAAGAGCGGATGGTGGTACATCCATTTGCAAATTTTCAGATTCCAAATACCAATATTAATTCGAAAACTTCTAATGCACGCCTTACGTGGGACAGTCTGTATACGTGTCAAGTTATTATAGGATTATCTGTCTGATCCGAGGTACAATTTTTGTGGCTAATAAACAGGCTGATCTCATCTTATTGCCTATCGAATTTATGTCAAGATATTTTTTTTTAATTTACATTAATAAGTTTTATTTGAAATCCCATCTTAGATGGGCATCTGTATAGCAGTATAAGGTGTTTGATAAAAACAAGACAGTGTGTCTAACAAATAGCTTAGTGCTTGTACTTTTATAAAAACCTAATTTTCACTCTAAAATTTCGTATAAATTGTTATACAATATGTCTTTTATATCACTAATTTTGCATTAACTTTATTAAGGTTCCAACTATGATTGTTCTAAAAACTGAAAAGCTGGGTTAACATTTTCATAATTAACTTCAACTTTTATAGACTACTCTTAAATATTATATAAGAAAAGTCCTTTGTTACAGCAATTGAATTGTGTTGCAGGTTCCTGTGATAAAATTAGTTGTCCATCCGGCAAGCAATGCCTACTAGATCAGAACTTAAGTCCACACTGTGTGAAATGCTTTAAAAAGTGTCCACACCACACCCCCAAACGACGGCAGGTATGCGGATCCGATGGTAAAACGTATCCCAGTGCTTGCCACTTACGGGAAAAAGCTTGCCAAGTTGGCAAAGCTATTCCCATCGCTTATAAGGGTCCTTGTCGAGGTAAAACACATATTAGTTAAAGTGTTATATTTATAAAACGGCTTAATTTTCTTTGTTTCCAGAGGGTGCGACATGCAACAAGGTGCGTTGTCGGGACCACCAGTCATGCCTGACTGAGCTGACCACCGGAATGCCCAGATGCGTGTCCTGTAGTCTGAACTGCAGACCCAGGCACATGCACGGCCCAATTTGTGGCACCAACAATAGCACTTACCACTCTTGGTGTCACATGATGCAGGACGCATGCGCCAGGGGCTATGTCATAGATACCAAGCATTCAGGACATTGTGTAAGTACTTAATCGTTGCATTTATAACTGGTATATAAATAAATAAAAAATATTTAGGTATTCCAGTACATGTGGAAAATACAGGATTTAAGTAGATCACATGAAAATAACATCGAAAATTCATATGATTTTTTAATTATTTTTTTTTCTTCAAGCGGTGTTTGAAATACGATATCGTTCTTGGTCTTTTTAAACACAGTGCATAAAGGAGACAAAAATATAGAAATTACATGCGTTCAAATCTGGGTCCATCTATATCAACATAAGAATTGGAGAAAGCCCTAAGAAAAACTATTTGTGCAGACAAAATAAGAGCATAAGTTTTGAAAATTTCGCGCAAAAGTAAAATAAAACATGGGTTCAAACTGGCGCAGAAAAATATTACTATTCCAATACTGGTCAACAAGTCAAAAATAAAACCTAGTATAAGTGTACAAACTTATATAGTAAAGATTCTGGTAATCATGATAAAAACAGAATAATAAGTAAAATTGGGAGTTGCTTAGATGAAGATCAGTTCAGATTTATAGCTGGACGAGGAATTAGGGAAGCAATGCTAGCACTGAAAACAATAAGGCAAATGTTCCTAATACTTACAGACAGATGTCGCTTGTGATTCAGCTCACTACGTGTTCGGAAGCCTGACTACATTTAGTCAATTTATTTTAGATGAGTTTTGGCGCTTATAAGTATGGCACACTGATGAGCTTTAAAAAGAACTAAACCAGTGTGTGTCTCTAAGATGGACAAAAGACACCTAGGGAACCCTTACTAAGTGAAGATTGGAACCTGCGATGAGCACTGACAAGTACACTTGGAGAACCCAAATCACCACAACACATTTTAAAAAGACCTGACGATCGTTTCACTAACCAAGTTACAGTCATCAAACGATGAAAAATTCCAACTATTTTAAAAACTAACATCACCTTATATACCGGATCTTAGGTAAAGGGACCGAACTGAGATGGGAAAATAAACGCACGCAAATTCTGCAGTGTATTGTATTTTTATCGCGGGACGAGGTCTCTACTGTCCCTACTAACTTATCTAAAATGTGTCCATCTCTAGTAATTTTGGAAAGGTTCAACGACACCTAAATTAACATAGTTTGCTTTGTCGGAACTATCTGTATTATTATGTTATCTCTAGGACGTGTTAAAAACGTGGGAATTTTTATTTAGCGAAGCAATCGATCAGGTGGATCTAGACTCCTCGTGACTCGAGGTTCAAATGGTAAGCAAACAAACTTGGTTTGCTTACCATTCGAGGTTCAAATCGTAAGCAAACCAAGTTTGTTTTCTTATCATTTGAACCTCGAATCACGAGGGGGTCTTGATAGCATTCTAAAAAAAGCCAACTTGCAGCTAACATTTTCGACAAAAAATACCTTTAAAAACTTGCTAGGTAACCCAAAAGACAAGGATGGCACGGACAAAATATCGGGAATTTATGAAATAAGTTGTAAAGATTGTAATCTTAAGTACGTCAGGCAAACAAAAAAATCGATTGGAGTTAGATTCAAAGAACACTTAGCCCAATTACGTTACGGTACTATAGATAGATCTATTGTCGCCCGACATATTTGGGATGATAATCATCACGTTAATAAAGATAATCTGAAATTAATAAAAAATGTTAGACATCCAGGACAGCTGAACTCCTTTGAAAGTATATATATATATATATATATATATATATATATATATATATATATATATATATATATATATATATATATATATATATATATATACTGCAAAATATAGTTACAACAAAAATTGTATTAACGTGGCACCACCGCCGATTACGAGCCACCTGATCGATTGCTTCGCTAAATAAAAATTCCCACGTTTTGAACATGTCCTAGAGGTAACATAATAATACCGATAGTTCCGACAAAGCAAACTATGTTAATTTAGGTGTCGTTGAACCTTTCCAAAATTACTACAGATGGACACATTTTAGATAAGTTAGTAGGGACAGTGCAGGCCTCGTCCCGCGATAAAGATACAATACACTGCAGAAGTTGCCTGCGTTTATTTTCCCATCTCAGTTCGGTCCCTTTACCTAAGATCCGGTATATAAGGTGATGTTAGTTTTTAAAATAGTTAGAATTTTTCATCCTCTGATGACGCTAACTTGGTTAGTGAAACGATCGTCAGGTCTTTTTTTAAAATGTGTTGTGGTGATTTGGGTTCTCCAAGTGTACTTGTTAGAGAACCCTTATAAAATTATAAGAATTTTTTAGTTAGAAAATTATTAGCAAATCCTTCAAGAACAAGTATTTAACGAAATAGTAGACATTGTGACAATTTTTTGAAATAACTATGTACCAATAATTTATTATTGTTATAATAGTATGGCAATAAGATTTTTCATACAGTCCTACTACAAGGAACAATTCATCAAATGAAAACTAAGACCCTACGTCTGATAGGGACATTTTACCAATAATCTGAAAGGATCGCCATGGTATAGGAAGGAATTTGATAGACAAAATATTCTTCTCACTAACGCCCCTTTTAACTTGTACCTGGGAAAGAGGATCGTCATACGTGGGGAGTGTTTTAATGTATGGGGCGGAAAACTAAAATTTGATTTTGCAAAACTGAGAGGGAAGAAGCTTCTGAATTGTGAACGTCAAGAAGACTTACAATTACAAGACACATCGATATAAAGACAAATAAAAGTAGGCTGAAAAAGTTTACAGAAGGAAGATGCTTGCTATAAGATATAATAGCTTCCTGACAGCGTCATTTGGAGGCCACATTCCTGAAAGAGAAGGAATAGGTAGACCAACCAAGGAAAAACATCTAGAAAACTTACTTCAAGTTTTTATGTTATTTTATTTTATTTATTAAATACTGCGTTCAACAGCTTACGTCATTTTTTATCCCAAGTTGGACCGCTGGGGCATTCTGAAACGAGCGATAGATTCAGGCGACTTGAAGCGGTTATAGCTGACAAACTGTTTCCGATCAGTGAGGTATCTCTTTAACAGAATCAAAATACCATTACTGAAACCATACGATAACGTTAAACATGGAGGTGATTGTTCTAAATCCTTTAAGGAACAATAATTAATGTATAATTATTAAAGCAGCTTATATTTTTAAGCAACGTAATTTGGTATACATTTTTTCATAGACAAAATACCTTATTTTGCCTATGCTCATCTATAAAAGCGAATTGTTGTTTCAGGTCAAGATGCCTAAAATTTGATCTTCATCTGTCCTTTGATACTTCTAGGGAAAAAACGAAAACCAAAGAATAGTAGCGATATGGACTTCAGTAATTTTAAGGATATCTCAAATAATATGAAATTCTAGTTAACAAAATGTAGCAAGTTACATAATTCCAAAGTAGTGTAATATGTATATCAATGAATCTCTCTTCTCGCTAGTTTAACTTTAACTATGAATATATCTTAGGTAGAAATTTTATTCATAAATGCGACAACAGATAATAGAGAACGGTGTCGCATTTGTGTATAGATGTTTCCATAACTAAATCCAACATTAGGCTAAATCTAACAATGATGTTATTTTTTATAATTTCATTTATTTTTCACTAAATGTTATAAACGCTTATCTACCCGCAATTTGTGAATGTTTTGAAAATATTTAATAGAAAAACATTAAAGTGAAATGCCGCAAAGTAAGTTTTTGTTGAAACAGAAGACAGGAACTCTCAGAAAAATTCGTTTACTAATAATTAAATAATTAGGATGGAAAAATACTGTTAAATAATTTTTGAGAAAATGAAAAATGACAATATTATAGGAGCTTAAACTTGCCCTTCTCAAAGGCGGTTCGAGTGACGTGACGTCATTTATTCGTATAAATATCAGTGTTTGCCATGTTTTAATGTTATAAACATTTCTTCTGCTTTGTAATGTATAAACTGTTAAAAGCAAGTTACCCACAGAAAAAGAATACACTTCACTCTGACGAGTATATTTGTTTTATGCTGAGAGATAGAACAGCTGTCAGCTGAAGGAATAAAAAAACGTCAAGTTCAGTTGTTTTTAAATTAAAACTTTTGAATCTTTAGATACATACAACTTTGTTATTTAAGAAGCGATTTTTGATTATTCTTTACCTTGTTTATATTTCGGTCTATATTTTACTATCAGTAAAAGCTATTGCATTTTTTTATAACTTCCCCATTGACTATATAACATGTGTTTACATTGGAAACAATCCTTAATTTTTTAGTCGTAGGAAATGTTTTAAAAAACTCATTGTAATCCTTGGCAGACAATAATTTTAATGAGGTCAAGAAATGCATACGTTTCTATTTAAAAAATGGTGACATTATGTCACTGCGTCGTCCGGACAACCGATAGGACGCTATAATTATTTTACTATATATATATATATATATATATATATATATATATATATATATATATATATATATATATATATATATAATCTAATATTTCATTTTTTTTTTCGTTATGATCGTATGTATTATGTATGTATAATAAGAGTCATAGATCGGTTTCGTCCTATTAGCACCCTTCACTATGTTATACATGTGTCCCAACGAATCGGCTGGCAGGCATTGTCATGATATGCAATGCAGAATATAGGAAATATATAAAAGAAACTTCTCGAGTTGAACCGCGTCCAATATTAACTATATCTCGACGTTCCAACTCCCGTTTTACAACCATTTTCAAAAGTATGGAGAAGGAAGTCAGATTAGGTCACGTTAGTCGTACATTACTTTCGAGGTCTTAATCTGCCTACTCCTCAGTTCTGACTACGACGTATCGTCTCTAAAATCTGAAAGTTGCTACACCTAGACCTAAGAAAGATCTCTGGTCTCACTACAACAGATCGTCTCTAAGGTCTGAGAGGTGCTACACCGAGGCCAAAGATAGTCGTAAGCATTGAGGTTCCGAAATCTAACTACGACTCACTTAATCTAGTTTTGTATCATTTGCTATACTCCTGCAAATGTATACCAGACGGGATTCCAAACGTCGAAATATAAGTATAATCTTGGACGCGGTTCAACTCGAGAACCTAGTATTTCTTACATCAAAACCGAAACTTCGCTGAAAAGTAAAAGTAAACTCTTATAGGCAACGTGCTTTGGTCCAAACTGGAGCCTTTCCAACAAATAAATAAAATAATCGCCTTTTACTAACCAATCATTACAATTATTGTTACAACCCACAACCACCATCAGGAAAGGCCGAAGTCTAGCATAGCTATTCATAGCCGATCCCAACAGTCAGTGAAACCGAGCACATTAAAAGAAACTGTGAATCATAGGCAAAAGAACGGAAACACATCGAGAAAATAAATAACAAAAAAATCTAAAGACAAATCTAAAATAAAAAAAGTCTAAATATCTAAGGAGTCGCAAGGAAAAGCTACAACCTAAAACAAAAACTAAGAATGGAACCACCCAAAACACCCTAGCATCAATGCCTACGACATGGGAACTAACCTCTCCCCATTGGTTGTTAAGCAAAAACAGTGTCAATTTTGGAATTAAAAAAGCTTTTCTCCCGGACAATACATTTAATTGATACCCTTACGCGTTTCGGCTCCTATCGAGCCTGACCAAGACTAATTCCTGTTTTTATGATCACAGAAAATGTGGTGTATGGGGTGTTGTCAAAGTTTTATTTTTCATCTGTTGTCTTCAGATTTCTCTTCAATAGATGAAAAATAAAACTTTGACAACACTCCCACACAGCACATTTTCTGTAATCATAAAAAACAGGAATTAGTCTTAACCCCTGAAGATGACCCAATAGGAGCCAAAAAGCGTAGGGTTATCAATTAAATGAATTGTCTGGTAGAAAAGCCTTTTTAATTCCAAATTCCTTTACCCATGTCAAACCCAGACGTATTGACGTTTAGTAATAATATGTGTTAATGTTGAAAATTTGATATCCTTGAGGTAGTCAATCATACAAGTAAATAGATTGATACATAAAACTACGTATAAACATGGGTGACCGATGATGTGGTAAAAAGTGTTTCATTAAATCTAGTTGATTCAGAGTGAACACGTTTTTGGGGTGTAAAACCCTGCCTGAGATAAAGGGGCTGCAGGGTCATTCACAATTTTGTGTGCAAAAGCTCCCAAATGTAGTAGTCGCCTAGAGTTAATATTTAAAACTACGCCCTCTTGCTGCTTTCTGGCCCCATATACTAAACGATATCAGCTTTTTTGAACTGCTCAAATTGGATTAGACAAGAACCATAAAGGAAAGAAAACTGTCACAAGACAAGAGCCTTGCATAACAATTTCCTCGCTTTCTCGTCTAGTAAGAATTTGCCACAATATAGAAGCCTCAGGCTAGAGAATGCTTTCCCAAGTATGAGCTTGAGATGATCTTCAAACCTTGTCATCATCAATGATAACTCTCAGATTCTTAGCCTCGTTCGTGAAAGGAATTAGAACGTTGTCGATGTGACTTTTAAAATTTTGAATAACAAACTGTTGGTTGTTTTTATTTGAAAAACACATGAATTGAAATTTGCTGGTATTTAACATAAAATTATGTATCAAGGACTGACCTTGAACAGTTGCCAGATGTTCATTGATGTATTAACAACTTGTAAGTAGTCTTTTTTTTAGTTATAATATTCTTGAGTGTCGTCCGCACAGTATCTTATGCATCGACTCACTGAACTGAATATTTCAAAAGTATATATTATAGAAATCAAGGCCCCAATATGGATCCCTGAGGTATTCCAGTGAAGACATCTGCATAGGTTAAAATACTGTTATTAACCACAAAATTGCATTTTTCTATCAGCCAAATATGAATCGACCAGCAACCTTGATGACTCATCAAAACCATAATATCCAAGTTTGACGCAGAGTAATCGGTGATTGATGTTATCAGAGGCCTTAGAGTATTCAAGTAAAACAAGTACACTGATCAACTCGTTAATTCAACACCATATCACCCCCTGAATCCACATTGTATATTAGGAAGCAAATTCTTATATCATTAAAATAACCAATTATTTGGTTATACATAATTATTTTTAAAATGTTAGACAAAATTGGTAAAATACTGATGACTCTGAGGTATTTTTTTTTACTTTTTTCTTTATATCTTGAAAATGAAGCATTGTAGGAAAAAATTACAAGAGAGAGAGGTTGAAGAGCTAAAAATTTTCTATTAAAGTTATCAGTGGCGGAGCTGTGAATTTTTCAATTGGGAGTATTTTTCTGAATATTCCGAACATGTGCTAAATAATGTATTTTTGGCTAGATTACTTCAATTAAATACATATAAATTAATTTTAAGGTAACATGTAATGATACAGTGCAGTACTATGGTGTTTTTTGGAGTGTAAATTTCGGGGGATAATCTGTAGTGGATATAATAACAAAGATTAAATAACTCAAAATAATTTATTACTAGAAGTCTAACTAAAGAAAAGTGAACTTATCTAAAGATCTTCTTGTTCATCTATATCCATATTTACAGCCCAGTTTAGACAGGTAATTCCGTTGCATTATCCACATGCCATAGTGCACTTCAGGCCCATTCGTTTGCACGTACATGCTTTTTTACGCCCTCCTGATGAACAATTGCAATAAATTTTCTCTAGAACCCATGTAGGGGCAAAGCTTACGTCGGAAAGAATTGGCTGCAACTCTTGATTTCTTAGACTCCAACCCCAGTCTTGTGGTGGTAAATGATTATTTAACCACGCTTCTACCTGACAATTGAAATGAATATGATATAAAGTTTTACTTGCATGATAAATCTGACTTACCTGATGGAAAAGTCTAAATCTGTGATACTTTGCGCTATTTAAGGTAGGTGGTAATGAAGCTAAGTTAAAATCTAAGGCTTTGTTTAGCTACGTACTGCTGGTAAATCATGTATCTAACACTATCCAAATCTGAACTTGTTGATTTTTTTTAACATATGCTGCTATGAAAAGTTGTGAAGTAACTGCTTCTAATTTATCCTTTGAAGCCTGAGGGTTATAAAATTCTTTTAACAGGGTATATAGCTTTTTATTCTGGGTAATCTTTACTAAATTCACCTTTCCTTTACTGAACAACGCAGACGTTGTGTCACAACCGGACATTGCGTGCATATTAAGAATAACATCCTTTAGGTCTCCCAATTTTTGTTGTAAGGTCGATATATCGCTTATTTTATTTGGCTTTGATAATTTTCCCGGACGGATCATAAATAGTCTTTTCTGACAATAATGAATTAATAACACCATAACACCTGTATCATCGCTAACTACTGCAACCACACCTTCAGAATTTTCACTGATTGTTACTGCTGTGGTTACAATTAGAGTATCGGCATCACCATCTGAGTATTTTACATTGACTCCATTTTTATGCAACATTTTCCCGAGGGCACGTATGAAATTGGTTTTGTTGATAGTATTTGATAAAACATCTGCTTTTGGTATACTGACAGCAGATAAATCCGAAAAAGATACAATGGGTACTATTCTTTTACCCAATGACCTGCGATTTTGTTTAACAATTTTGGTCTGCATATCCTCATACTCATCAAAAACCACAGTGACATTTTTACCATAATGATATTTTATTTGATAATGAGAAAATATATCTGAAAATATTGCAGGACTTTGCCAGATAACCTTATGAAGTAAGTAGCCTCAGCGCCTCCGTGACCGTGCGGGAAAGTCGATTCAGACTTTCCAATACGGACTCGGGGGGTCGACGGTTCGAGACTCACCGGCAGCGGATGATTTTTCAAAAATCACTGTCGTCGTTGAGATCGAGCTCAAGGTGGAGGGTAGGTTAGTTTAGATGAGCAAAAAGGGTCAGCAATGGCCTAATTGCCAGTAAGCATCTTACCTTTGTTTTAAGTAGCCTCCATCTATTACGTAATGTGTTATGGAACACGAATTTTGAAGTAACGGCGGGCATAGTTTGTCAAATATTTTATATAACGCTGATATAGTAGTTTTTCGTAATGATCCGTTATCAAATAAACTAGGAGAGCTTGGTGTCAATTCATACTTAAAACACAGTTTGATTTCTTCAGGAGATGATGCAGAGCAGATTAATTCTACTAAAAAGAAGTGCAAGGTTTACAGTTTACTCTCCACCCTTTATTTTTATCGAGGAAGCTTCTGATGAGAGTGGTTTTACTCTGTCATTGCGTTTAAGATGTAACTTACTGTAGTTGGTACCAATTATTCTACTTATTACTTTTTCACCTATTTCCGCAGCTTTAACGCAATTTACGCCACTGTTGGCCACCACACCTTTATATCAGGATTAAATGGATTCCGTATCTCCAACCAATTGAGTAGTTTAAGTAAATCGTTTTGATCACGTTCTATTCGAGAAGACCGTAGCTCTACATGTTGTTCAGATGCGACTGTAATTACACCAGAGAAACTTTCCAATGCCTCAGTTACTTTTAGGCAATGGGGTATGCCAGTTATCCAGCGTAATAGTGTACTGTCTGTAATTCCTCTTCCGTTAGTCAAACCTCCAGAGGTTTTCATGCGTCGCATGAGCTCTTGTTCAATTATCATGTCCAATGGTATCCCAGACCAAAACTTATTGTTTCTACTGACTACATGAAAATCTTTTTGACTCATTTTTCTGTAATCTTCTGGATCCATACTATTTTTACAAGTTATCATATTTTTAACATATAAATGACAACTTTTTGCATAAGGCAAATGTCCTGCGGCATGGAAATAGGGTAGCATAGAATTGGCACAATATAGGTGTAAATCCCAATCGGCAGTTCTATTTGCTTTATTTGTCATTTTTTAAATTTCTACCTTTGTGCGCCTTTGTATAATTTTGATAATATTAATTTATCCATGATTATGTGGTACTTTAACTACCCCTTACTATATAACATTTAACTGTTAAAAAAACGTCAATTTAAAAATCTATAACTCCGCCACTGCTAACAAAAAATATTTCGGAGTAGATTTCTTTGACGGAGAATTTTCAGCTGTTCAACTTTTTCCGCTTAGTATTTTTTTCTACATTGCTTCGTTTTCGAGTTAAAAAGAAAAAAGTAGAAAAAGGCCAATTTTACCCCCTTTGGAGGGCTGTTTTGGGGGGGACGAGCTCAACGTATCACCGCTGGGGTTTTAGGGTATATTAAGCACTTCAAAACCAAGCACCATACCAACTTTCAGCTTGTCTCTAATTTGTTGAGCATCGCCCATATAAAACGATAAATCGATCCTGGGCTAATAATTATTGTTCACATTTTGAAAAAAAGGAGCAAAATGATCAGCTATTTTTTATGGGTGAGGTCAGATCAGGTAATATGGCAATTGCTTAGAAGAAATTCCAAGATCTAGTTAGTAGTAGCAGTGGTGGGGAGGCCAACGGCAAGCAAGTAGGCCACCATGGGCCCTTTTTGCCAACTCCAGCAACCATGCTCTACTCTTCCTCGGTGCCGTCGCCAAACCGCCTCGACCTCGAGATGAAGGCCGTGACGGTCTTCAATTGGACGGTACTTACCTGATTCCTCTGCAGAGTCCTCGTTCCGAACAATTTTGCTCGAAGACTCCTAAAAGCCTCGCATTCACACAGGTAGTGGTAGGACGTTTCTTCATCCTCGCCGCATTCCTGGCAAATGGGATCCCTCTCTACGCCTATCAATGTGAGCTGTCTTCTAAGGGCGCAGTGGCCTGTCAGCACCCCAAGGATGCGGCGAAGCGTAGGTCGACTCCTTTCGAGTAGCCAGACAGATTTATCTCTGTCCGGCCCCTCCACGAAGTCCCTCGCCTGCCTGCAGCCACCAACCGACCCCGAGTGCCTCTCCATTGCTTCCTCGGTCCACCTGTCTAAGGCGACAGAGACTGTCTTCCTACTTATGCCTACCGCAGGCTCCGGGCCACAGAACGGCCGCCGGGAAACGAGTCTTGCGAGTTTATTCGCCACCTCATTCCCCGCTACGCCACAGTGTCCCGGAACCCACGCAAGTTGCACCTTCTTTGTCCTGGCTAGTCCTCTGAGGGCGTCAGCGCACTCCTGAACCAGTGGTGATCTGATTCTGGCCACGCAGACTGCCCGGAGGACCGCCTGGCTATCCGATCAGATGTACACACATTTCTCGGGACTCATCTTCACATCATGTCTATTGTCCACAGACAGGATAGCATACGCCTCTGTTTCGAATGCCGTGGTGTATGCGCCAAGAGCATAGCTCTCGCGCACCCCCAGGCCCTCGATGTATATTCCTGCCTCGGAGGATTGTTAGTCCTCCAGCCGCGATCCGTCGGTGAAACAGACCAGGCTTGCGGGCTGGAATGCAACCTCATTTTCCCTCCACTAATCCCTACTGGGGATCCTGAGGGTGTATGGCCTAGTCAACCTAATATCGTCCTCGGCATCCCTCACCTTTATGGCGGAAATCGGAATTTCCTTTTCCACCTCCTTGGCGACTCTTGCATGCCCTATTACTGCTCCCTCTCCGCACCAGTTACCTGAGTCCCGGATTTTAAGATGCGACGCCATAGCCTCTCTACTGATACAGATGGGAAGCGGTGGCAGTATCAACAGGAACTCTAGCGCGGCTGAGAGTGTCGTCCTCATAGCGCCTGTGATACCCAGGATTGCCAGCCTTTGGAGTTTGGCCAGCTTTCTGCTGATAGTTTGGTTCACACCACACCACCAGACCAACACCCCATAGAGGATTCTCGGCCTGACGATCGCAGTGTAGATCTAATGAAGGATCCGAGGATTAAGTCCCCAGGTCCTCCCTATCACACGACACAGCTGCCAGAGGGTCGCTACTCCCTCACTACTCGTTCTATTTGCCACCCCCATGTTAATTTGGGGTCCAGGATCACCCCCAGAGATTTGACCTCCCGCACTAAAGCTAAAGGTTTTCCAAACATCACGGGCGCCCTGAACTCATCTACCTTCCTCTTCTTGGTAAATAGGATCATCTCCGTCTTCGCCGGGTTTACGGAGAGTCCCTGTTGGTGAGATCTAGTTAAGTTTACGAATATATGATTTCTTAAGTTTTTTTTGCATTTCCGAGTTTTTATCTCTACCTGTAGAAATGTGTCTAGCCACACAAGGTATAATCCTGTATTATTACCACTGAAGCTTTAAATAAATTAGTAAACACGCTACAATCTAATTAATTGGTATGTACAATTTTTCTTTTACAACCTTGGCATATTTACAGACGCACATTAAAAACAAACAATGACAAACGCATTTTTCTATAAAAGAATTATAGATATCCTCATTCCTTGAATACGAAACAAATAGCTTCTCACATCATACAGAATCATAACCGCATTCTTGTGTTATAAAACACGCCTGTCGTATTTTATACGTGTAACAAACAACGGTTGTTCTTTGATAAGGAAAAAAACGGTAGTCGATATCAATTGTTATTATGTATGTTTTTTTATTGCGGGCAATTTGTCATGAATTCTAATCTTGAATGCAGCCGCACTTGTGAAATGTCCGCTCCAAACAACGTAAACAAATTAAGGTATATTTATTGCAGTATCCGAATAATGCCAACCTGATTCTATTTGCATTTAAATTTTCTGAGTGAGCTGGCTCTGAGACCGCAGACAACACAAACATCATTAAATTAAACCGGCATACGACCTGTAGACCTGCAACCTGAAACGTGGACTGATAAATAAATTGAAAATTAAGTGCAATATTGTCAACAGTCCTACTTTGCGGTCTCTTTCTATCTGTGTTGCTTTCTCGTCTCTCGCTGAAATGAATGCAAAAATGCATCCCACGCGCTCTGCAAGAATGTCGAGTGTCTCTGGAAGAAGTGGGTACGCTGAAAGTGTGGGAACAAAAAGAATTATTGTTGTGGAAAAAATATCATGTAGACTTATTATTACTGAAATAACAGTATTGTCTTTGTTTTGAGTAAACTAAGCTGTTATTAAATGCGAGACAATAATTACGTAAAACAATAAAACTCAGATTATG
Organism: Tillus elongatus; assembly: GCA_964006375.1. Lineage (NCBI taxonomy): Eukaryota > Metazoa > Arthropoda > Insecta > Coleoptera > Cleridae > Tillus > Tillus elongatus. The sequence goes on from OZ023264.1 coordinate 32,811,153, forward strand.
CTGGTGCTATATTGGACAAAGCTAACGCATTGTGCCATTGGCTCTATTTTCGGTTAAAAAATCGCTAATGGGGAGAGCTTTACTTTCACAATTTCACAAATTTTCTTTAATAGACATTATAGCAAGCACCAAATTCCATGTTTCTAGCTCAATGAAAAATTGAGTTATAAACAATTAAGAAATTGTTTTCTTCTTCCAAAGAAAAGCGCCAAATCAAACGTTCCGGTATTATAGACGTAATTTATTGAATTGGAGGCCAAAGATAAGTTGCCTCGGGATAATAGGCTCATAGGAACATTTATAAAATTGTGAAAACCAATTTGTATAATTTAGTTTAGACTACAATCAAATATACAATTCTGTTAAATAAAGCAGATATTACAGGCAATAGAGGAGCCCGTTACTCTTGTCCATAATGCACTAAACTACAGGAGTTATTTTTTTTTTATAGATAGGTTCAGAATGACGTACTGAATGTAAAAAACTCGGGACGCAGCAAGTGCGTTATGGTAGTGAATTTTTATTAAATGCTTCAAATTTAAATAACTCAATTTTCTATAAACTTAGAGAGTTTAATTTCAATACGTAGTAAGGTTTTTCCTAAGGCAAGATATCTACAAAATTTCATTAAAATAACTTTGTAATTTTCGGAGAAAAAAATTTTTTTCGAAAGAAAATTTAAAATTTGAATAACTCAATTTTCTCTAAACTTAGAAAGTTGAATTTTGGTACGTAGTAAGGTTGAGGCAACATATATAGTAAATTTCATTGAAACAGCTTTGTTACTTTCGGAGAAAAAAATTTTTTTCGAAAGAAAACTCAAAATTTTTCCGGAAAACCCCGTCTGATTTTTCTGGATAACGAACTCATCCAAGCCATTAATAAAAGACAGGCACTTGCCAAGTTTCATCGAAATCGGTTAATTATTTTTTGTGTTATCATATATATATATATATATATATATATATATATATATATATATATATATATATATATATATATATATATATATATATATATATATATATATATATAACATATAAAAATTAAACCTATTTACAAATGAACTTTAATAAGATATGCTGTGACAATACCTCTCTCAAGCACCCTAAAATATAATCAAAATGTGCACAGTTATATATGTTTTATTTCTTTTTCCCTTGTCTTAATACACTACATATTTTATGACAATCGATTTAATTTACTTATTTGATTTCATAAATAGTCGGTTAATAGTGAGTTGGAATGAAGTAGACACCACATCTTCAAACATATTAAGAGAATAATATGAGTAAATCAACAGCAACTGGGAATGAATTCGATCAGTCGCCCAGCCACGTGGTTAAAAAACACTGTTTGTATGAGTGGTTAGAACTCTAGCTCTAAATAAAAGGACTGTAACAGCGGCAGAAGCAGAAGTCAATGGAAGGTTTGTATATTCGTAAAGAAACTATTGACTATTAATAACACATGAGTCAATAAGAAAAGCATTGACTAACCAACAGCAACCACATACTTATGATTTAAACATAAATGTTTTAAATTTGAATAGCTCAATTTTCTGTAACCCTAGAAAGCTGAATTTTGGCACATAGTTAGGTATTTCCCAAAGCAATATGTAGACCAAATTTTATCGAAATTTTCGGAAAAAAAAATTTTTTTTGAAAGAAAACTCAAAATTTTCCCGGAAAACCCCGTCCGATTTTCCTGGCCAACGAACTCATCCAAGCCATTAATAAAAGAAAGGCACTTGCCGAGTTTCATCTAAATCGGTTAATTATTTTTTGAGTTATCAGACGGATACATATATATATATATATATATATATATATATATATATATATAAGCATATAAAAATTCAAACTGACCCCGGATATGGGTTCTAGGGGTCCTAATTCGCGCTCATTTGAAAGAATTTTTGCAAAGTCTCACCATCGATACCTCTCTATTAGTGAATTTTTTTAATAAAAATTCACTAAAACATAAAATCCTTACAAATTAGGAGGGCGGAAGTGCCGCCATTTTGAGAAAAACCGTTTCTTCCTATATCTCCGTAACCGTGCACTTTAGGCCAAAAATGGCAGTGACCATTATTGTAGATAATGGCATTTTTCATCTTTTTTGTAAAAAAAAAATTTTGTATCACTCACCGTTTACAACTTATACGACTATTAGCATTCATTTATTGACTTTTTTACCTATATATTGGTCAATAATTGTTTAAGAAATAAAATGCTCATAACTTGACTTTTCAATAGACAAATTTTCTACAACTTTAACTGAAAACTTTTTTTCTCAAATCAATATTTTTAAAGTTATAACGCGTTGCACTTTTTAATCGTCAATTTTTTCTGGAAATATTTTAGTAAAATGATGGACAATGACGGTTGAAGCTAAGACTTTAGGCTTTGTAAAACATTCGTCTTGAGACATTTTCTTTTCATAGCTTATATTAGTTTCAGGTTCTTTGCGTAAATATTGTCAATTTTGACGTTTTAAATCGCGACTTTGACGTTTTGGGGAAAACCCCAATTTATTTTTCTTTAAATGCATATAACTTTTTCATCTTTAAACCTACAAATCTAAATTTTGGTAGGTAATTTACCTATTATGATATAAACCGGCCTACCAAATTTCGTTGCCCTTACTTTGTTATTTCCAGAGATATGATTTTTTTTCGAAAGAAAACCTGGGCCGATTTTCCTGGCTAACGAACTTACAAAGACACTTGCAAAAGGATGGTATTCACCATAAGAAATAAAAACATTCTTATGGCATGTCCATTTATCATACAGAAAATCACAAACACGAACAATAATTTTTTTGAGGTGCCCCCCCTAATGACCAATGGACTTAACCATCTTTATCTAATTAGGGTCAAATAAGCCCATTATTACTACAAACAACGCTGCCAAATTTCAAAACAATCGGTGTGGGAATATTTGAATTATTATTTTTTAAATCGTTATTTTACAAAAAAATTTAACACCTTGTATCTTGGAAACAATGCATTTTAGAACCTATGTTTATGAAACCTTTTTTTTATAAAATGACCTGGGAAATCAACCCCTTAAATATTGCCCCGTCTTTTTTAAACACCCTATATATATATATATATATATATATATATATATATATATATATATATATATATATATATATATATATATATATATATATATATATATATATATGGCCAGATGTTGTATGACTCAGTTTTCATGCCCAGACTGGCGTCAACCGTCTAGGCACAGGATTTTTGAAATTAACTCGTTATAACTTTGAAAATATTGATTTTAGAAAAAAAAGTTTTTAGTAAAAGTTGTAGGAAATTTTTTTAGTGAAAAGTTCAGTTATAAGCATTTTATTGTGCAAAAAATTATTAATAAAGATATAGGTAAAAAGTTAATAAATAAATGCTAATAGTCGTATAAGTTGTAAACGGTGAGTGATACAAAAAATAATAATAAAAAAGATTAGGAATCCAATTATCTACAATAAAGGTCATTACCATTTTTGGCCTAAAGTGCACGGTAACGGAGATATAGGCCGAAACAGTTTTTCTCAAAATGGCGATACTTCCGCCCTCCTAATTTGTAAGGATTTTGTGTTTTTACATTCAGTACGTCATTCTGAACCTATGTATCAAAACAAAAAACTCCTGTAGTTTAATGCAGAAACAAATTATCTATTGCCTGTATTAAGAGTATTCTATTAAATCAAAACCATATTTAAAGACCACAGTGGAAGATGGGGGAATACCAACATTAATATTTTTAAGAAACGTTAAATTGAAAGTTTGAAACCCTTCATGAGCTTCGGTATGGAATTGATGTTGCTAGTACTATTGATTTTATCTTAAGACAGATTACCCAATAAAGCAAAGATGCAAAAATATAAAAGGTTTATTTTTCACCAAAAATCAAAATTGCCTTAGTGGTAGAGTTTCTTCAACACAATCTGCGAGTATAATATTCATCATATCCATACAATTTTCATTTTTGGGGTTTCCGCAGAACTGGATTACCAAAAACTCTCAACTTGCTGCTCAATCCAAATCAACGTAAGCAGCAGTAAAGTCTAATTGAAAAATCAATTTAATAAGACGTGTGCGTACTTCTAGCAAATACTATTATAACTATTTAAAAAAAAAGCCTGGACGCAGCAAGTGCGTTATGGTAGTGAATTTTCATAGAAATGTTCTGCCACAATATATTATAACTTTTTTTCTTGTAACATAGAAAACAAAATTTTGGTGTATAGGTTACTTTTTATATCGTAAACCTACCTACCGAATTTGGTTATCATAGGTTTTTTATTTTTTGAGATAAAAAATTGTTTGGAATGAAAACTCAAAATTTTTCTGGAAAACCCCTTCCGATTTTCCTGAATAACGAACTTATCCAAGCCATTTACAAAAGGAAGGTACTTGCCAAATGTTATCAAAAACGGCACATTATTTTTTGATTTATCGGTGTGATACATATATATATATATATATATATATATATATATATATATATATATATATATATATATATATATATATATATATATATATATATAAACATATAAAAATTGAAACTGACCCCGGATATGGGTTCTATGGGTCCTAGTTCGCGCACATTTGCAAAAAAAAATTCAAAAGTCGGGATCTCCCCATTAGTGAATTTTTATCTACGAAAATTCACTAAAAACGACTCAAGTAGTTAACTGAGAAAGACACATCTGATCTGGTACCATTAGCTACGTGCTGTGTATATTAAAGCTCCAATTAAATTTGGGTATTTCGCCTTTTTTCTCCTATAGCTTTTACAAGCTCCAGATTTAGGTCCATACCCATCGATGAATTAAAATTCTTTTATGTCATACTAGTTCATTATTGTGTTTTTGTTGCTTAGTTACCAACTACATAATTGTGTACTTTATGGCCCGCGCGGGCAAAACGTACACTTTATGGCCCGCGAGCACATAAAAACAAATAATTTTTGTTTGACTTCTTTAATGACCTTTATTAATGAAATTACAGATAATGGAATAAAAGTAATATGTAAATATTTAATTAACATTATTTAGTCGAATTAATATAAAATTGACAGTTCTGAAAAGATCCGGTGATAGTTAGGTTGCCTTCAGCAAACGGTGATTCATGTTTCATTGTTTGGGTATGACCAGTATGACATAACATTTTATATGCACCGCTGGTATAAATAGAGGTGTATGCCCTCGAGCGACTTACAAACCATCGGGCCGGGGGCCCTCGGATTTGTAAAATCGTCGCTCTCGGGCATAAACATCTATTTATACCCTTGGTACATAAATAACTATAAAGCATTATCTTGGTATTTTTTGGTTAGACTTTCTGTAAACCTTTACTGACCCGAAAGCAATGCTTTTTGCATGATGGTACATTTAAGTGAAGATTGGAACCTGTGATGAGCACTGATAAGTACACTTGGAGAACCCAAATCACCACAGCACATTTTAAAAGACCTGACGATCGTTTCACTAACCAAGTTAGCGTCATCAGAGGATGAAACATTCTGAATGTTTCATCCTCTGATGACGTTAAGTTGGTTAGTGAAACGATCGTCAGGTCTCTTAAAATGTGTTGTGGTGATTTTTTTTTTTTTTGTTCCCTCAGGGCTCGTCCGCGGCCTTGCCGCCCCGATAGCACCGCAACCCTTGGTTGATTGTGCATACCCCTAGTCTTACTCCACCCATTCCAAAATCACTGTGCCTTGAACTAGTCTGCACAGCGATTGGTAGGGTGAAGTTTTATATTGCTCTGTCTCCGGTCTAGAGTGACCGTAGATCAGTTGTCTTTTCCGGTCCAGAGCTATACACTCGCACAAGATGTGCTGGGCTGATTCCTCCCCCTCGCCGCAGAGTCTGCATGCGAGGTCCCCTTCGAACCGCCCCATTTTATGTAGGTGTTTCTTGACGGCCATGTGTCCCGTCAAGAGACCTGTTGTGTTTCTGAGCTGTCCTCTGCTAAGGTTTAGCAGCTCCACAGCTCTCTTTGAACTGGGTCCGTCAATTATTGACATCCCATGTCTGAGCCCTGGACAGTCCGCCCAGTACACCTTGTGTTGGTTTCTGACCCAGGACTTAATGGCTCCCCTGGCAGTGCTCTTTGACACGCCCAGAGCCGGTTCTGGTCCCATAAATGGTTCTGCTGACCCCCTCTTTGCGAGACTGTCAGCTTCTTCATTGCCTTTGACCCCCGAGTGACCCGGCACCCAGATGAGGGTCACCTCATTCTGCCCAGCCAGGTCGCTCGTCTCGTCTCGGCACTCACTCACCAGCCAGGAATTTACCCGTGGGCTACTTAGTGCCTTAAGGGCTGCCTGGCTGTCTGTGGCTATGAGGATCCGCTTGTTGGTGTAGCCCCTCCTCTTGTTCTCCCGCACACAGTTGTGGTGATTTGGGTTCTCCAAGTGTACTGATGGTACATCATTTTAATTCCCACGTTATGTAATCTGACCTTCATTTAATCCTCGATATGAATTTTTTTGTTCAATATTGAAAAATCTCTGAGCTCCTATCAATTTAAGTTTATACATTTATACATTTAAGTATATGTTATTTTTGTTTTTATTGGATGATTGTAGTTTGTATATATTGTATTGTTTTTTTATTGTGTGTTGTTTATACTTATATTTTAAATGTGGACATGCCTTGTAAACTTTGAAGGGTATATATATGTATATATATATATATATATATATATATATATATATATATATATATATATATATATATATATATATATATATACAGGACACACAATGTATACGGGTAGAGTACCTCAAAACATGCCGATTTTTTGTATAAAACAATTCTCTGACGCCCATGGTTGGTGAGATATCAACTTAGGAAGATTATTTAATAATTACAAGGAACAGCTGTATTGCAGCAATGCCCCAATTTGAATTGAATATAACTCAAAAGAGGTGAATTGGGGGTGGGTCACCCTTTAAATGACATGGTTTTTTTAAAACACTAACGTAATTATAAGCCAAATTCTGTCAATTTTATAGCCAATTCAATTTTGTACCTTTTTCTCCTTATTTTCGAGAAACCACTTGTTCTTGAAAAAATGACATTTTTAGAGTTAAGATGAAAAGAAAATTATGCCCCTTCAAAACTTTATTATACATTAACATATGTAAAATTTAACAAACGCGAATGAAGACTTTAAGTGACTTTATAGGAACATAATTTATTTTTGGCCGATTTAATTGGTTTTCACCTCATCTCACGACATTGATAAAAGAAAACCATCTACCAAATTTGGTTATTCTGTGTTGGGGCATTGCTGCAACACAGCTGTTTCTTGTAATTATTAAAGAATTTTACGATGATTACATTGACAGGTAGCATATATAACGCTGTGGATAATGAGCAACCCTGTATGAGTATATTTATAGACCTTAAAAAAGCGCTTGACACGGTCAATCATGATTAGTTGTTGAGTTGCATGAAAAATATCGGTATTAGCGGTGTCTCTCATAAGTTGTTCGAAGACTACCTCTCTGAGAGAAGACAAAGTGTAAAAATTCGTGACACTCTTAGCAAGTCTAGAGTTGAAAATTGTGGTGTGCCTCAGGGCAGCGTGCTTGGGCCTTTATTATTTATTATTTATCTAAATGATTGGTGTGGCAGCATTTGCATCAAAATGTGAGAAGTAGATGTCAATATACCACAGGTGGAAGTGAGGGAACGGTTGATGCGCCTAGAGTGAGGAAGACGCTAAGTCAGCGCTCTTACTTCTATCTCGGACCAAGGATATACAATAAGATTCCCCTTGGACTAAGAGAGTAGACTAAGAAAGTAGCGAAATGGGTAAAAATTAAATCTATACTTGATATACATAATTTCGCAGACATGAAAAATACGTACTATTTATGAGGTGTTAATGTTAACTGGGAGAATGAGAGCGACAAGAAAATACCTCGAGCAAACCGGGCCATGCAATCGAGCCCAGTTAATAAATAAGAGGATAAATTAGTATATTAGGAAGTGAAAGCTTTGTCCGGCTGATTATGTTGGTCCAGTTTCTAATGGTGCAACTTTTGAGGCAGTCCTTAGAGAGAAGCAGCATACAAGCACTGCTTTATAAGACCGTGAATCTAAGAGATTGGCTTAACTGGTCTATTACTGGGAATCGTCTCTCAGAGAGATTAGCTAAAATTTGATGTACCAGTTAACTGTGTTAACATTATTTGCCTCATTCACCATTTTATGTTGTATTAAAACCTAAATTGTTTTAGTGATTATTATAAGATGAATAAATTATTATTGTTATTATTATTATTGTAATAATATATATATATATATATATATATATATATATATATATATATATATATATATATATATATATATATATATATATATACTAAATCGATAATTATTTGCATTCGTATTCGTACCACGACTTCAAAAGATGTTAGAAATAATATCACAACCATAAAGAATAACTTTTTTGCTCACAATAAAGTACTGACGTCTGTTGCAAATGCTCTACTGACTACGTGTTTAGCGAATGGCCGCATCAATTAGTACTACGCATGCGCGTCTAACACTCAAACGTGTGATAAATAGCGGGCGGCGATATTCCTCAAGGTACTATCAATATTGTACCACCTTACCCTACCAAATTTTATTCAAATAACTGTATTATTTTCAAAGGGCTAATATTTATAAAATGCAAGTTAAAATTTAAAAAAACTAGTCCAAGCTAATAAAAACATATCTGCCAAAGTTCTTTAAAATTAGCCTATTACTTTTGAAATTATAGAGTTGATCGATTCTATACGAAATTTCGCTAGAAAAGTGATAAATTTATGTAACTGGGATTTTTCAGATATATTGTATGTCTATAACTGTAAAAAATATTACGCTGTATGCACTATGAAAATTGCGGGTAGATAAAAATAAAAGCACTGAACAATTCGTTAGTTTGTGAGTATTATACCAAAAAAATACTTGTTTTATAAAGAAATATTTATTTGTGTCTATTGTTGTATAAATTATATTATTAGGTACTTAATGTAGTGTCTATCGAAAAATCTATTATTTCTAAAGAAATTTAGTACAATTTTCGTGTTTTGTTGACTTATTCTATATGTACTTTAATTGTTGTCTTTATTTGTATAGTATTTTATTACATATTGAACTATTTTTGTATTGTTATTTTTAAGAAATTATGGTGACTTACGCAAATCCTCATGTGTTAGACTGGCATAACTTATTAAATATTTATTGTAGATATAGTTAAATAAATAAATAATTGTCTATGTTTTTTATTCTTCATCCCCCTGGAACTACGCAATCCTACAACCCTGTCATAAAACAGAAAAATCGTAACAAAGACATAAGCACGCTCTGTGTGCAGTCGCCATGCTCACTCAGGCGTTTGACAGCGCCTGGCATGCAGGCCTCCTAAACAAAATGATAAAATTCAATTTCCCCACACCTCTGATACTTATCATCAGGTCATACCTAAAAGAGAGAAAGTTCCAGGTCAAGCACAACGGTACCAGATCACCGATTCACTCAACCACAGCAGACCTCCCACAAGGCTCAGCCATCTCCCCCTTGCTATACAACATCCTGGTAGCAGACCTTCCACCACCACCCCTAAATGTGTCATACGCATTGTACGCTGATGACACTAGTATTTTCAGTAGTTCTACACAGCTGGAAATTATAACGGCACGTCTGCAAGCTGCTGTGGACGAGCTGCACGACTGGTTACGCAAATCGTGCCTAACCATAAACTCCGAGAAAATCACAGCAATTCTATTCACGAAGAGGAGACACACACCTCATAGTCACGTAACTCTAAACAACACCCAGATCCCCTGGCAAGACTCCGTCAAATATCTCGGGGTTTACCTAGACAAACATCTAACATGGTTCCCCCACGTCCAAAACGCCAGTAAAAAAGCTTCGATATTCATATCGAAGTTCTTCTCACTCCTTAACAGAATATCAATTCCGTCAATTGACAACAAACTGCTTATTTACAAAACAATAATCCGTCCAGCCTTGACCTATGCGGCACCCGCATGGGCCACAGCTGCGAACACCCATATCAGAACAAATTTTCTAAGAATGGTTACAGGCGCACCATGGTTTGTCAGAAATACCCAGATCCAGGACGATCTGAACATGCCCACTATTCTTGAGTTCATTACTCAATTAGCCAAAACTCAATACTCCAAAGCAACCGCTCATCCAAATGCTCTTCTTCGTAGGGCCACAGACTACGAAGAGCATCTTCCCTACAGACATAAGCGCCCCATGCTTATTCTGACCCGGCAAAGCCCCCGCGGCTCAACAGAATGGTAACATTCTAACCCCAACGTCATGTGTGTTCCTAAACCCACGGAGGTATAGACCCCAGTTCCGGTACTTCACCGGGAGTGTAGTTTAGTGGGTGCGAGTCTCACACTACCTCGTATTCCCTCACAGCTTTATGGTGGTGGGTCTGAGTGTGTGCATAATTTGGCATTCTCCACTCCTGTTTAAATCAACAAAAAAAGTCACCATGCTCGCCTGCTTTTTCCAGAAAACAACCCTACTGAGGGTTGCTAGATTAAGAGATTTTTCAAAAATTACGGGATTTTTTCACTTTAAAGGAATTATTAGGGATGTTTTCTTCTATGGATTGTTTATGGGGAAAGTCCTTTACAATTCGGAAAACAAGTTTTCTTAAAACAATCCTATTCAGGGTTGCAAGATTGAGGACTTTTTCCAAAAAGCTAGCAGTTTTTTTCTCTTTGGGGGAATCATTGAGGATATTTTCTTCTGGAGAATGTTTATCGGAAAAGTTGTTTACTATATGGGAAACAAGCTTTTTTAAGCAACCTTATTGATAGATTAAGAGAGTTTTTCCAAAACATTTGGGGATATTTTCTCTTGGGGGGTAATTATTTGGAATATTACCTTCTGAAGAATGTTTATGGAGAAAGTCGTTGACTATTCGGAAAACAATTTTTTTTTATTACCGTGTAACCTTGGCATTTTGATGTCGTTTTTAAGTTTATTGATTATAACGTTACTACAGTGTTGTAACAATGTATAATTTCAAAATTATTTTCAAAATTTAGACGTGGTTCACTTTAAATCATAATTGGAAATAAGCTTGATTTCCGTTTTAGTGAATTTTCTTTAAAAAAATTCACTAATGAGGAGATTCCGGCATAACAGGACTCTTGGCATGAAACATGGCCATCAAGAAACACCTGCATAAAATGGAGCGGTTCGAGGGGGACCTGGCATGCGGACTCTGCGGCGAGGGGGAGGAATCAGCCCAGCACATCTTGTGCGAATGTAAAGCTCTGGGCCGCAAAAGACAACTGATCTACGGTCAGTCTAGACCGTAGACAAAGCAATATAAAACTTCACCGTACCAATCGCTGAGCAGACTAGTTCAAGGCACAGTGATTTTTGAATGAGTGGAGTAGAAAAGACAAAGGGCATGCACAATAAACCAAAGACTGTGGTGCTATCGGGGCGGCAAAGACGCGGGCGAGCACTGAGGGAGGAAAAAAAAGATCCCCACTTTTATATTTTGAAAACAATTTTTCAAATGAGGGCGAAGTAGCCGTTATTTTTCACTTAGACCATAACACACCCATAGAAAGACAAGCTGTAAAAACTATTTCATATGCCAACACTAACTGGAAGAACTTCAGAGCTTACTTAGACAGCCAAGTTATATAAACACATCCATTTCATCAAATGAACAAATAGATGTAGAAGTCAAAAAATGTACAAAAGCAATTAAAAGAGCAATAAAACCTTCCTTCGGACGTAATTGACCTAATAAAACAGAAGAACTTGCTACGAAAACCATGGCAACGAACGGCAGAATCAACCAAGCAACATTGTAATGAGTTATACTGTATCATTTATAAAAGCGTCTCCGAGTATCGTAATAACTCTTGGACAAATACTCTCTCTAACCTCGACACTCTAAAGAGTTCAAATTGGAAATTCCTAAAAAGATTCAAAAACAAATTCGAAACTTTGCCCCCCTTCAAAACAGATAATGGTACAGTTTACTCAACAAACGAAAAATCAGAACTTCTCGCCGATACGTTTTCTGCTGTGCACAACACGACTTTAAACATTGAAAAAGAAGAACATAGGGAAATATCAGCATACGTACAAAATTTTATTAACACATAACTCCCGCCACAACCATCCTTTCAAATTTCAAACCTGAAAACAAACCCCACCGAAATCAAAACCATAATTAAACAGCTAATAGCGAATAATAAATATCCCGGTCCTGATGGAATCCCGAACAAAATACAAGAACCTATCTAAAAAATGTATTGTCCACCTCGTGTACATAATAAACGCCATCCTTCTCCAGCAATACTTCCCTACAACAATCACTGACCAAATTTTTAATTTCATGTCGTCTGTCATTTTCCATAACTGCGGCCGAGATTTCACGATTGTTGGTTCGGAGTAGTATGTTTATGCCTGGTATATATTTAGTTTGGTTACCGGTGATGTATGGTTTATACATGTTGTATGAATCAATCTACGCGCGGCAATTAACTCATCTGTCTGTCAGGCATTGGACTTTAACCACTAAGTCGTCTCAACGCATGTCTTTGGGATTTTAAGTTTAATTTGGAAAAAACTCTAAATATTGTGTACCAAATTACTTAAAATTCACCACATAGGTTTATGCAAAAATATAGCGTTTTCAAACAGTTTTCTCCGATTTTCCACCGGAAATGAAATTTTCAAATTTCAAAAGTCGGAATCTCCTCATTAGTGAAATTCACTAAAAATAGGCATTTTTCTCGAAAAGTATAACAATTTTAGTTTTCGGGGTTTCTAAATATCGAATGGGGAAATTCAATTGGAACATCTGGCAACACTGATCTTATTACATCTCACGTGCCTATAAATATATTAAAGAGGCTTGAAAATGATAGAAATGCATTTATTGGTTTCGTAGACCCAAAAAACATACGTCAATGTGGATGGTAAAATATTGTTTTATATAATGTGTGTGTGTGTGTCTTTTCCTTCTTTAACGTCGGCCTATTTCCACGACTATGGCCAATCACCGACGCCAGGGAGCAATTTCACCTCACCATCCTGGAAATTTTGCCGAACCCGTGCCTTTCTGTAAGGAGGGTTGGGATCTTTAACGTACCCAACATCGCATGGACACGGGACCGACGGCTTTACGCCCCCTCCCAAGGGCGGAACGTGCAGACATTCAACTTGCTCAAATACAATGCCAGAACCTCGGTTGATATTAATGCTACAGTTTGTACTGAAAAAGTGAAAGGAGAGCCCTGGGATCAAACCCTGTACCCTTCGGTTCAGAGGCACACGTTCTTACATCTAAACCACCGAGGCTCTCGTTTCATATAATGAAAAGATCTGAATCGGATTGGAAAGATAGACGCATTATCAGTGAATTTTTATTTTAAAAAATTCACTAATAGAGAGGTATCGATGGTAAGACTTTGCAACAATTTTTTGAAATGAGCGCGAACTAGCATCCCTAGAACCCATATCCGGGGTCAGTTTCAATTTTTATATGTTTATATATATCAAAATCGGTGGTTAATTATTTTTTGAGTTAGCGGTTGGGTATATATATATATATATATATATATATATATATATATATATATATATATATATATATATATATATATATATATATATATATATATATATATATATATATATATATATATATATATATATATATACCCAACCGCTAACTCAAAAAATAATTAACCGATTTTGATGAAACTCGGCAAGTACCTTTCCTTTATTAATGGCTTGGATAAGTTCGTTAGCCAGAAAAATCGGACAAGGTTCTCCGGGAAAATTTTGAGTTTTCTTTCGAAAAAAATTTTTTCTCCGAAAATTACCACGTTATTTTAATTAAATTTGGTGGATATATTTCCTTGAGTAAGGCCTTATTAAATACCAAAATTCAACTTTCTAAGTTTATAGTAAATTAAGTTTTCAAATTTTGAGTTTTCTTCCGAAAAAAATTTTTTCTTCGAAAATTACAGAGTTATTTTAATGATATTTGGCAAACATGTTGCCTTGGAAAAGGCCTTAGTACATACCAAAATTAAACTTTCTAAGTTCATCAAGAAGTGAGTTATCCAAGTTTGACGTATTTAATAAAAATTTACGACCATAACGCACTTGCTGCGTCCAGAACTTTTTTTATTCTTTATATGAAATTTTAGATAAAATAGAAAAAGGGGTACGGAAAGGATACCAGTTACTGCCGTATCTATTCAATTGATTTATAGAAGGTACATAGAGGTAATAAATAGCCTGAAGAAATAAAACAACAGGAATAAAATTAGATGGACAAGGTTTCTATCGCATAAGGTACACAGATGACATAGCGCTGAAATGAGAAGCGAAAGAATTACAAAGAGGGCTCAGTGTACTGGATGGTGCCTTAAAAAATCAAACTAAAAATATATACGACGAAGTAAGGATAGTACTGCAAAAATAGAAAAGGCACTAGACCACTAACAAGTATAAAAGTTCACGTACCTTGTAAGTACTATCACAGACACTGATATATTTTAACCAAAAGAAATTAAGAAAAAAGCTCGCTGTGGCAAAGCAAACAAAATACTCTTCTCCGCAATAAGTATTTTTACTTGGACCTGAGGAAGAGGATCATCAAATCATAGATATCGACTGTTGTGAAATACGGGTAGGAAGATATGGAGATGAAGAGAGCAGATGCAGAAGTCTAGACGCAGCAAGTGCATTATGGTAGTGAATTTTCGAAAAGCTTTTCAAATTATACAAATTTCAAAAAATCATGTTTCGAAAACACTCGTATTGCATCTCCGAAAGTAACAATATTGGTTTGATTACATGTTCCACATAAGTTGCCTTTAATAAAGACTTTGTTACATACCAAAATTGAAGTTTGTAGATTAATAGAAAATTGGGAAATTTAATTTAAAAGGAATTGTTTATGAAAATTCGCTACCATGTAGCACATTTTACTTCTACATCGTCAATACGTGTGGAAGTATGGCATCGCCTACAAAAAAAAATTTTTCGCTTAAACGTCATAAATAATGTCAAAACATAATATAGAAAAGATAATTTGGAAACGAAATTTTTTTGCGTCTGTCGGTCTGTATGTAAGTAAACTAGTTAGGTCTATGGATATTAGGAATATAAATAAAATTTACTTGTGTAACTCTACACTCTACACCAAATGCATCTTTTGTGAAATTCAATATGAGAGTAATGCCATATCTATTAGGGGCGAGAGGGCGTTACACGTATTAAATTACAATAATGTTACAAGTTAATCAATTGTTTTGTGATGCCAGTGCAAGCAAGATGAGGTTTTTAGTGTTAACCTGTCTCTTGACATATTTTAATTCAGGTAAGTCCTTTTTGTGTTTGAATACAACGTAATAGTAGACGCTTAATCTTGCATTGGTGTTTTCAGTATTATAAAAAGTCTGCACGCAGAAAGTGCGTTATGGTAGTGAATTTTCATAAAATTGTTTGTAATACCAAATATGTCAAATTTGGTTACCAGTAGAACCTATATAGTAGAAAGAATGTGCCGTGTTTAATCAAAATAACTTTCTTGTTTGAAAATGTACAAAAATTTCCGAAACTAAACTTAAAGTGTTCCCGCAAAAACCGGTTTCTTGGTCAACCTTGTAGGTTAATAAATTGAGCTATTCAAATTTGAAGCATTTAATGAGAATTCGCTACCATAACGCACTAGCTGCGTCCCGAATTTCTTTTCTTACAAATATGCATTATATTTCGATGGAAAATGCAAAAATGCAATAACATAAGGCGTGTTCGAATAAAAAAAAAGTTTCTAATAGCAAATACGAGCAGGCAGCCATCTGATTACCGGTAGAGCCTATATAGTAAAAACAATGTACTATATTTTATCAAAATTACTTATTGTTTGAAAATGTACAAAAGATTTATGAAAATAAACTTAAATGTTGGTTTCCTAGCCAACAATCCTTACGTTAATAGCCAATTGGGTTATTGAAATTTGAAGGATTTAACGAAAATTCGCTACCAAAACGCACTTACTGCGTCCAGATTTTTTTCTTACAAACATGCATCATATTACGATAAAAAATGCAAAAATGCATTAACGAATTTGTTCTACGAAAATTAGCTGAAAATTATAGACGGTTAAACCATAAACTAAACCTACAGCGAAAGCATCAAACGTAACTAAATCGGCAGCCAAAGCATAAGAGAAGGGTCTATTTGAAGTGAGTTTTCTGTAAATATTTTAGTAAAATGGAAGGCAATGACGGTTGAAGCTGAAACTTAAGGGTTCGCTGAACACCCTTCTTGCAACATTTTCTTTTTACAATTCGTATTTTTTTCACGTTCTTTGCCTAAACATTGCTAATATTGACGTTTCCATTCTCGACTTTGACGTTTGGTGGTAAATCCCATTTTTTTTATTCCTATAACTTTTTATCGTTTAACCTACATAGCTAAATTTTGATAAGTAATTTACCTATAATGAGATAAAAGGGAGTACTAAATTTGGTTGCCCTTACTTTGTTATTTCCGGAGATATGATTTTTTTGTTAAAGATAACATAAAATTTTCCCGGAAAACCTAGGCCGATTTTCCTGGCTAACGAACGTATCCAAGCCACTTGCAAAAAAAAGGTATTCGCCCAACTTAATCAAAATCGGCCCATTATTTTTTGAGTTATCGGTGTGATACATACATATACATACATATATATATATATATATATATATATATATATATATATATATATATATATATATATATATATATATATATATATATATATATATATACATATAAAAATTGAAACTCACCCCGGATATGTGTTCTAGGGGGCATAATTAGCGCACATTTGAAAAAAAAATTTCAAAATTCAAAAGTCGGGATCTCTCCTCATTAGTGAATTTTTTTAAAGAAAACTCACTAAAAATGCACATACAGGTGGCGGATCAGTATTACAAGGTCCGATATATCTGTTATTATGAAAGATATCAAAAAAGTCGTAGAATAAACATGTAGACAGATTTAAGCTCCACGTTCTACAATTATTTTCCACTATATAGTGTTCCATATTTTCAAACAAACCAACAAAATTCTGGATGTTTTTCATTAAATAGGTTAACAACTTCTGCCTGTGTTCTACACATATCACCATACCCAATCATCATTAATATTTCTGTTCGCAGAGTTTCAGTTGAGTATCGCATTATTAGACCAAAAATCAATTGAAATTATCGGAACAAAATTACGACTAATTTATTAGGAGACCATGCATTCAACACAATACGCCACAAAATAAAACTGAAGTGTTAAATTTCACCTTTCACACTGCAAACATTGGTAGTTAATAAGAAACGATTAATGATACCAAGTACGTTTTAGATAAAAGACAGGATATGAAATTTAAGATAAAAGTCAGTGAAGAATTGCAGAGCAGATTATTTCGTTGTGTGCAAGTGAACGGGGAACATTTTGAACATTTATTATAAGAAAAGGACGTTTTTATTGAGTCTATTTTCGAAATTTGTATTTCAGGGTTAACTGTTTAGTTTACATTCCGGTATTAAATTGTCACCCTGTATTGAAAACTGGTATATTAGACCATACAAATGGGGTGTCTCCGCATTCAGAAAAATCGAATTGTGATGAAAAAAATGTAGGGTTGCTTTTTTAAAAAATGGATAAAGTGGTGGGGGTAAAATGGTGGTAGTTTAATTTTTTTAACTATGATTCTAAGATAACGTTCGAAAAATTAAACTTCACGCGTCTCAGCGTTTTCCACAAAAACTATTTTTTGCTGAATAATGAATTGTATTCCATAAGTATGTTTCACACTGTATATATATATATATATATATATATATATATATATATATATATATATATATATATATATATATATATATATATATATATATATATAACCAAAACGCACTTGCTGCGTCAACACTTTTTTGTTATTGCAAATGGGTAACTCTTATTAGGTGCCTTTTAGTAATTTTTTTCTTAAATATCAGAAAAATCTTTTACTTGGCGATTTAGTTTGCTTTAAAATGGTCTTATAAATCCAAAACAAGGGTTATTTTAACTTAATCATAGGTATACTATATCAACACGCAAAGGTGTTAAGCAAATTGGCTATTGCATAAACTTTAACACTCACGGGATGAAATAGAGTCGACCAGTATATTATTGTACATACGCCTAAATGAATTGGCGTATGCAGGGGTTGCATACATTTGGGAGTTGTCGATTGAACAATACGCACTCCATTTTTGACGCCGATGCCAAACTTCCACACGTATGGACGATGTGGAAGTAAAACTCAAAATCTTAAATGTTTGGTACTAATTTAGATTATTTTCAGTGCATAGTGATTGTAACGTAGATTTGATGGAGAGGCCAGCTCATAAGCTGAAGTTTGATCTTCTTTGTGTTTATGATGCCGCATTGAGACCAGTTGCTCATCCAAAAAACGCTACCTCAGTCCACATACAGCTGTACCTGAAATATTTTGAATACGTAAGTATACTGCTTTTATAAAATGTTATAGATTCGTCAGTGAAGTGGAAAAATTTTAAACCTTTTTATTAGATTGTTATTGATCCGATTTCCACACATTACGTGATTCCAGCAAGACTGTGCTGCAGGTCATATTGCTTTAGGGAACCCTTTCCGAATCATATCGCTTCCAAAAATGGGGACTTTGTTTGGCTGGCTAGATCTCCTGATTTGTCCACATGCGATTTGTTTCTTTGAGGTTCGCCCAAGAGCAAGGTAAATGTCGAGCGACCGCAAACGTTACCGGAACTAAAACAAAAAAGAAGTTGCACGTATTACACCGGAAATGTTTCAACGAGTAATGTTGCCGACATAGGCATGGATACAAAATGATAATGTTTTGTATCCTCCTACTATGTCGAAAGCATAACTATTGAACAATTGATAGTCCCTTTATTATTCTTATTTTTAAAGGGGTAGACATTGATCCAATCCAATCCATAGCAGGTGGTAGTGGAATTTTCCTTTACGTGATAGTAAAGGATTGTGTCACGCCCGAGGAGGTACTACTCCATACATCAAGGGGCCGGTGAAGTCCCAACGGACGTTTCCGGTTCTGGTGTATAAGTCGGTTTCCCTTACAAGCAAAAATTATGATGGCTCCCCCTTCTACAAAAGATTCCGGAGACAAAATACCCCTCCATTCGGATCTCCGTGAGAGGGGTGTACAGGGGGCGCCAACATCAAGATTTAACATATCCTTTTCGAATATATGTCGCCTAAATTCTAACCTGAACTCAGTCCACCATTTCCTCCTAACAGGCCCCAACTCATCTTCTTTACCGAAACCCAAATCAGTGCCAAAACAGCCACTAATCACCTTAATTTCCCGGGGTATGAGCTCCATACTTCCTTTAGATTACATGGAGGCGTGTACGCATACATACGTAGCAATATACCCTGCACCAGACTCCCCAATTTAGAAGCTGGAAGAAAAGACATACTATGGATAAAACTCTCGCTCAGGACTGCAACTAAATTCATCTGTTGCATTTACCGGTCACTTTCTGACAACAACTTTGTCCAGCTCTTTGACTACCTTTCTGAAAAAACCGACTATCTGATTTCTGAATATCCTTCCTCCGAGGTCACTATTCTTGGTGACTTCAATGTCCATAATAAGGAATGGCTAGGATCTTCAAAAACCGATCCACAAGGGAGAGCAGCGGAGGCCTTTGCAGTCAGCAATTCTTTAGCCAATATGGGTCAGCAACCTACTTACTTTCCTTGCATCCCAACACACAGCTCAAATCCCTTGGATCTCCTTCTTACTACAAAACCTGAATGCTATAAGATATGAGTCACCGCCCCCCCCCCCTCGATCGCTCAGACCACGGCATGAGGTCGCACAGTCATTACACCCACGTATCGTTTGGCACTACAACTCCGCAAATTGGGATGAAAAGCGGGATTACTTTTCCTCATTTCCATGGGCGTCTGTCTGCTTCTCTCATCCTGACCTCTCTGATATCTCACAAAACGTCACCGAAATTATCCAAGCTGGCATGGAATTATTTATTCCACGTACACAGAAAAGCTCTTCAGCCACTCAAAAGCCCTGGTTCTCTAAATCCTGTGACAAGGCCAGACTTGAAAAGGTCAAATCTCACAAAACGCTTCTATACAATCCCAGTCAAGAAAACCGTCAAAACGACGCACGAAACCGCCATGTCCGCATTCTTTCTGAGGCAAAAAACTCGTTTAATAACCACATCAAAAACAAAGTCCTCTTAAGCTCCAACGGCGGCAAACTCTTCTGGACTCTTGCTAAATCTTTTGGGAATAATTTCTGCAAGAGCACGTTCCCACCTCTTGTCTCAGGGGATGAAATTGTTTCTACTGCCCTGGGCAAGGCTGAACTTTTTGCTTCGTTGTTCGCCGGCAATTCTACTCTCAACCCGCCTCCAAATGTTCAACCACCAACAGTCCCCAATGTCGCGCATAAAATGACGGATATCATTTTCAAAACTAAGAAGGTACGAAAGATGCTCTCTGCTCTCATATAGTCAATACCAGGAAAGCATCTGGCCTTGACGAGATCCCAGCAATTGTTCTCAAAAAATGCGCACCAGAACTTGCTCCTGTCCTGACTCGTCTGTTTCAGATATCTTACAATAAAGGCATATTCCCCAGTGACTCGAAAACTGCTCGAGTACAACCCATCCCCAAGAAAGGATCCAAAGCGCTTCCTAGCAACTACAGGCCTATTTCTCTCCTTTCAGTCGTCTCTAAAGTGATGGAAAAGTATATAAACACTGAATTACTAAAATTTCTTGAAAAACACAGTCTAATTCACGACAGGCAGTATGGATTCCGTCAGCGCAGATCGACTGCCGACCTCCTTTCCTTTGTCACCCATTCTTGGAACAAGTCTATGGAACTACACGGTGAATCACAGATTGTCGCTCTAGACATATACAGAGCATTCGACCAGGTCTGGCACGCAGCGCTGCTTAATAAACTTCCGGCCTATGGCCTACCACCAAAACTCTGTACCTGGACAGCAAATTTGCTCTCCAACCGGAGCATTTCTGTTGTTGTGGATGGCCATTCTTTTAAACTGTATCCAATTAATGCAGCAGTTCCTCAAGGTTCAGCTTTAGCCCCTACTTTGTTTCTTCTCCACATCAATGACCTCCTCTCTAGCATATCCAACCCAGTTCACAGTTACGCGGACGACAGCACCCTCCACTCGAATATACAATATTCTAAGCCTGTCTCTTTAGCCCAATTAGATGAGGATCGCAGACTTATGGAGGGTTCTGTCTCCGTGGATCTCCAAAAAATATTAGACTGGGGAAGTAGAAATCTTGTACAATTCAACCCCACCAAATCTCAGTCTTGCTTTCTGTCTCATAAGAAATACACTAGCCCTAGACCCATCAAAATTAACAAATAAGTTATTCAAAGTATTGATTCTTTTTTCTCTTGTTGGCATTTCTGTGGATCGAAATCTCAATTGGCACCAACATGTCACATCAATTGCAGAAGCAGCTGCTAAGAAATTAGGTTTCCTCTTCCAGGCTCGCAAATACTTTTCACCAGCTAATCTCTATACCTTATATACTTCACAAATAAGGTCAAACCTCGAATACTGCTCCCACATCTTGGGTGCAGCTGCCGCTTCTACACTCGCTATCCTGGACTCCATTTAAAAGAGAGCTATACGTCTCATCGGTGACCCTACGCTCACCCAAAGGCTGCCATCTCTTGCCCTCCGACGTGCCGCTGGTGACTTCTTTCTCATTTATAGATATCTACGCGGGCACTGCTCAGAGGAACTTTCTTCCATAGTTCCTCCACCTGCTGCCCCCAACAGATCTACCAGGGGAACAAAGCGAATGCACCCTTTTACTGTCCAGGTCACCAGACATAGAACATCTTGTTATGCCCGCTCTTTTGTCCCAAGGACTTCCAAGTCGTAGAATTCCTTGCCGGCACATGTTTTTCCTTCTCCTCCAAACCTCCAAACCTTTAAGTCCAGAATTAACAAGTTGCCTCTTTCCTCCTTGTCAACACCCACTGTACGATAGTATTTAGGCTGTAAGCCCTTGTGGTGTGTTGTTGAAATTTAAAAAAAAAGTTTTCGATCAAGACTAGAAGAGCTGTAGATCGTAATGATGCCCTGGCCTGACCTAACAAGCATTATTTTTAGAAAATACAATGGCATATCTAACCTCAGCATAGCATATCTATGCTATGGTCTAACTTAACATAAAACTGCAAAAGCATTAATAATAAAATAAAAACTTATGATACAAGAGTTTCAAAGTTCCCCACTTCACTCACGAACCTTAATCTGCGAGAAGAGATCACAAAACATAGAACAGCCTTTGGCCGATAACTGAAATATAAATGGAAACTTGATGAGAAGATTGTGTCCTGCACTTTTCATTTGTTGGCACCATTGCTTACAATTTTTTTAATGCCTGTCTTGTTTCGTTAAAAAACTAATTATATTGTACGCCCTGACAACCAACTGTGTTGTTTTAAAGGGTATCTTATGTTTTTATTCAGTTTGTGAAATCTACGTATTATTCTGCATACAAAGTGATCAAACTTTATTAGGGTTGAATTGGAAGAATTTGGAGGAAAAACATTTTCTGATTTTTATTGCCTATCTACCCAAACGAATTGTTGCCCCACTCATTAAGAAAATAAAAAATAGTTAGCCCAAATACGAAAATAAATATATTGTTTTTAAACCAAACTAGTCTTCTTAAAAACGATCGTTCAGCATTAACAACTCTTGCTGCACAAATAATAGGAGCACATAGGTCATCTACATCATTCAACCGTTCTTTTCACGCTTAATTTTTGAGGTGACCCTATAATAAAAAGTCGCATGTGTATAAATCAGATGACCGAGGTGGCC
Organism: Tillus elongatus; assembly: GCA_964006375.1. Classification (NCBI taxonomy): domain Eukaryota; kingdom Metazoa; phylum Arthropoda; class Insecta; order Coleoptera; family Cleridae; genus Tillus; species Tillus elongatus. The sequence continues at coordinate 32,834,176 of OZ023264.1, forward strand.
CGTATATTTTCCCCGAATCGGTAATATCAGAAAAACTTATTTAGGTAGAAAAAGTTTAACTTGTAGGCGAAAGTGAGCGCGTACTCCATCTTGTTAGAATCATACACACACTGAAAAGATTTTATAGTTCTGTCACGATAGGTTCTCTTAAAAAAGTTAGATGGTTGTCAATTGCCAAGTTTCCTTATAAGAACAATGGTCCAACTAACCAATCATCGATAAGGTCTGCCCAAAACTTTCACTTTATAGAATCGCTCATAGAAAGCTTGTGTGAATCCAGTGTGAACTATGCTGGTCCCAGTAATATTTATTGCTGGGACCAGCAATTTTGTCGTATTTGGAAAATTCGAAATTTCTCAAAATTTTTCTGATCCAATTCCAGTCAAGTTTCACGACTTTGTGTGCAGAATAATGCGTAAATTCCAAATACACAACTGATTCAATTATATATATATATATATATATATATATATATATATATATATATATATATATATATATATATATATATATATATTGCTATTTAAAATAGAAAACTGGGTTGTCTCAGAAATGTAATATATGTTTTTTGACTTCTTGTGAATATTTTTATTATGCCATATATATATATATATATATATATATATATATATATACATCCTACAACCTTTTAGGCGGCCGTACATTGTATTATTACATATGATTCTGCGTCCACCGCGTTTGTGCGTCTTTATACGGACGCAGAAAATGTTTGCCTTGTTTTCTATGGGTTGTAGTAACAAGTGCGTCCTCACACGGCGTGTGCTTGAACTGTTAGTCCTACTTCATGGATATTGCAGAGAAAAAAGTAGTTTACTTTAACGACAAAGACGTACCGAATTTTTGTAGTGTGTGCAGAATGGTCGTATTATGTACTTTTTAGACAAACGTCTAGTTCAGCAGTTTGCTACTAGAGGCGCTTCTCATTCACAGTATATCTTAGAGAGTATATGTCGTTTACATAAATGCGATGATTGAACGTCTGGAGAAGTGGCAACGTTTAAAATACCGTTAACTGAATTTAGGACCGTGGCCGTGCTAATAAACATTGCTGGTAGATAAATAACAGGGTTTCAGATTCCAAGAACCTGTTTCGGATTTAGGTGTTTATTATTGATTTTAAGAAAATATTATATTTTCGCCTGTGGTGGATTCTTTGTTTCGTCTTTAAAATATAAATTACCATTTACACAATCGATCCTAAAATTTATCACATGTAAACCACCAGAGAATATAAACTGCATATTTATCAGAAGGTTTATGGAAAATAGTACATAGATTTAAAACATTTCACTTGTAAATATAATCAAATGAACAGTTAATTCAACTCTAAAGCGACTTTATTAATTTATAGTTTTTTACGAACAATATATGCCTAGTTATAATTATTAATATTATATACACAAAGTGGAATCTTTGCAATATGTGCGACCACTATAATGTATATATAGGTAAAACCTACCTCAACATAACTGCTTTTTTACACCCCATAATCGTTTCACTAACAAAGTCAGCTTCATCAGATAATGTTAAGTGTACTGGTTAATATTATATTTACATGGCTTGGAAACTATACGTAACATCACAGTCTAAATGCGGTGTCGCAATCTCGTCTCAACAATGAGTCTGTTACCAGCAGTAGCTATTTATTTCGTTGTAGCTATCGCACTTTATCAATTGGGCTAGTTTTTTCAGAAGTTTTTCTGTTGGTCTACCTTTTCTTTTTTTCCATGTATGTGTGCCTAAAATAATGTTGTCAGAAAGCCTTTCTCATCTCAATTTTTTTCAGCAAGCATATTTTTTCTCTCACCTCTTATAGCACCCTTTTATTCGTCTTTGTATCGGTATGCCTCATCTTTGTAATGCTTCTCTATGTTTACGTTTCAAAAGCTTCTATTCTCTTAATGCTGTCTTTATTAAAATTTTAGCCTTCCGCACCGTACATTACAACACCCCATACGTATGATTTGATGCACCTCTTCCCTTGGTCCAAGTTTTAATATTTATTATTGAGTATTTTGTCTCTTATTATGCATGGTTTGCCATTGCGATACACCTTTACAGTTCCTTGCTGCATTTATCATTATCCATAATAATACTCAACCTTTCTACTTGCTTAAGTTTTGGCTGTTCAGCTTTATATCGACATTTGTAGTACTGCCCTCACATATTTTCATTGTTTTCGTCATATTAATTTATAGTTTCATATTTCTGAACACCTCGTCTAGTACACTGCGTACACTGCGGATCCTTTGCTAGTCTTTTTTCATTTTCCCACATCAGCTCTTTTGTCATTTGCGGACCCTTAATGGTACATTTGTCTGTTTAATTTTATTCCTGATGTCTTCTCCAATAGTCGGCTATATTTTCTATAAATAAATTTAAAAAATATGGCGAACACCTTTTTTTTATTTTATCTTTAATTTCATATCCGTTAGTATGTATTATATTAGTTTGATTTATGTACAGATTAAGAATAATGCGCCTCTTTTTCGCTAACGAATGACGCTAACTTTGTTAGCGAAACGATCGTCAGGTCTTTAAAAATATGTGTTGTGGTGATTTGGGTTCTCCAAGTGTACTTATGCGCAACAATTTTATGAAACAATATATAGGTTATAATACTCATATAATATTGTACAACCATACATATTTTGTAGTTTAACTTATTAAATACACAGCAACGAAACACAAATCAATAAAGATTTAGCGTTGAATGCATTTTTTTTTCTTATCATCTATTTGTTTACTTTAGATCTGTGGAACAACTTAGCTTAACATTTTTGACACAATTGTAATGGTCCCTACATATCATTTACAGACTTGCTTTTATTTATTTTTTACTCCAACTAATGGTTACTAGATATATTATTATCTTACTTTTCTTAAAGTTTAAGTTTTTGCCATAAAGTTTTTGTTTGCTGAAGACTGGAGTAAAAAGTCTTAATGTTTTATTTTTAATGAAGTTAGAATTCAAGATATTAGTTTTATATTAAAGACATTTAAGAGACAAAATACTATCCTCACTAATAAAGACTGTAACTTACACTGGTGAAATAAGTTCACCATAAATCATACCTATGGAGTGTTATAATGTATGGAGCAGAAAGCTGGACCGCGGATAAGCAGGATAATATGAAAATAATATAAAAATGTGCTAGAAGAGTCGAGAGAAGAAATACGTTTACCGAAATAAATTCAGAGGAAGCGAAAATTTTTTGTGTTATTAAGTTGTATGTGGTATTTAATATATTTACTACATTTAAATATCGGTTAAATAACTAATGCTGTAAAAGGCACCAAAGGTTTCTATATTAATAATGATAATTTTCACCGGCGGCGGTAAATAAAGCAGAATTATACTACCAAAGAAAGGATAAATGTGAATCTTTTAAAGCCCAATCCAGACTTGTTAAAAAATAAAACATGGATCAAGATAAAAGTACTGGTGCAAAATATTTACACAAGTAAAATAAAATGTAAATTAAATGGCTAAAGACAAACAAAAATGAAGTATACTAATAGATTCACTATTGTTTTAATCCTTTATCCATTCAATCCTTTTAACATTTATAATGAATAGATAGATAGATAGATAATTTATTTTCGCCTTCCTGCCATAATACATGGATAAGCTCGTCACAATAGTTATAAAAAATATAACAAGAACACAAATATATAATACAGTACAGTATAAAAACAATTATGCTGTTTAGTTACAAAAAAAAAACAAAGATAAAAGCGCACAATGTGAAAAACACAGCGCTTGAAACAATGTGATAAAAACATGTGTACACACTTATATAGACCGCAATATAACAAAAATACACATGAACAATATTAAGCAACAAAACAATCAAGTACAAAAACATCAAAAAAGATTCCAGTTAAATCATCTGCCTCACAGAGCACGAAACAAACTCATCGACCGCATAAAATGATCGCTCACTTAAATATTTTTTTAGACCGGCTTTAAAAGTTCTTATGTTTCCAGTGGACTTTACACTTTCCGGAAGCAAATTGTACAAAACACTACCCGCATACACAGGGGATTTCTTGTACGCCATTCTTTGAAAATGGTTTAAATTAATGTGACTGCAGTGCCTAGTGGATAACATTATATAATATCAGTAGAAAGAAAATTAGGCATTTTTCGTTTAAGAGTTTAAGGTTAATAATTAGTTATATATTTTTTATTTGTTTTATGGAGATATAAATAGCACATAAAGTTTGTTCTATCTCTTTTTGTAAACTATCACAGCAGGAAACTAATATTCATAAAATGTACCGCCAAATTAATTTATTTATAATTTTTTAAACTGGAACTCTTATATTAAAACAATGTTCTACAATATTAACTTTGTATGTTAACATAAAATCCCATCCTTGTAAGAAAATGATTAGCTTGTAACACTTCCAACTTTAGACAAAAAACAGTTTTTTGGAAGTGGGCATTTTAAGGTTTTTAATATGATTTTTTTACAGGTATATTTTATTACATATGCTATGTTACTGAAAACTACTGTGTCTTAGTATACTTTGAAGAATTACATCGATAATGATCACGCAGCCCTAAAAATTGTGGAAAAATAATTAGTACTAATGTTTTTCTTGTCGTTAATAATAATTGTTAATACAACTACAGAACAAGCCAATGTTATACACAATCTAATAGCCAGAGGAAAATTGTAAAGCTTAATTTATATTTGTATCTTTTCCGAAAATTTTCATGATATTTCATAACGTGTTTTGTTAACCGACTGAACGCGCAGGCACGAGTGTGGCTGTGTGCGCGCGGGTGAGAGTGTGCGCACGTGCATGTGTGTGTGTGTGTGCGTGTGTGTGTTGCAAACCAGCGAGACAAAATATTTTTAAATGATTTTTTGTTGTTCTCAAACTCGTAAATATCGCTTTGTTATTAGTCCAGTAAATATTTTTTTAAGTCTTGTAATTTTTTTCTAAACATACTCACTTTAAAATGGCAATCGTTTTCCTTTAAAAATATTTTATCGTCATTATTATTTCACCAAATTTCGAAAAAAAAAAGTATTTTGAGGTGGACTTCAGAGATACCAAATTTCTATTTTCAATTGATTTTTTGCTAAAGTTAAAGATTTTAAAAGGGTGACGTGTGCGTGGAAAGGTATTATAAACATGGCAATTAAATAAAATCGTGAGCCAATGACTTCTGTTTAGGTACATACAATTCTTATAGACGTAAAATGTATTGGTTAAACAACTAACCAGATCAATTGACTTTCAGGATACACTTTTGTTTTTGTTTCTTCGTAATTTTTTAAAATAAAATAGTATCATTGTTACTTGTTTAAATCATTATATGAGGTATGTTGCACATAGAACGCCAAAAAGCCTAAATATAACCTTTCTTTGTTAAACAGAGACATTTTAAAATGGCGGCCCCTTTCAAAAAACGGTATATCCGCGTCACTACTGATTGACCAAACACATCTGACGATGTCGTAAAAGCGCGAAACCGGTCACAGAGAAGAAAATAAGCAATTGTGAAGCCAGAGAAGAAGTATCTATATTTGATAGGGGACGGTTTCACTAAGTAAGGGAAACAATATTTAATGATATGTGATGATGATATTATTTGAAATGTAAAGCATTTAGTACTAGATTGTTGTTCATTTCTATTGCGATAAAAAATATATCAATAACAAAGAACATTCAGTGTAGCCTGTTCGGCTTAATATAGGTATTTGACTATGGATTTAATCAGGACCGTTTAATGGAATTTCTGATCCCAATTATTAAGAGATTATTTTGTTGTTGGGTTATCTGATGATTTTGCAAGCCTTTAAAGAACTGCCTAGGAAAATCAGGCACAGTGTTGTTTGATCTTTTACTATTATCAAAGAGTAGACTACTAACTGTATGTAGCTAGAAGTTAACCTTTTATACCTACCTGACCTTACCTACCCGGACTTTACTTGACCTTACCTGGCCTGACCTGAAGAACTGACAACTTTTCAACCAGTGAGGTGAATCCTGTTTAAAGTATTAATTTAGGTTTGTTTTAAGCACAGTTAAGTCGTTAATCGTAGTATTCTTATAAAGAGCCTCGGTGGTCCAGTGGTAAGAACGTGTGCCTCAGAACTTCGAGGTACTGAGCTCGATCCCCAGGGTTCCCCTTTCACCGAGGTCCTGGCACTGTATTTGAGCAAGTTGAATGTCTGCACGTTCCGCCCTTCGGTGGGGGCGTGAAGCCGTCCGTCCCGTGTACCAGGAAATGTTGAGCACCTTAAAGATCCCCACCCTCCTTACAGGAAGGCTAGGGTTTGGCAAAATTTCCAGAATAATGAGATAAAAAACTGCTCCCTGGCGTCGGTGATTGGCCATAGTCACGGAAATAGACAGAATTTGAGGAATCACAACACGCACGCAAGTATTTCTTATAAACTAAAAAATAAGAAACCTAAATAATAAAATTGCTACTACTCTACTTAACATGTGACGTTTGTTTGATTCGCGCCGTAAAACCTTGCCGCCAACATAACATTAGTCGTATGTAGTAAAATGTAGTTGCCAGAGCATAATTATTAAACTTATATTTCCTTTTTTTAAGTATGTAGATGCTTTAGCGCTAACGCGGCAACACTGCCTGGGCGCAGAATTATCGACAAACCGGAAAGAAATACTCACGCGGTCGTCAAAAAAGCTGTATAGTTGACGATATTTTCAACTATACACTGGATGCTCAAGCAGATTTAATTTGGTTCGACGCTGAAAAGTGGGGTAATGTAAACCTTTGCTTTTTACAAAAAATAATAGAGTATAATTCCCAGTTTCTCCATGTACCCTGTCAGACCAACTTGCTATGCAATATTCTCATCTAAAAAAGTCATATACTTGACCAGACGCAGAAGCAGAATGGTTTTGTAAAGACGCCGAAACAGTATTGGGATGTATATATATATATATATATATATATATATATATATATATATATATATATATATATATATATATATATATATATATATATATATATATATATATATATATATATATATATATATATATATATATATATATATATATAGTATGTTTCACCTGAAGTGGCGACAATTCATTTCATGACGGGTCGTTGTTCCTGAGATAGAACATTCATGTCAGACAAGACTGAATACAGCCGCTGCCGAGGCGAATAAGACGGTGGGCCAACGTACTTATTCATACATTGCTTCGAGATAATACAATCTTCTTCCAGTTAATATTAGGACTGCTCGGACTTCGCGTTCTTACACAAAGATGCTAAAGATATGGAGTTTAAATTCTAGGGATATCATTCGCGGCTTGCTGCGGAAATGAGCATTGAGCTGATCGTAAATATAGTAGGATATTTTTCGTTTTTTTTTTGTTACTACATATACAGGGTGTTTCAAAAAACATGCACCATCGCTCGTGGGGCAATTCCTTACTAAAAAATAAGAAAAAAAGTTCCTGTGCACATGGACCCGGAAACGCATAGTTTCCAATATACAGGGAGTTGAATTTTAATAAATTTTTTTAATTTTTTATAAATAATTTCAAAACTACTGGATTAATTTTAATGAAACTTGGAACTTGAAAGTGTATTATGAAAGTGCATATTTTCAAGTGAGAATCTGCTTACAACTGCGTCAGTGGCGTGCGTACGGGGCAACTGTAAAAATTCATTTGGGGAAAAATATGTGCGCCACTGTCTTTTTCCAATGTTGATACATCAGTTATGAAGCTTATTACATAAGCCACAAAAGCTACCTCTTGGTATTTTTTCGTTCAGGGTATCCTCTAGGAGATATGATTAATTTTATAAAAAGGGGCAAAGTACCGATTAGTCGGCGTAATAATAATAATAATAATAATAATATATGTTTACTGCAACCATAAGAATATGAAAAACAAAACATACAGTAAACATTACAGCAATAAACGTGCAAATAACTAACCTACGTAAAACTTATTGGTGATAAACATTGAAATCAATATTACAAACATTGAAAAAAAATGATAAATAAAAAATAAAAATAAATAATGAAAAAAGTAATCGTAAAGACACCATGATTTTTCGAAACTCTTGTTTTTTGTACATTACTCAATTGACTTTAATAACAAAGCTAAAGAAAATGTTGAAAGTGACCACCATTAGCGTCGTTACAATTATTTAACCTTCTGCGCAAAGATCTTCTTACTCTTCTGCAAATATTTTGATCTTCTCTAATGCTGTCAAATGCATATTCTATTCTTCCCAACAATTCTTCTCGTGTATTTACTGGTGTTTTATACACTATTTCTTTTAAATGACCCTACAAATAAAAATCGAGAGGATTCAGGTCCGGAGATCGAGGTGGCCATGACACCGGACCTTCACGACCAATCCATCGGTGACCGTATGTGTTGGCTAAATATGTTCTTACAACTGCTGCAAAATGTGCGGGCGCACCATCATGCTGGAACCACATTGTACCATTTCTCATAAAAAGCGGTAGTAACAACGGCAAATCATTTTGTAAAAAGTGTAAATATGATTTATGGTCAAGACGATTCGGTAGAACAACAGGACCAATTATGTGATTTTCAATAATAGCAGCCCAAATATTGATGGAAAATTGATACTGCGAATTTGCAACTCTTAGAGAGTGTGGGTTTTCATCGGCCCATGTATGTAAATTGTGAAAATTTACGATACTTTTTCGCGTAAATGACGCCTCATCAGTAAATAGTACACGTTTAGAAAAATGTTGGTCGTGCCTAAGTTTGTTTAAGAACCACTGACAAAACATTACCCTTGGTTGAAAGTCTCTAGGTAGAAGTTCCTGGACCCGTGTAAAATGATAGGGATATAAACTTTGATCCTTCAGAGTTCTGTGAACTGATGATGCCGAAATATTACCCAGTTCGGTGGCAATAATTCTCGTACTTGTACTAGGATCACGTTCAACTCTATTTAATATTGCCTCTTCAACTCGTACAGTTCGGCGGTATCTTCTGCGTCCAGAGTCCGCTTTTAAAGGTTTTAAAGAACCAGTTTCTCTCAAATGTCTTACAATACGTGGGAAAATATTTTTGTCAGGAATTCTTCTTTGCGGATAAGTTTCCTGATAAACTCGCACAGCTTGTCTAGCATTTTGATTTGTTTGTCTATAAATTAACAACATATCAGTCAAATCCGCTGAAGTGTACTTAATGAAAACCATCTTGAGAGGAGGAAATAATATTAATGAGCAGCTCAGTATCAACAAATAACTAAAAACGAAAATACTGCACCGTTTCAAAATTTAAAGACTAGCACGAAAACTCTTTTGACGCCTACAAAGCACTTCAAAATTGTAGAATTTAGAGAATTGTCAAAAATTATAGTTTCATGGCACTTTACGATTACTGTTTTCATTACTCCAACGAATCGGTACTTTGCCCCTTTTTATAAAATTAATCATATCTCCTAAGGGATACCCTGAACGAAAAAATACCAAGAGGCAGCTTTTGTGGCTTATGTAATAAGCTTCATAACTGATGTATCAAAATTGGAAAAAGACAGTGGCGCACATATTTTTTCCCCAAATGAATTTTTACAGTTACCCCGTACGCACGCCACTGACGCAGTTGTAAGTAGATTTTCACTTGAAAATATGCACTTTCATAATACACTTTCAAGTTCTAAGTTTCATTAAAATCAATCCAGTGGTTTTAAAATTATTTATAAAAAATTAAAAAAAAAATAAAATTCAACTCCCTGTATATTGGAAACTATGCGTTTCCGGGCTCATGTGCACAAGAACTTTTTTTCTTATTTTTTAGTAAGGAATTGCCCCACGAGCGATGGTGCATGTTTTTTGAAACAGCCTGTATAAATGGGATATTTTTTTAGTTTTGTTTTCAGTTATAGAGATTGTTTACACACTGTTTCTATGAGTTAAGAATAATGCTTGTGTATGGACCCACACACAAGTATTTTACTTTCGTGGGTTATATATGTTTATTTTACTGCTTATTTATAGTTTTCTTCTTGCTCTTGTTAAATTATACAACATTTTGTATTGAGTGAAATAAACTTTATTATTGTTATTATTACTATTATTATATATCTATATATGAGGAGCTCGCGTGCAGAACCAATTATATCCATTCTTACAAATTTTACAGGAGAGGACAAAAACGTGTAGCTCGTGGGCCCAGCAACATAATTGGAAATTTCAAACGCCATATTATTGTGACTTTGAATATAAATAAAAAGTGTGGAATCATTTTTAATGAATGTCAAAAGACTTTTCATTATTGAAAAAAATAAAATGGATATAACCAGTTTTGTCCGCAAATCAATGAAATTAATTTATTGTTCGTCTGAATATGTAAGGATTTCTTTATAATTATCAATTAACTTAACAGACGTAAAAAACAAACGTTTCCTTCGAAAAAAATGAAATATAAAAATAAAAATAAAAATAAAAAAAATATGAAGTGAATGTGTTTAATTTATAAAACAGTTTAAAACTGTATATCCCACTCTCTTCATAAAGACAGTCACAGTTTGGTTCATCGTCAACCACCTCCGACTCTTCCTCTTCTAAGTCTCTCCTTCACTTTCATTGGTAGACAATAATCCCTTGTACCATGTCAAGTCTGGCCTCTTCTGCCATCTTTTCCAAAATGTTGTACCAATAGTTTGTAAAGACTTTTTTTTTGCTTTTTTCTCCGGAATTACAGCATCAAATGGCATAGGCTAAAGTTCTAGGTCTTCTGGTTGAATATTTTTTGTGACGCTGTCTAGTTTATTATTGTTTACCTGAAATCTGATAGGTGGCAACTTTAATAGTTTTGTTATTCTGGCTCGTTACTTTTTTATGGAAATTCTTGGAACTACTAGTGCCATCTAACATCGAGAACAATGAAACAAACATTAAGGTGCAGATGAGCTTATATATCTGTAGTCATATTTCATGCTACTGAGCATTTAAAAGAGAATATAACTAGTTTTGTACCAAAATTAGGATATAACCGATTTTGCTGCCAAACACAAACTTTGAATGCAAATTTGAGCAAGATATAACCCGTTTTGTTCACAAACGACTTAAAAATCGCATAGAGCTCATGTAAATCTTATCGAAAGCATTATTTTTCATGAAATGTGGATGTTCATAGAACAGAAAACTATCCAAGAGGGCATTCCTAATCGTGAAAATATATTTAATATTATTTTTAAGTAAAAAATATTTATATGAAAATTTGCTATTATAAATCCAAATAATATCGTTTATAATTAAGTAGATCGCATAGAAATTGTAATTATTGACTTGGAATTGCTCTTATGTTTATGCAATGAATAAACATGTTGCAGTTGAAGTTTGCGATATTGAAGAATGCTGAGTATTGCTGATTACGCATTGTGAAGAATGTGGACCAAGCAAGGTTATATATATATATATATATATATATATATATATATATTTCCAAGAATTGGTGACAAAGGAAAGGAGGTCGGCAGTTGATCTGCGCTGACGGAATCCATACTGCCTGTCGTGAATTAGACTGTGTTTTTCAAGAAATTTTAGTAATTCGGTGTTTATATACTTTTCCATCACTTTAGAGATGACTGAAAGGAGAGAAATAGGCCTGTAGTTGCTAGGAAGCGCTTTGGATCCTTTCTTGGGGACGGGTTGTACTCGAGCAGTTTTCCAGTTACTAGGGAATATGCCTCTATTGTAAGATGTTTGAAACAGACGAGTCAGGACAGGAGCAAGTTCTGGTGCGCATTTTTTGAGAACAATTGCTGGAATCTCGTCAAGGTCAGAGGCTTTCCTGGTATTAAGAGAGCATCTTTTGTACCTTTTTAGTTTTGAAAATGATATCCGTTATTTTATGCGCGATATTGGGGACTGTTGGTGGTTGAACATTTGGAGGTGGGTTGAGAGTAGAATTGCCGGCGAACAACGAGGCAAAAAGTTCAGCCTTGCCGAGGGCGGTAGAAACAATTTCATCCCCTGAGACAAGAGGTGGGAACGTGCTCTTGCAGAAATTATTCTCAATAGATTTAGCAAGAGTCCAGAAGGGTTTGCTGTCGCTGGAGCTTAAGAGGACTTTGTTTTTGATGTGGTTATTAAACGAGTTTTTGGCCTCAGACAGAATGCGGATATAGCGGTTTCTTGCGTCGTTAAATGCTTGACAGTTTTCTTGATTGGGATTGTGTAGAAGCTTTTTGTGAGCTTTGACCTTTTCAAGTCTGGCCTTGTCATATGATTTAGAGAACCAGGGCTTTTGAGTGGCTGCAGAGGTTTTCTGTGTACGTGGAATAAATAATTCCATGCCAGCTTGGATATTCGGTGACGTTTTGTGAGATATCAGAGGGGTCAGGATAAGAGAAGCAGACAGACGCTCATGGAAATGAGGAAAAGTAATCTCGCATTTCGTCCCAGTTCGCGGAGTTGTAGTGCCAAACGATACGTGGGTGTGATGACTGTGTGACCTGGGGTTGCATTGCGCAGGAAGCAGTGACCATGCCGTGGTCTGAGCGACCCAGGGGGCGGTGACTGATATCTTATAGCAGTCAGGATTTGTAGTAAGAAGGAGATCCATGGGATTTGAACTGTGTGTTGGGATGCAAGGAAAATAAGTAGGTTGCTGAACCATATTGGCTAAAGAATTGCTGACTGCAAAGGCCTTCGCTGCTCTTCCTTGTGGATCGGTTTTTGAAGATCCTAGCCATTCCTTATTATGGACATTGAAGTCACCAAGAATAGTGACCTAGGAGGAAGGATATTCAGAAATCAGATGGTCGGTTTTTTTAGAAAGGTAGACAAAGAGCTGGACAAAGTTGTTGTCAGAAGGTGACCGGTAAACGCAACAGATGAATTTAGTTGCAGCCCTGAGAGAGAGTTATATCCATAGTATGTATTTTCTTCCAGCTTCTAAATTGGGGAGTCTGGTGCAGGGTAGATTGCTACGGACGTACGCGCACACACCTCCATGCAATCTAAAAGAAGTAAGGAGCTCATACCCCGGGAAATTAAGGTGATTAGTGGCTGTTTTGGCACCGATTTGAGTTTCGGTGAGGAAGAGTAGTTGGAGCCTATAAGCCTGGAGGAAATGGTGGACGGAGTTCAGGTTAGAATTTAGGCCACATATATTCGAGAAGGATATTGTAAATCTCGATGCTGGCGCCCCCTGTACACCCCTCTCCCGGAGATCCGAATGGAGGGGTATTTTACTTCCGGAATCTTTTGTACAAGGAGGAGCTATCATCATTTTTGTTTATAAGGGAAACCGACTCATACACCAGAATCGAAAATGTCCGTTGGGACTTCACCGGCCCCTTGATGTAAGGGGTGGTACCTCCTCGTGCGTGAAAAAAAAAATCCTTTACTATCACGTAAAGGAAAATTCCACTACCACCTACCATATTGCAAGTATACCACACCAGCCAACTATTAAAGAGCTGACCAGTTTTAGAACTTGCTTAATATATATATATATATATATATATATATATATATATATATATATATATATATATATATATATATATATATATATATGTATATATATATATATATATATATATATATATATATATATATATATATATATATATATATATATATATATATATATATATTTGTGTGTGTGTGAGTGAGTCGGAGCATGTATAATACAGTAAGGCGGCCAAGAGAGAACTGTACAAACAACATCTCAAAAAATTTAATTTACAAATTGTATAATTCTATCCTGGCCATCTTACTGTATTATACAAGCTCCGGTACTCACACACACACACACTGTCTTAAGAAATTTTAAATTTTTAAACCTTACATAATATACATGTATTGTTTGTTTTTCAGGATCATGATTTGAATTCTATAACTATCAGCAGTTGGGTGGTAATTGTAAGTATATAAATATTATCAAATAATATTGATTTTTTCCAAATGTAACAAAATAATTAAATATGACAATGTCTCAATAGTTGTTTTCAAATGTTTTTCTTAAATCACATTGCTTTTAGAACTGGGTAGATCAACATTTAAAGTGGAAACCCAGCGACTACAAGGATATTAAATCTATTCACCTGGCTAGTAGTGACATATGGACGCCAGACTTATCGATCTTCAATATGTAAGTACTTATAATTAATTTCAATTCTTCTCTATTAAATTATATGCATACCTACTTATCTTTATGTAGTGTAGGTACCTGTTATGCATTATTGAACATTTGGAAATATTTGTTGTGCGACCAGTGATTCTTACTTTATAGTTTTGCAACGTCGTCAACTTTTCTATAACTAGCCGGATTTCAGCTAGTTCTCAGACTAGTTACCATTTGATGCTCGAACGCCAGTGTTAAAAATTGTTGCGGCAGTCAACACTCTGCTTGGAAGCTTACTTGCCTTTTAGCGAATCCTGCTTATGAAGCTCCTTTTTATACAACTTGTGTCAGCCAGTTGTGACAGCGTAAGCTCCTTTATGAAACTTACGCTGCATTTGGGGTATTCAAGGAAGGTCAGCCTTGATGTAACCCCTTAAAACGGTTATAAAGAAAGAAATATATCAATTAACACACCTGCTGAACTCTATTGTGGCTGCTTCTTTCACTGCTATGAGTATTATATAATATAATTGGCACACCTGCTGGTGTTAATTTTTTCAAATATATCGGAATAAATGTGTGCTTTTGTAAAGGTGTGACTATATATGCATCAAGATTATTCAAGATTCTCGCTTATTAAGATTCGAAATATTTTTATAATTCGTTCCAACAAAGCAATTGCTGTATGTAGATTTTTTTATACTTTTATTTACTATTTACCATTTTTTTAAATAAAACTCGCTACCACAAGTAATTTGCTGCATACAAGTTTTTTAACAAATATTTACTGTTTAACAACAGGAATTTTTTATGCAAATTTGTTACCATTACGCATTTGCTGCGCCCACATTTTTTTGCAATCATAGGTATACTTTATCAACACGCAGAGGTGTTAAGCAAATTGCCTTTTGCATAAACTTAAACACTACCGCGATGAAATACACTCGACCAATATATTATTGTACGTCCACCTAAATGAATTTGTCTATGCACTCTTTAGAATACAGGTCCTTCTTAGCCAAAGAGCTAATAAAACATGGGTCCGCAAATGCTTAGTTTTTTAAATACAGCGTGTTAAAGTTATTTGTTTTTGTCAGTTTTTCACGAATAAGTCCGAGTCAAATTAAAATTTTGGCGTGATAATTGGCATGTGGGGGTTTTCGAGGGCAAGAAATTTAAATATGCTTTTGTTAATAACACTGCTGGTAGAGGGCGCCACCTGGAAGGCATGGCTTGCATTCAATTGGCTATAATTTTTTGACACGCAGTAATATCGACCTACCGTATAGCTACATTGCAGCCCTTATCAATTGTAAGCAAAAAATGTATATTTGATCCAAATCTCTCAGACACACCATTTTC
Organism: Tillus elongatus; assembly: GCA_964006375.1. Taxonomy (NCBI): domain Eukaryota; kingdom Metazoa; phylum Arthropoda; class Insecta; order Coleoptera; family Cleridae; genus Tillus; species Tillus elongatus. Next base: position 32,849,641 of record OZ023264.1, read on the forward strand.
GAGATATATCAATTTTTGTATGTCGATGTCGCACAAAAATTTATTTTTCTCAAGTAATTAATTAATTAATTATTGTCTGCAAATGTTAACAACAAATAAAACAACAAATAAAAAAGTTTATAACATTTTATGATACCTGACTACAATAAATGTTCAAAATGGCCACCCTCCACTTCACTACACTTTCGTATTCTGCGGAGCATACAACGTCGTACTCTGTGAAATATTTCTGGTGTATTTCTAATTTGTTCGCATCCAAGTAAAATTCTTTGCTGCAGATCATCAACATTTTCAGCATTTGCTTCATAAACAATACTTTTGAGACGCCCCCATAAATAAAAGTCCATAGGATTTAAATCAGGGGATCGAGCCGGTCATGGCTGAGGTCCACCGCGTCTGATCCATCTGCGTCCATCTGGAATGTACAAGGCCTACACGAAAATCAGATTTTAAAAAATTAAAGTTCTGATCGCGCAAGATCCGTCAGAAGTAGAGTAGAACCAACACTTGCACGGTGTTGAGGAGCGCAATACGAAGTGGAATATACAACCAAATTGTCACTTCCTGTGTAAACTTTAAATTTTTATATCTTGACATCTCAATGTGTCACACATGTATGGCTTTAAGAATAGCTATATCGGCGGTGCCTACCGGAAGTGAATTTTTTATTGCGTATATTTATAGAGTTTGACTTGCTGAACACCATGCAAGTACCGGTTTCGCTGTATACCTCACCGATCTCACGCGATAAGAACTTTAAGTTTTTATCTCATGTTCATGTAGGCCTTGTTGCGAAACGTTATATTTTTGAAGTCGGTTCCTTTCTATCACTCTCCGTCCAAAAGATATAAGGATTTAAAGTTTAGACCGGAAGTGGCCATTTTATAGTATATTCCCCTTCAATCATCAATGGCATATATATATATATATATATATATATATATATATATATATATATATATATATATATATATATATATATATATATATATACATACAGGGTTGTCCAATTAGCGCGCGTCGGTCCATAGTTACTAAACCGTTGTACTTGCAAAAAAAAATTAATGAAACTTATAACGTGTGATTTTTGCTACAACCCAAAATTATTTATAAGTATACAGGGTGTACAAAAAAGTGTAATACCAGAAATTATATTTTTCTTAAATGGAATACTATAGCCTTTTATAAGGTAGATGAAGCCTCTGTAGGTTCTATATTCAACTAAAAATTTGTAAGATTTTCAAATGCAGTGTTGCCGGGTTATTAATTTTTCTTTAAAAATGTAGTCAAAAACATACTATCTTCAGAATGTTATCTCTCTGCCACTGTTCGCTGGTTACCCTAAAAAAATTACGTACAATCTAATATTGGACCAGTTCATCCTGAGCTGTCTTTACATTTGGATTCGTTCATACAGGCTGTTCAAAATTGCTCTTTAAACATCCCAACATTCACCTTCATTTTAATTGAATTTCTTAAATACAACACCCTGTATATTATTTTGCCGTTAGAAAGCTTAAAGTGTGTTCATTCAGAAAATATCATGTTTGCCGTATCTATCTTAATCTACTTTTGAGATATTAAGGTTTTCCCAGAAATTTACACAGAAATGTGAAAAATCACAGTTGGCACGGCACAAGGAATCGAAACAATTGCTACTCGTGACGTAATAATGTTATTTCTTTTTGTATCGCAACTTTATATCATATTTATTTAATTAATTATAAAATGATTCAGAATAAAAGATTATTAAACGTAACATAAATTAGGCAATTAACATAAGCACAATAACTACTTCATCAGATGTTCAAACACTACCATTTTGTTGTTGATACATATTGAATCTGCCGATTAAAGGTTTATTTAGATTTCGTAACATCAAGGGAGTAACTGAATAAAGTGCTTCTTTTATTCATTCCCGCATTTTTGCTGTTGTTGTTGGGGGTGTTTTGTAGACCACATCGTTAGATCTGGTGACCTTGGACCACGGAATAGGTCCTCCTCTTCCAATCCCAACGGCCTGGAAATTTTGCATCCAGAGTATTTCGGACTCGAATGCTGAAATTAACAGGCGCCCCATCTAACTAGAACCAAATCCTTCTCAATAGTTGTAGTGGTATGTTTTCCAGCAGATTATCTTCGTTTAAAAATTTTTAAAAAATATTTCCATTGAGGTGTACATCAAAAAAATGCGGCCCTATTATGTGGTCTCCAATTATTCCTTCCCATACATTTTCACCCCATTTATGTTGTTGATCAACAGTTCTCACAAAATGTGGATTGACATCAGCCTAGAAGTGTACACTATGCTTGTTTACATGACAATTGTTTTGTAATGTCGCCTCATCGGTGAACAATACATTATTCCAAAATCGTTTCTCTTCTCCAATTCGAGCAAGACCCCAATTACAGAAATGTATCCTATTTTCGAAGTCTTGTCTGTTAAGTATTTGAGTTCGTTGTACACGATATGGATGGAACCTATTCTTACTTAACATTCTTTGCAGAGAAGTTTGACCAACATATCACTTATGTCTGTTGTACTTCTATGTGGGTCTTCAACAACAGATGCGACAACATTACATTCATTCTCTTCTTTTAGCACTGCCTTCATTAGTTCATGATTCTCGTACTTAACTGTCCCCGTCCTGTCAAATCTATTCATTAGTCTTTGAAATGATCTTGCATCTGGATTCCTTCTTTCAGGAAATCTCTCACCGTACACTCTGGATGACACAAGACAATTCTTTAAGCAATCTCCATGGACTAAAATCATTGCATTTAATTCTTCAAACGTGTACTTCATGTTTATTACAAAATACCCCTTATTAAAAAAGAAAATATGCACAAGACGTCGCCAAATGTCACAAGATTATACAAATAATTTGTTACATATAAATCATTTCAACTGATTGCTGAATCGTATACTTCATTCTTATTACAAAATACTCCTTATTAAAAAAGATAATACGCACAAGATATCACCAAATGTCACAGAATTGTACAAATAATTAGTTACATTGTGATGTCAACGAGTAGCCATTGTTTCGATTCCTTGTGCCTTGCCACCTGTGGTTTTTCTCATTTATGTGTAAATTTTTGGGAACACCTTAATATCTCAAAAGTAGATTGAGATAGATACGGCAAACATTGTATTTTCTGAATGAGCGCACTTTAAGCTTTCTAACGGAAAAATAATATACAGGCTGTTGTATTTAAGAAATTCAATTAAAATGAAGGTGAATGTTGGGATGTTTGAAGAGCAATTTTGAACACCATGTATGAACGAATCCAAATGTAAAGACAGCTCAGGATGAACTAGGCTAATATTAGATTGTACGTAAATTTTTCAGGGTAACTAACGAACAAGGGCAGAGATATAGCAGTCTGAAGAAAGTATGTTTTTGACTACATTTTTAAAGAAAAATTAATAACTCGGTAACACTGCATTTCACAATATTAAAAATTTTTAGTTGAATATAGAACCTACAGAGTCTTCTTCTACCACATAAAAAACTATAGTATTCCATTTAAGAAAAATATAATTTCTAGGATTACACTTTTTTTGTACACCCTGTATACTTAAAAATAATTTTGGGTTGTAGCAAAGATCACACGTTATAAGTTTTATTGAGAATTTTTTTGCAAGTACAACGGTTTAGTAACTATGGACCGACTCGCGCTTATTGGTCAATCCTGTATATATATATATATATATATATATATATATATATATATATATATATATATATATATATATATATATATATATATATATATATATATATATATATATATATATATATATATATATATATATCATGTCTGTACTCATCCTCTGATGAAGCTAACTTTGTTGGCGAAACGATCATGAGGTCTTAACAAATTTGTTGTGGTGTTTTCGGGATTCTCCAAGTGTACTTATCAGTGCTCATCACAGGTTCCAGTCTTCACATAATGAATATAAAACAAGCTAACATATCGTATTTCTCAAAATGTTCGAAAGTTTGGGTTACTGCCATAGTTACAAATATACCTTCATACTATAAGAAAATTAACAGCCAAATTCGAAAATGAAAGACAAAATTTATATAATTAAGACATGCAGTGACGCGGCATAGAACAAATTTTGGGAATTGTCACTTATTTCCAAGTAAACGATAAACATCAGCATTTTTGCATAGCATACTGCAATATTTTATATGCGAATTATCAAAATTAGGACTTTTTTCGTTCTTTATTAAAATAAACACCTAATGTTATATATTTTTGAGTACCTTCTTTGAGAACCTTGTGAAAATGCAAATTAATTTCTTGACAAATATACATGTACCATTAAAAAAAAAGCAAACATTGGTCAACACTTCAAAAACAGTAATATTTAGAAAATAACCAACTTCTCCGCTCGAGTCTGCGTAAAAAAATCTCAAAGGATTCGATTTTACCTTTTTGACCAGCTGTCAGACAACTGAAATACAAGGGGTACCTGAAAATTCAATGTTTTCAATATCGCCTTGTAGCTCGAAAACTGAGAGGGCTATGAAGGTTTTGTTTGCGGTATTTTTCGTTTCACAAAAAAGTAGCTAAGGTTCAAGAAAACCGTTAGGTTCTATCTTGAGTAATAACTGAGATACCCAGCAATTGCAGCCAAAATGGGACCCTATACAGACATGACAATAAAAGCAAAGTGTCAACTTAATATATATATATATATATATATATATATATATATATATATATATATATATATATATATATATATATATATATATATATATATATATATATATATATATATATATATTGGACTTGTCAAAGGCATTCGATGCAGTGGACCATAACTTATTAAAAAACAAGCTGTTCGAGGCGGGTGTCCGTGGTGTCCCTTGGCAACTTCTATGTTCATATTTACAAAATAGACAGCAACAGGTTTCCATAGTAGACTCGGAAGGGAGGGAGTTAACTTCTGACTGGGAATTATTTATTAGGGGGGTACCTCAGGGTTCAGTTTTGGGTCCGCTTCTGTTTCTTGTTTATGTTAACAACCTGCCGGCCGAAATTGATGATGGGGTTGTGTCCTTCGCGGATGATACTTCGGTAATTGTATCTTCGCCGAATGTCGAAGACCTGATTGTAAAAACTGCGATACCATTGAAAGCTTTAGAAATTTGGTTTTTAAACAACTCACTTACCTTAAATCTAGATAAGACTAATATAGTTACATTTCGAACCTCTTACGAAAGTCATGGGTCACGTATTATCAGCTGTAAACCAGGCTCATTAATAAAATGTTACGAAACAGTAAAATTGTTGGACTCCAGACTCACCTGGGTGTCGCAAGTAAATTCGTTAGCACCTAGATTGAGCACACTATGCTACCAATTAAAAGTATTAAGGAATAATGTTTCAATTGAAACCTGCATAGGGGTATATCATGCATACATTCCATAATCAAATATGGTATAATTTTCTGGGGAAACTCTACTGACGCAATTAGAATATTTAGGCTGCAAAAAAAAATGTATAAGAAAAATGTATAAGGGCTATTTTTGGTCTTCGACAGACGGAGAGTTGCAAGCCGTATTTTATAAAATATAGAATGTTAACACTTATAAGTGTTTATATTTTAGAATGTGTATTGTTTTTAAGAAACAACTATTCAATGTTTTCGTGCAGAGAACACACACATTCCTACAACACCAGAAGAGATACGGTTTTGTTGAAAGATCAAACAAGGTTAACAGTGTTGCAAAAAAATGTAACATCATCCATAATAAGGATATATAATCATCTTCCAAAGAATCTTAGAGACTGTGATGTATCTGTTTTAAAGATAAAACTTAAACAGTTTTTGGAATCGCAGTCTTTCTATACTCTGTCTGATTTTTTTGATTGTTCCATGTTTATAGAATAAGTGAAACTTGTTTGCTGCTTTAATTTGTGTTTCCGTTGGCACTATTGATTTTATCCATGTTTGTTTGGTCTAATTGATGCATGTTGTTTTTTGTGTTTTATTTACCAAGACGAACCCTGATTTTATTGTTAATATATGTATGTATATTTGTAAAAAAATTTAAACTGTGAAATTTTAAATTTTGGGATACTTAAGAAAGAGTGTGCCAGAAATTTGGCTGATTTTTTGTTTTATATTGTGACGTATTCATTGCCATTGTTGGATGTTCTGAATAAAGAGTGTATTATATATATATATATATATATATATATATATATATATATATATATATATATATATATATATATATATATATATATATATATATATATATATATATATATTTAATCCTAGTAGTATAAGCTTGTAGTAAAAGTTTGGTTTTTCTTTTAAAACTGCTTTATTTTACAGGCGAGACCATTCTAATAGTCCTGGCGTTGTCGACTCCGTAAACTGCTTAGTTATCTATAATGGCGTAATATCGTGCGTTATATCCGATAGAACTGATGCCCTTTGTGCGGCCAATGTAGAAAGGTATCCTTTTGACAAACAGAACTGTACACTGAAAATGGGTTCTTGGGTTCACACGGGGGAAGAACTGAACCTAATTATACCTTCCAAGGCTGCAGTCAACATTGAAGATCTGACACCTAACGGTGAATGGGACCTGCTAGAAACTCGTCGATAAAAATCACAAAAACAACACTTTTCCGTCAATACACTATAATTTTCTGTTAGAAAGGAGGTATGGAGCACATACTGCTACAGTCTTAATACCAGCAATAGGTACGTTTTTCATTATAATTAATAACTATTAATTCAAAGCCTAAATAACTGAGCTATCCAAACATCAGACCAAACTTTTCAAAATTTAGTGTTAAAACACCTCAACTTCATAGCGTTTTGAAAACATCGATAAATTGAATTGAAGACCTTAAATTGTTTGTATTAATGCTTCTTCAATCATTTTACTGCAAGCCTTTCTGTATTACCTGTTTTTGTGAATTTTCTTTTAAAAAAATTAACTAATGAGGAGATTGCTACTTTTGAATTTTGAAAAACTTTCCACAAATGAGCGCGATTGAGGACCCCTGGAACCAAAATCAGAGGTTGGTTTCAAACTTTATATGTTTATATATATATATATATATATATATATATATATATATATATATATATATATATATATATATATATATATATATATATATATATGTTCAGAAATATTTCTGCGGTCCTTAATGTGAGACATACTTGGTTCTCGGATTGGACCACGTCCAGAATTTATGAAAACTCGACGTTTCGGCTCCTGTTTTGGAGCCATTTTCAAGAGGTCAAGGAAATATATAAGGACACTCTATGGCCTCAATCTGCCTACTCCTTAGAGCGGTGGACAAAGGTGGGTTAGGTTGGTTTCAAGAGGTAAAGGAAATATGCAAGGACACTCTGAGGCCTAGGGTTGAACACACTGAGATCTCACAGACGATCTCCGGCGAGATTTGGGTAGTAGGCAGATTGAGGCCCCGTAATCGAGCTACCACAACCCAACCCACCTTTGTCCACCGCTCTAAGGAGTAGTCAGATTGAGGCCTTAGAGTGTCCTTATATATTTCCTTTACCTCTTGAAAATGGCTCCAAAACAGGAGCCGAAACGTCGAGTTTGCATAAATTCTGGACGCGGTTCAACCCGAGAACCAAGTATGTCTCATATATATATATATATATATATATATATATATATATATATATATATATATATATATATATATGGTGTTCCACTTCGCGGAAAAAGCCCAGTTTTCCCTATTAAACTTAGTTTTATCAAAACAACTGAAAGTTGTTCCTATCAATCAGCTGCGTAATTCAAAAATATTTTAATTTACACAGGGTGTTCATTTTCTCCGTGGCAGACCAAACGTACCTTTTTTAAATAGAACACCCTGTATTTTATATCATTTTTAAAAATATAGTATCGCGACAAGCAAATTGATACCCCACATGATGGGTATAGGCCCAACCGTTTCAGAGTTATTCATTTGTTTATTAAAAATATTGGTCTAGTTTGGTGCGTAAATAGCTACTTAGATTCGGCACAATGTTTTGGCTGCATATTCACTGAAGTTAATTTCATACACTCCTCAATATAACAAAATGCAACATGATAATTCTTAATGTAACCTGCCTTTACAGAGTGTTAAATTTCGCAAAACTTAAATTCTCTCATAAATTTCAAATGGAACGCTCTGTATATTAGAACGTTATTAGATGCGCATTTTCATGGTCTTTTTAGCAATACCACGTTTGATGACATTATTTTCAACGGTTTCAAAGATATTAATGCTCAATTACGGAATTAGCCATTTTTATATAAATTCAAGTAAATACTTCACGTTAATATGCAACACCCTGTATTTTATATCATTTTCAAATAGTTTACGTGATATCCTTAATTCATACTGCATAAAAAAACTAAGGTGTGTGTGATGTAAAAGAGCAAAACATTTAATGCATATATTAACAAGGTTTAAATCAACAAGAACAACACTAAATTGAAATTCACAAAATTAACAACAAAAATTCACATCAACAAATGTTCAAGTTGGGAGTTGAAAGCCTCTGAAATCCTTGCGCGCATGTCCTCCTTGGTTGTTGGTGGAGTCGCATAGACTTTACCTTTAATGTCACCCCACAAAAAGAAATCTATTCTGGAAAGATCAGGAGATCGTGCTGGCCAAGGGGTTGGTCCACCTTCGACCTATCAATCGTTGTTCAAAATTATGGTTTAAAAATGCTCTAACAGCTCCTGTGGAATGTGGAGGCGCTTCATCGTGTTGATAGCACATTTCACCCCGGAGTTGTAGAGGAATTTCTTCTAACAACTCTGGTAGATCATTATTCAAGAAATTTAGATAACGCTCACCAGTGAGAGTCCCATCGAAAAAATACAGTCCGATTAAATACGGACCAAAAATTCCAGCTCACACATTTATGGACCACCTATGCTGCCGATCCACTGGCCACGAAAAATATGTATTTATATTAGCATAATAATGCAAATTGTGCATGTTAATTCCTCCACAGTTTGAAAATTTTGCTTCATCTATAAATAGCACTTTTGCAAGAAATCGTGGTTCCTGGTTGTCCTTTTGTAGAGCCCAAATACAAAAATTCAATCTTTGCTGCTTATCGCTTGCAGACAGCTCTTGAACTTTTCTAACATTGTATGGGTGATATTTGTTTTCTTTGAAACATCTTTGGACATAAGTTTTACTGATATTTAAATTCGAAGCTAATTGTTGCTGGCTGATATGTGGATTTTCAATTACTGAGGCTATGATGTTTACAGACGTACCTTCATTTAGAACAGTTTTGTTTCTTACGGGAGCCCGATACTGTACACTGCCGTATGCATCAAAACGAGCTTTCACCAATCTAAATGCTTTCAACTGTGGTTGTTGTCGATTAGGGTATTTCTGCCTATAGATTCTCTTTGCTAAGGCAAAAATTTCCATCACTTTCTGCTGAAAGTGATTGCTATCACGTACAGCATTGACATAACTTCTTCAGTAAAAAACATGCTGATCACAAGAGAATAGCGGGTAACTAAGAAAGCTACCTGTCAATAGTTTAGTTGAATTTTCAAATATCAAGTGGCGTTGCCAAAGCCGCCCTTAGATTTTGAGATAAGTTTCATAAATATTGGAAAATGATAAATTTTGTAATTAATGCTTTATACATTTTATTTTAGTAATATTTGCTGAGTGTTGTTTAATGGCCGGAAAGTTTTCATTTAGCGAACATGTTGACATGCTGTTAGGTTTATGTGAAGAAAACTACAGAAGAAGTGTGGAAGATTATCGGAGATATCCTAATCGTGTAATCCCTCATAAAGAAAAATTTTCCAATGTTGAAAGACGGGCTCGAGAAACAGGCAAGTTGTTGAGTAACACTCGAGAACGTGCTACTGCTACCAGGGCACAAGACGAAGAACTTATTTTTTGAGTACAACTCAAGATAACCCACATATTAGTACTAGAAATATATCTCGACAAACTGGTATATCGTAAACTTCTGTTCACCGAGTAATAAGACGTAATTTACTGCACCCGTAACATATTCAAAAAACTCGGGACGCAGCAAGTGCGTTATGGTAGTGAATTTTTATTAAATGCTTCAAATTTAAATAATTCAATTTTCTATAAACTTAGAGAGTTTAATTTCAATACGTAGTAAGTTTTTTCCTAAGGCAAGATATCCACAAAATTTCATTAAAATAACTTTGTAATTTTCGGAGAAAAAAATTTTTTTCGAAAGAAAATTTAAAATTTGAATAACTCAATTTTCTCTAAACTTAGAAAGTTGAATTTTGGTACGTAGTAAGGTTGAGGCAACATATATAGTAAATTTCATTGAAACAGCTTTGTTACTTTCGGAGAAAAAAAATTTTTTCGAAAGAAAACTCAAAATTTTTCCGGAAAACCCCGTCTGATTTTTCTGGATAACGAACTCATCCAAGCCATTAATAAAAGACAGGCACTTGCCAAGTTTCATCGAAATCGGTTAATTATTTTTTGAGTTATCATATATATATATATATATATATATATATATATATATATATATATATATATATATATATATATATATATATATATATAAACATATAAAAATTAAACCTATTTACAAATGAACTTTAATAAGATATTATGCTGTGACAATACATCTCTCAAGCACCCTAAAATATAATCAAAATGTGCACAGTTATATATGTTTTATTTCTTTTTCCCTTGTCTTAATACACTACATATTTTATGACAATCGATTTAATTTACTTATTTTACTTCATAAATAGTCGGTTAATAGTGACTTGGAATGAAGTAGACACCACATCTTCAAACATATTAAGAGAATATGAGTAAATCAACAGCAACTGGGAATGAATTCGGTCAGTCGCCCAGCCACGTGGTTAAAAAACACTGTTTGTATGAGTGGTTACAACTCTACCTCTAAATAAAAGGACTGTAACAGCGGCAGAAGCAGAAGTCAATGGAAGGTGTGTGTATTCGAAAAGAAACTATTGACTATTAATAACAACAATTGACTAAAAACGCTGCGAGTTGGAAGGCAAAAATAATTATACTACAGAGGTGATAAATGATAATAAATTACAATAGGGTTATATATAATCGTAAATGCTTCCAATGATTATCAGTGAATTCAGTATTATTGACATTTCTCGGAAACTTACAAATGAATTTCATGAGTCAATAAGAAAAGCATTGACTAACCAACAGCAACCACATACTTATGATTTAAACATAAATGTTTCAAATTTGAATAGCCCAATTTTCTGTAACCCTAGAAAGCTGAATTTTGGCGCATAGTTAGGTATTTCCCAAAGCAATATGTAGACCAAATTTTATCGAAATTTTCGGAAAAAAAAATTTTTTTTGAAAGAAAACTCAAAATTTTCCCGGAAAACCCCGTCCGATTTTCCTGGCCAACGAACTCATCCAAGCCATTAATAAAAGAAAGGCACTTGCCGAGTTTAATCTAAATCGGTTAATTATTTTTTGAGTTATCAGACGGATACATATATATATATATATATATATATATATATATATATATATATATATATATATATATATATATATATATATATATATATATAAACATATAAAAATTCAAACTGACCCCGGATATGGGTTCTAGGGGTCTTAATTCGCGCTCATTTGAAAGAATTGTTGCAAAGTCTCACCATCGATACCTCTCTATTAGTGAATTTTTTTAATAAAAATTCACTAAAAAGTGCAAAAATTGTTACCGGAAGATTTGGTTAAACGAGTGAATTTCTGTCAGTTTATTTTGCATCAAGAAATTAATTTTCAAAAGAAAATTATTTTTACTGACAAAGCTTGTTTCACCCGCAGAGGTATTACAAATATACATAATCATCATGAATATTCTGATGTAAACCCTCATTCAGTAACTCTTCGATATTTACAACGCGAGTTTAAAATAAATGTTTGGGTGGGTATTATTGATCGGTATTTAATTGGTCCAGTTATTTCACCGAATCGATTAAATGGGGAAACTTATTTAGAATTTCTCCGAAACAATCTGCCGGAGCTACTCGACGAGGTGCCTCTACAATTTAGACTGGAACATTGGTTTATGCACGATGGAGCACCGCCTCATTTCAGTATTGCTGTTGGAAACTACTTAAGCCACCAGTATCCAAATAAATGGATTGGAAGAGGAAATAATTGCTCACAAGTTTGGCCTCCACGATCACCAGACCTCAACAAATATGACTTCTTTCTTTGGGGAATGTTAAAAGAATTTGTATATTCCTCGCCAATTGCGTCTCGGTCCGAATTGTGGAATCGCATTACACATAAATACACACTCATTAGAAACAATCAACAGTTGTTGGATAGAGTAGACTTCAATTTTCGACGAAGAATAAACTTATGCCTGAGAGAGAACGGTGATCATTTTCAACAATTTTGTTATTTATCGGTGCAAATGTTATGTTATTTCTACTGTTTAAGTTTTTTGTTTTTCTATTAAATTATTCATATTACAACTTTTTTTCTGATTGTCAAGTCTGATGTTAAATTTCATAGCCAACGTTTGAATTTCTGATGATTTTAAATAACTCAGCTCTAATACGTGTATTTAGTTATTCGGAATTTTGTTGAAAATGGCAAAGTTTTTTGAACATTTATAAGAGTAATAAGAGTTTTAGAATTAAATTCCCCATAAAATTAAATAATTTTTTCAGCTATCGTGTTGATACATACGTATATACACACATACACACATACATACATATATATATATATATATATATATATATATATATATATATATATATATATATATATATATATATATATATATATATATATATATATATATATATATATATATATACAGTGTGGAACAGCCAAATGGAATAAATTCGATAACGGATAAATGAGGGCGTGTTGGGAAAAACGCTTGGACACGTCGATTTGTATTTTTAACTGCGCATCTTTTTCAAGAAAAAAAAATTATATAGGGTGCGTCATGTGACAGTGGCCAATACCAACTTTCTTATTTTAAATACAAGCCCCTGTATATTATCAATTTTTTGGATTCTTCAGAAAATTCTAGACATAATTCATGTACAATGTTCTATACCTATCTTCAACTGTTTCGGAAATATTAAGTATTTTCAGATTTATTACAAAAATTAACATTAAAAATAGAAAATTATTTTATTTCACAAATTCACTACATTGCATTCAATACTTATTTCCCATTCAGCTCTTGATAATGAGAAAGTAAACAAAAACCATTCCTGCGTTTCTTTTTACTGATATGAAATGAAACAAAAACAAAAACAGTTTTCTTTCTGTTCGTATAAAACTCGTAGCCTTAGCAACTTGTTGTCTGCCTGCATGACAGTAGTGATTAGTGTCAGTGCTATTGTCGTTTGAATTTCGTTAACTGTACGTAATAATATCAGAAAAATGGTTCATTTAACAGAAATGCACAAAATAACCATTCTACAAATGATTGGTTATGGAGATAACACACGGACACAGATGGAAGTGTCTCGCTTATTTCACGAAAAATTTCCAAATTTGCCGCCTGTATCCCAAGGAAGAATTAGCAAAATAGAAAAGCAGTTTCGCGAGCTTGGTCATGTGAGACAGATAAAAAAAGTAGCTGCCAATGCAGTAAGTGATGATACGAAATTGGATATTACGCTTGAGTTTCAAGAAAACCCACATACTTCTGGTCGACAAGCAGCCCAACTATTCAACGTTAGCCACACAGCAATTTTTCGAACATTAAAGGAAAGTAAAATGCATCCCTATAAAATGATACCAACTCAGGAGCTCATGGAGGACGATTTCGATAGGAGAACGTATTTTTGTGAACAAATGATGGCAATGTTAGATAACAATGTGATCCAATTAGAAGATGTTTTGTTTTCTGATGAGAGCACATTTACACTTCACGGTCATGTTAATCGTCAAAATTGCCGCTATTGGTCTAATGAGAATCCTCATTGGATGAGAGAGGAACATACGCAATATTCTGAAAAAGTTAATGTTTGGGCAGGAATTGTTGGTAATCATATCGTAGGTCCCTTTTTCATTGATGGCAACTTGAATGGGGATAAATATTTAGAACTGCTCCAAAATAATGTCGTGCCAACTTTGACAAACTTATATCCAGATCCAGCAAACCCACAAGTTCCTGCCAATAAAATATGGTTTCAGCAAGATGGAGCACCGCCCCATTACCAAATCAATGTCCGGCAGTACCTGAACCAAATTTTTCCAAATCGGTGGATAGGGAGGCGCGGATCGATAGAATGGCCAGCACGATCTCCTGATCTGTCGCTATTAGACTACTTTTTGTGGGGATATGTCAAAAGTATTGTATACAAAACTAAGCCCCTCAACTTAGATGACTTAAAAAGACGAATCACGCTTGCGATTAGATCAGTCACGCCTGAGATGTTGAGTAATGTTAGAAGACATTTCTATACCAGATTAGCATGTTGCCAAGATGTTCGTGGCGAGCATTTTGAACATTTACTACATTGACATTAATTTTTTTTTGTTTTTTTAAATTATTAAGAAATAATCAGTATTTCTTATTAGAATTTGTGAAATAAAATAATTTTCTATTTTTAATGTTAATTTTTGTAATAAATCTGAAAATACTTAATATTTCCGAAACAGTTGAAGATAGGTATAGGACATTGTACATGAATTATGTCTAGAATTTTCTGAAGAATCCAAAAAATTAATAATATACAGGGGCTTGTATTTAAAATAAGAAAGTTGGTATTGGCCACTGTCACATGACGCACCCTATATAATTTTTTTTCTTGAAAAAGATGCGCAGTTAAAAATACAAATCGACGTGTCCAAGAGTTTTTCCCAACACGCCCTCATTTATCCGTTATCGAATTTATTCCATTTGGCTGTTCCACACTGTATATATATATATATATATATATATATATATATATATATATATATATATATATATATATATATATATATATATATATATATATATATATATATATATAAATCAAACGGACCTTGGTGTCCGGTTCTATGGGCCCAAATTAACGCGTATATAAAAAATTTTTGCAAAATCACATCATCGATACCTCTCTATTAACGAATTTTTTAAATAAAAATTCGCTAAAAAATGGCACCATCTTCTTGGGTATTTTGCGGGACTGTTAGTTTTCTTGTTGCATTATTTTTGTGTGTGTTTATTACATACGTATGCCAAGATGTATTCTCCAGTAACGATTAGAAAAGAACAAAATTGAAGACTTTTCTTCCAGACAGTATTCTATTTAAAAAAAAATGGTTACAGTATTTTCTTAAAAATAAAATACAGTATGAAAGAAAAGCGTTTAATTTTGTTCTTTTCTAATCATGTCAAACATACAAGGCAGGAAATTGTTCTAAAGATATGCATTTAATAAAATAACTTTTGTTGCCTATTATTTTAAGACGTATAAATACTACATTTCCTCTGCAAGCATTTAAAAAGCCTGGACGCAGCAAGTGCGTTATGGTAGTGAATTTTCATAGAAATGATCTGGCACAAAATATTTTATTATAACTTTTTTTCTTGTAACATAGAAATCTAAATTTTGGTGTATAGTTTACCTTTTATATCGTAAACCTGCCTACCAAATTTGGTTATCATATTTTTTGAGATAAAAATTTTGTTCAAATGAAAACTCAAAAATTTCCTGGAAAACCTCGTCCGATTTTTCTGATTAACGAACTTATCCTAGCCATTTTCAAAAAAGGTACATGCCAAATTTCGTCAAAATCGGCCCATTATTTTTTGAGATAATTTTTTTTTCGAATGAAAACTCCAAATTTTCCCGGAAAACCTCGTCCGATTTTCCTGACTAACGAACTTATACAAGCCATTTACAAAAGGAAGGTACATGCAAAATTTTATCAAAATCGGCCCATTATTTTTTGAGTTATCGGTGTGATATATATATATATATATATATATATATATATATATATATATATATATATATATATATATATATATATATATATATATATATATATATATAACATATACAAATTTAAACTGACCCCGGATATGGCTTCTAGGGGTCCTAATTCGCGCTAGTGATGGGAAAAACGGTTATTTTCTGTTAACAGTTGAAGCCGTTAACGTTATGTAATAATAACCGTTGAAAATAACGGCTTCAGTTATTTTAAACTGGATAGTCGATCGATAGTATCCTACATTCCCAAAGCTGTGAGCGAGAGCGAGCACACTAGTATAAATGCATTGTATTTTTACCCCGTTATTTCACGTAGTGTATAAATCTCAAATTTTGTCGATATGAAAAGGAAACAAACGGTTAAGAAATTATAATAAGCGTGTCGTAAATCTTTTGCCACTCTGAAGTGAAACTTTTAGAAATCAGAAAGGAGTCTTATATTAGTATTTGCTTAGATGTTTTAGGAATTATAAACTAGTCATTTCTAACAAATTTATTTTATGAGGGGTCTTTACGTAAATGTCAATGCCACAGCAAGAATCAATAAATATCATTATTTATCACGTCTTGGGACGTTAGACGTTAGAACTTTTATTGCTACACAGGGAGTGATTCTAAGAACTCCATAACATAACGCAGCTCATAAAATTTCGGTAAAGGAATTTGCCTTTATTCTGTACATATGGTTTGTTATTACATTATGCTTTTATCCTTTCTTAGAAAGATCTCTATCTCTAGTTACATTTTCGGTTCACTGGTCATCTTTATCAGTCCACTTTTAAAAACTGTGCAAACAACAGCCAACAGTATAAAAAATTGAGTTTGAGTTTTAAAAAAAATTGGAAGATATATAGTATTAATTGTTTATTTACTTATTTTAATATTCGTTGTTTTAAAATTAGTTTCAAAAATTTCAAAAGGCTGTAACTTGGAGGAGAAGGGGTTTTAAGAAAAACTTAATAAAAAGACACCCCTTATTTTTCGCCAAAGAATCACCCTGTAAAATTTTTCGCATCAATTTGGAAACACCCTGTATATATATATATATATATATATATATATATATATATATATATATATATATATATATATATATATATATATATATATATATATATATATATATATATATATATATATATATTCATTTAATTTTTTATATTTAAATGTATATAGATATTAAAAATGTTGTATTATTATTTTTTTTTATCAATTTGATAACTATTATCAGACAAACGAAAATGACGTGTTAACTGTTTTCTTAGGTAATGTATATAAATTTAAATAAATAAGTACTTTAATTTCACGTGAAATAACCCTATTTTGCGTTGTCTATAGTGAAAGTAATAACACGTTTTTACAGAAATTCATCTTTTCACCCAACATTTTTTATTATTAAATATTTGGCTTTACATACTAGTGGGAAACTCAACTGTTTCAAAAATAACAGCTTCTCAGTTTAACAGAATAACTCTCTGTAGTAGTGTCCGTATGCCGTATCTCCATCAACAACCGGTTAAAGTTAAAATTAAAATTAAACCGTTTTATTGTACCGAAGATCGTACGTCCCTAAAGCTGTGAGCGAGAGCGAGCACACTAGTATAAATAATAATGTTATGAAGTACAGTCCGCTCTATACTGTATACCCATACATATTTAGCATTCCCAATCTCAAGGCTATTCATCCCGTTAAATGGTTAAATAACAGTTGCTGATGAAAACCGATGTTATTTCATCGAACCTAGTTGCAGTAGAACTGAAACAGACACGACTTCGAATTCTAGTTTAGTGTAAAAAGCGTTACTTTTTAAGCTGTTATTTTTAAAAATCCATTACTGGTGGTTACCGTTACGGCTCGGTAACCGTTTAAAAATAGGTGACAGTTAAATAACGACCCATCATTAATTCGCGCTCATTTGCAACATTATTTTTAAAATTCAAAAGTCGAGATCTCCCCATTAGTAAATTTTTCTACGAAAATTCACTACTGAACAAGAAAGTTCAATGTTAATATGGTACTAAATAATAAAATGTGTAAAAAGCCTGGACGTAGCAAGTGCGTTATGGTAGTGAATTTTCATAGAAATGATCTGGCACAAAATATTTTATTATAACTTTTTTTTTTGTAACATAGATATCTAAATTTTGGTGTATAGTTTACCTTTTATATCGTAAACCTTCCTACCTACATAAATTTGGTTATCATAGCTTTTTTATTTTTTGAGATAAAAAATGTTTTCGAATGAAAATTCAAAAATTTTCCGGAAAACCTCATCCAATTTTCCTGATTAACGAACTTATCCAAGCCATTGGCAAAAGAAAGGTACATGCTAAATTTCGTCAAAATCGGTCCATTATGTTTTGAGATAAAACATTTTTCGAATGAAAACTCAAAATTTTCCCGGAAAACCTCGTCCGATTTTCCTTACCAACGAAATAATCCAAGACATTTACAAAAGGAAGGTACATGCCAAATTTTGTCAAAATCGGCCATTTATTTTTTGAGTTATCGGTGTGTTACATATATATATATATATATATATATATATATATATATATATATATATATATATATATATATATATATATATATATATATATATATATATAAACATATAAAAATTGAAACTGACCCCATATATGGGTTCTAGGGGTCCTAGTTCGCGCTCATTTGCAAATATTTTTTTTTAATTCAGTAGTCGGGATCTCCGCATTAGTGAATGTTTTCTACGAAAATTCACTAATAAATTGTGTGTTTCACAAAGCTCGATTAAATATTTAACGGATGGTTAGTTAATCGAGGCTTCAGACGACCAATCACGACTATGATGCGGGTTTTTGCCATGACAATCAATTATTTTGAAGCTGTGATTGGTTGTATAACGAAATCTTGCTTAGCTAACCGATAGTTAAATATCTTATCGAGCCTTGTGAAATGGGGCAGAAGTTTCTTTTGATTGGTATTTTTTTATTTATATCGAATGTATGCAAAGATCTGAAATGCAGATCAAACTAATTAATTCTTATTTCTTTTTAGTTATCTTAATTATTACCTTGACGTCGTTATGGCTTTCACCAGCAATTCCAGAAAGACTAACATTATGTTGTGTAAATTTAGTAACAATTTTCCTCTACGTGGGTAACACGTATTGGCTAGTTCCTTTAAGAGGAGTTAAAACACCATATCTAGGTTTGTATATTCAATATTTTTGAGACTCTACTTCAGGTGATTGTAATAATGCCAACCTCTAAAGTGTGTTGTTGATATACTCTGTGTCTATAAATTAACGCATAAATTCAATAAATTTGAGAGTGACCATTATTAGGAAAAATTCAAAAACTGGTCAATTTTTATGGTCAAAAACTACCTCTTTAAAGTGTAGCTGCCCCTTCGAAATTTTGAAATTGGATGGTGGGTAGTGTGATACATCTTTTTAAAGCTAATCCAATTCTCTATTCAGCAACACTATTTTTGTAGGAGTAAAATAAAGTGAGTAATATCATTTTTATTATCAGCAACACCTAACACAAGTAAAGCCTGTAAATAATTACATGGTCCAGTCTTATGATACCGATATGACACTTATCATATGATACCGTGTATTGGGGTTACTTTGCCCATGCAACTGAAATATTTTAAAATAAACAAATTTGCAACAATGGCAACGCCGATTTAATCGCGTGAAGTGAAGTTGTAAACCGAGATAGACTAGCGCTGATGCGAGCTTGATGTGACGTGTCTGCACGTAACTACAGTAGCCATGTAAGTATTTACCTAAAATTGCATACTTTAATGATGGTGAAATGCTAACGGACCTAGAAGAGAATTGAAACATTGTTTTGTCGCTCTAAGTCTACCATGTCGGATCTTATACGCCTGGGCCTCAATATACCAAAAATTACGCTGATATTTCTGTATCTTTGTGTGTTATATGATTTTTGTTGTTAAATAGCCTCCACCTTGGGGTGACTTTACCCAACGGTTTATTTTGAAAGAATTTTTGAAATAATTACATTTTTGTTCATATTGTTATATGAGGCGATATTACTGTATCTGCACTCTTTCATTGCAGATATATTCATTATGCCAAGAAATTATGTAATAAACTTGGGTGTAGAAGGTACAAAAACTACACAGAAGATGACTTGGGTACAGCTGTTCAAGTTGTAAAACGAGGTCTATCCTATCAAGAGGCCGCGGACAATTTTCGTGTCCCGAAAAAAAAACGGTTTGGAATAAGCATCGACAGAAACATATGGGATCCGTCGGTGGACAAACAGCGCTCACCGAAATTGAGGAACGTTATTTTGTCGATTTATTAACTGCAAGTGCTGAGTTAGGAGCACCTCTAACCAAATTTGATTTGAAAATGATCGTCAAAAGTTATTTGGAAAAGCAAGGCAAACGCATAAAACAGTTTCAAGACGGTACTACACCAGGAAACGATTGATGCTATTCCTTTATCAATAGACACAGCGCTAGACTATCACAGCGTGCGTGCCAAAATATTAAGTATGTCCGTGCTCAAAAAAGTGAGGAGGAACTTGGAACCTACTTCCAAAATCTTTCTGACAGTATCGCTGATGTTCCACCTGAGAATATCCTTAATTATGACGAAACTAACCTCACAGACGATCCTGGGGCTAGGAAGTGCATTTTTCGTCGTGGGATGAAGCATCCAGAACGGATGATGAATTTTTCATCATCGGTTTCCATTGTATTTTGTGCGACTGGTGCTGGTGAAATGCTTCCTCTATATGTCGTGTACAAAGCTGAACAGTTGTATGACCGATGGTTAATTAGTGGTCCAAAAGGTACTAAATTCAACAGAACAAAGTCGGGTTGGTTTGGCTCTGTTTGTTTTTTGGACTGGTTTGAGAAGGTAGAGATTACATGGAGTCGTACAAGGTCAGGTCCCAAAGTTATTATAGGGGATAATTTAGCATCACATCTCAATATTGAAGTTCTTAGGTTCTGCCAACGTAATAATATTAGATTCGTTTTCCTACCTCCACATTCAACTCACCTTACTCAACCACTGGATGTGGGATATTTCAAATCCCTCAAAACTTGTTGGAGAGATATAATAACAGACTATAAAACAAGAAATCCAATAGAGAGCTGTGTCAATAAAACATCATTTCCTTCGTTGTTGAAGACTCTGATGGACAAAATCCAAATAAATCAAGAAGTGGCCATTAAGAATGCTTTTATGGCCACAGGAATCATTCCGCTAGATCCTCAACAAGTTCTTAAAAGACTGCCACAACAAAAGTTGGAAGAAAATGTTAACGATCAAATTGACAACGCGGTGCTGGATTATTTGAAGGAAATTAGAAGTCCCAGATCCTCTACAATAGCATCTAGAGGAAGGAAAAAAATGCTTAAAGTTACTGCCGGAAAGTCTGTGTCCTTTGAAGAATTATTCCCAGAAGAAAACCCAGAAAATGACATGAATGTGTCAGATAATATAATAGAAACAGTAGATCCAGAACTTTCAGCAGACGAAGACCAAACAGAAGTAGGCGACCAAAACGGAATTTCAAGCTATCTACAGACGCCAAGAATTAACGATTTTGTTGTAGTCCAATTTATCAGTAAGAAAACTCTTAAACACTACATTGTAGTTGTGTTAGGTGTCTTTGACGATGAATACAACATAAAATTCATGAGAAAATTTAAGCCAAATGAAAATTTATTTACATTCCCTCGGGTAGACGATATTTCTCTAACCAATGAACAGGACATTGTTGAGGTTTTTGGAGCACCAACTGAATATCGAAGAGGAATTCAGAAATTCAACTGTGATCTCAGTGCCTATAAACTTTAGTTCGATAAGTTGATACATTTTGCTCTGATTTTAGAATATACAAAGTTCAGTACACATTCGAACGGGTAGAAAGTTGTTTATTTTTTTCTATGTTAGCAATTTTTTTTCTGTAGCTATATTAGCCCAGAAAGTATTGTCCTTTATATGTATTTATTATAAAAAACAAATGATCTCTAAGAATGTTCCTTTTAGTTTTCTTGTCCAGAATATTTATTTTGGTTAAAATTATGTTAATATTTTCCTAGTGGGTATTTAGTGACTTTTTTTAACGTGCCTGTGCATTTAAAAAACTCATATGTACGTAAGACTATATGTTGTGATATTGATTGTACCTATTTGTTGATCATATCTTTTGCTAAAGCAAGATGCTCTGAAATAAATATAATAGTTTATAAACTTGTGGTTTTTTTGGTCATCTCAAGCACTTCTTCCATGCGGAAATTTTTTGTGGCTTCTAGGCGGGAAAAGTAACCCTTGTACCGGCACAACTTTGCTTTAAACTGCAGTTAAATACCCGTAACTACGTGTTTATTGCAAGTGGGAAAAGTAACACTTCTTACGGGTAACTTTTCCCGGCCGTTAAAAAAATTAATAGAAAATAATCTTGAAGGCCCAGACAACTGTAAATAAATCTACGAGTAGCCTGAAGTGAGATATACCACATATCGTCAGCGTTGTAAGATACTGTCTTTGGTTTGGAAGTTATTCAAAAATATATGACAAAATCGTGGCAAAGTAACCCCAAGATACGGTACTTCAATATCTCAAAGTCTGTAAACAATGTTCAAAATGTTGGGCTTCTTGTACAAAAAGAACTGTAGAGATTTTGTTGTATATTATGTCGTATCTGTAACAATCGACTGAGGATAACAATTATCTTCTGTGTGACTTGTGTCATAAAAACTAATCAATCAGGTTTGATAATTTTTTGCGATACAATCTACTAAATAATAGTAGTAAATATACGTTTTGGTTGTCGCGCAAACTGAATACGTATAATTTCTAACTTTTGCTTTTTCAAGTTAATTATTAAATTGTTGGTAAAATGCGTTTATCAATAGCTCAAAGAATTGGAGTTCTAACGATGATTGATTATAGTGACAGGATCCGAACTCAGGCAGAGGTGTGTATTCTGTTTAATACTAAATACCCGCATATGTCTATCAGTCAATCAACAGTGAGTCGAATAAATAAGAAATGTCGAGAAACGTCTAACGTGGAAGATCTGCCAAAAACAGGTCTATAAGTGAAGAGGTGAAATTAAACGTCTTATTGGCAGTGTAAGAGCACCCGTACAGTAATGTTCCCCAAATTGGCAGAGACAATGCAATTCCATTTCAGACGGGACATAAAGTATTAAAACTTAAAAAGCTTCATCCTTATAAAATACAGCTTTTGCTAGAGTTATCCGATGACGATCCAGATCGAAGGATGCAGTTTTGTGCAACATTAATGAAACACACACGTCAGGCAGTTTGGATTCCGTCACCGCAGATCAACTGCCGACCTCCTTTCCTTTGTCACCCATTCTTGGAACAAGTCTATGGAACTACACGGTGAATCCCAGATTGTCGCTCTAGACATATCCAAAGCATTCGACCAGGTCTGGCACGCAGCGCTGCTTAATAAACTACCGGCCTATGGCCTACCACCAAAAGTCTGTACGTGGACAGCAAACTTCCTCTCTTACCGGAGCATTTCTGTTGTCGTGGATGGCCATTCCTCTAAACTGTATCCAATTAATGCAGGAGTTCCTCAAGGTTCAGCTTTAGCCCCTACTTTGTTTCTTCTCCACATCAATGACCTCTTCTCTAGCACATCCAACCCAGTTCACAGTTACGCGGACGACAGCACCCTCCACTCCAATATACAATATTCTAAGCCTGTCTCTTTAGCCCAACTAGATGAGGATCGCAGACTCATGGAGGGTTCTATCTCCGTGGATCTTCAAAAAATATTAGACTGGGGATGTAGAAATCTTGTACAATTCAACCCCACCAAATCACAGTCTTGCTTTCTATCTCATAAGAGATACACCAGCCCTATACCCGTCAAAATTAACAACCAAGTTATTCAAAGTAATGAGTCCTTTTCACTGGTTGGCATCTCTGTGGATCGAAATCTCAATTGGCACCAACATGTCACATCAATTGCAGAAGCGACTGCTAAGAAATTAGGTTTTCTCTTGCGGGCTCGCAAATACTTTTCACCAGCTAATCTCTATACTTTATATACTTCACAAATAAGACCAAACCTCGAATACTGCTCCCACATCTGGGGTGCTACTGCCGCTTCTACACTCGCTATCCTGGACTACATTCAGAAGAGAGCTATACGTCTCATCGGTGACCCTACCCTCACCCAAAGGCTGCCATCCCTTGCCCACCGACGTGGCGTTGGTGACCTCTCTCTCTCTCTCTCTCTCTTTTATAGATATCTGCAAGGGCACTGCTCAGAGGAGCTTTCTTCCATAGTTCCTCCACCTCCTGCCCCCAACAGATCTACCAGGGGAACAGAGCGAATGCACCCTTTTACTGTCCAGGTCACCAGACATAGACCATCTTGTTATTCCCGCTCTTTTGTCGCGAGGACATCCAAGTTGTGGAACTCCTTGCCGGCACATGTTTTTCCTTCTCCCCCGAACCTCAAAACCTTCAAGTCCAGAATTAACAAGTTGCCTCTTTCCTCCTTGTCGACACCCACGGTATGATAGTATTTAGGCTGTAAGCCCTTGTGGTGTGTTGT
The DNA here is from genome assembly GCA_964006375.1 of Tillus elongatus. Classification (NCBI taxonomy): domain Eukaryota; kingdom Metazoa; phylum Arthropoda; class Insecta; order Coleoptera; family Cleridae; genus Tillus; species Tillus elongatus. Next base: position 32,874,242 of record OZ023264.1, read on the forward strand.
TGAAATAATAAAAAATAAAAAAATCTACTTCTTGGAGAATTAACCGCCAAAACTGCAGGTATTGGGCAAGGGAAAATCAAAGATGGATACGACAGAATCACACACAATATCCATAAAAGGTAAATGTTTGGGAGGAAATTGTTAGGAGTAGATTATTAGTTCCTACTTTTTTGATAGAACTATAAATGAAACACGATATTTACCATTTTTACAGCAACATTCCGACGTTGCTGAAATTATTTCCTGATGGACAAAACGCTGGTATGGTAAACCATGTTCGACAGTATCTGAATCAACAATTTACGAACAGATGGATTGGCAGGCGTGATGCAATCGAGTGGCCAGCACTATCACCCGATCTAACTCGATTATATATTTTTTCTGTGGGATCGTTTGAAAAATGTGGTATTTAAAAGTAAACCAGATACTATCGACGAATTAAAAACATGAATTAGAACTGAATGTTCCAACATTTCTCCAGAGATTATAAATACAGTCCAACAAGAATTTGTTGACCGTTTAGGATATTGACAGGCGCAAGAAGACGGGCATTTCGAACATTTGATTAGATAAGACTGAACTATGTAATTATTTATAGGCTTCACTTGTGTTAGGTCTTTTTTCCCTCCGGGCTCGTCCGCGGCCTTGCCGCCCCGATAGCACTGCAACCTTTGGTTTATTGTGCATACCCTTAGTCTTACTCCACCCATTCCAAAATCACTGTGCCTTGAACTAGTCTGCACAGCGATTGGTAGGGTGAAGTTTTATATTGCTCTGTCTCCGGTCTAGACTGACCGTAGATCAGTTGTATTTTGCGGTCCAGAGCTTTGCACTCGCACAAGATGTGCTGGGCTCATTCCTCCCCCTCGCCGCAGAGTCTGCATGCGAAGTCCCCTTCGAACCGCCCCATTTTATGCAGGTGTTTCTTGACTGCCATGTGTCCCATCAAGAGACCTGTTGTGTTTCTGAGCTGTCCTCTGCTAAGATTTAGCAGCTCCACAGCTCTCTTTAAACTGGGTCCGTCAATTATTGACTTCCCATGTCTGAGCCCTGGACAGTCCGCCCAGTACAACTTGTGTTGGTTTCTGACCCAGGTATTACTGATAATACAAATGTTAATCCTCGCTTTATTTTATTCCTACAAAAAAAAACTGGTGTTGCTGAATGGAGAATTGGATTAACCTTAAAAAGATGTATCACACTATCCACCATCCAAGTTCAAAAATTTCGACAGTGTAGCTACCTGTTGAAGAGGTAACGATAGGGGTAAAATTTTTATATCAAAAAGTTAGTTTTTGAAAATAAAAATCGATCTGTTTTTTTTTTAATTTTACTTAATAATGGTCAGTTTCAATTTTGTTGTGCGTTACTTTATAGACACCGTGTAGAATTATTATTAGTACCTATTGTATTATAACAATTCATTCTAAAGATCATGTTTATTTAAATTTGACTTTCAGTGTTATTTGGAAGAGATTCCCTATTATTGTGTGCATTTACAATTCTGTGGACTGTTATTCTGAAAAATCTACTAACATCTACATCACCAGCACCTGCCTGGATATCGACTCTTGTATCATGTTGTTTGGGCTGTAGACCAGGGCAATGGCTCTTTTTAAATGATGCATCAGCAAAGGTAATAAATGAAACTTTACTACTTTATAGAAAGACCAGTTGTAGAATACTATTTATTTACATTTATTTATTATTTACACTCAGATGAACACATTTATGTAACATTGACATAACTGAAACAATATTTTGTTATTTACAAAAGTAACATTTATGTAATTTGTTATGAACTTGCAAATGTTACATGTAACATGAAATGTCATGCATCCTCTCGTCATACGTTTATGTAACATGGTATCATAATTATATATATATATATATATATATATATATATATATATATATATATATATATATATATATATATATATATATATATATATATATATATATATATATATATATATATATATATATATATATATATATATATATATATATACAGGCTGGCGCATTGAAAACGAAACAGACCGATTTGCGTCCAGAGAATTTTTTTTTAAGAAACGCTGAAACACGTCAATTTTAATATTGAGGGGAACATGTTTTGACATAAAACTCAACTTTGTCACATCAACTCCTTAAGGGTGGTGATAACAACCCTTATATTTTAAATAGGGAACATGGGTCGAATGTTACATCATTTGAAAGCTCTTTCTTTTCTAAATTCAGCACACTAATTTTTTTGGAAGTTTTATCAACGCGTTTAAAAATTATTCACAGTTGGAGTTGCAAGAACGTATTTCATTTATTGTGATAAGAAATGCACTAGTTAGTCAATTTTTCGTTAAAAAAACTAAAAAACAAAACCAAACGTTCAAACATGTTTATTCAGTATTCGAATTGTTGGCCACCAGCTTCCATACAAAAGTACAAATTTTGTTCAAAACGAGCTCTGACGTTCTGGAGCATTTGTGGAGTTCTTAGACGTCATTCTTCAACAATGCGTCGTCGTAATTCTTCTATTGCGAAAATTCTACTCTTTAAATGGCCCCATAGAAATGGCCCCATAGAAAGAAGTCTAAAGGAGTCAAATCCGGTGATCTAGGGGGCCACTCAATAGCACCTCTACGCCCAATTCATTGCTCTGGAAACTCTATGTTCAAAAACTCCCTAACACGTTGTGAAAAATGCAGAGGAGCTCCATCTTGTTGAAACACTAATTGATATTCTTGATAGCGATCATCATTTTCAACAATGTCAATTAGTAGAGGGTAAACGATATCTTCTAGTAACTCCAAATATGTTTAGCCACTCAAATTGCCATCAAGAAAAATTGGTCCCATTAAACGGTCTCCAAATATGCCAGTCCAGACATTCAATTACTGTGGAGTTTGAGTGTGGACTTCGTGAAAATTTCTTGGATTATTATCTGCCCAATAACGACAATTATGACGATTGACTGTCGAGTTTAATAAAAACGTACACTCGGCTGAAAAACAGATATTGAACAGAAAGTTCCCGTTATCAGCTATTCGTGCAGTCATAACTTCACAAAACTCCAGCCGCCGATCAAAAGCATCTTCATTCAGTTGTGATGAATTTTATACGGGTAAAATTTATGCTTCAATATTCGCTGAATAGTTCTTCTTTTGATGTTTGAAACAGTGGCCAATTTTCTCGTGCTCAAAGTTTGTCCTAAAACTTCAATCTCAGTAGTGTCATTTCTAAACGGAAATTCACATTCAGGATCCCGTTTTTTGTTGGCTACTGAACCACTTTGTCGAAACTTTGCAACTAACTCCAAAATGTATTTTCTGTTCGGATGTCGTTCATTAAATAAATTTGCGGTACGGTTGGCACAGTCATCGTTTTTGAAAAAAAGAGTAAATATTTCAACTCTTTCTTGAAATTAATTTTCGATAGTACTATCAAGTATCAAACCGACCGATAAACTGAAATAATAAACCGCATTTCTCTCATTCCGATAAGAAATGTTCTGATAGTCAATTTTTTTGTTTACAAACCAACAAAACACTGACTATCAGCATAGTTATTATCGGAATGAGTGATATGCGTTTTTGCATCTTCTGTGAATAATTTTTTAACGAGTTGATAAAACTTCCAAAAAAATTTGTGTGCTGAATTCAGAAAACTCGACCCATGTTCCCTATTTAAAATATAAGGGTTGTTATCACTTCCCTTAAGGGGTTGATGTGACAAAGTTGAGTTTTATGTCAAAACATGTCCCCCTCAATATTAAAATAGATGCGTTTCAGCGATTCTTAAAAAAAAATCTCTGGAGGAAATCGGTCTGTTTCGTTTTCAATGCGCCAGCCTATATATATATATATATATATATATATATATATATATATATATATATATATATATATATATATATATATATATATAGACAATGTCATCAACATTGCATGTTACATTTTGTTGTCAGGAATAGAGCTTTTTCTAACACACACACACAATAGGAAAACAAAACAAAAAATTTGAAAACATAATTTAGTAAACACTTGTAAGAAGACAACATAATATCATACATTCTTATTGCAATAAAATATTTATAATTTCGATTTTAATTTTAAAATTGTTTATAATTTTCACATTTAACTGAAAATTATGGATAATTACAAATTCAAAATTAAATCTAAACATCAGTTGAAGTTTTTGTATACACTAGATATATATTACTAGAGCAAGTGGCCCTTATGAATTCTGGAAGTTCTAGGATGTTCTTCAACGTTTTTGTGACTAGTTTCGCTGCTTGACAGCATTCTGTCTGAGAATGCTGTCAAGCAGCGAAACTAGTCACAAAAACGTTGAAAAACATCCTAGAACTTCCAGAATTCATAAGAGCCACATGCTCCAGTTAGCTTACGCGCTGACTACGTCCTTCACCTACAAAAACGAAAACCAACAGTGAAGCCAGAGAAGTAGTCTACAAGTCTGTATGTACAAAGGAAATGCCCTTAGGTGCATAGAAGGTATGCTACCTAGGATTCAGGCAGTCATTGCAGCAAGAGGAGTTGTGACAAAATATTGAAAAGCTGTATATTCTTTGAATCATTTTTGCAAGTGTTATTAATGGGTTACATAACTGTCTTTACTTTTGTTATTCACGAAAATAAATGGTCTTGTAATAATTATCTACACTGTTTTTCTTGCAGAACTAAAAAAAACTGAAATATCGAGTGTTTCTAATAATTTAGCCACCACATATGTTACTACACAATAAAATGACAGTTATATCAATACACAGATCAGATCAGATTTTAGTTATCTAAATTTTCGATTTAAAGTTATATAGATAATCGAATAGCATTTCACTGCTTATCTTATTGCATTAAATTTATTTTCTCACACAGACTTTCACACTACATTAACATTATTGATTTTCAGGGAGTTGCTTCAGCCAAAGGTGAAGATGATGGCGAGACAATAATAAGCAATGAAGAAAATACCTCAAAGTTACCTTCAGCACAAGATTATATTGTGTTTGCAAAAATGTTGGATCGAACATGTTTCATCCTTTACTGTCTGATATACTTTGGCATGATTATTGCATATGCACCATAAAAATGATAATGCCAAGAAACTATAGTTAATTAAATCAACAATTAAATTTTACCACATTACAAAAAGTAAGACTAATAATGAAATAAGAAAAAATTGGATAATATTTTAGCAGTGACGGTATCATTTGGCAGGCAGGAGAAGATAACACAGGAAATCCGTGTTTTTCGCAAAGCACAATAAGAAGTATAGGTTCTGCAGGACAGTTTCCACCCATAGATATACTCATTGAATGAGTTTAACCACGGCAGAAGAGCCCGTAATTCATCTAACAATCCAATTAATGCCGACCGTAAAATTTTAAAATCATAAATCATTTGTGTGATATACTTATGGGTAATTAATTAGTTGAATCATTTCTTGATTATAAAAAATAGTTTTCCACTTGAAGTAAAATATTCAATCAATTGTAAAATATTTGCACCCATTGTTGTAAATATGAAGCGTCTGATTTGCGGATTAAACTACTTAGGAAATTGTTTAATTCTTTGACGTTTCGCCTTACGTTTTAGAGCTTTTTTTAACCTAGAATAAGAATGATTAGAAATGAGGTTCTGTCCCAAGAGCATATAAAACCAATCCTAAAAAATTAAAAGGTTAAATAATCAGTTTATAAATGAGAAGGTTTTAATTTCATAACCTTACAAAATTTGTATAAAAACACAACAGTATTATGACATCATCTATCTGCATAGCCAACAGTTGTCTAGCTCTAAGCATGTGAACAATATACCTACTTAAAACTTCAAAAGAAAACATTCTTTTATATGGAAGATGCCTTATTCTTATCTAATTTGCTTGTTTTTTTGGGTTTAGACTTTACAAAATGAAACAGTATTTGCAAATGGTAACTTGCAAAAATGACATTTGGATAGGTATATGATATCACGCGATTCTAATTGCCTTCGAGAGTTGTCATAACTTCGTCATATTATTTCATAGTTTTTCATGTTACACATTTTTTCGTAACAGCTAATAAAAAAGCAAGAGAAAACTTTTCCATATCGTTCACATATGCGGTTTTATAAGACTATAGAATATACAGGTGCCCAGAAACTCTCCTGCCAAACTGAAACCTTGGATAACAAGATGTGGTTGTCTTTATGTCGATTTAACCCAATTTACCTCAATTCGAAAGTGCTTCCAAAGGGAGATAAAGCCTTTTGAAGATGATGGCCCTTTCAAGTCAGTTTTTTAAAGATATCTCAAAAAATGCCGCTAACTAAAAATGTAAAACTTGGCTCAACGAATAAATTTCAAATGACAAATCTGCCAGTGTAAATAAAATTTCTCAATTGCAATCACAAGCATGATATAATCATGATACAAATAACGAGAGATATGATGTTCAGACTACCTATTTTTAGACCTGTCACCTGGGCAATAATATGCTGTCGTGCAGTGGGGTTTAACGTTTCATCACAACCTCTTAACAAATTACGTAATTTACTAATATTTAAGTACATACAGTTGGAAGTAATAAAAATGAAAAAGATTAAATTTAGTGCTGCAATCTATATTATCTGAAAAATACAATATAGGCGTAACTTCAACCTCATTAAACTGACGTACAGAAACTTTTTGATTGCGAATGACTTTGGTTTAAGTGTGTAGTTGGACTATGTGAAAACTAGAACCTGTGATGAGCACTAATAAGTACACTTGGAGAACACCCAAATCACCACAACACATATTTCAGAGAGCTTACGATCGTTTCGTTGACAAAGTCAACATCTTCAGAAGAAGAAAAATTTTAAACTAAACCACTAGCTACCGTGTATTTATATCGTGTCAAGGTAAACGAACTAGTCCGAAGTAAAATTGTCGTCGAAGAACGGTCGTTTGTTTATTGTGTAGTGAAACTACGAGGTCGAAGACCTGCTTTAAACTTCTGGTCGACAAATGTATTAGCTCTTATCTAAGATAAGGATAATAGGCTTAAGGGAACCGAGTTATTTAAGGAACCTGAACATTCCCTTTCGATCTAGAAATTTACTATGTGGATATTGGAGCAAGCCGACAAGCAACATCTGGCGAGATAAACAATATCAACTCCGCTCTTCTTTTTAAAAAGAAAACTAAACCCGGGTGTTTGGCTCAACAATGTTAACTCTAACAAAGGATAAATAATTCAACTAAAATACTACATAAAAACTATATTTATATTGAGTTTAATTCTTCGTGACAGTATTTATATTGACTTCGTAGATACAAACCAAACGAATGGGACTTTAAGTCGAGACAAACGTAGAGATTAGTATATGTATAGACCGGCCGAGTAATTGACAGTAATTTATTATTCTACCAGACAGATTAGGAGTGTTTAAGTGGTCAAATGCAAAGTGAAAATAAAGGGCTTGAAATTAAAGGTGCGCACGATTCAATGAAGTTTTGTTCTTAATAGACCTTAATATAAAAATACTTTCTAATGAATCAAGAATAGTTTGATGTCTAACATTTTTGACAAGTTTCAAATTTTCTTTGTCAATGTGGTGATTATTATTCCATATATGTTGTGCCACACATGATTTGTCGACCGTACCATATCGTAACTGTGAGAGATGTTCACGAAATCTGGTGGCAATGTTTCTCCTAGTTTGACCCACGTATTTAAGATCGCAATCTTTGCAACTAATCTCATAAATACCGGACATTTCAGTGACTTTGTCTTTGTCTTTCGTATTACCCAACTTTTTTTTAAATTACCTTTCGTCGTAAAAAAATAAAAAAGGGAATACACAAACTTAAAAAGTAGGGAACACCTTCGAAGAAATTTAGAGGGCGTTTACATTCATAAACTTGATTTGATCATCATGCCACATAATCACAGTACCTCCAACTGCATGCACTTAAATATTAGTAAAATATGTAATTTGTTAAGAGGTTGTGATGAAATGTCAAACTCCACTGTACAGTAGCAAATTATTGTTGCATTGGACTCACCACTTGACACCATGTGCGTGACTGTTCTAAAATAGGCAGTCTGATTATCATATCTCTCGTTATTTGTATCATGATTACAAGCGTCTCGTTGGGGGTGGGCAAAGGATATTATTTAATATCGCTATGCTGCACCGTTTAGGAGAAAAATTAATTTAAACTTTTTGGGATTTTATGCTAGAAACCCAAAAAGGTTAAATTGTTTTTTCTCGAAAACGGTGCAACATGGTGAATTCAAACAAAAGCAAAATATTGTTAAGAAATACTCTGGAGTTTTAAAATTTGACAAAAAAAATGAAAATAATACATAAAAATATGATATAAAGTTCTTTGACACCTCTCCCCAAACGAGAAGCTTGTAACTGCAATAAAAAAATATTTATACACTGGCCGATCTGTCATTAAAAGTTTATTCATTGTGCCAAGTTTCAAAATCTTTAGGTAGCCACATTTTTAAATATCAAAAAACTGGTAACTCTTAAAGGCACCATCTTCAAAGGGCTATAACTCACTTAGGGAGCAATTTTTGATTGAGTGAAATCGGCATAAAACCACGTCTAGTATTCGAGGTTTTAGCTGGCATGAGAGTTTCTGGATACCTGTAAGTATATGGGTAGGTACATATTTGCAAAAAGATCAAATTTTCTTAGGTCAGTGTATGAATTTGAGGCACGTAATTATATAATTTTATTGCAACTTAAAACAAACAAAAATCAATCAATATGATATTAATAAATCTATTTTTTCTATATCACTGTGCTTTAGGTAACTAAGTATTATAAGATTCTTTGCGGTAAAATTATAAACTGATTACATGCAAAGCAAATGAGCAACTGATTTTCAGAAAACCCAGCGTGAGACCTACAAAGGCACTATTAATATGGATTTAGAGGGCATAGCAGATGCCTCACCTATAGTTTTTGAGACACATGTTTTTTTTTTACTCAGTTTATTTAAAATTGTTGGTAAAATCAAAATCAAATACTATATAATCACAATACGGGACACCCCTATGCTTTAGCATTGGTGATATTTGTGACAAGTACACTAGCGCCACCTCGCGTGAAGTACTGACAACTGAGCTGGTATTTATTATAGATGAATATAAAAACTTGTACATGACAAAACAGTGAACATTTTCTGATTATAGATATAAATATAAATAGAATTTCTATCAACAATCAGCTTGAAACCTAAATGAATTCAGCATGAATAATTCTGCAAATTTCTCTTACCCATAATCTTATTTCATCTTAATTTAAAGTACTACCTTGAAACCGTCGTTAAACTACTATTTCAAGGGTATGTATAAGAGTATACTGAAAGCTGTTTCTGAGGATATTAAGTTACAATCTGTACTTACCTATAAATAATTGTTCTAAGTATAAATGGTAGCACAGTACTCAATTTGCTATATCTCCACATGAAAACTGTCTTATTAATCTAATATTTTAAAATATGTAACTGATATACTTAGTACATAATTAAGAAATTGTGCAGATGAAAGGTGAGACTAACTCTTACTTCCGTGAATAAATCTATTATAGAGCTGAATCTGCTATTTCTACCTCTTTAAAAACTTATCTTGGGAAAATAATTAAAAGCCTTTACCAAGTAAAATAATTTTGAATGTGAAAAAATGTGACAATTTATGCCCTACTGAAATAATAAAGGACACAGAAGAATATAGAAAAACAGTTTTCTTATACCATTTATTATTAATGCAAAACTCTTTTGCCTTCATATTTATTTTTTTTTGATGCACTGGAAGACAAGTTATGATTGAAGCCTTTCAACCATCTGTTTACGAAGTTTATTTATAAATAGGTACATGATGGTAAATATTACACAATAAATTATCTTCTGCGAACTGTACATATTGGCATAAAAGTGATTCTGAATTTGTCTTCTGCTTCAATTCATATTCACGTTTCGCCATCCTTTGGAAACCTATGAAATATCTGATAGATTTAGCACGTTAAATTTCGAACAATTATAGATTGCACACACCCAACCACTAACATTCATTGTAAAAAAACACAGCTCAAACTTAATTAGACACAGTTAAACACCAGCAATTACTAGTGTTACACGTTCTCGAACGACGTAACATCAGTAGTATCCGCTAGGGGCGCTGATATTCTTGAAACACGAAATCAGCCGGAGTGTCCTGTATTGTCATTATATAGTATTGGGTAAAATTTAAAACATTTTGGGAGATAATTTGCAATTTAAGCGGGTGAAAGGTGGTTCATGCTGTTAATTACCTATGAGCCTTCACACAGTTGATCCGAGCTTGGACAATTGATTAAATGATATGATTGTCGTTAAATTGGTTTGGAATTTAAAATATTACAAAAAAGTTATAACCATATATTGTCGCGATACTATTTTCTTGTCACTTACGAAACTACCTATAATAATTAACCCATACCCGCATAATTTTCATGTCATTACTTAGTAATTTTTTATTAAATAATTTAAAAAACAAAAATGTAACAATTAGTGTAGGATAAAAATGTAACAATTAGTGTAGGATAAATCATTTTTTATTAGGTTATGCATTAAAAATCTTATCAACTCATATTCTGACTTATTATTTTAATTTTATAATGTTCATACTAAACATTGTATAGGTAGGTAATATATGTTAGTTTAGTGTTGTTTTAAAATAAAATGAAATATATTTGGGAAAGAAATTATAAACATAATTTTTATTTTACCTATATACCTGTATATCAGTGCCAAAACATATCAAGTCCATTCACTTAAATTTTCTAGGAAAGGATTGCGAAAGTTTAGATAGCAAATATGGATGTTAATTGCACTTGTTGATATTAAATCCATACGTAAACATTTAATATACTTTATTATTTCACTAACTGAATAAACTATATGATACATTTAACTATAACAATTACAACAGTACATGAGTACATAACAGATAACTGACCGAGCGTGGAGGACGTGTGTTCACTGTAGCAGTTGGTAGCGAGGAGAGATAGAGAGATCGCCTGGTGTCTCTTATATGCCGTAGTTCTTGACAGCTAGCTGTCGCATAACGTAACGCAACGTTTAACTGTCAAGAGTATTTATGCAGAAACATAGAGTAGTGTTGACGGAAACACTGCGGTCGGAACCACCGCCACATACTCCCCCCCTCTCAGTGTCAACGCTATTAGTTCAAGTATCTTCGTGGAAATCGAACTCTACGTCCATGACGTGTAGTTTGAACGGGAACGTGAACTTCACTGTCACTTTCAGTTTCGGTGTTGGACTTTCACTGTCACTTTCAGTTTCACTAGGATGTCTCTGAGGCTGGAAAGTTGTCTGTTCGTTGTCACAAAGAATGAATGCGGGTTTAAGACGGTCAACAGAAATTGTCTCTTCTCCGTGTGATTTCTTGATTTTGAAGACTTTGCCAGTTCGGGATAACATTTCAAAGGGGCCGTCATAAACTGGTTCGAGGGTTTTTCGCGGAATATCAATGCGAACAAAAACAAAAGGAGCTTCCATAAGCTTAGGATGAACAAATACTTTTTTGCAGTATGATGTTTAAAAGGTACTCGTCGAAGTTTCCCTATGTCTTCTTCCAGCTGAGATATAAGTGGTGGAACATCATGAGCTTGTGTGCTGTTGAAAAAGTCGGTGGGAAGTTTGATTGATTCGCCGTAGACTATTTCAGCGGGTGTTGAGCGATATTCTGGAATTATGTACGATCTGAGTCCTAGTAACACAATTGGCAATTTAGCGACCCAGTTTTCGTCCATATGAGCTTTCAAGGCCTGTTTCAGAACTCTATGCCGTCTCTCGATTACACCATTTGCTGCTGGGTGGTAAGCTGTGGTCTTGATGTGGTCTGCACCTAGTGTTTTAGTGAGGTGTGTGAAAAGGTGGCAATCGAATTGTTTACCTCTGTCTGTGGTGATGTATTGCGGAACACCGAAACGAGAGATCCAGCATGATAAAATAGTGTTCCCTACTGTTTCTGCTGTAATATCGAACTGGGCGTCAACCTGCATTTGCCAGATTTTCACGTTACATCTCCATATAGGAGGTAATTTTATTGCAACCCTTGCCATGATATTGCTGCTTGAAGAATCTTCGGCCATTGTAAAAAAAATCCGATAATTTTTATATTAAAAAGGACTGACCTGTTTAGATATTCGTTTTCTGTAGGCATGGGCATGTGCGTGGAAGTTAGGCGACGTCGGCTGGAACATCAGGCTCGGCATCTTCGGCTTACGGCACAGGGTCACCAATATGGATGTTAATTGCACTTGTTGATATTAAATCCATATGTAAACATTTAATATACTTTATTATTTCACTAACTGAATAAACTATATGATACATTTAACTATAACAATTACAACAGTACATGAGTACATAACAGATAACTGACCAAGCGTAGAGGACGTGTGTTTACTGTAGCGGTTGGTAGCGAGGAGAGCTAGAGAGATCGCCTGGTGTCTCTTATATCGTAGTTCTTGACAGCTGGCTGTCCATAACGTAACGCAACGTTTAACGAGTATTTATGCAGAAACATAGAGTAGTGTTGACGGAAACTCTGCGGTCGGAACCACCGCCACAGCAAATATTTCACATAGATTTCCTCAATCAAAAGGAACAGGTGGTTTTTAATTACTTATACTAAAGTATTTAATTGAATAACAAACGAACTTGAGGGTCTTCTTATACAATTTCATAATATAATAATAAAATAAAGGACTTAATATCATTTGACTCTGAATATGAACCTAATATTTTAAGACCTAAAAAACACATTTGTGACCAAAGAAGTAACCCTCAGTGCATTCATTGACATAGAGGGTGCCTTTGACAACACCTCATATGAGTCCATCAAACGGGCCCTACACGCAAGGAAAGTGGAATTCCCCATTGCAAGATGGATTGAGTCTAATCCTAAAAAGTCGTGTAATCACGGCTACCACAAATGACCCCAACATAACAGTAACGACAGCAAAAGGTTGTCCTCAAGGAAGAGTGCCAACGTCTGGTGTGGTCTCTCGTTGTTGATAAACTTATGACTACAATGAGCGGAACAGGATTTACAGGATATACGCAGATGATATTGTCAAGACAGTAAGCATGATGCTGTAATATCCAATGTTGCGGTAGATGGTGATTATTTTTCAATTAGAAACGAGGTTAACCACCTTGGGATGCACTTTTTGATAAACATGCAATGTGTTAGAATTATAATACCGTTATAAACACGCAATGTGTAGAATGATGGGTATATTTACATTTTATTGTTACATGTTACAAGCTCGCACACACCAGCGACCGAACTTGCAGAGATGTTGTATCTTCGGGATCGCAATTGACAATGCAAACAGCCCTAAACATATAGTAAGTGAAGGAACTTGGGGTTGTAAGACGGCAGTGGATTTTAGAAAGAGTCCAAGCTTCACCACGCTATATAAATATCTTCGAAGCTCTTTAACACTTGTGTAGGTGGAGTATTATTAAATGAAGGATCAACTGTTATATGCGTTTTATAAACGAATAACGATAACAGGAAGCAATAACACTTGACAAATAAATGCTGATTGCCAACAAAGTACAATATCACACAAAACACTATATACACTATACAATAAACTGGTAACAGATTGTGTTTATTACTTCCACAGCGCTGACAGGAGCCGAACTTACTTAATTAAAATTACTTTTGTTAATTGAGGGAGGAGACTGCGAGAATAATGACTAACTTAGAAAATAAGAGATTTTTACAGAGTAGAGAGTTCGTTAAATTATAGTTTCACGTTTGACGAGGGACTTTACTTCTGCGCTAATAACCGTATGAGTCTAGGGACAAAAGCGAGAGTCATTCGCTGCCGCTCCCATACCAGTTTTACTAGGAAATAGACCACCCTCGCACACACCACCCTTAGGAGATGAATGCTTTAATGTGTTTTTCTTGTATGATATAGAATTCGGATTTTAAATATGCATGTGTGTTCTAGGAACTATGGAGCCATCGGTCTTGTTGGAAGGCATTTCCAACAGTAAGGAACTGGTGTGAGACAGAGGAGCTTAATGTCAATCCTCATAATACAGTTCTTGACCCATTCACGAACAGTATACAATTTAAAAGCTTCCACTCTGCATCGAACACAGATACGATTTTCCAGCGAAGTTTCATATTTAGCGATCTTCTTAGACCAAAATTAGAACTGGAACACACAATTGAAAAAAAACCTTTTCGAGAGCCACAATGGCAATATGGATTGCCGACCTATGTAGCAGACATGGGTGCTGAATCCAAGCATGATATATTGGATATACTATACTGTGGTTAATCCTATGGTCATATAAGCATTGATATAGGATGGTGACCAAAAACGGAACGAGCCTCAACACAAAGCAAATTGCAAAAATTGCAGAAGCTGATTTGTCTTGGATTAACGGGAGCTATGGCATCATACCCTATACAGCTGCAAATAGAGGCAATACTGAATATTACTCCACTACAGGTATGCGTAAAGAGGCAAGCAGCAGTAAGTGCCTCAAGAAAGTTCCAAGCAGACAAATTCAAACCAGAAGACGTGGTTGGAGATTTGAGATCTTGGAAATTTTTCCACTGGAGTCCCTCGCCAAACCAACAGATCAAATGCCAACCAAACTGGACTTCATAATTTCATTTGACGTGGTCATAAGCGACCGACAAGCATAGGACAGAGACAGTGAAAGGCTAAAATACAAGTCATCTGTAGGGTGTACAGACGGGTCTAAACAAATGGAAGGAGTAGGACTGGAAATAAGAGGACCTAACTTTAGAATCGCCAAGTCCCTGAGAAAAACATCCACCATCTTCCAAGCAGAAATGCTTGCTATAAATTTCCGTGTATGGGAGTGTATACAAAGAAGACTCAGAAAAAGAGAGATCTCCATCATGTCAGACAGTCAGGCAGCACTAAAGACCCTGAAATCTTTCAAAACAGTGTCTTACTCATCTGGGACTGCAAAAAATCCTTGAAGCAACTGTCACATCGAAAAAAGCTGCCTAATATCATTAGCTCCTGCTTCAGCGTACGCTTCGGACGGGTAAGTGTAGCACTTATTATATATTACTTTCAGGAACCAACGTTGGATTATATCAAATTTTTTCAGGTGACAACTCGACGCAGCACCCCAAACAACAACCCCGTATGTAAGAAGGGGTTCAACCAACCCCGAATAGACCATTCTAAGACACGCCGTTGTCAGAAAGGTTTTCAGGTATTTAAACTTATACAAAATGGTCCTCAACGTTTTAACTACCACACCAACATGCTCATCCCAACGCAGATGTTGATCTATGGTGATCCCCAAATACCTAACCTTTTGTGTTGCCTCAATTAAGATATATTGGTTGTTACAAACTATTTGCAGTGTATTAAATGACGGCAAGTGTGGCTTATAGAACGCAAATGCAACATACTTCGTCTTCTTCGTGTTAATAGTTAGCCCATTGGCAGCAAACCACCCCTTAATATTCACAAAGTCGTCTTCAATTTTGGTCTTTAGCTGTTGCCAAAACCGATGAATTTACTCTGCACATTAAATAGATCATTGACCTACAAACTAAATAACAATGGGCCCAGGACCGTACCCTGAGGAACGCCAAACTCCACCACCTCAAAATCTCTGCAACTGTCGTCAATTTTTGTGCACTGCCTTGTAGACTGTAAATAATCCTCAATCAAAAGCAGCGGAACACCCCTAAAACCGATATCCTCAAATTTTCTGAGGATAATCCTGTGATAACAGCGTCGAAAGCCTTCTCAACGTCTAGAAAGATGCAAATACTTTTTCTTTGCTTATCACAAGCACAATAAATTCCTGTAGTTAGGGTATTTAACGCATTGTGCTCACAGCCTCTCTCTGAAGCCAAACTGCGATTCTGCTAAGATGTTATGCTTCTTTAGATAGCTTGTTATTTTCTGACAAATAATTTTTTTGAAAACCTTGGCAACATTATATATTAAGGATATCGGTCTATAATTTGGCATTTCGTCTGTTTCCTCCTTTAAATTGTGGTCTTATGACAGTCTTCTTTAAAATGTCTGGGAAAATACCAAGTTCTATGCATCTGTTGATTAAGATAGTCAGTGGGACTGCAATAACATACAGGAGTTCCCTCAAATTATCTACAGTGATTGACTCCAACCCAGGAGCTTTTTTTACCTTCATACTCATTATGCATTCAATAACATCATCGGACTCACATGTAGGTGTTAGAAAAATGCTGTATGGCTTCATATCTACCTTAAGACTGTCCCCCGAAGTCGGTGTTTTTTGCGCCAATGCTCTCCCAAGGGATAAAAAATAATTATTGAATGCGTTGGCTATTTCCCCCGGGTTGGAGTTATTTAATGAGTTAATACCCCCAAGTTGAATGTTTCTTCCAGTATCCTTTCTCTCTTCTTTAGTTAGCCAATTTACCGTCTCATATATTGTTATACATTTTAACAAAAATGTTTCGATGAATAGAGCAGGTCTGGTTCTATGTAGTCCATTGTTTGAACTGTTATCTTACTAACCAGAGTGTGCTTAGAAGGAATATTTGATAACGACGCACAATATAACAAAGGCAGGTATGCAGTTTTAATTACAGGGATTTAAGAATCAACAGTGGGGGAGTCTGTCTGTATCAGTGGCGTGCACTGCTAGGTAAAGTAGGGTAGGCAAACATTTTAAAAGGTAAAAATTACTTACTACGACACACCAAAATACGACCTCCTTTAGAAATTTGTATTATAATAGTTCTTGCGCGGTGCACTTATGCTGTTTTTAAAACCGTGGGTTCTTGGAAAATAAACACTACACACATTTTAATAGGAAAATCAAACACTTATTTTTATAAATTAGATCAATACGGTGGTCTTTTTTTAGAAACTTATTTAACACATCATCATAAAAATTAGTATTTCGTTTCAGGTGTTGCATAAGGTCTTTTTCAATTGAAATAATTGCCAAATTACTCAATATTTCTTGTCCTTGAGTATTTCGTAAGTAGGTGTGAATACGTTTCAACCCTGAGAAAGATCGTTCTGCCGAAGCGCTACTAGCTGGTAGCGTCACAATAAGTTTCGCTAATTTCACTAGTTCTGGAAAACGTGGCACATACTAATTTTCTCGCAAAATCTAATAATTTCATAACTATCAAGACCGGAAAATTCTGCTGAAGAATATAAACAAATCAACTCGTTTTTTACTCTGTCAAAATCAAATATTTCATTATATTTTGTTTTCAGTTCCAAAAAAATGTCTTCAGGCAAATTACATTTGAAATCCGAAAAAGAGTCCCGATCCAGAAGACGAAAAAAACCTAACTGCCTAATTTCGTTATATCGATCAGAAATTTCTATTTTTATATTGTCCAATATTTCTCGAAATATTCGTTTATAATGTACTTTCACATCATTAATATTTTGCTTTCTTTTTTGACCCCGCAAAATATTACCGTTGTTTTCATAAATTTTTTCAAAGTCATTGTAAAGATTATCAATAAAGTTTTTAAATTACTCTTTTTTTTAAATAAAATAACCAATATCTACAATTTTTGACTATTATATTAAAAAGAATATCAGTTCGCATAAATATTACATTGAAAATTTCTAAAAAATAATTGGATTCAAAGTCGTTTAAAGTAAATTCATACATTCTAGCTGCTGAAAGAGTTTCTCCGTCCCAACTGGCTTGATTTTCGTTAATTTCAATAAAAATATTAAGATTTTCGAGTTCATTAAAAATTACATTTATTGTTCTTGAATTATAAACCCATAGTCAGTACAACGCACGGTAATTTTTTTGAACATAATTTATTATATAAATCCAATCGCTTTGTACTCATATGGAAAAATGTTGCTAAGTTTTTAACTGTCGTAAAAAAGTTTTTATTTTCCACAATTCTTTGGCAAGACTTTGATAGAACTAGATTTAAAATATGAGCGTTACACCAAACATACAAAGCGTCTGGACAAGTTTCACAAACTTTCTTTTGAACACCATTTTTTTCAGATGAAAGAACTGCGGCTCCGTCGTAAGTTTGAGCGATTAGTTTTGCACAACATTTATAGTAATTTAAAAAATCAATAATAATTTTTGTTAAAGCTTCAGCTGTAAGATTAGAGCTCACATCAACAAACCCAACAAAACGGTCGACAATCTCGTTAATTTGTTAAAATATCTTAAAATGACACAAAGCTGTTCTTTTCCACTGACGTCACGGGTCTCATCAATCATTACAGCAACATACTCTGTTTCCTCTATTTCCAGCTGAATTCTATTTTTAATTACAGCTGCTATGCCATTTATTAAATCATTTTGTATTCGGTTAGAAAGTCCACTGAAGACGGCCCTGCCCTCAGTTTGGTCAGCTAATTGTAAATGGTCACTCAAAATTCCGTCATAATTTGCAAGTAACTTAACGCATTCTACACAGTTCCCACGATTTGTACCTTCTACCAATTCTATATGTCCACGAAACGGCAGCTCTGGTTTCGCCAAGTAACATGTAATATCAATAAGCCTTCGCATTAAATTTTTATTTATATCTACTTTTGCATTATGTCGTTTGATTTCTTCTCTAAATTGGTGTGAAAGACTTCTTTCTATGCGTGTTTTGCCTAAACTGTGTAAAGCAAGGGCAGCATTTAAATGGCGTGATGATTGATCATGTTTTTTGGAGGCGTTAGAAAAATTATTTAGGTCTGTGTAGCCCGTATTATTCCACACATTTTTTTCTTTGGAAAATAATAAACAATGTCGAACAGTACATTTTGTTGTCATGTGCACAACCACAGAGCCATTTATAATTATCGTAAAACTTACTACTGAAATATCGCAAAGTTTTTTTAGATTCTTGCATTAATTTTAAAGTTGGAATAGGTCGGCCTAATTCAATCACTCTCTGTTTTTTTTATAAGTTAACATGGTGAATGTTGTTTTTAACTTCCGAATGCAGTTATTATTATAAGAATTGCAATCACACACTGACACGGACGCACTCATATTGTTTTTAATTTTGTTTTTAAGCAGAACCACAGATCAACTATTGTCTATAATCAGTATAATCAAAGGTTTAACTGTCTCAAAATCAAGAAATGGTAAACAAAAACACTGAATACCAGGATCTAGATAAATAATTGAATATTATTTGGATGGGATGAACTCGCATGCAACTAATCATCAACTGGCAAAAGTGGAGAATGCATAATAATGCCTAATTAGGCGCCAATTAAGTGGCTAAAGTTCAAAATAGCAGTTCATATTGAACAGTATTGACCTTATCGACACGACATCCAGCGTGTTTTAGGAACTGTGAGATTTCGGTGATGACACGAAGGCGGCCTACCTACCCACATGCATAATATTCCTTGAATAAGCATTGCTGGTTTCCGTATAACACCTTATGAGAGAGCTGTGAATGCCTGCCTTTGATTTCCAATCTAATGCTTTTAACAGAGCCGGCTGCGGCGAGAAGTGAGAATAAATAATAAATAATTTCAATATATTATTACATTATTAGTTGTAAAAGACGCGGAAGAGTATAATATAATAAAATACAAGTATATTATATGGATATGGAATTAAGATTTTTTTTTTAAACAAGATATCTTAATTCACTTAATTTTGTATGGGTAATTTTCATTCTCCTAAGGGTAGGCAATGCTTTTATGCTTCTATTGTATGCACGCTACTAGTCTGTATACCTTCCTAGAGGACGCTGTTCGCAACTAACGTATAAATAGCAATTCTAGTCTTTATTCGCTTAGATTATTCATCTCTGTGATGACGCTAAGTTTGTTATTGAAACGATCGTCAGGTCTAAAAACTGTAGTGGCGTGCAGTCTATGGAAGCATTGCTTCCCTTAAAATAACGACTACATACCTAAACCGCATTATTTAAAGTCCCTTTTGTATTTTAAATATTAAATTTCAAACTCTGAAACTAATTTAATTATTACAATTTTTATTTCACAAGCTCACACACATAATTATTTATTATGCATCATATTGTATTTGTATATACGCTCCTAGCAATGATGTCGTCGCAGTAAATGCGCCAGCGAACAGCACGAGTTGCAATGACTTCGGTTAAATACACGTAGTCAGCAGGCAACTTTATAAGAAACCCTAGCTCGACGGATGTACGCGTATTTTTAGAACGTGTTGTACTAGGAAGACCCGGTGCACATACAAAGTGAATGTCTGTGATTATTTCGTAGATATAAGCAGTTGACTATGTTAAATACATATACATGGGCATTTTATGATTATTAATATGGCTGCAAGTAGATCAGCTTTTAACAGCGGCGTCGGTGGGGGTGGGGATTTACAAACAAGTGGTAATAATAACTGATTGTATTGTGTTTTTGATAACCAAAGGATTTTCAGGTTTACCATTTGCTTAAAAACTTGCTATTATTAATAAAGGTAGGCCCAAACCTGCTGTAAAAAACTTAAACCCAAGAATTAAAACATGTACTCGACATTTCAACGCGGAAAAAACTTATAAACAATATGAATGGTTAACGGGTTGTGAAAACAGGAATAAACTGTTTTGTTGGCCTGGTAGTCTATTTGTGACTGAAAAGGGGGTGTGGAATAAAAGTGGGTTTTCCGACTTGAATAATTTATGTAAAGTAGTAAAAAGACTTGTTATGTCTAAAGTGCATTTACAGACTATTTTAAAATTAAGTGTCTTTGGAAAAACGCGAATTGAATACGCCGTTGACAAGCAGATAGAAATTAGTCATCGCCAACACAATGAACTGGTTGATAAAAACACAAACATATTAAAATGACTTATTGATGTTGTGTGTTTGATTGGTCAGAATGAATTGGGCTTCCGGGGTCATGACGAAACAACTACATCTGCAAATAGAGGAAACTTTCAAGACCTAGTTTTCTTTAATGGCCAAATACGACATTTATTTAAAAAATCACTTGGAACAGTCTAACGTTTTTCGCGGGACATAAAATCGCATTCAGAATGACTTAACTTCGGCTGTCGTCACTATTATTTTGAACAAAATTAAATCTGAAATTAAACAGACTCGTTTCATTGCTATTGATCTAGATGAAACAACCGATGTAACTAATTTAAGTCAACTATCTGTAGTAATACGTTACGTAAAAATGGATGGGAGTGTACAAGAAAGATTTTTAGGCTTTAAAAATGTGACAGAAGATCTTACTGCAAACGCTCTATATAAAATTGTGCTTAATATTATGAAAGATATTGAGGAGGCTGATAATAAATTAATTGCCCAAAGCTATGATAGGGCTGCTGTTATGGCCGGACATTTAAGAGGTCTTCAAGCTAAAGTGCGAGAAACGTTCTCCAGTGCTCTATTTGAATACTGTTGTGCTCATAAATTTAATTCAATTTTATCCCCATCTATATATCATATTAAAGAATGTAAAGTGTTTTTTGCTACCTTAAGTAGAATGAATTTGATAAGTTCTGGGAAAAAACAATTGAATTAGGAGAAGTGGAGCCACGAAGAAAGTGTCTGCGCACTGATAATGTGGGAGACCTTTAAACTTCTTATCGCCGCCTTTTCTACGAAATCATAGATCAAATTCAGCAGCAAATTAACTGCAGATTTGATTATCTTAGTGACCTGAAATTTCTTGAATTGTGTAATTTTGGAAGATTTAAAGGGATACCTTTCCCAGAAGATTCATTCAAATCATTATTTCACCACCATGGACATTCTTTTGACAAAACCTTATTACGATCAGAACTTACAGTCATTTATGAAACCGATGTTATAGGCACAAAAACTAACGCGAGTGAACTTTTAACTTTCTTAAAACAATCAAAATTGGAAAATGCATATTCTGAAGTGTTCAAATTATGTGAATTAGTATTAACAATTCCTGCTACTAGTGCATCTTTAGAACAAATTTTTTTACATTGAAACGTATCAAGAGTTTTGTTAGGAATTCAACAGGACAGGAAAGACTTTCCCAAATTTTAATTTTGTCAGTTGAAAATAAACTCGTCCAGTAAATGTCCCAGAATCCACAGTTTTATGACGACATTATTAAAATTTGCCAAAAACGACAGAAAGAAGAATTGAGTTACACTACAAATAGGTAAGTTTCTGAGAATTGCTTCCCTTATTTGAAATGTCACCGCACGCCCCTGAAAAACTTTATTGTGATGAATATAATTTTCAGATTTGTACTTATCAGTGCTTATCACAGGTTCCAATACTCACTCACTTAAAAGATGCTCGAGGGGTAAGAGATTTTCAACAGATAATTGAGTGGAAATGGCTATCTCCGCCGACGTATTTTCAACTATTATCACATCAACTAGTGGCTAAAAATTTTCAAATCAAGGGTTTGGTTTCACTTCAGTTCACAATTTTGAGCCTTAGTACAGATATAATAAATAAATCTGCAGTAATTCAAAAAATGAAAGAAAGATCTGAAAATGCATTAAATTTATAACTTCAACTTATTGTTACATAATAAGAATGTATTTAACTCTAACAATAGTAGCCAACAAAATGTTACTATATTTTGGCCGTCAATTACTTCATCTAATGTTGTGCAACAAAGAAAAACAAACATTTTACTGAATAAAATGCAACAATTATTCGTTTATTTTTATTAAGCAACTTTACATTAAAGCCTCTCGTAGTCTGTACAGTTGGTAATTTCCTACAAATATAATATGATCACATTTAGATTACGAAATTAAGCATTTGTATCCTAACGAATATCACTTTTCAAAAGAAGCAATATATGTATAAACAATCGAAATAAGAAATGTGAATTCAAGAGAATTACTAAAGACTAAATACAAATAGCAAATATGAAAATAATATAAATTGAAAATCACGCACACTTGAACATCCGTCATGGTATATTTACAGAATATTACAGCATGTACAGACTGCAATTGTTTAAGTAAAAAATAAAAACATTGTTTATAATTATACAAACATTCCGTTCCAATAAAACTGGAACGACGCAATTAATATTACAAATAAAGTTACCCTATACTTAATGAACTTTTTTGTTAAAAAAAAAGGAAAGTTTTACATTAAAAAATACAGAATTCTAATAGTTCAGTTATCATCATCAGTCTACTACAAATTATTACTATTTATGACTTAAAAGACAGTATGCCTTTACACTATTTACATTGAAAATAAATCATTTACAACATGTTTGCATTGCAAATCAGAGCTGTGGGTCTAGAATAACAAAGTCATCGGGTTACAAAGGTGTTCAGACCAGAACACACCACTTGGGTGCTATGGGGCCTTCATGTTACTGATACAATTGAATTCGATCTGTACCACTGGTTGTAGTTTGATAAAAGCAAATAAAGCAGTGGCGGCTGGTCATAAGGGGCACAGCGGCACGTGCCCGAGCCCAAATTTCAATAGAAAAAATATATTTCTTTTGTTTTAATTTACTATAAATGATTGTTACACTAAGATCAATTAATCCATATTCTAATTATTATTCCTTTTATACCACAAATAATGATTTTGACTTTTGACTCAGAATCGCATCACCGTACTCTGAATTCGACTTGCATCCTGAAACCGCCGTCGCATTACGGACGCTTGGGCCTTTGAATAATCATTCAAAGGCGTGGGCACATAGTTATCCAGCCCTCGTCTGTCATCGGGCTTGCCACGATCGCAGACCGAAAACGGCGACGAGTCGACTTTAAAATCGGCTGAAGAGGTCACACATATTGTGTGACCGTGTTAATATCCGGCCGTCGGCAGGTGCCCCGCTCTATCAATAAGGCACGATGCTGCTTGCTAACTGTGGGATCTCAAGGGAGATTTACGAAAACGACCTTTATTCTTGCCCGGCCGTCAATAAGGCGTGAAGTTGCTTGCTAACTGTGTTATTTCAAGGGTGATTTACGAAAATCTTTATGTCATGCCCCATGTTGATGTTTTGTCTAATCAAATTCAAAAACGAACGGCTACTGGCACTTATATAAAAAATTGTGTGGTTTCATTTGAAACAGAAATTGTTAAAGTAAGGTCGGAATTATCGGAAACTGATTATGGGCAATTCGGATTTAGAAGGGGACTAGTAGGTACGAGAGAGGCTATAGTTTCAACTCAAGTATTGATCTAGAACTGCAACGACCAGAGGAAGGATGTGATGCTATGCTTCATCAACTACGAGAAAGCGTTTGACAGGGTCCAACACCCCAAACTCATTCAAATTTTGAGGAGAATGTATATAGACCAGAAGGATATCCGCTGCATAGAAAGCGTTTATTGGAACCAAACAGCCGTAGTCAAGGTTGGCAATGAACACACAGAACTGACCCCTTAGAGGGGTCAGATAGGGATGCATTCTCTCTCCACTCCTCTTCAACCTGTATTCTGAAAGCATCTTTCAGGAGGCGCTCGAAAAACGCGACCTAGGTATTAAGGTGAATGAAGTGTGGATCAACAACATACGATACGCAGACGACACAGTCCTAATTACAGACACAATGAAAGACTTGCAGGATCTTCTTAATGCTATAGGTGACAGTAGCAAAAACTTGGGCCTTAATATCAACACCAAGAAGACAAAATTCATGACAGTTTCTCGCAAGCCGGAAGAACACCAAAATGCAAGCCTAACACATAACAGGTGCCCAGTAGAACGGGTATATAAATTTAAATATTTAGGTACGTGGCTGTGTGAAAACTGGACGTCTGAAACGGAGATTAGATGCCGAATCGAAATAGCCCGAAACACATTTATGAAATTCAGGAAAGTTCTTACCAACACTGATTTTGACCTCAACCTAAGAATTAGATTTGTAAAATGTTACGTGTGGTCAGTGTTACTATATGGTGTAGAGGGCTGGACTCGAAGCCTTCGAAATGTGAACATACAGACATATACTAAAAGTCCCATGGACGGCCAGAAAAACAAACGAGGAGATCCTAAGAACGGTTAAAAGAGAACGTGAACTGTTGAACACCATTAAGCGTAGAAAAACAGCATATCTGGTCCACGTAATACGGAATGAAAGATACCAATTCCTACAATTAGTAATCGAAGGAAAGATCGAGGGGAAGAGAGGAGTGGGCAGGAAGAGGATATCATGGCTCAGAAACGTGAGACAATGGACAGGACTAAAAACTGTAGGAGACCTATTCAGCGCCATCAGAAATAGGGAAGAATGGGCACATGTGATCAGGAATATCTACTAATGGATAAACAATAGAAAAAGAAGAAGACGATTATGTGCCAGTATGAACTATCTCCAAAAAACCGAGATATGCTGAGGGCATAGGTGATAATCATAGAAGTGCTGAAATAGAAATATGTGATGTTATTATAACACAATTAAAAGATAGATTTTCTTTCACAGACCATTTGTCTTTTTCAAATTTGTTGTTAACATTCTTACAAAGTAAACTCCCCAGAAAATGATTTGCAAACTAGTATTCAGTGCTATTTTTTTTTTTGACACGCGCAAACTTGGAACAGAATTAACTACTTTATACAACCGAGAAGATATGAGATATATGGAAGGTGTTAGTGCTTTCTTAAATTTTCTAAAGGAAAATAACCTTAATGAAGCTTTTTCCGAAATTTATAAACTATGTAATATTGTAGCAACGATTCCAATGACCACTTCAGAAAGCAAAAGGGGCTTTTCTACTTTCAAACACGTTAAGACATTTTTCAGAAATACCATGAGCCATGACAGACATACAGCATTGGCCATGTTGTCCATCGAGAAAAAATGGTGAAACAAATCCGGGACTTTAAAATAATTAACATTTTTGTGAAGAATCAGGACAGGCAAGCTAATTTCCTCTACAAATAACGGTAAGATACCTATATCAAATTTTTCACGTTGCCACACATTATTTTAATTTATTTATGCCCTCGACATTCGTAATTAAATATTATTTCAAATAGTTACCAATTTCCCAAAAATTATTCTTGTGAAAGTCTAAAACAATAAGGATTACTGACGTTGATTGGCTTCTCGTTACAAGTCCTAAATTTATCTGTTTTTTTTTTAAACAGTAGATTGTAAATGTAACCATTTATGTTGGTAAAAAATTTCTTGAAAGTTCACTAAAAGGATAAGGAGTGCCGACGATGGTTGGCTTCTCCTTACAAGTTTTAATATTTATTTGTTACATTTACAATCTACAGTTTTATAAAATATTAAGAGCATGAAAATAAATAACAAATAAATATTAGAACTTGTAAGGAGAAGCCAACCATCGTCCGCACTCCTTGTTGTTTTAGTGAACTTTCGAGAAACTTTTCACCAATATAAAAAATTTCATGATAAAAATTCAATAAAACAATAAGAAGTGCCAACAATGGTTCGCTTCTTCTTACAAGTTCTAATATTTATTTGTTATTTTATGAAACAGTAGATTGTGAATGTAGCAAATAACAAATAAATATTAGAACCTGTAAGGAGAAGCCAATCATCGTCGGCACTCCTTATCGTTTTACTGAACTTTTGCGAAATTTTTCACTAACACGATAAGGAGTGCCGACATTGGTTGGCTTCTCCTTACAAGTTCTAATATTTATTTGTTATTTATGTTCATGCTTTTAATATTTTATAAAACTGTAGATTGTAAATGTAACCAAGATATTATATTAAATTATATAGGTTTCTTTAAGTCATACAACTTTGGATATTGAAACATTATTTCATTATGCTTTAGTAACTAATATGTTAGGAAATGATAAGCAATGGTAGCTCGTGGGTGCCTTACATAGGTGAGCACAGGGTTCGTGAGTAGGATTGCCTATTAGTAACCAGTGGCACCGCAGACAAAAAATTTCAAGGTCACGCATTTTCCTGACACTTCAGAATTTCAATGAAAAATTCTTTTGTACAAAAACAGACTTTCGCAAGAATATTTTTTGAGAAATTGGTAGCTATTTGAAATAATATTTAATCACTAATACCGAGGGCATAAATAAATTAAAATAATGGGTGGCAACATGTGAAAAAAATTTGATATAGGTATTTTACAGTTACTTGTAGAGGAAATCAGCTCGCCTGTCCTTATTGTCCACAAAAATGTTAATCACTTTTTCATTAGTGTGGTATAGAATATTTACACCTGCGGAGTAAACTGAAAACTGATGTAAAAACAACACAAAGATTATGGGAAGCATATGGAGCTGCGCCTAAAAAGTAATCCTGGTGAACTCTGGAATTATGTCAACAACAAACGACAGAGCTCATACATTCTGAACACCATGCAATACAAGGAAGAAATCCTGGATAGTAGACCTAACATAGTTAGTGCTTTTATCAGGAGTTTCAAAGAATATTTTGTTGATGGTAGCGATGGGGTCGGGGTGATCCATGACAACATTTGGCCAGGCTGTAATTTAATAATTACGGAGGAAGATGTGATTTCCTCTATAAAAGGTTTAAAAAATAAAAAGTCAATGGGATTTGATAAGATTCCGATGTTCATTGTTAAGAATTGTAAATATACATTGGCAAAACCTTTAGCATACATCTTTAGTTTATTTCTCAGCACAGTGCAGGGACATTTCCAAATGTGTGGAAAAGAAGTCGAGTGTGCCCCACACATAAAAAGGGAAACAGGGAATACATTGAGAATATAGGCAAGTGTGCATCTTATTGAACATATGCAAAGTTTTTTAAAATATGATTCATCAAATGCTGTATAACGAAATATAATAACCCCATGTCAGCATGGCTTTATCAAGAATAGATCAACAGCAACTAACCTATTGTTATTCACACAGTTTGTTCACGATGCATTTGAGAACGGGCTGGAGGTGCATGTGGTTTATACCGACTTCACTAAAGCCTTTGACAGAGTTGACCACTCTGTCATTCTTGATAAATTAAAACGGTTGGACATCTTCGAGAATCTTTTCATGCTGATATCTTCATATTTATCGGATAGACTTCAGGTAGTAGTGGTGGACGGCTTTGAGTCTGAGGCATTCGTGGCGACCTCAGGGGTGCCTCAGGGTTCCAACCTGGGTCCGTTACTATTTCTAATATTAATAAATGACCTTGTCGATAATGTTAAGGAGTCAAAGATTATATTCTATGCAGATGATATAAAAATTTTCGGAGAACCTAAATGACTGCATTGCACTGCAAAGGGATGTTAATAAGGTGACAGAGTGGGCTGATCAAAATAGACTTCAGCTAAATATCCAAAAATGTGAGAGCATGGTGTATAAAACTCGGAATAGGAAGGTGGAATTCTCGTATAGTATTAGGGGGGTACCACTGAAGCAAGTGAGCTCAGTTTCAGATCTTGGTGTAAAATTTGATTCAAGACTCAACTTCAGTTCGCACATTGAAGTAATGGTCAATAGTGTGTTAAAAGTATTAGGGTTTGTCTTGAGGAATTGCAAGGAACTATCCAATGTGGAAACAATGGACACACTATACAATGTGTTTGTGAGAAGCAAACTGGAGTACTGCTGTGTGGTATGGGATCCCCATTATCAAAAGGACGATGTATCTATCGAATGTTGTCAGAAAAGGTTTTTAAGATACATTTATTTTAGAGAGCACAGTGTCTACCCTACCTTTCCAAATGTAGTCTCAAGTGACACATTAAGGAGATAACTTGATATAACCAAACTTGGTGTTAGTCGGAAAATTGCATCGCTCATGTGGTTATATAAGTTAGTTACTAATAAGATTGATTGTACAGAACTTTTAAGCCAAATAAATTTTAGAGTACTTGAACTAAGAACCAGATATAGTGCAATATTTTTCTGCAAGAACATGAAGACCAATAGATATATGTATTCTCGAATAGTATATAAGCAACGTTTGTACAATGTATGTATGGATAACAGTGATATTTTTCATGACTCATATGCTACGTTTAAAACAAATGTTGTGATGTCCCTTGTGAATAGGGAACTTACAATATAAGAATGTGAGTCTGCTAGGTTAGGTTACTAAATAACGTTAAGTCAAATGTTTATTGTAGAGTAAGTCATGTTATCTTCTTTAGTTCTTCTCTGTAATTGGGCATAGAGCCTGTAGAGAAATCTAATAATAAATAATAAATTAATTAATTAAAGTCCCGGATTTGTTTCATCATTCTTTTCTCGATGGACAACATGGCCAATGCTGTAAGTCTGTCTTGGTCCATGGTATTTCTTAAAATATCTTAACGCATTTTAAAGTAGAAAAGCACCTATCACACTAAACAAATAAACAAAACAGTTTGTTCCTTTTAAGACAACCAAATAACCACTTAAATCTGTCGTAGACACTACTATTAAATTTTCATGAAAACCTTCACGATTTTCCTACCTCTGTCTTGGAAATAATCAAGTCGAGTATCGGCCTTCCTAATCATTTAATTTCCGTTCGGATTTCGTATGTTATGTCTTTATTAGTCAATAAAAAGTTCACTGAATTCATTTTGAAACGTTTCACAACCAAAAACAGTCAAAACACACTTCTCCATAAAGAAAATAAACAACACTTAAAACAGTTACTGATCTCTTGAGCTGATTTTACAATCGAGTTTCACAACATCCTTGCCGTGTTCGGTCTGCAAGTACGATGACAAACGAGGGCGGAATAACTAGGTGCCCATGCCTTTGACTGTATATTAATATTCAAAGGCGTAAGCATGTGTAATGCGACCACTGTGTCCGGATGCAAAGTCAAAGTTTACTGTAGAATAGAGTACGGTGGTGCGCGATGCTGAGTCAATAATAATTAGAATATGGATAGTTTGTCGTATATAATTAATTGATATTATTGTAACATTGTAAGTCATTTATAGTAAATTAAAACAAATGAAATATATTTTTTCCATTGAAATTTGGGCTGGGCTCATGCCCTTGTGCCCCTGTCGCCAGCTGCCTCTGAATGATAGTGATAAGGTTGTATTAACTCCTGTAGCAAATTATTACAGAAGATTTTCTGTGTTATATTAAAGAGAAGAACCAAAAAGAAAGTCTGTGTATTAGCCAACTCTGTTAAGAGTAAAATGTAAACAACCTTTAGATAATATAATTTCAATACATTTTAATTGAATAAATCGATTTGGTAGGTTAGAATACATTGGAATTTATAATGTTAATTTATTCGTGAAAAGTTGTGTGACTGAAATAAATATAAATTCCTCAATTCACAAGTAAACCAAGTTATCTCTGGATGAACATGGAAATATTTATACTTGTAAACTGTAACTGTATATAGCCAGTCTATTCTTAGACTTCAGACAATTTGTGTAGACAAATAAGTTTTTGTTCTAGATATGGATATTTACAACCGCTGGAATCAGTATATAAATCTTGCACCAGGTAGACGCGGTGTAATAATCAAATGATCGACAGATTCACTATGGACAATTTCGAACGCTTGCGATGCATCCACTATCTACCTGGTTAATTATGAAAATTAACACCCAAATTTTTCTCGTAACTTTCTATTTTGTTTATCTCCTGAAATATTTACTGAAGTGTGTTGTGCAATCAGTATAGCATTGTTGATAAAATCAAACTCTTCAAGCACTTTTTTACAAAAACAAATCAAGTTTTTCTCAGAATGTATATTACCGGAAGCGATAAAGCTATTTTGATCAAATCTGGTACATGTCACCTTGATAAAAAAAATTAATCTCAACAACACACCACGAGGGCTTACAGCCTAAATACTATCGTACCGTGGGTGTCGACAAGGAGGAAAAAGGCAACTTGTTAATTCTGGACTTGAAGGTTTGGAGGTTCAGGGGAGAAGGAAAAACATGTGCCGGCAAGGAATTCCACAACTTTGAAGTCCTCGGGACAAAAGAGCGGGCATAACAAGATGTTCTATGTCTGGTGATCTGGACACTAAAAGGGAGCATTCGCTCTGATCCCCCGGTACATCTGTTGGGGGCAGCAGGTGGAGGAACTATGGAAGAAAGCTCCTCTGAGCAGTGCCCGTGCAGATATCTATTAAAGAGAGACAGGTCACCAACGGTACGTCGGTGGGCAAGGGATGACAGTAGGGGTAGGGTCACCGATGAGACGTATAGCTCTCTTCTGAATTGAGTCCAGGATAGCGAGTGTAGAAGCGGCAGCAGCACCCCAGATGTGGGAGCAGTATTCGAGGTTTGGTCTTATTTGTGAAGTATATAATGTATAGAGATTAGCTGGTGAAAAGTGATTGCGAGCCCGGAAGAGGAAACCTAATTTCTTAGCAGCCGCTTCTGCAATTGATGTGACATGTTGATGCCAATTCAAATTCCGATCCACAGAAATGCCAACAAATGAAAAGGACTCATTACTTTGAATAAATTGGTTGTTCATTGTGATGGGTCTAGGGCTTGTGTATCTCTTATGAGAAAGAAAGCAAGACTGTGATTTGGTGGGGTTGAATTGTACAAGATTTCTACTTCCCCAGTCTAATATTTTTTGGAGATCCACGGAGATAGATCCCTCCATGAGTCTGCGATCCTCATCTAATTGGGCTAAAGAGACAGGCTTAGAATATTGTATATTTGAGTGGAGGATGCTGTCATCTGCGTAACTGTGAACTGGGTTGGATGTGCTAGAGAGGAGGTCATTGATGTAGAGAAGAAACAAAGTAGGGGCTAAAGCTGAACCTTGAGGAACTCCTACATTAATTGGATACAGTTTAGAGGAATGGCCATCCACGACAACAGATGTGCTCCGGTTGGAGAGGAAATTTGCTGTCCAGGTACAGAGTTTTGGTGGTAGGCCATAGGCCGGAAGTTTATTAAGCAGCGCTGCGTTCCAGACCTGGTCGAATGCTTTGGATATGTCTAGAGCGACAATCTGGGATTCACCATGTAGTTCCATAGACTTGTTCCAAGAATGGGTGACAAAGGAAAGGAGGTCGGCAGTCGAAATTTCTGCACTGACGGAATCCATACTGCCTGTCGTGGATTAGACTGTTTTTCAAGAAATTTTAGTAATTCGGTGTTTATATACTTTTCCATCACTTTAGAGACGACTGAAAGGAGAGAAATAGGCCTGTAGTTGCTAGGAAGCGCTTTGGATCCTTTCTTGGGGACAGGTTGTACTCGAGCAGTTTTCCAGTTACTAGGAAATATGCCTCTATTGTAAGATGTCTGAAACAGACGAGTCAGGACAGAAGCAAACTCTGGTGCACATACCGAAATTGAAGTTTCCGTGTGAATAGAAGAATAAGTTATGATAGTGTGAAATAAATTTGCTACCATAACGCCATTTACTGCGCTTAGAATTTTTACAACTTGCAACCTAAATTTGATTAAAATTACGTAGTGTCAGAGCTACAAATTGTATTTCAAAAAAAAAAATTCTTTTACCAATTCAATTGAGTTTGCTAAATGAAATCATCTAAGTGATGAACAAGGAAAAATACTTGCAATGCTAAGGTATAATTTAGCAGTTACCTTGTTTGTAAATAGCTTGAATAAGTTTATTAGACCCGATCGGGTCAGTCTTTCCCAGAAAAAAGTCAATTTTCTTCACGCTTTACAATTTTAATGAAATTTGTGATGCTAGTTTCCTTTAAAGAGACTATATCAAATTTTTATTTTATAGTTTCATAGAAAATTGAGTTTTGTGCATTTAAAGTTTTTTTTTAACGGAGAGAACAAGGTTCAAAAGTGTTGTATCATAAAGTCAATTTATTCAATTTCATTGACAATAGAGAGCATCTGCTAGTGACGAAATTTGACAAATATATAATTTCCAGGTCTACTGAATGATTTCCATGACATTTGAGTAAAATCACAAATTTCCCTGACATTTCCTTGACATTTTAGGGGGTATTTCACATTCCCTGATTTTTCCAGGTTGCTGGGTACCCTGCTTAGAACTAATGCTGGTAAATATGGAATCGATAAAATGACTCTGAGAAGATACGTGATAAAATACAAGATGAAGGCTGAAGAAATATCTTTCGTTCCAAATTTTAAAGCAAGTAAAATATTTACTGATGCACAAGAAAGAAGTCTGGGTGAATATTTACTCAAAACTAGTAACATGAGTTATGGGTTGACTTCAAAAGAAACTCGAGAACTAGGTTACATGTTTGCAACTTCAAATAAAATCGCAACACCTAATGTATGGAATGACATTAAATGTGCAACTTATGATTGGCTACGTGGATTCATGCCTGTCTCTGAGAACTCTAAGAAACTACTAGCCTTTCTAGACTCACAGCTTTTAACAAACACACTATAACTGAATTTTTCACATTGTTACGTGAAGTTATGGAGGGCCAGAATTTTTCGTCAAACGCCACCTATAACGTAGATGAAAGAGGGCGGGCAGACAGCTCACGAAACACAGAAGATCATTTCAAAGAAAGGTCAAAAGCAAGTCTTAAAAGTTACTACTGCAGAGAGGGGCCAGACAGTTACAGTATGTTGTGCTATAAATGCTGCTGGGAATTCAGTTCCACCATTTCTCATATATCCAAGACAAAATGTTCAAGACTACATGGCCTTGGAAAGTCCACCTGGAACAATTTCAGCTGCGCATCCATTTGGTTGGAGGACTGAGGATAACTTTGAGAAGTACCTCGTCCATTTCATAAGCTTCACCAAGTGCTCAAGAGGTAAAATTCTATTGGTATTAGATAATCACCAAATGGATTGGACTCATGTAAAAGTAATGGCATCACGCTTTTGACCATTCCTCCACATACAATTCATAGATTGCAAGCTTTAGATCGATGAGTATTATGGGCCATTTAACACCTATTTTAATCAGTAATGTGGCAAATTCATAGTGAACAATCCAGGGCAACCAATAGGTTTGAAAAATATTTCTGGTCTTATAGCACAAGCCCATGAGCGAGCTTTCGCTTCAAGTAATATTAGAACAGGATTTTCTCATACAGGAGTATTTCCATTTAATTGACATTTTCTCTAACGCTGAATTTTTGTCAGCTGTCGTTAGTGACAGACCTCTGCCTCCTCATTCTCAACATATTTATTCAGAAGACAGTCAAGAAATTGATATTGACATCATAGAACATAGCATAATTGACAGAAATCTAAAAACTCCAGAGAGAGAATGTGGCAATCAGTATGAAACTCTCTCTCAAAACCCACAAAGCTTGAAAACTCCAGAAGAATTGCGCCCATTTCCAAAGACACCACCACGTAAGAGGCAGAGAGGAAGGAAGCTAATGAAAGGAAAAATACTAACAAGTACATCTAATATTAATGAAATTAAGCAAGTGAAAAAGACTACAATATCTAAAACAAGAAAGGTAAACTAGGAAAGCCTACAACATCCAAAATAAACAAAGTGAAAAAAAATTTGAACATCAAAGAGGAAAAATCTCAGTGTGACCAAAACTAAGGAAATTACAAAAGAGGACACAAGTTTGGATTGAATTCTCAAGCAAGTCAGTTAGTTCTTCAGAGGTGAGTAATATTGAAGATCAACTGCTGAGAGAGGAAGAAGAATATTACTTTGTTAATGGCATTATAAATCCAAATGACCATGTCCCTGTCAAATTTTCAACCAAAAAGACAATGAAACATTATGTGGCCAGAGTTGTAGAAGATCATGGTGGCAATGAATACTCGGTTAGCTTAATGTAAAGAAAAGCACCTGGTTTCTTCTTTGTATTCCCTGATGTTGAAGATTTTGGAACAGTCAACAGAGACGAAGTAGTTAAATTGCCCGCACCTTCATATTTTGGTGGTACAGCAAGAATAAGTTGAAAATTGAGTTTGCCAATGAATTTTAATAAATATCAGAACCTTAATCGAGACTAAAAACTACCCAATGCTGGATATATCCATATTTTTACATTATTATTTCTAGGTGCAAACAAATAATTTTGGTCGTTACTCGTTACTTTGCTTATTTCCACATGGATTCACTTTAAGTTCGTATGTTATATCTGAATAAATGTCTATACATGATATCATGAAAGACTGTATCATTCCTCCCAAGGTAATGTATCATGGCTCCCATCCCAACTAGCACCAAAGTGATTGCAACTGAGATCGGAACTTGAAACGGATAGTTATTACGTAATCACCACTAATTCTACGACTCTGTGGTGAAAATAACTTTATATTACACATTATCAGTGACAATTACTTAATATTCACCATTTATAACTACTTTAGAGTTATGCAACTTCTTAGTTGCTTTCAAGGTATTAGGAACGTCGTCGTTACTCACAGAACGACTCAAAAGTTCCAGGAACTTGAAGGTAGCAAATGACAGTAGCCGAAACTATCTTATGTTACTGAATTGCTACATCAAAGTTGCAGTCGCTTTCAAGTAGCATTAATAGTCGCCACGACGTTGCTGGCCCTTTCATATTACACCTTATAGTTGTGGAACTTCTTGGTGATATATACTGGTGACAGTCACGTTACTGCTACTTGAAGAAGTAAATTTTACTATTCGTGCAGACTATGAAGTAGTAGTAACCTTTCAACTTCACTACAAAGTATTTTTCACCCTACAGTCCCACTGATTTATAAAGGATGATTGTGCCACGACAACATGCTGTTGTGTAAGTCTAGTAGAGTGTTAATGTGTGTGATCCAATAATAATGTCATACATCAATAAAAGCAAGTCACTTGAGAAACAAACAAAACTTTACAGACATTCTACAACATTTTACAGGAAAGTGACAAGTGAAACAGGTGAAAAC
The DNA here is from genome assembly GCA_964006375.1 of Tillus elongatus. Lineage (NCBI taxonomy): Eukaryota > Metazoa > Arthropoda > Insecta > Coleoptera > Cleridae > Tillus > Tillus elongatus. The sequence continues at coordinate 32,909,935 of OZ023264.1, forward strand.
AGCAGTTTAACACAGTATAATCCTGTTATGAACACGCTATTACTGTCAACAAACATCAGTGAAACATTTAGTACAAATAAGGAGAGTTGTTTTAAAACAGTATACCAACCATGTTTCAATTACTGTGATGAGGGTGACTGCATCATCCCTCCTGAAGATGACAATGAATTTTATAGTGAAGATCGGGAACAAGATTCTATCGTTTCACAGATTTCACTATTGGAACAACTTAGAACATGATATCATTGTCATAAAATAAGCCACAGTGTGTTTACAAATATACTACAGATATTAAAATGAAAAGGTTTGAATTTACTTTATTTAATTTTTCATAAAGCACTTTCCATTTCAAAACGATAAAGCCGTACAGAACACAAAAACGCATGTACATCATCAACTAAAAATGACAGATGACAGACAAAGCACATAATGTCAAAAGTATCTTTCTCTATTCGAAACCATAGAGGGCAAAGAGAACTATAAACACCCAATTTATAAATTAAGACGTATCCGTTACTACAAAGTAACTATACAATGTTGAGTGATGGTCTCATTTGGTAGTTTTTAGTGAAAGTAACTTCAAAGTTCCGGATTTTCGGTATTCTTCACCACAGACAAGTTGTAACTACTTTCAAGTTCCATATTTTAGTGAATACTACTTCAAAGTGTTTGTTTTGAAATATGCCATTTTTGTAGACGGACATCTACGACGCCATTATTACCTCCACTGTTAGGATAAATATCTAAAAAAATACTTATTGCTGTTTTTGCAGTTATAGTCGCAAATCTTTACACAATCAAGTTTCATGTGCAGGAAAGTAAATTAGAATACAATTTGCAGCACTTTGAGGGTACTGATGTGGAATGTCGTATATTACGTGATATATTCTTTTTATTAAAAACTGCAAATTTCAAAGGCGTATATATATATATATATATATATATTAGAGGTGTGCGAACCCATGTTTTGTTCGAACCGAACTATGAACGAACCCAAGCAAATATGTTGCCTCGAACTTCGAACCTCTGAAATAATATGTGTAAGGTTCACAATCGAACTTCGAACTTCTTATAAATTCAAAATCGAACATCGAACTACGCAAAATTCTTGTGTTCTTATATCATTTCCTTAAATACCAAATTTGGGAATATTGTAACATTCAATACTTGATATGTATAAGATTCCCATTCTTTTTACAAGAAGGAAGGGTTCGACAAATTTGCAGGTTGATTGAGTGAACATGCCTTCCGGTGCTGATCATTGTGGAGATGGGTCATGGTTAAATCAAAAATACAAAAATAACAAATATTTGAAACTTTTTAAAATTTCTAGATCTATAGATAAGCTTAATTATAAATATGTTGTTGTTGTTTAGCATTGGCTAGGCAGTTTTAGCAAACAAGAGAGGGTTCAAAGTGAGCATGATAGGTATAAAATAACCACTTAAAATTTGAACTTAATATATTATATATTATTCTTATTAAAATTCACTACCATAACGCACTTGCTGCGTCCCGAACTTGTCTCCTGATTGTGAATATGTAACTATTTTGGCTCATTGTGAGATTAAAGCATGAAACCAGTGTTTTCCAAAGGCAATCTACAATTATCCTCATAAATTCTGAAAATTTACGTTACCGATGGCCTTCGAACGCCGCCTCAAAATGTTGTTACTGAAAAAGGTGTTGGGAGGCTAGGATATATAAGAAAAATAATTATATGATTGCTAAATGGCTCCGTCGTGTCTCAATGTGTCCCACCAACTGTCAAAAATATGCACGAGTGAAATTTCCTAAAATGACACTATCGACTCAATGAGACTGATAACGAGTTTAAAGCGCCGCTACCGAGTTAACGGGGCCGCAACTTCGCTACCTTTGGCAGCATTCAATGCTTGTAAAGTTAAATTTCGAAGTATTTTTGAGCAACGAACTTCGAACTATTTTGTATAATTACATATTTCGAACTTCGAACTACTTCAACATCGCTAGTGCGAACATATTTTCGAACCGAAGGTTCGGTTCGAGTTCGGGTTCGGTTCGAAATTTCGAAGCTTCGCACACCTCTAATATATATATATATATATATATATATATATATATATATATATATATATATATATATATATATATATATATATATATATATATATATATATATATATATATATATATATATATATATAAATTGAAACTGATGCTGGATATGGGTTCCAGAGGCTCTAGCACTCATTTGAATATTTTTTAAAATTCAAGTCACGATCTCGCCATTAGGGAACATTTTTTGTACGAAAATTCATTAAAACTGATAGAGTCTATGCCAAACGGAGTGAAACTGGTTCTGGAAGTAAAAGGAGAACACATTAAATAATAATTAAGAGCTAAAATTAACTGGTATTTTACCAAATATGTGTTTGATTCAATTAATAAGCACTTTACGGTGGCTATTCTTAAATTAATTTTATTTAACACGTTTCTAAAGAAAAAATAGTGTGTTTCTGGAAACCACCTTTTTTCAACTGTCTGTAAATGTGTTAATAAATACCAAAATTATAAATAAAATATGCAGCGCATATAATTAATAAAGTTATTAAAAAAAGCAAGAAGTTATTAAGGTTTAATAAAACTGGGTAAATTAACAGTTTTATATTTTAAGTAAACAAAATACAACTTAAATAAAGCAACTAGGCGTGAGCAAATTATCTTTATTACAAAAAGTAAAAAATAAAACGAAAAAGAACGTAAAAAATAATTCTGCTGAAGATGAATCCTTATATATGGATAAACTGATATCCAAACAGGTTACATCAGGCTTCTTTGACCAAAACATATCGATTGAAGTTTATTTATATACACCTAAAATAACCAATAAATTATGAAGCCATTATTTTTCCGGCCTGCTTTCACAACCAGTGTTACCAATCCAATTCAATGGTATCAAGTAACTGCGCTTTCTACAAATAACTGGTGGTATGTAATGTCTGAAATCGCTACAGACTTAGAGCGGTGCACACTATATGAGACACATTACTATGGAATGCTTTAGTCACTAAGAGATTGCTCCACAACAAACAGGTCCACCAGGTACGGTCACTCACTTGGTCGGGTATGGGTTGATCACTGTCACTGCAGCGGCTTGTTGACTTGCTAAAACGGCAGCTGCAATATTAGACATTATATTCTCTTGCACAGTGTTTTATTCTACCAGCTAATTTAGCTAAGAAATTGACCATAACCCATAAAAATAATTTCATTGCATTCATGTAAGTTATGTTATAAGAGAATAGATGGAAACATTGATTCTGATGAAATGAAGCCATTAAAGATCAGCTGCAACAGAAAAAATTTAATGATTTAGTACTCGTCCGATTTTAATCAGGTGAGCATGTTAAAATTATTTCACCATATACAGGCGAGTTCACAATGACAGTCTATTAGAAGCATCTACAGATGAAGATATCAATGTGAAATTTGCGTTGTATGTTGTAAGCCACCAACATCTAACACCAATATTTCTAAAATATTTTCATGTTTTTGTCACTTCCGGTTCATTAGCCCTTTTAAAAACAGGTTCAATGATATCTAAGAGAAAAATAGTATCTTCTACATTTGACAGATGTGACAACTATATAAGGTATGGAAATGAGTATAGGTATGCATTTAACAATTGTAACTGTCATAAACTGAGTAAATATTCAAACGCAATGTCCAATTCTTCGGCCTACATTTTTATTTCCACATCGTCAATACATGTGGGAGTATGGCATCGTCGACAAAAATTTCAAACATTTCTTTTTCGCTTAAACTTCAACATTTTTGTGCTAAATAATTAATTATAATTTTTGATGAAATATGGGTTAAATTAAAAATAATATTTCAATTTATGTGAATATTGCACTGTATTTGAATTGTAGAAGGGTTGGTAAATGTGGAAGTTATGAAAGAGACAAAAGATACAAATTCAAGAAATCATTTAAAGTTTTTATTTTTATTTTAACAATACACCAGGAGGGCTTACAGCCTAAATACTATCGTACCTTGGGTGTCGACAAGGAGGAAAGAGGCAACTTGTTAATTCTGGACTTGAAGGTTTGGAGGTTCGGAGGAGAAGGAAAACATGTGCCGGTAAGGAATTCCACAACTTGGAAGTCCTCGGGACAAAAGAGCGGGCATAACAAGATGTTCTATGTCTGGTGACCTGGACAGTAAAAGGGTGCATTCGCTCTGTTCCCCTGGTAGATCTGTTGGAGGCAGCAGGTGGAGAAACTATGGAAGAAGTCTCCTCTGAGCAGTGCCCGTGCTGATATCTATAAAAGGGAGAGAGGTACCAAAGGCATGTCGGTGGGCAAGGGATGGCAGCCTTTGAGTGAGGGTAGGGTCACCGATGAGACGTATAGTTATCTTCTGAATGGAGTCCAGAATAGCGAGTGTAGAAGCGGCAGCAGCACCTCAGATGTGAGAGCTGTATTAGAGGTTTGGTCTTATTTGTGAAGTATATAAGGTATAGAGATTAGCTGGTGAAAAGTATTTGCGAGCCCGGAAGAGGTAACCTAATTTCTTAGTGCCAATTGAGATTTCGATCCACAGAAATGCCAACAAGTGAAAAGGACTCATTACTTTGAATAACTTGGTTGTTCATTGTGATGGGTCTATGGCTTGTGTATCTCTTATGAGAAAGAAAGCAAGACTGTGATTTGGTGGGGTTGAATTGTACAAGATTTCTACTTCCCCAGTCTAATATTTTTTGGAGATCCACGGAGGTAGAACTCTCCATGAGTCTGCGATCCACATCTAATTGGGCTAAAGAGACAGGCTTAGAATATTGTATATTTCAGTGGAGGGTGCTGTCGTCCGCGTAACTGTGAACTAGGTTGGATGTGCTAGAGAGGAAGTCATTGATGTGGAGAAGAAACAAAGTAGGGGCTAAAGCTATGCACAATAAGCCAAAGGTTGCAGTGCTATCGGGGCGGCAAGGCCGCGGACGAGCCCTGAGGAAAAAAATGGGCTAAAGCTGAACCTTGAGGGACTCCTGTATTAATTGGACACAGTTTAGAGGAATGGCCATCCACGACAACTGAAATGCTCCGGTTGGAGAGGAAATTTGCTGTCCAGGTAGAGTTTTGGTCGTAGGCCATAGGCTGGAAGACATAGCCGAATTCTTTCAGAGCGACAATCTGGGATTCACTGTGTAGTTCCATAGACTTGTTCCAAGAATGGGTGACAAAGGAAAGGAGGTCGGCAGTTGATCTGCGCTGGCGGAATCGTGGATTAGACTGTGTTTTTCAAGAAATTTTTGTCATTCAGTGTTTATATACTTTTCCATCACTTTGGAGACGACTGAAAGGAGAGAAATAGGCCTGTAATTGCTAGGAAGCGCTTTGGATCCTTTCTTGGGGATGGGTTGTACTCGAGCAGTTTTCCAGTTACTAGGCAATATGCCTCCTCGGGCGAGAAGAAAATCCTTTACTATCACGTAAAGGAAAAGTCCACTACCACCTACCTACTCCGATTAGTCGCCTCTTACAACAGGCAGAAGTTACCTTGGGCCTATTCTTTTAGTTAGTCCCCGGGCCCACAGGAGACAAATGATATCTAAATTTATATATTTTTTTGTAGAAATTCAATATCCTGTATTTCAGTAAGCAAGCGTGCAAGAGAAAAATGTTATATGACAAAATTACATTATTTTAGCGAGACATACTCACACACAGATTGCTATGAAGCATAAATGGGACACCTTTATATATTCACCAAAAATACAGTCTTTAATAAGGGCAAATCGAGCAATGATTTGAGCACACAAAAAAAAAAACAAATTTGCTTAATGAGCTCTATATATTTCGCCCCGTATTTAGGGCTTCATCAGTAAATTAAAATAACAATAATTAAGAAAGTATCTCCCAATAGTTAAACAAAATCGAAGCCGGACTCTGATAAATGCAAATGACTATTCCATAACTCTAAATCAATTGAATGAATTATCTTTCATTCTGCTTATCGTGGATGTCATGCGGCAACATCTCTGATCTTCTGATCTTAAAAAGAACCTGTGACGAAAATGGCATTCCCAAAAACTACAGCTATAATTTCTGCCTCTAATGTTACGATGGTGGTCATATTAATGGAAGTAATCTGCATTTAGGATCTTGGACTACCCTTTTATTTACAGTCTTGGAATAAAAAACAAAACTATTGGAGAAATCTTAGCAATATAAAATGAATGAAGCTGATAACACAACAGCATGGTCAATTTCTTAACAAACAAAAAACATAAACAATTAAAAATTCACTATAGCTAGATACTAACCTCCATAAGTGGCGGGGTACATGGGATATCCAAGGCCTACATGTGTATGATGATGTGTATGTACATGTCTTTGTGGAGGTGGCGAACGAGATTCTTTGTTATCACCAGTCATCTGCTTACCACTGGGTGGAGGTGGGTTGTTTGCCTGCTGGGAGGCGGGAGGGGCAGCCATCTGTTGCTGCGGCTGTCCAGGAGGAGGGCCACCACCGCCCCCACTGTTCGTAGATGGGCTAGAGTTAGCCACTGAAGTTTTTGGGGTTGGTGACTTGATGGCTCTCTCCTGGAGCTCATGTATCTTGTGTTGAGAGTAATACTGAGCGTGATGCTGCAGCATGTCAAGAGTCTTGGAGGGAGGAGGTGCTCTCGACAGGTCTTCAGGCCCATGATAACGTGGTAACTGAGCGTGAAGGTATGGGTTTCCACTATATGGACCAGGTACCATTATACCACGATACATTGGGTGGTTTGGGTCGAATGGTATAGTTCCATAATGAGCTGACTGCATATAACTGGGATGGATGTAGGTATATTGTGAAGTAGGTGGTGGGGGAGGACCCTGAGTTTCCATTGTAGGCTTGACACCTTCCTGTTTAGTTTCTTTCTCTTTCTTTTCCTCAATCTTAGGTTCCTTGTGAGGTTTCATACTGGGGCTTTGTGTGAGAGGTGGTTTATTTTGCACAATATTACTCTTGTGGTCCTGCATCTGTCCTTGTTGTTCTTTTCTTCTTTGTTCAGAGTACACATAAAACCTCCTCATTTCCTCCTCTCTTTGTCCATGGTGTTGTTGGTGTTGCTGTTGTTGTTGTTGTTGTTGCTGCTGCTGCTGTTGTTGTTGTTGCTGCTGCTGCTGCATATGTTGCTGCTGTGACTGCTGCTGGGCTTGCTGTTGTTGCTGCTGCTGCTGCATCTGTTGTTGGCTTGGTTGTTGCTGAGGAGGCGGCGGTGGTTGTTGCCTTGTATAATTTATGTACGGGTTCATTTGATTTTTCATCTCGATGCTTTCTTTGATTATTTGATGGTTCTCATTTTGATGTTTGTCCTTCATTAAGTTCGCTTCTGCCTTAACTTTACCCGGTGTAGGAACTTGTATAGGATTGGGAATGGGAGTGGGCTGCTTGATAGTTTGATCTATGGGGCTAGGACTTTCCTTCACTCGTTCCTCTTTAATTTTGTCTTCAGGTACCATAGAGACTCCACCATAATTTGGGTCCATATTGTACGGATATCCTGCCATGTAATAGGGATAATAATGTTGAGGTAATACTTTCTGTGGATACTCAGAACCTTCTTTCTTAGGCTCTTTTTCAATTACTTTCTCCGCCTGTTTCTCTGGCTCCTTTGGCTTACCATCCTGAGTAGGTTGCTGAACAGAAGGGACAAGATACTGTGGTTGTCCATAGTAATACATACCATACTGTGCCATATGAGGCATTGCTTGGCTGCTTTCAGTCTTTTTATCAGGATTTTTGTTTTTATCTACTAGATCAGTTTCCATTATGGGCGGCGCACCATCATCTGAAATATCCGAATAAGCGGGGCTCTGAACCTCGTCTCTGCTGGTCTGTTCTACGCCAAACATTGGTTGTTCAGCTTGAGGCGGGAGGGGACTACCTGCTGGAGATTTTCTGTTCTTTTTCTTGAAGTTCTGCAGCTTATTACTACTACTTGCAATATTATTAGTAATCTGTTGAGGCTTCTTATCTTCGGGCATGAGGGCGGCAGTAGGTTTGACTTTAAACTGAGTAATTTTAGCACTTTGGGAAGGAGACAAGGGAGGCTGTGGTGACATCTGGGAAGCCATTTGAGGATTACTAATGGTGTTTTGAGCAGGAATTAAAATAGAGGGAGGTTGAGTGAACTGCTGAGAAGGCATGTTGACCTGAGATTGCAACTGACTTGATAAACTTTGTGTTTGAGCACTAGAGTCCGCTTGTGGTTGATCTGGAGGTAAACTGACAGAAGCAACATTTCTCACTGTTGGCACTGGGCCAGGATTTGACATTGGAGTTCCTGCAACGAGACATTCAGTAGTAACAGATTATTAAACATCAAAATTTGGAAACACAGATTACAATAACAAATGGAACAATAACGATGGCAAGACCCTTAAGTTATCCACATGCTGGCTGTTCTCCAAAATGGTAGACAGAAAACATATATTTCAATACGAAGGAATTTGGAGTTACCTTCATGTATTATGGTGAAGACTAAATACATCGCAAAACTACAAAATAAAAAAATTAAGCAAATTAGCTGTGTTACCTGATTAAATTAAAACAAATCTATGGATGTGGAAGAAAATAATGTAAACATACAATTACTGGACGACAAACAATTGCAAATAAGTTTAATAAATACCATGTTTAATAAATTAGTATGAGACAAACAACACATAAAGACATTAAAAACGTTATAAGGAAAAGTGTCAGTGATCATACCTGCAACCTGAGTTTTATTTGCTGAGAACGCACCCATGGGGTATTCTTCTGGTGTTGAGTAACGAAGCACGCCTGGTTTGACGACATTCTTTGCTTCAACTAGAGGCACAGTCGGTGACCCCGCAGCGGGGCCTAGGTCTTGTATACTCTGGGGAGTAACCGGGGAGGGAGGAGTGCTACGTGGAGTGGCCGGCTGGCTAGAGACATCCAGGAGGTTACCAGTTCCTCTGAGGAGAGACCCCAACTCTACCTCTTTCTTTTGTGGCGGAGCCGGACTGTCCTGGCTCTTCTCCGGAGATTTTACCGGAGTAATAGGACTGGGTGCCTCAATGTTAGATTCATCATTCTCCGACATGGAGGTGACATCTTTGGTGTCGTCGTCATCTGCCGAACCGTGGGCGTGCGACTGGTGATATTTGAGACCATTGATATGTTTGTACTTCTTGGAGCAGTTGGGTTCCGGACACTCCAGCAGCACGGGGGAAGGGGGTGGTGATCCAGTAGAAGTGGAAGTGGGGGTGGAAGAAGGTTGTATAGGGGTCGGGGGAAGCACTCCGGCGACTTTGGCCTTCTTGCCCTGCCCCTGCGACGACGAGTCTTCTTCTCCAACTCTGGACTTCCGCTTATTGGTAGGCTCCACACGTGGGGGCACGAACGGGGTGGGTGACGATGGGGCTGTGGATGGACCAGACCCATTGGCGGCGCCTCTCCGGCCTTTGACGCCCCCGCCTCCGTTCCTCAGCTTACTATGCACCGATGAGCGAGTCTCTGTGAAGTTGCTTAGGTCAGTGCTAGGTGTTGCAGCGCCAGCAGAACGTCCTCTCTTACCTCGTCCTTTAGGTGTGCGGTTGTCCAGGTCACTCGTCGGGGAATCACAGAATCTACAGAAGACAATTAGGTTGTTATTTATTTCCACATACAAACTAGAAGTTATTAATAACAAATCTAAAATATACGCCTAGAACTTGTAATTATTTTGATCGTATCCAGATGGCAATATACCACTCTTGGAAATGGCATTAAGTTATGTATTTTCTTAAACAACTAAACATTAAGCTGGAATCTTTATCTATATAGGCCTCTAAGATATAACACTTATATTTATAGAAGGCAAAATATTTTGATCTGTAATCATAATATACGAAATATACGATATGATAAGGTGAAAATGATTTAAAAAATGACCAGAATCATAGGCGATGGCATAAACATCAAAACACTAGGAATGGTTCTAAATAATAGTACATTCAGATAAGAAAACAACAAAAGAGACAAAGCAAAGCTAATTAAACGTTTCCAAAGCCCAATTTCATTTTCCTAAAGGTCCATAAAAGTATATGCACTCTTCAAAAGGATTTAATGGTTTCCATAAATTGGAAAGCTGGAAACCTAAAATCAAATTCAAGAGTACAATTAGAATAGAAAATTAAAATCATGCACAAAATAAAAGTACTAAAGTATAAAAATATTGATACAATTTAACTGGAAATGTTCAAACTAAAAAATACAGGTATACAAGTAGACTATTAGATTATTTTTAAAAATATGCATATTTGAGCATTGAAAATTTGCGTGTGGGAGTTTTCAAAGAGGCTATATTTAACGCAAATAATTTCCAAAATAGCGGATTTCCGGTTTTACCGGAAACATATGCTAACTTTTCTATTTTAAATTAAACACCCTATATATTACTATATTTTTGAAATGCCCCTTTAATCTTAGGTCGACTTTCATCAAGGAACCCCGGCCTTATGTTTTACTGTTTTCGAGATATTAATTTTTTTCTTTTTTGTTTTTTTTATTTGAAAATTATCTTTACAAGAAGGCTGCCTTGATGAAAGTGATTTTCGCTTCATGTCGATATGTTGAGAAAATATTTTTTGCCCCATGCATTACAGGATAACTAAACTCCGATGTGATGTTGAAGAAAAAATATTTCATATACAGGATGGTTTGTAAAATGTATCTGGATTCCGTAGGATTTAGAATTAAAAAACTCGTTTATTTTAAATGCAACACCCTGTACCTTACCGTTTTGTTAGATGCACTTGAAGATCTCTTTAAAAATTGTATCAGCATTTTCTATACCCAAAATTGAGTTTTCTAGAGTTATTGGCGGTTTTTAGGAAATACTGATACAATTTGAAAGAGGATCTTCAAATGCATCTAACAAAAACAGAAAACACAGGATATTCTATTTAAAATAAACAATTTTTTTTAAAATTCTAAATCCTACGGAATCCATAAACATTTTACAAACCACCTGTATATGGTATATATTTTCCTCAAGATCACATCGGAGCTTAGTTCAGGGGGCAAAAATATTTTGTCAACATATTTACATGAAGCGAAAGCACTTTCATTAAGCCAGTCTTCTTGTGATGGGAATTAAAAAAATATATATCGAAAACAGAAGAAGATAAGGCCAAAGTTCCCAGATGAAAGACAACCTAAAATTAAATGGGATATACAAAAATATAATAATATACAGGTGTCTCATTTAAAATAGAGAAGTTAGCATCCGTCTCCGGTATAATCGGAAATACGCCATTTTGGAAATTATTTGCATCAAATAGAGCATATCCGCACAACACACCCCCCCCCCCCCATACAAATATTCACCGCTCAAATATGCATATTTTGGGAAATAATCTTATAGTTTACTTAACTTGGGAGACCGTGTATACAAACTGAAGGTAAAGCAGGAAATTTTCAACAAAAATAATAAAAGTGAAAAAAGACTTTATTGCGTTTATCTGTCCTTATACAAACATTATATATATATATATATATATATATATATATATATATATATATATATATATATATATATATATATAATAAACAATATAATAACATAACTACCTATATACATTGTTTTGGTAACCTAATGGAGGTAGGCTTGACTACAAATTTCACTAAAAATGTAACTAACAAACTAAACAGTAAACCAAAGGGCATTGGAAAAGGATGAAGTGGTATATATCTCACCTTGGAGGGGCCCAGTCATGGCGTGTGCAGTCCAGAAGGGTTCCCACGTAAGTCTTCCCTCTCCACGTCACGTTAACCACCAGGATACCTGAAAAAAATTAGCATATGTCTTGTAATGTATTGTTTTTTCACAGCAAATGTATTTTATTTAGAATACAGTGTCTTCAAGATAATAATGCCTATTACTAAGATCTAGGAAACCCCCCCTACACTTAGTTATTATGGGGGAGGCCAAGCTAGGACTATACAGACTAGCTTGCAATGGTAGACTGAAGATCAACCCAGGCTTCAGGGGCCACTGCAAAATTCAGGAGATCGTGAAGGAGCCCATGCTTAAAATAAGGTCAGACTTCGCGAGCCCGCGAATCTGCAGGGAAAACAACTTTACAGTGGAGATCCCCGACCGCGAGGCATGGCGGGAGAGGACGCCGGGCATACCACGGGATGCGCTCGTCTGGTTCACGGACGGATCCGGCGGGGAGCGTGGGATGGGGGCAGGTGTTTACTCGGAAAGACCGAGGGTAAGTCATAGTATTTCCCTCGGAGCCCATGCAACGGTGTTTCAAGCCGAAATGTACGCCATCCTACACTGTGTGCGGGAGAACAAGAGGAGTAGCTACATCAACAAGCGGATCCTTATAGCCACAGACAGCCAGGCATAAGTAGCCCACGGGTAAATTCCTGGCTGGTGAGTGAGTGCCGAGACGAGACGAGCGACCTGGCTGGGCAGAATGAGGTGACCCTCATCTGGGTGTTGGGTCACTCGGGGGTCAAAGGCAATGAAGAAGCTGACAGTCTCGCGAAGAGAGGGTCAGCAGAACCATTTATGGGACCAGAACCGGCTCTGCGCGTGACAAAGAGCACTGCCAGGGGAGCCATTAAGTTCTGGGTCAGAAACCAACACAAGATGTACTGGACAGACTGTCCAGGGCTCAGACATTGGAAGTCAATAATTGACGAAGCCAGTTCAAAGAGAGCTGCTAAATCTTAGCAGAGGGCAGCTCAGAAACACAACAGGTCTCTTGACGGGACACATGGCCGTCAATAAACACCTGCATAAAATGGGGCGGTTCGAAGGGAACCTCGCATGCAGACACTACGGCGAGGGGGAGGAATCAGCCCAGCACATCTTGTGCGAGTGTAATGCTCTGGACCGCAAAAGACAACTGATCTACGGTCAGTCTAGACCGGAGACAGAGCAATATAAAACTTCACCCGACCAATCACTGTGCAGACTAGTTCAAAGCACAGTGATTTTGGAATGGGTGGAGTAAGACTAAGGGTATGCACAATCAACCAAAGGTTTCAGTACTATCGTGGCGGCCAGGCCGCGGACGAGCCCTAAGGAAAAAAAAAAGATCTCGGAAACCGTAATAGATACAGTTTGGTTCGACGGGGAAAATTTTTCGAAACCAAATCGCCACTAATATGACATTATAAAACATTAATTTTTTTTGGCTCTCAAGCGAATTATAAAAAAAATAATTTTTCAATTTCCCCTTTAATTTTTTCTGGTCTTGCTATTAGAGCTAGAACAAAAAAATTAAGAACACTTCTTCGCAACTACTTTTCATAGTCTTTCGCAAGATAATGTTAATTGTATAGTTCGGTTTTCATTCGCGAAAAATTAGTATCTTAATTTTTTAAATGCGATCCTGATTTAAAAAATAATGTTTTTTAAAGTATTTCCAATTCTACATTCAGTGGCATATCACACATGACAGAATTGTTTATTGCCTAGGAAGATTGGCCTGTAGGGGCCAGGCGTTAATATGGCTGACAATAATGCTATAACTGTTGCAGAGGATATTTGCTGGCACTTACATGTTTCCGATATTACGAAAGCAGCAGTAAATAAGCTTGGGTTTCTATGGTAAGTAAAAGTTTTTTATCACAGCTACTTTTGACGCTGTATAAAGCACAGATACGTCCACAGTTGGAATAATGTTCTCGCGTCTGGGGTGCTACCCCCAAAAACAACCTTGTCCCTCTTAGATTCTATCCAGAAATAAGCTGTTCGCCTTATAGAAGATTCATGTATCACAGTCAATCTTACATCTTTCCACCACAGAAGAAAGTTTGGACATCTGTGCCTCTTTTATAGATACTACTATCGACAGTGCTCTTTAAAAATTGCTACGTTAGTACCTTCGCTTGCGACATTTAATCTGCACACCCGTTTTAATCGAAAGGACACACTTTTCATGTCAAATTGGCAACTTTGTTAGTTACGAACCCCCAACTCTTTCTTAGAGCATCTAAGTTTTGAAATGTAGTCCTCCCGGCAGAAATATTTTCCAAGACGTATAATCTCCAACTATTTAAGAAGCGAGTAAATACTTTTTTGAGGCACAATAATCAAGTTAATAATGTCTAGAAACACATTGGCTTTGCCTTTCATTAACTATATCATAAAAAAAATAAAGTAATGTTTTACAAAAAAGTCATTTCCATAGTAGAAAAGTTGTGGTTTAATAAAAAGCTTCAAAATCAAATGCAGGTTTAGAGTACCAACACTCCACTTGCATGTAATTCTATTAAATTTTTCTAGTATATTTATGAGGCACGCCGCACAGAGTAACTCTTATAACATAGATGCACTCGTGCATGACATAAAAAGTTTTAACTAAAGATAAGAAGTAATTAACAACTAACCACCTTCTGTCTCGTGCCAGACGATACCCTCCAGCGTAACACTAGTCCCAGGTTCACACGGCCCCAGGCAATCCGGTTCTGTAATGGTTCCAACGCTGGTACCCACGCAAACGTCCGTCACTTCCTGCAAACAAAAGAAAAGCAGCGTTAAAAAAAAACAATGCAAGTTACATTTTGCACATATAGACATGAAGATTAAAAAGAGTTTTGAGTCAAAGTTTGGTGTCTGGGGATAAACATTTCACAATTTTCACAAATTTGAACCCATTTGGTACATCATATTTTCTGCAGTACAAAATGGATACCAATTTATCAAACCCAAACTTAAATGATCGTTGTCATACCAACATAATGAAAAAAACGCTTTAACGCATGCCGCCTGCCGTGGAAGAAATAATATTTTTGCTATGCTATATTTTAATAAACTTTTATCTAGTTTTTTACCTCCTGCATCCAACAAACAAAATTAGTCGAGGATCGCAGAGAGTCGGCAGCCATTAATACAGAGTCAGAATAAGTATAGTTTTAATCGTTGCAGACGTTATATACATCCATATCCATATAAGCAGGCGGGCGGCGGTGTGTATTTTTCGGCGCTCTCAGGCAATGTAATATTTCAGTGCGAAATGATCGCCGAATCTTGATGATCTTCGTCGAAAACGGCCGAATAAGCAATCTGTGGTGCGCTATAAAATTACACACTTCCAGTTTGTAGTGTACTTTTGGCACAGCGTGTGTACCTCCTACCTAGTAATTTTCGTCTTCGCGTCGGAGTGATTTTCAATTAGATCATTTAGTTGTTGTTTACATGTTCTAACAAGACAATTATTATTATTATGATGGTTACTACTTTGGGTTGCTTAATAAGTGGACAAAATAATTGTGATACTGTGATTAATTCAGTGGATATTTTAAATTTAAAGGTTTCTTTATAATACATTTTCGGGAAAAAAATAGGCGAGCCCTTTATTTTTAGTGAATTTTTATTTTAAAAAATTAACTAATAAAGAGGTATCGTTGGAGATACTTTGCAAAAAAAATTTTCAAATGAGCGAGAACTAGGACCCCTAGAACCCGGAGTCAGTTTCAATTTTTATATCTTTATATCTTTATATGTATATGTATATGTATATGTATATGTATATGTATATGTATATGTATATGTATATGTATATGTATATGTATATGTATATGTATATGTATATGTATATGTATATGTATATATATATATATATATATATATATATATATATATATATATATATATATATATATATATATATATATATATATATATATATATATCTCCAACCGATAACGGAAAAAATAAGCAACTGATTTCGATGAAACTCGGCAAGTGCCTTTCTTTTATTAATGGCTTGGATGAGTTCGTTAGTCGGGGAAATCGAATAACGTTTTCCGGGAAAATGTTGAGATTTGTTAAAAAAAAATATCTTTTTCTCCGAAAATTACAAAGGTATTTTAATGAAATTTAGTGGATATGTTGCCTTGTAAAAGACCTTACTACACACTAAAATTCAACGTTCTACATTTTTAGAAAATTGAGTTATTCAAATTTAGAGTTTTCTTTTGGAGAAAAATTTTTTCTCCGAAAATTACAAATTTATTTTGATTAAATTTTGTGGATATGTTGCGCTGGGTAAGACCCTACTATACACCAAAATTCAACTTTCTAAGTTCGTAGAAACTTGAGTTATTGACATTTAATAAAAATTTACTATCATAACGCACTTGCTGCGTCCCGAACTTTTTTTTCTTGCGCATCCCCAATGCATTAAGGCACGAGCCGCTACTGACCAAATCTGATAATTTTTCATTAAACATTAGTACCATAAAATTTGAAAGTTGTCATATTACATAATCATATGACCATTCATTCCAGAATCACCAATGTTTTTAAAATCTTAATTTATCGCTCATTTTAACGTTTTTATAATAAAAACCATAAAGTTATCAGTGTTTTTTGTACTTCCTGACCTCCTTGCACAAAAAGAAAACTAAAATCTTCGTCTGTAATGTTTAACAGATTTATTTAACCGCATATAATATTCTGGTCTTCTGTCCTTTGTTGACCTTCAGTGAGATCAATTTTTTTTCCTTAAATGTTAATAACTTTTTTCTTTCAGCTATATGCTGAATTTTGGCATATACGATACGTTATATATGGGCAACTTGCGTATCAAATTTGGTTACAATGGCATTGCGGTTGCTATTTCCGAAGATACAAAATTTCAAAATTCCAAAATGTTTGCAGAAAATCTGGTCAGATTTTCCTGGCTAACGAAATTATCCAAGCCATTTATTAAAGGAATTCGTGTGCCAAGTTTTATCAAACTCACTCCATTATTTTTATAAGCTTCATATAACTTCACATCTTAGGTTCGTTTGTTAGTTTTGTTAATAAGTAAATTTTGAAACAGTTCCCCTTATCGGATGGATAGTGCTGAAATTTTATCCGTGTGTATAAGTCAAGTGACAATGCAACATAGGCTATATGTCATTATCATAAATATGGCGGACTCTTAAATATGGAGCATATTTCCTTTTTTTCACAATCGCTTGACATTGGTTAAAGTGCTTTACGGGTAAAATACAGTAGGCTGTGTAAGGCTTTCATAAATCCAAATGACGACTTCATTTTATAATGTAGGCTTGTACTTATTATTTTATTTTAAATCAGGGGCGGCTCCTCAATAAGTGCGCCCGTGCGCGCGCACTGCCGCCTCCGTGGAAAAAACAATATTTTTGCTATGCTATATTTTAATACATTTTTATTTACTTTTTTACCTCCTGCATTCAACAAACAAAATTAGTATATGGAAGATCGGGGATCGCAGAGTCGGCAGCCAGTAATACAGAATCAGAACAAGTATAGTGTTAATGGTTACAGACGTTATCCATATAAAGCAGTCGCGCGGCGGTGTGTATTTTTCGGCGCTCTAAGGAAATGCGATACTTCAATGCGCAATGATTGACTATCTTCGTCGAAAACGACCGAATAAGCAATCTGGTGGTGCGCTTTAAAATTCCACACTTGTAGTTTATAGTGCACTTTTCGCAGAGTGTGTGTAGTAATTTTCGTGTAGTGCTTAGCGTCGGATTGATTTTAATTAGATCATTTCGTTGTTGTTTACATGTTCTAACAAGACAATTATTATTATTATTATTATGGCTACTACTTCGGGTTGTTTAATAAGTGGACAAAATAATTGTGAATATTTTAAAGGTCAACTTTTTAAGGGACTTTTTAACTACTATAACCTATAACTAACTAGAGGAAAACTTCGTAAGTAGTTAATAATTATTAAGTTTAGTTAGTTTAGTAAGTAGGTTTTTTTTTATAATACATTTTCGGGGAAAAAAGAGGCGAGCCCTTCATTTTTAGTGAATTTTTATTTTAAAAAATTCACTAATAGAGAGGTATCGATGGAGAGACTTTGCAAACATTTTTTCAAATGAGCGCGAACTAGGACCCCTAGAACCCATATCCAGGGCCAGTTTCAATATATATATATATATATATATATATATATATATATATATATATATATATATATATATATATATATATATATATATATATATATATATATATATATGTATGTATGTATGTATGTATCCAACCGATAACTCAAAAATAAGCAACTGATTTCGATGAAACTCGGCAAGTGCCTTTCTTTTATTAATGGCTTGGATGAGTTCGTGAGATCAGGAAAATCGGATAAGGTTTTCCGGGAAAATTTTGAGTTTTGTTTCAAAAAAAAATCTTTTCTCCGAAAATTACAAAGCTATTTTGATGAAATTTGGTGGATATGTTGCCTTGTTAAAAGACCTTACTACGCACTAAAATTCAAGTTTCTACATTTTTAGAAAATTAAGTTATTCAAAATTTTGAGTTTTCTTTTGAAAAAAAATTTTCTCCGAAAATTACAAAGTTATTTTGATAAAATTTGGTGGATATGTTTTACTATACACCAAAATTCAACTTTCTAAGTTTTCGGAAACCTGAGTTATTCAAATTTGAAGCATTTAATAAAAATTCACTACCATAACGCGCTTGCTGCGTCCCCAAATTTTTTTCTTGCGCACCCCCAATGCATTAAGGCACGAGCCGCTACTGTTTTAAATCCTGATGAGGATCGAAACATATCGGTAACTTAATTAAACCACCACATTGGATACGTAACTGGGTCTAGAATTATGTTACTAATAAAAAATTTTAATTGAAAAGCTATCTCCTCAATAGTGTATTTCTTTCTACGAAAATACGCTGCTCAAGAGATAAATAACATAATATATTAACTACAAATTAAGTTTAAGTAATTTAAATTCCATAATTATTGAAAAAAGATTAGGCTGTGTAACTGCACAGATCATATTTGTATGTTATAAATCTGATAAGCGGAAGATTTCCTGGTGACTATTTAATAAACCAGTGGTAAGGAACAAGTGAGGGACTTCATCAAAGTACTGTTCATTCTCACGTCTCTTCCTATACTTGACAAGCATCCCTTACTAAATTCTACACGTAATATCCTAAATCCAGCTAAATATATGACTAAGAAGGTCGAGGGACGTCTGGTGTGTTTGCAACTATTAAATTTTACTATGATATAACATAATTATTACCTAAGTTTTCTGTAGTTATCACAATACAAATACGAGTAAGTTCATAGTATTTTATTAATTTATTTCATTTTCAGTTTTTTAAGAAAATTCAATCCATTTTTGCTCATGTATTATGCATCATGAACAAAGAAAAATATTATTTTGTAATTTGATAGAATACAATGTTTTCTTTCCACTTGATGTGACATCACTTGTATGAAGCTGTTTGTAATAAAAGTGTCATGGTAGTTTTCATGGGTTTTGTTAAAGACTCAAATTAGCTAGGTTTATATAGCTCTTAGTAAAAAGATAATATTCTGAAAATTGGAAAATTGTAGTAGTGGCAATATACCATATAGAGTCTTAAGGGATACTAAATAAACTTAGCATATTAATGTATAGTCGGAGAGATAAAAGTAAGTTCCTTTGTGTCTTTCCTTGTGTTAACCTCTTTTGACCGCAGCCTCCCCAGTATGTTAAAAAGTCACCATGACAGGCTCCATTGGTGTGAAAAGTGTCCCAGTGTTTCTCCTGCAACAACTCGTAGCGTAGATGTGTGCTTGCATATGTATGTGTATGTATGTGCACATGAAGAAATAATGTGCATTTTCTATCCTGCACCTAAGTACTGGACGTATAAAGCCTATTGACGTGAGTGCGTATACATGAGTGTATATGCGCTCGCGTATGTGTGTGGGTGGATATGTATGTAAGTTTTAATTTTAATATATATTTTTAGTAAACAGCAAGTGCATAGGGAGATAAAAGAAGATAAAAGAAAACAATTGAAGAGCTTGTTAGATTAACATTCTTAAGACAGGTTTTTCCATTGTGAAAAGCAAGGTCAGATGCATCCTTGTTCATTTTGATGATTGACAGTGACTGAATGAGCCAGTTCTCCGTCAAAACTCTAATAAAAAAATAATAATTCACTAGCCTATCACACCACACCCATTAGGTGGGGATAAATGTTCCAGGCGTGTGCCTTAGTCATAATAAACTGTTATGTGGTAAAAAAACAATGTTTTGTTAACTTCAAATACTACTATATTATAATATTGTTGCGTTTTCGCCGGGTTCTGGATAAGTGAGACTTTTAATTTTAACAAAACAACTTTATTTACACTCTAAATATGGATACAATAAAATTTCTAGAATGTCTCTTTCACAAAACACTTAATTTACTGTCTACAATTACTAATCTCCACACAAGTCTCTACACTGGTACTACAGTAGCTACTTTCTTAACACTTTACACTGCTTCTTCAAGTCACTACCACATTCTCTTACTGAACTGAACTCGGGCTGGCTTGCTTTCGCTTTTATATACTCGCCGTACCTTCCCCTCCTTTCTAGAGTGTTCCATTCCAGAACGTTCTAGGACCTTCTTTTACTAGAAGGTTCTGTGAATACAGATCGGTCCTGTGTGTATACAGGGGGATGTATATACAGGTGATCCAAATGTGGTCACCACTCCTATGTTACACAAGAGGTGTTTCTCGAACTATAAGATCTCTCTGCGTATACAGGGTGTAAGGGTTCTCTGCGTATACAGGGTGTATATACAGGGTGTTCGGAATGTGCAGACCTCAGTTATCCGTTCCGACGGGGTAAAAGTTGGTAACTTCGTTATTTCTGGTCCTAGAGGGTTGAGACTTCGCCTGACGGGGGTCACCCCAGGCACCCCCAGGGGGGTGGGGAGGCGGTGTTGCCAGACTGTGCAAAAATTCCCAGATGTTGGGGAAATTCTGGAGATGTGGCAACACCGCACCTACGTCTATTGAAGTGATTTGTAACACTGCCCCCCTCCTTAAGACTGTTCGTCCCGAACAGTATTTACCGGCCGCCAACTTGGGGGTTCGTTGCCCCGATAGGGACTCAACCTCTCTATGTGAACAACTTTGGGTTTAGTTCTTGGAGACAGCTGGATTCTGTAGACTAGGTCATTAATTTTCTTAGTCACCAAGTATGGCCCTTCCCATGGTTTCTGAAGTTTTGGACTGAGACCCTTTCTCCTTGTTGGTTGGTACAGCCACACTACATCACCTTCCTTGAATGTATGGGGTGTTGCTCTGCGATCCAAGCGCATCTTCATCCGGTCACTGCTTAAGAGGAGCCTATCTCTGACACATCTGTGTATAGTGCGCAGTTTCCCTTCTAGGTCGGCGACATACTCAGGTAACGTAGCTAGGTCCGCTATGTCCTCGTTCGGTGGTGGTCTCGTCATGTCGATTGGTAACCGCATCTCTCTGCCGGTCAACATCATGGATGGAGTGTAGCCGGTAGATTCATGCTGAGAGCTTCTGTAAGCTAGGAGGAACAGAGGTATCAGCTTGTCCCAGGTTCTCTGATTCTCGTCGACAAACATAGCAAGATACTGATTGATGGTCCTGTTATGCCGTTCTACCATGCCGTCTGATTGAGGGTGGAGTGGCGTTGTTCTCGTTTTCTTTATGCCTAGCAAGTCCATTAGGCTCTTCCAGACCTCTGATTCGAAATTCCGGCCCTGGTCGGTGTGAATCTCCAAGGGTACGCCATGCCGTGATATGACATTTTCCATCAGGGCTTCTGCTACGGTCGTTGCCTCTTGGTTGGGGATCGGCGCAACTTCAGGCCATTTCGAGAAGTAGTCCATCGCCACCATTATGTATCTGTTCCCAGACTCTGTGATGGGAAAAGGTCCTGCGATGTCTACGGCAACTCTCTCCCACGGTGTACCTGAGATGTACTGCATCATTTTTCCTCTGGATCGGGTCTTTGGTCCTTTCTTTGAAGCACATTGGTCACACCTTTTGCACCATTCTTCCACGCTCCTTCGGCAGTTTATCCAATAGAAGCGGTCTCTCACTCTGGCAAGAGTCCTGTTGACACCAAAGTGGCCTCCACTTCTACTATTGTGTAACTCTTGAAGAACACTGTCTATGCACTCACTTGGCACAACGGTCTGGTATATACAGTCTCTACCATCGGCAGTTTCCCATTTTCGAGTGATCATGTCATTCTTTAGACACAATGAGTCCCATTGTAGCCAGTATCCTTTAACCTCCG
Organism: Tillus elongatus; assembly: GCA_964006375.1. Lineage (NCBI taxonomy): Eukaryota > Metazoa > Arthropoda > Insecta > Coleoptera > Cleridae > Tillus > Tillus elongatus. The sequence goes on from OZ023264.1 coordinate 32,932,003, forward strand.
CCCCAAACCGGGACACATCGTGCCACTCAGGTCTTTTCCCCTTTTGTAGCCATTCTCTAATATTTTTCAAGTCTGGATCTGTCTTCTGTGCGTCTCTGATGTATTCAAGATTTACGTCTAGATCGGTGTTATTCTTCTGTCCTGCCACCAGTTGTTTGATCTGATGAGTTACTTTGTCGATCTCTTTGTTCTCTTGTCGCTCGCAAAATTTACATTCATGCACTGAACATGGTCTTCTCGACAGGCTGTCTGCATTGGCGTGACTTCTTCCTCTTCGATGTTCAATCCGGAAGTCGTAGCTCTGCAGTTTCTCTATCCATCGTGCTATCTGTCCTTCAGGATTTCTAAAGTTCAGAAGCCATTGCAGAGCAGAGTGATCTGACCTCACGCGGAATGTTCTTCCGTACAGGAAGCTGTGGAAATGTTCGATGGATCTTACAACTGCCAGCAGTTCTTTCCGGGTTACACAGTAATTTTTTTCTGCTTTTCCGAACGTTTTGCTGAAGTAGCCTATCACAACTTCTTCTCCGGCTTGGAGCTGCGAGAGTACTGCCCCAATGCCATACTGGGAAGCATCAGTGTCCAGTATGAACAGTCCTTCGTCCTGAGGATAAGCCAGTATAGGAGCAGTGAGAAGACGATGTTTGAGTTCTCTAAAAGACTGTTGGCAATCTGGTGACCAGATGAACTCGGCCTTATTTTCAGTTAGGCTATGTAGAGGTTTCGCAATGCTGCTGAAGTACTTCACAAAGCGTCGGTAGTAGCTGCAAAGTCCCAGAAAACTTCTGACCTCATGTTTGTTCTTCGGCACAGGCCAGTCTCTTACTGCCTTTATTTTCTCTGGATCGGTTTCTATCCCTTTCTCAGAAACGACATGTCCGAGGAAACTCACTTTCTTCTGGAAGAGGACGCATTTCTTGGGATTGAGTTGCAGATTGGCACCTCTCAGCCTGGAGAAAACTTGTTTCAGATTCGACAGGTGTTCATCGAAAGTCCTTCCAATCACCATGACATCATCGAGATACACCAGGCATGTTTCCCATGTCAGTCCTCTTAGCACTAATTCCATTAGTCGCTCGAAGGTGGCAGGGGCATTACATAAGCCGAATGGCATGACCTTGAATTGGTACAACCCATTCCCGGTTGAAAAAGCAGTCTTCTCCTTATCGTCTTTATGAAGTTCTACTTGCCAGTAGCCACTTTTCAGGTCTAATGTAGAGAACCACTTTGATCCGGCCAAAGTGTTCAAAGTGTCGTCGATCCGGGGCAGGGGATAACTGTCCTTCTTGGTGACATCATTCAGCTTTCTATAGTCCACGCAAAATCTCATAGTGCCATCTTTCTTGGTGACCAAAACTACTGGGGACGACCAAGGACTATTAGACTCCTCGATCACACCATCTTCCAGCATTTCGTTAACCATCGCCTTGATTTCTGATTGCTTGGCAAAAGGCAGTCTTCTCGGCGGCTGTCTAATTGGTCTTGCGTCGCCAGTATTAATTCTGTGTTGCACTAGACTCGTACGACCTGTGATTTTATCTTGAGCGAAAATATCGGCCTCCTCCAATATGAACTTCACTGCCATCTCCATCTCCATATTGTTCAATTGGCCCCATGAATTCTTGAACCGCTCTACTAATTCTACTGGCAGTCTTCTGTCTAATGCAGTGGGTGTCACGTTTTTGGACAACGTCACTCGGTCAATGGGTTCGCAAGTGGCGATAACCTCACCTTTCTTCAATGTGACCCTGTTAGTTTGTACGTTAGCCACTCTTATGGGTATTGTCCTCTTCGGGTCTACTAAGCATCGTGCGACGAGGGCACCATCATGTCTATCTTTTAGGGGCTCCGCTATGAGAGCAGACATACCATCAAGTTTCTTCTCTAGCCTGGCTCTGACAATCTTCTCACTGTTACCAGGAATCCGTGTATCTTCGTCGACAATAAGTCTCACCCTGGGACTAGCTTCGCCTGCTGTTGGAGATAAATACAACTCTTCGTTACCGATTTTCAAGATCTTATTCTGGAAGTCTACTGATAGGACATTGAACTCTTCCATTAAATCCAGGCCCAGAATAAATTCGTCGACGATTTCTGCGACGACAGCCCTTACCTGTAGCTCAGTACTGCCCAGCCTAATGTAAACAGTGGCCTCTCCATGCACGGGTATTCTATCTCCTTTTGCCGTCTCCAACACAGGCTGTTTGTTGGTAGTTAGTGCCGACATATTTGGCAACATGTCTGGGCGTACAACGGATGTAGTGGCGCCAGTATCGATGGTAAAACTGCATTGTCTTCCGTCTATGCTGCCAGGTATGACGAGGCTCTCGCGGCAGCGTCGGATAGTGGAGACCCTGACTTTGGGGCATTGGGTCTCGCATGCCACGTGTCGCCCACCTACACTGGCGTCAGGTCGTTTTCCCTGATGGCGCTCCCTGTTGGTGTATTCTTGTCTTCTGCATGCCACCTGTTGGGTTTGTGAGCACTGCCTACTTATGTGCCCTTTCCTACCACACTTGTAGCATTCTATGTGGGACCAATCTGCTTTCGTCTTACGTGCTCCAACCGTTGCAGTGAGCTTGCTTATGGCTTCCTTCATCAACTTGATTTCTCGCCTTAGTTCCTCTGTCGTGTCTGCATGGTCCTCTATCTCCTTCACTTCGCGCAGCCTGTTGCGGCGAGGTTGAGATGCATTCTTCGCTGCTTCAAATTGCAAGCCATAGATGACGCAGTCTGTAAGTGTTTTGAATCTTCCGAGCCTTAAAGCTTGTTGCATCTCGTTGTCAAGTACCCCATCGATGAAGGTCTGGACGGTGATCTGGTTGACAAATTCTTCTGGGGCTTGGGGATATGCCAGTCGCACAAGTTTCTCCACTTCGGCACTGAATTCTTGCAGAGTCTCATTTGGCTTCTGGACCCTTGTCTTTAGTTGTGTCTGGTAGACCTGGCTCATGTACTTGTTACCATATCTCAAGTCTAGGGCCTGTATCACTGTTAAGTAGTTTTGCTGTTTCGACTCCGGGATGTTCTGGAGGATTTCTAGGGCTTTACCTCGAAGCGAGAGAATTAGAGCAGTTGCTGCCTGTTGTTCGCTCCATCCATTGCTGAGAGCTGCCGCCTCAAACTGCCTCCTGTACATGGGCCACGATGTTTCTCCGTCAAAGGTCGGCGGCTTCAAGGTTCCATGAGGCTGCTGCACGGCTGGTACATCCGCCTCCGGGCGATTTTGAACTGGGGCCATTCCAGTAACTCCTCTTGGTTGAGTTCTATCAGTTTGGCCCATCACCTGTTCTGTCAGTTCTCTATGTCTGACTTCTGTGCCTTTCATCATCATCTTCATTTGTTCTTTCAACCCTTCAACTTCTTCCCATCGTTTATTCAAATCCTCTGTTACATTATCTACTTTCCTGTCCACATTTTCTATTTGTTCGTTGATCTGTTCAATTTCTTCTTTTACATCGACTCTCATATCATGGAACATACTTCGGATGTCTTCTTTGTCTTCAAGACGCCTCTGTTCCTCCTCTTGTCGTCTTCTCTCTTCTTCTTCGCGCCGCCTTCTTTCATCTTCTTGTCGCCGTTGTTCGTCTTCTTCACGTTGCCTCTTGAGGTCTTCTTTATCTTCTTGTCGCCGTTTTTCGTCTTCTTCGCGTTGCTTCTTGAGTTCTTCTTTATCTTCAAGGCGCCTCTGTTCTTCCTCTTGTCGTCTTCTCTCGTCTTCTTCGCGCCGTCTTCTTTCATCTTCTTGTCGTCGTTGTTCGTCTTCTTTGCGTCGTCTTCTTTCATCTTCTTGTCGCCGTTGTTCGTCTTCTTCGCGTTGCATCTTGAGGTCTTCTTTATCTTCTTGCCGCCGTCGTTCGTCTTCTTCGCGCCGTCTTCTTTCTACTTCTTGTCGTCGTTGTTCGTCTTCTTCGCGTTGCTTTTTCAGTAAGTCCATCAACTCTTTGATTTCAGCCATCTTGTCGTAGTCAGTCGGTCTGGTGTTTACCATTTACAGCTAGCTTGTTTGTTCACTGAACTCGGGCTGGCTTGCTTTCGCTTTTATATACTCGCCGTACCTTCCCCTCCTTTCTAGAGTGTTCCATTCCAGAACGTTCTAGGACCTTCTTTTACTAGAAGGTTCTGTGAATACAGATCGGTCCTGTGTGTATACAGGGGGATGTATATACAGGTGATCCAAATGTGGTCACCACTCCTATGTTACACAAGAGGTGTTTCTCGAACTATAAGATCTCTCTGCGTATACAGGGTGTAAGGGTTCTCTGCGTATACAGGGTGTATATACAGGGTGTTCGGAATGTGCAGACCTCAGTTATCCGTTCCGACGGGGTAAAAGTTGGTAACTTCGTTATTTCTGGTCCTAGAGGGTTGAGACTTCGCCTGAGGGGGGTCACCCCAGGCACCCCCAGGGGGGTGGGGAGGCGGTGTTGCCAGACTGTGCAAAAATTCCCAGATGTTGGGGAAATTCTGGAGATGTGGCAACACCGCACCTACGTCTATTGAAGTGCTTTGTAACAATATTATTAAAGAACTAGATAAAGATGTAGACAAAATTACTGAAATGACAGTGAAAGCAAATCGTTTTAGGCAGCTTTATTAGGAACATATCCTTCATTAAAAGTTTGTTCTGTACAAGCACAAGCTTCGCTTATTTGTCATTTTACATTCTATAATTACTAAGACAAATATAATTATTAAACCGTACCATTTTGAATTCCATCACTTTTTTCTACACAGTTATCAAATAATGTAGTTGTACACAACAAAAACCCAACAAGTTTAAAGCCATTAATATTGGTAGCGTTAACAAAACCACTTAACCGTACTGATAATACGGCAAACTGCTTTTACCGGCTGATGATTGCCCTAGGTTATATCATTAGCAATTGCCGTGTTGTAAACTAGCCAGACAATAAAAATAATTCAACAAACCTTTATCATAAATGACTAGTGATTGTTGAACACAGTATCGTAAATGATTCAGATTAGCAATAATTAAAGTAAATTAGAGACTCATAACTATAACTACGTGCCCACACACACAATATAGCTTGAAGGTACACAGATAAATAATAAATGACTAATTTGTTGAGTGTGTAAAGAAACATGCTCCAAGATGATGACAGAAAACATAAAACAGAGGCAAGACTATAGATCTGATAGTGGAAAAACACCTAAAGCAATCCAGATGTCAACAACCGCAACATCTAAAAATAAATAGATACCTAGTGCCTTTAAAAAAAAGGTCTGGGCGCAGCAAATGCGTTATCGTGGTGAATTTTCATAGAAATTATCTGGCACCCAATATTTTTTTAAATATTTTTTTCTTTTAACATAGAAATTTAAATTTTGGCATAAAGTTTACTTTTTACATCAAAAATCTACGTACCCAATTTGGTTCCCATAGGTTTTTTATTTTTGGAGATAATTTTTTTTCCGGGAGAAAACTCAAAATTTGCCCGGAAAACCTGGTCCGATTTTGCTGGCTAACGTACTTATCCAAGCCATTTACAAGAGCAAGGTACGTGACAAATTTGATCAAAATCGGCCTATTATTTTTTGAGTTATCGGTGTGGTACATATTATATATATATATATATATATATATATATATATATATATATATATATATATATATATATATATATATATATTACATTTTCTGAAAACATTTTAATTAAATGAAGAAAAGTAACCACTGAAATAGATATTTAGGACTTTGTTAACCACATTTCATGCAGCACTTTTTCAAACTGCAATCTGCTTCAGAATATTTGTTTACAAACAGCCAATTTTTAACATTTAATTATGACAAAGTGAACATTTGCTGCTTGTCTTGTGTCAATTGACCTTATAAGTGAATTTTCTTTATAAAAAAAACACTAACCAGGAAATCTTTTGAATTTTGAAAAAATATCTTCGAATGAGCGCAAACTAGGCCCCCTAGAACCCACATACAGCGTCAGTTTGAATTTTTATACGTTTATATATATATATATATATATATATATATATATATATATATATATATATATATATATATATATATATATATAAACATATAAAAATTTAAACTAATCCCGAATGTGGGTTCTAGGGGTCCTAGTTCGTGCTCATTTGAAAAAAAAATCGGGATCTCCCCATTAGTGAATTTTTCTAGGAAAATTGACTAATATAAATGATGAATTTGATTATTTAGATTTTATATGTTGAAATTTGTTGTCTAAATAGCTATAGCGGTTTGTTTGAATTTTCTTACTCCTCTCCACTTTCTCCACAATTTTTATTAAAGTGATTTACAAGTGTAAAATCTCTTTTCTAATGAATTTGTAGAATGGGTGAAATCGCAATTTTAGCTATTGAATGTTCTGACTTTTTACTGGTGTTTTAAATAATCCTAATACTAATAAACATTTAGTTCTTGCAATCCATTATAAGTGTCCGAAGAAAAAGCTATTTGACAATAAGTACCAGGAAAAATGGCTCAGGAAAACAACCCCTAACTATTGTCACAGTCTGAAACATTCAGAAAATAAAATTGTTCGTTCGGCCTAAGTAAATTAGATATCTAAGAGATTCTTTTAAATTAGAATGTTGGCAGGCCAAATTTTGGCTCTCATATGGCACCCTAAAGAGTTCTAATAAGAGCGAACCCGGTACCAAGCATTTAAAGTCAAATTAACGTAAATTAATTCTAAAAATAGGTCAGCGACTAAATCAAGCCAGGACATTTTCAGGTAAAATTTTATGTATGTTACGAATGTGGGAAATAAACAAAACGTCCATATGGAAGTCGATAACAGGCCCAATAAGACATATCAACCAACGTGTTTCAGTTACATTTAGAAAATTTTCATTCAACCAAACGACGTAATGTATTGGAAAAGCATAAGAAGCAACGAACTTCTTTAAACTAAAAAAAGTTTGGACGCAGCAAGTGCGTTATGACAGTGAATTTATATAAAAATGCTTTGAATAACAAATATGTCATTTTAATGCAAGCAGTCATCAAATTGGTTACCGGTTTAACCTATATAGTAGAAACAATGTGCCATATTTTATCAAAATAACTTATTGTCTGAAAATGTACAAAAATTTCCTGACAATAAACTTTAAATCTTGGTTTCCTAGCCAACAAACCTTAGGTTAATAGCAAATTGAGTTATTGAAATTTGAAGCATTTAATGAAAATTTGCTACCAAAACGCACTTACTGCGTCTTGTTTTTTTATTAATTCAAATTACACATAATCTTCCTAAACGTCTAATGTCAAATTATTTTGCCGTCACTTCATAATTTTCAACTAAATTTTTCTTCTGCCGCAGTTGCAATTTTCACCACCGTTTCTGCTAGAACCGTGGATATCTATAATGCATTTAATATAAAGACCATTCCTTCTTTCAAACCATAACTTCTCAAAAAACATTATTCTGTAGTAAATAGTTCTTTTTGTTATGTAACAAAGTCGAAACCTTTCAGATCAGTTACGGTATTGCCGCACCATCTGTGATAACACGCAGGAAAAAAAAAAGAAAATCTCGGGACGCAGCAAGTGCGTTATGGTAGCGAATTTTCTTTAAAATATTTTTAATAGCAAATGTCTTTCTTTGATGAAAGCAGGCATCAAACTTGGTTGCCTATATAGTAGAAACAATGTATCATATTTCATTGAAACAAATTTATTGTTTGAAAATATATAAACATTTTTCAAAAGTCTAGATGCAGCAAATGTGTTATGGAAGTGATTTTCCATAAAAATGTTTTTAATAGCAAATGCGAGCAGGCATCAATCTGATTACCGGTATAGCCTATGTGGTGGAAACAATGTACTATATTTTATCAAAATTACTTATGGTTTGAAAATATACAAAAATTTTCCGAAAATAAACTTAAATGTTGGTTTTCTATCCAACAAAGCTTACGTTAATAGCAAATTGAGTTATTGAAATTTGAAGGATTTAATGAAACTTTGGTAAATTTGCAGATTAGCGCCCGAACGCTTTTCAACAAATTGTTTTCAGAGACATTACTAGGACCTCACCTGCAGGTTTCTGAACAGTTTTTTGAAAAACGTTCGGGAGCTAAACTGCAAATTTACCAAAAATTTGCTACCAAAACGCACTTACTGCGTCCAGATTTTTTTCTTACAAACGCATCATATTTCGATAAAAAATGCAAAAATGCATTAACGAATTTGTTCTACGAAAATTAGTTAAAAAAAATTATACACCCCTACTCACTCCTGGTCCCGTAACTTCCTTGGGGAGTGTGAACAAGAAATTTTTTTTGGGGTTTGTGGATCCAGAGGGGTGGGGGCCTAGGCAGGTTTCTGAAAACAGTTTTTTGAAAAGCGTTCGGGAGCTAAACTGCAAATTTATCGAAAATTCGCTACCAAAACGCACTTACTGCGTCCAGATTTTTTTCTTGCAAACGCATCATATTTCGACAAAAAATGGAAAAATGCATTCACGAATTTGTTATACAAAAATTAGCTAAAAAAATTATGCACCCCTACTCACTCCTGGTCCCGTAACTTCCTTGGGGAGTGTGAACAACAAATTTTTCTTGGGGTTTGTGGATCCAGGGGGGGCTCTAGGCAGGTTTCTGAAAACAGTGTTTTGAAAAGCGTTCGGGAGCTAAACTGCAAATTTACCGAAAATACGCTACCAAAACGCACTTACTGCGTCCAGATTTTTTTCTTATAAACGCATCATATTTCGATAAAAAATGCAAAATTACATTAACGAATTTGTTCTAAAAAAAATTAGCTAAAAAAATTATGCACCCCTACTCACTCCTGGTCCCGTAACTTCCTTGGGGAGTGTGAACAACAAATTTTTCTTGGGGTTTGTGGATCCAGGGGGGGCTCTAGGCAGGTTTCTGAAAACAGTGTTTTGAAAAGCGTTCGGGAGCTTAACTGCAAATTTACCGAAAATTCGCAGCCAAAACGCACTTACTGCGTCCAGATTTTTTTTAAGATAAACGCATCATATTTCGATAAAAAATGCAAAAATGCATTAACAAATTTGTTCCACGATAATTAGCTAAAAAAAATTATAGGCCGTTAAACCATAAATTTCACTAAACCTACAAATAAATATCCAAACAGCTACCAAACTTAACTAAACTGACAGCCAAAGCACCAGAGAAAGGGTCTATTTGAAATGGACTTCCTGTAAACGTTTTAGTAAAATGAAGGGCAATGACGGTTGAATCTGAAACTTAAGGGTTTGCAGAACACTCTTCTTGCAACATTTTCTTTTCACAAATGGTATTTGTTTTACACTCTTTGCCTAAACATTGCCAATTTTGACGTTTAATATTGCGAGTTTGACGTTTTGAGGAAAACTCCTACATTTATTGCTTTAACTGCCCATAACTTCTTTGTCTTTAAAGCTATGGACTTAAATTTTGGTACAGAGTTCACTCTTTATAATACAAACACGCGTACCAAATTTGGTTGCCCTTACTTTGTTATTTCCGGAGATATGAATTTTTTATAAAGAAAACACAAAATTTTCCGGGAAAACCTGGTCAGATTTTCCTGGCTAACGAACTTATCCAAGCCACTTGCAAAAGGAAGGTACTTTGCAAATTTTATCAAGATCGGTCCATTATTTTTTGAGTTATCGGTCGGATATATATATATATATATATATATATATATATATATATATATATATATATATATATATATATATATATATATATATATATATATATATATATATATATATATATATATATATATATATACAGTGTGGAACAGCCAAATGGAATAAATTCGATAACGGATAAATGAGGGCGTGTTGGGAAAAACGCTTGGACACGTCGATTTGTATTTTTAACTGCGCATCTTTTTCAAGAAAAAAAAATTATACAGGGTGCGTCATGTGACAGTGGCCAATACCAACTTTCTTATTTTAAATACAAGCCCCTGTATATTATTAATTTTTTGGATTCTTCAGAAAATTCTAGACATAATTCATGTACAATGTCCTATACCTATCTTCAACTGTTTCGGAAATATTAAGTATTTTCAGATTTATTACAAAAATTAACATTAAAAATAGAAAATTATTTTATTTCACAAATTCTAATAAGAAATACTGATTATTTCTTAATAATTTAAAAAAACAAAAAAAAATTAATGTCAATGTAGTAAATGTTCAAAATGCTCGCCACGAACATCTTGGCAACATGCTAATCTGGTATAGAAATGTCTTCTAACATTACTCAACATCTCAGGCGTGACTGATCTAATCGCAAGCGTGATTCCTCTTTTTAAGTCATCTAAGTTGAGGGGCTTAGTTTTGTATACAATACTTTTGACATATCCCCACAAAAAGTAGTCTAATAGCGACAGATCAGGAGATCGTGCTGGCCATTCTATCGATTCGCGCCTCCCTATCCACCGATTTGGAAAAATTTGGTTCAGGTACTGCCGGACATTGATTTGGTAATGGGGCGGTGCTCCATCTTGCTGAAACCATATTTTATTGGCAGGAACTTGTGGGTTTGCTGGATCTGGATATAAGTTTGTCAAAGTTGGCACGACATTATTTTGGAGCAGTTCTAAATATTTATCCCCATTCAAGTTGCCATCAATGAAAAAGGGACCTACGATATGATTTCCAACAATTCCTGCCCAAACATTAACTTTTTCAGGATATTGCGTATGTTCCTCTCTCATCCAATGAGGATTCTCATTAGACCAATAGCGGCAATTTTGACGATTAACATGACCGTGAAGTGTAAATGTGCTCTCATCAGAAAACAAAACATCTTCTAATTGGATCACATTGTTATCTAACATTGCCATCATTTGTTCACAAAAATACGTTCTCCTATCGAAATCGTCCTCCATGAGCTCCTGAGTTGGTATCATTTTATAGGGATGCATTTTACTTTCCTTTAATGTTCGAAAAATTGCTGTGTGGCTAACGTTGAATAGTTGGGCTGCTTGTCGACCAGAAGTATGTGGGTTTTCTTGAAACTCAAGCGTAATATCCAATTTCGTATCATCACTTACTGCATTGGCAGCTACTTTTTTTATCTGTCTCACATGACCAAGCTCGCGAAACTGCTTTTCTATTTTGCTAATTGTTCCTTGGGATACAGGCGGCAAATTTGGAAATTTTTCGTGAAATAAGCGAGACACTTCCATCTGTGTCCGTGTGTTATCTCCATAACCAATCATTTGTAGAATGGTTATTTTGTGCATTTCTGTTAAATGAACCATTTTTCTGATATTATTACGTACAGTTAACGAAATTCAAACGACAATAGCACTGACACTAATCACTACTGTCATGCAGGCAGACAACAAGTTGCTAAGGCTACGAGTTTTATACGAACAGAAAGAAAACTGTTTTTGTTTTTGTTTCATTTCATATCAGTAAAAAGAAACGCAGGAATGGTTTTTGTTTACTTTCTCATTATCAAGAGCTGAATGGGAAATAAGTATTGAATGCAATGTAGCGAATTTGTGAAATAAAATAATTTTCTATTTTTAATGTTAATTTTTGTAATAAATCTGAAAATACTTAATATTTCCGAAACAGTTGAAGATAGGTATAGAACATTGTACATGAATTATGTCTAGAATTTTCTGAAGAATCCAAAAAATTAATAATATACAGGGGCTTGTATTTAAAATAAGAAAGTTGGTATTGGCCACTGTCACATGACGCACCCTGTATAATTTTTTTTTCTTGAAAAAGATGCGCAGTTAAAAATACAAATCGACGTGTCCAAGCGTTTTTCCCAACACGCCCTCATTTATCCGTTATCGAATTTATTCCATTTGGCTGTTCCACACTGTATATATATATATATATATATATATATATATATATATATATATATATATATATATATATATATATATATATATAACACAGATCTCCCCATAAGCGAATTTTTTTTAAAAAAATTCGCTAAAATTGTAAACATCTTTTTTGACATCCGTTAAAAATGCAAAGCAACCGATTCCAAACATTCGTTTTACAAAATATACAAAGTTTTTGTAATTGCTGACCCAATTTTAATAAAACACTGCCTAAAAACATTATAAAATAAATAACACTGGGGGTGGAGGTTCGATTAAAAACGTTTAGTTCCAGAGATTACCCCAGTCCCTTCGCAATAATGCTAAAGAAAAACCGATATTTTAAACTGGATATTAATTTAATTACATATTTATCAACAATAAAAACCATTGGTATTTCTAGCGGCAGATAACAAATCACCTTATATTGTGCAGGTTGCTTAGTTTTGACCACTTTATGTATATGATTTGTCATGGTGGGTGCCATACCAAATTCCAGATGTTTAAGATGGTCATTATTGCACTTGAAATCACTGGCTTCGCAAAGTATACAAGTTTTATATTTCCACTTGTCAGTGACATAAATAGCACGGTCTTTGTTTATCTGGAGTAGAAACTGATCACTTTTTAAAGCGGTTTTATTTGGTACACTTTTTAATCGCACCATTGAACTATTATAAATAACACAATATACTATATCATACAATATAGTAAAATCAGCCGAAAATATCAACTAAACAGAGTAAACCAAAATGAATCAGGAGACACAAAATAAAACACTTGATAATTTATCAACAAATGCGATAACTTTTTTAGGAGTCGACTTTTAAGATTTTTTGGCAATGCATTTGTTTTCAAATAACAAGCCAGCTTTTTTTATCCGTTGATACAGATAAGGCAACTAGATAATTATCCGTAGCAAAACATTGGTAAAAGCAACCTAAAGCAATATGTAAGCTGCATATCTTGTTTTGACAGAAATTTTGATTGTTTAAAAATGTCACGCAGCAAAAGGGTTATGGTAGCGAAATTTCATAAAAAGTTTTCAAATGGTATGCACTTGAATTTTCATTAATCTAGAAGCTGGTATATGGTAAAATATATATGGGCAACATGTGTATTCATTTAGGGAGTTATTATTTTTGGGCATACAATTTTATATTGAACTTGAATTATTTTCATAACAACTGGTCAAATTGCGTTGGCTAACGAACTCATTCAAACTATTAAGAACAAAAAATTCCCAATAAAATGGGGCGGTTCGAGGGGGACCTCGCATGCAAACTCTACGGCGAGGGGAGGAATTACGCAGCACATCTTGTGCGAGTGTAAAGCTCTGGACCGCAAAACACAACTGATCTACGGTCAGTCTAGACCGGAGACAGAGCAATAGAAAACTTCACCATACCAATTGCTGTGCAGACTAGTTCAAGGCACAATGATTTTGGAATGGGTGGAGTAGAAAGACTAAGGGCATGCACAATAAGCCAAAGGCTGCAGATTCAGTGCTTTCGGGGCGGCAAAGACGCGGACGAGCACTTGAGATTCTTCAAGTTGTATTTCTAATATAGTTCCTAATTTATTTTATAAAATCCTTCCGTAGACTTTGAGGACAACACCAAATATTGTGATGCCTCTGTAGCTATTACAGTCACTCCTATCTCCTTTTTTTATACACTGGCACTAATATCCCAATCTCCCAGTCCTTTGGTATCTGTTGTGTTTCCATATTTTGCAGAAAAGAGTTTTCAGCAACTGTAACCCTTTTTTTCCCTTTTAATCATCTCTGTTATCTCCTCATATCCTGCAGATTTTCCTCCTTTTAGCATCTTTACTGCTCTTATAACTTCTATTTCAATTTCTTCTGTCATGTTCGTAACCTTTGAAACAACGTCTTGTCCGTGCTGCTCTTCGGTTTCTACTTGGTTGTTTTATTGTGTATCTAGCAGCTCTTCAAAATATTCTTTCCAGCATTACATTATTTCCTGATTTTGTCGTTGCATGGCTCCTTTCTTGCCTTTTATTTATCTTGTGGGGTTATTTTACCTTTTCTGAGAGTTTTAAATACTTTAAAGAACAACTTCTTGTTACCTACACTGTCGGTTTCCATCTTTACACCAAATTCCTCGCAAGCTTTTGTTTTCCTCCATGTTCACCATATCTCTGTATTTTATTCTTTGGCTCTTGTATAGTTCGTAACTTTGATTAGATTTTTGTTTCAAATATTATTTCCATTTCTGTTTCTTGATTTTGACTTGTACTTTGATATCATCTGTCCACCATTTTGTTTGTTTTTTACTCTGGTCTAGTTTTGTAGTGCCACATACTTCTCTTGCCGTATCACGCACTGTCTTTTTGGTCATTTCCCACTGTTCTTCTATTGTCATAGCTAACTTTTCGTTTTCTATTTGGCTAAATTTTTCTTGTACAATTCTGCTGTTACTGTTTCACTCAATTTATACATTATCTTCTTTTTTATCTTAAATAGTTGATTTTCCGTAGTTGTCTTGCTGATGTAATTGTCTGGCTTTACTCTCATCTTTATTTTTGCTAGGAGAAGAAAGTGGTCGCTATTTTGTTTAATGCTTCTCTTATGGCATTTAATTAAAATTATCACATCTAGTGTGCACAACGGGTAGAATGCAGCCATATGCTTAATATTAGAGTTTCATCCAGAACATCCCGTTCAGAACATCAGCCAAAGCATTACTCAGAGCATCATCTAGAGCACCCTTCGGGGCACCGAAGTAAACATCAGCCAGAACACCGTTCAGAGCAAAGAGGCTAATGCTACCAGCCCCGTGAAGCTGCAGAATATCATCAATCGTCTTAAGAAGTTCTACCACCTCTAACTGGTCATTTTATTCTGGGAATAAAGCCCTGTCACATTACCAAAATTGCAACACACAACGTTAAGCAGAACTAGCTTAATTTGATTGTTTTTCTTTAATTTACATTTCACCTTATATTTCAATTTATTTAAATTAGTAATCTCAATTTGTCATCAAGTATCATTTTGCTTTAATAATTAATTACATGTCAATGTTCAATATTATATTCTACAATAAACGTAAACCATATCGTTCTCTCTCTTTTCTTTGAAATTTTTTAAAGTGCCACCTCGCAGATAAAAATGGCGAGAATTCACGCCCTTTATATCCCATGCTCAAGTAATTTATATTTGATCTATTTATTTATTATTTTATTCTAATGATTAATGGCAATGCAGATTTTTTTTACTTTTTAATTAGCCAGTTATTAATGGTTGTTAAAGTAAGTTGTAGTTTTAATAAAATAAAGAAAATATGAGATTTTGACAAAAAAAAAGTTCAAAGATCAAAAATTATCTTTGAATGCGAGTTCTGTTTTGAAAGTTAAAATTATTTATCATAAAACGGAAACATCATATTTTCCTGGCAGCTACAAAAATTCCCTGACTCTCAGTAAATTTTCACAATTGTTCCCTGATTTCCCCGACAAAAATTGGTTTTCTACAAATTCCCCGGCTTTCCCTGTTTTCCAGACGAGTGGGCACCCTGTCAGTATATTACTAAGCCGGAGAACCCCTTTACTTGGTGTTTGGCAGATGGAATAAGTCTCTATAGCTACTTGATATGCAATAAAATTTGACGTACTAAGAACAGTACAATATGGTTTGGCGTTAAATCTGTTAGATGTAAACAAATTGTTTTAATATGAAAATTTGTAAAATAATTTGTAAAAATCTAAGAATTTGTGGACTCTTTTGAAAAAACTAAGTTGGATGTAAGACACGCTTTTAACCGTGACGCCATTTCGTTGTGGAACTAAGTAGTATGTTGTCACAGCAGCTTCAAATTGCACAGAATGTTAAAAAATAGAGACTGTATACAACCAACTATCAATTTAGTAAATTGTCAACCCTGGCCCATTCCTTCCCCAATATAGGAACAAAGGCTAGATGTATTCTCACCACAATTAGAGCCATAGACCGGTTTCGTTCTAATTAGAGCTCGTCAGTACAGCATTCTAATTGCAGCAAAAATACACCTATAAAGTAATACGGCTATGGTAGCCAGCCTTCCAAAACTAAGTGATGTAAGACACGCTTTTAACCGTGTCGCCATCTCGTTGCGGTATCAAATAGTATGTTGTCACGGCAGCTCCAAATAACACAGATTACTAAAAAATAGAGACTGTATACAACCAACTAAGAATTGAGTAAATTGTCCGCCCTGGCCCATTCCTTCCCCAATACAGGGATAAAGTACGTAAGGCTGGATGTATTATCACCACAATTAAAACAGGAGACCGGTTTCGCTCTTACTTACTTTATAGGTGTATTTTCGCTGCATTTAGTATGCCGTACTGACAGGCTCCAATTAGAGCGAAACCGGTACACAAATCTAATTGTGGTTAGAATACATCTAGCCTTACATACTTTGTCCCCATATTGGTGTATATTGGGGAAGAAATGGGCCAGGGTTGACAATTTACTAAATTGTCAGTTGGTTGTATACAGTCTCTATTTTTTAACATTCTGTTTATTTGGAGCTGCCGTGACAACATACTGTTTGGTACCGCGACGAGATGGCGACACGGTTAAAAGCGTGTCTTACATCTCACTTAGTTTTGGGAGGCTGACTACCATAGCCGTATTACTTTATAGGTGTATTTTCGCTGCAATTAGTATACCATACTGACGAGCTCTAATTAGAGCGAAACCGGTGTACGGTTCTAATTGTGGTGAGAATACATCTAGCCTTATAGACTCTTTTGTGTGGAGGCCTCAGGAGTTCAACTTCTCTTCTTTTGCCTTCCCTTAAATACGGAACCGGATGAGGTACAAATATGATCTAAAAGATCTACTTTTCCCAAAAATTGGTGCGATTGGACTGGTGGATTCTACTGACCATCATAAACAAAATCCAGAGAGATGGAGAACGGCGAGGGAAGACAAAGACAGAGAGCAAGAGAAACACACGCATGGACAGACAGAGAGATTGGTAGAGTTTATAGTTGAAACAACTGATTTTAATGTCATGTAATGATATATATCATAATCATGTTAATTGTTTGTGTATCAACAATGGAGCCTGTGATTTAGGGGCGGGCGTGTGTGTGGTAATTAAACACGGCATTTAATCAACAACGAGCCGCAGAACTGCATGCTGTGCACTAACAATAATTGCGCAACGAGCATACTGATGGCAATTTATTATTACAAGCCGTTATAAATCAACTGGTTACAGTTAACGACTGACTTCCCTGGTGCAGTGATAGTTGTGAGTTGTGACAACATAGAACATAGATTTAACATACATATGCTGCTGCCGTTTGCAGTTACATTTAATGGGTTTCGTTCTTGATAAACACTAATAGTTCCATAAAAAAAACTATTTTGTATGCATTTTCAAACGCACTAGTAAATGAAAACGATTCCTGGCTCAGATTGCGTTTTGGTCTATTATGGTAGTAAAATAGTAGAAGACTACTCTATCTGAATTGGAAGAACCCTTTAGGGTCGGTCTAGAAAGAGAAGAACTTAACTGTAGGATAAAATGTGTGTTATAAAATCTAATCCATTCTTAACTCATTCTCATTGTGAGTGGGCTATGGATCAGCTCCTCCGCTGCAACCTCATGGTCTCTTATGGCTTACCTATGATTTATATTTTGCGCATCACATTAATTCTTCTGATAAGACTGATGACAACCAAGGACTTGTGAGTCCAGGTTTTCTGGTTCAAGCCGTAGGTTACCAAAAACGAGATACGTGGTTTGTTCTGTCGTAGGGCAGTTACACAGGATATGTTCCGTCATCTGATCATCCTCCAGATACAGTCGATATTCTGCGCATGTCCTAGGCCAATCGTGCGCAAGTGGTGGTAAAGGCGGCAATGTCCAGTGCAGAGTCCAACCAGGGTGCGCAGGCATAGCCTGTTGAGCGCAAGTAAAGTTTTGGCCCAAGCTACAGAACAGTCTGGAGTAAAAGCATTTTAATGCGCTAATAATGGTAGTTTCCGACCAGGTGTTACTTGTTTTTTTTTGCTAAGTTAGATGATATGCCATGCGTAGGTTATTGTCCGGAAAATTCCTCGCTGGCTGCATGTCTGGCTAGTTTATTGGCCAGTTCGCTGCTTTCGAAATTTAAGTGAGCAGGTTTCCAGACCAATCAGCTCGTTCTAACTGCGCAGCTGAGTTAGAGCAAGGAGACAGTTCTGCACAGTTTGGAGGGAAATGGTAGGATCCAAATGCTTTGATGGCAGCTTGGCTAGTTAAGGGCGTTTTAACTGATTTGCGTATACCGTTCAGTTGTTGTAGCTTTTGCACGCAAAAATAACAATTTCCGCTCAAAATGCTGTACGATATTTGCCGAGGCTATTTCATAACTTAATCTCGAGTTTGTTACAATATGCTATTGCCTCCCCTTTCAATTGTAAAACCGCTTTATTCTGTTGAGGGGACTCTGTTCTTGTTGTGGCTGGTTTTTGTGCATTTATAATTTTTCTTAGTCTGTCGTTTCTGTCTTTCAGTTTTCTAGTAATGTCTGTTTTGAGGTTCAATTATGTCTGCTTGTTGTCATTGTCCGTGAGTCTAAGAGATCGTGCTACTAAGGTTCGAACCACGGAATTTAGTAGCCATGTGTAATGGGCGTTAAGATAGCGACTGGTGTAGGTTGGTTTTTGGTAAGTAGAGTAGGTGTAATTAGTGTAGGTTGCTTTTCGCAATGAAAGAAGATCCATGGAGTGGGTTTTTGGTGAGGTGTACATCTCAGATATGTGAAATTATTTTCTATTTACGTGGTGAACTGAACCTTAGGGGTTGATGCAATTTACGCGGGAAAGTAATTTGTCCAAAGATTATTTACCGTGTGGCCAGATAGCTAAAATAGCAGGTTAATTTTTGTTTGAATGGCTAAGTGAAAATTGGAGCATGTGATGAGCACTGATAAGTACACTTGGAGAACCCAAATGACCACAACACATCTTTTGAAAGACCTAACAGTTGTTTCGCTAACAAAGTTAGCTCCATCAGAGGATGAAATATTCTAACTCATTTCTAGTACAGCATGTATTTATATTGACTCTTATGTAAAAAAAAAAAAAACGAAACCGAGGGAGATTTAAGTCGCAGGCGCATCTTTTGTGTACTGTATTTTTTTCCTCAGGAGTCGTCCGCGGCTTTGCCGCCCGTACTGTATCTTTAATCTTTACTGCCGGACGAGCTTATTGAACTTATTTTATTACTCTACCTGACAGCTTTCGGGGTGTTTATCTAATTCAAAGGCAAGGCAAAAATAAATGGCTTGAAATGAGGATTCAAAGGCAAAACGAAAATAAAGGGCTTGGGGTGAGTGGTGCCCCTCAATTTAAGGAAATTTGTTTTTTTAATGCACTAGAAGTAGAAATGCGTTCGTACGATCAAGCATCGATTGCTGTCAGAATATTTTTGGTAAGCTTCAAATTTTCTTTATCAATGTGGTGGTTAAAATCCCATATATGTTTTGCCACGCATGACATATACACTACCGTATCGCAAATGTGCGAAATGTTCACGTAATCTGGTTCCTATGTGTTTCTCTTAGCCTGTCCAACGTATTTAAGACTCTAATCTTTACAACCTATCTCATAGATACCCGACATTTCAGTGGGTTTCACTTTATCTTTCGTATTACCTAACAAATTTCTTAAATTACTTTTTCTAGAAAAAGTTTGCCCCTTGTGATACGCGGTTCAAAAGGTAGGCAAACATATTTTTTATCTATTTTATCTTTCCTGAAAGTCGTGCATTCCGCTATCATTTTCTTTGTTCTGTGTCTACTAATTAATTTTTCCATTTGGCTAAATATAACGGATATTCGGATTGCTTAGTGGAAGAATTAAACCTACCTTTTGAACCGCGTATAACAAAGGGTCTTGAGAGCATTTTTAAGAAAGCCGATTTCCAGCTAACTTTTCGACAAAAAGTAATTTAAGAAATTTGTTAAGTTATACGAAAGATAAAGATAAAGCCACTGAAATGTCGGGTATCTATGAGATAGCTTGTCAAGATTGCAATCTTAATACGTTGGGCAGACTAAGAGAAACATAGGGACCAGATTGCGTGAACCTCTCGCACATTTGCGATACGGTAGGGTAGATAAGTCATGCGTGGCACAACATATTTAGGATAATAACCACCCCACATTGATAAAGAAAATTTTATCAAAAATATTAGACAGCAATCGATGCTTGACGCGTACGAACGCATTTCTACTTCTATAGCATTAAAAAAAAAAACTTCCTTAAATTGAGCGGCACCACTCACCCCAAGCCCTTTATTTTCGTTTTGCCTTTGAATCAGATAAACACTCCGAAAGCTGTCAGGTAGAGTAATAAAATAAGTGCAATAACCTCGTCCGGCAGTCTGATTTTTTTAGATATATTAACAAATATTGTAAGAAAATAAAAAAGTTTAGGCGAATGATATTTCTTAAAGGTGTGTGTTTTTTCTGTAAGTAATAGTAATCGTTAATTGAATTGAAGATGGAGTAAGTAAAAAAAATCAAATTTTTTCTTATGTCAAAATTTAATTTCTCAATGTCCTGGAAGTTTTGTTACTACCGTTTGGGTCAAACCTGTGATGAAAATTGCATCCTGAACAAGCACAAGTTAAAAACTTCTTTGTTAAATGATGCATTGTGTGTGTGTGTGTTTTTTTTTGTTTCTTTAACGTCGGCCTATTTCCGCGACTATGGCAAATCACCGACGACAGGGAGCAGTTACACATCACTATCCTGTAAATCTTGCCGAACCCCTGCCTTTCTGTAAGGAGGGTAGGGGTCTTTAACGTACTCAACATCGCATTGACACGGGACCGACGGATTTACGCCCCCTCCGAAGGGCGGAACGTGCAGACATTCAACTTGCTCAAATACAATGCCAGAACCTCGGTTGATGTTAATGTTATAGTTTGCACTGAAAAAGTGAAAGTAGAACCCTGGGATCGAACCCAGTACCCTTCGGTTCAGAGGCACACGTTCTTACCCCTAAACCACCGAGGCTCTAATGCACAATCAACCAAGGGTTGCGGTGCTATCGGGGCGGCAAGGCCGCGGACGAGCCCTGAGGGAACAAAAAAAAAAAAAAAAACCGAGGCTCTAAATTATGCATTGTAAAGTAAACAAACTAAACTAAACTTTTCGCTTGAATAAACTAAAGGCTTCTGTCTCGAAATATTCCATGAATATGTTACACGTTATGTTTCATAAGGACTAAACGTTATAAAAAGTGTCACAACATATAGAAAACATGATTTGGGAACCAAAATTTTTTGTGTCTGTCGGTCTGTATGTCTATCTGTTTGTAGCCACGATAACTTTAGAACGAATTGAGATATCGTCTTCAAATTTGGTATACAGTTAGCACTTGACAAGCGAACGGTTCGGATTGTTTTTGGGTAAAATTGCTCCAGGGAGTAGGGGATGAATGGGGGGTGATTTGGTGAAAATTTACATTTTTTTCATTAAAACTCGAGTAATATAACGTTTTAGGATTTGTTTATTAGAAGACTTTAAATTTGATCAAAGAACTGGTATTCTGTGTAAAAATTAAATTAGGGGTTGAATGTGTGGGGTGGAATATGGGTGACAGAAATTTCGAATTCTTTTTTTGCTAAAACGGCGTAAAAAGTCTCAAAACATATAGAAAACTTGATTCTTGAATGATTTTATCTTTGTCTGTCGGTTTGTCGGCATGTACGTCTGTCTGTTAATAGGGGCAATAACTTTCGAACGAATTGAGATATGATCTTCAAATTTGTTATCCAGTTAGCACCCGACAAAGGAACGCTTCGAATTGTTTTTGGGTAAGACTGCTTTAGGGGGTAGGCGATAAATAAGGGGTGATTTGGTGAAAATTTACATTTTTTTCAATAAAACTCGAGAAATATAACGTTTCAAAAGTTTATGGGTACAGGAATACAAATATTTTCTTTGTGGTGAAGTCACGGGCCCTAAATTCATTGCATGAGAATGTATTTCTCAAGAGAATAAATTATCACAGATATGTGGAAGTTGTGATTTAATTTGCAGCACTATTTTAAACGAAACGTCATGAAAAAAACTTGTATATCGATGAATTTCAACCAAACAAAAGAAATCATAATCTACATTTAAAGCCAACTACATTTTTGATAGCAACAACTTTGATACATTTTTTAATCATTATGTACACATGTTCTATTTGACTTCAGACCAATTCTTAAGCCACGTGTATAATTTTAATTGATACTAACAATTAAATTTTATTCAAAAACCTTATTTATAAGAGAGGATAAATGTGAAAGTCACACCATTTGAGGGGAAAGACATGGTGAGTAAATATAATGGGCCCATACTGTCAATTTCACTTTTTGAAGTCAGCAAAAGCTGCATACCTAATAATTTTATTTAGGTGCTCCTATTTAATACCTTCCTAATTGAAGGGGTTTTGATTAGAAAAGTTTCTTACACGGCGAACCAATCAAAGTCAGTAAATGCCTATTAGTAATTTCGCTTTATAAATGTGAAAATATCGAGGTGCAGCAAAGAATGTCAGTAGTCAATTCATGTTGTAACGTTTTACGATCCAGAGAGGAGGAGCGTATCAAAAATAGACGAGCTGAAAGTTGGAGAATTTCAAACGGAATTATCAGCGGTTCAACGTTCGATGGCTCTCGACAGGAGAGATTTCACGATGGCATGACATGCAAGAGGTGGGTTTTCCGGACGAATTTATTAAAACAAATATATACACACATACAAGCCACATACTAACGCGTCACTGTTCAAGCTTCAATTAAATTAACAGACACGGTCCGAGGCGATGAAATTAATGCAAATGGAGAGGAAATTCGAAACGCGGAAGCTTCTCTCGTGTTCATTAAATTTAATCGAGATAAAGTGGAACGTCGGGTCTTACAAAAAGGCTTAATTGTTTTGATTAAATGACGGAAAAGTCAAGATTAAATGACGATAAAGTCAAAATTAAATGCCGTCGTAGAGCTTTGAAATAAGATGATATTTAATTTCTGTATTCTAAGGTTTTAGGGAGTTTGGAGTAACAATTGATCCAGTACTTACGTTGTTGAATTTTCATTAGGAAAATTCAGTAATAGAGAAATAACGATGGTGAGATTTTCGATAAATTATTTCAATTGAGCGCTAATTAGGGCCCGTAGAATTATTTTTAGAAGTATTAGAGTGGGACGAGACTTGCGAGTAGTTTGAAATGAAGCAAATAAACCTCTGTTGTGAATTTCAAGTAATTTGGTTCACAAAATTTGGAGTTTTTTTCAAATTAAAAATAAAATCTGAAAGGCATGAACTGAAACGACTGTCGTTGGTAAAGTCCAATGCCTGAGAAAGACGGAGTAGCTAGCTGCCGTGTGTAGATTGATATATGCGACATGAGCAAACAATATGTATAAATAACGAGCAAAACACATTATCCGAACTAGCGTTCGCGTAATCTCGGCCACTAAACTCCCGAAAAGCGTTGTCACCATGTCAATGCGCGAAAGTCTAACTACATTCAGCCCGCTCTCGCACGACGTCAGAATGATGAGGCATGAAATTAAAAATTATATGATTATAAAAGTTCAATAAATTTTAAAAATATACAGAATTTGTAGCTTGATGAACGGCCCCAATTAAATTTTCAGACTGGAAATGTAACATATAGTGAAAAGATGAATGTTTAGGGAAGGAACTTTTTACGTGTGCATAAAGAAATTTTGACGTTTGTGCCAAACCATGATATGGTCAAATTCATATTATAAAATGTGAGAAACGAAAGCATGAACTAAATATTGTAAAAAAAATAGGGTCACGTCTCTATAAACATTATTTTAAAACAGTTTGTTAATTCTGTAATTAGATGGTTACCTATACCCTACGGATATAACTAACATCGCGCCAACAAACACTCGTTACCTAGCTTCGGTGGCAGAGGGGTAACGTGTTCAACAAATACGCTGCTGACACGCGGCCGGCCGGGGATCTCGGCCCGGGTTCTATCCTCGCACGATCTATGTAACATCTTGTTTTGTTTTACTTTAATATTTGGTAGAAACAATAGTTTTCAGATTTCATACGTTTCGACCTAGTTCTCATTTTTCTTGAAAACGCCTGGATAACTTTGTCACTGGCACATTTAAAAAAAAATGCCAATAACTTTTTCTTGTAAGATAGAGATTTGAATTTTCGTATATGGTTTACCTTTTATAAGGTAAATCTGCGCACCGAATTTGGTTACCATAGCTTTGTTATTTTCGAAGATATAATTTTGTTCCAAAAGAAAACCTAATATTTTCCCGGAAAACTGGTCCGACTTTCGTGGCTAACGAACTTACCCGAGACATTTTCAAGAGGAAGGTACCTACCAAATGTTATCGAAATCAGCCTATTATTTTTTGAGTTATCGGTGTGATACATACATACATACATTATATATATATATATATATATATATATATATATATATATATATATATATATATATATATATATATATATATATATATTTGTGTGTGTAAACATAAAAATTGAAACTGACCCCGGATATGGGTTCTAGGCGTCCTGCGTTCGTGCTCATTTGCAGAAATTTTCATACGAATTGTACACTATTATAATACGGCATATTAGTAAAGTTAATACATTAAACTTACACAGACCGTGAAGATCGTTTTTAGAGGTCTTAGTACGCGCACATTCGAAGAGTTCTTTCGAAAGTATTACCATCGATATATCTCTATTATCAAAAGAATACTGTTTTCTAACTCCTTTTGAGAAAAATGCCCAAAACTCAATGTTCTATGAAGCTAAAGAATTAAATTTTGCTATATCTGTAGATAGTGTAAGTCTCTTTAAAAGAAACTTGTATTACAAATTTCATTACAGTTATACAAAAGATTTCCAGAAGGAAACTCAATTCATATTTAGAAAAGTAAAGTATGTGCCAAATTATAAACGTAGCTGTTATTTTTCCTTATTAATCGCCTGAATGATTTCGTTTTAGTCAACCTAATCAAACCGATTTTTCAATATCAATAATAACAAAATATCTGCTGAAAATTACAATTTTAGACTCAAAGGTGAAAAAAGTTATTTAGGCGTTTTAAACAGAAATTAGATCTTGCTCAAAACGTATGAAATCTATGCACTATTGTTTCTCCAAATGTCAAAATAAAACCAAAAAAAAACCATGGATTTATCGAACTGGATTCGATCATGCAACATTCTGCGTAGAAGACCAGCGCTTTGTTTACATGATACTCGACACAGGCTTCATGCCCGGGGTAGTATATCAAAAGTGTACGTAACAGTTAATTACAAAATTGGTAGAATTGCCATTGAGACACATTCAAGGACTGCTTCGTTCTTATGTAACGTCTTATGTTTAAGTTTAAAGATAAAAGCAACTATTTTAGAATATTTTTATAGACTTGACTTGATTTCGTTTACATTTATACTATATTATGCGACACTTTAGTCTAAAACCACAGCATAATATATGCTGCGCTAAAACTGTATTTGGGGCCGTTCATCAAGCTACAAATATAAGGTATTTTAAAAATTGATTGAATCCCCCAGTAAATAACAATCACTTGGCAAAATTTTACTTTCATGTCGTCTGCCATTTTCCATAATTGTGCACCGAGATGTCACGATTGGTGGTTCGGGTAGTATGTTTTATGCCTGGTATTTATTTCGTTTGGTTACCGTTGATACCTGTTGTATGAATCAATCTACGCGTCGCAGTTAACTACTGTGTCTGTCAGGCATGGGAGTTTAACTGCTAAGTCGTTTCAACGCATGTCTTTCGGATTTTATTTTTAATTTGGTAAAAACTCTAAATATTGTGTACCAAATTACTTAAAATTCACAGTAGAGGTTTATTTACACAATTTCTAGCCACATGTAAAGTCTCATTCCAGTTACTCTGATACTTACAAAAATATAGCGTTTTCAAAAACATTTTTGTATATTTTGTCGCTCATTTGTAGAAATTTTTTCAAAAGCTTTTCATCGTGACCTCTCTAATAGCCAATTTTTCTTAATGAAAATTCGCTAACACAAAACATGTTTGATGATTCCACTAAATAATACGCAGATGTAAAAACCTCGATCTTTTTATGGAAAACGATTCGCAATCGGAAAATTTATATTTATGTGCGTTTCACATATGTATTTCCGGATCGTTGAATTTAAAGAGCATTGTAAAAATAAAAATAGTCACTGACAAATTATTTGAATAAAATGTAGTTTCAATCTCACTTCCAATTATGAGGCATTCAACTGAATAAAGTCTGACTGAGTGCCAGAGTGTTAACATTAAAAACATCTACAATTAATTTATTTTGTGCCTGCTGTAAAAATTGCGTTGCAAATATGTATTCATTTTAGGCGCATTTAAAAATTCACTCAATAAACACAAGTAGCTTTTAGTACAAATTTAAACACAAACATAATTATTTCATCAACGATATAGTTTTTCAAAACCAGCATTGGTTGCATTGGGGAAATAAATAATATTGAAAAACATTCGAGTATACAAACATGTTTGTAGATGGACTGTATACTCAAAAAGCAACACACGCACGAACGCACGCGTAAGCATGGGGGGACACCCACACACACACACACACACACACACACCCCCCCCCCCCTCCCCCGTAGTAACTTCGGTTGCCATAGCTTTGTTATTTTTAGAGATACAAAGCTTTCCGGCAGAAAACGAAAATTTTTGGTAGAAATCCTGGTCCGATTTTCCTGGCTTACGAACTTGTCCAAGCCACTCACAAAAGGAAGATTCGTGCCAAATTTCCTCAAAATCGGCCCATTATCTTTTGAGTATATATACATATAAACATATCAAATTTTAAACTGACCCCGAATACGGGCTCTAGGGGGCCTAGTTCGCGCCCATTTAAAGAACATTTTTAGGATCCCCTCATCTGTGAACTTCTCTACGAAAATTAACTAAAAAGGAATACAGTTATTAATTTGTGTGTTTTTATTTCTTTAACGTCGGCCTATTTCAGCGACTATGTCTAATCACCGACGCCAGGGAGCAGTGTCACCTCACCATCCTGGAAATTTTGCCGAACCCCTGCCTTTCTGTAAGAAGGGTAGGGATCTTTAACGTGCTCAACATCGCATGGACACGGGATCGGCGGCTTTACGCCCCCTCCGAACGGTGGAACGTGTATCCATTCAACTTGCTCAAATACAATGACACAATGTAGTAAATAAAGACCGTGTAAATAAATAAATCGATAAATAACAGGTAATTTTACAGATGAGCAACGTGTCCGCTTTTTAAATTTTTTGTCTGTTTGCATGAACCACAAGAGAAATGTTGCGGTTTCAACTCCCAAGAGAGATACGAGATCCGGAGCAGATAGGGGTGCTGGACACGGCATAATATAAAAAGGAAAAAGATGTGGTTTAAACACCCAAGAAAGTTACGGGAGCCGAAGCGGATAGAGGTGCTGTGCGGGACAAACAAGATAAAAGAAAGTAAAAATGCAAAATGTGAAAATAGCAGCCTATAGACGTCCAAAAGTTGAATTTCTGATGATGGTGGGGTACGGTGATAGGCTGCTTTATTTAACGATGAACACCCCGCGAGACGTCCGATGAGTCGTTCCACGGTAAGCACACTGCTTGCAAAATTTAGGGGTAGTGTTAAAGATTTGCCAAACTTTGGTCGTCCCTCATTAAATAGAGATGAGCAGTTGGACATTCCAGTGGAAGCCGAAGACAATTCACACCTCTCCACTACGCAAATTGAGTTAAATTAAAACATTCACCAACTGTAGTGAAACTGTTCGAAAAGAAAAATATCACCCGCACAAAGTCTAGCTTATTCATGAACTAAACGGTGATGATCCCGATCGGTGTCTGTAGGAAGGTAAACTGACGCTGCGATGAAGATCCTGATTTTTTGTCCAATGTTCTCTTTATTGGCGAGGAATCCTTTTATTCGAATGGTATTCTAAATCATTATAATTCCTGCTACGGATCACGAGACAATCCACGCACAGGAGATTTACACTCTGCGTCCTCAAAAAATTAATGTTGTGCAGTCATTATAGACAGTCACATCATATACCCCCATTTCTTGGAAGAAAACCTCAGTGCTGAGTCTTATTTGAATTTTCTTCATTTAATTCCAGCCTTAGCTGTCATGTTTCCAAACTAAAATAACAATGACAATCGGAGAAATCTTTGGGTTCACCAGGACGGCGCACCTGCACATTTTCGTGGAGCAGTTCGTCGCCGCCTTGACGAAGTTTTTCATACTAGATGGATATGCCTTAGTGGAGCTTTTTGAATGGCCAGCTAGATCACCTGATTTGTCGCCAGTTGAAAAATAAGGTGATTATGAACCGACCTAATACAATAGACGATTTGAAAACAAGAATAAGAAATGAATTAAGATTAACTTCTCCCGATGTTATTCAACGCACTACTCAAAGTGTTTATTCGCGTCTTGGACCCTACCAACTGCATGAACAGCAATTTCAGCACTTATTATAGGAACTAATTCAGAATTTTCATTAGACATAAAAATATAAAGTGTACTTTATTATTTTTCAAATCTTATATCAATAGCACCCACTATTTGTGGAAATGAAAATATACCTACTCATTAAAAGAACGCACTCGAATTTCATTAAAATCGCCCGTAATACACTTTTCAACTATAATACAAAAACTACAAAACAATCCCACACCTTGTCAATCTGACCGGAGTATAAAAATCTTTATCATTTAATAAAACAAAAATCGTGGACAATATCCAAAGTAAAATAAATGACACGCTCGTCAAAGCTGACTAGATGTCTTTAGTCTAATAGAATCGATAATGAATGGCTGGTTACATCATTGTGTTCTGTTATAATCGATCATAAAATGGATATCATACATCTGATACCCATCATTAGCGCTGCGGAAACTTCCGTTTTAGTGCCGTATCGACTGAACTGCCACCATCTATGGTATTAACGGACAACATCCATTAGCTCTGTAATCCATTAACTCTTTCACGACGATATAACTCTCATGTTCAAGACTAGAAGAGATAACAGTGAGTTATTATTTTTACATGTTCTGCCACGATACTGATTTATTACCATTATCATTATTGTTATTATAAATATAAGAAATTTAGCAGATTTAGCTGCAGCTGACGATAACAGCGAACATTTCGGGACGCAGTAAGTGCGATGTGGTGGCGAATTTTCATTAAATGCTTCAAATTTGCATAACGCAATTTTCTATAAACCTAGAAAGTTGGGTTTTGGTATGTAGTAAGGTATTTACAACATTTACCAGGGCAACATACCAACCAAATTTCATCAAAATAACTTTGTTATTTATTGAGATACAATTTTTTTTTTCGGAAAAATTAACTTTTGTTGTTGAAAAATGGGTTCGGTAGGGCTGGCTAACGAAGTCATCCAAGCCATTAATAAAAGAAAGATTCTTGCCGAGTGTCATCAAAATCGGTTTATAACTTTTTGAGTTATCGTGTGGATACATACATACATACTTATATATATATATATATATATATATATATATATATATATATATATATATATATATATATATATATATATATATATATATATATATATATATATATATATATATATATATATATATATATATATATATATATATATATATATATATATATATATACAAACATATAAAAATTAAAACGGACCTTGGTTTCGCGTTCTAGGGGCCCAAATTCGCGCTCTTTTGAAAAAATTTCTGCAAAGTCTCACCACCGATACCTCTCTATTAGTTTTTTTTAAATGCAAATTCGCTAATACAGCGTTTATATTCAAGGAACGTTTCTAGTTTAACGCACTAAAAGTTTAAATTTTTAACCTGCGACCCCAAAACACATGAGATATTTGAAGTTGAATTGGTAAAGTTCTTTATCAAATTAGTGTCGCCATTTTGATTTTTTATTTTTTATTAAAATTTGTCAACCCCCATTCTTTAAAATCCTACATCGTTTTTGAGTAAAATCTAGTAGGAAATGACAAAATTAGCCCACCATATTAAAACTGCAAACTTTTGTTTTGTTCGGCCAGTATATTACCAGTGAGTTTTAACAACGCATACAGCTTTTGGGGAACACAGCATTAAACAAATATTATAAGATGTTACTTGCATAGCCCAGGTGAAGAATTATAAGACTAAACAGCACAGTTTCGAAGCCGTCATTTGGCGGCTTAAAAACTATGTACACGATAATGACGCGTTATATAACGTTTACTGTCACCTTACTCGTATAATAACATTCCAATATGTGTTTGTTAATGTCAACAAAAAATAAAATAATTTTTGAGCCTTGGAAAACCGGAAAGATTACACTCTTTCGATTCTCTTTAGTCTCTGGATCATAGTTATGGGCCCATGTTTCGACCATAGTGGCAAGGCCTCCCAAAACTTAAATAATATTTCTCAAAATGGTGGCACATTTCTTCGACATTGTCAAACAAGCGCGCCTTTGTTCAGTCTTTAAGCAATTCAGAATATCTTTTGCCGAAAGCTTGCTCATTTCCAAGTCGCGATGAACAATGTGAAAGACAAGTTCATAAAACAAGTGCAATGTTTCTGCTATACGTTTCAGCCCAATTCATCGATATTTCAAAGTAATTTCATAGACACAATCAGTTTCCCTGAGTGGTCTTAAAAATTGGTATTCCAGAGCGGTCATCTGTCTTATGTACACAGCCCAATTTGGACTGCGCCATGTTTGCCATGTTTTCCTGATGACATCATGCCTGACTTAATAACAATTTATAATTAGAGGCATAGATTAGCTACATCCGTTAAATATTGAGAAATTCTGCGTGCTATATTTGGGATATAACAATATCTGTTTCACATATGATATCTGCAATGAGGCAGTTAAAGAGGTTAGAACGAATAACTACCCTAGGCTGCTGGTTACGAAAGATCTACAGACATAGCTTCAATAACAACCAAAGCCAAAAAGCTGCTATTTAGTAAATAACACATTCAGACGTTGCTCCCTAGGGTGTATTCTCTACAAGACCTTTGTGAGGCCCATCCCGGAGTACGCTGACGTTGCTTAGAGTCCGGTACTCGTCAGAGATGCTCTTTTAGTGGAGTCTGTTCAACAAAGAGCCATCCACCTCCCTTACGGTCTTACAATCCGAAATCCGAACCGTTAGTTTCTTGAGTGCTAACTGTATACCAAATTTGAAGACGATGTGCTAATTCGTTCTAAAGTTACCGTGGCTACAAACAGACAAATTGCGTTCCCAACTCATGTTTTATATATTAAAACTAAGTGAGATGTTAAGAGACGAAACACGTGCCGCCATCTCGTTGCGGAACCAAGTAGTATGTTGTCACGGCAGCTCCAAATAACACAGAACGTTAAAAAATAGAGGCTGTATACAACGAACTAACAATTTAGTAAATTGTTATCCCTGGCCCATTTCTTCCCCAATATAAGGATCTCATCGATATTGCACCCCCACACATTCAATTTCAGCACAGAATACCAAATTGAAAGTTTTCTAATAAACAAACCCTTTATTGCTCGAGTTTTAACTAAAAAATGTCGATTTGCCCAAATTCCCCCTTTAATCCCCTGGAACGATTTTACCCAAAAACAATCCGAACCGTTCCTTTGTCGGGTGCTAACTGTATACCAAATTTGATGACGATATCTCAGTTCGTTCTAAAGTTATCGTAGCTACTAACAGACAGACATACAGAGCGACATGTTTTTTTCTATATGTTTTAACATCTTTTACGGCGTTTATTCGATTTTTTTTTTGTTAATTTTTGTTGCCCATGCCATACTTCCTTCCACACGTATTGACGATGGGGAAGTAATACATATAACTGACCGAAACTCTTTTTCATCAAAATTGAGCCTTTCCGCAGACATATTGTTTCAAAGAATTCAGTTTTGTCATTATTCGACCATTGGATGTCAAACTTTGACAGGTTATTTATTACACTATAGTTATTACCAACTAAGTTCAGTTTCGCTTACAGGGAGGTTTCCAGGCTAACTACATATCGATATACCCTGGTACTTTGTCATATTTATCTGCTGAATTGATTTAAACGGTTGACAGATTTATTTTCGTCTAGCTGCACAAAATTAATATGGCAGGATCTGGGATCTAGATGTTATAGATGGGTCTATAGATTGGATCTGGATACCAGAGAACGTGAGGGTATTATAAATAGGCTTAAGCAATGATTCATCAAGTGTTTTGACAGAGGGGTGTGATGACATGCCCCATGTAGTTGCCAGATGCGGCACCCCTCTGTTCTTAATTCTATATCAATTTAATAACTTCACACTATCGTATGTTACACCGCGCTCGTGAATTTTATGGTTCAGCGCAGAGGTATAATCGACTTTCGGCATTTTTATTTATTGTTCTTCACGAGAGGAATTAAAGATTAGAGTTATTTAACCGCGTAACGTGACTTAGTTTCTTACTGGTTATATTAACTCGGTCGGATTGTATGGTTTTAGAAGATATATATTTTTTAATGTGCCGGGTCAAAGTGTCAGAATTAAAGTAATGATAACAAATATTTAAATATGTTTATTTCACAATTCAAATGGGTTGGTTGCATTTTCAAGTCAAGGTTAATACTGAAACTACTCAAGGAAGTGTTATGACAAAGAGGTATAAACCTAACCAAATTGATAGACATTACTTTCAAACATTTTCACAGTGATCATAGGCTCACTTTTAATTATGTATATTATAAATCAGGAAGGGACATTCTACAGCAACAGCGATCATCGAGTTTGTCAATCTCTTAAGTAAATACTTAAAGAATGGTGAAACATGTCTTGGCGTGTTTCTTGACCTTGACTTTAGTAAGGCTTTTGATCCGGTTAACCATCCGATTATGATCAGTAAACTGAGTAGCTATGGAATTAGAGGTATACCGCTGTAGTGGTTTCAGAGTTTCCTTTGGGGTGTGTTCGATCTTTACCAGTGACATTATCAGGGGGAGTTCCCCAGTGCTCTGTTTTGGGTCCGTTACTGTACAAGTGACATTCCTGGGGATGAACTTGTCATGTAGGCTGACGAGACTACTTCACCAATATATATATATATATATATATATATATATATATATATATATATATATATATATATATATATATATATATATATATATATATATATATATATATATATATATTGGTGAAGTAGTCTCGTCAGCCTACATGACAAGTTCATCCCCAGGAATGTCACTTGTACAGTGTACAGTAGCGGACCCAAAACAGAGCACTGGGGAACTCCCCCTGATAATGTCACTGGTAAAGATCGAACACACCCCAAAGGAAACTCTGAAACCACTACAGCGGTATACCTCTAATTCCATAGCTACTCAGTTTACTGATCATAATCGGATGGTTAACCGGATCAAAACAAACATACATATTACTGAACTCGTAAAATAATGTTGTTTTGAAAAATCGAAAACTATACAGGGTATTAAATTTTAAATAAATATGAGTTTGGGTGTACTTTTATAAACACCCCTGTATATTTACATATATTATCATAAGAAAAATGTTGTTTTGAAAAATTGAAAACTATACAGGTATAAAATTTTTTTAAGTATGAGTTTGAGTGTGCTTTTATAAACATCCCTGTATATTTACATATATTATCATAAGAAAATTTATAAAATCCCCTACATGCCCCTTTTTGAAAGGCCTTTCTAACTCAAAAAATAACGGAAAAAGTGGGGTGGGAAAGTTAGTGAATCACCCTTTACAGGGTCATTTCTTTGTTTTTAATTGCTTTTTAAAGTTTATATTTTTAAACTTAGTTTTGTAAGTTTTATTGATTGTTTTATTGTGTGTGTGTGTGTTTTCTTTGTTTCTTTAACGTCGGCCTATTTCCGCGACTATGCCCAATCACCGTCGCCAGGGAGGAGTTTCACCTCACTATCCTGGAAATTTTGCCGAACCCCTGCCTTTCTGTAAGGAGGGTGGGGATCTTTAACCTGCCCAACATCGCATGGATACGGGACCGACGGCTTTACGCCCCCCTCCGAAGGGCAGAACGTGCAGACATTCAACTTGCAAAATACAATGCCAGAACCTCGGCCGATGTTAATGTTACAGTTTGTACTGAAAAAGTGAAAGGAGTACCCTGGGATCGAACCCAGTACCCTTCGGTTCAGAGGCACACGTTCTTACCCCTGAACCACCGATGTTCTTGTTTTATTGTGTGTGACCAATCTTTTGTATTTATGATGACTTGGCTTATACAATTTTGATTGTCGACTAGCTCAATAAATACATCTAAATCTTACAAGGACAAGCTATGCTTGTTTTCAAATCATATACTATAAACCAAATACGCTTAATACTTCATATTAAGTGGCACCAAACAAGTACTGTTATAAATATTTTGAAACCCTTCCTAAGTTAAATTCTTCTACAAAACGTGACGCCTTGTCGGCATTCATTTAGTATGAATCTCGCTTACAACATGTGTTGTTTTGTGTCTCGATTTTTCCATATCCAATGTTGTCATCATCAGTCTTTGTGTTATACAGGTAGACCGTTTACTGTCATTAAGTTGGCACATGTGTGGAGACATAAACATTTTTTAAGGTGCTATTGTGCATATGCACAATCAACCAAGGGTTGCGGTGCTATCGGGGCGGCAAGGCCGCGGACGTGCCCTGAGGGAACAAAAAAAAAAAAAGGTGCTATTGTAAATTTAATTCGCCTCATAGGTTTTTAAATCACCTCCACCACCTGTACCCAATAATGTTTTGTTTTCCAAATTACTACCTGGCTCTACCGTGACCTACGTTGTTAGGTAATAGCTAATAAAATAAAATAGCCCGGGTTAGATTTTCAGGCCACCAAACTACTCAACATTTAAGTGTTAACAATGTATTTGAAGGCAACACCATGTGTGTGTATGCGCGTGTGTATGTGTGGCGTCTGCGCCCGCGCGTCGTGTGTATGTGTTAATTTAACGTCGGTCTATTTCCGCGACTATGGCCAATCACCGACGCCATGGAGCAGTTTCACCTCACTATCCTGGAAATTTTGCCGAACCCCTGCCTTTCTGTAAAGAGAAAAGGGATCTTTAACATGCCCAACATCGCAAGGACACAGGACCAACGGCTTTACGCCTTCTCCGAAGGTCAGAACGTGCAGACATGAAACTTGCTCAAATACAATGCCACAACCTCGGTTGATGTTTATTAAAATTAAAATTATTAAAAATTAAATTCGCTAACCACTGTTTTTAATTCACGTTAAATTTTCATATCTTCCTTAAATCTCCAAGCCGTACAATATGAAAATCACTTTGTGTGATTTACAGATTACCCCACACAGTAAGTGTTAGAAGTAAATTCACATCCCACCTATTAGCGAATTTTCTTTAAAAAAAATTATTAATGAGAGGAATTCCCGACTTGTGAATTTTTAAATGTTTATATATATATATATATATATATATATATATATATATATATATATATATATATATATATATATATATATATATATATATATATATATATATATATATATATGCCTGTATGTTTGTATGTATCACACCGGTAACTCAAAAAAATAATGGGCCGATTTTGATCAAATCTGGCGAGTACCTTCATGTTGCAAGTGGCTTGGATAAATTCGTTAGCCAGGAAAATCGGCGCAGGTTTTCCGCAAATATTTTGATTTCTTTCGTAGAAAAGTTATATCTCCAGAAATAACGAAGTAAGGGCAACAAATTTGGTAAGTTTGTATTAAAAAGAGTGAACCATGTAACAAAATTTAGGTCTGTAGGTTTAAACACTAAAAAGTTATGGGCAGTTAAAGGAAAAAAAGGAGTTTCCCTCAAAACGTCAAAGTCGCGATTTGAAACGTCAAAATTCGCAACATTTAGGCAAGAACCTGAAACAAATACGGATTATGTAAAGGAAATGCCGCAAGGGTGTTCTGCAAACCCTTAAAGTTCATCTTCAACCGTCATTGTCCTTCATTTTACTGAAATATTTACAGAAAATTCATTTCAAATATGGCCTTTCTCTGATGCTTTGGCTGTAGGTTTAGTTAAGTTGATGCTTTGGCTGCAGGTTTACTTAACTATATGGTTTACCGGTCTATAATTTTTAGCTTATTTTCATATGATCGCAAACTAGGCCCCCTAGAATCCATATCCGGGTTTATTTCCAGTTTTTGTCTGTTTAGATATATACATTTATACGGTAAAGCTCAATATAATTGTTATTATAAAAGATACGAGAAAAAAATTGTATACGTTAATTATAGGGTGTCTTAAGCAGCATCTTATGAAAATATTTTGACATCACAGAATGGTCCATAAGTCGTTTGTAATCCCTACAATGGTGTTTTTCGAACACCCTTATATTATTGCATTTTTGCATTTTTTATCGAAATGTGGTGTAGGTTTGTAAGAAAAAAATCGATAGGCGGTAAGTGCGTTTTGGTAGCGAATTTTCATTAAATCCTCAAAAACCCAATTTGCTATTAACCTAAGGTTTGTTGGCTAGGAAACCAACATTTTTAGTTTATTTTCGGAAAATGTTTGTACATTTTCAGGCAGTAAGTAATTTTGATAAAATATGGTACATTGTTTCTACTATATAGGCTATACCGATAACCAGATGATGCCTGCTTGCATTAGAGAGACATATTTTTATTAAAAACATTTTTATGAAAATTCACTTCCATAACGCACTTGCTGTGTGCAGACTTTTTAATAACTCATTGCGACCACCGCTCTCCCAAAAAAAATCGCTTTCTTTCCCATTTCCCTCTTCGTTTATCTGAATATAAAGCTGTCTCTTTATGGACACATATCTCTAGCTTTACCACAAACTCCTGTATTTGTATCTCACTCCCTGATATATGTTTATCTCCGTTTCGCCTCGTATCCATATCTGTCGTGTACCTCGCGTAATTTAATGGAATTTGTTTATGAGCGCCCGCTCGGCTTTGTTAAACCCCTGCGAGCGTCGGAACAGACTCTACACATACAAGAGACCGCAGTATTGATCAGGGTCCACGTGACAAGGGATTTCCCCACGTTCCAGTACAATCTGTGGGGGTGGGAGGTAGTAATAAGCCTCCAAGCCGCACATCCAGCGCCACAGGGATGCCAAATTCACGATAATGTCCCTGTCTCAGATTTGAAAATGTTTGGCTTCACAATTAATTGAGCCAATTCTTGTGATGGCATTTTGGCATTAAAGCACTGTTTGTTCTTTTGTATGTTCTCACATATCTCTAGTGGGGAATCATATTTACTGCATCCATGCGCAAAAGTTTCTGGAATAACTCTGATTCCAAGCTGACGGTACTTATCGTCTTAGGGGATTGGATTGTTTGTTTAACTTGAAAGATTTGAGTTTAAGTCTTCTTTTTTAGGAAGGTAACTAGATGGTAGTTCCTTCCCATATAAAATACTACATTGAAATTACTCGATCATCTAGTCTTAATTGTTTACTTCTGACTTATTATGGAAGTGCACACAGAAACATTTTGATAAAACCTCCAATTTGCTCAATTATTACACAGCATAGTGAGACCTTCACCATAACTGTGTAATTTTGAGGTAATTTGGAGGTACTGAGTGAGATGTAAGACAGGAGTCGCCGTCTCGTCGCGGAACCAAGTGGTATGTTGTCACGACTGCTCCAAATAACACAAGATGTTATAAAATAGAGACAGTGTACAACCAACTAGCAATTTTGTAAATTGTCAGCCCTGGCCCATTTCTTCCATAATATAGGGACAACGTATGTAAAGCTAGATGTATCTCATCACAATTAGAACCGTAGACGGGTTTCGCTCTAATTAGAGCTCGTCAGTACGGTATAATAATTGTAGCGAGAAAACACCTATAAAGTAATACGGCTATGGTAGCCAACATCACAGCACATAGTGAAGAAATGGGCCAGGACTGACAATTTACAAAATTGTTAGTTGGTTGTACACAGTCTCTATTTTATAACATTTTGTGTTATTTGGAGCTGCCGTGGCAACACACCACTTGGTTCCGCAACGAGATGGCGACTCCTGTCTTACATCTCAGTATGTGCTGTGAGGTTGGCTACCATAGCCGTATTACTTTATATGTGTTTTCTCGCTGCAATTAGCATACCGTACAGACGAGCTCTAATTAGAGTGAAACCGGTATACGGTTTTAATTGTGATGAGAATACATCTAGCCTTACTGTGATGAGAATACATCTAGCCTTTTTTTGTTCCCTCAGGGCTCGTCGGCGGCCTTGCCGCCCCGATAGCACCGCAACCCTTGGTTGATTGTGCATACCCTTAGTCTTACTCCACCCATTCCAAAATCACTGTGCCTTGAACTAGTCTGCACAGCGATTGTTAGGGTGAAGTTTTATATTGCTCTGTCTCCGGTCTAGATTGACCGTAGATCAGTTGTCTTTTGCGGTCCAGAGCTATACACTCACACAAGATGTGCTGGGCTGATTCCTCCCCCTCGCCGCAGAGTCTGCATGCGAGGTCCCCTTCGAACCGCCCCATTTTATGCAGGTGTTTCTTGACGGCGATGTGTCCCGTCAAGAGACCTGTAGTGTTTCTTAACTGCCCTCTGCTAAGATTTAGCAGCTCCACAGCTCTCTTTGAACTGGGTCCGTCAATTATTGACTTCCCATGTCTGAGCCCTGGACAGTCCGCCCAGTACACCTTGTGTTGGTTTCTGACCCAGGACTTAATGGCTCCCCTGGCAGTGCTCTTTGACACGCCCAGAGCCGGTTCTGGTCCCATAAATGGTTCTGCTGACCCTCTCTTCGCGAGACTGTCAGCTTCTTCATTGCCTTTGACCCCCGAGTGACCCGGCACCCAGATGAGGGTCACCTCATTCTGCCCAGCCAGATCGCTCGTCTCGTCTCGGCACTCACTAACCAGCCAGGAATTTACCCGTGGGCTACTTAGTGCCTTAAGGGCTGCCTGGCTGTCTGTGGCTATAAGGATTCGCTTGTTGGTGTAGCCCCTCCTCTTGTTCTCCGGCACACAGTGCAGAATGGCGTACATCTCGGCCTGAAACACCGTTGCATGGGCTCCGAGGGAAATACTATGACTTACCCTCGGTCCGTCCGAGTAAACACCTACCCCCGTTCCACGCTCCCCGCCGGATCCGTCCGTGAACCAGACAAGCGCGTCCCGTGGTATGCCCGGCGTCTCCCCCCGTCATGCCTCGCGGTCGGGGATTTCCACTCTAAAGTTGTTTTCCCTGCACATTCGCGGGCTCGCGAAGTCTGACCTCATTTCAAGCATGGGCTCCTTCACGATCTCCTGCATTTTGCAGTGGCCGCTGAAGCCTGGGTTGATCTTCAGTCTACAATTGCAGGCTAGTCTGTATAGTCCTAGCCTGGCCTCCCCCATAATAACTAAGTGTAGGGGGGCAGATCCAGCAACACCTCCGTGGCGGCTGTTGGGGTTGAAGACAAGGCCCCTGTGATGCCTAGGCAAGCCATCCTTTGAATCTTGCCTAGTTTTTGTTTGGCACTGGATTGTTCCATCTTAGGCCATCAGACCAGTGCCGCATATGTTAACGATGGTCTGACCACCCTTGTGTACAGCCAGTGGGCCATACTAGGACATCTAGCCTTACATTTCGGTACTGATTTATGATTTTGTATAGATACGAGGGCGGGTCAATAAATCCGTAACTTTTTGAATGAAACAGGTTTTTTGACAAAAAAATCATTTAATTTCTCAACATAGTCTCCTTTGAGCTCTATACACATCGTCCAACGTTTCTAAAATGTTTTATCCCTTCCAAAAAATAAGATTTGTCGAGGTTCTCAAAACATGTATTTGTTTTTGAGATGATTTCATCATTGGAGTCAAATCTCTTTCCGCCGAGCCATTTCTTTAAGTTTGGAAACAAGAAATAGTCACTCGGGGATAAATCCGGAGAATAGGGCGGATGAGTGAGCAACTGGTAGCCCAATTTATGCAATTTCGCCATGGAGACTACACATGTGTGCACCCTTGCATTGTCTTAGTGGAACAGAACTTTTTCTTGGCCAAATACGGTCGTTTTTTTTTCAAGTCATTGAATCGGTCCAAAAAGTTGGTATAATATTCGACATTGATTGTTCTTCCCTTTTGAAGGTAATCAATGTGGATTATAGCGTGCATCCCAAAAAACGGTCGCCATGACTTTATTGGCGGACAAACCCATCTTGAAATTTATGGTGCAGAATCCCCATAAAGTCTCTAGAAATTCACTTTTTTTCTATTTTTCGTTATAACTCAAGAGGTTGTCTGCTTTCAATGGCTATCTAACACAAACTAAATGTCGCAGCTTGTTCCAGATTTGACAGGAGTTAACTGACAGATGCTTGTTGACAGGAGCAGTGTTGCCGTTCCTGTGAAGAGGCGGGAAATTCAAAAAGTCACAGACTTATTGACCTGCCCTCGTATAATATTTCTTTTTCTCATTTGCAATATTATTTATTAATTAATTTATTTTTTGCATTTAACACTGTAGTTGGATATGTTCTGTTGTGTTAATAAAATTGTTATTAGACATGTAAGAAGGCAAAGTATGGTTGAAATTATCGGAGAGCAGCGAGTTTATTAACTTACAGCAGTTTTAAAGAACTTAGATTTCTTGTAAAGTCAATAATCAAGAGTGCATATAAGCGTTATATTCAAGAGGTCGAGACATCGATATCAAGTAATCCAAAATTTTTTTTGGCTTACTTTCCCAGAACGCAGAAGAGGATTCCTGGATATATGACTTATGAGAGTGTTGGAAATGAGTTTTTGCGTTGTTTTAGGATTGTGTATTTGTCAAGCTTTTCGCCTTCCCACTTCCAATGGCAACTGCGATGCTGGTGCTATTTTTTCTCCTCCTCAATATTAATAGCATTTCTGATCATGATGTATTTTTTTCACTTAAAAAACTTAAAAACAATCTTACGTCTGGTGATGATCAGATTCCAAGTTTTATAGTAAAGGATTTTCGTTATATTTTTGTTCGACCTCTATCCTATATTTTTAATTTATCGTTGACGTCTTGTATTTTACCCGATGTGTGGAAGATCGCTAGAATCACACCCGTCCATAAGCATTAGAGCAAATCAGAGATAATTAATTATAGACCCATATCAGTATTGTCCAACTTTGCTAAGGTTTTTGAAATATCGTTATGCGGATTGCTTTATTCTTCTCTTAGTTGTCACATCTCTTCGGATCAACATCGCTCCACTTTTACCAATCTTCTGGAGATTATGCAATACATCTCGAATGTTCTTGACAAAAAGTGTCAGGTGGATGTGATTTATACCGATTTATCAGAGGCTTATGATGCGATCAGCCATGACAGTTGAGTGAAATGGTTTGGCAGTTCTATTGGAAACCCAAGAATTTAAATTGTGTTTTCTTTAAAAGCACAAGATTTATTATTATAACAAAAATACTACTAATATATTAAGGAATCTCTGTTGAAAATTTTGTATAGATTTAGGGAAGAATAAATTGTCATCGCGCTAGATTCCGTGACTCCCGAACAAAATCGGTGCAGGAGAAAATTTTCACAAAAAATAAGTGGCGGCTGTTGCTCAAGACCAAGACATTTTTCCCAAAGGTGTAACGAGCAATAAAACGTGACCTGAAAAACAAAAGAAGACTCAGTGCTGAAAGTCCAGGAGGAAATCAATGAATGCGGGTTTGTAGAGTTAAGACCCATCCCCCCTAACTATTTGCCAAGTTTGACAAACAGCCACAAGGACGTCGATTTTTTTCACATGAAGAACTAAAAGAGACTATTTTGAACAGGTACCGAAAGAAACATTTTTGGAGAGTATTTCCTTACTGGAGAATCGTTAGACTAAATGTGCAACTGCCAAAGAAAGTTTCTTTTACTTCACTGGAATATGCAAGTGATTTTGTGAATGGAAGTCTAGATGAAAAATTCTTCTACAAATCACTAAAAGTAGCAAATTTATATGTCTGCCTTTGTGCGTTTTTTTTCGATGTTAGAATGGGTGAACTTTCAGCTAAGGATCTTTTGGCTATTAACACGCTTGCTGCGTTAGTATTTCTTTCACAGTACGCACCGATATGTGATTCGTATTGGATTTTGTAGAAATATGGCGCTTATTGCTCCAAAAATACAGTTCATCAAGATCTACGCTTTAAAGAAAATCCGGCGGTTAAAATCGCACTATAAAGATTTTACAGGGTGAATCGCAAATAAATAGGCAACTGTATATATTATTTAACAACAAGAAAAGTATGGCTCCAAATTGAATAATAACTGCCACATAGCTGTGATAATCTACTCTCCTTAGAAAGACATTGTCGTGAAGTAAATTTAGGCTCCATGACTTGACCACAAAGAAAATATTAGTATTCCTGTACCCATAAACTTCTGAAACGTTATCTTATATCATACGAC
Organism: Tillus elongatus; assembly: GCA_964006375.1. NCBI lineage: Eukaryota > Metazoa > Arthropoda > Insecta > Coleoptera > Cleridae > Tillus > Tillus elongatus. The sequence continues at coordinate 32,974,327 of OZ023264.1, forward strand.
GTCCAATTAAGGCATATCGATATGTTATATCAGAGGTTATAAAAAACTCATTCACAATCCTGAAAGTGATTTTAAAATGATTTTTGGCAGTTATTTTATAATTAATTGCCATTCGTAACATACGAGGATAAGTAGAGTCTTGTCATCAAAATATTACGCTTTAGCTTACCTCAGTCAAATAAGGGTTTTCCCAGATAGCGAGAAAAGTGTTTGCCGTATTTTCTCCAAAATTAGTAGTATATACGAGTTTTTCACAGTGGTGAAATAATTAATTCGCAGTTTGGCTCTAGCGGATAGAGGGTGCTGCTGGCGGTATCACCCTTCGAATCTTAAAAATACTCATACTTTGCAAGCACACTTAGACTTTAGGCTTTTCGTGCATATCATGATAGTTTGTTTAGCAAATGTTCTCATGATGCAAATCCTCGTAAAAAAACCAAACAATATCCACAATTTCCACAATTTTCTTTAAATAAACACGAACTAGAAGCCTTAGAACCCATATCCAAAGTCAATTTTGGAGGAAAACATGTCAATTTTCACCATATGACCCCTCATTTATTCCCTACCTCCTAAAGCAATTTTACCCAAAAACAACCCGAACCGTTCGTTTGTCGGGTGCTAACTTTGTGTCAAATTTGTAGACGATATCTCAATTAGTTCTAAACTTATCGTGGCTACAAACAGAGAGACAGACAAAAAAATGTTCGTTTCCGAATCATTTTTTTATGTATTGATACTCTTTACATTTAAGAGAAACAAAATTTTTTAAATTTCTGTTGCCGATAGCAATTCGTTATAATTCCTTAGAAAATTTGCTAATATGTATCATATGGTTTGTTAATAGTCGTGTTATTGTTATTGTTAATCCACTATTATCGAGTTGACATTTACTTTTTAGAAGCATAAGTAAGAGACTATTAATAATAAGAAAAAAAAAATCATAAGTACAGTTTTCCCTATGTTCTATTGAGTTTAAAAAGATAAGTAAGTTTTCAACTAAACACAACTTTGCTAAACTACATTTACTTTTTTATAGAAGAGAGGCTAATAAAATTGTCGTACAAATCGTTTATAAAAATTCTAGAAGCGAAATACTAACAAAAATAATTTATGATAATACATTATCGCTGTTCCGATATTTTTCCGCACCGAATGAAAAATGAGCTGACAACATTGCGAAGGAGTCAACAGATCATGAACCAGATACAGAAAGAGTGTGCGTGAGTGAGAGATAAAATACATACCTACATACAGGAGAGAAAGAAAATGTAGAGTAAGCAGGAGGGAGACAGAAAACAGCTTCCGGTTGACAGATGGAACTCGTCACGGTTGTGGCGGCGTCAACCCCTCATCGCAACCACTTCCGGTCCACAAAGCGCCGGATAGCTTTATTACGATACGGGAGAAGTCGGGAGTACCATCGGCCCACCCCATTTGTTGGTCTCCTCGAGGGGATCGTGTTGATCGTGCGGGGAATTTGAAGATTGCTTTTTCTTTTACAAAGCCTTTTCTTTGCTTGTGATGTTGCCCGGACATTCCTCGGCTTTTTAACGTCAACTCCGGGCCAAAGATATAGCCGACACGTCTTGTCGAGCAGTTTATTACAGAGCGCCGATGGTGAAAAGCTCAAACAAGGTCGATATAGGGAGAATCATTTCTGATAATGAAGCGGGAAAACCGAGCGGGTTCTTGACTGTTTTGATAACGTTGGTGGTTTTGGATATACAGAGACATATTAAGAGATAATATTTAAGACATATCGAGAATAAAACCAGCTGATAGTTAGACATCTATATTTATAGTGAAATAAGTAATGATTTAATTACGTTATTAAAAAGTATACGACTATATTTAGGTGCTGGTTTCTTCTGATGCAACATTAGAGAAGAAGCAAACGAAATTATGAACAGTTTAAATAAAATGTTTAAAATGTATATTATCCGAAATCTATACAAAGACCAGCACAAGATATTGGGCGACGTAACCAGGCGCCAGCGCTGCCAGCAGCTATATTGTTATGTCAAAAAATGTTGACAAAATGTTGACATTCGTCAACATTTTTTGACAACAATGTAACTGCTGACGGCGCCTGATGAACTCGACCACACACTGTTTTTATTTTTTCCCCTTCCATAATTACTTCAACATCGTCAATGTGTGTGGAAATATGGCAGCAGCGACTAAAATTTCAAATTTTTTTTCACTTAAACGTCGTAGAGAGTGCCAAAATATATAGAAAACATGATTTGGGAACGAATTTTTTTCGTCTGTCGGTCTGTATGTCTGTTTGTAGGCACGATAACTTTAGAACGAATTGAGATATCGTCTTCAAATTTGGTATCCAGTCAGCAATTTGCCTTTGCAGTCAGCAATTCTTTAGCCGATATGGTTCAGCAACCTACTTACTTTCCTCGCATCCCAACACACAACTCAAATCGCTTGGATCTCCTTCTTACTACAAAACCTGAATGCTATAAGATATCAGTCACCGCCCCCATTGGTCGTTCAGACCACGGCATGGTCACTACTTCCTGCGCAATGCAACCCGAGGTCACACAGTCATCACAACCACGTATCGTTTGGCACTACAACTCCGCGAACTGGGATGAAATGTGGGATTACTTTTCCTCATTTCCATGGGCGTCTGTCTGCTTCTCTCATCCTGACCCCTCTGATATCTCACAAAACGTCACCGAAACTATCCAAGCTGGCATGGAATTATCTATTCCACGTACACAGAAAACCTCTTCAGCCACTCAAAAGCCCTGGTTCTCTAAATCCTGTGACAAGGCCACACTTGAAAAGGTCAAAGCTCACAAAACGCTTCTATACAATCCCATTCAAGAAAACCGTCACGCATTTAACGACGCAAGAAACCGCTATGTCCACATTATTTCTTAGGCAAAAAACTCGTTTAATAACCACATCAAAAACAAAGTCCTCTCAAGCTCCAACGGCAGCAAACCCTTCTGGACTCTTGCTAAATCTATTGGGAATAATTTCTGCAAGAGTACGTTCCCACCTCATGTTTCAGGGGATGAAATTGTTTCTACCGCCCTGGGCAAGGCTGAACTTTTTGCCTCGTTGTTCGCCGTCAATTGTACTCTCAACCCACCTGCAAATGTTAAACCACCAACAGTCCCCGATGTCGCGCATAAAATGACTGATATCATTTTCAAAACTAAAAAGGTACGAAAGATGCTCTCTTCTCTTAATACCAACAGTCCCCGATGTCGCGCATAAAATGACGGATATCATTTTCAAAACTAAAAAGGTACGAAAGATGCTCTCTTCTCTTAATACCAGGAAAGCCTCTGGCCTTGACGACATCCCAGCAATTGTTCTCACAAAATGCGCACCAGAACTTGCTCCTGTCCTGACTCGTCTGTTTCAGACATCTTACAATAGAGGCATATTCCCTAGTAACTGGAAAACTGCTCTAATACAACCCGTCCCCAAGAAAGGATCCAAAGCGCTTCCTAGCAACTGCCGGCTTATTTCTCTCCTTTCAGTCGTCTCTACAGTGATGGAAAAGTATATAAACACCGAATTACTAAAATTTCTTGAAAAACAGCCTAATCAACGACAGGCAGTATGGATTCCGTCGGCGCAGATCAACTGCCGACCTCCTTTCCTTTGTCACCCATTTTTGGAACACGTCTATGGAACTACACGGTGAATCCGAGATTGTCGCTCTAGACATATTCAAAGCATTCGACCAGGTCTGGCACGCAGCGCTACTTAATAAACTACCGGCCTATGGCCTACCACCAAAACTCTGTACGTGGACTGCAAATTTCGTCTCCAACCGGAGCATTTCTGTTGTCGTAGATGGCCATTCATCTAAACTGTATCCAATTAATGCAGGAGATCCTCAAGGTTCAGCTTTAGCCCCTACTTTGTTTCTTCTCCACATCAATGACCTCCTCTCTAGCACATCCAACGCAGTTCACAGTTACGCGGACGACAGCACCCTCCACTCAAATATACAACATTCTAAGTCTCTTTAGCCCAATTATATGAGGATCGCAGACTCACGGAGGGTTCTGTCTGCGTGGATCTCCAAAAAAATATTAGACTGGGGAAGTAGAAATCTTGTACAATTCAACCCCACCAAATCTCAGTCTTGCTTTCTATCTCATACACCAGCCCTAAACCCATCATAATGAACAACCAAGTTATTCAAAGTAATGAGTCCTTTTCACTTGTTGGCATTTCTGTGGATCGAAATCTCAATTGGCACCAACATGTCACATCAATTGCAGAAGCGGCTGCTAAGAAATTAGGTTTTCTCTTCCGGGTCGCAAATACTGTTCACCAGCTAATCTCTATACCTTATATATACAAATAAGGCCAAACCTCGAATACTGCTCCCACATCTGGGGTGGCGCTGCCGGTTCTACACTTGCTATCCATTCAGAAGAGAGCTAGCTATACGTTTCATCGGTGACCTCTCTCTCTCTCACTCTTCACGGGCACTGCTCAGATGAGCTTTCTTACATAGTTCCTCCACCTGCTGCCGCAGCAGATCTACCAGGGGAACAGAACGAATGCACCCTTTTACTGTCCAGGTCACCAGACATAGAACATCTTGTTATGCCCGCTCTTTTGTCCGGAGGACTTCCAAGTTGTGGAATTCGGGCACATGTTTTTCCTTCTCCTCCGAACCTCCAAACCATCAAGTCCAGAATTAACAAGTTGCCTCTTTCCTCCTTGTCGACACCCACGATGCGATAGTATAAAAAAAGCACCGGACAAGCAAACGGTTCGGGTGATTTTTAATGAATGGGGGGTGATTTCGCGAAAATTGACATTGTTTCGTTAAAACTTGAGTAATATAATGTTTTAGGGATATTTCATTAGAAAACTTTTAATTTAGTCAAACATATGGTATTCTGTGCGAAAATGAAATTAGGGGGGAGTAATATAGGTCACAAAATTTCGAATTTTTTTTTTGCTCAAACGGCGTAAAAGTCTCAAAACATATAGAAAAATTGATTCTTTAACGCACATTTTGTTGTCTGTCATTCTGTCTGGCGGTCTGTACGTCGGTCTTTTAGTAGGCGCAATAAGTTTCGAACGATTTGGGATATCATCTTCAAATATGGTATCCAGTTAGCACTTGACAAAGGAACGCTTGGAATTGTTTTTGGGTAAGATCGCTTCAGGGGGTAAGGTAAAAAAATAGATTTGGTGAAAATTGACCATTTTTAGTTAAAACTCGAGCAATGTAACGTTTAAGAAGTTTATGAGTTTATGTGGTCAAATCATGGACCCTAAATTCATTTCATGAGAATGTCTGTCTGGGGGGAGTAGATTATCACAGCTATGTGGGAGTTATGATTCAACTTGCAGCACTATTTTATATTATATCTGTGTTACTTAAATTAAAATCATTTACGAAACTTCTCTACCTATTTTGAAGATTATTACGAGGCCGAAGTTGTTAAACTTTCATTTTTAACCAGCATGAAATGTCAGAATGTATTTATAAATATTTTCCCTGCAAAAGGCATCACCGCGTATAACACTGACAAAAGTGTATATACATGTTATATCAACATCATCTTTAATTAAGTTAGCCATTTCCACATGTCTGCGCGTTGTCACTCAACATTACAGAGTTCTGTCACCATAAACATGTGCGCACATATTTGCTGTAATTGTTGACTGGCTCTGTGCTGCCATTTCGATGTTATCACCCGGTCGATTTAAATAGAGAGCCACTCATTTGCATGTAAACAGTCGTATCCCCGGAGATAGTAAAACATAACTGTCGCATCATTTATGCCAGATGACTAACACAGATTCAATTACTCTTCCAGAACATCACCCATCGTTTGGACATACTACGTGTACCGTGGTAATTATTATTTAATGTTGGCGGAGTGATGCTATCAGGCCATATCCATTAAGATACATTGAGCGACAACGCTACGAAATTGTAGAAGCGTTTTGCTAATGCAAAAGTTGAATATATGCTGCAAACTATAAGAGTAACGTAAAACTACAGCTAGGAGTTGAATAGTCATATTTATGCAAATTCAGACTGGGAAACTTGTTACCTTATTAGAAATGGTATATTCAATGAAATTTTCCGTAAACATGCGATCGGCGGCCGCTAGAATTTGAACGAGTTTTTACTTTAGTGTATTATAACGTTATATAAAGAAAGGTTTTTAATATGCTTCTATTGCACAAAAATGTCCCCAAAATAAAAAAAAGTCTGGACATATCAAGTGCGTTATGGTAGTGAATTTTAATAGAAATGATCTGGCACCAAATATTTTTTTATCTTTTTTTCTTGTAACATAAAAATATAAGTTTTGGTATATAGTTTCCTTTTAAAATCATAAACGTACAGTTTTGGCAAATGTCAATCCCGGTGATTGTGTATTGCTACCTATTTTGTGGCCTGTTCCTTTGAAGTTTGATTTGGAGCATTTGTTTGCAATAGCAGCGTAACTCTAATCTAGTTACCATAGCTTTTTTATTTTGAGATAAAAAAAATCCGAAAGAAAACCAACAATTTTCCCGGAAAACCTGGTTCGATTTTCCTGGCTAACGAACTCATCCAAGTCACTTACAAAAGGAAGGTACATGCTAAATTTTATCAAAATCTGCCCATTATTTTTCGAGTTATCGGTTTGATACATAAATACATACATACATATATATATATATATATATATATATATATATATATATATATATATATATATATATATATATATATATATATATATATATATGTTTATGTTGAAGAACACAATGCTTCTTTGTTTTATATACACACTTCATGTGGCCCTAAAGTTAATTTTCTACAACTATTCAATTTGTGGCTTTTTCCAAACCCAAAGCGAAAAAGTCAAGGGGTAAAAGTTGTTTTATATAGCAAACCCCTTTTTTTATTTTGGGTAACAAATTGGGACATTTTTGTGCAATAGAAACATATTAAAAACCCTTGGTGGTATAACGATATAATATATTATACAATAAAGTAAAAACTCGATGAAATTATATATATATATATATATATATATATATATATATATATATATATATATATATATATATATATATATATATATATGTGCCATTTAAAACTTCATACGACATTTTCATCAAAACTAAAGAGGATTTTCGAAACATGTTCAAGGTTTTAGATTAAGGACGCGAAAGGCTTGAACTTTGGTAAAAAAAGTTTCATAAAATCAACCGCTTTTCAGATATTTGAGGTTAAATGTAGCATTGCTTGCAAGATTAAAAAAAGTCCCAGGCACTAGATTCTTTGGAATAATTCAAGTAAATAAATGAATACTATTGAACCACTGTAGTTAAGTTAGGTAACTTCCGGTTTTGCCGGAAATTACTAATCTTCTTTACATTCAAATAGAACAGACTGAATTTGTTTTACAGGTGGAAAGATCATACATTTTTAGGCAATTTTTTAAATACAACCATATATTTAAAATTCAAATTGTTTACACATCATAGAAAAATACTGTATGATGAAAGGAGAGTTTACATTAGGTTACCCAAAAAATATCCATTTGGGTTAAGTAAGGAGACCGAGCTGTCCACCTCATAACTTTATTAGTACCCAACCACTTACCAGAAAATCTATTATTTAAATAGTTCTGTACAGTGATTGTATTATGAGAAGGTTCCCCATCTTGTTTAAAGCCATAAAATATTATTGAATAGGTTATTATTCTCCTCGTAAACTACTGATAACTGAGCTACGAAATCAAGCTTGCGCGGCTCATCGACAGACCTTAAACGATGGAGAAGATAAACTTTATAAGGACAATACTTATTTCTCTTCAAAATCCTTTGGCAAGAAGTGATGGAAACTATCAACTGGGTTTGCAATTCCTTTAGGGGTGTGTGAGGATCATTATTAATGATCTGCAATACATGCGCTACGTTTTGATCAGCTGTTACAGTTTTTCTTCGAACTTTTTCTTTATTAAAGCTGCCCTACTTCCTTAAGTTTGCGTCTAAATTTGCAAATGTTTATAGAATCTGATTTTATCGTTTTTAATTATTTGTTTTGTAACGTTTGTAACGCCCCATTAATTATTATTTAATTAATTACACCAACATATATTTTACTCTATTGCCTATAGACACTTTTATTCATGGCATAGGTAACGCTATCTCTTTTTAATGGCATTCAGTTAATTAATTTAGACACTGTTGGCTGAACTGTCGTCATGCGCCTGGCTTAGCTCGTTTAGGACGTTTATAAATAGCGGACATTTTTTCGCACGGTCCCTTTTAATTTGTTCCTGGCTGCAAACAATAACTATGCAGTCTTTAGTGCCTCAACATCTTGCTCATGGGTAAATATATTTCATGTGTTAACCTAATTTGCTTGATTTGGTTTCCATGCTTGTACAATTTAAAATTGCATGTGCAGAAGCTCTTTGGTATAATATGATCGGGTCACTAACTTAAAACTTAAAGTGAAACACGTTCGTTTCATTTAATTTTATTATAAAATATAGTTAAATTAGTTTTCTACATGACACTATCGTATTACCAGGGGGGCATCATTACTGAGAAGCGTACTAATTATTGTACTCTCTATGTCGGGCGTCTAAGAAGAATGCAATAAAGCCTCAAGAACAATGAACTTAAGAACAACACTTGCACAGGTGCAAGATGGCAAGCATTTACCCTCAGCTGGACAAGTCATTCGCTTCGAGACTGAATGGGGCCCAAATAATGCCCCGGTGAATTCCCGCCTGATCCCGCCTTCAGGCAGGAGATAAGTGTCACGACATGAAACTAATCCATGCTTCACATGTTTTATATACCTTTATGTGTTTTAATTAACTTGCATTCGTTTAAACATCTTCTAAATTTTCATATATATGCCAGAGCGCAGATCTAATATTATAATAATAATAATTTTATGAATTTTATTATTATCGTTGAGTTTTTTTTTTTTTATTATAAACAGTTAATGAATTCAAATATTTAATTATCTTTTGCATTTATTGTGTCATTTCTTGTAATACATTTCTCATTTAAATAAACTGCTTGAATTAATATGCTTGTCTTGAATCCTTGAAGGAGTAATTTACGTTAATAATCTACTAATGCCCTAAAGTCGACTAAATCTCTGAAGTCGGAAGTATTCATTTATGTAGATGTTTATATCTAAATTTATGCTACGCTTTGATTTTTTTTATTTAAGCCGCGGATTTCTTGTATAAAACATACTGTAAAATTTTCTTCGATAAACATTAGAAGACGATAAGGCTTTCCTCTGGTTTCAAAATTCGTTGCTGTCATATGTTACTTAACCGCAAATTCACAACACCGAATGAGGCTCAAATTTGGATTCCATGAGAAAATTCAAATGCACTGCATGGAAAAAAAAAAAATCATTAAATCAGAGAAGAAGGAATGTATATCTGAATTTGGGGTTTTTAATGCCCAATACATTCGGCAGCCGGCGTTCGAGGTGAACGGTAGTTAAGCGAATACGTAGTGAAAATCGTGTTAAAATACGAAGTGTTTTGGTGTTTTTAAGTGAAAATGTATACAAATAAAACAGGCGAACCGCCTGATCGCGGAAGATTAGAATCTAATCCTGCAAAAACAGATTGGTATGAAAAAACACAAGAAATGTCCCAGGATATAGAGATGAATTACGAAACTAATAAGGTAGGAACAGAAAATCAAAATAAAGCCATAGGCGAAAAAAAAGTTTCAAATAATATCAATAAGGATTTGGTAAGTGAAGTTTTTAATTCATTAGTAGAAACTTCAAATAAAAATGTAAATGAAAATATATGTAAAAATCCAATAAGCGATAAGCCGACTACAGTGGTCGATAAACAGTATAAAGTTGTGGATAATTTTTATGATAACAAGCATAGCGGTCCGTACATTGTATATATTCAAAATAACAATGGAAATATAGGTAAAAGTCATATCATAACGACTTCGAGAATTATACGTAATTCAGTACCTGAAATAGATCAAGACATTAAATCGATAGTTAGTGTAGGCCTGAACAAAATAAGATTAGAACTTAATAACGGAAAAAGTGCAAATAACCTAGTAAATTCAGAAATTCTTAAAAATAAAAATTATTACGCTTACATACCTCAGTATTTAACAAAAAGGCAGGGGGTAATTAAAAAAGTAGATTTAGATATCCAAGAAAGCGAATTATGCAACATAATAAAACCGCGCATAGGCGAAAATTTTCAGGTTTCTAGTGTTAGAAGAATGAACAGGCGTGTTCAAAATGGTGATCAGATTTTATACGTTCCAACACAGTCAATTCTAGTTACTTTTCAAGGTCAATATTTGCCAAAAAAAGTGTCGATAGAAAAAATCATTTTCGAGGTAGAACCTTACATTAGACGGGTCATACAATGCATGAAATGCTTACGCTATAACCACGTTAGCACACAATGTAGAGGAAAAGAAAGGTGCGGAAACTGTGGAGAAGAACATAGTAATAATCAGTGCACACATACAGGGACACCGGTATGTGTTATATGTCGGGGACCACATAAGGCCACTGACAGAAATAGTTGCCCAGAATTTCAAAAACAAAAATCCATCAAAAATATAATGAGCACGGAAAATAAATCGTATAAAGAAGCATCAACACAATACTCACAAAGTTACGCAAAAGTAACAAAATCACATGTAACTAACGTAGATAATTTTTCAGTCAACGGTGATGCCAAACTTCCCGCAACAAATTATACTTTTCCAAATTCTTTTACGCATTCACAAGCAAACTCTCAGTTTTATCCACAACCTGTAGTAAAACGCAAACGTACAGATATACTGCACGAAAATAAAATGGAAAACATACGACAACAACATCAAGAAATTGTGGCGCCAACAACATTCAGAACAACACCAATCATAAATCCCATACCCCCTAGATATAATCTACCAAAAGACGAAGATAAAACTGAAAAACTGGTATCTTTTTTTATAGAAACACTAAAAAACATTGGCACAGGTAACCCATTAGACAAAGAGCTGTTAGATAAACTTAGACTAGATATATCACGTATCGTACAAACCCAAAATACATATTCGCGCTGAAAATAATGCAATGGAATTGTAGGTCTTTAATGTCAAACAAGGGCAGCTTTGAAAGATATCTATTTGATAACTGTATTGATATTTCACTGCTTAGTGAAACATGGTTAAAATCTACATTCAATATTAAATTGTCAGGATATAGTATACTTAGAAAAGATAGGGCAGATGGATATGGTGGCGTAGCGCTACTAATATCAAATAAATTTGCCTTTACTCAAATTAACCAGTTTTATTTTGTGGATAACATAATGTGCGTAGGTGCAAAAATTAAACTACATCGTAACAAGATCGTTAATTTTTATTCAATATATATTAAACCTGGAAATAGAATTTCAGTTACTCAATGGGATACCTTTTTTAGAAGCTTAGAAAAACCATTTATTCTAGGGGGCGACTTCAATATCCACCATACAGCGTTGGGAAGTACCAGTACAGACTTAAATGGCCAAAACTTAATTTCAGCCATTGATGATAATCAACTTACTTATCTTAATACAGGTGCAGAAACGCGTATGACTAAGCCAAATAGTATTTCCAGGTCTGCAGTTGATATAACAATAACTTCAAACGCTTTAGCTCAAAATATTGAATGGAGTGTAAAAAATGAAACATTAGGGTCGGATCATTTTGTTATTGAGTATAAGTTTTTTATAGATAATACAAATAGTAGCGTAGATTCCTCGGAAAACAAAATAACAAACAAAAAATGGAATGTTAAAAAAGCTAATTGGGAACAATACAAACAAAAAACAGAGCAATTTGCAAAAAATGCCTTAGAAATAAATACAAACATAGGCTATGAAGAGTTTCTTCAAAATCTAAATCTAATAATTTCTGAAACTATTCCAGTGAATAAAGCTAAAAAAACAAAATTTAATAAAGCATGGTGGAACGAAAATTGTAAAATAGCAATTGATAAACGCAAAGTAGCATTACAATCGTATAAATTTAACCCTACAATGCAAAATTTTATAGAATATAAGAAATGTGCGGCAATAGCAAAACGAGTAATTTTAGATAATAAAAGAAAAACTTGGCAAAACTTTTGTAGTACACTTAATAGAAACACTAGAATAAAGGAAATCTGGAAAACAATAAAATGTATAAATGGCGTGCAAACAGACAACATACCCCGAAGTTTGAACAACGATTGGATGATAGAGTTTATGCAGCTACAAGCACCGGCTTGGGTGGAAGAAAACTCATTTGGAGGCGGTCCAATATCCAATATTAACATCGAAATATTCACCATACAAGAACTAAACCTTAGTCTTAAGAATAACAACAACACAGCTGCAGGGGCAGATAACATACATTACTCTATGTTGTACCAACTACCCCAAATAGCTAAGGATTTATTACTAAACGTAATAAATAAAATATGGCTATCAGAAGAATATCCAGAAAGCTGGAAAACATATCTGGTTATGGCATTTTTGAAACCATTTAGAGATCCCAACTTAGCCAAGTCATATAGGGGAATATCGTTAGCGTCCTGTGTACTAAAAACGTTGGAGAGAATGATCAAACGACGACTAGAGACTTGGCTGGAAAAAAACCATAAATTATCTCCAAATCAGTTTGGCTTTAGAAAGGGATATTCCACTGCAGAAAGTCTAACAAAGCTTACCACAGATATCAACATTTCATTCACCAACACAAAATCAACAGTGGCAGGATTTATCGACATAGAAAACGCTTATGATAATATAAACTTAAGCCTATTGTATGATAAGATGATATACTTGGGAATAGAACCAAACTTTGCCCGTAAAATTATAAAATTATATTTAAACAGAAAAATACATCTTCTAACAGCAAATGAAAATATCACTCCCAGAAGCACGTCAAGAGGAGTACCACAGGGCAGTATAATCAGTCCTCTCTTATATTTGATCTATACACATGACATAAGCAACAATATCAACATACAAGTATTACAATTTGCCGACGATATATGCATTTATGACACCAACTGCGAAATAGATAGGGGAATCCAAGAAGTTACAAAAGCTATAGAGCAACTACAACAATGGACGAACAACAACAACATGAACATATCAACCAAAAAAACTCAGCTATGTATATTTACGCGCAAGAGACAGCCACTGCCCACTACGGTCACTGTTAACAACACTGATTACCCCATTAAGGATAAGGTGTGCTTTTTAGGGGTGTTTTTGGATAAAAAACTGCTCTGGAGGGATCATCTTCAACATCTAACGACAAAAACTGAGAAAGCAATAAATATACTTCGTATGGTGTGTCACACAAGATGGGGCGCTGACACAAATGTAGCCTTAATGATATACAGATCATTTGTTAGAGCCATGTTAGATTACAGCTCATTCCTCTATGACCAAGCGGCGAAAACCCACCTCAATAAAATCAGTACCATCCAAAATAAATGCTTAAGGTTGGCATTAGGTGCACTAAAAAGCACTCCAGTTAATAATTTGCTAGCCGAATGTGGTGAGATGCCTCTTCAATTCAGAAGAAAAATGATAGCAATAAGATTTATATTAAAGTTACAAGCAAAAAACAGCCCAATCCTACTCAAATTGGACCAATTACACAAGCTCACAGCAAGACATCGTTATTGGAGTCAAAAAGCAATCCCACTTACAGTAGAAGCATATTTGTCTGCACTCAAAGTAAAGCCCGATATGTACACCTACGATACGCAGCCGTTTTACAATATAAAATATGAAGTATTGCAAAATGTACAAATTGACTACCTGCCAGATTACTCATACATAGCCCAGCCGTTAAGAAACAACATCTTCCAGGAAGACATTAGTAAATTAGTACCACCAAATAGCTGTCTGATATACACAGATGGATCAAAAACTGACGAAAAAACAGCATGTGCCTATTTTGCAGTCCAAGACGAAAATTCAAAAATTTTTAAATTGAACAAAAATATGTCTAACTACACAGCAGAATTGATAGCTATCATAGAAGCCCTGAAGTATGCCACCGACAGCAACGACAATTATATAGTAATAATTACAGACTGCAAAAGTGTACTACAAAAAATAGAAAACTTCAATAGTCATATTTGTAACAACTATTTATTTGGTGAACTTGCCAAGTGGTTACATATTCTAATGCTTAACAACAAAGTGGTGAGATTTATGTGGATTAAGGGCCACTGTGGCATTGTACCCAATGAAATTGTAGACAGGTTAGCAAAAAAAGCTTTGGAAGAGGGTCAGTCGACTGAGTATCTCTGTCCACTTGAAGATTTTTTGTCGAAAGGTCTCAAATATAGTAATAGATTATGGGCGGAGCAATACAGCAGAGAGACAAAAGGAAAGTTTTACAGAGATATTCAGCCCACGATACCTAGGGTACCATGGTTTAGAAATTGCTATTACGAAAAAAATTTTGTAACGATAATATGTAGGTTAAGGTTCAACCATGCTTTATTCCCAAGCCATAAATATAAAATAGGCCTTTCAGATGAGCCAACCTGTGCATGTGGGGAAGTAGGAAACGCGCAGCATGTTTTGTTGGAATGTACCAATAAATATAACATTATTGAAATTTTTATAGAATATATTAACAACTTAAATATAGTACAAAAACCATTTTGCATAACACAAATACTAGAGATGAAAAATATAGCATTATATAAAGTATTAATAGACCACGTGCACAGGTTGGCTTTAAAATTATGATAAATATATTTAGACGTAGGATAGAATTAAGGTAGTTTAGGTAGATATTCCCAGTGTTCAATCCCTTTATGTTCTCCTATTCTTATAGAGGTCTTCCTGTTTGTCTATAAAGTTGCCATGATAGACCCCTTGGCACGAAGACATGTGTCCCCTGTGCAATCCTGAATAAATAAAAATGGAAAAAAAAAAAAAAAAAAAAAAAAAAAAAAAAAAAAAAAAAAAAAAAAAAAAAAAAAAAAAAAAAAAAAAGTGTGTATATATTTGTGTGTACATATGTCATATGTGTGTATGAATGTGTCTATATATGTGTATATATTATATATCAAACATTTATTGAGAAGTATGTTGTATGATAGGGTGTATGGATGGGAAAGATAAAAATGTATATATCATTACATAGAGTGATCCGACACTATTGTTTATTATCAATCGGTATCAGTTATCGGCTGGTCTGGAAATATTTGACTATACCTCCTAAACTGGAAAAATGAGCTAATGGCAAAAAGCCACAGCCATAATTCGAACAACAACAACAACAACAATGCCCAATTATTGGTTTCTAAATTGGCAAGAAACCGCTACCAAAATTTGATTATTTTGTAAAAAGCTTGACGGCGGCAGGAATGGAAATTTAAATCAACCTTTTAACCAATTAACTTTTTGATTAGTTCATAAGTGGACCTCCAACATAGAACGTCCATATGAGCAAAACATATCACTTGTTAATTTTAACCAACTACATTTTGAACGCCAAAATTCAATTACATATTTCAGTGCATATTGGAAAATAACAAGTACTGATGTTGGGTCTCAGTAAGCCGAATGCATACAAGTTTCGCTCTTGAAGGGAATGTAATGCCATCGGTGCTGTGTACCATTCAATGTTAAGTACGCGAAAATCGCTATTCCCCTTATGAAATGCAAGGGTTTATAATCACTTTCAAGTTGCTAAGGCGAAATTACCTACTGCCGTCGGTGATTAAACATAGTTGCAGACTTGAAATAGACAAAAAATATACAACTACAAATTTAGCTGACAGGAGTAGAATTTGTAAACGCCACCAATTAGAGGTTTTTATCTAATATATATATATATATATATATATATATATATATATATATATATATATATATATATATATATATATATATATATATATATATATATATATATATATATATATATATATATATATATATATATATATATATATATATATAGGCTCTCGCAGGAGGCCGGAGCCAGCCAACCGTCGTTCCGGTCGTTTACCACACCGACCTCCCCGTGTAATTATAAAGTGATGCTTATCCTACCGTATTATCTACAACAGGCTGATGCCCGACCGTTTATCGTACGGGCCCTCATCAGGGATATGTCCCACACCGCAGGGCTTCGCTCATAGGCGGCGGAACACAATGGGCAAATCATTTTTTAAACTATCATTTCAGCCTTTCGCAATAAACGCTTGCTGGTAAATAAACAGCAGTACTCTGAAGTTATCTTTTTTTAGAAAGTGAGATGGCGTAACCTAAACTTTAGCTAAGCTAAATTTTCTGCAAATGAGCGCGAACTAGGGCTCTTAGATCCCATATCCAAGGTCTGTTTGTTTGTTTATATATATATATATATATATATATATATATATATATATATATATATATATATATATATATATATATATATATATATATCTGTGCGAGCGTGCGCGTGTATGCGTGTAAGATATAGTTGGTTCACGGGTTGAACAGTGCTTAGAATTTATTAAAACTCGACGTCTCGGCTCCTGATTTTCAAGAGATCAATTAAATGAACTCTAAGGCCTTAATCTTCCTACTCCTTAGAGCGGTGGATAAGGATAGGTTAGGTTGTTTTAGCTCGATTACGGGGAATCATTCTGCCTACTCCCGAAATCTCGCTCGAGGTCGTCTCTAATATCTCAGATCCCCTAGACCCGAGAGGGATCTGAGAGTTTGTCGTAAATCTTGTGTTACTATATATATATATATATATATATATATATATATATATATATATATATATATATATATATATATATATATATATATATATATATATATATATATATATATATATTGTACATGACCGACTCACATGGATAACCATCATGAGAGTTAGTCTATCACACGTTATAAAATGTACGTAATTAGCCACGATTTAAAATTAATTTCGCTTTCATCCCTGTGTAATCAATCGGACCGTAAACCTAATGATCTGGTTTCACTCTCAATAATGAATCAACCCGATGGTAATTTATAAAGCGCCAAAACGTCTGGGCGCGTGTTTCCCCCACATTTTATCGTGGTTGATTGCAGGTACATAGCACAGCAGTGGCGGAACTATTAATTAAATTAGAAACTAATCAGTCCTAATTTGGTGCGATATATAAACTTAGGCTCTCGCAGGAGGCCGGAGCCAGCCAACCGTCGTTCCGGTCGTTTACCACACCGACCTCCCCGTGTAATTATAAAGTGATGCTTATCCTACCGTATTATCTACAACAGGCTGATGCCCGACCGTTTATCGTACGGGCCCTCATCAGGGATATGTCCCACACCGCAGGGCTTCGCTCATAGGCGGCGGAACACAATGGGCAAATCATTTTTTAAACTATCATTTCAGCCTTTCGCAATAAACGCTTGCTGGTAAATAAACAGCAGTACTCTGAAGTTATCTTTTTTTAGAAAGTGAGATGGCGTAACCTAAACTTTAGCTAAGCTAAATTTTCTGCAAATGAGCGCGAACTAGGGCTCTTAGATCCCATATCCAAGGTCTGTTTGTTTGTTTATATATATATATATATATATATATATATATATATATATATATATATATATATATATATATATATATATATATATATATATATATATCTGTGCGAGCGTGCGCGTGTATGCGTGTAAGATATAGTTGGTTCACGGGTTGAACAGTGCTTAGAATTTATTAAAACTCGACGTCTCGGCTCCTGATTTTCAAGAGATCAATTAAATGAACTCTAAGGCCTTAATCTTCCTACTCCTTAGAGCGGTGGATAAGGATAGGTTAGGTTGTTTTAGCTCGATTACGGGGAATCATTCTGCCTACTCCCGAAATCTCGCTCGAGGTCGTCTCTAATATCTCAGATCCCCTAGACCCGAGAGGGATCTGAGAGTTTGTCGTAAATCTTGTGTTACTAGAAACATTTCGTCTACCTGTCTCGTCATCGGTGTAATTCATCGGATCGTGGTCTATTAAGTCAGGTCCTATCGTAGGGTTACTTATAGGATTGTTTATTGAACAAGTTGTCTTTTTGTGTGTTCCTAAGGAGGATATAATGGGTTTGCAAGTAATCGGAAAACGAAGGCCATCATCTCTTATTTAAACAATCGGGACGTCTATTTTGTGTCCTGTATGAAGATGATCAAAATAGATTTTGGCAATGCCAAAACAACAGCCCCGGTTTACAACTTCGAAACTAGAATTATCCGCGAGACAAAACCTTCACCTTCACCAAGGATCAGTGCTAGAAGAAAATAACTAAGTAGGAGGTTTTACACCATTTACACTACCAAAGCGTTCATCACCTGCAGCCTGGCGGCGAATTACAGCGACTTGAATTTTGCCATTGGCTGTTGGAACAGCATCAACAAAATCCTAACTTTATGCGTGAAACTTTGTGGCGACATGAATCCATGATGACAAGGGATGGAATTAATAATATTCTTAACAGCGGGTGTGGTACTCAGAAAATCCACACAAAGTTTGAGTTGGTGTGCCATTTTTAATGGACGATTTCTCCCCATTAAAATTTTGCCTCGTCATTTAAATGCTGAATCATACATTGGATTTTTTGAAAGTAAAGTTGAAATACTATCGGGTGATATTCCTATTGGCCTACAAAATAGATGGTGCACCACCACATGTTGGAAGAAATGTGGTACAGTGGCTTGATAACAATTTTAATGAGAGACGGATCAGAAGACCTTGTCCAACTCAGGAACCTGCTAGCTCTCCCGACCTGAATCCGCTTGACTTTTGTCTGTGGAGACACATATAACAATAAGTTGATGCTGAGCAAACTAATACTATTAAACATTTGTGAGAAACAATTTTCTGTTCTGTAGAACAAAGTCAGGCCGAACTAAATTTTGCA
The DNA here is from genome assembly GCA_964006375.1 of Tillus elongatus. Classification (NCBI taxonomy): domain Eukaryota; kingdom Metazoa; phylum Arthropoda; class Insecta; order Coleoptera; family Cleridae; genus Tillus; species Tillus elongatus. The sequence continues at coordinate 32,993,255 of OZ023264.1, forward strand.
CAAGTTTACATTCACTTGTTTTTCTTTGCCAGGCATGCATCAACGGACATGGTGACATTATTGATAATTTATCACGATTTATGGTATTTGCACTGTCCCTACTAACTTATCTAAATTGTGTCCATTTCTAATAATTTTGAGAGGGTTCAACGACAACTAAATTAACATAGTTTTCTTTGGCGGAGCTATCTGTATTTTTATGTTATCTTTAGTACGTGTTGAAACTTGGGAATTTTATTTAACGAAGCAATCGATCAGGTGACTCGTAATCGGCGGTGGTGAAATGTTCATACATTTTTTGTTGTAACTATATTTCGCAATATATATACTCTCGAAGGAGTTTAGCTGTCCTGGTTGTCTAATATTTTTTATTAATTTCAGATTATCTTCATTAACGTGATGATTATTATCGTTGGGCGACGGGAGATCAATCTATAGTACCGTAACTTAATTGGCCTAAGTGTTCTTTAGATCTAATTCCAATCGATCTTTTTGTTTGTCCGACGTACATAAGATTGCAACTAACATTTTCGACAAAAAATGGTGAGAATGAATGTAGCCTTATATACTATATTAGGGTAGAAATGGGCCAGGGCTGACAATTTACTAAATTGTTAGTTTGTTGCATACAGTCTCTATTTTTTAACATTCTGTGTTATTTGGAGCTGCCGTGACAACATACTACTTGGTTCCGCAACGAGGTGGCGGCACGTTGCTTCGTGTCTTACATCTCACTTAGTGTTGGAAGGCTGGCTTGTATTACTTTATAGGTGTATTTTCGCTGCAATTAGTATGCCGTACTGACGAGCTCTAATTAGAGCGAAACCGATCTACGGTTCTAATATTGTGGTGAGAATGCATCTAGCCTTAGATTCATAACTTTGACATTTTATAAAACCCATTTACAATTTTACCAATTTTTAGCAAAACTCCATTAACGTTATTGCTTTACTTACTGATAAAACGTTCCAATCTTCATTCCCATTATTCCAAATAAATAACTTTTTTTGAGACTAACTTAATTTACGACATGCCACAAAATGACATGATGAGTATTGTTAATACTAGGTAACTATGCCACAGAAGTTATACTTATGTTGTGCTTATGCTGTGGTTATATTAATTGGTCATATTTTTAGTAGAGAGAATAAAAATAATGATTGAGTTTCAATTTCAAAATTTTAAGTCAAAATACATCCTGAGATAATTTCAGTTTACCCTCTCCATATGACACTACCTTTATATTTTGTGCGACTTTTTTAAAACAACTTTATATGCGAAGGTAGACTACACCCAGTAAAAAGGTATTTCGCCGCCAGTGTCCTCGGGTCGATAGCCCCCAGTCAAAACTCGACAATTCACGATCTCCAGTACCTCGCTTAATAATTGAAACGGGCAATTCCAGAGTCCCTTGCTTAATAATTGGAACAAGGAGCAAGCGATGAAAGCTGAAGTTCATCCTACACCAGTGTATTGTTAGCAAATTCGAGTCAATTTAAGCAACCCCCGCTGCTACAAGAAATTCTATCAGTTCTAGATGACTATAGCAGACAGAAGTAGATAACCATTACACTATTACACAGATAAGCCACCAACATTTCCATACATATAACAATCACTGATATAAGAATATATTCATTGACCATTTCTGCCTTTTCTCTTCGTAAAATTGTTCAATGAGATAGAATAAACACATGACAAAAAAATCGCACGAAATATCCCTCGATTTTAATAAAGTCTGGAAGCAGGAAGTGCGTTATAACAGTGAATTTTCATTCAATGTTGGTAATAGCAAATATGTCTTTTAATGAAAACAGGCATCAAATTTAGTTACCAGTATAACCCACATAGGCCCCTCCTACACTTGGCTATATTGGGGGAGGCCAGGCTAGGACTATGCAGACTAGACTGTAATGGTAGACTGAAGATCAACACAGGCTACAGGCGCCACTGCAAAATTCAGGAGATCGTGAGCCCGAGAATCTGCAGGGAAAACAATTTTACAGTGGAAATTCCCGACCGCGTGGCATGGCGGGAGGAGACGCCGGGCCTACCACGCGACGCGCTCGTCTGGTTTACGGACGGATCCGGCGGGGAGCGTGGGCAGGTCAGGTCAGGTCGGAAGGACCGAGGGTAAGTCATAGTATTTCCATCAGAGCCCATGCAATGGTCCTTCAGGCCGAAATGTACGCCATCTTGCACTGTTTGCGGACGAACAAAAGGAGGGGCTACACCAACAAGCGGATCCCATAGCCACAGACAGCCAGGCAGCCCTTAAGGGCCTATGTAGCCCAAGGGTAAATTCCAGGCTGGTAAGTGAATGCCGAGACGAGTCGAGCGACCTGGCTGGGAAGAATGAGGTCACCCTCATCTGGGTGCCGGGTCACTCGGAGGTCAAAGTCAATGAAGAAGCTGACAGTCTCGCAAAGAGAGGGTCAGCTGAACCATTTATGGGGCAAGAACCGGTTCTGGGCGTGCCAAAGAGGACTGCCAGAGGAGCCATTAAGTTCTGGGTCAGAAACCAACACAAGGTGTACCGGGGAGACTGCCCAGGGCTCAGACATGGGAAGTCAAAAATTGACGAACCCAGTTCAAAGAGAGCTGCGGAGCTGCTAAATCTTATCAGAGGACAGCTCAGAAACATAACCGGTCTTTTGACGGGACACATGGCCGTCAAAAAACACCTGCATAAAATGGGGCGGTTCGAGGGGGACCTCGCATGCAGACTTTGCGGCAAGGGGGAGGATTCAGCCCAGCACATCTTGTGCGAGTGTAAAGCTCTAGACCGCAGAAGACAACTGATCTACGGTCAGTCTAGACTGGAGGCAGAGTATTATAAAACTTCACCCTACCAATCACTGTGCAGACTAGTTCAAGGCACAGTGATTTTGGAGTGGGTGGAGTAAAAAGACTAAGGGCATGCACAATAAACCAAAGGTTGCGGTGCTGTCGGGGCGGCGAGGCCGCGGACGAGCCCTGAGGAAAATAATCCTTCCACTGACACCATCATGGTAACGTTCAAATAGCAAGACGTATCTGATATGGACAATACCATCAACGTGCAGTACCTAATGTAAGAACTTTTAGAATTCACACACGACTTTCTAAAACAGGTAGTTTGAACAATCGTCATGATAGGATAACTCATTGTCTTCCTCGTAGGCTTAATGGGGAACAATACCAAAGGTTTTTAGAGCAGGTTCTACCTGAACTTCCAGAGGACGTTCCAATTTGGGAGAGATGTCGTATTATGGGTACATGCACGACGGTGCTTCACCGGTCTAGTTGCGCGGTAATTTTTGAATGGGATTACCCTAACCGTTGGATTGGATCATGGCCCCCTCGATCGCCCAACATAAATCCCCTGGATTACTTCTTTTGGGGACACCTTAAATCATTAGTGTACAAGTGTTCAAAATGAAGATGACTTACGAAATAGAATAGTTGATTCTTGTTTGATAATAAAATACACTAGGTATTTTCGAGAGAGTGCGTAATTCAATGGTACGACGAATAAACAATTGTATTGAAGCCGAAGGTGGTCATTTTCAGCGACTATTGTAGGTAAAAGTTATTGCTCAGTTTAAGAAAAAATGTTTATATTAATAAAAAAATTTTTTTTTATTTTTCTCGAAAATGGCAGTCAGTCAATCAAAATTGCAAAGAAGGTGTAAAAAGTTTCAAAATGTCTAAATGATATTTATATTATGCAAATACGTAAGCAATTATTTATTTACTATGCAAAACATTAAAAAAGATGTGCGGCAGTTATTGGTTTGTCACCAGATGTGCTTGTCGGCGCTCATCACGGGCTCCAATCTTCACATTTGTTTTTTTGTTCCCTCAGGGCTCGTCCGCGGCCTTGCCGCCCCGATAGCACTGCAACCTTTGGTTGATGGTGCATACCCTTAGTCTTACTCCACCCGTTCCAAAATCACTGTGCCTTGAACTAGTCTGCACAGCGATTGGTAGGGTGAAGTTTTATATTGCTCTGTCTCCGGTCTAGACTGACCGTAGATAAGTTGTCTTTTGCAGTCCAGAGCTTTACACTCGCACAAGATGTGCTGGGCTAATGATTCCCCCTCGCCTCAGAGTCTGCATGCGAGGTCCCCTTCGAACCGCCCCATTTTATGCAGGTGTTTCTTGAGGGCCATGTGTCCCGTCAAGAGACCTGTTGTGTTTCTGAGCTGTCCTTTGCTAAGATTTAGCAGCTCCACCGCTTCTGTAAACTGGGTCCGTCAATTTTCGACTTACCATATCTGAGCCCTGGACAGTCCGCCCAGTACACCTTGTGTTGGTTTCTGACCCAGGACTTAATGGCTCCCCTGGCAGTGCTCTTTGACACGTCCAGAGCCGGTTCTGGTCCCGTAAATGGTTCTGGTGACCATCTCTGCGCGAGACTGTCAGCTTCTTCATTGCCTTTGACCCCCGAGTGACCCGGCACCCAGATGAGGGTCACCTCATTCTGCCCAGCCAGGTCGCTCGTCTCGTCTAGGCACTCACTCACCAGCCAGGAATTTACCCGTGGGCTACTTAGTGCCTTAAGGGCTGCCTGGCTGTCTATGGCTATGAGGATCCGCTTGTTGGTGTAGCCCATCCTCTTGTTCTCCCGCACACAGTGCAGGATGGCGTACATCTCGGCCTGAAACACCGTTGCATGGGCTCCGAGGGAAATACTATGACTTACCCTCGGTCCTTCCGAGTAAACACCTGCCCCCGTCCCACGTTCCCCGCCGGATCCGTCCGGCGCGTCCCGTGGTTTGCCCGGCGTCTCCTCCCGCCATGCCTCGCGGTCGGGGATTTCCACTGTAAAGTTGTTTTCCCTGAACATTCGCGGGCTCACGAAGTCTGACCTCATTTCAAGCATGGGCTCCTTCACGATCTCCCGAATTTTGCAGTGGCCCCTAAAGCCTGGGTTGATCTTCAGTCTACCATTGAGGGCTAGTCTGTATAGTCCTAGCCTGGCCTCCCCCATAATAACTAAGTGTGTGTGTGTGGGGGGGGGGGGGGCAGATACAGCAACACCTCCGTGGCGGCTGTTGGGGTTGAAGACATGACCCCTGTGATGCCTAGGGAAGCCTAGTTTTTGTTTGGCACTGGATTGTGTCACCTTAGGCCACCAGACTAGTGCCGCATATGTTAACGATGGTCTGACCACCCTTGTGTACAGCCAGTGGGCCATACTAGGTCTTAGTCCCCACGTTTTTTCATATAGCCGCCTAGTGACGGCTAAGGTCATGACTGCCTTACGCAGTATTTTTCCAATGTGACCATTCCAGGTTAGCTCAGAGTCCAATACGACCCCAAGATATTTTACCTCCCTGGCCATTGGAACGCTCCTACCGTATAGAGTGAGAGTTATGTGGCTGTCGCACTTTCTCCTCCTCGTAAACGGCACGACAGTTGCTTTCTCGGGGCTCACCTCGAGCCCTTGATCAACCGTCCACCCTTCCACCACTTTCAGTGCAGTCTGCATGCGCTCCCACACTGCCTGTGTGACCTTTCCTCGGACTATGATAACACCAATCTTCACATAGTGAATTTATAGACCAAGAAAGAACGTGAGCTTCCTTAGATAACGCGGCACCTTTCATTTTAGACCCATTATCCATTAAATTAGATAAAAGCTCATAAATTTGTCAACTAGAAGATTAAAGTAGTTCGTTAACCTCGTCCGTGCAATGTAGATACAATAGACAAACGATGGGTCTTCGACTACTACAATTTTTACCTTCGTCTTAGTTCGTCTATGTAGGTATGATATAAATACATTTGTAGCTGTTAATTTAGTTTAAAATTCTTCATCCTCTGATGGTGCTAACGTGGTTAGTGAAACGATCGTAAGGTCTTTAAATATATATGTTGTGGTGATTTGGGTTCTTCAAGTGTACATATTTATTTATTAAGTGAAGATTGGAACCTGTGATGAGCACTGATAAGTACATTTGGAGAACCCGAATCACCACAACACATCTTTCCAAAGACCTGACGATCGTTTCACTAACAAAGTTACAATGTTTTATCCTCTGATGACGCTAACTTTGTTAGTGAAACGATCGTCACGTATTTAGAAATATGTGTTGTGGTGATTTGGGTTTTTCATGTGTACTTATTTATTTGTTTAGTTTTGAAATAAACTTTATCACGCTGACAACACTAATATATTTATAGTGGTTTATTTAGTGTACAGGTATAATAAATTATTCAAATTGTAGACGAATGTCAGCTGATAAAAAGCGTGTTATACCGATAAAGAGATCCAAGTTTTACCCACAACAAGAAATGTACCTAGCGCACGCCATTATACTATTACAACCCAGTGAATATTTCATGTCTATTATGGATCATGGAGTTTGTATGTTTGCGTGTTCTCGGTGATAGAGCTTTCCTAGAGAATTGTTTCATTAGTGTCTGGAATATGGAATTTGTCTTGGGTAAACGAGCCGCGAAAAGCTCTTTGTACAGCTCGTATCTAAAACGACGGACGAGTCTCGTCCTCGTAGTACACCATAACTAATGCATCGCTTCCAGGTTTAACTTGTGTAGATTGCATGTGGACCCGCCACCGGCTCGGAGATATGCATTATTCATGTAGATATGGCTTGTGCTGCTGCTATGCTGCTATTACTGCTACCAGAGCTTTAGATGCTCATTCTGCTATGGCAATTTTACGAGCTTCGCGCCGACAAAATATGGAGCTCATATTTCAGACGCCGGTGATGATAAGCGAAACTACGGCAGGTGTTACTTTTCAACAAACAACTGTACTTTGTCATGTCTTTATCAGGTATTTCGGTGAAGTCGGACAGGCGTTTTTTTAGTTAAAGGTGTCTTCGTTTTCAGTGCATAATTTGTTTTCGTATAAGCTACGAAAGGAACAGAAAAAAAAAATTGTAGCACAAAAAATGGACGGTGAAGAACTTTCGAACACATCGGTTTCATGTTCTAAAAAACTCGGGACGCAGCAAGGGCGTTATGGTAGTGAATTTTTATTAAATGCTTCAAATTTAAATAACTCAATTGTCTATAAACTTAGAGAGTTTAATTTTAATACGTAGTAAGGTCTGTCCTAAGGCAAGATATCCACAAAATTTCATTAAAATAACTTTGTAATTTCCGGAGAAAAAATTTTTTTTCGAAAGAAAATTTAAAATTTGATTAACCCAATTTTCTCTTAACTTAGAAAGTTGAATTTCGGTACGTAGTCAGATCTCTCCTGAGGCAACATATGTACTAAATTTCATTAAAACAGCTTTGTAACTTTCGGAGAAAAAATTTTTTTTCGAAAGAAAACTCAAAATTTTCCAGGAAAACTCTGTCCGATTTTTCTGACTAACGAACTCATCCAAGCCATTAATAAAAGAAAGGCACTTGCCAAGTTTCATCGAAATCGGTTAATTATTTTTTGAGTTAGCGGTTGGATACATACATACATACATACATACATACATACATATATATATATATATATATATATATATATATATATATATATATATATATATATATATATATATATATATATATATATATATATATATATATATATATATATATATAAACATATAAAAATTGAAACTGACCCCGGATATGGGTTCTAGGGGTCCCAGTTCGCACTCATTTAAAAGAATTTTTGCAAAGTCTCACCATCGATACCTCTCTATTAGTGAACTTTTTTAAATAAAAATTCACTAGAAATTATTGCTTCCAAGGAAAAAGTGTCACTGGATGCTGATGATGCAGTACTACTTAGTAAATCTGAAGGAGAATTGCGCCATTTCTGGATTTTGGAAGCATAGAACCCGTCACAAGCTACAGAGATATGGCTTCGCACTATTCTCTATTTATTCATCTCGACATGTCAAAAAAATCTCGGGACGCAGCAAGTGCGTTATGGTAGTGAATTTTCATAGAAATGATCTGGCGCAAAATATTTTATTATAACTTTTTTTTCTTGTAACATAGAAATCTAAATTTTGGTGTATAGTTTACTTTTTATATCGTAAACCTACCTACGAAATTTGGTTATCATAGATTTTTTATTTTTTAAGATAAAAATTTTTTTCAAATGAAAACTCAAAATTTTTTCAGAAAACCTCGTCCAATTTTTGTGATTAACGAACTTATCAAAGCCATTTACAAAAGGAAGGTACGTGCCAAATTTTATTAAAATCGGCTTATTATTCTTTGAGATAAAAATTTTTTTCTCCGATTTTCCTGACTAACAAACTTGTCAAAGCCATTTACAAAAGGAAGGTACATGCCAAATTTTATTAAAATCGGCTTATTACTTTTTGAGATAAGAATTTTTTTCGAATGAAAACTCAAAATTTTCCCGGAAAACCTTGTCCGATTTTCTTGACTAACGAACTTATCCAAGCCATTTACAAAAGAAAGGTACATGCCAAATTTTATCAAAATCGGCCCATTATTTTTTGAGTTATCGGTGTGATACTTATACAGGGGATGCTACAAAAGTTATTAGCATTTTAGTGTAAATTTTTAGCTGTATATATATATATATATATATATATATATATATATATATATATATATATATATATATATATATATATATATATATATATATATAAACATATAAAAATTGAAACTGACCCCGGATATGGGTTCTAGGGGTCCTAGTTCGCGCTCATTTGCAAAAATTTTTTCAAAATTTAAAAGTCGGGATCTCCCCATTAGTGAATTTTTTCTACGAAACGTCACTAATTATAGTTGCAGGAATTTCAATATTAAGTAAGGGTCTTTAGCCGTAAATAAGGGTGAATTGTATTTTGAAGCTGAGTTTGAAAAGAAGAGAGGTTGGAGGCATGTTATTGATGGAAAATTTGTAATTAGAAGATCTGAAAAAAATATCTGAAGTGACAACCAATATAAATAATTTTTGACGGTTTTATTTAGAATGTATCCTTAATAGAAATTATGTCTTGTACAAGCACAAGCCAAGCTTATTTGTACGACACGATGTAAAATTATAATTATAATATATTATTATTATACTAGCTGGCCCGAAAGACGTTGTCCTGTTCAAATTTCACGTAGCAAAAGTAGCACAATAAATCGGAGAAAAAAGTTTTTTCCGAATTTTCCGGGCAACTTTTCCACTTTTTCTTTCCCTAAAAGCCTCATTCGGACTATTACGAACGTTTAAAAAATAAAATGGGCCAAATCGGTCCAGCCGTTCTCAGGTGATGCGAATACCAACGAACGAATTTTTATTTATAGAGATTACGACAAAGGCTGCCTTAAAGTCGACTTGGAGCCTAGGTATGGCATACTGATCAGCCCTAACAAGGACGAAACCGGTCTATGTTTCCTGTTACACATCATACAGCAAGTCCCGGCAGGACTGAAATGACAGTAGAGTAATGTGATTCGACGCCCGGCGTGGTATTAGCCAGGGAAGTAGTAGTTTTCGCTCGCTGGTTTCTTCACACAGCTTCCTTCTTGCTGTACTGTATGTACGTGGAAACTGTATCCTGCAATATATACAGATGAACCACCGGGAACTGCATCGATTGATTATGGGAAATAGTTGCTTTCTTGCTGTAATCTATGTACCTGGAAGCTGCTGTGGAAGCCTACAACCATCATGGCCCTTCGCGCTATTCTCCAATGCGTTAAATTGAGGTGCAGCCTTACGACCGACTGTAGCATAGTATCGCATACTAAAAAGAGTCCAACAAAATATGACGAAACCAGTGTGAGCGGAAAATAAATTATTTATTATTATTAGTATTAGTATTAGTATTAGTATTATTATTATTATTTCATGCGACCGTTCGACCGATTTTGTTCAAATTTGGCCACGGGATGCAACAAAAAGTTACGACTACGATAGTCATACTTCTGCCACTGTAATTATACAGTTTGAGCCAAAAATAGAGTCCAACGTTTAGTAAATGTTTATTTAAAAAAATTTGCTAATAGAGAGGTATCGATGGCGGGATTTTTCAATATATATATATATATATATATATATATATATATATATATATATATATATATATATATATATATATATATATATATATATATATATAAAGAAAAACTACTAAACTGATTTTAACTAAACTTGGCACATTAGGCTTCATTTTGTTAAGACCTCGGACGACCTCGTTAGCCAGTCGATCGGACCACTTTTTCTTAAAAAAACAATGGATTTTACTGGGTAAAAAATTGTCTCAAAAATAACAAAGTTATTTTGATGTTGCCGTGGTAAAAAACTTATTATACCAAAATTCAACTTTCTAGGCTTATAGCAAATTGCGTTATCTAAATTTCAAGCATTTAATGAAAATTCGCTACCATAACGCACTTGCTGCGTCCTGAATTTGTTAGTGAAATTTCTTTAAAAAAATTCACTGAGATTCCGACTTTTGAATTTTGAAAAAAATTATCTTCAAATGAGCGCTAATTAGGCCCCCCAGAACACATATCCGGGGTCAGTTTCAATTTTTATATATATATATATATATATATATATATATATATATATATATATATATATATATATATATATATATATATATATATATATATATCACACCGATAACTCAAAAAATAATGGGCCGATTTTGATTAAATTTGGTGGATACCTTCCTTTTGCAAATGGCTTGGATAAGTTCGTTATCCAGGAAAATCGGCCCGGGTTTACCCGGGAAATTTTGTGTTTTCTTTCAAAAAAAATTATATCTCCAGAATTAACCAAATTTGGTACGCGGGTTTATATCGTTATATGTGAGCTACCTACCAAAATTTAGCTTTGTAGGTCGAAAGATAAAAAGTTATAGGCATTTAAATAAAAATAAATTGGCAACATTAGGCAAAGAACTTAAATTTAATACGGGCTATGGAAAGAAAATGTCTCAAAAAGAATGTTTTACAAACCCTGATGTCTTAGTTTCAACCGTCATTGTCCTTCATTTTACTAAAATATTTCCAGAAAATTCATTTCAAATAGACCCTTTCTCTGATGCTTAGCAGCAGCCTTAGCTATAGAGTTTATCGATTAATGGTATACAATTTTTGTCGAATTTTCGTAAAAAATCAATAAAGCCCAATATATCCGTTATTATACAAGATATGAAAAAATATTGTATACATTAATTATAGGGTGTCTTGAGCTACATCTTAAAAAAATATCTCTACAATAACAGGGTTGCCTATAAGTCATTAGCGATACAAATTTTCTTTTTTTTTTTTAACAAACACGCCTTATGTTATTGCATTTTAGCATTTTCCATCGAAATACAATGCTTGTTTGTAAGAAAATAAATTCTGGATGCAGCAAGTGCGTTATGGTAGCGAATTTTGATCAAATGCTTCATATTTGAATAGCCCAATTTGCTATTAATCTATAAGGTTGACCAAGAAACGAATTTTTTCCGGAACACTTTAAGTTTACTTTCGGATTTTTTTTACATTTTCAAACAATAAAGTTATTTTGATGAAACATGGCACATTGTTTTTATTATATAGGTTATACTGGTAACCAAAATTGATGCCTGCTTTCTTAAAAAAAAAACACACATATTTGCTATTAAAAACATTTTTATGAAAATTCACTACCATAACGCACTTCCTGCGTCTCGGACTTTTTATATTTAATTGAAAAAATCGTTTCGTACCTTTTTTTGATACACACAGATTAAGACTACAAAACCAGGATTTTTAAATTGCTGATGGGGGTAAGGCCTTTTAAAACACATAGAAAATAATAAGTTCTTGTAAAATTCCTAGGTTTGGGGTTAAAAGGAAACATGTAAAAAACTACACATAACTAATGCTGCTCATACTAAATGAAAGAATTGTAAGCACTTCCTCTAAATTTAACGAGTCAGATGCCAGAAAATGATTGAAACACATAATTCAAAGTATAAGCTAACTCTTAAAAATCTCACTTAATATACACAAAGTACCTATTAACTGATTTGTCAACCTATTTCAAAAGTAAAATATTCAATTATTAGCAATATGCTCCAAAATATTCACAGAACTTAAAATTGTCATGAGAAAACCATTGTACCTAATAATATTTTGGTTAACAAATAACTATATTAGGCTGACATGTGAAAACAAAATCACTAAAATGGTTACTAAACGAAATTTCTATGAGTAATTAGGTACTTACAAATTTAGCATCCCACATTTCAAACACAAGTCATGATTAAATCAAAACAAACACCCCAAAGTTTCACAAAAATAATGTTAACACCCTTTAAACCGCACATTTTCAAACAGACAATAGCCAGCCTGTTACTGCACGAACTACAACTCACGATATAAACAAATGACGAAAAAAACTGATCGAGTGCCAAGTAATCTTATCGGAATTCTCCTTATTAGCTGCAATTAGCGCTTATCTTATCAAGTTGTGAAACATTTTAAAATAAATAGTAACTTGCAGTTTTTTATAATTAAATTTATCAGCGTTACCAAGTTTAACGTTTAATCGAGACGCCGGAAATACTTCAGCACATAATCACAGACATAATAAATGCGTCTGAAATAAGTGAACCTAAGTTATTATGTCAATGTTTATGGCATGATTTATTGTCAATATCAATTTAGTCATACTCTGTGAATAATATAACCACAACAATTATTATCAATAATTATATTCGTTATTTATTACATTATTTATTATGACGACTCGATTCTGTAAAAGTCTATCGACACACGTCTTGACTAGAAGAGTTATGTTTTAGCGAATTTTCATTTAAAGAGAAATTGACTTTTTGACTTTCGACAAAATTATTCAAATGAGCGAGAATTAGAGCCCAAATAACCCATATCTGAAAATGTTTGGATGCAGCAAGTGCGTTATCGTAGCGAATTTATCGTAGTGAATTTTCATAGAAACCTTTTGTATCAAATGCTTATAATTTTTTTTTGCTTATAACATAGGAGCCAAAATTTTTGTATATAGTTTACTTTTTATAACCTGAACCTAGAGCCCCGTAGGTTCAGTGGTATGAGCGTGTGCCTCTGAACCGAAGGGTACTGGGTTCCATCCCAGGATACTCCTTTCACTTTTTCAGTACATACTGTAACATTAACATCAACTGAGGTTGTGGCATTGTATTTGAGCATGTTGAATGTCTGCACGTTCCGCCCTACAAAGGGGACGTAAAGCTCGGCCCCGTGTTCAGGAGATGTAGGGCACGTTAAATATCGCAACCCTCCTCACAGAAAGGCAGAGGTGAGTGAGTTGAAACAGTTCCCTGGCATCGGTGATTGGCCATAGTCACGGCAATAGGCCGACGTTAAAGAAACAAAACACACACGCACATACATAACGTATACCTACGTACCAGATTTGGTTACCATAGCGTTGTTACTTTCAGAGTTAAAAATTTTTTTTCGAAACAAAACCCAAAATTTTCCCGGAAAACCTGGATTTTTATTTTTGGGGTACTCTGAAGAATGATGTGTGTCTATTTTATTATTTGTTGAGTTCCGTTTCTAATTGTGTTGTTTTGTGGAGTTCGTTTCTATTTGTTATTGCCGGGTTTGGTTATTAAACTGTTTCACATAATATCACCTAGCATTATTTACCTAATTAAATATTGTTAATTAAATCACTTTTTTTTAAATCATGAATCATTACGGAAAATTATGTTAAAAGTAGAAGTCTATTGTTAGACTCCATGGCCTACTGCTTTTTGAACACTTTTTTTTTGTCATTTATTTTCTGGTATTGGATTTGATAGCCTACTATCCTCAAAACGGTTTTTCTCAAAATTGTCAGTGCAATTACAAGATTTCTCAAGCATGTTGTACATCATTGGAAAGCTCTTTTCACAAGCTATCACATGAGCAAAAAATCCAAAATGGCTGTCATAATAAAAACAAACGTTGATACCTGTAGCTCAAAAGCAAATGACAATCCAAAGTTGAGAATAGCACAAAAAGATTACTCTGTAAAAAGTGTCCTGAATACGGCTGCACTTGCGAAAGTTGAGTAGACTTAAATTCAAGCTAAATCTTAAGCGATTGCTTCTTCGTGGGGAAGTTGATTTTTCCTGAACTTAATCGCCAATGTGAACTAAACTTGAAACAGTTGCGTGTAGTGTGCTTATAGCGGTGTGCTTTTTGTGTGCATATGTGTGAGTGTTTTTTGTATTATGGGTGAGTATTAGATGTGAGGGAGTGTCTGGGCTGAAAATACGTGAGTGAGATGTTTGTTGGCCGACTCTCTTGTCGCTGCGTCGTAAGTGGCCCGAAAGATTGCTGGCTGATTTAAGTATAACTTTGTTTATACCACAATTTTTTAGAATTATTCTGACATGTGGTTGCAATCCGTATTTAAATTTTTTCATTTGTTGCATTTTTTTAACTTTTAGTTACTACGTCGAGTAGAAGAGCGGCTTGTCCGAACTCTACCTATTGTTCTCATAAAACTTATATTGGTATTGTAACTGTATATATGTATGAAAAGCATTGGGACAATAAACATAATAACAATGAACCCCACAAAAAAATCTAGAGGAACTATGTCCGGGAATCTAGCTGGCCATTCAATAAAGCCTCTTCTTGCGATCCACCTGTTCGGGAAATGTGTGTTGAGGTAATCACGTACTGTTCGCGAGTAGTGTGGAGGAGTTCCATCCTGTTGAAACTAAAGTGGATCAGGAGGAATATTCGGGTTTGCTCCATTTGGATAAAGCACAGTTATGTTAGGAATTATGAGCTGGCGCAGCAGATCCAAATAATTTGTAGCACTAAGTGTACCATCAATAACAAATGGACCAAGAATTGAGGTACCCACAATTCCCGCCCAAACATTTATTTTTTTCAGAAATTGGGAATGGCTCTCCCTTTTCTAATGTGGATTTTTGGGTGCCTAATTGCTTGTTTACTGGTCCATTTAAATAAAATGTGGCCTCATCACAAAAAACTATTTTTTCGGAAAATCGGGGGTTGGCATTACAAGTGTCTATGATAATCTCGCAAACGTCTAAGCGGCGATGGAAATCATCTGCGGTAAGTTCCTGAACTAAATGTACCTTGTGAGGATGTTATTTATTATTCTTTAAACATTTATGAACAGAATACTTACTTATTGACCCTTCTCTGGTCACTTGTCTAACTGATTAGTGCGGATTTTCTTGACAATTAAATAAAACATCTAATTGTGTATCTTCTATAACTGTAGGATGGTTTGTATTAAATGTGTCTCTTACATGGCCACAATCTCTTAAGTTTTTTCCCGATTTTACTAACTGTTGATCGTGCAATAGGTCTGTCCAGAAACTTATTATTGAATAACTCGCAAACTTCAGTTTGGTTTCGGGTCTTGTCTCCATCATCAAAATTTCAATTCGCGATGTCGCAATCAAAAATCCCATTTTTAACTTGACTTATTTTACTTAAGCTGTCATAAGGTTGTTATTTAAAACTGTCATAAAATTGCTAACCAACAAAGTGGGAACATCCAAATTAGCAATAATAATTCCGTAGAAAAAACCATACGGTAGTTAGGAGGAGCCTCGGCAGGAGCGTATGCCTTGAAGTAAGAAACATCAATTTTCTCAAAAATATCCTAATGTAACATATCGTGACATTTGGTGATCTGTAGTCAGAAAAAGCCACTCTTTCCAATAGACCTGGAGGTTGCCCCTTAAAAAAATTGACGATAACGTCACATCTCCGAACCCGATGACGCCACAAAAAAATTATGTCAAAATGTGCATATTCAAGTAGTATGTTTGACATGTCCCAGTGATTTTTGTTTGTTTGCCCCCTAAATATTTTACGGAATTTGTTTCATTCTATGCTCATATACAGGGCCGACCAAAATCTTGCACCAAACGATATACTGTCTAAACGGGTTAAATTTAAGAAACGAAAACAAAGTGGTGCTCTTGTCAGCCCATGTTTTAACGGTATTATTGATGTGTTAGTAGCAGTGGTTTCTCAGTTCGGGCGCAATATACATCTTTTTCAAATGACAACGTGGGTCATGTTAAGGTATCAGTGAATAGTTATTTTTTGCGAACAGTCTATAAAAAATAAGAAAATAAAGTTTTATTACTTTAAGATCAAAAACTAGCAAAAATTATTATACCTAAATAAACAAGCTTGAAAGGTCAAACAATATGTTCAAATTATCATTCGTTTACCTCCTAACAATAAAGAATTGTACCAATTAAAAGAGTGAATTGTAGCGATTAAACTGTTCAATGTATTCTGCTACCATTCACGAGGAATACATGCTCTGTTTTGTTTTCTACTCTACCTTTCAAGCCATCTATAGTTCCTGGTCTATTTACGTAAACAACGCTCTTCAAATTCCCCTCACAAACAAAAATCCAGCGGTATTAAGTAGGGTAAGCATGTGGCCATTTAATTGTTCTCCTGCGTGCAATCCACCGTCTACGGGAAGTTTCATTTCCATTAATTGAACCACAACAAACAAATTTACCCTTAGTCACCGCTCTAAGAAGTACGCAGATTGAAGCCTTCATTTTCTTTCATATTTCGTGTGTGTGTGTATATATATATATATATATATATATATATATATATATATATATATATATATATATATATATATATATATATATATATATATATGTATGACGCATTGTATAATTGTGATATATATATATATATATATATATATATATATATATATATATATATATATATAATATTGAATTACAATAATCATAGACTATTGATTTTACTTTTAAAGGAATAAAAAAAAATAGTGACAAAAACAAATGCGTAAAAACTTACCACTTACAAAATGGTTGCAAAAGGTGGAGAACGTCAGGACTTACCTAAAAAGAAAATCCAATGTAAGTGCGTGTAACAAAAATAAGCCACAATTTTTAATAATATATTTCATTAAAATTATACAATACCTTAAACTAAGACATAACAAAATCGAATTCAGTTATGTTCTCATTTGAAAGAGGTGGGACTTGACATGTAGACGTAAACAAGCATATTATCAAGTTCCAAAGCCTGCTTTAAATCTATTGTGATAATTTGAATTAAGTGAATCCCATAAAATTGAAATATGCGGGAAACGGTGGAATTTGGGTATAATGCTAATACACATTGAAAGGGAAACCGGATGCGAACCGAAATAGCTCATAAGATATAAGTGAGCCATTTGAAATAAGCGAGTAATCGTGATTTCAATTTTACTAAATGGCACGGCTAATTCTCATCACCCTGTATATTTACAAGAAACGCTGTCAAACGTGTCGTGTAGGTACCAACCTGAGGGTCATCTGTGCAAAAACTGAATCTTCTCAGTTGTATTTCCACAGAGAGAAAGCGTGCAACGTTTACCTTGGTTTTCGCGAGAATTTTCAAAAAATAATCAAAAATTTCGTAAACGGTTGATTTTTCACATATGGTATATTGGTAATAATTTATCTCAAATTCAATGTAGAATTCGAAAATATAATGAAAATCACCACGTTTTATTTAAAATAAGCAAGTTGGTGGTCACTTTCGGTTAAACCGGAAGTCTGACATAAAATAAACTATTTTCACTGAACTGGAATTTGTCTCAATCGTATGTGTGTACATTTTCAAATTTCAAGTCGGAGTAGTTATTATGAAACGGCTAACTAAAGGTCTTGGCGCCACACCCTACATATATATATATATATATATATATATATATATATATATATATATATATATATATATATATATATATATATATATATATATATATATATATATATATATATATATATATATATATATATATATAAACTTGAACAAAACCTCTTGAATAGTACCGATTAACCAATTACAGGACCCACAGGACGTCTTCAAGCATGAACAAGAATACTCTCATGTCTTATTCATTATCAGTTTAATTTTATGTAACTACTTTCATGTTAGACATTCACATAAAGTATTTAAATAATAAACAGTTTTATAATTAGCTTATATTATTAATGCTGCTTTAAAATATTAATATTTATTAACTGACTAAACATTTTTCTTAAAAATAAAAATGCAATTATTTCAAATAACACACTTTCTGCTTTGCGAATTTATATTTTAGTAAATTTTTATTTAAAAAAATTCACGAATAGAGAGGTATCGATGGTGAGACTGCAAATTTTTTTTCAAATGAGCGTGAACTAAGACCCCTAGAACCCATATCCGGGTCAGTTTCAATTTTTATATGTTTATATATATATATATATATATATATATATATATATATATATATATATATATATATATATATATATATATATATATATATATATATATATATATATATATATATATATATATATATATATATATATATATACATCCTGTAACTCAAAAAATAATTAACCGATTTCGATGAAACTCGGCAAGTGCCTTTCTTTTTAATGGCTTTTTTTTTCCCTCGGGGATCGTCCGCGGCCTTGCCGCCCCGATAGCACTGCAACCTTTGGTTGATTGTGCATACCCTTAGTCTTACTCCACCCATTCCAAAATCACTGTGCTTTGAACTAGTCTGCACAGCGATTGGTATGGTGAAGTTTTATATTGCTCTGTCTCCGGTCTAGACTGGCCGTAGATCAGTTGTCTTTTGCGGTCCAGAGCTTTACACTCGCACAAGATGTGCTGGGCTGATTCCTCCCCCTCGCCGCAGAGTCTGCATGCGAGGTCCCCTTCGAACCGCCCCATTTTATGCAGGTGTTTTTTGACGGCCATGTGTCCCGTCAAGAGACCTGTTGTGTTTCTGAGCTGTCCTCTGCTAAGATTTAGCAGCTCCACAACTCTCTTTGAACTGGGTCTGTCAATTATTGACTTCCCATGTCTGAGCCCTGGACATTCCGCCCAGTACACCTTGTGTTGGTTTTTGACCCAGGACTTAAATGCTCCCCTGGCAGTGCTCTTTGACATGCCCAGAGCCGGTTCTGCTCCCATAAATGGTTCTGCTGACCCTCTCTTCACGAGACTGTCAACTTCTTCACTGTCTTTAATGGCTTGGATGAGTTCGTTAGCCAGGAAAATCGGACAGGGTTTTCCGAAAATTACAAAGCTGTTTTAATGAAATTTAGTAGATATGTTGCCTTGGAAGAGACCTTACTACGTACCAAAATTCAACTTTCTTACTTGATAGAAAATTGAGTTATTCAAATTTTGAATTTTCTTTCGAAAAACATTTTTTTCTCCGAAAATTACAAAGTTATTTTGATGAAATTTGGTGGATATCTTGCCTTAGGAAAGACCTTACTACATACCAAAATTAAACTTTCTATGTTTATCGAAAATTCAGTTATTCAAATTTGAAGCATTTAATAAAAATTCACTACCATAACGCACTTGCTGCGTCCCGACATTTTTTTAGACCTGTTTCCTGTCTTTTTCCTGTAGTTACAAGCTAATTTATTGCAATGAACACAAACCCTTTGTGATCATGATAGATCAAGAACTGACATTTATAACAGTGGTTCTGTTTTCTTGTACCCTAGAATTGTATACGTGTGCGTGTGTGTGAGAGTGTGAGTGTACTGCCTGCATGCATGGTCTTATAACCCCAGGGGTGTCTCTCCCTCACGTGACCGCATGTTCCGTCACCGTTACCGCCCCTCCACAGATTATGTGGAATTAATTAAAGGCGATTATGTCAAACATATGGTGTAACTGAAGTAGCGTGCAGCCTTCATAACATCCTGGGGTAACCCTCTGTCCCCTATGCGATTTTTCAATCGTCACAATCCACTACGTGAAACTAATTTGTAACAAGATTAAAAACGGAAGAGACTAACACCTAAATTGCTCCATACAAATTATTAAAAATGTTGAAAAGTTGTCCTAATTTATTACACATGTGCTTGGATGGATATATTGGAACAGCATAGGCTGTAAAATTATTAAGGTAGGGGATTCCATTAGGCAATCTTGATCGTATTCATTCTGTAATCGAGATATTTCATCAACATTAAATTAATTTAAGAAACGTCGGCACGCATCTGTACTGCACCTCGAGGTAGCCACTCATTTGTATTTCGCAAGTTGTCCGAAATACTTGAAGTTTCATCGGACATTTCCCAAAATAATTTGCCTTTGCTGCGTCCGACCTTTTACCACTAGCGATATATGGCTCGTCCGTTTAAAACTTATTTCGTTATTATTTCGTTAAATAGAATAATATAAAACGTTTGAAATTTAAGGTGATGCCAAACAATCTATTTCAAATAAATTTTCTGCAAACATCTTATTGAATTGAAAAACAATAGCTGCTGAAACAGAGATTTAAGACCATGTTAAACACACTTTTTGCAAAATTTGTTGTCCATAACCCGTATTAGTTTCAGAATGTTGTTTAAAAATTATCAATTTTGCCGTTCCAAATCGTCACTCTGACGTATTTAGAATAAAAAGTATAAAACTTTCCCCGTGATTTTTTTGGTGATAGTTATTTCCTGATCTTTTTGCATCAAAATAACTTGGTAGTTGTCTATAATGTGCAATAAATAGTCAAATGTCATTTTTTATCCGCAGTGCGACCACACCGTTTAATGCTTATAAATGTTCTTTTTCCTTTTTACCTATAGACCTGAATTTTGGCATGGACATGCCATACACTTTATAGAACCAACTTGCATACCAAGCTTGCTTATAGCAGCTTTGTTATTTCCAAAGATACAAACATTTTCCGAAATAAAACTCAAAACTTTCCTCTAAAACCTGGTAGCATTTTTTTAGAGCTATATATATATATATATATATATATATATATATATATATATATATATATATATATATATATATATATATATATATATATATATATATATATATATATATATATATATATATATATATATATATATATATATATATATATATACTCAGAATCTCATTTAAGGACAATCGACCTAATCCTAATATGGGCACAAAGAAAGGTATGTTCTTTGTTATAACATGATCTATATATTTCATGTCACACTGACACGTTTTCAGGAAACCACAAAAAGACAACTATGGAAACAATCTAGTTGTTTTTTTGTTAATTGATGTTTTAGTGAATTTTTATTTAATATATATATATATATATATATATATATATATATATATATATATATATATATATATATATATATATATATATATATATATATATATATATATATATATATATATACGTCTGATAACTCAAAAATCAACCGATTTCAATGAAACTCGACAGGTGCCTTTCTTTTACTAATGGCTTGGATGAGTTTATTAGGCAGGAAAATCGGACGGGGTTTTCCGGGAAAATGTTGAGTTTTCTTTCAAAAAAAATTTTTTTCTCCGAAAATAACAAAGCTGTTTTAATGAAATTTACTATATATGTTACCTTGGGAGATACCTTACTAAGTACCAAAATTCAACTTTTAAAGTTTATAGAAAATTGAGTTATTAAAATTTTAAATTTTCTTTCGAAAAAATTTTTTCTCCAAAAATTACAAAGTTATTTTAATGAAATTTGGGGGATATCTTGACCTAGGCAGGATCTTACTACATACTAAAATTAAATTTTTTAAGTTTATAGAAAACTCAATTATTCAAATTTGAAACATTTAATAAAAATTCACTACCAGAACGCACTTGCTGCGTCCGGAGTTTTTTTATAACTTAGATTGTTTCCATAGTTGATTTTTTTTTGTATGTTTCTGGAAAAGTGTCAGTGTGACACGAAATATATAGATCACGTTATAACAAAGAACATACTTTTCTTTGTGCCTATATTAGGATTAGGTCGATTGCCCTTAAATTGGATTCTGTGTGTATATATATATATATATATATATATATATATATATATATATATATATATATATATATATATATATATATATATATATATATATAAAATATACACAAATGCGAATAGTCACAGACCATTTCATTATGAGAACAAATAAGACACAAAAAATACCAAAATTAAGAGATATGACAACCATGATGATTTTAACACTGAATATAAATATCGTTGAAGCTCCCTATCGAACTGCGCCCTAGTATGGCAATCTCTTAATATGGTTGGGTAGGAGATGAAAATACTGAGAACCCGCATACAACGGCGATTTTTTATAAAATGAATGATTAAGTTTATTCAGATACATATTATCCATAAAGCGAATGTTAACGTGTAAATTATAATGAAAATATAATTTGAGAAGCCGCGACCTTAAAAATGTAGACCGAACACTCTACAAGTTTGTATCTACTACTATACATACTGTAAAATTAACATCAACGGAGATTGTGCCATTGTCTTTGAGCAAAGTGAATGTCTACACGTTCCGCACTTCGAAAGGGGGGTAAAGCCGTCGGTCCCGTATACATGCGATGTTGGGCACGTTAAATATACCTACCCTCCTTACAGAAAGGCAGAGGTTCGGTCAAATTTACAGGCTAGTGGGGTGAAACTGCTCCCTGGCGTCGGTGATTGGTCATAGTTGCTGAAATAGACCGACGCTAAATTACAAAAAAAAGTTATCTACTACTAAACATGAAGCCAATAAAGCAATCAATCTCTTACTATTCCTTTACCTCCTTGTCCAAGTTTAATCGTTATAAGAGCAACTACCCCAATATAACATCGTAAAAGCTAGTGTACAGAAAGCTGTTTAACGGACCATACAATACATACAAATATATATCCTGCAGCCCCTCTGTTACACATTCAGCCGCCCCTCTTATCGCTGGGGCTATTCATCTTCCAGACTCCCGACAGTCCTACCAACGACTCGCGATTATCTCGACTAGACACACACAGATGCGGAAGTACGAGACGGCCGGGGGAATCAATGCTCACCTATCCCACATTCTGCCCTTTGTCACTTGAAGCCTCTATTGCGAGAGCAAGGGTGACAAACAGGACTTTGCTGAATTCGTAAACTGTTACTTAATTCAGAAGACTTACATAATGTGGGGTTTTTGTCAGATGTTTCAACATGGGTTACTAAGAACAAGACTTCATTATTGGCAAAGGGTGACATTTACCATTCTATTCGATGTTTGAATGTTATATGAATGCTAATAAAAATATAATAAGGGATGTATGACACTATCCGGGTCGAAACTTGCAATTGACGACTATTTTATCACCGTTACCTTTTCTATTCTTCAGTTTAGAGAAATAGAAAAAAAACATTGAAAGGAATTTCTTGTTAAGTTTTGTCCACATTTCAAAAACAATTGCTACATGCAATTTGATGTAAAATTCACAAAGTGTTGTTTTAATATGAAGCTCGCTTGCGAGGTACCAGTTTTTGTTGTTGATTATTTCTAATTTTGTTCTCTAGCAAAATAATCAAAAAGGGTTTTGTAACTGCAAAACATTTATTTTCGTGAGGATATAAATACATGTACTTAGCGATGTTGCAAGAAAAAATAAACCTGTACATACAAAATTTCTTTCTGGCGTAAAACATAATATGTAGTAATAGGGTTAAACAAAATATGGACCTAAAATTAACAAGTCTAGTACGAGTAATTCTTTTTAAACGATAACTACTTGTTTGTACTTTAACGTCAATCTTTTTCCGCGACTATGGCCAATCACAGACGGCAGGGAGCGGTTTCACCTCACTATCCAGGAAACGAACCCCTGCCTTTCTGTAAGGAGGACAGGGGTCTTTAATGAGCCCAACATCGCATGTACACGTGATCGACGGCTTTACGCCTCCACCGAAGGGCGGAACGTGCAGACATTCAACTTGCTCAAGTACAAAGTCACAATTTCGGTTGATATTGAAAATTTGAATTTGAAGATAAAAATAACATAAAAATATCACCTGGTTGAATTGTATCATCTGAGTAAACATTTTTAAGAATGTTTTTAAACGGATAGGTCGATATTATTCCAGCAGCAATAAATAATAGTATATATATATATATATATATATATATATATATATATATATATATATATATATATATATATATATATATAGTAGCAAATTGAGATAGTTAAATTTGAAGCATTAAAATAAATAAGTTGGTAGCTTTTCTGCGAAAACTGCAAGTCTGACAACAGCGCTGATGTGAAAACCAAATGTCAAATTTTCAAACCCCCACCCACAGATGTCAAAACAAATTTGTCAGCAAGCTTAACTGGACCTTGCCATAGGCTTTATTATGTATTAAAACATAAAGTATGTTTATTAAATGTTGTTGGCCCTACTTTGTGAAACCTTTCGATACTAAATACAGATGTAGAGTACTTTGGTACGGAAATTGTAGGGCCAGAGAAGACGTCACTACATCTGTATTTGAAAACTGATTGTTTACATTTGAAAGCCTTTTATAAATATTCTTTACGCCTGCGTCAAGACTTTTTAGCCCTTCATAACAAAATGCAGAAGGCAGACGGGATATGTATATATATATATATATATATATATATATATATATATATATATATATATATATATATATATATATATATATATATATATAGTGAGACGCGACACACTGATATTTAGGCTCATGCTCTTGAACCCTTGAGCAGTAGGTACACAGAAAGGGCCCAAGTTAATTATTCAACCAGCTAATAATGGAGTAGGGACCCAGATTCAATTACTTCGTCCGAATTACTACTCCACCGCATTTGTGCTTTATCAAGACCGATATGCCATATTCATGTCCCCTTCTTGGTTCCTCTCTATATTTCTCTCTCACTTCTTGTATACATAATACATGCACCTATTTCCTGTTTTCATTATTTACGTCCCCTTGTGTACCCTAGTCTATGTCTTTACCTTTACCCTGGTTTTGCCCTATTAGCGATTTTTTATATATATTTACTCGTAAGCAGTGTTGGGATCGTGACAACTGAAAAAATACTTGTTAACGAACATGGGTAGAGGTCACAACCTGTAACATCACAAGAATGTCTGGCAAATTTGTGATGCTAAAAGCAAGTGGTAAACTTATAAGTAATATAATTCAAGTATATTGGATATTTACACTTGGAGAACCCAATTCACCACAACACATCTTTTTAAGGACGTGACGATCGTTTCACTAACAAAGGTGGCGTCATTAGGGGATGAAAAATTCTAACCACTTATTTCTAACATCATCTTTTTATACCTTTTATATTTTTATTATTTATCTGACAACGTTGTTAGAGTGCGTTCGTGCTGCAGCTCGATTGTAACGCGACGACCATGTCGATACTAACGCTATTTATTGCCTCAACTGTCTACTACTGTTACAATGAGAGATGCCTTTGTTACCAATCATTCAGCACCTAATTTTGTGTGACTTTTCGTGTCGAAACTCGAAGTCCAAATTTATTATATTATGATCTTACCGCTTACCTACCCATACGTCTTGAATTATTGTGATTAAGTAACTAGTGATTGTGTATTTCTGTCAATTAAAAATAAGCCGTGGTATTTTTTGTTGAGTATATTTCCTGTTATCAATATAAATATTTATGTTAAAGATCATGTTTTTGCTTGCCTTTCTTCATCTTACTTTTACTGTTCCTAATTAAATAAGGAGGATAATAACCGAGCGACTTCAGACCGCCGTAGTCGAGCTGCAATCATGGTATAGGAAATCCCTTCTAGCCATAAACCCCGATAAATGTTCAGCTGTCCTATTTTCCAAGAGGACACACACACACACACACACACACACACACACACACACACACACACACACACACACACACACACACACACACACACACACACACACACACACACACACACACACACACACACACACACCTCACGAACACGTTTTATTAGACAACCGTCTAATTCCCTGGCAAGATTCCGTCAAATACCTCGGGGTTTTCCTCAACAAACACTTGGCGCCCCCATGTCGATCACGCCCGCAAAAAAGCCTCGATGTTCATCTAGAAACTGTTCCCACTTCTAAATATAAATTCCAATTTGTCCATGAACAATAAATTGCTCATGTACAAAGTCTTTATCCGGCCAGCCTTGACCTATGCATCACCTGCATGGGCCACCGCGGCCGCAACTCACATCAAGCCCTTTCAAATCATCCAGAACAAAATTCTGAGAATGGTTTTCGGAGCGCCATGGATTGTCCGAAACAGTCAGATTCACTCTGATCTGGAAATGCCTTTGATACTTGAGTTTATAACTCAACTATCCAAAACTCAGTTCGCAAAAGCCGCTTCTCACCCAAATGCTATTCTCCGTAGTGCCACCGCCTACGACGAACAACTTCCACATAAGCATAAGCGTCCAAAGCTTATTTTTATCCGGTAACGCCCCCGCGGCAAAAACAGAATGGAAACATTCATACCCAAAAAGTCATTGTGTGTAATCTTTCCGAGGAAGGTATGGACTAAGGTCCGGTACTCCCAGGGAGATGGGTTTTAGTGAGCACAGTCTCACGGTACCTCGATATCCCACGGCACTTACGGGGCCGTGAATGGGGTCTGTATGAGCATTTCCCTCTGCTGCAAAAAAAATTGTGGAATAATAATAGATCATTGGTTCTCATTGAAATGACTCGCATCTCAACTCGACTAATGCTAACTTACTTATTTATTCATAGAAGATACAATAAATAGATTAAAAGAAAAGATCAGAAATTAACATGAATATAACAGCAAAACAATTGCAAAGGATGCTAATATATGGTGTGTTAAAAATAATCAAAACTAAAAATCAATATGCAATAAAGATCAGTAAGGAAACGCCTGTTAGTACTCGTACTTTTTTAATGCAACACAAAGAAATATGTAAAATGTAGTTTAATTACTAGAACTGACGCGAATGTCACCTTCGGACATTTAATAAATTGAACACTTAAAACATTAATTACTGTGACATTTAACGTTTGTCAGTCTCAGATGAATTGATCAAAATGTATTTAGTCCGATCTATGTGGGACTAAAATTGGTCAACATTTAACTAATGATTATTGCTCGATTTTACAGGTGTGGAAATGCTTTATGAGAACAAAACAAGCTCAATATTGCATCACTGGGCAAATTACTCTTAACGTTAATCAGCACAAGTAGAATAATTATGTGACTGGCACGATCACGACAATCAGTAATAGGTCCGATATATACTTATCAACGAAGGCAATAAATGTCATTTTAGTATTTAATGCTACTAGATTATTTTCCTCTCCAAAGAATTAAATGTTAGAGATCACTTGCAAAATAAGTAGGTTAAACAGAGTTGAAAGCTTTAACTTTTTGACTTTATAGAAATTTTTGTTGGATTAGAGGAAATCAAAAAGTTCGGGACTCAGCAAGTATGGTCCTTTAATTTTTATTAAATGCGTCAAATTTGAATCTCAATTTTCTATAAACTTAGAAAGTTGAATTTTGGTATGTAGTAAGGCCTTTCACAAGGCAACCTATCCATCAAATTTCATTAAAATAGCTTTGTAATTTTCGGAGAAAATTTTTTTTCAAAAGAAAACACAAAAGTTTCCCGGAAAATCTTGTCCGATTTTCCTGGCTAACGAACTCATCCAAGTCACTAATAAAAGAAAGACACTTGCCAAGTTTCATCCAAATCGGTTAATTATTTTTTGAGTTATCGGTTGGATCCCCGAATATGGGTTCTAGGGGTCCTAGTTCGCGACCATTTGAAAAAAAAATGCAAAGTCTGACCATCGATACCTCTCTATTAGTGAATTTTTTTTCATAAAAATTCACCAAAAGTTCGGACGCCGCAAGTGCTTTATGGTAGCCAATTTTCATAAAAATATTAATAATACAACAATTTTCTGAAAGAAAACCCAAAGTTTTCCCGGAAAACAGGTCCAATATTCCAGGCTAACGAATTTCTCCAAGCCATTTACAAAACGAAGGTACTTACAAACTTTAATCAAACTCGGCACATTAGTTTTTGAGTTATCAGTGCAATATATATATATATATATATATATATATATATATATATATATATATATATATATATATATATATATATATATATATATATATATATATATATATATACAGACTTAATCACGGTGGGTGGCGGGTGGCTTATTAGACGTTTATGGAAAATTATTGAAGCTAAAGACCTGACATGTTATGTTGGTAACTTATGTAAGAAATAGGATATCTCTATTTAAAATGTTTTTGATGATGCAAGTGTTGCCAGATCGACTCGTAGCTGACACCAACTTTGTTTTTTGAAATGTATAGTATAACATATTCAGATTCTATGGCAGCCTTGATGGACAACGGTTCAACAGCGAGGACGAAGTGAAAACTGCAGTCATGGATTGGACTTCTTCACATGCGGTAGATTCCATTGTGGTCGGAATTCAAAAATTTATTAAACAGTATGGAAATTATGTAGAAAAGCAGATGAATGTATGTATGTGAAATATGAAAAAACTATACTTTAAAGATATTTACAGTATTTTTCTTCTTATAAAAAAACGAACCTTATTTAAAAAATATCCCACGTCTTCTCACTTCTTGTTTTTTTCTTCAGTGTCCACATACCAAAAACTAATTAGCGTCATATGCTGCTTATGCAAAATATGCAAACAAACAAATAATACTTTGATACTTATTATATCTAGAAAAGCCTGGACGCAACAAGTGCGTTATGGTAGTGAATTTTCATAGAAATGATCTAGCTCCAGACATTTTTACATTAAATGCTTGTTACTTTTTTTTATTTTAACATAGAGATCTAAATTTTGACACATAGTTTACCTTTTATAACATTAACCTACTTACCAAATTTCGTTACTATAGCTTTTTATCTTCTGAAATATATTTCTTTTACGAAATTAAAACAAAAATTTTCCCGGAAAACCTGGTTCGATTTTTCTGGTTAACGAACTTATCCAAACCATTCACAAAAGGAAGGTGTACCTGCCAAATTTTATCAACATCGGTCCATTATTTTTTGAGTTATCGTTGTAATATATATATATATATATATATATATATATATATATATATATATATATATATATATATATATATATATATATATATATATATATATAAATTGAAACTGGGTTCTACGGGTCGTAGTTCGCGCTCATTTAAAGAAAAATTTTCAAAATTCAAGTCGAGATCTCCCCATTAGTGAATTTTTTCTACAAAAATACACTAAAAACAAAGAACATGCTATTGCCAAGACTAAAACAAACACCACCTTTCTTTGACACACATAAAAGAAAAGAAGTGCTTTTATTTTTTGTTTGTAGAAAACCAGCAATAAAGTATTAACAAGGCAATAAACAATGTACTGTCAAAATCATAAAACCCTTCTTTTGTTGGATTTTATTTTCATCTCGCACAAAAAGATAAATATTTCATCAGTTGATCAAGTCACCCAACACCAAACGCCATTAACAGCCACCTTACAACATTTTACACAACAACAAAGACATTAAATGTTGATGACATGTATAGGAGGCAGCTGTAGTGAATCATCGATTTCGTTTCATCCAATTTCCTCCACCCACATCCAGCAACTGATGTAATGATCCTTTGTACACTCCGGTTCACACAACGGGTGTTGCTGACAATCATGTCGACACACACACATACACACACACGCACTCACAGACATATACAATATACACATACAATCGGAATAAACTACATGAGAGAGCGAGGGAGAAACGCATAGTGACATGCAAAAAGTTAAAGGGAAACAGACGCGAGATGACGTCTAGAAATAGTCTCCCTTTTGCCTTCCTATGACCCTCTGTTACATGTATGTGTAGGTGACGTCATGGTGCTTTTACAAGGCCCTTTGGTCCCCTGGAGAGCAGTACGAGATCCTGCTTCACCTCATTAGGGGTGATTACCTCCCCAAGCTTACTACGACAGAAAACTTACGAGAGAGATTGCATCAGGGATAGTGGTTTTCTCGTACAAACTAGGGTGCCTATGTTAGCGCAAATCTAACCAGCTTCTTTTATGGAATTCGAAAAATATTTTTTTTTGTTCAAAATTTAGGTAGCTCTATGTCTTTTAGTGGAGCGTTTTTGTGTTGGTAAAAGAAACTTAGATTCAGGACGGTTTTTAGCAATTTACAATTTAAAAGAAGCTTATAAATAAACGAGGTAATACAATTTGTTTGCTGTGTAGCTCACAGGTCAACCTAACTACAAGCACAACAACTCTAACACCGAACTAGCTCTTACACAATCAAATTCCAAATGTTTCATTACTTGAAGTGTTGTCAGTGAAGTTTTTCGGCATTTTCCATGTTACAAACATTAACCTCGATTTTTCGGTCGAAAGATATAATAAGGGAGCGAGAGGATTTTCAGCGAGAAATCAGTTATTTTTTCAAGTTATGGCTGAGTTGGGAATTGTTAATGTGTGTCTGTGTGTGTGTGTGAGGAGTCTCATTGACCACAGAGTTTTTCAGTCACTTTGTTAATGATAGTCCTGGTTTCCTTTTTAAGGTAAGTTGTAGGACCACCAGGGTAGCTGCCTTTCGCCCCATCTATGGTGTCTGGCCTCCTGGAGCGGCTCTCCGAGAACGACTTCTACGCCCAGGCGTACACCGATGATGGGCTGGTCTTAGTCACCGGCAAATTCCTCGGCGTCAGCTGCCTGTAGCATAATCGGGACTCTCCGTAAACCCGGCGAAGACGGAGATGATCCTATTTACCAAGAAGAGGAAGGCAGGGGGGTTTAGGTCCCCATGATGTTTGGAAAACCTTTAGCTTTAGGGGCGGGAGGTCAAATATCTGGGGGTGATCCTGGACTCCAAACTAAACATGGGGGTCGAGTGATAGGGAGGACCTGGGGAGTTAATCCTCGTTTCCTTCACTGGATCTACACTGCGATCGTCAGGTCGAGAATCCTCTATGGGGTGTTGGTCTGGTGGTGCGGTGTGAACCAAACTACCAGCAGGAATCTGGCCAAACTCCAAAGACTGGCAATCCTGGGTATCACAGGCGCTATAAGGACGACACCCTCAGCCGCGCTAGAGGTCCTGTTGATGCCAGTAGGGATCAGTGGAGGGAAAATGAGGTTGAATTCCAGCCCGCAAGCCTGGTCTGTTTCACCGACGGATCGCGGCTGGAGGACCAACAGTCCTCCGGGGCAGGAATATACATCGACGGCCTGGGGGTGCGCGAGAGCTATGCTCTTGGCGCATATACCACTGCATTCAAAACAGAGGTGTACGCTATCTTGTCTGTGGCCAATAGGCAGGATGTGAAGAGGAGTCCCGAGAAATGTGTGTACATATGCACGGATAGCCAGGCAGTCCTCCGGGCAGTCTGTGCAGCCAGAATCAGATCTACACTGGTTCAGGAGTGCGCTGACGCCCTCAAAGGACTAGCCAGGACAAAGGAGGTACAACTAGTGTGGGTTCCCGGACACTGTGCGTATCGGGGAATGAGGTGGCGAATAACCTCGCAATGCTCGGTTCCCGGCGGCCGTTCTGTGGCCCGGAGCCGGCGATAGGTATAAGTAGGAAGACGGTCTCTGTCGCCTTAGACAGGTGGACCGAGGAAGCAATGAAGGGGCACTGGGGGTCGGTTGGTGGCTGCAGGCAGGCGAGGGACTTGTCTACTGGCCTAACTGCTTGGCGTTGGCCTCCCCACCACTGCTACTGCTACTATTAGGACCGCCAGGGACTTGTTGTTCTGGTTTCCATTTGAATGTAAGTTGTCCTTACAACTTACATTCAAATGGAAACCAAAACAACAAGTCCCTGGCGGTCCTAATAGTAGCAGTAGCAGTGGTGGGGAGGCCAACGCCAAGCAGTTAGGCTAGTAGACAAGTCCCTATATATATATATATATATATATATATATATATATATATATATATATATATATATATATATATATATATATATATATATATATATATATATATATATATATATATATATATATATATATATATATATATATATATATATATATATATATATATATATATATATATATATATATATATATATATATATATATAATATATATATATATATATATATATATATATATATATATATATATATATATATATATATATATATATATATATATATATATATATATATATATATATATATATATATATATATATATATATATATATATATATATATATATATATATATATATATATATATATATATATATATATATATATATATATATATATATATATATATATATATATATATATATATATATATATATATATATATATATATATATATATATATATATATATATATATATATATATATTATATATATATATATATATATATATATATATATATATATATATATATATATATATACTACTATATATATATATATATATATATAATATATATATACTATATATATCTATAAATTATAATCTAGGCATACTGCTATCGAACGGCGGGGGCGAAAAGACTCTAATCACTGAAACACCAGGGGACTTCGCCCGTAACTCCGTCAACTTAGCTCTGTCTCTTTCTCCAGATCGGTGGAATGAGAAAGACTGTACTTACAAGTTTAGAGTCCGCGAAGAGCCCTGGAGGGCAATACAGCAATGAATCTGCAGAATTGGCGGTGTCGTCGACTGTCTCCACGGTATAGAGAAGTTGATTTGACACCCCTCTAGTGCCGGTCGCTTAAAATGAGAATCTCTGGAGAATACCAAGAAGACTGTCGAGACGACACTTACAGATTTACATACGTTAGATGTTTGGAGAGATTGTAGAAACGTTCTGTGTTTGGAATATTTGTATGTTACTGACCTTTGATGTGATAAAGAACAAAAAAGAAACGAAATGTTTGGAGGCCGAAAACAGTCTCTTTGTATAGTTAATTTTGTTTCACCATAATGTAGAGCACAAGTTACCTGAACCTAGAAGTTCGAAGTAAAATGTTTTTTAAAAATTTATAATAACATACGCCTAGATAAAATCATTGGTAAACAATAAAAACCGGTTCATATACAGGCGACCACGAATATATATTTTTTTCTCTCTGACTAGGCTCGATTATGCCTCTTCCGTTTGATCACCTCATTACAGTATAGATGTTGATGCTATAGAACGCTTTCTGAAGTTTTTGGCCTTTAAGATTGATAAAGCGTATCCACCTATCTCACCCAAGTTATTCAGTGAGGCTCTTCAGTACGCTTTCAAGGCACTCAGGTGGAAGGAAAAGGGTATAAGAGTGGACGTAGAACAACTTGACCACCTCCGATTTGCAGACGACATTGTCCTCGTTGCCGACAATGTTGATGACGCAAGATCGATGATATCAAACCTTGTGCAAAGTTCGGGAAACATGGGACTCACAATGAATATACAGAAGTTCACGACAAACCTTACTCAGTGAAAACCTCAAAATTCAAAACATTGAGATATAGCAGGTATATGAATGTAAATACCTTGGCCATAAACTTCAAACCGGAAATAATGACCAGGCGTGTGCAATATGACAACGGATTAAATTAGGCTGGGTGGCGTTTGATAAGCTCAGATAAGAGGTGACCTGTCTATGGCGCTGAAAAGAAGGGTGTTCGAACAATGCATCATGCCGGTAATAACATATGGAGCAGAAACACTTACTAAAAAATCTAAATCTGTCAATAAACTGAGAGTCGCCAAGGGCATACCAATACGAGACAGAAAAACAAATGAATATATTCGAGAACAAACAACGGTCAGAGATGTAATATAAGTGATTGTCAAATAGAAGTGGAGGCGGACAGGCCACGTTGCCAGACTAACGGATGAAAAATGGACAAAGAGGATAATCTAGTGGAGACCACGGGGAGCCATGAGAAGCAGAGGAAGACCGCCAACTAGATGGACAAATGACCTGAAACGAGTTGCCGGCAAGTGAATAAAGGAAGCAGAAGACTGACAAAAATGGAGGAGACCTACGTCCAGCAGTGGACATGCACGGGTTGACTGATGATGATCCTCCTATTTATTGGGTATCCACATGATTTGCTTCTGTCTAGGTTCTCATTCTCGGCATTGAAACAAAAATTCCAGTATTTGTCAGTTTTATTTACATTTGGTGTAGGGAATAACACAATTGACTTTACTGGCATACTAAAATCACTAGGATTTCCCTGCGCAGCGACTTACATCGAAGAGTCTTACGACCTTTCATATCCCTTTGCACGAATAAGCGTTCTTAAGTTTTGTCCAATGAAAAGAGTTTGATTTATTTTATACCGCAAAGAATGATATTAGAGTCCCATTACGTGTGTGATTGTGCGGTGTGCTAATTTTTGCCATGGTGTTTTAAAATCTTGATTCTAAGTAGTGTTCGGAACGAAAACGGAATAACCGATCGACGAGTCATAATTTGACGTGAAAACCGTGGTTATGGATACCCCAAAACTGGCCGACTAGTTATTTAGCCAATCAACCAGTTGCTTTAAAAAACCGGTCAATTTATAAGTCATTAAGATTTGAAAGTTGTGAATTAAAACCGACCGACCGCTTATCATTTAAAACTGAAACTCAGTTATGGGCATGCGGGTCCGGTCTTTCAGTCATTTAGAATCTCCAATATAATATCCGGGGTGCATTTGACGTTGCCAAATATCTATTTGTCGTTTTGGAGTGTAGAATAAAACAAAATCATGGTCCAAGGCAACATTTATTTTGTGATTGTGTTTTTTTTTCTCCCTTAGGGCTCGTCCACGTCTTTGCCGCCCCGATAGCACCGCAGCCTTTGACTTATTGTGCATGCCCTTCTGTCTTTTCTACTCCACCCATTCCAAAATTACTGTGCCTTGAACTAGTCTGCACAGCAATTGGTAGGGGGAAGTTTTATAATGCTCTATCTCCGGTCTAGACTGTCCGTAGATCAGTTGTCTTTTGCGGTCCAGAGCTTTACACTCGCACAAGATGTGCTGGATTGATTCCTCCCCCTCGCTGCAGAGTCTGTATGCCCCCTCGACGAACCGCCCCCTTATATGCAGATGTTTCTTGACGGCCATGTGTCCCGTCAAGAGTCCTGTTATGTTCTGAGCAGTCCCCTGTTAAGATTTAGCAGCTCCACAGCTCTCTTTGAACTGGGTTCCTCAATTACTATATATATATATATATATATATATATATATATATATATATATATATATATATATATATATATATATATATATATATATATATATATATATATATATAATCTATCTATATTATTCAATCAATGGCCCCCATTTTAAATTAAGTAGCGTATGTTAAATAGTTGACAACATAGATTAAACTTGAGTTGAAACTATGCAATATGGCCTATGAATACACCAATAGGAAGCAACATTCTTTTTGCAAAAAAAAAAAATTTGATAAATTAAAAATTAAAAAGTCTGGAAGAAGCAAGTGCGCTATGGTAGCGAATTTTCATAGAAATGATCTGGCACCAGATATTTTATAACTTTTTTTCTTGCAATATAGAAATATTAAATTTTGGTGTGAAGTTTAATTTTTACATCCTAAACCTATCTACCAAATTTGGTTATAATATATATATATATATATATATATATATATATATATATATATATATATATATATATATATATATATATATATATATATATATATATATAATTGAAACTGATCCCGGATATGGGTTGTAGGGGTCCTAGTTCGCGCTCGTCTGCTAATTCTTTTCACAATTCAAAAGTCGGGATCTCTCCACTGGTGAATTTTTTCTACGAAAATTCACTAAGAAATGTAGGCCTGTTAAAACGTTTCATCCATATTGTTATCATCTCTTATATATGAGACAAAACTGAGTAGTATAAAAGATTTAATTGCAATTGATCGACTCTTCCTGGGTGTTCGGATTTTTGGGAAGTCAGTGGATTTTTGGGAAGTCAGTATATTTTCCGTGGGCGTATTCTTAAAAAGTAGTTCTAATCTTTGTGAAAGTTTGAAAATCGCACCGCTTTTATTGGTGAATGTTTTCTACGATAGTATGCCAAAAACCAAAACAAACTTTTCTCTGAGACTGTTACAGGACTCTTGAGAAATCTATTTAA
The DNA here is from genome assembly GCA_964006375.1 of Tillus elongatus. Classification (NCBI taxonomy): domain Eukaryota; kingdom Metazoa; phylum Arthropoda; class Insecta; order Coleoptera; family Cleridae; genus Tillus; species Tillus elongatus. The sequence goes on from OZ023264.1 coordinate 33,029,228, forward strand.
AATGATTTTAAAGCACTGACACTAAGTTGAAAAGTATATTATTAATTAAAGAAAAATATAGTAGCCATTATCCACCAAGTCTTATCGTTAACTTATTTCACCCTCTACTTTTAACCAAAGCTTCAAGCACACTCCCTATTTTACTAACTTCTCCAGACAAATGCCCCTGTAGAAGTCTTAGAAAGTCTCGTCGGGAGGGAAGCCGGCGCCCGGTTTACGAGGAACAGGTTGATGAATAAAGTTTAATCAGGCAAGAAGGGGTGCAGTACGTGACTCGTAATTAATGCAAAATAGTCCAATTTCCTGAAAAATGCTCGGAGGCGGCCATTTTCCCCTTCCAAGACACAAGTTCAATAAAAGCAAAGGAAAACTTTACGAACTCTCGTATTCAAACTTACGAAATGGGCGCTAATGAATAAAGAGCTTCAAGTCGTCGTGCAAGTAAAAGTGATTTTAATAAAATATCAGGCGAACTTTATAATCACCAAAAAGGAAGGATTATGTGCCCATGAGTAGGTTTTAAAGACGTCATTACGTTTTGGCTTGTCCAATTGGAATTGGCTTCATTCACAAAATGACTTGACCTATTAAAATACAAATCAAGAAAATTACCAGTTAATCACGCAAAAAAATGAAATAAATTATTAAATTGGACACCATCATAGTTACCACATTATGACGACAATGTTGCCTTGTTTCGCAACCATTACCATCTGTCTCCAGCAGATCACATAATTTCATTGTCGCTTTCGCAATGTATCGCAGGGTCAAGGTTTTCAAAAGTTTCCTTCATGGTCTACCGCCTTCCTTTTTTTTTTTTTAGAAGCACATATCTGTTTTTCAAATAACGAGGACACAAAGTTATTATGTGTCATATATACCACAAATGTTGCTTTCCTCTTCACAATTTAATTACCAATCGTCGTTCTTCCCTCACCTCTACCAGCATACTTTTGTTAAGGCTTTCTATTGGCGTACCTTATCTTTGTCTTTTGAAGTCCACATTTCAAAAACATTCTTCTTATGTTCTGCTTAGTCAAGGTCTAGCTTTCCGCCGCATATATTATATCACTCCTTATGTGTGATTTGATTCACCTCTTCCTCAATTCCAATGTGAAAATAAACACAGAACAAAGAAATTGATATCTGAATGTACGACATTTAAGATAAAATAGAGAAAAAATGTGTGTGTTTACCTTATGAACCACGAATCACAAAGGGTTTGGAAAGTAGTTTTACGAAAGCCGATTTACATTTGACTTTTTCGACGAAAAGTAATTTAAAAAATTTGTTGGGTAATACGAAAGACAAACACAAAGTCACTAAAATCTCCGGTATTTATGAGATTAGTTGCAAAGATTGCAATCTTAAATACGTGGGTCAAACTAGGAGAAACATAGCCACCAGATTTCGTGAACATCTAGCACATTTACGATATGGTACGGTGGACAAATCTTCTGTGGCACAACATATATGGGATAATAATCACCACATTGAAAAAGAAAATTTTAAACTTGTCAAAAATGTTAGACATCAAACTATGCTTGATTCATTAGAAAGTATTTTTATATTAAAGTCGATTAAGAACAAAACTTCATTGAATCGTGCGGCACCTATAATTTCAAGCCCTTTATTTTCACTTTGCATTTGACTGCTTAAACACTCCTAATTTGTCTGGTAGAATAATAAATTACTGTCAATAACTCGGCCGGTCTATACATATACCAATCTTTATGCTTGTCTCGACTTAAAGACCCGTTCGTTTTCTTTGTATCTATGAAGTCAATATAAATACTGTTACAAAGAATTAAAATCAATATAAATATAGTTTTTATGTAGTATTTTTGTTGAATTATTTATCCTTTGTTAGAGCTAACATTTTAAGTCAAACAGCCGGGTTTAGTTTTCTATTTAAAAAAGATGAGCGGAGGTGATGTTGTTTGACGCGCCAGATGTGCTTGTCGGCGGCTTGATCCAATAGCCACATAGTAAATTTCTAGACCGAAAGGGAACGTACAGATTCCTTAAATAACTCGGTACCGTTCCTTTAAGCCTATTATACTTATATTAGATAAGGGCTCATAAATTTATCGACCAGAACATTAAAGCAGGTCAGGACAGGTAGTTTCACTACACAATAAACAAACGACAATTTTACTTCGGACTAGTTCGTTTACCTAGACGCCATATGAATACACGGTAGTTAGTAGTTTAATGTTAGAATTTTTCTTCCTCTGAAGATGTTGACATGGTCAACGAAACGATCGTAAGGTCTCTGAAATACGTGTTGTGGTGATTTGGGTTTTCTCCAAGTGTACTTGTCCTCAATTCCAAGTTAAAATGTTTGCTAATGTTTATCTATTGATAAGTTGCGCTGTCAACCCGTTCTTCTCCATTTTTAGTACATTTACCATTATCCGTATTAATACCCGATGGAGATTGTGTTACAGTCCACATTTTAAAAGAAGCATATAATGGGGTTAATTAAATAATATTTCAAATTCATATTACGCCTTTAGCAACTTTTCCTAGAAGAGGACGCAGTTTTTAAGGAAGTGCCTTAAACAAAACAGCAAAAACACCGTTTTTTTTAAATATTATTTCAACAACACACCACGAGGGTCTACAGCCTAAATACCGTGGGTGTCGACAAGGAGGAAACAGGCAACCTGTTAATTCCGGACTTGAAGGCTTGGAGGTTCGGAGAAGGAAATACATGTGCCAGCAAGGAATTCCACAACTTGGAAGTCCTCGGAACAAAAGAGCGGGCATAACAAGATGTTCTATGTCTGGTGATCTGGACAGTAAAAGGGTGCATTCGCTCTGATCCCCTGGTACATCTGTTCGGGGCAGCAGGTGGAGGAACTATGGAAGAAAGCTCCTCTGAGCAGTGCCCGTGCAGATATCTATAAGAGAGAGAGAGAGAGAGGGGGGGGGGGGGTCACCAACGGCACGTCGGTGGGCAAGGGATGACAGCCTTTGGCTGAGGGTAGAGTCACCGATGAGACGTATAGCTCTGTTCTAAATGGAGTCCAGGATAGCGAGTGTAGAAGCGGCAGCGGCACCCCAGATGTGGGAGCAGTATTCGAGATTTGGCTTTATTTGTGAGGTATATAAGGTATATAGATTAGCTGGTAAAAGTATTTGCAAGCCCGGAAGAGGAAACTCAATTTCTTAGCAACCGCTTCTGCAATTGATCTGTCATGTTCCATAAATAGAAATGCGCAATTTTAATAGACGTGTCGCAGGTAACAAGAGCATTTCAAGCTGACAAATTCAAACCAGGAGGCTTGGTTGGCCACTTGAAGATGCTGTACATTATTCTAGTAGAATCACTCGCCAAACCAACAGATCAAACGCCAACTAAACTGGACCCCATAGTTTCTAAGGCGTGGTCGTAAGTAAACGCCACGCATGGGACAAGATAGTAGTAAAAGGCCGCCGAACAACTCATCTGCATGGCTATACAGACGGGTGTAAACAAATGGAGGGAGAAGGACTGGGAATACGATAACCTAACTTTAGTCTCGCGAAGTCCATAGGAAAAACTACCACAATTTCCCAAGCAAAAATGCTTGCTATAAATCTCTGTGCACAGAAGTGCATACAAAGACTCAGAAATAGAGAGATCTATATCCCCTCAGACAATCAGGCAGTACTAAAGATTCTGAAATATTTCAAAATCGAGTCTAAACTGACCTGGGACCGCACAAAATCATTGAAGCAACTGTCTACAAAGTGACTTTGATGTGGGTACCAGGGCACCAATGCATTGGAGGAAACGAGTAAGCAGATAGCCTTGCAAAAAAGGCAGCAACAACACCATCCTGTGGTCCAGAACCCTATTGTGAACTAACAAAAAGCCATGCAAGAAATGAACTTGATACTTGGGATAGGAACCAAATGCTGCCATAGTGGAGAAAAACGCCAGGCTTGAGGCAGCCAAAACGGTTCATCGCCATATCAACAGAAAAGTCTGAGCGTGTCTTGCATTTAACAGGAACGATGAATAATCATAAGACTTTTCACAGGACACTTCCCACACCTTATGAAGATATGGGTAAAGTCAACAGTAAGAATTTGCTATGAGACTGCATGGACCAGTTTTGCAAAAGTACCTAATACCATGGAGTGGTGACCCTAACACCCTAGGAAATAGGTAAGAAGGTTCCTAAAAAGATAGTATACTACATCAAAAGTCTCAACTTTTTGGGCAACTATTAAGAGAGAAAAAGTCACGTACAAAAGACCAATTGGGGACGCAACGCTGAGAGGCCAAAGGCCTGTACGACTCAATAAACAATCTGTAATCTAGTCGCCTCTTACGACAAGTAGAAAGTTTCTTTGTACCTATTCTTTTCAGGTCCCCGAGTCCATGCGGGACATATTCAGGATGTCTCGTTCAAAAATCGAAAAATCTGTATATGACTCAAATATGTTTAATCGCATGTCTATTTTAGTCTATTCATGTAGTAGGTGCCATAAAAATTTATCTTTTATCCAATAAAGCACAAACAGTCGAGATTGAGGCTTACTGTTAGGCAAACAGAACAAAAAAGCCAGTTACCGAGGGCGTTGAATCTAATAATCGCCACCAATACAAAAACGTATTATCGATTACCACATCATTCTGAATTCAGCATTATCGTGGAAAAGCAGTTTATAATTTTATCGGGGCACAACCACAGAATGACGTGTGCCCATCTACCTTTAACAACGTGATCGGAAAGGTTCATTAATTCGTTCGAACTGTATAATTTAACGTGATTACGGGACCGTATATTTTCATTCCTCTCTGTTACGTTTCACATCGGGACAGTTTTATGATTGATATTGATGATCAGGCGTTTTAATTATCTAATTGAATTATCTATGCGATTTCCATAAGCATTAAAGCCTCCCCTCTTTACGAGTAATCTACATTTATTGATTCTGACTGTACATTATTATGCGATCTTATTAGAAAAGTTGATTCGTTTACGGCAAATAGCGAACACTATCGTGTGTGTGTGTGTTTTGTTTCTTTAACGTCGGACTATTTCCGCGACTATGGCGAATCACCGACGCCATGGAGTAGTTTCACCTCACTATCCTGGAAATCTTGCTGAATACCTACCTTTCTGTAAGCGATCCTGAACCAAGGGCGTGGATAAGGGCGGTAGAGGAGGTAATTACCTCCCTACAGGAAAAAATACAATGGAATAAATAATTTGTCATTAGAGTACGAAATAGGTAGATACATTTTCTAAATGTTGGAACAGGAAGTATCAGGAGACACAATAAATATCTAGTAATTATTAACATATTGTTTTACTCGTGGCTTTACTATTACCATAGATAACAAACCGAAGTGAATGGGAGCGGTTTTTAAAAGCTGGGGACTGCTTATTTTAATTTATTAAGTGTAGGAAGTTATGCGAGTTCTATATTTGAATCTTTTGTCCCTGTTCGCGGCATGATGTAACAATAAACAATAGTATAGTATAGGGTAGGTTATACTCCCTGTGCTGGCTGTGCTACAATGTTGATAATAAATAACAGGTCATAATAATAATAACATCTGGACGCCACTTTTCGGGAATGTGAATGAAGATTGAAGATACCGCTGGTCAATTCTGATAACTGGGAATCTGGTACTCTTGGAGTTTGACCTTCGAAAGATACGAATTAAATTTATTTTCGACATTACAACATGCCGCTCGCCCCTGGCAGGTTGAAATATATACAACAATAAATCACGTTCTCAGTACTCGACTCGGAGACTTCCGGTAATGTTTGCAAGACTTCTTTTAGTGCAGATATCGTTTTTTTGTGCCCATAATAAAATAAAAAATGTTATTTGAAATAAAGATATCAAAAATAAATAAAAAACTGTCAATTGTGCTGGAATAAATTCATTTTTCACTGTATACTCAATAGTGACAAGTCTTTACTGTTTCTTTGGTGCGTCGGTCCAGCAGATATCACAATAAAATTGAAATAAGTACTACTACAGTAAGACTCGATGCATTTTCGCAACAATTAGAACCGTAGACCTGTTTCGCTCTCATTAGAGCTCTTCAGTACGGCATACTAATTGTAGCAAAAATGCACCAAAAATAATACGGCTATCGTATAGACAGTCCTAAAATACTCAGTAAGTGGTGGACGTGCCGCCACCTAGTTGCGGAACCAAGTAGTATGCTGTCACGCCAGCTCCAAATAACACAAAGTGTTAAAAAATAGAGACTGGATACAGCTAACTAACAATTTAGAAAATTGTTTAACACTTTGTGTTATTTGGAGCTGGCGTGACAGCATACTACTTGGTTCCGCAACTAGGTGGCGGCACGTCCACCACTTACTGAGTATTTTAGGACTGTCTATACGATAGCCGTATTATTTTTGGTGCATTTTTGCTACAATTAGTATGCCGTACTGAAGAGCTCTAATGAGAGCGAAACCGGTCTACGGTTCTAATTGTTGCGAAAATGCATCGAGTCTTACATACTTTGTCCCTATATTGGGGTAGAAATGGGCCAGGGCTGACAATTTTCTAAATTGTTAGTTAGCTGTATCCAGTCTCTATTTTTTAACACTGTGTTATTTGGAGCTGGCGTGACAGAATACTAATTGGTTCCGCAACTAGGTGGCGGCACGTCCACCACTTACTGAGTATTTTAGGACTGTCTATACGATAGCCGTATTATTTTTGGTGCATTTTTGCTACAATTAGTATGCCGTACTGAAGAGCTCTAATGAGAGCGAAACCGGTCTACGGTTCTAATTGTTGCGAAAATGCATCGAGTCTTACATACTTTGTTGGGCCAGGGCTGACAATTTTCTAAATTGTTAGTTAGCTGTAACCAGTCTCTATTTTTTAACACTTTGTGTTATTTAGAGCTGGCGTGACAGCATACTACTTGGTTCCGCAACTAGGTGGCGGCACGTCCACCACTTACTGAGTACTACTACAGTTCACAGTGCAATCAACAATTTAATATAGAATTCTGTATCAGTAGTTGAAAAGTATTTTGTAACTAGTTTAGGTGTTAACATTTAACATTTCGAATCTATCGTGAGGAATAAGTAAAATAAGTGCTCCTACAGTTTACAGTGCAATCACACAATTCAATATAGAATACTGTATCACTATTTGAAAAGTGCTTCAGTTAGTGGAGGGAGAGTGTTTCTTTAGTGTTCATTTGTTGCGAGTTTGCGATTTGTTGTAACTTTGTAACCAGTTTTAGTGTTAAGATTTAACATTTCGAATATATCGTGAAAAAGGGCAGAAGAAATCAGCAATAACAAAATAAAAATGTAAAAGCTGCTTTAAAACAGCGCAATTTTGAATATTTATTCTTGCCTTTGGTTCATAATTTTTAGAATGAATAAGCGAAGTACCCAGAAAACTTTGGATTTTTTATTTGTAAAAAACAAAACATCATCCACAACTTTTTTATATTGGAATAAATATTATTTAACTAAAAATTACGCGTATGCAGTCATATATAATATATAATGAGAGAAAGGTATGGTATTTGTCAGCAACGTATGAACACTGTCCTGTGTGAGTATACATGCATCTGTAAACTAGTATACATGTATACTGCTAACATTTTTTTACAAAAAAAAAAATACATTAAAAAACTTGCTAGCTAACCCAGAGGATAAAGATAAAACCACAGACGTGTCGGTAACACATGAATATGTTGGGCAAACTAAAATAACTATTAAAACTAGATATGGTACTATTGATAAATCATGTATTGCTCAGCATATTTGAGATAATAATTATAATGTAGATGGAGAAAATCTTAAGTTAATAAAAAATGTTAGGCAGTCGCAACAGTTAGATGCTTACGAAAGTATATATATATATATATATATATATATATATATATATATATATATATATATATATATATGGGTCAATAAGTCTGTGACTTTTTGAATTTCCCGCCTCTTCACAGGAAGGGTAACACAAGCATGTCAGTTGACTCCTGTCAAATTTTGAACAAGCTGCGTCATTTAGTTTCTGTTAGATAGCCATTGAAAGCAGACAACCTCTTAAGTTATAACGAAAATGGAATAAAGTGAATATTGTGTGCTCATCAGACATTATTTTTTGCGGAAAAAATCATCACTCAAACCAAGCCTAAGCTTGATAAATACTATGGGAACTCTGCACCATCAATTTCCATGGTAAAAAAGTCGTTTACTGAGTTTCGTTGCGGCTGTACAAGCACAAATGACGCCGAACGTTTTGGACGCCCAGTTGAGGTCGCTACACCCGAAACAATTGAAAAAATTCACGATATGGTGTTGGCCGGTCGGAGACTGAAAGTGCGGGAGATTGTGGAAGCCATAGGCATATCACAAGGCTCAGTGGTTTTGATTTTGCATGATCACTTGGGTATGAGAAAGCTATCCGCAAGATGGGTGTCGCGTTTGCTAACAATCGACCACAAACGCAATCATGTGACAACTTGAAGGAGTGTTTGGCGTTGTTGAACCGCAATAGGGACGAGTTTTTGCGCAGTTTCGTAACCGTGGACGAAACATGGATTCACCACAACACACCAGAAGCCAAGCAGCAGTTAAAACAGTGGGTTTCTCCGTGCGAATCGGCGTCGAGAAGGCCAAGGTGGGTTTGTCAGCCAATAAAGTCATGACGACCGTTTATTGGGATGCACGCGGTATAATCCAAATTGCTTACCTTCAAAAGGGAAGAACAATCAATGGCGAATATTATACCAACTTATTGGACCGATTCAATGGCGATTTGAAGAAAAAACGACTGCACTTGGCCAAGAAAAAAGTTATTTTCCACCAAGACAATGCAAGGGTGCACACATGTGTAGTCTCCATGGCGAAATTGCATAAATTGGGCTACGAATTGCTCCCTTATCCGCCCTATTCTCCGTATTTAACCCCTAGTCACTATTTCTTGTTTCCAAACTTAAAGAAATGGCTCGGCGGAAAGAGCTTTGATTCCAATGATGAAATCATCTCACAAACAAATACCTATTTTGAAGACCTCGACAAATCTTATTTTTTGGAAGAGATAAAAAGATTTGAGAAACGTTGGACAAAGTGTATATAGCTCAAAGGAGGTTATGTTGAGAAATAAAATGATTTTTTTGTCAAAAAAACCTGTGTTTCATTCAAAAAGTCACGGACGTATCGACCCGCCCTCGTATATGTATATATGTATATTTGTGTGTCTATAAAATGTTATAATTTGGGTATATTTTATGGTGACCCCCACCCGAGAAAATTTTGTTATCTAGGCCCTTGCCTTGAACGTGCCCAACGTCGTATGGTACACGGGGCCGACGATTTAATGCCCCAGGTTGTATTGATATCTACATACATGCACCAGCATAGTTTTTTTGCACAATAAAAACTGATTCTTAATTCTCCAATCACTAAACAAAGACCACCAACCAAGCGAAAAGCAGCCAAAGCTACAATAACAGTGTGTTAAGGAAAGGTCAACTGAAGGCAGCAAGCGGCGTGTTTAATCAGTATCATGTTCCACAAGCGCCATAATTGCACTTACAAACCGATTACATCCACTTGTGTAGAAATGTCCGATGATTCCTCTTTCCACCTTAAAGCCAGCTCAAGTTTGCTCGGTTCTGCTATGCCGTTTGCTCTCCAGCGAATGATTGCTCAATTAAATCTCGCCCCGTTCCCATTCAATTAACTCCGGATTCCGTACGGAGCTGTGGTCTCGCCGCTCCAATAATGCCAACAGCACCAGCCTATTAAATGAGCTTTATAAAAATGGACGAACACCACAAAACTCTCTCTCCATATTTGTGGCGAAACAAAGCCCTTATAAACCGCCTCCCCCCCGCTACGTCCTGTAGACTGCCGAGCGAACGGGTTCCCGCACAAATTGCCAGCAGATTTAACAGATTCTGTATTATTCTGGATTGTTTTGTACAAATGGCGAACAACGCTGTGTTTTAGCGATCATTGTTCCCCGCAAAAACTATTAACTCGCGAACTTTATAACTCGAGCAGTTGCTATTGTTGTTCGGGTTTCTGCTTAGTTCGAAGTTGTTTTTCTTTTTCAGTTTCAAAAGCTAGTCAAATGACGTTCTGAAAAGCGTTGTATTAAATTTTCTATTAAATTCTGTCTTAATTAAGGACTCGTAGTTTCAGAGATGTTTTTTACTTTAATTAAAAGTATATCTTACGTTTCAGACTCAATAAGTGTGGGTCTTGTAGTTGTATCTATCCTAAGTAGTGGACATAACAAGTCATTTCCTTAATAATTGTCTAATTGGATGTTTTTTTGTACTTAAAGGTTTTACAAACTCAACACAAAATTAAAATATCATTGTATAAATCAAAGATTAAAATTGAACATTTTGAATTCAAACGGATTTTCTCTTGTGTACTTATATACTTTGTTTAAAGGTAGTTTGAAGCATCTAGTGTTATTATTAGATTTTCATAAAAAGAATGTAGGCATTTGATGTAAATCGTGCAGGTGTTATAATGTATGAGACGGAAAGTTAGATTTTCATTAAGAGTACATAAAGATAAAAAAGCTTTTACAACATTGACATTAAAGAAACATTGACGAAGATAAAGTGCAACGATAGAAGATTATTAGAGAGTACCAAATAGATTATGGCCGCTCAAAAAAAATATCATATATATTGTATACCATTTAAACTGGCAATGGTCATTATTTCAAGGTCCCTTAAAGCACAGCCCATGTACAAAACTTCATTAGCTATAAAAAAAAACAACGAAATTTAAAAAGACACGAAAAAAATACAACTTATAAAACCCGAATATTCGAAACAAAACGTTTTTGAGCACATATTTTAAGAACTTTCTATCATGGATACTTGAAAAATCACAATCATCATCTTACCACAACATCTACGTTGTGATCTAACCTTTCTCAGATACCAAGACAGAACAGTTTTTTTTTTTTGCAGTTGGCACGATTAGGCATAATATATTTTTATACGCGAGTGTAGAAGAAATTATGATAGTACAAGACGAAGGGTGTAAAGACCATGTAAAAGTGAAGCCAACTCAGAAAAAGGACAGTAAACACATTTGTTGGAACAGAGCCGATGTCGACAGGATGAATCGGGCCCGTCGAGATATTTGTGCATGTAGAAACACTAGAACAAGAGCAACTACATGAAGAGCCAGTACCACGTAAGAACTTCGCTTGATGAAAGCTCCGACATATTGGCGAGAAGGAAAACCATCTACTCTGCTGTCCGAATGCATATGAGAGTAGAAAGCGACCGCATGAAGACCAGTTATGACGTGCGAGCTAATTTAGCTGGTTTTAAGGAGATCGTGTGTGGTGTCCAGTACGACGCAAGGGACGGTCACCGAAGCTACAGAAATTGTGGGAAGATCCCTATAAAGGTGGTCAAAAGAATCGATGACGTCGTCTATAGAATTCAGAGGAGCCCGAAGAGCAAGATGAAGGTGGTCCATATGCACAGACTTACGCCATACCAAGAAATGTCAGAATTCGACCGGGACGATCGAATATAAGAGGGGGGCCGTGTACAGCAAACACTCTGGAATGACATTTCTAGAATAGACCAGAAGTGACAGGTGTAGAGTAGTGTAGAATAGTGTAGAACGTCTAGAATCTCTATAGACAGATATAAATGGACGAGCGGTGCGCAGAGTAAGTTAGTTCAGTATTGAATAAGGTGTTGTAGAAAGGTGATCATAGAGTATTAAGCGAGTCAGCAGTAAGTGTTGGTGAATAAGAAGCGATCATAGAAGGCGATAATGGAATATAGTTCTATGGACATTTAATAATAGAGAAGAGAAATATTTTAGTTGACACTGGTGTTGGAAAAAGTTGGTAATAATAAATTAGTAGTTTGGAAAGATGTGTTTTGTTAATCAACAAATCCAGAACCCCGTAGAACGTAACAATATCTATGGTTTTTTTTTTACTTTTAGGCTTTGACTATTTTACTGGATAATAAATGGCGAATTTTATTTTATTTATTTCTTATTTGTTTTATGTGCAAACATATTAATGATTCATAATTCTGTATATTCATTATTGTTGCGGTCTGAGTCTTAACCCACTTCCTGCTCCTGTAATAAAACTTTCATTTCTGCTTTTATTCATTAAAAGAAAAAATGATATTTTTGAAGATCGGTCTTCCTAAAGATCGATATTTGAAATTACGATTTTCATTGTTTCGATCTGAATCGATTCAGAAAATCGATCTTTTTGGCAGAATCGTGCATCCCTAATTTACCATTAGCATCAGTGCCCCTAAATAGTGTTGTGCGCCCAGTGTATTTTTAGCGGGGCGTCTTGAAAAATACATTTAATTTTTTGTCAAAATTGGTAAAAGCTATTGTATTTGCACCACGGCAAAAGCTATCTCAGGGCCCAAAGTAATCAAAAAGTCACTTTACTAAAGAACATCTCATCATGATGTGTGTGCACGGAATTTGGCAAGTGTGTGTAAATCGCCCCGTTTTACGATAACTAATAAAACAAAGCACAGAAAGCTTATAAGAATAGCTACACTAAACAGCTTATCGAGTTAAAAGTATTACAATGCAGAAAAAGCTAATCATACAAAGCTCGTAAATCCACGTAAATAACTACAGACGTGCATATACACAGATACACGCATGTGCATAAATAAATCCAGGAAGACATACAATGCCAATTACTAGCTGGAGTTAATTGCTTTAGTCCAAATGAAACGTGTAAACGCTTCCGCATTATTCAACAGATACAAATTAATTTATTGTGTTTGCGAAGCTCATGGAAAAGAATTAATTAAATGAGACTTTACGTTCCGTGAAATAACGCAGTAAAACAAATGGCAATGGCACCAATCGATAATAGAATTGAAAATATAGTACCGATAATTATTGATTATTACAATAGCTTCCGAGCCAGTCTGACCGTTGAAACTAATTAATTAAACATTTTAATTGCTTTTACTGGCAACGATTGTAATAAATCGCATAAGCCAATTATGAATTGTCGATGCAATTGTGTTTCTTTAACTATTATGATTTGGATTTATATTTATCAATAGCTTAATAGCGATTGAAATTAAATTTCATATTATTGCTTTTGTTCGGTTCTGCTATCGATTGTTGTTAAAACAAAACCAAAAATATTTAGAAAAACATTACTGGTCCAGCTTTAAGTTTTAATTAAATAATGCAAACACTTTTATTTACCATGTTTTAGTTTATCAGCCCATTACAGTCTAAAGGGGACATCGCTTTGTCGACGCAACCAGGACTCTTTAACTCCAGCAGCTCTTTTCGCTTACAATATTTGTGAACATTCACGCCTAACATCCCTGAGTCCAACCAAGTTCCTTATTACTCTGTAATCTCCCGTAACGCTTACAATGGCCGCCAGGGGGTCTGGTAATCGACAATGACGCCGATGGGAGAAGTGTCATCTAGCGGCAACAACACAAAAAAGCAGCTGGCAGAGCATAACAAGCAATATGCTACACTTTCTCGTCATCCAGCGTTGAACAATGGTTGTATCAAGACTGGCTGAACCGTGAGCGGTAGTCAAATACAGCATAACAGTTGTTTATGCTGTGGTCACACGAAACTTCTAGCGGTCACAAGACATCGTATTAAGATCGCCTGACCCGCGACTCGTATACTTCTCTACAAGCAAGACATCGAAATCCACGTTTGTCATCTGGACACGCGGACAGGTCGGTGAGCCTCGTTGTAGAAAGAGCCAGCCTTCCGACGAGCGACTGACCCCTGATTAGAAATCCATTCGACCGCGTGCAAGTGGCATCATGACATTGAAATCCACGTTGTCACCTGAAAACGTGGACAACTTTGTTCCCCTTTGACGACGCCCCCAGATACCAGCGACATTCTCCACGTGCTGGTTATGTCAACCTACTTACATTTGTAAGTCACTTTCATTGTATTAATCAATATTGGATCACAACACTGATTCAACCATCATATTTGAGTATAAATTTGTACTATTAAAATTGATGTTTTAACGCCAGGTGTATCCATACTCGACACCCACAAAAAAACAGGTTATCTGTCCCCTCTCGAGTTATGTAAACGGAGTAATTTGAACCACCATTCAAACTTAACGTCGTCGTCTAGCGGTCAGAAGACACCGGTTGAAGATCGCCTGACCCGCAACCCGTATACTTCTCTACCATCAAGACGTCGAAATCCACGTTTATCACCTGGACAACTTTGGTCCCCTTGAACGACGGCTACAGATACCAGCGACATCCCCCACATGCTTGCACCATTGTATTAATCAATATGGGATCACGACACTGATTTAACCATTATTTTTATTTATGTATAAATTTGTACTAATAAAATTGTTGTTTTAACGTTACGTGTATTCATTATAACTCTGAACTCAAAAATGTCGAATAAATTTTGCCTTGCCTTTTTCAGTTTCTTTCATCAAGCGTCTTTGTTCTCTCATCTGTTCTAGTACACTTTTATTGGCCTTTCTATCAGTATAGCATGTCTTTGTCATTTTTTTCCGGATCGACGTTTCAAAAACTGCTATTCAGTTTATGTAGCGCTTATTCAACATTTCTACCCCAACATATTGACAAAGTATGTAAGGCTAGATGCATTCTCACCACAATTAGATGCGTAGACCGGTTTCGCTCTAATTAGAGCTCGTCAGTACCGCATACTAATTACAGCGAAAATACACCTATAAAGTGGGCCAGGGTTGAAAATTTACTAAATCGTTAGTTGGTTGTATACAGTCTCTATTTTATAATATTATGTGTTATTTGGAGCTGCCGTGACAACATACTACTTGGTTCCGCAACGAGATGGCGGCACGTGTTTCGTGTCTTACATCTCACTTACTGTTGGGAGGCTGGCTACCCTAGCCTTATGACTAGACAAGTGTATTTTTGCTGCAATTAGTATGCCGTACTGAGGAGCTCTAAGTAGAGCTAAACTGGTCTACGGTTCTAATTGTGGTGAGAATGCATCTAGCCTAACATAGTTTGTCCCTATATTGGGGTAGAAATGGGCCAGGGCTGACAATTTACTAAACTGTTAGATGGTTGTATAGAGTCTCTATTTTTTAACATTATGTGGTATTTGGAGCTGCCGTGACAACATACTACTTGGTTCCGCAACGAGATGGCGGCACGTGTTTCGTGTCTTACATCTCACTTAGTTTTAATATGTAAAACATGATGTGGGAACAGGAACCTCGGTGGTTCAGGGGTAAGTACGTGTGCCTCTTAACCGATGGGTACTGGGTTCGATCCCAGCGTTCTCCTTCCACTTTTTCAGTACATACTGTACAATTAACATCAACCGGGGTTTTGGCATTGTATTTGAGCAAGTTGAATGTCTGCACGTTCCGCCCTTCGGAGGGGGCGCAAAGCTGCCAATCCCGTGTCTATGTGATTTTTGGGCACGTTAAAGATCACCACTATCCTTACAGAAAGGCAGGGTTTCGGCAAAATTTCCAGGATAGTGAGGTGAAACTGCTCCCTGACGTCGGTGATTGGCCATAGTCGCTATAATAGGCCGACGTTAAAGAAACAAAACACACATGATTTGGGGACGAAAATTTTTTGTCGGTCGGTCTGTATGTAGCCACGGTAACTTTAGAACGAATTGGCATATCGTCTTCAAATTTGGTATACAGTTAGCACTCAAGAAACTAACGGTTCGGATTGTCTTTAGCTAAAATCGCTCTAGCGGGTGGCGGATGAACGGCGGCTGATTTGGTGAAGATGACATTTTTTCGTTAAAACTAGAGTAATATAACGTTTAAGGGTTTATTTATTAGAAAACTTTTATTTACATTAAACATCTGGTATTCTGTGCCGAAATTAAATTAGGGGTTGAATGTATGGGGGTGGAATATTGTTGATAAAAATTTCGAATTTTTTTAAGGCTGCGTAAAAAGGCTCAAAACATATAGAAAACTTGATTCTGGAACGAATTTTTTTATCTGTCGGCCTGTCGGTCCGTCGCTATGTCGGCAAGTACATCTGTCTGTTAATAGGCGCAATAACTTTTGAACGAATTGAGATATCGTCTTCAGATTTGGTATCCAGTTAGCATCCGACAAATGAACGCTTCGAATTGTTTTTGGGTAAGATCGCTTCAGGGGGTAGGGGATAAATAAGGGGTGATTTGATGAAAATTGACATTTTTTCAATAAAACTCGAGTAACGTTTCAAAACTGTATGGGGACAGGAATACAAATATTTTCTTTGTGGTCAAGCCATGGGTCCTAAATTCGTTCCATGAGAATGTCTTGCTGAAGAGAAGAAATTATCACAGCTTCGTGGATGTTATGATTGAATTATTACTATTTGTTTTACACAATAAACCAATTTTATATTTTTTGCTCTGCAATTCAGGGCACCTGTACAAGCTAATGTTCATTCGAGATACCGTGCATAAAAACTATAATTTTATAAAGTTTATTATAAATATCGACATGTTACATTTCATAATAAATTCTTTATGGCTACCTTGTCAAATTCAACCTTAAGTTTATTTTAGCCAGCAACGCTTTATCAAAGATTAATTTTATCAATAACCTGTGAATAGAATGTAATAATTTAAAACATTACTTGCTCCAATTCTTCTCGACTAATTGACGTGATAACTGAACGTTATAATTTGTATAATGTTCACATTAATCTAGAAGGCGAATGAATTCATTAACAAAGCCGATAGGTAAATACGGTATATGTAAATAACACTGTATAATAACTCAATTAGCCATTTCCATAAAATTACCATGGTATAAATCGTTTTGTTTATAGGTGTTGCATTAATAAAATGACATCAACCAAAGAGAACAAAACCTCTGGCTATATGTAAAGCCTCAAGCGGCTCTCCATAAACACATGACACTCTCGCTTTGGCTCTATTTATGGAAGAGTATAAATATTCATCATGATTACCGTGGGCAACGCTCAGTTAAATTACATGGAGCGTATCGTGTGATATTTTGTTTTTCATTTTTTTTTACATGTTGCCTCGATTTCAATAAATTGACAGACCGTTAATACAAGGCGTGTCTTTTACATGTTACTGTAATGTTCTGTATCCAGTAGTTATAATAGGACTATGTGTGTGTGTATGTCTGTGTGTTCAAAAGCAAGGATGGCAACGGAATGATGCTCCACTAGCCACAGATTTTTAAAAGGACTATACAATGTACATAATAAGTACACTCGGAGAACCCAAATGACCACGACACATATTTCAGAGACCTTACGATCGTTTCGTTGACCATGTCAACATCTTCAGAGGAAGAAAAATTCTAAAATTCAACCACTAGCTACCGTGTATTTATATCGCGTCTAGGTAAACGAACTAGTCCGAAGTAAAATTGTCGTCGAGGACCCATCGTTTGTTTATTGTATAGTGAAACTACGAGGTCGAAGACCTGCTTTAATTTTCTGCTCGACAACTTTATGAGCCCTTATCTAATGCAAGGATAATAGGTTTAAAAGGAACGGTACTGAGTTATTTTAGGAATCTGCACGTTCCCTTTCGATCTAGAAATTTGCTATGTGGATATTGGAGCTAGCCGACAACCACATCTGGCGAAACAAACACAATAAACTCCGCTCATCTTTTTTATATAGAAAACTAAACCTGGGTGTTTGGCCCACATTGTTAACTCTAACAAAGGATAAATAATTCAACTAAAATACTACATAAAAATATATTTATATTGATTTTAATTCTTCGTAAACAGTATTTATATTGACTTCATAGATACACATAAAAACGAAAGGGTCTTTAAGTCGAGACAAGCGTAAAGGTTAGTATATGTACAGACCGGCCGAGTTATTGACAGTAATTTATTATTCTACCTGACAAATTAGGAGTGTTTAAGTGGTCAAAAACAAAGTGAAAATAAAGGGCTTGAAATTAAAGGTGCTGCACGATTCAATGAAGTTTTGTTCTTAATCGACCTTGATATAAAAATACTTTCCTAATGAATCAAGCATAGTTTGATGTCTAACATTTTTGACAAGTTTCAAATTTTCTTTGTCAATGTGGTGATTATTATCCCATATATGTTATGCCATAGAAGATTTGTCCACCGTACCATATCGTAAATGTGCGACATGTTCACGAAATCTGGTGGCTATGTTTCTCCTAGTTTGACCCACTTATTTAAGATTGTAATCTCTGTTTGTTTCGCCAGATGTGGTTGTCGGCTAGCTCCAATATCCACATAGTAAATTTCTAGATCGAAAGAGAACGTGCAGATTCCTAAAATAACTCGGTACCGTAAACCTATTATTCTTATATTAGATAAGGGCTCATAAAGTTGTCGACCAGAAGATTAAAGCAGGTCTTTGACCTCGTAGTTTCACTACACAATAAACAAACGATGGGTCCTCGACGGCAATTTTACTTAGGACTAGTTCGTTTATCTAGATGCGATATAAATACACTGTAGCTAGTAGTTTAATTTTAGAATGTTTCTTCCGCTGGAGATGTTGACATGGTCAACGAAACGATCGTAAGGTCTCTGAAATGTGTTGTGGTGATTTAGATTCTCCAAGTGTACTTATTAGTGCTCATCACAGGTTCCAGTTTTCACAAAGTGAATGTACATAATGTAATATGGAACAATTATTTGAGAAGAAAATAAGTCTGGGCGCAGGGAGTACATTAGTGTAGCGAACTTTCACAAAACTTTCAAATCCTGAAAAATTACAAAAAAAAAATAATCTAAATTACATTTTATCTCCAAAAATAATAAACTTTAAGATGGTCCAATCTTTTACACCTTGTTTCTATAAAGACTTTGTTACATCCCAAAACTGATGTTTCTAGGTGTTTAAGTACAAGGGTTTGTTCCTGTGAGGGGATAGTAGGAGACAATAAAGGTAATTAATTTTAAGTAATACGTGAATTGGACATTTATTATATAAATTGTCGTAATTATAATTGTGCAAGTTGGTTAAATGGGTATTCTAATCATTTGACACAGATTGAGCAATGTCACGTTTCAAGAAGCCAGTGTTGGTGTAAACAACATATTGTTTCGTTATGGATTGCAAATAACAGAGATACCATTAATTTGCATATATTCTGTAATGTAGAATAATACTGATGAATAATGTTTATTATTTGTTATAGTTATACAGGGTGTTTCGCATAAGAACGGACACAGAGCAGGGGCATGTAGGGGAACCCAAAATATTGTGATTTAACGCAACTTACCGCTATACTAAATGCACCCCTGAAAAGTTATAGGCCTTCAAATTGGAGTTTCTACTTTCGAAAAAAATCATTATCCCTGTTATACTTGAACTAAATTTGATACACGTTTTGAGTGTGCCAAGAGCAATAATCTACAGTAATAAGACTTCAATTGAGGCATTTTAGAGGATTGATACGGGATTCACGCTTAAAATGTGACAGAATTTTTTTAACCCATTGGCGGATTTAAAAAAATATTATTTCACTTTATGGGGAATTTAATACTAAAACTTTTATTACCCTTATTAATTCGTTTTCAACAAAATTCCGAATAACTAAATACACGCATTAGAGCTGTTACTTAAAATCATCGGAAATTAAAACGTTGGCTATGAAATTTAACGTCAGACTTGACAATCAAGAAAAAAGTTGTAATAGGAATAATTTAATAGAAAAACAAACAACTTAAACAATAGAAATAACATAACATTTGCACGGATAAACTACAGAAATAGTTCAAAATGATCACCGTTCTCTCAGCCATAAATTTATTGTTCGTCGAAAATTGAAGTCTACTCTATCCAACAACTGTTGATTGTTTCTAATGAGTGCGCATTTATGTATAATGCGATTCCACAATTCCGCTCGAGACGCAATTGGCGAGGAATACACAAATTCTTTTAACATTCCCCAAAGAAAGAAGGCACATTTGTTGAGGTCTGGCGATCGTGGTGGCCAAACTTGTGGGCACATATTCCCTCTTCCAATCCATTTGCTTGGATACTGTTAGTTTCAATAGTCTCTAACAGCAATACTGAAATGAGGCGGTGCTCCATCGTGCATAAACCAATGTTCCAGTCTAAGTTGTAGCAGCACCTCGTCGAGTAGATCCGGGAGATTGTTGTAGAGAAATTCTAAGTAAGTTTCACCATTTAATCGATTCGGTAAAATAACTGGACCAATTAAATACTCCGCGAACTGGGACGAAATGCGGGATTACTTTCCTCATTTCCATGGGCGTCTGTCTGCTTCTCTCATCCTGAACCCTCTGTTATCTCACAAAACGTCACCGAAATCATCCAAGCCGGCATGGAATTATTTATTCCACGTACACAGAAAACCTCTTCAGCCACTCAAAAGCCCTGGTTCTCTAAATCCTGTGACAAGGCCAGACTTGAAAAGGTCAAAGCTCACAAAACGTTTCCACACAATCTCAGTCAAGAAAACCGTCAAGAATTTAACGATGCAAGAAACCGCTATGCTCGCATTATTTCTGAGGCAAAAAAACTCGTTTAATAACCACAAAAACAAAGTCCTCTCAAGCTACAACGGCAGCAAACCCCCTAGAATTTTGCTAAATCTATTGGGAATAGTTTCTGCAAGAGCACGTTCCCATCTCTTGTTTCAGGGGATGAAATTGTTTCTACCGCCCTGGACAAGGCTGAACTTTTTGCCTCGTTGTTCGCCGGCAATTATTCTCTTAACCCACCTCCAAATGTTCAACCACCAACAGTCCCCAATGTCGCGCATAAAATGACGGATAACTTGACGAGATCCCAGCAATTGTTCTAAAAAAATGCGCACCAGAACTGGCTTCTGTGCTGACTGGTCTGTTTCAGACATCTTACAATAGAGGCATATTCCCCAGTAACTGGAAAACTGATTGAGTACAACCCGTCCCTAAGAAAGGATCCAAAGCACTTCCTAGCAACTACAGGCCTATTTCTCTCCTTTCAGTCGTCTCTAAAGTGATTGAAAATATATATAAACACCGAATTACTAAAATTTCTTGAAAAACACAGTCTAATCCACGACAGGCAGTATGGATTCCGTTAGCGCAGATCAACTGCCGACTTCCTTTCCTTTGTCACCCATTCTTGGAACAAGTCTATGGAACTACACGGTTAATTCCAGATTGTCGCTCTAGACATATCCAAAGCATTCGACCAGGTCTGACACGCAGCGCTGCTTAATAAACTTCCGGCCCATGGCCTACCAGCAAAACTCTGTACCTGGACAGCAAATCTCATCTCCAACCGGAATATATCTGTTGTCGTGGATGGCCATTCCTCTAAACTGTATCCAATTAATACAGGAGGTCCTCAAGGTTCAGCTTTAGCCTCTACTTTGTTTCTTCTCCACATCAATGACCTCCAATCCAGTTCACAGTTACGCGGATGAAAGCACCCTCCACTCAAATATACAATTCTTGTATATTTGAGTGGAATCTTGTACAATTCAACTCCACCAAATCTCAGTCTTGCTTTCTATCTCATAAGAGATACACCAGCCCTAGACCCATCACAATGAACAACCAAGTTATTCAAAGTAATGAGTCCTTTTCACTTGTTGGCATTTTTGTGGATCGAAACCTCAATTGGCACCAACATGTCACATCAATTGCAGAAGCGACTGCTAAGAAATTAGGTTTCCTCTTCCGGGCTCGTAAATACTTTTCACCAGCTAATCTCTATACCTTAAATACTTCATAAATAAGGCCAAACCTCGAATACTGCTCCCACATCTGGGGTGCCGCTGCCGCTTCTACATAGTTTTCTTCGAATCACGCCGTTTGCGACTGTTGCTATCTTTAGTGCCGAGGAGAAATATTTTACAGTTTTATTATTAACCGTTGGTTTTTTCCTTATTTTGTGTGTGTGTGTGACAAAACAGCTTTGGTATGGCTTCAGACGAGTCTATTAGCCACAGGTAATGTTATTTACAAGAGAAGAAAAGAAGAATCTTTATATAGTTATTTTTGCACTGTAAATGAATTTAATTATAATATCATATATATTTTTATCTTGCGTGCTTAATAATGTTGTTATATTTAGTGGTAATTTTTGCTGAGCATTGAGTAGAGAGATGATAAAATTAGTTCTTATTGTTTGGTGGTTTTGGCAGTTAAAGAATATGTGATTCAGATCTGCAATAGAGGTATTATCGCATGAACATTTTGGTGAATCTTGCAAACCAATCTTGTGTAAATGTGCTGGAAAGCCACCATGATTCATTTTTAGCCTTGTGATACTTGTAGAGTAAAACTTGGAGATTTTAAAGTCAAAGATATGTGGAGGATTTTTAGGTAAAATTGGGTGGAGAAGGGTGTACTGGTTTTTAGAATCGTTTACAAAACGTTTCCAGTCGGTTTCCCATTCACTACGTACATTACGTTTATAGATGTTAACTAGATCCTTATACTCCCTTAGCTCATACTCTTGTGATAAGTTTGTGGCATCTTTTGCAGCCTGATCTGCAATTTCGTTTCCGGTGATCTCAGAATGACCTTTCACCCAAACAAAAGTGACCGATTTATTGTCCATGTGCAGGCTATAAACAAGCGTTTTGATGTGGCATAATGTTTTGTTATTAAAAAAAATGTTTCAGATTTATAGAATTAAGTGAACAAAGGACAGATTTGGAATCGGATAAAATGATTACCTTTCCTTGTGCATTATCTTTTGCCCAAAGCAAAGCATTTTTGATGGCAAATGCCTCTGCTGTGAAAATTGAACAATGATGTGGGATTTTTGCTTTCCAGCAATAACCGGTGGATTGAACATAAAATGCACTACCAGTGGCGTTGTTACTTTTCGAACCGTCGGTAAAAATTACTGTACTGTTTACGTGTTCGTTCAGTATGGTTTTCAGTATGATCTTATTAAAACAATTTATATCAGTGAACGTGGGGAACACGACTTCAGCGCTGAAATAAAATTCGTTATATTCCAGTTCAAAACAAGGATATTTACTAAGAGGTATGAGTGTATCATGTTGGCTAGTATCTGCAAATGCCACAGCTAAAGGTGGACTATTTTTTTTTGTCCAGTATTTATTTGTAAAATTTTCTACACATACAGAGCATATAATGTTTAATATGTTATCAAAGCTGAAGAATCTTCTTTTTAACAACGTCCTGCACGCCATAAAGTGTCTTCTAATTTTAAGAGGTGGTTCTTGAGCCTCTGCCAATATTGCAGATGTTGGGGATGATCTAAACGCTCCGATGCAGATTCTGATTGCTTTGTATTGAATACGATCAATCTGGAGTAAATTTGTGTTAGATGCTGCTCCATAAACAACACATCCATAATCCACAATTGAACGAATGTATGACCTATAAAACATTAGAGCTATTTTTGGGTCAGCACCCCATTTACTATGAGATATACATCTCAGCATGTTTATTGCTTTTTCGCATTTGGTTTTAATGAGATTTATATGTTTGGTCCACGTTAACTTTCGGTCCAATATTATACCCAAGTATTTGTATTGGGGAACAACCGGAATTGTCAACCCACCCAAATCAAGATTACTCTGGCTTTCTAGTCTATGCCTTGTAAAAATTACTATGACAGACTTTTCAATGGACAAAGTAAATCCGTGGTCCTTTAACCAAAGCTTTAAGCAACAACTTATACGACGTAATTCGTTGACACATTCTTTGTATGAATCTTGGATGGTATAGCAGCATATGTCATCTGCATATTGCAAGCATTTAACCTCACCCCCAAACAAGTCATGCAACCTCGCAGTATAAATATTAAAAAGAAGAGGACTGAGTACTGAGCCCTGCGGTATACCAATCGATACCAATCGCTTTCCTTATTTTAGGAGAGAAAATATGGTTGTAACAAAGTTTCCCTGTAGCGGAATGGCTTCGTGCTACAGCAATCAGATCCCTGCTCGGTGGGACAAAATGTTAATAATAAATATTTCCAGGTTTGTTTTACAAAATACAAGTTAGATTTATCGGAACGAAACGGAAATTTCGTTACAGACTGTACATGATATATTTTTACTAAACTGTTGCGGCTAATCTGATAAAATGTGTTTTCTATTAGCTTTGGGCATACGAATTTTATAAAGTCGATTTGATGGTGAAGGTTTTAAGCTACATTTTCCCATTGTGTATTTTAACATCGGGTAGCTAATTAAAAGGAACATGTAGTAAATGGAAATCAATAATTGGTAACGATATGTTGTCAGCAATTCTAGGCCTGTTCCGATAATAATGAAAGCCGAAACAGTTTGAATTTTAAATTGACTAAATATGTTACGTAATTTACATTTACCTTTAAATATAAACCAAAACGTTCAATTTTATTAGTCCTGAATTTTATTTTTCACCCATGTTTTACATAAAACAGAATAACAAAGTTTCCATGAGACCCCGTATCGGCACATTTTGGAACAATAATGTTAGGCTTGTCGCATTTTCTTAAGTGTACATAAAAGACCAGCTTTTTAGTAGAGAAGTAAGCATCGAAAAAAATAGTTCCACCATGCTTTGTTGAATTCCGACACCAAAATAATGTTTTTTTTTCTCTCATCGAATGTGTATTCAGTTAAAAATAAGAAAACAAAAATTAACACCATCGCAAGATGGCATAGGTAAGCTTGAAATAAAAATATCAAGTTTATAAACTTTTACCAGATACAAATAACAAATATGGTTTTGCCTGGAATTTAGAATACAACCAGCCAGGCGCTATTTGGGGTTTCGGCACTAAACTAAAAATCTAACATAGTTAAAACTTACTTTTGAAATAGACTATTCGTTATGTAAATATTTATTTCTCCTTTAAATAATAATGACAATAATCGGATAAACAAAAGCAAAACTAACCTACATTTCATAGACAAATAACAGTTAAGAGAAGACACAGTTTTCACAAATCTGAGATATAAACGTCACTGTTGTCCACAATATTATTGGATACAATAGGGGGCGTTAACTATTCCAGGTGTACAAGTATGAGGCATTGCTGTCAACTGTATTCTTCTTTTTGGATAGGTGCATTGCTTTTACCTGTATGCTTCTCTTTTTGGATATATTATGGTAATACTTATATATTTGTACTTTTTAATAAAAAGAATTCTACGATAATATATTGTTATTAGCTAGATAACAATATACTATTGTAGAATTGTTTTTATAAAAAAGTACAAATCATTGTTAGTATTACCACAATATATCCAAAAAGAGAAGCATACAGGTAAAAGCAATGCACCTATCCAAAAATAGCATACAGTTGACAGCAATGCCTTATAAATTTACACCTGGAAAAGTGACCCACGAAGGAACGTAATCAAAGTAGACTGTGTGTAAATACAGTCGTAATGCGTCATATACGATAGTATATTGTTATCTAGCTAGTTGGGAAACTTTCCAGTAAGCAAAATTAATTATAATTAATGTAGTAACAACTATATGATATTTAGTAAACAAGCTGTCAAAGTTGGTGACATCCAAAAGTTGAATAGTGACAAAAATGTGAATTTTTCAATACATGTCTCAGAAAAATCTAGATTTTGATCATAAGAGTTTCAGTCAGGTCAGGTAGAATGGTAGAAAGCTTAGGTGATCAATGACCTTCGTATGCTACCATTTAATACTAGGTTGTTGAAAACAGAGGTGGATCAGAGCTGGGTGGTCGCCCAGAAGAATCAAGCAAAAGTGCCCTGCTGGTGGAGCACAGAAACATGAGAAAAGAGAAACGACTGTATGAGAGCCAGAAGACAACTGACTGGTTGCAGATGGGGGCCGCCCTCTCAGCTAGCAGTTACGAAAGCAATTGGGTTGCACACAAAGAAGAGGAAACAGCTAAAATGAATGATAACACATTCCCAGAAGAGCCATTGTACAGCCCTGTGCGAGAAACTGAACGAAGACATCTACCGTCATCCTTCAGATCTCTATGCATGTTGGATACGCTAGGAAAACTACTTGAACGCGTGATCCAAGCCAGCCTAGAAAAGGAAGTAGAAGAAGGAGAGGGATTTTCAGAGCGCCAGTTTGGTTTCCGAAAAGGAAGAGCCACAATACATGCTGCAAGATATGTCACGGAAGTCGCAAAAAACAAGCGAGAAATGGTGTGAGAAGAAGTAAATTTCTTTGTGGTGGTATCTACTGAAGGGAGTAGGACAAGGTGAACACTGCATTTATGTTTGTCCAAAGTTCAATGATATGAGAAGTACTACCCAGAACTCTGTAAAGATACATAATATCGACGACCTGGTATCAATAATGCTGAAAGACAAGAGCTCATGGAAAAAGGTCATGGAATTTGTCCGACAAGCTATGACCATAAAACACAGACACTAGAACTGGCGAAGTGAAGAAAACACCCAACTAGATTGCCCGAACCCGCAGTCGCTTAAAGCGGACGGGGAAGTAGGAAAAAGTGGAAGGAGAAGAAAATACAGCTATAGACTCGTGAAGATATGTCGCAAAGATAGTAGCAGTGTGTAGTAGAGCGGTTTAGTGGAGCCACTAGCTTAGTCAGCAGATGCGACAACTACGCCCCGCAATAAAAAAACTGGGTTATGAAATTTGGAACTGAAGGTCCAAATGTCAAAGATAAGCACAGCTATCGGAGACCAATTTATGTGGCCGCTCAAGAAAACATCGATTCTGTCCATAAAATGATCTTAGAAGATGAACAAATGGGACTGAAGCGTACAGCAGAAACATTGCATAGGAGAAGCGCGCTGGTTGACAATGGCGAAGAAAATGTGTGCCACCATTTTGAAGAGGGTTCCTCAAACTTTTAAGTCGCCTTGTCACTATGAACGTAACATGGGTACATCACTATGTTCCAGAATCCAAAGACAGAAGAACAACCGGAAGAGAGAAAGCATTTCGGTTCTTCACGATCCAAAAAGTCCCGGGCTAAAAAGTCAATTGTAAACCTCCTTGCTTCAGTTTTCTGTAAAAAAGATGGGATAATCCAGCTAGATTTTCTTGAACAAGCTAAAACTGCCACAGGAGCATATTACAGTGTGTTACTAAGTAAACTACCCGGCGAAAAAACTGGACAAACGTGTTCTCTTTTTGCAAGACAAAGCCCTACCAACAGGGCGTTGATTGCACTGCAAACAATTTATAACATTGGTTTTGAATTAGTTGACCATCCACCCCATTCTCCGGATTTAGCTTCATCAGACTATTATTTATTCCCAGACCTTAAAAAACAAGTCATATGTGTCGTTAACGAGTGGTTTGAAGGCCTAGATATAAATTTTTTTTAGTGGTTTAGAATTCTTGTGTGAGCGTTCTGCTAAATGTATAAGTCTTAAGAGGGGATTATGTCAAATAAACAAAAATTTGTTTTAAAAGATTATTGCGTTTACTTTTTAGATTTAGTAATGTTCAATACCTCCTCGTATAACCAGTACTTCGAAATGTATTCCACTTGTATTTTATTTTTTATGGCAACGAGTACATCCTAAAAATAGTTAACATAATAGCCAATGCATTTAGTGCATTATAAACGTAGGTTTCAATATAGAGAAAATTCACTGATTACAAAATTAGATATTACAATCAAAAAGCCAGCCCAAGTCACGAAAGGTTTCCAACAACTAAGTGACTCATTTCAGTGAGCTTTAATGTAAGCATTTTAGTACCTAGATGATTACCAGGAAAACACGAAAGAACGTAAACAAAGCAAACTGTGTCTAAATATAGTCGTAATACGTCAAAGAGAATGTATTCGGATTAAAAGCGGAGCGTCGATGAAGAACACATCAAAGCACTCCCTTAAACTTTTTCCAATATCCATCCAATTTTCATGTCCTTTGAACGTGTTGTCAATATATATTCGGGGATATTAAATTGTACAAAAAACTGTCTCCGAACCTCGCAACAGCTTTCTGAGGATAATAACCTAGTTTTCACTTTTTTGTGTAACGTAAATATAAATCACTTTGCTGTTAAAATGTTTACAAACATAAAATCAGTTTTGTAGTTTTTAATAGTGTCACTATTAACTTATTAATTACTAATCCATAAACAATGTAACAGAAGCTTTTGATGCTTTACTTATAATTACTTTATAGAAGCATAGCATAGCATATAGTGATTTAAAAATAAATCGCACCCTACAATGACAATTATAATACTCATCTTTATTTGTAACAAAAAACTTTGCAAATAGTGCCACTCGGTATACACAATGGAAGCCTGGAATATGGATAAGTTGAGTAACGCGAAATAACTTTTTCTGAGAAAAATTCTCAAGCACATTTATTTTATTTCATAAAATAAAAATGTTTGCATCAAAGTCGATTTTCTCATTTGTTTTCTAATAATGGGAACCAACATTTTTTAAATGAATCAGGCAGTATGCGATCTGTTCAAGATTGAATCTAAATTTAGATAAACTTGTGGTGTTAAAGATATTCTAAAACCTAGACGACAAAATGTTGATGAAGCGCATAAACTGAACATTTTACTAAGTGGGATCCTTATAATACATCTCGATTGGTTGCATTAAAAAATGAAAGTAAGTTAGTCAGACAACATTACCACGTGTCTCAAGCAAGGAAAAATATCCATACAAAATTTAACTCGTACAGGAACTCAGCGATGACGACCCCGACTGGCGACTACAGTTTTATGAAACTGTGATGGATTTGTGGCAAGTAAATCGACGTTGGCACCGAGAAATAGTTGTCTCCCATGGGTCCACGTATTGTTTCCATGATACAGTGTGAACCGTCAAAATTGCAGGCATTGGAATCGAGTAAATTCTCATTGAATAGTAGAAGCACATGCTCAGCACCCACAGAAATTATATGTGTGGGCTGGAATAGTTCACTAGTTGAGAATTGGAAACTGTGATTAGCACTGATAAGTATACTTGGAGAAGGCAAATCACCACAACACATTTTAGATAACTTGACGATCGTTTCACTTACCAAGTTAGCGTCTTCAGATGTGAATTTTCCATCCTCTGATAACGCCAGCTATAAATGTTTCATCATCTGATGATGTTAGCACCGAATTTTTCATCCTCGGATGACGCTGAATTGTTAGTGAAAGGTTTTTAAAAATGTGATGTGGTGATTCGAGTTCTCCAAGTGTACTTATCTGGAATAGTTATTAGAAGAATGCTAAGACCTTTCTTCTTTGAAGAAAAACAAACTCGAGAAAGATACATATTGTTGGAAAAATGACCTCGTTCCATCGCTTGCAGAAATTTTACCAAACGACAATGATACTAACCATATATTTTAGCTATATGGCGAACCCCCGTACTATGCGCACCCTGTTCGAGATTTACTGGACAACCGCTTTCCTGGAAGGAGATGGCCCGCGAGATCCCTAGACCTTACCCCCCTGGATTATTTTTATTGCGTTATTTGTTCAAAATCCAAATCAACAGACCACTATGTGAAAACTGGAACCTATGATGAGCACTAATAAGTACACTTGGAGAACACCCAAATCACCACAACACATATTTCAGAGACCTTACGATCGTTTCGTTCTGAATTAGAATCTTCTTCCTCTGAAGATGTTGACATTGTCAACGAAACGATCGTAAGGTCTCTGAAATATGTGTTGTGGTGATTTGGGTGTTCTCCAAGTGTACTTATCAACAGACCACAAAATTTAGTTTATTTAATTTACCGCAAAATCGCATTACAGATGGAATGCACAAATTATTCCGGAAATGATTCAGAATGTACACGAAAAAATTCTGCACAGACTTGCGTGCTGTGAAAAAAATAGGTGGATGGTAGTTCAAACGTTCATTTTAACAATTGTATTTGCTTGGTTAATGAGTTTTTGTTTATTCTTTATTAACGATAAACTTTACGGTTTGTCACATTCAATTGTCATTTACTTGAAATTTTTCTCATGTAAGATAGCAACACTATGACACTGTCAGTTCGACAATCAAAA
Organism: Tillus elongatus; assembly: GCA_964006375.1. Taxonomy (NCBI): domain Eukaryota; kingdom Metazoa; phylum Arthropoda; class Insecta; order Coleoptera; family Cleridae; genus Tillus; species Tillus elongatus. The sequence continues at coordinate 33,059,130 of OZ023264.1, forward strand.
GATCACACAAAAATAGAAGGTTGTCATTTAAAAAAAATGATAATGACGTCATTACTCTAAAGAAAAGATGACCTTCATTCAAAAATATCGATTGTTATCAAATAAAATCGACGTGCTGAAAAATGTTACCCAAAATATATTATTTTTACATAATTTATTCAAAAGTTTAAGCGCGCCCTGTGTTTATATAAAATAATAAATAATTCAGCGTTCCCGATCAGCCTACGAAAAAAATGGGGGAAAAGATGATGAAATTTACTCATGGGTGTCATGTTTTTCCTGGACACAAATCACACGTTGCCATGGAAATAATTCATGATTTTGGATTCATATCTAATTTAACACCTCTGCAATTTGCCAGATTTGGTCCTATTCGACTATCCGACTATCATTCTTCCCCCAAATAACATAAACTTTGAAAAAGTGTTAAATTTTCGTTCATCAAAGATGTCAAGGAAGCTGTGGAGGACTGGTTTTCACTAGATGTTTTTAAGGGTTATATACGTTGAATTTCTGTAAGAAAAAAATGCATTTCATCAAGAAGAGAGTGTGTTGGATAATAGTATACTTAATTAAAGTTGGGAATTTAGAACACGATTAGTAGTCTCAGAACTTTTAAATATATCCTTATATGTCGAAGAACACGTTCGCAACTGCCAGATGTATAACGTTTGCTATTAGTATTAGATTTTGCTGACTAACTAATTTCACCATGCTTAAGGAAATCTCTAACGCTATAAATCTAACAACCTACTTAATTAATTATCCTCAGAGTTAAACATCTAAGCCTTAATCTATATACCAACAATCATCAGAGCACTAGAGCTAATTATCTCTGAGATGCTATGAAATGCTCAAACGCTCAATCCGGCACTGCGAGGCAAGAGTGTGATTCAGCATCCAGCGGAAGAACGACAGGATGTCCCTCGATTACGATACGAGCGAAGGAATCTCGGGAGTTAGCGGGATGACTGGGGTTCGGGAGGGACTGTTATATGCCGAACGGTCGATCGAGAAGCAAGAAAACGAGTGAGATATGGAACCCTTCTCTTCTCTTCCACCGCATTCCTGAATCCTCCGGTCCTATCGATCGCAATAAGCCAGTTCACCGCACCCACTTGACATCGACATGGCCCCGAGTTTGGGACTCGATATGAACACACCGTTCACTTCACCGTCTCCTCCCATGTTTCCTCTTACTCCCGTTCCTCAAGCTCCTCATAGTCATCATCCACTCTGCTGTAATGTATAGCAGCTAGGACCCTTTGAGTAATTAAGCTCCCTCTCTCCCGCTTCTGGACAATTCAGACTTGATTTACCTTATTGCACCACATGTAATGAATAGATAAAGTGACTGTAACAAGTTACTAATGGATTCATAACACGGGGAGGGTAAGATAAGAAATGTGGTGAAACTTATACTAAGAAATCTAAAAAATAACTTTTTGATTAATACTTTAATAAGGTAATGAAGAACCCTTAAACATAGCGCGATCAACCATATTTTAGATAAGCAAAACTAATAAATCATCTTTTACAATTTACACATTCACTTTTTATATACGACAGCTCTTCATTAATGAATTTTAATCAAGATGCAACCAAATTTTAGGTTTTGATCGTGAAGCAAAAGTAAAACAATATTATGTATCACTAAATACATCTTTAATTTACGTTTGGTTACAAGACTGCGTCCTAAATAACTAAGTTCAGCAAGGGAAAGAAAAAGCTGAAAAAATATCAATAAATGTATTATTTGTGACAAAAAATAATAACAGAGTTTTGCCTTGAAACATTTTCCTTTCAACTAGGTTAATATTTACTTGAACCATGTTGGAGCTTTTTGAAATTATGATCAAGATAATTTCTAAAGAGGGCACAACTAATTGCTTAAAAGGGCAGTTAAACGAAACGTGACCTACATTAAACTGTTGTTCTTCAAAACGGAATACCCTAAGGGTCTGTTTTAAGCCCTACACCTTCTCGTAGCCAATAATAGTACTGTCGAAGAAATAGCTTTACCGATGAAAGCTTCTATGCTGACTACTTTGCAGTGTATATCGAAAGTACAAACATAACCTCTTCTACAAACATCTTTGAATATTTTTTTACCTAGGTTAGGCACTGTTCGGAAGCAGGTCTTAATTCTTCAAGCGAAAAAAAAAAAACTCATTTCATTACCTTTGGTAACAGATAAATCACTGATAAACCCATTAACACTTTCAAGAGATTCTGAATTTACTGAAATATTTAGAATTTCTGAAACGAAATTGGAGACTTACCTTGGGCTCAGTTTTCAGCTTTTTGCTGGGTGGTGGTGATGCAGTCCTATCCTCGCTGGGGGTAACGGGTTGTATTAGGGGGGCGGACGAGGCAACCTTGGCTTGTTCAGGCTTAGCAGCGGAGCCCTGAGCTGTAGCTGCCGCGGGGGTAGGTGGTGGACCGGGCGAAGGGCCCGTCGGAGGCTGTTGCGGGGGACCCGGGCCGGTACTTGCGGGGAAGACAGGTCTGGGAGGTCCCGGTTGTGGTGCCGAAACACGGACTATACCGTTTATTTCTGGCGGAGCGGGGTTCTGCTGTTGTTGCTGCGGGGCGCCAGCTTTACCGATCCCGCCCCCGCTAACACTGCTTTTGTCCGAATGTTTATCGCGCGCTTTATCACGTCTGTGGCCACTGGAGCCGCGCTTGCTGTTTCCGCCCCCTGTGCCACCACCCCCACCCCCAGGCTGTGGGACTGGCGGGGCTGGTGGAGCTGGTGCGGGCGGAGCTGGTCCCCCAGCCCCCCCGCACGGTCGCCCACCACCGCCAACCACCTTCAGCTCGGACTGGTCGGCGTTGCCGTTCTGCTCGCCGGACTTGACGATTTCGTGTTTTGCCTCGGAGGTCTTGGTGCCAGGCTTGGTGCGTTTTATCTTCATCTTAAGGCCTTTATCAACTGTCGCCGAATGCTCTACAGCCATTTTGGCAGCCGCTTGCTGCTTTGCGGCCTGCGGCGCACTTGCCATGGGGTTGGCGGTGGCGGCGCCCTCTGTCGTCTTTTCTATGTCCGCATCCAAATCGATGATCAAGTCGCCGATACCAATGTCCCACTCGTTGTCATCGTACTCGAAGTTGGAGGGCTGGGAGGTGTCTGGGGGGGTCCTTGAGTCCGCCACCCTCGGTCGGTGGCCCGCTTCCTGCGAGCTGGATCTCATTGGGGCCGCCATGCGCTGGTCCGGGCCCCGCCGCCGAGTGCCTGCCCCGCGGCGCACGCCCTAACCCCACACTGCATTGTATCCCTGAAACAAACAAGATACCTTTAGTTAGTTAATTATTCCAATTATTATATTATATATTATTACGTATATGGTTTAGAAAACGGATCGAATATTTTTAGAATGTCAAAATCTGATGTGTGTGTCATATTTGATGTATGTGAAGGTTTTCTGAGAATAAAGGTTCCAAGTTACATTAAATCTACGCACAAGTTTTCATTTATTGTAGAGCTGATTTGTGTGATTTTTATCAATATATATTAGGTACTACTGCTTTTATATTATATTATTACAACAATATCACAAGTTACATGAAATACTCGAAGGATATGACGAAGGATTCCTTCTCTTTGGTAAATTTGACAAACCTAGCCTATATTCACTTTCAGAGTTACGAACATGTCAATTCAATAAGACTAGTTAATTGACAACAAATTAGTCAGAAGTATAGCTAAGTGAAACCACAAGGAATAATCTCAAATAAAAAATTAAGGTAGACTTTATATTAAGATTAGCGCCGGCGTGGCTGTGTTGGAAAGTCGACTGAAAATTCGCAATTGAGACTCGGGGGACGACGGTTCGAGACTCACCGGCAGCGGATGATTTTTCAAATCACTTCTGTCGTTGAGATCGAGCTTAAGGTGGAGGGTAGGTTAGTTTATATGAGCATAAAGGGTCAGTATTGGCCTAATTGGAAGTAAGCATATTACTTTTTTTTTCTATTAAGATTTTTTACCAAAATTTGTACGGATTTGAAGCTGCAACCCTTACTAAACAGATAATAAAAAGAATAGAGGTATTTATCATGTAGCTATACAGAAAAATCTTCTAATTATTTTACAGGAAAAGTAGGAAGTCTTACAAAGGTAAGCAAAAGGGGCTGAATCGACACAGAAGTCTAGGTCCTAGACCATTAAAAGAGGATATAGATACCAGCTGCAATAATCATCCAGGGTAAAATCATGGTGTCACGCAGCGTAGAAAAAAAAGAAGGAAAATGTCGTGTTTTTATAACCTATGAGAGTGATTCAACTGCCCGAAAAAAGGCCTTTTTACCTTTTATTTATGATAGCCAACCTTCAAAAGAAAGCAGATTTTTTATGCTGAAACTATTATTCACCCTTGTGTCTCATTAACGTCAAATTATTTTAAATTTCCTACTGTATAACACCATAGTTGCGTTCTAAATCAATGACAAAGACAAAATAATATACAAATTAATGTGCCTCTTTGATTGCAGCTTGTACTAGTATGTGTTTGTCATTACAAACTGAAAATAACTTAAATTCGATATACTAACGAATTTATCAGATACTATACTTTACATTACAAAAAAAAGTCGTACTGATACAGAATTATAATTTTAAAACAACCCACACTGAAATATACTCGTTCGACACATAAAACAAACCGAACTTTCATTGTGTAATTAAATGTCTATTTGATAGGTTTAAAAGCTGTTAATATAAGAGGTCACTGAAAGGTATATTAACTCAATAGCTGAGCTAATAAATCATGAACGTTTTCTATAAACCTGGGGAGAGAGAGAGAGAGAGAGAGAGAGAGAGAGAGAGAGAGAGAGGGGGGGGGGGTAAGTTAGAGAGAGAAATGCGCAGAGTTCAAAGATATCCAATATACTTGAGAATTGTTGTACGCTCCATTGGAAGCTATATAAATTTAGCTTGGTCTGACGTCCGTTCCAATTCCGGCTCGGTAGCTTCCACAGCTTATCTCTTCTTTCGTGGAAGTTTCTTTATAGGTTTTTCCGGAAAAGACAAGTAGCAATCGTGTTTTCTGTTTTCTGTCTGCTGTTACAAGCAAACTGACACACTTGTGGTATATAAAAATACAATGTTTCTCAAACAAAGCCATAACTTTATCTAGGATTGATTAATTTTAGTTTAGTGGATTACTTAACACTTACTTATCGCGTTCTGTATGTGTGGTAAACAATTATTTCTATATTATTAAAATTAGGAAAATAAAACAAAATTTATTTGGGCAAAATTTTCAAACCAGTAGCCACTAGAAGAGGAATGAACGACCTAAGTAATTTAATTATTTGATTACATGCCCTTAACATAAAATATACCTGTTTTATAGGTATTAAGCAATAAAATGACCTTTATACCTTATAAGTTTTAAATATTGTCACTTCCTAGATGATATGTAATGTCTACAAACGTCAATCAAAGATGGCGCTATCTGACACTACCGACATTTTGTTTCTAGCCTTACTTGAACAGGTTAAAAAACTTTCAGTACGACAATGCCTTCAGATTGCAGCTTTCTGTCCAAATAAATGTAATTTCTTATGTAAAAGACATCACTCAAACACCACAATGCAACCAAAGTTAGATTTCGATATCAGGCATGTCTAGAAAAATTCCAGCAAGCAAAAAACGTTTACAATAATCAGCATGAATGTTATAATCACTTCCAAGCAGTTTTTTATAAGATTTTTTGTAAAAATATAAAAAAATACTCAATGAAACCACACAATAAATTTTAATAAAATGCCTGCGCGTTTCGAATAACTAGTAGCCATCTTCAGGGGTAAAATTTTTAAATTCTTGTAAATTGAAGTCAAAACTATACGAAAGGTTGGAATTTTCATCTATTGTACTAGAATGCCAACAACATCGCACCCGAATGTGCCAAAAATCGATTCACAATGTAACCTAATCTATATAAAAATTATATCTCCGGAGATAACAAAGTAAGGGCAACCAAATTTGGTACTTTGTTTGCATCCTAAAGGGTGAACTCTGTACAACAATTTAGGTCTCTAGGTTTAAAGACAAAGAAGTTATTGATAGTTAAAGAAAAAAATTGTAGTTTTCCTCAAAACGTCAAAGTCGCGATTTGAAACGTCAAAATTGGCAATGTTTAGGCAAAGAATGTGAAACAAATACGGATTGTAAAAAGGAAATGTTGCAAGAAGAGTGTTCTGCGAACCCTTGACTTTAAGCTTCAACCGTCAGTGCCCTTCATTTTACTAAAATATTTACAGAAAACTCATTTCAAATAGACCCTTTCTCCGATGCTTTCGCTGTAGATCTAGTTAAGTTTATGGGTTAACGGTCTATAATTTTTAGCTAATTTTCTTAGAACACATTTGTTAATGCATTTTTGCATTTTTTTATCGAAATATGATGCATGTTTGTAAGAAAAAAATCTGGACACAGTAAGTACGTTTTGGTATCGAATTTTTATTAAATCCTTCACATTTCAATAATTCAATTTCCTATTAACGTAAGGTTTGATAGCTAGGAAACCAACATTTAAGTTTCTTTTCGGAAAATGTTTGTACATTTTCAAACAATAATTAATTTTGATAAAATATAGTACATTATTTCTACTACATAGGCCTAATCAGATTGATATCTGCTCGCATTTGCTATTAAAAACATTTTTATGAAAATTCACTTCCATAACGCACTTGCTGCGTCCAGCCTTTTTATTCTCCTTTCGTGTATCGCAGTGCCGTGATCCGAGAGCCGAAAACGAGAACGTAACAGCGGATCAGCCCGATCAGGCATAGCATACGTCAAAGTGCCAGAGTCAAAAGCGGTCGGTTCGTGGTCTCATGACACACGACTCAGGACAAATCAAGCTCGGATTCAGGATCCGTCATTCATAATTTTAAGAGTCGGTTAATTCCGATCTTTTTAGAGATCCGAATCTCTGAACCGGTTCAGATCTGATCCGGACATCTCTATATATGGATACGTAAGCGGCAATAAGAGTCAGATGGTCGTCGACACTGGCGCACCTAGGACGATTATTCGCAGCGACGTGGTACCAAGATGGTAGTAAGAGAGCCATACAGAGGGTAAAGAGTAAATGCAGCCAGTGGTGATCGGATACAGGTATTTGGCGAAACTAACGTCGAGCTGCATATGGGGACATGGAAGCCAAAGCCATATCAGACCCGATTATAATTGGCTTGGACATACTCGAAGGTCAGTGCGCTAAACTTGATCTTGGCACTAACATCCTGACTATCGACGGTGAAGAAAGAATAATGTCGCCTGGCAGTAACCTGGTTGTGCGGAAAATCATCATAGAGGAAATAGCAACGCCTGCGTAAAAGTGTCATTCCAGTAAAAAGAGCTGTGAGAGGAAGAGACGATCCAGTTACTTAGCCAGAAGCAAGTAGAAAAGAAATTATGGGAGAAGTACAAGACGAAGGATGTAAATACCATGTAAATGTGAAGCCAACCAAGAAAAAGGCCAGTGAACACATTTGTTGGAACAGAGCTGATCTGGACAGGAAGAATAAGGCCTGCAGAGATATTTGCGCAAGTAGAAACACCAGAACAAGAGCAATTGTGCGGAAAAACCAGTGCAACGTAAGAACTGCGCTTGAAAAGAGCTCCAACATATTGACGAGAAGGAAAGCCATCCATTCTGCTGTCAGAATGCACATACGAGTAGAAAGCGGCCGCATGAAGACCCGTTATGGCGTGCGAGCTACCCCGGCTGGTTTTAAGGAAGAAGATCGGGTGAAGTTCTACAATCCAGTACGACGTAAGGGACGGTCACCGAAACTACAGAAATTATGGGACGGTACGTATAAGGTGGTCAAAAGGATCCATGACGTTGTCTATCGCATTCAGAGGAGCCCAAAGAGCAAGATGAAGCTGGTTCATATGCACAGGCTTACGCCATACCTACAAATCTCAGAATTCTACCGGGACGCTCGATTGTAAGAGGGGGGCAGTGTCACACGCCTTTCGATGAGATTTACGTTTATGAACCCTATTACTTCCATGGTCACAGGCAGGTTGTAAAGGGTGTTGGTAATAGCGAATACTCTCAAGTTATCTTTCGAGAATGCACTAGAAATAGCAAATATTGAATATTGTAAAGTCTAGAACTACTCCGTGGACAATATTAATAGGCAAGCCGAAGATAGAGGGAGTCAGTCAATAGTGAGTTAGTGTTAGTGTATAATAAGCGACCATAGAATGCGTATAGTGAAATATAGTTCTATGGACATTTAGTAATAGAGAGAAACGTTTTAGTTGATGGTGGTGTTGAAAATAGTTACTTGTAATAAATTAGTAGTTTGAAAAGCTGCGTTTCGTTAGTAAACAAATCCAGAACCCCCAAGAATGTAACAGTATTATAGCTATGTAAAAATTGGTACTTTTCATGCAGTGATTGGTTTTTATTTCACTTCATATGACATTTGTGTCGCTGGTGGTCGTATCTCAAGAATACTACAAACTTTACCAGACCGGCCATGCCTTCCAGTCTTGTGCCTTTCTGTTTACTGGGAAAACTCAATAATTAAGTCACTATTAGAATGTCCTGTTCTTTTCTTTGTTTATCGAATCTGAAATGCGGCTACACTATTTGGACAACATTCATAACAAATTTTGTCAAAATCCGCACTTAAACACAAACAGAGAACGTCAATATAAGGAAAGATTAAACACCGAATTCAACTATAAAGGAGGAAGATATGTACGTATCAAATTACTTCGGATAAGAATGTTGTAAGACGCATATTTAGATATTCATTTGTTCTTTATTCAACGCCTCGCTGATGAAACTCAACGATAACAAGTTACATAATTTCAAACAGGCAGAGCTAGGTGTAATCTGTAATAATTATTAGTGAAGCTGCCTACCGCTAATAAGCGGCTACATTCTCCTGTAATCACGACTTAATTACGAAATCTATATTAAATGAAAACACGAAAGACGGTTACGGAAATATAGCTCGCAGCTCAATTATAAATACAAAGCAACCTAGACGGTATTTATTAAATTCGTGTACAGATACTGACTAATTATACGCTGCGAGTTAATGTAGATCTAAGCATTAGTTTATTGTTTTCCATCTTCACACCAATTAACCGTGCTCATCTAGACGATGTTTCCCCTAATGAGCGGACAGGCGTATCTTTCATCTTAACAACTAATTAAAATTAAAATCTACATCTAATCTTTTATGGTACTACACTTCCGGTGATATTATGCGATGAAAAAAAAAGTAAAGGAAACACTTCGCTCACATGTTACAACACATAAACACCACAATGTATGATTAATATCCATAGAAGGTCAATGTTACTATATCTACAGCAATGTTACTATAGCTATTGCCTTCAGCGTCGCCTTAAAGAGTTTTGAAATACTTTCTCCAGCAGTGTTGCACACACTGCCTGACAATTATATTTACTCTGGACTTTGTATCTATATTAAAGCACCATAATAGACATTAACTGCTATAAAACGGGGGCCAAAATAAGAAAGGGCTTAAAACGCAATGATGTCCATTGTCTCCTATTTGAATAATTTACTTATACAAGATCTAATAAATAAACTAAAAGGAAACAAGAGACCACAGATGTTCAACTCCATAAGATACAAGAGTAGATTAAAATAAAATCTACCTAACCAGGACAGACGTTAGCGCGATGCCTTGCAAAAATGTTCTTTCGGAAACTCAAGTCTCGAAGGCCTTGTTTAGAGAATTTTCATTAAATAAATACGCAGAGACAAAGCGACCAAAGATTTTTTTAATTTATCAGTGGCGTCTCTGTGAACATGCCCTGCAATATTTTTAATCAAAATAATGATACGTCACTGTTTTTTTTTCAAAATACATATTTTTATAATTGCCCTGTATCTTCTCATAAAAATCGTCTCTGCACTTTTTTCGCCCGGCGGACGTTTTTGGATTTAAAACATAAAATGCATTCATTTGGTTGTCACTAGCCGATTTTGGTCGTTAAAGAGTAGGCTTATCTTGCACTCTAGAAACATCTAGTACGCCTAGAACACATTTCGTTGTTATAAATGTAAACATTTTGACATTTCTTTATGCGTTTATTAAAAAACCATGGTAAATTTTACAAATACCAAATTAGCAGACATGCATTACTAGTATGGGCTTCCCAAATAGAATGGTTCAAACACCCACAGAACGTTATGTGAAACGGGAAGCCTTGAGCCAAATGATCACTTAAAAGGACAATCTCGGACTGCAAGAACTCCAGCAATTGTGCTAGATGTCTTAAATGTAGTTGAGGAAAATCCCCAAAAAGGCACGAGAAAAGTTGCCGGTAACTTTTATATCGCCCATGTTTTAGTATGAAGGATTCTTCAGAATTATTTATTAGATAACTATCAAATTCAACGGGTTCAGGCTTTACACTCTCGAGGCTTTCCATTACGAGTAAATTTATGCCCATGGTTTCTCCAAAAAGTTGCTGAAAATCCTTTATTTGATACGGAAACTTTATTCACGGACGAAGCCAGTTTTAAGAAAAGCACTATCAGAAAATTTCATGACAATCATTTTTGGGCCGAGGAAAATCTGCATGCAATCGTGAAATCTCATCACCACGAACAGTTCTCAATAAATATGTGAGCTGGAATTATTGGAGATTACTTAATTGGACATTTCCTTCTACCACGCAGATTATCCTTAAGATAATTTGCCAGTTCTGTTGGAAGATGCTTCTATTCAATGGGAAATTGAACGTGGTTTATGCACGACGGTGCACCTGTGCCTTTTAGTGCTCTGGCACGCGAATATTTAAAGCGAAACTTTGTGTGTGTTTTGTTTCTTTAACGTCAGTCTATTTCCGCAACTATGGCCAATCACCGACGCCAGGGAGCAGTTTCACCTAACCATGTTGCCGAACCCCTGCCTTTCTGTAAGGAGGGTAGGGATCTTTAGCGTGCCCAAAATCGAATGGACAAGGGACCGATGGCTCTATGCGCGCCTTCGAATGGCGGAACGTGCAGACATTCAACTTGTAGCAAATACAATGCCACAACCTCGGTTGATGTTGATGTTACAGTACTGAATAAATGAAAGGGGAACCCTGGAATCGGATCCAATACCCTTCGGTTCAAAGGCACACTTTCTTACCACTGAACCAACGAAGCTATAAGCAGAACTTTAATAACCGCTGGATAGGTCGTGGGGGAACACAGTCGTGGCCAGCTAGATCTCCAGATCTAAACAGTCTGGATTATTTTCATTGGGGACGTCTTTAAGACCTTGGTTTACAGTCAACCGATTCGAACTGCGAAACCGCGTGATAGTTTTCTGTGAAGCTATAAGGAACACTCCAGGAATTCTCCAAAGAGTACGCCAGTCGATGACAAAGAGAACTGAAGCGTGCATACTGACAGGATGCAGACATATTCAGCAGTTAATTTAATTTTGGTTTTCAAGATAAAAAATGTATTTCTATGGGTATTTATTACTAAAACTAAATAATAGTTACTATAAAATACTTAAAAAAACATAAATCCAGCCCAGATACTTTGGTTACCACAAGCTGTGAAATTGAGACTAAAAGAACACATATATATCATAGGGACAGGAAATGAATGCATTTTGTTTTAAATCGAAAACCGTCCGCCGGACGAAAAAAAAATCGAAGGACCATTTTTATGAGAAGATAGACGCCAACCATAAAAATAATAATATATAAAAATAATATTAAAGTAAAAAAACAGTAGCTTCTTTTTTTATAAATAACATTGAGAGACATGTCAACAGGGACGCCACTGATGAAAATTAAAAAATCCTTTATCGTGGAAAATTTTATTTTTATGTACAGTTAGCATCTACTAAAATTGAAAAAATATATACACAGCGGTTTTAGAGATATTGAGGAAAAATATGTTTCCTCAAATTTCCACACCTCATTTCACCTCAGAAGTAAGGCGGCTGCGGACCTATGTCCTTATTATAATTTTTTTTTAATCATACAAGGGTTATTGAGGATTAGCATTCAATTATGAAAAACCTGTGTCTATGTCTATGTCTATGTCTCTATATATATATATATATATATATATATATATATATATATATATATATATATATATATATATATATATATATATATATATATATATATATATATATATATATATATATATATATATATATATATATATATATATATATATGAATAATATAAAAATAGATATATCAAGATTATTACTGAAAACACATACTAGTTTCGCTCTTATTTGAGCTCATCAGTGTGTTATACCAGCAATAATCAAAACATATCTAAATTAATTGGCTTAATGTAGTCAAAATCTGAACGAAACGTGATATGTACAAGCTACTGACATCTAGGACGAAACAAGGAACTTTGACGTACAGAATTTGCACCGGAGTCGTCTTAAAAAGTTCCTTGTTTTGTCCTAGATGCCAGTAGCTTATATATATATATATATATATATATATATATATATATATATATATATATATATATATATATATATATATATATATATATATATATATATATATATATATATATATATATATATATATATATATATATATGTCCAACATTGTAGTTTACTTTATTCGTACTGCTACTAACTTTACTTAGATTATTTTATTTAACAAAGAAGTAGGCAACAGATGTTCTGATTGGGCTATAAGCATCAAATTAAGCTTCTTCTAGAATCTTTTGGTGTGAACAAGAATCTAATAAAGGCAAACAAAATTAGAGTTACTAAAATCTATTTTTTTAACAACCTTTACCCAAAATAGAAATGCCACAATTAAAAAAGTACAACTGACCAAGCTTTTTTTTAAGTAAAAAGCATCTTACCAATTTGATTGTCTGTATCCTTGTTAAAATATCTAACATTTCTCCTATGACTATTTTTGCTCTAATTACTGTTATCATAACAATGTTTCAGTATGTAATAAATATTCTAACTTAATATAGATAAACAGTTGCTAAATTTTAGGGACGATGTAATTTGCTGACCAAAATAAATGTTGCCGACCGAGGCTTTAATCTTTAAGTATTTCTTTGATATTTCATATTTTGTATCCTAATGTTGATGTCTTTTTGCTACCGACGTTTCACAAAAAAATCTTAATATTTAAGGGTAGTTTACTCTTGATGTTTTTTCGTTTTTTAGTGCGACCAGAGAAAGTGTAAATGCGACCAAGCTATAAATTTACACAGAATCACTGCTGGCAACTGTCTTTCCGCTACCAAAGTTTCACAAAAAAATATTCATATTTAAGGGTAGTTTACTCTTGGGGTTTTTTCGTTTTTTAGTGCGACCAGAGAAAGTATGAATGCGACCAAGCTATAAATTTACACAGAATCACTGGTGGTAACTATCTTTCTGCTGCCAAAGTTTCACAAAAAAATATTCATATTTAAGGGTTGTTTACTCTTGAGGTTTTTTCGTGTTTTTAGTGCGACCAGAGAAAGTATGAATGCGACCAAGCTATAAATTTACACAGAATCACTGCTGGCAACTGTCTTTCCGCTACCAAAATTTCACAAAAAATATTCATATTTAAGGGTAGTTTACTCTTGGAGTTTTTTCTTTTTTTAGTGCGACCAGAGAAAGTGTAAATGCGACCAAGCTATAAATTTACACAGAATCACTGGTGCTAACTATCTTTCTGCTTCCAAAGTTTCACTAAAAAATATTCATATTTAAGGGTTGTTTACTCTTGAGGTTTTTTCGTTTTTTAGTGCGACCAGAGAAAGTATGAATGCGACCAAGCTATAAATTTACACAGAAGCACTGCTGGTAACTGTCTTTCCGCTACCAAAGTTTCACAAAAAAATATTCATATTTAAGGGTAGTTTACTCTTGGGGTTTTTTCGTTTTTTAGTGCGACCAGAGAAAGTGTGAATGCGACCAAGCTATAAATTTACACAGAATCACTGGTGGTAACTATCTTTCTGCTGCCAAAGTTTCACAAAAAAATATTCATATTTAAGGGTTGTTTACTCTTGAGGTTTTTTCGTTTTTTAGTGCGACCAGAGAAAGTATGAATGCGACCAAGCTATAAATTTACACAGAATCACTGCTGGTAACTATCTTTCTGCTTCCAAAGTTTCACAAAAAAATATTCATATTTAAGGGTTGTTTACTCTTGAGGTTTTTTCGTTTCTTAGTGCGACCAGAGAAAGTGTGAATGCGACCAAGCTATAAATTTACACGTAATCATTGCTGGTAACTGTCTTTCCGCTACCAAAGTTTCATAAAAAAATATTCATATTAAGGGTAGTTTACCCTTGAGGTTTTTTCGTTTTTTAGTGCGACGAGAGAAAGTATGAACGCGACCATACTATAAATTTACACAGAATCACTACTGGCAACTGTCTTTCTGTTATCAAAGTTTAACAAAAAAATATTCATATTTAAGGGTAGTTTACTCTTGAGGTTTTTTCGTTTTTTAGTGTGACCGGAGAAAGTATAAATGCGACCAAGCTATAAATTTACACAGAATCACTGCTGGCAACTGTCTTTTCGCTACCAAAGTTTAACAAAAAAATATTCATATTTAGGGGTAGTTTACTCTTGAAGTTTTTTCATTTTTTAGTGCGACCAGAAAAAGTATCAATGCGACCAAGCTATACATTTACACATAATCATTGCTGGTAACTGTCTTTCCACTACCAAAGTTTCGTAAAAAAATATTCATATTTAAGGGTAGTTTACTCTTGAGGTTTTTTCGTTTTTTAGTGCGACGAGAGAAAGTATGAATGCGACCATACTATAAATTTACGCAGAATCACTGCTGGCAACTGTCTTTCTGCTATCAAAGTTTCGTAAAAAAATATTCATATTTAAGGGTAGTTTACTCTTGAGGTTTTTTCGTTTTTTAGTGCGACCAGAGAAAGTATGAATGCGACCAAGCTATAAATTTACACAGAATCACTGGTGGTAACTGTCTTTCCGCTACCAAAGTTTAACAAAAAAATATTCATATTTAGGGGTAGTTTATTCTTGAAGTTTTTTCATTTTTTAGTGCGACCAGAAAAAGTATCAATGCGACCAAGCTATACATTTACACAAAATCACTGCTGGATACTGTCTTTCCGCTTCCAAAGTTTTACAAAAAAATATTCATATTTAAGGGTAGTTTACTCTTGAGGTTTTTTCGTTTTTTAGTGCGACCAGAGAAAGTGTGAATGCGACCAAGCTATAAATTTACACATAATCATTGCTGGTAACTGTCTTTCCACTACCAAAGTTTCGTAAAAAAATATTCATATTTAAGGGTAGTTTACTCTTGAGGTTTTTTCGTTTTTTAGTGCGACGAGAGAAAGTATGAATGCGACCATACTATAAATTTACACAGAATCACTGCTGGCAACTGTCTTTCTGCTATCAAAGTTTAACAAAAAAATATTCATATTTAAGGGTAGTTTACTCTTGAGGTTTTTTCGTTTTTTAGTGCGACTGGAGAAAGTATAAATGCGACCAAGCAATAAATTTACACAGAATCACTGCTGGCAACTGTCTTTCCGCTACCAAAGTTTAACAAAAAAATATTCATATTTAGGGGTAGTTTATTCTTGAAGTTTTTTCATTTTTTAGTGCGACCAGAAAAAGTATCAATGCGACCAAGATATGCATTTACACAAAATCACTGCTGGCTACTGTCTTTCCGCTACCAAAGTTTCACAAAAAAATATTCATATTTAAGGGTAGTTTACTCTTGAGGTTTTTTCGTTTTTTAGTGCGACCAGAGAAAGTGTGAATGCGACTAAGCTATAAATTTACACATAATCATTGCTGGTAACTGTCTTTCCACTACCAAAGTTTCGTAAAAAAATATTCATATTTAAGGGTAGAATGCGACCAAGATATGCATTTACACAAAATCACTGCTGGCTACTGTCTTTCCGCTACCAAAGTTTCACAAAAAAATATTCATATTTAA
This sequence comes from Tillus elongatus, assembly GCA_964006375.1. NCBI lineage: Eukaryota > Metazoa > Arthropoda > Insecta > Coleoptera > Cleridae > Tillus > Tillus elongatus. The sequence continues at coordinate 33,075,093 of OZ023264.1, forward strand.
GGGTAGTTTACTCTTGAGGTTTTTTCGTTTTTTAGTGCGACCAGAGAAAGTGTGAATGCGACTAAGCTATAAATTTACACATAATCATTGCTGGTAACTGTCTTTCCACTACCAAAGTTTCGTAAAAAAATATTCATATTTAAGGGTAGTTTACTCTTGAGGTTTTTTCGTTTTTTAGTGCGACCAGAGAAAGTATGAATGCGACCAAGCTATAAATTTACACAGAATCACTGGTGGTAACTGTCTTTCTGCTGCCAAAGTTTCACAAAAAAATATTCATATTTAAGGGTTGTTTACTCTAGAGGTTTTTTCGTTTTTTAGTGCGACCAGAGAAAGTATGAATGCGACCAAGCTATAAATTTACACAGAATCACTGCTGGTAACTATCTTTCTGCTGCCAAAGTTTCACAAAAAATATTCATATTTAAGGGTAGTTTACTCTTGAGGTTTTTTCGTTTTTTAGTGCGACCAGAGAAAATGTGAATGCGACCAAGCAATAAATTGACACAGAATCACTGCTGGCAACCGTCTTTCTGCTACCAAAGTTTCACAAAAATATATTCATATTTAAGGGTAGTTTACTGTTGGGGTTTTTTAGTTTTTTAGTGCGACCAGAGAAAGTATGAATGCGACCAAGCTATAAATTTACACAGAATCACTGCTGGTAACTGTCTTTCTGCTTCCAAAGTTTCACAAAAAAATATTCATATTTAAGGGTTGTTTACTCTTGAGGTTTTTTCGTTTCTTAGTGCGACCAGAGAAAGTGTGAATGCGACCAAGCTATAAATTTACACGTAATCATTGCTGGTAAATGTCTTTCCGCTACCAAAGTTTCATAAAAAAATATTCATATTTAAGGGTAGTTTACTCTTGAGGTTTTTTCGTTTTTTAGTGCGACGAGAGAAAGTATGAATGCGACCAAGCTATAAATTTACACAGAATCACTACTGGCAACTGTCTTTCTGCTATCAAAGTTTAACAAAAAAATATTCATATTTAAGGGTAGTTTACTCTTGAGGTTTTTTCGTTTTTTAGTGGGACCGGAGAAAGTATGAATGCGACCAAGCTATAGATTTACACAGAATCACTGCTGGCAACTGTCTTTCCGCTACCAAAGTTTAACAAAAAAATATTCATATTTAGGGGTAGTTTATTCTTGAAGTTTTTTCATTTTTTAGTGCGACCAGAAAAAGTATCAATGCGACCAAGCTATACATTTACACAAAATCACTGCTGGATACTGTCTTTCCGCTTCCAAAGTTTCACAAAAAAATATTCATATTTAAGGGTTGTTTACTCTTGAGGTTTTTTCGTTTCTTAGTGCGACCAGAGAAAGTGTGAATGCGACCAAGCTATAAATTTACACATAATCATTGCTGGTAACTGTCTTTCCACTACCAAAGTTTCGTAAAAAAATATTCATATTTAAGGGTAGTTTACTCTTGAGGTTTTTTCGTTTTTTAGTGCGACGAGAGAAAGTATCAATGCGACCATACTATAAATTTACACAGAATCACTGCTGGCAACTGTCTTTCCGCTATCAAAGTTTAACAAAAAAATATTCATATTTAAGGGTAGTTTACTCTTGAGGTTTTTTCGTTTCTTAGTGCGACCAGAGAAAGTGTGAATGCGACCTAGCTATAAATTTACACGTAATCATTGCTGGTAACTGTCTTTCCGCTACCAAAGTTTTACAAAAAAGTATTCATATTTAAGGGTAGTTTACTCTTGAGGTTTTTTCGTTTTTTAGTGCGACCAGAGAAAGTGTGAATGCGACCAAGCTATAAATTTACACATAATCATTGCTGGTAACTGTCTTTCCACTACCAAAGTTTCATAAAAAAATATTCATATTAAGGGTAGTTTACTCTTGAGGTTTTTTCGTTTTTTAGTGCGACGAGAGAAAGTATGAACGCGACCATACTATAAATTTACACAGAATCACTACTGGCAACTGTCTTTCTGTTATCAAAGTTTAACAAAAAAATATTCATATTTAAGGGTAGTTTACTCTTGAGGTTTTTTCGTTTTTTAGTGTGACCGGAGAAAGTATAAATGCGACCAAGCTATAAATTTACACAGAATCACTGCTGGCAACTGTCTTTTCGCTACCAAAGTTTAACAAAAAAATATTCATATTTAAGGGTTGTTTACTCTTGAGGTTTTTTCGTTTTTTAGTGCGACCAGAGAAAATGTGAATGCGACCAAGCTATAAATTGACACAGAATCACTGCTGGCAACCGTCTTTCTGCTACCAAAGTTTCACAAAAATATATTCATATTTAAGGGTAGTTTACTCTTGAGGTTTTTTCGTTTTTTAGTGCGACCAGAGAAAGTATGAATGCGACCAAGCTACAAATTTACACAGAATCACTGCTGGCAACTGTCTTTCCGCTACCAAAGTTTCACAAAAAATATTCATATTTAAGGGTAGTTTACTCTTGGGGTTTTTTCGTTTTTTAGTGCGACCAGAGAAAGTGTGAATGCGACCAAGCTATAAATTTACACAGAATCACTGGTGGTAACTATCTTTCTGCTGCCAAAGTTTCACACAAAAATATTCATATTTAAGGGTTGTTTACTCTTGAGGTTTTTTCGTTTTTTTAGTGCGACCAGAGAAAGTATGAATGCGACCAAGCTATAAATTTACACAGAATCACTGCTGGCTACTGTCTTTCCGCTACCAAAGTTTCACAAAAAAATATTCATATTTAAGGGTAGTTTACTCTTGAAGTTTTTTAATTTTTTAGTGCGACCAGAAAAAGTATGAATGCGACAAACCTATAAATTTACAGAAAATCACTGCTGCTATCTCTTTTTCCGATACCAAAGTTTCACAAAAAAATATTCATATTTAAGGGTAGTTGACTCTTGAGGTTTTTTCGTTTTTTAGTGCGACCAGAGAAAGTATGAATGCGACCAAGCTATAAATTTACACAAAATCATTGCTGGTAACTGTATTTTTTCTGCCAAAGTTTCACAAAAAAATATTCATATTTAGGGGTCTTGAGGTTTTTTGGTTTTTTAGTGCGACCGGAAAAAGTATGAATGCGACCAAGCTATAAATTTACACACAATTACTGCTGCCAACTGTCTTTCCGATATCAAAGTTTCACAAAAAAATATTCATATTTAAGGGTAGTTTACTCTTGGGGTTTTTTCGTTTTTTAGTGCGACCAGAGAAAGTATGAATGCGACCAAGCTATAAATTTACAGAGAATCACTGCTGCTAACTGCCTTTCTGATACCAAAGTTTCACAAAAAAATATTCATATTTAAGGGTAGTTGACTCTTGTGGTTTTTTCGTTTTTTAGTGCGACCAGAGAAAGTATGAATGCGACCAAGCTATATTTTTACAGAGAATCATTGCTGGTAACTGTATTTTTGCTGCCAAAGTTTCACAAAAAAATATTCATATTTAAGGGTAGTTTAATCTTGAGGTTTTTTCGTTTTTTAGTGCGACCAGAGAAAGTATGACCGTGACCAAGCTATAAATTGACACAGAATCACTGCTGGCAACTGTCTTTCCACTGCCAAAGTTTCACAAAAAAATATTCATATTTAAGGGTAGTTTACTCTTGGGGTTTTTTCGTTTTTTAGCGCGACCAGAGAAAGTATGAATGCGACCAAGCTATAAATTTACACGGAATCACTGCTGGTCGCACTAAAAAACGAAAAAACCTCAAGAGTAAACAACCTTTAAATATAAATATTTTTTTGTGACACTTTGGTAGCAGAAAGACAGTTACCAGCAGTAACTCTGTGTAAATTTATAGCTTGGTGGCATTCATACTTTCTCTGGTCGCACTAAAAAACGAAAAAACCTCAAGAGTAAAGTACCCTTAAATATGAATATTTTTTTGTGAAACTTTGGTAGCGGAAAGACAGTTACTAGCAGTGATTCTGTGTAAATTTATAGCTTGGTCGCATTCACATTTTCTCTGGTCGCACTAAAAAACGAAAAAACCTCAAGAGTAAACAACCCTTAAATATGAAGATTTTTTAGTGAAACTTTAGTAGCAGACAGATAGTTACGAGCAGTGATTCTGTGTAAATTTATAGCTTGGTCGCATTCACATTTTCTCTGGTCGCACTAAAAAACGAAAAAACCTCAAGAGTAGACAACCCTTAAATATGAATATTTTTTTGTGAAACTCTGGTAGCAGAAAGACAGTGACCAGCAATGATTATGTGTAAATTTATAGCTTGGTCGCATTCACATTTTCTCTGGTCGCACTAAAAAACGAAAAAACCTCAAGAGTAAACTACCCTTAAATATGAATATTTTTTTGTTAAACTTTGGTAGTGGAAAGACAGTAGCCACCACTGATTTTGTGTAAATTTATAGCTTGGTCGCATTCATACTTTCTCTGGTCGCACTAAAAAACGAAAAAACCTTAATAGTAAACTACCCTTAAATATGAATATTTTTTTGTGAAACTTTGGCAGCAAGAAGACTGTTACCGGCAGTGATTCTGTGTAAGTTTATAGCTTGGTCGCATTCATACTTTCTTTGGTCGCACTAAAAAACGAAAAAACCTCAAGAGTAAACTACCCTTAAATATGAATATTTTTTGTGAAACTTTGGTAGCGGAAAGACAGTTACCAGCGGTGATTCTGTGTGAATTTATAGCTTGGTCGCATTCATACTTTCTCTGGTCGCACTAGGAAACAAAAAAACCTCACGAGTAAACTACCCTTAAATATGAATATTTTTTTGTGAAACTTTGGTAGCGGAAAGACAGTTACTAGCAGTGATTCTGTGTAAATTTATAGCTTGGTCGCATTCACATTTTCTCTGGTCGCACTAAAAAACGAAAAAACCTCAAGAGTAAACAACCCTTAAATATGAATATTTTTTTGTGAAACTTTGGTAGCAGAAAGACAGTGGCCAGCAGTGATTCTGTGTAAATTTATAGCTTGGTCTCATTGATACTTTTTCTGGTCGCACTAAAAAATGAAAAAACTTCAAGAATAAACTACCCCTAAATATGAATATTTTTTTGTGAAACTTTGGTAGCGGAAAGTCAGTAGCCAGCAGTGATTTTGTGTAAATTTATAGCTTGGTCGCATTCATACTTTCTCTGGTCGCACTAAAAAACGAAAAAACATCAAGAGTAAACTACCCTTAAATATGAATATTTTTTTGTGAAACTTTGGTAGTGGAAAAACAGTAGCCAGCAGTGATTTTGTGTAAATTTATAGCTTGGTCGCATTCATACTTTCTCTGGTCGCACTAAAAAACAAAAAAACCTCAAGAATAAACTACCCCTAAATATGAATATTCTTTTGTGAAACTTTGGTAGCGGAAAGACAGTAGCCAGCAGTGATTCTGTGTAAATTTATAGCTTGGTCACATTTATACTTTCTCTGGTCGCACTAAAAACACGAAAAAACCTCAACAGTAAACTACCCTTAAATTTTTTTGTGACACTTTGGCAGCAAAAAGACTTACCGGCAGTTATTCTGTGTAAGTTTACAGCTTGGTCGCATTCATACTTTCTCTGGTCGCACTAAAAAACAAAAAAACCTCAAGAGTAAACTACCCTTAAATATGAATATTTTTTTGTGAAACATCGGTAGCGGAAAGACAGTTACCAGCAGTGATTCTGTATAAATTTATAGCTTGGTCGTATTCATACTTTTTCTGGTCGCACTAAAAAACAAAAAAACCTCAAGAGTAAACTACCCTTAAATATGAATATTTTTTTGTGAAACTTCGGTAGTGGAAAGACAGTTGGCAGCAGTGATTGTGTGTAAATTTATAGCTTGGTCGTATTCATAGTTTTTCTGGTCGCACTAAAAAACAAAAAAACCTCAAGAGTAAACTACCCTTAAATATGAATATTTTTTTGTGAAACTTCGGTAGCGAAAAGACAGTTACCAGCAGTGATTCTGTATAAATTTATAGCTTGGTCGTATTCATACTTTTTCTGGTCGCACTAAAAAACAAAAAAACCTCATGAGTAAACTACCCTTAAATATGAATATTTTTTTGTGAAACTTCGGTAGCGAAAAGACAGTTACCAGCAGTGATTCTGTATAAATTTATAGCTTGGTCGCATTCATACTTTCTCTGGTCGAACTAAAAAACAAAAAAACCTCAAGAGTAAACTACCCTTAAATATGAATATTTTTTTGTGAAACTTCGGTAGCGGAAAGACAGTTACCAGCAGTGATTCTGTATAAATTTATAGCTTGGTCGTATTCATACTTTTTCTGGTAACACTAAAAAACAAAAAACCTCAAGAGTAAACTACCCTTAAATATGAATATTTTTTTGTGAAACTTCGGTAGCGGAAAGACAGTTACCAGCAGTGATTCTGTATAAATTTATAGCTTGGTCGTATTCATACTTTCTCTGGTCGCACTAAAAAACAAAAAAACCTCAAGAGTAAAGTACCCTTAAATATGAATATTTTTTGTGAAACTTTGGTAGCGGAAAGACAGTTACCAGCAGTGATTCTGTATAAATTAATAGCTTGATCGCATTCATACTTTTTCTGGTCGCACTAAAAAATGAAAAAACTTCAAGAGTAAACTACCCCTAAATATTAATATTTTTTTGTGAAACTTGGGTAGCGGAAAGATAGTCACAAGCAGTGGTTCGGTGTAAATTTATAGCGTGGTCGCGTTCATACTTTTTTTGGTCGCACTAAAAAACGAAAAAACCTTAAGAGTCAACTACCCTTAAATATGAATATTTTTTTGTTAAACTTTGGTAGCTGAAAGATATGTACCAGCAGTGATTCTGTGTCAATTTATAGCTTGGTCGCATTGGTACTTTTTCTGGTCGCACTAAAAAATGAAAAAAACTCAAGAGTAAACTACCCCTAAATAGGGGTGTTTTTTTATACTTTTCTGGTAGCAGATGCGGCTGGTAGGTGGCATCCAAGATATAGAGTTTCATGGAAAAGTTTAGTCTATAAGTAGTCGGTCAGCTAAAATAACTAACTTTGGTCAGCAAATTACTTTTCCCCTAAATTTTATCATATTTTTCATGTGACTAGTTTATTGGTTAAATAAATTACCAGTAAGATGTACTTGAATATAAAAGCCATAAGAAAGTGTCTATATAAATCATGGTGTGGGAAGTTCGGCGAGCTATGCGTGGGCGTTTATGAGCAACGTCTTCATTTACGCCAGCGAATTCATGTTTTCTAGGAACGACAATGTAATCGTTGTACTCATCGTATAGAGGATAAATTAGTGTTAACATGTACCTCATTTGAAATGTTGATTATCAGTAGCCACGTGGAAATATAAGAAACGTGCATACCTAATTTGCATACATATAGAAAATACGCAAACGTAGACAGGATATAAGCGATTAATAAAGCTAATTCCCTTACAAGAAACCAAATGTGTATTGTGCAAATTCCAACTTATTTATTGTTTATTGCAACACTGTGACATCGTTGGTGATTGTGATATCGTTTAACAATAATAATCAAATGGCCTTACACTGACCAAAAACACCTGAATAGGAGGATCAGAGTGGTGTTTACCTACTAGCCAAAGTGTAGAATTAAATCTGGAATAATTTTTAATAAAATTTAAAATGATAATTATAAGTTTCAAATTTCCCTATTTAAAAATAATTTTAGGTTAGCAGAAAATAAATACCTTAAATTTGCCTTCTTCACAAAAAACAACTTTTAATTTCTAGTAGTAGGTGTATTGTTTTGACTTTCGCCAAAACCCTTTACCACGCACAAAAATAAACAAAATTTTCAAGTTCTTAGAAGGGCACTACCACATAAAATCAGCAACTGCTGTTGATGAATAACTTGCACACCACACAACTAAACGACAGCATATATATATATATATATATATATATATATATATATATATATATATATATATATATATATATATATATATATATATATATATATATATATATATATATATATATGTATATGCTGTGACTAAACTAAGAGGACAGAACACTTCCACTTAAGAGAGGTAACTGACACTGATAACAGCTTAAGCCAAACTAGCAGAAAAACCGAAAAACTGGCCACAAAAGCTCTTGGGTTGACACAAAACTCGTCATGAGTCATGCAGCAATAGGAGTCTAACAATGGTCCGTTACGGCTTGTTAATAGCCCTCTACGAACCTAAATTATTTTTTGAAAATGTGTTAAACACAAAGAAAACTATTGCTTAACATCAACAGGGAATCTATTTGCATAGTGCTGTGATATTTGTGTAAATATGTTTTACATTAGAAACTGATAGGAACAGATAAAAGCCATAATTCAAACACGTTTCTTGTAGACACAATGACAGGCAGTTAACATGAACAAAAGTACATTTCTGAGTAGAGTAGATGTTAAACCAAAAATATAACGGTTGTGTATAGATAGGAAACTACCTGTCTAAATTATAACTACGAGGGTGCATATTTATGTTCAGCTCCGCTCTATATAATGAAAGGATGGAAACACTTAATTTTTTTTATATTTTTTAACATTCTAAGCAATGAAGAACATTATGTATTTGACGGGTGACTATATGTCGTGTGTAATTGTTTGTGGCCTTGCAGCTGGCCATAGGTAAGTCCAAATTTAATCGGGCTATGTGCGTTTGAAAGCTTGCGATTGCGAGAAGGTTTTATGCCCACCATAACATACCAATGAGTTTAGTGAATTTTCGTAGAAACAATTACTAGTGAGGAGATCGCGACCTTTGAATTTTGAAAAAACAGTTTTCAAATGGGCGGAAACTAAGACCCCTGGAACCCATATCCGAGATCAGTTTCTATATGTATCTATCCGTCCGTTCGTCTGCCCGTCCGTCCGTCCACTTTATCGGGATGCAGAAACAATAATTATGGGCCTGTTTAAGAGCCAACGATAACAACAAAATTTGTATAACTTCAAAAGTATTTAATATGGACGTCAACGTCAAATAAACACAAAAACAGTAACGAACAGATTAAGATCTAGCCTATTAAAATAAGAATTATGTGGTTGCCGCTTTTCGGATATTCATTCAAATAGTTTTCACTAGTATAAATCCAGCGTTTCTATTATTTTGGTAATACAACTTTATCATGTCTCTTTTCTTAATTTGTAAAACTCATGATTTTCGAATAAATGCCACAGAGACAATGTACAGAAATACCCTAAGCATCAAAATTTGGCTAAACTGTCAATTTTCGATCGTTAAAATTTTTTATTGGCGTCCCTTCCAAAGCACTCTTCGCAGAAACGATATTTTCCAATATTTGATAGCAGGTGAGATTTGATCACTTCGTGTAATGTATAATTGTAATAATAAAAAATACTTTAAAAAAATGCAAAAATCCAATATGGCGCCCATAAGAAAAATCAAAGTTAAGTATTGCAAGTCTTACATAAAAACGCCTTGGTAAATATGAGAACAGATTTGGATTGCCCATATAAAAGTGTCCTAACAATGTAATAGTTGAAAAAAAGTCTAGTTCTTTCCGTATTCGCCTGAAAACAAAAAAGTGTGGACGCGGCAAGTGCGTTATGGTAGCGTATTTTCGTAAAAATGCTTTTAATGGCAAATATGTCTTGTTTTTAAAATATGGACATTTGGTTGGCAGTATAACTTACATATTAGTAACAATCTACCGTATTTCATTAAAATATCTTTTTTTCTACGAAAATTTGCTAAAATATAGACTATTAACCATAAACTCTATAGCTGAAACTAGTGACGAAGCATCAGAAAGAGGATCTATTTGAAATAGTTGAAGCTGAATCTTAAGGCTTTGTAAAACACACTTCTTACGACATATCGTCTACATAATCCGTATTTGTTCCAAATTCGCTGTCTGAAAATTGCAAATTTTGACGTTTCAAATCGCGACTTTGACCTTTGAAGAAAAAAAATTATCAAATTTTCAAAATATTTTGTCTGCTACTTCTTGACGTTTTTGCGTCAAGAAAACTTAAGCGTTGGATGTAATATTCAATTGGTTTTGTTAATCACAAAAAAATATTTTGTTCATGTGCTTTCCTCTGATCACCAGTGGCACTCAAATTTTTTCTTCTTAAAATTCCTATAACTTTTTTCCTTTCAACTTAGAGATCTGAATTTTGGCACGTAGAGTAAGTTGGACATATATATGCCAAATTAGGTTGTCATAGCTCTGTTATTTGCGGATACGAAAATTTTCCAAAGGAAAACCCAAAATTTTCCCGGAAAAACTGGTCCGCTTTTCCTGGCTAACGAACTTATCCAAGCCACTTACAAAAGGAAGGTACGTACCAAATTTCATTAAAATCGGCCCATTATTTTTTGAGTTATCGATATATATAGATATATATATATATATATATATATATATATATATATATATATATATATATATATATATATATATATATATATATATATATATATATATATATATATATGGGGGCGCTTTTGCGGCACACCAGGCGGCGGTCTTCTATGAGGATGAGATTCAAAAGCCGATTGTACGATACGATAAATGCCTCCATTGTGGTGCAAATTGTGTAGAAAAGTAAATTCCACAGGCTTTCATGTAAAAATGAAATTGTTAAGAAAAGTTTACTTGTTTTTTAATTTCCAAACGGTACTTACTTTAAAAACACGCCTCGTATATATGAGAAGAGTCCAAACAAGGACGAAACCGGTCTATGTCTCTTGCTGTGAAAGAGATGGCAGGTATGTTCTCTCTGTGTTCTAATGGATCCTGATTGGTCATTGCAAATTGCTATGCTTTGGCTATATGTTATTTGATTATGTGCGTGGTCAACGGCCGCGCGAACGCGAACAGTTTCCCTAAAGCCACGGCGTTCTGGAGGCCTAACTTCTGCAAACGCTCTCCTACACAAAGTTTTGTCACGCTTTTAAACTGACACAAATCTTTTTTTTACAGTACCTCAAATTTTTTATATACCTACACGCAGTGCAACTTGAAACTTCCTCTTTTTATTGTAAATTGACCCGCTGTTTCTATAATTTGTAAAACAGATATTAGAAACTTTGTGTAGACGTCTGTAACATGCTCTTAGTAATGCTGGCGTGTAATTTACCCAGTCAGTGGGAGGTAATGCCATATTTCATTCACCTTTCTGCACAATTTCAACGTTTTTATTTTAAGTGAACGCGCTATGTAAACGTGAACTTTTCATCTTTATAATTATGTTTTGACTTGGCACGCGATCTTGTTTTCCTTCCTGCGGAACAGATGATTAATTCGCAATAAAACCATGAACGCATTTAGAAAAAGCACATTTGTTGTAATAATCATCATAAAAATGTTGCTCTATTTCCAAAGCTCTATATCGGCCGTTTGCCAGTGTCTTTTTTTCTCTATATTATATAGAATAAAATGAATGGTTGGTACACACGCACAATATGCGACTCATTATTGAATTGAATTACGTGGAATATAAAAGGAGATATGTAAAGAAATAGCGTGCGAAATAGCAACCACTGCCCGAGGGTAATCAATCAGGGCAAACATAAAATTGAATACAATGGTTTTGTAACTTGAATATGTAATTCGCGTCGATAAAGCTCTGTGAATCTTTTTTTGTGGCATGGGGCGTTTTTAGCATTTATATTATTCCATTTTCGAGACATGTGCATTTTTAAAGAATGCGATTTATATAGAGTACTTTTAACCCTATTTATTCAGTAGAAAGTTTAGATTGGCAGAATAGTTTATGTATTCATTTATATATTTAGAGTCTCAGTGAAGGCTGTCGACCTCAAAAGATTTATGGGACAGTGAATAACGCAAGTTCTTTGCTAAAACATGCTCTATATTTGCCACCTGTTTTGGTGCATCTTCGGGAGCGGAAAGCCGAACAAAGTAAGAAATAACATCTCGAGGATTTTGGGTATTTTACACATAACAAACACACAGAACCCAACAAATTTGAGTGGGAATTAATTAGATACCATAATGCACGTACTGCATTTGGATTTTTATAAAGAATATTTTATAATATCAAAAAGGTAGTAAGTTAAATTCTCTAAAATATAATTTTTACCAATCACAAGGAAAGAAGCAAATACATATTTTGTTAAGATAAATGTCATTATTGGCGATTTTTTAACAAATATTCTAGAGCTGATACAGTTTGTAAAGGACAAGTGTTTCATGAAATGTGTTTCACAAAGTCTTAAGTTTCTGTTTTAATACTTGCATACTTAATTTCATTTAAATGTTTGCAGAAAATATATTTTAAATTTTTGCCAGTTTGGATAAGTAGAGACATTAACATTTGAGACAGTGAATTATTGCTGGAGGGGTGACCGGTTGTAACAAAGGTAAATGTCACATTAAATGATTTACAAACGAAGATTCGGCAACAAACACTGCTTCTGGAGAACAAAATATTAGTTGACATGTGTTTGATAAGTTTTTAAATTTATGTTTAAATTGTTACATCATTTCATTTGTCTCAAATATTTGTAAGAAATGAACTTGAAGCCAACCTTGTTTGCCAATCTAACATGAACACCTAGTATTTTACCAGCTTCAAAAAGTTTGGACGTAGCAGGTGCGTTACGGTAGCAAATTTAAAAATAATTATCTTCATCAAAAACGGTGTTGGTTAAATAGTAAACATGTATTAAACATTAAGGCTGGATGCAGCAAGTGCGTTATGGTACCGAATTTTCATCAAAATATAAAAAAAAATTCCCATTAAGCTAGAATCTTCAATTTCGATACTTAGTGGTGAGGCCTCTATAAAAGCAGCATGGGTACCAAGTTTTATAAGAATAACGCAATACGATTCGTAGATACAAATTTCGTAGCCTTATCTTTACTCATCATTGTTTTCGTAATATTGATTTTTAGTTTAATTCTTTTCACATATTATCCAGCACGCTTAACATCCTTTGTAATTCTTTTTCCGTTTCAGCGATGTGTCGTCAGGTATCTTATGCAGTGAGACCGTTGTCCATTTATTTTGATTGCTGTTGTGACTTATATGAATAAATTGAACAACACTGGCGATAATGAGCATCCTTACTGTAAAACCTTACCTTGTTTTAGCTTCAATTATTGTATAGATTGAGAGTGGCCTATCCCTCCACTCCAATCCATTCCAGCTTATTTCATTAGCTATATAATAATAATGATCACAATATTAAACCGTTGTATTTGAAAATGAGAATTTCTGTACAACCAAAATATATAATTACAATAAACCAAGGATGGTATTGACAGGCGGACCTAATCCAGACTGCGGTGGTAGCTACGGTGGACTCCCTTCAGGAAGGGGAGAGCCCGCGTCAGTTCCACCGGAGGCGCCTGGTGGGGGGCATCCTCTGGATAACCTGTGCCAACCCGCAGTCGCGGGACTGGCTGCGGAAAACGACGGGGGCCTCGGTCAGGGGGCGGACTTGACAGCCGTCGAGCCCAAGGAATACCCAAAAAGGCGCAAGGTCCTCGTACGGATCCCTGACACCGTCCCGCAGGAGACGGTGATCAGTAGACGGAAGATCCAGGCGTGCACAATAAGTCAAAGGTTGCAGTGATATCGGGACGTTTTAGTGAGTACAGTCTCACAGTACCTCGATATCCCACGGCACCTACGGGGCCGTGAATGGGTGCTGCATGAGCATTTCCCCCTCCTGCATCAAAAAAAAAAAAATCCTTCCATCGTAAGTTAAGATTGTGCACATCTGGTCCGGTATCTTATTTTTCGTGTGGGTAAGGTGGTGTTTTTGTTTACACAATTTTATAGAAAAAGCAAGCTATATGGAATTCCCTTCTATGAAACATATTTGGCCACTTTATTTCTTTTAGCTTATGAGAAACTTTATGAGGACGCCGAATGCCAAATATAAGTCTCTAACAAATTCTCTTCTTTTTGAACTCATCTCGCATCACCGCTATCCACGCACGGCCCATACACCACATCACAATAATTAAGACAGGACAACACCAAAACTTCGCAAAATTATATCTTAAAGCCCCGCTCCAACCAATTTTTGATCCACCTCCCGACCAATATTTCTTGTACTATTTTTATACGGAATAACAGTATTGCCAACAGTAATTTGAACTCAATTATAATTTAAGAGTTCTTATAGTATCATTGCCAAACAGCCCTTAAGGCACTAAGTAGCCCACGGGTAAATTCCTGGCTGGTGAGTGAGTGCCGAGACGAGACGAGCGACCTGGCTGGGCAGGGCTGGGTGCCGGGTCACTCGGGGGTCAAAGGCAATGAAGAAACTGACAGTCTCGCGAAGAGAGGGTCAGCAGAACCATTTATGGGACCAGAACCGACTCTGGGCGTGACAAAGAGCACTACCAGAGAAGCCATTAAGTCCTGGGTCAGAAACCAACACAAGGTGTACTGGACAGACTGTCCAGGGCTCAGACATGGGAAGTCAATAATTGACGAACCCAGTTCAAAGAGAGCTGTGGAGCTGCTAAATCTTAGCAGAGGACAGCTCAGAAACACAACAGGTCTCTTGATGGGACACATGGCCGTCAAGAAACACCTGAATAAAACGGGGCTGTTCGAAAGGGACCGCGCATGCAGACTCTGAGGCGAGGGGGAGAAATCATCCCAGCACATCTTGTGCGAATGTAAAGCTCTGGACCGCAAAAGACAACTGATCTACGATCAGTCTAGAACGGAGACAGGGCAATATAAAACTTCACCTTACCAATCGCTGTGCAGACTAGTTCAAGGCACAGTGATTTTGGGTGGAGTAAGGGTATGCACAATCAACCAAAGGTTGCAGTGCTATCTGGGCGGCAAGGCGGAGGAGGAGCCCTGAGGGGAAAAATCATTGCCAAACACAATGACAGCCGACTTTGTTGGATTTATTTGCATAAGATGTTTCTGCGATATGGATAAAAGAGAGTCAAGATCTCGATTGAGTAGAGCACATGCGCTGTATACCGCAGCCGGCGGAAAAGAGCAGTATAATTGGGCGTCATCAGCATAGATGATAGTTACTATGTTTGATGTTTGCAAAAACTATAACTATAGACAGTGTATAATAGTGGCCCCAAAATGCTACCCTGAAGTACCCCTCTTGTTACAGAAAGTAAGCCTGAAGCACCTCCCGTTACATAAAACTCTCTGAAACCGACCTGTCAACAAGGACCAAACCAAAGAAACAATTGCCTGTAAAATGCCCCAGAATAGACAAAAGTATACTTTCTCAAGAGCCTTAGGCAACATCGTTAAAAGGCTCACTGAACGCAGATGGGATCCCTCCGTTGGCTCACTCTGCTTTGGTACAGGAGTAACATCCGCCCGCTTCCAAGCAGCTGGAAAGACAGTTTATCAGACAATAATTAACCATGTGTGTTATATACCGCACGAAATAAGGACAACAGAGCTGCACGAGTACTGTATTCATACCATCATATCGACCTTATATGACAGATAAACAAAATGAAAGAAGTGCTATGAAACAAAACAGAACAATACAAACGTTACGAAGTCAAATTTGCTTAGCAATTAATACCTTAGATACATGAAGTAGAGACTTCCCTATACAACATCTGGTTTCCCTTATCAATAATATAATCTACTTACATACACTTATACACAACCATTATTAGGTATACCGAACACATATTAGCACAACTTATTTAATCAAGATAACCATATCTGCTGTGTGTAACGTAGCAACACAACATAACAAGCAGTGTTCATAACGTATTAGGTATTACATAATAAACTGAACTTATCTATGATTTATGTGCCTGAACGAGATGAACCTACTGTTAGCCTTCATGTAGATAAAAGAATTGTAACATAAATGGGCGATCGGTTCATTAGATCGATTACACCATCGTGTCTTGTAATTTATGACCTGTAATTTGTAGATAACACGGAAATCGTGTTGTACTAATGGTATGTGTGGATCAAGCTATGATATATTTATTAAATATGAACAGGATATATTATGTGTATCCAAAATTTACCACAATTCTTATTACTCTTGTTACACTCCTGGGACAAAAAACTTGGGACAACTAAAATTGTGCCTCAATTTAACTTTAAATTACTTTTTTAGTTGTTCACCGATTTTTATGTTTTTTAAACAAAATGTAGTCGCAGTGGTCTTCTTTCTTAACAGTTAATAAGATTGCAAAAATACGTAAAGGAATTTGGATTTATGCAGGGTGAAACCCATCCTTGCATTTTACCCAAAATTTCTTAACACCCTGTACAAAAATATAGGCATGAG
The DNA here is from genome assembly GCA_964006375.1 of Tillus elongatus. Classification (NCBI taxonomy): domain Eukaryota; kingdom Metazoa; phylum Arthropoda; class Insecta; order Coleoptera; family Cleridae; genus Tillus; species Tillus elongatus. The sequence continues at coordinate 33,091,284 of OZ023264.1, forward strand.
ATATTGTATCTTTGGACTAGGTATTGAAGTCTTATATTCCCTTGACATTTTGTTTTTTACATCATCTCGATATCTTTATTATCAAGAAGATTACAATATTTTAAAAAAGGTATACAATTTTCGACATTCCCAAACAATAAAGAAATTAAATTTAAATCAAGCAACATTGTAATTTTATTGCTTAGTCAACGTCAGAGTACAGACATACTGACGCCGGCGCTTACCCTCATTATGGGGGCAAGTGTGGCTCTGGTGTATATTCCGAGGTCATGGAGACTGACCAGGGTTGTATTCATTCCTAAACCTGGGCGTCCAACAGACCAGGCAGTCCCAATAAGTCCCATGTCCTTCTTGCTAAAAACAATGAAAAAACTGCTCGACCGGCACATTAGGGGCGGTGTATTGGAAGCATATCCCATACACTGAGGACAATATCCCTACAGAGCAGGAGTCTCAACAGAAACAGCACTGCACCAACTGGTGCTGAAACTGGAGAATACGCTGGATAACAGGAAGGTGGCGCGGGGCGCCTTCCTAGAAATAGAGGGGGCTTTCAGCAACACCTCATTCGGATCGGTACTGGCAGCTGTCAGGGTGCGGAGAATAGAGACCTGCTGTAGGTGGATCCGTTCCATGCTCAGGGACAGGGCGGTGTTCACTTCACTCGCGGGAAGGACTCTGGCGGGGGTTGCAGCGGGGTGCCCACAGGGGAGCGTTCTGTCTTCCCTGCTTTGGGTCTAGTCGTGGACGGCTTGCTAGGGAGGCTCTCAGGAGGGGGGTACCAGGTACATGGCTATGCGGACGACATTGTCATCATAGTCAAAGGAAAGGTTTACACAGTCAGTGCGGGAGCGCAGCAGACAGCACTGAAAGTGGTGAAAAGCTGTACGGTTGGCCAAGGGCTCGGAGTGAGCCCCGAGAAAGCAACCGTCATACCGTTTACGAGGAGGCAGTGGGAGAGCCACAGAACTCTCACTTTATACGGTAGAAACATCACAATGGCCAGGGAGGTAAAATATCTTGGGGTCGCAATGGACTCTAAGCTAACCTGGAATGGTCACGTCGAAAAAATACTGTGTAAGCAGTTATGACCCTAGCTGTCACTAGGCGGCTATATAGAAGAACGTGAGGACTAAGGCCTATTATGGCCCACTGGCTGTGACACAAGGGTGGTCAGACCATCGTAAACATACGCGGCACTGGTCTGGTGGCCTAACGTGACACAATCCAGTGCAAAAACTAGGCAAGATCCAAAGGATGGCTTGCTTCGGCATCACAGGGACCATGACTTCAACTCCAACAGCCGCCATGGAGGTGTCGTTGGATTTGGCACTAAATGTTATTCCGGTCTATAGAAAAACGAACCTGTTTAACTAAGGGACATGTAAGACACGTTTTTACACGTGTCGCCACATCATTGAGGAACCAAGTAGTGTGTTGTCACGGCAGCTCCAAATAACACAGAATGTAAAAAAATTGAGACTGTATACAACCAGCTAACAATTTAGTAAATTGTCAGCCCTGGCCCATTTCTTCCCCAATATAGGGACAAATTATGTAAGGCCAGATGTATTAGAACCGTAGGCCGGTTTCGCTCTAATTAGAGCTCGTCATACTAACTGCAGCGAAAATACACCTATAAAGTAATACAACTATGGTAGCCAGACTCCAAAACTAAGTGAGATGTAAGACACATTTTTACGCGTGTCGCCACCTAGTTGCGGAACCAAGTAGTATGTTGTCACGGCAGCTCCAAATAACAGAATGCTAAAAAACAGAGACTGTATACAACCAACTAACAATTCAGTAAATTGTCAGCCCTGACCCATTTCTTCCCCAATATAGGGACAAAGTGTGTAAGACTAGGTGTATTCTCACCACAATTAGAACCGTAGACCGGTTTCGCTCTAACTGGAGCTTATCAGTACGGCATACTAACTGCAGCGAAAATACACCTATAAAGTAATACGGCTATGGTGTAAAAAACGTGTTTTACATCTCACTTAGTTTCGGGAGGCTGGCTACCATAGCCGTATTACTTTATAGGTGTATTTTCGCTGCAGTTAGTATGCCGTACTGTCTACGGTTCTAATTGTGGTAAGAATACATCTAGCCTTACGAACTTGTTTAAGCCTACCATAGTCGGTGATTTTAAAAGTTTACACCTATTTCGAGCCATTGATTGAATCTCAGTTTGATGATTGAACTACAGAGGACAATGGTCAGGTTTTGAGTGTGGACGCAGGCACTCCGTTTCCGTTATCAAATCAGCACTCAGCACTATTTGTGAATATTATGTCTGTGGGATGGTTCTATGAGACCTGACCTGACCAGGTCTGAACACTGTTGCGATTTAACATGTATTAAACTGACTTTCTCCTTGACAGGGATAATGCATTGATTTGTGGGTTGGACCAAAAGATGTATGGCATGTTGAAATCCCCCAGAACACGATGTTTTTGTAAGTCTCGGCGAGGTTGCATAAAAATGCCGTATGTCAACATCAGGCACCAGCAGAGGAGACGGTCTAAATGCAGCTGTGAACGTCATTGCTCTGAAAGTACGGTTTAGTAAAACACATTCGCACTGAGGGCGCTTAAAGGAAACTGCGTAAATATAAAATCCTGAGCTATATGCAAACACCGCCTCCTCGGCCTAAATGTCTATCCCAGCGGTAACAACAATATTTCTATACATTATCCAAGCTAACAGGTATGGAAAAAAACCATCAGTTTTGGCAATGAAGATGCAATCAGGCTGGTGCAGGTAGTTATGTCACAGCGCAGATATATGCTGTGGTTCTGTCCTTGGCTTTGTTTATCCCCTTTCCAGCTATTCTTTTAATATCATGTTTTTCAGGTTGGTGATTAATCTCCCACTACTTCGTTGACCATATCCAGATCTCTGTTTGACTAATACTTTTGTTCAGCGATTATGTTGGATATTTCGTCGAGCCGTTGTAAAAATAAACTGCATATCAAAGTTAGAAAAAGATCTGCCGGTACTTAAATCAGTAAGTTTTTAAATTACTAGACATATTTCCTTGCATGTTACCACTTTGATCGACAACATAAAACTCTCTCTAAAATTAACATTTACCAAATATATCTATTACCTGCCAGACAACTAATTTATTACTTGATTCAGTGTATAATGTATTAGACAGCTATAAAACACAAGCAAATTATCATCATAACTCTTTCATTATTTATAATGAAGATTAATAGAAATATCGTGCACCGTTAATTTCCCGAGATGTCAAAATCAAATTATATTGGTAATGCTTGTTTCTTTACATTTGCCGTGTCGTTGCCATTGAAAAATAAACGGTAAAAGTACGATACTTTGTTGCAGTTGCCTCTAATGTATTTAATATATGTTATGGTTAAATGTGTCTAAGGCTTTCTTTTAGCATTTAGCACTTTGTCAAGAAATTTCTACAATCTTGTCCCTAATAACGTGAACCTAAGGAAGTAGTATAATTGAAGGGGTCAGTGCAAAAAGTAGTTAAGTCACATTTTCACATTGCCGAGATATTGAGACTTAAACATTTCAATATACTCCCACATCTGATTTGTATTTCCTAAAACATCAGATTTTTTATATTACATGCTTATTTTAAGGTACAATGAGAAGTCGTACTGAAAGTTTAAAAATTCACGTCGGTTAAAAGAAAAAAATGATTTTTCTTTTGGGACTTAGCTACTTTTTGCACGCACTTTGAACTAACTAATAGGTATTAAAACAAGAAAAATTAATTTAGATGGCTTTATATGACATATACTAATATTTATCATTTATTGAAGTATAATTAATTGCATAAACCAAGGAAAAGAATAACTATTATTGTTAAAATTTGTGGAAAAGAAAAAATATTCCTCGAATTTCGAAATCCTTATAACTAGGAAAATTATTTGAAAAACAAAAAACTAAAAAATGTCATCTATCACGAATATTCTATTATTATTCTTTTAAATAACAGACGCAGGTAAATAATATACTATGCGTAAATATCAGTATCACTTCCTATGTCATTTTCTTTAGCTAGTCCTGTATCTTTACGACTGGGTACGGCAATATTGACAGTATTAAGGAGGGTCCTTCTGTAAAATTCAATATCACCTGTAGGAACTAACTTTAGCAGTTCCATCACACATTTAAATTTCTTATCCTTAATTTTCAAGTAGCTTTCTCCATAGGCCAACATAGGTTCATTAGATACTTTTCTGTTCATACCTACTTTATAAAGCGGCATTTCTGAGAAGAGACCCGTCATGGTTTCCCTGGCTTGTGCAGGCTTTCCAGTTTCAAACACTACACCTCTAGTTTTAGATATACGTGGTACGGAAGACCTCGAAAATGATTCGATCCAGTGCTTAAAATCTTGCATTTTTATTGTCCTATCTCCTTGCTTCGGTAGACCATTCGATATAAGGCTATGTTGGACAAATACCACATCCAAAATGTTGTTCTTTCTGCAGAACTTAATAAGTTCGATGTAACTCTCAGGGTTGTCAAATTTCGCAATTTTTAACCTTTTTTTCTCAATATCAGCAAAGTCTCTGTCAACAGGCATCATTAACTAGCCAGGCACTGGGTAAACTATTTCAATGCGATTAAAGACATTCTTCTTGCATAACTGGTCCAAGAATGTAAAGAGATATCTGTTTTTATTTTGGCTAAAAGCATTGTCGCGAAATATCTTGAGCCGGTTTTGCTCAGAGCTTTTGTGGTATTTTATGTAATCAGATAGACAACTAATCACTTCGTTGAGCCTTTTTAGGGCAAAATTTTCAGTATATACATACATAGTTGCTTTCCTAGGTTGCAAGTCATGTATGCCGAATACATGTAGCCACAGTTGACTTACATAATACTCATCTTGAGCGTTAGTCACCGGTAAGGGAAGATTCTTTTCAAAATCAAAACATATCGTAATTTATGACTTATCAAGATTTGATTTTTTTTTGAGTTTCTGTTAGAGCATTCCTAAATACCTCCGCTCGTTTAGGATGTAGTTCTCTTTCACACTTAATATTTCTTAAAACATTGTCATTACAATCCAACTGAGCTTGCCTCATCTCAATGATTAATTTGGTGCAAACATTGCAGATATCTTTTCTAGGGTAGCCAAAAGAAATATTAAACCCTTCATTGAAAAGCTTACCAAAATTCTGTAAGAAACTTTGTTGTCACGATGTTTATAAGAAATTTTTTTACGCAACGCAGCAATCGAAAGATTGGGATCTAGGTATTTTCGTTTGCGACTATCGGACCGACTGTAATGTGAGTCGCGCGCTGATAATTCCGAAATGAACTTCCCTGCTAAGTCTAGAGAGTCTTTTGGGGTTTTATTAGGTCTAGTTGAGTGGCATCCCCTATTATCCTTTGGTTGCGCTCCTGTATGCACTTTTCTCTCTAATCGTGACTTGAAGATTCCATTAACGGACAAAAAAGCCTTTTGGCAAAGAACACCAGTAGAAAACATCTTTTCAGGCTAAAAACTATATAAGCACTCTGAGAACAGCTATAGACCAACAAGCAGCCAAAGCTAACATTGTCTGAGAACTGCACCTGCAGATCAACAAGTAGTTAAGTCCATGGACATAACTACTTGTTGCAACTTAGCGACTTCTTGCACTGCCTTTACAGAGCACCGAAATTTACACATATTAGTTTTGACGTACTTTACAACATCTTGCTATGAAACAAACTATACCAACTGATAGAAGGGGTAAATTTGTGTAGATGGCAGCACCTAACTCAATACCACACAAAATTGGACTTAACTACTTTTTGCACTGACCCCTTCAATTATATTTTCAAATCTCCAATAATTAGTTACAAGTCTGGATATGCGTAATTAGATAAAGTAAACAAACGAGTCGCGTTTTGTTTATTTTATTAGAAAACCGATAAATTTGCATTTTTTTTTTGTAAAACCATTTAAACATATTTACATTTTCGATATGTATTTCAACTAGTAAACTGTTGTGATTTCCACAAGATGCTGCACATCGGCACTTTTTTTTTAATAAAAATTAACTAAAGAGACATAGTTGCTATTAAAACATTCTTGTGAAAATTCATTACCATAACGCACTTGCTGCGATCAGACTTTTGTAATATGGGCAATAACGAAAGTAAGTTCTTCCTTATAACATGCTTTATATATTTCGTATCAAATTAACGCTTCTTTAGAAGCCTACAAAACAAAAACTTGGAGAAATAATCCAGTTATAAAACATCAATTATCTTACCAATAACTGAACTAATGGCAAAAAACTGACAGGCACAAAAAAGAGGCATTACATTGCAACCTGTTGCCTCATAACCAGCCTGGGGACACTACACATGAGAGAGACACACACATACGGAAAATTTCTTCTAAAAACGCGATTACATCATTACATTGGTAAAAAACATTATTAGCTATCCAAAGGAAAAATGTAATCTGTTATATTAGTGCAATGAAAATGAAATATCTTCTGATCTTAATGACAGCTGACAGGTGGCCCGAAGCAAACCATAGAGCAAGATGGCGGTTGGACATAGAATAACAATAAGGTCGACTGTCCTTAAATGAGATTCTGCGTTATTGAAAAAACACAGAATAAAATAGTAGTAACGATAGCCAAATCAGTTAATACGAACAAGTGTTACCTCAACGTGAGTAACTCGATAAGATGAAAACCAGACGTATTAGAGAGCACTTTCCCACATTAAAAAAAAACAGATTAGTAGCCGAAACGCTACATAAAAACAGTAGTTACAAATGAGCATGTACTCAGTATACAGAAACTCATGTTACCTCAACGTGAATAACTCAACCAGATAATGACCCGTAGGGATCTAGAAAAACTATATAATTAAGTTACAAAAAGCCATCCGAGATATGTGCTTGTTAATGTTAAATAGATGGAAATTAAGTGAACATATAGATAAAACGATGTATATTTTAGAAAAGATAAAATCTAATTATAGTTAATGGTAGAACTGAACTCATTATGTAAATGATCTATGGTCCAAGACAGGTCTAGGTTACTTAATTATATACATTAAGTATGATTCTTCCCGGTTGAATAGATAACAGCTTATTTTGCTGTGTTTAATGGCCATTTTACGTGCAATTAAATCTTTTTCTGTTTATTAAACCGACTCTGAAAAAAAAACAAATAACGCCCGCAGTTGGCAGTATTTGTATATATCGTCTTCGATCTAATGTCTAGGTGTAAAATGTAGATTTTAACATTTTTATTAAAAGCTCAACGTCTGACCTAAAACAGCTGTACTTTATACTTTACTAGCTGGTTAGCCGGCGTATTTCGCGTATTATTTATCCCAATCTCCTATTAAGACAGAAAAATGAATGATTTTACTATTAAATCAGTTTTTTTACATGCCACCCCCTTTCCACAACACATCGGGGGGTGCTAGAAGTGTCTTACCACGCAGTAGTCTTTCCAGATGGTAAGTCATATGTGTAAGTAAGTCTGGTTAAAATAGTTCTAGACGTCCCCGAGTTATTCTGGAACACACATAAACACACAACCATTTAAATATAAATCATAATAGAAACATTAATAAAAGGCAAAATGGAGTGCTGCCTAGATGAAGATCATTTCGTATTTAGATCCTCCCGAGAAACTAAAAAAATATACTTTAAAACATAGGTGAAAGATGCTTAATAAAAATAGAAATAGTAAATGAAATTTTAAAAAATTACTAACAAGCAGAATGTTACTACACGTGCGAGAATTGTTTCGAAATATGGTAATTTTTTTGTTTATACATGAGCCAGTCCCATGGTATATAGCCAAACGGATTACAGCATATCTGGAGAATCGAGAAATCAATATTTCGACATGGCCCGAAAACTCTCCCGATCTCAGGCCAATAGAAAACCTTTGGGAGCTAACAAAGCGTGACATTTTTCAAAGAAATTATCACAAATAAACAACAATGAATTGAAAACCTTATTCCTTTTCTAGAACTGAGAAAAACATTTTGAGATGCTTTTGAGGTCTACGGTCGATGTTTTTACGTGATGTTGATCTCGTTAGCGTTTTTCAAGCCTTTTAATTTATTTAACTATGATTTTAAAGTTAATGAATATATATATATGTGTATATATATATATATATATATATATATATATATATATATATATATATATATATATATATATATATATATATATATATATATATAACCGTGTTCAGAATTTATTAAATCTCGACGTTTCGGCTCCCGTTCTGGAGCCATTTTCAAGATGTTAAGGAAATATGAAAGGAAAGGAACTCTTAAGCCTCAATCTGCCTACTAACCAAATCTCGCTGGAGATTGTCTCTAAGGTCTGAGTGGGTCTAACCCTATATATATATATATATATATATATATATATATATATATATATATATATATATATATATATATATATATATATATATATATATATAATTGAAACTGGTCCCTAATATCTGTTCAAGTGGTTCTCGTTTGCGCTCATTTGAAGAACCTTTTCTTCAAATTCAAAAATCTCGATCTCAATGGTAAATTTTTTCGACGAAAATTCTCTAAAAACGTAAATTTGCCTTCGAAAACTAGTCCCATTGACTGAAGCAACGAAAATATTCGGCCTCTTAATTAAAGACATCTGCAAAATTTAAGAAAAATCGAAATAACCGTCATTATGATTTTCATGAAACTTGGCACACATTTATGTACGGGGTGTTAATTAAGTACGGGGCAAAACTCCATCCAATCCTAAGCCGAAAAATTCATTTAAACATAGGTCCCAAACTCCTTTGTTTTTAAGATACAGGGTGTTAAATCAAAACAGTTTCTTATATATCAAAAAACTAGTTGAAATTTCGACGTCGCTTAAAGATGCTTAATAATTTGCTGCAAAGAAACCTAATATGGTTATTTTATTTTCTTCGTTGTTTACTGTCGATATATATTATATCCCTTTCACTGTCATTCAAGCTTGATATCTGTCACAGCAGGTGTTAAGATACAACCGCATTTGTAGACAACGACAACACCGAGGGAATAAACGTTTTGAATAATTCATCATCAGGGATACATTGTGAATCACTGCAGGTAGGAGCGTCATGCAAATATTCCAATTATTATTTACGCCGGTTGGAAAGCGCATCTGTTGTTCCTCTTGTCGCTTAACAACCAGTTGGATATCTCAACGAGGTTAAGAGACATGGTGAAATATAATACACGAACTGCTTAATGTAAGTTAAACATTACGTTTAAATCAGTAGAACGTGCACCGCAGATAAAGTGAACCTCCACAATGGTTATGTTCTGTATAGCGAATGTAATAATTGCTATATTTTAACATTCTGGTCATGTTGGTCGATCGGCGTATAAGAGTTTAATGGCAGGCATTACTCAATAAGTCCCCAGTAGCGTAACTTATCGATGACTCTTCTTTAAAAATGGCGAGTTCAATATATTTTATAGATGCAAATTTTGTGTTGGCGAATTAGCGACTTTGTAGAGGTCAGCTTTATAATGTATATGTATATATGTTTGTTGTATATGTATGTATATATATATATATATATATATATATATATATATATATATATATATATATATATATATATATATATATATATATATATATCTGTGTGTGCAGGTTGCGCATGGATAACGTAACAGGACCTTAACTTTTAAAATAAGAAAGGCTTCGGACTCAAAATTTGTAGGATTGCATAACAGATTATTTGCGAATATTTGGTGACATTTTCGACATTTTTTAAGCAACCCCTTTTTGGCGGGTGTCACCCCTTTAATTTCTTAAATAGCAACATTTCAGGAAAGAGTATTAAGCGTACCTTTAGACGGTATTAATTATTTTTAAGTCACCTTTGGCAACAACGAAAACAAAGATATTCAACTATTTTTATCTCTACCAAAAAAAAAGGCCTAAAAAACATTGCCTTCTCAGACATGGAATTTATTTAAGCGATAATACAGGCTACCCTTTGATAACTTTACCCAGAAAATCAGTTTTGTGGAAATTGTTAACCTGATCTTCCACAGTAGCAAGCGTTTAGGTTTCTGAATTTATGGCTATGGTAGCAATCCTACTGTACCGTACTGACGAGCTCTAATTATAGCGAAACCGGTCTGCTGTTCTAATTGTGAGAATATATCTAGCCTTACATACATTGTCCCCATATTAAGGAGGAAATGGATCAGGGCTGACAATTTACAAAATTGTTAGTTGGTTGTAAAGTCTCTATTTTATAGCGTTTTGTGTTATTTGGAGCTGTCGTGACAACATACTACCTGGTTCCGCACCGAGATGGCGACCCTGTCGTACATCTCACAATGTACTAGGAGGCTGGCTACCCTGTCTTACATCTCACAATGTTAACTCTTGATGTATTACTTGCTGTACAAGAAACTCGCTAGAACGGACGAGATCTCCAAAAGTTCTGTACAGCGAATTTTGCTTTGGGAAAAGTATTTTCCCTATAAGATTCATAAGCTGCAAGAACTTTCTGCAGAGGATTTTAATATAAGATAGAACGATAGAGTTTTGTGAACAAACAATTCAGAGAATTCGACAAGATGGAGATTTTTAAACTACGTTGTTTTCTCTGATAAAGCTACGTTCCGTGTAGTGTAAACAGTTACAATTGTCGATATTGGTCTGGCAGTAACCCTCATTGGATGAAATAAATTCATACCCAATATCCTAAAAAACTGGACCGGAATTGTTAGTCATCATGTAATTGCACCCTTCTTCTTCGAAGGGACTTTAACAGGTGTCCACGCTTTCTAAGATTATTGCAAGAAGATGTTGTGCCCAGCATCAGTATATATACTGTTGTGTTCTAATATTGTTTGATTCTTACACTCAATCTCCCCGAGTCCAACCCTGTCCACCCTAAAAACCTCCCTTGATGCCTACAAGAGCCACCACAGGCAGGTACGATTGGAACTCCTGTAACAGTTGGGAACAAAAGCCACCAGAGGCGTACAACATTGGTATCCCTGTGACCGTTATCATCGAGCGTCACCAATCAAGCGAAGCAGCTACGAGAGATCTCAAGACTTGATCACTTCCATGTCATCCAGCATCCAGTACGGTCAGACCGGCTGAACCGTGAGTGGTAGCATAATAGTGGATTATGCCCTGGTCACACCAAAGATCACTTTTTCATCGGCCGGGGCCCAGTCAACAACGTAACCAGATCGGTTCTAACCAGGTCCCGGTGATAAGTGGTCACCAGTCTATATAGTTTCTTGGCCATTTAGTGGTCCGTGAGCCTCGCGTGGAAGAACCATCCTTTCAGAGAGCGACTGACCCGTGGCAAGCAGTGCACCATGTGTTTGTGAGTCCGCGTTGTCAACTGGACAAGCGTCAGCCACGTGGCTACCCTGGTGGACGAAGCCCCAGGTACCAGCGACACCACCATGTGCTGATTATGATAACCTATCCAGCTCCAATTGTGAGTTACGTTTTTGTTGTATCATTATTGGATCACAACATTCATTTCTGTATGTAACTTTGTAGAATTAAATTATTATTACTTTTACCACGTGCATTCATAAATCTGCCCCGCAAAAAACAATATATATATATATATATATATATATATATATATATATATATATATATATATATATATATATATATATATATATATAAGTGTATTTAAGTGAGTTAAGCATTTAGAGTGTAAAGAGATCCATAACCCAAAGCATATATTAGCTGATCCTCAACAAAATCGCTGGCCACACATTACAGATAGTGTAGGAAAGATGTTAGCAAAATGGACTAGTAACATTTCGAACATAAACGGTTACTGGGGGAAACATGAAATTTCTCCTGCATGATCCTATCTGGATTCACAATGTGTTGAACATCAAAAATCCATTTGGGTGGCCAGTGTTCGCATGTTAGTATGCAAATCTACCAGCCAGCACGTCATTTTTCCTACTCTATCCCCTGAAAATGCTCGGGCACATTTTATATATATTATATTCGCACGCCGAGAGTTATTTCCTTCTTTTATTGTTATGACTTAAAACACATTATAATGTATGGCCCATTTATATTCACTGCACATACATTCCTTTTACGCAAATCCCTCTGTTCTTTTTCTACATTTCAGTCTGTTTCTGAATATTTTGCTCTCTGTTCCACATAATTTCGCAGTCTATGTCTATTGCTGTCTGTCTCCCTTCTTTGTCTCTTCGAGGATGTGTCCTACTTTTTCATATCTAAATCCTTGATCGTATTTTATTACGTTATGTCACGGTAAATATTTAGGAAAAAAAACGTTTCGAGGGAAAATCTCCAACAATTCTGTTTTCTTATTAAATCTGAATATACTGCACCAATCAGAATACCAGAGTTGTGTGTGTTTTGTTTCTTTAACGTCGGCCTATTTCCGCGACTATAGCCAATCACTGACGCCAGGGAGCAGTTTCACCTCACTATCCTGGAAATTTTGCCGAACCCCTGCCTTTCTGTAAGGAGGGTAGCGATCTTTAACGTGCCCAACATCGCATGGCCACGGGACCGACGGCTTTACGCCCCCTCTGAAGGGCGGAACGTGCAGACATTCAACTTGCTCAAATACAATCCCAGAACCTGGGTTGATGTTAATTTTACAGTTTGTACTGAAAAAGTGAAAGGAGTACCGTGGGATCGAACCCAGTACCCTTCGGTTCAGAGGCACACGTTCTGACCCCTGAACCACCGAGGTTCTTACCAGTTTATTGCGTTAAATCATTTGTATAATATATTGTTTTAAAACAACTGCCTGATATTTCAACGATATTTGAGACATTTACCTGACAATGATAAACATATTTAACAAACGTTTCAGATATTTGTCATGGCTATGAAACATTAGCCTTTTTTATACAGGGTGTTGATTTCGTAAAAAAAAAGTTTGTTCTAAATATCGAAACTGAAACTGAAACCAAGTCGTCGAATAATTGCTTTGCTTAGGGATCCAGACTAGCTTTTCAAAGGCAAATTTATGTTTTTCAACTAATCTTCGTAAAAAAAATTCACCAATGAGATCGCGGCTTTGACTTAAAAAACACTTACATGTTTATACATATCACACCAATAACTCAAAAAATAACATGCCTATTTTAATGAAACTTGGCAGGTAACTTCCTTTTGTGAGTGACTTGGAGAAGTTTGTTAGCCAGAAAAATCACAAAAAAATTTGGATTTTCTTTCGGAAAATTTTTGTTTCGCCAAAAATAACAAAGCTATGGCAACTAAATTTGGTACGTAGGTTCAAGTTCTCAAAGTTAAACTATATACCAAAAATAGATAGATCCCTATGTTACAAGGAAAAAAATTATTCAAAAAAAAAAGTTGGGTGTCAGATCATTTCTATGAAAATTCACTACAATAATGCACTTGCTGTGTCTAGACTTTTCCTTATAAATGAAATGCAATCGCCTGTCTGATTGGATACTCGGTCATTAAAATTCTTTAAAAATTCGCACGTGTGAAAATTTCCCATCTGTCAAATGAATTTGGACATCTTCCATTTTCCCTAAAGATGCTCCAATTAAGCCAAATTTTAATTAAATCTTATATAGGGTACACGTAATAAATGCTCCATTAAATAAGCTTTAATTTGGTATCAATTTTAATTCGTTTTGAAGTTTCTTTGGTTGTTAAATTTTTCTTTTAAAATATTATGTCCTGGGTCACTTTAGAAACTTTTACTTCTTAGTATTAAAATAGTTCTTTTTAGGCAGTTTCACAAAGGGGTAACAAGCAATAATTTCCTGGCGCAGCAAGTGCATTATAGTAGTGATATTTGATAAGAATTATACACTATTAGTAAGGTATATTATTAAAACTAATTCTTTAAACTTAAATGGATCTTGGAGATTGGTTTTAGAGGTCCCAGTAAGCGATTACTTGAGGAAATTTCTATTTTCTCTGGAGCTAGAAGTTAAAAATTTGTTACATATATGTAAAGTCGCTTTAAAAAAATTGGGTTACAAATTTCATTAAAGTTATAAAAGTTTCCCAGAAAAAAATTAATTATTTACAAGGGGAATGTACTTGTCAAATTATCAATATGACAGGTATTTTTGCTTATTAATGGCTTGTATGGTTTTATTTTAGTCAACCCAATCGTCATACATTCATCGAGCCGGAATCGATCACGCAACCTTCTGCGTAGAAGACAAGCACGCTATTACTGAGCTATCTAAGGATACGTTAACTAACTTTTTTTTCATGATACTTGACACGGGATATATTATATTACATTAAAACTGTACGTAACAATTAATTACAGAATTAGTAAAACTGCCCTTGAAATACATTCAATGACTCTTTAGATCTTATATAACGTCTTAGGTTTAAGTTTAAAAATAAAAAAGAAACTATTTTAAAATATTTTTTATAAAGACTTGCTTTTTTTATATGTCAACAACACACCACGAGGGCTTACAGCCTAAATACTATCGTACCGTGGGTGTCGACAAGGAGGAAAGAGGCAACTTGTTAATTCTGGACTTGAAGGTTTGGAGGTTCGGACGAGAAGGAAAACCATGTGCCGGCAAGAAATTCCACAACTTGGAAGTCCTCGGGACAAAAGAGCGGGCATAACAAGATGTTCTATATCTGGTGACCTGGACAGTAAAAGGGTGCATTCGCTCTGTTCCTCTGGTAGATCTGTTGGGGGCAGCAGGTGGAGGAACTATGGAAGAAAGCTCCTCTGAGCAGTGCCCGTACAGATATCTATAAAAGAGAGAGGGGGGGTCACCAACGACACGTCTGTGGACAAGGGATGGCAGCCTTTGGGTGAGGGTAGGGTCACCGATGAGACGTATAGCTCTTTTCTGAATGGAGTACAGGATAGAGAGTGTAGAAGCGGCAGCGGCACCCCAGATGTGGGAGGAGTATTCGAGGTTATTTGTGAGGTATATAAGGTATCAAGATTAGCTGGTGAAAATTATTTGCGAGCTCGGAAGAGGGAACCTAATTTCTTAGCAGCCGCTTCTGCAATTGATGTGACATGTTGGTACCAATTGAGATTTTGATCCACAGATATGCCAACAGGTGAAAAGGACTCATTACTTTGAATAACTTGTTTGTTTATTGTGATGGGTCTAGGGCTGGTGTATCTCTTATGAGAAAGAAAGCAAGACTGTGATTTGGTAGGGTTGAATTGTACAAGATTTCTACTTCCCCAGTCTAATATTTTTTGGAGATCCACGGAGATAGAACCCTCCATGAGTCTGCGAACCTCATCTAATTGGGCTGAAGAGACAGGCTTAGAATGTTGTATATTTGAGTGAAGGGTGCTGTCGTCCGCGTAACTGTGAACTGGGTTGGATGTGCTAGAGAGGAGGTCATTGATGTGGAGCAGAAACAACGTAGGGGCTAAATCTGAACCTTGAGGAACTCCTGCATTAATTGGATACAGTTTAGAGAAATGGCCATCCACGACAACAGAAATGCTCCGGTTGGAGCGGAAATTTGCTGTCCACGTACAGAGTTTTCGTGGTAGCCCATAGGCCGGTAGTTTATTAAGCAGCGCTGCGTGCTAGACCTGGTCGAATGCTTTGGATATGTCTAGAGCAACAATATGGGATTCACCTTGTAGTTCCATAGGCTTGTTCCAATAATGGGTGACAAAGGAAAGGAGGTCGGCAGTTGATCTGCGCTGACGGAATCCATACTGCCTGTCGTGGATTAGACTGTGTTTTTCAAGAAATTTTAGTAATTCGGTGTTTATATACTTTTCCATCACTTTAGAAACGACTGAAAGAAGAGAAATAGGCCTGTAGTTGCTAGGAAGCGCTTTTGATCCTTTCTAGGGAACGGATTGTACTCGAGCAGTTTTCCAGTTACTAGGGAATATGCCTTTATTATAAGATATCTGAAACAGACGAGTCAGGACAGGAGCAAGCTCTGGTGCGCATTTTTTTTAGAACAATTGCGGGGATCTCGTCAAGGCCAGAGGCTTTCCTGGTATTAAGAGAAGAGAGCATCTTTCCTACCTTTTTAGTTTTGAAACTGATATCCGTCATTTTATGCGCGACATTGGGGACTGTTGGTGGTTGAACATTTGGAGGTGGGTTGAGAGTAGATTTGCCGGCGAACAACGAGGCAAAAAGTTCAGCCTTGCCCAGGGCGGTAGAAACAATTTCATCCCCTGAGACAAGAGGTGGCAACGTGCTCTTGTAGAAATTATTCCCAATAGATTTAGCAAGAGTCCAGAAGGGTTTGCTGCCGCTGGAGCTTAAGAGGACTTTGTTTTTGATGTGGTTTTTTTTCCTCAGAAAGAATGCGGACATATAGGTTTCTTGCGTAGTTAAATGCTTGACGGTTTTCTTGACTGGGATTGTGTAGCAGCTTTTTGTGAGCTTTGACCTTTTCAAGTCTGACTTTGCCACAGGATTTAGAGCACCAGGGTTTTTGAGTGACTGCAGAGGTTTTCTGTGTACGTGGAATAAATAATTCCATGTCATCTTAGATAATTTCGGTGACGTTTTGTGAGATATCAGAAGGGTCAGGATGAGTGAAGCAGACAGACGCCCATGGAAATGAGGAAAAGTAATCTCGCATTTCGTCTCAGTTCGCGGAGTTCTAGTGCCAAACGATACGTGGGTGTGATGACTGTGTGGCCTCGGGTTGCATTGCGCAGGAAGCAGTGACCATGCCGTGGTCTGAGCGACCCAGGGGGGAGGTGACTGATATCTTATAGCAGTCAGGATTTGTAGTAAGAAGGAGATCTAAGGGATTTGGGCTGTGTGTTGGGATGCGAGGAAAGTAAGTAGGTTGCTGAACCATATTGGCTAAAGAATTGCTGACTGCAAAAACCTCCGCTGCTCTTCCTTGTGGATCGGTTTTTGAAGATCCTAGCCTTTCCTTATTATGGACATTGAAGTCACTAAGAATAGTAACGTTGGAGGAAGGATATTCAGAAATCAGATGGTCGGTTTTTTCAGAAAGGTAGTCAAAGAGCTGGACAAAGTTGTTGTCAGAAGGTGACCGGTAAATGCAACAGATGAATTTAGTTGCAGCCCTGAGAGAGAGAGAGAGAGAGTTTTATCCATAGTATGTCTTTTCTTCCAGCTTCTAAATTGGGGAGTCTGGTGCAGGGTAGATTGCTACAGACGTACGCGCACACGCCTCCATGCAATCTAAAGGAAGTAAGGAGCTCATACCCCGGGAAATTAAGGTGATTAGTGGCTGTTTTGGCACTGATTTGAGTTTCGGTGAGGAAGGGGAGTTGGAGCCTGTTAGCCTGGAGGAAATGGTGGACGGAGTTCATGTTAGAATTTAGGCCACATATATTCGGGAAGGATATGTTGATCTTGATGCTGGCGCCCCCTGTACACCACTCTCCCGGAGATCCGAATGGAGGGGTATTTACCTCCGGAATCTTTTGTACAAGGAGAAGCCATCATCATTTTTGCTTATAACAGAAACCGACTCATACACCAGAACCGGAAACGTCCGTTGGGACTTCACCGGCCCCTTGATGTAAGGGGTGGTACCTCCTCGGGCGTAAAAAAACTCCTTTACTATCACGTAAAGGAAAATTCCACTACCACCTACCATATTGCAAGTATACCACACCAGCCAACTATTAAAGAGCTGACCAAAACATTCGTGTGCGAAAGAATCTGACCGTTAAGGATAACTAAAATGTAGGATTACCCAGATTGGTTTTAATGTGTATATTTCCTAAAAAAGGTATAGCTCATTTCTATGAAAATTCAGTACCATAACGCACTTGCTGCGTCAGGATTTGACAAATAATAATAATTTGTGATCGATACCTGAAAATGATGTAACTATGTCGATATTAGATTAATACCATAAATATACTCAAACTGAAGATTCTAGGTTAATTGAAAACATTATTAGTATCTGAAAAGAGTCTTATAAAAATTGGCTTATATAAGACTGCGCCAGAACTTTTTTAATTATATACAAATTTGATTGAACCGTGCAAATCTAGTGCTTGTAAGTGCGCTCACGATTTGATTTTATATTCTACATGCATTTTATATACCCCACAGAAAAATTTATATTTTGTTTTGTTAAGATAAGCACAGCAAATCTCCATCTTAAAACAACTTAACATTATAAATTTAAGCACCTTGTTTTCATAACAAGGTATTGTATTCATCAAAATAAATACGTGTGTCACCGTCATGCCGTTCCAACACATCAAATCGAATCGTTCACTTTCAAAACATGCCATGTAACTTATAAATACGTATTGTACGTACACCAGGACACGACACAGATTGTTCCGATGTTGGAATGTTTGCGAACAACTTCCACACCTATTATCAACTTCAGCAAACAATGCGTAAAGTGCCTTCTTTCATCATGACACAATGCGAATCAAGCTCTCGGATATTTGTTTACTACGTTTCACTGACCTGGATTTTTGCTGCTGATCGCTCTGTTAGAGAATAATATAGCACACCGGTTACTAATAGCATGAACTACTACTGTTACTTTGTATGCTTAATGAAGTCATTGTTGAAATTTAGGAGAACGGATAATGGATAATCTCTTTTGGTCACGCTAAATAATACAATGGAAACAAAACACTAGTTATTACTAATATTTGTTTCCATACTCTTATTAAAGGACCTATTTTTGGTAGCTTACGAGATGAATAAATTATTTGTCAAAGCTCTTGCATGAGGTATTTATACGCTTTTTTGTCAAAACACTAATCGTTACGTTAATAGCTAATATTCCTGTCCACCAGTTTCTATAAAGGTTTCAGCTTGCAAAGCGAGAGATCCCGGGTTCGCATACCGGGCGGGCCAATAAGAAGACAACATTGACTGGAAATTTAACATAAGTCGATAAAAATAGGAGAATTCCGTTTGTGGCCTGAGATGACACAACCATTAAATAAATGTAAATTTCCAGTTTAGTTCATGGAGGATTTTCAGAAAAAAATTCAATTATGAAGCATTTAATGAAAATTTGCTACCATAACGCACTTGCCGCGTCCCGAAATTTTTATGCATTTAAGGTGGTTGTATGCATGCAGGAGGGGACGGAAACCTCCCGCTTCCACATAGCTGTGATAATTTATTCTGCTCAAAACGACATTCTCATGAAGTAAATTCAGGGAACATGACTTGACCACAAAGAAAATATTTGTATTCATGTACCCATAAACTTTTGAAACGTTATCTTACTCGAGTTTTATTGAAAAAATGTCAATTTTCACCTAATCACTCCTTATTTATCGCCTACCCACTGAAGCGACTTTGTCCAAAAATAATTCGAAGAGTTCCTTTGTCTGGTGCTAACTGTATACCAAATTTGAAGATGATATCTCAATTCGTTCGATAGTTATTGTGCCTATTAACAGACAGACGTACACGCCGACAGACTGGCCGACAGACAGATTTAAAAAAAATTGTTTCAGAATTAAGTTTTCTATATATTTTAAGACTTTTTACGCCGTTTAAGATGAAAAAAATTCGAGATTTCTGTCACCGATATTCCACTCCACACACTTAACCCCTAATTAAATTTCAGCACGGAATACCAGATGTTTGATGAAAGTAAAAGTTTTTTCATAAATAAACCCTACAACACTATATTACGAAAAAATGTAAATTTTCAACAAATCACTCCCATTTATCCCCTACCCCCTTAAGCGATTTTAGCCAAAAACAATCCGAACCGTTCGTTTGTTGAGTGCTAACTGTATACCAAATTTGAACACGATATCTCAATTCGTTCTGAAGTTATCGTGGCTACATACAGACATACAGACGGAGACCGACAGACAAAAACAATTTTGGTTCCCAAATCATGTTTTAAAAAGGTTTTGTACTTTTTACGACGTTTAAGCGGAAAAAAAATTGAAATTTTTGTCGCCGATGCGATACTTCCACACATTGTGACGATGTGGAAGTACGAGGGCGAGTCAATAAGTCCGTGACTTTTTGAATTTCCCGCCTCTTCACAGGAAGGGCAACACTGCTCCTGTCAACAAGCGTCTGTCAGTTGACTCCTGTCAAATTTTGAACCAGCTGCGTCATTTAGTTTGTGTTAGATAGCCATTGAAAGCAGACAACCTCTTGAGTTATAACGAAAATGGAAAAAGTGAATTTCGAGTGCTCATCAAACATTATTTTTTGCGGATAAAAAACATCACTCAAACCAAGGCTAAGCTTGATAAATACTATGGGGACTCTGCACCATCAATTTCCATGGTAAAAAAGTGGTTTCCTGAATTTCCTTCCGGCGGTACAAGCACAAATGACGCAGAACCTTCTGGATGCCCAGTTGAGGTCGCTACACCCGAAACAATTGAAAAAATTCACGATATGATGTGGGCCGATCGGATAATGAAAGTGCGGGAGATGGTGGAAGCCATAGGCATATCACATGGCTCAGTGGTTTTGATTTTGCATGATCACTTGGGTATGAGAAAGCTATCCACAAGATAGGTGCAGCATTTGCTCACAATCGACCACAAACAATCGAAGGAGTGTTTGACGTTGTTCAACCGCAATAGGGACGAGTTTTTGCGCCGTTTCGTAACCGTGAACGAAACATGGATTCACCACAACATACCATAGACCAAGCAGCAGTCAAAACAGTGGGTTTCCCCGTGCGAGTCGGCGCCGAAGAAGGGCAAGGTGGGTTTGTCAGCCAATACAGTAAGTAAAGACCGTTTTTTGGGATGCACGTGGTATAATCCACATTGATTACCTTTAAAATAGAATTCGCGCTCATCTGAATTTTTTTTGCATAGTCTCACCACCATCGATACCTCTCTATTACCGAATTTTTTTTAAAATAAAAATTCGCTAAAAATAGTGTCATAGTGCATGTAAGCAGCCAAACTTTATCTATCAGCAGGCGATTTAAAAACTGTCCGTGAAGTAGACTGAAAATTCACCAAAAAAATTTAACAACAAAAGCTTATATTTTCAAACATTAGACCCAGTTCCCTGATGGTGTCTTTAGTTAGCGGAATGCACAGGGAGCCTGAAGCGAAATTAATTTTCTAAAAAGATTTCGAAAAATATAGACTTGATGGAAAAAATGTTAATTTATAGTATTTATGCTTTGATCTATGTCCCGTCGTTATTATCGACACCTTTTTTGCCACACGCACGTGCCGACTATGGACACCAAAATACAGTTGGCCACCCTGAGCACGTCAAGCAATGATAGTCAAGCCGAAGATGACACACTGGAGATTTACCTTTTCGAACGGCGGTCTGATTGGCTAGAGAGGCTGCCTACCACTTCTCGACCCCGAGAACCGGGAAGACTTCGGAATCAAGAACTCTGCAAAAGCCCCATTTCATCGATGATCGTGATATAGTGCAGTTCACTCATCATATCAAGTCCCTCCTTGTCCCCTGGGCATTGGGCAGACAAGCCTGTAGCAGTCACGTGACCTTCTAAAAAGTGTTGATAACCGCGTGGACCATGGCGCGAGGCGGCGCCTCGTTTCCATTCAAGTGCTACAAACTGCGTGTACCAGAGAATGAGGCTGCTCCTTATTCTCAGTCTGTTCAACAAGTCATTTACTCTGTGAAGAAGGGCGCTTCCCGAAGCACATCAAGCTGTTCCTCGGTCGACCCATCAACGACGTCCCAGGGAAGAAAGGTATTTTGTTTGTATTACATCGCTTCTGTTAAATTATTGTATGTGTTACTTATTGTCCAATAAATTCATTTAATTAACCCGCGTTAATGTTTTCTTTACCATCTAACCCCTGATGTACATGTAACGTTCAATTAAACGTAAACAAATAGAGCTTATCGTAGAACGTACCGAATCAACGGTACAATCTACTCATTTGTCAAGCTGGTAACTAATATAATCTAATGAAGATCATTTTCTGAACCATTTATACAAATGTTATTTGAATAGCACTGGTTTTAAGAGTTATGGGGTGGCGTGTTAACCACATACACGTAGAAACGGGGCACTTCCAGGGCAATGACTCGCATTAAAGCAACCAGCCCCGATGATTGCGTGTGTTAATTGCTTTAGTTCACACTATAACTTTGTCTAGTTTTACATAATTACACGCACGAACGCTTATCGCTTTCCTTACACACATACACACACACTGGCACACAGATTACCTATCATACAACCCTTAACTAAACACCACTGCTTTCTAACTACGACATGAAACCAGTAAATGGAAACAACATAGACTTGATAGTAATTACGGCCGAGTAAGAAGTGCACAAGGAATCGTATAGGAATATAAAACTATTTTCTTATAGGGTGTTACCTAATTGCGTGGACGAAATCCAGCGGTCTCTTCTTAGGGTCAAATTAAGGTAATTTTGTTAAATAAACATAGAGTTCCAAGGCCGTCGTTTCCGAGATATAGAGTTTTCAAAAATAATAAAAGAATCAATTTAAAATTCGTAACTTCCAAAATCCTTCATATATTTTTTGACAAATTTGACGTAGGTTTTTAGTAAATTGGTAGGCATAAAATAGAAAATTTTCAGCTTACGTAAGGTACAAGTTACTATCACGGCTTTTTTTCACAAGAAAAAGTATATCAGCCTGTTTAGTTAATGATGCAAACAAAATTGGTTTTCATATGCTCCATCATTTTTTTGCGCACTTTTTGTATCTCTCGCCGTTTAGAGACGAATTAGATTTTCTTAATAGGGGTATTTTTTTATACACTCAGTAATGCCAAGACGGACATCTAGTTGTGGTCTCATAAAAATATTAGTTATCAATCGATATTACTTAGACAAGGTGCATACACTGTTGGCAGTAGATTTATAGATGGCTTGTCTAAAAAAACGTCCTTGATAGAATTCCGTGCTGGGTCTTTCGATGTCAATTCTTTTAGCATATATGTTGATAGCCGTTGACGCTGGAAATACTATATTGAAATATGCGAATGAAAGTGTCTATTCCCTCTTGCAGCTAAGTCTTGATGGTCTGTTGCTGGTTTTTTGTGGGGGCATTCCAGTACATCGATAAATTTATGGAACATTGTGAGACGTACGACAGGATCGCCATTTCGGTGCGGAACCAGGTAGTATGTTGTCACGCCAGCTCTAGTTAACACAAAATGTTATAGAGAGAGACTGTGTACAACCAACTAACAATTTTGTAAATTGTCAGCCCTGGCCCATTTCATCCCTAATACACAGACACTTTATGTAAGGCTAGATGTAATTCTCACCGTAATTAGAAACGCAGACCGGTTCCGCTCTAATTAGAGCTCGTCAGTGCGCTATACTATTCACAGCGAGAACACACCTATAAAGTAATACGGCTTTGGTAGCCAGCCATGTAGAACATTGTGAGATGTACGACAGCGAAACCGGTCTGCGTTTCTAATTACGATTCGAATTACATCTAGCCTTATATAAATTTATGGTTTTGTAGAAGGGAACCAGTAGGTTTATTTTCTACTCATGAGAAGGTGCTATTCCAGTGTTCAGGAAATTTTGAATTACACGATTCGTTTTTGTTTTGTTGTTTTTTTTTGTTTAGACTAGCGTTTGATCGAGATATTTATTTTTACTCATTATTATATCTGAAAATGTAATTTGTAAACAAACTTGACTGCTTGCCTTATGTACATATGTGCCTAAAGTGCTAAGAAAAGTTTCTAATTAGTATTTGTTTTAAACATTATCATTAAATTTTGTTCCCTCGTACATTTATTATGATGAGAACAGGGCAGTTGGGAGTTAGTTTGATATTATTTACAACGTACGTAAAACGTATATATTCTACTTTTTCAGACTGTACACTTTTTTTTTTTTAGTCGATCATTAACCAAATTACCTTACGGAAAAGCTGGCGTTGACTATTAGTTTCCTAATTTGACTTGCATTATGGACAATATGGATACAACCAAGTTGTTGTAGGATCATTATTAGATCAAACTAATATTTTTTAAGGTGTAATTAGCTAGTTGATGTTGAAAAGCCGCAGTAAACGTAATTGTTAATTATGCCTCATTGATAACTTGGCTTTCCATGAAGATTAGAGTCACTTTTATTAGTAAGACTCAAGAGCCACTTGATATCTAAGTTCTGTCGTAGACCGATTGAATCACTAGATGCTATTATTAACGGAAAATTGGTTCAGAAATGAGAAGGCAATCGTGCAAACTATTAAAATTTAATTTAAAGTCACTGACACAAAAATTACAGTGGACAAAGGTCCAATCATTTTAAGTCGTTAAAGAAAAGTCGAGCTTGAAAGGTGAGTAATCGTTCTTATTTAAAATTAATGACGCGTCTGACATTAGAAAACTATCATTATTGGCATTAATCAATTTGCTAGAAGGTATTATTATCAACAGGAAGTATAAGAGAGTAATAATGTATACAGATCGATCTACTTTAGCCTATAATTATCAAGGAAATTTTCTAAAGAACACATGTTATTGCTTAATGGCTATAACTAAATAGGTTGACTTTGAACAAGCTTTCA
This sequence comes from Tillus elongatus, assembly GCA_964006375.1. Classification (NCBI taxonomy): domain Eukaryota; kingdom Metazoa; phylum Arthropoda; class Insecta; order Coleoptera; family Cleridae; genus Tillus; species Tillus elongatus. The sequence goes on from OZ023264.1 coordinate 33,115,759, forward strand.
TCATATAAAAGTTAATTCAACAGTTATCGTTACTAACAAAAAAATAATAGGGTTTGAATGATAAATAATACGTTTATACAGGCTGATTCCAGAGGAATGGGAAGTATTTCAGGGGTGGATACAGGGGGTCCAAATAAGTAAAATAAGCACATGTTATAGTTCGAATGTCAACCATTACTGTACTTATAAGAAGGCAAAATTATTACAAAATTTCTACAAATACGAAGCCGAAACAGACGCCACCTTCTGAGAAGTAGCTCAACTTAGTAAGACTTTCGATAGAATCATACAGTTTTCAAGGTAACAGTTAGTTCAAGATGTGGAGCAGCACATCTCGGGATAATATTTTCTATCTTTGTCGGAGGTACTTCTTCGTCTAGAATATCTCAGCCTTAACCCTTAACTGGTATCGTCGGGTCAGAGTTGACCCGACACATCTTTAACTCGCCACTGATTAGGCGCTTCCGCAGTTACGCGGTGGGGGGTTCCGTGACTTCTCATACAGTATGCACACAATTAGACACCTCAAGCGCTAGTTCAAGTTAGGCATCGAGAGTTCCGATGTGTACGCGTTCGGGTCAGATTTGACCCGACGATACCAGTTACGTGTGCATTTTGAGATTAATTCACTATGGATTTTCTCGTTATTGACGGCAAGAAATATACGGGTGATGCAGTACGTGAGTTGTTCTTGGACAATGAAGATGATGGCGATATTAGTGACTCGCCTACTAATCGATAGTGATCACGATTCTGATGAAGAATATACCATAGAAGACGATGTCTATCAAGATGAACAAGCTTCTGTTGGTTGATATCGATAATGATGGAAACAGTGATGGTCCAGCTATTTCTTCGGATTTGCCATTATCATCTGCATGCTATGTTTATGGAAAGAACAGGTACAAATGGTCAAAACGAGCTCCCACACCTGGTCGGACCAAAACGCACACGCCATTTTGAATTTATTTCACTATGGATTTTCTCGTTATTGACGGCAAGAAATATACGGGTGATGCAGTACGTGAGTTGTTCTTGGACAATGAAGATGATGGCGATATTAGTGACTCGCCTACTAATCGATAGTGATCACGATTCTGATGAAGAATATACCATAGAAGACGATGTCGATCAAGATGAACAAGTTCCTGTTGGTTGATATCGATAATGATGGAAACAGTGATGGTCCAGCTAGTTCTTCGGATTTGCCATTATCATCTGCATGCTATGTTTATGGAAAGAACAGGTACAAATGGTCAAAACGAACTCCCACACCTGGTCGGACCAAAATGCACACGCCATTTTGAATTTATTTCACTATGGATTTTCTCGTTATTGACAGCAAGAAATATACGGGTGATGAAGTACGTGAGTTGTTCTTGGACAATGAAGATGATGGCGATATTAGCAACTCGCCTATTATCGATAGTGATCACGATTCTGATGAAGAATATACCATAGAAGACGATGTCGATTAAGATGAACAAGTTCCTGTTGGCTATTTCGATAACGATGGAAACAGTGATGGTTCAGCTAGTTCTTCGGATTTGCCATTATCATCTGCATGCTATGTTTATGGAATGAACAGGTACAAATGGTCAAAACGAGCCCCCACACCTGGTCGGACCAGACGCCATAATATTATTATGCATTTAGCTGGACTGAAAGCGGTGGCAAAAAACTTGCACAATAAGAACCCTGTCAACTAGTGGGCTCTTCTGATAACCGACGAAATGATTAGCACAATTGTAGACTGCACAAATGAAAAACTTACTGGTTTGTCCAGTATATATGGAAAAACACCCTCATTTGTGAATTTCACAGATTCAGTTGAGATGAATGCATTTTTTGGATTGCTCTATTTGACGTTAGTTTTCAAATCCAACCATGAAGACATCGAAGGTTAATTTGCTTCAGACGGCACCGGCCGAGACATACTCCGAGGTACCATGTCGCTAAAGAGGTTCATGTTTTTGTTAGTTGCATTGCGGTTTGATAGTATTTCTACCAGAGACGCGAGAAAGCCGGATAAATTTTACCACATACGTGAAATTTTTGAGACATTCATAATACAGAACTGTCAAAATTGTTATATTACGGACGATGCTCTTCTCGTGTTTATATGAAATCTATACCGAACAAGTACGGATTGAAAATATTATGCCTTTGTGATGAAGACACACTACCTTCTCAATGCTTTCGTCTATACAAGCAAATCAGAAAATGGGCAGCCAAATCCAAGAAAGCTATCAGTGCCAACCCGAACTGTCGTATCATTAATTGATCCAGTCAAAAATACCAACAGAAATATCACCGCAGAGAACTGGTTCACGTCAATTGAATTAGTTGAAGAATTGCGCAAAAACAAACTCACTTATGTTGGCACGGTACGTAAAAATAAGAGAGAAATACCTGAATCTGTAGTTCCAAATAAAAAAACTCAGACAGGTACTTCTACGTTTGTGTTCACTAGCACTACAACTTTAGTGTCGTATGTGCCTCAATCAAATAGATACGTTCTGTTATTGTCAAGGATGCACCATGACAACAAAATTGATAGATAATTAAATAAACCTGATATGATTCTATATTATGACTCCACAAAAGCGGGGGTTGATGTATTAGATCAGAAGTGTGCAAATTACAATACTGGTCCAAGAACCAGAAGGTGGTCGTGTGCTATTTGGTGTGCTGTGATGAATATAGCTTCTGTAAATTCCTTCATTTTGTTCCAATCCGGGACTCAAAGTTCTATGAGGCGACGGAACTTTACTATCAACTTGGATAAAGCTTTCATTGAACATCAAATGAGACGACGTTTATTGGAAACAAGACTTCCCAGGGAACTTCGTTCAGTCATCCAAAGACTCCTAAAATACGACGACACAACAACGGATGAAGGTGGGCCGTCCACTTCTCAGCCCAGACAGGAAGTCTGGGCTGAGAAGTGGACGACCCTGATATAGTTTCTAGGGGAAAATCGACGTCGATGTTACAATTGTCCGTCAAACAACGACAACAAACATTCTTCGGTGTGTAATAAGTGTAAGGAGCACGTGTGTAAAGTTCACAGCGCAGCTACATTGTTATGTGAAAAATGTCAAGTGTGAGTGATAGGTTATGCAAACATCATTGCACGTTTTTTTATAAGAGATGTATTTGTTTATTTGGTTTACAATATGAAGGATAAATATATTGTATAAATTTTCATCATGTTAGTTTTTTTTTATTTTTATGTTTTAGTTGAATTTTTGGAAATTATAGTGCGCTATACATTTTTTATAAGTATTTGTGTTTGTTCTCTGCTTTCATATAAAAGACTTTTATGTCTATAAACCTGTTGTTACATTTCCAAACATTGATTAAATTATATTTCACAATTTGGAGGTCTCAGCCTTTTTATATCGTCGGGTCAGAATCGACCCGACGATACCAGTTACGTAAGTAAAAATGACGATACCAGCTGAGGGTTAAGTAAAGCAAATAAGCGTAACACGTAGGTAGCAATTGAAATGCTAATACGGAGGTTACATCTCTAGAATTTTACTTAGTAATATGTCTGCCTTTATAACTGTCGTTTTCGTGGTCAGCCAAAGTCGGATGAAAGGCACAGACAAAGCCGGGAAGTACATAGGAATTTGCAATTATAATGAAGTCTCTTGTGACCACCGGATTATGTACATACAGTTACCACAATCACCTCACGATGTCCCATTATTCACTTTGCATTGTAATCAACATGGCTTTGATACTTTGTTGCAATGCGACTAGACGACGAGAATATTGATTCCGATTAGGTTCACTGGATATCAATTAGTATTGTAATAATAAGCAACAATAAACTGATTATCATTCGTGTGATTTAAACGATTAGAAGAAATTGAAGGAAAGACGAATTTGGTAGATAGTAAAACAACAAAATACAGACGTAGATACTATTTCTCTGGCTTCACAAATGTTGTTTACTTCTCTGTAACCGGTTTCGCTGCTTGACACCATCATCAGACAGAAGACAATGCTGTCATTTCAATATTTGTGAAGTTAGAGAAATAGACTACGTCTGTATTTAATAAGGAACGGTTTCACCAAGTAAGGGAAACAACAATTAATGAATTATATAGTATAACCTTTATAGCAAAAACCACGTAGCTACCGTATTTTATCAAAATAACTTTATCGTTTGAGAAAGTACAAAACTTTTCCGAAAATAAATATACATAAAATTTTAAAAAAACTGGCCCGATATTCATGATGGATGCAGCGAAACTTAAGGCTTTGTAAAACACATTTATTATGACATTTATTCTACATAATCCGTATTTGTTTCAGATTATAATTTGTCCGAAAATTGCAAATTTTGACGTTTCAAATCGCGACTTTGACGTTTTATGAAGACAAATTATTACATTTTCAAAATGCTTTTTCTGCTACTTCTTCACCTTTTTGCGTCAAGAAAACTTAACCGTTGTGTGTAATATTCAATTGGTTTTGTTAACCACACAAAATATTTTGATCTTGTGCTTTCCTCTGATCGCCAATGGCACCCAATTTTGTTTTCTTTAAGTGCCTATACATTTTTTTCCTTTTAACGTAGAGTTCTAGATTTCGGTATGCACATATAAATTTGGTTGTCACAGCTCTGCTTTTCGGATACAAAAATTTTCCGAAAGAAAACTCAAATTTTACAGGAAAAACTGGTCCAATTTTCCGGGGTAACGAGCAAAATTTCATCAATATATATATATATATATATATATATATATATATATATATATATATATATATATATATATATATATATATATATATATATATATATATATATATATATATATATATATATATATATATATATATATATATATATATATATATATATATATATATATATATATATATATATATATATATATATATATATATATATATATATATACACACACAGAACTCCTCATTAGTGAATTTATTTTTCACTTTACGAAAAAATCGCTCAAAAACTGAACTAAACTTAAAATAAAAATTTAAACTGATCTCCTATGAAGAATCGAACCAAGAACCTTTATAGCGTGAATCCAAAGTACAACTGAAGGCTGTACCACTGACGTTGAAAATTGTAGTTTAAGCTCTGTGATAGAGTTAAAATCTCATATACCTTTTTAAATGTTAAACATTTTATTTTTCATAAAGAAATGAACTTGAAATTTGCGACGTGCTTTAGTCTCTATACTATATGCTACTTATGTACAACATTTCTAACTTTATTATTTTTAGTAATAAATTAGAAGAGAACTATTATTAACTAAACTATATTAAAAATACAAAAAAATCATGTTTATGAAAATGCGATACCATAACGCACTTACTACGTCCAAATTATTTGGTAAAATGAAGGACACTGGCGGTTAAAGCACAAACTTAAGGCTCCTTAACACTTCTCACCACATTTCTTCCACATAACCCGCATTCGTTTCGGAAACTTTGTTTAAAAATCGCCAATCTTCACGTTTCAAAATGCGCCTTTTGACGTTTCAAGAAAAACTATAAAATTTTCAAAGTAATTTTTTAGGTGCATACTTCTTGGCCTTTTTTGCGCTAAGAAAACTTAATCTTAGTCTAATATTCAATAGATTTTGTTAACCATAAAAATTATTTTGGTCTTGTCCGTTTCACTGATCACCAGTGCCAATTTTCTTTTCTCTAAATGCTTATAACTTTTTTTATCTTTTAATTTGAGAGATCTCAGTTTTGATATGTAGGATACGTTTTACTAACGACACTTTCACCAAAAATGTTGGCTTTGTCAGAAGATTCACCACGATACAAGTTGTATCTAGAGAGCCGACGCGACTTTACCACTTTGCAAACCAGCTAATACCTAACTTTGAACGGTCCATTATGATTCGGGTTCGCGACATAAATTGTTTAATGAGCCGTATAGGCCTTTGACCTCTCAGCGCTGCGACCCCAATGGGTCCTTTTTTGCGTGACTCTATTTTCTCATAGTTGCCCAAGAAGTTCACACTTTTTATGTAGTGGCCTATTTTACCTATTTCCTGGGGCGTTTTGGTCACCCCTTCAAGGTATTGAATTTTTCATCCTCTGATGACGCTAACTTTGTTTGTGTAATAATTGTCAGATATTTAAAAGATGTGTTGTGGTGATTTTGGTTCTCCAAGTGTACTTATCAGTGCTTATCACAGGTTCCAATATTCACTTAGGTGATACCTTGCTGGGGAGTGTTCTGTGAAACGTGCTTTGATTATTCTCAATTAGATGTTTTATTATCTGCTTCTCTAATGAATTCGTTGATTTGCTCGCTGCTGAAGACCTCTCATTTCTTTGCTTTATAACCAACATTCTTCCTTTTAAGAAATGCGATTACCTTTGGGAAAGTGGCTATGTTTACATTTTTCTTCACTAAAATGGTACTTTTCAACATAGAGTACATGCTCCACAGGGTAGAGGATTTGACAGTTTCTGATTTTTGCGCCAAGTAAGCTAAAATTACATCCTCTGTAGTAGTTTTGCATTTCTTCATATCCATCCATCTCGTGAACAAATCATAAACGTTTTCATACCTGGACTTTGATTTTTCAGGCAATAATTGTTTTGTAGCAGCAGCTGCTGCATTGGAAATTTCGTAAGGCACATTTTCAAACTCACTATCGCTGTTGCTTTCCATAGTTCATTGAGACAATTGCGACCAAAAACCATGTAAACTTTCGAAAATTAAAACGTCAACTAATTTCATTTCAGATAGCTGTCAGTCGTTATTTCGTTGCTATGGTAATGTTCAACTGTATTTATCAAAACCATACCTACCAAGATTTTCATATTCACAATGACAACAACGATGCTATTCTTCCCGGCCTAGTCCGGGAAGTACGTACATCCCGGACTAGGCCGGAGAAATGTTACTTTCTCAAAGAAAAAGCGTTCGGGAAGTGGGCACTTCCCAGACGGTTGCCGAAACAATAAATTTTTACATGTTTGAAAACGATTTTAAAAATAGCGCCAAGCACACTGTTATCCCATTAATGATCTGGTTAGCGGTTCTTCAAATAAAAAAATAATAATAAACAAAGAAAAAAATTGCATTTAGCGATAGTTTCGCCGAAAAATTTGGTTTTGTCAGGAGATTTATCATTTTTATTACTTTCATTAATCCTAACTGTGGCACTAATGGTACCCCCCATTTAACAATAAAAACGATAGTTATGAGATTTTTCTTGAGGCTATGTACAGACAGTCGATTAACGTCAGACAGTAATAATCATATAATGATGACATAAATAAATAACTGTCTGTTAAAGGCAAGATTACCATCGGCTAATTTATGCAGATAACCAGCCTTCAACCATGTACGTTATACAAACCTTTTATGTGTAACGACATGACCAACATGGTTTACCGTATTTGGAGCTGTATAAAAATTACAGATACGAATAAAAATTATGCATCGTCACAGACCATATTGCAGGTGTAATTAAAGATTAAGTTCGTATAACTTAAATACTCGGCGAGTGTACATACTTGGAATGTGTTTATAGCCGTTATATGGCACATTAGTCGGACGTTCTTTTGTAATGTGTTCTGCAAGATAGGTGCTTCTTGCTGTAGATTATAAATATATATGAGGATTGATGACAGTTATTACATGTTATTTATTGAGAGATAATTGTGGTTATTTGTGAAAAACTTTCAGCGTAATAATTGCATAATGACTAAAAGACTTGTTGTTATAATAAGAGAGTGATAATGACAAAAGAAAAACATTATCACATAGCAACGCATTGTTTTATAACGATAATTGTACCAATTCGTGACACCATATTATGTCGAATTTAGATAGAAAAGTGTGATTTATTGTCAGGTAAAAATGTCCAAAATTTCTGTATTAAAAAATCATGGCTTTTCAACATATTCAGCTGACGTGAATTCCCATACAATTAGGTTTATATAAAAGTGAAGGTTAATCTATATGGCTAATGTGGAAACGTTGGTGGAAGTTTAGAAAAAAATCAAAAAGTGACAATAAATTTAAAAGTGTTGACAGAAGTTTTAGAGGATGTTATAGTCACGCACTTTTTTGTCGCGCACATTGTAAAATGTTAGTTACAAAAATAATGACCGGTAACTATGAATATTAGGGACTAAAAAAAAAAGAATTCAGAAATACGCTTAAAAGCACTCACTATCGTACCATGAGTGTCAACAAGGAGGAGGCAACTTGTTAATTCTGGACTTGAAGGTTTGGAGGTTCGGAGGAGAAGGAAAAACATGTGCCGGCAAGGAATTCCAAAACTTGCAAGTCCTCGGGATAAAAGAGCGGGCATAACAAGATGTTCTACGTCTGGTGACCTGGACAGTAAAAGGGTGCATTCGCTCTGTTCCCTTGGTAGATCTGTTAAGGGCAGCAGGTGGAGTAACTATGGAAGAAAGCTCAGCTGAGCAGTGCCCGTGGAGATTTCGATGAGAGAGGGGGAGGGGGGGGGGAGGGGGGGATAGATGGAGTGGGGGGGTGTCACCAACGGCACGGCGAGTGTAGAAGCAGCAGCGGCACCGCAGATGTGGGAGCAGTATTCGAGGTTTGGCCTTATTTGTGAGGTATATAAGATATAGAGATTAGCCGGTGAAAAGTATTTGCGAGCTCGGAAGAGAAAACCTAATTTCTTAGCAGCCGCTTCTGCAATTGATGTGACATGTTGGTACCAATTGAGATTTCGATCCACAAAAATGCCAACAAGTGAAAAGGACACATTACTTTGAATAAATTGGTTGTTCATTGTGATGGGTCTAGGGCTGGTGTATCTCTTATGAGATTGAAAGCAAGACTGGTATTTGGTGGAGTTGAATTGTGCAAGATTTCTACTTCCCCAGTCTAATATTTTTTGGAGATCCACGGAGACAGAACCCTGCATGAGTCTGCGATCCTCATCTAATTGGGCTAAAGAGACAGGCTTAGAATATTGTATATTTAAGTGGAGGGTGCTGTCGCCCGCGTAACTGTGAACTGGGTTAGATGTGCTAGAGAGGAGGTCATTGATGTGGAGAAGAAACACAGTAGGGGCTAAAGCAGAACCTTGAGGGACTCCTGCATTAATTGGATGCAGTTTAGAGAAATGGTCATCCACGACAACAAAAATGCTACGGTTCTAGAGGAAATTTGCTGTCCAGGTACAGAGTTTTGGTGGTATGCCATAGGCCGGAAGTTTATTAAGCAGCGCTGCGTGCCAGAGCTGGTCGAATGCTTTGGATGTGTCTAGAGCGACAATCTGGAATTCACCGTGTAGTTCCATACACTTGTTCCAAGAATGGGTGACAAAGGAAAGGGTGTCGGCAGTTGATCTACGCTGACGGAATCCATACTTCCTGTCGTGGATAAGACTGTATTTTTCAAGAAATTTTAGTAATTCGGTGTTTATATACTTTTCCATCACTTTAGAGACGACTGAAAGGAGAGAAATAGGCCTGTGGTTGCTAGGAAACGCTTTGGATCATTTCTTGAGGGCGGGTTGTACTCGAGCAGTTGTCCAGTTACTAGGGAATATGCCTCTATTGTAAGATGTCTGAAACAGACGAGTCAGGACAGGAGCAAGTTCTGGTGCGCATTTTTTGAGAACAATTGCTGGGATCTCGTCAAGGCCAGATGATTTTTTTTTCAACAACACACCACAAGGACTTACAGCCTAAATACTATCGTACCATGGGTGTCGACAAGGAGGAAAGAGGCAACTTGTTAATCCTAGACTTGAAGGTTTGGAGGTACGGAAGAGAAGGAAAAACATGTGCCGGCAAGGAATTCCACAACTTGGAAGTTCTCGGGACAAAAGAGCGGGCATAACAAGATGTTCTATGTCTGGTGACCTGGACAGTAAAAGGGTGCATTCGCTTTGTTCCCCTGGTAGATCTGTTGGGGGCAGCAGGTGAAGGAACTATGGAAGAAAGCTCCTCTGAGCAGTGCCCGTGCAGATATCTATAAAAGAGAGAGAGAGAGAGGTCACCAACGGCACGTAGGTGGACAAGTCATGACAGCCTTTGGGTGAGTGTAGGGTCACCGATGAGACGTATAGCTCTCTTCCGAATGGAATCCAGGATAGCGAGTGTAGAAGCGGCAGCGGCACCCCAGATCTGGGAGCAGTATTCGAGGTTTGGCCTTATTTGTGAAGTAAATAAGGTATAGAGATTAGCGGGTGAAAAGTATTTGCGAGCCCTGGTATTAAGAGAACAAAGTATCTTTCGTACCTTTTTAGTTTTGAAAATGATACACCATTTTCTTTACAAATAAACGAAACCGCTACTTTACACAAATCTGCACCTATCATTGTGTTTTAACTATTTATCATAAAACGGAAATAAATAATTTTTCCCTGGCACGGACAAAAATTCCCTGACTCTCAGTCAGTTTTGACAATTTTTCTCAATTTTTCCCTGATTTCATTGACAACGTTTTTCCTTCAACAAATTCCCTGACGTTACCTGGTTTTCCCTGTTTTCCAGACGAGTGCGAACCCTGCACAATCACATAAGAGTTAACAAAATCAGGATTAAATTTCATTCGGTTCAGGCAACACCAACTAATACCGGCTAGATCTTGATACCTTGTAAAATTAACATAAACACATTGATAAATTAATTCCTGTCAGTTTACAATACCGGTGGTAAGTTGTACTTGCCCACGCCTCGCATTCCGTTTCTTTTCTAGTCCTTGTCGTATGTAATGTTCCTCCGGTCGCCAGTCTCGACTCCGTGTACTTATTTATTTTCAGCTTGTTCACTGTCGGACAACGTTGTAAAACTTGTCGGACGTTAAAACAAAACATAAAACGTATTATTAGGGCTATTTGAGATCGTACAGGTTTATTTTTTATTTGTTTATATGTGCCAGAGCGTGACCTGTGAAACTTCACACGTTTACGGCTTTTCGTTCTTTGTACACTTAGTCGGCATGAAATTGGTATTTTTATATGTTGCGAAATTCGCAGAAAAATCCTGTTAGTTTGAAATGCGCACATAAAAGTCTAGTTTCGAATGTCACTAACCGGTAAATTTGCAGTTTTAAAATGCTTTGTTATTGCACTTTATTGGTAGTTAAGATTGCAATAAGTGCTTCAGCTCGAATGTGTCTCGAGCCATGTACAACCGCACAAATGCGGAAAATGTTTCGAGACGTTGTTGTTATTAGTGTTGCGAAATTGTTTCTTAAGTCAATAAGTTTTATGGGCTAGTTTAAAAGATTATAATTGTCACACAGGACATCTTTTATTAACAAAACTATTTCTATTAAAAACATTCGGACCTTTCTTTTTTTCAAATAACTATTAAGATGACGAGCACCTACTTTTCCCTCTTCTAGTGCTTTTTTTTTAATTCATTAATGGAGAGATCTGATATATATATATATATATATATATATATATATATATATATATATATATATATATATATATATATATATATATATATATATATATATATATATATATATATATATATATATATATATATATATATATATAGTGTGTAAATAAATAAGTGCGAAAAAATTGAAGGGGTGATTCCTTGTCGTAAAATAGGGGGGGGGGGTTCATATGAAAAAATTCAATTTGAGCATCCCTTGTTCAGATACAGCCCCTTGAAGAGGGCGTCAAAAGAGCCGTTTTCAATTTTTTTTTTCTCCAAAAAACGACGAAAGTTACGAAAATGAATACGAGCGGACTTTCTCTGCAGCAGAGAGAGGACTCATTGACTATTTCCGTGATGTTACTCTATGGTTGCAAGGGGTAGAAAAAGACACCCCTAGGTTTTCGTACTCATTCATTCATATTTAAATTAGAATAACATGCCATTTTATGCGAATTATACCATGTGCTTTATAATAAATATTTTTTTTCTCAGAAACAGTTGACTTCACGGGAAAATTACAAGAGGGCTTTTTTGTTGAAAATGAATCAAGTTATCCAAAACGATTTTTTTTATTACACAATGTGGATCAGGAAAAATGTGTCATGAGGAACAAATTTTAAGGGGTGTCCTTTTCTACCCCTTGCAACCACAGGGAAACATAACGGAAATCGTCAATGAGTCCTCTCCCTGTTGCAGAGGAAGTCCCCTCGTATTCATTTTCGTAACTTTCGTCGTTTTTGGAAAAAAAATTGAAATCGGCTCTTTTGACGCCCTCCTCAAGGGTATCAAGGCTGAACAAGGGATGCTCAAATTGAATTTTTTCATATTAAAGACCCCCCTATTTTTCGACAAGGAATCACCCCTTGAATTTTTTCGCACTTATTTATTTACACCTGTATATATATATATATATATATATATATATATATATATATATATATATATATATATATATATATATATATATATATATATATGTGTATATATATATATATATATGTGTGTGTATATATATATATATATATATATATATATATATATATATATATATATATATATATATATATATATATATATATATATATATAAAACACCGATAATTAAAAAAATAATGGGACCGATTTTGATAAAAATTGGTAGGTGTCTTCTTTTTGCAAGTGGCTTGGACAAGTTCGTTAGTCAGGAAAATCGGACCAGTTTTTCCTGGAAAATTTTTGTATCTCCGAAAATAACAAAGCTATTAATTTTAAAATTAATTAACATTAAACTTACCCTACATGTCAAAATTCAGATCTCTAAGTTGAAAGGAAACAAAATATAGACATTAAAAAATAACTTGGGTGCCACTGATGACCAGAAAAATGCACACATATTTTGTGTGGATAACAAAATCTATTATATATTAAGAGAGAAAGATTGGATAACAAAATCTATTGTATATTAAGAGACAAAGATTCAGTTTTCTTGACGCAAAAATGTCAAGAAATATCAGAAAAACTACTTTGCAATTTTTATTTTTTCTTCTTAAAATGTCAAAGTGGCGATTTGAAACGTCAAAATGTGGAATTTTTAGACGGAGAACCTGAAACCAATACGGGCTATGTAAAGCAAATGCTATAATAAATGTGTTTTACAAAGTCTTAAGTTATATGCAGAAAATTCATATCCAATCCACCCCTTCTTTGACGATTTGGTAGTAGTTTTAGCTATAGAGTTTGTGGTTTAATAGTCTATACATTTTCGCGAATTTTGGTAGAAAAAAATTGTTACTGAGAAGACCGCAGCTCAATTATTTTAAATATTTCTTCAAAGGAGTGCCTACTAGACGCCTCCGGGGTCAATTTCAGTTTTTACATGTTTAGATATACACAGGCTGGTGCATTTTTACTGTAAAGTTCAATATATCGGTTATTATACAAGATACGGGAAAATATTATAAAAGTTAATTGTAGCGTGTTTTGAGGTGCATCTTATAAAATTATGTTGACAACCACAAGCTTACGTTTAAAAATCAAACAATGTTCAAAGGCGTCTTCGTAAATCATTAATATGCTTTTTATTGAGTTCTGTTAGTAAATTTAGTTATTTACTAGGTTTACCTATTTAATTAAATTATAACAATTTTTTAGGATAATGTTGTAATGTAAAATATCATTTGTAATAATGGGCCGATTCATTGGTGTGCTCAAAGTTCCTTTTTTTTTATCGTGAATCATTACGGAAAATTATGTTTAAAGTAGAAGTCTATTGTTAGACTCTATGGCCTACTGCTTTTTGAACACTTTTTTCGCATTTGTTTTCTGGTATTGGATTTCATAGCCTACTATCCTCAAAACGTTTTTTCTCAAAATTGTCAGTGCAATTACAAGATTTCTCAAGCATGTTGTACATCATTGGAAAGCTCTTTTTACATGAGCAAAAAATCCAATATGGCAGCCATAATAAAAACAAACGTTGATACCTGTAGGTTAAAACACAAATGACAATCCAAAGTTGAGAATAGCACAAAAAAATTACTCTGTACAAAGTGTCCTGATAATGTGCAAGTCTTAGACATGTCAGATCAACGCCTACTTAGATACTGATGAAAAAATAAATCGATAAATTTTGGTTTTTTCAAAATAACTCGAAAACGAAAAGAGGCAGGGCAAAATACAAATCATATTTGGAACGAGCATGAAATTCTAGAAAACATTGCTAATTTAACCGTCTCGCCATCTCTAATAATAACGGAAATAGCAATACATTCCCATCCAGTTTGGGACACACTGTATATACCCCTGAAAAATTTTAACGTACTTATGAAACCCTGTATGTACTACGTAATATTGGGCTTAATTCAAGTATTTTATTACATAATCGATGGATGTGGTGATTAATAATTTTGTTAATTGAGCATTAATTGGTGGCCTCTGTTACAGTCTGTGAAGTGGGAATTTCTGTACACTGGTGGGAACAGGAATTCAGTCATTTCTGGCCACAGAGAGGGCTTATCTATGGTTCTGCAACAAAATATATAGTCCGTTATGTGTTGTAGTCAGGGCACTGAAGATGCCTATTTTATGGTTGCCACGCTGGATTTTAACAAAGACAAAATTATCTTTGACTATTTTAATATACAAACACAATTATGGAAGTCAGAAACGTGATGAATTTGACAAACACAATTGCGAATGAATTCCTCAATTTTACTCTTAAATCAAAAATGTTATAATCCCGTACATTGGCAGCCCTAGCCAGCAATGAACTTCGCAGGCTGTTTCAGCTTGTACTTGTAATTTGTTGGCAACATTCGATTAAGCTGTCAATAAGTTGATTTTTACTATGTATGTATTTCCATGGAATAAACTTTGTTTTTTAGCAAGCCCCATAAACAATAATCCACGGAATTCGGGTCAGGAGACCTTGGCGGCCATTCCGGTGGTTCGAGACGATTTGGAATTCGGAATAAATAAGCTATTAGAGCACAATGTGGCGCATAACCATCATCGTGAAAATGCATACTCCTCTGAGGGTGATAATTTAACATTTGGGGTAGTTTATTTTGTAAGAAGTCGAAATAAACGTCCGAAGTAGGATATACCTACCCACATTCTTGACTACGGTACCTGCTAGTACCTGGGTATGAGGGTTTTAATTTTAACCAGGTATGACACTCCCATTCTTTAGCTAATTTTTAGATACTCGATCTGGAAATTGGTATACAATAATGTTCAGGAAGCAAAATGAAAATTGCATTAAAAATACAAAAGATTTTAACTGAAGTATTATCACTACGCAATTATCTGCTTATATTCAATGCATTCACTATGATACCTATTTTCAGTCACACCAAATGCGACAGGAAACTACCACACCTGCTTGCAGATGTAGGTATGTAAAAAATGAAAAGTTGTCGCTCCTTCATATCCTTAACTGTTTATTGCGTGTTAACTATTCATGTCTAAAGCTTACAGTTTTACCCTAAACTATTCACATAATAATCCTTAATGACTTGATAAACATCAGAAGTGTTTTAAATTATTGTGCGGCTTCCTATCTACTAAATTATCACCTAATAAGAGACAGATGGTACCCCTATCAATGTGTACATATTGTGTGTCAACAACGAACGCATCATTTTAACAAAATAATCATTTCAATGTCAACACAAAGCATGCTTGTGGTAGCGAATGAATAGATAACTAAGCCACTAAGGTACACAAAAAAGCCAGCCTTCTTAGTAAAATCACAGGTGCTGTTAGCAATTAGGCCACCAAATTATCTCTTTTTGAAGTAATCATACTCTTCACCTTAATGAAAACCACCCCTTCAAAGCTGTAGAATCGGATCTCAAAGCTTCAGCGATCTAAGTCCTTTTGTTTATCTGATTACAGCGACGACAGTAAAAATAAATACGTTGGTGACATACTAAGATACAACTTTTTTGATGGAGTTGGGTATAATACGGTCAATTTGTGCCTATCGGGGCGCCTCGAGGGCAAGTTATGGGGTCGTTTTGATTTCTTCCATCCAACATGTTTTTAGTGGTGCTGAATCCGAATATGCGGGTTGCTAACAAAATTTCGTGACGCAACATTAAAAAAAAAGTCTGGACGCAGCAAGTACGTTATGGTAGTGAATTTTCATAAAAATGTTTTAAATAGCAAACGTCTTTTTTTAAAGAAAGCAGGCATCAAATTTGGTTACCAGTATAACCTATATAGTAGAAACAATGTACCATATATCATCAAAATAACTTTAGTGTTTGAAAATGTACAAAAAAAAATTCGAAAATAAGCATAATGTTCCCCAACCAACGAACTTTATACGTTAATAGCAAATTGACCTATTCAAACTTGAAGCATTTAATAAAAATTCGATATCATAGCGCACTTGCTGCGTCCCGAATTTCTTTTCTTTTTTTTTTGTTCCCTTAGGGCTCGTCCGCGGCCTTGCCGCCCCGATATCATTTCTTTTCTTACTAATATGCATTATAATTTCGTGGTTGAAATTCTATGCATTAAAGGTCAGTTCAGAACTGGCACAGACCGGGGGAATTCGACTATCTAATTAAAACAATGCATTGTTTAATCTATTTGAACTGAGCAGATTGTCCTGGCTAACAAACTTATCCAAGCCACTTGTAAAAGTAAAGTATTCACCAAATTTGATAATCATCGGCGCATTATTTTTTTGAGTTATCGTTGTGAATATATATATATATATATATATATATATATATATATATATATATATATATATATATATATATATATATATATATATATAAACATATAAAGTCTGAAACCGACCTTGGATTTGGGTTCCAGCGGTCCTAAATCGCGCTTATTTGAAGAAATTTTTTCAAAATTCAAGCGATCTCCTTATTAGTGAATTTTGTTTTAAGAACATTCACTAAAAACGCATATCTAATTTTGTGGCGGTTTTTTCTTATATTCGGAATTTGTCAACTTTTCGTAAATAACATTATTCAAAATGAAAGTACATAAAATCTCCTACAAATTTTATTTATTAGGTTTTTTCTTCGCGAGCCATTCGGGCTCAAACGCTAATTTCTTAAGGTAATTATTATTTTAAAAAAACGTAGAAAATAGTTGCTTACGTACACTAACAACCAGATGCACAAAAATTAACAATTCTCTGTAAGAATTTTGTATTGGTTATGCCGTTGATCTTCTGAATTTTTGGAGTTATATGTACTCACCTGTAACAAGAGAAAAACAAACATTAAAAATTAAATTTTTAATTAGTAAAAAAATTAGTAAAAAATACAGTATATATGGTACGTGGTGATGTGAGTGGAATAGCGATAAGACCCCTTCGATATATATATATATATATATATATATATATATATATATATATATATATATATATATATATATATATATATATATATATATATATATTATTGTATAGGGGTTTGAGCTTGGACGGTCGCCATGTTTAAGTTTATATAACACTTTTACAAACATAGCCATAATTAGCCTAGAGGTTAATTTAAATACACTCATAAAAGCATACAAAATGTCATTTTATCATCGTAATTGTATGTTTTTTTTATAGCGAATTTTCATAAAGAAATTGTTATACGTGATAGTTATACAGACGGCAACTTGCGGCCACTGGAAATTTTATATTATATCCTCAAAGTAAATGAAGTAAAGAGCCAATTACAGAATTAATTAAATTGTGACTCGAAACACGTTCGATTGTTTCGATCTTAGATCGCGCCTTATTGTTAAGTTTAAAGGTAAGAAAACACCTTGTTTTAAAATCATTTTTATAACCTCGGTGGTCTAGAAGTAAGAACCTGTGCCTCTGGACCGAACGGTACTGGGTTGGATCCCTCTTTTCACTTTTCCAATACATATTGTAATAAATTTACATCAACTGAGGTTCTGGCATTGTACTTGTGCAAGTTGAATGGCTGCACGTTTCGCCCTTCGGAGTGGGCGTAACGCCGTCGGTCCCGTGTCCATGTTGGGCACGTTAAATATCCCTACCCTCCTTACAGAAAAGTGGTTCGGCAAAATTTCCAGGGCAGTTAGGTGAAACTGCTCGTTGGCGTCGGTGATTGGCCATAGTCGCGACAATAGACTGACGGTAAAGTAAAAAAAAAATCATTTTTATAGAGGCGTGAGCCGATTTTCTTTACATACAATATTTATTACATTCTTTCGTATTCGTATTTTCTCATATTATTATATATGAAACTTAGATGGTTTATCGCTCGAAGCGTATACATATACATATACATATACGTATACGTATACGTATACGTATACATATACATATACATATACATATACATATACATATACATATACATATACATATACATATACATATACATATACATATACATATACATATACATATACATATACATATACATATACATATACATATACATATACATATACATATACATATACATATACATATACATATACATATACATATACATATACATATACATATACATATACATATACATATACATATATATATATATATATATATATATATATATATATATATATATATATATATATATATATATATATATATATATATATAAAATATACAGGATGTCCGGTTATATTCAGATTTTATGAGATTATAGTAGGCTTAATTCTAAGCGAAAAAATAGCACAAAAGTGGTAGTTCCATTTTTATTCCTTCGGAAGTTACAAGCCAAACAAATACAACATTTAAATTCTAAAACCACATTAAAAATTACCTTATTTTACAGGGAGAGTTTCGAGAATGTGGATTACGTAACTATCTTTTCGACAGAGGATTAGATTTGACATCAGATGTGGACAGACAAGTACTCGATGCTATTACTTAATATATGCTCACAAAATTTCAATATAACGACACGGGACATCATATATATATATATATATATATATATATATATATATATATATATATATATATATATATATATATATATATATATATATATATATATACATATATATATATATATATATATATATATATATATATATATATATATATATATATATATATATATATATATATATATGCTGTGATAGTAGCTTATCGCATTTAAGTGGTTGGCAACCGCTGATCTAGATAGGAAAGTTATAAAAATTGAGGATATGCAAATTCAATGTTTTATTTTTTATGATTTTCTGTTACCAAATTAAAACTAACATTCTTTAGTTGATGTTTTATATTTTATTACTTGGTCTCTGATGCTGTGTAATTTAATAACCATGATGTAAACTGAAACGTCGAAAGATTGTAAATTCACTGAGCATACCTGCATATATCGAAAAATGTTGAATTTAATTTCAAAGCCGAAAAATGCACCATACTAAAATTTTCATTTTTAATCATGCTTCTTTCTTTACTTTTTAGTAATACAGTACTTTTAAATACCTTGTATAAAAATATGAAATATAAAACATGCATGCTGGTGTGTTTGTTTCTTAGGTAAATTGCGCAACATAGTCTGTGAAAAAATCAACACAAGTGTGCATGTTCAAAAAAAAATTACAATTACACCTGGCAACCTGTCAAACATGACCCCAACCGACACCTACTTTACAAAACGAGATAATGAATTGTTGCAACCAGCTAATTAGTAACTAATTTAATTTAATACATGATATAAAAAAACTTTAATGTAAACACGACTATAAATTATATCGATAGCTGCCACATAATTATAGCCAATAGATGCACGTTTATCATAAGGCTAATTACCGTCTCTTACCGCCGACATTAAGCTCATTAAGTTGGTAGGAAAGAGAGCAGCAAACCTATAGCACAGAATGAGAGAGACAACTTGACATCACAAAGATGTCACAGATATGGGAGTCTGGCGAAATAAACAAGACACAAAAGCAGAAAGAGTGGGACGGCGAAAACAGTTAAGATATTATAACGCGAGGGTAGAATGAGACAAGTATAACAAAGAAAAGAAATGGGAAATATAATATGCTAAACACAAAGACAGAAAGCTGACACAAGAATATGGCTTGGTAATTCAAGGGTAATTAATTCATCCTGGCATTATATATCACGTTAATTCCAGAGGAAATAATCAGAACAGTGGCTGAGGTAACCAGATTCTACTAGAAAGTATTAGTAATACACAGTTTGTTCCAAAACTAACTAATCAATTCTTTGTGTGTGTGTGTTTTTTGTTTCTTTAACGTCGGCCTACTTCCGCGACTATGGCCAATCACCGACGCGAGGGAGCAGTTTCACCTCACTATCCTGGAAATTTTGCCGAACCCCTGCCTTTCTGTAAGGAGGGTAGGGATATTTAAGGTGCCCAACATCGCATGGACACGGGACCGACGGCTTTACGCCCCCTCCGAAGGGCGAAACGTGTAGACATTCAACTTGCTCAAATACAATGCCAGAACCTCGGTTGATGTTAATTTTACAGTTTGCACTGAAAAAGTGAAAGGAGTACCCTGGGATCGAACTCAGTAGCCTTCGGTTCAGAGGCACAGTTTCTTACCCCTAAACCATCGAGGTTCTAGATGAATTCTTTGTTATTGGTCATTTTTAAGAGATATGCTGAAAGGCGTGAACTTAAAATTTTTTAGATGTCAGTTTTTTAAGAAAAAACTTCCTACCCACCACAACCCCCGTAAAAAGGTAACTACCTTAAAAAAGATCCCAACCCTCTTCAAAAATAACTACCTTAAAAAAATTAAACCAGAATTGGCGTAGTGTCTTTTGTGAAAAGAAAATTAATTCCCTAGGCAACATTATAAAAGTTTTAAATTTTGTTCAATGGTGTGCACAAAAATTAATTATTTTCAAAAAGCAAGAAATAACTTGTTTTCTTTGTGAACTCTACTCAACAAGAAAAAATCAAAGCAAATCAATTTTAATTCTAAAAACCTAGTTTTTCATTGTCAAAATGTCAATTTCTTATAAATTTAGAGGGAAATGAACAGTGTCTTTTTTGTTTTGTTTTACTGTCTGATCAGTAATTTTTATCACAAAATAATGCAAGGGATGGGACCTTGAATGTTTATCTTTTTTTTTCTCATTTCTACCATTTGGACATCTCACATTTGATCAACTTCTGCATGAGTGTCAAGACCAGTAAATAATTTAGCTTTCATGAAAATAAACTTAAGGATGCTTGAGTCGTTGAAACAATTGTCTAAAAGGCCTTCACAAACTGAAGGCATTCAATTAAAATGGTTTATTGTCACTGCAAGATAATCCGCATTCCTCGCTTAAAGACATTCAAAAACGATGGCTTCCCGAATTGTGCATTAGCGAAGGTATCACCCGTACGAAGTTTTCCGGTACGAGGGTAACTTCTATTGCAGGAATCATTTCTGTGAACAAATACAGCAGATGTGTATTAACACTGTAAATTTTGAAAAAAGAAAAAAACATACTTTTAGAGCATTTTTCTACGTCCACGATTCAGTCAGTAGACAAAACTGCTGACTCTGGACTACAGAAAATCCCAGGTGGATGATGGAAGTTCATACTCAGCAGCCTTTAAAAACAAATGGGTGGCTGGGATAGTGAATGATCGAATCATAGGCAAAACATAATGGAAATTTCTTCAAGTAGACTTAGTTCCGCATTTGGTAGCTATACACAACCTGATCTTCCAGCCAGCTAACTCTTTTTCCAACAAGATGGAACACCTCGACAATATCCAGCCCCCGTCCGGACTTACTTAGAGCGGGTGTTTCCGAACATGTAAATTGGAAGAAAAGTATCTATAAAGTGGTTTCCAAAATCTCCTGATATCACTCCTATGAATTTTTTCACATAATAAAAAGTTCGGGTGTAGTAAGTGCATTACGATAGCGAATTTCCATTTAAAGTCTCTTAACTTTTAATCAGTTAATTTTCCAATAACATTGAAACTTAAATTTCGTTACATAACAGAGTCGTTATTACAGCAATATGTGTCCCCTTGAGAATCGTGAAGAGAAAAGCTTTTATTGACGAATTAAAGTAAAGTTTCACCAATCGACTGGGAATAGAAGATTTCAAACATAATTTTGTGAGACCTGTAACTAACTTTTACTTATGTAGAAACAACAAATATCTAATCTAATCATAAAACCAATCAAACCAAATCAAGATAGAGTAATAAGAATCCACGGAATTGCTTTGGATTAAAGGCAAGATTTTCAGCATAAACAATTAATTAGTAACTTAGTAACTCTCATTTAAAGTAATTATATTAAATGTGTATTAAAAACAGACGCAAATGGGGCTAATCTAATACCTACTTATTACATTAATCACATTCCACAAAAACAATCATTGGCTTGAAATAATTAAAAATTTTAATCACGTCCCATAAAAAAACAACTTTTCTGTAATTGCCTATTTTAAATGACGTAATATTTCACATGTAAAATAATGATAAACCTGAAGGGTATTAATCATCTATTCAGGACGAGTTAAATCATTACACGACAGAATTGCAATTACCATACGGTATGGCTGGCTGTATGATTTCATGTAACAAACATTTTCCAATACAACAACTAGATTCCAATCGACGAAATGAAAAATGTCCGCAATTACATCGCTAGTTAGTTATCTGGCAATTGAATATGTGACAAAACCAGTTGCAGCGTAGATCCATCATATACAGGTCTTTAAATTCATAATTACGGGCTTTGAAAGTTTACACAGATTATCCATGCAAACTCAGTGCTCAATATCCAATAATCTGTGACGATCTAGTGCGACACTCTATGTTGCCATGTTGCCAACTGCCGAGATTTGTCAGGATTGCGGCGATATTTGAGCAGTGTACAAGTAGTGTGTTTGTTTTTGCTTTTTGTTTCTTTAACGTCGGTCTATTTCCGCGACTATGGCACCAGGCGACGCCAGGGAGCAGTTTCGCCTCGATATCCTGGACATTTAGCCTAGCCCCCACCTCTCCTCTTTAAGGCGGGTCGGGATCTTTAACGTGCCCAGCATCGCATGGACACGAAACCGAAGGCTTTACACCCCCTCTGAAAGGCGGAACGTGCAGAAATTCAACTTGCTCAAATATAATGCCAGAACCTCGGTTGATGTTAATTGTACAGTATGTACTGAAAATGTGAAAGGAGAACCCTGGGACCGAACCCAGTACCCTTCGGTTCAGAGGCACACGTTCTTACCACTGAACCACCGAGGTTATCAGTGTACACGTAAATGAGTACCGTAGAACGGGTCGACTTGATCACAGTTTTCAAATTATTCCGTGCACATACATTATAATGAGATGTTGTTTGGAACAGTGATTTTTTTAATTACTTTGGGCCCTGAGCTAATTTTTGCCGTGGTGCAAATAAAAATAGCTTTTACCGATTTAGGAAAAAAATTAAGTGTATTTTTCAAGACGCCCCGCGATGAGGTCACCTGCTTTTATTTGCACTTTACATAAGGTTTAAAATGCCGATATTCATTTCGTAGGCTAATGGGGCTATGAAACACGTAAAATATTATTTTTTTATCAAAAACTCATTTTAATAAAAAAAAATTATTCAATTTATTAATAATTCTTCATTTATTTAATTAGAAATGCTTTGTTTACGACAAAATAACATAACATACATTGAAAAAATGCGACTACTGACTTTCCGCGCATAATTTCGCACCATCTCGAAATGTTCAGTCGCCCCTAAAAAGACAAAAAAATAATAAGTCACGCCACTGGTAAACATGTTCAAATATTATGTTCTTATGGTAATGCATTTATTCTCTGATAATAAATAAGACAATCTCCAATAAAATATGGTTTACTTTTAACATTATTAGTATTATTCACACAATATGAAGTATTGAACATATAGAAATCATATTTACCCCAAGTTGTGTTTCATCTAGATCACAGCGCAAATAAAGGTTTTCGTTTCCTAATGCTACAACGTAGACTAGCGATACCTACGTTAAGTTATCGGTTAAATTCATGCGAATTCACGTAACTAGTTACAGCTACTGTACTTGTGTTTCATCTAGATCACAGCGCAAATAAAGGTTTTCGTTTACTAATGCTACAACGTAGACTAGCGATACCTACGTTGAATTCTCGGTTAAATTCATACGAATTCACGTACCTAGTTACAGCACCTGTACCTGTGTTTCATCTAGATCACAGCGCAAATAAAGGTTTTCGTTTACTAATGCTACAACGTAGACTAGCGATACCTACGTTAAGTTATCGGTTAAATTCATGCGAATTCACGTAACTAGTTACATCACCTGTACCTGTGTTTCATCTAGATCACAGTGCAAATAAAGGTTTTCGTTTACTTATGCTACAACGTAGACTAGCGATACCTACGCTAAATTATAGGTTAAATTCATGCGAATTTACGAACTAGTTACAGCACCTGTACCTGTGTTTCATCTTGATCACAGTGCAAATAAAGGTTTTCGTTTACTAATGCTACAACATAGACTAGTGATACCCACGTTAAATTATCGGTTAAATTCATGCGAATTTACGTAACTAGTTACATCACCTGTACCTGTGTTTCATCTAGATCACAGTGCAAATAAAGGTTTTCGTTTACTTATGCTACAACGTAGACTAGCGATACCTACGCTAAATTATAGGTTAAATTCATGCGAATTTACGAACTAGTTACAGCACCTGTACCTGTGTTTCATCTTGATCACAGTGCAAATAAAGGTTTTCGTTTACTAATGCTACAACATAGACTAGTGATACCTACGTTAAATTATCGGTTAAATTCATGCGAATTTACGTAACTAGTTACATCACCTGTACCTGTGTTCCATCTAGATCACAGTGCAAATAAAGGTTTTCGTTTACTTATGCTACAACGTAGACTAGCGATACCTACGCTAAATTATAGGTTAAATTCATGCGAATTTACGAACTAGTTACAGCACCTGTACCTGTGTTTCATCTTGATCACAGTGCAAATAAAGGTTTTCGTTTACTAATGCTACAACATAGACTAGTGATACCTACGTTAAATTATCGGTTAAATTCATGCGAATTTACGTAACTAGTTACATCACCTGTACCTGTGTTTCATCTAGATCACAGTGCAAATAAAGGTTTTCGTTTACTTATGCTACAACGTAGACTAGCGATACCTACGCTAAATTATAGGTTAAATTCATGCGAATTTACGAACTAGTTACAGCACCTGTACCTGTGTTTCATCTTGATCACAGTGCAAATAAAGGTTTTCGATTACTAATGCTACAACATAGACTAGTGATACCTACGTTAAATTATCGGTTAAATTCATGCGAATTCACGTACCTAGTTACAGCACCTGTACCTGTGTTTCATCTACATCACAGCGCAAATAAAGGTTTTCGTTTACTAATGCTACAACGTAGACTAGCGATACATACGTTAAATTATCGGTTAAATTCATGCGAATTCACGTACCTAGTTACAGCACCTGTACCTGTGTTTCATCTAGATCACAGCGCAAATAAAGGTTTTCGTTTACTAATGCTACAACGTAGACTAGCGATACATACGTTAAATTATCGGTTAAATTCATGCGAATTCACGTACCTAGTTACAGCACCTGTACCTGTGTTTCATCTAGATCACAGCGCAAATAAAGGTTTTCGTTTACTAATGCTACAACGTAGACTAGCGATACATACGTTAAATGCTAGGTTAAATTCATGCGAATTCACGTACCTAGTTACAGCACCTGTACCTGTGTTTCATCTAGATCACAGCGCAAATAAGGGTTTTCGTTTACTATTCCTACAACGTAGACAAGCGATACCTACGTTAAATTCTCGGTTAAATTCATGCGAATTCACGTAGTTACAGCACCTGTACCTGTGTTTCATCTAGATCACAGCGCAAATAAGGGTTTTCGTTTACTATTCCTACAACGTAGACAAGCGATACCTACGTTAAATTCTCGGTTAAATTCATGCGAATTCACGTAGTTACAGCACCTGTACCTGTGTTTCATCTAGATCACAGCGCAAATAAGGGTTTTCGTTTACTATTCCTACAACGTAGACAAGCGATACCTACGTTAAATTCTCGGTTAAATTCATGCGAATTCACGTAGTTACAGCACCTGTACCTGTGTTTCATCTAGATCACAGCGCAAATAAGGGTTTTCGTTTACTATTCCTACAACGTAGACAAGCGATACCTACGTTAAATTCTCGGTTAAATTCATGCGAATTCACGTAGTTACAGCACCTGTACCTGTGTTTCATCTAGATCACAGCGCAAATAAAGGTTTTCGTTTCCTAATGCTACAACGTAGACTAGCGATACCTACGTTAAATTATCGGTTAAATTTATGCGAATTCACGTACCTAGTTACAGCACCTGTACCTGGTAGCATTTTCGGGTTCTTTATATTTTCATGTGACCTCGCGTGTTTCAATTTACCTCGGTTCACGGTATCTAAAAATCTATTTTTTTAATTGTCCATATTTAGCGTTTATATCAAGATATATCATTTTTACAAAAGTTTACAATGTCAGTGTCATGTCAAAATTATAGTATAAGAAACCACAGCATATAATGGTGACATTTGACTGTAAGTTTGGATAAGTTGTATTTTGAAGAGTATGATATGCCTATGCAAGCTGATAGCAGAATTATTAATGATGGTCAAAATTGTAACTACAGGATCTTGGGGGAAACTTAATAAAGTGACAGTGAATTAAATAAATTGTGAATCAAGTATAGTTGCCAAAATAATTATTGTGTGAAAAATTATTGTTTGTTAGAAGTTTTTGATTGCAAAAGAGCAATGGCTTTTGTGTTTCAGCGGAGAGAAATATTCATGGCTCTAGTATAGATATTGATTATAGTAATAGCAAAATTTAGCAGTCAAAAGTAGCAAAAGAATTTTTGACAGCTGAGCTTTTCAAAGGATAATATGTGGTCTGACAGCATAATAAGCTCCTTTATGTAACTTACGCCGCACTTGGGGTATTTAAGGAAACTCAGCCTTGATATAACCCCTTAAAACGGACACAATTTAAATATCACACCCACTGCTATAAAGTTGACACACCTGCTGAAGTGTCAAATTTCAACGTATAAGATATATATATATATATATATATATATATATATATATATATATATATATATATATATATATATATATATATACAATGGCTGTTTGTGTACCTTGTGGCAACAAAGCAATTTAAAAAGTATTGGAATTATATTTAATTCTTGAAACAATATTTTACCGGCCAGTGATCACATTGAGTTTACATGAAAAATAAAACTAACAACAAATGTCGAAATAATGGTTGTTTCGAACAGTATAGTGGTTAATAATTATTTAAAGGGGTGGTAAAACTTACCGGCCTCCTCTTAGCTGATTGTCATTATTCTACCCAGACGTCTTTTTGAAGTTTAATTAAGTAGCAGTAAATTAGTTGTGAAGTAAATGGAAAACACACACAATAAAGCTATTATTAAATTCAAGATAACAGGAAAAATCCACTTTCCTACAAAAAATTCAGTCTATCCGAAAAATCCCAATCTGCCGAAAAAAAAACCCTGTAAGAAGAGTCAAAAACTAACATTGGAATAAATAAATAAACATAGTTTATTCCAAGCGGTATTATGGAAATTAAACTTACCCTATATATTAATTTAATTATTTAACGATGGTGTCTTGTGATGAATTAAATAACTCCCACCAAAGTGGTATATTGTACAACTCCCTGCAGTATAAATATTTAACAAGAAACTTGATACGATCCAGCAACTGCCGCAGGTAATTATAGCCTATATTTTTCAAGTTCTTTCATTTACCATCTGCTTAAATGTGCCAATCTTTTAAACTCGTCTTTTTTTTTTTCAAGATAACAAGTTTGCAAGAAGAATATGAGAGTTATACTGATAACGATAAGGCTGATAACAACAGGCAAGTTGAAGAAATTTCATCAAACATAAAATTTCAAGATCTTTATCTAAGAGAGAAGGAACTGCCATTGTAGAGAAACAGATGGACAGTTTGTTTCAAAATGTAAATAAGTCAGCACCTCAATGAAACCTTATACATTTGATGATAGCGAATTACCCTGCAGTACAAAGTTAAAAGTAATATAGTTCAGTGTGAAATAATTGCTGAAGAGTGTCATTCAGTGCAATTAAGGTGGAATATAGTCATTATATTGGTTTTAAATTAAGGTTGTCATTATAAAAGGTAAATATCTACTAGTTTGACTAGTTATTATGAGCAGTATATCCCCTCATATATGTTCCATTTCGTGTATTTTCTGATTTTTGCCCTGCAATATACTTGCTTCAAAAAAAATACAGTCACTGGTTAGTACACGATGGGGCATCTACACACTTTCGACAAGAAATGCGAGAAGTTTTAAACACGTTTCTAAAATGCTGTGTAGGTTGAGGTGGGCCAACTGTGTGGCCACCGTGGTTGCCACGCCTTCATCCTTGTAACTTCTTGTCGGTGGTGGTACCTCAATCCTTTCAAAACGACGGTAAAAACAGGGGATGAATTAACTGCGCAACAATTAGAGGAAGAACTTTTTTTTGCGTGCCATCGCAGACTGTTGATTACGTCGTGAATAACTTTGTTTGGAACATAATGGAGCGACATCTGTGGCAGAGTTGGGAAGGCACCTGGAACTTTTCAGCTCGGACTCGGAGAACCGAGATTCCAGACTTACTGGCAGCGGATGATTTTTCAATTACTTATGTCGTTGGAATCTATCTTAAGTGGAGGATAGGGTGGTTTAGATGAGCAAAAAGCGTCAGTAATGGCCTAATTGCCAATAAGTACCTTTCCTTTTTTAGCACATGAAACGAAGTTTGAGCAATTTATCTAATTTAAAGGCGATGAATTCATTAATTTGATTTTTTATTTTCATTTTTTACATTTTCAGGTTGGTACTTTCATTCTTGCATTAAAAAAAGGAAAAAGTTACTTGTTATACTGTTCTCTCTATACAGGGTAAAAATTGATGCTTCAGCTTATAAACCACCCTCTATAGTGTCATATTTGAGGTCAATATTTTGATAAAGCTGATCCAATGACGATCTAGTATTACATACTATTAAGCTGATGTGCCAGACTGTCCACAAAAAGGTAATTAATTGACTGATTGTGTTGGGAACAGTCATTATTTAATTTGTGTGCGCCGAATGAATAACAATCTCGCTCAGGACGATAGGGATATTTTATTTTCTACGCTTGCCACACTGCACACTATACGACAGCAACAGAACCACTCGACTCGCTCGCCCGGGAAATGAGAAATGCAACGCATTCAATTTACTTGCAAATTTCCAGTAAATTTATTCAGGACGCGTTCCATGACCGAGAGATAGATACATGACTCGCTATAGGTCTTTTGCATTTTTTCCAATTTATTTAATACGTTTCTCGCTGATCGATGTAGCAATAAAACAGTTCGTTTAATCAGTATCATATATTAAGACGATGCTTGATTCCAATATAATAATAAAACTCGGGACGCAGCAAGTGCGTTATAGTAGTGAATTTTTATTAAATGCTTCAAATTTAAATGACTCAATTTTCTATAGACTTAAAGAGTTTAATTTTAATACGTAGTAAGCTCTTTCCTAAGGCAAGATATCTACAAAATCTCATTAAAATAACTTTGTAATTTTCGGAGATAAATATTTTTTTCGAAAGAAAATTTAAAATTTGAATAACTCAATTTTCTCTAAACTTAGAAAGTTGAATTTTGGTACGTAGTAAGATCTCTCCTGAGGAAATATATATAGTAAATTTAATTAAAACAGCTTTGTTACTTTCGGAGAAAAAAATGTTTTTTTCGAAAGTAAACTTAAAATTTTCCAGGAAAACCCCGTCCGATTTTTCTGGCTAACGAACTCATCCAAGCCGAAAAAGGTGCAGAAATGCAACCAAAACATTTCAAAGACCTGATCGATGTCATGCGTGTCTGATGGCAGACCAAGCTTAATTGCTCGCTCATCAAGGTATTGTTCAAATAGTTTCAGGTTAAAACCTGAAAAACGTCTACATTTTACAAAAGAGGGCTCGCTTGCAGCGTTTCCGCTCTCAGTCACAATATTAAAAACTGCCTCCTGGGCACAATGGTCCGGCAGCGCCGGATCGAACACTCTGGCCGTTGCAGAATCATTATTAGTTATAATGTAATCGATTGATGTCTGCACAAGATTACCTCTGTAAAACCCTCTCCTAGTTGGTGTATATATATATATATATATATATATATATATATATATATATATATATATATATATATATATATATATATATATATATATATATATATATATATATATATATATATGTGGCGTCTCCTGACCACAATGTTCGGGTGTGCGGTAACGAGTTGCCCACAATGTTCGGGTGTGCGGTAACGAGTTGCTGTTAGTGGTGGTTTTAAAAATTATTAACACTAAATGTACATATATACATATATATATATATATATATATATATATATATATATATATATATATATATATATATATATATATATATATATATATGCAACACTAACAAATTAAAAAGTCACTTAAAACTTTAAAACACGAAAAGAACATGGAATTATTATCAAGCTCTTCTCTTCACACAAATTTGTGTTAGCGTTAGCACTGTCCGGAACGGGGTGAAAACTGTAAACATTAAAAGTAGTTCAATGTTAATATGGTACTAAATAATAAAATGTGTAAAAATCCTGGATGCAGCAAGTGCGTTATGGTAGTGAATTTTCATAGAAATGATCTGGCACAAAATATTTTATTATAACTTTTTTATCTTGCAACATAGAAATCTAAATTTTCGTGTATAGTTTAATTTTTATATCGTAAACCTACCTACCAAAATTGGTTATCTTATCTTTTTATTTTTTGAGATACAAATTTTTTTCGAATAAAAACTCAAAATTTTTCCGGAAAACCTCGTCCGATTTTCCTGACTAACGAAATTATTTAATACATTTACAGAAGGAAGGTACATGCCAAATTTTATCAAAATCGGCCGATTATATTTTGAGTTATCGGTGTGATACCTATGTGTGTGAAATCAGATGACAGAACTTTAGAACAATTGACATTTAGATTAAAATTTAGTCAAAATTGCATCATTTGCAGCCACAAGTTTAGACTTATTTGTAAGATGCTTTGTACTATTTATATAACTATAAACTATATATATATATATATATATATATATATATATATATATATATATATATATATATATATATATATATATAGTTTATAGTTTATAGTTTATAGTTTATTGTTATATAAATAGTACAAAGCATCTTACAAATAAGTCTAAACTTGTGGCTGCAAATGATGCAATTTTGACTAAATTTTAATCTAAATGTCAATTGTTCTAAAGTTCTGTCATCTGATTTCTAATCTCCAAAATTACCTCACCTCATTATGTACCATTACAATTTCTAGAAATATGGATGGTACTTGAAATCAGTTCCTTCATTTTAATCAAAAATTTCTATATTTTAAAACTTGACTTCAATTAAATTCTTATATATAAAAATTGAAACTGACCCCGGATATGGGTTCTAGGGGTCCTAGTTCGCGCTCATTTGCAAACAATTTTTCAAAATTCAAAAGTCGAGATCTCCCCATTAGTGAATCTTTTCTACGAAAATTTACTAAAATGTATTATAGTCTTTGATTCTAGAATACTGTGGTCCAGGCAAGCGCAGTTGTAATGTTTGTAAATAATGCTATCACAACGTTTGTTAAACCGGCGTTCCATTCATTTGTCTTGAGCGGTATTTTTACCGCTCACTGCAGTGTTAAAACGAATGGTATTTCCTTACTATTTTAAACACATGCGTGGGGGACTGTATTGTATACCAATACAGCTCTGTCGAGTGAAGTTGTTCGGAAATAACAACGCACACCTAACCTGAATTCATTCCCAGTTGCTATTGACCTACTCATATTTCCGAATGAAGACGTGATGCCGACTTCATTCCAAGTCACTATTAACCGACTATTTATGAAATCAAATAAGTAAATTAAATCGATTGTCATAACATATGTAGTGTATTAAGATTAAGGGAAAAAGAAATAAAACATATTTAACTGTGCACATTTTAATTATATTTTAGGGTGTGCGGCGCACACCTAGCTCACTAGGAGAAATCGCCACTGATATATATATATATATATATATATATATATATATATATATATATATATATATATATATATATATATATATATATATATATTTGTTGTAGATATTTATGGTCAATGATTCTGTGGGTGTGGCCCAACCTTTTACGGACCGTCTATAGTCTATTATACAACTCTAAGATCTAAGAGTTGCTTGATTTTGAATAACCACGTTAATCATGAGTAAAAACATTTTACTATAAGCAGTAGTTGGGTAAAATTTATTTCTTGGCGTTATTTTCATTTTCTTATCGCCGTAAAAATTGTCAGAAATTAATGCAATTTCAAGACTTAACGATTTACAACATAAAATTCACTGCTTAACTGTCATTTAATCGGCGGCTATAAAAACGAATTGGCTATTTTGCCGTCTACACGCCAGACATAATTCCATAAGCCAACAAGAGAAACAGATAATAACCACCTACTCGCGACATAAATAGGTGTAAGGTAATAAGATATAAAATCTAAACCACTGCACCGAGACATTGTAAGATATGAGCCGTTTCAGTAAAGCGATAAAACCGTGACATATTATTGCTACTTTTCGTACATTTGCTGCACATTATCGTGTTACTGTTCCGTTTACAACATTGTGAACAAAATCAATGTAACGTGGGTTTTAATGACGACATTTCAGCGATATGGCTTTATTTGCCATTTCGATTTGTACTTATTCTATAATAGGTTTGTTGTAGATAGTTTTAACCAGTATTTTCGTCACATTTTTTAGGAGCATAATTTGTATTTGAAAATTAGCAATTGAGTGCTGTTTTAAACCGCAGGCAGAGCATATTTTCTTTGAACTGTCTATCACTTTTAAAGTGGCCTTTGCGTTAGCATATGCAGTTTTGGATTAATAAGAAGCATAATAACTGTGATTATTAGTTACACAGAGAAATATAAAAATCAATATCTGCGCTTGGTCTGAAGTACGTACGAGGGTCGGTCAAAAAAATACCCATCGGATACTTATTGATCGATCCTTGTAATAGCGTAGAGCAGTTATTCTTACGAAAACCTAGAATTAACTGTACTGTTTATAAAGAATGAAAGTTTAATACTAGTGTTGAACATAGATCAGAGTGGTCGTCAGTTAAAAATCTCTGTATCATAATTTTCAGGCCACAATTTTTGTGCCCTTGTATCATTCGTCTTCCAGGAATTTTTATTTGCCAAAATTTTTGCATAATAATGCGGAGCATTCCACAACCAAAATGCAACAAAGCATTCTGATGCAAATCAAAATGCACAGACGCATTATAGTGGAAACCTAAATACCGTCAGTGGCCATTTTCTTGTGCCCTTATATCTATAATTCATATTTTAGAAAATTTTGTTTATCAAAATTTGGGCCACAATAGTATGGCCCGTCCAACAACCAAAACGCATCAGCGAATTCTGATGCAAACCAAAATATACCAACAAATTTTGGCGCAAACCAAAATACACCACGGCATTATGGCGCAAACCGAAATACCGTTAGTGGCTATTATTTTTGTATCCTTATATTTTATCATCTTCTAAAAATTTTGATTTATAAACACTTCTGCCATATCACTGTGGCGCCTTCAACAACGAAATTCACCAATATTTATATGATTTCTTGGAAAATGGGTGTATAGAGAGCACTTAAAGTGAGCTGTCAAATAACCTGATTTAATGCCTCTTACTTTTAAAGTTTTGGGAACATCTAAAATATTTTAATGAACAAACCTGTCATCAGTTAAAAAACGTTCAAAATTATCATGTGATAGCCTTGAAGCCTACCAAATAGCTTGTAACGTTTTGAACGTTACAAACTTTTCTGTTTCAAAACTCCGAGAAATTATGCCAACATAACATGACGTCATTGCGTCACGTCCATGGACTAAGGTAAATTCTGTGGTGATGTGAATACTTGGACACCTTGAAATTCGACAGTTGGCTGAATGCATTTCATGTGACATAAGAATATATATATATATATATATATATATATATATATATATATATATATATATATATATATATATATATATATATATATTTGTGTGCGTGGGGTGTGTGCGTGCGCATGCGCGCGGGTATGTGATAATGCGCGCGCGCGCATGTGTGTGAAGGCATGTTTGTTTTCCATCGAATATCTTTAAAAAAAAACATGTTGGGCAGGCACAGCTAAAGGGACGACAACACGTTCCTGTTCTGGCGAGTTAAGCTTGAAAACTAAAACTTATATGCTTGAAAGATCTACTTCGTTATAATTTGGTTCATTTCTAATTTACCATAATTATAAAACATGATTGCTTATTTAGAAAATAATGTGACTGCTCTATTCGTTGTCTTCTCTTGCATCGTGATAGCTTGTAGAAATGTTCTTTTGTAATCTCATTTCTAATAGTTGAAAATTAAAAACAGATTAACGTCTGTTTTGCTTCAATACTGACACATCTACAAGCATGTCACGTACGGATGACTTGAAATGAACATTTCAGTTATTCCGTTTTTTTTTAAAGACCGTTTGGTCTTTTTAGGAAGAGTAGTATGTTTTTGAGCACAAGACTGTCGATTGTTTTAAACAAGCTCCAACCTGAAGACAGATATCGTGGTCGTCCAAACAGCACTGAATGGTATCATTTCATCAATCCATCGATGACAGACCAGAACATTAACATTAAGTAGAAGCTAATATGATAAAGCTGGGTTTCATTTCAGTTATTTTGCTTAACTGCTCAATATATCACTATCATTTTTATGTTATCTTACATCATTGTTTGTTAATAAACTGAACAAATTGGATCTTTATTTTTTATTTGTAAGCCTGAGACTACTCAAATTAAAAGCCGACCCATGCCTTCTTTTTTTTTATTATTAATTATCATGCTTCCCACTGGATTAGAGTTAACTATTTCAAAGCAGTTTGTTTTATATTAAACAAATACTATATAAATGGCGCCCAACGTGGGGCACTTTTAATTTCTCGTATTATCAAAACATAATGTTCGTTAAATCGATTTTTCTCGAAAACGGATCGAGATACCGAAATGAAACAGGAATACATGCTCTTTCAGGTTTTGAATCAAATTTTATTAGACATACAGAATGCAGTTATTAACTGTAAATGTCGGTGAAATTGGCCGTAAGTGGCGCCCTCTATGCACAACGCGATATTTGCAACACGTGTCTTAATCGTCGCGTAAAAAACATAACTTCACCAACAATAATGACAAAAAACAATTAAAATTTTAACTTTCAGCAACTTGTATTTCCGAAACTAAGTATCAACTTTCGGATTAGGCATGTTTGCGCCAATGATCACAATCTGACGTGTAGCATCTCCAACTTTCGGATTTTCCATTGTAAATAAATCAGCCGGTGTATATAAAGTGTACTGGCAAAACTGGTAAACAACTTTCCAAAACATAAAACCCTATTTTATTAAACACAGACCAAAAAAATTATACAGTATTACAACACGCAGACGGTATGTAATTACATACATTCCTCGCGTTACGTAACTATAATTCCTTTCGAGCTCTGAAATTTAATAAGTCCAGGCTCGACATATGCGTGAGCAATAAAAATTAAAGCCGACGGTGGTGAACATTTATAACTTACACATTCTGACCTGTAATTAAGGGGAACCTCTTAGCATCGTGACGTTTTGTTCTAAACCAAAGTGACTTCATAAATCATTCAGATCGTTTCTGCGACTCTTATTCTTTTTCTGTTAACGTCGTCTGGGATAGTGTAGATTATGGAGGCACTGAATTCACAAACAAATTAAGATAAAGACTGGCAATGGGATTTTCTAATTTCAGTAATGGTAGCCGAGCATAAACTCCTAATGGCCGGGCTCATAAAGCGTAGTTACTGAGGGTGATCGTTTCAGTGGTGTCTCGATTGGCTTTTCTGATTAAAATCGATAAGAGTATTTTAATCTTTTAAACGCGGATAATGTAAGTCCGTTTTTAGTATCCCATGTAAGAATGAGATGGTTGTGGTCAATACTTGATGTAAACATATTTTAAATTATTAATAGAATGTAAGATTTATGTTATAATACCTAATAAATATGGTGTAAAGCTTACGTTTATTTAAATTGCCAAAGAACATTAAAATAAAATCTACATAGCCATAAAAAAACGCGCTGTCATGGCAGTTATTACTATTAGGTTGCCGCGCATTAAATAAGTGCATATTTAAAGTTGTGTGTCAGTCAATTCTTTTGTGATTTTTGTAAGTAAACAAATGCGCAATTTGAAATTAGAGGAATCACGATACAAAATTTATAAAAAAAGTCAATCAGCCAAACATTTGACACGAACGTATTCTTCTTGGGACCAACTTTCGACTTTTTTCGCTTTAGAGTGCGACTTTGGTTTCGCTACGGCGCATGCGGGTTTGTTTCGAGCACCAGCACCATTGCGCTTCTTGGCATTGGAGCTGGAAGGGGTCTTTTTCAGTTTCTGAGCAGTTTTCTTGGCTGCTAACTTCGGTTAATCACGGGGAACAACTTCCTTCACCTTCTTGGAGGCGGGTTTCTTCTCGCGGTTCTGAGCAGATTCCGATGATAGTCTGGACCAGCCCGAAGCTCCTTAGTACAAATACAAACAGCTGTCTAATTTTAAGAAAGTTCTAAAATGTAAAGTTTTACATTTTGTGACCAGCTAAAGCAAATGTATAACATGTATGGTTCTAAAAAAATAGAAATAGAAGTGATAGCTGAGGTCATTTGAAGAAAACAACCTTCTATGAATGTATGCCCGAAACGTTTAAACGTTAGAACTACAGGGTGTTAAAATTTACCATACAAGGTGTTCTTCGCAAAAACGCAATACACATTTTTTCCGAAATGTCAAAATGTTGTCAAGAACCCAAATTAAAATTTCTGTGCTACAAATTGTTTAGTTTATCATACGATAGTTTATGTTGAGTTTTGCAAGAACTGATGTATAATATCAAGAGTGGTTGTTTAAATGATGGTGTGAAGTGATGTATTAATCATTAATCAAAAGTGTGTTTAATAAGAAAACATGAGCACCTGAAGAAAATCACAATAGCTGCTCAAAATTTTGTCCATTCACTTCTTGACAATAACTAAGTCTATTTAAAACAGCGCCCAGTGCATTCTTCATTCATGTTGAAGCAATGTTTACGACCGCACTTCTAATTCAAGCTTCTAATTCATCTAATGTTGTTCGCCTATTACGATACACAACACTTTTTAAATATCCCCAAAAGAATAAGTCTATGGGAATCATTTCTGAAGATCTAGAAGGCCATGCAGTCGGATCCCTCCGCCCAATCCACTGCCCTGTGAAATTGTGTTTTAAAACACGCTAACTTGCTGACTAAAACAGGGTGAAGCATAATCTTGTTGATATCAGATATGTTGGTGCTAGGCTTTTGCATTTATTGGACTTGGTTTAATCTCTTTTATTTTTGGTACAATCCAGATTTGTAATAGTTCCAAGTAATCCACGTTAATGTACCATGTATTAGGAACGGGCCCCTGACGTTTCCGTACAAATTCCATACCAAACACGTTTTCCTGAAAATTGCTTGTGAATTTTTAAGTTGACAGAAGGAATAGCAGAGTGCCTGTATCTCCGCCTGTTTACGGAACCATTTCAGATAAGTACGGCTTCGTCTTAAAAAACAATGTTTCTTACAAAATTCACTTCTTTCTGTCATAATTATTGCAAATTGCAACCTGCGATCAAAATCGTCTTCTAAAAGTTGATAAACTACAGGTGGTTTGTATGGGTGATAAATAAGCTGATTTAATATTGTTCTTATTGATCCTTCACACACATCGTGGTCTGCTGCAAGGTGCCTCATTGAGCTCTGTGGTGTATCAGTAACATCAAGTTAAACTTGTAATGAAATGCCATCATTTGTTGCCATTTTCGGTCTTCCGAGAGTTGGACGATTTTTTACATTTTTTGGTTCATCAAACCATTGAACTGTTCGAGGAGATCTGCTGATTGGAGGTCAGTTTAGGCGACTGTCGTTAAACACATGACAAGCTTCAAAACGGCACCTTTGGTGATCAATGAATCCAACAATTATTAAACAATCAATGCGCTCACTCACGGACAAATTCATTTCCGTTTACATATCTTAACTTATGACAGACAGTTGTATTATAATCTTTGACAGGCATCATAAGCACACTTGTTTCCACAGAAACCAACCGTATTTTACATGTGAATCTACGTGAGAAAACCACTCGTCCAAGTATTTTAGTAGAAGCTGGGGTGATACAAGATAAGGAAGATTTGAATTTTTCCATTTATTATCAGTTACATTTGGAAAACCGAGCACGAAATTACTAAAACTGATAACAATAAATAGATAATGCACAAATCTTACTTTTGAATTAAATGTTAAATAAATTCTAATCATCATTCAAACTCCTGTCCATAAAACGTTCTCCTGCAGAGCTTACTTGTTTTTTTTTTAATTTTTGATATAGCGTATCGCACTTCTAAATCTATGACCCGCCAAATTATACCACATTAAACCTAGGTTGCCATTTAAAAAAATCAAGATGGTGACAAACGCCAGTTCCATATAGTAGTAGTAGGAATGGCGGGGAGGCTAGCACCAGACAAGTAGGCCACAACGGGCCAGTCTTACCAACACCGGCAACGCAGCAACCATGCCCTACCCCTCCTCGGTTCTGTCACCAAGCCTCATCGACTTCTCTGTAGAATCCTCTAACCAAACCAAACAATTATGTTCAAAGACTCCTAATAGCCTCGCATTCACATAGGTAGCAAAAAGACGTTTCTTCAGTCTCGCCGCAATCCTGGCAAATAGGATCCCTCTCGACACCTACCAATGTAAGGTATCTTTTGAGAGTACAGTGGCCTATTAGCACCCCAATGATGCGGCGAAGCGCAGAACGACTCCCACCAAGAAGCCAGACAGTCTTGTTTCTATCCGGCCTCTCCACGAAATCCGGCGCCTGTCTACAGCCACTGACCGACCTCCAGTGCTTCTCCATGGCCTCCTCAGGCCATTTACCTAGGACGTCAGAGATCACCTTCCTATTTATGCCTATAGCAGGCTCCGGGCCACAGAACGGCCGCCGGGAACCAAGCCTTCCGTCAAGTGTCCCGAAACCCACATAACTTGTACCTGCTTCGTCCTGGATAGTCCTGCGAAAGCGTTAGCGCACTCATGAACTGGCAGTGACGTAATTCTGGACGCGCAGACTGCCCGGAGGGCCGCTTGACGATCTGAACAAATGCATACACATTTCTCAGGGCTTATCCTCACATCTTGTCGATTAGCTACAGACAGAATAGCGTACACCTCCGTTTCGGATACAGTGGTATATGCGCACAGAGCATAGCTCTTCCGCACCCACAGGCTATCGATGTATATTCCCGCCCAGGAGAAGTGGTGCTCCTCCAGCCGTGATCCGTCGGTAAGACAGACCAGGCTAGCAGGTTGGAAAGCCACCTCATGTTCCCTTCATTGATCCCCGTTGGGGATTCTAAGGGTATATGTCCTAGTCAGCCTAATATAATCCTCTGCATTTCGTACCTTGATGATGGAAGCTGGAATTTTCTTTTCCACCTCCTTGGCAATTTTTGCGTGTCCTGTTAATGCTCCCTTACCAAAGCAATTTTCAGAGTCTCGCATTCTGAGATGCGACGCCATGGCATCCCTTCCCATACAGATAGGAAGCGGAGCAGCATCAGCAAGACCTCTAGCGCGACCGAGGGTGTCGCCTTCATAGCGCCGGTGATACCCAGACTTGCCAACCTTTGAAGTTTGACCAGCTTCCGGGTATCAGTTTCACGCAACACCACCAGTTCTAATCACCAATTAAACCCCCGTCCAGAAAACGTTCTTAACTATCGACTTAAAAAGAGAATGCGCTACAGCTTTTCTGTTTATCTTATCTTTCTGAAACAAAAAATAAACAAGCTAAGTGGGGCATCACCTAGTGCACTCTATGGAAACACAACTCACACATATACGTTGAAAAAAGTGTGAAATTTTCTGTCAACACTACTGGATCAATCAATTGGCGCGTTCATCCGACACAACTGTTGACTTGCAACTTAAACATGTTTGTATTATGGTGGAACAGAACAAGTTGAATGTCGCCAGCCAATGACCACGAGCTAAACTGACATTTGTACAAGAAGTAAGGTTATAATTTTACCGTTTATTTTAGTTAACATAACTAATCTTGATGTCTAAAGGTTCCAACGGTTGAGAGTCCACGAGACTCAACTTATAGCATTCAGGGCAGGCTGAACAACTCAACTATTTTGTCCGCTCAACGAGCCCGATGGACGCATAATTATAATTGGTAAAAAGTTACATAAGGCTTTTTTCTTCTATGATCTCTAAACAGCTAACAAAATTTTCTTGGTTACGCCACTGTTGGATAACATAAACGGTACGTAGGGTAATCAAGAGCGCCACAACCAACGGACGGACGGACGGAAACGGCCGTGTGGGAATTTAGTACGGCAAAGCAGCTTTCATAAACACAAATTGCTCGGTTGGCGTTAAGAGCTCCCAGTTCGTTGAGCGTTTGCCAATTGTATATGTGCCTGGGTCCAATAGACGTCGTCGTCGTGTTTTACGATCGGCGGGAATATTAAAATCCTCACAGCAATGCCCTGCCTGACTGGCTGTCTCCATTTAGTAGATTTAGATTGGATATTGGCTTAGTGCTTTATAGGTGACAAGTCATTTCGCTTATGAATGAATTAAGCGCGTTGATATCAATCAAAATTGATCGACGCCGGGTTATAGTTCAAGTATAAAAACATTATATATGATAAACGTAACAGGCTTACTCAAAACAACATTATAAGTTAAGTCGAATCAATTTAGGAGTTAGTTTCTAAAATAATTATCTCGCATTGGCTACCCCACTTCTCTCCATCAAAAAAAAATGAAGTCTGGAGAACTTTGCATCTGCTATCGATACGATCATGGACATTGCCCCACAGAAATTGCTACTGCAGTTTTTCTACTCGCGATCGCTAGGAACCCGTTCTGGTCTAAGAAAACGCACACTTAGTGTCAAACTGTTCACTTGATGAGACCTTGATTTCTTTTACAACAAAACTGTGTTTATATTATTTTGAACCTAAATAAAAGAAGAGGAAGGAAGCCAAGCGCTGTAATATCAGTACAAAATTTCTCACTTTAGAACTAATAAATTAAAACATGATGAAATACAATAGATCTTTTTTTCTATTAGAACCTAAGAGAAGAGGAAGGAAGCGTCAAGCCCTGTAATATCAGTACAAAATATCTCATTTTAGAACTAATAAATTAAAACATGATGAAAAATACAATATATCTTTCTTTCTATTATGTCTAACATTAAACGCAAATAAAAATCATGAGGAACATTACATCCAGCTTAAAGAAGAAACCAAAAAATCATCATATTGTTTTGAACACCCTGAGTTAACGAACATGCCACGTTCTCCGGCAGAGCGTTCCATGCATATAACCGGTTGAGATAAATATTTGTGGAAGGGAGCTCTTAAAAACCCTTTCTTCAAATTTAAATGATGCCCCCGTATTCGACTATCACTATTCAATACGTAAAGGAAAGACAGTCAGAGAATAGCAAGTGACGCAATCAACGAAATGTGAATGTATGATCTCCGGGCGCTTAGCCTTGAATGTAGTTAATTTGCTGAATGTAAGCGGTCATCATAACGGGCAAATTAAACTAAAAGGCATTCCAGGTGTTCGGCGTGGAACAGTCTCAAGAAGATCCGTATCTTCGGCAAAACCCGTCCACCAGAGGATCAGCAAATTCGAAAATTTATCTTAATTATGTTTAACCCAGGTGATGTAATGGCAACCCGAAATAAACTTTCATATCTACATAGAAGGAAAATTCAGACGATAATAAATATTGAAAGCCAGCTGTATAATTAAGAAATATAATGGACACCGGAACTGATCCTTGGGGCACATCACTCAACACAGGTACTGATTGCAAAGAAACTAATGTTGACACGTATAAGAAAAGTCATGTCAGTGTGATACTCGGAAATCCAAATAGAGGTAGTCCTACTTCTATAGCGAACAAGCTTAAGCAAAAACTTTTTAAGTGGCACCCTATCGAAAGCCGAAGTCGAGGTAAATTATATCCACAGAAGGGGACCTACGTATAGAGTCCCCTGATATCACCTTTAATGTATCGAATTTCGACCATGGCACAGATCGACTAGTTTATATCTAATAACCGATCAGATTATGTGACTAGGTATTTAGCGATTTTTAGTGATTTTTTTTTTTAATCCACTAATGAGGAGATTGCAACTTTTGAATGTTGATAAAATTTCTTCAAATGAGCGCAAACTAGGACCCCTAGAACCCATGCAAGTGGCCTGGATATGTTCGTTAGCAAGGAAAATCGGCTTGGTTTTTCCCTGAAATTTTTATTTTGTGTTTTCTTTCGGAAAAAATTTATATCTCCGGAAATAATGAGGTAAGAGCAACCAAATTTGGTACGTGGGTGTATATCATTAAAATTAAAAGCGTACCAAAATTTAGCTCTCTAAGTTAAAAGACAAAAAGTTATAGGCATTTAAAGAAAAAAAAAGGCGAGGTTTTCCTAAAAACTTCAAAGTCGCGCTTTAAAACGTCAAAATTGGCAACATTTGGGCAGAAAACCTGAAACTAATACGGGTTATGTAAAGAAAATGTCGCAAGAATAATGTTTTACAAACCCTGGAGTCTTAATTTCAACCGTCATTGTCCTTCATTTTACTAAAATATTTCCAGAAAATTCATTTCAAATAGACCCTTTCTCTGATGCTTTGGCAGATTTAGCTATAGAGTTTATCGTTTAATGGTATATAATTTTTGGCGAATTTTCTTTAAAAAATTCAATAAAGGTCAATATCCGTTATTATACAAGATACGAAAAAAAAGATATACATAATTATAGAGCGTCTTGAGCTACACCTTAAAAAATATTTCTAGAATCACAAGGGCTCATAAGTCGTTGGCGATACAAATATTTATTTTAATCGAACACGCCTTATATTACTGCATTTAGGGTTTTTCCATCGAAATATAATGCATGTTTGTAAGAAAAGAAATTCGCGACACAGCAAGTGCGTTCTGGTAGCGAATTTTCATTAAATGCTTCAAATTTGAATAGCCTAATTTGCTATTAACCTGTAGGGTTCGTTGGCCAAGAAACCAGTTTATTCAGGAACATTTGAAGTTTACTTTCGGAAATTTTTGTACATTTTCAAACAATAAAGTTATTTTGATGAAAAATGACACGTTGTTTGTGCTGTATGGGCTATACTGGTAACCAAATTTGATGCCTGCTTTCTTTAAAAAACACATATTTGCTATTAAAAACATTTTTATGAAAATTCACAACCATAACGCACTTTCTGCGTCCAGACTTTTTCTTATGGAGATATGTAAAATCCAATGCTTTCAAAAACTGGCCGAACAATTAAGACCAACTGGACAAACTCTCAGGAAATAGTGGCTATACCTCCACAAATTATTAATAATGTGCCACGAGAATTTCCGTTGACTTAGATATTGTCAAGAACAAAATGCGATTTACTATCTCTTAAATCCATTTAACAAGCTTAATTGCTTAGATTATTCCTTGTTTTTTAAGTGATTTATCTTTTCAAGCAACATGGAACATAAGTAAAAAAGAATTTTAGAGTACCAAAAGAGAATTAATTTTCCTTTAAAAAGACACATGACCCCATTTTATATTCAAAAATCTTTTGAGGGTAGTTAGCCTTCAAGAGTGTAAGTTGACCCCTTTTAAGATGTCTCTTAAAAATTACTAATAACAGGGAAAAGGAATTTAGGTATTGTAACGTAAGTTTTAAACATAATCTTTAGTAGAAATTGTACCATCTGATATTTTGTATGATACTTAACGACACTGCGAACGCAGGGGAACTCAAGTGTGTTAAGCGTCTATCAACTACCTAATCTTTATGCGTAGATAACATAAAGAAACTGAAACGTTTAATACATCTGAAACTAGAGATGTTTCGCCCATTTACTAATTGAAAGAGAGTCAGTTAGGAAGGGCTTGTTCGTAGTGCATTTTATAGTAAAGATTAAATATAGTTAATATAGTGCATATTAGTTTATGTGATAACTGAATTTCGCAGTTCAGGTGAGTACTACTCGCTAAGTGTCTAGGTTCATTATAGCTAATAATATAATTCAGATAGCAATGATTATTAGGTGAATATA
The DNA here is from genome assembly GCA_964006375.1 of Tillus elongatus. NCBI lineage: Eukaryota > Metazoa > Arthropoda > Insecta > Coleoptera > Cleridae > Tillus > Tillus elongatus. The sequence goes on from OZ023264.1 coordinate 33,160,076, forward strand.
CCTTGGTTGGTTATTATATAGGGGGATTAAATATTTACTGACAATTGCTAGATATTTAGAAATTATATTAAGAGCCACGTGTGCTGTAGTTTTGATTACTAATTAGACTATCTCACGTAGTTATAGTGATCGGGTCTCGGATCTGCTCTGTCTGGCCGGCAGGGGTCAAGTGGAGGACCCCCGGGCGGGGCACATAAATGTAAGACCTGAATTGGTCTGTAAGGTGCCATAACCTCTGGGTATGTAACGTTGCGAGTACGTTCGAACAGCGTGCCTGGTCTGTTGTACCCAGGCCGCGCTACCTTAGGTCTAAGGTAATGACGGGGGCAAAGCAAGACCCTTTTGTATTAATACTGACACGATATGCTTTATTAATGAGTTGTTGCAATTATATACATATAAAGGCAGTTGTTTTAGTACCATAGTTAAGGGATATTTAGGATATCGAACATGTCTTGACTTAATAGGGGATTTAGGTTAGACAAGGACACTTACAGTGGTTTATCTTTTATTGCACAGGTTTAGAAACTACAAGCACGTCCTTCTCTACTGTCAACTAAAGCGGTGAGTGTCGATTAACATGTGTTTGTTTACTTTAAAAAATAAATAATACCCTGACGGCGCTCTATCTGTGACTTGTCGTGTGTTACAATATCTTTGAAACGAACTGTACATTTCCCTCTACTGAAAACTAATACGCCAAATTAGCCTCATGTTTCCTTAAACGGCTATAGAAACAGAGCTTAAAGATTAAAAACATCAACATGAATTTTCAAACCAATGCCATGAAAAAAGGAAGCAGTCTACGTAGCATATAAAAAGAAACAAAAAACTTCTACACATGTTAACGAGATTTTCATCGTGAATTGGATCTAATCGTTTTCTCGTTCCATCCGCTCGAAAGCATAAATCCTCTCTTTATTTCTCCGCTTTCCCGTATTTCTCGCAAACGAGAGGAGATTAATTAAGCGTTCAGATATAATTGGCGTGCTCTCTCGCAGACTGTATAGAACTAAACTCGATGAGAGAACATTTTTTATACCGGGCGCTTCATTTGCCGTTATAATGTTCTCTTGAATGCCATGAAGTGATGATACTCGAGACTAATTGAATATAAATATACATCTGCTTTGGCCTCGTTGTCGGCACGGCCATTGTCTTTGCAAGCTCTATTTAATGGATCGCTTTTAATGGAAGAACAGCTATCATTCTCGTAATTAATGTTTTCTTTGTTCTCGCGAGCCGTCTATGGACCATTTTGGATTTGTCGGCATAAATTATAGCAATTTATTTACAAACACACTGACAGAAAAGTCACGACTGACCTGGAAGCTTGTTATGACTGTGTGAAGAACAAGCGGATATAATTTTCTTATCACTATGTTACATTAATCAAGTAGAAAAATATGTTTTACATTATGTGAAGAATATTTAATTACAACATGAAAGTACTTTCGTTGAGGATTTAAAGTCTATGAATCGACCAGTACTAAATAAGTAGTAAGTGTATGTACTGTATAGACAAGGTGGTCATTACGTTGGTCAGTTTTGATTGGTCAACGATCACGTCAGCAACGACGTGTTTAATCATTTTTTGTACAGAGCGTTATTGGAGAAACAGAGAAATTGGAAACATTTCCGTGTTAATCGATGCATCAAAGAGAAAAAATGGACATGGTTCACAAGTAATGATGAAGAAATGACTCATCTGATCTTGCATTGTCGGAGCGTCCTTTTTAATTATAACATGTAAATGAAAATTGTGGAAAATGGTTTCCCTTTCAAACGTTTTTGAGCTCTCGGAATAGATAATAATCCGATGATGCGCCCAGACAATGGCGTGATTGGTCAACCATTTCAATCGAACGTGCAACGTCGGCAACCAGCTTGAGTAGCCGAGTCAGGAACGGGGTCATTTGGGAGAGGACGGGAATCGTCGAAGTCAACAAATGGCGCTGGACATAGCACATCGCCAAAGATGACATCAAGTTGACCTACGAAAAGAAGCGACCCGGGGAAACTAAGCAAAGTGTTAGGCGCCCCATGCAAGATGAGATGACGTTCAGAGGCAAGTCGGCAGAAACTGGATCTTGAGTGCTCAATATAGACGTCGATGGAGAAATATGGAGTATGCATATGTCCTAGAGTGGACGAAAACGGGCTAAAGAAGAATATTTGGAAGAAATGGAACGCAGATCAAGAGAAAAGCTTCTGCAAAACCTGGTAAAACTGATGAACTAATCGAACTACAACGAAATTAAAAGAACTGTGACTGTTTACTTTCGAAGGATGGGGTAGTCCGGTCGGATAAAACAAAATTTCCTCGAGCGCCAGTTTCTAGAAATATTTAAGGTTTTGGTGAAAAGTGAAAGCCCCAAAGTGACGGAATAATTTGTAATGGGCCGCCCTGCGGAAGTAAGATTCCTAGGTAAATTCTAGTGGAGATGGTTATTGTCCAGAGGTCGGATTTGCTTGAAGAAATATTAGTACAGATAGACGAGATACGCAAAAAAAAATATTGATTTATTTCACTGATGAAAATCTATGTATATGATGATATATATATATATATATATATATATATATATATATATATATATATATATATATATATATATATATATATAGGATATGGGTTATAAGATTGATAGTGAAATTAATATAAATTTAAAGGTTCTCACCAGAGCTGATTGATAAATAAAATGTATGAAAATAAAACCGGGCGTGTCAGTTTTAGATCGCGGAATTACTCTCGTTCCAACGGATTTGAACCCTTGATTTTAGGGAAGGTTTGACTAAGTTATGGCCACACAGGTCGATACTCTACAATGTTCCGTCCCCCTGACCGCCCCGGGGTCGTGTTGGTGGATGAGATATTGTAAAGTATTTGTAGGCCTCCAATTATGCCCTCAAGTATGACCACCTAATAGGTTTCTATTGGAGTACTTTTACTTGGAAAATTGAAGTCTCGCGGATAGCAAAATACGCTGTTTATTTATACAACGGAATATGAAAATATAGTTGGGAACGAGATGTATTTGAAAAAGAAAAAAATGCTCCCGTTGTTTAACAACTGTGTGGGCAAGTTACGGAACGGAAACCAATATACTTCGGTCGACAAAACCCTGCAAATTTTCTAAGAAAAACTCTGTAAACAAGGGCGTAACATCTGTATAAACAGACAGTTAATGAAAATAAAATTATTAATGCAATGCTATAAAATTTTGAGCAACAGTTTATATACATTACAAATAAATAGTAAAAATATTTCTCACCATAGATTCAGATTGGCTACATAACGATACATATACGGTTTTTGTGTGTTATATGAGACGGTTTCAAAAGCGGGATGTATTTTGCAACGGAGTTTCGGATGCTAATATTGATACTAAATCGGAAGGCTAACTCAAGACTAAAACGGAAACTTGGATGAATTAAACTAGCCAGCGAATCGGCTTATATATGATATAATATATGCATCCTTTCTTAGTTCTAGAAGTTTCGGGGGTTTTTGTTTATCTTATGGATCGATTAAAATATTCATGATTTAGAATTTTGCGAATTTACACATTTACGGTGGTGATAGAGTGATAACATTCCAGTGTTGACTTTATTTACTTGAAAATATATTTCATGCGGTTTTTTTTCTTATATACAGATGTTTTAAACTGGTATTTCGAGAAAAATGTTAATTATGAATATTTCCAGTCTTGTTTTATGAAACAGAAATTAGGTTTATCGGAACGAAATGGGAATTTCGTTACAAAACTGCCAGAGACGGGGAGTCATGAATGCAACTACAAGGAGACACATAATTTATACAGTAACAATGATACTCTGTTGTCCAATTTTTTAAAATTATTAAACGATGAATCTCCTCGACACCTACGGCCATTAGCGAATAGGATGATGGAACAGTATAGTATGGAATGGCAATATTTGAACTGGTTCCCAAACAGAACAAATTAACTTTGCCCGCCTGGGAAGCGAACCCACATCGGTAACAGACTTATCAAACTTGACAATCCGTCGTTTGCTAGTTTGTCCACACTCCGTCGTTTGCCAGTTTGTCCACACAGTCACGTCGATTCCTGTCCCCAATTCTTGTTTTAAACACGTAGGCTCTAAACCGTTTTTTTCTTTCATAACTGTAAACTCAATATTAATTACACCAGAAAAAACTGCATGTTCTCAAAATAAAATTCTTACTTGCTAAAAGAGGTGTTCTTTTTCTTTTAAGTCCTGTAAAGCTTTTAATTAAAAAACTCCGCTTGCATTAACCAACTCACATAAAATACGACTTCCATTAATAACCACATGGAAACTTTAAATCCTTAAGGAACGTTAACAAATACCACCACCATAGAGAGCATAATAATGACAGCAACAAGTTTATAGCTCGTTTACCTTAAAAGCATCATCCCCCGACGTGTAATCTTTGCATGGCCCTAATGAAGACGGCAAAATTAAGCACCGAGACCGGACTATTAAACTCCAGACAGTGTTATGTAGAGAGGGCGTTGGCGAGTGCCGGAGTAATGTTATAGCCTACGATATTAAATATACGTAGTGCTTACTCGGTGAAGTCGTGTTTCCAGGCGCTGTTATCCGGGGTATGATGGGGTAAAGGAGGGAGGGTGTAATGCTGAAAGGGACATGGGGAAAGTTTGAGGGGCATGTTTGTCATGCTGTTGATCCGACCGCATCATGTTCTTGTAATTAGTGATGTGCCGGGAAAACTTCCTGCGAAATACCCACTCTCATTTTACATAATACTCATCAGGCCTCTCTATACAAGACTAAATAAGTTGTTTCGTTTCCGATTTTGATTACTTTCTGGTGGAAGTAAAAATTTATTCTGAGAGTAAAGATTACAAATTTGGTATCACTTGGTTATCAATATAATTAACTTTTGCCTTGAATTCAATTTCTGCAAAATTATGTCTTTTGCGTTGCTGTAAGTTTATATCATGTGACTATGTCAGACAATATGTAAGAATGAATACGCTTCGCGGAAACACAATAGCCCACGACGCATAGTTTTGCAAAAAAAAAATAATTAAGTTAAATCGGAAAATTTGTGCAATGAGCTATGAATGAATTTGTTTGTATTGGCGTGTATTTTTTAGCAATATAGGAATTATTGTAATCAGGATTATAACATTATCAGATAAGTCTTATTGTATTGTAAATAGGTAACGTTAAATTAAGTTTTCCGGGTGTTATTATTTTAAGTTTATAAGTTGCAAAACTTTTATTGTATTACCTTTTATACAACTTTATTTAGGTGCAATGAACCATTATTGTTATTGTTGTTATTGTTGTTATTGTTATTATTGTTAAATGTTACTAGATTATACAAAACAGCAATGATGAATCTAGTTTCACCCAAGTGTAACCTATTTAACCAGCCAACTGAGCTAAAACTCCTGCAAATTGCATTTCTTTAGCTTATATTTGCAAAATATCATACCAACCAATAAAATCTTGTTACAGATAGTGCAAAATGGATGTTTTAAAGCTCGATAAAACTTGAGTATATTTTACAGTAATTTAATCTACGTTATCTGTACGCACTTGTAATTAATTAACTTGGTTGCGCAAGAAATTAGAAGTAATTTTGCAGAAGTTAATGATTTAATAAATAATGTAAAGACAGTTTTCCTAAAAGCCGCTCTCCACGTTCAATTTCTCTGCCTCATCAGCTTGTTATAACTGAACAAGGCTAAATGGTGATCTTTTAAGCGGAAAATTATAACGGCGTAAATAAATGTAACTGAGCAATTATCAGTCTTAAGAAAATGAAAAACATATACTTAAACAATGAACTGCCAAAACAATTGGCATTTATAAAAGCAAATTATAATAAAATGGTCCTCAAATTCATTAATGGTTTAGAAAAAACACGTATTGTCATTATCAGAATCGTCTGATTTAATTTTCTGAAAACTGTAATCAAATTCGAAGTAAAATGAGGAATGCGATTGAACATTTTACTTTTATGAAAGTGGCACATGGTTTCTATTGTAAATAGATACCTTTCCTGGTGGTCTGAACTAAAATAATTAACATTATAGAATGAATCGTTTGGATAAGTCAATTATAAACTGTGTCTATAAACTAATGCATAAATTCCATAAAATTAAAAGTGACCGTTATTAAGGAAAATTCAAAAACAGGTCGATTTTAATTTTCAAAAACTACCTTTTTGATATAAAAATCTCACTTCTATCGTTATATCTCTTCAAGCGGTAGCTACCTTTTCGAAATTTCGAAATTGGATGGTGGGTAGTATGATACGTATTTTTAAAGCTATCCAGTTCTCTATTCAGCAACACCATTTTTTTGTAGAAATAAGATTAAACATTTTTATTATCAGTAACACCAAACAGAAGTAAAGGCTATAAATAATTACATACATGTCTTATCCAATCAAATGTTCGAAATGTCCGCCATCTTGTGCCTGACAATATCCCAAACGACCAAGAAATTCTTGTTGGACTCTATTTATAATCCCTGGAGAAATGTTGGTAGATTCAGTTCTAATTATTGTTTTTAATTCGTCGATAGTATCTGGTCTTTTAAATACCACACTCTTCAAATGACCCACAGAAAAAATATAAGGGAGTAAGTCAGGTCATCTTGCTGGCCACTCAATTGCACCACGCCTGCCAATCCATCTGTTGAGATATTGTTGATCCAGATACTGTCAAATATTAAAGTCCTTATGCGCGGGGGCTCCATCTTGTTAATAACACAAGTTAAGATTTACCATACCAGCACTTGTGTCCATCAGGAAATAAGTTCAATAAGGTCGGAATGAGATATTTCTGTAAAAATTGTATATATTGTGGTCCACTTATAGTTCCATCAAAAAAGAAGGGACCAGTCACACTTTACAGCCTTCGTTTGTGTTAGATGTTACTGATAATAAAAATGTTATTACTCACTTTATTTTATTCATACAAGAATAAAAATTGGTGTTGCTGAATAGAGAATTTGATTAGCTTTAAAAAGATGTATCACACTACCCACCATCCAACTTCAAAATTTTGAAGGAGTAACTACCCATTGAAGAGGTATGACGATAGGGGTGAGATTTTTATATCAAAAAGTTCGTTTTTGACGACAAAAATCGACCAGTTTTTGAATCTTCCTTAATAATGGTCACTTTGGATCTTATTGAATTTATGTGTTACTTTGTAGACAGTCTATATGGCCCGTGGTACGATTTGCTGTTCTGAATTTCCTTCAAGTACTTTAATTTATCTTCCCAAACTTGGTTGGCTAAGTGAATATTGGAACCTGTGATGAGCACTGATAGTCACACTTTGAGAACCCAAATAACAACAACACATTTTAAAAAAGACCTGACGATCGTTTCACTAACAGAGTTAGCGCTATCAGAGGATGAAAAATTCTAACTACTTGATTACTAACATCACCTTTTATACTGAATCTTAGGTAAAGAACGATACCGAGAGGGAGACTAAATCGCAGGCGAATTCTGCATTGTATTGTATTTTTAAACACCCTCGTGGCGCAGGTTGCTAGGTGTCTGCCTGCTAAGCGAGAGGTCCCGGGTTCGATTCCCGGGTAGACCAGCGAAAAGTTGACCTTATCTGGAAAATTGGTAAAATCAATGAAGAATTGGGAATGAATGTGCTAATGGCCTAAGATGCCGCAGTCATTAAGAATGGAAAAAAAATGTATTTTTATTGCCGGACGAGGTTTTTATTACTTTACCTGAAAGGTTTTGGTCAATAGCGATTTTGGGACGGTTCAACGACACCTAAATTAACATCGTTTCGTTTGGCGGAAATATCTGTATTCTTCTATTATCTCTAGGGCGTGTCGGACTGTCGGTATTTATTTTATAAAGCAATCTATCAGGTGACTGCTCATCGGTGGCGGAGCGAGGTTCATACATTTCTTATTATTACTATATTTAGCAATATATATGCTCCCAAAGGCGTTTAGCTGTCCGGGTTGCCTAACATTTTTTTTTATTAATTTTTTATTTTTCTCATTAACGTGGTGATCATTATCCCAAATATATCGGGTGACGGAAGATCTTTGAATCTAATTCCAATATATCTTTTTGTTTGTCCGACGTATTTAGGATAACAATCCGTACAACTGATTTTATAAATTCCCGACATTTGAGCCGCGCTATCCTTTTCTTTTGGGTTACCTAGTAAGTTGTTTGAAGTATTTTTTTGTCGAAAATGTTAGTTGCAAGTTGGTTTTTTTAAAGGTGCTATCTAGACCCCTCGTGATTCGAGGTTTAAACGGTAGACAAACAAAGTTCTTTTCGGCTTTCTCTCTTCTAAACGATGTTGATTCCGCTAACAGTTTCTTTGTTTTCTGTTTGTTGATTAATTTCTCCACTAGGCAAGCAGTGTATCCGTAATATTCGACCACGTTATTAATATAATTTAATTCTTTGGTATATCTACTTTTACTTAAAGGAAAATTAATTTAACCTGTTTACTAAAAAAAATCAGACTGGTTATTTTTTGTGCGTACGTATGATGTGAGTCATTCGGAATGTAGCTTAGGGTGGTAGAGTTTCGTTTCTATGGACACCGAATTCCAAAGGATCTTCATTCTTGATAACTAGTACATCTAGAAAGAGTAATTTATTACTAATTTCAATATTGTGGGTAAATTTTATAGAATCAAGTTTATTGTCCAATTTGGCAATAAAATCTTCTATGTTGCAAATCTTTGTGTTAAACACTGCGAAAATATCATTCACAAAACATCTTTGTTGACGAAACGATTTCATATTTGAAGATATTTGAGGTGACTCTACATTACATGTTTTCAAGTTTCATGTGGTCACGCGAATTGAACTTGTCCTAAATTTAAGAAAGCTATCATTGGAACAAAACGGTTGTATATGATTGTTACGTTTTAATATTCTTTACACGCCTTCCTTAATTATAATACTCTGATATTAAATCGCCCTGTATACAGTTACAATGTCTAATGTGTAAAGGTGTGTAGTGTGTACGATAACATGGAACGTGTAATATCTGCAGCCTTTGTAGTAATAACCGAGGATGATAGCGATACACGTACTACATATAGCCTGTCGCTCTTTATCGCTATCCAAACACCTGGTGTTGATATGCGCTAATGTACCGGCGATATCGAATCAATATTGATACAGATTTAATTATTACCAGCTCGTTCGCCAATTATTATGTATATGCATGTATAATATTGTAATCTGTGGGTGGTGCTGTATTTACAATTTAATAGCTTGCGAGAACAGCAGGCGCCTACGTTGTGTGTGTGTGTGTGTGTGTATAGTTTAAGCTCTCCGCAAGCTCGGTGTGATAATTTGACGCAAGTAGGTGTTTTATCATTGTTAGAGATAACAAATTTAGCCCGATAAATTACTGTTTAAAACAGGACCCACGAATATTAAATGTGCCTTTCTTGCTCCTATTTTTTTCCGAGTTTTCTCATTTTAAAAGTCGTTTTTTTTTTGTCTTAGTTTGTTTCATACTAAAAGTCGTTTTTTTTTTGTCTTAGTTTGTTTCATACGAAGACTGCGTTTTTGATATACTAAAAGCTTGGACGCAGCAAGTGCGTTATGGTAGTGAATTTTCATAGAAATGGTCTGGCACAAAATATTTTATTATAACTTTTTTTTCTTGCAACATATATCTACATTTTGGTGTATAGTTTACTTTTTATATCGTAAACCTATCTACCAAATTTGGTTATCATAGCTTTTTTATTTTTTAAGATAAAATTTTTTTTGAAGGAAAACTCAAAATTTTTCAGAAAACATTGTCCGATTTTCCTGACTAACGAACTTACCCAAGCCATTTACAAAATGAAGGTACATGCCAAATTTTATCAAAATCAGCCCATTATTTTTTGAGTTATCGGTGTGATACATACATACATACATACATATACATATATATAAATAAATATATATATATATATATATATATATATATATATATATATATATATATATATATATATATATATATATATATATATATATATATATATATACATTAAAAAAAAACTGAAACTGACCTTGGATATGGGTTATAGGGGTCCTAGTTCGCGCTCATTTACAAATATTTTTTTTTAAATTCAAAAGTCGAGATCTTTCCATTAGTGAATTTTTTTTTACGAAAATTCACTAAAAATCACAGTTTTCTTAAAATATTCTGTTAGCTTGTTGTCCCGTACCGGAAGATTACGTTTTAAGTTTAGCCGGGGTTGGCGTAGAAAACTGCAATCAGAAAATGTCGTAGTTAAAGGGTGCATTACGAGGCTCCACCGGGGCCCATTTATAGGTAATATGAGGGTTGCCTTTTATATTTGTTGTTCCGTACCGGAAGATTACGTTTTAAGTTTAGCCGGGGTTGGCGTAGAAAACTGCAATCAGAAAATGTCGTAGTTAAAGGGTGCATTACGAAGCTCCACCGGGGCCCATTTATAGGTAATATGAGGGTTGCCTTTTATATTTGTTGTTCCGTACCGGAAGATTACGTTTAAAGTTTAGCCGCGGTTGGCGTAGAAAACTGAAATCAGAAAATGTCGTAGTTAAAGGGTGCATTACGAGGCTCCACCGGGGCCCATTAATAGGTAATATGAGGGTTGCCTTTTATATTTGTTGTTCCGTACAGGAAGATTACGTTTTAAGTTTAGCCGGGGTTGGCGTAGAAAACTGCAATCAGAAAATGTCGTAGTTAGGTGCATTACGAGGCTCCACCGGGGCCCATTAATAGGTAATATGAGGGTTGCCTTTTATATTTGTTGTTCCGTACAGGAAGATTACGTTTTAAGTTTAGCCAGGGTTGGCGTAGAAAACTGCAATAAGAAAATGTCGTAGTTAAAGGGTGCATTACAAGGCTCCACCGGGGCCCATTTATAGGTAATATGAGGGTTGCCTTTTATATTTGTTGTTCCGTACCGGAAGATTACGTTTTAAGTTTAGCCGGGGTTGGCGTAGAAAACTGCAATCAGAAAATGTCGTAGTTAAAGGGTGCATTACGAAGCTCCACCGGGGCCCATTTATAGGTAATATGAGGGTTGCCTTTTATATTTGTTGTTCCGTGCAGGAAGATTACGTTTTAAGTTTAGCTGGGGTTGGCGTAGAAAACTGCAATCAAAAAATGTCGTAGTTAAAGGGTGCATTACGAAGCTCCACCGGGGCCCATTTATAGGTAATATGAGGGTTGCCTTTTATATTTGTTGTTCCGTACAGGAAGATTACGTTATAAGTTTAGCCGGGGTTGGCGTAGAAAACTGCAATCAGAAAATGTCGTAGTTAAAGGGTGCATTACGATGCTCCACCGGGGCCCATTAATAGGTAATATGAGGGTTGCCTTTATATTTCGGGATTGTGCTGCCATCTACCAACTGACGTCGTTATAGTAAAGACTGACATTTGTGACGTTATATTTACATACGAGCGCTATTTGTGTTGTTTACAGTAACTTGAAAAGCCCACGTCGGTCATAGAATGGAATGAAATCTTTTGTGCGATTATTTGTTACTAATTCCCACGTGCATTAACTCAACAGCAATGCATCGATTAACCTTATTCGACCTTTGATGGTGAAGGACCAATATTTAGCTATGGTTTACCAAATTCAATCATGGCCGTATTTCGCTCAAGTATGAACTTCGTTTAAAATCGGTTGCTGTACATAAAATCATTGATGCGGTGTGTGAACTGATATTGCAAGATCGTCATGTCATTTATCGTGAGATTGAGGTATCCTTGGACATTAGTGGGACCAGCATACATTCCATATTCCATACATGTTTGGCCGCAAAAAAAGTTCTCGTTGGGTTCCACATACTTTGACAAACACTCAAAAATAAGCTAGTGTCAGTTAGTCGCAAGAAAAGCTCCAAAAATTTGGTCGCGGTGCTTCAAAATATGTGTATGACATCGTGACAGGTGACGAATCGTGGACCCATGCGTATGAGCGCGAAAGTAAGCAGTACTTGATTGTATGGGTCTTCCAAGGCGAACCAAACCCAACAAGTCACACGTGTTCGAAGCGCTACGAAGCAAGTGTTCGCCCTTTTTGTAGTAAAAACTCGACATGTCTCAACCCTACAATTGGTGCAACGTAAAACGGTTAATTAAGAATAGTGCAGAACCGTTTGTTTGCTACAAGTCTTCGGAGAAATAACGAAAAGCAACCGCCGAAGGCGGATCATTCTCCACTACGATAATGCAATCTCTCACACATCGGCGCTAACTAGTTATTTTTGTAGCACTCAAAACGTCTATTTGATTAGTCAGCCACTGTGTAGGCCTGACTTGGCACCCATGGACTACTCTTTATTGCCAAACATCAAAAATAAATTGTGAGGTCAGCGTTTTTCGACACCCGATCAATATTGAATCACAATTCAACCATTATTTTTTATGTGTAACTTTGTAGTTGTGGTTTTAACGCCACGTGTATTCATTATAACCTTGGACCCACAAAGAACAATTCCTCTGGTCGTTCTTAAATTATGTATACGAAGTAATTTGAACCACCATTCAAGTATTTCAAAACTAATCAATCTACTCATTTTAATATAATGCAAACATTTTTATCGGCTCGACTCAATCTGAACAACCCATTTGTCTTTCGAGCATGATTTAATTTGAGCAAACCATTTGGTCCTATCAAACCGGATGTGAACAAACCAATGGTAGATTATCAAGTGATTCCTGTATGAGCTAAGAAGTTGTGTTAGTACTTTCCCTACAGTAAATAACCAAGATCATCTGGATAAAGAAGATATTTCACAGGATTGGATATTGCTGTTCCAACTTCGTTAATCGCAACCTTAAAAAGTGTAGGACTTAATACTAATACCTGTGGAACACCATTTTGCTGTGTATATTTTTTCTAAGAGTTCTTTATTAAATTTTACTCCGTACTGTTGAAACTTCATAAAATTTATGATACACATAAGAACGTTACCTTGCATATTCTATGCTCATTATTTTATGGGATGCTCAGACTATCATTTCAGCTGATAATTTGAAAAAAGAGCGTCAAAATAAATGGTCAGTATTAGCCCAATTTAATAAATAGGTTTTTTAAAGTCGTCAAGGGAAAAAGTCGCGGAAAGTTAAAAGAGGGGTATTCTTTCATCAAAATAATGCACCAATGACGAGTCTGTTACCACAATGATTGCTATCAAACGGGGTTGAAGCTATGAAAGTAAACACCTTATTTGCCAGATGTGACAACAAGCAACTACAAATGGTTTGTAAAACTCAAAAAGTGCTTGATGGGAAAGATGTTTTCAACGGATAAAATGAAAGCGTTTATAAATGAGTGATTTGAAGAAGTTTGGGAAAGGGTTTATTTATAGGCTGGCAAAACTGTGTAATTAGAGTTAATGATGATTATGTTGATAAACATAATCAATTAACCATTCATTATATACGCCAGCGATGAAGCACATAGGTCCGACCTTAAAGAACCATGGATTTAAAAGCTGATTTGATTTTATAGCAAATCTGTCTCCAGCACAAACCTAATTGGTCTTTTTTGTTGCAACTGAATCAGTCTGTACTTACCACATCAAGAGAACAATGTATTACAAGCATAGTACAGCCGCTGGTAGTGAGAATACAGAGACTGAATGCCCTCCTCTAACGTTTGTTTAATGCTCCTGCATAATCCTGCTGTAATATCGAATGCATAAGGCGATTAAGTGGGATATGTAGTGGTTTATATTGCCAATAACGTGAAAGGGGAGATGCAAAGCAGGGTTGTTACAGTGATAACTTGAAGGACCAGCTTTAAAATTAATGGTAAACATATATTTATTTTGCCAACTGTAATCTGATTCGGTCTATTTAATTACATGTGGTTTGCAAAGACTATTATATTTTTCTCCGATATAATATTAGTTTCGAGATGACAATAGAACTCATACACCTACTTTCGTATCATGATGAAAGATAATAACAATAATAAAATGCCGTAAGAATGTCTACAGTTAAATTGGAACACATTTTTAATCTTCAAAATTGTTTGTCCAATTGTTACACCTCATTTATCCGTGGCCACCTGTGACTGTCAGAAAGGTGCCTTGATTGGCCCCAAGGCATGAAGAAAAGTATCCATGTGTATTTCGCAATTATTTTTAGTAATAAAAATTATGTATAAAATAAAATATTCATAATTCAATAAAATATGTATATAGATAACCAACTAGAGATTATGCAAGTCAAGTAACATGTAGGTCATGACTGTAAGGATGGATAGAGGTCGGTATACAGAAGTTCATGTAATGAAGGTCGGTGGCCGTATGAGTGAATGATCGAGGCCAAAAATGTTGTTAATTTAAAAAAAATCTTCAAAATTTGTTTTCGGATAGATCATGATTTTGAGACTGAAGATCAACCCAGGCTTAAGGTGCCACTGCAAAATTCAGGAGATCGTGAAGGAGCCCATGCTTGAAATGAGACTTCGCGAGTCTGCGAATCTGCAGGGAAAACAACTTTACAGTGGAAATCCCCGACCGCCAGGCATGGAGAGAGGCATACCACGGGACGCGCTCGTCTGGTTCACGGATGGATCCAGCGGGGAGCGTGGGACGGAAGGCAGGTGTTTATTCGGAAGGACCGAGGGTAAGTCATAGTATTTGCCTCGGAGCCCATGCAACAGTCTTTCAGGCCGAAATGTACGCCATCCTGCACTTTGTGCGGGAGGACAAGATGAGGGGCTACACCAACAAGGGGATCCTCATAGCCACAGACAGCCAGGCAGCCCTTAAGGCCCTAAGTAACCCACGGGTAAATTCCTGGCTGGTGAGTGAGTGCCGAGACAAGCGACCTGGCTGGGCAGAATGAGGTCACCCTCGTCTGGGTAACGGGTCACTCGGGGGTCAAAGGTAATGAAGAAACTGACAGTCTCACGAACAGAGGGTCAGCAGAACCATTGATGGGACCAGAACTGGCTCTGGGCGTGACAAAGAGCACTGCCAGGAGAGCCTTTAAGTCCTGGGTCAGAAACCAACGCAAGGTGTACTGGGCAGACTGTCCAGGGCTCAGACATGAGAAGTCAATAATTGACGAACCCAGTTCAAAGAGAGCTGTGGAGCTGCTAAATCTTAGCAGAGGACAGCTCAGAAATATAACCGGTCTCTTAACGGGACACATGGCCGTCAAGAAACACCTGCATAAAATGGGGCGGTTCGAGGGGGACCTCGCATGCAGACTATGCGGCGAGGGGGAGAAATCAGCCCAGCACATCTTGTGCGAGTGTAAAGCCCTGGACCGCAAAAGTCAACTGATCTACGGTCAGTCTAGACCGGAGACAGAGCATTATAAAACTTCACCCTACCAATCGCTGTGCAGACTGGTTCAAGGCACAGTGACTGTGGAATGGGCGGAGTGAAGAGACTCAGGGCGTGCAGAATAGGCCAAGGGCTGCAGTGCTATCGGGGCGGAAAAGCCGCGGACGAGCCCCGAGGAAAAAGAAGCATTCAAGGTGAGTGCAGATATTGATATAAAAGACAACACGTACAACCATTATTTTTGGCCTAAAGGTATATACTTGAGGTAGTTTTGCACAGAAAAACCAAGACATATTATATAGTAATAGTAATAATAGTAATATATATATTTGCAAACTAATTATACAGTGTATCTTACATATAAGCATTGCTTGTGCATGTAAACAATACAATTTTTAATATAAATGTCAAAATAAAAAAGTCAAAAACTTTCTAAACTGTCATACACCAACATTTTCTTCAAATTTCCAGGTAGAAAAACATTCTAGTTATCTTTGCTAATATTTATACTGGATCCATAAAATTTCATCTCCATTTTTGGGTAAGACTTTTTTATTTTAGTGTAGTTTCTCAAAAGATCTAAAGATCAATATCACCATAAATTTTAACGTCTGCTTGACAAGGAAATAAATAATATGTAACAGAACATTGGTGTAATTGGGATGATATTATCAGTCGTTCCTTCTGGATATAAAATTGCTTCCAAATTTGTAACACAGAACCACAATAATGGTGGTGCATTGATATTTGTGCGAAATGACTTTGTAACTGAAGAAGTTTCCGACATTTGTGACATGTCTGTTGTGAACGCACAATCTAATTTAAACAAAGGTAATCAAATTGGGGTAGTTTTGCACAGACAAACCAAGACATATTATATGTAACAGAACATTGGTGTAATTTGGATGATAATATTACCAGTCATTCCTTCTGGATATAAAATTGCTTCCAAATTTGCAACAAAGAACCACAATAATGGTGGTGCATTGATATTTGTGCGAAATGACTTTGTTGCTGAAGAAGTTTCAGACATTTGTGACATGTCTGTTGTGAACGCATAATATAATTTAAACAAAGGTAATCAAATTGAGGTAGTTTTGCACAGAAAAACCAAGACATATTATATGTAACAGAACATTGGTGTAATTTGGATGATAATATTACCAGTGATTCCTTCTGAATATAAAATTGCTTCCAAATTTGTAACACAGAACCACAATAATGGTGGTGCATTGATATTTGTGCGAAATTACTTTGTTACTGAAGAAGTTTCAGACATTTGTGACATGTCTGTTGTGAACGCACAATCTAATTTAAACAAAGGTAATCAAATTGAGGTAGTTTTGCACAGAAAAACCAAGACATTATATGTAACAGAACATTGGTGAAATTTGGATGATAATATTACCAGTGATTCCTTCTGAATATAAAATTGCTTCCAAATTTGTAACACAGAACCACAATAATGGTGGTGCATTGATATTTGTGCGAAATTACTTTGTTACTGGAGAAGTTTCACACATTTGTGACATGTCTGTGGAAATGATAACCGAAGGTTGTGGCATCAGATTTAGATATAATGAAGCACTGTATTTTCTATTGTGTGTTTATCATCCCTTTAACGGTAGTTTACAGATTTTTTATGACATCATTGCTAGTATGTTCATTGACGCTTTCAACGTGTCTAAAAACCTTATAGTGTATGGTGACTTCAATGTGAATTATTTATGTCAGTCCTCGGAGAAAAAACTACTTGATGCGCTCATGGATGGTTTTAATTTGATTTATGTGGCGGCAGATAAACCAACAAGAATTTTTAGCAATAAACAAGCTGTTGAAAGTATATCTAAGTTAGACTATTTTATTACATTTATCTAAATATTTGATATCAAGCTCCGTTAGGGATTTCTGTTTGGGTGAACACCTTGGCATTTCTTTTGACCTAAATGTACCATAGAATGAAACTAAATTGTATAATATAAACCGCCTATGTATCGGGTGACATCTGATTTTAAACTGCAGTAACTAGCTGATTATCTTGACACTTGTAGTTTTGACTTAGTTTATACGGTTAACGATGTAAGTGTAGCTTATTTTGAATTTTTGACTAAATTAACACATTGCGTAGACAAAATATGACCGCAGATGTATAAAATCTGCAGTAAAAATAACAATTCCAAGTCTAGTCCATGGATAACTCAGGAAATTATTGAAATCTGTTCTTAGAGTCTGAAATTATAATTTTCAGCAGACATTTTGTTATTGTTGTTATTGAAAAACCCTGTTTGATTAGGTTGGCTAAAACCAAATCATTCAGGCGATTAATAAAGAAAAATAACTGATACATTTGTAATTTGGCAGATACTTTACTTTTCTAAATATAAATAGTTTCCCTCTGGAAAGCTTTTGTAACTTTAATGAACTTTGTAATACAAGTTTCTTTTAAAGAGACTTAGACTATCGATAGATACAGCAAAATTTAATTTTTAGCTTAACATAAAATGAAGTTTTGGGCATTTTTCTCAAAAGGAGTTAGAACACATGATTTTTTTGATAATAGAGTGATATCGATGGCAACACTTTCCAAGGAATTCCTCAAATGTGCGCGTGCTAGGACCTTAAAATCGATCTTCAAGGTCTGTGTAAGTTTAAAGTACTAATTTTAGGAATATGACGTATCATAATAGTGTACAATCTTTATGAAAATTCACTACTATAACGCACTTGCTGCGTCCCGAAATTTTATACTATTTTTGATCATAATTTAATAGAAAATTAGTTATGAAACTTTGAAAAAAGTGTTTGTGAATATGCGCTACCATAACGCACTTGCTACGTCCGAACTCTTACTACTGGATATATAGTTGGTCCGTTTATTGATTTCTATTGTCTGAAGAAAGATACTTTTCAAATTTCAGATAAGGAGTCTATTTGAGATGAATTTTCTGCACATATTTTAGTAAAACTTCACGCATTGTAAAACACACATTTTATCACATAACCTTCTACATAACCCGCATTCGCTTCAGAAAATCAAAAATCGCCAATTTTTGACGTTTAAAATCGCGATTTCAACGTTTCAGGAAAAAAATTATAAAATTTTCAGCCATTTTTCTGGTGGGTACTTGTTACCTTTTTTGCGCCAAGAAAACCTATGCATTGTCTGTAATATTCAATGGATTTTGTTATCCACACAAAATATATTGAAATTGTGTATAACAACTAAATGCGGATTATTCATCGTATATTTTTAATGAGAACGTCACAAATTGAAATAACTATCCAAATATTTAGCATTTCATATTGAAACACAAAATAAACGTGTAACGTGGTATAAAATGATCTCGGCGGTAATGAGTTGAAAGATCTTAATGACATGCCATGTAACTACTACGTGTTTTCAAAGTCCTAAAGCAGGAACTGGAAGACATAAAAGGAGACCGTTGATTTCAGCGAAATCACTCAGCGTTGGGAAACAATGTACTGTGTGAAACTTTAATCACCCAACGTTTCCGCTATGGCAGTGCACGTTTATACTGAGCGAATATGCAACACAGTTTCTCGACGATTAACGTTGGAATGTTGAAGAAGACTTTTAGAATGCGGGAAATGTCATGTTATAAGAATTGTTCCTTTATAGACCACATGCAACTATATGCACAGCTCAAAAAGTATTACAAAAAATTGTGAGTTCTAGAATTTTTTAATCATTTATTACATAAACAATTTGCTGTCAATTACTAAAAACAATGTTGGCAACAGAAACATATTACACAGAATTGTTCAAACCTGTCAGTAATCTATGACAAAGAGTTGTTCTAAGCTCTTAAAAGGTGACAAATAGGCCATCAGTGTCTTTAACATGAGAAGGAAATACTTTCTAGAAAGTCGCTTCTGTCGTGTTTTATAACCAGTATCGACAAAACTCGAGAACTCAGAAACTGCGAGAAAGGTTGCTTCTTTGGTTTGCAGTCAAATGTTAATATTAGCGTTTATCGAATATAAGCGACTTTTACTTATACGAGGTCTGTCAATTAAGTAATAAGACTGAAAACGCAGCGTTTGATATGGCAACACTGGAAGAACGTGGCATTGAGGGGCTACAGGCTGACATGTGCTACGTCTTCAGGTTCAGTACGACTTTGAACTCGGTCGAGTAATTTGGTTGTCCATTGTCGCTGTTCCCGTGAAACCCGTTTTCGTAGTGAGTTCTGGAAATGAGTGACATTAATTTCGAGCAACGGTGTGCAAAGGTTTTGCTTCAGGCTTGGGAAAAGTGCAACAGAAGAATGAGAGTCGATCGGAGATGAGCCACGCAGCGGAAGGCCTACAACTGCAAGAACCGATGAAAATGTCGACAGAATCCGCAATCATGTGCTTTCAGTTCGTCGGTTAACGATCAGAAGATCGTCGGTTGACGATCAGAAGATGGTCGGTTGACGATCAGAAGATCGTCGGTTGACGCTCAGAAGGTCGTCGGTTAGCGATCAGAAGGTCGTCGGTTAGCGATCAGAAGATCGTCGGTTGACGATCAGAATGATCGGGGAACAGTTGAATGTATGTCAGACTACCGTTCATCAAGTTTTGACCAATGAATTGGGAATGAGAAATATCTGCTCGGTTCCAAAAAACCTTTCGCAGGAATAAAGGGACATTACGGGGGAAAGGTGCCTTGACTTTTTGGAATCGATCGAAAATCATAAAATTTTTTTGGAACATGTCATTACTGGTGATGACAGTTGGATGTTTGAGTATGACCCGGAAACCAAACAACATATCATGGAATGGCACACTTCAGGCTCTCCAACGACCAAAAAGCAAGAATGAGCATATCAAAGATCAAGAGCATGCTGATTTATTTCTTGAATCGTCCACAAAGAGTTTGTGCCTCAAGGACAGACAGTGTATCAACATTTTTACCAAGAAGTTCTCGGAAGGCCCCGAAAAAGGGTCATGCGTGTAACACCAAACATCAAGAACAATTGGATCATCATGATCATCATGACAATGCGCCTTGTAACACAACAATTTCCATTAACGAGTTTTTGGCCAATAAAAAACATTACTGTGGCTTCTCAACCTCCTTACTCGTCTGACTTGAGTCATTGTGACTATTTCCTCTTCCCAAGATTGAAAACTCACCTCAAGGGATATCATTTTGGGACACTCAAATACATTCAAATCCTGATTGCAACACTGTGTATATTGGCAGAACTGGGAGAGCCTTAAACACGAGAATTTCAGAACATCTTAGGAGCAGAAACAATGCTGATAACGTCACTTCAGCTTTTGGTTGCCACCTCAGAGAGACTGGTCATGTCTTTGATAAGGAAAACAATGTTAAAATCCTTCACCCATCCACTTTTGGAACTGAGCAGTTCGTCCTTGAAGAGATGGAAATCTACGGATACACCTACAACTCCAAGAACACTGTTCTAAATGCTTCTAATACCAGTGAAATTAACTTTCCACCAATTTATAGAAATATACTTAACTAGTGCCATCTACAGTGAAAAACCTAAGTATTCTGTGGAGTCAAGGAGCCCGGAAATGTTACGTGTTCTGTGCTGTTCGGCACGGCCGGGTAGATGTCAATGTCACTTGTCTGTCACTTGTCACTTTTAGCTAAACGGCTTTTAACTGTCCTCCATTTCAAATGCGAAATTTTATTTGTATCGCCGTTTGTCCATTGCTGTGATTTGAGGTTTTAATGCTTCTAATTCTGCCTTCACCCATGTAGTGCAAGAAAACAAAAGCGACAGTCGATGAAAATAGCCACTATGATAGATTTCTTGTAAAGTTCAGTTCCTGTTATATAAAAAACAGAACGTAAGTATTTTTGGCCATTTTGGTTTTACTTTTTATAGGTATCATAGGTTTAACTCAGTGTTTTCTCTGAAAGTTCGGCTCTGACTGTGCAGCCTGCCTTTGCAGCTTCTTTATCTGTTTGTCTAGAGACCTTAGATTGTGGTGTGTCAGTGCACTTTTAAATCTTAATTTACACGGGTTTCTACCTGTTTTAGCAACTTTTACTGCTTTTGCATTGTTGTTTTTGCTGCTTGGAGGTGCCTCGACTGAGCTTTGGACATTTTGATGTTTTTAATTTCTCAGTTTTTATTTTTGATTTTATTAATGTAACTGTTGTAGAGCATGTTAGCTTTGACTTTAGTTTGTGTTTAGACTTTGCTTGTAAGACTGTTTAGAATTTTGTAACTGCTTGTATCGTGTGATACTTGCCGACCTACCAGAAACCTTGTTTCTGACACAACCACCTTTTGTAATGTTTCAGGAAGCCCCTGAAGATGGCCAGATATATGGGCCCAACCGCGTAGGGCTTTTACTAAATAAATTCAGTCTGGAGTATTGCCTTGTTCTGTTCTTTTTTGCCTTGGAAATATGTCTAACCCAGACGTTGTGACGTTCAGAAAAAAACATTCAAACGGCTGTAACCAACCAGCTAAAGGTTATTTCAGTATCCGCGTTCCAGCACTGCTATGAGGAGTGGAAAAGCCGTCTTCAACGCTGTGTGGGCTTCGCAAGGGAATTATTTTGCGGGAGACAATGTTCAATTGTAATTGTATCTAAAAATATTTTTAAAAAATCAGTCATATTACTTAATTTACAGACCTCGTATTATGTACATCGTCTTCATCGCCATAGTCAAAACGCGACGTCGCCTCATCGCAACCATGACCAACTGCGATGGCGTCTATTTTGGGAAAATGCGCAATGAGATGGTTTGTCTTTTCTCAACAAAATTACAATAGACGACCACGACGCCATTTGGGTATGATATATTTTTAGGACTGAGTAAGACATGCAACCGAATAATAGTTAATTGGATTAAACGTAGCTCAAGAAAGCAACCTTTTTACGCAGGACAAGTATAAACTCAGTTGAATTAGTGTTTAATTGTCTTTGATTTACGCTATAGTTTTAGATTAATGTTTGTATTAGGTATAGACTATTTTTATAGTTGTCAAGAACACTACAGTATCTTTTGTATCAGAGCCAGACATTTATCAACATCCGAAGAACCGACGAAAGCTTCTATAAGAGATAACAACAAATGTTTCAGAGTCAATTATGGCTCAGCAGTCCGGGATCTGGAGCCTCACCGAACACGGATGCTCTCCTTCCGGAATCCCAGCACTCTCAGCTCCAGCCGTTCGTTACTAATTTCCTCTTTCATTTAATGCGGTTTCCTGCTACTGCTGCACATATTACAACATCGGGAACTAAATGCGATCCAGCAATTAGCTATTTAGCCTTCCCGACTCTTCCTTTTTACTCCCTCTCGTATAGCCTTACATCTCTCATCTCTTTCTGATACTCACTGCAAGCTGCAAGATGTACCATGTTAATTAACACCGCAAAGTGCTGCTACGGTTGAGATATGTATGTTCGTGGTTAAAAAAAATATGTAAAGAGTAGAGAGATCTCGCTTGAGCTCTGCTAATCTAGCTTGCTCACTGTAAGCATCTATTTCGCACGCTCTCTCTCTCTCTCTCTCTCTCTCTCTCTCTCTCTCTCTCTCTCTCTCTCTTCAGGTTCTCTGGCTCTCTTTGTAATCATGAAACGCTTGTAATGGTCTGTAGAACGTAGATTATTGTTGCGGTCGGTTTGGCCGGATGAGATCGTTTTGTTATTCCTACATGTGTGTTCTGAAACTCGGTTTTGTAACGTGATGGAACATGGTAATATTTAGAATGGTTTGTGTTTTGTTTTCCTGGCACAGAAAAGTTACTCCAAATTTTTTGTTTATTTGTTTTGCACTTGGTTTCATTTTGTTTACTTATTGATCACTACTCTACCGGATTCGATGAAAATAAAGTGTGCTTACGAGGGTCCATCCTTATGTTCGTATCAGACCTATCTATGGGTACCCTATAGTTCTCCTGTTTTAACATTTTAACGCTAAGTATGTATTAACATTCCTGTCAAAGTTACATTTATAGCAGTCAATTTCAATTCATTAATTAATAGTCCTGTAAATTGAATCATACCTTCCACATAGCTGTGAGATATATATATATATATATATATATATATATATATATATATATATATATATATATATATATATTCTACGAAATTTCACTAAAAATAAACAGACACTTCATGTGGATATAACAAATATTGAAAATGCAGCTACTTAATTAAAGAAAATCACGATAACTGATCAAATTGTTGTTCATTCGCTTCTTCGCAATATCTAAGTCAATTAACAAAAGCGCCCCAATGAATTTTGCGGATATGCCACAGCAATGCTTGCGGTCGCCATTCTAATTCGAGCTCCTAATTCATCTGAGGATGTTGGCCTGTTACGATAGACAACACTTTTCAAATATCTCCAAAAGAAAAAGTCCATGGGAGTCATATCTGGAGACCTAGGAAGCCATTCTATCGGACCCCTCCGTTCAATCCATTGCCCTGGGAAATTCTGATTTAAAAATACACATGTGCTGACCAAAATAGGGTGGAGCACCATCATGTCGTACCGGGCATCTTGGTGCAAAGATTCGATTAGTTTAATATTTTTTATTTTGGTACAATTTGGTTTTGTAATAATTCCAACTATATAAAACTGAACTCAATAGAGATTGACAAAATTTGCGAAAAGGTGACGCTTATGTTTTTCTGTCTTCTTTTAACAAATTTGTAATTTCTCACGTCAATCATTCCCGAAAATATCAGTAAAATATACATTTTAGATGATGTTGCAATTTCTTTGACACGGGGCAGACGTTTTTGCAAAATATACCTAATTATGAAAATGATGCTTGAAGTAAGGTATCCCAAATCTTTGATGTGGGCGAAAACATCATGAAAGGGGATATTTTCGGCATGTATGATCTATTTTTATGAGAGTAATGAAAAAATTCATTCATATTCACAATTTTTGACATTTTCATTAAAATAACTTTAATAAGACTTTATGGTTACCTATTAAGCGAAATACACACTTTTGAATAGAATCGAGATTTTTCAGAGTTTTTTTGATACAGATGATTACAGACTCATACAACTGCTTTTTTGGATTGGATGTGTGCCTTTTATGGAAACAGATTTTTTAACTCTCGTTATTTTGTCAATAATGTGATTCTGAATGTATGGTGTTGCTTTGTACGGAGTTATGCTGGGAGTAAAAAAAGACCTTTTGTAAAAGTTACTCAACTGCCATTGCCAAAATTAAGAGCCTACATTATTTAATGAGTTAGATTTACTTCCACACCACCTTAAACGTGTCGATTTACGGGGATTGTTTTTGATATAAATCACCCCAAGGAGAAGGGTGAGAGATAGGGGTTGATTGATTGAATGTGAAATCGAGTAATACGTCGTTTTGCAAGATTTTTGAGAGCATAAATTTAAATATTACGACGGACCTGACATTTTCTCATGAAATTCATGTAGGGGTTAATCATGTAGGGGTGCAAATTCTTTTGTAAATGAGATATCGACATCAAATTTGATATAAGTAGTCATCTGTTCACAAGCGGATAGTGTGGATTGTTTGAAAATAAAATACGCGAAGAAAGGGAAAGAAATAGGTGGCTGATCGAGGAAAATTGACACTTTTCCAATAAAAATCGAGTATTATATCGTCTCACAAGTTTATGGGTACAGAAACATGAATATTAGTAAACATAAGTACACTTGGAAAATACAAATCACCACAACCCATTTAAAAAAAATCTCGGGACGCAGCAAGTGCGTTATGGTAGTGAATTTTCATTAAAATGTTTTTATTGCAAATATGTGTGTTTTCTTTTTAAGAAAGCAGACATCAATTTTGGTTACCAGTATAACCTATATAGAAAAAGCAGGCATCAAATTTGATTATCAGTATAATATATATAGTAAAAACAATGTGCCATGTTTCATCAAAATAACTTGATTGTTTGAAAACGTACAGAAATTTCCAAAAGTAAACCAAAAGTGTTACTGAAAAAATCCGTTTCTTGGTCAACCTTATAGGTTAATAGCAAATTGAGCTTTTCAAATATGAAGCATTTAATCAAAATTCGCAACCACAACGCACTTGCTGCCTCCAGAATTTCTTAACTTACAAACATGCATTATATTTCGATGGAAAATGCAAAAAAATAAGGCGTTTTCGACAAAAACAATTATTTGTATCACCAACGACTTATGGGCCACCCTGTGATTGTAAAAATAATTCTTAAGATGTAGCGCAAGACACCCTATAATTAATGTATACAATATTTTTTCATATCTTGTATAATAACGAATATATTGAGCTTTATTGATTTTTTACGAAAATTCGACAAAAATTATATACCATTAAACAATAAACTCTATAGCTAAGGCTACTGTCAAGCATCAGAGAAAGGGTCTATTAGAAATGAATTTTCTGGAAATATTTTAGTAAAATGAAGGACAATGACGGTTGAAACTAAGAGTTCGGTGTATGTAAAACATTCTTCTTGAGACATTTTCTTTCCATAGCCCGTATTAGATTCAAGTTATTTGCCTAAATGTTGCGAATTTTGACGTTTTCAATTGTCACTTTGACGTTTTGAGGAAACCCCCAATTTATTTTTCTTTAAATGTCCATAACTTTTTTGTCTTTTGACCTACAGAGCTAAATTTTGGTAGGTGGCACACCTATAACGATATAAACCAGCTTACCAAATTTGGTTGCCCTTACTTTGTTAATTTTGGAGATATAAATATTTTGCGAAAGAAAACACAAATTTTTCCGGGAAAACCTCGGCGGAATTTCCTGGCTAACAAAATTATCCAAGCGACTTGCGAAAGGAATGTACTCACCAATTTTGACGTTTAAAATCGCAATTTTGACGTTTTGAGGAAAATCCAAAGTTATTTTTCTTTGAATGCCTGTAACTTTTTTATCCTTTAACCTACGGAGCTAAATTTTGGTAGGTAACTTGCCTATAATGATATAAATCCGCATATGAAATTTGGTTGCCCTTACTTTGTTAATTCAGGAGATATAATTTTTTTTCGAAAGAAAACACAAAATTTTCCGGGAAAACCTGGACCGATTTTCCTGGCTAACGAACTTATCCAAGCCATTTGCAAAAGGAATTTATTCACCAAATTTAATCAAAATCGGCCCATTATTTTTTGAGTTATCGGTGTGATACATATATATATATATATATATATATATATATATATATATATATATATATATATATATATATAAATATATATATATATATATATATATATATATATATATATATATAAATATATATATATATATAAATATATATATATATATAAATATATATATATATATATATATATATATATATATATATATATATATATATATATATATATATATATATATATATATAAAAATTTAAACCGACCCCGGATATGTGTTCTGGGGGGCCTAATTAGCGCTCATTTGAAGAAATTTTTTCAAAATTCAAAAGTCGGGATCTCCTCATTAGTGAATTTTTTTTAAGAAAATTTACTAAAACGTGACGATCGTTTCACTAACCAAGTTAGCGCCATCGGAAGATGGATTTTTTAAATGTGTTGTGATTTTGGTTCTCCAAGTGTACTTATCAGTGCTCATCACAGGTTCCAATCAGCACTTAGTGTATTACTAAACATCTGACATTTTATCATGAAATTCTAGTCTGAGGTGATTTTAGACGAGTTAAATATTAATTTTATTTGTAATCGACCCCAAATTCATTTCATGAAAAATATTTTTGCTGGGAGTAGATTATCGCAGGGATAAAAAGTTATATTTAAATTTGCAGCACTATCTTGATTTCTGAACTGCATTCACCAATTCTTCGGTGTCTGTTTTCCCTGCATATTTTTATTTAAGTATTCAAAAGTATTATCAGACCGTGATATTTTGTCTCGCTGTCACCGTAATAGTACTAAAATGTCTTCATTTTTATAAATATGTAGTAGACTTAAGTTCCGTTTTAGCGAATTTAAAAAAAACCGTTAATGAGGAGATCTGTGTTTATATATATATATATATATATATATATATATATATATATATATATATATATATATATATATATATATATATATATATATCCCACCGATAACTCAAAAAATAATGGACCGATCTTGATCAAATTTGGTGAGTACCTTCCTTTTGCAAGTGGCTTGGATAAGTTCGTTAGCCAGGAAAATCGGACCAGGTTTTGCCGGAAAATTTTGTGTTTTCTTTCTAGCTTTAAAGACAAAGAAGTTATGGGCAGTTCTAGAAACAAATTTTTGAGTTTTCCTCAAAACGTCAAACTCGCAATTTGAAACGTCAAAATCGGCAATGTTTAGGCAAAGAACGTGAACCAAATACGGATTATGAAAAGAAAATGTTGCAAGAAGAGTGTTCCGCGGACCCTTAAGTTTCAGATTCAACCGTCATTGCCCTTTATTTTACTAAAATAGTTACAGAAAATTCATTTCAAATAGACCCTTTCTCTGATGCTTTGGCTGTCGGTTGAGTTAAGTTGATGCTTTCGCTGTGGGTTTAGTGAAGTTTATGGTTTAACGGTCTATAATTTCTAACTAATTTTTGTAGAACAAATTCGTTAATGCATTTTTGCATTTTTTTATCGAAATATGATGCGTTTGTAAGAAAAAATCTGGACGCAGTAAGTGCATTTTGGTAGCGAATTTTTATTAAATCCTTTAAATTTCAATAACTCAATTTGCTATTAACGTAAGCTTTGTTAGTTTGGAAACCAACATTGAAGTTTATTTTCGGAAAATGTTTGTATATTTTCAAACCATAAGTAATTTTGATAAAATATAGTACATTGTTTCTACTACATAGGCTATACCGGTAATGAGATTGATGCCTGCTCGCATTTGCTATTAAAAACATTTTTATGGAAATTCACTTCCATAACACACTTGCTGCATCCAGACTTTTGAAAAATGTTTATATATTTTCAAACAATAAAGTTATTTCGCTGAAATGTGGTACATTGTTTCTACTATATAGGCAACCAAGTTTAATGCCTGCTTTCATCAAAGAAAGACATTTGCTTTTAAAAACATTTTAAAGAAAATTCGCTACCATAACGCACTTTCTGCGTCCAGACTTTTTTTGTATTCACTTTTGTGTGAGTTATCACAACTACCTTTTAGACTTTCTACTTCCGCCTACCATAAGATGTTACTTTTTTTGGCATTAAAATCACACTTTTGTCAATTACCTAGCGGTGTAATAACTGACAAAGAACGTTTTGTACTTTCCTATTTTCGTTACGAAGTCACAGAGTACAAATGACATGCTTCATTAGAAACAAAGCCAGCCATGACTAAGCCTTTTTACCTCTTTTCATTTCTATTCAAGCAAAACAAAACCAAAAGAGCCTCCTGTGACTAGGTACATATTGCACACAATGTTTTGTATGAGTTTGCAGCTCTAGTTGCAACAGAATCACCAATTTTGTTTTGTTGTTCTTTCTTCCGTTTTAATTATTTTGAGGGATTATATTGGATAAAAGGCCTTCAGCGGTACGTATATCCATTGTTCGCAACGATGAACGTGATGATAATTGAATTCTTTGTTGGCTGTAGCGCGTTTGTCAGCCATTGTCTGTTTGTCTGTATGTGTAGTTTCATGTAACAAGTCGAGCGCGACTCCAGAGTGCATTCAAGCCACCGCAGATAAAACGGGCCGTTACAGTAAATTACTTTTGTGTATCCATTTCAACATTACAAAAAGATTAACAGGTTTTTGTGTTTACATAGTATTTATTGTTGTGTACTATCGCCGTCGTATGCAGCCATTTATACAAAAAGTTGTCCTGCAGATTCTCATTTGGAAATGTTGTTCTTAAGGTGATAAATCTTGATAAATAGCATTAGTTTACAAGCGTTTTGGTCGTCAACTAAAACTAGTTTAATTTCACCAATTTATGAGCGCTGAATTCAAAAATACCATTAAAATGTTTCCATCATGTCTATATTTTTAGATCCAGACAACTGAAATACATCTATATTTATCCAGTATACATTATACATATAAGATACAACAAAAGCAAACAAACTAAGACTATTTTGTACATTTCTACATGTGTTTTCCTTAGACAGCACCCATCTTATTTTCATCCCAGAAGCCTTGATATCTGAGCTCTAAATCCATGAGATCTTGATGACAGCGTTCCCCGTGTTCATCGCTCCCTAAGTTATCTGGGAAAAAGTCCAAATGGGAATGTGAGAAGTGGATCTTTAGTGACATATTCGCTCCGATTTGATGGTAATTTGATACCAATTCGGCAACAATTTCCCGATAGTTAACGCGCTTTGTATTCCCTAGAAATTACATTCTTAAAAGATCTCCAAGCTTCAGTTTCGGCATGTGATAGGTATTGCTCAAACAGGTTATCACTGAACAATTTTTTTCTTTGTGGACCTACAAATATACCTCCTTTAAGCTTCGCTTCTGACAACTTTGAGAAAGCTTTGTGTAAATATTTGTAACAATCACAGTCAAGATTTACGCTTTTTTACATAATATTTCATTAAACCAAGCCTAATGCGCAAGGTGGGTAGAAAAAACTTTTTTTGGATTTACAAGCCGATCCTTTTTAGTATTCATCTAGCCGGCAATAAAAGTTCCTCTTTCTTGTAGGCCATACTTTCCTAGCGTAATGTTGGTCTCTTGCTCTACTGTCCCACAAACACAAAAAAGCAACAATATTTTGTTGCTTTTTGTCTTTCAAAACCTTATAGGAAGAACCTCGGTGGTTCAGGGGTAAGAACGCGTGCCTCTGAACCGAAGGGTACTGGGTTCGATCCCAGCGCACCCCTTTCACTTTTTCAGTACAAACTGTAACATTAACATCAGCCGAGGTTCTGACATTGTATTTGAGCAAGTTGAATGTCTGCACGTCCGCCCTTCGGAGGGGGCGTAAAGCCGTCGGTCCCATGTCCATGCGATGTTGGGCACGTTAAAGATCCCAACCCTCCTTACAGAAAGGCAGGGGTTCGGCAAAATTTCCAGGATAGTGAGGTGAAACTGCTCCCTGGTGTCGGTGATTGGCCATAGTCGCGGAAATAGGCCGACGTTAAAGAAACAAAACACACACACAACCTAATAGGAGAGCTATAACCTTACGATTACCGAAGATGTGTCAGTCGTATGCATTATAATGAATTATATATATATATATATATATATATATATATATATATATATATATATATATATATATATATATATATATATATATATATATATATATATATATATATATATATATATATATATATATATATTCTTTAGTGCCAACAGCATGACCCACTGAAATGAAAGACTTTTCAGGTCTTTACCAATATATGAAGAAGTACAGCTTTCAAACGGGTCTTGGATGAATCATAAAAATAAATGTATGTATGTATGTATGTATGTATGTATGTATGTATGTATGTATGTATGTATGTATGTATGTATATATGTATGTATTTATATATATATATATATATATATATATATATATATATATATATATACATATATATATATATATATATATATATATATATATATATATATATATATATATATATATATATATATATAACACACTGTGTCTATAAAGTAACGCATATATTCAATAAAATTGAACATTAGTAAAGAAAATTCAAAAACAGGTCGATTTTTATTTGAAAAAACTAACTTTAATGGTCTGACGACCGCAGCCATGAACAAAGACAACAAAGAAGAAAAACTAACTTTTTGATACAAAGATCTCACCGCTATCGTTATACCTCTTTAAAGGGGTAGCTACCCTTTCGAAATTTTTTAATTGGGTGGTGGGTAATGTGATACATCTTTTTAAAGCTAATCCAATAATCTATTCAGCAACACCAATTTTCGTTGTAAGAATAAAACAAAGTGGGTAATAACATTTTTATTATCCGTAACACCTAACACAAGTGAACTCTATAAAGAATTGCATAGTTCAGTCTTATCTAATCAGATGTTCGAAATGCCCCTCCTTCTTGTGCCTGACAATATCCCAAACGGTCAACGAATTCTTGCTGGAGTCGACAAAATTTTAAGCAACGTGTTAAATACACCTCAAATTGTTCAGATAATTAAGAACGACAGTATTCCTAATTGTCGCGATAGTGTTATATCCATAGCAACTTTTCTTCTGTTGTTTTTCAGTTGACTTACGTTTAAAAATCAAACAATTTTCAAAGGCGCCTTCGTAAATCATTAATCTGCTTTTTACTGAGTTGTGTTAGTAAAATTAGGTATTTACTAGGTTTACCTATTTAATGAAATTATAACCATTTTTTAGGATAATGTTGTAATGTAAAATATCATTTGTAATAATGGGCCGATTCATTGGTGTGCTAAAAGGTCCTATTTTTTTATCGTGAATCATTATGGTTAAAGTAGAAGTCTATTGTTAGACTCCACGGCCTACTGCTCTTTGAACACTTTTTTCTTTGTCATTTGTTTTCTGGTATTTGATTTCATAGCCTACTATCCTCAAAACGGTTTTTCTCAAAATTGTCAGTGCAATTACAAGATTTCTTAAGCATGTTCTACATCATTCGAAAGCTCTTTTTACAGGCTATCACATGAGCAAAAAATCCAATATGGCTGCCATAATAAAAACAAACGTTGATACATGCTCAAAAACAAATGGCAATCCATAGTTGAGAATGGCACAAAAAGATTACTCTGTAAAGAGTGTCGTGATAATGTGCAAGTCTTAGACATGTCAGATCAACGTCTACTTAGATATTGAAGAAAAAAGAAATCGACAAATTTTGGTTCTTTCAAAATAACTAGAAAACGAAAAGAGGCAGTGCAAAATACAAGTCATATTTGGAACGAGCATGAAATTCTACACAACATTGCTAATTTAACAGTCTCCTTATCTCTAATAATAACGGAGATAGCAATACATTCCCATCCAGTTTAGGACACACTGTATATATATATTAGGTCTTGACAAAAGTGACTTCTTTCTACAAAAACTTACTAATAAAGAGAAAGACTATAAGCGGTCTGATGATGCTAAAATGTGAAGATTCCTGATGCTTTGCGGCAACTTCTTAGCAACAACATTAAATATACCAAAATTGGTGACTTCATAATGTAATCGAGAGCATGGTAGATTTAAACAGGGGATAACGTCGCAATTATAAAAATATTTACGAGACAAAAAACATTTAGCATGTCTATTAATCCATAGAAACATAAAAGCAACGAAAACTATAAAAAGCAATAATAATACGGGTACATCGGTTCCAGGTTTAAATGGCAGAGGAAGCTCATATCCTTAGGAACGAGCGAACAAACACATCGCAAGTTATAAAGAAACATATAAATATGGGTGAAATGTAGCCATACAGATTGCTCATAAAATATGTCTTGTGACGCCATTCTCGTCTTCCCCTAACAAAACTGTGTTCTGTATTGGGCAATATTTTATGCGGATGTTCCGTGCCAGTTTTATCCCGTTTCTAGTTTGTTTTCCTCTTTTTCTCAGTCGCTTTCGGCTATGCCTTCAAAATAAGTTCCTTCTGAGTGTTCCCCAGAAATTAAATCTTTATCCCCAGCATCAAATATCCAACCCTTAAATCAGGTAACTTTGGAGAATGGAAGTTTTCGAACAGAGTTTGTGTTATCACTTAATAATTTGATTAATAGAGGTAGGGGAGGACATAGCTGTCCTAAAATTAACATGATGTCGCTTTGTTTCTTAAAACATTAATAAAAGATCCAAACAGAAGTTAAGCGAATTCTTTTTCATTATCCTACTAGAACTAGAGTTGCGACATCAGCACGTTCAGAAATTTATTTTAAATTGTGAGGAACTATTCATTAAAACCTATATCTCTTATATCTGAAGTCCATTTTAAATGTTATATGTTTCTATACAGGCGTCAGCAATTTCTGGCCTTAGTGTTGTCAACTAGATTAAAAATTGACTGGAATAAAAGTTGTATCTTTTGAAAACCATTTATTGACGCCTAGAGATTTCTGTCATCTATCATATTTTTCAAGTTATGACGTTACAACTTGTTATTTTACATTAAACACCCTGTATTTTATGCTTTTGTCGGATAGATAATTTTGTTACGAGTCCATCAAGATAGTATTTGGTGGGTCTCTGACGTATCATTTTGGCAAAGTGGTGAAAACCGATGGCCAAATTTATTTTCATCATATAGCGTCCCAATTCCAAATATTTGATTGCGATTTGACATTGCTGGCCACTTTGGCAGTTACTACAATAAATAATTTCAGGCTGCTTTAGCTATTACTAACTTCTACAATGACTGGACTGACTGAATATGAAATAATTACACTTCTGATGATTGTTGGTTTTGGCGATAGGAAGATATCTCTAGAAGAAGCTCCGTGACGTATTTAATGAAACATTCCGTGACAGTATAGGTCCAGTTTCAAAATATACAGTATCAAGAATGCGCCGATTTGATTAAATGAGAAGTGTAAGAGACGTTCCAGGATGTGGAAGAAAAAGAACAGTTGCAAATGAGGACAACGCACTTAATGTCCTGTTAAACGTACATGAACTAAGGACTTGGCTGGCAAAATTGGCCGTAAGGCACAATGTTAGTGAATGATCTGTGACGAGAATATTAATATCCAATAAATGTTATCCTCATAAGGTAAAACTGCACTAAGAATTGAACAAAGGCGATCCTGATAAGGGTATGCAGTTTTGCCAAGAAATGTTAGACATCATTGAAGGTAATGCCAACTTTATCAACAACATAGTGTTTTCTGATAAAGCAATATTTTGACTCAGCGGTTTTGTAAATAATAGACATAATTAACGGTATTGGTCAGACTGCAATTCTCATTGGATGGAAGAGGCTCATACCCATTATCCCCAGAAAATTAAAACTGGGCAGGTATAGTTGGAGGAACAATTATTGGCCCTTTCTTTGTGAGAGAAACTTTATATGCGGATCGTTATTTACAACTCCTCTGTGACCAGACTCTGTCAGAACTCATTCGCTTCTTTGCTAACCACGCAAATAATCAGCACTTGTCAGACCACATTTGGTATCAGCAGGATGGTGCTCCACTTCATTACGCTGTTGAGGTCAAGCAATATCTATGTCAAGTAATTTCGCAGAGATGGGTGGTGAGAAGAGGACACATAAAATGGCTGGTGTGGTCACCGGATTTAACACCGTTGGGCTATTTAAAATCGGTGGTTTATGAGAACCTTCCCCAATCTTTATCGGAGCTGGAAGATCGAATCAGAACTACCGCTCACGAAATAACTCCAGAAAACATTCAAAACGTTTGAAGGTCTTTAATCGATAGATTGGGATATTGTCAGACCGCCGAAGGTTTTCAATTTGAACACTTGCTGTAAATAATTTTCATTTGTTGACTTTTTTTTGGTATCATTGTGTTGTGTTGAATTGTTTTGTTTAATTTTCAATATTTTACAGTTTGTATTGAGTTGTATCTAGTTGTTATCTGAGTTGCACACATCCTGCAATACATATTACACTTCTCGTTTTAAAAGCGTCACTGTTGTGGGTATATGTGTATATGATTATTTGCTGAATACTACGAAAACTGTTCCTTTAATCGATTTCTTTTCAAACGTCATTGTTGTGGGTATAGGTGTATATGATTATTTGCCTGAATACATCGAAAACTGTTCCTTTAGTCGATTTTTTTAAAGCGTCACTGTTGTGGGTATCGGTGTATATGATTATTTGCCTGAATACTTCGAAAACTGTTCCTTCAGTCAATTTATTTTAAAAGCGTCACTGTTGTGGGTATATGTGTATATGATTATTTTCCTGAATACTTCGAAAACTGTTCGTTTGGTCAATTTCTTTTAAAAGCCTCGCCGTTGTGGGTATAGGTGTATATGATTATTTGCCTGAATACTTCGAGAACTGTTCCTTTAGTCAATTTCTTTTAACAGTCTTACTGTTATGGGTATAAGTGTATATGATTATTTGCCTGAATACTTAGAAAATAGTTGCTTTAATCTATTTCTTCTAAAAGCGTCACTGTTGTGGGTATAGGTGTATATGAATGTTTGCCTGAATACTTCTAAAACTGTCCCTTTAGTCGATTTCTCTAAATAGCGACACTGTTGTGGGTATGTGTATATCATTAGTTGCCTGAATATTTCGAAAAATGTTGCTTTAGTCAATTTATTTTGAAAACTTCACTGTTGTGGGTATATGTATATATTATTATTCGCCTGAATACTTCGAAAGCTGTTCCTTTAGTTAATTTATTTTAAGAGCCTAACTGTTGTGGGTATAAGTATATATGGATTATTTGCCTGGATACTTCGAGAACTGTTCCTTTACTTAATTTTTTTTAAGCGTCACTGTTGTGGCACAAGTGTAAATCCAAAAATAATTTATTTACCAGAGACCAAGCAAACGTTATATTTATTTACACTTTAGACATTAAATCATAAAACGAATAAGAGTAAAATAAATTAATCCGAGAAAATAGACAGTCAAACGTATATAATCAATTAAATATATTTAATTTGGTTCGAAAGCGCCCACACCCACTAATTAGCTACAGCTTTTTTCACGTTTTTTTTTAATGATTGTTCAGTAGAAAATAAAAAGATACAAGTAATAAAGCCAACTCGTATAAAAAACACCCAACAGAGTTGAAATGAAATATGTTGGGACTTAAAAGGTTAGATGCCGCCGCTCCTGATTCAACGCTTATTATATGGGATAATTACCTGAGATGGAAAAAAGTAAAGAAGGGGAAAAGGCCTCGGCAGCGTGTAGAACTTACTAATTAATTAGGTGTATGTAACGCAGAATGAATTCTGAAGTGCTTGCTTTTAATGCAAACCATCCCGGCTAATGTAACCCAGCCTTCGTATTCACATTAATCCTTCCTTTCAACGTTTCTGTTTTACAGTCAGGTGCGTTTTTGTAATTCAATTATACCTGCATAATTTAAATCGAAAGGTAATGTATTCATAATTACTATACAGAGTGTGATAATGTTACGTCTGTCCATTATAAAAGGTTGCAAGAGGATTGTCTCGAGAACTGCTGAGAATTTCGAAAAAAACCGAAAACACGACGATTTTGCTTGCGAGGGGGACACACTTTTTATCTCTAACAGCATTTGTAGAATTCAACGTGCCAGGCATCGCCTCTCTGTGGGCACCATGGATATTGGTCTGAGTCTCTTATACCAATATCTTTGAGACCACGGAACGCGCTCGTCTGGTTCACGGATGGATCCGGCGGGGAGCGTGGGACGTGGGCAGGTGTTTATTCGGAAGGACCGAGGGTACGCTATAGTATTTCCCTCGGAGCCCATGCAACGGTCTTACAGGCCGAAATGTACGCCATCCTGCACTGTGTGCCGGAGAACAAGAGGAGGGGCTACAACAACAAGCGGATCCTCATAGCCACAGACAGCCACGCAGCCCTTAAGGCCCTAAGTAGCACACGGGTAAACTCCAGGCTGGTAAGTGAGTGCCGAGACGAGACGAGCGACCTGGCTGGGCAGAATGAGGTCACCCTCATCTGGGTACCGGGCTACTCGGGGCTCAAAGGCAATGAAGAAGCTGACAGTCTCGCGAAGAGAGGGTCAGCAGAACCATTTATGGGACCAGAACCAGTTCTGGGCGTGACAAAGAGCACTGCCAGGGGAGCCAATAAGTCCTAGGTCAGAAACGAACACAAGGTGTACTGGGCAGACTGTCCAGGGATCAGACATGGAAAGTCAGTAATTGACGAACCCAGTGCAAAGCGAGCTGTGGAGCTGCTAAATCTTAGCAGAGGACAGCTCAGAAACATAACAGGTCTCTTGACGGGACACATGGCCGTCAAGAAACACCTGCATAAAATGGGGCAGGACCTCGCATGCAGACTCTGCGGAGGAGGAATCAGTCCAGCACATCTTGTGTGAGTGTAAAGCTCTGGACCGCAAAAGACAACTGATCTACGATCAGTCTAGACCGGAGACAGAGCAAGCTAGCAATATCCTCATGGATAGATGAAAAGACAATTCAACAACTGCAAAATCTGCCAGGACTAGCACACTCTAAGACCTTTATAAATACCCTTTTAGAGTTAATGGCTAAAAAACTTCTAGAGTTAAACACTAAGAACTCTGGTCGACTTGTATACAGGGCATTGCCGCTTGTGTCACCACCACATGCACA
Source organism: Tillus elongatus (assembly GCA_964006375.1). NCBI lineage: Eukaryota > Metazoa > Arthropoda > Insecta > Coleoptera > Cleridae > Tillus > Tillus elongatus. Next base: position 33,197,557 of record OZ023264.1, read on the forward strand.
GAATTGGGATCGGACAAGAGACCGAGTGCCGGCTGTGTGTGGAGAGTGGTGAAACAGCAGAGCATGTGCTATGTTCCGGTCCGGCTGCGGATAGGACAATACACCTGCTCTTTGGCAAGACTCAACTTGCACCAGAAGATATAGATCAACTTTCGCCCACAAAAATTATCGACCTCTTTTTTTTCTTAGGGCTCGGCCGCATCTTTGCCGCCCCGATAGCACAGCAGCCTTTGGCTTATTGTGCATGCCCTTTGTCTTTTCTACTCCACCCATTCCAAAATCACTGCGCATGGAACTAGTCTGCACAGCAATTGGTAGGGTGAAGTTTGATATTGCTCTGTCTCCGGTCTAGGCTGCCCGTAGATCAGTTGTCTTGTGCGGTCTAGAGCTTTACACTCGTACAAGATGTGCTGGGCTGCATCCCGAGTCCCCCTCGAACCGCCCCATTTTTTGCAGATGTTTCTTGACGGCCATGTGTTCCGTCAAGAGTCCTGTTATGTTCCACAGCTGTCCTCTGCCAAGACTTAGTAGCTCTACAGCTCTCTTTGAACTGTGTTCCTCAATTACTGACTTCCCATGTCTGAGTCCTGGACAGTTTTCCCAGTACACCTTACGTTCGTTTCTGACCCAGGACTTAATGGATCCCCTGGCACTGCTCTTCGTCACGCCCAGGACCGGTTCTGGTTCCATAAACGGTTCCGCTGACCCTCTCTTCGCGAGACTGTCAGCTTCTTCATTGTCTTTGACCCCCGAGTGACCCGGCACCCAGATGAGGGTGACCTCATTCTGCCCAGCCAGGTCGCTCGTCTCGGCATTGACTAACCAGCCTGGAATTTACTCGTGGGCTACTTAGGGCCTTAAGGGCTGCCTGGCTGTCTGTGACTATGAGGATCAGCTTGTTGGTGTAGCCCCTTCTCTTGTTCTCTCGCACGCAGTGCAGGATGGTGTATATTTCGGCCTGAAAGACCGTTGCGTAGCTCCGAGTGAAATACTGTGACTTACCCTCGGTCCTTCCGAATAAATGACTGCCCCAGTCCCACGCTCCCCGCCGGATCCGTCAGTGAACCAGACAAGGGCGTCCCGTGGTAGGCCGTGGTCGACCTCTAAGAGCGGCTGGTAAAATACAGGACAATTAGGCGTGATCCGCAATAGACCTTAAGGTCGCAGTGAAGGGACTGTAATGGCCCACTCACAAAATAACCTATCCTAAGCCTTAAACGCCTATTAGGTCAATATCCTGAGGAAAAAATAATGGTCGCCCCTTGTATAACACCACATTCATTCGTACAATAATGGTGTGGTACGACGAGATGGATGATCAACAGACTATAATTGAGAACAAAGATAGAAGCGAAAGCGAGACACCGAGTGATTATAAATGAACTGTTGGCAAAGCTCGGATGCATTTCATTATAATCATAATAAATTTAATTAACAATCATGATAATATACATATTTATTATGGTTCATTTGGATTCGTATCAACACAGTATTTACTTGTTATAAGCAACGAGCACACAAAGTAATTTAAATAATCTTGTTACATTATGCATTTTTGTATTCACCGTCATCATCATCATCATCATAACCACGAATGCTTCTACAAAGGTATATAGTGATGAGAGTTTAAAACAGGTATGCACATATTAAACATGTTGGAATAAATCTATGTTTTTACCTTGTAACATAATAACACTCTCACTCAATCTGTACGGCATAAACTGGCAGGCTTATATTATATTTTATGTAAAACGAGCTCATTACTTCCTTTAGATTGCATGGAGGCGTGTGCGCATACCTCCGTAGCAAACTACCCTGCACCAGACTTCCCAATTTAGAAGCTGGAAGAAAAGACATACTATGGATAAGACTCTCTCTCAGGGCTGCAACTAAATTCATCTGTTGCATTTACCGGTCACCTTCTGACAACAACTTTGTCCATCTCTTTGACTACCTTTCTGAAAAAAACGACCATCTGATTTCTGAATATCCTTCCTCAGAGGTCACTATTCATGGTGACTTCAATGTCCATAATAAGCAAAGGCTAGGATCTTCAAGAACCGATCCACAAGGGAGAGCAGCGGAGGCCTTTGCAGCCAGCAACTATTTAGCCAATATGGTTCAGCAACCTACTTACTTTCCTCGCATCCCAACACACAGCTCAAATCCCTTGGTCTCCTTCTTACTACGAATCCTTCATGCTATAAAATATCAGTCACCGCCCCCTGTGCAATGCAACCCGAGGTCACACAGTCATCACACCCACGTATCGTTTGGCACTACAACTCCGCGAACTGGGACGATATGCGAGATTACTTTTCCTCATTTCCATGGGCGTCTCTCTGCTTCTCTCATCCTGACCCCTCTGATATCTCACAAAACGTCACCGAAATTATCCAAGCTGGTATAGAAGTATTTATTCCACGTACACAGAAAACCTCTTCAGCCACTCAAAAGCCCTGGTTCTCCAAAGCTTGTGACAAGGCAAGACTTGAAAAGGTCAATGCTCACAAAACGCTTCTACACAATCCCAGTCAAGAAAACCGTCAAGCATTTAACGACGCAAGAAACCGCTGTGTCCGCATTCTTTCTAAGGCAAAAAACTCATAACCACATCAAAAACAAAGTCCTCTTAAGCTCCAAGCGCAGCAACCCCTTCTGGGTTCTTGCTAAATCTATTGGGAATAATTTCTGCAAGAGCACGTCCCCACCTCTTGTCTCAGGGGATGAAATTGTTTCTACCGCCCTGGACAAGGCTGAACTTTTTGCCTCGTTATTCGCCGGCAATTCTACTATCAACCCACCTCCAAATGTACAACCACCAACAGTCCCCAATGTCGCGCATAAAATGACGGATATCATTTTCAAAATTAAAAAGGTACGAAAGATGCTCTCCTCTCTTAATACCAGGAAAGCCTCTGGCCTTGACGAGATCCCAGCAATTGTTCTCAAAAAATGCGCACCAGAACTTGCTTCTGTCCTGACTCGTCTGTTTCAGACATCTTAGAAGATGAATCCAAAGCGCTTCCTAGCAACTACAGGCCTATTTCTCTCCTTTCAGTCATTTCTAAAGTGATGGAAAAGTATATAAACACCAAATTTCTTGAAAAACACAGTATAATCTACGACAGGCAGTATGGATTCCGTCAGCGCAGATAACTGCCGACCTCCTTTCCTTTGTTACCCATTCTTGGAACAAGTCTATGAAACTACACGGTGAATCCCAGATTGTCGTTCTAGACATAGCCAAAGCATTCGATCAGGTCTGGCACGCAGCGCTGCTTAATAAACTTCCGGCCTATGGCCTACCACCAAAACTCTGTACCTGAACAGCAAACTTCCGCTCCAACCGTAGCATTTCTGTTGTTGTGGATGGCCATTCCTCCAAACTATATCCAATTAATGCAGGAGTTCCTCAAGGTTCAGCTTTAGCCCCTACTTTGTTTCTTCTTCACATCAATGACCTCCACTCTAGCACATCCAACCCAGTTCACAGTTACGCGGACGACAGCACCCTCCACTCAAATATACAATATTCTAAGCCGGTCTCTTTGGCCCAATTAGATGAGGATCGCAGACACATGGAGGGTTCTGTCTCCGTGGATCTCCAAAAAATATTAGACTGGGGAAGTAGAAATCTTGTACAATTCAACCCCACCAAATCTCAGTCTTGCTTTCTTTTTCATAAGAGATATACCAGCCCTAGATCCATCACAATGAACAACCAAGTTATTCAAAGTAATGAGTCCTTTTCACTTGTTGGCATTTCTGTGGATCAAAATCGCAATTGACACCAACATGTCACATCGATTGCAGAAGCGGCTGCTAAGAAATTAGGTTTCCTCTTCCGGGCTGGCAAATACTTTTCACCAGCTAATCTCTATACCTTATAGACTTCACAAATAAGGCCAAACCTCGAATACTGCTCTCACATCTGAGATGCCGCTGCCGCTTCTACACTCGGTATCCTGGACTCCATTCAGAGCTACAAGTCTCACCGGTGACTACCCTCACCCAAAGGCTGCCATCCCTTGCCCACCGACGTGTGGTTGATGACCTCTCTCTCTTTTATAGATATCTGCACGGGCACTGCTTTCTTCCATAGTTCCTCCACCTGCTGTCCCCAACAGATCTGCCAGGGGAACAGAGCGAATGCACCCTTTTACTGTCTAGGTCACCAGACATATAACATCTTGTTATGCCCGCTCTTTTGTCCCGAGGACTTCTAAGTTGTGGAATTCCTTGCCGGCACACGTTTTTCCTTCTCCTCCGAACCTCCAAACCTTTAAGTCCAGAATTAACAAGTTGCCTCTTTTCTCCTTGTTGGCACCCACGGTACGATAGTATTTAGGCTGTGAGCCCTCGTGGTGTGTTGTTGAAATAAATAAATAAATAAATAAATAAATAAATAAATAATAATAATAATAATAATAATTTGAAATTCATTTTCTGCAAATATTTGAGTAAAATGAAGGACAGTGACGGCTGAATGTGAAACTTAAGGCTTTACAGAACACATTTCTCACGACATTTCTTTTTACATAAGCCGTATAAGTTTTAGGTTATTTATCTAGTCAATTTTGACGTTTCGAATCGCGACTTTGACGTTTTAAGAAGAACAACTATATTGCTTATAACTTTTTTTTTCATTTTAACGTAAAGATCCAAATTGTGGTACATGGTTTTCTTTTTACGATATAAACCAGCGTACTACATTTGGTGGCCATAACTTGGTATTTTCGGAGATATAAAAAGTTTGCGGGAGAAACTAGTCGGGTTTTCCTGGCTAACGAACTTATAGAAGCGACTTGCGAAAGGAGCGTTCTCACCAAATTTTATCGAAATCGCCTCATTATTTTTTGACTTATCGGTTATATATATATATATATATATATATATATATATATATATATATATATATATATATATATTCAGGGGTCCTAGTTTGCGCTCATTTGAAGAAACATTTACAAAATTCAAGTCTCGATCTCCTCATTAGTGATTTTTTTAAAGAAATTTCACCAATAAGATAATTTTAGAATTCGTTTAGCGACAGCTACTGATGACGACAATTTCGTTGTCGAAATACATATTTAGCGCATAGCTCTCTGTTAATGTTTTGTGGTTTTTGGGGTGTTTCTGCTTCTTGTTTCCCATTTCCTTTTAAAAAAATACCAAATTGTCGCTGTAAATATTGTTACGTTCTACGGGGTTCTGGATTCGTTGACTAACAAAACACAGCTTTTCAAACTACTAATTTATTATTACCAACTATTTTCCAACACCAGTATCAACTAAAATATTTCTCTTCTCTATTATTCAACGTCCATAGAACTATATTCCACTATTCACCTTCTATGATCGTTTCTTTTCAACACCAACACTTACTGCTGACTCACTTAATACTCTATGATCACTTATTCTACACCACACTGACTTAATGCTGAACTGACTCACTCTATGTACCGTTCGTCTATTTATACTCTCCATAGAGATTCTAGATCTTCTACACTTTTCTACACCTGTTACTTCTGGTCCCTTGTAGAAATATGATTCCAGAGTGTTCGCTCTTATCAACACACTTTATAACCGACATCTGACCATAGAAACAGCAAAGTCCATAAACCTAATTCTCATAGACAAATGTGACAATTCGGATGGTAAAAATTATATACGCTTTCTCGCGGAATTGCGAATTGATCTATTTGCCTGTTGTGATTGTGTAGTGAATAATCAAAGGTTTCCTTACGTCCGCATAATACTCTGAATCAGTTTCCTTTTATGGTTTGATATCAAAATAAACTATCAATAAAGCAACATTGACAGCGTCATAACGCGATATTTAATCGCCCATCTCTATCATACAATATGGTTGTATAATGTGACTGGAATAAGTATATTAGTTACAGTACACAGCTTCGATGTTTATGGCTTATCTGACGATCTCGGCTGTCAGAAAAGGAACACTAATAACCATCTAACACGACAACAAAGCGGACATGCAACCACCTAAAGAATTTAATCAATTTTAATCATTCTACATGTTTATGGCAGACTCTCTCATACCTACCATATAAAACACGTGTGGTATTTAGGTTCTAACACGAACGTTATGCAATTTTATTTTATAACCCGTACAAAATAGACTTGAAACTCTGGTAGGTAGGTATATATATAAGCTGAACGTGAGTATATAATTAGATTTTAATTGAGCAACACTTATTTGTTCGTCACGTACAACGAAAAAATCACATGCGTTATCAATGAATATATATGCGGCAGTTATTTTTTACGTTAATTAATAATTAAGTTATAATGATACAAGATTTATCTGCAGTAACGGTTTAAGATACGTTTTTTGCGTTTTTTAATAGATTCTGACATAGATAAATATGTATAATATAATTGATAGCTTCTAGTCAGCTTATTTCCAATTATGTCTGGGATTGACTTGTTTTCCGAATGCAATAAAAAATTATAATTATTATAATTGATTTACAAGATTTCCTTAATTACAATATGTATATATATATATATATATATATATATATATATATATATATATATATATATATATATATATATATATATATATATATATATATATATAAATACACGAGGGTGAGTTCGTCACTTTTTGAATGAAACACAGGTTTTGTTGACAAAAAATCATTTTATTTCTCAAGATAGTCTCCTTTGAGCTCTATACCCTTCGTCCAACGTTTCTCCAATTTTTTTATCCCTTCCAAAGAAAGATGATTTGTCGAGGTCATCAAAATAGGTATTTGTTTGTGAGATGATTTCATCATTGGAGTCAAATCTCTTTCCGCCGAGCCATTTCTTTAAGTTTGGAAAGAAGAAATAGTCACTCGGGACTAAATCCGGAGAATAAGACGAATGAGGGAGCAATTCGTAGCCCAATTTATGGAATTTCGCCATGGAGACTACACATGTGTGCACCCTTGCATTGTCTTGGTGGAAGATAACTTTTTTCTTGGCCAAATGCGGTCGTTTTTTCTTCAAATCGTCATTGAATCGGTCCAATAAGTTGGTATAATATTCGCAATTGATAGTTCTTCCCTATGAAAGGTAATCAATGTGGATTATACCGCGTGCACCCCGAATAAAACGATCGCCATGACTTTATGGACTTAAAAACCCACCTTGGCCTTCTTCGGCGCCGATTCGCACGGAGAAAGCCACTGTTTTGACTGCTGCTTGGTCTCTGGTATGTTGTGGTGAATCCATGTTTCGTCCACTGTTACGAAACGGCGCAAAAACGCGTCCCTGTTGCGGTTAAACAACGCCAAACACTCCTTCGAAGTTGTCACACGATTGCGTTTGTTGACGATTGTGAGCAAACGCGGCACCCATCTTGCGGATAGCTTTCTCATACCCAAGTGATCATGCAAAATCGAAACCACTGATCCATGTGATATGCATATGGCTTCCACAATCTCCCGCATTTTCAATCTGCGATCGGCCAACAACATATCGTGAACTGTGGCAACAACACTCAGAAGCAGCTACAACATTGAATGCAAGAACTCCGTCGCTTCGTCGTCGTCCAGCGGTCAGGGAGCATCGTAGGAGGATCTCCTGACCCGTGACTCATAGTTAGTAGTCAGTCACTTTCTCATCGTCAGGCGGCCAGTCAACATCGTAACCATATCGTTTGCCCGGTGATAAGTAGTCACCAGTTTCATATTCCTTCTTTGCCCATCAGCGGTCCGTGAGCCTCGCGTACAAGAGTCGTTCTTCCAGCGAGCAACCGACCCGTAGCGAGAAGCGCACCACGCGTATGTAAGTGGCCATACCGATTGTCCCGACCTCGTGCAAGCGGTAGCAAGCAAGACATCCAAGTTCACATTTGTCGCGTGGACACGTGGACCACTTTGGCCTCCCTTGTACGACGCCCCCAGTACCAGCACTTCCTCCACGTGCTGGTTATGGCAACCGTCTACCTTCCTTATTTGTAAGTCATTCTCATTATATTGATCAGTATTCAATCACCATTCAGCTTCCACAATGAATGCAAGAAAACCGTCACCTCGTCGTCGTCCAGCGGTCAGGAAGCATCGTAGAAGGATCTCCTGACCCGCGACCCGTAGTTAGTAGTCAGTCACTTTCTCATCGTCAGGCGGCCAGTCAACATCGTAACCAGATCGTTTGCCCGGTGATAAGTAGTCACCAGTTTCATTATACTTCTTTGCCAATCAGCGGTCCGTGAGCCACGCGTACAAGAGCCGTTCTTCCAGCGAGCAACCGACCCGTAGCGAGAAACGCACTACGCGTATGTAAGTGGCCATAACGATTGTCCCGACCTGGTACAAGCGGTAGCAAGGAAGACATCCAAGTTCACGTTAGTCGCGTGGACACGTGGACCACTTTGGCCTCCCTTGTACGACGCTCCCAGTACCAGCGACATCCTCCACGTGCTGGTTATGGCAACCGTCTATCTTCCTTATTTGTAAATCATTCTCATTATATTGATCAGTATTCCATTACCACTCGCCCACTCAATTTTATGTGTAAATTTGTAACTTTGTAGTATTCAATTGTTATTGCTTTACCAAGTGAATTCATTGTAAGGCTGCATCCCCCAAAGAACAAAATTCCTCTGGTGCTTCTTGAGTTATGTAAACGGGTAATTTGAAACACCATTCTAGTATTTCTAAACTAATAATTCTAATGCACGCACTTTAATTTGATTCAAACATTCTGATTCGGTCGAGCCAATCAGATCAAACCTTTTAGTCTTTTTTTGCACCTTATACCTATATTACAAAATTCAACACGCCTCTCTTAAAATATCTACAAGTTCTTGTACCAGCTGTACTTTGTCTGGGTGAATTTTTTGTGTGTAATGTAGCAACTTCATTTGTAGACAAATGGGGGTTTTCATGGAAAGACAACAATACATCTAATGACTTATTACCAGCTACAGCCGTTTTTGGTCTTCCTATTCTTGAATTAACTTTGACACCTACTAGTTTCGGTTTTTTTTTTAATAATTTGGAAACATACCCTTCAGTAATTTGTGGCCGATTAGGAATACACTTCATGAAAAAGAATGCTTACTTCTTTATATTTACGTGTCCTATCACCGTCACCCAAAATTGTTAATATTTGGAATCTTATCTTTTTACTCAATTCTGCCATAATTATTAAATTGTAAATGTTCTCAATAAGGTGAAGCTCTTTATACAAACTGCAGATAACTGGCAACAAACAATGTTTGAAATTGACAGCTATAAAATAAAATATATAAAAGCACACTCTTACAATAATCTATGTCTACCTGACACCATTCCACCATTCTACCCATCTCTGTTATAAAACCCCTAATTATGAAGGCAGTCTTACCTTCTGTTTCGAGAGACTTAGTGTAATAAAAAAAACCGGTTCTTGTGTACGTCCGAGGAATATATCTCTATGTTCCAAACAAAACGAAAACCTTGTAAACCAGTCTTTTCCATATGTAGAGGATTGTCGTGCACGGTTGAGCTTGGGCTTTCAAGGAATGCATCAATCTCATCGACGAGACAAAGAGATTGGATCTTGTCTCTTCTCAGATCGATTTCATCGACATACTGACGTGTTTTGATTCTCAGAAGCGATAAAGCTATTGTTGGTTGATAGTCGATTGACATAATTAACATACTGGACAATTCCATTTAGAAAATGATCCATGTATATCACTGTGGGAAAAAGTGAGCATGTCATAGCCAGGTCGTTTGTAAAACACGCATTCATCATACCTAATAAATAAATTGGATTTTGGTGATGTGGGTGGCAAACAAACAAGAACAACTGGCCTGTTTAATGAAGTGAGTTTTTAGCGAATTTTCGTTAGAACAATTTCGATAATAAAGAGGTTATGGCAGCCTTATGTTGATAAATACACACACCTTTAAATATTATAATTATAACACCATTCTCCACTTGACAAACACGTCAATTAAGTGGAATTTATATGTAGCATTCTTGATAATTTATCTCTTTTTTTAGGAAAGAAAAAAATCAAGTAAGAAACTAATAGTTATCTTCTCAGTGACGGTTCATTATATTTACTTTTGGGTATCTAAAGACGGTCGAAATAAACAAGAGAAAACACTAGATGCACTAATATTTCAATAAAATCGTAATGCCAGTCGGATTTAGAAACCAGAAGATTGGCTGCTAAAACAAATGATAGCAAAAATTATTGAACACGACAAGAAGTTTATCTGACATTCATTGACCTTGAAAAAGCTTTTGATTGAGTTATAAGAAATACAATTTGGACGATATTGGCATGGGGTGTTGATATACGATTAATAACAGCAATGAAGAGATGTACCCACAATAAATACTGTCAAGAGTAAAGAAGTAGGGCATCAAAAAAAATTGTGACTGATGCTTGCTTGAAACAAGTAGGAGTGCTAAGCCCTTAACTGCTTATTATTTTCATAAATCAGATAATAAGACAAAAAGAGGATGAAGAAAGTGCGTAGCTATGATACAAGAACTTAGCACTAAGTGAGTGGTGAACGTGTCGCCACCTAGTTGCAGAACCAAGTAGTATGTTGTCACGCCAGCTCCAAATAACACAAAGTGTTAGAAAAATAGAGACTGTATACAACCAACTAACAATTTAATAAATTGTCAGCCCTGGCCTATTTCTACTCTAATATAGGGACAAAGTATGTAAGGCTAGATGCATTCTCACAACAATTAGAATCGTGGACCGGATTCGCTCTCATTAGAGCTCGTCAGTACGGCAGGCATGCCAAATATATCTATAAAGTAATACGGCTAAAGTAGCTAGCCTTTCAACACTAAGTGAGTGGTGAACGTGTCGCCACCTAGTTGCGGAACCAAGTAGTATGTTGTCACGCCAGCTCCAAATAACACAGTGTGAGAAAAATAGAGACTGTATACAACCAACTAACGATTTAATAAATTGTCAACCCTGGCCCATTTATACCCTAATATAGGGACAAAGTATGTAAGGCTAGATGCATTCTCACAACAATTAGAACCGTATGAAGAGCGTAGTGGCAGCACCAGTATTGAGACCAAGGAAATCATTGAACTAGTGAACCGAAAACTACGAAGTGATCGGCGATTAACGATTATCGCTGTGGCTCTATCTACACGATTGTCGCAGAAAATCTCAGACATCACAAATTGTATTCAAGATACCGAACAGCACAAGGAGCAAAGAATATGCAGTGAACTTGCGTTTTTAGGATCGTTATCGACAAGACAGAAATAATTTGTTTTCCCATATTGTTACAGGCGACGAAACATGGATATCCTACATCAACGCAGAATCGAAAGAACAGTCAATGCAGTGACTCAGGTTCACCAAAGACGAAAAAATTTAAGCAATCTCCGTGCTCGAGTCGAAAAATGATGGCTACCGTTTTTTGGGGGATGAAAAGGGCGTCATTTTGAGTGATTTCATGGAACGTGGGTCAACAATTGCAGCTGGCGTGTACTGTGAAACGATCACCAAACTGAGACGTGCGATCCAAAACCGACAACGGGAATGCGCGTCCGCACACCGCTGACGAAACCAGGAAGATTCAAGATTTTCATTGGAAGCTTATTGACCACCCTCCATATAGTCCCGGCCTTGCACCTATGGACTACTTCCTCTTGCATTTGAAACGCTTGGAGAAGCCAAAACACCACAACACATTAAAAAAACCTGACGCTCGTTTCACTAACCAAGTTAGCGTCAGTAGAGGATGATTAATTCTAAATATGTTAAATCTACAGCTCTGCTTATATTCTTGGGCAGGTAATCGGTCCATAACGATAGAGGGTGGTCCAACAACACAAAAATTAAGATATTTCGTTTGGCGGAAATATCTAAATTATTTTAATACTCGTTTTATTATCTATCGGACGTGCATCTGCCGGTCTTTCTTGTGAAATGATCTATCAACCTACTTACCATAGGCAGCGGTGCGAAGTTCATCCACTTTTTATTATTAATATATTTAGCAATATATATATATATATATATATATATATATATATATATATATATATATATATATATATATATATATATATATATATATATATATATATATATATATATATATATACTTTCGAAAGGGCTTAGCTGTCCCGGTTGTCTAACATTTTTATCCTTACCTACGTGGTGATTGTTGTGATTTGTGATTACTCGAAGGATCTTGTGATTTGTAATTACTCGATGAACTATTGTGATTTAAATAATTGAAGGCGTCAAGAACAGACTCAACTTGTTAATTCTACATACAATTTTACAGAAATGCCGCACTATTACAGAGGGTGTACTAAACTTAACCTGCATTAGTCGTTATGGTCACAATAATAATACTAATCATGTGATAACTCCCTCACCAGCATATTTTTATCCTGGTAAGTGGAGGTGCGCAGGTAACTTAAGCAGGCACCACCCTTCCACACAATATTCAGAACGAATGCCAGGTAGATAGTGTCCAAAAAACATGAAATTGTAATTAATATGAAGATCCAGCAGTGATTATTATCCTAAATATGCCGGGACACGGAAGATTTATCTACAGTACCGTGTCTTAATTGTGCTGAATGTTCATGAAATATAATTTCAATAGATATTTTTGCTTGTCTGACGTATTTAAAATCACAGCCTTTACGACTTCATAAATTCCCGACATTTTAGCGATACTATCCTTGTATTTTGGGTTACCTAACAAGTTTTTTAAAGTATTCTTTGTCAAAAACGTTAGTTGCAAATTGGCTTTTTTTTTAATGATATCTGGACCCCGGATGATTCGTGGTTCAAATGGTAAACAAACAAAGTTTTGTTCCTTCGGAATGTAGCTTAGAGTAGTAGTTTCCTTCCTATAGACAGCGAATTATAAAGTGTCTTTATTTTTGATCCCTAGTACATCTATAAAAAGTAATTTATTATTAATCTCTAATTCGTGGGTAAATTTTATAGAATCAAATTTATTGTTCAATTTGGCAATAAAATCGTCTATTTTGCAAATGTTTGTGTTAAGCACTGCGAAAATATCATCTACATAACGAAACCATACTCTAGGAAAATAGTCACTCTCACTTTGAAGATTCCGCAATAAATGGCGATAGGGGTTGCTCATTTCCATGTCTTGGGTTTGTTCAAAAACCTCATTGTCGAATTGAAAATATTTTGTTTAATACAAGGATTTGGTAATGTTAAATATTCTTTGCAGACCTTTTCATTTACGTTATATATTTTTAACAACTCTTCTAAATACGTTAACGTTTGCTTCGTGGGTACGCTAGGAAAGAATGAGGTTACGTCAAAGGAAATCAAAACCTCGCCTTCAACCGACTTAACATTTTTAATTTTACTAATAAATTCAAGTACATTTCTTACTTAAAAAACAAGTTTGTTTGACGGGCAAGCCTTTAAACGCATTTGTCAACCACTTCGCTAAATTGTGCATCGGAGAATCTGTCATTGATTTTCCCGGTTTATGGACTTTTGGGAGACCATACTTTTTGGGGAGTTTTGGGTTTGCAACTTGTAACTTCCTTTTTTCTTTAATGTGTTGTGGTGATTTGGGTTCTCCAAGTGTAATTATCAGTGCTCATCACAGGTTCAAATCTTCACTTAGTAAAACTGCCAAAAGTTCTTCTCACGAGTTTTTTTTAAATACTAAATATTAACTAAAAGACATATAACAAATTGATTTCGTGAAACACAGATCTATCTTGAGAAGCTGAACGAGTATATAAGTCTAGGAAAAACATTTAGGCCACACGAAAACCATAATAAAAACAAATCTATTACCTCCATTATTAAAACGATATTACAGATAGGATCTAGGAGAATGCTGAGTTCATAAATCAGATAAGCTTTCCAGTTATTGGACTTGTCCTTATTTGTTTATCCCTTTTTAACAGATTATGGGGTCGTAATAATACAAATCCCAAGAATCGCTTAGTGGAATATCAAAGACGGCTCCAGTGATGCGAGAAAATAGTCGCCTCTTCTCCGTTCCATATATTTATGTAATAGCTGTCTTCTCTTCTATATTGGCATCTGAACGAAATCCTCTTATAGGCGTCTAGAGGGAATATTAAAAAGCGTACCGCCATTTCCTTTTACGATGTCTCTCACAAAAAAACAACGAGACTTACTATAAAACTTCAGGATAAAATCGAAGTAAATTAGATAAGTGCAGGCGGCTACGGATCCTGATCTAATTTGTTTCAGACTAACAAGTTTAAATTGTATCACAACTGTTGCAAATATTTTATGCTGCTTGTTAAGTTTCCAACTTGAAACCTCCGATGGAAACATTTCAATTATTAATCAGATTTCTGTTAGAATTTCAATCCGCGAAGCGTATTACTGAATGAATCTCCAGGGAGGTAATTGTAGAATGTGTACTGAAATTTTAAAGCGAAGAACGCAGAAAAGTGACACAATTTTCTCTTATATTTTCGTAAAAAACAAAAATTAAGTTACAAGAAAGAAGAGATCACTAAAAAAAATTCGGACGCAGCAAATCCGTTATAGTAGCGAATTTTCATAAGAATGGCTTTCCATGAAAAAATTATTTAATAATAATATTTGTAAAAGTTGAAGGAAATATAAATAAAAAGGTTGTGGTAGAAAAATAACTATAAATATACGAAGAACATCCATTTCACGATGTGTAAAAAATTAATAAGTTATTAAATCCGTCAGTTTGAAATTAATCTGGTATTGGCCAAAAATACATAAGCAATGAAATTAATTATCGACTATCCAATAATTACGTCTTAGCTTCTTGTCTTTTTTAAGTACAAAAGTTAATTTTAATTTTTTGGTACTTTAGCTACCTTAGCGTATAATATCCTTTCTTTTGTCAATGATTGTAAATAATCTCGGCACCATGTAAAGATTACTATATTTCGTTTTGGGGCGTTAAAAGAAGTGAGATAAAATTGACTTTATCATCGATTAAAATGAACAGTAGAAATTAATATTGCATTCTTTAAGGGTTAATACGAATAATAACATATAAAAAGATCGCGGTCGCGTGAATTTTCTTTAGCTACTCTGCATTTGCATACTGTTACACACTGCTGGCTTGAATGTTACTGCTACTCAACTACTACTGCTGCTACTGAAGGGCGGTTAGCGGTTCTAGTAGCTACTTGTCGTCCTTGATCCTGTGTGCGTCGACGCTGACGTTGGATCGTACCTGGTGCACGCTCTTTGCCTTTAATATATTTTCTACAATGATATTGAATAAATTGGTTTTATCATACAAATTTTTATTTAAAAAAATTCACTAATGGAGAGGTATCGATGGTGAGACTTTGCAAAAGTTTTTTCAAATGAGCACGAACTAGGACCCCTAGAACCCATATCCTGGGTCAGTTTCAATTTTTATATGTTTACATACATACATATATATGTATATATATATATATATATATATATATATATATATATATATATATATATATATATATATATATATATATATATATATATTTAGATAATTAACAGACTTCGATAAACACGGCAAATGCCTTTCTTTTATTAATGGCTTACATGAGTTCGTTAGCCAGGAAAATCGGACAAGGTTTTCCCAGAAAATTTTCAGTTTTCTTTCGAAAAATTTTTTTTCACCGAACATTACGAAGCTATTTTAAGGAAATTTTGTGTATATGTTGTCTTGGGTACGGCCTTACTGTGCACCAAAATTCAACTTTATAAGTTTATAGAAAATTAAGTTGTTCAAATTTTTAATTTTCTTCCGAAAAAAATTTTTTACTCCGAAAATTACAAAGTTATTTTAACAAAATTTGGTGGATATGTTTCGTTGGGAGAGGTCTTACTACATACCAAAATTAAACATTCTAAATTTATCTAAAGTTGAGTTATTCAAATTTGAAATATTTAATAAAAATTCACTACCATAACGCACTTGCTTCGTCCTGAACTTTTTTAGCCTTGTGCTCTCCTTTTCAAAAAAGAACTTTAAATATATAAAACTCAATTTTCCACGAAACTATAAAATAAAAATTTGTACTGTAGTAAAGAAAGCGGTGTTACCAATTCATTAACATTACAAACCTTTCCAGTGGAGAATTTTCACCTCGAAAAAACTGATCGGGCTGTCTAGCGAATTTATTTAAGTTATTTACAAAATGTTCAATAACAAACGTGACAGGTGTTTTCTCTTGTTAATCCCTTGGGACGATTTTGTTTTGCCGCTCCAATATAGAATCGGTTTGAAAAAGTTTTTTTTTTCAATATAAACTTGTACCTCAGAAGCTCATTATTTATAAAATTTTAATAACCATGCTGCTTCTATAAAGGCTTTATATCAAGCATCAAAATTGAAGATTCTAGTTTGTTGGAGAATTGAGTTATTAGGATTTGAAATATTTTTATTAAAATTCGTTACAATAATGCACTTGCTGCATCGACTTTTTTATAAACACTATTATTTTTAACGAAAATTGGCTGACGCTCTTGTTATCCAGGCTTTTTAACCTAATAACATATTGTAGCCCTCCACGTGAGACTGCCAAAACTCTGCGTCAAATTAATTTTTCTTTTTTTTTTTGGTAATATTTCAGACAAAAGAAATCAGATAATAATTTAAACATCAATTTAAGAACTATTAAACACTTGTCACGCAATATTTTGTTCTTCAGAAGCCATAATTATTTCAAAATCTTAGTTTAGAAATCATTGAATCTGAGATTGCGTACCCGCTGCCCCTCCACGGATAATTGACTATGCCAAAGTTAGATATCCAAACTGCTAAGAAATGTCTATTGCAAATAAAGTTTTCTCAAACATTTTAATTAAATGAAAAACAGTAACTAAGTGTTGAAGCAGAAATGTAAGACTTTGTGAAAACATACCAGGCAACACCTGTTCTATACAAGCTGCATCTGCTCCAAAATTTTTGTGTAAATTCGCCAATTTTGGCATTTAATTGGTTAAAACATACCAGTTCGCAGACTATTTTAGAGAATTAAATTCTATATCATTTTGTCCATATAAAATATTGTTTATAAAAAGTCCAAACTTAGTAAATGCGTTATGATAGCGAATTTTTTTCAGACTCAAATAACTTAATTTTCTATCAACATGGGAACTTCGGTGGGTGCATAAGTTTCTATTAGGGCCACATGTGTACCAAATTTCATCAAGAAAAACTTTACTATTTTTAAGAAAAGCTGTGGTCCGATTGAACTTGCCCAATAAATTTAAGAAAGAACATTTTTGCAAAGTTTTGTGAAATTAGTTAATTATTTTATCGCTCGAATACTTCAGATACTCAAAAACTTAATGACCGACTAAGTGAACATTGGAACCTGTGGTGAGCACTGATAAGTACACTTGGAGAACCCAAGAGAGGTATCGATGGTGATGATTTTTTCCAATGAGCGCGAACTAGGACCCCTAGAACCCATATCCGATGTCAGTTTCAATTTTTATGAGTTCGTTAGCCAGCAAAATGCGACAAGGTTTCCCGGGAAAATTTTGAGTCTTCTTTTGAAAAAAAATTTTTTATCTGAAAATTACAAAGCTATTTTAATCAAATTTGGTGGATATGTTGCCTGGGGAAAGACCTTACTACACACCAAAATTCAACTTTCTAAGTTTGTAGAAAATTGAGTTATTCAAATTTGAAGCATTTAATGAAAATTCACTACCATAACGCACTTGCTGCGTCCCGAAGTGTTTTACTTTTAACTTACAGATCTGAACTTCGGCACGTATGGTAAGTTTGATAGTAGAGACCTGTACGCCAAATTTGGTTTTCATTGCTTTGTTATTTTTGGAGACACAAAAATCTTCTGAAAGTTTCCCGGAAAAACTGGTCCAAATTTGCTGGCTAACGAACCTATCGTGGTCACTTACAAAATGAAGGTACTCTCCATATTTCATCAAAATCGGGGTTATTTTTGAGTTGTCAGTACGATATACATACATATATATATATATATATATATATATATATATATATATATATATATATATATATATATATATATATGTATATATGTATATATATATATATATATATATATATATATATATATATATATATTTCGTGTCACGAAAAATTCGAAAAATTTGCTAAAAGTTTAAATACATTAAAAAAAATTACCACAGTGTCACGGAGCTGAAGACTTTTGAGCTTATTGGAGTTTTCTTTGGGGTCCAGTAACACATTGTTTTAGTGTCTCTTCCAAGTTTCCACTTTTCCGAAAAAAGAAATCACACCTATAGTCATGGAGAACGCCAACGCCAACTGTTACATTGACTGGATTGTCATAGGACAAGGGGGCAAGGGAAGAAGGTGGATTGTCACTGCAGTACAAAAGCTCAGTCGTTAGAGGGATAGAATGAGGGTTTGTGTTCCAGCTCTTTGTCAATAGAAAGAGGAGCTTTATCAGCGGTCCTTCTCTCCACCCATAAAACGCGGTGATGTTTTATTTATCGAGTCGAGCCCAGCTCGCGCTTACTTGTCGCCCCCTTTTCTTCATCTGCTGCTGCTGTTGTGCGACAAAGAACACCTAAATCTCCTATCTTTATCTCCCCTTACTCTCTCACTTTATCACGCCATCTCTCTCATTCTTTATATCATAAAAGCGGCGCACTTTGTCGCTCTTGTCAGCGGCTGTTCCACGGGCAAAGCTTTATGTAAATATCAAATCGTTCTCTGGTTGCACTGTTGGAGGGTTTGTCTTATTTATCTTCTAGACTTGTGTGTTTTAATGCTATGAAAGTTTTATTTGCGTTCCTCTCTCACTCCGGGCGATCCTGGTAAATCCAGGCAGTGATTCTTAGCGTTTTGTTTTAAGACATGTTATATGAACACTGACTGCTCTGACTGTTGCTTTAATAATTCGTTGTGATTCGTTGCGGTGTTTTTGAACATGACTTTTCATTCCAGCTTCGCTTGTAAATGAAGATTAAAATATGAATTTTCATGGGGTTTTGTGTAATCCGATGAAACTGGGAGTTTTAATTGTTGACGTAGGTTCTATTTGCATTCGCCTTTTCCCTTTTTCTTTTGCTGCTTAAAGCCCCGGTAAAAGCTAAAAGCCAAAAAGAAAAATAGCGTAAGCAAATATTACTGTGAAAAAAACTAAAAGCCAAAAAGAAAAATAGCATAGGCAAATACTACTGTAAATCCACTTAATGTTATTTATCGAAGGCTTTTACACTATGTTTTTGCGATGAATATGTTTCCTGGCCTTAAAAATGCAATATTTTCTTACCAAAATATAAGCCTAAATAAAATTACTTGTGCATATAAACATCTTAAAAATCGGCTATTTGTAAGCTTCGAAACTTGAATTTTTTTACCGCAAGAAAACATTTATTTTGAAGTCATTTGCCACTACAGTCGTCAGTTTTTCTAGCTCTAACCATTTGAATAACTGTGAAAGGAGACGTTCCTTTTTTTTTGAAAATGTTTTCGTCATAACATGAATTTCTGAATATCCTTCCTCCGAGATCAGGTCAGGTCAGGTCAGGTCATTATTATTTTTTCTTCTCCACATCAATGACCTCCTCTCTAGCACATCCAACCCAGTTCGCAGTTACGCGGACGACAGCACCCTCCACTCAAATATACAATATTCTACGCCTGTCTCTTTAGCCCAATTAGATGATGATCGCAGACTCATGGAGGGTTCTGTCTATGTGGATCTCAAAAAAATATTCGACTGGGGAAGTAGAAATCTTGTACAATTCAACCCCACCAAATCTCAGTATTGCTTTCTATCTCATAAGAGATACACCAGCCCTAGACCCATCACAATGAACAACCAAGTTATTCAAAGTAATGAGTCCTTTTCACTTGTTGGCATTTCTGTGGATCGAAATCTCAATTGGCACCAACATGTCACATTAATTGCAGATACGTCTCATCGGTGACCCTACCCTCACCCAAAGGCTGCCATCCCTTGCCCACCGACGTGCCGTTGGTGACCTTTCTCTCTTTTATAGATATCTGCACGGGCACTGCTCAGAGGAGCATTTTTCCATAGTTCCTCCACCAGCTGCCCCCAACAGATCTACCAGGGGAACAGAGCGAATGCACTTTTACTGTCCAGGTCACCAGACATAGAACATATTGTTATGCCCGCTCTTTTGTCCCGAAGACTTCCAAGTTGTGGAATTCCTTGCCGGCACATGTTTTTCCTTCTCCTCCAAACCTTTAAGTCCAGAATTACCAAGTTGCCTCTTTCCTCCTTGTCAACACCCACGGTACGATAGTATTTAGGCTGTAATCTCTCGAGGTGTGTTGTTGAAATAAAAAAATTAAAAGAACAGTCCAAAGGTGACCGTCATAACTATGTCTGTCATGGTCGCTGTTTCGGGAATTGGTGCAAAGCGGTGGTTTGTCCGTGCCTTCCACGTGGATAAAGATGATGATGATGATGATATTTAGTTCGAATCGCACCGTCGAATTTTTTGATATCGCCTTCGGTGAGGTTAGAACTCGCGAACTTCCGTGCCAAAATTCAGATGCCTAACTCCTTAGCATGTGAAAGAAATATACAGATTGAACGGTACTCATTACTATATCCGTCGAACGTTCATGACAGCTAGATTGCCTACCCATTATCTTCTTTAAAAGGCCAAAATCACAAATGCCATGACCATGGGCTTGCTTGTGCAAAATAAATTGAAGAACAGTGCGGGAATGATTGAAGCAGGGTAAGAAAAATGATGCCTTTCACTCAGTACCGAAGCAGCATAGTTTGTCAGAAACAGTCGGATGCGCTCTAACCTGTAAATGGCTACCATTTATTGAACTTTTTTTTAAATTGTGATTAAAGGTGGACGGACTGACAATCAAGTCTGCTATTTCCAGGTATGTTTTTCTGATGAATCAATCTTTGCCATTTCGGAAGGGGGCAGCCATTCTACGAGGAGAAGCGCTAGTGGTTTCCACTTCTTAACAGTAACACCAAATTGTATCTTGGACAATATACAAAGTCATATTGTACCAATGTACTTGTACATCTCCCGCATGAGCCACTGCTGCAAACATCCACATACAAACCATCCAAATCATTCAAAATAAAATTCTGCGAAAGGTTACCGAAGCAGCATAGTTTGTCAGAAACAGTCAGATGCGCTCTACCCTGTAAATGGCTACCATATCTGAGTTGATAACTCAACTGCCCACGACTAGATTTGCCAAAGCCGCTTCTCACCCAAATGATCTCCTCGTAGTGCCACCGACTACGATGAGCTATCCTGGTTTGCTAAGTCGCCGAAGCGAAACACAGTGGAAGTATTCTAAATCCTAATGACGTGTGAACTACCCAAACTCTGGATATGGAGTAAAGTCCGGTACTCCATGGGTAGGGGTTTTACTGGGTAAGAGTCCCACACTATCTCAAAGTTCAGCACACTTAAATGTGTGATCAAGGCGTCCATAATTGATTTATCCCTCCCGTACAAAAAAAAATCAGTCACATACGAGAACAACCTAATCGGCAAAACTATTATTATAGCGTTATATAGGCTGGCGCATTGAAAACGAAACAGACCGATTTGCGTCCAGAGAATTTTTTTTTAAGAAACGCTGAAACACGACAATTTTAATATTGAGGGGGACATGTTTTGACATAAAACTCAACTTTGTCACATCAACCCCTTAAGGGTGGTGATAACAACCCTTATATTTTAAATAGGAAACATGGGTCGAGTGTTACATCATTTGAAAGCTCTTTCCTTTCTGAATTCAGCACACTAATTTTTTGGAAGTTTGATCAACTCCTTTAAAAATTATTCACACTTGAAGATGCAAAAACGCATTTCACTCATTTCGATAAGAAATGTGCTGATAGTCAATGTTTTGTTGGTTTGTAAACAAAAAATTGAATCAGAACATTTCTTATCGGAATGAGAGTAATGCGGTTTATTATTTCAGTTTATCGGTAGGTTTGATACTTGATAGTACTACTGAAAATTAATTTCACAATGGTATATTCTGTAGAAGAAAGAGTTGAAATAATTACTCTTTTTCTCAAAAACGATGACTGTGCCAACCGTACCGCAAATTTGTTTAATGAACGACATCCGAACAGACATGTTGACAGAAAATACATTTTGGAGTTAGTTGCAAAGTTTCGACGAAGTGGTTCAGTAGCCAACAAAAAACGGGATCCTGAACTATTCAGTGAATATTGAAGCATCATAAAATTCACCCGTATAAAATTCATCTTATACAACGGAATGAAGATGAATTTGATCCGCGGCTGGAGTTTTGTGAAGTTATGACTGCGCGAATAGCTGATAACGGGAACTTTCTGTTCAATATCTGTTTTTCAGACGAGTGTGTTTTTATTAAACTCTACAGTCAATCGTCATAATTGTCGTTATTGGGCAGATAGTAATCCAAGAAATTTTCACGCTCAAACTCCACAAAAATTGAATGTCTGGACTCGCATTTTTGGAGACCGTTTAATCGGACCAATTTTTCTTGATGGCAATTTGAGTGGTGAAACGTATTTGGAGTTACTAGAAGATATAGTTTACCCTCTACTAATTGACATTGTTGAAAATGATGATCGCTATCAAGAAAATCAATTAGTGTTTTAACAAGATGGAGTTCCTTCGCATTTTCACCACGTGTTAGGGAGTTTTTGAACAGAGTTTCCAGAGCAATGGATTGGGCGTAGAGGTGCTATTGTGTGGACCGCTAGATCACCGGATTTAACTCCTTTAGACTTCTTTCTATGGGGCCATTTAAAGAGTCGAATTTTCTCAACAGAACCGAAGTCTCTGGAAGAATTGCGACGACGCATTGTTGAAGAATGCCGTCTAGTAACTCCACAAATGCTCCAGAATGTCAGAGCTCGTTTTGAACAAAATTTGTACTTTTGTATGGAAGCTGGTGGTCAACAATTTGAACACTTAACTGAATAAACATTTTTGAACGTTTGGTTTTGTTTTTAGTTTCTTTTAACGAAAAATTGACTAATTAGTGCATTTCTTATCACAATGAATGAAATACGTTCTTGCAATTCCAACTGTGAATAATTTTTGAACGAGTTGATAAAACTTCCAAAAAAATTAGTGCTGAATTCAGAAAAGAAAGAGCTTTCAAATGATGTAATACTCGACCCATGTTCCCTATTTAAAATATAAGGGTTGTTATCACCACCCTTAATGGGTTGATGTAACAAAGTTGAGTTTTATGTCAAAACATGTCCCCCTCAATATTAAAATTGACCTGTTTCAGCGTTTCTTAAAAAACATTCTCTGAACGCAAATCGGTCTGTTTCGTTTTCAATGTGCCAGCCTGTATAATGATTTAAATGCATAGCAAAAAAGTCTTAGTTACACTTATTGAAAAAATGAATTACCACGGATATTAAAACAATTATGTGATAACATTCAAGTGTTGAGGGCAAATTAAAAAAGTCACTTGATATGACAACCCACATATTTTCGTTCTAATGCGACAAAGAGTAATTCTTGCTAGAGCCCAAGTCAGCTTTGTGCTATATATTCATTCTCTGTTTCTTACCAACCAGACAGGCAGGATATATACATTACACAAACGCTGCTGCCAGCAGTTTCATATTGCAATAAAATATAATCGTATACACTAAACGTGCAAGTTCGCAGAACTTGTTTCTCAGTAAGTCTCGTTGTAGACTGGAGCTGCGACCAGCAAAATAACACGAACACTCTTAAATTACACGTCTGACCTTTGTGTACAGGTTCAGAGGAGTTCAAAGGACATCAATTAAAACCACCGCTGTTATGTATCTCATAAATATTCATAAGTACCTGCACGTCGCGTTATTATAAATCTACAGTTCCTATGGAAATGCATACGAAGCAGCTATCTATTCATGCAAGTTTATTTCCATAATTCCGTTTACTATAAGCAGTTTTAATGGCGTAATGGCCGACAAATTATTAGGTGTTGTCATGTCATAAAAATGTGTGTTGCATTTACGCAGAAATGTTTACAAAGCATTCATATTTTATAATCGAGTTGTTTCTTTTTCCCGTGTTAGCAGAATATGAGGATAGTTTGTTAAGAATTAATTTACGTAACATTTTACCATGTGTAAATTATTTCATCAAATAAGTGAAAAAAAGGTACATGTAGTGTGATTCATTTTTTGTGGTAAAATGCTAGTTCATGTTCAAGTTGATCATATTTGATTATTTTAGACAGAAAGTGAATCAATGTTAACATTATGCCAAGCTCTGGACGTCAGTATAAGATTTAAGTTTTGATCATTAGATAAGCGGGTCGTGTACAAGTAAAGTTTGTTTAGTGGTCAGTAAGTTGTATACAGTAAGTTTAATACACCCAGCAAGAGTCGACTAATTGCAGTGAAATTTTCAATACTACTCTGTTTTGTCTCTGATGAGAAATGGTAACAATATGGAAAAAAAATTCACAGGTATACGCTTTCAGTATATTTTCTTTAAAAAATTCACTAATGAGGAGATCGCGAGTTAACTTTCGTGTTAACACACTTGAATTTTTAAAAGAATTTATTGATTGTAGTTACATAAAATACTTCTAGGAATGTCCGTCCGTGGTCTGGTAACTTCCATATATAGTCTCTGGTGGGGCGACCATGAAGAACAGTCGTCATGGATCCGGACGACCTCGAGCAACTTCAGCACGGGAAGATGGTCATTTGAGGATTGCCGCTTTACATGACAAGAGTTTCCACAACACGGTCGATTGGAAATGCCTGGTTGGGAGTTTTACAACAAAGAGTCGCTATGGCAACGACATATCGCAGAATACGCGCTTTTGGGCTTCGTTGGTTTAAGACCAAAAAAAAAAGAAAAAAATCTCTAAATTCTGAGATATTATGTTCTGGTGACATCATGTTTAACTATCTATTTAAAATTAAAGCACATCAAAATGAAAAAAATACTTACTCGCTTTCGACCAAATTCTACCTGCAACAAAAAAAATTTATTCGATATAGTCATGTATATGTAAACTATAAAATAAATACTAAATAAGTTATTGTTATAGAAAGTGTTTCAGATGTGTATTAACGGGTATCTTCGTTTTTAATTGAAACTTAAGATTATTTTAAATAGCAAAAGCATTGGTAAATTTGAAACACTAACATGACATCAAGGAATTCCTATCGGCGGTAAATTTGCGGTTTAGTTCACGGAGGGTTTTTTAGAAGAAAAAAAGTTGAGAAATATGATAAAATCATGGGTTCACATTGCAAGTTCGCATTTCGCAACGTCCAGCCACGACTGTCACAAATTTTCGTCCTTCGTCTTTAAAACGAGAACTAGACCTAGATGGCGGCGCTATGTCTATTTTTAGAAGAAGATTGGATTTTAGAGTTATTTCAACAAAAACTGTCACTCGTTTGGGCGCGATTGTCTCCCAACGCCCGTCATCGATTTTACGTCAAAAGGATTTAGATGTAAAAAAATTCGTGGCAATGAAAACAAAAAACAAGCTTATTATTAATTTATAGTATATTTTCTTTTTAGACGCCTGTCTAATTATTACGATGCCTATCAACGACGCCAGAGAGGAGTTTCATGCCACCACCCTGGGCACTACTTCCCCTATATAAGGAGCGTAAATGATGTTTAAAGCGCCCAGTATCTAATTGTACATGGCACCGGCGTTAGTGTAACGCCTCATTTAAATAATGTTACGAGTGTGCGTGTATATATATATATATATATATATATATATATATATATATATATATATATAACAATGGTAGGATTGACAAATTCGGCCTCATAATATACATTCATCTGAAAGCAGCAGTCACATTTTCGAATACACCTTTACTTGTTACGTTGACATTGGTCAGTATTAGTAGTAACAGAATTCATAAAAAGTTGAATAACTCAAAAATACCCCACTTTAGATATAGGACACACATATATATTTTCAAAGAGAATATATTTATGCATCCGACCGTGTATATATATATATATATATATATATATATATATATATATATATATATATATATATATACTGGGTGTTGGATTTGAAAATTTGGAGATTTTTCGAACTTGCTGTATATTTTCAATGAGCAAACTAGATATTAATTTTTGAGGGAGTGATTTCTTGGGAGTGATATTTTCCGAAAAAGTCGAATATTTAAAAAAACTATTGTTTTCATTCCTATGGTACTTATGACCAATTTTAAACAGAATCTTATGTTGCATCCAAATATTGAGTAGTAATACAGGGTGTTTCATTTGAAAAAACCATGATGAATTCTGTCAGGCATTTATGGGACAGTCTGTATAATTGCAAATAATTTTAGGTTGTGAAGCCTAAGAAACACAAAAACTTTTTCCCGCAATGTTTTCTTTTTTAACGCACTAGTTCACATATTGAACTAATACGTTGAAAAGGACCACGGTGTGTATGTACATATAAAGACTAAGAATTCAACTTAGACCTGGGGCAAAGATTCCCCAAGCCAGACGCTTTATAATGTAAGCGTCGGAAACTTGGACGTTAAACTGTAAATGAGTAAAACAGAAAGGGAATAAAAGCTTTTGAATTGATATTTTGAATAGCATACTATAACTTTGTTTAAAAAACATTTTCATAAAAACATGGATATCTAAATAATTACAGCGTAACGCAATTGCTACTTAACATGACAAGTACTTTATCAATAAACAACCTAGTGAAACCCACTTTCTGACTTTATGCACTAATAATGTTAATTACTTTCAAATATAATTTTTTAATAATTATTCCAAATCGCAAGTGAAACAAAGTTTTCGGCTTGCAAGTTAGTGAGATTAAAAATGCGGGTAAAACAATTACAAAGACTCTCTAGTTTGGGCATAAAAATCAATTAACATTAAAAACCAATTCAGGCTAAAAATTCAATTTAATATGGTTGGATAAACTAGACCGAAAAACTAACAAGAATATTAAACCAAATAAGGTTATTTATACTAAGTGAATTTAAAGAAATCTACATTGGTAGTTTGTGAAAGGACAAATATATCGACCATTAATTATGCTTTTGTTGTTAGCAATTTCATAGAAGTAGAGAACTACCTAATAAAAAGTGATCCTTAGAAGATGCTATAATCCTCAAAATACATGACACTAGAATAAATTATAATGTTAAAGTATGTGTAAAATAGATAATACAGAGTGTCAATATATAACTGACTGATTTGTCTCTTAAGTATTTTTGAAATGAAATAAAATACCTTAAGTTTTTTCATCTCAATCTCTAATTGAATGTTAGAAATTATGCATGAAAAATAATTCAGACAAATGTCCGCCTGTGTAAGTCGTACAAACATGAGCCCTCTTAATTAGATTTTCCATCACTTTTTGGTATGTTTCAGAAGAAATATTTTATATTCGCTTCCCGAATATTGTTCTTCAGCTGCAGTGTTTGGTTTGTTGGCATAAACATTAAAGTTTTTATGTAAATCGCCATAGAAAGAAGTCTGGGGGCCGGTAACTCTGGTGACCTTGGAGGCCGGTAACTCTGGTGACCTTGGGGGCCGGTAACTCTGGTGACCTTGGGGGCCGGTAACTCTGGTGACCTTGGGGGCCAGATGACATCGCCAAATCGAGAGATTAATTATTCGAAAACGAATCATCCTTTCACTAGCTGTATGACAAGTTGCCCCATCCTGCTGGAACCACGTGTTTTGCAGGTTAATTAAGATGGAATTTGAGGAGCCGCAAAGTTTTGCATCAAATCGCGGTAGCACTCGCCAGTGACAGTAAGAGAATTACCTGCAGCGTCTTCAAAAAAGTAAGGATCAATGACCTCCACACCAAACAGTGACTTGACGGGGATGAAGTAGTGGTTGAGCGATGACGCGAGGGTTTTCTAATGCCCAGATACGACAATTTTTCTTGTTAGCAAATCCTTTCATGTCGAAGTGGGCTTCATCACTCATGATTTTTTCGCAAAAATCATTCGTTTGGTTGTTAAGCTGCAATATTGCGTAACTGTATTGTCGGCAACTTTCGTGGTCTTTAGGTAGCAGCTCTTGGGTTAACTCAATTTTGTACGACCGCAAATGCAAGTCTTTTGTTAAAATAGTATAATGCCTCATCCAGTTCTTGAAGAACGATGTATGACAGGGGTCTCAGGGCGCTCCATAACACTTTCTACACTTTCACAAACTCTCTTAACATTTTCCGGGATACAAACAGTTCGAACACGACCCGACCTTGGCAATCTTTAACTTCACCACTTTCACTAAGTGAAGATTGGAACCTGTGATGAGCACTGATAAGTACACTTGGAGAACCCAAATCACCACAACACGTCTTTTAAAGACCTGACGATCGTTTCACTAACAAGGTTAGCGTCATCACAGGATGAAAAATTATATTATTTTTTTCAACCTCTGTTGACGCTAACCTTGTTAGTGAAACGATCGTCAGGTCTTTAAAAAGATGTGTTGTGGTGGTTTGGGTTCTCCAAGTGTACTTATGGCTAATGGCGTGGATACTGGGCACATTATTTCGACTGAAATCTTGTAGACTCCGTATATGTAGCCAATCATTGACTCATTATTTAGGTGAAACGTTTTAACAATACGGACGCGATGTATAGCGTTCCATGATGAATATGACACATGTGCTTAAAACAACTACACATGCGCCACCTACAGAAATGCGAAATAGGAAGAAAGATCATGCAGTATTAGCTTAAACTAAAAATAGGTAAAAAGCAAGACATTACAGCAAGTGATGTAAAACACTGTTTGTAAAAGAATTTACCGACATGGTGAGTTAATTGAATTTCTTAGTGCGTTGCTTTCACAAAAACCGAATATCATCATCTATGCAAATTTAACACGTAACTATAAAAACAATGTAGCGGAAAATCAAATAGGGAAGCAGAAGATGTCATTAAAATATCAATCAATTTGATACCAAAAAAAGTGGTCATTGTTATGCATTACGATAACAAATTTCAGAATATCAATTTAATGGGACACAAAAAATATATTATAATTTGTTAATTTCTCGATATTTTTGAATACGCTGCATTAAAGTAACTGGAATGAGACTTTACATGTAGTTAGAAATGAAGTAAATAGACCTTTGTTGTGAATTTTAAGTAACTTGTTTCACAAAATTTTGAGTTTTTCCCAAATTAAAAATAAAATCTGAAAGACATGGATTGAAACAACTTAAGTGGTTAAGGTATGATGCCAGACAAAGAGAGTAGTCACCTGCCACGCGTAGATTGATACATATATACCACAGGCATACATCATAATGCAACGATAACGTTCATACCCGAACTGTGGCGATCCCACCCTAATGACCGCCCGCCTTCGGGTATATTCAGATACGCGGATTTGTGGAGGAAAATAAGAAAGTTTTATATCAGCTAAAGTAAAAACCAGATGGGATATTGTGTTTTGTTTATTATGGTTTTGACAGTTGTTTTGCGGGTAAGTAAATGATTGTATATTGCTTTTAAAATTGGAAACTAAACAATAAGAACATGTTTTGTTTATTTATTCCGGTTTGACAGTCCTTTTTTGGGGTTAAGTAGTAAATGATTGTCATTGAAATAGATGTAACAACTTGTACCTATATTATGCTTTTAAAATTGCAAACTAAAGAAGATTTACGTGTTATGTTTATTTAACATGGTTTGACAATTCTGTTTTGGGGTTAAATAGTCAATGAGTGTATGGAAATCAAAGAATAAGGATATTAGCGTTAATATTCGTTGATTAATTGTTCAAGTAGGTAAGTTATTTGAATAAGGAAATTAAATTATGTCAAGTAAAAATGTCAAAATTATAGTAATGAAATTTGTAATGTTAGTTAAGAAATTTGGTGTTATATTGTACTGAGTTCGTTTATAATAGTAGTTGACTACTAGTGATAGCTGCAGGGGTGTTATTGATAGAAATGCTGGAGGAAGAAACATACGGTGAACAAAAATTTTTAAAGTGAATTTTTATAAAAAGAGTTTGATAGTTGAGTTGGAAAGATGAAATGAAATTATGTGGGCTGCAAGCACAAGCTTATGCTTATTTGTGGAACATACATACATACATACTTCTTCGGTATGAATTCAGTTTCCTTCTGATAAGCTTTTGTAATTTTAATGAAATGTGTAATACAAGTTTCTTTTAAAGACACTTACGGTACCTAGATTCACCAAATTTCAATTTTCTAGAGTCATAGAAGATTGAGGTTTGGACATTCATAGTTTTTTTCTTAAAAGGAGTTAGAACTCAAGATTTGAATATTTTTTATTTTTATGATAACAGAAAGAGAGAAATTCTTCAAATGAGCCTGTATTAGGACTTTACAAACCGATCATCCAGGTGTGTTTAAATTAAAAGTATCACTTTTAATAATATGCCGTAGTAATAGTGTCAAATTCTTAAAAAAGTTCACTATTATAACGCACTTGCTGCGTCCCGATTTTTTTTTCTTTTGGCTGGAGGTGGCGTAAAAAGGGAAACCGGTAGAGAAGTAAACAAGCACTTGTGAAACTACAGAAAAAGTATCTACGTTTGTATTAAGTATGGAACAGTTTTACCAAGTTAGGGCAACAACAATTTGATCTGCTATTAAAATACATATTTTTTAACGTTGGTTTATTTCCGCGACTATGGCCAATCACCGACGCCAGGGAACAGTTTCACCTCACTATCCTGGTAATGTTGCCGAACCCCAGCCTTTCTGTAAGGAGAGTGGGGATATTTAACGCGCACAACATCGCATGGTACAAGGGACCGGCGGTTTTACGCCCCTCTCCGAAGGCCGGAACGGGCTCAAAGAGAATGTCACAACCTCCGTTGATGTTACTTTTACAGTATGTAGTGAAAAAATGAAAGGGGAATTCTGAGTAACGAAGCCAGTACCATTGGGTAAAGAAACACACGTATTTTCCACTGGACCACCCAAGCTCTAAAATTGAATTAAAACTTATAAAAGTCCCCACCTCCTCATTAGCAAATTTATTCTAGAAAATTCCGCTAAAAAAATATTACAATTACGTTGCCAGATCGGATCACGTTTGAATTAAATAAAAGACCATAAAAATTCAGTTACCACTAAGATTTAAACCCGCGTTAGAAGACGATTATTTGCTAATATACTAGTCTCTTTCCAACTCGGACACTATGTGAAAACTGGAACCTGTGATGAGCACTAATAAGTACACTTGTAGAACACCCAAATCAACACAACACATATTTCAGAGACATTTATGAGATTAGTTGCAAAGATTGTGATCTTAAATACGTGGGCCAAACTAGGAGAAACATAGACACCAGATTTCGTGAACATCTCGCACAGTTACGATATGGTACGGTGGACAAATCATGTGTGGCACAACATATATGGGATAATAATCACCACATGGACAAAGAAAATTTGAAACTTGTCAAAAATGTTAGACATCAAACTATACTTGATTCATTAGAAAGTATTTTTATATTAGGGTCTATTAAGAACAAAACTTCATTAAATCGTGCGGCACCTGTAATATCAAGCCCTTTATTTTCTCTTTGCATTTGACCGCTTAAACACTGATAATTTGTCGGGGTAGAATAAAAATTATTGTCAATAACTCGGCCGGTTTATACTTATACTAATCTCTATGTTTGTCTTGACTTAAAGACCTGTCCGGTTTGTTGTATCTATGTAGTCAATATAAATACTTTCACGTAGAATTAAAATCAATATAAATATTGTTCTTAATGTAGTATTTTAGTTGAATTATTTATCCTTTGTTGGAGTTAACATGGTGAGGCAGACCTGGGTTTTTAGTTTTCTATTTTAAAAAGATGTGTTAAGTTGATGTTGTTTATCTCACCAGATGTCTTTGTCAGCATGATCCAATATCCACATATTAAATTTCTAGATCGAAAGGAAACGTGCTGATTCTTTAAATAACTCGGGTCTTTTTAAACCTATATTAGATAAGGGTGATAAATTTGTCGACCAGAAGATTAAAGCAGGTCTCCGACCCCGTAGTTTCACTGCGCAATAAACAAAGAATAGTTCTTGGACGACAACTTTACTTCGGACTAGTTCGTTTACCTTGACGCGATATAAATACACGGGATCTAGTTTTTCATGTTAGAATTTTCTTCCTCTGTGTTGACATTGTCAACGAAACGATCGTAAGGTCTCTGAAATATGTGTTGTGGTGATTTGGGTGTTCTCCAAGTGTACTTAACTCGGACACGGAAAATGCGAAATGGAGTTCAATGCCAGGTATATTTCCAAATCATAAAAGGATGTATGTGAAATTTCTACGGTCTTACGTTATGTATTTGTATCAAGTGAGGTCTATTTGAAATGCATTTTCTTTCTGTAAATATTTTAGTCAAGAGGAAAGTAACAATTTAAATATAAATCTAGAACCTTCTTTAAGACATTTCCCATATTTGTCACTCAGTTTTAGAATATGTGTTTAAAAATCGCCACTTTTGACGTTTCAAATCGTCAAATTGACATTTTTAGAACAAAAAGATTTCAAATTTTCAAGTTAATCTTTCTGTTCTATTCTGACCTCCAAGTAGCACCAAACATTTTGCCATTATATGGTATAAATGTAGTTCTTTTTCTTTAAACTAGATAGATATCTAGATTTTGGTACAGACTCTACGTTTTATGATAGAAACCTATGTTCCAAATTTAGTTGTCATTCATAAAAGGATGTATGTGAAATTTCTACGGTCTTACGTTATGTATTTGTATCAAGTGAGGTCTATTTCAAAGGCTTTTTTTTTGGAAATATTTTAGTCAAGAGGAAAGTAACAATTTAAATATAAATCTAGAACCTTATTAAAGACATTTCCCACATTTGTCACTCAGTTTTAGAATATGTGTTTAAAAATTACCACTTTTGACGTTTCAAATCGTCAAATTTACATTTTTAGAACAAAAAGATTTCAAATTTTCAAGTTAATCTTTCTGTTCTACTCTGACCTCCAAGTGGCACCGAACATTTTCCCATTATATGGTGTAAATGTAGCTCTTTTTCTTTAAACTAGCTAGATATCTAGATTTTGGTACAGAATCTACGTTTTATGATGGAAACCTATGTTCGAAATTTAGTTGTCATTAGTTTGTTATCTTCAGAGATACAATTATTTTTCCGAAAGAACACTAACCAAATTTTCCCGGAAAAACTGGCCCGATTTTTCTGGCTAACGAACATACCTAAGCTATTTAGAAAAGAAAGGTACTTATCAAGTTTCATTAAGACCGACCCGTTAGTTTACGAATTATCGGTGTGATCGGTGACATTGGAGAAGTTTTTCTAGGAAAATTCGCTAATTCTCATTATAATCTTAATTTTCGTTCCTCTACGGCCATCTATATTAAAAATAATTACTGTCTCTTTCAAACTGAACGTTAAAAGTTTCATTCTTGCACGACTGTTATTGAAATGACAACAGAAAAAAACTCACGACATCTGTAATTTTTTCAGTCAGCACGTCACACCCTATTATTACCACAACGCATGATTTCTTCATTAAAGAGCAAGGTGATGCTTTCGTGTCGCTAACAGGTTGATATTTGCTCGAATATATGTTTGTAAATTACATTACATACATAATTACGTTGGGTCAGGTGTATAATTAATTCACTCGACATTAACACTACGCTATATTTACGTATTCGAATAGGCAGTGTTGGCCGCGATACTAAAGACCACATTATAATAGGTTCATTATTTGCTGAAGGATATTTTTCTTAATGTTAGTTCGCCTTAATACCTACTGATTAGAAACGTTCATGTATAATCGAAGCATGCCAATGTAAATTACATGGTTGTGAAGTAGTTATGGCTTGTAATGTTGGATAATTAGCCACAGTAATTATCCCACGCTGAGGCTTATTGTAGAGCTGATGGTTTTGATAATGCTGAAGAAAACTGCTTCAAGGTACTTTTATGAAAAATGCCCGGGAGATTGCTATTTATACTGTTAGTACAGGCAATAGAGAATTTTTTTCTGCATAAAAGTACAGGAGTTATTTTTTTTGATAGATAGGTTCAGAATTACGTACTGAATGTAAAAAAAAGTCTGGACACAGCAAGTGCGTTATGGTAGTGAGTTTTCATAGAAATGATCTGACACGAAATATTTTTTATAACTTTTTTTTTCTTTTAACATAGCAATATAGATTTTGGTATATAGTTTCCTTTTAATGTCGTAAACTTACGTACCAAATTTGGTTACCATAGCGTTCCTATTTTTTGAGATAAATTTTTTTTTTCGAAAGAAAACCCAAAATTTTTCTGGAAAACCTGGTCCGATTTTTCTCGCTAACGAACTTATCCAAGCCACTTACAAAAGGAAGGCACATGCTAAATTTTATCAAAATCGGTCCATGATTTTTTGAGTTATCGGTGTGATACATACATACATACATACATACATACACACACACACACACATATATATATACATATATATATATATATATATATATATATATATATATATATATATATATATATATATATATATAATATATATATATATATATATAATATATATATATAATATATATATATATATATATATATATATATATATATATATATATATATATATATATATATATATATATATATATATATATATATATATATATATATATATATATATATATATATATATATATATATATATATATATATATATATATATATATATATATATATATATATATATATATATATATATATATATATATATATATATATAAACATATATAAATTGAAACTGACCCCGGATATGGGTTCTAGGGGTCCTAGATCGCGCTCATTTGAAGAAATTTTTTCAAAATTCAAAAGTCGAGATCTCATTTGTGATTTTTTTCTAAGAAAATTCACTAACACAAAATCCTTACAAATTAGGAGGGCGGAAGTGCCGCCATTTTGAGAAAAACCGTTTTGACCTATATCTCCATAACCGTGCACTTTAGAGCAAAAATGGTAATGTCCTTTATCGTAGATAATTGCATTTTTCATCTTTTTTAGTGAATTTTCTTAGAAAAAATTCACTAATGAGGAGATCTCGACTTTTGAATTTTGAAAAAATTTCTTCAAATGAGCGCGATCTAGGACCCCTAGGACCCCTAGAACCCATATCCGGGGTCAGTTTCAATTTTTATATGTTTATATATATATATATATATATATATATATATATATATATATATATATATATATATATATATATATGTATCACACCGATAACTCAAAAAATAATGGGCCGATTTTGATAAAATTTGGCATGTACGTTTCTTTTGTAAATGGCTTGGATAAGTTCGTTAGTCAGGAAAATCGGACAAGGTTTTCCGGGAAAATTTTGAGTTTTCATTAGAAAAAAATTCTTATCTCAAAAAGTAATAAGCCGATTTCAATAAAATTTGGCATGTACCTTTCCTTTGTAAATGGCTTTGACAGGTTTGTTAGTCATGAAAATGTGACAAGGTTTTCCGGGAAAATTTTGAGTTTTCATTCGAAATAAATTTTTATTTCAAAGAATAATAGGCCGATTTTGATAAAATTTGGCACGTAGCTTCCTTTTGTAAATGGCTTTGACAAGTTCGTTAATCAGAAAAATCGAACAAGGTTTTCCGGAAAAATTTTGAGTTTTCATTTGAAAAAAAATTTTATCTTAAAAAATAAAAAATCTATGATAACCAAATTTGGTAGGTAGGTTTACGATATAAAAAGTAAACTATACACCAAAATTAAGATTTCTATGTTACAAGAAAAAAAAGTTATAATAAAATATTTTGTGCCAGATCATTTCTATGAAATTCACTACCATAACGCACTTGCTGCGTCCAGGCTTTTTGTTAAATATTTTTTTGTATCACACACCGTTTACAACTTATACGACTATTAGGATTCATTTATTGACTTTTTAGTGAATTTTCTTTAAAAAAAATTTCATTCATTTATTGACTTTTTTACCTGTATCTTTGTTAATAATTTTTTTTTAATAAAATGTTTATAACTTAACTTTTCACACGACAAATTTTCTAGAACTTTTACTTATTTTTTTCTAAAATTATTATTAGTGTATTTTCTTTTAAAAAAATCACTAATGAGGAGACCCCAACTTTAGTATCTTGAAAAAAAAATTGAAATAGGCGCTAATTATGCCCCCTAGAACACATAACCGTGGTCAGTTTCAATTTTTATATGTATATATATATATATATATATATATATATATATATATATATATATATATATATATATATATATATACATACATACATACATACATACATACATACATACATACATACATACATACATACATACATACATACATACATACATACATACATACATACATACATACATACATACATACATACATACATACATACATACATACATACATACATACATACATACATACATACATACATACATACATACATACATACATACATACATACATACATACATACATACATACATACATACATACATACATACATACATACATACATACATACATACATACATACATACATATATATATATATATATATATATATATATATATATATATATATATATATATATATACATACATACATACATACATACATACATACATACATATATATATATATATATATATATATATATATATATATATATATATATATATATATATATATATATATATATATGTATGTATGTATGTATGTATGTATGTATGTATGTATCACACCGATAACACAAAAACTAATGGGCCGATTTTAATTAAATTTGGTGAATACCTTGGATAAGTTCGTTAGCCAAGAAAATCGGCCCAGGTTTTCCCGGAAAATTTTGTGTTTATTTTCGAAAAAAATCATATCTCCGGAAATAACAAAGTAAGGGTTTGGTAACGGTTTTATGTCATTATAGGTAAATTACCTACCAAAATTTAGGTCTGTAGGTTTAAAAACAAAAAAGTTATAGGCATTTAAAGAAAAATGAATTGGGGTTTTCCTCAAAACATCAAAGTCGCGAATTAAAACGTCAAAATTGGCAACATTTACGCAAAGAACCTGAAACGAATATAAGCTATGGAAAGAAAATGTCTCAAGAAGAATGTTTTACAAAGCCGAAGTCTTAGCTTCAACCGTCGTTGTCCTTCATTTTACTAAAATATTTCCAGAAAAATTTGTCGACTGAAAAGTGCAACATTTAACGCGTTATAACTTTGAAAATATTGATTTTAGAAAAAAACGTTTTTAGTAAAAATTGTAGGAAATTTGTCGATTGAAAAGTTGTTATAAGCATTTTATTTCTTAAACAATTATTAACCAAGATATAGGTAAAAAGTCAATAAATGAATGCTAATGGTCGTATAAGTTGTAAACGGTGAGTGATACAAAAAAAAATAACAAAAAAGATGAGAAATGCAATTATCTACAATAAAGGTCATTACCATTTTTGGTCTAAAGTGCACGGATACGGAGATATAGGTCGAAACGGTTTTTCTCAAAATAGCAGCACTTCCGCCCTTCTAATTTGTAAAGATTTTCTGTTTTTACATTCAGTACGTCATTCTGAACCTATCTATCAAAAAAAAAACTCCTGTAGTTTAATGCATTATGGACAAGAGTAACGTACTCCTCTATTGCCTGTACTATATGGTTCAGACAATAAGATCATATTATAGTTTTAGTGAATTTTGATGTGGAAGTAATATGTAATTGTTTCGTGTATATTGGAATTGAATATTAAAAATCTAGGCTAGGTGTCTACTAATCGTACGGCGTGTTTTAGTGATTTTTAGTAAATATTCATGAAGAAAATTCAGTGATAGAGCGGTATCGATGGTGAGACTTTCGGAAAATATCTTCAAATGAGCGCGAATTAGGGCCCCTGCAACCCGTTTCCATTTAAAAAGAAATCAAAGAAAAATAAAGTTATCCTAAATTGATATTAAAATAATCCTCGACATCACTTCAGATTTTGTAATGCAGTTAGACAAAGACAGATGACGTTACCTGTACTGCTTTGCTATTTAAATACATCGTAGAAAGAAACAATGGCAGTTACATTATTGCAACATGTCAGAATATAGAACATTGAGAGATGTACGACAGGGACGCCATCTCGTTGCCGAACCAGGTAGTATGCCACGACAGTAACACAAAATGTTATAGATAGAGACTGTGCAACGTTTGATATTTTACAAAGGCTTTCAACTAACCTAACATATTTAAAACATGAAGATAAATATTGAAAATAAATATTAGATGAAGGTTATAAATGAAAATTGTGAGTTAATTACTTGAAACAATAGAATGTTATAGATAGAGACTGTGCAACGTTTGATATTTTACAAAGGCTTATAACTAACCTAACATATTTAAAACATGGAGATAAATATTGAAAATAAATATTAGATGATGGTTATAAATGAAAATTGTGAGTTAATGACTTGAAACAATAGAATTTTGCGTAAAATAGAAAATCAGTAGATCAGTAAATCATACTCTAAGAGCAGTGTTAACACTCGGTTTTTAATGTTTCTTAATTGACCCACGACAGGACCCCTTAGGCATTATTATTATTGTATAACCGGGGGAAATAACTAATGCATTACATAGTAATAGTAACAGTATCGGCATTTTTATAGTTTGTCTCCGTGCGGAAGACAATATTTGTTAGGTTCGTTGTGTTAAATTTAGTACCACGGGCGTTAATGTTCTTTGCAAGTATCAAGACCTGCTTACAAAATGAGAACGGTGCCTACTGATAGATAAGTTACTAGATCCATCATTTTTATTATCCATGATTTCGCAGGTTAGCTGGTCAAATTTTTTTTTAAATAAATACCACTTTTAAGTGTATTTCTGTATTTCTCATATTGTATGTTTTAAACAGTACAGTATGTCGCTTAAAATTGGACATACATACGTTTGTTAACCATCCAAGCCTATCGAGTTTAATCTTCAAGCTGCTTGCCTACGCTCGACCGGATTTCAGTGTACTCTTGGACAACAGCTAGGTTCATACATTCGTGAATTGCGAAATCGCCACGAAACGTTTTCCTATTGGTTTACTTAAAAATAATATCGTAAAACTGTTGTTTTTTATTATTTTTTATAAATGTGTTTTACCAATTTTTGTGCCTATACAGTTAGAAGTGATCTTTTAATCAAACTTATGGCTGTTAACACGATCTAAATATCTTCTCTACTTTTGAGTTTGTGTAACCCAAATGTTAATTAAGACCCCCCCCCCCCCTATTATACTTACTTATCTTGTGCTTATTTATATACGTAATATAAAAATAAAATAAAAAAGTGAAACAGCAAGTATTATTAACTTTAGTGCTGTATTCGATATTATCTGAAAAAGGCATTCTAGGCGACGTTGTGGAACATAATTTCGGTAAATTTACAATTTACTGCACTGAAGGCTTTTAGAATTTTGTTTTCAGAAACATGCTTAGAACCCTCCTTGGATGCACAAGCCACAAGGCAAATTTGTTGCAAACAACCCCCAAGAATGTTAAGGGACCAAGAATGAATAGGGGTGCTGGACGTGGAGGAAATATGAGCGGAAAATGCTAAAAAAATATTCGTCGGACTTTGAAAAGATGCGTTTTTTACATTTTGCAGCAATACCCCCTTTCAACCCTGTGCACCACGCACCGCATCCATATTCGCCCAGGCTTAGTAACTTTCTTGGGGGGTTGCTCCCAAGAAATTTCTCTTGTGCTTTATGCTTTGCAGATAGTTGTATGCATGCACAAGGGGAAGGAGAAAAAAAGCATCTTCCTCGGTAACTCTGAAAGCCCTATCTGAAATATAAGACTTAAATTATTGTGCGAACTGTTTGGGCAATAGATTGCTCAATTTGTAATTAAGTCCCTCACGCCACATCTTATCAAAGGCTTGTGTCATATCCAGAAATGCGGTAGAATTAGCTTTTTTTTCTTCCAAGACCTTTTCAATTATGTCGGTAATCCTGTGGACTTAGTCTGTAGTTAAGTGTCTCTCTCCGAAACCAAAGATTATCTGATATTAGAGTTTTGTATTCAACAATTGGTTTTAGTCTTTTGAGAAGTAATATTTCGAATAGTTTTGAGATTACAGAGAGTAAGGAGATTGACCTGTAAGATGTGACCTCATCTGGTGGTTTTCCGGGGGTAAGAATCATCGCTTCTGCTACTTTCCATATTTGAAGTACATATGTTAGTCTGAGAGATGCATTACTGGGGCGTTGTTTGGCTGGGTTGTTCTTCCATTTCTGTTGCTATTTATCTTGGAGTAGTGAGTCTGATTTCCCTCTCATCCTAGATAAGATATTCCCAGTCAGGTGTATTTGCACCCTAATTCGGCCGGAAAGTAGCTTAAAGATGTTTGGCATATCTCTTAACCTTTTGTATGCTGGTTTTTGCCATTGTACTATCTTCATTTTTAACTGGTGGACTCTG
This sequence comes from Tillus elongatus, assembly GCA_964006375.1. Classification (NCBI taxonomy): domain Eukaryota; kingdom Metazoa; phylum Arthropoda; class Insecta; order Coleoptera; family Cleridae; genus Tillus; species Tillus elongatus. Next base: position 33,238,007 of record OZ023264.1, read on the forward strand.
CGGGATTGGTCTCTTTAGTCTTTTGGGGCTTTCCATAGTGACATTTGACAGTTCGCTTAGTTTGTAACTAATTTTTGGGCTAATTTTTTTTAATTCTCTTTGATTTGCGGTGTGTCATTATTTAGTCTATTTCTATCTTCTGGTGATCTAGTTTGATGTCATAATCTCTTCTTTTTTCAAAAATAAATGCTCTAATTTCTCTGGGGTAGTTATTGCCCTTGGTTGGAGGGACGATATTAGGGGTATTGTCCCACGCTGCCTGTTGGGTAACGTTAACAAATGTTTCCGCTTTATTGTCTAGTTGCTCTTCATTTCTTAAATCAACAGTTTCCTCAAGTTGATGTTTGCAGCTCTGCCAACCAGTCAGTCTATTAGCCAATCTAGTGGGCATTTCCTTCTGTATAATACAATGAGATTAAACATGAATTAATTACCGCTAAATAGAAATTGTTCTATCCGAACAGAAACATAAAAAAGCACTCTTACAAATGAAACGTTTTCAGGGTAGTTACGTAAAAATTCTAACATTATATACCACATAAAATCCTGCCTGAAATGAAAAAGCCACTTGCTTATAAATTAAAACATAAAAACAGTAAAACATTAATGACTATAATATAACTCAACGTAGCCCGACCATAAACAACAAGTGCACGTTAATTTAATTTTGAAATGTCTGAGAGCTTGAAAAACCTTGTAATTAAAAAGTTTATTGTTTGTGCTGTATGCTTAACCTAGACCTGGACGATGAGACTATTGGCTCTCCGTTGAGAATTAAAGGAGGTGTGAGGGTAAAGGAGGAGGGTTAAGGCCAATTAACACGGAACCGCTGGTCACGAAGGCGAGCTGACGGACACAGCGAGAAGCCGGCTCGAAAATAATAATTATTCTCATCACGCCCAGCCGCAAGTGAATTTCCTATAACAATCAAGCGGACGTCAGGATACGTAAATGGAAACCGTCAGAATTGTTTCGTGTATTATTATTATTTTGAAAAGTAAACGTTTACGTTGGTCATGCATATAATCTGGACAGAAACGGCTGATTTTTAATAGGACTATCTATGACAACAAAATAAATTGTGAGATAATAAAGTTAGAAAAACAATAAATAATAATAGTAATGGTGTTTATTCAGCAAAAAAAAATAGTTTACAACCGTTATTGCTAAATATAGTTTAGAATAAATAGAGAATTAAACACCCAATGAAAATGCTTTTCTTCCGGACAAGTAGAATCCGGATTTAACGGGGAGTCAAGGGTCCAGCCATAATATCTCATAAAAACCGGATCTCGTTATTTTTTTTAATATTTCAACAACACACCACGAGGGCTTACAGCCTAAATACTATAGTATAGTATACCTTGAGTGGTCCCAGCAAAGCCAGGCCTTCTTGTTCACTTTCGCAGATCTGGGTATCCGATAAAAAGTCTGGACGCAGCAAGTGCGTTATGGTAGTGAATTTTCATAGAAATGATCTGGCACAAAATATTTTATTATAACTTTTTTTTCTTGTAACATAGAAATCTAAATTTTGGTGTATAGTTTACTTTTTATATCGTAAACCTACCTACCAAATTTGGTTATCATAGATTTTATATTTGTTAAGATAAAAAAAAATTTCAAATGAAAACTCAAAATTTTTCCGGAAAACCTCGTCCAATTTTTCTAAATAACGAACTTGTCAAAGCCATTTACAAAAGGAAGGTACATTTCAAATTTTATTAAAATCGGCTTATTACTTTTTGAGATATGAATTTTTTTCGAATGAAAACTCAAAATTTTCCCGGAAAACCTCGTCCGATTTTCCTGACTAACAAACATGTCAAAGCCATTTACAAAAGGAAGGTATGTGCCAAATTTTATTAAAATCGGCTTATTACTTTTTGAGATATGAATTTTTTTCGAATGAAAACTCAAAATTTTCCCGGAAAACCTCGTCCGATTTTCCTGACTAACGAACTTATCCAAGCTATTAACAAAAGAAAGGTACATGCCAAATTTTATCAAAATCGGCCTATTATTTTTTGAGTTATCGGTGTGATACATATATATATATATATATATATATATATATATATATATATATATATATATATATATATATATATATATATATATATATATATATATATATATATATATATATATAAACATATAAAAATTGAAACTGACCCCGGATATGGGTTCTAGGGGTCCTAGTTCGCGCTCATTTGCAAAAATTTTTTCAAAATTCAAAAGTCGGGATCTCCCCATTAGTGAATTTTTTCTACGAAAATTCACTAAAATGTGAATGGGTTAGCGCAATAATTATCTCGCTAAAACTGAAATGGCATAAAAGCCATCTCGTGTCCTGTAAGTCGTTCCTGTCCAATTCAGGAAACAGTTCAGACTTCTCTGATGGTATAGTAATGGACCGTTTTGCCTTCCTTACGCCTGGCGTTTTCCTCCAGTATGACAGCATTTTGTTCTTCTCCCATATATCACGTTCACTTCTTACATGGCTTTTCGTTAGTCCACAATAGGGCTCTGGACCATTAAGTGGTATTGTTGCTGCTCTTTTTGCACGGCTACAGCTTCCTTATTTAGTTCAATACCTTGATGCCCTTTTCTTTACCTCAGGGCGCGTCCGCCCCGATAGCACTGCAACCTTTGGTTTATTGTGCATACCCTTTAGTCTTACACCACCCATTCCAAAATCACTGTGCCTTGAACTAGTCTGCACAGCGATTGCTAGGGTGAAGTTTTATATTGCTCTGTCTCCGGTCTAGACTGACGGTAGATCAGTTGTCTTTTGCGGTCCAGAGCTTTTCACTCGCACAAGATGTGCTGGGCTGATTCCTCCCCCTCGCCGCAGAGTCTGCATGCGAGGTCCCCTTCGAACCGCCCCATTTTATGCAGGTGTTTCTTGAAGGCCATGTGTCCCGTCAAGAGACCTGTTGTATTTCTGAGCTGTCCTCTGCTAAGATTTAGCAGCTCCACAGCTCTCTTTGTACTGGGTCCGTCAATATTCACTTCCCATGTCTGAGCCCTGGACAGTCCGCCCAGTACACCTTGTGTTGATTCCTGACCCAGGATTTAATGGCTCCCCTAGCAGTGCACTTTGTCACGCCCAGAGCCGGTTCTGGTCCCATAAATGGTTCTGCTGACCCTCTCTTCGCGAGACTGTCAGCTTCTTCATTGCCTTTGACCCCCGAGTGACCCGGCACCCAGATGAGGGTCACCTCATTCTGCCCAGCCAGGTCGCTCGTCTCGTCTAGGCACTCACTCACCAGCCAAGAATTTACCTGTGGGCTACTTAATGCCTTAAGGGCTGCCTGACTGTCTGTGGCTATGAGGATCCAGTTGTTGGTGTAGCCCCTCCTCTTGTTCTCCCGCACACAGTGCCTGATGGCGTACATTTCGGCCTGAAACACCGTTGCATGGGCTCCGAGGGAAATAATATGACTTACCCTCGGTCCTTCCGAGTAAACACCTGTTCCCGTCCCACGCTCCGCGCCGGATCCGTCCATGAACCAGACGAGCGCGTCCAGTGGTAGACCCGGCGTCTTCCCTCGCCATGCCTCGCGGTCGGGGATTTCCACTGTAAAGTTGTTCTCCCTGCACGTTTGCGGGCTCGCGATGTCTGACCTCATTTTAAGCATGGGCACCTTCACGATCTCCTGAATTTTGCAGTGGCCCCTGAAGCTTGGGTTGATCTTCAGTCTACCATTGCAGGATAGTCTGTATAGTCGTAGCCTGGCCTCCCCCATAATAACTAAGTGAATGGGGGGGGGGGGGTCAGATCCAGCAACACCTCCATGGCGGCTGTTGGGGTTGAAGACATGGCCCCTGTGATGCCTAGGCAAGCCATCCTTTGTATCTTGCCTAGTTTTTGTTTGGCACTGGATTGTGTGACCTTAGGCCACCAGACCAGTGTCGCGTATGTTAACGATGGTTTGACCACCCTTGTGTACAGCCAGTGGGCCATGTCTTAGACCCACGATTTTCCATATAGCCGCCTAGTGACGGTTAGCCTTAATACCCTGGTACCCAACCAGTATAAAGATAATATCACAATGTTATTACAAAGTTTTTTTTTATAAACATTGAGTTATTGGCATTTAAAGAAAAGTTCATTAAAATTCGCTACCATAACGTACTTGCTGCGTACGGACTTTCCAACTTTCGATATGAATTAAATGTACCGCTTAAAACGCATACTCTCTACATCCCTGATATTAAAAATAAATAAATGAATAATTTTACTAATTTTTCCCGGAAACGTTAAATTGCTAAAAATGTCGGCTTTCTTTAAAAATAGCACACAAAAAACTTAGAATTGCCTCATCAAATTTGTTTGATATGATCACCAACCGAGTCACATTCTATTATTCATCATGTCGGAATTTTTATTTCCACTGTCCGTTGAAAAGAACCAACATCATCAATCTGTCTTTCACAAATTAACATACCGAAAGATCAAGGAATGTTGGCATTTATTAATAAGCACCTTTTAGTAGATTTATTTTCGGTGGGATCCCGAGAGAGTGAGAGACAGAGAGCAAAGCATACAAAACGTTTTGGCGACTGTTTTATAAAACAAGGCTATGTTTTAATTTAGACGCCTAATTAACTATTTCTCACAACTCATTCACTTAATTATGTATTCATTTCTCCTTTCATTCAATCCTGTGTGTTGCTTCAAAGAGCTGTAATTATAAATATTTTGAAACAAGCTTTGTGTAAAATATTTTAGAGATTAGATTTATTTTTCTAAGCTGCCAACATAAATAAATACACTTGGGTATTTACATCTTATAAGCCTAGTTAAAATTTATATCTAGATTCAGTGTGTAATATTATTAACGAGATTACTGAAAATAAGTACGATATGTCTTTTCTCGTTTTATTTCAGAACAAATTAAGTTTAATTGTCTTTTAATTAAAAGGGTTCAATTAGTAAAATATTTGAAATATTCGTTGTTATTTAGAGACCATTACAAACATTCGCGGAACTGAAATCTGGACTCATAAGTGGCTGTTCGATATGCCCTTCAGTGAAAAGGGCTTTTAGCAACAAAAAAACCTGAAAATCCTACTACAACCACCTTGTTAATCACATATATACATTATAAAAAGTCCAACGGCAGCTAGTGCGTTATGGCAATGAATTTCTAAAAACCTGTTTTTTCACAACTTACTGCGTCTATCTTTTCTAGAAACGTTTATGATCCTTCAGGTGATTTTTACTTCAAAATGACAAATTTACACACATGTCCAAAACTATTGTGTGCTGTCATTTTGCAATTTGTTACATGAATGTGTAGGCTGTAGGTACACTTACTGCATCTACATTTTCTAGAAACGTTTCTGATACTTAAGGTGTTTTTTCTTTCAAAATAACAATTTAACACAATTTAAGAAAACTATTATGTACTGTGATTTTGTAATTTGTTACATAAATGTTTAGACTGTATCTGTAATCCATACCATTTTTTAAAACGGGGCCTTTGAATTTTTGAGTTCAATTTTAATATTATTTTTATGTAAGAGCTAACTTATGTGTGTTAAAAAAATTGTGAATTAAAACTTTTACAAATTAACGAAAAGCGCTGTGAGAAATTTTCTGTGTTCCTCAAGGCTGAAACCTGACCCTAAAACAATGTAATGTAGGTACTGGTTTTCCCCAAGGTTATTTTTATTTTTGATTGATGTTTGGAAATACATATTTCTAAATTTATTGTATTCTTGATGTGGATAAAAAAGCACGACGTGTCCGATTTTTTGGGCCAGTTATTTGAGGTTATGTATCTAGTACCTGTTTAGAATTAATACGTGTAAAATGCTTAGAAAAAAATAATGTCGCTATCCAATTTGTTTTAGAAGTATTACTTTTCCTAATTTTCAAACTGCGACTGAGAATCTAGATAGAAACAAATTATGTAAATCATATAGATGCCCAATACGAGAATACTCCCCAACAATATTAGAACCCAAAAACTTGGGATAACGACGCTGGACACGTCCCACAGCATTTATGTATGGCCAAACTGGAGACGCTTGGGCTAAAGAAGGCAAAGAAACAATTGCGTTTCTATCATATAATTCGCGGCAGTTGGCAGCAAAAAAACCATAGTTGTTAGCGCATGAGTACATAAGACCTCGATGTGATGATTGAATGACAACTTTGAAATAAAAGCCCAAGTCCCGGAAAAAAACAGTTTTTGGTAGCACAATATCATACAAAGCGTATTCGAGAGTTATCGCGGCTGTCCTTAAAGTGTACGACATCAAATAACACCTTCCAGGATCTTGAAGTCTCCTGTTAATGATTAAGCGTTAATTAGGTTATTGTACTGCTACAGGGAGGGAGGGAGTGGTTTTATCTTTGTTCACAGTACATTAAAATGCGACTTCATTTAATAAAAGATACACAAATTGGCCGTGGGAATTTTGCTGCTTGAAATGTAAGGTTAGCAGTAAATCGACATTAAAGTAACTAAAAAACTGCTCGAGTACAACCCGTCCCCAAGAAAGGATCCAAAGCGCTTCCTAGCAACTACAGGCCTCTCTCTCTCATTTCAGTCATCTCTAAAGTGATGGAAAAGTATATAAACACCGAATTACTGAAAAACAAAGTCTAATCCACGACAGGCAGTATGGATTCCGTCAGCGCAGATCAAATGCTGACCTCCTTTCCTTCGTCACCTATTCTTGGAACAAGTCTATAGAACTACACGGTGAATCCCAGATTGTCGCTCTAGACACATCCAAAGCATTCGACCAGGTCTGGCACGCAGCGCTGCTTAATAAACTTCCAGCCTATGGCCTACCACCAAAACTTTGAACCTGGACATCAAATTTCCTCTCCAACCGGAGCATTTCTGTTGTCGTGGATGGCCATTCCTCTAAACTGTATCCAATTAATGCAGGAGTCCCTCAAGGTTCAGCTTTAGCCCCTACTTATTTCTTCTCCACATCAATGACCTCCTCTCTAGCACATCCAACCCAGTTCACAGTTACGCGGACGACAGCACCCTCTACTCAAATATACAATATTCTGTCCTGTCTCGTTGGTCCAATTAGATGAGGATCGCAGACTCATGGAGGGTTCTGTCTCCGCGGATCTCCAAAAAATATTAGACTGGGGAAGTAGAAATCTTGTACAACTCAACCCCACCAAATCTCAGTCTTGCTTTCTTTCTCATAAAAGATACACCAGCCCTAGACCCATCACAATGAACAACCAAGTTATTCAAAGTAATGAGTCCTTTTCACTTGTTGCCATTTCTGTGGATCCTAATCTCAATTGGCACCAACATGTCACATCAATTACAGAAGCGGCTGCTAAGAAATTAGGTTTCCTCTTCCTGGCTCGCAAATACTTTTCACCAGCTAATCTCTATACCTTATATACTTCGCAAATAAGGCCAAACCTCAAATACTGCTCCCACATCTGGGGTGCTGCTGCCGCTACTACACTCGCTATCCTGGACTCCATTCGGAGAGCTATACGTTTGATTGGTGACCCTACCCTTACCAAAAGACTGACATCCCTTGACCACCGACGTACCGTTGGTGACCTCTCTCTCTTTTACAGATATCTGCACGGGCACTGCTCAGAGGAGCTTTCTTCCATAGTTCCTCCACCTGCTGCCCCCAACAGATCTACCAGGGGAACAGAGAGAGTGCACCCTTCTACTGTCCAGGTCCCCAGACATAGAATATCTTGTTATACCCGCTCTTTTGTCCCGAGGACTTCCAAAATCTGAAATTCCTTGCCGGCGCATGTTTTTCCTTCTCCTCCGAACCTCCGAACCAAAGTCCAGAATTAACAAGTAGCCCCTTTCCTCCTTGTCGACACCCACGGTACGATTGTATTTAGGCTGTAAGCCCTCGTGGTGTGTTGTTGAAATAATAATAATAATTAGTAAAAAAATCGCAAAAAGGTAAAAAGTATTTTCACACGTCCATAACCAATTTGTAGTGATCTCAAAGCACGCTTGGGATTTTTGTGTCGGAATCGATAAAAAGATAATTCCCATGGTGCATTTTTGTGAATTTTCATTTTCAATTTACACTTGTTTTAAAAATATAACGAAATCAACACACACAAAAAATCTCTTAACAGTTTATGACATTTAAATATTCTCTGCGGTAAACACCTATTGACATAAAACGGTCTGTGTTAATTAAAATTCTATTTCCAGAGAAATACAAGAGCTGTCAAATGTCATGACACAGTGTTTGCATTGTATTGCAAAGCGAGAAACTGTTTAACAATGAGATAATAAAACAAACTAAACGCGACTAGGCATTCAATGGAACTGAATGCATTATTCATTGCTTGCTATAAACAGATACTCTCATGTTTGTTATTGGAATCCCGGATTAACCGGCCTTCTTTCCGTTTTCAACTTCTTGCTGACGTACTTAATGGGCTTTAACAGCTCTTAAAATAACTACATAACTTTGTAGCCAGACGCCAGTAGCAAATTTAAAATCTGTGGTGTCACTGTTGATTTTTGTAGAGTAAAAGCGTTCTTGGGTATCCAAAAGAGGGTCACATTAATGATAATTGTCATACACGAAAACATATATTATGGCGTCTGTTTTGGGGATTTTATTTAATAAAAGTCACCACGGAATTATAGCTCTCTTTTTCTTGTGGTTTAACGTCCGTCTATCTCCGCGACTATGTCCAATCACCGACGCCAGAGAGCACTTTCACCTCACCATTATCTTAGTTGATACAAACGGCGAGATCATTTCTCTGGCTTCACAAATATGTGTTTTCTTCTCTGTAACCAGTTTTCCGTTTTACGGCATCGTCATACAGGAGGAAATTAAATATATTTATAGGGATTTATGAATACTAGAAATAAACATTCCTTGCTACGTTATGGTGTTTTGATCAGAAAAAACTTTAAAAATATATATATTTTCACTTTGAGAACGGGCTCATTCGGTTACTGTCAATCTTTAAAATATATAGAGATGGATTTAAACCAGCTCGTCACTATGGCGAAACCTGTGATGTCAATGTTAATCTATCAATCTCATTATTTTTAACTTATTTCCTGTATCTTCCTATAAAATTGCTGTTTACTAAGAATAAGTATCAAAATTAAAAGGACGTGTAAGCTTATACATGATGCACAATCAACCAAGGGTTGCGGTGCTATCGGGGCGGCAAGGCCGCGGACGAACCCTGAGCGAACAAAAAAAAATGCTTATACATGGACATTACATATAGGGTGGCGCATTGAAAACGAAAGAGACCAATTTGCGCCCAGAGAATTTTTTTTTTAAACGCTGAAACACGTCAATTTTAATATTGAGGGGGACATGTTTTGACATAAAACTCAACTTTGTCACATCAACCCTTTAAGGGCGGTGATAACAACTCTTATATTTTAAATAGGGAACATGGGTCGATTGTTACATCATTTGAAAGCTCTTTCTTTTCTGAATTCAGCACACTAATTTTTTTTTGAAGTTTTATCAACTCGTTTAAAAATTATTCACAGTTGAAGATGCAAAAACGCATTTCACTCATTCCGACAAGTAATGTGCTGATAGTCAATGTTTTGTTGGTTTGTAAACAAAAAATTGTGTATCAGAACATTTCTTATCGGAATGAGAGAAATACGGTTTATTATTTTAGTTTATCGGTCGATTTGATACTTGATAGTACTACCGAAAATTAATTTCACAATGGTGTATTCTCTAGAAGAGTTAAAATAATTACTCTTTTTTTCAAAAACGATGACTGTGCCAACCGTGCCGCAAATTTGTTTAATGAACGACATCCGAACAGACATGTTAACAGAAAATACATTTTGGAGTTAGCAAAGTTTCGACAAAGTGGTTCAGTAGCCAACAAAAAACGGGATCCTTAACGTGAATTTCCGGTTAGAAATGAGACTACTGAGATTGAAGTTTTAGGACACATGCAGACCCAACTTTGAGCACGAGAAAATTGGCCATTGTTTCACTATTCAGCGAATATTGAAGCATCATAAATTTCACCCGCATAAAATTCATCTTGTACAACAACTGAATGAAGTTGATTTTGATCGGCGGCTGGAGTTTTGTGCAGTTATGACTGCACGAATAGCTGATAACGGGAACTTTCTGTTCAATATCTGTTTTTCAGACGAGTGTACGTTTTTATTCAACTCTACAGTCAATCGTCATAATTGTCGTTATTGGGCAGATAATAATCCAAGACATTTTCACGAACTCCACACTCAAACTCCACAGAAATTGAATGTCTGAACTGGCATTTTTGGAGACCGTTTAATCGGACCAGTTTTTCTTGATGGTAATTTGAGTGGCGAAACGTATTTGGGGTTACTAGAAGATATCGTTTACACTCTACTAATTGACATTGTTGAAAATGATGATCGCTATCAAGAAAATCAATTAGTGCTCCTCCGCATTTTTCACAACGTGTTAGGGAGTTTTTGAACAAAGAGTTTCCAGAGCAATGGATTGGGCGTAGAGGTGCTATTGAGTGGCCCCCTAGATCACCGCATTTAACTCATTTAGACTTCTTTCTATGGGGCCATTTAAAGAGTAGAAATTTCGCAACAGAACCGGAGTCTCTGGAAGAATTACGATGACGCATTGTTGAAGAATGCCGTCTAATAACTCCACAAATGCTCCAGAATGTCAGAGCTCGTTTTGAACAAAATTTGTACTTTTGTATGAAAGCTGGTGGTCAACAATTTGAACACTTACTTAACTGAATAAACATTTTTGAACGTTTGGTTTTGTTTTTTAGTTTCTTTTAACGAAAAATTGACTAATTAGTGCATTTCTTATCAGAATAAATGAAATACGTTCTTGCAACTCCAACTGTGAATAATTTTTAAACGAGTTGATAACACTTTCAAAAAAATTTGTGTGCTGAATTCAGAAAAGAAAGAGCTTTCAAATGATGTAACACTCGACCCATGTTCCTTATTTAAAATATAATGGTTGTTATCACCACCCTTAAGGGGTTGATGTGACAAAGTTGAGTTTTATGTCAAAATAGGTCCCCCTCATTATTAAAATTGACGTGTTTCAGCGTTTCTTAAAAAAAAATTCTCTGGACGCAGATCGGTCTGTTTCGTTTTCACTGCGCCACCCTGTATGTATACGTCACATACTACAAGAGGAATACTGCGACACTTTTCACACCAATGGAGCTTGTCATGGTGACTTTGTAAAGGCTGTGGTCAAAATAGGTAAACACAAGGGAAGACAAAAAGGATGTTAATTTTGTTGTATCCCTAAATAAACTTTAACCTACTAGTGCAATATTTGCGGAGACGGTTCAATTTTTAAAATTCTAACGATCTTTATAACTAAGAGCTATAAAAGCCTATAAAATTTAGTCTTTTACAAGGCATATAAAAGCCACCATAACGTTATTATTACGAACAGCTGTATACGTAAGTGATGTCACATCGAGTGGGAAAGGAATACAAATTCTATCAAATTGCAGAAGAATATTTTTCTTGGTTCATCATGCATATTTCTCTAAAATGATTTGATCAATTAGAATGATTATTTTACCTCTTGGATTCAGAAAATTCCCATATTTCTTTTGATATCAATTTTACATGGGTTGGCCTCACCCAAAGACTGCCATCCCTTGCACACCAACGTGTCCGTTGGTGACCTCTCTCTCTTTAATAGATATCTGCACGTGCACTGCTCAGTGGAGCTTTCTTCCATAGTTCCTCCACCTGCGGCCCCCAACAGATATACCAGGGGAACAGAGCGAATGCACCCTTTTACTGTCCAGGTCACCCGACATAGAACATCTTGTTATGCCCGCTCTTTTGTCCCGAGGACTTCAAGTTGTGGAATTCCTTGCCGGCACATGTTTTTCCTTCTCCTCCGAACCTCCAAACCTTCAAGTCCAGAATTGACAAGTTGCCTCTTTCCTCCTTGTCGACACCCACAGTACGATAGTATTTAAGCTGTACACCCTCGTGGTGTGTTGTCGAAATAAAATTTTAAAAAAATGCATGGGGATAGTAAGCTTCACTTTAAACAAGCAGGGCACGAAAAGCATATTTTGAATCATTTAAAATGTGGAGTAGAATGACAAAGCCGACCTACACCGAACGAAAGACGACTAAAAAGGTAGTAGAAGAGGTGAGAGATTGAAATACTGAAAGACATTAAGAGAAAAAATCGGATATTTTGAAACATAATAGCTTTTGGACAATAACATCTGACGGGCTCTTACTTGCAAAAGATGGAAAGTCCAGGCCAAGCGGAAACCTTTTACAAAACCAGAACCAACTGATGAAGTGCGGAAACTAGAACGAAACGGAACACTGCAACAGGCTAATAATGTTGTGACGACTGACGACCAAGCGGCATCGCCTTAAGAAGGCGATGATGATGATTTACTGATTTGAGGTCCTTCACCCTAAAAAATAAACTTTAAAGTACCCATATATAATATCTAGCTTAAGATCTAATTCTCATATTATATAATCCTAATGTAATCAATCATTTCCGATGCGTCTGAGCGAGTTCCCTAAGATGGACTAACTAAATTACACAACTTTTCAAAGTCGCCCATTAAAAAGCCATAACAGATAAATCATCCACGGGGAATATTATCTGGAAATATAAGCTGAAATGCATTGGGAGACCGGCGGCGACGAACTTTGATAAATGAACTGACATATTGTATGTATAAAATATTATATTGGTTTTTGGTGCTTTAATATATATAACTCTGGGCCCTTGCTACCGTGTATTGCGGGAAAATGCGTCAAGATTTTCAACCCTGGGTCACCCTTTTATTATAGATGAACGAGATTTGGTTGGGGAGAGAGCTGGACGCTTGACCACAGTATCGAGTGCGGGCTTTTATGCTCCGCCTCTGACCTATTTACAACATATTCTATTAATGGTCATCATGTTCTAACATTGCAATAATAATAATAAAAACACAGAAAACAACCTCCTCGTCATGAAGTCTTACTGCGGCGATATTACACGCAGAAACAAAGGACACTACTTATAAATCATCAAAACCCGGCTATTCTTTATTCCAGTAGTAACAAAATTTGTGCACTATCAGGTGTCTGACACAATTTGTCAGAAATATGCTATATGTTGACTGGGAAATATGTTCAGAGAACAAGTAATTTAAATAGACCAACACGGATATTGAAGAATGTGATTAATCTAAGCCGCTGACGTAGCAACATAATTGAAAGTTCTGCTTCTCCTCGTTCCCTTCCTATCATCTGAGATTGGAAATCATCATAGCCAATATTATCTTATTTGTTGCGCGTTTAAAAAGTTCAATTGACCTGCATCCGTAGCATTCGCGTAGATTGCGCAACCACGACGTTTTTCTTCTACCTACGCTCCTTTTATCTTTGATTTTTCGCTGCATGATATTTCTAGGTAACGCATACTTCGCTCCTTTCATGATATGACCCAAGTACTTCAGCTTTCTCTTTTTTATAGTTTTTAGTAGTTCTTGTTGTTTGTTGAGTTTTTGCAGTACGCCTGCGTTCGTCACACTATCCACCCACGAGACTTTGAGAATTCGCCGGTGGCACCACATTTCAAAAGCTTCTATGTTCTTAATGTTTCTGCTCTTCAATGTCCAAGCTTCCACTTCGTAAAGGAGAGTGGAGAAAACATAGCATGTCAGCATACGGATGCGCAGACTAATGCTGATATCCCGGTTGCAGAATATCTTCCTCATTTTGTTGAATACTGTTCAGGCAATTTCAACGCGGCATTTGATCTTCGTTTGATCGGTATTGTCTGTGATCAATGCCCCCAAGTATTTATAGGACGACATTTTTTCAATTCATGTATCGTCGATAACAAGATAATCTCTAATGTTCTGGTTCTTTGTTATTACCATGAGTTTGGTTTTCTTGAGATTCCTTTTTAAGCCGCAATTATTGCATTCAATATTATGTCTTTGTACTGGATATTGTAGTTCTTCCATTAGGCCTGCTAATACGACGGTCATGTGCATATCTAATATTATTGAGAGTTTATCTTTTATCACCAGGCCTTCGGACATTTCTGATAGTGATTAGATGGTTTCGCTATACAGATTGAACAGCAATGGCAAGAGCACACATCCCTGACGCACTCCCCGGCATATTTCAATTTCTGGTGTTATTGTTTTCAACTTTCACTTTCGCTAGTTGATTGCAGTATAAAATAGAGATTATTCTTATATCCCTACCATCTCTATTCTTACTCAGTAGAATTTGTCTTAAGCGGTCATGCTGTACCCTGCCGAATGCCTTCAGCAAAGCAAGCATACACTTCCTGATTCATATCAATACATTTCTGGAACAAGACGTTCAATCCAAACAAAGCTTCTCGAGTACCCATCCCCTTTCTAAATCCCATTTAAGTGTCACCAATGTCCTCATCTCTCCCCCCTCCACATAGTTATTATACAGACTAGCCTGCAATGGCAGACTGAAGATCAACCCAGGCTTCAGGGGCCACTGCAAAATTCAGGAGATCGTGAAGGAGCCCATGCTTGAAATGAGGTCAGACTTCGCGAGCCCGCGAATGTGCAGGAAAAGGAACGATACAGTGGAAATCCCCGAAGGCGAGGCATGGCGGGAGGAGTCACCGGGCATACCACGGGACGCGCTCGTCTGGTTCACGGACGGATCCGACGGGGAGCGTGCGACGGGGGCAGGTGTTTACTCGGAAGGACCGAGGGTAAGTCATAGTATTTCCCTCGGAGCCCATGCAACGGTCTTTCAGGCCGAAATGTACGCATTCCTGCACTGTGTGCGGGAGAACAAGAGGAGGGACTACACCAACAAGCTGATCCTCATAGCCACAGACATCCAGGCAGCCCTTAAGGCACTAAGTAGCCCACGGGTAAATTCCTGGCTGGTGAGTGAGTGCCGAGACAAGACGAGCGACCAGGCTGGGCAGAATGAGGTGACCCTCATCTGGGTGTCGGATCACTCGGGGGTCAAAGGCAATGAAGAAGCTGACAGTCTCGCGAAGAGAGGGTCAACGGAACCATTTATGCGACCAGAACCGGCTCCGGGCGTGACTAAGAGGACTGCCAGGGGAGCCATTATGTCCTGGGTCAGAAACCAACACAAGGTGTACTGGGCGGACTGTCCAGGGCTCAGACATAGGAAGTCAATAATTGACGGACCCAGTTAAAAGAGAGCTGCGGAGCTGCTAAATCTTAGCAGAGAACAGTTCAGAAACACAACAAGTCTCTTGACGGGACACATGGCCGTCAAGAAACACCTGCATAAAATGGGGCGGTTCGAAGGGGACCTCGAATGCAGACTCTGCGGCGAGGGGGAGGAATCAGCCCAGTACATCTTGTGCCAGTGTAAAGCTCTGGACCACAAAAGACAACTGATCTACGGCCAGTCTAGACCGGAGACAGAGCAATCTAAAACTTCACCCTACCAATCGCTGTGCAGACTAGCTCAAGGCACAGTGATTTTGGAATGGGTGAAGTAAGACTAATGTATGCACAATCAACCAAAGGTTGCAGTGCTATCGGGGCGGCAAGGCCGCGGACGAGTCCTGAGGGGAAAAAATGTCCTCATCTAATTTCTTAAAAACTCCGTTGTGTCTTATCTTCAAAAAAAGCTTTAGCATGTGAATCACCAAGGCTTCAAGGCTATAGTACTATGTTCGTTGCATTCTTTTGCATTGACTTTCTTTGGAATTAGAACGGACGTGGAATGGAGCCAACCTTCTGGTAATATTCCAGTTTTATATATGTTGGTAAATAGCTCTAGCATGATTGTGATAATTTTTCTGTTCATTAATTTGAGCAGCTCCACAGGAGTGTCATCGTGTCCAGTAGCCTTCCCATCTTTGGCCTGTTTGAGTGCATATTCTATTTCTTCTATCAATATTTCAGGTCCCGTGTCTTCTGTTATCTTGTTGGTTATCTCCTCTGTTCTTCTCCTCGAAAATAGCTTTAGCATGATTGTGATAATGTTTCTGTTCATTAATTTGAGCAGCTCCACAGGAGTCTCGTCGTGTCCGGTAGCCTTCCCATCTTTGGCCTGTTTGAGTGCATATTCTATTTCTTCTATCAATATTTCAGGTCCCGTGTCTTCTGTCATCTTGTTGATTAGCTCCTCTGTTCTTGTCCTCGAAAATAGCTCTAGCATGATTGTGATAATTTTTCTGTTCATTAATTTGAGCAGCTCCACAGGAGTCTCGTCGTGTCCGGTAGCCTTCCCATCTTTGGCCTGTTTGAGTGCATATTCTATTTCTTCTATCAATATTTCAGGTCCCGTGTCTTCTGTTATCTTGTTGGTTATCTCCTCTGTTCTTGTCCTCGAAAAGTTCTGTTACGTACTATGTCCATCTATCCAGTTCCTGTATCACATATGTTATTAATGTACCATTTGCGTCTCTTAGTTGTCCTGATTGTCCAGATTTTCTCATCCCTGCCAACTTTTTGTAAAAGCTGAAGGCATCATGTTTTTTGTCGGAAAGTTACATTTTCGAAATTACACATTGTACGATTGCAAACAATATGGACCCAGTATTAATTTAAATAGCTGTTTTATTATTGTTTTTTAGTTAATATGAAGTATTATTAGTGACCATATATATATATATATATATATATATATATATATATATATATATATATATATATATATATATATATATATATATATATATATATATATATATATATATATATATAATTATTGCATGTTTAAAAAGTAAATAAAAACATTTTGTGACAATTACTAACTATCGATATAGGCATGTTAACCTTAAAACTTGTGTAGCGGATAAAAATGAGATAATAGCGACGCATCAAACATTAATTTTCCCGAGGAAACCATAACCCTTATGGCCCATTACATAACTATACAATCCTGGAAAATGCCCGAGCCGTCATACTGAGCCATATCATCACATACAGACAATATTGATTAAATAAATGACGGACCAACGAACAAGAATAGTTTATTGCCAGGACATAAACAGTTTACTGCCAAAACTAGCTCATCCTTTTTGTCTAGTATCCACTGTCCCACGCAATTAAGGCAATGTAACTAACTATTGACCAATTACATTATCCGTACCGATCAGCACACTATCTGTGACACGCGGCAAACACCCAATAACAAAACTACCAGCGAACTGTATACAGAGACAATCAACACAGACTACCAGCACGGTGTGTATCACCTGATAACCATCTCGATGACACGCGGTGTCATTATATAGCTATGCATATAATTCAGCGACAAACGCGACCTCTGCGCCCCTCATTTTATAATGGGATGGGTTCTCTAAGCACGAGTTATCAAAACTGATCAATGTCTGGTTAATATTTGCTCATAATTATTTTCTTTGCTTCTGCTTCTGAATTATGGTTATATCAAATACTTATAAATACATTCTCTTTGGCAAACTGGCATTAACTTCCTGGGCTGCGTTTTTTTTTTTAGCTCGAACTACTTATAATATCTTTATAATGTTTTGTGAGAAGTTGGTTTTTAATTAGAGCAAAGCTTTTTGTGTTATATTGTTTTGTAGCGCCACCTGTTTTTACACAAAAGGAGCTATTTTTACAAAAAAAAAAACCTAAGAAAAAAATTCTGGGTGCAACAAGTGCGTTAGAGTACCGAATTTTCATAAAGAAAATCCTTTAAATACGAAAAATCATCGAAAAGTAAAAAAAAATGTTTGAAAACAACAAATTTGGTTTGCTGAAATTCCGTATACATACTGCCTTTATAAAGTTTTTGTTACATGCCAAAGTTGGATTCTATTAATTGGGAGAAAATTAGTTATTTACATTTTTAAGAAAAGTTGATGAAAAAACCATAACGCACTTGCTGCACCCGAACTATTACTACTAGTTTGTACGTTTTTGTACGTTTATCAAAGAGAGGGATTGTTTTACAATTATCTTCTTAAATAAAAAATTATAATATAATTAAACCAAACCATATAATTTAAACTGCTGCCAAAAATTCCAGAAAGGGTCTATTGCAAATAAATTTTCTGCAAATATTTTTGTCAAATGAAGAACAGCTATTAAAACAAAAATGTAAGATCCTGTTAAGCACACTGCTTAAAATGTTTATTATCCAAAACCCACCTTTTAGATTGGTCGTTAAAAAATCACCCATTTAGATGTTCCAAATCGCATTTCACTTTCTATAGAAAAAATCATTAAATTTTGCGTGTATTTTTTTGCTGCTTTTTTACCTCTCTGCATCTAAAAAGCTTAATCTTTGTCTATAATATGCAATACATTCTGTTAATCCCGTATATTATTTTGGTATCTTGACATCCTATGAGCTTCAGTGCGACAGATTTTCTAAATTTAAGGCTGCGATATTCTAGACGAAGAAGTACCTCCGACAGAGATAGAAAATATTATCATGACAAGTGCTGCCAAAGATCTTGAACTTCGGATTTCCTTAAAAACTGTATGGTTCAACCTAGTCTTATGCTTATAACTTTTTCTCTTTGAAGCTAGAGATTTGCGACTAGTATGGTTTCCGAACTCACCGATGCAGCTAAATCTGCGTATGCAATGTAAAAATAATCTTTTTGATTTTTCAAGTAGATTATTTAGTGGTGACAAATCGTAGGCCGAAGTTGGTTTAAAAGAATTATTATTATTAGCAACCTGTCTTTATTAGTTTCATGCCACAATGACTTCATTCTACCGATTAGAAAAGCTTGTATGAAGTAATAAGGATCCCTTAATTGTTTCTAATCTTTTTCCTGTTTAAAAAATGTATTCACGTATGCTAAGATTATTATTACGAATGAGTAAAAGTGGCAAAGAAGGAGAATCACGATGGCAAACCAATCATTGAATAGACAAAGTACTCTCCTTACTAATCAACATTTTAACTTCAAATAAGTACACTTGGAGAACCCAAATCACCACAACACATTTCAAACAACCCAGCGATAGTTTCACTAACGAAGTTAGCGTCATCAGAGGATGAATAATTCTAAATATCTTACAACTACAACTCTGTTTATATTTTTGTGCAGGTAGTCGGTTTATAACGATTGAGTTGTACCAACTAACAGTTTATTGTATACAGTCTCTTATATTTAACACTTTGTGTTATTTGGAGCTGCCGTGACAACATACTACTTGGTTCCGCAGCGGGGTGGGGGCACGTGCTTCGTGTCATATCTCACTTAATGTAGAAGACCATAGCCGTTTTACTTTATAGGTGTATTTTCGCTGCAATTAGTACGCCATACTAACGAGCTCTAATTAGAGCGAAACCGGTCTACGGTTCTAATTGTGGTGAGAATGTATCTAGCCTTACATACTTTGTCCCTATATTAGGGTAGAAATGGGCCAGGGCTGACAATTTACTAAATTGTTAGTTGGTTGTATACAGTCTCTAATATTTATCACTCTGTTTTATTTGGAGCTGCCGTGACAACATACTACTTGGTTCCGCAACGAGGTGGCGGTACGTACTTCGTGTCTTATATCTCACTTAGTGTAAGCCAACAAAGTTTTTTCGGCTTTCTCTCTTCTAAAAGTTGTTAATTCCGCTAACATTTTGTTTTCTGTTTGTTAATTAATTTCTCCAATAGGCAAGCAGTGTATCCGTTATAGTCGGCCACGTTCTTGTTTACTTGTTTCTTCCTGTTTACTAAAAATTGAGACTGTTCATTTTTTGTGCGTACGTATGATGTGAGTCATTCGGTATGTCAACCCGAGGAAGAGGTTCATCACGTCATACGTACGGAGTGTTAAAATATATGGAACGGAATTTGGAAGCAGGACATGGAGAAAATAGAAGTTTTTAAATGTGGACATGGACAAACGTGACAAAGATCGGGTACACTTGAATAGGAGGACCAATAAAAAATGTGCTGGAAGAGGTTGGATAGGAAAGATACTTGCTAAAAAAACTAAGAGGAGGAAGCTACATTTTTAGGACATATTTTTGGAACTTAATAGCTCTTTAACGACATTATTTGATAATGCCTACATAGAAAAAATTAAGGAGGCAGGCAAAGAGAGACATTTCTGGAAAATATAGCCTAATTGATGAAGTGTGGAAGCTACAACGAAAAGAAGAGCTGCTGAAGACAGAAATCCCTGGTTGCGACATCACCTTTCAGCTATGACAATGGTGATGATAATGAAACATAAAAGTCTGCTGCAGAATACAAATAAAACTGAAACCGCTATGTTATAAGGTACCTTAACCAAGTATGGGCACCCCCCCAAATACGGGCACTAGTGAATAAATACTGTTTGTAACCAATTTTAATAAAAGATGGCAGCATATGCATTACAGGTATCTCGTACAACTTCAGTCATAATCAAAATTCGGCCATTAGTCGATAGAGGGCGCCACCGGGTGTTTCTAGTCAGAAGTCGTCGAATGTGGAAAGTGAGGTTGTAGTTTTCGGTAAGTAGATTTTATTTCATTTTGTAAAGAAAATGTAGCGAAATTAATTGTTACTATATATAAAATTGAAGCTGAGGAACTGTACTTTGAGACTGTACAATAGATATTTAGGTTTACTTCCGTATTATGAAAATGTGTTTCAAAACTTGTAGAAAATGGCATGTCCCAAATATGGGCACTAGAGTGACTGCCAAATATGGGCAGTGCCCATATTTAGAACACATGCTGTGCCCATATTTGGGACATACCTTTTGCTGACGTTTGGTTATGTTTTATCTAACACGATGTTATTTTTCAGAATATGTCTCCACAAAAGCGAGCTCAGTGGAGTTCTGACTCCCTCAAAGCAGCAGTTGCTGCAATTCAAGGAGGAATGAAGATAAAACGTGCAGCAATTAATTTTAATATTCCACGAAGTACTTTGCAACGCCATGCTTGGAGTGGTAATACAGTTAAACGGCTGGGTCGAAAATCTTTTTTAACTGACGCCCAGGAAACCGAGTTGTGTTCTCGAATATTTAGACTTGCTGAGATAGGAATGCCCCTTACATCTAAAATTTTAAGAAGAAGTGTTTACACGTTCTGCAGCGAAAACAACGTCCCCTTTCCACCTACAAAACATAATTCTTCAATGGTTGGTAGAAAATGGCTTAAATTATTTTTAAGAAGACATCCTGAGGTTGCTCGCCGAAAATCTCAAAACGTTAATCCAGCACGAGCTGCAAAACTAAACAGATTTATTGTTGAGGATTATTTCAAGACATTAAGGACTGTAATGGCCGAGTTAGACGTTATGGATAAACCTCAGCTTATTTTTAATATGGACGAAAAAGGGTGCCAATTAACAATTCATAAGGAACCTGTAATTTTAACTCGCAAAGGAATTAAACGGGTACCCTTTGTGGCACCAGAACATGCCGAAAATGTGACTGTTGTGTCTTGTGGAAATGCTATTGGTCAGATAATTCCACCTGTTGTTTTGTTTAAAGGCCAGAGAAATAAACCTGAATTTTCAGATAATTTACCACCTGGGTGCAAAGCATTCATGACTGCAAAAGGCAGCATGACTTGTGATACTTTTGTTAAATGGATTGCACATTTTGCACAATACAAACCTCCTGGAAAAGTCCTTCTGATTTTTGATGGAGCAAAATCCCATCTCGATGCAAATATTGTTGAGGCTGCAGACACTCCTGAAATCACATTGTTATGCCTTCCGAGTAACTGCACGCATGAATTGCAGCCAATGGACAAATCGGTATTTCGTTCTTTTGAATACCACTGGGACGATGAATTGCAGAGGTATTGGAGTCTTAATCCTGGTAGAAAATTAACAAAATCTAGTTTTGGTAATGTATTTTCAAAAGTTTGGCCAAAGGCAACAACCCCTTCAAACGTGTCTGCAGGATTTCGAGCAACTGGTATATACCCTTTTGACCCGACGATTATTCCAGAAACGGCATTTGCACCTTCAACACTGTCAGAGAGACCCCTAGAGAACCAAAACAATGCAAATTCCCCTGCAACTACAATTCCTAGTAGTCCTAATCCTGTCCAACAAACGATGGCTTCAGAATTAACAAGAAAACAAGAGGTTGATGGTCCCAGTACATCTACTCCAAGGGTTTCAACTAACAATCCTCGTCAAAAACAAAAACGGCTTCGACGTGTCTCAGATGACGACAGTTCTGACGATGAAAATGAATGGCAACCATCCGAATCTTCGACTTCTGAAACCAGTGAATCATCGGACGAAGAGTTGGAGGCTAACAAGTCTAGATCGTTTACTGAAATATTGAAAACACCAGAACTACCTGCCAAGTCTAAAGCACCACCCAAAAAGGCAATAAACTATCGAGCTGTCAAAGTTGTTAAATGGTTGTTTGCGGAGAAGAAGTTAAGTCAAAAGGAACCATCAATTGCCAAAAAAAGAGCGCCTCAGTCCAAACAACAAACAGCCAATTTAGATAGAGCTACGTGCAGTGGCGTTGCAACTCCTCGAAAGGAATCATGGTACTGCCCCCTTTGTAAAGAAGATAAACAAGAAGACATGAGGCAGTGTACTGTTTGCCAGACTTGGGTTCATGAAGAGTGCTGTGGGCTGATGGCCAAAGATGTCATACCCTTTTTTAGGTGCCCGTCATGCGAAGAGAGTGAATGAAGTTTAAGTTATCTAACTCGTTATCTAACTTAAGCTTTTTTACAATGTTCAAGTTCATGTACAAGTGTTTAAGTTTTTCTTTTGATTAATAAGAATTATTAATAACTATATTTTCTGGATCATTTAATTTCTCTTAAGTTTCTTTTAGGGTGCCCATAATTAGAACTTGATGCTCCTAATATGGGCACTTGATTTAATTTTTTTATGGGTGACTGTTTCAGAATAAAGACATATTTTTCAAATTCTGTGTATGATTTTGTATTCGTTCTGACCTAAAGAGCAAACCATTTTTTTTTTTGGCTTAATCTTAATCGATAAAGTTATTAATTGATATAATGCTTAGGGGTGCCCATATTTAGGTTACTTACCTTACAAGATAAATGCTTAACTAAATCTGATCTTTGACCCCAAATGGTCCAGAATATTACCGAAAATCATTCTTACGACATATAATAAGCTGACAAACATAATACAAACATAATATCAACAACACTACAACATTTTAATTTCTTATCTGCTCTAAGATAAAGAAACATCTATTCTAAATAAAATATGTAGTAATAAACATTTACATTTACTATCAATTAACATAAAGTTGATAACGCTAATTCTTTCAATATTATGTTTTTTATTTTTTTTAATTACACCAAAAAGAATGCTGTGCTGTGGATTTAAAGCATGCAGCTCATTTCCCCATCGCCAAAAAGATTTAAACTTGCTTATATAAAGACAGAGAAAAAATTCAAGACGCGGCAAGTGCATTATGGTAGTGAATTTTCATAAGATTAAGATTTTATCTTTCACATAGTTGTGATAATCTACTCTACTCAGAAAGATATTCTCATGAAATGAATTTAGGGTTCATGTATCCAAATATTCGTATTCCTGTACCCATACACTTCTGAAACTTTATAATCTGCTCTCCTCAGAAAGATATTCTCATGGAATGAATTTAGGGTTCATGTATCCAAATATTCGTATTCCTGTACCCATACACTTCTGAAACTTTATAATCTGCTCTCCTCAGAAAGATATTCTCATGGAATGAATTTAGGGTTCATGTATCCAAATATTCGTATTCCTGTACCCATACACTTCTGAAACTTTATAATCTGCTCTCCTCAGAAAGATATTCTCATGGAATGAATTTAGGGTTCATGTATCCAAATATTCGTATTCCTGTACCCATACACTTCTGAAACTTTATAATCTGCTCTCCTCAGAAAGATATTCTCATGGAATGAATTTAGGGTTCATGTATCCAAATATTCGTATTCCTGTACCCATACACTTCTGAAACTTTATAATCTGCTCTCCTCAGAAAGATATTCTCATGGAATGAATTTAGGGTTCATGTATCCAAATATTCGTATTCCTGTACCCATACACTTCTGAAACTTTATAATCTGCTCTCCTCAGAAAGATATTCTCATGGAATGAATTTAGGGTTCATGTATCCAAATATTCGTATTCCTGTACCCATACACTTCTGAAACTTTATAATCTGCTCTCCTCAGAAAGATATTCTCATGGAATGAATTTAGGGTTCATGTATCCAAATATTTGTATTCCTGTAGAGGAGAGTACCCAAACCCGGGCCCCCATTTGGTTTTTGGCAACTACAAACTACAATATTGGGGGCAGAAATATTTTTGTAGCTCTAAGGTATAGTTTATATAGTTACCCATCAAATATATTTCACTTGGCTTAGAGAATGAAAAAAATTCGGAGACAAAAATGTTCTCAGCAAACACTGTGTTTTATCGATTTCTAAAAGAGGGTTCCTAAAGTGGGCCCCAAGCCAACAAAATGAGAAATGTTGAATGGTGATAAAAATGGGGATATTATAAATAAAACATTGTAAACCTATTGCAACCTACACTATTTAATGTTTCAAGAAAAAAAAAATTAAAAAAAAAACAAAAAAAAAACTAATGCGAAAAAACAAATTACTCAAAAACTCAAAAAATGTTATTTATTTGCAGAAATCGCAAATGTACGCATCTTTCTCAGCTCCTGCACAATCAACATGGGCCCACAATGAACACATCATGCACATAACCCACAGCTCGCCCCTAGTGTCTTGGGAAAATTTTATATTGCAGAACATACACTCTGCATCGTCATTATCTGATGGCGATATTCCCGGAGAAGCTTCTAGTTCGGAAGAACCTGAGGATACCTCGCCGTTCGATTCTTCACTGCTAGAATATTCAGTCATGTTAAGACGTTTTTTTACTGCCTCCTGCCTTGACTTTGGTTGTTGTGTAGCCTTTGGAACAGATGTTGATCCACGCCCACGGCGACGACTACATGCTGGCGGTTTTGATTGTGGATTCGGATGAGCTCTAGCTTCTATAGCTTGTTCTAAATTAGTTTTATATGGGGAGGAAGTTATTATTGCAGAACTGCATGCCTTTCGTCCCCTGGTAGAGGCCCTCTTCTTTATGCGCGGAATGGGGGCGAATTGGAATGGGCTTGTCTGAAAAGCCTTCGACCCACTTTCTGATATTTCTCGTGATGACAAACCGGATGTCGAGGGCACAGCAACATGACACGTTTCAGATGTTGATGCCTTATTGAGATCTGCTAGGTCTACGACTTGTTCACTGGCATTATCTTCTTTATGCTCTTGTTCTTTTTCATTTACTCCTTGTTGAGAGTTATGCATCTTCTGCAGCTTGCTGGCTTCTTCCATGTATTCTGCATCCGTAAATTTGTTTCTGTCCATGGGGTAAATGCCTGTCACTCGAAACCCGTTGATTGCAATTTGAGCGGTCTGGCACCTGATATAAGCTCTTCCAAACAACTCCATCACATCAAAGGCACTTACAGAACGATCATTGTGGCGTAACCACTGCCTGATTTCTTCGCTGTAATACGTCTTTAGGGGGCCCATGAAAGTTCTGTCCAGAGGTTGCATCTTGTGTGACGAGTGTGGAGGCAGTGAAACGATTGTAACGTGATTTGTCCTAGCCAAGTCGATTAAATCAATGTTTTGCGTATGACTGTAATGACCATCCAAAATTAGAAGCACAGGATTGTCCTCTGTAGGCTTGACAAACTGTATAAAATGTTCAAACCACTTGGTAAAAATATTAGTCTGGATCCATCCTGAGGGGTGAGCTGCCAAAATTGTTCCCGGTGGAGCCCCTCTTTGTAGTTGAACGTTCATATTTTTCCGTGGAAATACTACCAAGGGGGGAACGAATGAACCAGCAGCATTCATGCACACAACGATTGTAATTAGTGCTCCCCGTTCCGCAGATGTTAACGCCACTACCTGTCTTTTACCACGCAAACCAATTACTTTCGCCACTTTAGATTGCACAATCGTGATCCCACTCTCATCTACATTGTAGATTCTGTTGGGAGTGTATTTGCCTTTTTCATGAATGCCTTCAAGCAGTTTGAAGAATTTTTCAGTATTGTCTTTACTGAATCCCAAGGCTCTAGAATAGGATGTCCCTGTAGGCTTCCTTTCAGACAATTTTGATTTGTGGCGTTGTAAAAAAAGTTTCACCCATTTTTTCCCAGCCATTTCATTGCTAAAAGGATGTTTGATATTATTCCTTTCAGCTATCTGAAGAGCCATTCTTCGCAAGTCTACTCGAGTAAGCCCAAAAAATGAGGCTTCCATAGCTAAACAATAATCCACTAATTCATCCTCCAGGTTTTTGCACAAAACTGTAGGTCTACCCACTTTGGTTTGTGCTGCCTCCATGGGGGTTCCATATTTTTCTTTTGCCAACCTTTGAAGCGTCGACCTAGGCACGTTGTACATTCTACTGGCCTTCTTCAATCCCAACTTTTTTTCCCGAACAGCATTAATAGCTTTCGCCATGTCTGCTGAGGACCAGGATCTTAACTTAGTTGTTTTCGGCATTCTATCGTTGGAATCTGCAACATAATTCCAAGAAGATAAGACCTTCCCAAAATTAACCCATTTGGGGCATTTAACATTACAATATGGGGGGCCCGCTTTAGGAACCTTGAGGGGGCCCGAGTTAGGCACCAACGTAGTCATTTTTCGAGACCCCACAACTTTTTGCCTGAGCATGCAAACTAAATTGCGATACCATAATCAGATAGCTCTCACAATGCCGTTTAAGAATATATATAGTTTAAAGGACTTACCGAAAAATACAGCGTCAATAATTCGATGTAAACACAAACACGAAAAAACTTTGTGGTTGAACAATCTGAGAAACATGCGAAAGTTCGGTAACAAGTGAAGATACCGACTACGGCTGGCGGGACTCATGCGACCGTATAATAAACTATCAGTTAAAAGTGTTTCCGAAAGATGACAGCACTATGCTGATCCAGCAACAGGGGGGCCCGCTTTAAGGGAGGGGCCCGGATTAGGGCACTTTCCTCTACCCATAAACTTTTGAAACTTTATAATACTAGAGTTTTAAAGAAAAAAAATGTCAATTTTCACCAAATGACCCCTCATCTAACCCCTACCTCCTAAAGCGATCTTACCCAAAATAATTCGAAGCGTTCCTTTGTCGAGTGCTAACTAGATACCAAATTTGAAGATGATATCTCAATTCGTTCGAAAATTATTGCGCCTACTGCCGACCGACCGACTGACATTCCCTATATGTTTTGAGGCATTTTACTCCATTTTAGTAAAAAAAAATCGAAATATCTGTCGCCCCCACACATTTAACCCCCAATTTAATTTCAGCACAGAATACCAGATGTTTGATGAAATTGACAGTTTTCTAATAAACAAACCCTAAAACGTTATATTACGAGAGTATCAATGAAAACATGTCAATTCTCACCAAAACACCCCCATTCATCTCCTACCCCCAGAGCGATTTTACCCAAAAACAACCAGAACCGTTAGACGATATCTCAATTCGTCCCAAAGTTATCGTGGCTACAAATAGACATACAGACCGACAGACAGACCGACAGACAGACCGACAGACTCAAAATAATTTCGTTCCCAAATAATGTTTTCGATATGTTTTGACATTTTACGACGTTTAAGCGAAAAAAAATTGAAACTTTTGTCGCCGATGCCATACTTCCACAGGAATTGACGATCTGGTTATTTCTTAGGAACAACCCCCAAGAAAGTAACCGAACCTGAGTCGAATAGGACTGTATGGCTTCAAAATGTGAAAAAGGCAGCTTTTCGAGGTCCGACTGAGCTGTTTTCTTTTTCAAATTCTCCGCTCATATTTCCTTCACACCCTCACCCTCACCCCCATCCATAAAGTTTTCTTACGCCATGGATAGCTTCAGTAGTTCGCTATCCTAGACTCCATTCAGTAGAGAGCTATACGTCTCATCGGTGACCCTACCCTCACCCTTGCTCACCGACGTGCCGTTGGTGACCTCTCTCTCTCTCTTTTATAGATATCTGCACGGGCACTGCTCAGATGAGCTTTCTTCCATAGTTCCTCCACCTGCCGCCCCCAACAGATCTAGCAGGGGAACAGAGCGAATGCACCCTTTTACTGTCCAGGTCACCAGACATAGAACATCTTGTTTTGCCCGCTCTTTTGTCCGGAGGACTTCTAAGTTGTGGAATTCCTTGCCGGTACATGTTTTTCATTCTCCTCCGAACCTCCAAACCTTCAAGTACAGAATTGACAAGTTGCCTCTTTCCTCCTTGTCAACACTCACGGTACGATAGTATTTAGGCTGTGTAGCAGCAGTTGTAGAAGCAAACATCTAAAAACTCAAAAACGACATCTCATATATAGAGGTTTATTTATTCCGAGTAATAGAGGCATTTCGATGCAAAAGTGTCGGGACCCATTGCAAATATCAGTAGTAGAGGTTTCTCACCTATCCAGTGCCAACTTCACCAGGTTTCACTGTATATCTTTATTCAATATGAGTATTAAAAACGAAATCTCAGATATAGAGGTTTAATTATGCCCAGTGATAGAGGCATTTCGATGCAAAAGTGTCGGGACCCATTGTAAATCTCAGTAGTAGAGGTTTATCACCTATCCAGGGCCCACTTAACCAGGTGTCACTTTACATCTTTATTCAATATGATTATCAATTGGTTTGACCATGTAAAAATAGTTGCAACCTCACTCACAGCGAACTAATGGAAAATGAAATCTTGAAGTGTCAAGAACTTCACAAAAATGATGGTCATGTCAAATGTATCTGACAAAACTTCATAAATAAACAGTAGATGCACCTACAACCCCTGTAGATGATATATTCTCACCAATTCATTACCATGATGACGTCAGAACAAGACGATGAAATTTTGCTTATATTTGCTTTTAATTTAACGAAGAGATGTAGAGACCATGCAGACGGTATACACACCAATTTACTACCATCGTGGCGTCAATATTCCATGTACATATTTGTTTTATTTTAATAAATTGTTGGAAATATTTTTTAAGATGTAGAACTTGTTCTAAAATAGAAAAGAATAACTTGTTTCTCGTAGTCCCTGTTGCAACTTGAATTTACAAGACGAATTCGGATCTAAGAAACTATTTCCTCTAGTTCATGGTTATTGAACCTGATCAGATAACCACCTTTCTGCGATAAATGAAACTAATAAGGAACTGTAATAAATATTGTGTTCAAACGTAATAATAAAACCAATGGATTCTGTGATAAATGAAAACATTTCTCTATAGTAGTACAACCGCTACAAAACGCGATAGTCTATCAATAATAATATATTATTACAGACCGTAAAAATGTCATGTTATTCCCCCACGCTGTTACCTTTTAAGTATGTAGAGTGTATGTATTTCTATTTCAATCTCCATGCAAATGTGGAGAGAAAGATCGACCGTCTGGTTCTATAATGACCGTTGCATGAGTTCAATTATAATATAAGCGTGTGTAATTTAAAGTTGTTTAGCGTTTGAATTATTGAATAACAAACTGTTGATACATTAATTATGGTAGCGTTCGTAAAGCGATTATTTAATTATAGATTTCCACAAACAAATATAGACTTCATTCTACCACTCACCGAGTAACTTGTTAATTATGGTGATTACTTGGGAGAGATGTCGGATGCCATAGAATCCAATTTAATGTATTAATAGATTAAATTGTTAGATGTAGTATTGAAATGACATCAAGGAATCCAGTGGTAATTTATTCTATTTGTAATTTACTTTCTAATGTTTTACGTTAATTGGTGTTTATTAAATATAACATTAAAGTACTTGCTAGATTCTCATACTTTAAATATATTTTTTATTTTACAAGTCTGACATTAGGGATGTAGTTGGAAACTTACCTTTTACTTATCTGAAGAAACTTGCTTTAAACATCCTCATTATAAATTTTAAGATAAAAATTTAAAAACATACGTCCCGCTTTTAAAGTTGTCTCTTTTTAATATCTACATGTCACACGGTTGCAAGTCCGGCGAATAAGTAGGCATTAATAATTTATTTTTATGACCCCTTCAGAATGTTTGTTAAGGTACCCAAAATTTATAGGTATGGCATATCTTAACTATTTATGCGAAACTCTGCTTGTTAATGCTTCTTTCACATCGCAACGAACCCACGGAAACACTAGAATTTCTGTATAGGGATTGGTTTTGCATAAAGAATGACTTAAGACACATTTCATGACATTAAATATGTATTATTGCTGCACCTATCACCCGTTTCTGATTTGTAATAACACCAAACAGCACTCCGATCCCGCATGACCTGCCCAAAATATTCAAACTTTTGACGAGGTCTGCTATTCTTTGGGAGCTGTTTTACCTATTTCCTGAGGTGTTACGGTTACCCCTCAAAGACATTTAAGTCATTTGCAGAACTGAGCCATGTAATCAAACAACAAACGTTCCGTTCTTTTTCTTGCTTCGTTTCAATATATGCAGTTTTCACTGTCCATCTTACCCATCGGCACAAGGTTGTTCCTTACTCAGAAGTGTCCTACGATTATTCTGAAATTGTTCCTGTTCAGTTCAAGAAGCTGTTCAGACTTCTTTGTTGAGATGATGATGGATCGTTTTTCCTGATTACGCCTCGTTTATCCTCCAGTATAACAGCATTTGCCCCCCCCCCCCAATTGTTCAATTATGTGTTTACATGGCTTTCTGGTAAGTGGCAGTAGGACTTCCTCATTCTCTTTTATGGCTTGATGTCTCGGCACACACATCAAAGTTATTTTCTTAATAGTGTTGCTTCAAGGATTGTTTGCAGGCCCAGGTGTTTAATACTGCGTGGGTGTTTTTTATAAGCACGCTTGTACGCACAAATTTATAGCAAGCAATGCTGCTAGAAGATGGTGGAAGATTTTCCTAGGGACTTGGACGATTCCAAAAGTAAAGTCCCTTATTCCCAGTTCTACTCCCTCCATGTATTTAGAATAGTCCGTATACCGCAAGGATCAATTTTTTGTCAACAATACTTGGCGGTTATTGAGAAGATGTTAAATCAAACATTGAAGCATGGCTTAGCTGTCATTTAGTCTGTTGGTTTGGCCAATGACTGCAATGGAATGATTTCTAGGATCTTTAACATGGCCATTCGAGTCACCTGCTTTGAATTTAGTTGCTTGAAATGACCTCGAGGCAATTAATGATGCACCGTTCTTTGCGCAAATATGCAGTAGAATCATACCAAACACTGTCTCTATTGCAGCTGTCTCGCATAATGCCATAGCCCCCGTTATTCCAAGACAGATCAGCCGCTGCAATTTTTGTAGTTTGCTTTTAGTTTTTGGCCGCCATGCTATAAGATCATGGGTTTGATCACCGTTTGGTATATCCAATACAGAATACACCATTTTCGGCTTCATCAGCCATCTCTTTCCTACGAGCCCACAGCTAATCCATATCTATTATAATTTACTAGCAATGGAGTTATACCGTAGAGCTTGCAAATTAACGTATGCTTGTGCTTTTAAAAGATGCAATTTAGAATATGACAAGTACAGAAACTAATGCTAGGGATCATTTAACATGTCACTACAGTGGAACCACGATAATCCGGACCTACAGTTTATCGAATTCTTCTATAATCCAGCCAAGCATTTCAATTGCATTGTGTACTTTGTAATCCGGATTTAATGGTACTCTAGTACTACGTAATCCGGACCTGCGTTTTTAGACCTCTACTTTGTCCAAATTACTTAAATCGATCATTTCCCCAACTTCCTAAATTCGGCAGGGATCTGATATCTAGGAGTTAACATAAGCAGTATGTGCCTTTGTTTTGACTGCTACATATCGCGTCTGAAGATAAATTGCTTCGGTGTTTGTCGTTTTTCTTTTACAAACACATATTAAAATGCCTTCCAAAAGACAACATACTACTTTGCCAATAAAAAAATCCGATACAATTGAAAGACTAGTCCGTGGTGAACGTGGAAAAGTGTTGGTAAAGGAATACAGGGTATGAACATTAACAGTTTTTCATATAAAGAACAAAGACAAAATCAAAAGGTGTGATACATTTCAAAAATCATTTTTGACTTTTGCAATGTACGTTTCTTCTTTTAGATTCATTAGTAAGTGTTACTCCGCTCCCGGCGCTAGAAAAACGTTACGAAAAGCCGAATATTCAGAAATGGAAACTCATTTGTATGCATGGTTTTGTACGCAACGATCAAGGAACGTCCCGATTTCCTATGAAATTTTATCTGCCAAGGCAAAACAGTTTTATACGGAAACCTATGGAAATGATAATTTTAAAGCTAGCAGGGGCTGGACTTCTAATTTCAGGAAAAGCATGGTTTGCGTCCTTTAAAAGTGTGTGGCGAAAAACTATCCAATGATCAAGCTGCCGTCAATCCTTTCGCAATTGCATTTGCAGAGAATATAAAGCAGATGAACCTCGCACCTTCGCAAATATACAATGCAGACGAATCTGCTCTGTATTGGAAAATGTTACCTGAAAAAACGCTGGATCGTTCTCAGGAAAAGACCGCACCCGCTCGAAAAATAAGCAAAGAATGCGTTATATTTTTAGCATGTTGCAATGTCCATGGTTCACGAAAATTAAAGCTGTCAGTGATAGGAAAGGCAAAACGTCCAAGAGCATTTAAAAATGTCAACATACCTGTTGAATACAAATCATCTGCCAATGAAAGGATGACTACAGCCATTTTTAGGCTGGTTTTGTGGCTCATTTATTCCTCAAGTTAAAAGTCATTTGAGAAGTCTTTATTTACCTCAAAGAGCCCTTATAATCGTCGATAATGCCTCGAGCCATGGAACTGTAGAAAACTTGACTAGTGAATTTACAACATTATTTCTTCCACCAAATTGTACAGCACTTTTACAACCTATGGATCACACTGCAATCAGACTGATAAGATTATTTTATCGGAAAAGTGTGTTAGCCCATATTCTTCCCAATAACGAAGAGAACGTTGTTCAGTTATCAAAGGCTATTAACTTAAAGGACGCTGTATACCTACTATGCAATGCGTGGAAAAAAGTGTCTCCCGAAGTATTGCAAAAGTGCTGACATTTTTTATTAACTTGAGATTTTCTTTATCTACATGATAATTATTATTCCAAATGCGCTGAGCAGTACATGATTTGTTAATAGTGCCATATCTCAGCTGCGCTAAATGTTCTTTAAATCTAGTTCCAATGGTTCTTTTAGTTTTCCCAACATATTTAAGTTCACAATCCTTACAACCTATTTCATAGATTCCCGACACATCTGTGGTTTTATCTTTACCCGTTGGGTTACAGAATACACCCTTTGGGTTACAGAATACACCCTTTATGTCAATGAATACGCTACGGGCTACTTGTTCTGCCACAAAGTTTTTATATGCCATTTACTCAAAATAGCTTATGGCATATAATGTAGATTTGCATGCCTGGAGGCGTGAAACAGTTTTGTCGTTCACTTCTATTGTATTGATCTAATGAGGCTAATGAGGCGATAGGACTTTGCTTCTTTTATAGGGCGACGTTCCGTTTTTGCAACACATTACCTTCTCTCCGTGGCTGTGTAACATGGCCTAGGATAAGCTTGCTTTAAATATTCGCTGATGATGGGGTATTAATATCGCAAAATGTATCAAAGCGGGGAATATGCCATTTTCGCCAGGGGAATTATAAGGTTTGAAACTCTCTATCGCGCATTTTATTATTTCTGTGTTGAAGATTAGGTTTCTCAGTTTTTTGCAAGTCTCACTGGGTTTTTCAACCCCAATCAGTCGGATTGTTGTAGTGCAAATTATCCTCAAACTTTCGTGAGCCTGGAAAGTAAGTAAGTGAGTAAGTGCTGTTTGTGCATCACTGTTTATCTTTTTAGACCAATATCGTTTGAATTATTCATCGGTAATACGTTATGCGAAGGCACCGTCAAGATGTGAGCAACCGATTAAGAGCTGATTTAAGTGCTTGGAGCTCAGAATCTGTTTCTCCCAATATTTTACGTATGTATTAACCGATTGAAACATAAATCATATTAACTGTAAAATTTTCAGTGGTTTGTAAAAATGTTTTTTCCCCAGCTGTAGCCACGGAATCGTAATTACTATAGTACGACTGTAACAAATATCAGATCGTCCTGCTGCCCAGAAGGTGCCAGGTTCGCAGCCTTTTAGTGAATTTTAATTTAAAAAAATTCACTAATAGAGAGGTATCGATGGTGAGACTTTGCAAAAATTTTTGCAAATGAGCGCGAATTTGGGCCCCTAGAACCCATATCCGGGGTCAGTTTCGATTTTTATATGTTTATATGTTTAATATATATATATATATATATATATATATATATATATATATATATATATATATATATATATATATATATATATATATATATATATATATATATATGTATGTATGTATATATGTATGTATCCAACCGATAACTCAAAAAATAATTAACCGATTTTGATAAAACTCGGCAAGTGCCTTTCTTTTATTAATAGCTTGGATGAGTTCGTTGGCCAGAAAAATCTGACACGGTTTTCCGGGAAAATTTTGAGTTTTCTTTCCAAAAAAAATTTTTTCCTCCGAAAATTACAAAGATATTTCTATAAAATTTGGCGTACATATTGCTTTGGGAAAGACCTAACTATGTGCCAAAATTCAGCTTTCTAGGGTTACATAAAATTAAGCTATTCAAATTTGAAACATTTATGTTTAATTTCACCGCCTTTCATTGAATAGTTTATATGAGATCTAGTATGTGGTTGTCGTGGTAACGGAACATTTGATATTATTGCGCAGGTCTGTTAGACGCTGTAACTGACATTTACCGTATGATATGAGATCATTTATATTGTTTATTAGTGAATTTTCTTAGAAAAAATTCACTAATGAGGATATCTTGACTTTTGAATTTTGAAAAAATTTCTTCAAATGAGCGCGATCTAGGACTCCTAGAACCTATATCCGGGGTCAGTTTCAATTTTTATATGTTTATATATATATATATATATATATATATATATATATATATATATATATATATATATATATATATATATATATATATATATATATATATATATATATATATATATATATATATATATATATATATATATATATATATATATATATATATATATATATATATATATATATATATATATATATATGTATGTATCACACCGATAACTCAAAAAAGAATGGGCCGATTTTGATAAAATTTGGCATGTACGTTTCTTTTGTAAATGGCTTGGATAAGTTCGTTAGTCAGGAAAATCGGACGAGGTTTTCCGGGAAAATTTTGAGTTTTCATTCGAAAAAAATTCTTATCTCAAAAAGTAATAAGCCGATTTTAATAAAATTTGGCATGTACCTTCCCTTTGTAAATGGGTTTGACAGGTTTGTTAGTCAGGAAAATCTGACGAGGTTTTCCGGGAAAATTTTGAGTTTTTATTCGAAAAAAATTTTTATCTCAAAGAATAATGGGCCGATTTTGATAAAATTTTGCATGTACCTTCCCCTTGTAAATGGCTTTGATAAGTTCGTTAATCGAAAAAATCGGACGAGGTTTTCTAGAAAAATTTTGAGTTTTCATTTGAACAAAATTTTTATCTTAAAAAATAACAAATCTATGATAACCAAATTTGGTAGGTAGGTTTACGATATAAAAAGTAAACTATACACCAAAATTTAGATTTCAATGTTACAAGAAAAAAAAGTTATAATAAAATATTTTGGGCCAGATCATTTCTATGAAAATTCACTACCATAACGCACTTGCTGCGTCCAGAGTTTTTTTTGTTTGAGTCGACGAATTATTTGTGTCATTTGGGAAATTTTT
The DNA here is from genome assembly GCA_964006375.1 of Tillus elongatus. Taxonomy (NCBI): domain Eukaryota; kingdom Metazoa; phylum Arthropoda; class Insecta; order Coleoptera; family Cleridae; genus Tillus; species Tillus elongatus. Next base: position 33,273,811 of record OZ023264.1, read on the forward strand.
ATATACAAGTGCAAATTATTCCTTTATTAATGTTAGTGGGTGGATTAAACAGTGTTATGTTTTATCAACACATATATACGTAAATGGTTTATAAACTGTGTATTTCCTATTGAATAAATAAGTAAATATAAAGGATCGAAGTTTTACAAAAGGGCTGATATTATACAGTGTGACGCGTTTCTACGGTAAAGCTGAATATAATTATTATTATACAAGAGACGAGAAAAAATTGTATAAGTTAATTATAGGGTGTCTTGAGCTGCATCTTATAAAATTATTTTGACAATCACCGGCTGGCCCACAAGTCGATCGTTGGTGATCCCTACAAATTTTTTTTTGAACAGCCTTATTTTATTGCATTTTTTTATCGAAATATGTTTGTAAGAAAAAAAATCAAGGCGCAGTAAGTGCGTTTTGGTAGCAAATTTTCATTAAATGCTTCAAATTTCAATAACTCCATTTGCTATTAACCTAAGATTTGTTAGTTAGAAAACCAACGTTTAAGGAATATTGTCGGAAATTTTTTGTACATTTTCAAACAATAAGTTATTTTGATAAAATATGGCACATTGTTTCTACTATATATGTTGCTCATAACTTTATCTCGTTTCTGTACTTCTGTGTGCTCTGGAGAATGCATTAACAAGTCGTTATTGTAGTGTAAAATTAAAATTTACTAAATGTAGTTTTGATAAAGCAGAATGAAAAAAGTGAATTTATTGTCTGGGGAGTAATATTGTGTTGTATACTGGGAGAGTGTTTGAAAATAATCATGTTATATTCTATAAATTAATTAATTATCAACATATTATGTAAAATACTTTAACCACTTTATTTAAAACGTTAAAATGGTGTATCTGCTTGTCATAATAAGGTTACTTAAAGCACGAGGGATATACTGTTTGGTTTGTTTTATTAGTGAATTTTTATTTTTAAAAACATAAAAAATTCGCTAATAGAGAGGTATCGATGGTGAGACTTTGCAAACATTTTTGCAAATGAGTGCGAACTAGGACCCCGAGAACTCATATCCGGGGTTAGTTTCAATTTTTATATCTTTATTTATATATATATATATATATATATATATATATATATATATATATATATATATATATATATATATATATATATATATATATATATGTATGTATGTATGTATGTATGTATGTATGTATGTATGTATGTATCCGCACGATAACTCAAAAAGTTATTAACTGTTTTTGATTAAACTCGGCAAGAATCTTTCTTTTAATCATGGCTTAGGTAAGTTCGTTATCCAGGAAAATCGGACAAGGTTTTCCTAGAAAATTTTGAGTTTCCTTTCGAAAAAAAAAATGTCTCTGAAAATTACAAAGCTATTTTGATGAAATTTGGTAAATATGTTGCCTTGTGAAAGTCATTACTATATGGCAAAATTCAACTTTCTAGTGCATACAGACTTGGAGAATACTTCTCTGGCTTCACTGTTGGTGAAGTATTCTCCAAGTCTGTATGCAGTATGGACAAGTTTCACCAAGTAAGGGCAACAACAATCAATGAATCAACTTTCTAGGTTTATATAAAATTGAGTTATTCAAATTTGAAGCATTTAATAAAAATTCACTACCATAACGCACTTGCTGCGTCCCGATTTTTTTTAAATTATTACTAATTCATTCAGTATAATATACTACAAAATAACAACTACTCGGGCCATGGCATCGTAAATACAGAATGCAGATTAGAGACTACATAGCATTCTGCTTGGCAAATTAAATGCTTGCACGTTCCACCCACTGAAGGCGACGTTAAGCTGTCGGTGCCGTATACATGAGGACACGTAAAAAACCGCTGATTACAAAAGACAGCGGTTCGGCAAAATTTTGAGGTTGGTTTGCAAGGTAAAACTGCACCCTGGCATCGGTGATTAACCATAATCGCAGAAACAAGCCGATGTAAATGGAAAAAAGCACAATGCAGCCGCAATAAAAGAATAGCCTTGTTTTACAAAATAAATAAACAGTGCAAACCTATCCTTTAAAGAAACAATGTAAGATTCATTAGACACGTAAATGCACTTCTTGTGTACAAAAGCAGTACAGTAACCACCGTGAATTAAGTGCTAGTTAATGTGTTCCAACATTGAACTTACATCTCACAAGTCGTTATTTGGAATTAATTACCTCTCCACTGTAATTATTGTGAAATATACATAAAATGATTATATGCAACAACAAAAAGTAGTTTCTCATGGTGATGCGTGATTATGGGTACACGAAATTATGGTGGCTAATTATACAGCGTAATAATACATAATTGATTTTTGTATTACGCTGGCACATCATGTTTGTATACGGGAAAACCAGATTTTTTTCTTTGGAATAGTTGAAAGCTAGTGCAGATTTTTTGCTAGAAGTTTAGTACAAGAAATGTCGTTTAGCATAGGTTATTTAATAAATAAACCTTTTACCAAGCTGGCTTACAATTTTTCCCAGTCTCGACAACAAGCGTGAAATCAGTTTTGTCCACGTTCATATTCTATGGGGATTGTCCATGGTAGACTATTTTCAGTTACATTACGATTGGTTCACACCATAGTTTTGCCCAAAATAACAGCTAGTTTGAATATTCTGGTTCATAGATTAATACAGTTTCTTTTAAAGAAAGATACAACAAAGAACTGGAATACATTAAGAACATAGCTAAATAGTGGTAGTCTGTCTGTTTAATGGAATATTAGTCTATAAACATGCAACACAGAATCCACAATTTGCAGAAAAGAGAAAGCAGACAAAACCATTATCTGTTTACCATTTGAACTGCGAATCACGAGAGGTTTTCATAGTAGTTTTAATAAGGCCAATTCTTAGTTAACTTTCTACAAAAAAAAAATACATAGAATAATTTGCTAGGTAACCCAAAGGATAAAGATAAAACTACAGAAATTTTGGGAATGTATGAAATAGGTTGTAAGGGTTGGGAACTTAAATATGTTGCGCAAACTAAAAGAACCATTGAACCTAGATTTAAAGAACATTTAGCGCAAAAGTAGAGAGAGAAAGGGGAAGGGAGAGAGATAATTGGGAGGAAAAATTTTTCGATTAACAGAGCTCCTGTGGGGTTGTTCGAAATGTTCCTAATAATCAGTGTCTCTTTCTTAGAGGGAATATTTAACGTCACGCGGTTTTACAGAAGCAGATAATTGAACTTTAGTTACAGGGATTTTGGGCAAGACATTGAAGGGCTTATCTGTATACATTCATAAAGGACGCCGTTCGCAATTGCTTGTCAACTAACATATAAATATGAATGCTAGTTTGTACGCGCTTAATTTATTCGTCCCACTGATGACGTTGTCTTTCTTAGCGAAACGATCGTCTGGCCTAAGAAATGTATTGCGATGAACTGAGTTCTCCAAATTGTACTTATTCCTCGTAAACCTGTAATTTTGTGAAACTTATTACCACGGCGAGATGAGTGGAAGGCGAATGGACGGAAAGTCGTATCAGTCGTACAACGTTGTTGTTTGACAGCTGTCATGTGTGAACATTTAACATTGAAATTGTGAAAATCCACTACCAAAATGGTGAGATTCTTCCGGAGGCGATTCGAAAATGGTTTGGAAATGGCGTGGATTTTTCGGTCACCCTAACGCGTCGTACAGTGGTCCGATTGGTGGGGAAATTTGAGGCGATTGGATCAGTTTAACGCCAGAAGTGGCCTATTAGTATTAGAGCAGCTCGGTCTAATGAAAACATTGCAGCAGTTGGTGAGAGTGTGGACTAGAATCCTTCCACCTCGATTGACCATCGTCCTTTAGGCTAATAGGCCCCAACTCCTCTTCCTCACCGAAACCCAAATCAGTGCCAAAACAGCCACTAATCACCTTAATTTCCAGTGGTATGAGCTCCTTACTTCCTTTAGATTGCATGGAGGCGTGTGCACATACGTCCGTAGCAATCTACCCTGCACCAGACTCCCAAATTTAGAAGCTGGAAGAAAAGACATTCTTTGGATGACACTCTCTCTCTCTCTCTCTCAGGGCTGCAACTAAATTCATCTGTTGCATTTACCGGTCACCTTCTGACAACAACTTTGTCCAGCTCTTTGACTACCTTTCGGAAAAAAACCCACCACCTGATTTCTGAATATCCTTCCTCCGAGGTCACTACTCTTGATGACTTCAATGTCCATAATAAAAAATGGCTAGGATCTTCAAAAACCGATCCACAAGGGAGAGCAGCAGAGGCCTTTGCAGTCAGCAATTCTTTAGCCAATATGGTTCAGCAACCTACTTACTTTCCTCGCAGCCCAACACGCAGCTCAAATCCCTTGGATCTTCTTCTTACTACAAAACCGGAATGCTATAAGACATCAGTCACCGCCCCCCTTGGTCGCTGAGACCACGGCGTGGTCACTGCTTCCTGCGCAATGCAACCCGAGGTCACACAGTCTTCACACCCACGTATCGTTTGGCACTACAACTCCGCGAACTGGGACGAAATTCGGGAATACTTTTCCTCATTTCCATGGGCGTCTGTTTGCTTCTCTCATCCTTACCCCTCTGATATCTCACAAAACGTCTTTAGGCTAATAGGCCCCAACTCCTCTTCCTCACCGAAACCCAAATCAGTGCCAAAACAGCCACTAATCACCTTAATTTCCAGTGGTATGAGCTCCTTACTTCCTTTAGATTGCATGGAGGCGTGTGCACATACGTCCGTAGCAATCTACCCTGCACCAGACTCACAAATTTAGAAGCTGGAAGAAAAGACATTCTTTGGATGACACTCTCTCTCTCTCTCTCTCTCTCTCTCTCTCTCTCTCTCTCAGGGCTGCAACTAAATCCATCTGTTGCATTTACCGATCACCTTCTGACAACAACTTTGTCCAGCTCTTCGACTACCTTTCGGAAAAAACCCACCACCTGATTTCTGAATATCCTTCCTCCGAGGTCACTACTCTTGATGACTTCAATGTCCATAATAAAAAATGGCTAGGATCTTCAAAAACCGATCCACAAGGGAGAGCAGCAGAGGCCTTTGCAGTCAGCAATTCTTTAGCCAATATGGTTCAGCAACCTACTTACTTTCCTCGCAGCCCAACACACAGCTCAAATCCCTTGGATCTTCTTCTTACTACAAAACCGGAATGCTCTAAGACATCAGTCACCGCCCCTCTTGGTCGCTGAGACCACGGCGTGGTCACTGCTTCCTGCGCAATGCAACCCGAGGTCACACAGTCATCACACCCACGTATCGTTTGGCACTACAACTCCGCGAACTGGGACGAAATCCGGGAATACTTTTCCTCATTTCCATGGGCGTCTGTTTGCTTCTCTCATCCTTACCCCTCTGATATCTCACAAAACGTCACCGAAAGTATCCCAGCTGGCATGGAATTATTTATTCCACGTACACAGAAAACCTCTTCAGCCACTCACAAAGCCCTGGTTCTCTAAATCCTGTGACAAGGCCAGACTTGAAAAGGTCAAAGCTCACAAAACTCTTCTACACAATCCCAGTCAAGAAAACAGTCAAGAAAACCGCCGTATCCTGCGGCATTTAACGAAGCAAGAAACCGCTATGGCCGCATTCTTTCTGAGGCAAAAAACTCGTTTAATAACCACATCAAAAACAAGGTCCGCTGAAGCTGCAACGGCAGCAAACCCTTCTGGACTCGTGCTAAATCTATTGGAAATAATTTCTGCAAGAGCAGGTTCCCACCTCTTGTTTCAGGGGATAAAATTGTTTCTACCGCCCTGGGCAACGCTGAACTTTTTGCCTCGTTGTTCGCCGGCAATTCTACTACTTTTGTCCCGAGGACTTCCAAGTTGTGGAATTCCTTGCCGGCACATGTTTTTCCTTCTTCTCCGAACCTTCAAACCTTTAAGTCCAGAATTAACAAGTTGCATCTTTCCTCCTTGTTGACACCCAGGGTACGATAGTATTTAGGCTGTAAGCCCTCGTGGTGTGTTGTTGACATATAAAAAAAGCAAATCTATATAAAAAATATTTTAAAATAGTTTATATATATATATATATATATATATATATATATATATATATATATATATATATATATATATATATATATATATAATAAAAACGTCAGAACTTTTCAAATAAGTGCGCTACAAAGATTTTTAGGTTGTAAATAATGTAACGCGTAGTCAACCAGGAACATTACTGCTATCTCCTCTCCAGCGACAGATTGGGAGCACTGTAAATTTATGCGGCAACGAATGTAAATGGATAATATAATTACGCATAAGTAGAAAATGGTTTCCTGGAATCTGGATAATATGATATCACTAAATAACTACACGTCTCTTCGTATATAATAAAAATTTAATCTCCACCTGTCAATAGTAATTATAATGACGTTCACCACATGCTACATCCTTGAGAGAAGCTTTCACCGGCAGCCGACGCGCCCATAACCATGAAAAATTCATTTATTATCATTGTATACGGCCGCATACATATTATATGAGCCGTGCTAACGAAATTATTGTTAATGGAAATTGAACTGGCTATAAAACAAGGTTGATTGACTTGTTAAATGTGGAAATATCGCAATCAAATCGATTGTAAATTACATAAATAAAAAGAAACACCTGACATTTACCCATAATTTACAACAATACCTGCATTGTTAATACGCCTTTATACTATTTAATTTTATTTCTCCCAATTGGTTATACATGTACATAATAACCGTCTGAGAACAAAACATGGTTATTATATTTACTTCTGGTTGTTAAGTTTTATTGTGATGGATGGTAATTGCGATAATTTTCTGTCGTTTTTTAATATTTATACTGTATTTAAAGTGCAATTAAAGTGACTGATTATCTTTGTTGTTTACTGGTTAAAGCACAGGCTAATAAAAATTGATTAACACTCAACTTTATAAGGAATGACATCAAAAGTGTATAAGAAACAGTTCGAAGTCCATACACAACTGTACTGCAGTAAATATCATAGATTTATTGCATTGTATGGCCCAAGGTATTTTTGCTGAAGAACGATAGATATGATCGACCGATATCCTCACAACTTGATAAAACGTATATAGGAAACACTCCCGGTGTAGAAAAATTAACAGCAAAACTTAAATATGCTGGTAAAAAAAATTAAAGAAATTTTTGAACTCATACTGAAATGCTATAAATCAAGAGAACAGCCCACTGTGTTTATAAGTTTTTTTTTGTTTTTTATTTTTTTATTGAGATATTTGAGATTTCGATTCACAGAAATGACAACAAGTGAAAAGGGCTCATTACTTTGAATAACTTGGTTGTTTATTGTGATGTGTCTAGGGCTGGTGTATCTCTTATGAGATAGAAAGCAAGACTGAGATTTGGTGGAGCTGAATTGTACAAGATTTCTACTTCCCCAGCCTAATATTTTTTGGAGATCCGCAGAGACCTAACCCTCCATGAGTCTGCGATCCTCATCTAATTGGGCTAAAGAGACAGGCTTGAAATATTGTATATCCGCGTAACTGTGAACTGGGTTGGATGTGCTAGAGATGAGGTCATTGATGTGGAGAAGAAACAAAGTAAGGGCTAAAGCTTAACCTTGAGAGACTCCTGCATTAATTGGATACAGTTTAGACGAATTGCCATCCACGACAACAGAAATGCTCCGGTTGGAGAGGAAATTTGGTGTCCAGGTACAGTTTTGGTGGTAGGCCATAGGCCGGGAGTTTATTAAGCAGCGCTGCGTGCCAGACCTGGTCGAATGCTTTGGATATGTCTAGAGCGACATTCTGGGATTCACCGTGTAGTTCCATAGACTTGTTCCAAGAATGGGTGACAAAGGAAAGAAGGTCGGCAGTTGATCTGCGCTGACGGAATCCATACTGCCTGTCGTAGATTAGACTGTGTTTTTTCAAGAAATTTTAGTAATTCGGTGTTTATCTACTTTTCCATCACTTTAGAGACGACTGAAAGGAGAGAAATAGGCATGTAGTTGCTAGGAAGCGCTTGGCATCATTTCTTGGGGACGGGTTGTACTCGAGCAGTTTTCCAGTTACTAGGGATATGCCTCTAGTGTAAGATGTGTGAAACAAACGAGTCAGGAGAGGAGCAAGTTCTGGTGCGCGTTGTTTGCTGAAGAACGATATATATGATTAACTGATATCCTCACAACTTGATAGAACTTAGATAGGAAACACACCCTGTGTAGAAAAATTAACAGCAAAACATAAAAATATGCTGGTGAAAAAAATCAAAGAAAATTTTAAACTAATTCTGATGTGTTATAAATCAAGAGAACAGCCCACTATGTTTATGATAAGTATTGGTATTCCAAGAACGGTGAACGCGCGAAAATGAAATCACCATGCTAATCATAGTTAAAAACAGCTAAATCAACATTGAGAGTTACCTGGATGAGGATTAGTTAAATTTGACACGGCCAAGTCAGTACCTAGAGCAGCGATGCTGCCATTTGAAACAATAAAAGTAACGACGCTTGAAAAAAATAGAGGACGTTTATTGCTTCTATAGAGCTGAAATAATGTGGATTGGAAAATGTTGTCCCATACAGGGTGAAGATTTTAAAGTGTTACAATCGGATATCTGAAAAACCGCTGGGGGTATTTTGCTACAAATTTGGTGAGGTCATAAGTAGGCAGGGGTACACATTTTAAAATATTTGTGACATTTACCCTTCCTCTTCATTTTGAGGTATGGGCGTCACGTACTAGTACTTTTTTTTTCAAAAATTCTATTTTCAATGAAGAACTGCGTATGTACATAGAAAATCGTTGCATTTGCTCTACTGGTTGCACACTTATGAATTTTCCAATAAATAAAATTAGAACATGAATAATTTTCCAATAGTAAGAGTAAGAACTGGCAATAAATACCTACCTTAAGGCCTTCCTTAGCTTAAACCTAGAAAATTAACAAGAGGCGTGGTTTCAGCAAGACGGACCCCCGCCACACTCTACGCGCCAAGTCAGATACTCTCAGTAGCATGTTAGGAGATACATGGATTGATTGTGGTGGCCCGGTAAACTGTCCTGCAAGGTCGCCTTATCTCACGCCTTTAGAATATATTTTTTGGGATTTATAAAAGAGAAAGTTATGGCTATAACACCAGCCATGCCAGAAAATACAAAAGAAACCGGATTAGACAAGCATATACGTTTGTAACCCCCAAAATGTTGAATAATGTACGATACTCTTGCCAAAGAATTTGGAAATGTTTGGAAGTAACTTTTCGAACCCAACCATCCTTAAATTTAAGGTATTTCATGCTAGTTTTTACTCTAGTTTTATTTATTGGAAATTCATAAGTGTGCAACCAATAGAGCAAATGCAACGATTTTCTACGTGCATACTCAGTTCTACACGAAGAGTCGAATTTTTGAAGAAAAAACCACAAATCCATTTGACATTTATAACGTGACACCGGCCCTTCAAAATGCTGAGGGATAAATGTCAAAAATAAAAGTACGATAAAAGATAGAGCAGCCTTGGTGGTCCTGGTGTAAAAACGTGTGCCTCTGAACCAGAGGAATTCGGGTTCAATTCCCAGTAGAAACGTTAAATATTTTTTAGTGCATAATGTCAATTAACTTCAACCGAGGCATGTGTTTAACAAAGTTGAATGTCTGCACGTTGCGACCTCCGGCGGGGGTCGTTAAGACGTCGCTCCTATATACCATGCGATGTTGAGACACGTTAAATATCCCAACCCTCATTATAGAAAAGAATGGATTCGGAAAAATTCACAGGATAGTCGGGTAAAACTGCTCCCTGGCGTCGGTGGTTGGCCACAGTCACGGAAATAGACAGATTTAAAGAAAAAAACACGAAAATGAAATTGAAGCTAAAACAAAAAATCATGCGTGGCAAGGATGCCCATTATCGGTATATTTGTTAAATTGTTAAATACAGCAAGAATAAAAAAAGACAACGGATTAACTGCATAAGACACGCAGATGGCATAGAGCTAGTAGGAGAAACCCGAAAGATTGCTGGTGTCCAGGATGATGTGTTAACAAGATTAAACTAAAAAGCAATATGAAGAAACACAACTAATGAAGACAAGTTAATATAGGGCTACGGAAATGGATATTAAGCTAAACCATCAACAACTTGAATGAACAGTACACGTCGCTTGGGAATATTATTACGGACGATGGTCAATGTAGCAAAGAAATCATTTAACAGACAAAATACTCTTCTCACTAATAAACATTGTAACTTGGACCTGGGGAAAAGATTTATAAAATCATATATATGGAGTGATATATACGGCGGAAAGCTGGATTTGAATAAGCGTGACCTCAAAATAATAGAAGCTCTCGAACTGTGGACATGAAACAAAATGAAAAAAGAAGGTACACCGATAGATAGACTATTTAAAAGTGTGCTAGAATAAGGTGAGAGGAGATGCTTGTTGAAAAGACATTGAAAATAAGGCAACATTTATTGTTTTAATCTTTATTTTTTGACAGAATTTGCTATGTAATGTGCTTTTATCCCTTCCCCTAGCTTTTTAATTACGAGAACAATCTAGGGTATTGTGATGTGGTTTTCACTTCCGCTAGCTCCTCACTTGGAGGAACCTGGTGTCTTTCTAGGAAAACGGAGTGGGAGGTTGCATTCTGTTAAAAAAAATTGTGCTGTATGTGTAAGCCACAAGACAAATGTTGTGGTTTCAACCCCTTTCCAAGGAAGTCACGGTACCCGGAGCGAATAGAGGTGCCGGGCGGGGTAAGAATGTTAAAACGGGGTATGAATGCACAATGTATAGACACAGCCTATAAAAGTCCAACTAAGCTGTTTTTTACATTTTCCATTTACATTTCCTCTTAATCTTCTTCCCCGTCCAGCACCCCAAATGCCGCAACTTTCTTGGGGCTTGAAACCACAAGTTGCTCTTCTTGTTTATGCATATGCAGATCCACATCTAAGTGTGAGTCTAAGTGTGTTTCTAAGGAAACATTTCTGAAACTATGGGATAATCTGCGAAAAAAGTCTGAACGCAGCAAGTGCGTTATGGAAGTGAATTTTTATAAAAATGCTCTGAATAGCAAATATGTCTTTTTAATGCAAGCAGTCATCAATTTGGTAACTGGTATAACCTCTATAGTAGAAACAATGTGCCATATTTTATCAAAATAACCTATTGTTTGAAAATGTACGAAAATTTTCCGACAATAAATGTTGGTTTCCTAGCCAAAAAACCTTAGATTAAATTTGAAACATTTAATGAAAATTTACTGCCAAAACGCACTTACCGCGTCTCGATTTTTTTCTTACAAACATATTTCGATAAAAATAATAAGGGTGTTCGAAAAAAAAAAGTAGGGATCACCAACGACTTAAGGGCCAGCCTGTGATTGTCAAAATAATTTTATAAGATGCAGCTCAAGACACCCTATAATTTACTTGTACATTTTTTTTCTCGTCTCTTGTATAATAATAATTATATTGAGCTTTACCGTAGAAATGCGTCACCCTGTATATATGTAAACAGATAAAAACTGAACGTAGACCCGAATATGGATTCTAGGCGGCCTAGTTTGCGCTCATTTCAAGATATATTTTTAAAATTCTAAAGTTACGGTCTCCTCATTGACCAATTTTTTGTACGAAAATTTGCTAAAAATTATGGACCGTTAAACCATAAAATTAACTAAAACTACCGCCAAAGCATTAGAGAGAAAATAACTAACCTGTTGCATATCAGCCCTTTTTGTAAAACTTCGATCCTCTATATCTGTTGACAAAACTTGACAAACACTGTTTAGTCCACCCACTAACATTAATAAAATCGTAAAGGAATAACTTGCACTTAATTTTTTTAAAATTTCCAAATAACACAAATAAATTGTCAACTGAAATTGAAAACAGATAAACGATCTAATAATATACGATAAACGTCAATTACAGCGTGTAACTGACCTGCGCAATGATATCAAATGTTCCGTTGCTTGGTAACGACTCAGACATACTAGATCTCATATACCTATAAACCAGTTTTTACTATTGTCAATAAAAAGCAGCGATATTAAAAATAAATGTTTCCAATTTGAATGGCTCAATTTTCTGTAAACCTAGAAAGCTGAATTTTGGTACATAGTTAGGTCTTTCCCGAAGCAATATGTCCACCAAATTTCATCAAAATAGCTTTGTAAAATGTTTGCGAAAGAAAACTCAAAACTTTCCCGGAAAAACTTGTCGGATTTTCCCGGTTAATCATTTTTTGAGTTATCGGTTGGAGATATATATATATATATATATATATATATATATATATATATATATATATATATATATACACAAAATTACTAGTTACGTGACTGGTCGCGAGCAGTTTTTTCTATATCCTAGTACTCGATAATGGTAGCGAAACTGAAACTTTCTGTCTGAGCGTAATAACTATTGCCCGTGAAGTTTTTGTAGTTTTTACTTTTGACACTTTCACTTCTACTGCTTTCAGCAATTTTTTAGCATTTTTTAACAATACCCCAATGCGAAACGCGTTTCAGAGCGACTCTATACGTTGCCGGTAGTAACTACACTGTAAAAGGTGGTGTACATTCAAAAGGAATACCTTTAATTTGTTTTTAAAATATCTATTTTTTCAGCAACTTTAACAAACATTGTTTTTGTTGGTTATTTGTTTGTGTATTAATTTTTGTAGTAGAAAACTAATATCGTTTCTTCCCCATCTTGTAATTTGTATCTCAAATATACAAAGTATAGGATTACAACAGGATATACATCGTGATGTAATCGCTATGTGATCCCTTAGTGTCACGCACCAATTACATACATCCTATCGAAGTTCCAACATTGATTTTTCACACAAGAGTGCATTGAAATCCGTAGAGCGATGTTTTCAGGACGTGCTGTATAGCGAAAGACTATTAACTTCTGGAACGACAAGAAACAAGAAGCTTTCAGAAAGCAACGTGACAGTGTGCGTTGTTGCCAATAAAACGGAGTTTACTTCAGATCTGGAACGTTTAGCAGGAACATCCAACCTAATTTAATTTTAAAATTGAGCGGCTTGAAGTGTTTAGGAATAAGTTGGTTCAAAGAACATTGCTGGTTATTGAAATATTTTTTAGTCGTATGTAACCTATTCCAGATGTTTTTCAATAGCTGATGACGCTAACTTTGTTTCGGTCGTCAGGTCTTTAAAATGTTTTGTGGTGGTTTGGGATCTCCAAGTATACTTATCAGTACTCATCATAGGTTCCAATATTGAAGAATGTTTCTCTCGGACATGTCGACCCAATATTATTATGGTAACTGTTGTCACTGGGAATACATTATAATCTTTGATTATATTTGAAAGTTTCTTGCTGACATGGCAACAAGGTTCTCCCAAGAGGTTTGAGCTTTAGAGGAGCTTTAAAGCGGCGCGAGACAAGGACAGACAGACACACACACCACCGAGAAAGCAAGAATTCAGAGCAGACAAATAACCCACAAGTTCTTAGCGGAATGTTTGAAGTGCAAGTCTGAAGTCTGTTCAGCGACAGATGAACTATTGCCTTTTTTTGGCTGGTGTGTAAAGCAGCAATACGAACTGGCGAGACGACCGACGCGAATTTTATTATTTCAAGCTCCAAACCGAGAGCCGCGGTTTCCGGTGGTTGGAAATGTTGAATACAAGAGTACAGAAAAGGAAAAAATGGCTTTGTTAGTTCTTAGTTCCTTCGTGCATGATTTATTTGTCGACAACCATGTCACATTTCCGTACTTTGTAAATTTTTATGCTTAATGCATAAAAAAGAAAGTGTTCTTGTCTTGATAGTCAGTTGTTTTTGCCAATACTACCTTTGTAACGATTGTTATTTTTTTCTTCCTAATTAGTTTGTCTCATTATTGTTTGTTCTTTCTCAAAAATATTTCGTTATACATTCTTATGGCATTCCTTGATAATCAATTTACTTTCATAAAGGGTTCGTATGTCATCACAGTCTAAAGCCAATGTCGCCTGGACGTCGCAACTATGACTCGCTTGTCTCCAACGGTTCTTTTAATTTCGCTTATCTTTGTGGCTTCATTAATTGCACCAAGGGTAATTTTTTGCTGAATTTTTATAATAAAAATTCACTATTAGAGAGGTATCGATGGCGAGACTTTGCAAAAATGTTTTTAAATGAGCGCGAATTTGGGCCCCTAGAACCCATATCCGGGGACAGTTTCGATATATATATATATATATATATATATATATATATATATATATATATATATTGTGTGTGTGTGTGTGTGTGTGTCACACCGATAACTCAAAAAATAATGCGCCGATGACGATCAAATTTAGTGAATACCTTCCTTTTGCAAGTGGCTTGGATAAGTTCGTTAGCCAGGAAAATCTGCCCAGTCCAAATAGATGAAACATTGCTTTGTTTTAATTAGACAGACGAATTTCCCGTCCGTGCCAGTTCTGAGCTGATTTTAAATGTATATTTCGACCGCGTTAATTATAATGCATGTTTGTCAGGAAATAAATTCGAGACGCAGCAAGTGCGTTATGGTAGCGAATTTTTATTAAAATCTGCTCAGTCCAAATAGATTAAACAATGATTTGTTTTAATTAGACAGACGGATTCCCCGATCCTTCCAGCTCTGAGCTGACCTTTAATGTATCAAATTTCGACCACGTAATTATAATGCATATTTGTAGGAAAGGAAATTTTGAACGCAGCAAGTGTGTTATGGTAGCAAATTTTTAATAAAATCTGCTCAGTCCAAATAGATTAAACAATGCTTTGTTTTAATTAGAGAGTCGGATCCCCCCGTCCATGCCAGTTCTAAGCTGACCATTAATGTATCGAATTTCGACGATGTAATTATAATGCATGTTTGTAAGAAAAGAAATTCTGGACGCAGCAAGTGCGTTATGGTAGCGAATTTTTATTAAATGCTTCAAATTTGAATAGCTCAATTTGCTATTAACCTATAACGTTCGTTGACCAGGAAACTAGTTTTTTCGGGAACATTTTATGTTTATTTCCGAAACATTTTTGTACGTCTTCAGACAAAATTATTTTGATGATATATGGTAGATTGTTTCTACTATATAGGTCATACTGGTAACCAAATTTGAGGCCTGCTTTCTTTAAAAAACACATATTTGCTACTTAAAACATTTTAATGAAAATTCACTACCATAACGCACTTGCTGCGACCAGAGTTTTATTTGTATTTTGGGTAAACAAGATTTCTTATTATTACAGGTGCCGCCAAGGATGGAGGGGGGGATCTGATGACGCTACTATATATATATATATATATATATATATATATATATATATATATATATATATATATATATATATATATATATATATATATATATATATATATATATATGGCGTGATGGCTGCTGTGCCAAGGCGAGACGGCCTTTAGAATGCGATGGTAATGATGTTTGAAACAACATATACGTTTGAAATCTTCTGAGAAAAATATATTTCTTTGCCAATCGTAAATAGTTTTATCGACCAAATGATTCGCAAATGAAGATATGACGTAATAAATTCATCTCCAATAAACAACTAATTGACGCAAATATATAATAAATTAGATAATTTGTGTAACTTAATAGGTATAATTTAGTTAAATTAAATGATTAGCTTCACAAACATATGCTTCCTGTCGAATATTATTTAAAATTCATAAATGTGTAATCATGTCATATATAAATGATTTTTAATTAAACATACATGGCAGCATAACATGTGAAGCGTAGAACACGACTAATAAACAATTTTAAACGTGCAAATGTTATTATGTAAATAGGACTCAACAAATTAGAATGTTGATAGTGCTGATTTACAATTAACGTTTGTTCGTGTTGATTTTACATAGGAATGTAACGTTTATTGCGTCGGTTTTGGAATACGCACATAAAGGAATTTAATATCAAATTATTTGTATTAATTTAAATTTTGAGTTTTCATTCGCGTTTTATTGACTGGCTGACCAGTGATAAATGTGATGTACAAATTTTTTGTTGGATGTTTCAAACATCACCTTGACTAATGTTTAAATTGTTTCAAATGGTAGACAAATGTTTTATATGTCCCGCATATGTTTCAGATGTTGGTCAAATGTGTCATAATTGTCAGAGAAACAGTTTAAATGTCGTTAAAATGTTAGACAATGCTTAAACAGTCAAATAACTGTACAGGTATTTCTAAGTGATGAATCTCTGTTATTTTTATACGAGGTTAGACATCATGAGCATCTAATAAATATGCGTCTCCACCCCTGGTTGATATATATTTTTTACCCGTCCGGGGCTTTAATTTGCGAACAGAACGAAACTAAATTTAAAAGCTCCCACTATGAATGGAACACAGATACAATTTTCCAATGAAGTTATATACTTAGGGATCTTCTTAGACCAAAAACTGTACTGGAACATACACTCAAGAAAAACTCTTTCGACGGCCACACTGGCAATGTAGACTTACCGTAGACTTGCAGGAAAGACATGGTGGCTGAATCCCAGGATGGTATATTGGATATACGAGACTGTGGGTATAACTCATTGTGACATATGCATCTATAATATGGCGACCACACACGGAACAAGTCCCAACACAAAGCAAATTGCAGAAGCTGAAGAGAGAAGCAGCGCTAAGTGCCGCAAGTGCCCTATGTCAAGCAGGCAAATTAGGACCAGGAGACTTGGTTGGCCACTCGAAGATCTGGAAATTATTTCGTTGGAGTCACTCGCCAAACCAACAGATCAAATTCCAGCTAAACTGGACTTTATAGTTCCATTTGACGTGGTCATAAATGACCTCCAAGCATGGGACAGAGGCAGTAAAAAATGCTGAAAAACAACTCATCTGTATGGTATAGACAGGTCTAAACAAATGAAGGGAGCAGGGATTAAGAAGACCTATTTTTAAACTCGCTAAGTCCCTATGAAAAACTTCCACCATTTTCCAAGCAGGAATGCTTGTTACAGATATGAGTGCACAGGAGTACATACAAAGAAGGAAATAGAGAAATCTACATACTTTCAGGCAGTAATAAAGACTCTTGAGATCTTTCAAAACCGAGTCCGAACCGACCTGGGACTGCAAAAAATCCTTGACGCAGCTCGCTATGAACAACAAAGTCATTTGATGTAGTACCAGGTCATCAAGGCATTGAAGAAAGTGAGGAAGCACATGGTTTTGCAGGCAGGGCAGCAACAACATTCTATGGTCCAGAGCGCTAATGTGGTCTAACAAAAAGCCATGTAAGAGATGAACTTGATACTTTCGAGAGAATCCAAATACTGTCATACTGGAGGAAAAAGCCAGGCTTAAGGCAGGCGAAACGGTTCATCACCATATCAGCAGAGAAGTCGGAACTGTTTCTTGAATTGAACAGGAACAACTTGAGAATAATCACGGGACATTTCACATGACACTACCCAGTGAGGTACCACCTTATGAATATTGATAAGGCGGACAGTAAAAACTGCACTGGCGCAGCAGAAAGAACAGAACATTTGCTATGCGACTGCATGACTCAGTTCTACACAAGGCGCAAATAACGTGGAGGAGTGACTTTAACACCTCAGGAAACAGGTAAAGTAGCAACCAAAAAAGATAGTAGACTATACGAAAACTCTGAACATTTAAGGCAACTCTTATCAAATAGAGTCAAGCGCAAAAGACCCATCAGGGTCGCAGCGTTGAGCGGCCTATACCGCTCATCAAACAATCTACAATATACCTGTCCGGGAAACAGTTTCTACATAGGCCTTCCAGTGTTTTAACAATGTTAGTCATTATGAGAAAGCCTTCGGGACCAAGCAACGAAATACTCCAACATAGCACGTGTTCTGATGTTTGTCACTATTCACACACAGTCGACATTCGGCTTCTTGTGCAGGTGGTAACGTAGACGACGATGCCCTATGTACAGGCCGACTAGAAGTGTTGGCCCTTGCCAGTGTAACTCAAGAAGTTTTGTAGCCTTTATCTTTGATAATCCCTTTAGAAGAGCTTCCGAGTAAGCTTATCCTAGTAGTAGATTTCGCCATTGTTAAAAGAGCAGAGTCTGGTCCGATATAACTAGCTTTGGCACCATCTTTGGCAAGAGGGTCGGCAGTTTCATTGCCACCAAGGCCAGGATGTGTCGGTATCTTGACTAAAGACACATCGTTGCTGCTAATATAAATTTAGGGTCATCTTACAGCTCCATACCGTTTTTGAATTGCAACAGTAGGACCCACGTGCTCTTATAGCAGCTTGACCTTCGGAAAGTATTTTGATCGTTTTGTGTGTGCAAGGTCTTTGTTGTGTCTGCCTCGCACACATCTTGATGGCGTATACTTCCGTCTGGCATATGGTTACAAGCTTGCAGATAGATGATATTCTTGTCATGGAACTGCCCCACATGCATCAGATCCTGTCCCAGACTTGATTATGGTGTTGTCCGTGCACCAGCAGTGATCCGCCAGTAATAGGGTACAATAGCTTTACTCCGATACCAATCGTCCATGTTGAAGGACATGTCGCTGCAGCTATTTGCAGGCATCAGATCTGAGATCATTTCCAGAACATAATGTATTTCAATGTCATCAAGGAATCCGGTACTTCCAGCCTGCGGTCGGTAGTTTGTTTAAGCCTGTACTTTGCCCAGCTTATCTCCCTCTCCAGCCAGATGTAAAGATCTGGGATGTTTAGGCACCCGTTATCGCCAGACACGCTTATATATGTAACTGTGTTAGTTTGGCCCTCGCGGTGCTAGATAGCACCCTAGGCCACCAAACTATACCTCCATAGATTTTCATAGGTGTGATAACCACTACATATAGCCTGCGGTGAGGGGGAGGAATCAACCCAGCACATCTAGTGTAAAGCTCCGGACCGCAAAAGACAACTGATGTACGGTCAGACTAGACCGGAGACAGAGCATTATAAAAATTAACCCTACCAATCGCTGTGCAGACTGGTTCAAGACACAGTGATTTTCGAATGGGTAGATTAAAAAAGACTAAGAGCATGCACAATAAACCAAATGTTGCAGTGCTGTCGAGGCGGCAAAGCCGCGGACGAGCCCTGAGGGAGGAAAAAAAACTACATACAGCCAATACATTTGCTGGGGGTTTGTTCCCCAGACGTTCCTACAAGTCCCTCGGCATGTCTCAGGGTCAAATTGGCGATGTGGACTAGTTTTTCCAGCTATTCCAGTTCGTGCCCTCTCTAGAGTAACCACCAGATATTTCGCGTGTTCCACCTGTGGATTAGTTTTTCCAGCTGTTTCAGTTGAGTGGCATATCTAAAGTAACCCCCAGATATTTCGCCTGTTCCACATACGAAATTGTCTCCCTCTAAGAGTGTGATTTTTATTTATCCAGCCGTCTCCTTCTGGTGGATGAAGCCATGATGGTTTTGTGAGAGTTCCCTCTGGCACCAGTCATTCACTATGTCTAGTGTTTTTTGGAGAGTACTTGAAAGTATACTGATGATAGGTAAACATAAAGAAAGGTTTAGCTTTAGCCAATATGAAGAGGTCGTCCGCATACACCTGGACCCCAACCTTCCACAGCTTGAGGATGGCCAGCAAATCTTTAACGAAGTGAGGCCAAAACTTGGGAGAGAATAAATCTCCTTACGAGCAGCCCCTGCTATAAAGCTGACCACCTCCTTCAGGCAGGAGAAATGCAGCCACGGCTACCTCCGTGTTATCCAGGAAGTGGGGAATTTTCTCGAGAAAGTTGTTGAGTGTTAGCTCGATAAATTTGTCAGTTTGGTAGGCATACTGGCGGATATTAAAGGGGTTAGTTTTCAAGACATTTCCCGCGATGTGTACGTCCCGTCCAGTATTTTCTTCAGTCTTTTAAGTAGGAATGAAGTGAAGCTGAGAAGTTTCATCGATTTAGGTTGAGGGTCATTAGTCCCGGTATGGGTGTATGGACTGCCCTAATCACCGTCCAGCTGGATGGAATATAGTTCCAAACCAAACTGGCTCTATAAAAACTAATGAGGCGTAGAGGTAGAACTGGAATCACTCGCATCTTCCCCTGGCGACTTTAATGGCTTTACCATTGAAAAAGTAACCGTCACAGATAAACGTAAAACTGCTTGCAGAGAAGCTAAGAAGTTATTGTGAAACCAGAGAGAAAGCACACATGTATATATTTAGTATAGAATGGTTTAACTAAATGAGGGCAACCACAATCAATAAATTTATATAATCTAAGTAAAAGCTAGTGCAACTTATGAAACACACTTCTTTGTTAAATTTCACTGAACATTTTATTTTTTCGTAAATGGGTAGTTCGTTGCCAAAAAAAAAAATGGAGAAGAAATCCACCACACAAAAATAAGTGTAAAGTGAGTGTACCACAGAAACGGGTGCAGCAGTATTGAGCGAATCATGTCCTGTAAAAATGAGATTTCATATTTAAAAACCATAAATCACGCTCATTCTTAAAAATATTCACAAACTCCCTAAAAAATAACAAAGCGAGCGAGAGACATATGTTATATGTCATATCTGGGTGTCAGTTTTTGTGTTATTTTCAAACCAAGATTCTGCCATAGAATTTATGAAATGCAATTATGAAACAACCTTTATAGGAATGACAGTAATAATTAACAAACGGAACTCAATCTGAAATCATTTAAATAAACACAAGAGAATTTCCATTTAAAGTTAATAATGTCAACAGTCTCGAGAAACTTTTGAGAGGCAGAGAAAACAATTTTCCACTTCAAATGTTTTCGCCGCTCTACATGTATCCTAAATATTTTATGACTGTGAAAAGATTCGGGACATAATTTGATAAACCCTCCCTTGTCTACCGAGTGACAAAGACGCTGCTGTGAGAAAGACGCTTTTCTGGAATAACCGACGAAAAATCCATTCTGAAAGATGAACGAGTTTGTCATCTGACAACAAAGCTATAAAGCCTCTTAAAATTGGATTCAGTGACGTAAGCACTCTTAAATTGCAAGCGTGATTCGACTCCAGCCACCAGAGATCCAATTCATGATGATTTAAGATTCAAATTGATGTGTTAACATTTTACTTTATCCGCCACATAGTTTTATACCGTGTGTGAGATGCCAGACTGAGGATATTGTTGGTCTAGATTACTCAAAAACAAATATTAAAGTAACTATAAAAGAAGTTAAAGGAATATCCTAATAATGTATTTAACCCTTCTCAAAACCCTTCCTAGAATCCCATATACAGGCTGCCATAGAACAAACTACAGTGCATAGCAATAATAAATAAAATTCCTATTGACGTCGTCTTTTGTTTTGAAGTTACAGGCTGCTGATTTTTTTTAATATAAATTGAAAAGGCGTTTATTAAATATTTAATTAAACATTCTAAAAAGTCTAAAGTGCTTACGTAGCTCTACAAAAGGTGTTCAATTTAGTGACCTTGTTCTTGAATACACATTTCCAATCTTCGTGTTAATGATTAACGGGATCTTTGAAATATGATCGGATTATTACAAATGCCATCAGCATAATTCGGTTCCATAATTACCCTTCATTGTTTATTTATTTGATATTTTTTTATATTTCAACAACACCACGAGGGCTTACAGCCTAAATACTATCGTGCCGTGGGTGTCGACAAGGAGGAAACTTGTTAATTCTGGACTTGGGGGTTCGGAGGAGAAGGAAAAGCATGTGCCGGCAAGGAATTCCACAACTTGGAAGTACTCGGGACAAAAGAGCGGGCATAACAGGATGTTCTATGTCTGGTGACCTCGACAGTAAAAGGGTGCATTCGCTCTGCTCCCCTGGTAGATCTGTTGGGGGCAGCAGGTGGAGGAATTATGGAAGAAAGCTCCTCAGTTTTCATTTACCCACAACATAAAAAATCGAGTGGATTAAAATCGGGACTATGAGCTGGCCATGCTATAGGTCCACCACGACTAATCCACCTATTTCCCTATCTTCTTGGCAAAAATGCCCTTGTCCTTTGAGAAAAGTGATCTGGCGAACCGTGATATAGTATATTCTTCTAATAATATCCAACTGGACATCTTCTAATAGTGTTCAGTTCATTTTTCAAAATATTTCGATACAGTTCGCTTTTCGATCGACTGTGCAATCTAAATGGACCAATTAGATAATTTTCGATTATACCTGCCAACACATTAAGGTATGATGAGGGTTTTCATTGCTCCAATAATGTATGTTATGTATGTTGAAAACACCATCGGTAAGCAAAATTAATGACAGAAAATTTTGCACTTGATTTCGCAACCACTCGTAATATTGTACACGCGGTAAAATAGCCTGTTCCAAAGGTGAATTTTTTGGGAATGAAATGGGTGAAGAAGTTGGTCTTTGAAGGCTTGTCTTACTAATTCCTGGTTAACAGTTGGTACAGCAGCACTTTTTCTTGCGGTGCTCATTCTCGGAATATTATCTTCTACTTTTTTCCCATCAGGGCTCGTCCGCGACTTTGCTGCCCCGATTGCACTGCAGCCTTTGGCTTATTGTGCATTATCTTCTGCTTGCAATATGGCTTCTACTTTTGAAACAGTACGACGAGTTCTGGAAGCCACAGTATCAATTTTTGCTTTTATAAAGCAGCTGTCTTCTCCCAAACCGTATACACGTCAATAAATGTTCTAACATTTGGAATTTGTCTTAGAGGATATATCTCTCGATAGATACGTTGAGCTTCGAAGCAATTTGATCGAGCTTCGCCGAAACACATAATCATGTCCCCGTCTTCTGCAAAAGAATACCGAACCATTTTTGAAAGCAACTTACAAAACGACAAACAAGTGAACTAAATACGCAAGTAACCAGGAACAGGACAAACTGAACAAATTATTGCAATATTAGTTTTAACCTAATTTGTTTCGTTTCATAAAACCATGGCCTGCATTTGGGGGTTGATGACTTTATTACGAAAATAAAAGAACAAAACCTTACATGGTCTTAATAATCTAATGACATATTCTTTCAAAACTAAATTCATATTACATAGCCACACATTCAACCCCCTACTTCAATGTCATCACAGAATACCAGTTGAGTGATGAAAATAGACGTTTTCTGATAAACAAGCCCTAAAACGTTATATTAATCTAGTTTTAACGTAAAAATGTCAGTTTTCACCAAATCATCACTCATTTCTCTACCCTTCAGAGCCATTGCACCCAAAAACAATCTGAACCTTTTTTTTTTTTAACAACACACCACGAGGACTCACAGCCTAAATACTATCGTACCGTGGGTGTCGACAAGGAGGAAAGAGGCAACTTGTTAATTCTGCACTTCAAGGTTTGGAGGAGAATGAGAAGGAAAAACATATGCCGGCAAGGAATTCCACAACTTGGACGTCCTCGGGACAAAAGAGCGGACATAACAAGATGTTCTATATCTGGTGACCTGGACAGTAAAAGGGTGCATCTGCTCTGTTCCCCTGGTAGATCTGTTGGGGGCAGCAGGTGGAGGAACTATGGAAAAAAGCAGTGCCCGTGCAGATATCTATAAAAGAGAGAGGTCACCAACGGCACGTCGGTGGGCAAGGGATGGCAGCCTTTGGGTGAGGGTAGGGACACCGAAGAGACTATAGCTCTCTTCTGAATAGAGTCCAGGATAGCAAATGTAGAAGCGGTAGCGGCACCCCAGATGTGGGAGCAGTATTCGAGGTTTGGCCTTATTTGTAAAATATATAAGGTATAGAGATTAGCTGGTTAGAGGTATTTGCGAGCCCGGAAGAGGAAACCTAATTTCTTAGCAGCCGCTTCTGCAACTGATGTGACATGTTGGTACCAATTGAGATTTCGATCCACAGAAATGCCAACAAGTGAAAAGGACTTATTACTTTGAATAACTTGGTTGTTCAGTGTGATGGATCTAGGGCTGGTGTATCTCTTATGAGATAGAAAGCAAGGCTGAGAACTGGTAGAGTTGAATTGTACAAGATTTCTACTTCCCCAGTCTAATATTTTTTGGAGATCCACAGAGACAGAACCCTCCATGAGCCTTCGATCCTCATCTAATTGGGCTAAAGAGACAGGCTTAGAATATTGTATATTTAAGTGGAGGGTGATGGCATCCGCGTAACTGTGAACTGGGTTGGATGTGCTATAGAGGAAGTCATTGATGTGAAAAAGAAACAAAGTAGGGGCTAAAGCTGAACCCTGAGGAACTCCTGCATTAATTGGATACAGTTTAGAGGAATGGCCAGCCACGACAACAGAAATGCTCCGGTTGGAGAGGAAATTTGCTGTCCACGTACAGAGTTTTGGTGGTAGGCCATAGGCCGGTAGTTTATTAAGCAGCGCTGCGTGCCAGACCTGGTCGAATGCTTTGGATATGTCTAGAGCGACAATCTGGGATTCACCGTGTGGTTCCATAGACTTGTTCCAAGAATGGGTGACAAGGGAAGGAGGTCGGCAGTTGATCTGCGCTGACGGAATCCATACTGCCTGTCGTGGATTATACTGTATTTTTCAAGAAATTTTAGTAATCCGGTGTTTATATACTTTTCCATAACTTTAGAGGCGACTGAAAGGCGAGAAATAGGCCTGTAAATTCTAGGAAGCGCTTTGGATCCATTCTTGGGGACGGGTTGTACTCGTGCAGTTTTCCAGCTACTAGGGAATGTGCCTCTATTGTAAGATGTCTGAAACAGACAAGTCAGGACAGGAGCAAGTTCTGGTGCCCATTTTTTGAGAACAATTGCTGTGATCTCGTCAAGGCCAGAGGCTTTCCTGATATTATGCTAACCGTTTACCAAATTTGAAGACGATTTTTCGATTCGTTCAAAAGTCATCTTGCTACCAACGGGTAGACGTACAGACCGACAAAAAAATTGTCGTTCCGACATTAAATTTTCTGTATGTTTTGAGCCTTTTTACGCCAACAACAGACAAATCGAAAGTTTTGTCACAGATATCATACTTCCATACATGACGAGGTGTAAGTAATTAAAAACTCTCTTAACTTTTTTTCTACGTGGTCCCCTGATCAAGCTAACTTTACTGTTGAAATCTCATCACATGTAAAACCGTCTGATGTGTTGAACACGTGTGTATACTTATCAACGTCATGTCCTATAATTATGTAGCTGCCACTATCATGCGTTAAGAATAAACCAATAAAACGAAATAAAGCTCTATCTACTAGGCAATCTGATACATCGACCCTTATTATTATTGTTACAAATGGAGATCAACTTTTGGGATATGGGGAAAGGCGCCCGTAGATTTTGTCAATCTGTATCCGAATACGAGCAAACGAAAGAGTGTCGTGAACAGATCGTTGTTGAACCTGAGGAGTGCTTTTATGTGTGTCTGGGCTATTGATCATCGTTCAGGCATTCCCCTCTCGCTCCTCTATTTCTCTTTGTTCTCCTTCTCTCTTCTTTAACTATATTTCTCTCTCAATCCGCTCAACAAAACACGACTATCTGCTGGCTGTTGTGTGTTTGGCGAATCGAATTGATGCCCGTGTTGTTCGACGGATCCTGACAGGTTTATTTATTCGATTTGCAAGCGCTCCACAGTTTCACAAACACATACACAACGAACATATAACACACAAAATCCCCTGCATAAATAATCGATTGGTATTGTATAAATTTGAAAGGATTAAATGTGTCTAAAACACATAAGCATATGATTTTTATTAGCATTTCACTTGCTGTGCTACATTTAACATGTAAACAAAAGACGGTGCCAGTTGATTTATCTGATGTAAATAGTAAAACGAAACATGTGGATTTGTGTTAAAGTGTAACTGTCTTTTCAATAAAGTGAGTTTTTTTACCAGATGCATCCAGACAGATTTATTTTTATCTAAGAAATTAAAATTGGAATTGGAGAAACTAATTATAACAGTAAACTTTCCCGTGGTACATTTGTTTTGTGTATAAAATAAAAGATACGGTTTTGAAATGGCGTTAATGTACACAAAATGCAACACGAATAAGCTCTGTAGACTATAACAACTACATGCGAAATCGCTGGTAATGTCGCTATTTTTACTTTGCTACTTTACTGTAAATTAGGCTGCTTAAAGTCAATCTGCTGGGTCTGGTTCATCAAGGTAGGTATACAATGATGGATACTGAAAATCACTACCATAACGCATTTACTGCGTCCCGAAATGTTTAATTCTTCCAACAGTCAACGAATCGGTCCCAGCGGTGTCTTTCTCATTTTTAGATTTTCTCTATGTTAAAACTGGAACCTGTGATGAGCACTAATAAGTACACTTGGAGAACACCCAAATCACCACAACACATATTTCAGAGACCTTACGATCGTTTCGTTGACAATGTCAACATATTCAGAGGAAGAAAATTCTAACATAAAAAACTAGATCCCGTGTATTTATATCGCGTCAAGGTAAACGAACTAGTCCGAAGTAAAGTTGTCGTCCAAGAGCGATTGTTTGTTTCTGCACAATGAAACTAAGGGGTCGGAGACCTGCTTTAATCTTCTGGTCGACAAATTTATGACCCTTATCTAATATAGGTTTAAAAAGCCATTATTTTTACTAGTTATTAAAAATAAAAATAATGGCTCGCTTGAATTCGATGTCTATGGGAAGGAAACGGCTAATATTAGTTATATTCCTAACGACTCACATCATACGTTTGCACAAAAAACGGCTAGTTTAAATTTCTTAGTAAATAGATTGATCAAATTTCCGTTGAGTAAAAATAGATTTAATACAGAATTAAAATACATAAAGAAGGTGGCGAGATATAACGGTTACTCGGATGGTTTAATGGACAAAATGGTTAACAAACACAGAACAAAGAAGGTGATATCTGAATGTACGGCATTTAAGAATAATAAAATAGAGAAAAAATTTGTGTGTTTACCTTATGAACCACGAATCACAAAGAGTTTGGAAAGTATTTTTAAGAAAGCCGATTTACATTTGACGTTTTCAACGAAAAGTAATTTAAAAAATTTGTTGGGTAATACGAAAGACAAAGACATAGTCACTGAAATGTCAGGCATTTATGAGATTAGTTGCAAAGATTGTGATCTTAAATACGTGGGCTAAACAAGGAGAAACATAGCCACCAGATTTCGTGAACATCTCGCACAGTTACGATATGGTACGGTGGACAAATCATGTGTGGCACAACATATATGGGATAATAATCACCACATTGACAAAGAAAATTTGAAACTTGTCAAAAATGTCAAACTATGCTTGATTCATTAGAAAGTATTTTTATATTAAGGTCTATTAAGAACACAACTTCATTAAACCGTGCGGCACCTGTCATATCAAGCCCTTTATTTTCTCTTTGAATTTGACCGCTTAAACACTGCTAATTTGTCTGATAGAATAAAAATTATTGTCAATAACTCGGCCGGTTTATACGTATACTAATCTCTATGTTTGTCTTGACTTAAAGACCTGTCCGGTTTGTTGTATCTATGTAGTCAATATAAATACTTTCACGTAGAATTAAAATCAATATAAATATAGTTTTTAACGATCGTACGGTCTCTGAAATATGTGTTGTGGTGATTTGGGTGTTCTCCAAGTGTACTTTTTAGATTTTCTATAATTTTACGAACCTCAGATGCGTCGGTATTTTGCAAGAAGATAGTATTCATGGGATGATGCCTGTTTACCTTACCTTTGACGTCTGGTTTCTTGCCTTTTTATTCCTGGCGCCAATATAAATGCGTTATTAATTTTTTTTCAATATTATGGTCATTATCGCAACGTTTTTTTAATCCTAATTAGTTTCTGAGTTAAAGCCAAACGACTTCCTGTCTAAGCGTTAAATGTAAATATGTTCACCAGAAAAAAAAGACAGCACAATCACATTAAGTTTGTTGAAAAATAACGGTGATCAGAAAACACATTTGATGGCATTCATTTCCTGTAACTTATACACCGTCTGTCTTCGTTCCACCTTCGTCTCAGCAGTGTGCGCGTAGGTGTAGGCATTCTGATAACATAATTGCAAGGATTAATTATCAGTGGTAGTTAAGAGACAAGCTTAATTACTCAGCGCTGTAAGTGATTAATAGTCATTGTTCTAAATAAACTTCATCTGCAAGGAAATTGAAATGATTTATTATCGCCGATATTGAATTAGAATCGACACACGGTGCATTGTGTTGGGTGAATGGAGACGCGCTGACAGTTTAATTGTACAATTTGTCTACATCCGGCCAGAGAATAACAGAGGTGGATAGACAATGTCGGGAATTCTTCACGTTTCAACTGTGTTTAATCACGCTTTTCTTAACATTACTTGGTTAACTGGAGTGCGTTAACCTTTCAGCGTTTTTCATTAGCTTGATGGATTCCCGTGTGGTGAAACGCGTCGGATTACGTAAGCAGGGAAGTGGGTAGCT
This sequence comes from Tillus elongatus, assembly GCA_964006375.1. NCBI lineage: Eukaryota > Metazoa > Arthropoda > Insecta > Coleoptera > Cleridae > Tillus > Tillus elongatus. Next base: position 33,302,127 of record OZ023264.1, read on the forward strand.
TAAACTGATTATTAACTGCTGTTACGCAAGAATGTTTAGATAATGGTTTAGTGGAATTAAGTGGTTTATTTAAGTTGCCGTGGTTGATTCGTTTCTGACTTAAAGGGAAAGAAAAGTAAAGTTATTTGTGGGTTGGCATTCTTAAATGAAAACAAACAAGTTGGACTTCTGTGTTCATATGCAAGTTGAGAAGTTTTCCTACCTTAAAAATAACTCTTCTTACAAAAATAAAATAAGTTATGTGACGGAAATAGTATAATTATAACGAACATGAAGTTTGAAGTGCGAAAGGAAGACGATGATTGGTTCAAATTGGCAGGACAGGACCAAAATGTTTGAGTGACATTTTAAAATTAAAATGATTGATTTACGTGACTTATGCAGGAGCGGTGGAATGGTTTTTTGTGTGGTCCAGATTTATAAAGAATACATATGTGGCTTTAAAATAATAACAAAGTTTAATATAATGATACTACACATAAATTGAATGAGTGTTGTGAATATGAATTAATAATATTAATTCTAAGACAGTAATAAGGCTTGCAAAATGGGTGCATGTATCATTACCGTACCCAGCACGTGGAGGGTGTAGCTGGTACCGGGGTAGGGGAGCTGGTAGTCCAAGGGGGGCTAACGTTTGTCCACGTGTCCAGGTGACAAACGTGGATTTCTATCTCTTGGTGCCGCTTGCACGTGGTCGAAGAGAAGGTCTAGGCAAGAGTGTTTTGCTCTAAACTTCTATTCACGGGTCAATCGTGGCGCCTCCGTGGCCGTGCGGGAAGTCGATTCAGACTTTCCAATACGGACTCGGGGGACGACGGCTCGAGACTCACCGGCGGCGGATGATTTTTCAAATCACTGTCGTTGAAATCGAGCTCAAGATGGAGGGTACCTTAGTTTAGATGAGCAAAAAGGGCCAGCAATGGCCTAATTGCCAGTAAGCATCTTACCTTTACCTTACCTTACGGGTCAATCGTTTGCCTCAAGACTGGTTCATGTTGAAGCGCAGCCGACGAAGAAGTGGTGTGTGCTGACTATGGGTCGCGGGCCAGCCGTGCCACAATGCTTCCTGGCCGTTAAACGATAACGACAATCGACCTTCCTATGACGCAGCTGGGCTACAACGAAGTTAGGTGTTGTATGAGCACAGCGTAATAAACTATTATGCTGTACGACTACCGCTCACGACTCACTCGGTCTTGTTACGACGCTCACTGACCACTGGATGACAAGGAAGTGAAAGAGTCTTGGTTTCAATCTGGCTGCTTCTCTAAACGGTTGAAAACACTTGCCCCCTGGCGCCACTATCAGTTACCTGGGTCTCCTGGCGGCTGTTTTAGGCGTTAAGGGAGATTTGTAGGGTAATAATTGAGAGGGTTCGTCTCAGGGATATTAGGCGTGAGTATTCAAAAATATTGGAACACAACAGATGATAAGAAAAGTACCAGGGGGTACAGAAAAGTATCAAATAGATTTGGTTATTACCAAGAAATGTCACAAAAATTTGTTTGTCTCAGGCTACTCTGGTGCAGATGTAAACAGTGGCCATAATCTGGTACTAGCAATACAAAGAAAAAATATGTTTATACAGAACAGATGAAATACAAGAAGGAAAGGGAATGTGCACAAACTATACGATGCAGAGGAACTGGAAAAGTTTAAACAATAAATCAACAAGGCAAATCTCAGCTAACGAATATCTGTCGTATGTGTGTGTGTCCACACGATAACTCAAAAAGTTATTGACCGATTTTAATGAAACTCGGCAAGAATATTTCTTTTATTAATGGCTTGGATGAGTTCGTTATCCAGCGCTATCGGACCAGTTTTTCGAAAGAAAAAAAAATTCCGAAAAAAAATTTGTATCTCAAAAAATTACAAAGCTATTTTGATGAAATTTTGTTGGTATCTTGCCCTCGTAAATACCACACTACATACCAAAACTCAACTTTCTCGATTTATAGAAAATTGAGTTATGCAGATTTGAAGCATTTAATGAAAATGCGCTACCAAAGCGCATTTGCTGCATCCAGAGTTTTTTAATTTTGGTTTTTGTACCTCGGTAAGCTAGATTAATGTGGTCAAAAAAGATTATTATTATTAAATCGCAGTATGTTGATCCCAGAAACTGCTGCATTACCTTTTGACCAGCCTTTACAGGCTATAAAAAGTCTCGCGGCAGAAAATGCGTTATGGTAGTGAATTTTCATAGAAATGATCTACACTAAACAGTTTTTTCATGAAATGCATGTAACTTTTTTCTTGTAACATATCTACACATCTAAACTTTGGTATATAATTTACTTTTTATAACGTAAACCTACTTACCAAATTTGGTTACCATAGCTTTATTATTTTGGGGATAGACATTTTTGCGAAACAAATCCCAAAATTTTCCCGGAAAACCTGGTCCAATTCTCCTGGCTAATGAACTTCTCCGAGCCACTGACAAAAGGAATGTGCCTGTCAAATTTCATCAAAATTGACCCATTATTTTTGAGTTATCTCTCTCTCCCCCTCTCTCCCCCCCCCTCTCTCTCTCTCTCTCTCTCTCTCTCTATATATATATATATATATATATATATATATATATATATATATATATATATATATATATATATATATATATATATATATATATATATATATACATATTCGCTCTGTTCCCCTGGTAGATCTGTTGGAGGCAGCAGGTGTAGGAACTATGGAGCAATGCCCGTGTCGATATCTATAAAAGAGAGAGAGAGGTCACCAACGGCACGTCGGTGGGCAAGGGATGGCAGCCTTTGGGTGAGGGTAGGGTCACCGCTGAGACGTATAGCTCTCTTTTGAATGGAGTCCAGGATAGCGAGTGTAGAAGCGGCAGCTGCACCCCAGATGTGGGAGCAGTATTCGAGGTTTGGCCTTATTTGTAATGTATATAAGGTATAGAGATTCAACCAAGGGTTGCGGTGTTATCGGGGCGGCAGGGCCGCGGACGAGCCCTGAGGGAACAAAAAAAAAGGTATAGAGATTAGCTGGAGAAAAGTATTTGCGGGTCCGGAAGAGTAAACCTAATTTCTTAGCAGCCGCTTCTGCAATTGATGTGACATGTTGGTGCCAATTGAGATGTCGATCCACAGAAATGCCAACAAGAGAACAGGACTCATTACTTTGAATAACTTGGTTGTTCATTGTGATGGGTCTAAGGCTGGTGTATATCTTATGAGAAAGAAAGCAAGATTGATAATTGGTGAGGTTGAATTGTACAAGATTTCTACTTCCCCAGTCTAATATTTTTTGGAGATCCACGGAGACAGAAGCTCTTTGGATCCTTTCTTGGGGACAGGTTGTACTCGAGCAGTTTTCTAGTTACTAGGGCATATGCCTCTATTGTAAGATGTCTGAAACAGACGAGTCAGGACAGGGGCAAGTTCTGGTGCGCATTTTTTGAGAACCATAACCAGACATAATTAAACATTCTTAACGCAACAATTAACTTATGATTGGTTGAAGACGCAAAAAGTAATTACATAATACACCAAATTAACTGTTGCGCCCAAGACGATTATTTATTTAGAGCCATACATTTCACAATTTGCATGTAACTATGATTGAGAAATTTACGTTTGAACCAATAACATCACTTTTTCAAACACTGATTATCATAAGTTTTAATAAGCTGTCTCTCACTTCTAATAATAATTTCGATGAAATGATTAATGATATTTTTCATTTTTTATACTGACACTATTGCATAAAAAGTTTTATTATTATGTTTTATAATGTAATCCCAAAATTATAATAGAAGATTGTCAGTCAGCATGTAAAACCATTAATTATTATGATAGTAAACAAATTAAAAACATGACTAGAATTTCGCATGAATATTAATTAATGGTTTATTAAAAGTAAAACGTCGTATAAAGATATTCTGAGATATTTTAGTTTGCGGTCGGAACATATTTTATTTTTATGAGACTGCATATAAACATATACAAACTACATTAATCTAAATAAAAATAGATGGACCGCGAACGTCTGAGAGAATTTATTTGTGTGGGTCGCTGTCTAAATATTTGCAAATATTTTGCAAATGTTAGTTGTTATTTATAAATTAATGAGTAACAAAACGTTAAAAATAAAAGCTCTCCTTAAAAATGGACTAAAATTATTCTAACTTTATCTTACCACTAGTAGAAAACTCTTTTTGTCATTAAGAAACGTACCTGAAACAAAATAAAGGGATTAAAATCTAATAAATGTGGAATTTAATAAATTAATAAACATAGGGTTAAATTTTTTATGATTATTTCATAGTACATTAAATAACCTCACTAAGTGACGCAGTCGTTTAACAAGAATGAGATTGACCTCTTAAACAAGGGGTTAAAATTCGGTCTGCAGTCGCAAAAAGACGAACTTTTAGATAGTATTGAAACGGGAATAAAAAAAATTACTCGAATCTTCAAAATACTTTATTCGGAAAGCATGTAAAGTCCTGGCACCAAATATTTTTTATAACTTTTTTTCTTGTAACATAGAAATCTAAGTTTTGGTGTGTAGTTTAATTATTATATCACAAACCTACCTACCTACCAAATTTGGTTACCATAGCTTTTTTATTTTTTGAAATAAAAATTTTTTACGAAAGAAAACTCAAAATTTTTCCGGAAAACCACCAACTTATCCAAGCCACTTACAAAAGGAAGGCACATGCCAAATTTTATTAAAATCAATCCATTACTTTTTGAGTTCTCGGTGTTATATATATATATATATATATATATATATATATATATATATATATATATATATATATATATATATATATATATAAATTAACACTGACCCCGGCTATGACTCCTAGGGGGTCACGCTCATTTGAAAAAAAAATTAATTCAAAAGTCGGGATTCCCCCACTAGTGATTTTTTTGTAAGAAAACTCACTGAAATATAAACGTATTACACAAAAAAATGTTTACAAAACTTTCATGAACAAAATCCGGACTTTTTCGTTGAATGGCATAGGTATTATACAGGGCTTTCATTAATTCCCGAACCCCACGTGACCGCTTAAGTTTGGCAACCCGGCATACACGGTTGTACAACTTGAATTAATGAAATCCCTAACATGCCACTGTTGTGTCATATTTCCTTTGGGGTTTTATAAAAAATATAAAAATATAATAAGTTGAAACAGTAAATGTCTTAAATGTATTTATTATTTAGTATTTTTAACAGCAAGTCTGTTCGTGTATGGTTTACTGTTATTGATTGTTAAAAAATAAATTAAAAACATAATAAAATATTACTTTTATTTTGTATAGATATCAAAATTTTGTAATGTACGTAAACAAATTGAGGTCCGATTATTTAAACTTCTAATTTACGAATTTAGGAATATGTATTGTGTAACATGTAACAAATATGTACCTGTTTGGGCAGATTACCGACGAACATATTTGGTAGGGCTTCGTTCCATGCGATGTCAAATATCGTCAACAACATAGCCTTAACATACCTACACTTTTAATTTACGTAAAAACGCAATGAAAATGCTAAATTTTGATAAAAACTGTTTATTTTTATTGTCCAATAGATAGAAAATTAGTTGAAGAACGTAAACACTGGTCGAACTTGGAAAATGCACAATATACATAAAAAATAACCGTCAAAGGGGAAATGAGCGCCAATGGACCGAACTGTCAATTGTCAATTGATTTAGTAACTTTAGGGTCCCTAGTCTAGTGGTTTTTTTGGTTACTTTTTGTGCTGCCAACTCATAAAATCATATTCCACTAAGAAAAAGACAGACTCAGGTCACCTGGGGTTCGGGAATTAATGAAAGCCCTGTACATTATATTTAGCAATGGTGAACTTTGTAAGGTAGTAGTTATTTTCATTTGGTAATTCAGTATTTATCAGAATTATACTCAAATTTGCCGTCATAGCCAACGTCAAGTATATTTAACGTGCCCACCATCGCATGGACACGGGACCGACGGCTTTACGCTCCCTACAAAGGGCGGAACGTGCAGACATTCAACTTGCTCAAATTCAATGCCACAACCTCGGTTGATCTTAATTTTACAATATGCACTGAAAAAGTAAAAGGTAAACCCTGTGAATCGAACCCAGTACCCTTCGGTTCAGAGGCACACGTTCTTACCACTGAACCACCCAGGCCCTAAACATACATTCTTATTAACATTATACCTTTTAATGTCTATTAAATTTTATAAATTGATGTTTTGGCTAAAATCCAATATTTACAAACGAACTATCAAATCATTTGATAGATTCTTCAGTCATTGCCTATCATTTATTATAAGAAACTGTACTGCGACTCTGACACGGAGCACTAAAGTTGGAAACAGTGGAACACGGAAGCGCCCTCATTCGCCACAAATCCTGGATCTGGTCAGGCATTTACACAGGGAGGGTAAGGGAGACTTGAAACAGCCGCCACAGCCGGTTCCCACAGTGACCTCCTTTGTCCCCAAGGTCGTTAATCGACTTGTCATCGCACTAATTGGCGCCTTGTATGGACCACTATCGCTTTTCGGACTTAAGGCCAGCTTAAGGCATCTAACTTCCATAGAGATCAGGACCTCTATTCACCATTATACCTCATCTATAGCATTCCCTTTAATACATTATTGACACCGAACATGGCTAAAGTGAACGTGTTAATTCAGAGAATTATCATTATTGAAGTTTTAGTTTATAAACCCCAAATATTTAGCTCTTGAGCGTTACCAGGCTTTTAAATTTGTAAGGGAGCAGAAAAATACGTAGTTATATACAATTTTACGATATAAAGGTAGTGTTTTTTTTATATTAAATATATTATTGTAATATTATGCTAAACTATCTGCATTTTTAGCGAAACATTTTATATGCACTTTTATAGGTGTTTGACAATCGAAAAATGTATAAAGGATGTTTATCCAAAAAGGTTCCACTCATTGATTTAGACCAAAAAGGGCCAGGCTACCATTTATGTATACAAAATACATAATCTTTTCAGCAATAAGCATTTTAACTTGGACCTGGGGAAGAAATTCAGCAAGTAAAATGTAAGGGGTGTTATAAAGTATGGGGAGGAAAGTTATACTTTAGATAAGTAGAACCTAAAAACAATAAAGATTTTAAAACACACACATGGGAAAAATAACGAAGACAAGGTCCATCATAAGAAAGCCAAAGAAAAATGTACTAGAACAGGTAAGCGAAGGAAGATGCTAATTGAAAGCTATGGAGAGGGAGGGGGTAAATAGGGAAAGAGATATAACTCCTGTCTAACAACAATATTTAAAGGAGACATACTTTCTAAAAAGGAAAAAGACACACGAAGAAGAAATCTTGGGTTACACCTGGCCCAATAAAGAGCGTAGGCATCAGCGAAATTAAAATAACCCACGACAACAAACAACTACTGCGGCGGTTGCATTGTGTTTAAGTAAGTTAAATATCCGCACGTTTGGTCCTTCCGAGGGGGCATTAAGCCGTCTATCCCGTATGCCATGCGATGCTGTGCACATTAAAGACTTCTTGCAAAAGACAGGGGTTTAGCTAGGTCTTCAGATTGACGGGGTAAAACTGTTCTATGGGGTGGCTGATTTGCTGTAGTCGTGGAAATAGGGTAACGTAAAGAACAAAACAGGCGCACAAATTATTTATTATAAGACATATGTAGATGGGGTTAAAAAAGTATACTGGTACATAATGTTATGCATCTTGGAAAAAATCGAGTTCCACAAGATAAACATTGTTCCATAAGAGACTGTTATTATATTATCTTTATTTTAGGCAACCCAAATAAAACCACCAAACAAAGCAACACATTTGTCTACAGGGCAGGACTGCTTTCTTCATCCAATCCTATTTAAACAGTGCAACCCTACTATAAGCCGTTTTTTCTCTCTGCATGGTGTACAGAAAGGGGAGGCCGGTGTTGTCGGCTACCACTTCACCCGTTTCGGACATTTGTTATGCCGAAACGCACGGCTTGTTCAGTTCAAGTTCGGTGAATAGAACTGGATAATGATGCCGGCGGCCATTTGTTGATATTATTTTTGTTGTTTGTTCGCGCTTTACTCTCCCCTTGTCAGATGTTCCTAACTGTCATGTCATATTGGCTGGCTGTTCCAGTTATAAACACTGTAATTTACAGAATAAAGAGTATCATCACAGGTAATAAAAGAGCTTGTGTTCCTTTTTTATGTGATTCATTGCTTCGCTACTTTCGAAACTGTGTAATACCATTTTATTGCTTTGTTACTCTCAAAATTGCGTATTCTCATATAAACTAAAGCAAAAAATGATGTAATCACTATTGTATTTTTTTTAAATGTTTTCCTCTCTCAAGCGCTGTTTACGTGCCATAATACGAGTACAAACCAACTACTTAGCATTCACTATTCTGGGACAGGAACGATCCAACTATTCTGCAGGTGTTCAGAACGATGGATGGTAACTGGGCAGAATATTGAACGATTTTAATTGTAGCTGCTCCAGGTAGTGTACGAGCTTCACATGAACCAGTCCATTCCCGGATATGACAAGCGGGTGTATGACAGCTCTCTCGATTTTCCACATATGCTTTATTTCCTCTCCTATTTGAATTTGAGGTTTTCTAGTACTTAGTCAGGCCGGTAACTGTAGTAAGGGGTAGTTTCATAAATCAACCCCACAGACGGTGCTATAGACTGGTGAACAATTTTTGTCGCTTTATCATGTCTTGCTATATGCTCATGATTTGCTAAAGATGGGCAGAACAGCAAGCACCTGTTATATAATCAATGGTCTCAGCTACTCCGGCATCTTGGGTATTTCCTAGTTATCACATCCTTCATTATAAATCTTTGACAGTTTTTATTGTTGATAACCCTATCTTGTATGGATATCATAAACCCCTCTGTTTCGCCATATGACCTTCCTGCTAAAGCGAGTTCATCGATGCCGGTTTGTCCACTCATTGCTGTCCTGGCCCATTGGGGTAGGTACCATTCAACTCCTTCTGTTCTCACTTCATTTTTAGCTCCTCTGTGGTTGTATATCTGACCGTTGGAGGCTGATTACTGGCCACATTAAGTGGTGTAAATTTCCGGTCATCTAGACAGGCCAAGAGAGAAAAGTGGATGTTCTTCAGCTTTCTTATGAAAGTAACAATATAATTTAATTTGTTGGTCATTACAAAGTTTTCTCATATTTAACATGCCTCTTCCACCCTCCGATCTTGTTAATAGCATCCGTTTTACAGCTGGATTTTTGTGTAGGATTCTATATTATGTCATTTTAACTCTGATGAGTCTAGCCAACTCATCCAGGTCAGTGTTTGTCCACTTTGTTACTTCATGGGAGTATGTGAGTAACGGAAGGGCATACGAATTTAATGCCTTCATGTTGTTTTCTGCTGTTAGTTGAGTTCTAAGTACCGAAGTGACACGGGATATCAGTTACTGTTTCAACTTTTTCTTATTATTGTTATTATTCATAATATTGCTTCTTCACATTAACTGTACAGTATACAAGGTGATCCACATGGGATTTTACCGCTTTAAACTTTTAAAATGTATATACTAGTTCAATCCACATCCACAAAAACAATTATTAAGCATCGCGTTTTTGAAATACATTCGAGACAAAAGGTTTCTTTTTTTAAGATAAAGTAGACTATCACTATATTATTATAGACAGGAATTTACTTGGGTCATTCACAAGATGCAACTGTGTTATAAAAGTCGATCAAAATCAAGAAAACTTTAATTGTTTGTCAGTACATAGTCTATGCACTAAATGAAATAAATTTTGCTTCTATTTGACAGATTCTACGTGCTTTGTGATGACTAGTACCAGAACTATATTGTTTATTGCTGTTTTTTTTTTACCATAAAAACAAAAAGAGATGTGCTTGTCAATAAAAACACATATACACCAACGACCAAAGCAATACGTAACAAAAACAAACAAAATATGCATACAGCAGGAAAATACAAGTCATAAAAAGCAGGGTAATAACAGACATCTTAACAAATTAAAACATAAATAACCAGTGTCAAAATATAGCAGATGCACCTTCTAAATCTTGAGACACAATTGCAAACGACACTACCACTTAAAAGTTAAATATTCCTAGCCGAATAAAAACAATTTCTCAATAAAAATTCCTTAAGTTGGCGTGTGAAATGGTTAACATTGACTATCTGCCTAATTATGATAGGCAAGTGATTATATAGACGGGCAGCAGCATAGTCAGGTGACCGATCATATCCATAACTGCTTAAAATAAATAAAACCCCTTTAACAGTTACCAAATTTAACCTTTTCTGTATGAAAACAAAACTTACCAAAAGAACATTGTACATGTGCTATGTCCATTATTTCAAACACAGAATACAGATCTTCATAAGTTTGCATCCATTGAAAATTAAGTAACTGTGCCAATATTTTACCAAGGAGTTGTAATAGGAACATACTGCTTATAACCGTTGAGCAACTCAGCAGTCAATAAAACAAAACATAAAACCGTATGAATCATGTAAAAACCAACAAAACTTGACAGTACGATTTTGTAGCCGCCATCAAAAGAACTAGGATAGGTGTGTTCAAAATAATGACTGTGTTATTGAACACTTATTGTAGAATAAATGTTTTTCAGCTATGAATTATTCCGTGAAAGTCTACTTAAAATTAGGTATCAAAAAAATTGTTTAGATTTTGCATTTTGCCAAAAGAATTAAGAAGGCTCTGGTAATAGTTTTCTGCAAACGGCATTTGTTGAAACGAGGTTGTCTTTTGTTGTCTATAGAACATTATCAAGCGTCAGCGATTGCTTGATTCAGATTAAAATTATAAATTCAAAGTTGTATGTCTTTTAAATGACGAGTGGATGATATAACATGTATATAATTACGCAGTCAGAAAAAAACAGGTTAAAGATGCTGATACCCTATCCTAAAGAAAGTGCCAACAGATACAACAAACCAAGAAAGAATAACAATATTTTATGAGTTTAGAACACAGCAAAGTTGTAGGAATATGTGCTGATATTCTATCCTAAAGACTGCCAACCAATAAATACCACAAAACAAGAAAGAATAACAATATTTACCAGTTTAGAACATTGCAAAGTTGTGGGAATGTGGCTTAAAAATTTTAGTTTTCTTAAACAGTTCTTACATAACTGTTTAAGGTTATTATCCCATCGCAGGTAGGCAAGCTTAATAGATATAACTGCGGCCAAATTACTTTTAAACAGGTTTGAACCCATCCCAGGTAGGCAAGCTTAATAGATAATAATACAACTGCGGCCAAATTACTTTTAAACAGGTTTGAACCCATCGCAGGTAGGCAAGCTTAATAGATAATAATACAACTGCGGCCAAATTACTTTTAAACAGGTTTGAACCCATCCCAGGTAGGCAAGCTTAATAGATAATAATACTACTGCGGCCAAATTACTTTTAAACAGGTTTGAATAAGATAAATATGGATATTAAGCTATTGGGTATTTGCAAGTAAACCAAAAAGAACCTGTAATGAGCACTAATAATGCATTTTGGAGAGCCCAAACCACCACAACACATTTTGAGACCTGGCGATCGTATCACTAACAAATGATGCCTGGTCAGGAGATAAATAAACTGAGCGAACTAACAATTGAAAATTGTTTTTACTGTAGATATACGATCCACCGACGACCAGAAATGCCCTAAATGAACGTATATTTCCTACGGTGTACAACTTTCACCATCTCTCCTCTGTTTTTCAATCGCCTGTGTAAAAATGAATGACGTCACAAGCACCGGGACGGCATAGAACTCCACATTTCTAATTTGCACCCGATTTTTACGTCATCACTATTGTGTTTTGCCGTTTTACGAAATGAAAGAACTGGCTGCGGTGCTGTTTAAACATAATCCTGCTTGAACTGACCTTCTTCACCAGCCCTGACATCAGTTTGCGTAATTAAAAGCTAAAAGAAGGGAAAATATGCTCCCATGACCTTGATGTATGGCAGAGTTGGTTTTTCCTTCTTTTAGCTTTTAATTAGGCAAACTGATGTGAGGGCAGGTCAGGAACGTCAGTACACATCAGAAAGGTCAGCTCAGGCAGGAGTCTTATTAAAAACGACCTCAGCCACTTTAAGCTCACTCAGCTACTTTAATGTCGTAGAACGGCGAAACGTCATTGATTAGTCGTCACGGCACGAATACTGATGACGTAAAAATCGGGTGCGAATTAGAATTATGCCAGAGAACAGGGGATTCCATAACCTTAAACTTTCAGTTAGCATATGTTTTCTACTTTAAAGAAAATTTAAAAAATATGTCTCAAGTTTGTAGAACTGTAGTTAGAAACTTGAGAAAATCTGTGGCTTTTCTCCCCACAAAAAAATCGATGAAGTTGGATACGTAACTTTTTTTTAAACTAAGCTTTTTTTTAGTGAATATTTATATTTAAAAAATCATTAATAGAGAGGTATCAATGGTAAGACTTTGCAAACATTTTTCAAATGAACGCGAACTAGGACCCCTAGAACCCATATCCGGGGCCAGTTTCAAATTCTCTCTCTCTCTCTCTCTCTCTCTCTATATATATATATATATATATATATATATATATATATATATATATATATATATATATATATATATATATATATATATATATATATATATATATATATATATATATATATATATATATTCGCACAATAGCTCAAAAAGTTATCAACCGATTTTGAGGAAACTCTGCAAGAATCTTTCTTTTATTAATGGCTTGGACGAGTTCGTTAGCCAGGAAAATCGGACAAGGGTTTCCGGGAAATTTTTGAATTTTCCTTCGAAACATTTTGTATCTCCAAAAATTACAAAGTTATTTTGATGAAATTTGGTGAATATGTTTCCTTGTGAAAGACCTTACTACACACCAAAATTCAACTTTATAGGTTATTCAAATTTGTAGCATTTAATGAATATTCGCTACCATAACGCACTTGCTGCGTCCCAGACCTTTTTCTATTCAGAAAACGTAATACTAATCACAAACTTATTACAACAATACAAATGAATGTTCTAGAGTGTTAGAAACAAATGCTTACGTGATGGTTAAACGGTTATTACACCTAATCTAAAATTATCAGGTTTGATAATGGCGTATTAAAAACCTGAATCATTTTACAAGCCTACGCAACGGTTTTTTCCGATGTCAGTAGGTGGAGGTACTAGTTACTACAAAAAAAGAAAGTAAGCCATTATCTGTAATGGTTTTAAATTAACATATGTTGAATACGACGAGTTTAGATTACATTTTAATACTTTGACCTATATTTATTTATACACTGTTTAATGGCTTACGATTCGACTAACGAACAATAGCTGTCTAGGAAAGTCATCCAAATAAATCGAGTGTAAATATATGTAGGAGATAATGACAACAGCATGAATAAATTATGTGCTCTCGCATTCTATAAATGTTTCAATCTGAATGATTGATTGGAAATCTTAAACAAAAGATTGGAAATTATACAAGTAAATTTCCTTAGTTTGTTTTTTGGAACCGCAAACGGGCACTAAATAAGTGGAGCGTGTTGAAATTCGAGCGTCACAGTTTTATTCACAAAGTTGGCATCTTTGGACGTCTAGCTGTAAAACTTGCGACAAAATGAATAACAATAACAGGGGAAATAGCAATTTATTAAAATAAAAAACGTTAAATATAATTAAATGTAACTTTATTATTAAATGTCGTGTCATAAATCAATTTAGTAGGATTGCCTGAAGTCCTTTTATATACATTATAGATTTTCCTCTAATTTTATGTAGCCGTAAATAATTCTGGTATAGGCGACTTGAAATGTCTTCAGCGTATTTATATATATTTTTTTATTTCAACAGCACACCACGAGGGCTTACAGCCTAAATACTATCGTACCGTGGGTGTCGACAAGAAGGAAAGAGGCAACTTGTTAATTCTGGACTTAAAGGTTTGGAGGTTCGGGGGAGAAGGAAAAACATGTGCCGGCAAGGAATTCCACAACTTGGAAGTCCTCGGGACAAAAGAGCGGGCATAACAAGATGTTCTATATCTGGTGACCGCTCTGTTCCCCTGGTAGATCTGTTGGGTGCAGCAGGTGGAGGAACTATGGAAGAAAGCTCATCTGAGCAGTGCCCGTGCATTTATCTATAAAAGAGAGAGAGGTCGCCAACGGCACGTCGGTGGCAGCCTTTGGGTGATGGTAGGGTCACCGATGAGGTGTATATCTCTCTTCCGAATGGAGTCTAGGATAGCGAGTGTAGAAGCGGCAGCAGCCCCCCAGATGTGGGAGCAGTATTCGAGGTTTGGTCTTATTTGTGAAGTATATAGTGTATAGAGATTAGCTGATGAAAAGTATTTGTGATCCCCGAAGAGGAAACCTAATTTCTTAGCAGCCGCTTGTGCAATTGATGTGACATGTTGGTGCCAATTGATATTTCGATCCACATAAATGCCAACAAGTGAAAAGGACTCATTACTTTGAATAACTTGGTTGTTCATTGTGATGGGTCTAGGGCTGGTGTATCTCTTATGAGAAAGAAAGCAAGACTGTGATTTGGTGGGGTTGAATTGTACAAGATTTCTACTTCCCCAGTCTAATATTTTCTGGAGATCCACGGAGACAGAACCCTCCATGAGTCTGCGATCCTCATCTAATTGGGCTTAAGAGACAGGCTTAGAATATTGTATATTTGAGTGGAGGGTGCTGTCGTCCGCGTAACTGTGAACTGGGTTGGATGTGCTAGAGAGGAGGTCATTGATGTGGAGAAGAAACAAAGTAGGGAATAAAGTTGAACCTTGAGGAACTCCTGCATTTATTGGATACAGTTTAGAGGAATGGCCATCCACGACAACAGAAATGCTCCGGTTGGAGAGGAAATTTGCTGTCCAGGTACAGAGTTTTGGTGGTAGGTCATAGGCCGTATGTTTATTAAGCAGCGCTGCGTGCCAGACCTGATCGAATGCTAGTAGTAGAAATGGAAGTCAATAATGTTCGTTTATGTATAAATTAAAAGAAAGCGGTCCCAAAACACATTCTTTTGCGACTCTTGGTGTCACTAAAATTCCTTCTGAATGATGATCACATTGAGAAATAAAGTAGCCTCCATCTATAAGATAGAACTGAAGAAAAAATTCAGTAATTTTGGGGAGAAACCTAAGTACAGAGTTTATGGTTGAGGGCATCGGTGGTTCAGTGGTAAAACGTGTGCCTCTGAACCGAAGGGTACCGGGTTCAATCCCAGCGTTCTCCTTTCACTTTTTCACTACATACTGTAACATTAACACCGGTACTGGCATTGTATTTGAGCAAGTTGAATGCCTGCACGTTCCGCCATTCGGAGGGGGCGTAAAGCTGCCGGTCCCGTGTCCATGCGATGTTGGGCACGTTAAATATCCCTACCTTCCTTACACAAACGCAAGGGTTGGGCAACATTTCCAGGATAGTGAGGTAAAACTGCTCCCTGGCGTCGGTGATTGGTCATAGTCGCGGAAATAGGCCGACGCTAAAGAAACAATAGCACACACAGCACACAGAGTTTATAAAGAATCTCATGGCTGATTCTACCAAACGCTGTCGTGAAGTCGCGATAAATAACATTTGTTTGTACACCCTGGTCAATTATAGTAGATTATACAGTATTGTGCAAATTAATGTGAACACAGGCGAATTTATTTGGGATAGAATCAATTAATTTTTTGCAATTCTTCTTGATTTTGTCATTTCGAAACCAGACCTGAATGACAGCCTCAATCATCTTACTTGTTGGTTGTACCGTCCTTTTTTAGCAATCTGGCCGTGCATATAGACGACAAGTTCTGAATAGGATTAATATCCGGCGAGTTCCCAGGCCAATCTAGAAAGGTAATCTTTTTGTCCTTAAAATATATCACCATCTTCTTGAAAACATAAGACGGTGCTGAATCTTGCTGGAAGATTAGTTCGCGAACTGCTTGAACTTTTTACAGTTCTATGAACAAACACGTTCCTAACATTTCTTTATATTTTTCACTGTTCATCATGCATTCGACAAGTATAAGTTTCCCTGTTCCCATATATGAAAAACAACCCCAAAACATTTTTTTGACTGGATGTTTCGCTGCCTGGACAAAGTGAGCTGTAGGTTTTCGTCCACACTTCTTCGCAAGCATTTTGATCGCTACCCCCGCACGAAAAACTGTGCCTCATCTGAGAACAAGACATTTCTCCAGTGTTCTTCTGTCCAATGAGCATATTTTTTTGGCCAAATCAGTCTTTTTTTTATCGTAGCTGTTTCTTTTGAGGTCTCACAGATTTCCTTCCCCCCTCCAAAAGACGTATGAAAACTGTAGAGTTGTGACCTTTCACTACAGCCTTTTCTAAGTGTCGCTGGAGGTCATAGCTTGTCTTTCTGGGGTTCAGCTTGCTATTTCTCAAAAGAAACGATTCATCTCGGGTTGTCTTCCTTTTTCTCCCACACTTCCCCTTCCGCTGAACTTCCACTGATCCAGCCTGTCTCTTTTGTTTAATTATCTTATTTACAGCTCCCAAGCTCAGGTAACACTCACCAGCCAATGCATAGATGTGTGCTCACTAAGTGTCCTTATCCTTTCTCTTTTTCTTGGCGTAATGTCCATGATGACACAAGCACGAAAACTAACTAAAAGGTGATATTTCTCCCAAAACCCCAAAAACACGTGTAACTTAGTCACAATAACCGGAAAAACAACTGACATAGACAATAACCTAATACAGAATGACAGATTGTGGGATATGTCGAGAAACACCTGTCAAAATTGTCACAGCAGTGCTGCCATGTTGACTTTGTACAGAAATTCGCAATATTCACATTAATACGCACAATACTATATATATATATATATATATATATATATATATATATATATATATATATATATATATATATATATATATATATATATATATATATATATATATATATATATATATTGAGCTGTTGACATCTAGGACGCAACAACTAACTTATTGTCTGTAAGACGACCCGGTACAAATTCTATACGTCAGGTGCCGCCGTACAACCACTAACGACCTTTTAAAATCGTCAACCCTGCCACTACATTCCTATAGGGAAATATACGAGTAATATAAAAATAGATATACCAAGAATATCACTGGAAACACATACATGTTCGCTCTTATTTGAGCTCATCAGTGCGTTATACCAGCAATAATCAATTATTTTTTTTACACAGGAGGGAGAAATGCTGCATGCAGACCTCATTCACAACACCCAAGCACGTGGGAGTTTTAAGGTACTGTGAGACTCCTACTCACTAAAACTCCCTCCCAAAGAGTACCGGACCTTAGTCCATACCTCCGTCGGAAATATTTCACACATTGACGTTTGGGTTTGAATGTTTCCATTCTGTTTTTGCCGCGGGGGCGTTAGCGGGCAAGTATAAGCTTCGGACGCTTATGCTTATGTGGAAGTTGCTCATTGTAGTCGGTGGCACTACGTAGAAGAGCATTTGGTTGAGAAGCGGCTTTTGCGAACTGAGTTGCGGATAGTTGAGTTATAATAAACTCAAGTATCGAAGGCATTTTCAGATCAGCGTGAACCTGACTGTTTCTGACAAACCATGGCGCTCCGATAACCATTCTCAGAATTTTATTCTGGATGATTTGAAGGGTCTTGATGTGTGTTGCGGCCGCGGTGGCCCATGCAGGGGATGCATAGGTCAAGGCTGGCCGGATGATGACTTTGTACATGAGCAATTTATTGTTCATGGACAAATTGGAATTTCTATTTAGAAGTGGGAACAGCTTCGAGATGAACATCGAGGCTTTTCGTCGGGCGTGTTGGACATAGGGGCGCCATGTTAAGTGTTTGTCGAGGAAAACTCCGAGGTATTTGGCGGAATCTTGCCAGGAAATTAGACGGTTGTCTAACGATACGTGTTCGTGAGGTGTGTGTCTCCTCTTGGAAAATAGGACTGCTGAACATTTATCGGGATTTATGGCTACACATGAATTCCTATACTAGCCTTGCAGCTCGACCACGGCGGTCTGAAGTCGTTCGGTCATTATCCTCGGCTGAGTGGAGCGGCCGAGTGGAACTGCTGAGGATGGTAGTGTCGTCTGCGTACAGTGGGTATGTCACGTTTAGGGGCGCTGTCGGAATGTCTGCGACAAATATATTGTACAGCAGAGGGGAGATAGCAGAACCCATAACCAAAATATATCTAAATTCATTGGCTTAAGATAGCCAAATTCTGAAAGAACCGTGAGATGTATCGAGCTGCTGACATCTAGGACGCAACAAGGAACTTTGTCTAGTATGTGTATATTTTTGTTATTGCTGGTATAACGCACTCATGAGCTGAAATAAGAGCGAAACTAGTATGTGTTTCCAGTGATAGTCTTGGTATATATATATATATATATATATATATATATATATATATATATATATATATATATATATATATATACTCATACATACCGAATTAGATACTGTCGAGCCGCCCTACTAGGGTGTGTTAAATATTATGTATATACCGTATAAACTCACATTTTGGGAAAGGATGCTAGTTAAGCCACATTAGATTGACGAATAACGCAAAAAGATTTTTAAAGTTAGACAATCTTCAAGAAATCGCTTAAAAATATAGCAAAATGGTGAGTAATTTTCGTTCTTCATATAAAATATCTCCAACATCTTATCTAGATATTTAAAATAATGTTAAACACTGCGTATCAAAATATCTAAAAAAATGTTGCAACTGCAACCAATAATATAGACGTAGACTATTTCTCTGGCTTCACAAATTATAAAACTATTGCAAAATGATTAAATATCCGTTTTCATAGAAATCATAAGTATCGAGGTTTTAGTAATTGTATAAATACCGAAGGGGAATGATTCAAGGAGGATTACCCATATCTATCTGGTTTGAAAATGTTTATTGTTTATTATTATTGTTTATTGGCAAAAATCATACAATATGTTAGTACAATAAGTCTTAGACTTATAACATAATTTGGAAGGTTATATCCTAAATAGTTTGACAGTTCTATACCAAATTCAGTAAACTTCAAATTTTGACGTTCCGAATGTAATTTCTTTTGCCCTTATATTTCGCACCTTCTAACACTTCAACCATCACCTTCATTTACCATAAATCTCTGCTATTCCATAATCTCTTTCTGAATGCTATTCTTTCCAAACAATCCATATTTTTGCTAAAATGTTTAAATTTGTAGGAGACAAAAATGACTTTAGTTAGACAAACAAAAATATAACATCTCTCGAATTTGTCTACATCAATCAGGATGACTAATCTGTTGACTGATATTAATAATTCTAGGGGTCTATATGTGAGTACCCCCAATATATAAATGTAAAGAGTATTGCAGAAGGTTTACAGGCAAATATGGTAGGCAGGTGGTTTTTATATGACAAGGGCGTGAAGGCAATCGACCACTCACCCTTGTCTTCCCTCGGGGTCAAAACGGGATAAAGATTAATCTATAAAAGGGTGTGTGTGATATTCAAATTCGAAAATGCCCTTATCTGAGATATAAAATGTATAGGGAATAAGTTTGGGACTTGGTGTGTTAATTAAAAACTGCTGGTCGCTAACTAGTCGAGTGGGGTGCATATAAATGGTAATTGGATGTAAAGTATTTTAAAAAATAGGGTATTTTTGCTTGTTAATTAGTGTATTAATGTTTAAATCACAGCAATTATATAATAAACAAGTATTAAAGAGTGCCTCTTGTTTTATGTATATTTATAATATAGTGCCGTATCATCAAGTTAGAATAGTTATATTCAATGATATATAAAATTGTCAACACAGCAAATATTTAAACTTTGAATGTTTCTTTAGAACAGAAGAGATAATTTTATAGTATGCAAGATAATTTGATAATATACAAAAATCAACCAAAAGGAAATTAGTGACTATAAAGCAGTATGAACTAAAGCTAGTACTGGTGTAGGAATTAGACCTGACCCTTTACCAATTAGGCAAAAAAAATATGTGTTTAAAGTAGTAAAAACTAAAGCTAGCACTGGTCTAAACGTCTAAAGTTTTCTCAAACTCTGAACCTGATCTGATCTGTTTTTAAATATAAAGGGATCATCCTGGGGATAGAAAAGCGTAAGTTAAACCAGAAGACTGTTTTTTTTCCTTTTGGATACATCAAAATATTGTTGGAAACTCTGAAGTTATATTTATATCAAATATTTCAAATATATTTGGAAAAACTGGGTTGCCGTCACTCAGGTCAGGATTCTCGTAGGCTCGTCCACAGAGTAAACATTTTTGATTTCGTTTTATTGCAGGGCCGACTGTCGTGAGGCCTCCTGTCAGTTCGTGAAATAACACGACAGACGGGAACTAAGGAAGGAGTCTAGAAAACCGACGTCAGCGGTAAGCAGCATTATAACCTTGTAAGGTCTCACTTTGGTAATAATTAAATTTTACTAGTTCTTGTTAATAAATGTGATCTAATGTGCCAAGATTTTTAGGTTCGGCTCTATTGCCGGGCTGACTGTTGTGAGGCACCCTGTCAGTTGCTGAAATAACATGACAGACGGGAAATATGGGAATAGTCAAGAAGACGGATGTCGCCGTAAGCAGCATCATAACCTTTTAAGGGTTCACTTTGGTCATTTACTTCTACTTGTTCTTGTTAATAAATGTTACCTAATGTGCAAAGATTTGTAGGTTTCGTTCTATTGCCGGGAGTTTGGATAAGGCCCTTTTGGCACTTTAAAACAAAACAAACTTTATTTCGAAAATTACAACATGTTTAATTATAATTCCAAAACAAAGGAGAAATACACGATGTTTAATGTTGAAACACTCGTAATATATTCTAGTATAATATTGTATGTTACTTGTATATATAAAGTCGAATATGCTTAGCTTACATTATAAAATAAAACAACTTAAACTAAATAATTATGTTGACTATGATTAATCAGCGGTTTTCGTATTTCCGCGGTGAACGACCGCTTCCATCATATTGCCATACTAAGGCGAGATATCAGTACAGGGTGCTGTAACTCGGGCTGACTGTTGTGAGGCACCTTGTCAGTTCGTGAAATACATAACACGACAGACGGGAAATAAGCGGGGAGTCAACAAAACGGACGTCGGTGGTAAGCAGCATTTTAACATTTTAAGGGTTGACTCTATTAAATTAGTCTTACTTGTTCTTATTAATAAATGTTATCTAATGTGCAAAGAGTTTAGGTTTATTTCTATTGCCAAGCTGACTGTCGTGATGCATCCTGCCAGTTCGTGATATAACATGGAAGAGGCGGAAAATAAGGGAGTAGTCAAGAAGACGGACGTCGGCGGTAAGCAGCATTTTAACATTTTAAGGGTTCACTCTGTTAATTTAGTCTTACTTGTTCTTGTTAATAAATGTTATCCCATGTGCAAAGAGTTTAAGTTTCTTTCTATAACCAAGCTGACTGTCGTGATACAGCCTGCCAGTTCGTGAAATAACATGACAGGCAGGAAATAAGGGAGTAGTCAAGAAGACGGACGTCGGCGGTAAGCAGCATTTTATCATTTTAAGGGTTCAGTCTGTTAATTTAGTCTTACTTGTACTTGTTAATAAATGTTATCTAATGTGCAAACATTTTTAGGTTTCGTTTTATTGTCGGGTTGACTGTTGATAGGCACCCTGTCAGATCGTGAAATAACATGACAGGCGGGAAATAAGGGAGGAGTCAAAAAAACGAACATCGGTGGTAAGCAGCATTTTAATATTTTAACAATATCCTTCGAGTAGTACCTAGATGGCATGAAAGCAGAAAAATGCGTGCGCATTTGGATCGCCAGTATTCGTCAAACGAGAGACTAAGAAGATAAACAACAGAATAAACCCTCAAGTGGATTTCGGCAACACATTTAGGTTATTAAATTTCACAAACTGGAACGACAGACATAAAACCTTATAGAACATTCACTCTCATTGTGCTATTGAGCAATAAATACCTTTTATTGGGTGCCAATCAATTTGCTACTAACGTAAATTAATTTACTTCGAAAACACAATAGGTTATTACGTGTTTCGACAATCAACTAAATCAGTTTTATTATTATAATCAACACATAATTATCGTTATTATATATTCTGAATGTCAATTACGTACTGTATTTTCTACTTTATGGTCTGCTCATTTACGACCACTTTTATATGGATGCCGATCGAGCCGAAACCAAAAATCAAGCTCGATCAACAACACAGCTCCGGGCTGCTGCCTTTATAATTATCTCCGACCGCAGTAATTTTCTCGAAGGTAAATGCCTGTAATCAAAGATTATTAATACTCTACAACCTATCAGTATCCATCGCATGTTGCTTTTGTAAGTTCCAACGTGTAGAGTGTAGCGAAATGATACAGAAATGAGAGGATATTATCGACGAAAAACAACATCCTAAAATCGTTTCACGATTTGTAAGAAAAAGTTTCCAGGTATCAATTACATGTTTAACGATTTGCGTTTAACAGCATCCTTCACGTCTGAAGGACTTTTTATTTTGCATTGCGGTAACGAAAAAAGAGTGACCAGGTATTAATACATTCGTTGAACATTGAAAATCATTTCTTTTCACCTGTTTTTATTTTACGTCTCGGATAATTAACTGTTATAAGAGTACAGGAATATAAATATTTAATTTAATTCAATAAAACAAACTAATAGGCCGGCAGGTAGCTTCAAACTTAATTAGATCATTTCAACAAAGCTCATTTTTTTCAGCAGGCTGTATTTTCATTGCTTATCGAAGAATCGGTTATCAGCTACATCTTTCCCAAATAAGGCACTGGAATTATTACTGTTATTACCTTAATAAACATTTACCAACGGGCCGATCAATAGGAAAATATGGTGCGGAAATTTCTATTACACATTTCAAATATCAGTCTGACTAATGTTTAAAATGTTAACAATAATCGTTTCAAGCGTGGGGCAAATGTTTCTTCAGTCGTCTGTTAAATACCTCAATAATTGGCAGTCAAGGGGTTCAAATGCAGTTCGATTATTAGGTCATTATTCCAAATCTTTATTTATTGTTGTTACGCTTACTTGGTGATATCATTCGATACTAAATGTAGATGTAGATATTTCTTCACTGGCTTCACAATTGCTTCATTTCTTCTCCTATCTGATGATACCGTAAAAGGACGACACCTGTTACAGAGAATAAAACAGGCAATTGTGAAGGCAGGGAAGAAGTATCTACATATTGTCTCTATATTTATCAATCGATATTTAAAAGTAAGCAGAAGAAACAAGTTAGATTGTATACTCCAGATAAGATTAATAAAATGAAGAATGTACTAGAGAAGACCAACTGGAACCTAGTGATGGAGGAAAATGATGTAACTGAAAGTTACCGTACATTCAGTAAGACTTTTATAACGGTGATGGATGGGATATTCAAGAACAAAATGATAGTTGTGAACGACAAAAACAGGGGTTCATCGATAAATAATGGCATTAAAGCGAAATGTGGCATCAAAAGACAGCTATACGAGGGAGTATTGAACAACACTGTTTCTAAAGAAGTATACAACAACTTTGCTAGGGATTTGAAGAGTGATTGCAGGCAAGCTAAGCAAGCATACAATACCAACTTCATAAAGACAGCGACAAACAAGACTAAAGCTACGTGGCAGGTAGTAAGGCAGGTGACTGGATGCTCAGGAGGCCAGAGATTTGACCTAAAAAATTTCACTATAGATGGGGATACGGATCAGGAGCGGTTAAATTACATAAATACATATCTGATCAACGTGTGTAAAAACATCAACACCAAGAATGCTCCAGCAACAGATAAAATTAAATATGTTAATGACAAAATATTTTTTTACCCCACCCATGAAAGTGAAGTGTACAATACAATTTTTGAAATGAGAAACACCAATTCAGTAGGTTTTAACGAGATTCCAGTAAGGCTGCTGAAAGAATGTGCTGATGTTTTAGTCAAGCCATTAGCACATATCATTAACTTATGCCTGGCTCAGGGATTGTTTCCGGATGACCTGAAAAACTCACTAGTGATTCTGATACATAAGAGTGGGGACATATCTCTACTTACCAATTATAGACCTATCTCACTAATTTCGAATATAGAAAAAATTCTATGTAAGCGTACGGTGGCTTTTTTAGAGAACCACAAAATATTTTGTGGGAATCAAAATGGCTATATTAAGAAAAGGTCGACGAACAGGGCAATATTTCAAGTTATCAAGGAAATTACAGAGGGACTAAATAAGCGTGAAAGTACAATGTGTATGATGCTGGATTTATCTAAAGCTTTTGATAGCGTGTCCCACAACACACTGTTAGTTAAGTTGGAATTGCTAGGTTTCAGGGGAGTCTCGCTCAATTTAATGAAGTCATACCTATTAGGCAGGAAACAATGTGTGGCTTTTAATGATTATAGGACAGGGGTATTTCTGGCATCTGAGTGGAAGATTATAGAACGAGGTGTGCCTCAGGGCTCAATCCTCGGGCCAGTCTTGTTCTTACTTTATATTAACGAACTGTCTGAAGTATTGCCCCATAAGACAACCCTGTTTGCTGACGATACATCTTTGGTTTTGCGAGATCCTTCAGATAGTGATCTAATTTATGAGGCATCACAATCACTGAGAATTCAACAGTGGTACAATAGAATGGACTTACAATTGAATGTGACCAAAACAAATTTAATCTCATTTAACTATTTTAGGGGTAACCAGTTATCGCTGAAATTCAACTCAGAATCGCTGAGCACGCAGGATGATGTTAAGTTTTTGGGCTTGAAGCTTGATTCTCAGTTGAACTGGAGGGCTCGTGTTGGCTATCTGGCAGGTAAACTGTCAGCTTTTAGTGATGCTCTGCGTGTTCTGTCCGATTCTAGTAGTATTAGTGCTGGCCTCGAGGCGTACTACGCATATGTGAACTCAAGGCTTCGTTATGGACTAATGTTCTGGGGGAATTCCATAGAAGCCGGTAGAATATTTAGGCTCCAAAAGGCATGTATCCGCAGCATATTTAATCTGAATTATAGGGGTTCGTGTAGGGAAACATTCCTCGACAACAGAATAGTTACCTTGTCAAGTTTGTATATATTGGAGTGTGCGTGTTTTGTTAGGAAAAACCGGAGTTTGTTATCAGATTGTGAACAACAGCATCAATACAACACTAGAGCACGTTTAAAGGATCAGTTAATTGCGCCACAAACTACAAAAAGTATTGTTTACAATAGTGCTGTGGTGCAGTCCCTAAACGTGTACAACAAACTGACGGTGCAGATAAAGGAGCTTCCACCTGCGAAGATGAAAAAGACACTGAAGAATATTCTGGCGGCAAAGGCCTATTATAGTATTGAGGATTTTTTAGCTGACAAGTTGTAGCTGTTGGTAATCAATATCGTGATAGATGTATAGTTTTTTTTTTTTTTGAATTGTAATTCCTGTATTTTTATGTTGTTTTTTTTTTTTCATGTTGACGTGTTTTACACATTTTTTATGTATTGATGGTGCGAATAAATATATTATTATATTATTTTATTATTCAATTATTTCAAATGTCAAATAGGCCTATAAGTTTTTTTTTTAGTGAACTTTGATTAATGTTTATATGTTTCAAATAATGATGCAAATAAACCTCCGTTGTGAATTTCAAGCAATTTGGTTCACAACATTTGGAATTTTTCCAAATTAAAAATAAAATACGAAAGACATGAATTGAAACGTTGGTAAAGTCCAATGCCTGAGAAAGACGGAGTAGTTAGCTGCCATGCATAGATTGATACGTACCACAGGAGCAAACGGTATGTGCAAATAACAAGTAAAACATACTATCCGAACTGGCGTTCGCGAAATCTCTTCCACTAAAACCCCGAAAACCGTTGTCAACACCATGTCAATGCGCGAAAGTGAAAGTACATCCAGCCCGTTTTCGGGCGAGGTCAGAATGACAGAGGCATGAAATTAAAAATGATGTGATTGTAACAGTTATGGTTTTTTAAGTGGAAGATTCAATACATTTTTAAAATACACTATATTTGTAGCTTGATGAACGGCCCAATTAAATTTTCAGCCTGAAAATGTAGAATACAGTGAAAAGATCAATGTTTAGGGAACGACATTTTGACAGAACTGTCGTTTTTATAAAGAAATTATGTCGTTTGCACCATGAACTAAGTATTGTAAACAAAATAGGTTCACGTCTCTATAATACACAGTTTGTTAATTCGGTAATTAGATGTTTAGCTGTACGCTACGGATATAACCGCGCGAAGAAACACTCGTTACCCAGCTCTTATAAAGTTTACCGCAGGCCAGTGAATCGCCAGATGATGATTTAAAATGTCTCTTTGAATAATAAAGCATCTTGCTTTTTTGGGTAAAACAAATTATCATGAAGTTGAAAAGTTCAGGGTCAGAGGACACATATGAAATATCCAATAATATAATCAAGTAAGTATCAGACTGGATATTGGTACCGCTAGTTATGAGTATAAACAGGTGTCTACTTGAGGGTGTGTTTCCGTGCAAATTAAAACATCCAGCTAGTTCCTCTTTATAAAAAAGGAAACTGTGAAGCATGAGAGCTACCGTCCCATATCCGTTATTCCGATATTTGTAAAAATATTAGAACTGGCTATAAAAGCAAGATTAATGTACTTCTTCGAAAAACTGAAAATATTGAATAACCAGCAACATGACTATAGAAAAAATCATTCTGCTATCACTACAATCAATAGTGTAATTCAGAATATTTTAAAGGCTCAAGATGAGAATGAAGAAACGATGATCGCTTGCTGCGACCTGTCAAAAGCCTTTGATACAGTTCAACATCAGATTTTATCGAATAAGCTCTTTTTTTTATGGAATTAGAGGTACGCCATTAGAACTTCTAAGATCATATCTGGCGGAACGTCAGCAGATAGTAAAGTGGAACAATCAAATGTCGAGGCCACGTTTTGTTAAGCATGGAGTGCCCCAAGGTTCCGTTTTGGGACCTATCATATTTGTTATATATATATATATATATATATATATATATATATATATATATATATATATATATATATATATATATATATATATATATATATATATATTGATATAGTTTCTATAATGGGAAAGTAAACATACACACAACAACACCCTCTTAAAACCACCCATACATAGCCTGAGACAAATATATTTTGCTTACTTTTGGTGTATGCAATGCTAATGCAGCATATAAGCAACGTGGCAAGGGAAAAACTAAATTTTACAGGCATATCGTAAGACCTAATATAGAATTTGAAAGCTCAGAATTGATTCCCAAAATAATGACAGATATATGTGTTAAAAGAAGGTAAAGGCAAGTCTAAATTATTTAGTAGAAATTGTTTAAATAGTTTAAGCTGTTCATGTTTAGTAGAATTACGAAATTTATGGTGTTAATATTTATTAGGATTAAGTTTGTCAAAATTTCATGTAACCTAAATATAAGTCAGCTGTTCAGTTACCACAAATGTCAAAACTGACAATAAAATTGTAATAGGTTAAGGAATGCTGTCAAAAATAGTGTTTATAGTGCATTGAAAGATGTAACAAGGTAACCCAGGAAATGGGGATACAAACAAACAAAAAATTTGTTATGATGAAAATATTTGGAAGAGGGCAGAAAGCAGTTTTTACTTAGTTACGCTGATGACAAGAGAAAAAGAAAGAAACAAGAGAGATTTTTACCAAAATTTTTGGAAGAAGCTGAAATTTTAGGAGAAAGTTAAAAAAACAAGTAATAAAAAGTAAAACAGCGCGGGAAATGAAGTAAAGGTTCGACCAACATCAATAACAGGTTAATAGGTCAGTTTGTGGCAGCCGAAACCACGTCAGGAAGAAACCACCGGTAACAAAACAGTGAGTTTAAACCATTCAAATATTTACGTTTTTTCATGTAGTGCAAGTACTGCCACAGAAAATTATAATTTGAGGCATTAAAATTGTGACAAAAAGCGTAAGTGCCACCACATATTTGAAAGCAACCATTTAAAAATTAGAAGGTGCTTGTCCAGCCATCTGTTAACAGCAGACATCAATACGCACCTCATTTCCAAGAGACACCATCGAAGAGTACATAGTATAACTTAGTTTTACCATCTGGATATTTGTAGGTAGCATAAGAGCGGTTATATATAGAACAATTTCGTTGACCTAAGAACAAAGTTATTTCTTAAAGTCATAAATTTAATTAGATAAATACTGATGAGATTAATTAAAAGGGGGTAATATAAAGATTCAATAGTATTAGGCATTTGTCATTTGTTTCAGTTAAATTTAATAAAGATTCTAGTTTTGTATTAAGTTGAAATCCTTGCTTTATTTTTGATTTATACATATAAATATCTGGGGAAACAAATATTATTAAAAAGGGGTAACATATTCAAACTGTAAAAAGAATAACAGATTTGCAAACATAAAGTAAAGAGCAATCTTATTGAAATTTTTAGATAGATATATTTGGAATTATAATAAATTGAAAGGACTTGAACCCACTAGTTTAAGAAGCTCCCTGTTTTAAGAGTAAATATATCCATGCTATCAATTTGTTTATGTCACATGCAGCAATAAAAGACATTGGATACACCGGGGTGTAAGTCAAATACACATATATTTGATGTGCACATTTTTTTTCGATACATTTCAGAGAGTGCTTTGCAGATGAGATCTAGTCAAAAACTGAAAACAATAATAGTAATATATATCCTGTAATTAAAACTTTGACTTGTATATTTCAGTTTAAATACCCAATAGTGGGACTAAAACAAGACTAGCTTAAATTAACTTATCTTTATCAATATATATATATATATATATATATATATATATATATATATATATATATATATATATATATATATATATATGAATGACTAATTGCAAACTTACCATGCTGGAGTGCATATCTGTACGCGGACGATACAACTTTTGTTTTGAGGAACACAACGGAGGAAAATATTTGTAATAAATGTCGAAACACCATGATGCAAAACGTTGGATGACATCAAACAGATTGAAATTAAATGATGACAAAACTCAGACCATGATTTTTAATAAAGTACCACCCAAGAGTATAAAGTTTCTGGGCATATATATGGACAGCTATTTAAAATGGAGTGATCATGTAAGTCAGCTTTAACATAAACTTACCCGCGCCATTTATTCCATAAGTCTCGTGAAGAATACAGCGAATCTGCAGGCAGCAAGGTCAACCTACTTTGCAAATTTTCACAGTGCTACAAACTATGGGGAAATTCTGTGGAAGCTCATGGTGTTTTTGTTCTGCAGCAAAGAGCGGTGTGAGTGTTGTGCGGGCTCGGTTGGCTTACTTCATGTAGGGATTCATTTAAAGAACTTGGAATATCGACTGTTACATCTTTGTGTATAACTGTTTGATATACGTGCATCAACATACAGGTGACTTTAGAACAAATGTGTGTACCATGACTACAATACAAAAAATAGGAACGCATTGCAAACACCTTGCATCGATTGAAGCGGACACAACAGGGAATTGATTAGGACGGCAAGGCTTTTAAGAGAGAGATAAAGCAATATTTGCTGAAGGTAACAATGTATTAGCTAGAAGAATATTTTTATTTGTGACTACGGTACTCACTTTTCTTTTATTAGTTGTCATTGCTGTATTTTGGATATTTGTTTGTGTTTGTATTTCATAATTGGTTTTATATTTATATTTGACTTTTTATACTTACCTCATTGTAGTTTTATGTTTGTGTTTTTTATGTATGCTTGTTCATAACCAGTGTTATCCTTATTTTGCATATGTCTTATTTGTTGTTTTATACAGGCACATACCTGCTGACACTTTTTGTCATGTTTTTTCTTATTGCAAATAAAGATTGTACTTACTTACTTAGTGGCCGAGGGGTAACTTGTTCCAACGCTACTGACACGCGGGCGGTCGGGGTTCTCAGTCCGGTTGCATTCTCGCGCGATCCATCTAATAACTTGTTTTGTTTCACTTTAATATTTGGTAGAAACAGTAGTTTCCAGACTTCATACGTTTTGACGTCTGGGTTTTAAAGAAAAATGAGAACACGTCAAAACGTATGAAGTCTGGATTCATACGTTTTGACGTGTTCTCATTTTTCTTTAAAACCCAGACATTTCTTTATTATTGATATGAGTGAATTTTTATTAAGAAAATTCACTAATAGACAATTTTGTTTTCAATTTTGTTGTTGGAAAAACCGGTTCAATTAGGTTGACTACAACGAAATCATCCAGGCGATTAATAAGGAAAAATTCACGTTTATAATTTGACAGATACTTCCCTTTTTAGAGTGCCTAGATATACCAAACTTTACTTTTCTGCCTTTATGAAAAATTGAGTTTGTTCATTGTTGAATACAAGATTGAAATATTTTTGTATAATAGAAAGATATGGTATCACATTCAAAAAAAATCTTCATATTACCGCCTGTTAGGACCTCTTTCAAAAAAAATATTAAAATGGCGGCGTATTAGGACCTCTAAAACCGATCAAGGTCTGTTTAAATTTAAAGTATTAATTTTACTAATATGACGTACCAGTAGTGTAAAATTCTTATGAAACTTCTCTACTATAACGCACTTGTTGCGTCCCGAAATTTTTTATAAGTGATGAACCCTACGGGAGATTATTTTTTTTACACCAAAACTACTTAAATGGTTGTGGTCCATATTATTGTATAATAAAAGATTCTTCACCTAGAAAAATTAAAAGACTTGCCTTTGAACCAAAAGAAAATCGGTAGCGAAACATGTCATACAGTTGAGTAATATAATTATTCGTTACCGAACAATCATGACATGATTTTTCATTTTAGATAATAACTTTACCATACTTGTTATTTAAGGTATTGATTTGTTATCTGACAGGTGGCAGTTGGAAATAAATGGGTAGCTCTAAATGAAACTAGTAATCTAGTAGGAAAGCAGATAAATAATTAATTAGTTCAACTGAGTCTGTCTATGATATATAATCAACGTAAATATTCCACTTTTGATCTAGACAACATACGTTGTCGATATTCAGATACATAAACATTTAATTATATACATGCAACTGTTCCCTTTCGTTTCGCATGCACGAAAGGAAATGTTGCTCAAGAAAGTGGACTGTTTTGATATATTTGTGTTAAGATAATATTATTTTCTGCAGCACTCACTGTTTGCTTCCACCAAATACTCTAGAACTACCCCGTAAAGATGCCGAACGAAGTCTAAAAATCGAGAAGCTTTATTCCAAATGTTTTTATGTTTGTTTTTATTACTACCTGCCAGTTAAATGCCAAAGATTCAATTAAATACCTTTCCACTAGCCCCAAGCCCTTTTCAGGGTAACTATCACCACAAAATTTTAAAGGAAAAGTGTCCCACAGAATGGAAAGTGGAGTGGTACCATACTTTTTAGAGGAAAATTAATTCTGCACTATAAGCTTGAAAATATTAACGATTAAAACAAGTAATACATTTGTTTTCTTCGTTAATATTTTAAAAAGATCAAAGCTGGAGAGTCCCGGATGGGGGGGGGGGTGTTCAAAAAGGTATTTGCTTAAAACAGTGGTATTTGAAAATTATATATATATATATATATATATATATATATATATATATATATATATATATATATATATATATATATATATATATATATATATATATATATATATATATATATATAAGTTCGGTATCCAAGAAAATCGGATTAGTCTTTCCGGAAAAATTTTGCTTTTTCTATGAAAGAATTGTTTTATCTGCAAAAGTAACAAAGCTAAAGCAACCACATTTGGTTTATTTTCATATTAAAACGTATACCTACTATGTATATACCAAAATTTAGATATCTCAGCTAAAAGAATACTAGGGTATAAGCATTTAATTAAAAAATGCTGGCATGTTAAAGGCACAAATTAACATTTCTTGGCGGAAAAAGGTCAAGAAGTACAAGGAGGGTTACTTTGAAAACTTTAAGCGTAAACTATAAAACGCAGATTAGGTACCTATTTTTCATGGGAAAAAAACTTTTAAAATGTTTGCATAAAAAGTTTTTTTTTAGCGAATTTTCGTTAAAAAAAAGAGCGTAGAACATTTACATGCAAATTTGCTACCAAATCGCACTGGCTGCATACAGATCTTTGTTATTAAACTTAGCTGACATTTATGAGAAACAATCATCACTTTAGCCCTAACGATTTTCTTTCTGTGATCATTGGGCACGATATCGTGTAGGGTTGGGTCATTTTTTCGAAATATCTAAGTCTGGTCCGAAAACGTGACAGCACGACAATATACCGGGTGACCAAGGATATAGGGCCAGCACTTCGCTTGTCAAAAATGACATGTAATTTCAGCAAAATCGGTCATTTTGGATTTTGATGTAGGTCACTGTGAATTTTGATGTAGCTGAACTGAAAATTTTTCACAGTATCTCAAAGTCACAAATTTCGTTGGTTTGAAGGGTACAAAACTATGCAGGTGACCCTAAATCCGTTGTCGCCCAATACAACTGGTTGGTGTTCGATTCGTTTCATTTTCCACGTAGGCAACTGTAAGTTTTGTCTATATTCTTGGATGTCCTACAGACCTAGGAGACTTTCCTCTGGCTTCTATGCTTATCTTCTGTGCATCCTGTTACGGCATCGTAAGATAAGAAGAATTGTTTCGAAACCAGGGATATGTATTTAAAATCCATTCTCCCTCTTGTGTGAAATATAAAAAAATTCTGGACGCAGCAAGTACGTTATAGTAGCGAATTTTCATAAAAATTGTACACTATTATTATACGGCATATTAGTAAAGTTAATACTTTAAACTTACACAGACCTTGAAGCTCGATTTTAGAGGTCCTAGTACGCGCACATTTGAAGAATTCTTTCGAAAGTGTTACCATCGATATCTTTCTATTATCAAAAAAATCTTGCGTTTTAACTACTTTTGAGAAAGATGCGCAAAACTCAATTTTCTATGAAGCTAAAGAACTAAATTTTGGTATATCTGTAGATAGTGTAAGTCTCTTTAAAAGAAACTTGTATCACAAATTTCATTAAAGTTATACAGAAGATTTCCAGAAGAAAACTTAATTCATATTTAGAAAAGTAAAGTATCTGCCAAATTATTAGCGTCGCAGTTATTTTGCCTTATTAATCGCCAGTATGATTTCATTTTAGTCAACCTAATCAAACCGGTTTCTTCAATATCAACGATAACAAAATGTCTACTGAAAATTATAATTTCAGAATCAAATGTGACAAACTTGTTCAGGCGTTTTAAACAAAAATGAGATCTTGTTCAAAACTTATGAAATCTGTGCACTATTGTTTCTCCAAATGTCAAAATAAAACATAAAACAAAACATACATTCACCGAGCTGGATTAGATCGCGTAACCTTATGCTTAGGAGGCAAACGCAAAATCCCATGTGCTATCTAGGCACAGGTCAAATAACGTTTCATTTACTTGATACCTTACCATGTAATTTTTTCTCCAAAAATTACCAAGTTATTTTAATGAAATTTTGTGGATATGTTGCCCTGGGTAATACCCTACTATACACCAAAACTCCACTTTCTAAGTTCGTAGAAACTTGAGTTATTCAAATTTTAAGCATTTAATAAAAATTCACTACTATAACGCACTTGCTGCGTCCCGAACCTTTTTTTTTCTTGCGCACCCCCAATGCATTAAAGTACGAGCCGCTACTGATATATAAACACATAAAAATTTGAACAGTGTTTGGTTTTGGGTTCTAGGGACCCAAATTCGCGCTCACCTGAAAAAAAAATTTCAAAATCTTTTCATTGTGACCTCTATTAGCGAATTTTTCTTAATGAAAATTCGCTAAAACTCGACGTATGGTTTGGGTATATAAAACATGATTTGGCTTTACCTTTAGTGAAACTAAATAATGCTAGGCTATTAAGCAGTTGCTTAAAGCAAATTTATATGAAATAAAGATCATGTTACACCATTCCAATTTTTACACGCACGCGGCTCGCGTTAAAATTTATCACCTAAACTGTTGGACACACATCAAAAGTAGCAATAAAACCGGTAACAACATTTTAACGATACATTACACATTTTGCGAAATATAAACAATAAACTAGTAGTACCAACAGCAACGGTAGTAAACTATGTTTATCACCTTTTCTACATGCAATTGTTTTTAAGGTTAATTGCTTGATAAAAGCCGCATTGTGGACTGGTGATGACGAAAGGCCTCTACATTAATCGAGTTTTACAATTAGACGGCTAATTGACTACAACTTAGGCGGCTCTGGCCTTTGTGAGCCGTTCTTGTTATGAGCCAGCATTAACGTTTTAAACGCGTCATATATCATTATCGTCAGATTGGTCGCTATTTGCGGTTTCAATATCAAAAGGGGAGAACAGATGTGTGCATGTTCATAACGGACTGGTAAACGGGTTAATTATTATAATTTGCAGTACACATACATTATAACAGGGTGTGTTTACAAGGAGGGATGCCCTGAATATTACGGAAATTTTCGGCTAACCATAATCGTCCATCGTCGAGTGCTCTGTAGCAGCAGTTACGATAAATTTATTGTGCTACCGCATTTATGTACATAAATGACTTCATCAGCTGTATCCTTTTGTCATAGAAAGATATAACATATTTTAATACAGGGTGTTGCGAATTAGTAATTATTAGAGATGTCGAACAGGTGGAAAATTTGGGCATTTTAATACCGAATAATTTGTTTAAAAAATTCTTGACGTCCTGAATACGCTTTTCTTACGAGTATTCTGGTATTTTATTTATTGCCCTTTGTACAGAACGCCTTGCTATGATACGAAACACATTTTAGTTCTTCTAGACTATTTATTTCGGTTCTGTAAATAATTTTTTTAGCGCCCCACAAATAGAAATCAAGCGATGGAAGGTCGGCGACCGCGCTGGTCACGCAATGGAACCACCATTTTAAATTTGGAGAAATTCTTGCTTTAATAAGTTCTTCACGGCTTTTGTGTTGTGTATGTGAAGGGTCCTGCGGGAACCAGACTCGGCATACTGTCTCCAGGGGAATATCGTTTAAACATTTGTGGAACCCATAATTTAATAATTTTAAATATCTACCACCATTTAAATTTTCTTAACAGATATCGACCAATAGCTGTAACACCAAAGACCCCAGCCCTCACATTAACACTAAATCGGACTGGCTTTCCCTATTATCCCTGGGATTTTTGCAATGCGCCAAACATGCTAATTTTTTTGGTTTTGTATCAGACCATAAAATAATTTCGGTATCACCCGAAAGCAATTCAGTTATCAGAAGATCTCAACTTTATAATATATATATATATATATATATATATATATATATATATATATATATATATATATATATATATATATATATATATATATATTGAAATTTTGTAGGTACCCTTCCCTAAGTGGCTTAGGTAGGCTCGTCAGCCAGAAAGATTAGACCAGTTTTCCCAAAAATTTTTGGGTTTTCTTCTGGAGAATTTTTGTATCTTCGTAAATAAAAAAAGTTACGGCAACATATTTTGGCACACAGATTTATATTATAAAAAGTATACTAAAAAAAGGTAAGATGCTTACTGGCAATTAGGCCATTGCCGACCCTTTTTGCTCATATAAACTAACCTACCCTCCACCTTGAGCTCGATCTCAACGACAGTGATTTGAAAAATCATCCGCCGCCGGTGAGTCTCGAACCGTCGTCCCCCGAGTCCGTATTGGAAAGTCTGAATCGACTTTTCCGCACGGCCACGGAGGCGCTTAAAAAAAGTATACTATGTACCAAAACTTGGATCTTTAAGTTAAAAGAAAAAAGAAGTTATATAGGCATTTAAAAAAATGTTGGTGATCGGAAAATCCCACCAGACCAAAATATTTTGTGTGGTTAACAAAATCTACTGAAGATTACAGACAAAGATTAAGTTTTCTTTGCGCAAAAGGTCCAAGAAGAACCAGAAAATTTACTTTGAAAATGTTGTAGTCTTCCTTCTTAAAACGCCAAAATCGCGATTTGAAACGTCAAAATTAGACATTTTGCAAACAAAAGTTCTAAAACGAATACGGGTGATGTAGAACTGTGGTGGCAAGTGTGTTTTACCAAGGAAGTTTCTGCTTCAGCTGTAATTATTGTCACGGTATACCAAAATATTTGCAGAAAATTAATTTCAAATAGACCCATTCTCTGCTGGCTTTGGCAGTAGTTTAAGTTATAGAGTTTGTAATTAAATAGTCTATTATGTTAAGCGAATTTTCGTAGAAATTTAATAACAGTGACAAACATGTTATGTTTCAAACTAATTTATAACGCCATATTTAGTAGGAAAAAAATCTAATCTAAACGACATTATTATGCCGTCTTTGCTTGATATTTTGTTCCCGAGAATTGTTACAATATAAAGAAAACTGGAAAACAGATTTTATAAAATTTTGGATTACCAAATCCAACGTTTATGTTTTGTTTTTGTTTTTTTAATCTGAGACTGCATATGAATTCTTTATAGATTGATTCTTCGATCTATGGATATAAAAAAAGTCTGGACGCAGCAAGTGCGTTATGGTAGTGAATTTTCATAGAAATGATATGGCACCAAATATTTTTTATATTTTTTTTCTTGTAACGTAGAAATATAAATTTTGGTATATAGTTTCTTTCTAATATCTTAAACTTACGTACCAAATTTGGTTACCATAGCTCTTATATTTTTAAGTCATCGGTGTGATACATACATACGTGTATATATATATATATATATATATATATATATATATATATATATATATATATATATATATATATATATATATATATAGTGTGTAAAAGCCAAATGGAATAAAATCATTGTTTCGGTTAATGTACATTATTATAAAAAAACACGTTAAATTTAAATTATAAATTGACATTTTTCAACGTAAAAATGCGATCCCTACCTTCAACCCCCTTCGAATGACAGGTACAACCCCCAATTTTTTAAAGGGGAAGTATAGGCTTGTGATACGTCGTTTGAAAGGTCTGTTCATTCTCTATTCAAAAATGTTATCGTTTTCAAGTTTATTGCAACAATTAGGATAGAATAAAATAAAATCATGTGGTTACCGAAATTCGCTATAAAATACTCAAAACTTATTTCCCGTTTAGGTCTTGAAGATAAGAAAGTAAGCAAAAACCATAGTAACGTGCTTTGTACATTGTATCCATTAAAAATACATTAAAGAGTTTCCGAGGCAATGTTAGTTTGTTTAAAACGCCTAAGCAAATTGTTTTGTAATTATAAGTTGTCATTTAAATTGTTAGTATTATAATTTTAGTTTGAATTTCGTTAACTTCAATTCTGAAAAATGGTTAAATTAACGGAAATGCATAAAATAACAGTTATACAAATGATTGGTTACGGAGATAAAGCCCGAACACAACATGAAGTCGCCTATTTCATGCGAAATTTCCTGATTTACCGCCTATATCCCAAGGAACAATTAGAAAAATAGAGAAGCAGTTTCGCGAGTTTGGTTATGTAAGACAGATAAAAAAAGCAGCCAATGCACTGAGTGATGAAATCAAATTAGATGTGATGCTTGAATTTGTGGAAAACCCACATACATCGGCTAGACAGGCATCCACTACATTTAATGTTAGCCATGCATCGATAGTTAACATATTAAAAGAAAATAAAATGCATCCCTATAAAATGATACCTACTCAGGAACTCATGGAAGACGATTTTGATAGATCTTATTTTTGTAAGCGAATGATGGACATGTTGGATAACAATATTATCCAATTAGGAGACGTTATGTTTTGTGATGAGTGCACTTTTTCACTTAACGGTCATGCTAATCGGCAAAGTTGTCGCTACTGGGCAACGACAAATCCTCACTGGATGCGAGAAAAACACACGCAATACCCTCAGAAGGTTAATGTTTGGGCAGGCATTGTTGGAAACCATATCATTGGTCCCTTTTTCATTGAGGGTATTTTAAATGGCGATAATTATTTGGCACTAACTCAAAATGATGTCATTCCAACATTGGCAAATTTAGATCCTGATCCAGGAAACCCTCAAGTTCCAGTGAATACGATATGGTTTCAGCAGGATGGAGCACCACCACATTACCAACTCAATGTCCGGCAGTACCTCGATGCAATATTTCCCAATCGGTGGATAGGGAGGCGAGGATCGATAGAATGGCCAGCGCGATCACCTGATCTTACCTTATTAGATTTCTTTTTATGGGGATATGTGAAGAGCATTGTGTAGAAAACTAAACCTTTTGATTTAAATGACTTAAAACAACGAACAACGCTTGCGATTAGGTCGATCACGCCTGATATGTTAAATAATGTTAGAAGACAGTTTTATTTAAGATTAGGGTGTTGCCAAGAAGTTCGCGGTGAACATTATGAACATATACTTCATTGACATTCATAGTTCTTTTTAGTGTTTACATTTTATTACATTTTGCATTACATTTTAGATTTTTGTTGTAGTGTAGCCAATTGTTGCAGTAAAACTTGAAACCGATAACATTTTTGAATAGATAATGAACAGACCTTTCAAACGACATATCACAAGCCTATACTTCCCCTTTAAAAAATTGGGGGTTGTACCTGTCATTCAAATGGGGTTGAAGGTATGGATCGCATTTTCACGTTGAAAAATGTCAATTTATTATTAAAACTAGACGTGTTTCGGGATTGTTTATAAGAATGTACAGTAACCGTAATAATGAATTTATTCCATTTGGCTTTTTCACACTATATATATATATATATATATATATATATATATATATATATATATATATATATATATATATATATATATATATATATATATATATATATATATATATATAACCATATAAAAATTGAAACTGAGCGCGGATATGGGTTCCAGGGTTCCTAGTTCGCGCTCATGTGAAGAAATTTTTTCTAAGAAAATTCACTAAAATGCAAAAAATATCAAGAAAGTATTAGATATTTCTGTTAAATTGGCTCATCTATAAAATTTACCTTTCACTTTAATTTTTATTACGTCACCATATTTACAACTATCACACACTAACGAAACCGTTAAAACCAGATAAGGAATGTGCACAAAATGCACGCATGACAAACATGTTTGATAATACTTTACGTGTTTAATTTGCGTTGCGTAAACATTCCCAAAAGATAACAAAGTAAAACTTGTTTAACCAGAAGTGGGGAGAACAAATAAAATTGTAACTAGACAGACACTGATGATTTAAGAGCCTAAAACCCATATAAAAACTGTGTGCGAAAAAATATTGTAAAAAATATGTCTTAAAACTAATTTAGACGGACAAATACAGGATCCCACAAAAAAAAAGTATGTGCAACATTATTAACAGCTCCCCGTGCACTATAAATCACTTGTTATTCATGAGATTCGTCCGCACGCTCCCAGGCATAAATTCGGGAAAACTAAAACAAGAAAAGACCTACACAATCCCGCTTTATACTTTCAAGATAAGAACAGGGATCTACGCTGCATTTGGCTGATATATGCAATGACTGAGGGTAAAAACAATCGACCCTGGTTTTGGACGCTACAAACCCCATAAACAGGGGTTAACTAACAGATAAGAAATCAAGTTAGAACCAAACTTAGATCAATCACGTGTCCCCCAGGAGGAAGTTAATCTTATGGCATTCGAGTGAGGAATTCACTACTAGCAGAGGCAGACATTCTCCCCTTGATTCTTTTGAGATGGCTGTCGTAACTCCCTAGGACATTACTGGTTGCAGGTGTGATTAACAGGACATATTGTCGACTGAAGGCCATTAAGACCGTGAAAAAGCATACTGGGGGAAGTTTAGATGGCGGCTACAAAACACATCAGTATCCTAAGACAGTAATGGCTGATGTTACTAGATAGCTGTGTGTTAAATAAAATGTGGGTTCTCAATTACGTATCATGATTTTTTCGTCTCCTTTTTCACTGGACCTCACAGAGTTTACTAGACTCTTAGCGAATTTCTATTTTTTTAAACTCGCTAATAGACTCGATGGTGAGACTTTGCAAAAGTTTTTTCAAATGAGCGAATTTGGGCCTCTAGAACTCAAAACCAAGGTCCGTTTGAATTTCTATATGCTATATATATATATATATATATATATATATATATATATATATATATATATATATATATATATATATATATGTGTGTGTGTGTGTGTGTATATATATTGGGTGGCGCATTGAAAACGAAACATACCGATTTGCGTCCAGAGAAATATTTTTTTAAGAAACGCTGAAACACGTCAATTTTAATATTGAGGAGGACATGTTTTGACATAAAACTCAACTTTGTCACATCAACCCCTTAAGGGTGGTGATAACAACCCTTATATTTTAAATAGGGAACATCGGTCGAGTGTTAAATCATTTGAAAGCTCGTTTTTTTCTGAATTCAGCACACTAATTTTTTTGGAAGTTTTATCAACTCGTTTAAAAATTATTCACAGTTGAAGATGCAAAAACGCATTTCACTCATTCCGATAAGAAATGTGTTGATAGTCAATGTTTTGTTGGTTTGTAAACAAAAAATTGACTATCAGAACATTTCTTATCGGAATGGGAGAAATGCGGTTTATTATTTCAGTTTATCGGTCGTTTTAATACTTGATAGTACTACCGAAAATTAATTTTACAATGGTGTATTCTGTAGAAGAAAGAGTTGAAATAATTATTCCCTTTTTTTAAAAACGATGACTGCCAACCGTACCGCAAATGTGTTTAATGAACGACATCCGAACAGACATGTGAACAGAAAATACATTTTGGAGTTAGGTGCAAAGTTTCGACAAAGTGGTTCAGTAGCCAACAAAAAACGGAATCCTGAACGTGAATTTCCGGTTAGAAATGAGACTACTGAGATTGAAGTTTTAGGACAAATTGCTGCAGACCCAACTATTGAATATTGAAGCATCATAAAATTCACCCGTATAAAATTTATCTTGTACAACAACTGAATGAAGATGATTTTGATCGGCGGCTAGAGTTTTGTGAAGTTATGACTGCACGAATAGCTGATAACGGGAACTTTCTGTTCAATATCTGTTTGTCAGACGAGTGTACGTTTTTATTAAACTCTACAGTCAATCGTCATAATTGTCGTTATTGGGCAGATAATAATCCAAGAAATTTTCACGAAGTCCACACTCAAACTCCACAGAGATTGAATGTCGACTGGCATTTTTGGAGACCGTTTAATCGGACCAATTTTTCTTGGTGGCAATTTGAGTGGCGAAACGTATTTGGAGTTACTAGAAGATATCGTTTACCCTCTACTAATTGACATTGTTGAAAATGATGATCGCTATCAAGAAAATCAATTAGTGTTTGAACAAGATGGAGCTCCTCCGCATTTTTCACAACGTGTTAGGGAGTTTTTGAACAAAGAGTTTCCAGGACAATGGATTGGGCGTAGAGGTGCTATTGAGTGGCCCCCTAGATCACCGGATTGAACTCCTTTAGACTTATTTCTATAGGGCCATTTAAAGAGTAGAATTTACGCAACAGAACCGGAGTCTCTGGAAGAATTACGACGACGCATTGTTGAAGAATGCCGTCTGATAACTCCACAAATGGTCCATAATGTCAGAGCTCTTTTGAACAAAATTTGTACTTTTGTATGGAAGCTGGTGGTCAACAATTTGAACACTTACTTAACTGAATAAATATTTTTGAACGTCTGGTTTTGTTTTTTAGTTTTTTTTTACGAAAAATTGACAAATTAGTGCAATTCTTATCACAATGAATGAAATACGTTCTTGCAACTCCAACTGTGAATAATTTTTAAACGAGTTGATAAAATTTCCAAAAAAATTGGTGT
Organism: Tillus elongatus; assembly: GCA_964006375.1. Classification (NCBI taxonomy): domain Eukaryota; kingdom Metazoa; phylum Arthropoda; class Insecta; order Coleoptera; family Cleridae; genus Tillus; species Tillus elongatus. The sequence goes on from OZ023264.1 coordinate 33,344,068, forward strand.
GCTGAATTCAGAAAAGGAAGAGCTTTCAAATGATGTAACACTCGACCCATGTTCCCTATTTAAAATATAAGGGTTGTTATCACCACCCTTAGGGGGTTGATGTGACAAAGTTGAGTTTTATGTCAAAACATGTCCCCCTCAATATTAAAATTGACGTGTTTCAGCGTTTCTTTAAAAAAAATTATCTGGACGCAAATCGGTCTGTTTCGTTTTCAATGCGCCATCCTGTACATATATATATATATATATATATATATATATATATATATATATATATATATATATATATATATATATATATATATATATACAGTGATTCCGAAAAGTAACGAATAAATTCATTATTTCTGAAATTGAGAGTTTTCCGAAAACATCCTGACACGTCGCTTTTGTTTTAAACAAATACACTTTTTTAAATACGACCCATATTTGTGACGTCATCGTTGTTCGAGATATGACGTCCCCGACAATTTTTTAAATGGCGACCCCCAATTTCGACCATGATTACATGATCGTGAGTATGTAGGTTAAACAAAAAAAACGATTTTAAATTACAAAAAAAAAGTCAACCAAACTAAATGTTCAAATTGTGCATCGTTGGCGGCCTGACAGTAGCCAAGACGATTAGTAAATTCTTTTTGAACATTGCCAATAACCTCAGGAGGTGTAGGATATATCTATTGACGAGTTCTTGCTTTTAAATCTGCTAAATTATCCAGTCTATTAACGTATACCTTGTTTTTTAAGTATCCCCACAAGAAGTAATCTACGGGTGTCAAATCTGGCTATCTAGCTGGCCACTCAATCGGCCCCCTTCTCCCTACCCAGCGATTCGGAACCACCACATCTAAATAAACACGGACAGATGTTGCATAATGGGGAGATGCACCATAGTGTTGAAAGAAAATGTCATTTCTCGGAAGATCACGTTCCTCTATATAAAGTTATGAGTTGAGGAATAAGGTCGTCGTGAAGAAAATCCAAATATTTTGCACCAGTAAGGTTCACGTCAAAGAAATAGGGACCCAGAATTCTTCCGTCGACTATGCCACACCACACATTAATTTTCGAGCACGTTGAGTGTTTTCCTCCATCATCCATCGGGGATTCTCGGTAGCCCAATAACGGCAGTTTTGCCTGTTGGCATGGCCGTTCAAAACAAACGTAGCCTCCCCAGAAAAAAAATAGGGTTTTTACGAAATTATTATCCTTAGTGCATAGTTATCTTTTCTCCAAACATCTCAATTGTGGACTGTGGATTATGCCCGCAAAAGCGTGCCACTCTGATGAGATCAATTGAAAAATCAACGGCCTCGCATTTGGAGAATACGCGACTACAAAGAACCACTTCTAAGATCATACGGTGATGTATCATGTTAAGCAGATCGATAGGTAGCTTTTTCAATGAGTTAAGTGAGATTACCTGATTAACTAAAGGCTGACAACCATAGAAACATCACTTACAAACCAAACCAAAATGCTATGGACAATGACAAATCGCAAACTGTTTAACAGGATTAGGCACGAGCTCATGGAATAACAACTACGTTAATATACATATATAATCCTTTTGTGGCGATCTAATAGGCGAAACCAAACCTTGTCAATTTTAAATTCATTTATTGTTGTTGCCCTTACTTGGTGAAACAGTTCCATACTAAATATAGACGTATAGAGGCTACTTCTCTGGGTTCACGTTTTCTTCTCTCTAACCCGTTTCACCGCTTTACTGCATCCTATTCTGCCTGGTGATGCCGTAAAGCGACAGAGAAGACAGCGAATAATTGTGAAGCCAGAGATTTTGAGGTATATTTTGTCAATCTTAATTGCATGTGAGCAATCAGTGTGTACCTACAATATATTACAGCATATTGTATTATTCATCATAAACATAACAAGGTATCACAAAGAAAAGTTTGTCAATGCCAGATTACACAACAGTTAAAGACAGGCGCTTTGTATTTGACATTTAGACGTTAGAATTACCGGCTAAGCCAGAGGAACTAGCTGAACAATATATATTTCTGGATTTACGAGAGACTGATACGGTGTATAACAAAGCCAGAATGTACTTCCCGGGTAACTCTTAACAAAGATTTATTGGCGGAAGTTATAAATGGATAACAGTCGTTGTTCGGAATATAGGCTATTAAACTCCACATTATAATTACAATATTATGTGCGTTAATAATACTCCCGGCCGAATTTGTAAGACTGGTAATGCATCTACTTAATACAACTTTATTTATAGCAGTATGCCTTAGGATCCAGGAAATTACCTAATCTGTGTTGTAATACCGAAATAATTGATGTTTAGTTTTTGAGATTTCGTTCCAAAAAAACACAGGTTTTAAAACATATGATAACACGTTGAAAACACTTAAATAATTACTTACATGTTAATACAAAGAACTACGATAGCTCATCTTTAAAGTACATATAATCCACTTAAGCTTGGGACCAAGACAATTTTGAATTTACCGCCTGAAGCTGTCTATCCCATGCATCGTAAGTCGATACTAGTAGGTAGTTTTTTCTCCTGGCATCAAACCTTGAGAACAGGCCTCAAACCAAATACCAAACCGCATTTCGCGTCCTTGTATGCTCGCATGCTGAACGACAAGACCGGAATGAGTTAATATTTTAGTAATTGGGATGGAGATATTTGCTTCAGTCTAATTCGACGGACTAATAATATGTCATTTAAAAAAATGGTGAAAAAAATATATAACTATACGAAGAGCGTGCATTTCAGGGTGTCAAAAACTCTTGGGTTGTTAAAACTACCGATTTGAATTTAGATCTGATGTTTGTGAAGACTATATGATCAATTTAAATATCTGGACACAGCAAGTGCGTTATGGGAGTGAATTTTCATAAAAATGTTTTTAATAGCAAATATGCTCTCTAATGCAAACACATCAATATGGTTACCGGTATAACCTATATAGTAGAAAGAATGTACCATACTTTATCAAAATAACTTATTGTTTGACAATGTAAAAAAATCAGAAAATAAACAATGTTTCCGAGGGAACTGGTTTCCTATCCAACAAACCTTAGGTTGATGGCAAATTGAGTTATTGAAATTTGAAGCATTTAACGAAAATTCGCTACCAAAACGTATTTACTGCGTCTCAACTTTTTTTCTAACAAACATGCATCATATTTCGATAAAAAAATGCAAAAATGCAATAATATAAGGGTGTTCGAAAATATTTTTTTAGGTATAACCGACGCCTTGTGCCACCTGTGATGCTCAAAATAATTTTATAAGATGCAGCTCAAGATACCCTATAATTAACGTATACAATTTTTTCTGGTATCTTGTGTTATAACAATTATATTGAGCTTTGCCGTAGAAATGCGTCATTCTGTATATATGTCAACAGATAAAAACTGAAACTAAACGCGGATATAGATTCTAGGGGGGCCAGTTTACGCTCATTTGAAGAAATCTTTTTAAAATTCAAAAGTCCGGCCTCCTCATTACCGAATTTTTTTCCACAAAAATTAGCTAAAACTTATACACCGTTAAACCATAAACTTAACTAAACCTACAGCCAAAGCATCAGAAAAAGGGTCTATGTGAAATGAAATTTCTGGTAATATTTTAGTAAAATGAAGGACAACGACGGTTGAAGCTGAAACTTTGCAGAACACTCTTCTCGCGACATTTTCTTTACATAATCCGTATTTATTTCAGGTGTTTTGCCCAAATGTTGAGAATTTTGAGGTTTCAACTCGCGACTTCGTCGTTTTGAGGAAACCCCCTTTTTTCCTTTAAATGCCCATAACTTTTTTGGCTTTAAACTTATAGACCCAAATTTTGGTGCATGGTTCACTCTTTATAATGCAAACACGCGTACCAAATTTGGTTAACGCTACTTTGTTATTTCCGTATAAAAAAATTTTCCGAAAGAAAATACAACATTTTCCGGGAAAACCTGTGCTGATTTTCCTGGCTAACCGACTTATCCAAGCCACTTGCAAAAGGAAGGTACTCAGAAAATTTGATCAAAATCGGCCCTTTATTTTTTGAGTTATCGGTGTGATACATACATACATACATACATACATACATATATATATATATATATATATATATATATATATATATATATATATATATATATATATATATATATACATATACGTGGTGATGTAGACAACACCCTATTAACCAAAACATAATACATTTACCGTTTGCAGAGACTATTTGGCCATATGTAGAATGCATTGACGTTTAAAATGTGCAATGTTCATCTCTTGTGATTTTCTTTCTTTTCATATTTTTCTGATCCGGTGTAGCTAAGTTTATATTTTAAGTAAAACCTCATTGATTTTTTGTTTATATTTTTCATTATTAGACCAAAGATAATTTGTGGTATTTAATGTTCTTTTTTGTTTGTTTATATTTTCTTTTTCCATTTAGTTTGGCACAATAAACACTATTTTCGGTATGAATGCGTTTAAAATGTTCAAGACCCTATAATAAGGAGCTAGAAATATTTAAATGAACGAAAAGTATATCCAGTTAGTATAAATATGGGGCCACAGTGACCCCACGTCACCAGTTACGTGAAAAAGAAACCACGTCACCAGTTAAGGGTTAAAAAGTCAACTGACAGATTTTTCTTTAGTGATAAAAGGACACATTTTTTAAGACAGTCACCACGACGAAGACCACTTGTTTAAGATCTTAAGTGCCTTGAAATGATATCAAACATTCAATAATATGTTTCGCCAAGCAATTAATAATTCTTTATTGAGTACAATTGATTAGAAAGCAATTGAACTTTAACCTTTATTACACCACCAATATCGACCGTACGAACTATAGATGACGCATCTTAATATTCGCCACTTTATTCCTTATTTATCTATCTCTCCTCCCGGCGAATATACAAAGATATTAAAGTAAGCCATTAAACTACCATTAAGAAGCAGCTGCAGCTGCATCGGATAAACACAAGCAAGCCAAATTAGACACACACACTGGAGCATGGCCTATGGTTGTTATTTGTATGTTTGTAAGATAAAATATATGATGGCGCGGTTTACACAGCATCCCAGTTTTGATATCATAAAAATGCTAATTTACGACAGTAAAAAGCTGTAACTACAGACTTGTATACCTACATGAAGATTGATCTGTTTGCTTCATCACCATTTGCAGTTGCATTGCGATTTGGAATGTTTATCAGGCAAATTTATAAGGTATGTAGGTAGTACACTGCGGTGAGATAAAAAGGACTAATTGAAGTTATGGTGTCCCAACAAGATGGGCGATTTAATAAGGTGAAAAAATACTGTATTTTCAAGAAAGGGTATATGTTTTTCCATAATTGACAGGGATACATGTTCCCATTCAAGTGTGGATCCATTACGGCTTGCTCTGCATGTAGTCACTTTATCAATGAAATTCGTGATGACTTTTACGCATATTTGTCCCTCCATTTGGCTAATGACACGCCGTATTTCAGTCTGCAGTTTTGGTATGGTTCGAGAATGGTTTGTCATAAACCTGCGATTTCAGATACCACAAAATAGAAATCGCAAGGAGTCAGAGCATATGACCTCGTCGGTCAGTTCTGGTCCCCGTTGCGCGAGAGGACTTTACTTGGAAATTTCTCGTGCAGCAAGGCAATCATCTCGTGGGCGATGTGGCAGGTAGCGTGATCCTGCTGGAACCATACGTCGTAAGTATCAACCCCACTCAAATAAAGCCACAAAAAAATCACAATCATGGTGCGGTAACGTTCACCATTCACTGTTACGTGATTTCCATCCTCATCCTGGAAAAAGTACGGCCCGATTACTCCATCTGGCCAGACACCACACCACACAGTGACACGCTGCGGATGCATCGTCCTTTCATGGATTTCTCGAAGGTCATCTGTTGCACAGATGCGACAGTTCTGTTTGTTTACTAAACCATCTATGTGGAAATGGGCCTCGTGACTAAAGATGATTTTGTTCGGAAAATCGTTGATCGCACGTTGCCTTTCCAGAACCCATGCAACCACCTGTCTTCTACGCATATGATCGCTTGCTTTTAGTTGGTGTGTTAAATGAGTTTTGTGGTCATGCTTTTGCAGATCCTTTACGAGAATTCGGTGCAAGGACCTTCTCGTAATGCCTAACTGTTGAAACGGGGACGAATAGATAGGACTCAGGTAACACCGTCTTGCACAAGGACGACATTCTGACGAGACCGACTAGATCGAGCGCGCTCAAGTGTTGTAATGTTTGCAGTGGAGCCAGTTGCCTCGATCTTCTTCATTAGCCGACGAACTATACACTCATTAGGCACATTGTTACCTACGACCGAAAATCGTACGAAGCGTCCGCACAGTTTCTGAGAAACACTCACCATACTTATGATGCATTTTAACAATCAAAACCCGTTGTTGTGCAGTAAACCGGTCGTAGGAATTAACCCGAGTGAACACAGGTGACAGAAGACAATGTCGCCAACCCAACAATAAAACAATGGCGCGCCATTCAAATCTGGCGTTCTTGTTGCGACATCCTTCAGTATTAGAAGAAAAAGATGACAATCTACAGTCATATTTTTACCTACACATCGCCTTAAACGTGGAAGTATGGTAACAGAAACGCAAAATCGATCTTTTTTAACCCAAACGTAAAAAGTATCACAACGTAAAAAACCTGATTTGCGAAGTAAAAATAGGCGTGTCGGTCTCTATCTCTTTCCGCGATAGCTTTCGAAGGGATCAAATTCTGTACATAAGCAGCAGTCAGTGCACCAACGAACGGCTTGTATTGTTTGTTTTTTTTAACGAAATCGCCTGAGGAGAAGGGTGAGACATAGGGGGTTAATTAATTAAAATTTACACTTTAACATTGAAAATCGAGTACCTAATATGTTGTTTCATGCGATTTTTTCAGAGCATAAATTCAAATATTACGAGGGACCTTACCGTTTCTCATGAAATTTAAGCGGAGGTTCATCATGTATGTGTGAAATATATTTTTTGTATGAAGCCATCATCATCAAGTTTGGTACACGTGTAGCTGTTCACAATCAGACAGTCTGGATTGTTTGTGAGAAAAATCGCTACAGAGGAAAGGGAAGAAATAGGGGGTTGATTGGGGAAAATTCACACTGATTCATTAAAACACGAGTAATATATCGTTTAAGTTTATGGATACATAAATACGAATATTACTAAACATCTGACATTTTCTCATGAAATTTAAGTCTGGTTGATTATGGAGCCGTTAAAGTATTAATTTTCATTGTAATCAAGTCATCGACCCCAAATTCATTTAAGAAAAATCTTTTTCGGTAGGGTTGGTTACGTGGAAGTTATGATTCAATTTGGAGCACTATTAGCAAATGCTCTCGCCAAATACTTCAGAAGATTATACCACCCAGCTTCTTTTGAAATAATGACGCAGTAAGTTAGTCTTACGCTGTACACTTTAATAATTAAGATCTGTTACTTGGACTTTACCAGAATTCACTTAATGTCAGGTAAGAGCATCGACATGTTTCATCCGTTCTCCGCTGTGACGATAATTCGTCCTTATAAACATTATAAACTAAACCCAAAAGTCAAGCCTTTTTATCTCACTGATATATTTTCTTTTCAACCGTTCGGCGATTTTATCGGCGATCAGTATATTATAACATAAACTTTTTTAATAGCTACCTCTATTCTCCCAAAAATAAATCAACATAATCTACAAACATTACAACCAGCATGCCAAACATATTATTCAAGTCACGAATTCCGACATAGTCTTTAAAATTTATTTAGGATCAATAACGCCGAAAAAATCAAGAAACAATAGGTGAAACGTTTCGTTTACTAAACTTTGTGCGTATCAAAGTTTGCCGCGTTGTAAAACGATTAAACAAACATGATCACAGAAAACGAGGTCTCTACTTTTTATTACAGGTGCGTGCTGAATTGGGACTTCAAACGATGCGAACGAAAACACGAGTGTGGGTGGCCACTTAATGGACTATCCGCGATTGAAACGCAAACAATCGTCAAATCCGTTGATTTTGTGGGTGATTTGCAACCCAACGTAATTATTTTAGTTGGCAAGGCATAATGGACGCCCACTCACATATTACTATATATTGTTTTTCGTGTTTAACCCGATGAAAAGAACGTTAACAAAGACAGACGTGTCATGTCAACAGTGAAAACCATTTTATTACATTCTTGGTGTTTTATTGGATCCCCACAGTTAAATACGGGGTACTGACAATTAAATAAAATATCGGGTTGTCAATATACTCAGTAAAAAAATGGTCATACGAAAAGAGGTTCCACAAGACGCAGCTCTGGGCCCTCTTGTGTATCTAGTATACGCAAAAAATGCGTAGCCTTCAATAGAAACCGTAATAATTTTGTAAACAAATTTGTATTCATCATAATCTCCCAAGTACTTACATATTTAGAAGAACGTTCATAAAGCAATTCTGGGCCATTTAAAACAATTTTCTATGGCCTCTTTGGTCTTCACACCACTCAACGGCACATATGACTTTGTCTTTTGTCGAAAATCGTTTACCCTTCAAATCATTTTGGAGCTTCCGTAATCAATTATTCAAGTCACGTGGTGGGACTGAATCTGGAGAATAAAGCAGGTTTTTAATCAATTGAAAACCAATTTTATCAATTGTTTGCAGTGCAGTCAACGACCTCCGAGCAGGGTCTTTGACTTGCAAAAAGGGCTACAATTTTCTCACGTAATTTAGTCAGAAACTCACTGTAGTGCGCTCCCGCGTCAACTTTATCTTTTTCCAGAAAATATAGCATGATTATCTCGCCTTTGTCCGAGAAAACTGAAGCAAAAACCTTGCCAGCCGACTTTTGAACACATTTTTTTGGTCGTGAAGAACCAGCTCTTTCGATTGCACTTTAGTTTTGATCATAGTGATGGACTCTTATTTCGTCCATGGTGACAAGGCGACCCAAAATGTTTGAGGAATCTTCTTTAAAACAATGGTACATTTCCTTCGACATTGTCAAACGACCGCACTTCCAGCATCCGGGAATCCATTTTGCCGAAGGCTTTCTCGCTCACGAGTCGTAATGAATCTTGATTTCGGGTTCTAGGGACCCAAATTCGCCCTCATTGGGAGCATGTTTTGCAAGGTCTCACCATCGATACCTCTCTATTAGCAATTTTTTTCCCATAAAAATTCGCTAAAAAAGTTAGTACCTTGGTAGCAAAAATTAAACTTTAACTGGTTTGATTCTTATAAATGGCTAGACAGTGCTGTTACGAGTGCTTAAAAATACCGAACATCAAACAACACTTTAATCAAAATGTCTTTTTCTGCGATTTGCCCTACTGAAATTAGCCTTAGGGCATTATTTGTTTTTTCCCTATAGTCCCATCTCTCAGCTTGTGAAGGCTAAGGTACCATTATTGAGGTGGGGGCACAAGTAATGAGGAAATGGGGGATATTATTAGCATTAAGCGGTTTCATTTTTATATAGAAATAATTTTAAACAAGCAAGTCACGTTGACTTAGGCAACCAAAGAAGAAATATGTTAATTAAATTAATGTAATTCTGGTACTTAGAAGTATTTAAAAGTTATTTTAAATTGAAAGAGGTGCATGTTGCTATAATCGTGGACATCACAACATCGCAAACAGTTTGAAGATTTGCAAAATGACTTAGAGCACTGTTTCCAGCAATGGCAGATGCGGAGGCAACGGTAAGTGGGTGCAAATAAAAATTACTTTGTAAAATTTAATTTTCGTGCCCCGTACATTCGCTGGCTATTTACAAGAATAATAAATTAGATGTGCAAAAGTTAACAAAGCATGACTAGCGTAATCATTAAGCAATAAAAAAAATTATACACTTGTATGCCAACAGGCGTTGTATATAATAAATGGTTTATTAACATATCAATGTAATAACTATGTAGGTATGTTCTGCTCGGGTATTAACAATGACTTGGCATTGTGAATATAATGACATGTTGTCTACAATTTCGGCAAATGCTTTTAACAAAACTCCAGAATGATTTTTGCGGACACCTAACACCTATAAAACCAGTACTGTTAAGGTTTTTACTATAATCGTGTCCAAAATAATAGATAATCGCAATTTAGAAAATTACGGCCAGTGAAGTGTGCAGGGGTTCGAAATTCATAAGCGTCTCGTGAGAGAAATTATATAAATAAATTTAAAAAAAAATCAATATGTATTCATGCTTGAATAGGACGCCGACGTAATGTTATCGATTTCTAAAAAATATTCCATATTACGCATTGATGCAAACTTGTATATATTTAAATTTGAAATTGCCGCCAGGCAGGGGATTGCTGGCCGTTAGGTTGGCACCATTACAGTGAAGGGTCGGGGAAAGATTTGTCATTTGTAATAGTTTACCTGCTCTCCATGACTTCTTCAGCGTCAGTCCAGAGTGCACAAGCTCCTACAGGCTTTCTTGTTTCCCTTAAATATTTTGTTTGGCTGTTTTGAAAAGACAAAGCCAGCCGGCCTACAAAGAAGAAAATCCGTAGACCCAGGAATCATTAATCAACGTGAATATACAGTCCACTCAACAGGTTAGGAAATCTCAACTTTGTCTGGAAGCTAACTTTAATAGCTTGTTAAAGATTTTGTTATTATTTTGTATTATCTTGCAACGACATTACGCCTGAGTCGAGCGAATCTGAAATATCGATGTATCGAAAGATATATAAGACAAAATAGCTGTGATGCAACGCCACTGACTTCTGCCGATCAGCAAGTGCAAGCTTAAAGTTTGTCTCTGGCTATTTTGGTACAATACAAGGAGGGATTCACTTCAGTCAGAGATCCCTACCTTACCTGCGTTCGGCGATGTTTGCACTTATAGGCACGGTATATCGACACATGTTGATTTATGACATAATGCGATCACTCGTTTCAGCATCGGCAATAAAAAATTGCTTAGTTTACATACGTATTAATATTTATCTTTACTGGTTACTTGGTGATAGTGTACACATTATCTATTAATTTACTCACAGGTAATAGAAATTGCAAATATACAAGGTTTCACATTATGGATATAGGTACTTTGAATTATGTTTACATTCTAGAAATCTATATCCAGGATTATCTCCAAAATTTCTGTAATTACAAAAACCAAAATTACAATTTTTTAAAGTATAATTTGAACAACCCAATTCATCACTGCAGATTTTAGACCTGACCACCATTTATCTAACAAACTTAGCGTCATCAGAGGGATGAATAAACTAAGCGAATAAAAACTAGAAATAATATTTATAAGTTAATTGCCAAGCAGTTGCGAACAGCGTCCTCTACGACGGTATACAGACAGACCCCCCACTGTTGAGTCTTAAATCCCTGTAATTAAAATTGCATATCTGCTTTTGTAAAACAGTATGTCGTCATCAAATATTCCTTCTGAGAAGGACACACTGATTATTAGGAACCAGTTCGAACAATGAACTACATAGAACCGGACCTACTCTATTCATCGAAACATTTTTGTTCAAATTTCAATAGTTCTTTTAGTTTGCCCAACATATATAAGTTCACAATCCTTGCAACCTAATTAATAGGTTCCCGACACTACTGTGGTTTTGTCTTTACCTTTGGCTTACCTAGCAAATTTTTTTAATGTATTTTTTTTTTTGTAGAAAATGTTAGCTGTAAATTGGTTTTATTAAAAATGCTATTAAAACCTCTCGTAATTCGCGATTCAAATGGTAAACAGACAACGGTTTTGTCGGGTTTATCTTTTCTGAAAGTCGTAGATTCCGCTAACATTTTCACAAATGTTTCGACTAAGCAGACAGGGTAACCATTAATACTTAGCTACATTTTTAATATATTCAAGTTCTCTGTTGTATTATCTTTCTCTATTTAAGGGAAACTGTAATCATCTATAAACCAGAAAATGGCAAACACCAGGTGGACACTGGATTGGTTTTTTTTTTTTCGTACAAAAATTATACTTTATTTATAAAGTATAGTTTTCAATGGGTAAAGATGTGTGTGTGTGTTTGTTTCTTTAACGTCGGTCTATTTCCGCGACTATAGCCAATCACCGACGCCAGGGAGCAGTTTCACCTCACCATCCTGGAAATTTTGCCGAACCCCTGCCTTACTGTAAGGGGCGTAGGGATATTTAACGTGCCCAACATCGCATCGCATGTCCCTTCCTGGTTTATATTTGTGTGTGTATGTGTGTGTTTTATTTCTTTAACGTCGGCCTATTTCCGCGACTATGGCCAATCACCGACGCCATGGAGCAGTTTCGCCGCACTATCCTAGAAATTTTGCCAAACCCCTGACTTTCTGTAAGGAGGGTGGGGATCATTGACGTGCCCAACATCGCATGGACACGGGACCGACGTCTTTACCCCCCCTCCGAAGGGCGGAACGTGTTGAAAGTTTATGCAATAGGCAATTTGCTTAACACCTTTGTGTGTTGATATAGTATACCCATGATTAAGTTAAAGGAACCCTTGTTCTGGATTTGTAAGACCATTTTAAAGTAAACCTAAATCGCCAAACTAACAGAATCTCGACCAAATACATTATATATAAAAAAAAGCAATGAACTCCTTTCTCCTGAATATATTTCGAAAAATAAATTTGCAGCAAATAAGCATTAAAAATAATGTAAACGACACTTTTCCTGAAAATATTTGGCAATAAAAGAAAATAAAAAGTTTACCAAATTCTGGTTTTACTTTAAAGTATTTATATAAAGGTATAAATATGTTGTATTATTAATTATAACAATGTATAACAATATAACAATATTAAAATAATATAAGAGTGTTTGAAACTTTATTTTCTTTAAATGTACTGTTTTATTTTTCTTTTATTTTAAAAATGAAATAAATCTTGGATGGTAATGTATTTTTTTTTAAACCAAAACCTACCGCGCATGTCTACATTGAACGACATTCAACTTGCTCAAATACAATGCCAGAACCTCGGTTGATGTTAATGTTACAGTTTGTACTAAAAAAGTGAAAGGAGAACCCTGGGATCTAACCCAGTACCCTTCGGTTCAGAGGCACACGTTCTTACCTCTGCACCACCGAGGCTGTAATGGGTGAAGATAAGTACACTTTGAAGAACCCAATTCACAACACATTTTTAAGATCCGAGTGTACTTGTGGTTTTCCAATCAGGGTTGGCAAGTTTAAAAGAAACTGTCTAAAAAAAAAGACATTTAAAACATGTTTTAAACACTAGAGTTGGGTTTTTAGTCAATTTTCTTTTAAAAAAAATTTTCTAATGAGGAGATCCCGACTTTTGAATTTTTATATTTTATATATATATATATATATATATATATATATATATATATATATATATATATATATATATATATATATATATATATATATATATATATATATATATGTATGTATGTATCACACCGATAACTCAAAAAATAATGGACCGATCTTGATTAAATTTGGTGATTACCTTCCTTTTACAAGTGGGTTGGATAAGCTCGTTAGCCAGGAAAATCGGTCCAGGTTTTCCCGGAATATTTTGTGTTTTCTTTCCAAAAAAAATTTATATCTCTGGAAATAACAAAGTAAGGGCAACCAAATTTGGTACGCGTATTTATAGTATAAGAGTGTGAGCCATGTACCAAAATTTAAAGTTAAGTTTAAAGAAAAAAGTTATGGGCAGTTAAAGAAAAACATTTTGGAGTTTTCCTCAAAGTCGCGATTTGAAACGTCAAAATTGGCAACATTTGGACAAAGAACCTGAAACAAATACAGATTGTGAAAAGAAAATGTTGCAAGAAGAGTGTTCTGCGAACCCTTAAATTTCAGATTCAACAGTCATTGCCCTTCATTTTACTAAAATATTTACAGAAAATTCATTTCAAATAGACCCTTTCTCTGATGCTTTGGCTGTCGGTTTAGTTAAGTTGATGCTTTCGCTATATGTTTAGTTAAGTTTATGGTTTAACGGTCTATAATTTTCTAAAATTCGTTCATGCACTTTTGCATTTTTTTTTTCGAAATATGATGCATGTTTGTAATTAAAAAAAACTGGATGCAGCAAGTGCGTTTTGGTAGCGAATTTTCAGTTTAGCGGTGAGTGTCGATTAATATGTTTGTTTACTTTTAAAAAAAACATCCTGACGGCCCTCTATCTGTGACTTGTCGTGTGTTACATTTGAAACACTGTTTATTGTTTTTTTTTTGTTCAAAATTAAAAAAACATGTTTTTGTCAACCCTGTTTCCAATATATCACTTAGAGTTAATTTATGGAACAATTTTCATTGTTCTTATTTATCTGCGTTTCAAAATTGTTTCCATTTTGAAATTAACTACTTTTGATGGATGAAATATAAATTATTTATTTCTTGTCTCTATGTATACATGTTTCAGATTGCTCAAGACCGGGTACCATCGCAGTTATCTTTTTACTTTTGTAATCGAGGACTCTTCGATTTTCGCAACAAATTACGCAACAGATGGAATGTTAGATGCATGTTTTGCTATTTTAAATGTTAAAAAAATGAAACACTTGTCAACCGAATAATTGGCAATCTATCAAACGCTGATGGTTTTAGTCAGAGTAACGTTGCCAAAACGTGATCGCTGTGACAGTTTTACACAACAATATTGTAATTTTTTAATCAGCGTTACTTTTAGTGTCTGTTTATAATATATGTTCGCTTAGAGACATTTCCTCCCCGGCGATTATTTATTCTATATTACTGGTTATGTATTATAACAGTATTCTATTTATTCAAACATTTTTACTGATATTCCCAGAACTAACAGTATATGAAAAGATTTTGCTTATAACCCAGTTTTCTAAGAATATAACAATAAGATAATTAATACGTTCTTGACAAAAATGTTACCTACTTTCAAACTGACCACTATAACAATACCTGATGCTTTGTTGAATTTCGCGTTAAAAAAACAAAAATATCTAATTTTCTATGTTCCTGGTTTTTGGTCGCTTCTTGGCAAGTAAAAATAAACATTTTTGCCAGTTCATTTCTACCCATTGTTTTTTTATTTCAACAACACACCACGAGGGATTACAGCCTAAATACTATCGTACCGTGGGTGTCGACTAGGAGGAAAGAGGCAACTTGTTAATTCTGGACTTGAAGGTTTGGAGGTTCGGAGGAGAAGGAAAAACATGTGCCGGTAAGGAATTCCACAATTTGGAAGTCCTCGGGACAAAGGAGCGGGCATAACAAGATGTTCTATGCCTGGTGACCTGGACAGTAAAAGGGTGCATTCCCTCTGTTCCCCTGGTAGATCTGTTGGGGGCAGCAGGTGGAGGAACTATGGAAGAAAGCTCCTCTGAGCACTGCCCGTGCAGATATCTATAAAAGAGAGAGAGAGAGGTCACCAACGGCACGTCGGTGGGCAAGGGGTGGCAGCCTTTGGGTGAGGGTAGGGTCACCAATGAGACGTATAGGCTCTCTTCTGAATGGAGTCCAGGATAGCGAGCGTAGAAGCGGCAGCAGCACCCCAGATGTGGGAGCAGTATTCGAGATTTAGCCTTATTTGTGAAGTATATAAGGTACAGAGATTAGCTAGTGAAAAGTATTTGCGAGCCCGGAAGAGGAAACCTAATTTCTTAGCAGCCGCTTCTGCAATTGATGTGACATGTTGGTGCCAATTGAGATTTCGATCCACAGAAATACCAAGTGAAAAGGACTCATTACTTTGAATAACTTGGTTGTTCATTGTGATTGTTCTAGGGCTGGTGTATCTTTTATGAGAAAAAAAGCAAAACTGAGATTTGGTGGGGTTGAATTGTACAAGATTTCTACTTCCCCAGTCTAATATTTTTTGGAGATCCACGGAGACAGAACCCTCCATGTGTCTGCGATCCTCATCTAGTTATGCCAAAGAGACAGGCTTAGAATATTGTATAGTTGAGTGAAGGGTGCTGTCGTCCGCGTAACTGTGAGCTGGGTTGGATGTGCTAGAGAGGAGGTCATTGATGTGGAGAAGAAACAAAGTAGGGGCTAAAGCTGAACCTTGAGGAACTCCTGCATTAATTGGATATAGTTAGAGGAATGGCCATCCACAACAACAGAAATGTTCTGGTTAGAGAGGAAGTTTGCTGTCCAGGTACATAGTTTTGGTGGTAGGCCATAGGCCGGTAGTTTATTAAGCAGCGCTGTGTGCCAGACCTAGTCGAAGGCTTTGGATATGTCTAGAGCGACAATCTGGCATTCATTGTGTAGTTCCATAGACTTGTTCCAAGAATGAGTGACAAAGGAAAGGAGGTCGGCAGTTGATCTGCGCTGACGGAATCCATAGTGCCTGTCGTGGATTAGACTGTGTTTTTCAAGAAATTTTAGTAATTCGGTGTTTATATACTTTTCCATCACTTTAGAGATGACTGAAAGGAGAGAAATAGGCCTGTAGTTGCTAGGAAGCGCTTTGGATCCTTTCTTGGGGACGGGTTGTACTCGAGCAGTTTCTAGATCATCTTCAGGTTCTGCTAGTATTACTCTTTAAAACGATTTGCATGTGCACACAGCCATTTCTTACAATAAAAATCGTTTTGTTATTAACAGGCAAAGTTTAAAATTTAAATAGCGAAAAAAAAAACGATTCAATGTGGATGGTTTCATTTATCTTCTGCAAAACTGTCTCCTATTTTATACACTGCGTTAGTTTCGTTAACAAAGCTGACATCGTCAGATAATTCGACGATTTCTATCAATTAAGATCTAGAACCTTGTAACATAGTGTTCATTACAATCCTACAGAATGTATTGTAGTTTGTAATAATATTCATCGAAACTCATTGATCATGTATTAATTAATTACCGTCTTATTATTATTTATCCATTAATATTCATACATTCCAAGACTTCAACATCTCATTGTTGTTTACACAATGATTACAACTTTACAGAACAAAAAAAATCTCAAATAATCACTGCAAAAGTGCCATATCCAATTATGGCACAGATTCATTACAAGTATCAGAATATCTAATACAATCAAAACCTACCTTGACCCTATTATTACGCTATTTGTTATACTGACTTATAACCATTACCTTCTAAGATCTAGTGATCATACTGGTGTAGCCTTTTATTATGCTGCTTTAATGATTAATTAAATTAAATGTCTGACTCGACTTGTCAACAGATAGATTACTTGATTAATGGAGAAACTTGTACCTACTTTGAAATGGATCCAAACAAGGGCATGATTAGATAATGCAACAAATTAATATATCATAGTAAATGATTTATTTTCATCCTACTTATTTTACCAAAATAAATATGTTAATATACGAGGTGCGTTTATTTAAGTAAGTACCGTTTTGAAATTCGACAGCTGCAGCGCTGCAATCGTCGTTCCCCGTATGGGCACTAAGTACCTTCATCTATTACCCAGCCGGTGACGCTTTATGGAAGCATTAGCTCGCGTTGAGGTTTATTGATAAAATCGAACTTCCACCCCAAGAACAAAATATTTTACTTACGTTAGTGCTGTCACTTTGAAGAAGCCCAAACATACAAATTCGTTTCTTCTTAGCAAACTTGCTCACCATACGATCCAGATTTGTAGAATTATGACCACCAAATGTTTAGTAATGCAAGACGTTCACACGGCAATGGCCACATTGCGTTAAACAGATCGGTGCGTTAAGCAACGTTGGGCACGGTCAGTACTGGAATGAATGACCACCTGTAAAATCCGTGTGCTAGTAAATGCACTTGCCAATCAAGTTTTTTCCGGGAACAGCGACAAGCGGGTTGAGATAAACCATTTACTGGTAATTTTGCAGATTACCTCACGGTCAGCTGCCTGGAAAAATATTTCAGAAACATGCTTATAACCACCCCTGTATGCATAAACCACAAGAGAAATTTTGTAATGTCAACCCTCCAAGAAAGTTACGGGACGTGAAGCGACTAGGAGTGCATGGTGCGAAAGAAAGTTAAAAGGAAATATAAATGCAAAATGTGAAAAAGCAGCTTATAAGTAGAAGACGCCCCCTTTCACCGGGCGTAACCATAGTTTTTTCCAGAAATTTTCCCGCGACTAGGGTGCGTTGTAATGTGGCGTTCCCTTTCCCTAGCTTTTTAATTGAAAATGGTGGTTCTGTCGGGGACAAACGTGGTAAGAGAGACATTTGAAGAAGGGGGCCTACTGGTAGGGGTTCATTTATTCCCTCGGGCTCCTATAAACTGATTTTTTCATATTATACATTTATATATTTTTTAAATTCTTCCCCGCCCAGCAGCCCTATTTACTCCGGCTCCCGTAACTCTATCGGGGGTTGAAACCACAACATTCCTCTAGTGGTTTTTGCATACATGGGTGGTTCTGAGCATATTTTTTAAAACACTTTTCAGGCAGCTGACCTTGGGATAGTCTGCAAAATTACCCCGGATAGTCCGTAAAATTACCTTTATTTTTGTATTTTTTTAAATTAAATTTTCCCTTCGCACAATGTAATAAGGAATGGGAGGTCTCATTATGGAACAACATATCTATATTATCTCAGGACAATACACATGCCCATAATGTTATTTTTTGTATAGCAGTTTTTTACCGATAAAAGCATTCCACTGCTGGAACACCCTCGTTACTCTCCAGATTTAGCTCCCAAACTTTCACTTATTTCTAAAATTGAAAAGAAGCGATTTTTCTATCGGTGGAAGGGTACAACCGACATATGCAAACTTATCACTAAGAGCCCCACTCCTAAAAACTTTTAACACCGTTTTAAACAATAGAGCACACGCATGACGCATTGGGTAGATATGGAAGGAGAGTATGCTAAAAAGAAGATTAAAGTTCATATTTACATTTATTTGTGTCAAAGGATAGTTATTTTGATGAAATTTGATAGATATGTTGCCCTGATAAAAACCTAACTATATATACTAAAATTCAACCTTCTATGGTCACAGCAAATTGAGGTATTCAAATTTTAAACATTTAATGAAAATTTGCCACCATAACGCACCTGCTGCGTCCAGATGATTTTTTTACTGAGGTGGTTATTCTAGAATAGTTTGGCACGAAGAATTTTACCAGTTTAGTTGACAAGCGCTGGATGAGGTTCCAAACCGGTGGACTCATCGAGGAACTGGCCATGTCCGACATTGCTTAACTTCGATGATGTGTCACCAAAAGTACCTACTCGAATCGTGCAGCCAGTTTTTCCTAATGTTATACATAACACTAATTTTTTCCACCCGAAAGCAGATGAGTAATTTTATTTACTTTGATTTGTGTGTGTGTTTTGTTTCTTTAACGTCGGCCTATCTCCGCGACTATAGCCAATCACCGACGCCAGGGAGCAGTTTCACCGCACTATCCTAGAAATTTTGCCAAACCCCTGACTTTCTGTAACGTGCCCAACATCGCATGGACACGGGACCGATGGCTTTACGCCCCCACCGAAGGGGGGAACGTGCAGACATTCAACTTGCTCAAATACAATGCCAGAACCTCGGTTTTTTATTTTTTTTATTTCAACAACACACCACGAGGGCTCACAGCCTAAATACTATCGTACCGTGGGTGTCGACAAGGAGGAAAGAGGCAACTTGTTAATTCTGGACTTGAAGGTTTGGAGAAGGAAAAACATGTGCCACCAAGGGATTCCACAACTTGGATGTCCTCGGGACAAAAGAGCGGGCATAATAAGATGTTCTATTATGTCTGGTGACCTGGACAGTAAAAGGGTGCATTCGCTCTGCTCCCCTGTTAGATCTGTTAGGGGCAGCAGGTGGAGGAACTATGGAAGAAAGCTCATCCGAGCAGTGCCCGTGCAGATATCTATAAAACAGAGAGAGAGAGAGAGAGAGAGAGGTCACCAACGGCACGTCGGTGGGCAAGGGATGGCAGCCTTTGGGTGAGGGCAGGGTCACCGATCAGACGCATGGCTCTCTTCTGAATTGAGTCCAGGATAGCGAGCGTAGAAGCGGCAGTGGCATCCCATATGTGGGTATCACCTATACGCGGGTACTGCCTAGATACCTACTACCTGAAATATTCAGATACAAAGTTGAAACAAGCTGATGACTACTTTTCTGTACTTACACTTACAATTATTTGTAGTGAAATTATATTCTTGTGTAGTTTCAATACGACATACATAATATTACGTAAGTATATAAAATACATATACTCAGTAGTTATTTGAACAATGAGTTAAGTACATAGAGCTTAAAAAGAATGAAAACCGGATCCAACTAGGTATACACCTAGTACCTATTAAATTTAACTCCCCACATCAAAAATAAATTTGACTATTTGCAAAAGTTTTTCGATGTAGCTATGTTGCTCTAACCTACGTGATAAAAAATATGTTAAAATACAATTTAGTTAACTTGAGTGATGGGTCCTGATAGACGGATACAAAGCTATAAAACCGATACAAATATTTTAATGTGTGCAAACATGTTATTAAAATAATTAGGTATTAAAATGATTCCACGTAGCGTTACATAGTACATAATTAGCACATGCGGCCTTTTAACGTAATATGATTTTAAATATGTGACCATATATTTATAATTCGATCGCAGCTGACGATACATTATTCTAAACAATGGTCATTAATCAAGTAATTTATATGATAATTATCTCATTACTCGATAAAATGTGAATAACTGGGCGTTAATTACAATACAAAACAAAAACCAAACTGCTCATTCTAACCCCGGTATGTCGTATCGGTCGGTTAATTACAATACGTAGATACAAAAACCTGCCCAAAAGACCCATCCAGAGGGCTGTGTAAAATTGTAAACGGAAAACTAGGTTTACACAAAATGGCTTCCCAGCTATCGAACGCCACATGTTTACACGTCGCAACGGACATACCCGACCCGGCAATGTGTCAGAGCAGGACGGGAGACAGGGACGTCTACGATTTTTTAATTTGTAAGATACCGAAGCGTGGGATAGAGAAGGTAAGATAATATTTACGGTATTCAAGAGAGAAAGACTTCATATGTCTGATCCTGAGAGAAGGACCGAAGGTTAGAAGAATCCTTCTCGGAACAAAGATACCGTTGAAAATGGCACCAAAACAAACGAAAACAACTATTAGGTGTGGTTAGAATTTAACTTACCAGCGTTGGTTGACGATAAAATTCCCGTATCCAAGGGACACAGCACGACGGCAATCAAGTGACAATAATCCACAGAGTTTGGCGTAATCCCCGGTACAAGAGACACACAATGATTGTTGAAATTAGGCACTACTTTTTCACTCGTTGCACACACACAAACCACTCATATCGAACTTCTGGGGCACACCGCACACCACACAGTACTATTGGCACGCCACACGCCACAATATCCTAGTTACTTCACAAATTCTTCGACCATCCAGTTATAACGAAACTACAGCACCACGTTCCAAACTCGATTGAACTGAAAACATCATAACACCATCAGCCGGAACGGAAATACACGACGGTTGGCGACGAGTAACGATCGCTCCACAAAGCCATTCACCGAGGACTCGCCGCATCGCATAGCAAACTTGGATCGGAATATACAGAGGCGAATATCGTGAAATCTTTCTCTGTCCCCAGACTATTATTGGAGGTATTGTCCTTTTGTGTTCGTTGGGTGAAAAATCCCCCTTGTGTTTTTACCTGATGAATTCTCAACCCAAATATTTAGGAGTATTACTACAAAATGTGCAATATGTCTCATTAATTGATTTGGGACGCAGCAAGTGCGTTATGGTAGCAAATTTTAAATATTTCAAATGTTAATAACTGAATTTGCTATCAAACCTAGAATTTTTTTTAAATTTAGTAGTCTCCACCAGTGAAACATGTCTATTAAATAACTTGATTATTTTTTGATAGGTAAAAAAGATTCAGAAAAATTATTTTTGTTTGTTTTGAAAAAGTGGCTCGATCGGGCTCGCTTACGAACTTATCCTAGCTTTTGATAATAAAAAAGCCTGGACGCAGCAAGTGCGTTATGATAGTGAATTTTCATAAAAATGTTTTAAGTAGCAAATATGTGTTTTTTTTTTTAAAGAAAACTGACATCAAATTTGGTTACCAGTATAACATATATAGTAAAAATAATGTACCATATTTCATCAAAATAACTTTATTGTTTGAAAATGTAAAAAAAAATTCGAAAATAAACTTAAAATGTTCCCGAAAAAACTAGTTTCCTGGCCAACGAACCTTATAGGTTAATAGCAAATTGAACTATTCAAATTTGAGGCATTCAATAAAAACTCGCTACCATAACGCACTTGCTGAGTCCCGAATTTATTTTCTTACAAACATGCATTATAATTTCGTGGTCTAAATTCCATACATTTAAGGCTGGCTCAGAACTGTGACTGATAGGGGGAATCCGTCTGTGAAATTAAAAGAAAACATTGTTTAATCTATTTCAACTGAGCAGATTTTCCTGGTTAACGAACTTATCCAAGCTACTTGCAAAAGAAAGGTACTCACCAAATTTGATCAAAATCGGCCCATTATTTTTTGAGTTATCGGTGTGATATAGATATATATATATATATATATATATATATATA
This sequence comes from Tillus elongatus, assembly GCA_964006375.1. Taxonomy (NCBI): domain Eukaryota; kingdom Metazoa; phylum Arthropoda; class Insecta; order Coleoptera; family Cleridae; genus Tillus; species Tillus elongatus. Next base: position 33,366,613 of record OZ023264.1, read on the forward strand.
TATATATATATATATATATATATATATATATATATATATATATATAACATATAAAAATTGAAAGCGACCCCGGATATGTGTTGTCGGGGCCCTAATTAGGGCTAATTTGAAGCAATTTTTTCAAAATTCAAAAGTCGAGATCTCCTCATTAGTGAATTTTTTTTAAGAAAATTCACTAAAAGACACGCGCCGAGTTTCATCAAAATCGGTTCATTATTTTTTGAGTTATCGGTTGGATTCATAGGTATATAGGTGTTTCATAAAAAGGTGTCAACAATATTGAAGGTAGTGAATCTGTGGATGATTTTAAGGAAAAAAGTTAATATGAACATAGGTCCGTTTTCGCTGTCTGTCTGTGATACAGAGTGATAAAATAATATTTTTTTTATTTTCTTTTGTATAACTCAGAACAGCCATTGAATACTTTTTTGAAATTTGGTGGATATGTAGATATGACACGCCGCTGTTTTTTAAATGATTCGTTTTGACATTACTACTTATTTTTGTAAAAAAAGACCTCTTGAAAGTTTTTCGTAACTTTAAGCATTTTTATGAAAAGATAATAAAAACGCGAAGACGCAGCAAGTGCGTTATGGTAGTGAATTTTCATAGAAATGATCTGGCACCAAATATTTTATTATAACTTTTTTTTCTTGCAACATAGAAATTTAAATTTTTGTGTATACTTTACTTTTTATATCGTAAACCTACCTACTAAATTTGGTTATCATAGCTTTTTTATTTTTTGAGATAATTTTTTTTTTCGAATGAAAACTCAACATTTTCCCAGAAAACCTCGTCCGATTTTCCTGACTAACTAACTTATCCAAGCTACTTACAAAAGGAAGGTACATGCCAAATTTTATCAAAATCGGCCTATTATTTTTTGAGTTATCGGTGTGATACACATATATAAAATAATATAATAAAACTTTTAAACTCAATTGCAGCTTCATGAAAACAGTGAATCCTTATAAGTTTAAATTTCAGTTGTTGACGATTCTATTTGACAATAAATGATATTGTCGGAAAGTTTTCAAAAAGATATTTGTATCTCCGAATCGTTTTACTTTATTTTTATAAAATTAAGTACCTAAGATAGACCTAGTGTATGCTCGATAAAATGTCATCGCAGTTGACCTGTCTGCACCACGATTTCTGCGTGTAGTGTATTTTAAAATATTTAAACTTTTCTCTGCTCTATCTTTTAAAGAATCTATATGATTTTTCCATCCCAGTCTCTGGTCGAGGGTGATCCCTAAGTAACAAAGGATCGCAATGGAAAGTTAGTCCCAACAAGAGAAATTAATGGAATTGGCACATTGAGCTCTTTAATTCTATGTCTTGTGAAAAAAGTTACTAATGTTTTATCTACAGATAGAGTAATAAGGAAAACTCTGGACGCAGCAAGTGCGTTATGGTAGTGAATTTTCATAAAAATGTTTTTAATAGCAAATATGTTTTTTTAAGAAAGCAGGCATCAAATGTGGTTACCAGTATAATCTATATATTAAAAACAATGTGCCATGTTTTATCAAAATAACTTTATTGTTTGAAAATGTACAAAAATTTCCGAAAGTAAACTTAAATTGTTCCCGAAAAAACTAGTTTTCTGGTCAACCTTATAGGTAAATAGCAAATTAATTCAAAATTTGAAGCATTTAATGAAAATTCGCTACGATAACGCACTTGCTGCGTCCCGCATTTCTTTTCTTACAAAGATGTATTATATTTCGATGGAAAATACAAAAAATCAATAACATAGGGCGTGTTCGAATAAAAAAATTCACTAAAAAAAAAAGAAAATTTGAATCACCAACGACTTATGGGCCAGCCTGTAATTGTGGAAATATTTTTTTAAGATGTAGCTCAAGACACCCTACAATTAATGTATACAACTTTTTTTTGTAACTTGTATAATAACGGATATATTGCGCTTTAAAGATTTTTTACGAAAATTTGACAAAAATTATATACCATTAAACGATAAACTCTATAGCCAACACTACTGCTAAAGCATCAGAGAAAGGGTCTATTTGAAATGAATTTTCTGGGAATATTTTAGTAAAATGAAGGACAGTGACGATTGAAACTAATAGTTCAGGCTTTGTAAAACATTATTCTTGAGACATTTTCCTTCCATAGATCATATTAATTTCAGGTTCATTGCCTAAATATTAACAATTTTGACGTTTAAAATCGCGACTTTGACGTTTTGAGGAAAACCCAAATTTATTTTTCTTTAAATGCCTGTAACTTTTTTGTCCTTTAACCTACAGCGCTAAATTTTGGTAGGTAGCTTACCTATACTGATATAAACCTGTGTACCAAATTTCGTTGCCCTTACTTATTTTTTTCGATTTTTTCCGAAAGAAAACACAAAATTTTCCGGGAAAACCTCGGCGGATTTTCCTGGCTAACGAACTTATCCAAGCCACTCGCGAAAGGAAGGTACTCACCTAATTTTATCAAAATCGGTCATTATTTTTTTAGTTATAGGTGTGACACATAAATATATAAACATATATATATATATATATATATATATATATATATATATATATATATATATATATATATATATATATATATAAACATATAAAGTCTGAAACCGACCTCGGATTTGGGTTCCAGGGGTCCTAAATAGCGCTAATTTGAAAAAAAAATTTCAAAATTCAAAAGTCGAGATCTCCTCATTAGTGAATTTTTTTAAAGAAAATTCACTAAAACCGTTAGTGAAATTAAAATGAATTATATTTGACATAGTTAAAGAAAGCTCAGTTAGGCATTGACTATAGGTGGTTTGAGTAGTGTGCACGCAGAAATCATCAGCATACTGTAAGCATTGTATTTCTTTAGGCAGTATTTTGTAAAAATCGTTAGTATAAATGCTGAAGAGAACAGGGCTCAAAACTGAACGCTGGGGAATGCCAACATTAACTAGCCTAGGTCCAATGATACAATTTCTTGTTTGGGCATACACCATTCTATTTCCAAATATTTTAACAAGATTAGTTGCTATACCTCTGAAAATCTTTAAACTACACATTTTTTCAATAAAAATTTCTAAGATTACGCTGTCGTACGCTCCCTTCAGATCGATAAAAATAGCACCCAAATAATTATTTTTTGTCAAGTTGTTTTGAATGTCAACGACCAATCTGGCAACACATTCGTTTGTACCCTTACCCTTTCTGTAACCAAACTGCGTGAAAGGTAGCAACTAGACCTAAGATCACAATTCATGGTCTGGAATAGCCCACTCATATTAAATCTAATCTAATCTTATCTCTCTCACCTGGCCTGACCTGATCTTACTCGAAACATTTTTGTTTTTTTTTAGAATATCAAGTTTGCCGGTTTTGCAATGGAAAGCTTGTAGAATTTCTAATATACTCGTGTTATCAGTCAAGTACTTATAATAAAACTTGTTGGCTAGTCTGAATTAATCGACCGATTAAAATTAAAACTGACATATCTTTTCTAGTAACGCAGTTGTTTCTCGGTCTGCAATTAAAATTTATTATGGCAAGGAATGAGACAACATAACAAATTAACCTTTGCTCACATCTTAACAAGTTTAATGGCAATTATAAACGTTTGTTTGTTGAACCATTAACGATTACATGTAAATAAAGAAATAACAATACTGCAATGAAACAGACCGGATAATAAAGTGTTTTATCGAATCATTAGGTATTTATATATCTAACCAATTATAGCATTCGTAATAACTTCTTTATCGGCGGTCACTTCTGAAATGCAATTATATTTATTATTATTAATATACAGTGTTTTCTAAAATAATGACTTGATTTGTTAAAAGACTGAAGTTGGACACTGTGGCTGGAAACTTAATCAAAAAGCAGAATCATCCCACAAACCACAAAAATAATGCGCTAGATGTGTATTTAGACAACGAACTATAAAGTGAGTAGCTGAGACAGCTACTGAAGAAGACAACTTCGTTGTCGAAATACGTACCTAGCGCATAAGTCTCTGTTATTATTTTTGTGGTTTTTGGGGTGATTCTGCTTTTTAGTGGATTTTCTTACAAAGACTTCACCAATGGGGAGATCTCGAGCGCGAATTTAAATAAAACACAGAATAATTTAGGTATTGGGCTGAAATTTATTCTAGGTACAGTACAAATTTTACATTTTAGTATGAAATTTAATTTCACTCAAATGACCACCACGAGCATGTTTGCAGTGATCGGTTCTTTGGAGCTAATTTTTCACCACTCTTCCACATATATCGGCCGGAACGTTGGCAGTTTCACGTGTGATATTGTTCCTGAGCTCCCCTAACGTTGTTGGCTTATTTGCATAAGCCAACGACTAAACGTAACCCTATCAAAAGAAATCCAACGGCGTTAAGTCATATGAGCGAGGTGGCCATTCGACCAGACCATTTTTCAAGATTACATGGTTACCGAACTTTCCCTTCAATAGATCAATTGTTTGACCAGCTGTGTGGGTGGCACCATCTTGTTGGAACCACATATCACTGAGGACAAGTCCATCTAATTTTGTCCAAAAATAATCTTCCAACATGGCACGATAGCGAACTCCATTGACCATAACATGGCACTCATTATCATCGACGAAAAAATATGTTTTAATCACACCTCCGGCATGAAATCCGTACCACACGGTCACTTTCTGTAGATGCAATGGAGTCTTGAAGCACATGTGGGTTTGTTGCTGTCCAATAACGCATATTTTAGTTATTGACTAAGTCATTAAGCCAAAAATGGGCATCATCACTGAAGATACTTTTTAGATGAAATTCAGGATTTTCTCAAATTTTTGCAGAGCCCAATCGAGGAAGTTTCGGGGCTTCAAATTATCAGGGGGCTTTAATTCTTGAGTTATACAGATAAACACACACACAGAAAATTCCACTATCTAGATATGTAAATCTGTCTCAGACTTAAGATATAAAATTTAAAAGGCACAAAAAATCTTAAACAACTACACAAATTAATCCCTTAAGTATACAAGAGACAAAATTGAAAAACGCACTGATATATAGGGTCAAAGAAACAATGACAAAAAAACAAGATATAACATTACTCTAAAATTTGAACATCAAAAGGCTAACCGGTCACAACCGGTCATATATATATATATATATATATATATATATATATATATATATATATATATATATATATATATATACCGTGTGAAACACACTTATGGAATAAAATTCATTATTCAGCAAAAAATTGTTTTTGTAGAAAACGCTGAGACACGTGAAGTTTAATTTGTCGAACGCTATCTTATAATCATAGTTAAAAAAGTTAAACTCCGACCATTTTACCCCCACCACTTTATCCAATTTTTTTAAATAGCAACCCTACATTTTTTCATCACAGGTCGATGGATCACATTTTTCTGAATGCGGAAATACCCCATATGTATGGTCTAATATTACAGTTTTCAATACAGGCTGGAAATTTAATACCGGAATATTAAAACTAAACAGTTTACCCTGAAATTCAGATTTAGAAAATAACCTTAATAAAAACGTCCCTTTCTTATAATAAATGTTCAAAATGTTCTCCATTCACTTGCACACGACTAAATAATCAGGGCTGGAATTCTTCCCTACCTCTGTTCAACACGCCAGGCCTTACGTTCCTAATTTCTGTTATTTTCATTTTTAAATCATCTAATTCAGCAGGTTGCGTTTTATACATTCTGTTTTTAAGGTATGCCCATAAAAAGAAATCAAGAGGTGTAAGATCTGGTGCTCTAGCGATCCATTCTACGAAACCTCTTCGTCCAATCCATCTATATATATATATATATATATATATATATATATATATATATATATATATATATATATATATATATATATATATATATATATAAAGTCTGACACTGACCGCAGGTGTGGGTTCGTAAGTATAAGTTCGAAAATTTGAAACTCGTTATCTCACTATAGCGAAGTTTTCTTTATAAGAATTCGCTAAAAATAAAAAATTAATGTGTATGCAAGACACTTTTTGCTTGGGGTTCAACAGAATGGAACAGATGATTAAAACAAAAATGAGTTTAATAAAAACAAAGGAAGGAATACGATTTCAGTGAATTTTCTTGAAAAAAAAATCACTAATGAGGAAAAGTAAGGGCAACCAAATTTGGTAATTATTTGTATTATAAAAAGCGATCCATGTGCCAAAATGTAGGCCTGTAAGTGTAAAGACAAATAAGTTATAGACATTTAAAGAAAAATAAGTGGTGTTTTCTTGAAAACGTCACAGTCAAAGCGATTTGAAACGTCAAAATTGGCAACATTTAGGCAGAGAACCTGAAGCCAATACGGTTTATATAAAGAAAATGTCGCAAGAAGAGTGTTTTGCAAACCCTTAAGCTTCAGCTTCAACCGCCATGGGCCTTCATTTTACTAAAATGTTTCCAGAAAATTTATTTCAGATAGACTCTTTCTCTGATGCTTTGGCAGTAGTTTTAGTTATGTTTATGGTTTAACGGTCTATAATTTTTAGCTAATTTTCGTAGAAAAAATTCGTTAATGAGGAGACTTTTGAATTTTTAAAAGAATTCTTCAAATGAGTCCAAGGCTAGGCTAGGCTAGGCTCCCTAGAATCCATATCTGGGTTTAGTTTCAATTCTTATCTGTTTACATATATAAAGGTGACGCATTTCTACGGCAAAACTAAAGATAATTGTTATATTACAAGATATGAGTAAAAATTGTATACGTTAATTACAGGGTGCCTTAAGCTGCATCTTATAAAATTATTTTGACAATCACAGGCTGGCCCATAAGTCGTTGGTGATACATAGAATATTTTTTTCGAACATCTCTTAGGTTATTGCATTTTTTGCATTTTTTTTATCGAAATATTATGTTTCTATTAAAAAAAATCTAGACACAATAAGTGCGTTTTGGTAGCGAACTTTCATTAAATGCTTCAAATTTCAATAACTTAGTTTGTTATTAACTTAAGGTTCGTTGGCTACGAAACCAGATTTCTCGGAAACATTTTAATTTTATTTTCGGATTTTTTTTACATTATCAAACAAGTGAGATTTTGTTAAAATATGGTACCTACATTGTTTCTACTATATAGGTCATAGCGGTAACCAGATTGATGCCTGCTTGCATTAAAGAGACATATTTGGCATTGAAAAGATTTTTATGAAAATTCACTTCCATAAGCGCACTGTACAGGTGGCTCAAATTCGAGCCTCATCATTGGTATCTCGGAAATTGTAAGAGATACAACGTCGGTTAAATTATGGCAAAGTTGCGTAATTTGATGCTCAGCAAAATGCAGTTTAGAAAATTAGAAAATTCTGAATACTTCCGGTGATAATCGGAAAAACCGAAAACTCATAAAATCTGTTTTATTTTTTTCTGTAGTTATTTGAGAAGATATAATAAAATTAATCACACTTCATCAAAGTTACTTTTCCTCTCCTACAAGATGGCATTTTAAAATTTGAAATCAGATGTTTTGTCTTTCAGAAACCATCATCAACTCCATTTTTTCAAATACGGCCCTGGATTTTTTATTTCATATTTTGTTACCTTTGGACTACCTCAAAACAATGCCTCATCACAACTTTTCAATTTCAAAGGTTTTGATAACAAAAAATGACATCTTCCGTATTTCTTGAAAATATTTAATGCTTACTTAACTTTTAAAATGGACAAATTAAAGAACCTAAGGTAAATGCTCGAATAAGCCCACTTGGACTTCTATGCATTTTCGCATACGTCTTCGCAGCTTGTTCGTAACAGCCCGGTGGATTATTCTTCCTCTTGCTCGTAGAGTTGTGAGATCCAACACTAACTTTTGGCGCAAAATGTTTATATCATTCGGAAAAGTATCCTTGAATAAGCTATGTTTCAAGAATCCCCATAAAAATAATCCAGCGGGGACAAATCTGGACTTCTGACAGGCCAGCGCACAACTCCTTGGTTTCCAATCCATTGATTGGGAAATGTTTCATTAAGAAACTCAGTTACTGCCCTTTCATTATGGGGTGGTGCACCATCCTGTTGCCACCACAGCTGCCGTAGCATATTCAGCGGTTCATCTTCAAGCGCATCGAATATATAATTATGGATTAAATTAAGATACCGTTCAGTATTTAAGTTTCCATCATAAATAGTTGGCCCTAAGATTTTGGTTCGATACATTCCAACCCAAACATTGAATGATTTTCGTCCCTATCTTCGAACTTGCCGATTTTGGTACGGATTTTCTACTACATGATAACGCCCATTGTTTCTGTTAAAAAGGCCGCTTGTGGAAAAATTACATTCATCTACCTAGATGATTTTATTTAAGAAATCATCATCTTGTTGCATTTTTCCATCAAGCCAATTGCAGAATTCAAGCCTTCCTGGTCTTAGTTCTTGGCAAACATGAAGTTTATAGGGATGATACTTATGTTTTTTGAGAACTCTCTGAATTCGGCTTCTAGTCATATTGAGTTCTTAAGCAAATTGCCGTGTTGAACCAAGAGGATTTTCCGTAACCTTTAACAAAACGTTTTGGTGAAATATCTTTGACATGTTGCAAAATCTTCAGCTTCCATTCGTTGGCTGTACGAATTTCTAAGTTTACCAAAACTACCAAAGAGACCTGAATTTCTGTCCAAATTGTTAAAATATGATTAATGGGGTTGTGGACGCTCGGGGTATTGCTCTAAATACCGTTCACATGAAATGTGCGAGTTTCTGTTATTACTATAATAAATCCGAAGCATATCACGTTTCTCGAAATTGGAAAACACCATTTTTGCTCTCTTAATATTTATTTTGAAAGTTAAATTTTCAAAAGTTCTATTGTCATATTATGACAAGCAAGCTTGATATTTCTGAATATCAAAGCAGCCGAGATGAACGAACAGACATGTCATTGCATTGCATTGGATTGAACTAAAAATATTTGACTCACAATCATAAATTCGGGTTCATCTTTACCTACCTAATCAAATTATATTATTGAAGAATTATTTTTCACAAGCAAAGTCGTATTAAATATTTTCAAGAAAGACGGAAAATGTCATTTTTTGTTATCAAAACGTTTGAAATTCAAAAGTTGTGATGAGGCATTGCTTTGAGGTAGTCCAAAGGTAACAAAATATGAAATAAAAAATCCAAGGCCGTATCTGAAAAAATGGAGTTGATCATGGTTTCTGAAAGACGAAACATCGGATTTCAAATTTGAGAATGCCATCTTGTAGGAGAGGAAAAGTAACCTTCATGAAGTGTTATTCATTTTGTTATATCTTTTCAAATAATTCCAAAAAAAATTAAAGAGAAATAATGAGTTTTCGATTTTTTCAGATTATCACCGGAAGTATTCGAAATTTTCTAACCTGCATTTTGCTGAGCATCCAATTACACAACTTTGCCATAATTTAACCGACGTGGTATCTCTTACAGTTTCCGAGATCCCAATGATGAGGCTCGAATTTGAGCCACCCTGTACACATCACAATTCACTCTTTATGCCTCATTTTGGGAATATATCATTTAACTTATCGATCAGAATAAAATCTAATAAATCTGTTTCTATAAAATACTAGTAGTCACGGTAGACACTTATTTTGTTGGGCGGTCTGTTCGTCAACAACGATTTCTGGTGAATAATAGATGTAATTGAATCGTCGAGCAACATGAATTGAAAGCTTAAGTTGTATAATGTTGGTTACCGAACGTTCCACATTGAACGATGGAATTATCTAACCCATCCACTAGTTAGTTGGGTACTTGTGTGTCTATGCCATATACTATGTATATCTAAATTTAACCACCGGAGGACATACGTAACAAGCCGTATAACGATTAGGTACACAATTAAATTTCTACTGCCAATTCTAATGGCTTCACTTGAACGTATAGGATCTTAATGTAACATTAACTGAGTGTAGATTATGTTACAATATAATATAACCTCCCTATATATATATATATATATATATATATATATATATATATATATATATATATATATATATATATAACTATCTTTGATAATTCGATAAAAGGCAAACAATAGTAGTAATATATGCAGGACCTCCAGTGAACCCAAATCTGGTCAGTAGTAAGGTCACTATTTCCTATAAATCCTACCCTAAAAAGTTTCTATCTATTAGGTTTATAATTAGCAGGATTAGAAATGTTTTATAAGGTTTGACGATCTTATTATTGTTTACTACTTACGCTGTTGTTGTGTTGTTGTACTGCCTGAAGTCTCATATTTATCAGCGCTCCAAACTAGTGCCTGGTTACGATGATTTTTCTAAAAGTTTATTTTCGATATTAAGGAAATCGAAATCAAGAGTTCTTATAAGCGTCGTCACGGAAGGTCAAAAGAGTTTAAAGAGAAATTAATTTTTAATCAGACAGACATGTTAATGTAACAGAATATTAAATTTATTCATATGGATTGAACTTGAAATGGTGAACAAAATAAAATTAGATGGTTGGTAACTCTCAAAATAAACATTAATTGTACACAAATAGAAATCAAATGAATAGCAAGAATTTCAATAACAAGAAATTATTAATTTACATACATGTGACAGAATAATGAGACAAATGTGGTTTGTTTATTACTAAAGAAATCTAAGCACTTGATATATGTTAAAAATCAGATGCTGTGTGTTGCAGCTCAAAAGTAAGCAAATTAATATGTAAATTATTTGACGTTTGTTAACCAATTCTGTTAATCTTTTACTCAAATCCTGGCCAGTTTCTCAAGTGAAGCTCAATTTTGAAAAAATATATGTATGTATACATGTATATCTACGTGAAAACATTATACTAATTATTGAAACACGGGTGACATTAAAGACAATGTACAGGTTAGATATTTTTACAGGTAAGTTTCACTGATTACCATTTCAAAAGCTACGTGTTTAAATCTACAAAAACAAAGGTGACAAGATTCCAGAGATTAAAACAGAAAATTTATAGTTATTCTAATAGCAGCTCCATGACATTGCTCAAATCCTAAACTTGATTGAGAGAAAAGAAACTTGGGAAAATAGTGATGGTTCCCATTGATGGTTACTAGGCCAGTGAATTTATTGTGTCACGTGTACAAAACCCTTTTACAACCAGGTCGATATTCTGAAGTCGCCTGGTGGAAACTTCGCGATTTACAATTAGAACGTTGAATTTGCCCTGGCGAAACTGACTGCCATGTGACTTAAACTTCGGCGATAACCCGGAATTCTTTTTAAAGTAGCAAATCAACAGGTTGAAACAAAGAACCACAACTTAAGTTCCGTTTTTATGCTAACTACGATGTTTATTTAAACTAGAGAATCACTAAAACACTTCAAATAACCACTGAGAATTGTTAGAAGGCAGTATAGGCAACAGAAAGACTATTAAAAACTCAGTTTATAAGACAATTCGAGAGACACCTAAAGTCAACGTGTTTACGCCACAGGCGTCAGTGCCAGACTCCCAGGAGTAGAGAGCCTTCTGCCACTCCTAACCCCTGCACGAAATTTTCAGAGTCATGAGCGTCAGTGGCTATGTGCGAGCTCTTTCTCGCCTTCATTCTTCGAATGAGATAAAACGAGACCTCCAATCGCTGGCGAAGCCACGATATCTTCTATACACACCTCCACAATAATGGACTCGTCCGTTCATTTGCTAACCGTTTTTCTAGATTTCATCATAATTACGTCAGTTTTTACCTATAATTTCAGCACAATAGAGATGTTTATTTTCCCCAACAAAATGCAACGTTTTTAAATATTTAGATTTCGATACAGAATTTTTTAGCGAATTTTCATCAAAATTATTTTGAAACCAAAACTTGAAATATTTAATATAGATAGGGTTTTTAGTATTATTTATTATGCTTGGGGGTTTTCTAAGTGTTCTTAAACCAGTAATGATTCCACGTAAAAACTGAATCGTTACAATAATTAACCCTGAAAGATTACATGTGTGATATTACAAACTAAAATTGTAACCGGTCAGTGGCAGCTCATGTACTTTGAAACTGGAACAGCAAGTTATGTCAGGTTACAACACGGATATATAATTAAAAAGGTATGCCGACGATCAATGCTTGAATTTTATCGTATAATCCATGTGAGTGTAGTTTGCGTAGAAGAAACTTAATAGCGACACAGCAGTGAGACAATTAGGTTGGTGAGACGAACAGAGGCAACTAGAGTTCATCGACTGTCCAATTGACAATGACCAAGTAACCGTTACAGATTAAAATGGTGGTTAAAATGTGGTTTATACACTCAGATGACATAATTCTATAGCACATTGTCCGTCCTCGTCTAGGCCAGATAAAATGACAACATTTTGGCCGGTTTTCAGCTAACCTGTCTAATTGTCTATCGGCGGGATTAGGGAATAAAATATTACTATTATAACTGTCACTACCAAAATTCAGTCGCATTTGAAGGCAACATTATCACCTCAAATTCCTCAAGGTAACAAGATTTCCCTACATCGTCAATTTTTAAAGAGTGAGGTAATAAGTAATAGGTATTTACAAAATCGTTAAAAGTACCGTATATGCTAAGAAAAACAAATAACGATCGCTTTGAATTTCTCCACGCGATTTTTTTTCTTAAACAGCTGGTATTAAATCAGAAGCCACTAACGGATAAAATGTTATAAGAGTTTACGCGAACCATCACAGGGGTTATCAGAATCACAATTTAAGGATGATGTAGTCCGGTCATCTCCACCGTCACAATATGGTTCAGCAACCAACTTACTTTCCTCGCATCCCAACACACAGCTCAAATCCCTTGGATCTCCTTCTTACTACAAAACCTGAATGCTATAAGACATCAGTCAACGCCCCCCTTGGTCGCTCAGACCACGGCATGGTCACTGCTTCCTGGGGAATGCAACCCGAGGTCACACAGTCATCACACCCACGTATCTTTTGGCACTACTCCTCATTTCCATGGGCGTCTGTCTGTTTCTCTCATCCTGACTCCTCTGATATCTCATAAAACGTCACCGAAATCATCCAAGCTGGCATGGAATTATTTATTCAACGTACACAGAAAACCTCTTCAGCCACTCAAAAGCCCTGGTTCTCTAAATCCTGTGAAGAGGCCAGACTTGAAAAGGTCAAATCTCACAAAAGGCTTCTACACAATCTCAGTCAAGAATACCGTCAAGCATTTAACGACGCAAGAAACCGCTATGTCCGCATTCTTTCTGAGACAAAAAACTCGTTTAATAACCACATTAAAAACAAAGTCATCTCAAGCTCTTGCTAAATCTATTGGGAATAATTTATGCAAGAGCACGTTCCCACCTCTTGTTTCAGGGGATGAAATTGTTTCTACCGCCTTGGGCAAGGCTGAACTTTTTGCCTCGTTGTTCGCCAGCAAATCTACTCTCAACCCACGTCCAAATGTTCAACAACCAACAGTCCCCAATGTCGCGCATAAAATGACGGATATCATTTTCAAAACTAAAACGGTACGAATGATGCCCTCTTCTCTTGCCTTGACGAGATCCTAGCAATTGTTCTCAAAAAATGCGCACCAGAACTTGCTTCTGTCCTGACTCGTCTGTTTCAGACATCTTACAATATAGGATAAGTGCCAAGTTTTGTTCAAATCTGTTTAGTATTTTTGAGTTATCGCTCGGATAGACACACACACAGATCTATATATATATATATATATATATATATATATATATATATATATATATATATATATATATATATATATATATATATATATATATAAACATATCACTTCCAGCCATTGGTAGAAAAACCCACACCCTATGTTAAAAACGCCACCCATTTTATTGCACTTCTTCGAAGCAGCACCATTTTTTTTCTTGTCAGCTTCGACATCGTTTGCTTATTCATTATTATACGATTTGAAACCCTCGACATTCAAAAATAAACACCATACTCCACCAGACACCCTAGCCCTCCTAGAATAAATAAATCTAACACTTACTTCCTTTTCCAAAACAAATTTTAGGTGCTCTAATGGGCTCACCACTCTCCTGCACCAGCTAACATTTGCATGGAAAATTTCTAGACGGAAGCCCTCAATTCAATTAAAATAAAACAACCTGCTGGTCAAGGTACGTTGAGGACATTTTCGCTATCTGGCTACACGCTACACTGTAAGGAATTTGTGGACGAATTGCTTCCTAACCTAAATAGCATCAACTCCCAAACCCAGTACATCATGGAAATAGAAAATAATTAACCTATGTTTTTCTCAGACGTGAGTACATCATCCAAAAACCAACTTCGAGCATTTACTTACACCGTTTAATGAAAACCAACCCACGCCAATCGCTACCTTAACATCCAATCCCACCATCACCCATCGCAACTAAATTCTGTGAAAAGAAATCTTAAGTATAAGATTCCAAGCCGGTGTCATAGAGTTAACGAAATTCCTTGTTCTCGAACTTAGATAGGATAAACGAATATAGGTACCCACAAGAGTATATATGAACATAACCTCGCAGTTAGAAGTTCTGACCCCTCATTAGCACTCGCCATGCATAAAATTCATTCAGATGGAAGCCTGAGTATAAATAATACAAAACCACACTATCAAGCGGCAGTCAGATCTCTCAGGTTTAAGATTGAACATACTGAAACCTTGAAGACGATTTCCTGTGATATTTAGGGACTAGGCAAATTGTGGCCATGTAATCAAACTACAACCATTTAGCCTAACCTTATACACCGGTCTAAGGAGTAGGCAAATTGAAGCCATACAGTTCTTTTCCCTTCATATTTCCCTTACCTCCCGCAAATGGCTCCAAAACAACGTAGAGCTCTAACAAATTCTGGACAAGGTTTGACCCGGGATATATATATATATATATATATATATATATATATATATATATATATATATATATATATATATAAAGATATACTTGGTTCTCTGGTGGAACCGCGTCGAGAATTTTCGGAAAAAAAAATTTTTGTCGAAAGAAAAGTCAAAATTTTTCCGGAAAACCTTGTCCGACTTTCCTGGCTAACGAACTCATCCAAGCTATTAATAAAAGAAAGGCACTCGGCGAGTTTCATCAAAATCGGTTAATTACTTTTTGAGTTATCGGTTGGATACAAATATATATATATATATATATATATATATATATATATATATATATATATATATATATATATATATATATATATATATATATATATATTTATATTTATATATAAACATATAAAAATCGAAACTGACCCAAATTCGCGCTCATTTAAAAAAAATTGCAAAGTCTCACCATCGATACCGCTCTATTAGTGAATTTTTTTTAATAAAAATTTACTAAAACAGAAGCATTGAAATGGGGGCCGTGGCAAGTATTGTGACCGTTTAAGGACTTTTTTTAACAAAAAATCTGTGGCTAATGAAAGTAAACTTTTGAGGCTAGCTTGCAACCACAACCACAACCTTGTCGGATCTGAGTTGGAAATTTTAAAATCCTGAAGTGATGAATGTTTTTATAGTCATACTTTGTATTATGTAATTTTATTCTCTGAGCATATTTTTTTGATTTTATATGTAAACTAGTGTAATTAATTGGGGGCCTAAATATGCCCTAACTGCATAGAAATAGAATTGGTCTTACTTTTTGATGAAGCGCTTTTAAATGTAAAATTCTTCGTATTTATATAATCAAAATTTATCAAGACTTTAATCATGTACCCAATTAATTCGTATTTGAAATCCCCTGTTTCAGAAGATGGCCCTCTTGCAGGAAATTGGTATAATTTGTTTCTCTGATATATGTCGCTCTGAGCTGGGGGAATGTTTCATTAAATTCTTTCTAAACTAAGTGTCCTTTGTGAACCGAATTGAAATGTTTTATAAGAAGGGACAAAATCTAATTACGGACTAGAAAAATTAAATTAGCCTCTTTATTTAATCTTTGTGATGGATTTTTAAAATGACTTTTCAGACAAGAAGATAATATAATTAGTTTTTATACAGCACATTTTAGATTAATTGCATTGCGGTTTATCAAATAAAATAGGTATTTGGGAAACTCTAATAAAACATCCAGAAGCAGGAAGTATGTTATGTTGGCGAATTTTTCTACAAATAATTGATACTATAGTAACTTAATTTCTCGTTACTTTAGAAGCTTTAATTGTGATATAAAGTCTCTGCAAAAAGATAACAATTTGTAGGTACCAGATTTCATGAACATAACTTCTTTAATATCGGAGATACAAAAAAAGTTTTTTGACGATTTTTTTTTAGAAGAATTTCTAATCAGCGTGAACTAGGCGCCTTGAAACCTACACCCTTGGTCAGCTTCAATTTATATGTATATATATATATATATATATATATATATATATATATATATATATATATATATATATATATATATATATATATATATATATATATATATATTTGTGTGTGTGTGTGTGTGTGTATGTATCCAACCGATAACTCAAACAATACTTCACTCATTTGGACCATATTTGGGAATTACCCTTA
This sequence comes from Tillus elongatus, assembly GCA_964006375.1. Taxonomy (NCBI): domain Eukaryota; kingdom Metazoa; phylum Arthropoda; class Insecta; order Coleoptera; family Cleridae; genus Tillus; species Tillus elongatus. Next base: position 33,383,124 of record OZ023264.1, read on the forward strand.
TTTTGTTAATGACTTGGATGAGTTCGTTCATCAGATCTTAACGCCCAATTGTTCTTACCAACAAATTAAAAAATATTTTTTAAAACGCAATATCTCTCAAATTCTTTAAGTTTTAATTTAGAAATAATAGGCCGAGTTTGATAAAATTTGGCATGTACCTTTCTTTCGTAAGTGAATTTGACAAGTTCGTTAATCAAAAAAATCGGACGAGGTTTTCCGGAAAATTTTTGAGTTTTCATTTGAAAAAAAAAATTATCTTTAAAAATAAAAAATCTATGATAACCAAATTTGGTAGGTAGGTTTACGATATAAAAACTAAACTATACACCAAAATTTAGATTTCTATGTAACAAGAAAAAAAAGTTATAATAAAATATTTTGTGCCAGATCATTTCTATGAAAATTCACTACCATAACGCACTTGCTGCGTCCAGGCTTTTTAGTGAATTTTCGTAGAAAAAATTCACTAATGGGGAGATCCCGACTTTTGAATTTTGAAAATTTTTTTGCAAATGAGCGCGAACTAGGATCCCTAGAACCCATATCCGGGGTCAGTTTCAATTTTTATATGTTTATATATATATATATATATATATATATATATATATATATATATATATATATATATATATATATATATATATATATATATATATATATATATATATATATATATATATATATATTGTTACAAAGCACTTCAATAGACGTAGGTGCGGTGTTGCCACATCTCCAGAATTTCCCCAACATCTGGGAATTTTTGCACAATCTGGCAACACCGCCGCCCCACCCCCCTGGGGGTGCCTGGGGTGACCCCCCTCAGGCGAAGTCTCAACCCTCTAGGACCAGAAATAACGAAGTTACCAACTTGTACCCCGTCGGAACGGATAACTGAGGTCTGCACATTCCGAACACCCTGTATATACACCCTGTATACGCAGAGAACCCTTACACCCTGTATACGCAGAGAGATCTTATAGTTCGAGAAACACCTCTTGTGTAACATAGGAGTGGTGACCACATTTGGATCATCCTGTATATACATTCCCCTGTATACACACGGGACCGATCTGTATTCACAGAACCTTCTAGTAAAAGAAGATCCTGGAACGTTCTGGAATGGAAGGCTCCAGAAAGAAGGGGAAGGTACGGCGAGTATATAAAAGCGAAAGCAAGCCAGCCCGACACAGTTCACACAGTTCAGTTCAGTAAGAGAATGTGGTAGTGACTTGAAGCAGTGTAAAGTGTTAAGAGAGTGGTGACTGTAGTACCAGATTAGTGACTTTTGTTGAGAGTAGTAATTGTAAGGCCAGTAAATGAAGTGTTTTGTGAGAGAGACATTCTAGAAATTTTATTGTATCCATATTTAGAGTGTAAATAAAGTCGTTTTGTTAAAATTAAAAGTCTCACTTATCCAGAACCCGGAGAAAACGTAACAATTTGGTGTCAGAAGTGTGGGATAAGTGAGTGAAGAAGTGGACAACTAAGCTAGCTGTAAATGGTAAACACTAGATCGACTGACTACGACGAGATGGCTGAATTCAAAGAGTTGATGGACTTACTGAAGAGGCAACGCGAAGAAGACGAACAACGGCGACAAGAAGATGAAAGAAGACGACGCAAAGAAGACGAACAACGGCGACAAGAAGAAGAAAGAAGACGGCGCGAAGAAGACGAGAGAAGACGACAAGAGGAAGAACAACGGCGGCAAGAAGATAAAGATGAAATCAAGAGGCAACGCGAAGAAGACGAACAACGGCGACAAGAAGATGAAAGAAGACGACGCGAAGAAGACAAACAGCGGCGACAAGAGGAAGAACAGATGCGCCTTGAAGATAAAGAAGAACTCAAGAAGCAACGCGAAGAAGACGAAAAACGGCGACAAGAAGATAAAGAAGACCTCAAGAGGCAACGTGAAAAAGACGAACAACGGCGACAAGAAGATGAAAGAAGGCGGCGCGAAGAAGAAGAGAGAAGACGACAAGAGGAGGAACAGAGGCGTCTTGAAGACAAAGAAGACATCCGAAGTATGTTCCATGATATGAGAGTCGATGTAAAAGAAGAAATTGAACAGATCAACGAACAAATAGAAAATGTGGACAGGAAAGTAGATAATGTAACAGAGGATTTGAATAAACGATGGGAAGAAGTTGAAGGGTTGAAAGAACAAATGAAGATGATGATGAAAGGCACAGAAGTCAGACATAGAGAACTGACAGAACAGGTGATGGGCCAAACTGATAGAACTCAACCAAGAGGAGTTACTGGAATGTCCCCAGCTCAAAATCGTCCGGAAGAAGATATGCCAATCGTGCAGCAGCCTCATGGAACCTTGAAGCCGCCGACTTTTGACGGAGAAACATCGTGGCCCATGTACAGGAGGCAGTTTGAGGCGGCAGCTCTCAGCAATGGGTGGAGCGAACAACAGGCAGCAACTGCTCTAATTCTCTCGCTTCGAGGTAAAGCCCTAGAAATCCTCCAGAACATCCCGGAGTCGAAACAGCAAAACTACTTAACAGTGATACAGGCCCTAGATTTGAGATATGGTAACAAGTACATGAGCCAGGTCTACCAGACACAACTAAAGTCAAGGGTCCAAAAGCCAAATGAGACGCTGCAAGAATTTAGTGCCGAAGTGGAGAAAATTGTGCGACTGGCATATCCCCAAGCCCCAGAAGAATTTGTCAACCAGATCACCGTCCAGACCTTCATCGATGGGGTACTTGACAATGAAATGCAACAAGCTTTAAGGCTCGGAAGGTTCAAAACACTTACAGACTGCGTAATTTATGGCTTGGAATTTGAAGCAGCGAAGAATGCATCTCAACCTCGCCGCAACAGGCTGCGCGAAGTGAAGGAGATAGAGGACTTTGCAGACACAACAGCGGAACTAAGGCAAGAAATGAAGTTGATAAAAGAAGCCATAAGCAAGCTCACTGTACCGGTTGGGGCACGTAGGACGAGAGCGGATTGGTCAGACATAGAATGCTACAAGTGTGGTAGAAAAGGGCACATAAGTAGGCAGTGCTCACAAACCCAACAGGTGGCTCGCAGAAGACAAGAATACACCAACAGGGAGCGCCATCAGGGAAGACGACCTGACGCCAGTGTAGGTGGGCGACACGTGGCATGCGAGACCCAAGGCCCCAAGGTCAGGGTCTCCACTATCCGACGCTACCGCGAGAGCCTCGTTATACCTGGCAGCATAGACGGAAGACAATGCAGTTTCACCATCGATACTGGTGCCACTAGATCCGTTGTACGTCCAGACATGTTGCCAAACAGGTCGGCACTCACGACCAACAAACAGCCTGTGTTGGAGACGGCAAAAGGAGATAGAATACCCGTGCATGGAGAGGCCACTGTTTACATTAGGCTGGGCAGTACTGAGTTACAGGTAACGGCTGTCGTTGCAGAAATCGTCGACGAATTTATTCTGGGCCTGGATTTAATGGAAGATTTCGATGTCCTGTCAGTAGACTTCCAGAATAAGATCTTGAAAATCGGTAACGAAGAGTTGCATTTATCTCCAACAGCAGGCGAAGCTAGTCCCAGGGTGAGACTTATTGTCGACGAAGATACACGGATTCCTGGTAACAGTGAGAAGATTGTCAGAGCCAGGCTAGAGAAGAAACTCGATGGTATGTCTGCTCTCATAGCGGAGCCCCTAAAAGATAGACATGATGGTGCCCTCGTCGCACGATGCTTAGTAGACCCGAAGAGGACAATACCCATAAGAGTGGCTAACGTACAAACTAACAGAGTCACATTGAAGAAAGGTGAGGTTATCGCCACTTGCGAACCCATTGACCGAGTGACGTTGTCCAAAAACGTGACACCCACTACATTAGACAGAAGACTGCCAGTAGAATTAGTAGAGCGGTTCAAGAATTCATGGGGCCAATTGAAAAATATTAGAGAATGGCTACAAAAGGGGAAAAGACCTGAGTGGCACGATGTGTCCCGGTTTGGGGCGGAGGTTAAAGGCTACTGGCTACAATGGGACTCCTTGTGTCTAAAGAATGACTTGATCACTCGAAAATGGGAAACTGCCGATGGTAGAGACTGTATATACCAGACCGTTGTGCCAAGTGAGTGCATAGACAGTGTTCTTCAAGAGTTACACAATAGTAGAAGTGGAGGCCACTTTGGGGTCAACAGGACTCTTGCCAGAGTGAGAGACCGCTTCTATTGGATAAACTGCCGAAGAAGCGTGGAAGAATGGTGCAAAAGGTGTGACCAATGTGCTTCAAAGAAAGGACCAAAGACCCGATCCAGAGGAAAAATGATGCAGTACATCTCAGGTACACCGTGGGAGAGAGTTGCCGTAGACATCGCAGGACCTTTTCCCATCACAGAGTCTGGGAACAGATACATAATGGTGGCGATGGACTACTTCTCGAAATGGCCTGAAGTTGCGCCGATCCCCAACCAAGAGGCAACGACCGTAGCAGAAGCCCTGATGGAAAATGTCATATCACGGCATGGCGTACCCTTGGAGATTCACACCGACCAGGGCCGGAATTTCGAGTCAGAGGTCTGGAAAAGCCTAATGGACTTGCTAGGCATAAAGAAAACGAGAACAACGCCACTCCACCCTCAATCAGACGGCATGGTAGAACGGCATAACAGGACCATCAATCAGTATCTTGCTATGTTTGTCGACGAGAATCAGAGAACCTGGGACAAGCTGATACCTCTGTTCCTCTTAGCTTACAGAAGCTCTCAGCATGAATCTACCGGCTACACTCCATCCATGATGTTGACCGGCAGAGAGATGCGGTTACCAGTCGACATGACGAGACCACCACCGAACGAGGACATAGCGGACCTAGCTACGTTACCTGAGTATGTCGCCGACCTAGAAGGAAAACTGCGCACTATACACAGATGTGTCAGAGATAGGCTCCTCTTAAGCAGTGACCGGATGAAGATGCGCTTGGATCGCAGAGCAACACCCCATACATTCAAGGAAGGTGATGCAGTGTGGCTGTACCAACCAACAAGGAGAAAGGGCCTCAGTCCCAAACTTCAGAAACCATGGGAAGGGCCATACTTGGTGACTAAGAAAATTAACGACCTAGTCTACAGAATCCAGCTGTCTCCAAGAACTAAACCCAAAGTTGTTCACATAGAGAGGTTGAGTCCCTATCGGGGCAACGAACCCCCAAGTTGGCGGCCGGTAAATACTGTTCGGGACGAACAGTCTTAAGGAGGGGGGCAGTGTTACAAAGCACTTCAATAGACGTAGGTGCGGTGTTGCCACATCTCCAGAATTTCCCCAACATCTGGGAATTTTTGCACAATCTGGCAACACCGCCGCCCCACCCCCCTGGGGGTGCCTGGGGTGACCCCCCTCAGGCGAAGTCTCAACCCTCTAGGACCAGAAATAACGAAGTTACCAACTTGTACCCCGTCGGAACGGATAACTGAGGTCTGCACATTCCGAACACCCTGTATATACACCCTGTATACGCAGAGAACCCTTACACCCTGTATACGCAGAGAGATCTTATAGTTCGAGAAACACCTCTTGTGTAACATAGGAGTGGTGACCACATTTGGATCATCCTGTATATACATTCCCCTGTATACACACGGGACCGATCTGTATTCACAGAACCTTCTAGTAAAAGAAGATCCTGGAACGTTCTGGAATGGAAGGCTCCAGAAAGAAGGGGAAGGTACGGCGAGTATATAAAAGCGAAAGCAAGCCAGCCCGACACAGTTCACACAGTTCAGTTCAGTAAGAGAATGTGGTAGTGACTTGAAGCAGTGTAAAGTGTTAAGAGAGTGGTGACTGTAGTACCAGATTAGTGACTTTTGTTGAGAGTAGTAATTGTAAGGCCAGTAAATGAAGTGTTTTGTGAGAGAGACATTCTAGAAATTTTATTGTATCCATATTTAGAGTGTAAATAAAGTCGTTTTGTTAAAATTAAAAGTCTCACTTATCCAGAACCCGGAGAAAACGTAACAATATATATATATATATATATATATATATATATATATATATATATATATATATATATATATATATATATATATATATATATATATATATATATATATGTATCACACCGATAACTCAAAAAATAATAGGCCGATTTTGATAAAATTTGGCATGTACCTTTCTTTTGTAAATGGCTTGGATAAGTTCGTTAGTCAGGAAAATCCGACGAGGTTTTCCGGGAAAATTTTGAGTTTTCATTCGAAAAAAATTCTTATCTCAAAAAGTAATAAGCCGAGTTTAATCAAATTTGGCATGTACCTTCCTTTTGTAAATGGCTTTGACAAGTTTGTTAGTCAGGAAAATCAGACGAGGTTTTCCGGGAAAATTTTGAGTTTTCATTCGAAAAAAAATTTTATCTCAAAGAATAATGGGCCGATTTTAATAAAATTTGGCACGTACCTTCCTTTTGTAAATGGCTTTGATAAGTTCGTTAATCAGAAAAATCGGACGAGGTTTTCTGAAAAAATTTTGAGTTTTCATTTGAAAAAAAATATTTTCTTAAAAAATAAAAAATCAATGATAACCAAATAGGGTAGGTAGGTTTACGATATAAAAAGTAAACTATACACCAAAATTTAGATTTCTATGTTACAAGAAAAAAAGTTATAATAAAATATTTTGTGCCAGATCATTTCTATGAAAATTCACTATCATAACGCACTTGCTGCGTCCCGAGTTTTATTTTATTTTTAATAACTTCTTCTGTTTTCTGTTTGTTACTGTTCTTGGGTTTGTTTAACGTTGATATTAGTGAATTTTCGTAGAAAAAATTCACTAATAGGGAGATCCCGACTTTTGAATATTGAAAAAAATTGTGCAAATGAGCGCGAACTAGGACCCCTAGAACCCATATCCGGTGTCAGTTTCAATTTTTATATGTTTATATATATATATATATATATATATATATATATATATATATATATATATATATATATATATATATATATATATGTATATATATATATATGTATATATATATATATATATATATATATATATATATATATATATATATATATATATATATGTATCACACCGATAACTCAAAAAATAATGGGCTGATTTTGATAAAATTTGGCACGTACCGTCCTTTTGTAAGTGGCTTGGATAAGTTCGTTAGTCAGGAAAATCGGACGAGGTTTTCCGGGAAAATTTTAAGTTTTCATTCGAAAAAAAATTTTATTTTAAAAAATAAAAAAGCTATAATAACCAAATTTGGTAGGTAGGTTTGCGCTATAAAAAGTAAACTATACACAAAAATTTAGAATTCTATGTTGCAAGAAAAAAAAGTTATAATAAAATATTTGGTGCCAGATCATTTCTATGAAAATTCACTACCATAACGCACTTGCTGCGTCTTTGAGTTTTAAATATTTTTGAAGTTATACAAATTTCGTTTCTGTAATGGCCTTTAGGCAGGCCCATAAGTGTCTACACCCTGATAAAGTGTGAATGAAGGTAAGTTTAAAAATACTTCACTGCCATTAATATCTAAGGAAGAATAATATTTCGATGTGGTAAAAATCAAATAACATTATGCACCTAGGGGTGAACGCACCTTTTTCAGACGAATGTGAAGCTCCTCAAGTTATTCAATAAATAAAAAATAAGAAATAATATGGTGATCTCCACAGTGGTAAATAATGTTTTCAACTAAACACTGTTTGTATACGCAAGAAGCTCTCCATGACATAATTCCTTGAAAATCGTAAAACCTCGCAATGCCCTAGATTCAGAGTCATAATATTCCAGTCGTTTTGGTGAAATTACTAGCAGACAATTTTCTTAATTATACGACTTCATATATAGGGCACCTCTTTAACTGAATTATTATTTCTGGAACAATCCCCGAATATTATCTTTTGGCTGTGTAACTCATTTCTTCATATAAGGCGTTCGGAATGGAAGAATATGCATGTGCATATTTTATCAAAATAAACATTGCGGATTACATTCAACGTTGCCAAATGGTAAATATCTATTTGACGTATCTGCGTGATGTTATTAAAAAGAGTTCTGATGCAGCAACTGTCTAATGGTAGCGAATTTCCATTAAAATGTTTCCATTATAAGAAAAAAAAAATTAATTTTTTATTTTTTATTTCAACAACACACCACGAGGGCTCACAGCCTAAATAATATCGTACCGTGGGTGTCGACAAGGAGGAAAGAGGCGATTTGTTAATTCTGGACTTGAAGGTTTAGAGGTTCGGAGGAGAATGAAAAACATGTGCCGGCAAGGAGTTCCACAACTTGGAAGTCCTCGGGACAAAAGAGCGGGCATAACAAGATGTTGTATGTGTGGTGACCTAGACAGTAAAAAAGTGCATTCGCTCTGTTCCCCTGGTAGATCTGTTGGGGGCAGCAGATGGAGCAACATGGAAGAAAGAACCTCTGAGCAGTGCCCGTGCAGATATCCATAAAAGAGCGAGAGAAGTCACCAATAGCACGTCGGTGGGCAAGGGATGGCAGCCTTTGGGTGAGAGTAGGGTTACAGATGAGACGTATAGCTCTCTTCTGAATGGACTCCAGGATAGCGAGTGTAAAAGCGGCAGCGGCACCCCAGATGTGAGAGCAGTTTTCGAGGTTTTGACTTATTTGTGAAGTATATAAGGTATAGAGATTAGCTGGTGAAAAGTATTTGCGAGCCCGGAAGAGGAAACCTAATTTCCTAGCAGCCGCTTTTGCAATTGATTTGACATGTTGGTGCCAATTGAGATTTCGATCCATATAAATGCCAACAAGTGAAAAGGACTCATTATTCTGAATAACTTGGTTGTTTATTGTAATGGGTCTAGGGCTGGTGTATCTCTTATGAGATAGAAAGCAAGACTGAGATTTGGTGGAGTTGAATTGTACAAGCATTCTACTTCCCCAGTCTAATATTTTTTGGAGATCCACAGAGACAGAACCCTCCATGAGTCCGCGATCCTCATCTAATTGGGCTATTGAGACAGGCTTAAAATATTGTATATTTGACTGGAGGGCGCTGTCATCCACCTAACTGTAAACTGGGTTGGATGTGCTAGAGAGGACGTCATTGGTGTGAATATGAAACAAAGTAGGGGCTAAAGCTGAACCTTGAGGGACTCCTGCATTAATTGGATACAGTTTAGAGGAATGGCCGTCCACGACAACAGAAATGCTTCAGGCGGAGAGGAAATTTGCTGTCCAGGTACAGAGTTTTGGTGGTAGGCCATAGGCCGGAAGTTTATTAAGCAACGCGCTGCGTGCCAGACCTGGTCGAATGTTTTGGATATATCTAGAGCGACAATCTGGGATTCACCGTGTAGTTCCATAGACTTGCTCCAAGAATGGGTGACAAAGGAAAGGAGGCCGGCAGTTGATCTGCGCTGACGGAATCCATACGGCCTGTCGTGGATTAGACTGTGTTTTTCTACAAATTTTAGTAATTCGGTGTTCATATACTTTTCCATCACTTTAGAGACGACTGAAAGGAGAGAAATAGGCATGTAGTTGCTAGGAATCGCTTTGACTCCTTTCTTGGGGACGAGTTGTACTCGAGCAGTTTTCCAGTTACTAGGGAATATGCCTCTATTGTAAGATGTCAGAAACAGACGAGTCAGGACAGGAGCAAGTTATGGTGCGCATTTTTTGAGAACAACTGCTAGGATCTCGTAAAGGCCAGAGGCTTTCCTGGTATTAAGAGAAGAGAGCATCTTTCGTACCTTTTTAGTTTTGAAAATGATACCCGTCATTTTATGCGCGACATTGGGGACTGTTGGTGGTTAAACATTTGGAGGTGGGTTTAGAGTAGAATTATCGGCGAACAACGAGGCAAAAAGTTCAGCCTTGCCCAGGGCGGTAGAAACAATTTCATCCCCGGAAACAAGAGGCGGATACGTGCTCTTGCAGAAATTATTCCCAATAGATTTAGCAAGAGTCCAGAAGGGTTTGCTGCCGTTGGAGCTTGAGAGAACTTTGTTTTTGATGTGGTTATTAAATGAGGTTTTTTGCCTCAGAAAGAATGCGGACATAGCGGTTTCTTGCATCGTTAAATGCTTGACCGTTTTATTGACTGAGATCGTGTAGAAGTGTTTTGTGAGCTTTGACCTTTTCAAGTCTGGCCTTGTCACAGGATTTAGAGAACCAGGGCTTTTGAGTGGCTGGAGAGGTTTTCTGTGTACGTGGAATAAATAATTCAATGTCAGCTTGGATAATTACGGTGACGTTTTATGAGATATCAGAAGGGTCAGGATGAGAGAAGCAGACAGACGCCCATGGGAATGAGAAAAAGTAATCTCGCATTTCGTCCCGGTTCGCGGAGTTGTAGTGCCAAACGATACGTGGGTGTGATGACTGTGTGACTTCGGGTTGCATTGCGCAGGAAGCAGTGACTATGCCGTGGTCTGAGCGACCAAGGGCGGCGGTGACTGATGTCTTATAGCATTCAGGTTTTGTAGTAAGAAGGAGATCCAAGGGAGTTGAGCTGTGTGTTGGGATGCGAGGAAAGTAAGTAGGTTGCTGAACCATATTGGCTAAAGAATTGCTGACTGCGAAGGCCTTCGCTGCTCTCTCTTGTGGATCGGTTTTTGAAGATCCTAGCCATTCCTTATTATGGACATTGAAGTCACCAAGAATAGTGACCTCGGAGGAAGGATATTCAGAAATCAGATGGTCGGTTTTTTCAGAAAGGTAGTCGTAGAGTTGGACAAAGTTGTTGTCAGAAGGTGACCGGTAAATGCAACAGATGAATTTAGTTACAGCCCTGAGAGAGAGTTTCATCCAAAGTATGTATTTTCTTCCAGCTTCCAAATTGGGGAGTCTGGTGCAGGGTAGATTGCTACGGAAGTATGCGCACACACCTCCATGCAATCTAAAGGAAGCAAGGAGCTCATACCCCGGGAAATTAAGGTGATTAATGGCTGTTTTGGCACTGATTTGGGTTTCGCAGAGGAGGAGTTGGGGCCTATTAGCCTGGAGGAAATGGTGGACGGAGTTCAGGTTAGAATTTAGGCCACATATATCCGAGAAGGATATTTTAAATCTTGATGCCGACGCCCCCTGCACACCCCTCTCCCCGAGATCCGAATGGAGGGGTATTTTATCTCCGGAATGTTTTGTACAAGAAGGAGCCATCATCATTTTCGTTTATAAGGGAAACCGACTCATACACCAGAACCGGAAACGTCCGTTGGGACTTCACCTTGATGTAAGGGGTGATACCTCCTCGGGCGTGAATAAATCCTTTATTATCACGTAAAGGAAAAGTCCACTACCACCTACCAATAGCTGTTGTGTGCCAATAAAAATTGATACCGTGTATAAAAGTTGGAAAAAGCTATCGTATTTGTTTGTTATGACTAATGATTTAAAATACGAGAGAAACAAATAATCTATATGTGGCAAATTTTAATTAAACAGCATTCTGCTTTTATAAGTTGCATCACTTTAAAACATTAATTTTATGTTTTTCTAGCAATATATTTCAACCGTAAGTATTTTAATTATATACATAACAGTCGTATATTAAATAAACCAATTAAAGTGCTTCAAATATTTGTTAATCTTTTAATCTAATATCATCGTTTGAAACGAATGAACGTAGTACTCACAAATTTATTTCATTTTCTTAAAATACGAATACACTCTAATCTCCATCGGCATTTATAAATTTAGATAACGTTGAAAATATTTGCCCAGTCATCAGATTAGATTAATTTCTCAGTACGATCTTCATAATACAGAATTAGCAATTATCCTTCTTATAATAAAATAATCAAGTAGTCTGTTACTCAAGTAGCCGACGCAATAAAAAAAGCACTCAATGAGAAACAACTTTTTGACACTTCCACATCAGGAATTCACAGAGCACTTAACTAGCCGCTTTTAACAAAGACTAACAATTGATTATCAATTTAAAAAGCTCTCTTTATGATTAATTAAAACTTATAAAACAGTTTAATATTCTAGCAATGTATAAAGTATAAACGCTTTGAGGTAGAATAAATGAAAGTGGGATTAATTAATCATCCCTTATGGGGAAAAGAACAAAAGGATAGAATTTTTAATAATCATTCCGGAGTTCAAAGAGAAATACCTTATTAAGGAGTTGAAAGTTGTTCATCCGTTATTAAATCTCTTTTCTTTGTCGTTCTTTTGTTTCAGAAAAATACTTGAAACTCATTCCGCTCTGCTTTTATTGATTAAATAAATGAAACGTCGCTCGGGTTTTAAAATACAAAAGAAGTTTGATTCTTGATGGGAGTTTCTGCTAAAGAATAAATCAGATAACTAAATTCTTTATTGGACATTCTTATACGAATATTCGATATAATACATTAAATTCAAAGCTAGTTAGAATTAGAGATAAAAAGTCCTGTTTGATTGAAATAAAATTCAGATTAATAACTAAATATTGCATTCGCTTAGAATCTTCATTTTTTAAAGAAAAAATAGTCCGAGTTGGGCGACCAACGAACCTCGCAGCTCTTCGCGGAATACATGAGTTCGTTGTCTTAATTTTTAGTGAATTTTCTTTTAAAAAATTTCTACAAATGAGCGCTATTTAGGACCTTTGAAACCCAAATCCGAGGTCGGTTTCAGAATTCACATGTTTATATATATATATATATATATATATATATATATATATATATATATATATATATATATATATATATATATATATATATATGTATATACAGGGTGATTCTTAAGTGGTGACCAAAAATGAAACCCCATGTTAGTTGAACAATTTTAGATAGGGTATGTTCTATAAAAAAAGTGTTGAAGTTGAATTTCAAAAAATAAAATTTCCCAATTTTTTAAAAAGTAGCACATATATTGTGCTGAAACTTCGCATGTGTAGGCTGCTATGTAAGGCGCGTATTCTACTATAACAATTGAATCGGCTAATCCAACAGTGGCGCGCGTACCTACATGTCATTGGTTATCCCTCAAGAAAAAAAAACGGATAAGCCACTGATATTTTTTTCTTTTTTTATTTTTTGAATCTTGCTTTCATTCGTGTACAAAATAAGTCTCTTGATAATTTTCTGTACGACGCTTATTTTACGAGTAAGCAATGAATCAGGTAAGTGTTTTAGAGCACAGTTCATGATTTTTAACCAGTCTTTGTTTGGTAGAAAAACGCAATGATACTCTTTTATGCCTCCATTGGCCTGAATACACGCACGACATCTTTTTAATATGGAAAATTTAATGTCTTGATAATTTTTTGTACGACGATTATCTTTGTTGTATTTTAGTCAGTAGTAGTCTGGTTTGCCAAAGTTGTCATTAAGTGTCACTTGACGTTTAGGTTAACAAGTTATTATTTTGAATAGGTGTAAGTGGTAAACTTTATAAAATTGCAAAATTTTCTACTCTTTTACTTCTTATAATGGAGTACACCTCAGAAGAGTATGCAGATATAATTTTTATCTACGGATATGCTGATGAAAATGCTCTAGCTGCTTGTCGGGAATAACAACGTAGGTTTCCCACTCGCCGTCAACCTACCCCAAGGGTTTTTTCTCGATCGTTTTCAAGACTTCGGCAGTGCGGTATTGGACAACGTCCTGACGCTAGAGCTAATGGTAGAAGAAAACGTCAACTTGAAGACGAAGAGAGAGTGGTGGATGCAGTAATGGATCAACCTTCTACAAGTACTCGGAGGATTGCCACGCAGTTACAATATTCTCAAAGCTTTGTTTGGAGAACTTTACATCGAGAAGCCTTACATCCATATCATCGACATAATGTTCATTGTCTTCTACCTGGAGATAATGTACACATCGACGAGTCTTTTGTGAATGGAGGTTGGAAATGAACAATCAAAATATCTTATTCCCTAATCTAATCTTCTCGTCTGACGAATCAACATTTACAATTGTATTTATAATTCTCATAATGAGCATGTCTGGTCATTGGAAAAACCACATGCAACAAGGACTCGCACATTTCAACATAGATTTTCCATTAATTTATGGTGTCGTATTTTTAACGGCTCACTGTTCATGGAAGTCCTGCCACAACGTTTAAATGGATCTTCGTACTTAGCGCTCCTAGAAAACCGTGTAGAAAACATTCTAGATGACATTCCACTAGCAACAAGAAGTATAATGTGGTACCAGTATGACAGTGCACCAGCGCATCATAGTCGAAACGTTGTTACATGGCTACTTGAACATTATAATGAAAGATGGATTGGCAGAACTGGACCAATACATTGGCCTGCAAGATCACCGGACTTAAACCCACTTGACTTCTATCTTTGGGTCTACAGTGAACAAATAATAGCACCAGAGCAGCTACAACAACTGATAAATAATGCTTTTCGTCATATTCAAGCAACAATGAAGCCTCAAGACATTAAATTTTCCATATTAAAAAAATGTCGTGCGTGTATTCAGGCCAATGGAGGCATTTTTGAACATTTATTGTAATAAATAAATTACTATAAGCCTGATAAAAGTGTATCATTGCGATTTTCTACCAAACAACGACTGGTTAAAAATGATGAACTGTGCTCTAAAACACTTACCTGATTCATTGCTTACTCGTAAAATAAGCGTCGTACAGAAAATTCTCAAGAGAGTCATTTTGTACACGAATGAAAGTAAGATTCAAAAAATGAAAAATAAAAATATATATCATTGGCTTACCCGTTTTTTTTCTTGAGGGATAACCAATGACATGCGGGTACGCGCGCCACTGCTGGATTAGCCGATTCAATTGTTATGGTAGAATATGTGCCTTACATAGCAGCCTACACATGCGAAGTTTCAGCAAAATATATGTGCTACTTTTTACAAAATTGGGAAATTTTATTTTTTGAAATTCAACTTCAACACCCTGTATCTTTTTAATGAAGCATTATAGGAAAAAAATTATAGAACATACCCTCTCTAAAATTGTTCAAAGAACATGGGGTTTCATTTTTGGTCACCACTTATCAATCACCCTGTATATGTATATATATATATATATATATATATATATATATATATATATATGTATATATATATATATATATATATATATATATATATATATATATATATATATATATATATATATATATATATATATATATATATATATAATAGGCCGATGACGATCAAATTTGGTGAATACCTTCCTTTTGCAAGCGGCTTGGATAAGTTCGTTAGCCAGGAGAATCAGTTCGAATAGATTAAACAATGGTGTTTGTCTTACTTAGATAGTCAGATACCCCGGTCCGTGCCAGTTCTGAGGTGATCTTTAATGTATCTAATTTGGACCACGTAATTATAATGCATGTTTGTAAGAAAGAGAAATTCGACACAGTAAGTGCGTTATGGTAGCGAATTTTTATTAAAATCTGCTCAGTCCAAATAGATTAAACAATGCTTTGTTTTAATTAGACAGTCGGATTCCCCGGTCCGTGCCCGTTCTGAACTGACGTTTAATGTATCGAAATTCGACCACGCAGTTCTAATGAATCTTTGTAAGAAAAGAAATTCTGGACGCAGCAAGTGCGTTACGGTAGCGAATTTTTATTAAATGCTTCAAATTTGAATAGCTTCATCTGCTATTAACCTATTAGGTTCGTTGGTTTTAAGTTTATTTTCTAAAAATTGTTGTAGATTTTCAAACAATTGAGTTATTTTGATGATATATGGTACATTGTTTCTACTATATAGGTCATAATAATAACCAAATTTGATACCTGCTGTCTTTAAAAAAATACATATTTGCTATTTAAAATATTTTTATGAAAATTCACTACCATAACGCACTTGCTGCGTCCAGACTTTTCATTTTTCATCCATTTCCAGTATTTGTATTCATTTAAAGCTTGCACCAGAAAGGATGCAAGTGGCGATTTATTTAAGCAAACATCCTCTGATGACGCTAACTTGGTTGGTGAAACGATCGTCAGGTCTTTTAAAATGTGTTTTGGTGATTTGGGTTCTCCAAGTGTACTTATCAGTACTCTCCGAATTGTAATGGGTAATCTACTATAAAACATTTGTAGGTTAAAAAAATTCTGGACGCAGCAAGTGCGTTATGGAAATGAATTTTCATAAAAATGTTTTTAATAGCAAATATGTCTCTTTAATGCAATCAGGCATCAATTTGGTCACCGGTATAACCTATATAGTAGGAACAATGTACCATATTTTATCAAAATAACTTATTTGAAAATGTACAAAAATATTCCGAAAATAAACTTAAAATGTTTCCGAGAAGAGTGGTTTTTTAGCCAACAAATCTTAGGTTAATAGCAAATTGAGTTATTGAAATTTGAAGGATTTAATGAAAATCTTCCTCCAAAACGCACTTACTGCGTCTCGATTTTTTTACAAACATACATCATATTTCGATGAAAAACTCAAAAATGCAATAAGGAATGTTCAAAAAAAAATTTGGTTTCACCAACAACTTATGAGCCATTCTGTAATTGTCAAACTAATTTTATAAGACGCAACTCAAGACACCCTGTAGGTAATGTATACAATTTTTTCTCGTATCTTGCATAATAACAATTATATAGAGCTTACCGTAGAAATGCGTCATCCTGTATATATGTAAACAGAAAGTAAACCCGGATATGGATTCTAGGGGGCCTAATAATGCTCATTTGAAGAAATCTTTTTAGAATTCGAAAGCCGCGGTCCCATTAACGAATTTTTTCTACGAAAATCAGCTAAAAATTATAGACCGTTAAACCATAAACTATTAAACCATTAACTATAACTACTGCCAAAGCATCAGAGAACGGGTCTATTTGAAATGAATTTTCTGGAAATATTTTAGTAAAATGAAGGACAATGATGGTTGAAGCTGAAACTTAAGGGTTTGCAGAACACTCTTTAGACGATCCGTATTTCTTTTAGGTTCTTTGCCTAAATTTTGCCAATTTTGACGTTTCAAACCGCAACATTGACGTTTTGAGGACAACCCAATTTTTTTTTCTTTAAATGGCCATAACTTTTTTGTCTTTAAACTTACATACCTAAATTTCGGTACGTGGTTCACTCTTTATAATGCAAACACGAGTACCAAAATTTGGTTGCCCTTACGTTGTTATTTCCAGAGATATAATTATCAAATCGCGACTTTTTACGTTTTGAGGAAAACCCCATTGTTTTCTTAAATGCCTCTAACTTTTTTGTCTTTAAACATACAGACCTCAATTTTGGTAAATTGTTCACCCTTTATATATATATATATATATATATATATATATATATATATATATATATATATATATATATATATATATATATATATATATATATATATATATATATATATATATATATATATATATATATATATAATTGAAGCTGACCCTGGATTGTATTCTAGGGGGCCTAGTTCGCGCTCATTTGAAGAATTTTTTTCTAAATTGAAAGGTCGGGATCTCCTCGTTAGTGCTTTTTTTTAAGAAAATTCACTAAAACAAGCACTTGTGAAGCCACGGAAAAAGTCTACGACTGTATTAAATATGGAACGGTTTCACTAAGTTAGAGCAACAACAAAAAACCAGATATGATATTCAAATTGAATTAAATCTTAATACTTTCATCTCCTTTTTATCAAATAATTTTTTATACAAAACTAAAAAATTCATCGGAATAACAACAATCTGATTAGATCGGTGTTTTTTTGTTGTTTTCTAGAGGTTTTAATAGTGTTTTCAAATTTATTATTCTGTCTTCATAGGAAATTGAGTTATTAGGATTTAAAAGATTTTTATTAAAACTAACTACCCTAACTCACTTTTTTTCTGTAATTATAATTAAAATTATATATCAAATAGATTTATATAGATATTTTTTTATGGAAATAAAACAGCGGACGTAATGACGTGTGTTAAAATACACCAGGAGAAAGAACGTATGAAGGCTTTTTGAATTAATGCTTAGGATACAATGTCAATAAAGGCCTATAAAATGTTTATATGTTCATCAAATAACAATAACATTATTGGAATTTGTGATCATTTGTGCTCTGGTGCTGTAATGGAATATCATAAATCTATATTGCAGCAAAACGCGGCCGATATTTCCATTGTATCGTGCGTTTCAGGAATATTGTTGAATATTATTCATACGTTTGTATTCTTTGCAAACATTTTGAGGTCCCAAATAAATAATTCAACAAGCCCATTATACCGCTATTACTCTCTTAAATTGTTTGGTTTATATTCTTTCATATTCATTGTTATTTAGGTCAGTATTCAACTGTGAAATCTGTGTAATAAACCAAGTAACGTGATTGTGGGTGAAATAAAAATAAATATGTACAAAAGTGGTTAATAAAGTTCCTGACCCGGTAGGTTTGTTATTGCAATTAACATTCATAAAAATTTGGGTTTTCTCCCAGAAACTGAATCATTTGGTTTGGGGATAAAGAAAGGTTAAAGGAGATCCTTTAAGAAACTTTAAACTTATGCTTAGTTTATCCAAATACCTTAATAAAGTAGAAGCATTTTCCGAAAGAAAACCAAGAAGACTGCCAAATTTTGTATTAACGTCGGTAAATTAATTTTTAAGTTATGGCACCGGCGTATATAAACATATATATACAGGGTGATTGCTGATAAGTGCTCATTAGAAGTTTACGACCTTCTCATCCGATTTGACAGATGAAAATTTGGATTCGGCCATTATACGATATTACCATTCTGATTAAAATAGTTGCACTACTCTAGCGCCTCCGGTTATACCGGAAGTCGCTACCAACTTCGTTATTTTAAATGAAACACCCTGTATATTTTTGCATTTTCAGAAACAAGATCTAATTTGGAATAGATTTTATGTAGTACTTTCTACACCTAGCGTTATTAGTTTTTGAAATATTGGTGATTTTTGAAAAATATTTGTTATCACAGCTCTTTTTATAATTTGATATATCCTTGTAAAGTGTAAATCTAGAAAAATATATTTGTGGACAACAGATTGCTGTGTAACTATGTATTGCAAAATTATTGGAATGAAAATCTGTTTTTATACAGGGTGTGCGATAACAGCCTGACAAAATATCGAAATTCAAGCGAGTATAACTTGATTTTTTCAAATAGAACACCCTATATATTTCTATTCCAAATCATTTTACAGACATAACTTTACAACTTTTATTAACTATGTCCTATACCTAAATAGCATAATTTCTGAGATATCCACCACTCGAACGGGGAATCTATATTGGAATTTATACATGAGTTCGTTTATAGAAATAGGAGGCTTTTGTTGCAATGTCAGGTGAGAAAACTGAAATTTGACACATAGTTTAATCTAGTGACAGCAGTAAAATTAGTAAATTGCTTTTGTTAAAGGCGCGATGGGAAGTGCAATACGCTACAGTAATATATTCATTATTCACGGTGACTGCAATAGAATTATTGAAAGAGTATGTCGTACATTCAATGAAAAGTTTCCTAACTCGGCACCTTTGAACAGACACCGGTTCAAGAGGCTTCAATCAAAGTTTTCAAGGTATGGAAGTATAACATCAAGACGAGTAATTTGTAGAGGCAAACTTGAAGATGAGGAAACATGCCAAGTCACAGTTCTTGCATACTTTCATGCAATGCCAACAAATTCTATAAGAAATGCGTCTAGTGACTTAAACATGCCTTACTGGATCATTCAACGAATATTGAAGAAGCACAAAATGCATAATTTCTCTTTTATTCCCGTGCAACACCTGCGTGTTAGCGACTACGAGATGCGGATAAACTATTGCGAACACCTACTGTTACGAGTGCAGGAAGATCCTACATTCTTGAGCAAAATAATCTGGACTGATGAGTCTAACTTTGGCAGAGAGGGTTTGCGAAATATGAAAAATCAGCATTACTGGGCAGCTGAAAATCTGCATATGAGACGAACTAGGAATTTCCAGCAGAGATTTAGTTGTAATGTTTTCTGCATGATAATGGACGAACGAGTGTGTTTTCATATTTACGATGGTACGCTCACGTCTGAGAAGTATATTCAGATCCTGAGAACAGTGGTGACGCCATTTGTGGAGAGTCTGTCTGTAAATTCATCACTCAATTTTTGGTACCAGATGGACGGGGCTTCAGCGCACAATACCATAGGTGTGTATGATCAGTTGAATGCTATATTTGATGACAGATGGATAGGCAGAAACGGCCCTTGGCACTGGCCAGCAAGATCGCTGGACTTGACACCTTGTGATTTTTATATGTGGAGTATAATAAAGTCCAAGGTTAATAAGGTGCATGTCCAATCTAAAGACGAACTAATCCAACGCATAACGCAAGCTTTTGCCGAGTTAGATCCAGGGGAGATACGAAGAACGACCACCGCTGGAGTACATTAAAGAATGTCAGAGTGTTTGAACCAAAACGGAAGTCACATTGAACAATTACTTTGAATTTTTCAGGTATGGTTCCATCACAAGTTGTTTTCTTTTCCCCGTTCACTGTACATAATCTAATCTAGCGTAACTTTACTCTGTAAATAAGAATTAAATTCATTTAATGTTAGTGTATGATTGTCATGTTACTTTAATAGTTCTGCTATTACATTTTTACAATGATAATGCCATAATAAATTGACGTTCTTTTTTCAACAAAACTTGCTAAATGTTTGAGCTAGGAGGAATCTGACAAATGCCTTGGACTCTGGAGGGCAAATTACACAAGGGTGGGTGGTTTTTAATAAGGGTCGTTGGCCAGAAAACTAGTTTTTTGGGAACATTTTAAGTTAATTGCGAAACATTTTTGTACATTTTCGAACAATAAAGTTATTTTGGTGATATATGGTATATTGTTTCTACTATATAGGTCACACTGCTAACCAAATTTAATGCTTGCTTTCTTTTAATAAGCAAATATTTGTTATTTAAAATATTTTTATAAAAATTCACTACCCTAACGCACTTACTGCGTCCAGACTTTTTAAGATTGTTCTCAAATTGTCAGCGTGTCATCATGTTTATAAAAAGAAACTGGATAATCCAACGCCATGAAAACATTGGAATTAAAATTCTCTGCTGTGATATTAAATATATCACTTCAGGAAACTAACAATATCTCAGAAATTATGCTATTTAGGTATAGGACATAGTTAATAAAAGTTGTAGAGTTATGTCTGTAAAATGCTTTGGAATAGAAATATATAGGGTGTTCCATTTGAAAAAATCAAGTTATACCCGCTTAAATTTCGATATTTTGTCAGGCTATTATCGCACACCCTGTATAAAAAATAGATTTTCATTCCAATAATTTTGCAAGGAATAGTTACCAGCAATCTGTTGTCCAAAAATATATTTTCTAGATTTACACTTTACAAGGATATATCAAATTATAAAAAGAGCTGTGATAACAAATATTTTTCAAAAATCACCAATATTTCAAAAACTAATAACGCTAGGTGTAGAAAGTACTACATAAAATCTATTCCAAATTAGATCTTGTTTCTGAAAATGCAAAAATATACAGGGTGTTTCATTTAAACTAACGAAGTTGGTAGCGACTTCCGGTATAACCGGAAATGCTAGAGTAGTGCAACTATTTTAATCAGAATGGGAATATCGCATAATGGCCGAATCCAAATTTTCAGCTGTTAAATCGGATGAGAAGGTCATAAACTTCTAATGAGCACTTCTCAGCAATCACCCTGTATATATATATATATATATATATATATATATATATATATATATATATATATATATATATATATAGATATTGATAAAGATTGAGGGTTTATTATTCTACAGCCCATGATTGGGTGATGATTGAAATAGCTAGAAAATATGGTTTTTATAGGTCCAATTACCTTTTACAACTTTATAGGCCCAAGATTGGGTGCTAATTATATAGAAATGTTTTCAAATACTGTATTTACAGTAAGAAAATTAGAAATTATTCTATTTCATCACTTATTTTTGAGGAAATAGAAGTTATAGTTATGGTTTATGATTTGGCTTAGGTGTAAATAAATATTTTATAATATGTAATTTTGTGTTTTATTAAATAAATATATGAAAATTTGTGATGGCCGTATTGTTTGTGTTATTTGATACGCCAAAGAAAAACTTACCATTTATTCATTATTCATTTTTATACATCAGAACCTTTCTTAGGCCTATTTTCTTCTTATTTACTGGTTTCGCTACTCCAACTACTAATTCTTCTCCTCATTCATCACCATATATATTTTTAGAATTCGTCAAACTTTTCTTTTTTTACCCATTTTCTTATATTTTCTATTTCTGCTTGCTTTATACCATCCTCTGCTTCTGCTTTATTGTCATTGTCATTTTTACATTCTTATATTTTCTCTTTTCATGCCTCGAGTTTCTTCTATATGTTACTTTTCTTTCTTGTTTACCGTCCCTCTTATATATTTTTGGCACTGCCCCTTGATTTTGTCCATCTATTTGCCTCTGGCCATGCTTTTCAAAATTAAACTGCCTCCCTTCTCACAGTTTGGCCATTTAATTTAGAACGCTTGCTCTTCTTTTCTGTTTGATGGTGGATTAATTTCCTTTATTTAAATTCATACAAGTCGTTTATGTTATTTTATTATTTAATTTGTTCCACTTATTATTTGTTTAAAATTTTGAATTATGAATGGTTATTTATTTTCCAAATAATTTTGGTACAGTTTTAAGACTTTTTTTGTTCCCTCAGGGCTCGTCCGCGGCCTTGCCGCCCCGATAGCACCGCAACCCAGTTTTAAGACTTATCCAGGTCTATAATTTTGAATTTAGATAGTTATCGTTGTTTATAATCATTATTGGTTGAGTTTAAATACTTCCCCAGGTCGGTAATTTTGAATTTAGATAGTTATCGTTGTTTATAATCGTTATTGGTTGAGTGTAAAGACTTACCCAGGTCTGCTTCATTTTTAAAATGTATTCTGCTACTTCTTTTATGTACTTATATGGAATCGGACATGACTTGGATTTAAAATTTTGTAAACCTCTTACTTTGAACTGATGGACATAATTTCTCGCAACTCTAGTGCCATCTATTATTAACCCCCTATATTTTTCTAGCGCTCCCTTTATTTGCTTCATATATTTTTCTTCGCAGTTTATCTGCATACTATTCTCATTTTCTCTATACATATCATTTTCATATTGGCTATACCTCATTTCGCATATAGTTTTCTCTTTATTTTTAAAACGTGATCTTCTATTACTGAACTATTCCTAACTACACTACCATCCTCCTCATTCTCATTTAATCTTTTCATTTTTATCCTTTTGTTGCGGATTACTACGTACTTGTTCAAATAATCAATTATAATTTCATGCCTTTCCATTTCGTCAGTTCCCGTAATTATATCGTTTTCAATTTCGTCCATTATCAAAAGCTGTAGCTCCAGTTTTGCGTTGTTTATACATATTTCCACAGATATAGTCTCGTTAATTTCCTCAGTCTTCTTTCCTTTTGCGTTTACTAGTGTGATCTTAGGTATTTTTACTCTCCCCACGCTAAAGTGTTGTACGATCCTTCCAGAAATTATTGAGGCTTCTTATTTTATACACATGT
The DNA here is from genome assembly GCA_964006375.1 of Tillus elongatus. Classification (NCBI taxonomy): domain Eukaryota; kingdom Metazoa; phylum Arthropoda; class Insecta; order Coleoptera; family Cleridae; genus Tillus; species Tillus elongatus. The sequence goes on from OZ023264.1 coordinate 33,406,634, forward strand.
TAACTTAAAATTACACTCATACATCAGTTTTTGCTTATTTCCGTATATACACTGGGTCAAATGGACTCATCTTTTTGAGTTATTATAATTTTTCTAATATACCAAGGTATGTTTTCCTTAGGTGATCGAATTTGTGTGGTACCTATGAGTGTATTTATATTTTCTTTATGGATTTTACGTGTATAATGGTGCAAGTATATATGTATATGTGTGTGTATTTCAGCCTCCGCTCTTATAAACCATATCAATATATATATATATATATATATATATATATATATATATATATATATATATATATATATATATATATATATATACAGCGTGACCCATCTAAGATGGAAACACCCCTGCAACTTTTGTATTTGTAATTCAATTTTGATGAGCAAAAGATATGGGATGGAAAACTGTAGAAATTCTGTGAAAATTGATCTCTATATCACCTGACCAATGTCTGCTAATGCAGTTTTTCCATGTAAAAAATGGCAAAAATGGTTAAGAGTCATTTTAGGGGAAATAAGTATGCCAGTTTCAAATTCGATGTTGGGCATATACTACTTTAGTGAATGAAATAATATCCTTGATGTGTTATCTTGTGATATCCTAGAAAACTGATGAAACCGTTTTTTGGAGTTGATAATACATTCGGGTATATCGGTAGCGTATTGCCTTCAACTTTATTAACTTTTGATAAAGCGGTACCTTGGTAAAACTGTTTTTTTGTACACTACTCAAAAATAGTTTGAATACCAGATGACGGCAGCAGATCCTTTATCAAACACACAAATAATATATGATGTACTTTTGAAGCACCGAGAAGATTTGCAATATATGTGGCATATAAGATGAGTAGCGCCGCACAAATAACAAACAATCAGCTGTTAGGTGAAGTGACAAAACTTATAACTAATCTAGAGTTGAGCTTGTCTCAGAAGATCGATGCACTAAATGGTAGGATACATATTTTGGAGAAAGAAAACAAGATCTTAGGACGAGGTTGGATATTATTGAGAAGAAGCAGAAGAACACAGTATAATAATATTCGGAATCAGTAACGTCGAATACAACGTAGAGGAGTTGCCGAAATTCATTGTGGAAAACTGAATAAACCACTTGATGTTGAAATTGACATAACGGCAATTAATGATACATACCCCATCGGCAAGGGCTGTAATGTTCGTCCCATCATAGTGGAGTTAACATCATATTTCCAAAACAAAAAAATATATACTAAAAAATTTGGGAAAACTTATCGGAAGTAAGATATATATCAGAAACAAAGCACTTGAAACTGGCGCAGAGTAAACAACTGAAGGCGTTTATCAAGCGAGGAGTACTCCATATTAGTAGTAGTAGTAGTAGCAGTGGTGGGGAGGCCAATGCCAAGCAAGTAGGCCACCATGGGCCCTTTTTGCCAACCCCAGCAACCCAGCAACCATGCTCTACTCCTCGGTTCCGTCGACAAACCGCCTCGACATCGAGATGAAGGCCGTGACGGTCTTCAGTTGGACGGTATTTACCTGATTCCTCTGCAGAGTCCTCGATCCGAACAATTCTGCCCAAAAGCCTCGCATTCGCACAGGTAGTGGTAGGACGTTTCCTCATCCTCGCCGCATTCCTGGCAAATAGGATCCCTCTCTACGACTATCAATGTGAGGTGTCTTCTAAGGGCACAGTGACCTGTGAGCACCCCAAGGATGCGGCGAAGCGTAGGTCGACTCCTTACGAGTAGCCAGACAGCTTTATCTCTGTCCGGCCCCTCCACGAAGTCCCTCGCCTGCCTGCAGCCACTAACCGATCCCCAGTGCCTCTTCATTGCTTCCTCAATCCACCTGTCTAAGGCGACGGAGACCGACTTCCTACTTATACATATGTCCGGCTCCGGGCCACAGAACGGCCGCCGGGAACCAAGCCTTGCGAGATTATTCGCGTGGCATTCCCCGCCGCGCCACAGTGTCCCGGAACCCACACTAGTTGTACCTCCTTTGTCCTGGCTAGTCCTCTGAGAGCGTCAGCGCACTCCTGAACCAGTGTAGCCCTGATTCTGGCCTCGCAGACTGCCTGGAGGACTGCCTGGCTGTCCGAGCAGATGTACACACATTTCTCGGGACTCCTCTTCACATCCTGTCTGTTGGCCACAGACAGGATATCGTACACCTCTGTTTCGAATGCCGTGGTATATGCGCCAAGGGCATAGCTCTCGCGCACCCCCAGGCCCTCGATGTATATTCCTACCCCGGAGGATTGTTCGTCCTCCAGCCGCGATCCGTCGGAGAAACAGACCAGGTTTGCGGGCTGCAATTCAACCTCATTTTCCCTCCACTGATCCCTACTGGGGATCCTGACGGTGTATGGCCTAGTCAACCTCATATCATCCTCGGCATCCCGAACCTTTATGGCGGAAATCGGAATTACCTTTTCCACCTACTTGGCGACTCTTGCATGTCCTATTACTGCTCCCTCTCCGCACCAGTTTCCTGCGTATCTCATTCTGAGATGCGACGCAATCGCCTCCCTCCTGACACAGATGGAAAGCGGTGGCAGCATCAACAGGACCTCTAGCGTGGCTGAGGGTGTCGTCCTCATAGCGCCTGTGATACCCAGGATTGCCAGCCTTTGGAGTTTGGCCAGCTTCCTGCTGGTAGTTTGGTTCACACCGCACCACCAGACCAACGCCCCATAGAGGATTCTCGGCCTGACGATTGCAGTGTAGATCCAGTGAAGGATCCGAGGATTAACTCCCCAGGTCCTCCCTATCACTCGACGTAGCTGCCAGAGGGTCGCTACTCCCTTCCTTACAACCCGTTCTATTTGCGACTCCCATGTTAGTTTGAAGTCCAAGATCACCCCCAGATATTTGACCTCCCGCCCTAAAGCTAAAGGTTTTCCAAACGTCACGGGCGCCCTAAACCGCTCTACCTTCCTCTTTTTGGTAAATAGGATCATCTCCGTCTTCGCCGGGTTTACGGAGAGTCCCCGTTGACCACACCACCTTTCTATTATGCTACAGGCAGCTTGCATGCCCTCACAGACGACGCCGAGGAATTGGCCGGTGACTAACACCAGCCCATTATCAGCGAACGCCTGGGCGTAGAAGCCGTTCTCGGAGAGCCGCTCCAAGAGGCCCTCCATGACCAGACACCATAGATGTTCAGGAACAGTTTCTGGGGAGCGAAATCTGTAAATAAGGAAATCACATCTGATTGGCTTCAAAATAACTTCCGAGAAATATCTGTGGAATATAGGCATGTGATGTCTTAAATGCAGACTAGACAGGACTTTTTTTAAAATGTTGCCGGACAAAACTTTAAAATTCAAAAACGAAAAATGCGTCGGTGGGAAGTTATCAGAAGAGTGACCGACCGTACTAGTTTGTGTAAATTATGACGGTTCTAACTGTCGAAGAGTATTGGTTACTGGCAAAGCACAAAAACTAAGATGTTTTAAGAATGTAAAGAGTTTGTCGGTGAAATATGTTGCTAATAAAGAGGCATGGGTGACTGGCGATATTTTTAAAACTGAAGTAGAAGAGTGAGATAGAGAACTGGAAATAAAAAGTAGCAAAATTTTACTTTTGGTGGATAATTGTGCGCCACAAACACAATTGACGAGTTTGAAGAACATCAAACTAGTTTTTCTGCCACCTAATACCACATATGTACTGCAGCCTTTAGATCAGGGAATTATCAACTATCTGAAATGTAATTACAGGAGACAACTCATCACAAAATTAATTGACAACATGGACAAGAATCAGTGTGAATTTTCGTTAAATGTCCGCGAAGCTATTCGTCTCCTTGATCGTGCGTAGAAAAATATCTCACAAAATATGGTGCAAACTTTTTTCAGACATACTGGTTTTCATTTTGAGCATAGAAATGAAAACGTTGATCTAAGCGTTTCGGAAGATGTTATTGCAGACGGGGATAACGCCACCGAAGACGCTGACATTCCTATGTGTGCTAGGGTTATGAAATAGGCACAAGTGTCGGATGCGATGGATCACCGGAACATAGATAATTATGTGAGAACTTCAGGTATTCCAAGAGATTCCAAGATAATTGAAGTTGTAAATTTGAACACTACCCAATAAATGATAGAAGATTCCGATTCGGACAACGAATCTAAAAACCCCGAATGCACCAATGTTTCACTGCAAGATGCCATCTTGATGAAATATGGTACATTGTTTCTTCTATATAGGTTATACTGGTAACCAAATTTGATGCCAGCTTTCTTAAAAAGTTTATATATATTTGCTATTAAAAACACCTTTACGAAAAATCACTGTCATAACGCACTTGCAGCATCCAGACTGTTTTATGCCACTATCGATCAAGCAATAAAAATGTGTAAAAACAAAAAATTGCAATTTGTAGGTATTTTTGGCGATAATCATTGCAGGCACCAGAAGATTTGTGATCACAATGGATAATATGATCATTCCGTAATATTTAGAAAAAAGAATATATTCAAAACTTTACTGTTTATAGTTGGGGCACTTAAAATGCTGTCCTTAGTCGGATTTAGTAAAATAATTTAATATTTTTAGAAAAATGCAAATATGTATCTCGAAAACTCACACATTTTTACCGAGGTCAAATTCAGTTTTGCTGGTTTCTCACGAGCTGATTTGTCAGCCCCTGCAAGGTTAACGTCGACTTTTGGGACACCTGTATATAGGTATTCATCTGACGAGGAATTTCTTACTTATAAATTATTGTTTGTATCTACAATATGTTTTTGTTTGTGTATAAAAACCGACGAAGCTAACTCGGTATCAATACACCCTCGTAAAATCTTAGGCGTAATTGAAGTTTTGTTTTTATATTAGTGAAAGTATTTAAAACAACGTGTTAAATTTGCTCAAACGGTAGCATTTTCTAGCTTCCTTATATTCCAAGATACATCTAAGCAAGATAAGTTTTTAAAAATATATTTCAACAACACACCACGAGGGCTTACAGCCTAAATACTATCGTACCGTGGGTGTCAAGAAGGAGGAAAGAGGAAACTTGTTAATTCTGGTCTTCAAGGTTTGGAGGTTCGGAGGAGAAGGAAAAACATGTACCGGCAAAAAATTCCACAACTTGGAAGTCCTCGGGACAAAAGAGCCGTCATAACAAGATGTTCTATGTCTGGTGACCTGGACAGTAAAATGGTGCATTCGCTCTGTTCCCCTGGTAGGTCTGTTAGGAGCAGGAGGTGGAGGAACTATGGAAGAAAGCTTCTCTGAGCAGTGCCCGTGCAGATATCTATAAAAGAGAGAGGGGTCACCAACGGCACGTCGGATCCTGCACTGTGTGCGGGAGAACAAGAGGAGGGGTTACACCAACAAGCGGATCCTCATAGATACAGACAGCCAGGCAACCCTTAAGGCCCTAAGTAGCCCACATGTAAATTCCTGGATGATGAGTGAGTGTTGAGACGAGACGAGCGACCTGGCTGGGCAGAATGAGGTCACCCTCATCTGGGTGCCGGGTCACTCGGGGGTCAAAGGCAATGAAGAAGCTGGCAGTCTCGCGAAGAGAGGGTTAGCAGAACCATTTATGGGACTAGAACCGGCTCTGGGCGTGACAAAGAGCACTGCCAGGGGAGTCATTGAGTCCTAGGTCAGAAACCAACACAAGGTGTACTGGGCAGACTGTCCAAGGCTCAGACATGGGAAGTCAATAATTGACGAACCCAGTTCAAAGAGAGCTGTGGAGCTGCTAAATCTTAGCAGAGGACAGCTCAGAAAGATAACAGGCCTCTTGACGGGACACATGGCAGTCAAGAAACACCTGCATAAAATGGGGCGGTTCGCGGGGGCCTTTGCATGCAGACTCTGCGGCGACGGGGAGGAATCAGCCCAGCACATCTTGTGTGAGTGTAAAGCTCTGGACCGCAAAAGAAAACTGATCTACGGTGAGTCTAGACCGGAGACAGAGCAGTATAAAACTTCACCCTACCGATCGCTGTGCAGACTAGTTCAAAGCACAATGATTTTGGAATGGGTGGAGTAAGACTAAGGGCATGCAGTGCTATCGGGGCGGCAAGGCCGCAGACGAGCCCTGAGGGGAAAAACGGCACGTCGATGGGCAAGGGATAGCAGCCTTTGGGTGAGATTATGGTCACCGATGAGACGTATAGCTCTCTTCTGAATGGAGTCCAGGATTTCGAGTGTAGAAGCGACAGCGGCATGCCCGATGTCGAAGCAGTATTCGAGGTTTGGCCTTATCTGTGAAGTATATGAGGTATATAGATTAGCTGGTGAAAAGTATTTGCGAGCCCGGAAGAGGAAACCTAATTTCTTAGCAGCCGCTTCTGTAATTGATGTGACATGTTGGTGCCAACTGAGTTTTCGATCCACAGAAATGCCAACAAGTGAAAAGGACTCATTACTTTGAAACTGGTATGCAACATCATATTCATTTTTGCTTTGTTTGTCCCGTAAAGCAAATTAAATTCATATTAAGCCGTCCAGTATCAATTAAACGTACCGGACATTTGTAATTTGCGGGCTATAGTCAGAATATCAGTATACAATGACAGCTGGAAAACTTACAGAATGTAGGTGAATCTGCCATTTTAATGGAATATGAGTTTTCATGAAACAATGTTTTAATTAATCGTTTGGTACAAAGCGAACGACAATAACGCGGATAATTCCCTTTGCATGGAGAATTGTTAATGACATGTTAGTCAATTGAAACCTAGCTCTAATTGTTATTTGAAATGGAGGTATTTTAATGCTGCAAAATGCATCGGTCGGTTAACCCGGCCACGGCACATTCTTCCATCTCGTTCTATCCGCGTGCATTGACCGCCTCTTTCTATTTAATTTGTACTGATTGTGTTCAACTGCTTCAGTTCATTACACATGCCAACAGTTTAACTAGATACAAATTAACTGTTCTTGAACTTACTTAAATTAACACTGATTTGAATAATGGCATGTAATTAATGATGTCACGTAATTTAAAAATGTTTATCAATTACTCTCATTGAAGGTTACACAGTTGAAGGGGTATCAAAATTCAGAAGTACTAGCTGACAGGAAATCCTAAATATCTTAAGGAAATACAAGAATTAAAAGATGCATGGGGACTGAAAAAGTTTAACCATTAAATGCGGGTTAAAGGAAGTTATGGAAAAAGTACTTTGCAAAAAGGAAATACAACCGAGGAAACCATAGCTTGCATAAAAAGTGTGGATGCAGTAAGTGAGTTATACGCCCCTACACTTAGTTATCGTGGGGCAGACCAGGCTAGGACTATACAGACTAGCCTGCAATGGTAGACTGAAGATCAACCCAGGCTTCAGCAGCCACTGCAAAGTTCAGGAGATCGTGAAGGAGCCCATGCTTGAAATGAGGTCAGACTTCGCGAACCCGCAAATCTGCAGGGAAAACAATTTTACAGTGGAAATCCCCGACCGTGAGGTATGGCGGGAGGAGACGCCGGGCTTACCACGGGAGGCGCTCGTCTGGTTCACGGACGGATCCAGCGGGGAGCGTGGGACGGGGGCAGGTGTTTATTGGGAAGGACCGAGGGTAAGTCATAGTATTTCCCTCTGAGCCCATGCAACGGTCTTTCAGGCCGAAATGTACGCCATCCTGCACTGTGCGGGAGAACAAGAGGAGGGGCTACACCAACAAGCTGATCCTTATAGCCACAGCCAGCCCTTAAGGCTCTAAGTAGCACACGGGTAAACTACAGGCTGGTAAGTGAGTGCCGAGACGAGACGAGCGACCTGGCTGGGCAGAATGAGGTCACCCTCATCTGGGTGCCGGATCACTCGGGGGTCAAAGGCAATGAAACAATGAAAAAGCTGACAGTCTCGCGAAGAGAGGGTCAGCTGAACCATTTATGGGGCCAGAACCGGTTCTGGGCGTGCCAAAGAGCACTGCCAGGGGAGATAGTAACTCCTGGGTCAGAAACGAACACAAGTTGTACTGGGCAGACTGTCCAGGGCTCAGACATGGGAAGTCAGTAATTTACGAACCCTGTTCAAGGAGAGCTGTGAGAGCTGTGGAGCTGCTAAATCTTAGCAGAGGACAGCTCAGAAACATAACAGGTCTCTTGATGGGACACATGGCCGTCAAGAAACACCTGTATAAAATGGGGCGGTTCGAGGGGAACCTCGCACGCAGACTCTGCGGCGAGGGGGAGGAATCAGTCCAGCACATCTTGTGCGAGTGTAAAGCTCTGGACCGCAAAAGACAACTGATCTCCGGTCAGTCTAGAACGGAGACAGTGCAATATAAAACTTCACCCTACCAATCGCTGTGGAGACTAGTTCAAGGCACAATGATTTTGGAATAGGTGGAGTAGAAAGACTAAGGGCATGCACAATAAGCCAAAGGCTGCAGTGCTATTGGGGCGGCAAAGACGCGTACGAGCCCTGAGGGAGAAAAAAAGTGCGTTATAGTAGTCAATTTTCATTTAAAAGAAATTAAGTACAAAAAAACTTCGAAAAAAATGGTCTCTCCGAAAACAATAAATTTGGTTTTATGAAATTGCGTACACATCTTGCCTTTATAAAGTTTTTGTTACATACAAAAGTTGGATTCGGTTCACAAAAAATTACTTAATTTGAAAAAATTGCTGAAAATGCTCTACCATAACGCACTTGCTGCATCCAAACGGATAATACCAGTGTGTATAGTCTGTCCGTTTATCGATTTATTGACTAAAAAGGGGAATGGTTCCAAATTGTTTTGTTAAATAAAAAATTAACACATTTATATCACAAACTCTATAATTTAAACTTCTGCTATAAAATCGCAGAAAGGGTCGATTTCAAATAAATTTTCTGCAAATGTTTTAGTCAAATCAAGAGCAACAGCTATTGCAACGGAACTGTAGGACCCTGCTAAGCAACTTCTTGCAAAGTTTATTGTCCAAAACCCGCCTTAGTTTTAGAATGTTTGTTTAAAAATCGACAATTTTTAATTTTCAAATCGCACGTTTGACGTTTCTAAAAGAAAAATGATAAAATTTTGAAAAGTTTTATTTTGGTACTTTTTGGCACTTCTGTACCAAAAAAACATACTATTTTCTGTTCTATCCAATATATTTATACACATATACTTTTTTGGTATTTTGACCACCAGGGCGACCGAATTCTGTTTCGTAATTCATTGATCTTTTGTGGTGGATCGAATTTATACACATTATTCTTCAAAGTACCCCAAAAATAAAAATCCATGGGTCTTATATCAGGACTTCGAGCACACCAATGAACCGGCGCATTGTTACAAATGACACGATTATTAAAATTTTAGTACAAAAATTCTTTGACGATCCTAGCATTGTGAGCTGGACAACTGTCTTGTTGGTACCAAATCTCCTCTAAATTATCATGAACTCTTCTAATTGATGGTAAGATATCAATTCTCAACAGATTAAGATACCTTTCCCCAGTTAAATTATTTTCAAAAAAGAACGGATCAATAATGAAGTTACCAGATTTTTTTTAAAATTAACTGCCTAATCTACAATTAAAAATAACAGTTTTTTACCTAATAAGCCTCACCAAACATTAATACCAAATCTGTCTTGCAATCGTCTTTCTTCCTTTAGATGGGGATTTTCATTTGCCCAATAATGCCTACGATGGCGATTATACACACCACAATTTGTAAATCTGGATTAATCAGTCCATATTATTTTCAAATGAAAATTTTCATCTTGCTGACATTGTCCTTGATACTATCTGCAGAAATGAAGTCGCTTAGGGTAATCGTCAGCATTTAAGCCTTGTGCGGTTTTTCTCAAAATTGTCAGTACAATTACAAGATTTCTCAAGCATGTTGTACATCATTGGAAAGCTTTTTTTACAGACTATCACATGCCCAAAAAAATCCAATATGGCTGCCATAATAAAAAAAAAACGTTGACACCTGTAGCTCAAAAACAAATGACAATCCAAAGTTGAGAATAGCACAAAAAGATTACTCTGTAAAAAGTGTCCTGATATTGTGCAATTCTTTGACATGTCAGATCAACGCCTACTTAGATATTGAAGAAAAAAGAAATCGCCTTTCTATTTAAATAACTCGAAAACGAAAAGAGGCAGAGCAAAATACAAGTCATATTTGGAACGAGAATGAAATTCTACAAAACATTGCTAATTTAACCGTCTCCCTATCTCTAATTATAACGTAGATAGCAATACATTCTCATCCAGTTTGGAACACACCGTATGTATATAGTTTACTGCCGTTTAGTCATAAAGGGCACATATTAGGTACCTATATCTTATTAAATCGTTAAAGAGAAAGGAAGTGGAAACAACGTATAAACTCGAACACAGAAATTCTTGTGCACAAGAATCTTGCCGGTAAGGAGAGCTAAACTGTAGGATTACCGAGGTCAGGTTCAATGTTCATACCTATATAATTTTTGTAAAATAGGTACACGAGCTCATTTCTATGAAAATCGCTCCCATAATGCACTTGCTGCATCCAGACTTAAATTTTAATAAGACGTGTTCCTTAGGTACCGATATCATACTTCAGAGAATTTTAGCAACCTTTTAGATATGTATGATTGCGATAATAAATTGTACAAAATACAGAGGTAGGTATTTAGAGATATTGCCATTGGGACGCTGATCGGTTTTAACAGAAACATTCATTCATTGTGTACAAAACGATTTATATATATATATATCTACAAGATACACAGATGCAAGTACAGGAAAGAAAGTGTAAAGTGATAAATAAACAAAAACTGAATCTTTATTTTATCACTCGACAAACATTACAAAGGTGTTCAAACACACATTTCATTTACTTTTGTTATTTACACTCCAGATACCAATTTGCGTCCATTATGTCCAACTTCTCTCTCAATGTGATTTCCACTGTGTGATTCCGTCATATCCATTTAACTTGGAGTAGTTTATATACACACCCAAGCCTTACGATATTCAAAAAAGAAACCGGCAAATAACTGATACGTTGTATTACAAGACGGAGAAATAATACACAGTGCTGAGGAGATAGATGAAAAAGGGGTTTTTTAAAGTCACACTGCGATAGATGAAAGCACCGTTCCGTTGGAACAACGGTCGAGCCGGCCGTTGTTCTGGCGCTGGTTCGGGATCGGTCGCGGCCGTGCGGAGTCCGACGCGGCCGTGCCCAGTCACGCTGCGGAGGTCTACCATGTGCTACAAGGATGTTGGCCCCCCCGTCCTCCTGCATCCCCCGCCCGGCGCTCAAACGAGTGTCAATCCACCTCAACGAGGCTCACAACACTATTTAGATTGGATTACGTGGTATAATGGATCCATGGGCATATCACAGGCAGCGAGCCAGCCAGAATATTAAATATCATTACCGGCTGTTTCGAGGGCCGTTTGTTATATTATGCCGTTTGTTTTTGTTTTATTATCGGTGGCTTTCCCTTATTTGTCCTTTTATAAACAAGTTGATGGGGATAGTGTTTTGGAAATCTTCGTTGCACACGAAAATTCTTAATAATTCTGTTAAAGTTTGGAGTTGAGATATCAGAGATCGTAAATCATGCCTTTATTATCTTTTGCATGCGAATTTTTGGCTGTAGGGTGGGTCTCTATAAGGTATTTTATGTCCTTATGAATTTCTAAATTGAGGGGTGATTCGTTTACAACATATATTTGCCTAAAGCGTGTAATTTGTAAAACGTCGTCGCCTAATTCCGAATGCAGTAAAACCTTACTAAAAAATTATATACAGGCCTACACAAGCTACAAGTCTAACTAAAACACTGCAGTCAGCAACAAAAACTAAAGCTTCACGGGATTTTCCGATAACTTGTACCCCTGCAGAGTGTTAATTTATGACACTCAAAGTTGGCCATGATGTAAGTCAGTACGACGTAACTTATTTCAAAAACATTATAGGTAGTTACCTACTTAAGTGTTTTAAGATCTTCATGCCCTTATTACGTTATGCATGCGAATTTTTGGCTGGAGGGTAGGTTTCTGTAAGATACTTTTATGTCCTTATGAATTCATAAATTGAGGGGTGATACAACATATATTTCCCTTAACGGTGTAATTTATAAAGCGTCATGGCCTAATTCGGAATGGATAAGTAAAAAAACTTCGGGACGCAGCAAATGCGTTCTGGTAGTGAATTTTTATTAAATGCTTCAAATTTGAATAACTCAATTTTCTATAAACTTGGAAAGTTGAATTTTGGTATGTAGTAAGGTCTTTCTTATGCAGTGCTATCGGGGCGGCAAAGCCGCAGACGAGCCCTGAGGTAAAAATAAAAAGGTCTTTCCTAAGGTAACATATTCACCAAATTTCATTAAAATAACTTAAGTTTCGGAGAAAAAATTTTTTTTCGAAAGAAAACTCAAAATTGAATAACTAAATTTTCTATAAGCTTAGAAAGTTGAATGTTGGTACGTAGTAAGGTCTTTCCTAAGGGAACATATCCATCAAATTTCATTAAAACAGCTTTGTAATTTTTGGAGAAAAAATTTTTTTCGAATAAAAACTCAAAAGTTTCCCAGAAAACCTTGTCAGATTTTCCTGGCTAACAAACTCGTCCAAGCCATTAATATATGCACAATCAACCAAGGGTTGCGGTGCTATCGGGGCGGCAAGGCCGCGGACGAGCCCTGAGGGAACAAAAAAAAAAAAAAAAAAAGCCATTAATAAAAGAAAGGCACTTGCCGAGTTTCAACGAAATAGGTTAATTATTTTTTTAGTTATCGGTTGGCTACATACATACATACATACATACATATATATATATATATATATATATATATATATATATATATATATATATATATATATATATATATATATATATATATATATATATAACATATAAACATTGAAACTGACCCCGGATATGGGTTCTAGGGGTCCTAGTTCGCTCTGATTTGAAAAAAAATTTGCAAAGTCTCATCGATACTTGTCTATTAGTAAATTCTTTTTAATAAAAATTCACTAAAAAATATATAAACAAACCTACACGCTACAAGTGAAACTAAAACACTACAATCAGCATGAAAAACTAAGGCTTTACCGACTTTTTAGTGAATTTTCTTTAAAAAGTTTACTAATAAGGAGATCTCGACTTTTGAATTTTGAAAAAATGTCTATAAATGAGACCCCTAGAACACATATTGTATATATATATATATATATATATATATATATATATATATATATATATATATATATATATATATATATATATATATATATATATATTGTAAAGGATTGTTTTTTATAGTGTATTATTTAGTTTTACTTCTGGAGGAAGTGGGAGAGCCACAGAACGCTCACTTTATAAGGTAGAAACATCCCAATGTCCAGGGAGGTAAAATATCTTGGGGTCGTATTGGACTCTAAGCTACCTGGAATGGCCACGTCGAAAAAATACTGCGTAAGGCAGTTATGACCCTAGCCGTCACTAGGCGGCTATATGGACAAACGTCGGGCCTAAGATCTAGTATGGCTCACTGGCTGTACACAAGGGTGGTCAGACCATCGTTAACATACGCGGCACTGGTCTGGTGGCCTAAGATGACACAATCCAGTGCCAAACAAAAACTAGGCAAGATCCAAAGGATGGCTTGCCTCGGCATCACAGCGGCCATGACTTCAACCCCAACAGCCGCCATGACTTCAACCCCAACAGCCGCCATGGAGGTGTTGCTGGATCTGCCCCCCCCCCCCCCCCACACACACTTAGTTATCATGGGGGAGGCCAGGCTAGGACTATACAGACTGGCCTGCAATGGTAGAATGAAGATCAACCCAGGCTGCAGGGGCCACTGCAAAATTCAGGTATTAGTAAAGGAGCCCATGCTTGAAATGAGGTCAGACTTCGCGAGCCCGCGAATCTGCAGGGAGTACAATTTTACGGTGGAAATTCCAGACCGCGAGGCATGGCGGGGGAAGACGCCGGGTCTACCACGGGACGCGCTCGTCTGGTTCACGGACGGATCCGGCGGGGAGCGTGGGACGGGTGCACGCGGTTTATTCGGAAGGACCGAGGGTAAGTCACAGTATTTCGTGCGAGAGAACAAGAGGAGGGTCTACACCAACAAGCGGATCCTCATAGCCACAGACAGACAGGCAGCCCTTAAGGCCCTAAGTACGCCCTAAGACGAGTCGAGCGAGCTGGGCAGAATGAGGTCACCGTCATCTGGGTGCCGGGTCACTTCGGCGTCAAAGGCAATGAAGAAGCTGACAGTCTCGCGAAGAGAAAACTATTTATGGGATCAGCACCGGTCCTGGGCGCGACGAAGAGCACTGCCAGTGGATTCATTAAGTCCTGGGTCAGACACAAACGTAAGGTGTACTGGGCAGACTGTCCAGGGCTCAGACACGGGAAGTCATTAATGAGGAACCCAATTCAAAGAGAGCTGTGGAGCTGCGAAATCTTAGCAGAGGGCAGCTCAGGAACATAACAGGACTCTTGACGGGATACATGGCTCTCAAGAAACAACGGCATAAAATGGGGCATTCGAGGGGGACCTGGCATGCAGACTCTGCGGCGAGGGGGAGGAAAAGCCTAGACCGGAGACAGAGCAATATAAAACTTCACCCTACCAATTACTGTGCAAACTAGTTCAAGGCGCAGTGATTTTGGAATGGGTGGAGTAGAAAAGACAAAGGACATGTACAATAAGCCATAGGCTGCGGTGCTATCGGGGCGGCAAAAACATTCAACAAACAATGAGAAACAATCCCAGAACAAATTCAAGTGCAAACATTTAAACAAAACTTAATAAAGCCATACAAATAGACAAGTTATCATACCACAATAATGAAAAGAGGAAACCAATACAATCGACACAGACCGAAAACACAGCCAATCAAACAACTGTAAACCGACCAACAGAAGCTGAACACGCAGGCGTCACGTACAACTTTAGACATGGATAACGCAGGAACGATCAGAGGTCAGTAGCGTGCTGATTATGAACCAGGAAGTTTCTAAACTGCAGCCCACAAGTATATATATATATATATATATATATATATATATATATATATATATATATATATATATATATATATATATATATATATATATAAGCATATAAAGTCTGACACCGACCTTGGATTTGGGTTCCAGGGGTTCTAAATAGCGCTCATTTGAATTTTTTCAAAATTCAAAAGTCGGGATCTCCCCATTAGTGAGTTTTTTAAAATTTACTAAAATAAGCCAAGAAGTGGGGATAAAACTATATATCCTAACTGGACAGAGTGGGCTGATTTATGACTTTCTACTTTACCAAGCTTCTACTGTAGACATAAAAGAATGGTATACCCAGTTTGGAGCCAGAGCTGGGACAGTGATACATCTAGCAGATAGAATTTCAGAGAAGAATCACGGATTATTCTTTGACAACTATTTCAGCTCTTATCGCTTGTTTCAAAGTTTGCAATCGAAATGTATATTTTCCGTTGGAACTATACCACTAAAGAGTTTCCAAAACCCTCCCCTACTAACAGACGCAGTAATAAATAAGAAAGGTAGAGGTGCATCAGACATGGTTGTGAGTGAGGATGGTGTAGTAATAACGAAATGGTATGACAACAAAGTAGTTCTGATGAGATTTAATTTTGTTGAAGTAGGAGAAAAAGATACTTGCAGAAGGTGGGATAAAACAGGAAAGAAGTTCATAGAAGTAAAGAGACCAGAAGTAGTACGAACTTATAACACCAGCATGGGAGGAGTTAATAAGATGCACTTCTTGTCGATATACAGGTCTTATATACGGAGCAGAAAATAAATGGACAGTAAGTATATATATATATATATATATATATATATATATATATATATATATATATATATATATATATATATATATATATATATATATATATATATATATATATGTATTTATAAATAGGTAAAAAACGGACCCTTAATATGGGTTCTAGGGGCCCCAATCCGCGCTCATTTCAAGAAATTTTCCGAAAGTCTCACTAGCGTGTGTTCTACTAGTGAATTTTCTCAATAAACTTTCACTAAAACGCGTCACCCTAAATTCAGATAAGATTTAGTAGTTAGTAGTGGAAACGCCCTCCAATGTTTAATGTTTTCCATATATTAAAGGAATACAAAATCAAAATTTCGGGTCGCAGCAAGTGCGTTATGGTAGCGACTTTTCATTAAATGCTTTAAATTTCCATAACTCAATTTTCTATAAACCTAGAAAATTGAGTTTTGGTATGTAGTAAGGTATTTACGAGGGCAATACACCAACCAAATTTCATCAAATAACTTTGTTCTTTTTTTAGATAGAATTTTTTTTGTCGGAAAAATTAATTTTTCTTTAGAAAAACTGGTCCCGTAGGGCTGGCTAACGAACTCATCCAAGCCATTAATAAAAGAAAGATTCTTGCTGAGTTTGATCAAAATCGGTTAATAACTTTTTGAGTTATATATATATATATATATATATATATATATATATATATATATATATATATATATATATATATATATATATATATATATATATATATATATATATATATATATATATATATATATATAAATCCAAACGGACCTTGGTTTCGGGTTCTAGGGGCTCAAATTCGCGCTCATTAAAAAAAAATTGCAAAGTCTCACCATCGATACCTCTGTATTAGCGATTTCGTTTAAGTAAAAATACGCCAAAAACCCAATTGACCGTGAAGCTGATGGATGCAAAGATATAATCAATAAGTGTTACGTGGTTATCTGAAGAATTCGGCACGATCTGCAGAGGAATTTTGAAACAGGCTCCTTCGAATCTTAATTATTTGAAACACGTTTCTGCTTTTTGTTACTGTGCATTTTCTTACAGGTTTACTAAAGTTTCTAAAGAAATGCACAAGCTTCTTTCGTGTTATCGTGAGTGACTTTTATTATTACACGATAAGTTACTTAAGAATTCTAATGGAAATGGGTGTTAATAGAAATTAAAAAAAAAAAAGAAATTCAACATCGTTAAAAATAATATAAAATGTGTTTTGTGTGCACAAACTAGTTTACATAAATGTCGATTCTGACCAATGCGTGGTATAGATCAACTATCAAATAGCTACTTATTTTTAAAAATGTGGTTAAAAAAGTGAGATTTATAGCCGTAGCAACATGTATACATTTAGCCAGTTTGCTTTAAGTGGATTTTAATCACTATAGGTTCATCATCACAGTATAAACGGAATGTCACCTTGTCGTCGCAACTTTGAGTGGCTGTCTCCAGCAGATCCATCAGAGCTTTCGCACTTCATTAGTTGGGCCTGGTTCTCCAGAATTCATTCTCTTGGTCTAAGTCTTCAGGTTTTAGGGAATTTTCGTGGAAAAATCCCTAAAGAGGAGATCGTGACTTGTGAATTTTGAAACAAATTTCTTCGAATGAGCGCGAACTATTATAACACCTAGAAACTATATCTGGACTCAGTTATATATATATATATATATATATATATATATATATATATATATATATATATATATATATATATATATATATATATATATATATATATATATATATATATATATATATATATATATATATATATAGGGGAGACTGTTGTACCTTAGAAACTGGTTGTCAATGTGCTATTGTTTTCGATAGAAAAAAACATTTTTAACGCAAAACGTAACAACTTTTGCTTACTAGACCTCCAGAGAAGAGGCTATTTATAAGCTATGAGATACGCTTGTAGGGTTTTTCGGTGTAAAATTTGCTACACTTGTACGACATCTTAATATAAAACTTCACCCTACCAATTGCTGTGCAGACTAGCTCAATGCACAGTGATTTTGGAATGGGTGGAGTAGAAAAGACAAAGGGCATGCACAATAAGCCAAAGGCTGCGGTGCTATCGGTACGCCAAAGAAGCGGATGAGCCCTATGGGGGAAAAAACGACATCTTAATGCTTACAAAACATCTGGTGCAACAAATTTTGAATATAAGGCTAGCTATGATGTCAAGAAAGTGTTTGCAGAAGAAGAGGAGCTACAATTAGTTTATTATATTAAAACTATATCAAAAATGAATTATGGTCCATCCAAACAATCAGTTAGTGAAATTTACCGTGGCAAACAACAAACGATTCCCTCCTACATGGACCGAAAGTAAATTTGCAGGAGATGAGTGGATGAGGCTATTTTTTAAACGGCATTCCCACGAAAGTGGTCTAGCGATCAGAACACCTGAAAGAACTAGCATGTCACGTGCAATTTGTTTATAAAACAAATGTAGGCAGAGTTTTTGATAATTTGGGTTACGTCCACAAGCGTGTTGGACCATTCCCGCCGAAAAAGATTTGGAACCAAGATGAGACTGGCACGACCATGGTGCAAAATCCTCCAAAAGTTGTCGCACCTAAAGGTGCAAAACAGTTTGGAAATGTGAGGGGAGTGGAGAGCTAATAACAGTGTCCGCTTGTGTCAATGTTTTGGGCGATCACATACATCCTATAAAGGTGTTTCCTAGAGTGAATTATAACGATTACATGTTAAAGGGAGCGCCCTCAATGACAATAGGTGGAGCTAACAATTCAGGTTGGTCCAACGAAGAGTTGTATTCTAAATTAATGAAGCATTTTAGAAACTAAATCGTCCAAAGAAGGTGTGTCGCTAATAATTGATAACCACGAATCTCAGTTTTCATTGGAAACCTTAGATCTGGCTTCTAACGCTGGGGCGGTGATTGTAACGATACCACCCCACACTTCTCGTAAACTACAACCTCTTGATCTTTCCGTATATTTTCCGTTCAGGGCGTATTACAACCATGCAATCCAATCTTGGCTTATCAACAACCCGGGAAAACGAGATTGACATTTATAGTGTTGCAGAATGTGTTGAGCAGGTTTATCCTAGAGCATTCACCAGTAACAACAAAACTAGTGGCTTCAAGAAAGCAGGATTTTACTTTTTAGATAAAGAATTTGATGGTTATTTGCTATCCTATGTAACTGCTCGTCCAGCTCCAAATTTAGTTGTGACTACTACTGACATTTGGAATCAGCTTCATAGAATAAGGAAACAAGCTGTTTTCAAGAAAGTGTGGCAGGACTGCCAACTAGTCACTCTTCACCAGTACGTCATTTTTAAAGTGGGAATGTTATTCACACTGGTATGACTACTACGCCCATTGTAACTCCCGAAAATTCGAAATTAATAATAAAATAATCCTCGATATCACTTCAGATTATGTAATGCAATATCTACAATGTTAGACAAATACAGATAACGTTACCCGTACTGCTATGCTATTTGAATAAATCGTAGATAAAAATCTAAACAATGGAAGTTGTCGCCTGGAGAAAGTTGTGAGAGATACGAGAGGGACGCCATCTCGATGCAGGAACAGGTAGTATGTTGTCACGATAGCTCTAGTTTACACAAAATTTTATAGATCGAGCTGTGTACAATGTAGCATCAACTAACTATAATTTTGTAAATTGTCAGCCTCGAACCATTTCTTTCACAATACCGCGACAAAGTTTGCTTCCAAAAGCGCTAAATTTTAGCATGCAAATGTATACTATAAATAAAAAATTTCGGGACGCAGCAAGTGCGTTATAGTAGTGAATTTTCATAATAATTGTACACTATGTCATTTTAATGGAAATTAAATTATCTTTTTAACAATACCCACTTTTCTAAATTTGAAACAGTAGTTCATGAGATATAAAGTTGCAAACTTTAAAATAAAAAAGTCTAGACGCAGCAAGTGTGTTAGTAGTAGTGAATTTTCATAAGAATTGTACACTATTAGTAAGATATACTATTAAAACACATTCTTTAAATTTAAATGCAGAGGGATGGGGATCGGTTTTAAAGTCCCAGTTAGGGATTATCTGAAAAAATATGTTTTATATGGAGCTAAAAAATTAAAATTTGGTCTTAGATATAATATGTAAGTACAGCAAGTCTTTAAAAAATTGTGTTGCAAATTTAATTAAAGTTACAAAAGTTTTTTAGAAAAAAAAATCATTATTTACAAAGGGAATGTACCTGTCAAAGTATAAATATGGCAGGTATTTTTCCGTATTAATTGTTTGGATGGTTTTGTTTAAGTCAATCCATCCAGTTTTTGCAAACAATAAACAACAAAAAAGGTTTTTTTAAACAAATTTGTAGTTATCCGCGAAGCTCATTATGTTATTTTTCTTTAATTTAGTACCCACGTGCGTTTACATAGGTGTTACTATGGTTCAAGACTGAAGATAATGGGAAATTTATTGAGCTATCGGATTTGAAATATTTTTACGAAAATTTTCGACCATAACATAAAAAACCTTTTTTATGTTATGGTGACATTTTTTTTCTATAGCTATTTCATATTTAAATTCTCACAAAAATACACAGTGTATAGGAATAATGGTTCTATCAGGAGATACTCTTTGCCTTGTTATATTTTGAAAAGTCGATTCAAAAAATATAAATGCAAATTGTATATATATAGATGAAATTGGGAATACCTTCCTTTCCTAAATAGCTTGGATAGGTTCGTTAGCGAGAAAAATCGGACCAGTCTTGCAGAAAATTTTTGGATTTTCTTCGGAAAATAACAAAGCCATGGCAATCAACTTAAGGTATGCAAGTTTCTATTATAAAACGTAGTACCAACATTTGGATCTCTAAGTTAAAAGAAAAACAAGTTATGATATCTGACCGATACGAACAGTTATTATAGCTACGTGACTATTGATATACGAAAATTTCCATTCTAATTGAATAATAAAGAACGCCATGCATGTGGAACTAAATCATGTTGTAAACAATCATTTAATAATTGACTTGCCAGGGTAATAAAATAAAATAAAACAATGAGCAGGCTTGTACACTGTGTTAGAAATAAAAATACTCATTTATTATGTCGATTATATTTTCATAAGTTATTTAAATTTCAATTATTTGCAGCTATAAATTGTAAATAATAGCCTGGCAGAATAATAAAAAATTTACTACTAAAATGGTGTCTCCATCTGTTGAGCAATAACTGAAACAGAATTTATTACATCTTGATGTATTTAATTCGTTATGCTTTTATAACTTTTTATAATATTTAATGAATGAAATAACAGCACTGGTAATAAATTCTAAACGTAAATTCTTAATTACTACTAAATAACAACCACATTAATCATAAAGTGCGCTTTAATCTCAACTTATATAAACCGGCGAAATTAATTTTTCGGTTGTTCGCTCTTTATGATGAACCGCTCAGATCTTGAGCTATCATTTCTTGTTTATTTAACGAAGTTCCCTAAAGATATATAAAATAGAAAGATTTAGTACACCTCGAGGTGTAATCGAAACCCAAGATGAAGGAGAGATGCCTGAGGGTCTTTATATAAGTTTTCATTAGCCAAGCATAACTTCAAATTTAATAGGCGTAAAATATCGGGTGATCGAGAAGGCTCCCTGTCTTGACGGCAGGGATATTCGAAACGTTATCGATTGTGGTTATCTTTACTTAGTAAAAACCATTTCATACTTAATACATATGCCAACGTTTTCCCACTAGTCGTAACGAGGTTAAATCGGTTGCAGAGAAGAAAGAAGGTTATCGTGAAGCCAGAGGGAAAGTCTCTACTTCTGTATCTACAAGTAGCAGCATTAAACTACAAAGGTTGCAGTGCTATCTGGGTGGCGAGGCCGCCGACGAGCCCTGAGGGGAAAAACATTAAACTAGCTAAAAAAGCTACCTGGTATGATCATCATCAGAATCCAAGGACGATGCCCCCCTGTCGTCGCGACTGTGATTCTCTGTATGCGGCAGCTCTCTTCATTCCATTAAAACTCCAACAATTTATCAATTTTGCCAAGTTTCCAGAAGTTTTCCCTTTGGTCTACCTCCTCTCTTTCTTTCCGGTATGTGTCCTTCAATCAATGTTGTCAGAAGGTTATTTGTCTTAGAATATGACCCATAAATGTTGTCTTCCTTCTTGCGATTTTTTTCAGAAAGCATCTTCCTTCTCTCACCTATTCCAGCACACTTTTATTCGCCTTTTTTCGGTGTATCATGTCTTTGCTAGTTTTCTCCATGGCCACATTTCAAAAGCTTCTATTTTCTTCATGTCCTGCTTCGTCATAGTGCAAGTTTCCGTCCCATACATTACCACGCGTCATACGTACGACTTAATGAGCTGTTTCCTTATGTCCAAGTTAAAATGTGTATTATTTTTCCGGAAAAATTAGTCAGACTTTTCTGGCTAATTAACTTATCAAAGACATTTAAAGATGAAGCTACTCACCAAATTTCATCAAAATCGGTTGATTACTTCATTGATTATATATATATATATATATATATATATATATATATATATATATATATATATATATATATATATATATATATATAAAATATACACAGGTCTCCCAGGTTGCGTAAACTATTAGATTATTTTCGAAAATATGCATATTTATGGGTGAAAATTTGGATGTAGGAATTTCCAAATATGCTCTATTTGATGAAAATAATTTCCAAGATGGTGGATTTCCGGTTGCACCGGAAATAGATGTTAACGTTCTATTTTAAACGGGACACCTATTAATTACTATATTTTTGAAATGTCCAACCCATATCCGGGGTCAGTTTATTTTTTTTATATCCGATATATATATATATATATATATATATATATATATATATATATATATATATATATATATATATATATATATATATATATATATATATATATATATATATATATATATGTATGTATCCACAGGAAAACTTAAAAGTTATTAACCGATTTTGATGAAACTCGGCAAGAATCTTTCTTTTATTTATGGCTTGGATGAGTTCGTTAACCAGGAAAATCGGACAAGGTTTTCTGGGAAAATTTTGAGTTTTTTTTTCGAAAAAAATTTTTTACTCCGAAAATTACAAAGCCATTTTGATGAAATTTTGTAAAAAATTTGAGAAAGACCTTACTACATACCAAAATTCAACTTTGGAGGCTTATAGAAAATTTAGTTATTCAAATTTGAAGCATTTAATAAAAATTCGCTACCATAACGCACTTTCTGCGTATGGAACGTTTTTAATTGTTTTCACAAGAAGGCTGGCTCAATGAAAGTGATTTCGCGTCTTGTCAATATGCTGAGAAAATATTTCTTGCCCTACGCATTCAAGGATTAAGCTTCTATATGATGCTGAAGGAAAATATTTCATATACATGGTGATTTGTAAAATGTATCTGGATTCCGTAGGAGATTAAAAAAACATGTTCAATTTAAATGGAACCTCCTGTATTTTATGTTTTTGTTAGATGCACTCGAAGATTTTCTTTCAAATTGTATCAGCATTCTCTATACCCAAAATTGATTTTCCTATAGTTATTAGCGTGTTTTTTTTATAGAAAAAAACACATAATTCGGGATCAAGGCGTAATTTAATTATGATACCCACTATTTATTAGAGTGCTACAGAAATTTATAAGTACTATATACACAGCTAACTAGATTATCATAGGTACTGTTCAAATTGTCCACCATTTGCACTAACACAACTTTCCAAGCGTGAATCTGGGGTGACCGAGCGAGGGATTCTAGAGTAACTAGAAAACTTCAGTCGGCCCAAAGAGCATTTCTAAAGATCCGCTGTTCCCTCAGAACTACAGGCCCATTAGCCTGCTACCAGTGATCGGCAAAATCGCCGAAAAACTGATTCAGAAAAGGCTAGCTTCGTTCACCTCAGAAAATCATATCCTCCTGGATGAGCAATTCGGCTTCAGACACCAGCACTCCACCACTGACCAAGTCCTTCGTGTGGTGGAAAACATCACCAAAGGATTTAATATAAACAAGTCAACTGGTGCAATATTTCTTGACATTGCTCAAGCCTTCGATAAGGTTTGGCACGCGGGCCTCCTAAACAAACTTCTATCATTTAATTATCCCCTCCCTCTGATTCTGCTAATCATGTCATACCTGCAACAGAGGAAGTACCAGGTCAAACATCTGGGAGCCAGATCTAGAACGTACCAAGCCACGGCTGGTCTCCCGCAGGGTTCTGCTATCTCCCCTCTGCTGTACAATATATTTGTCGCAGACATTCCGACAGCCCCCCTAAACGTGACATACGCACTGTACGCCGACGACACTACTATCCTCAGAAGCTCCACTCAGCCGAGGATAATAACCGAACGACTTCAGACCGCCGTAGTCGAGTTGCAATCATGGTATAGGAAATCCCTTCTAGCCATAAACCCCGATAAATGTTCAGCTGTCCTATCTTCCAAGAGGAGACACACACCTTACGAACACGTTTCATTAGACAACCGTCGAATCCCCTGGCAAGATTCCGCCAAATACCTCGGGATTTTCCTCGACAAACAGTTAACATGGGGCCCCCATGTCGACCACGCCCGAAAAAAGCCTCGATGTGCATCTCGAAGCTGTTCCCACTTCTAAATAGAAATTCCAAATTGTCCATGAACAATAAGTTGCTCATGTACAAAGTCATTATCCTGGCCAGCCTTGACCTATGCATCACCTGCATGGGCCACCGCGTCCGCAACACACATCAAGACCCTTCAAATAATCCAGAACAAAATTCTGAGAATGGTTACCGGAGCGCCATGGTTTGTCCGAAACAGTCAGATTCACTCTGATCTGGAAATGCATTCGATACTTGAGTTTATAACTCAACTATCCACAACTCAATTCGCAAAAGCCGCTTCTCACCCAAATGCTCTTCTCCGTAGTGCCACCGACTACGACGAGCATCTTCCACACAAGCATAAGCGTCCAAAGCTTATACTTACCCGCTAACGCCCCCGCGGCAAAAACAGAATGGAAACATTCATACCCAAAAAGTCATTGTGTGTAATTCTTTCAGACGGAGGTATGGACTAAGGTCCGGTACTCCCAGCGAAGGGGTTTTAGTGAGTACAGTCTCACAGTACCTCGATATCCCACGGAACCTACGGGGCCGTGAATGGGGTCTGCATGAGCATTTCCCCCTCCTGCATTAAAAAAGAGCATTTCTGTTGGGCATAACGAAGGCCTACAGAACGACTTCCAACGCAGCACTGGCGGTGCTGGCGGGGTGTCCACCTTTGTGTCTGGAGGCAGAGGAGCGGCATATAGGATGGGAACACTCGAAGGCGGCAAAACCGGCGTACGGAGAAGGATCGCACCCGGCGGGGCAAAGGGAAACCTGGGCGATAATAGAAGGAGCGGAAAAGACAACAGAGCGGTGGATATACACAGACGCGTCCAGAGCCGGAGTCGCGGTTGGAATAGGCCTGGTGGCCTACGAAAACAACGCAGTAATCGAAAGCAACGGGCTAAAGCCCCAGGACGGGTACCCGGTGCACATGGCGGAATAGTTCGCGGTGGGTACGGCAATGGTAAAGGTCGCCACTCTACAGGGTGGAACCGTCAACATCGTTTCCGATAGCAGAGTTGCCCTAGACATGCTCATCAGGAGGAAGGGGGAACGGCCGACAGAATCAACAGGAAGATGCAAGAGGAGGAGCGCGCGGGAACAAAAATAAATCTGTGGTGGGGTAGCGACCACTTAGAAGGCATCGCAAAGGTTGATGCGAGAGCAAAAGCCGCCAGAAGTGATCCCCTAGATCACGAGAGGGTAGAGGCTCCGGTGACGAGTAGAATGCTCAAACGAAGTGCCATAGACAACACTGAACTAGAGTGGCAGAAGCACTGGGACGATGAGACAAAGGGTAGGACTACTTCTCGATACATAGAGAGCGTGGGTGTGGGCTTCAAGTGCTGGAGTCACAGGGCGACGAGCATGCTGACTGGCCACGGGCTCTTTCAAGGGCTACTTTAGTAGGTTTAACCTAAGGCCTGGAACGGAAGAATGTGCGTGCGGAAACGCAGAGCAGGAGACATGTGCTAGAAGACTGCCTAGGGAAAATCGTAGGAACCAGAGGAGGGTTGAGGGTTCCTACCCGTTCAAGGTAACTAGGCCCACCAAGAACGAGGAAATCAGGAATTTCAATAAATGGGCCGCAGAAATAGAGCTGGAAGAGGAAACGCGAAGTATGATTGAGCCAAACCGCGGAGAAAGAGAGGGCGCCGGATAGAGAAATGGATGAGATTTCGGGAAAAGCGAGCGTGGAGTGAATGGTTGTATGAATGTGAGGTGGGTTCTATGGGTCTAAGGTTTTAAATTAACTGATGATTTTTTTTTGGAGTGTAGAGGTTGTAGGGGTTCCTTTGAGGGTGGCTTCGACCTGACAGTGTAGGAGGATACCTCGGCCTAGAGTTTTCGGGCGGGAAGGCAGGGGCTTCGGCCCCAAAATCCTAAACTGTTTCACTTATTATTATTAATATATATATATATATATATATATATATATATATATATATATATATATATATATATATATATATATATATATATATATATATATATATACATACATGTGTGTGTATGAAATGACCACGAATATGGGTTCTAGAGCTCCTAGTTCAAGCTCTTTGAAAACATTTTTTTCAAAATTTATGTCGCGATCTCCTCGTTAGCAATTTTTTGCTACCAACGTATAAACGTATAATCTAGGACTTTAATACATAATAAAAAAATTAAAGCTCATGATGTGGTAGTGGAGGATCAATGCTATGGTTTTAGTAAAGTTGCTTACTAAAATATGAATAGTCGTTGAATTAGCTTATAATTTGACTTTATGGTGAACATAAAAAAACATGTACATCCATATTTGGTAAAGCAATGCGGATTATAGAATATATTTGCATGGAATTTACATTAAAATTTATTAAATTAACATATGAATTAATTATCGCCTATAAAATACTGACTTGTATACATCATAATCTATTTTTTATACTGATTAATTACTCTTTGGATAATAACCACTCTGTTCCAGCAATAAAATGTAAAATATGCAGCATTGCTTTACCAGCTTCATCCAGTCAATCTGAATGCCATAAACTTCTAGGGTAATAATAATAATAATGAATGACACAAAACTAAAAAATGAGCGCATAAAAAACAGCTATAATGTCAAGTAATTAGAGTTTCAGGTATGAAACAGCAAGATTAAAATTTTAATTTCTAACAAATGTCTTCAACTGCTATTATAGTATGGGAATTAAAACTTCTAGCGAAAACTTTGAAAAAATACAGCTCTCTGTACAGCTAGCAAAACAGTAAAGCTAAAACCTTTTCAGAAAAAAATCCGGTCCATTACTGCGATTACTTTTATTCCCAAAACCCCTCGGAAATTGCTTTATTGTTTTCACACTAGCTGTATATCTGAACAAAGTCCGTTAAAAAATATTTATTTGTATTCGCGTATAATTCTATGTCATTAGATTTTTTTGTTCCCTCAGGGCTCGTCCGCGGCCTTGCCGCCCCGATAGCACTGCAACCATTGGTTGATTGTGCATACCCTTAGTTTTACTTCACCCATTCCAAAATCACTGTGCCTTGAACTTGTCTGCACAGCGATTGGTAGGGTGAAGTTTTATATTGCTCTGTCTCCGGTCTAGACTTACCGTAGATCAGTTGTCTTTTGCGGTCCAGAGCTTTACACTCGCACAAGATGTGCTGGGCTAATTCCTCCCCCTCGCCGCAGAGTCTGCATGCGAGGTCCCCTTCGACCCGCCCCATTTTATGCAGGTGTTTCTTGACGGCCATGTGTCCCGTCAAGAGACCTGTTGTGTTTCTGAGCTGTCCTCTGCTAAGATTTAGCAGCTCCACAGCTCTCTTTGAACTGGGTCCGTCAATTATTGACTTCCCATGTCTGAGCCCTGGACAGTCCGCCCAGTACACATTGTGTTGGTTTCTGACCCAGGACTTAATGGCTCCCCTGGCAGTGCTCTTTGACACGCCCAGAGCCGGTTCTGGTCCCACAAATGGTTCTGCTGACCCCCTCTTCGCGAGACTGTCAGCTTCTTCATTGCCTTTGACCCCCGAGAGTAGTATGGATAAGCGGGTTCTGGAACACTTTAGGCTTAGGCTGTGACAGATATGACAGATCTGTCAAGTGTCAGCTGTCATTTGTCGAGTCTGTCACCTCTGTCATGTGTCAATTCAAGGCGCCTATCTTGGCATCAACCTGTCACTGTCAAAGAAAAAAATAATAGAAAAAGCAAAAAAAAAAAAAAAAAATAGAATCACGTCAAGCCGTTATCGTAAATTCTCTGCAAGGTGTCGCTACCGTATGATTCCTAGCATACGCATAGACCTTACGGGGGCCCGACGGGGGCGGGGGCGGGGGTTTGGGTCTGGCGTGGTTCGAGGCGGGGGTGAAGTGGGGGCTTCTGCTTCAGGACCGGCAGCGACGTAGTGTTGAGCTCAGTTTATGTTTGATTTGTTATGTAGTCGAATATATCGACGAAATAAACAATTTTATTAAACAATAAAGAATAAAATGTAGGCTCTAAGTATAATCGTAGTTGTATATAGACTAAAACTGTTTTAATATTGTTGTAGTGCATTGGAATCGCTTTGTACGTAAATCTTATAATAGTTTAATCATTTAACCTCTGAACTTATTATTTATCAAATAAAATTACTGCTCTCTTGGCAACGACAGACACAAGCTATTTTAGTTCAATAATTGAACAAACCTGAAAGAAGCAACATGTGGATGGGTTACGTGAGTTACAGTGAACCAACTGATTTAAAAAGTGCTGTGGAAAATCTACACTCGCAATTTTACGACATTGCATTTGATGCTGAGCATGAATCCGTATATGGAATGGGCAGGTACATGTCAGTGTCTGAATGTAGAAAGCGTTATCGATTATACAATTATGCTGCTGAATTATGCAGTATATTTTTAGATTGTAATGGTAAGATGACAATGGATTTTTTTTGTACCACTCTAAGAAGATGCGGTTTGGATGAGTTTTTGGATGTAATTGCACCTTTTTTATCAGAAGAGGATAAAAAACTGGTAAAGTCTACAGAAGAAATAGAATGTGATAATAAAGAAGAAAATGAAATGGATTCAAGCAGTAGTAAAGAAACATTATATTGTAAGAGAAATGTATTTTAGTTACCTTATACATGTATCATTGTTAATAATAGAGGCTAATATTTTTTGTTTTGTTTTTTTCTCTCGCCATTTCTATCCCTCTGAATTAAAAAATATTCTTTGTTTCTTTCTACAGTAGTTAAGTTTCAGTGTGAATAAATAAATGAAACACAAAGTAATCGGATAACGTTGATTTCTTCTCACTTTAATTATTTTGTAAATATCCTGTCTTTAACAAAAGGATAAATTTTATTTCTAAATATATAAAATGTGGTGAAAATTGAGTATATAAATAGTATGATGTCCAGTATCTGCTGTGTATCATCATTATTGAAAGTTACAGTTGTATAATTTTGTTTTGATAGATCACCTCTGTGTGAAAAACAATTCCTTGTTGTTTATACTGTATCTGTATTTTCATAGTCTTTTTGAGTAATTAAAGTTTCATTTAAAACTTGTTTCCACTGAGTTTCGCCGTAACTTCTATTTGAGTATATGAATCTGAGTTTATATTTCAGAATGCTAATGTCATTCTTAGGAATGTTCGATGTTTGTAAAGTTGGTATACCATCTTGTATCAATGGAACCAGCTCTACCCACTTATGCGGCCAGGTATTATTTTCTGTATTGAAACATGCGTACGCTTTTACCACTTCAGATTGATGATACACTATAAAATTATTTTTACCCAAAACAACAAATATAAGAAGAGTTGTTTTCAGTAGAGCCATTTTTTAGATACTGATTTTTTATCTTTAATTACTTAACTTTTATTAAAAAGTTCAACCTAATAAGAAAAGGTTTCGCTGTAAACAAAATGATGATATTCACGATTCGAGATTTTGTTGAAAAGGATTATGAATTGAATAAAGTACAACTGAAGAGATTAAATGTTATATATTTAGATATTTGTTTTTACTTGTATACATAATAGAAAGTTTACATTTTATCAGTGTTGTTTTAGTTGATAAAATAATCATAGACAACCTACCTATCATAGATATTTTATTATTACTATACAAGTTCATTTTTATCAATCCAAGAATTTTGATCATCGGAGAAGCCTAACCATTTCACATACATTTTATTACCTCTTTCTTTCAAAACTTTCTGAATAAGATATACATTAGGAAATTTAGCTTTTAGTAATTCTAACTCGTAGAAGCAGCCTTTTATAATATTGCCTTGGTAATCTGCGAGAATATATGTTACAGGATTGGTGATGTTGATTTTGACAATTTTAAAAACTTCTGTAGTCCAATTTGGCGTGTAACCTTTTTCAAAGTAATGTTTATACTTGCTTATACGCACAAATTCACCAATTCTGTATTTCGGTTTTGGAAATATTTTAATTTTACTATATACAGTTTTCAGCAATATACTTTCATTGTTAATATTTACATCACGAGGTTTCATTTTAATAGTTCTGTGCACTTTATTGTTGTACTTGTCAACTAAACTCTGAATATTATCTATCCATCTATAAGATCCATTTAAACTAAATTGTTTCCACATCCAGGTTTTTAGAGTTCTGTTAAATCTTTCCACGATAGACGCTTTAACCTTACTATAAGTAGAGTAATGATTGATGTTATGTTTCTTCATTAATATGGAAAATTGTTTATTATAATACTCCTTCCCATCGTCTGTTTGTAAATTTGCAGGGCGCTGTTTCTTTAAGATTTGTTTCATTGCACTGCTTACCTCAGAACCTGTCTTAGTTTTTACTGGTATAGCCCATGCAAACTTTGAAAAAGCATCAATGACTGTTAGTAAATAACGGTATCCGTCATTTTCAGTGGAGTATTTTCCCATTTCAACTAAATCTGCCTGCCAAAGGTCGTTGATGCCCTTTAAGATAACCGCACGTCGTTTGAAGTTTCGACGTGCTGGTCTATGCAATTCGTTTACTAGATCTTGCTTACTCATCTTATCGAAACTGTTATTAAACAACCATTAAACGTTTAATAATATAATTGCATTGCTTTTCTGCAAAGTGTCTTCTTTTGTTGTTTCCCTTGTAGATGTTGAAAATAACTTCTGGCTGGTGTTTTTTGTCTTATCTTAAAGGTTTCTTTTTAAAGATAGATTAATTCCAACAGGCTTCACAACTTTTTCCACAGAAATGGTATTCTTAAATTGTTCAAACTCATTCTGTATTTTATTCAATGTAGTATTTAGTTTAAAAATTTTTTGACGCATCTCATTTTTAACTAAACTTATTTGATTAACTTTATCATCAACATACTGTTTGTTAACTGAATCTTTCGGTGCTGATGGACTTTGTAAATTACATATACGTCTGTTCTGTATATCAAGATTACCGTCTGTAGTTAAAGAAAAACCTAAATTGCGAAGAAACGAGGCACCAACACGATCTGAATTAATTCGTTCAGAAGAGGAGGAACGTCCGAATTTATCGATAGTCATTTTAGTTATGTTAAAGAAAAATATGTTTTCTTTTTATATAATAATTTTTGCTTCTTTTAGCTCTTCTAGAATGGAAATAATCTCATTATTATGATTAGTATGACCTGCTTGCTGTGATGCTATTAGTAGTTTTAGTCTTTCCACTAATTCGTTGGGCTCATCCCAGTAAACATAATCAGTCTTATCTGATAAAGATTTCATTAATCCCTTTCCCACGACCGCTAATCTTTGCTGCTTTAAAATTTTTGTGATTATCTTATATTTAACACTCTTACTTCCAGCGTGCTGTTGGGATTTATCAAAATTTCGGTGAAGTAAATTTGCAGTGTTTACAATTTGAATGTAGTTTGATTTATCACTAACAGTACATTGATCTAACGAAGGTTTTTAAAAAAAAAGCAGGCTTAATAATCCAGGCGTCGATTCATACACTTGTCCATTTATGTAAATATTATTATCTTTAAGTGCAAAAGGTACATTTCCAATTTTCCACTGATTCTCGTCTTCATTGAAATAAGGTGCATATTTCTGATCAAAATCTTTCTGTTTTATATTCAACGAATTTATAAAAAATCCTGTTTTATCCTGTGGAGTGAACTGCTTATCTTCGTATCCAGATGATTCGATATCTGGCTGTGTTAAATAACTCTCTTCGTTTATCTGTGATTCGGGATATTCCGATGCGAATGGTTCAAACTTGAGTTCATTTTCACTGATTTTCCTCTTTTTTACTGGTGGCACATCTGTTAGTTTCTTTAGAGGAGTTGTAATTGGTTGAAAAATTTGCTCTAGTTGTGCGATATCGTCTATTTTTGCAGCTTTCAGAGAGTCATATTTCTTTCTAATTATATTTTGTGTTTTTATGATGTCACTCACTATTTCTTCATTCATGGTTATTTAGTTAGGTGGCTTAATTAATATAAAATATAATGTAGCTTTACGGATATAGGTCCTTTAACAGCTTCTTTAAACAGGTGCTGTTGAACCTTAATCAGCTTAATAAACAGCTTGAACAGCTTCTTTAACAGCTTTTATCAGCATCCAAACAGCTCAATCAGAGTTTCAGAACAGCGTTGTTGACTGTATAATCTTGACTGTCTATTGAACAGATATAGAGTGAATATGAACCCGGATAGCACTAATATTTATAGTATAATGTATGTATCAAATCCTTTTCTATATCGACCATTTTCTAACGTACAATCTTTATTAATGACTAAAAACCCATGTTCGTCTTTCCAACATTCTGAACACATTTGTCTAAACGTTTCAAAAGATACATCTGTATTTACATGATCATCATATATGTGTTTTAAATTAAGCCTGTCCTGTTTAAAAATTACTAACACATTAGCATTATCACGTATTAAGTGTTTTGGTATACGTGTGTAAGTTTGACCTAAGTAAAAACTGTCAATGGCTTTATGTCGACCCATACAGAAATAAGATCTTATATGATCTTGTTTCTCACAAGCAATATCATCAAACACAAATATCGAATTACGTTTAACTTTTTCAAGAGGCAACACAGCATTATTTTCTGTAAAAGTATAGTAACCTATGCCTTTTATGTCAGAAAGCAGCCTTTTTAGATATAAATATTTAGCTTGATATAAAGACTTTGAGTAAATGTAAACGTTTTCAAACTTCAATCCATTGGGATGTTCTAGTAGAGATATAAGTAAATTAGTCTTTCCGCAATTTGACGAACCCACAATTATGGCTCGTATACTATTAGGTAATAGTTTACTATGTTTGAAATGATTTTTACAGTTATGATTAAAATCAATGTTTCTAACTGATAACTCATCATGTTGACGAATCAGTCTCATTTTAACAACTGGGTAAACATATAAAAGAAAATGCTTTTAAACTATACGTTTAGTTTACAGAACTTATTATTATAAATAACATTGAGATACGATGTTAATCATCAGAAGTCCTTTAACCAGTCGAAGGTTAACTTCAAGAGGTTCGGGTTTAATTAACACAGTTATAAATAAATTACCATTTGAGATTCATTTGCCAGGAGGTTATCAGTTTTGCGGACCAGGCACAAAACTTAAAGACCGATTAGCAAGAGGTAACCTTGGTATAAATCCTTTAGATAGCGCATGCAGAGAACATGATATAGCGTACTCTAAAACAAACAATTTATCAACAAGAAATAAAGCTGATCTTGTGTTAGCCGATAAAGCTTGGCAGAGAGTAAAAGCTAAAGATTCAAAACTCGGTGAGCGAATAAACGCATGGTTTGTAACAAACGTTATGAAAGCTAAAGCTAAAATGGGAATGGGTGTAAAGTTAAAGAAAAGGAAACCCAATAAGAAAATCAAACAAAATATTCTGAATCATCTTATATCGAAAGCTAAAGCTGATGTTAAATCTAAAAAACCTCAAAGTGTAAAAAGTGCTATTCGAATAGCTTTGGCGGCAGCTAAAACAGGCATCAAAGGAAAACAAATTATTCCTCCGCGAATGCGGATAATTCCGATTCCAAAAACTGGAGGTGTACTTCCTTTTCTTATTCCATTATTTGCAGGTTTATCTGCTATGGGAACATTATCTGGGGGAGCTGCAGCTATCGCAAAAGCCGTCAACGATGCAAAACATGCTCGCAAGCAACTTGTTGAAAGCGAGAGGCATAATAAGAAAATGGAAACAATCGCAATGGGAAAAGGATTGTTTCTTAAGCCATATCGAAAAGGTCTTGGCTTGTATTTAAAGCCAAAAAACTTGTAAAAGTGCTACCC
The DNA here is from genome assembly GCA_964006375.1 of Tillus elongatus. Lineage (NCBI taxonomy): Eukaryota > Metazoa > Arthropoda > Insecta > Coleoptera > Cleridae > Tillus > Tillus elongatus. The sequence goes on from OZ023264.1 coordinate 33,440,774, forward strand.
AGCAGACCTCTCAATGAACTCGATTTGTATAAATTTGCAAAAGACATTCCCAATTTTAGAGGAGTATTCATGTTAAATGAATTACCAGTAAAATCGAAGAAAACGGAATGTGGCATTGTTAACTTGGATAAATCAAACGGTTCAGGGACACACTGGGTGGCGTATTATAAAAATCGCAATAGAATTATTTATTTCGATAGTTATGGTAATCTTCGACCGCCCAAAGAACTTATAGCTTATTTAGGAAACAATATTATATATAATTATAATAGATATCAAAACTATGATACTGTAATTTGCGGCCATTTATGTTTAAACTTTTTATATGAAAATGCTAATAAATAAAGCCATGTCGTTACTTGTCTATTTAGTTTTATTGAAACCTTCAGTATGTCAAGAGTATTAGAATTTACTGCAAATGATTCTGTTTTAACTGCAAATTATTTTCCACCAATACCAGTACCTACTGCTTATGAATGCGGTTTAGTCAGTTTATATACATATAATTCGATACCAAACATAAATCAGAGCAACAATTTATTTCATGTCGGAAGTGAAGTTATTGAGCTATCAGAAGGTTCTTACGAAATAAATGATATTGTGAATTACATAACAGCTAAATTAAAGCAAACAAGAAGTAAACCAATGGTTAAAATAGAAGCTAATAGTAACACATTAAAAACAGAAATTAAATCTACTGCTCCAATTTACTTTAACCGTGAACGAACAATTGGTAAATTGTTGGGTTTTAGTAAATGTGAAATAACTCCAGACGTAAAAGTTGAATCTGACTTACCTGTAAACATAAATAAAGTTAACAGTATTCGTGTTGAATGTAATATAGTGACTGATTCGTATGTGAATAATAAACTTGTTCATACAATTCACGAGTTCTCACCTAATGTTTCACCAGGATATAAAATAAACGAGGTCCCAACGAATATAATCTACCTACCTGTTAATGTTAATGAAATACATTCAGTTGTTATTCAGTTAGTAGATCAAGACGGAGATTTAATTAATTTTCGAAAAGAAAAAATAACAGTAAGATTACATTTACGACCTCTCACCTGGAATGATGGAAACAAACACTTTAAATAAGTAAAGTTTTCTTAAAAGACATTAATTCATAGATGAGTGTCAGAGGATTAAGATCTGTGTGCAGCTGAAAGAGTTAGCCTTTTTAATTTTTGTAGTGAAATTAAACAATTTATTGGGTATGTTAGTTTACGACATTAATAATAAAAGTAATAAATATACACAGTCATCGTACAAGAAATTCAGTTCTCATATCAAATTGATATATACAACAACAAAGCAGAAGAGCACAAAATCTTTAACTCAAGAAAATAAAGAATTTCTGAAATCAATTGGAATTACTTTACAAAATGAGTGATGTATTAAATATAACTGAAATGGCTCGATATGATGAGTCGATAGCAAACAAGTCATATCATACGTATTCTCCATTTGTTGAATCATACGATATTAATGATATAATTAGAATTTGCATCCAAAATCAGGATTTAATTTTGTTACCATGCGAAAGTGTTCTTATTGTTGAAGGTTTACTGTTAAATGAGAAAAAGACAGCTGACGATGCACTTAAATTTGCAAATAATTGTTTTGCTTTTATGTTTGATGAAATACGTTATGAAATAAATGGAATTGAGATTGATAACTGTCGAAATGTGGGAATTAGCACAGCTTTGAAAAATTATGTGTCACTAAATTCAGCTGAAAGCACCGCACTTATTAATGCAGGTTGGAATGTAAAAAATGATCCCAAACATCCAAGTGGGCCGTTTAATTTCTGCGCACCTTTAAAAATGTTATTAGGTTTCGCTGAAGATTTTAGGAAAATTATACCAAATGCTAAACATGAATTAATTTTAATGAGAGCAAAAACAAATAATAATTGTGTAAGTACAACATTAACAAAGTATACACTGGATATCAAAAAGATTGTATGGAAAGTGCCGCATGTTACTCTTAGCGATGCTGAACGACTCAAACTCTACAAAAGGATACAGAGTCAACGTCCAATGGAAATAAGTTTTCGCAGTTGGGATTTGTATGAATATCCGAATGTTCCAAAATCAACACACACTATTTGGCGTGTGAAAACAACTAATCAACTTGAAAAACCTAGATTTGTAATATTTGGATTTCAGACTAACAACCCCAATAAACATAGAGAAAATCCTAGTGAATTTGATCACTGTCACCTCACTAATTTTAAATTACACTTGAATTCAGAAACGCATCCATACGATAACTTAAATATTTCGTTTCAAGAAAATCGATATGCATGGTTATATTATATGTATTCAGTCTTTCAAGAATCCTATTATGGATGCAACTCATCACCTTTACTGGATATAAAAAAATTCAAATCTCAAGCACCTATTGTTATCATTGATTGTTCACATCAAAATGAGGTTATCAAAAGTGGTCCAGTCGATATTCAGATTGAATTTGAGACTGCCAGCGAAATTCCAGAAAGCACTTCAGCGTTCTGCTTATTGTTACATGACAGAAAAATTGAATACTCCCCGCTAAGTGGCGACGTGAAAAAACTGATTTAATACAACAAAATTTTACAGCTGCAATAGTAAATATTATTGATATATTGTGAAATAAAACATTGATATGTTAACAAACAGTTTTATCTCTAGTCTAAAATTACATTCCCATCCTCGAAACTGTTATAAAAGCAGATGTATCTGAATGTGGACAACCAGTCTTCTAATTCAACAGCGAAGTTATAAACATTTCTTATATTCACATCAATATATAACTGCATAATGAAGAAACAAATTGTAATTGATGTACAAGGGTTTAAAGCCTATTCAAATGCATTTATCTGTAAAGAATTAGTTATTCTTTTTAATGATGTGGAATATTTACGTTTTCTGATTAAACCACCATACGATTTCTCACAACTAAGTATAAGTGAACAGAAACAAGCTATTTGGCTACAGAAAAATCATCATGGACTTGTGTGGAATGAAGGATCCTCTAACTTTGAGAGCGTAAGAAGATTTCTGATTTCCAATATAGACTTACATACCAGTATTTTTGTGAAAGGTTCTGAAAAGAAGAAATGGATAATTTCAATTCTTAATAAGGATTCAAATATAATCAATGTTGAGGATCTTGGATGCAACAGTTTGGAGAAACTAAAAAGGGACTATCCATTTACAAATAGATGCTCATCACACAGTGGTTGTTGCGCTCTGGAAAATGTGTTTTTGATTAAGTATTATATTAACAATAAATAGTTGTATGTAATTTTACTAGAGATTTTCAAATAAAACACATAAAAATTTAAATGAGCAGTTTTATTTACTTTGTTATTTATTTTTAGTACAGTTTCAAGCATAAGTCGTTAACATATTATTTTTAGTAAATCCTTAAGATCTAAATTACATAGAGATATTTTAGTTACATTTTTCGCGTAAATATAATGTATTTTGAACCTAAAAATTAACATATTCCTATAAAAGTGTGTTTTAATACAAACGATAAAAGTAATAAATTAATCAGTTTTATTATAAACTTTCATCTTCAATTTTATAATGACCCCAGGCATAAGTTGATACTCCATCATTTCTAATAAATCTCTTATCATCTAAATAACTTAGCGAAATTTTATTTATATTTTGTGTGTAAACTTCATGAATTTTTGATCTGAAAACAAACATATTACTATAAAAAATTCTCTTTTTATACAAACACTCTCTATAATCGCTTAAACTTAGTCCATCTACAGCTGTCTTTTTAATTCCTTTTGCTTTCTTTGTAACTTTGTCATCAATTACATCTGTCGAATACATCTTACATCTTAAACCTATAAATTCTCTCATAATCTTTCCGTTATTCTCATCTTTCATTAAGCCTACTTTTTTAGTGAATTTTCTTAAAAAAAATTCACTAATGAGGAGATCCCGACTTTTGAATTTTGAAAAAATTTCTTCAAATGAGCGCTAATTAGGCCCCCCAGAACACATATCCGGGGTCGGTTTAAATTTTTATATGTTTATATATATATATATATATATTTATATATATATATATATATGTATCACACCGATAACTCAAAAAATAATGGGCCGATTTTGATTAAATTTGGTGAATAAATTCCTTTTGCAAATGGCTTGGATAAGTTCGTTAGCCAGGAAAATCGGTCCAGGTTTTCCCGGAAAATTTTGTGTTTTCTTTCGAAAAAAATTTATATCTCCGGAATTAACAAAGTAAGGGCAACCAAATTTCATATGCGGATTTATTTCATTATAGGCAAGTTACCTACCAAAATTTAGCTCCGTAGGTTAAAGGATAAAAAAGTTACAGGCATTCAAAGAAAAATAAATTTGGATTTTCCTCAAAACGTCAAAATTGCGATTTTAAACGTCAAAATTGATGAGTACATTCCTTTCGCAAGTCGCTTGGATAATTTTGTTAGCCAGGAAAATCCGCCGAGGTTTTCCCGGAAAAATTTGAGTTTTCTTTCGCAAAATATTTATTACTCCAAAATTAACAAAGTAAGGGCAACCAAATTTGGTAAGCTGGTTTATATCGTTATAGGTGTGCCACCTACCAAAATTTAGCTCTGTAGGTCAAAAGACAAAAAAGTTATGGGCATTTAAAGAAAAATAAATTGGGGGTTTCCTCAAAACGTCAAAGTGACAATTGAAAACGTCAAAATTCGCAACATTTAGGCAAATAACTTGAATCTAATACGGGCTATGGAAAGAAAATGTCTCAAGAAGAATGTTTTACATACACCGAACTCTTAGTTTCAACCGTCATTGTCCTTCATTTTACTAAAATATTTCCAGAAAAATCATTTCTAATAGACCCTTTCTCTTATGCTTGGCAGTAGCCTTAGCTGTAGAGTTTATTGTTTAATGGTATATAATTTTTATCGAATTTTCGTAAAAAATCAATAAAGCTCAATATATTCGTTATTATACAAGATATGAAAAAATATTGTATACATTAATTATAGGGTGTTTTGAGCTACATCTTAAAAAATTATTGCGACAATCACAGGGTGGCCCATAAGTCGTTGGTGATACAAATAATATTTTTTTGTCGAAAACGCCTTTTTTTTGCATTTTCCATCGAAATATAATGCATGTTTGTAAGTTAAGAAATTCTGGAGGCAGCAAGTGCGTTGTGGTTGCGAATTTTGATTAAATGCTTCATATTTGAAAAGCTCAATTTGCTATTAACCTATAAGGTTGACCCGGAAACGGATTTTTTCAGTAACACTTTTGGTTTACTTTTGGAAATTTCTGTACGTTTTCAAACAATCAAGTTATTTTGATGAAACATGGCACATTGTTTTTACTATATATGTTATACTGGTAATCAAATTTGATGCCTGCTTTTTCTATATAGGTTATACTGGTACCCAAAATTGATGTCTGCTTTCTTAAAAAGAAAACACACATATTTGCAATAAAAACATTTTTATGAAAATTCACTACCATAACGCACTTGCTGCATCCCGAGATTTTTTTTATTTAGAAGTGGAATATTATATTTATTACTAGGATCATATTCAGATGTGTCAAAGTGTTCTGCAATGTCATCTGTTATATCAGAATAGAAATTTTTAGTTAAAATATAATAAATAAATGAATCTGTATCCATATAATCAAGCAATAAATTTTTACCATATTTAGGTTTCATATAATCGTAATGGAAATTGTACATTAACCATTTTGATAGTTCCAAAACAGTAAAACCAAGGTATATTGGTTTGTTGTAAACTGTTTTCACTCTAACGCAAGCCTTTTTTAACAAAATATTTTTCGGTAGTGCTATATAATTTGATCCTCTAATAGGGTTATATTTATTGATATTAATCTCCAAATGAAGTAAGGCAACTAACGCCCAACCACTATTCCTCTCTTGAAATTCATCCATTTTAGTCAAAATTTGATCATTTAGTGTAGAATAAACTTGATAAAGTTGTTCTTTATTTAATGCGATAGACATTTTAGATTGAAAAGATTTTATCGAAAACTCTTGGTCGTTTTCAGTGAACTTTACATATTCGGCAAATAGCTCTAAATTAAATTTAATTGCAATATGTTTCTGAATATATTTAACTATTTCTGGTTTAACTAATTCCTCAGCTAATTTTAAGAATTTAAGAGGGTCTAAGCAAGACTGATCTTTATTCTCGAATATAAAAGTTTCGATACGACGTTTGAAGCTACTCTTTACTACCTATAAATAACATATGTTACAAACTGAAATAGATAAAACAAATAATGAAGTATAAATACCTTTAGTGATTCTGTATGCGGAACAGATGCCTTTGCTTTGTGACTATTTGTCCTTATATGATATTGCCATTCATTGAAAGGAATTTCAATCAAACAGTCTTCGCACATTTTTGCACCCTTTGTTCTACTAGTTGACTGAACAATCTTCGTACTTACAGTAGTAGTCTTAGCATTACTTTTAGAAACCTTCTGTGCTTTTTTTGATTCAAGATGAAGTTTCTGATGATTGGAAAGGTTATCCCGACGCATGGACTTATTACATACAGGACATTGTGCTTTGCCTAGATTACTGTGAACCGTACGTTCGTGTCTTCGAAAATCGGTTAACCGTGTGAATAGTTTACCGCAGATATGACAAAAACTCATAATGAAATATTTAATTTTTAAGTTGAAAATACTATAATATTTACGCTCAAAATGTAGAGGCAACCGGTTACTTGCTGCTTCGAAAGAACTGTAATATATGAATAAATATTTGAGAAGTCATCTATATTAACCGCGCTTTGAATTATCTTGAATAACAAGATAAGTAATTAGAAAAATACTCAATAATATTTGTCATGTTGAAACACATGCGTAAATTATATCCACATTTCATAATAAAACACAAAACAGGCGGCTATTAATTAGTTGATATAATTATCTTTGTATGATGTAGAAATTTTGTTTAAAATAACTGTTAACTCTTTCTTAGGAAACTTTTACAATAATTTATTCTTATCATTTGAGGTCAAGTTGTTGACCTCATACAAGTAAACAATATAATTAATAGCTCTGTTAAGAAATTTATTATGTATTCGAAAACTCGGTTTCATTAAACTTGTTATGACCACATATTTTATTCTATTTCATCAGTTAATTAGTTCAGACCAATAAACTTATATCAAAAATATATTCAATTTCATAATCTTCAAAATTAAACATGTTTTTCTGAATTGATTCATTAAAATAATGGCATCATTATTTTTCTACTTCCTAAACTAATTATTATGTATACTTAGACGACAAATATATTATAATATCATCAGACATAATATTTTGTAATAACAGCTTGTAATAATAATTATGTTGTAAGTCACATTTTAAATTCATCAACATAAGACCGCGTGTTATCCAAAGTTCATTATTGTAATGAAATTTAATTACATAACTGCAGAGATACGATGACAAAAACATCTCATGTTGATATTTTACATTATTTTCTATGATACTTTTTGGAATATTTTAAATAATAAATCATGCTGTTAATTATACATTTTGCTGATATTAAACTCGCAAATAAGGATCTTGTGTAATTTACAGTTCATTAATCTAACCTAAATTCAAGCTCAAACAAATCGTAACAAAACTATTTTTCCATGTTATCTTTGTTTTCGCTATTTATCAGACACGTGCAGGACGTGAGAGGGTATTTAAGATCATATTTCTTGTTAAATATTTACAGTTTAATTCGACAATCAGAAGTGACACATCTTGTTAGTGATACAGTGCTACACCTTGATCCTTATTATGGAGAAAAGATCAGCAGCACCTTCTTCGTATAGCCCATCAAATGCTATCAAGAAGCAAAAAACCAGTCAATCGGTGAAGAAAATTTCTTCAAAAAAAATGAGTACTCTAGAGAAGTTCAATTCTCTAGGAGCGTTCATGTGGTTAAATTTAGAAACGATGGAAAAGAATAAACCGTACCTTCTGACCAATCTTACTAGAGGTACTTCTAAATATGGTGAAAGGATCATCGCTGAACTCAATGGCGACAGCAAATTATACCTGCCCGAAAGGTATAATGAGTTCAGTGATAAGCAGTTGGCAGAGCTGGGTAATGGTGAATACATGCTGATCAACCATGGACAGGAGCGGAAGGTATACAAACTCGAACTGAAAAAGAAAGAAGACGTGGAGATACCTGTAGAAGCGGCAACGTCTGATGATGACACGGATTTCCCTGTGTACGCTCAAACATTCGAAGATCATGGTTATTATGCTCCTGTCTAAGTGATTTAATTTTATTTTACATACAAATAAAATTTTATTCGCCTATTTTATAATGTATTACACTATTAGTTATTAATATAAATAAAAAAATATTAATTAAAGCTTCATGTTTTATTTAAAATATTTATTCTTAATTTACAAATATACAGATACACTTTTATTTCAGTGATGGTCTAATTCTTAAATATAACTTAATGATTTTCTGTATTTTATGTTTAAGTAATTCCTGATGAACACATACACAGGTGTCTGGACCTTCCTTTGTCTCATCTGATGACCAAATACAGCTAACATAATGAAGACCATGACAAGAAATTTTTGTTTCTTGGTGTTCATATTTTAAATTTTTTTTATGAAGGCTATGTAGCATTTTTCTATGATCATCAAGCAGAATATCGTCATAGTCATTCAAAAATTTTTGAAGTTGCATTTTATAAGGCACTCAAATGAATGTTAGATGTTCAACTTGCAAATATTACGTTAGCTAAAGATATAAACTGTTATATCTATGATTTCTCTATAAACTGTTATATCTATGATTTCTCTATTGTTTAATAAAATTGTTTATTTCGTCGATATATTCGACTACATAACAAATCAAACATAAACTGAGCTCAACACTACGTCGCTGCCGGTCCTGAAGCAGAAGCCCCCACTTCACCCCCGCCTCGAACCACGCCAGACCCAAACCCCCGCCCCCGCCCCCGTCGGGCCCCCGTAAGGTCTATGCGTATGCTAGGAATCATACGGTAGCGACACCTTGCAGAGAATTTACGATAACGGCTTGACGTGATTCTATTTTTTTTTTTTTTGCTTTTTCTATTATTTTTTTCTTTGACAGTGACAGGTTGATGCCAAGATAGGCGCCTTGAATTGACACATGACAGAGGTGACAGACTCGACAAATGACAGCTGACACTTGACAGATCTGTCATATCTGTCACAGCCTAAGCCTAAAGTGTTCCAGAACCCGCTTATCCATACTACTCCCGAGTGACCCGGCACCCATACTTCTGAAATTTAAAATTGTTGGTCAGTGCGCAGCCCTCGCAATAGTGGGCGGAATCATCAATTCGTGACGTCACAAGACAGTGACACCACTATCGCGGCTAATACCAGCTGAAATACAATTGACGTAGTATGTGTTCAATGAATGTTACCAATTATCGCGAAAATGTCATTGAGAAACATGTCAGTGATATTGACAATAGTCATCAGCAACATTTAATAAAGCTTAGAAGACTAGCAAATAAATAATTAGCATAAAACCAATGCCCGCCTCTGTACTAATTATATACTAATTTAAAATCGCCACTTTGACATTTCTAGAAGGAAAACTATAAAGTTTTTAAAATAATTTTTCTCGTATTTATTCACCTTTTTGGCCCAAGAAAAATTAATCTTTGTCCGTAATATTTGATAGATTTTTTTCCACCAATATTTTGGTCTCATGGCCTCCTCTGAACTCCAGTGGCACTCAATTTTTTTTATTAAATGCCTATAACTTTCTTCCTTTCAACTTAGAAATCTACATTTTCGTTTATGGTATACTTTTTAGCGATTTTTTTTTTAATTTGCTAATGAGGATATCTGTGTTTATATATATATATATATATATATATATATATATATATATATATATATATATATATATATATATATATCCGACCGATAACTCAAAAAATAATGGACCGATCTTGATCAAATTTGGTGAGTACCTTCCTTTTGCAAGTGGCTTGGATAAGTTCGTTAGCCAGGAAAATCTAACCAGGTGTTTCCGGAAAATTTTGTGTTTCCTTCCTACAAAAATTTGTATCTCCGGAAATAACAAAGTAAGGGCAACCAAATTTGGTACGCATATTTGTATTATAAAGAGTGAACTGTACCAAAAGACAAAAAAGTTACGGGCAGGTAAAGAAACAAATTTTGGAGTTTTCCTCAAAACGTCAAACTCGCAATTCGAAACGTCCAAACTGGCAGTGCTTAGGCAAAGAACGTGAAACAAATACGGACTGTGAAAAGAAAATGTTGCAAGAAGAGCGTTCTGCAAACCCTTAAGTGTCAGATTCAACCGTCATTGTTTTTCATTTTACTAAAATGTTTACAGAAATTTCCTTTCAAATAGACCCTTTCTCTGATGCTTTGGCTGTCGGTTTAGTTAAGTTGATGCTTTCGCTGTAGGTTTAGTGAAGTTTATGGTTTAACGGTCTATAATTTTTAGCTCATTTTCGTAGAACAAATTCCTTAATGCATTTTTGCATTTTTTATCGAAATATGATGCGTTTGTAAAAAAAAATCTGGACGCAGTAAGTGCGTTTTGGTAGAAAATTTTCATTAAATCCTTCAAATTTCATTAACTCAATTTGCTATTAACGTAAGCTTTGTTGGTTAGGAAAACAACATTTAAGTTTATTTTCGGAAAATTTTTGTATATTTTCAAACCATAAGTAATTTTGCGATACTTTATTTGAAAAGATCTCTTCATTTTCCATTCAAAAATACTATGCTTTTCAAATTTATTGCAAAAATTAATAGTCAAAAACAAGAAATTCATGTGACTGACGAACTAAAAAATAAAAAAATGTAATTCTTGATAATGATAAAAAATAAAAATCACGTCAATCGTAACGTAGATGTTCAAAATACATGCCTTGAACGTCTTAGTAGCATTCTAATTGCTAATAAAAATGTCTTCTAACGTTAATCAAGCTCTAATGCGTGACCGACCTAATCCCAATCGTTATTCTTCTTCTTAGATCAGTTAAATCGCGTTGTTTAGTTTTGTATACCACAGTTTTCACACATTTTAATAGTGTAAGATCGGGTGATCGTGCTGGCCATTCTAATGATCCTCGACTTCCTATCCACCGATTTGGAAATATTAAGTCCAGGCAGACAATGATTTGGTAATATGTTGGTACTCCATCTTGCTGGAAGCATATCACATTTCCTGGAACTTGTGTGTTTGCTCGATCGGCATATAAGTTGGTCACATTATTTTTGAGCAGTGCTAAATAATTATCTCCATAAAAATTGTCATCGAGGAAAAATGAGCCAACGACCTGACCTGGCTAATGGTTTTTAACTATTCCTGCCCAAATATTAACTTTTTTCAAGGTATTGCGTATGTTCTTTCCTCGTCCAATGTGGAAATGTTATTTTATGCATTTTTGTTAAATAAACCATGTTTCTGAATTGTAGTTAACGGCTAACAACTACTGCCATGCGGCTACAATTACACAGCAAGTTCCTAAGGCGTTTTAAACAAAACTAACATTGCTAATTATGAAGAATGTTGATAACTTTAATGTCGTCTTTTTAATTGATGCCATCCAAAATAGACACTGAAATTATGTTTGCTTTCTTTGTCATTATTAAGAATAAAACGACTAGTTATTAATTTTTTAGTGTGTGGTATCGAAATTCACCAATCAGATGAATTTCTTTATTTTCAGTGAATTTTTGCAATAATTCAAATCATTTTTGAATAGAGAATGACGAGATCTTAAAAAATTTGCAGTTGAAACTGTCACTCGAGGAGGGCAGAATGCAGGGTTGAAATGTTATTTTATATTCTAAAATTGAGGTATTTCGGGATTTTTATAGGTAATTATGCACAGTAACTGTGTGTGTGTGGTTTGGCTACTATGGCCAGTCACCGAAGCCAGCGAGCAGTTTCACCTTACTATCGTAGAAATTTTGCCGAACCCCCGCCTTTCTGTAAGGAGGGTAGGAATCTTTAACGTGACCAACATTGCATGGCACGGTACCAATGGATTTACGCCCCCTACGAAGGGCGGAACGTGCAGACATTTAACTTGCTCAAATGCCACAACCTCAGTTGATGTTAATCTTACAGTATGTACTGAAAAAGTGAAAGGATAACCCTGAGATCGAACGCAACACCCTTCGGTTAAGAGGCATACGTTCTTACCACTGAACCACCGAGGCTCTTAACACAATAACTGAGATACTGAATGTATTCCCTTTGCATGTTCCTCACTGTATGTTCATATACGGTCGTTGTAGATGACGTAAGCAATACTGATACATGCCACATTTTGTCTGGTGTCCTGTTGCTAAGGCCTATGGAATTCTCTTTTTCCTTAGTTTCTCTATGTGGTGGACTACCAGTACTGCTAGTAGTTTTGTGTTTGTGTCAAAAATAAAATCAAACCAAAATTCAAATCTGCAGGATAAGTCATTAAGGTCTGTGTTACCTAAAACCTACGATTTTTCCCTTCTAAACTGTTCTACCACTTTTACTCCACCGCATTAAAATTTATTTCACAAGTTTATGGAAAAAAACGTTTATTCATTTCTAGGTGATACATCATGATAATCGTTATTAGCCATTTTATCAGAACCTGCAATAGTAAAAATGTTCCATTTTTCCCTGACAATTCTGTGAAGCTGATTCACTTCATTGTGTAAGAACGCTTTAAATTTTAGACAGTGTTCATCCAGCTGATTTTCCAGGTCATCCATTTCAGATTTTATAAATCTAAACGCGTCACTTCTAATCTTTTGAATAAAAGGGTTTGGTTTCTTGTTGGAACAAATTTCACTACTGATCTGCATAAATGGAGGATCAATATTTCTACATTCTCCAACTTGAGTTGTCGACACTTTAGGCATTATTTCTGGAGCACTCAATGTGATTTGCCTTTCAATATTTTCAAAAGCTATGGCACTGACCGGTGCAACATGAGACTTTAAACTGTGCAAGGGCAGGACAGGCTTTCTCAAGTCGTAGATATGTACAGAACCATCCTCCAAACCAGCCGCAATGTATTTATCATCTTTACTTACATCTACTGATAAAACTGGCAAACAAAGACTCATTCTAAACTCAGCTTTAGATGTGTTTTCATTTAGAATACACATTTTATGATCTTCTGCAGCACTTACTATTAGGTTGGATGTTGTAGAGAAAGCTATCCCAGTAATTTTAGCTAAATGTTCATTGAAAGTGACGAGCTTTGTAGCACTGTTAATGTCCCAGATGGAAACTTTTCCTTTTTTGCAACCTACTGCGAAGCGATTTAAAATACTTGGATGGAACTTCATCGCAGTGCATGTGGATGTTTGATGGAGTTCCTCAGCCGGATCGTCATCTCTAGTATCGTAAATAGCAATTATATCTTCAGATGAAACACCGATTAGTTGATCATCGCTAGCGAATTGGATAATGTTGACTGAAGACGATAAATTTTTTAATCGTTTCGTATCGTTTCTTTCTTTAGTATCGTAAATTAAGACATCACCTTGTTGAGTACCTAATGCCAAAAATCTCTTCGTAAAGTGCTTAAAACAAATTGCCGTTATATCTTTAACACTGGAAATGGTATGTACATGATGGATATCTGAGCCTTTTCTCAACGAAATTATCTGACACTTTTTATTTTCTTGTAGATATGCGAGATAAGTGTTGTCGTTACACAATGAAATCTGCCTAATGGGAACTGCTGAATGAGGTGTATATTCCAAGGCACAATCTTTTGAATCACTTGGCCATTTATGAATTTTGATGTTCAAGCCAGCAGATATAAACATGTTAATTTTTACAACAAACAATACTATTTTAAATATAAGAAATTTTGACAGTCAGTAACATATTTCACAATATATGAGATGTCACGGTCTTGTCAGATAATAATTGGCTATTATAGCGAGCGTCCCATAAGTGTTGGAAATAATGTAAGCCATGAATGTTGAAAAGTAGTTCAGTCAAATTAGACAAAAAATCGCCTTAACCTGGACATTTTAAATAAAAAGCTGAAAATTCATATAAACGTTTAGTATGATCAAGCTACATAGATTAGATAGGTTGTCTGGTTGTCTGAGGGGGGAGAGTGTTGTAATTAGATTTATTTTCTATAATTATATTTGCAAAAGTTAATATCAAAACGAGTATCCATTTTATTATTTTAACAGAGTTGAAAAACAGTAAAAGGTCATGTTGACAGATTGCTTGAACTACAATGTAAAATATGTACAGGGCTTTCATTAATTCCCGAATCCCACGTGACCGGATTCTGTCTCTCTCTTAGTGGAATATGATTTTATGAGTTGGCAGTCAAAAAGTAACCCAAAAAAAAACAACACTAGACTAGGGACCCTAAAGTTACTAAATCAATTGACAATTGACAGTTCAGTCCATTGGCGCTCAATTCCCTTTTGACGGTTATTTTGTATGTATATTGTGCATTTTCCCAGTTCGACCAGTGTTTACTTTCTTCAAATAATTTTCTATCTGTTGGACAATAAAAATGAACAGTTTTTATCAAAATTTAGCATTTTCATTGCGTTTTTACGTAAGTTAAAAGTGTAGGTATGTTAAGGCTATGTTGTTGACGATATTTGACATCGCATGGAACAAAGCCATACCAAATATGTTCGTCCGTTATCTGCCCAAACAGGTACATATTTGTTACATGTTACACAATACACATTCCTAAAACCGTAAATTAGAAGTTTAATTAATCGTATCTCAATTTGTTTACGTACATTACAAAATTTTGATATCTATACAAAATAAAGGTAATATTTTATTATGTTTTTAATTTATTTTTTTAACAACCAATAACAGTAAACCATACATGAACAGACTTGCTGTTAAAAATACTAAATAATAAATACATTTAAGACATTTACTGTTTCAACTTATTATAATTTTTATATTTTTTATAAAACCCCAAACGAAATACGAGACAACACTGGCATCTTAGGGATTTCATTAATTCAGGTTGTACAACCGTGTATGCCGGGTTGCCTAACTTAAGCGGTCACGTGGGGTTCGGGAATTAATGAAAGCCCTGTATAAGTAAGCATGAAAAAACCACAGAGAGAATGAAAGTAACTACAGAATAATGTCATCTATAGTTTAAAGCAATTAACACCATGAAAACACAAACTTCAACACAGAGTCGCGAGAGGAGGGTAATACGTCATGTGTATTCCAAATGTGGATAACACCTATACTTTCAGATTGCGTTTTGGTGTTTTAAATAACATTTACGGGAAATTTGTGTAACATTGCTCAATAATTTTCAAATACGATCAGTTGCAGATTTATTTTAGTGTTTCTTTTGTACGAAACAGCAGTTAAATCGAAACTATTGTATTAAAGACAATTTTCTTATTTATAACTGCAACTTCTTTGTATAACTGCAGAGTGGATCAAGAATTAAGAATTAAACGTTATTTATTCAAGATTATTGTTTCACTCAGTAATTAAATCGGTGAATCGTCATAAACAAGAGCTTAATAAAAAACCTGACCCAAATATCTGTTTAGATGCCTGATGGAGTAGTGTATAGTGTATTATTGTGCAAAAATAATTCTAAAAAGGCAATGAAAAGTGAAGATAAACTTTTCTTCTTTTCTTTTCCAAAAGGATTAAAAATAAAACTATTAGGTACATTTGCAGATAAGCTCACTGGGGGTTTTTATTTTTTTTAAATTAGAAATATGCTTAGAATCCCCATTGGATGCAAACAACCCCCAAGTACTTCTTCTTTCCCGCCCATCACCCCTATTCACTCCTGGTCCCGTAATTTTTTTAGGGTTGTTTTCAAGACATTTTTCTTGTGGGTTATGCCTTAAAAGTGGGTTTTAAATACGATTCGAAAAAAAATATTATTAAAGCCCTCCGTGAGCTCATCTGAAAATTTACTAAGTATTATTATATTATATTAATTTACTTATTGGGCTAGCACAATTAATTAAATATAAGATTTTTGAGGTTTTTGTTTAGAAATTGATTGTAAAAATTATAAACCTACTATTTTGTATGTGTACAAATACATGCCTACCTAAATATGAGAATGTTAAATAATTTATTTATTGTGGTTAGTTGCATGTTATTAAATGAGCAATATCCAGTAAAGTAAGTAAACTATTAAAAAACTAAAAACCTAGGTTCTAGTTTAGCTTATTACACTTTTAAACTATAGCTGTTATCAAAAAATCTAACAAGTTGTATGCTACTAATTACATATTTATTTCAGTTGGATTAAGTTTAATCTGTTTTAAAAACTTCAATGCACTTGAAAACTTTGAAAACGTATTAAATTTTATAAATGTTAAAAGAAATGATTCAATTTACTGGTTTTAAATACCTGAAATTGTATAGAACATTAATTTAACTTGTTTTTAGTAGTAATTTTATAGCTATCACCCCTTTCATAAGCTTTGTGTGATATATTTAGCTCACATCAACATTTTGTTTACATTTAACCATCACAAAAAAATATCTATAGAACTTAAACTACAACTTAACTAGATAAACATTTTTATTATTTGTGCAGTTCAAAACACTGTCTATTTCATTTACACTTCATTTGTCATAAAACTTATGCCAGGTCTTTACCTTTGAACTTTGAAAGTTTATATATGTGACCTTGACCTAGTTCTTTTGCACTTTCACTTTAGTGTTCATGTTAGATTAAAAGTTTGATAACTTGTTTATATTAACAAATTGATTGTTATTGTTTATTTGAGAAACGCCTTTTTCATTCATTTGAATTTTAAATTGTTTTAGTATCAAGGTTTTTTTCAGGCTTAGTTTCTCCTATACATTGTTTTTAATTATTCGTTTCATTGTGTTTTCAGCTCCTCATCCCTGTGGATTAGAAACAATACTGAAACTTGTGTAGTTATAGTACAAAACTTAAATTCTATTGGATACCAGATAGTCTGCATGTTCGGTAAGATGTTTTACATTATTTTTTACTTTTACATTACTTCTGAAGGTTAGCTTGTGTAATTTAGATTAATGTATCCATATTGTCAGTGTATATGTATCGTTTTTACTCATTTTAACTGTCCTCAATATAAATAATATCATTTGACTATTTATTTAAACATAGTGTTTTAGATTTCCTGTTACTACTGTTTTTACTTTTCAGATTTTTCAAGACTCCACTGGCAATGCTTTTACTCCTGTTCTGTAAAGCACACCTTTCCACTGGAGTCAGTATAACGCAAGGTACTACTTGCCTTTTTACGGTGCTTGTACTTTGGTTGTACAATGCCATATGCTGGCAATTTCTCGACCGATTGGATTTATATGGCTGCGTCAGTGCTGTGTAGCGCTTTATTCCCGAATATTTAGTTTTAGCTAGAAAGAAATTCAGTCTTGTTTTTTGACAACATATATTCGTATCCACACACTCCTCTTGCTAAGGCAAGTACCAGGTATGTATCTTCTTTCTGAATTTCACCTTTAAACCTATTATTTCACTATAAAGTTCACTTACACGTGTTTCTGGATGGTCCTTGACCTAGTTATACAATTTCTGGCTATCAGTTTTTACAAGTTCTGAGTTACATATGTATTTTGTTGAATATGACCCCACTGGACAGTCACCTAAATTTTATATCTTTAATTACAACGTCTTGTTACACACTTAGTACTGACGCGATACCTCAAACGGTACTTGATAATGGCATTTAAGCCTTGACACTGTATTTGTACATTAATTTTTCAATTTATCTAAAATTTTCACGGTTTTCTAGGAACGACGCCTTGTTATCGTCCTCCTTCAAAAACCAAAAAAAGAGAGCTTGTCAATTATTCTCATCGAAATAATTACAAACTTTATTTTCAAAGCAATCTATTATTTTAAATTCCTTGTTATGTCAACTGTCAATTTTTACGTCACGTAAAACGCAGTATAAATTTGACATATCGTGATATGGGTGTTTAACCTATAAGTTGTTATCAAAATTTTAACTTTACATGCATATTGTTAAGGCCTTTGATTATATTTCTAAACTGAGTCTGTTATAAAAAAATCTTATTCTTAATGATGGGAAGCCATCATTAATTACATATTCATTTCAATCAAATTAAGTTTAATCTGACTGGTTTTAACAAACTTCAAAGCACTTAAAAACTTTGAAGCTAACGACATTTTTTTAATTTCCAAAGTAATGGTTCAGTCTACTGGTTTTAACTGCCTGAAATTACATAGCACATTAAACTAACTTGTTTTTAGTAGTGGTTATAAATAAATTCCCCCATTTATAAGATTAAATATCTTAATAATAAACATCAACATTTTAGTTTACATTAAAACTAGAACAAATTTATCTAAATACCAATTATACCGTAACTAAATTACATGTATGGTTATTTGTGCAGTTCAAAACACTGTCTATATCTTTTAAACTTTAATCGTCATAAAACTGGAATCAGGTCTATATCTTATGGACTTTCAAAGTTTATATGTAAGACCTGAAATTAATTCTGTTCACTTCATTTTAGTGTTCATTTTTTATTAAAATTTTCAGAACTTGCTTATATTTATGTTACAAACAATATTCGTTACTATTATTTATTCAAAAATAATATAATATTTCCTTTTTTAGGTTTAATTTCTCCTACACGTTTCTTTTAATTATCTTTTTCATTTTGTTCTTAGCTTTTCATCCTTGTGGATTAGGAACAGGACTGGAATTCGTGTAGTCATAGCCCAAAATTATAGAAATTCTACTGGATATTGGCTCGTCTGCACGTTCGGTAAGATGTTTTACATTGTTTTTACTTTTAAATTGTTTTTTAATGTTGGCTTGTGTAATTTACATGAATGTATGTATATTCTACGTGTATATGTATCAGAGTTACTCATATTACCTGTCCCTAATATAAATAACATCATTTGAATATTTACTTAAAACACGGTGTTGTAAATTAATTCTTACTACCGTTGCCTTGAATTTTATTTCTACTTTTCAGATATTTCAAGACTTCTTTTTACAATGCTTTCACTCCAAACTGTTCTGCGCCACATGTGTCTCCACAGGAGGCAATATCACGCAAGGTACTACCTGCCTTTTCCCGATGCTTGTACTTTAGTTATACAATGCCTTAAAAAATTCAGGATGTTGCCAATTTCTCAACCGATTGGCATTATATGGCTGCGTTAGTGCTATGTAATGCCAATCGGTTGAGAAATTGGCAACATCCTGAATTTTGTCCCCTGTGGGTCCGGGGACTAACTAAAAGAATGGGCCTAAGGTAACTCCTGCCTGTCGTAAAAGGCGACTAATTGGAAACAAACACTGGCGGGGGTCTTGTCCATGTGGGCCTGGAGGGAGGCGGATATCTCTGGGGAGTGATGTACACCCGGATTTTGAGGCCTCCACTCTGGGCTTAGAAATGGATGGTTGCACGCGCTTGGTTGTTACTCGAGAGCGGGGTTCCGGATGGGTGCCGTCTTGGGTTGAGTGCTGGCGGGTGTCGTGTGTCTAGACGACCCGGAGGGGGTTGACAACTCTGATGAGTGGCAAACACCCGGAGTTTGGGGCCCCCACTGTGTGCTTTGGAACGGACGGACGGCCTCGCTTGTGCGATGCTCGGGAGCGGGGCTCGATGGGATGTCGCCTTGAGTCTAGCACTGGTGGGTGTTGGGTCCAGACGAACCCGGAGGAGAGCTGAGATCTTTAGGGGTGGAATAAAACTAAGGGTTGAGGCCTCTTCTGTGAGCTTCGAAACGGACAAACGACCTTACTTGGATGCTGCTCGGATGCAGGACTTCATGATACTGCACCGAGTCAAACACTGACGGATGTCTGGTCCAGACTAACTCGGAGAGAGGTCATCTCTCTTTGAGCTTTGAGACGGGCAAGCGACTTCGCTCAGATTGCAGTACATCTGTCAAACAAAGTTTCACCTCGCAGGTGTCGTCTCCTGTCGGAAGCTCGATTTGTTAGGTGAAATTTAAACTAACGCTTGCAGGTGTTGGACCTGAACGAACCCGGAGGTGGCTTTCGCCTCTAGGGGTGAATTACACCTGGAGACCTGGGCCTACTCTGTGAGCATCGATGCAGGCTAACGACCCTGCCTGGATGCTGCTCGAGGGCGGGACTTCATGATACCGCCTCGAGTCAATGAAATACTGGCGGGGTCTGGTGCAGGTGAGGCAGACATCTCTGGGGAGTGATATGCACCCGAAGTTTGGCGCCTCCACTGTGGCCTCAGAGACTGACAATTGGCCTCGCTTGGTTGTTACTCGGGAGCGGGGTTCCAGATGATACCGCCCTAGATTGAGCCCTGACGTGTGTCGTGTGTCCAGACGTCCCGTGGGGCTGATGTCGGGTCCAGACGAACTTGGAGGGAGGTTATCTCTCTTTGAGTTTCTAAACGGGCAAGCGACTTTACTCAGATGGCAGTACATCTGCCAAACAAACTCTCACCCTCGAGAAAAGATCGACTCCCTCAGGAAGCTGGAATTGATGGGTGAAATCGAAAATAATTAGACGTGAGCCACGATATACCTAAGTTCGCGGTGGAGGGACTGAAATAGCCCACTCACAATAAAATCTAATCTAATCTAGTGCTATGTAGCACTCTATTTTCGAACATTTTAAATTTACTATAGTTTAGTCGTAAATAGCTAGTTCTTAAGTTTTTAATTCTTTCAGATTCAATATTTTTAAATCTTAATACTATATATATATATATATATATATATATATATATATATATATATATATATATATATATATATATATATATATATATATATATATGTATATGTATATATAAAAACTTTAATGAACCTCGGAATGAGTTCCTAAGGCCATATTTCGCGCTCAGTTGAAAAACAAATTCAAAAGTTGTTACCTGCTAAGAAGAGGTTTTTTATGAAAATTCTCTAAAATCAAGATCAAAATCGTATCTTGCAGAGATAGTATCATCGTAAAGAAAGTTTTTCGAAAATTTTTGGTTGAATTTTTGAGAACAACTAAGTGGTTATCTTATTACCAATCGTAAATGGTCCGGTTCTAAGAAATAAAATAAAAACTGAATTTTAATCTAGCACTTTAAAAGAATGTAATTCTGATAGTAGATATTTTTGAAAATAGGTTTATATAGAAACATTTCTCATTTGTTGGTAAAGTGATCGCTCATCAATGTTTTTTGCAATTTTAAAGAAATAACACTTGTAGGTACATGGCAATTTAATAAAATGACTATATTTTTATTATTAGAAAAAGTCATCATGTGGCATTAAAGCAAACCTTAACAACATACTGGCAGCCAGCATCATGAGATTCTCAAAAAATATACCATATCCTGGATACTGTGGCACTGAGCCTTTTTGCAATATAAAATCATTGATCATTATATACGTAGCTCCAATCATTGAACCAAAACCTATGATGAATCCAATAAAAAGGATAAATCTGGCCCATGCTGGGCCACATTTGCACAGCCCACCTTCTCTCCAAGTCGATGTACCCCTTATAGCTTCAATAGGGATCGAATTTACTATAATTAACGAAAGGCTGTTCATTATTCCTGGTACATGATAAACTTCGTTAGCACTTATTATTTCCTCATAGATTACACTGATATCTATCATCATCCAACATCCTGAAGAATACAAAGTTCCGCTTGCAGCAGCTATCAAACAGTTGTAGAGGGTCACGTTCCAGCTAAAATAAGGTAATTTGGACATGTCGTACATATTATAAAATAATTTTAATAAAAGAAATAAATTGTATATCATAAAGTAACCTCATTTTCAATATTATATCTTGTCAGTGAATGCCATAGAACATTCCGTCAATGCATTAGTCAATGTCAATGTTTTGAAGAAAAAGTACACGTTTGTTTGTCGACTCAACACCACTTCTGCAACAAGGCCTGACAGCAGAACAATGATTTAAGGAAGAGTAGGTTTAGCTCAAGGTTTATGGATTAGATAGGTTATCTGGTAACTTTCGACCAATCAGAAAGTGACGCGGAAATACGTCACATGAAGTCCGAATTTAAATCTAGTGGATTAATGGTGCATTGAATATAGAAACCAGCCAGCATTTATATGTCCGTCTTTACAAAGTTATGTTGTTTTTGAACTTGTAATAAGATTAAACATTTAATAATAAGTTCAAATTAAGATTTTGTGTACATAGTAACAGAAAGTATTGAAGTTTTAGGATATTATTCGATTTCAAAGTAATGGACTCAGTTGATTGGTTTATCTTGAAAAGGATTAAAAATTAAATAATATTTATGAAATTATAAATTCATAATGCCTCAAGTTGGACATAATTTCCTTCTTTTGAACTGTAATCTAGGTTTTTGATTTCTTTTTCTTAATTGTTTTCCTATTTTACTTGATAAGCTTAATTTAATAACATGCAACTTTCACAATAAGTAATTATTTTAAGTTTATAATATTTAGGTAGGTATGTATTTGTACACATACAAAATAGTAAGTTTATAATTTTTGAAATCAATTTACAACCACAAAACTCCTACATCCTTGGAGTTGTAAAATAATACACTGAGTTAGCACAATAAGTAAATAATGTTTGTATATAATATTTAAGGAGGTATTTATTTGTATACATACAAAATCATAGGTGTATAATTTTTACAATCAATTTCAAAGCAAAAAATCTCTGGACGCAGCAAATGCGTATGGTAGCGAATTTTCTTTAAAATATTTTTAATAGCAAATGTCTTTCTTTGATGAAAGCAGGCATCAAACTTGGTTGCCTATATAGTAGAAACAATGTACCATATTTCATCGAAATAAATTTATTGTTTGAAAATATATAAACATTTTTCACAAGTCTGAATGCAGCAAATATGTTATGGAAGTGAATTTCCATTAAAATGTTTTTAATAGCAAAAACGAGCAGGCATCAATCTGATTACCGGTATAGCCTATGTGGTAGAAACAATGTACTATATTTTATCAAAATTACTTATGGTTTGAAAATATACAAAAAACTTTGGGGAGCTAAACTGCAAATTTACCGAAAATTCGCAGATTTTTTTCTTACAAACGCATCATATTTCGATAAAAAATGCAAAAATGCATTAACGAATTTGTTCTACGAAAATTAGCTAAAAAAAAACACTTCTACTCACTCCTGGTCCCGTAACTTCCTGGGGGAGTGTGAACAAGAAATTTTCCTTGGGGTTTGTGGATCTAGGGGGATGGGGCCTAGGCAGGTTTCTGAAAACATATTTTTTGAAAAGCGTTCGGGAGTTAAACTGCAAATTTACCGAAAATTCGCTACCAAAACGCACTTACAGAGTGAGATTTTTTTCTTACAAACGCATCATATTTCGACAAAAAATGCAAAAATGCATTAACGAATTTGTTCTATGAAATTTATCTAAAAAAAAATTATGCACCCCTACTCACTCCTGGTTCCATAACTTCCTTTTGGGGTGTGAACAAGAAATTTTTCTTGGGGTTTGTGGATCCAGGGGAAGCCCTAGGCAGGTTTCTGAAAACAGTGTTTTGAAAAGCGTTCGGGAGCTAAACTGCAAATTTACCGAATATTCGCTACCAAAACGCACTTATTGCGTCTAAATCTTTTTCTTACAAACGCATCATATTTCGATAAAAAATCCAAAAATGCATTAACGAATTTGTTCTACAAAAATTACCTAAAAAAATTTATGCACCCCTACTCACTCCTGGTGTCGTAACTTCCTTGGGGGTGTGAACAAGAATTTTTTCTTGGGGTTTGTGGATCCAGGTGAAGCCCTAGGCAGGTTTCTGAAAACAGTTTTTTGAAAAGCGTTCGGGAGCTAAACTGCAAATTTACCGAAAATTCGCTACCAAAACGCACTTACTGCGTCCAGATTTTTTCTTACAAATGCATCATATTTCGATAAAAAATGCAAAAATGCATTAACAAATTTGTTTTACGATAATTAGCTAAAAGAAATTATAGACCGTTAAACCATAAGCTTCACTAAACCTACAAACAAATATCCAAAAAGACACCAAACTTAACTAAACTGACAGCCAAAGCATCAGAGAAACTGTCTATTTGAAATGGATATTTTGTAAATATTTTAATAAAATGAAGGGCAATGACGGTTGAATCTGAAACTCAAGGGTTTGCAGAACACTCTTCTTGCACCATTTTCTTTTCACAAACGGTATTTGTTTCACATTCTTTGCCTAAACATTGCCAATTTTGACGTTTAAAATTGCGAGTTTGACGTTTTGAGGAAAACTCCAAAATTTGTTGCTTTAACTGCCCATAACTTCTTTGTCTTTGAAGCTAGGGAGCTAAAGTACAAAAGTTCACTCTTTATAATACAAACACGTGTACCAAATTTGGTTGCCCTTACTTTGTTATTTCCGGAGATATTAATTTTTTATAAAGAAAACACAAAATTTTTCGGGAAAACCTAATCCGATTTTCCTGGCTAACGAACTTATCCAAGCCACTTGCAAAAGGAAGGTACTCTGCAAATTTTATCAATATCGGTCCATTATTTTTTGTTATCGGTCGGATATATATATATATATATATATATATATATATATATATATATATATATATATATATATATATATATATATATATATATATATATATATATATATATATATATATATATATATATATATATATATATATAAACATAGATCTCCCCATAAGCGAATTAAAAAAAAAAAATTCGCAAAAACCGTACATCTTGTTACGGATTGTAAAATAATAATACATTGGGCTCCTATATATAATAAGTAAATAATTTTAGCATATAATAGGTAGGTACTTATTTGTAAACATACAAAGTCGTATGTTTATAATTTTTACAATCAATCTCTAAGCAAAAAACTCATAGTAAAATAGTACACTGGGTCAGCACAATAAATAAATAATTTTAGTATATAATATTTACGTAGGTATCTATTTGTACACATATAAAATCGTAGCTTTATAATTTTTGCAATCACTTGTAAGCAAAAAACTTATACATCTTATATTTGATATTAAAATACTATATTCTGCTATTATATAATTTCTAGTTGATTAGATGTTAAAAGATCTTTAAAGGCTATTTCACTCTATCTTCAAAATTAATGCCAGCTTCTTTTAGCCCTTCTTCTAGATCAAACATATGTTGCTGCAGTAAAATTTTGGTAATTTTCATAGTAATCTATTTTTTTCTTGAAACACATGTTTTCAATTTGCAATTTTTGATATTTTCTTTTTAAGATATCATGTTCTGTTTCTTTACTAAGGGGTGGTCTTTCTGACATCTATGCTCAAAGTTTCCTCTTGACGCTTAATTCCATTAGCTGGTTCTGTGATGTTCAATGATGGTTCTTCATTCCTGCCAATTAAACTTTCCACAATAGCTTTCCTATTTTTATGCATCATTCTCTTGGACCTTTCACTCTTATTATGTTTTTCTTGCCCGTTCAACGGATATAATGGAGGAACAGCTGAAAATATAGATTTATTACTACAAGTAGGTATAATTATAGGTACCCTCATAGGTCTTAGGCAAACTTCAAATAATACATAGGTATTATATACTCATACACAAAATACATAAATAATCAAAACCAACAAACACAAACTTTGTACCTGATTTTTTTAGATGCGTCGGTTGTGTATTCAGTATCCTAGCCCGCAAGTCATCTTCAAAATCCTTGGTTTAAAATGCTTACTGCAATTTATCTTTTATTGCAACATTCCAGACACTTTTGCGATAACATTTTCTTACCTATTCTTTTTGAATCTTAGGCGCTTTAGGAAAATAAAAGAAGGAAAGTGTCTCTTCACTTTCCTTAGCCGTTTTAGCATTATTTTTGCACGTTGATACGTTACAAATTGTTCCACTGGGCATCTAAAAAGATATTTAGGTTAATTCATTGATTGTTGTTGAGTTATCTATTGGTTTCTTTTCTTAAGTATGTATAATTTATTTTTTGAAATTAAACACATATCTACCTATATGATGAATTACCAATTTAATTCTTGATTAAATAACGTCCAATTCGTCCTACGGTTGATTTACTGTACACTTATGTTTACAACATTACAACAAAACACCTTAAAAAATAAAATACAGTCTTTAAGATAATAATTTCGATTTAACTGCTATTTCGTACAAAATAAACAGTAACTGATCGTATTCGAATTTTTTTTAGCAAACACATGAAAAGTTACCTACATTTCTAATAAATATTATTTAAAGTACCAAAGCCAAACTTAAATTTTTGGAATTTAGACTTCACATGACGTATTACCCTCCTCTAGCGTCTCTCCCCTCGTGGAGTTACCCGACAACCTGTCTAATCTATAAACCTTGGGTTTAGCTGATATTTATAGAAGCGACGGAGCCCTCTAGCGATTCGATTTGGGAACTACAGAATCATCTAATATGTTTAATACATTATTCCTTTTAAATGTAGTTTTCACTTATTTTGATAACTAAAAGCAACTGAGGTGACGTTTGCTACAAATTAGATCAAAAGTCTGCACGCAGCAAGTGCGTTATGGTAGCGAATTTTCGTAAAAATGTTGTTAATGTCAATTATGTATTGTTTTTAAAAGGACATTTGGTTGGCAGTATAACCTATATAGTAGTAACAATGTACCACATTTCATTAAAATATCTTTGTTGTTTTAAAAAGTACAAATATTTTCCGAAAATAAACTTTAAAAGTTCCACAAAAAAACTGATCCAATTTTCCTGGCCAACGAACCTCTTCAAGCTATTTACACACCTGCCAAGATATAATTATTGCCAAACAGCTTTACGACCCAAGTAGAAACATTTTTGTTATGAAATTTTATAAAAATTTCTTTTACAAAAATTCACCATTTTTTTGGCTGAAATTGCCTTCAGTAATGTTACACTATATTATATTTTTCACAAAAATTCGACAACTTTTATTTACAATAACTTACTAAACATTTATTATTATTTACCATCATTTCACAAAAATGTTACAAAGAAATGATTTCTACGGAAACACTAAAAACATTTCTGCGAACACTTTTCAAATTCAGCCACTATTTGAAAGAGCCTGTATACGGCAGCTCGATTTTTTCGACGAGTATAATACAAACAAAAAGCTCTCTGAATGTGTCATTTCCACACGGCTCAGCTCTCTATTAGTACAAACGCCTTTTTATAATTTGTGATATGTGTTTGTGCAATGTGCCAAAAACGTGAAAAGTTGCGAAACAATTGAAATAGCTCAAAAATGATGAACGATATCATTTTTTTTTTCTTTACAAACATGCATTATAATTAAATGGAAAATGTAAACATGCAATAACATAAGGGGTGTTCTATTAAAAAAAGAAAGTGTGTATCACAAACGAGTTATGAGCCACCCTGTGATTATCATAGTAATTTTATAAGATGCAGCTCAAAACACCCTATAATTAACGTATACAAATTGTGTTCGTATCTTGTATATAAACACAAATATTGAGTTTTACCGTAGAAATGCGTCACGCTGTATATGTGTAAACAGACAAAAACTTAAACTTACCCCGTATATGGGCTTTAGCGGTTCTAATTCGCGCTCATTTGACGAAATCTTTTCAGAATTCATGTCTACGAAAATTTGCTAAAATATAGACTATTAAACCATAAACCGTATAGCTGAAACTACTGCCAAAGCATCAGAAAGAGGGTCTATTTGAAATGGATTTTCCGATAATATTTCAGTAAAATGAAGGAGAATGATGGTTGAAGCTGAAGCTTTGAAGGCTTTGTAAAACACCTATTACGACAGTTCTTCTACACAATCCGTATTTGTTTCTGATTATTTGTCTGACAATTGCAAATGTTGACGTTTGAAATCACGACTTTGACGTTTTAAAGATAAACATTATAAGTTTTTCAAAATATTTTTCTGCTACTTCTTGACCTTTTTGCGTCAAATAGTTAACCGTTGTATGTAATATTCAATTGGTTTTGTTAACCACACAATATATCTTGTTCTTGTGCTTTCCTTTGATCACCAGTGGCACCAAAATTTTTTTAATGTCTATAACTTTTTTCCTTTTTACGTGGAGATCTGCATTTAGGCAGGTAGGGTAAGTTTCATAGTAGAAACGTATGTGCCAAATTTGGTTGTCATAGCTTTGTTATTTTCGCAGATACAAACGTGGCGAACGGCTATATCTTGGATACCACAATACCTAAAGCGATAATGAAAAATTGTTAATAACAAAATTGCCCAAAAAAATTTAACAACAATTTCAAAATATTTTTCTGCTACTTCTTGACCTTTTTGTGTCAAAAAACTTAACCGTTGTATGTACTATTTAATTGGTTTAGTTAACCACACAAAATATCTTGTTCTTTCGCTTTCCTTTGATCACTAGTGGCACCCAATTTTTTTTCATGCCTATAACTTTTTTACTTTTTACGTGGAGATCTGCATTTAGGCAGGTAGGGTAAGTTTCATAGTAGAAACGTATGTGCCAAATTTGGTTGTCATAGCTTTGTTATTTTCGGAGATACAAACGTGGCGAACGGCTATATCTTAGAGACCACAATACCAAAAGCGATAATCAAAAATTGTTAATAACAAAATTGCCCAAAAAACTTAACAACAATATTTTGAAACCACAAACAAGTCCGCAGTGCGGCGCAGACGCTAGGGTGAACAATAAAAACATTAATTCATCTGGGAGAATGAGAATTTTATCCACCCATATCCCGGATTGCTCTGATACCTCTTCACGTGCCAACCCATGGGCACAATATGATAATTATATCGGGTTTCATTTTTATAAACTTCCTCATGCGTTGCGAATATATCGACGTTCTTCTTCATACAGCGGATTTTCCAGAATAAAGTTGAATGGGAGAGTAAATATTTGTGATCTAAGCGCCTTCTTGCAGTCCTCCCCAAAGCACAAGCCATTCAGCAGTCTGATCGCCTTTCTCTGAAGGCCAAAGAGGCGACGTACTAGTATTACGTGATCCCTCCCCCCAAAATGTCGATTTTTTACCAACGGATGTCCAATTTGCGATGGGTGGAAATACACGAATCGATTTCAAAACGTTGATGGCTTCTTTGAAATTATGCCTTGGAAGAACTCGTCAGAAGAATATGACAAAGCTCCTGATCAGTTACACAAATCACTTTGTAGCTTTACATCTCTAATCACTATATGCATAATGGAAAAATTCTTGGAATAACATTTTATTTCAAAATTTTCTTAAATGAAAAATACGCCCCAAAATAATCCTTTAGAAGCACTGGGGAAATGCCCTGATGAATTTTTTCCTAATATTAGAGTGTTGTTGAAAATATTTTCCATTTTACATGTCACAATAGCATTCGTCGAATGGAGCTTTTCTAGTCTTAAAAGAATGAAAACGTAATTAAGAAATTCCACAAGCGAAACAAGACTCAACGGTTTAGAACTCATCAACATTCACAGGGACATAAATATTGTAGCCGACATTAAAACCGATATGTTTGCATCAAAAAAATAAAGACGCATGGATTTCAAACTATGATGACTTTTTTCCTTAATTATGTGTGGCCTGCCTAATACCTATAAAAAGTCTGGACGCAGCAAGTGCGTTATGGTAGCGAATTTAAAAAAAATATATTTAATAGCAAATGTCTTTCTTTGATGAAAGCAGGCATCAAACTTGGTTGCCTATATAGTAGAAACAATGTACCATATTTTATCGAAACAACTTTATTGTTTGAAAATATATAAACATTTTTCAAAAGTCTGGATGCAGCAAGTGTGTTATGGCAGTGAATTTCCATAAAAATGTTTCTGGTTACCGGTATAGCCTATGTAGTAGAAACAAATGTACTATATTTTATCAAAATTACTTATGGTTTGAAAATATACAAAAATTTTTCGAAAGTAAACTTAAATGTTGGTTTCCTAACCAACAAAGCTTACGTTAATAGCAAATTGAGTTTGAATTGAAATTTGAAGGATTTAATGAAAATTCGGTAAGTTTGCAGATTAGCTCCCGAACGCTTTTCAAAAAATTGTTTTCAGAAACATTACTAGGACCCCACCCGGATGCACAAACCACACGAAAAATTTCTTGTTCACACCACCCAAGGAAGTTACGGGACTCGGAGTGAAGAGGGGTGCTGGGCGGGGTAGGTAGTAAAAAGGAAATATGAGCAGAAAATGCGAAGAAAACTGCTTGAAAGCTGTCTCTTTGAAGCCATATCCCCATTAAATCCTGCCTATCCCACACAGCACCCCCATTTGCCCCAGGTCACGTAACTTCCTTGGGGGGTATGAACAAGAAGTTCTTCTTGTGGTTTATGCAACGAGGGTGGTTGTATGCACACTAGGGGGAAGGAAGACCCCCCCGGTTCGACTTGCGGCAGGGGCGGTGGGGGGGCTGCTTCGTCGTGGGGATTTTCCTTCCCCGTCGCGTGCATACAACCACCCTCGCTGCATAAACCACAAGAAAAATGTCTTGTTCCTACCCGCCAAGGAAGTTACGGCACCTGGGGAGAAAGGGGTGCTGTGCGGGGTAGGCAGGGTTTAAAGGGGATATGGCTTCAAGATGTGAAAATGACAGCTTTCAAGCCCGTTTTATTCGAACTTTCTGCTCATATTTCTTTTTTACTACTTACCCCGCCCAGCACCCCTACTCACTCCTGGTCCGTAACTTCCTTGGGGGTGTGAACAATAAATTTTTCTTCGATTTAATGGATCCAGGGGGGCCCTAGGCAGGTTTCTGAAAACAGTTTTTTGAAAAGCGTTCGGGAGCTAAACTGCAAATTTACCGAAAATTCGCTACCAAAACGCACTTACTGCGTCCAGATTTTTTCTTACAAACGCATCATCTTTCGATGAAAAATGCAAAAATGCATTAACGAATTTGTTCTACGAAAATTAGCTAAAAAATATAGACCATTAAACCATAAACTTCACTAAACCAACAGTCAAAGCATCAGAGAAAGGGTCTATTTGAAATGAATTTTCTGTAAATATTTTAGTAAAATCAAGGGCAATGAGGGTTTAATCTGAAACTTAGGGGTTTGCAGAACACTCTTCTTGCAACATTTTCTTTTCATTCGTATTTGTTTCACGTTCTTTGCCTAAACATTCCTAATTTTCACATTCACAATTGCGAGTTTGACGTTTTGAGGAAAACTCCTAAATTTCTTTAACTGCCCATAACTTCTTTGTCTTTAAAGCTAGATACCTAAATTTTGGTACAGAGTTCATACTTTATAATACAAACACGCATATTGGTATATATATATATATAATATATATATATATATATATATATATATATATATATATATATATATATATATATATATATATATATATATAAACACAGATTTCCTCATTAGCGAATTTTTTTTAAATTGGCTAATAAGGCAATCTGCCTCAGACGAATGTAAACTTGTGAACAATAAATATAAAATGTTTATTATTTGATAATATTTTCTATCAACCTGTTTCAATCTATACCGAACCACTTCTTGACAGGCACTGTCCTCAGACAAGTATCGAGTAGTAAGGGTGACTGTGAAAAACACCATTATAGGGAGTTCTTAGTACGCTGTGGCACACATTACTCGACGACAGACCGGAAGAACGTGAAATATAATTGATAGTTCTTTGAAAGGGAATCAATGTGTGGATCCCACTGAAGCTGCGTATTGATATATACTCCCAAAAACGTCACCCTACTAATATCTTAACGTCACCCAGCTTTCTCATACAAAACATCATTCTACGTGTTTTGTATCTGTTTCGCAGACGAAGGCTCTAGAGCTCATAGAACAGTACAGTATTATATTCAAAATTTTGGAATAAATCAGTTATTCTCGAGACTAAGTCAAGGACTCCCGGCCGTGCTCTTGCCCTTCTTGAAGCTTGGCTGTCGCTCAACAATCTACCTCTCTCAAAGTGTCCTACAATCTGCTTGGACCTTAGATATTAACGGTATCAAGAAAATGAAGCGATAATTTTGTACCTTATTGTGATCCCCATTGATTATATATATATATATATATATATATATATATA
Source organism: Tillus elongatus (assembly GCA_964006375.1). Lineage (NCBI taxonomy): Eukaryota > Metazoa > Arthropoda > Insecta > Coleoptera > Cleridae > Tillus > Tillus elongatus. The sequence goes on from OZ023264.1 coordinate 33,472,867, forward strand.
TATATATATATATATATATATATATATATATATATATATATATATAGGTATGTATATATTAAAAAATAATTAACCGACTTCGATTAAACTTGGCACATGTCTTTCTTTTGTTAATAGCTTGGATAAGTTCGTTATCCAGCCCAATCGGGCAAGTTCTTAAACAACAATTAATTTTTCTGAAAAAAAAAGTTTACTTCAAAAAATGACAAAGTTACTTTGATAAAATTTGGTAGACATATTTGCCTGATAGAGACTTTCCTGTGTGCCAAAACCTAAGTTCTTAGCTTAACAGAATGTTGAGTTACATAAATTGTAAGTATTTACTGAAAATTCGTTACCATAACATTTTTGCTGCGTCTCGAATTTTTTAATTTTTCAACTTTTCGTTATTTGCAAGATTTTTATAAAATTTGCTACCATAACGCACTTGCTAGACTTTTTAACCTATGAAATCTAACTAAATAACCCCTTTTATAACTTTCATAGAAGTAACTACAATGGTTTTCAATGTTCTGTAGATGTATATATTTTATTGTTAAAACTAGTGAAAGCAGCTACAAATTTTAAGTATTTCATGATAATATGTTACATTGTTAATAAAAAAATTGCTTGGAATGTGTATTGATGGATCTTCAATGGTATTTATTTTCCTTGTCATGCGATGACTACCTGTTATCTTTGCGGGACAAAAACATCTTTCTTGATATGAAACACGTTTTATTTGTCTAAAGCTGTGTCTTCACTATAAGCTATTTTATTTTTAGAAAATTCAGTTAATTGATATTGAAGTTTTTCAAACTTAAAAGCAAAATTTGTAAAAAAAAATGTAAAATATAACATTTACTAAGACCGGTGACATTGTAATTAGGCACAATAAGGTATGACCTTTGTATGAAATATAAAGCTGATGGCTTGTATATCAGGGAGAACGTTGATTGATTTACATTTTTTCCCCAAAATGTAGTTTCAGTTTGTCGTTATAATTAATAAGTACAACAGGCGATCGTTTCGCCAACAAAGTGAACATTATCACAAGGATGAATAAAACGTTCTTTTTTGCCATTTTTTATTGCAAATAAATTAAATTGTATTTGTAAAACTTTTAAAATTTTTCTCAACGATATACTAACAGTCGTGTTTCCTTATTTTTGTTTCTGTGAAAACTAATTTTAACAATTCTTTTCAGTTTGTCAGGTGTCTGTGCGTTTTTCACTTTAAACTCTTCTAAATTGTCTATTAGTGAATTTTCTTTAAAAAAATTCACTAATGAGGAGATCCCGACTTTTGAAAAATTTTCTTCAAATGAGCGCGAACTAGGCCCCCTAGAACCCATATCCAGGGTCAATATCAATTATATATATATATATATATATATATATATATATATATATATATATATATATATATATATATATATATATATATATATATATATATATAGGGTGATTCATAAGTGGTGACCAAAAATGAAACCCCGTGTTCTTCGAACAATTTTAGAGAGGGTATGTCCTATAAAAAAAAATTCCTATAATGCTTCATTAAGAAAGATACAGGGTGTTGAAGTTAAATTTCAAAAAATAAAATTTCCGAATTTTTAAAAAAGTAGCAAATATATTTTGCTGAAACTTCGCATGTGTAGGCTTCTATGTAAGGGGCGTATTCTACCATAACAATTGAATCGGCTAATCCAGCAGTGGCGTGCGTACCCACATGTCATTGGTTATCCCTCAAGAAAAAAACGGGTAAGCCAATGATATTTTTTTTATTTATTTTTTTAATCTTACTTTCATTCGTGAACAAAATGACTCTCTTGATAATTTCTGTACGACCCTTATTTTACGAGTAAGCAATGAATCAGGTAAGTGTTTTAGAGCACAGTTCATGATTTTTAACCAGTCGTTGTTTGGTAGAAAATCGCAATGATACACTTTTATCAGGCTTATAGTAATTTATTTATTACAATAAATGTTCAAAAATGCCTCCATTGGCCTGAATACACGCACGATATCTTTTTAATATGGAAAATTTAATGTCTTGAGTATTCATTGTTGCTTGAATATGACGAAAAGCATTATTTATCAGTTGTTGTAGCTGCTCTGGTGTATTTATTTGTTCACTGTAGATCAGTCGCTTAAAATCACCCCAAAGATAGAAGTCAAGTGGGTGTAAGTCCGATGATCTTGCAGGCCAATGTATTGGTCCAGTTCTGCCAATCCATCTTTCATTATAATGTTCATGTAGCCATGTAACAACGTTTCGACAATGATGCGCTGGTGCACCGTCATGCTGGTACCACATTATACCTCTCGTTGCTAGTGGAATGTCATCTAGAATGTTGTGTGTGTGTGTGTGTGTGTTGTCTTCTTTCATGTCTAGAATGTTTTCTACACGGTTTTCTAGGAGCGCTAAGTACGAGGATCAATTTATACGTTGTGGCAGGACTTCCATGAACAGTGAGCCGTTAAAAATACCACACCATAAATTAATGGAAAATCTATGTTGAAATGTGCGAGTCCTTGTTGCATGTGGACTTTCCAATGACCAGACATGCTCACTATGAGAATTATAAATACCATTTCTTGTAAATGATGATTCGTCAGACCAGAAGATTAGATTAGGGAATAAGATATTTTTATTGTTCATTTCCAACATCCTTTCACAAAAGACTCGTCGATGCACATTATCTCCAGGTAGAAGGCAATGAACTTTCTGTCGATGATATGGATGTAAGGCATGATGATATGGATGTAAGGCATCTCGATGTAAAGTTCTCCAAACAAAGCTTTGAGAATATTGTAACTGCGTGGCAATCCTCCGAGTACTTGTAGAAGGTTGATCCATCACTGCATCCACCACTCTCTCTTCGTCTTCAAGTTGATGTTGTCTTCTACCATTAGCTCTAGCGTCAGGACGTTGTCCAATACCGCACTGCCGAAGTCTTGAAAACGATCGAGGAAAAACCCTTGGTGTAGGTTGTCGGCGAGTGGGAAACCTACGTTGATATTCCCGACAAGCAGCTAGAGCATTTCCATCAGCATATCCGTAGATAAAAATTATATCTGCATACTCTTCTGAGGTGTACTCCATTATAAGAAGTAAAAGAGTAGAAAATTTTGCAGTTTTATAAAGTTTACCACTTACACCTATTAAAAATAATAACTTGTTAACCTAAACGTCAAGTGACACTTAATGACAACTTTGGCAAACCAAACTACTACTTACTAAAATACAACAAAGATAATCGTCGTACAAAAAATTATCAAGACATTAAATTTTCCATATTAAAAAGATGTCGTGCGTGTATTCAGGCCAATGGAGGCATAAAAGTGTATCATTGCGATTTTCTACCAAACGACTGGTTAAAAATCATGAACTGTGCTCTAAAACACTTACCTGATTCATTGCTTACTCGTAAAATAAGCGTCGTACAGAAAATTATCAAGAGAGTGATTTTGTTCACGAATGAAAGTAAGATTAAAAAAAAAAACATAATTGGCTTACCCGTTTTTTTTTCTTGAGGGATAACCAATGACATGTGGGTACGCGCGCCACTGCTGGATTAGCCGATTCAATTGTTATGGTAGAATACGCGCCTTCCATAGCAGTCTACACATACGAAGTTTCAGCAAAATATATGTGGTACTTTTTAAAAAATTGGGAAATTTTATTTTTTGAAATTCAACTTCAACACCCTGTATCTTTTTAACGAAGCATTATAGAAAAAAAATTTACAGGACATACCCTCTCTAAAATTGTTCAAAGAACATGGGGTTTCATTGTTGGTCACCACATATGAATCACTCTGTATATGTCACACCGATAACTCAAAAAATAATGGGCCCATTTTGATCCAATTTGGTGAGTACCTTCCTTTTGCAAGTGGCTTGGATAAGTTCGTTACCCAGGAAAATCAGCGCAGGTTTTACCGAAAAATTTTGTGTTTTCTTTCGGAGAAAATTATATCTAAGGTAGTAACAAAGTCAGGGCAACCAAATTTGATACGCGTGTTTGTATTCTAAAGGGTGAACCATGTACATTTAGGTCTGTAAGTTTGAAGTAAAACAAGTTATGAGTAGTTAAAGAAAAAAATTTTAGAGTTTTCCTGAAAACGTCAAAGTCGCGATTTGAAACGTCAAAATTCGCAACATTTAGGCAAAGAACCTGAAACAAATACGGATTATGAAACGAACATGCCACAAGAAGAATGTTCTGCAAACCCTTAAGTTTTAGCTTCAACCGTCAATGTCCTTCATTTTACTCAAATATTTCCAGAAAATTCATTTCAAATAGACCCTTTCTCTGGAGCTTTGGCGGTAGTTTTAGTTAAGTTGATGGTTTAACGGTCTATAATTTTTAGCTAATGGTAGAAAAAATTCTTTAATGAGGAGACCGCAATTTTTGAATTTTAAAAATATTTCTCCAAATGAGCGCAAACTAGGCCCTTTAGAATCCATATCCGGGTTTAGTTTCAGTTATCTGTTTACATATATACAGGGTAACGCATTTCTACGGTAAAGCTCAGTATAATTGTTATTATACAAGATACGAGAAAAAGTTGTAAACCTTAATTATAGGGTGTCTTGAGCTGCATCTTATAAAATTAGTTTGACAATCACAGGCTGGCCCATAAGTCGTTGGTGATACGTAAAATGTTTGTTTTCGAACATATATACTTTTATACGAACTTATATTATTGCATTTTTGCATTTTCTGTCGAAATATGATGCATGTTTGTAAGAAAATAAATCGAGAGGCAGTAAGTGAGTTTTGGTAGCGCGAACTTTCATTAACTACTTCAAATTTAAATAACTCAATTTGCTATTAACCTAAGGTTTCTTGGCTAGGAAACCAGTTTTCTTGGAAATATTGTAAGTTTATTTTCGGAAAATTTTTGTACATTTTCAAACAATAAGTTATTTGATAAAGTATGATACATTGTTTCTACTATATAGGTTATACCGGTAACCCGATTGATGCTCGCTTGCATTAGAGATACATGTTTACTATTAAAAACATTTTTATGAAAATGCACTTCCACAATGCACTCGCTGCGTCCAGACTTTTATTTTAATTTTTAATTTAAACTGTACTCACCTTCAAATTTATGTATGTCACAAAAAGGAAGGAAATAACAAATCAATACTTTGGGACAATATCACTGCTAGTATGGCAATAGTTAAACCCAGCAAACATTTTTTCAATAAAAAATTAAAGTATCTGTGGCAGTGTGTCCCTTCTAAAGTATATAACTATCTTATACTTAATATTTTATGTTGTAGGTACAAGAACTAAAAAATGTTAGTCCTATAAGACGAAACTAAAAAAAACTCTGGACGCAGCAAGTGCGTTATGGTAGTGAATTTTCATTAAAATGTTTTTATTGCAAATATGTGTGTTTTCTTTTTAAGAAAGCAGGCATCAATTTTGGTTACCAGTATAACCCATATAGTAAAAACAATGTGCCATGTTTCATAAAAATAACTTTATTGTGTGAAAATGTACAAAAATTTTCAAAAGTAAACTTAAAGTGTTCCCGGAAAAACTCGTTTCTTGGTCAACCTTATAGGCTAATAGCAAATTGGGCTATTCAAATATGAAACATTTGATCAACATTCGCTACCATAACGCACTTGCTGCATCCAGAATTTCTTTTCTTACAAACATGCATTATATTTCGATGGAAAATGCAAAAATGCAATAACATAAGGCATGATTGATTAAAAAAAAGAAAATTTGCATCACTAACGACTTATGGGCCACCTGTGATTGTAGAAATAATTTTTTAAGATGTATCTCAAGACACCCTATAATTAATGTATACAATATTTTTTCATATCTTGTATAATAACGGATATATTGAGCTTTATTGATTTTTTACGAAAACTCGACAAAAATTGTATACCAGTAAACGATAAACTCTATAGCTAAGACTACTGCCAACCATCAGAGAAAGGGTCTATTTGAAAGGAATTTTCTGGAAATATTTTAGTAAAATGAAGGACAATGACGGTTGAAACTAAGACTTCAGGGTAAAACATGTAAAACATCCTTCTTGAGACATTTGATTTCCATAGCCCGTATTAGATTCGAGTTATTTGCCTAAATTTTGCCGATGTTGACGTTTTAAATGGCAACTTTTACTTCTTGAGGAAAACCACAATTTATTTTTCTTTAAATGCATATAACTTTTTTGTTTTTTGGCCTACATAGCTAAATTTTGGTAGGTAACTTACCTATAGGGATATAAACCCGCGTACCAAATTTGGTTGCCCTTACTTTGTTAATTCCGGAGATATAATTTTTTTTTCGAAAGAAAACACAAAATTTTCCGGGAAAACCTAGGCAGATTTTCCTGGCTAACGAACTTATCCAAGCCATTTGCAAAAGGAATTTATTCACCAAATTTAATCAAAATCGGCCCATTATTTTTTGAGTTATCGGTGTGATACATATACATATATATATATATATATATATATATATATATATATATATATATATATATATATATATATATATATATATATATATATATATATATATATATATATATATATATATAAACATATAAAATTTGAAACTGACCCCGGATATGTATTCTGGGGGGCCTATTTAGCGCTCATTTGAAGAAATTTTTTCAAAATTCAAAAGTCGGGATCTCCTCAATAGTGAATTTTTTTTTAAGAAAATTCACTAAAAGCTCGGGACGCAGCAAGTGCGTTATGGTAGTGAATTTTTATTAAATGCTTCCAATTTGAATAACTCAATTTTCTATAAACTTAGAAAGTTTAATTTTGGTATGTAGTAAGCTCTTTCCTAAGGCAAGATATCCACTAAATTTCATTAAAATAACTTTGTAATTTTCGGAGACAAAAAGAAAATTTAATATTTTCAAAAAAAAATTAAAATTTGAATAACTCAATTTTCTATTAACTTAGAAAGTTGAATTTTTGTACGTAATAAGGTCTTACTCAAGGCAGCATATGTAGTAAATTTCATTAAAACAGCTTTGTTATTTTCGGAGAAAAAATTTTTTCTAAAGAAAACTCAAAATTTTCCCGGAAAACCTCGTTAGATTTTTCTGGCTCATCCAAGCCATTAATAAAAGAAAGGCACCTTCCTAGTTTCATCGAAATCGGATAATTATTTTTTGAGTTATCAGATGGATACATACATATATATATATATATATATATATATATATATATATATATATATATATATATATATATATATATATATAAACAGATAAAAATTGAAACTGACCTCGGATATGGGTTCTGGGGGTTCTAATTCGCACTAACTATTTAGGAACCAGTTAAACACCCATCTCGTGGAACAACATATAGTTCTTGGTGTTCTTAGAGACATATAGGCTTTGCCTTTTATAAGTTATTTCATTAAAAAAAGCAGCAGCTTGAAACTTGCGTTCAAACGCTAATGACTTTTCTTTAATATTAATTATAACCTACCACACGTTAATAGTGCGGTATTGTGTTTTATCTGCACTGTTTACCCTTCGTGTGGGGTGTAAAATCGTCAGGTTTGTGTGTGTTGAGGAATCCTATCTTGCTGCAGTCGTCTATAGTTTAACATAATCCTGACCTAAAATTCAAATTATGATAATGTAAATGTTATTAAAGGGCGTAACAATTTTATTATTAGTATTATTACATTTAAAAGGCTAATTTTTATAAAATAATTTAAACTGTGTAACTTTAATTAAAATAAAACTAATAAAATATTTTGTAGTGTGTTCTCACCTTTATAAATGGTCAACAATCCTTATCTGAATTATATAACTGGACAAAAAATTATATATCAACTCCCTTGTCTTAGTTTCATTTAAAATCGTTCACTTTCCGGCCGGCATTCATTGTGCAAACATGTTTTATTATTAATTTATCATGACAAATTTAATTCGGGTGCATACAAGTCCAAGTTCGTAAAGGGCTTTTCGCGACTGGTGGCTTTTTAAAAAGTTTGGGAATTCTGGCTTACTGTTCTTTCAGTTAGCCACAGATGCCTGAAATTTTAGAAGTCCTCAGTAAGTGCGGTTTTTTATGTAATTAAGTCGAGTGAAGTATTATATTTCAAAAATAGTATATAATTCCAAATTCGTTAAAAGAAAGTGGGTAGTGTTGGCTGGTGTCTCTTATGGGTATGGGTTGGCTGCGCGGAAAGCGTTGGACATCAGGATTAAGTGTAAGTATTAACTCGGATTGATAATATTTTAATAAAGATGATTCTTAAAATGGGCTCAAATCTATAAAAAGTTAATACATACGTTATTTAATGTTTGTAATTCACAAATGTAAAGACAAAGACTTTTATCTAGTTACTTGATGAAACGTGTTGCTATACGAGAAGACAAGCTATTAGAGCTAACCTTGAAAAAATATTGGAAATTTTTAAATAAAACTAGGGGAGCTTTATTTTTTTTACTGTGTTTCCAGTGTTTTCTATATTTTTAGAACAACGATTTACGTAACAGTTACAACATTAGTCACTGACATGTTATTTTTTTTACCATTATCGAATACTATTTTTTAAGTGTTTTTAAGTCATTAATCGTTTTCATAAATTTCATTTGTATGTGTATAAAAATGTTACTAAAAGTGTTTTGTAGTTTTAGTGAATTTTCTTTTAAAAAATCACTTATGAGAAGATCCCGACTTTTGAATTTTGAAAAGATTTCTTCAAATCAGCACGAACTAGGACACCTAGAACCCATATCCAGGGCCAGTTTCAATTTTAGTGAATTTTCGTAGAAAAAATTCACTAATGGGGAGATCCCGACTTTTGAATTTTGAAAAAATTTTTGCAAATGAGCGCGAACTAGGACCCCTAGAACCCATATCCGGGGTCAGTTTCAATTTTTATATGTTTATATATATATATATATATATATATATATATATATATATATATATATATATATATATATATATATATATATATATATATATATTTATATATATATATATATTTATATATATATATATATATATATATATATATATATATATATATATATATATATATATATATATATATATATATATATATGTATCACACCGATAACTCAAAAAATAATAGGCCGATTTTGATAAAATTTGGCATGTACCTTTCTTTTGTTAATAGCTTGGATAAGTTCGTTAGTCAGGAAAATCGGACGAGGTTTTCCGGGAAAATTTTGAGTTTTCATTCGAAAAAAATTTATATCTCAAAAAGTAATAAGCCGATTTTAATAAAATTTGGCACATACCTTCCTTTTGTAAATGGCTTTGACATGTTTGTTAGTCAGGAAAATCGGACGAGGTTTTCCGGGAAAATTTTGAGTTTTCATTCGAAAAAAATTCATATCTCAAAAAGTAATAAGCCGATTTTAATAAAATTTGGCACATACCTTACTTTTGTAAATGGATTTGACATGTTTGTTAGTCAAGAAAATCGGACAAGGTTTTCCGGGAAAATTTTGAGTTTTCATTTGAAAAAAATTCATATCTCAAAAAGTAATAAGCCGATTTTAATAAAATTTGGCATGTACCTTCCTTTTGTAAATGGCTTTGACAAGTTCGTTATTTAGAAAAATTGGACGAGGTTTTCCGGGAAAATTTTGAGTTTTCATTAGAAAAATTTTTTTATCCTAAAAAATATAAAATCTATGATAACCAAATTTGGTAGGTAGGTTTACGATATAAAAAGTAAACTATACACCAAAATTTAGATTTCTATGTTACAAGAAAAAAAAGTTATAATAAAATATTTTGTGCCAGATCATTTCTATGAAAATTCACTACCATAACGCACTTGCTGCGTCCAGACTTTTTTATATGTTTATCTTATATGTATATATATATAAATATATATAAACATATAAAAATTGAATGTGACCCCGGATATGGGTTATAGGGGTCCTAGTTTGCGCTCATTTGAAGAAATTCTTTCAAAATTCAAATTCGGGATCTCTTCATTAGTGAATTTTTTTTAAAGAAAATTCACTAAAAACAGAAATCCTATGCTGTGAAAATTCAATATGGCGCTCATAAGTAAGGTGCTGCCCCAAAGAAGGCGAGGTTTGTAGAAATGTTTTGAGTCCACTATCAGATAGAAAACTGAAAACGACTGTGAGAATGTGCTTTTCATTTCTTTGTAAGAGTTCAAACAAATAAGTTAGACAAAAATCGAACAAAATTTTTTTTCAGTTTTTTTAACGACAGTTGTAGGAATAGATTTTCTCTGCGCGTATTATTAAAGAGTACTAACTTTAAATGCTTTGCCGAATGTAAACCCATCTTCCATCTTCGATATAAAATGGCTTTAATTCCCTGACTCAGTTATAATTTTATCCAAAATACAAAAAACTCTGGACCTAGCAAGTGCGTTATGGTAGTGAATTTTCATAAAAATATTTTTAATTGCAAATATGTGTTTTCTTTTTAAGAAAGCAGTCATCAATTTTGGTTACCAGTATAACCTATATAGTAAAAACAATGTGCCATGTTTCATAAAAATAACTTTATTGTGTGAAAATGTACAAACATTTCCAAAAGTAAACCTAAAGTGTTCCCGGAAAAACTCGTTTCTTGGTCAACTTTCTAGGTTAATAGCCAATTGAGCTGTTCAAATATGAAGCATTTGATCAAAATTCGCTACCATACCGCACTTGCTGCGTCCAGAATTTCTTTTCTTACAAACATGCATTATATTTCGATGGAAAATGCAAAAATGCAATAACATAAGGCGTGTTTGATTTTTAAAAAAAGAAAATTTGTATCACCAACGACTTATGGGTCACCCTGTGATTGTAGAAATATTTTTTTAAGATGTAGCTCAAGACATCCTATAATTAATATATATTTTTTTTCATATCTTGTATAATAACGGATATATTGAGCTTTATTGATTTTTTACGAAAATTCGACAAAAATTATATACCATTAAACGATAAACTCTATAGCTAAAACTACTGCCAAGCATCAGAGAAAGGGTCTATTTGAAATGAATTTTCTGGAAACATTTTAGTAAAATGAAGGACAATGACGGTTGAAACTAAGACTTCAAGGTTTGTAAAACATCCTTCTGAGACATTTCATTTCCATAGCCCGTATTAGATTCAAGTTATTTGCCTAAATGTTGCCAATTTTTGACGTTTTAAATCGCAACTTTGACGTTTTGAGGAAAACCCCAATTTATTTTTCTTTAAATGCCTATAACTTTTTTGTCTTTTGACCTACATAGCTAAATTTTGGTAGGTGACTTACACATAAGAAGATAAACCCGCGTACCAAATTTGGTTGCCCTTACTTTGTTAATTCCAGAGATATAAAAATTTTTCGAAAGAAAACACACAATTTTCCGGGAAAACCTGGGCAGATTTTCCTGGATAACGAACTTATCCAAGCCATTTGCAAAAGGAATTTATTCACCAAATTTAATCAAAATCGGCCCATTATTTTTTGAGTTATCGGTGTGATACATATATATATATATATATATATATATATATATATATATATATATATATATATATATATATATATATATATATATATATATATATATATATATATATATATATATATATATATATATATATATATATATATATATATATATATATAAACATATAAAAATTTAAACTGACCCCGGATATGTTTTCTGAGGGGCCTAATTAGCGCTCATTTGAAGAAATTTTTTCAAAATTCAAAAGTCGGGATCTCCTCATTAGTGATTTTTTTTTTAAAGAAAATTCACTAATAAATAGCAACAAACAAATTTAAAACATAATTCCAAGTGATTCAATATAATTAACAAATTGTTCTCATATTAAAAGATAAATAAATGCCAACTTCTTTTTATTTGTAACAAAAATTTTTCAAAAATAAACAATAATAGACCGAGGGCTCAAAAAATAATGGGCCGATTTAGATCAAATTTTCTGAGTACATTCCTTTTGCACGTGGCTTGGATAAGGTCTTTAGCCAGGAAAATCGCACCAGGTTTTCCCGAAAAACTAATTTTGTGTTTTATTTCTGCAAAAATTATATCTTCCGAAATAACAAAGTAAGGGCAACCAAATTTAGTATACGTATTTGTATTATAAAGAGTGAACCGTGTACCCAAGTTTAGGTCTGTATGTTTAAAAACAAAATGTTTAAAGAAACAAAAATGGGGTTTTCCTCCAAACTTCAAAGTCGTGATTTGAAACGTCAAAATTGGCAACATTAAGGCAAAGTACTTGAAACAAATACGGATTATATAAAGAAAATGTCGCAAGAAGAGTGATCTGCAAACCCTTAAGTTTCAGCTTCAACCGTCATAATTGTCCTTCATTTTACTAAAATATTTCCAGAAATTTCATCTCGATTAGACCCTTTCTCTGATGTTTTGGCGGTAGTTTTAGTTAAGTTTATGGTTTAACGTTCTATAATTTTTAGCTAATTTTCGTAGAAAAAAATCGTTAATGTAGAGACCGCGACGTTTGAATTTTAAAAACATTTCGTCAAATGAGCGCAAACTAGGTCACCTAGAATCCATCTATCGCATTTCTTCGGTAAACCTCAATATAATTGTTATTATACAAGTTACGAGAAAAAGTTGTATACGTTAAGTATAGGGTGTCTTGAGCTGCATCTTATAAAATTATTTTGACAATCACAGAGTGGCTCGTAAGTGGTTGGTGATACCTACAATTCTTTTTTCGAACACACTTATTGCATTTTTGCATTTTTTATCGAAATATGATGCGCTTGTAAGAAAAAAATCGAGGCGCAGTAAGTGCTTTTCGGTAGCGAATTTTTATTAAATGCTTTAAATTTCAATAACTCAATTTGCTATTAATCCAAGGTTTGTTGTCTAGGAAGCCAGTTTTGGCGGAAAGATTTTAAGTTTATTTTCGGAAAATTTGAATTTTGATAAAATATGGTACACTTGTTTCTATTATATAGGTTCAACCGATAATCAGATTGATGCCTGCTTGCATTAGAGAGACATATTCGCTATTAAAAACATTTTTTTGAAAATTCACCTGTATAACGTACTTGCTGCGTCCAGACTTTTTATTGTCCTTTTACTTTTTAGATTTTTTATGATTTATACTTAAAGTCGTCTCTTTGTTTCAGAGTACGTATTGAAGAGATTGTAGCTGCCACGTGGGATATAGCCGGCCTTTAGGGCGTTCAATCGAGGTTAGTGTCTTTTAGTTTTATACTTTTGCGGAAAATGCGCATAAACCAAAAAATCGGTTACTTACGTGATATCGGAAAGGGTTTTTACGTTTTACTTACGTGATATCTGAAAGGGTTTTTACGTTTTACATATGTTTGCGTAATCGGTTCGCCCTGTGGTACCTAGTGTGTTAAAGTTAGCTTTTTTTGTGCAATTAATACTGAAATTCGAAAAATGAATCTGGTAAGTATTTATACATTTGGTGGTAATAAACGTGATATTCCTGGAATCTAATATTTATTTTTTATTTTAGGTGCTAAACAGAAGACTGAATTATGTTTTGTCAGATGAAAGTGGTACTGTATAAAATAATACAATGGTAAAAAGGTATTTTTTGGTTGTGTTTAATAATGCACCTAGGTAATGCGCATTGCTCATAACATATTTTTCGTAATCTTTTTAGCTTGTGACCTTTTCTTATTTGTATGTAACAAACATTTAATTCCTTTCAGCAAAAGGTAAATTTTTTCTGTTTTTACTTAATATTATTTTTTCTTTTAGCTCTGGTGAGTTTTTTTTTTGTGGTTTAAATTTTTACCAATTGCACTTATTACCCTATATTTTTTATTGTTTACCATTTATCTATCTGTATATTTTCTTTCCTTACTACTACATAGTAGTATTTATGTTTAGATTTAATAATGTTGTTGTTGCTCTTTTAATATTCGGTTTTGCTGATTTTACTAACCATTTTTTGCAGGTATAATAGGATTTTTATATTTCAGCCTTAATTTAACATACTTTTTCAGGAAACTAATCATTTCTTTCAGGGTTTTTTGATTTGATGAACCGCTTAGGTCATAATGGGATGAGTGAACAAACAGTATGAGATGGTACGATATTTTTAATTCGTTCTCAACAGAACAAATTTATTTTGCGTTAAATGGGACACGAACCCGGATCAGAACGAACGTATCAAGGTTGACAAGCCGATGTTGGCCCATCTTAGCTGATGTTAGCCAATTTACAAATCGAGCCACCTTGGCTCTTCAGGTTTTTCATTTCGCTGCATTTTCTATTTGTGTATTATACATTTTATAGTTGGTACATATGGTATGGTATGTATACATATATCTTTTGTAATTGTAATTTTATCAGCCTCATCACACTCTAACAGCGATGTCGCCTTCTCGTCGTGACCATGGCTTTCTATTTTCAGAGTTTTTTAAATTTTGATTGTGGTTTGCGGAATTCATCAATTAGACCAGCTTCTTCAGAAATGTTTGTACTGCTCCAGCTCCATTTTTTCAAGTGTGTGTCTTGCAAATAATGTTGTTTAAAAGTTATGACTCGGACCATGTCTAATAAATGTTGCCTTCATCCTGTCACTTTCTTTCAGCAAGTATATTTCTTCTATCACCTTTTTTCTTTCTATCGGTGTACCTTTTTTCTTGAGCATTTTTCTTAATGTCGTATTTTAAAGGATTCTATTTTCTTCACTTTCAGCTTATCCACAGTGAAATTTTGCACCCAATACATTATAACACTTCATGCATGTGATTTGATAGATCGAATCCTCGGGGCCAATAAAAAAAAAATATTTGTAAGAATAGTATTTTGTTTACTAATGGCTTGCTTTGTTATCTCAAACCTCCTTGTCGGTTCTTTGCTACGTTTACCGTCATCTGTAGTAATACTTCCAAGGTACTTGTTTAAATCGTTCGTCGTTCAGCTCTATATCCATTTTAGTACCCCCCTATCCTTATTTATCTTCATTACTTTTATTTTCGTTATATTGATCATCAATGTAATTCTTCTTAATGCACCATCCATCTCTCTTTATTTGATAAAACAATATCCCGATTCCACATTTTCCAAGGCCTACAAAGGCAACAAACCTGAGTCTATTCTTATCAAGCCTCTTTCTCCTATTGTTTTAACAGTAGGGATTTCAAATTCCATATTTTCCCAGGCCTACAAAGGCAACAAACGTAACTTTCCTCTTCTGAAGCCCGTTTCTCCTACTGTTTTAACAGTATTTTAAATTCCACATTTTTCCAGGTCTACAAAGTCAACAAACGTAACCTTGATCTTCTCAAGGCTCTATCTCGTATTGTGTTAACAGTATTTCGATTTCCATTTTTTTCCAAGGCCTACGAAGGCAACAAACGTAACTTTCCTCTTCTGAAGCCCGTTTCTCCTACTGTTTTAACAGTATTTTTAATTCCACATTTTTCCAGGTCTACAAAGTCAACAAACGTAACCTTGATCTTCTCAAGGCTCTATCTCGTATTGTGTTAACAGTATTTCGATTTCCATTTTTTTCCAAGGCCTACGAAGGCAACAAACGTAACTCTATTCTCCTCAAGCCTCTTTTTCGTATTGTTTTAACAGTATTTTCAATTCCATATATTCCAAGGCCTATAAAGGCAACAACGCAACTTTGATCTTCTAAAGCCTCTTTCTCCCATTGTTTTAACAGTATATATTTCCAATTTTATATTTTCCAAGGCTTACAAATGCAACAAGCGTAACTCTATTATTCTCAAACCTCTTTCTCATATTGTTTTCGCCGTATTTCAAATTCCACATTTTCTCACGCCTACAAAGGCAACAAGCGTAACTATATTCTTCTCGAGCCTCCTTTTTTCTATTGTTTTAAATTTTAAATGAGGAAAAATGTAGCAAATAACTATATATAAATTACGATAATTGGCATCCTTGACACCTTTTCTTATTTTAGCTTCGATCTACTACCCGTTAATATTTTTTATGCTACTTTGCGTTTTGCAGAGATTAGACATAATGCGCATTTATATTCAATCTACTTCAGCTGTCTTTATTTTAACATCATTTCCAATTCCTTATTTTCCAAGGCCTACAAAGGCAACAAACGTTATTATATTCTTCTCAAGCCTCTTTCTCCTATTGTTTTAATGGCATTTAAAACCCAGCATTTTCCGAGGCCTACAAAGGCAACAAACGTAACCTTGATCTTCTCAAGCCTCTTTCTCCTATTGTTTTAATGGCATTTAAAACCCCACATTTTCCGAGGCCTACAAAGGCAACAAACGTAACCTTGATCTTCTCAAGCCTCTTTCTCCTATTGTTTTAATGGCATTTAAAACCCCACATTTTCGGAAGCCTACAAAGGCAACAAACGTAACCTTGATCTTCTCAAGCCTCTTTCTCCTATTGTTTTAATGGCATTTAAAACCCCACATTTTCCAAGGCCTACAAAGGCAACAAACGTAACCTTGATCTTCTCAAGCCTCTTTCTCCTATTGTTTTAATGGCATTTAAAACCCCACATTTTCGGAAGCCTACAAAGGCAACAAACGTAATCTTGATGTTCTCAAGCCTCTTTCTCCTATTGTTTTAACAGTATTTTCAATTCCACATTTTCCAAGGCCTACAAAGGCAATAAACGTAACTTGGATCTTCTCAAGCGCATTTCTCCCTTTGTTTTAACAGTATATATTTCCAATTCCATATTTTGCAAGGTCTACAAAGTCAACAAACCTTACTCTATTCTTGTAAAGCCCTTTTGTCGTATTGTTTTAAAGAGCATTTCAAATTCCACATTTTCCAGGCCTACAAAGCCAATATATATATCACTTAAATATATCTTATGGTACTTTAATTTTTGCATAGATTAGACATAATTCTCCCATATATCCAATCTTATCGAGCTTTCTTCATTTTATAAAACATTTTTTCCGATTCCACATTTTATCAGGGCTAGAAAGGGAACGTGACTATATTCTTCTCAAGCAGCCGTTCTTTTATTGTCTTCAGTTTCATTTTATGGCGAATGAACAAATAACTGAGAAGGAGTACCGCGAAGGCAAAGTAAGCCACCAATAGACAGACTATTCGTCTTACTAAATTTTCAACAAATCGCTTTCCTTTCACATCTTAACTTGGATCTGAGAAAGAGGTTCATCAGGTCATACGTATGACGTTTTACAATGTAAACAGTGAGAAGCTGTATTTTAAATAAGCAAAACGTAAGGACAGTAAAATCTGTTGAATTACATACATGAGAAAAGACACAGACAAGGTACATCGATTGAGACAAATAAGAGGCGAGAGAACAAATATGATTTGCTGGAAGAAATGGTGAGAAGAAAGAAAAAATTTGGACATATTCTGAGGCATAGTAACTTCCTAACAACATTATCTAAAGGACACATACTTGGCAAAAAGGAAAGAGGTAGACCAAGAGGAAAATTTCCAAAAACCTGACTCAATTGATGAAGTGTGGGAGCTACAATCAGATGAAAAGGGTTGCTACAAACCCTGAGTCATAGTTGCGGCAACAAGGCGTCGTTGCTTTTAGACTGTGATTAAGGCTCTATTTTCAACTATGATTAACAGAATTTTCGCCACATTTATTGTCATGTACTGGTAGAATTTTCGAACATTTCTCCTTTTGGAATAGTAATACTTTTAGCTTTAACAAACTCGCTGGGCAGTCCTTCCGACTTTTAACGTTTCGCAGTAAATTCAAACAGTTCATCTTTTTTTCTAGTAGGATTCTTTGGAAGTTTCACTCTTAATTTGTTTACACCAGGAGACTTTTTTTGTTCGTCTTTTATCGGGGATTTTTCAACTTCTTATCTTAAAATAAGCGAGGCGAAATCATCTAGTATTTTTTTTTAAATCTGTTTGATATACTTTTCTTCACAATTAATTCCCTCTCTGTTATACAACTCTTTTTATAGGCTTTTCAGTGTTTATCAATGTCTTCTTTTTCCAATAAGTTTCCATCGTTGTTCTTTATGGCGCTCAATTTTTATATTCTAACCGTCTTGCCAGCTTGTAAGCTTTGTGTGTGTTTTTTGTTTCTTTCTTTAACGTCGGCCTATTTCCGCGACTATGGCCAAATCAACAACGCCAGGGAGCAGTTTCACTTCAATATCCTGAGGCTTGAGCAACGTCGAGAAATATTGCACCAGTTGACTTGTTTTTATTAAATCCTTCGGTGATGTTTGCCACAACACGAAGGACTTGGTCTGTGGTGGAGTGCTGGTGTCTGAAACCGAATTGCTCATCTGGGAGGGTATGATTTTCAGAGGTGAATGAAGCTAGCCTTTTCTGAATCAGTTTTTCGGCGATTTTGCCGATGACTGGTAGTAGGCTAATGGGCCTGTAGTTCTGAGGGAACAGCGGATCTTTGCTGGGTTTCAGGATGTTGATATTAATATCGGCAAGTTTCCACATGGTAGGAAAATGTTGAAATCGCAGCATGGCATTCATAATCGTAACTAGGAATACCACGGCTTTGCGGGAGAGGTTTTTCAGGGCTACGTTGGAGATTCCATTGTATCCCGGAGCTTCCCTATTTTTTAAGGATTTGATTATTTGGGAAACTTTTTCGAAAGTTGCGGGTTCGATAGTTGTGTCTGGGGTGGCGCGAAGCGCACTCCTGACATAGCGGTGCATTCTTGCTACGTGCGACAGACATCCAACAACAAAAAACAACAACTTTAATTCGTTTATATTTGCTGTATGCCTCTTCCTTCCTAATCATACCATGCCTGTAACGTTCTTGTATCAACTTAAGTACTTCTGATGTCATCCATGCTTTCCTTAGTTCTAGTTTGTTATTGTCCGCCACTTTTTCTGTAGCTGTCCACTGTTATAATCCTGTTGATATTTACTTTATTGGTTTCTTCTTTAAGCTTCTTCAGTTTCTCCAGTTTGTGGTAATTTCCTATCATCAATTTTGAACTATCTTATGTTTTATTGTAATCTTTATTGTGTTTGTATTATTTGTCTAATATGCGATTTTCTTTTTTTTTTTCAGGCGGCGAGGGTGCTCAAATACCTCCTCGTGGTCCTCGCTGGAGTGTAACATATAATAAATCAATGTACCTACGTTTTTTAATAGATGAAAGCTTTACCTAATCTTGAATATATGACGCAGGTAATCAAAAACGTTTAAATAATTGTAAGCTATATAATGAATTTGGATTACACGCTTTCAACTTTTAAACTAGTCATTTTACTTTTTTTTTACTCATTTTACTTGTACTTTGGTACATAAAATTATATTTTATAAGTTAAGCTAATATTTTGTTTCAAATCTTCAAACGTAAGCAACGTGTGTATAAGATTGTGTTAAATATTTATTATATGTTACATACTAAATTTTGAGCAACTTTATTTACAGGTCTGACACGAAACATGATAACTAACCACTTTAGCTTTCTTTACTGTCAAAATTTTTTACATAAACTACTCAACACTCGAAGCTCCGCTGGCAAAAATTGTAACCCTTTTTATTAGTGAATTTGCTGATAAAAAAATGCACTAATAAAAAGGGTAAAATTTCGTAAAAAAAATCACTAATGGGGAGATCCTGACTATTGAATTTTTTTTGCAAATGAGCGCGAACTAGGACCTCTAGAACCCATATCTGGGGTCAGTTTCAATTATATATATATATATATATATATATATATATATATATATATATATATATATATATATATATATATATATATATATATATATATATATATATATATATATATATATATATATATATATATATATATATATATATATATATATATATATATATATATATATGTATCACACCAATAACTCAAAAAATCATGGGCCAATTTTGATCAAATTTGGCACGTACCTTCCTTTTGTAAGTGGGTTGGATAAGTTCGTTAACCAGGAAAATCGGACGAGGTTTTCCGGGAAAATTTTGAGTTTTCATTCGAAAAAAATTTTTATCTCAAAAAATAAAAAAGCTACTATAACCAAATTTGGTAGGTAGATTAACGATATAAAAAGTAAACTATACACCAAAATTTAGATTTGTATGCTACAAGAAAAAAAAGTTATAATAAAATATTTGAGGCCAGATATTTCTATGAAAATTCACTACCATAACGCACTTGCAGCGTCCAGACTTTTTAAATTTGATGTAATATTCCATTGCCGCAATTTAATTGAACTTTGTTAAAAGAGTTTACAAGCACGATCCTTTCGCTATTAGCTCGCTGTTTTGTAAAATATTAGGTAAGTCACATACATTTTATTTTTTTATTAATACAGGGTGTTGAATAAAACATTGAAAATTTGCTGTACCATTAAGAAGCTCCTGTTTGAAAAAAAAAAGTTTCTTAATTTCAACTAATAACATGTTGAAGTAGGACCAAAGCTCCAGGATGGTGTTTGAATTTTCTGTTTATCCTTTTTATTTCCCGGATAATTACAAAAAAAAGTTGTTTCTGTTTTTGTGCATAACTTTTTGACTCGTCAGCCGATTCTCGTATTGGAGGGCTCATATTGAAACCAA
Organism: Tillus elongatus; assembly: GCA_964006375.1. NCBI lineage: Eukaryota > Metazoa > Arthropoda > Insecta > Coleoptera > Cleridae > Tillus > Tillus elongatus. The sequence continues at coordinate 33,493,364 of OZ023264.1, forward strand.
ACCTTCAGAAAAAAATGTTCAGTTAACCGAATTGACGTAGAATGAACGATCAATATACAGCGCGACATCACCCAAATCCTAATCATTTTAAAAATTTCGTTTCGACAGCAGAATTGGCTAAAAATAAAGTTGATTATGAAAGGAGCATTAATTGTGGCCACCAGAAATTGTTTCTCGTCTGCATAGGTCGAAAATTGCCGTTAAAAGAACTCAATTACAAACGGCTTGTTTACAAAGGAGACTCATTCAAAATCTCACCTGAAAATGCCCGTAACTAAGGTAATGCTTCTTCGTTTGATGTAAATAATCTGATACAATTATGAACAATGCACATTTATTTTTAAGATAAAAATTATAGGACATGACCAGTCAGTAAAAATGACTATTTACGTCGCTAAATATAACAAAAGTACACTGCACTCAGAGTCAACTCCACATTCACACAACTGTGCAATGCAAATCTCTTTGACGTTGACTAGAAAACCGACAGCACGATGGATAGCGTGCTTTGTTCGTCATGAAATTATTTGAGTGTGTTTGCATGCAGCGCACAATCTACCCCAAGAAAAATCTCTGCACACACGAAACAATTTGTGTTGAATACAATGCACAAAACAAATATTTATTGGTGTGGATCCACCTTTGGGTTAATTTGTTTGAACATACTATGCAGCACAATCAGCAATATTTGTAATTCTTTTTCCGTTCATCATATCAGCACTTTATCATCTGCCTACCTTAGGTGTAGATTGCAAATATGTTAGTTTTGGCTTCTCGGATCACAATGCTGTTACTTTTGACTGTCTGCCTCTTGTTAATATAACTAATGAACACAATCTTGTATTTCAATTTAAAAGATTATTCTCACGCAGCTTGCCATTAAACAATTTAAAAAGCTACTTACTGATATAAATATTTTTGATGACGATTGTTTCTGCGAAAACACTTTGTTGGATGACTTATTTAAAGTATTCTGGGAGCATTTTAAATTTGCGTTTGATGCAGCCTTTTCCAATAGAAAGGTAAAAATTTGGAGTAACACGGGCCTGAGGTATCGTCCAAGCGTCAATGTCAGAATTCAAATTGGGAACCTTAAAGATCTTAATATATTGTTAGGACTACAAGTTACGTAGCATAAAACTAAACAGATTAATAAATGATGAAACTACCACCAAAACTCTGTACCTGGACAGCAAATTTCCTTTCCACTGGAGCATTTCTGTTGTCGTGGATGGCCATTCCTCTAAACTGTATCCAATTAATGCAGGAGTCCCTCAAGGTTCAGCTTTAGCCCCTACTTTGTTTCTTCTCCACATCAATGACCTCCTCTCTAGCACATCCAACCCAGTTCACAGTTACGCGGATGACAGCACCCTCCACTCAAATATACAATATCCTAAGCCTGTCTCTTTAGCCCAATTAGATGGATCGCAGACTGATGAAGGGTTCTGTCTCCGTGGATCTCCAAAAAATATTAGACTGAGGAAGTAGAAATCTTGTACAATTCAACTCCAGCAAATCTCATTTTATCTCATAAGAGATACACCAGCCCTAGACCCATCACAATGAACAACCAAGTTATTCAAAGTAATGAGTCCTTTTCACTTGTTGGCATTTCTGTGGATATTGGCACCAACATGTCACATCAACTTAGGAGCGGCTGCTAAGAAATTAGGTTTCCTCTTCCGGGCTCGCAAATACTTTTCACCAGCTAATCTCTATACCTTATATACTTCACAAATAAGGCCAAACCTCGAATACTGCTCCCACATCTGGGGTGCCATTGCCGCTTCTACACTCGCTATCCTGGACTCCATTCAGAAGAGAGATATACGTCTCATCGGCGACCCTACCCTCACCCAAAGGCTGCCATCCCTTGCTCACCGACGTGCCGTCTCTCTCTTTTATAGATATCTGCACAGGCACTGCTCAGAGGAGCTTTCTTCCATAGTTCCTCCACCTCCTGCCCCCAACAGATCTACCAGAGAAACAGAGCGAATGTACCCTTTTACTGTCCAGGTCACCAGACATAGAACAGCTTGTTATGCCCGCTCTTTTGTCTCGAGGACTTCCAAGTTGTGGAATTCCTTGCCGGCACATGTTTTTCCTTCTCCTCTGAACCTCCAAGTCCAGAATTAACAAGTTGCCTCTTACTCCTTGTCGACACCCACGGTACGATAGTATTTAGGCTGTAAGCCCTCGTGGTGTGTTGTTCAAATATATTTTTAAAAAACAACTATTTTTCACAACTGGTGTCTAATTCGGATAATAAAGGCCAAAGCGCTTTAGAATTTAGTAAGGAATAACAAACCTAAGGTTTCTGAAGTTTCTCTCACCCATGATGGTGCTGAAATAAATGACCCCTCGGTTGTAGCTAATGTGTTTGCAATTATTATTTTTTACTGCCTTTGCTTCTAAGTTAAACAGTAATTTTCAAAGTGCCCTTTCAGATCATCGTACTGGGTCGGTTAATTGTACCCAGTCATCCGTATATATATATATATATATATATATATATATATATATATATATATATATATATATATATATATATATATATATATATATATATATATATATATATATATATATATATATATATATATATATATATATATATATATATATATATATATATATATATATATATATATATATATATATATATATATATATATATATATATATATATATATATATATATATATATATATATATATATATATATATATATATATATATATATATATATATATATATATATATATATATATATATATTGAAACGTTTCATATGAAACTGCATTATGATAGGACATTAGCTGTTTCTGAAACATCTGAAGAACATCTCTTACACATCAAGGATGATGTTTCATTGTAACAGAAGTTCATGTCAGAAACATTTATGAAACAAAAAATTATTTAGTGGGGTATGTTAGGAAACTGCTTGATTGGACCCATTGTATGAAAAACATTAAACAAAGAAAGATACCTGAATCTTCTTCACACGTTACCAAGTTAGACATTTATGGTGAAAGCAGACTGATGCATCGGCTCATAGTGCGGCAGTCGTGAGGAATTACACAAAGAATTTCCAAATCACTGGATCAAAAACGGTGGAGTAGTATAATGGCCTGCTAGGTCACCAGAGTTAAATCCACATGGTTATTTTTAATGGAAAGCTGTAAAAAACAAATTTAAGACAGAGATCTCACAGCAAATATGAAGGAATGCTGTGCAAGACTCTACAATGTGTTCAATATAATTCTCACGAGGACTGTTCAGAGAGCTGTGCTTAATGCTAGAAAACGTGCACAACTATGGATCAATCAAAACTACCAACTTTCTGAACATTTGTTGTAGTTACTGTTGTTATTATTTTCTAGTTTTTGTTTTGAACATTTATTGTAGTTGTTGTTATTTTCTTGTTTTCCTTTTTAATATCATTACGTTATTGACTGTCGTTAAAGTTTTTGTTGCCCAATATTGTTGTATTTCGAATTGATGCATAAAAAAAATACAGTCGAATTGAGAACCTCCTCCTTTTTTTGAAGTCGGTTCAACATACATATCACGCTTCTTTTCATTATTGATTGGCATCTTCCTATTGCAATGTTATCACTGATGATGATATAAATATTTTCTAATGTTTTGAAATTACACAGCCAATGTCTGAGATAAACCAACGTGATTTTACACTGTTTGACAGTTAAGCCCAATTGTTAAGAATTATTTCCAAACATGTTATACATTCTAGAATTTTCAGGAAAAAAAAACCAGGAATGATCTCTCAAAGTTGAAACATTTGAGTTCGCTATCAGATAGAAAACTGAAATGTTTTTAGTTACTTTATACGAATTCAAATAAATGAGCCAGAGGTGAAAATTTAAAATCACTGTTTTCTGATTTGACAGTCGGGAGGTAGTTGGTTTTATCTGCAGCATATTAAAGTGCACAAAATTTAGCAACTTTGTCTACGCTCTAGCTTCGAGAATATGTTAGATGCCCATGGTGAGGCTCTAATTTGAATCACTCTGTACAGCAGGGGCGTGCGGTGACATTTTAAATAAGGGAAGCAATTTTGAAAAACTTACCTATTTGTAGTGTAACTCAATTCTTCTGTCGTTTTTGGCAAATTCGTTAATAATGTCATAAAACTGTGGATTCTGGTACATTTCCTCGACGAAGTTATTTTCAATTGACAAAATTGAAATTTGGGAACGTCTTTCCTGTCCTGTTGAATTCCTAACAAAACTCTTGATACGTTTCAATGTAGAACAATTTTCTTCTACAGATGCACTAGTAGCAGGAATTGTTAATACTAATTCACATAATTTGAACACTTCAGATTATGCATTTTCCAATTTTGATTCTTTTAAGAAAGTTAAAGGTTCACTCGCATTAGTTTTTGTGTCAATAACATCGGTTTCACAAATGACTGTAGGTTCTGATTGTAATAAGGCTTTCTCAAAATAATGTCCATAGTGGTGGAGTAATGATTTGGATGAATCTTCTGGGAAAGGTACCCCTACAAATCCTCCAAAATTACACAATTCAAGAAATTTCAGGTCACTGAGATGATCAAATCTGCAGTTAATTTGCTGCTAAATTTGATCTATGATTTTGTAGAAAATGCGGCAATGAGAAGTTTGAAGGTCTCCCACATTATCAGTGCGCAGACGCTTTCTTCGTGGCTCACTTTTCCTAATTCCATTGTTTTTTCCAGAACTTATCAAATTCATTCCTTTTTTGAATTATAATGGATTTAAATTCACTAATTTTCTTCAGGCAAAAACCAATGTCATTTGTTTTACATTGCAATATGTTAAATACATTATCTGAAAACGGAAATATTTCCGAAAATATATTAAGTAAAAAATTAAAATTAAAGTCTCTTTTCAAACCATCCAAAAATCCTCTAGAACTATTTATTGTTTCTGCATCCCAATTTTTGCTATTTTCTATTATGTTTTCAAAAAGTTCAATTAACGATTCACGGTGTTCAAATATAGTTAACACAAGTCTGCCCTTGTAGTTCCATCGGGTTGCAGCTACTTTGGGTAGACGTTTTTTAACAATTGAGTCTAAGGCTTGTGTGCGCTTCACAGATTTGGGAAAAAAAAGCAGCCATTCCACTTAGGCTAGCAAAAAACACCTTACATTCTTTAATATGATTTATGGGATAAAATTAAATTTAATTTATGAGCACAACAGTGTACAAATAGAGCACTGGAAAACGTTTCCCGCACTTTAGCTTGAAGACCTCCTAAATGTCCGGCCATAACAGCAGCCCCATCATAGCTTTGGGCAATTAATTTATTATCAGTCTCCTCAATATCTTTCATAATATTAAGCACAATTTTATATAGAGCGTTTGCGGTACGATGTTCTGTCACATTTTTAAAGCATTAAAATATTTCTTGCTCCCATCCATTTTTACATAGCGTATTACTACAGATAGTTGACTTAAATTAGTTACGTCGGTTGTTTCATCTAGAACAATAGCAATGAAACGAGCCTGTTTAATTTCAGATTTAATCCTGTTCAAAATAATAGTGGCAGCAGTCGCAATTAAGTCATTCTGAATGCGATTTGATGTCCCGCGAAAAACGTTAGACTGTTCCAAGTGATTTTTTAAACAAATGTCGTATTAGGCTATTAAACAAACTAGGTCTTGAAAGTTTCCTCTATTTGCAGATGTAGTTGTTTCGTCATGACCTCTGAACCCCAATTCATGCTGACCAAGAAAACACACAACATCAATAAGTCTTTTTAATATGTTTCTGTTTTTATCAACCAGTTCATTGTGTTGGCAATGACTAATTTCTATCTGCTTGTCAAAGGCGTGTTCAATTCGCGTTTGTTTCAAAGACACTTAATTTTAAAATGGTCTGTAAATGCGCTTTAGACATAACATGTCTTTTTACTACTTTATGTAGATTATTCAAGTCGGAAAACCCACTTTTATTCCACACTCCCTTTTCAGTCACAAATAGACTACCAGGCCAACAAAACAGTTTATTCCTGTTAACCATTCATATTGTTTATAAGTTTTTTCCGCGTTGAAATGTCGAATACATGTTTTAATTCTTGTATTTAAGTTTTTTAGAGTAGGTTTCGGCCTACCTTTATTAATAATAGCATGTTTTTCAGCAAACGGCTGAAAATCCTTTGGTTATCAAAAAACACACGACACAATCACAGTTATTATTACCACTTGTCCGTAAAGTTTGTAAATTCTCACCCCCACCGACGCCGCTGTTAAAAGCTGATGTAGTTGCAGCCATATTAATAATCATAAAATGCCAATGTATTTAACTTAGTCAACTGCTTATTTCTACGAAATAATCAGCGACATTCACGTTGTACGTGCATCGGGTCTTCCAACACGTTCTACATGTTGAAATACACGTACATTGCATCGAGCAAGGGTTTCTCATTATGTGGCCTGCTGGCTACGTGTATTTAACTGAAGTCATTGCATCCACTCTCGTAGTATCAGGTTCATGCTGTTGGTTGGCGGTCGGTTTACTGGGACGACGTCCTTGCCAAGAGCGCAGAGCGCATATACAAGTACAGTATGATGCATAATAAATAATTATGTGTGAGCTTGCGAATTAAAAATTGTAATAGATAAATTAGTTTTAGAATTTGAAATTTAATTTTTAAAATACAAAATGGATTTTAAATAATGCGGTTTAATACAAATTATTTTTAAGTAGGTATGTGGTCGTTATTTTAAGGGAAGCAATGCTTCCCTTGCTTCCATGGACCGCACGCCACTACTGTACAGTAGTGTTCATTGAAAATCAGTATATCAGACGACTAAAAAATGAAACAATAAATTAATTGAATAAAATTATTTTTTATTCTGATAAGATTTAGGTTTTATAATAATATAAAACTGCATCTGAGAAATACAAAATCTAAACTGTAATATGGATAATCCAAATAAAACCTTTAAAGAAACATAAAAACATTTTTTTTAAGTCATAAATATGTAGTATTCGACTAAACAAGATTAACTACCAAACCGGCATTTGCAAATTAAACGTGAAGTTTTTAGTGCAGAAACGACTTTGGAATTCTAACCAATTATAATACAGTTATTAGATTAAACTGTCACATTTTTTTGAACTATATAACTTTTATACTACACCAGTTACTGCGGAACATTCAAAACTACTATTTTCAACACAGAGTAGAGTTTAAATATAAATAAATCGCTGTCAACAGATAACAAGTCTTTTTACGTAACCGCAATCACTTGCACACAAAAAAATCAAAAAAATCTAGTTTTCTCCTATAAACAAGGTTAAGAGTTGCTTATGTTATTCCAATTCTGCATTTCACACCAACCTTAATAACATACAACCAATCACAACACGCGATTCAACGCACCAATCACATGTCTCCTATTAAAGTTCTGTCAGCATAAGCGGATCTCAGTAAGTTTTGTAAGCACCCTGTCCACTATTTGCTTCCTCACTATCATAGTCTATGAATGTTAAGTTATTGGTGTTATACAAGGGGTTGGTAACTTGCTGGCTGTGTCCATTTCCATTGGTTGTAGCACCATTATTACTCAACATGCAAGACGATGGCTGCTGCTGCATCACCTGCTGCTGGTTGTTTTGCTGGTTACCGCTTGTTGAAGGGAGAGACGGAGACTTGGGCTGAGGCGGAGGGGAAGGACTGTCCAGATTTATCACCGATGGACTTGCAGGATAACCCGAACTGGAAACAGATGAAGGCCCAGGAGTTGTCGTTACACGAGAGTGGTTGCTACTGGATGATATACTTGTCGTATCTGAAAATCAAAACAAACGAATTAGTTTGTATAGGAAATTTACAACGTGGATGTTATTTTGGACCACAACCATATTAACTTGAAAAATTAAGCATGCAAATTTATACCTTGAAACATGCAGTGTTAGTTTGTGTTATATGTAATAAACCCCAACAGATTAAAGTGAGATCTTTGCTTTCTACCCATCTATGCAAGATCATAAGCTAAACTACTGAACTAAAGTTTATTGTTTTGTATCCCATCTTGTAACTGGATTTTCTGTAGGATGGTTGTAAATAAATAAATCTATAAAAACAAGGACGTCAATTATATATGTGTTGAAAACATATGGCGGATATATCGACATATTCACCAGATTAATAATAATATTATCTATAGTTGATGCATCTGCAAGTTATTTTCAGAGTGTATATTTTCCACTTCTAATAGTGCTCCGAGCTCTCACGAATCTGGTCACAATAACGTTTTTTGCAGAATACTGTATAACTGGGAGAGTAGGTACAAAACATGTTTTTTTTTTCCTCTATAGGGCCCGTCCACGATTACAGCCCCGGTAGTACTGCAGCCTTTGGCTTATTGTCCACGCCCTATACCTTTTTTAGTTTACCCATTATAGGATCACTGTTCCTTGAACTAGTCTGCACAGCAGCTGGTAGGGCCAAGTTTTAAATTGCCCTGTCTCCTGTCTAGGCTGTCTGTAGATCAGTTGTCTTTTACAATCCAGAGCTTTACACTCGCACAGGATGTGCTGGGTTAATTCTTCCCCCATCGCTGCAGAGCCTGCATGCCAAGTCCCACTCAAGCCGCCCCATTTTATGCAGGTGTTTCTTGACAGCCATGTGTCCCATCAAGAGTCCTGTTGTGTTCCCGAGCTCTCTTTTGCTGAGATTTAGCAGTTCTACAACTCTCTTTGAACTGGGTTCCCTAATTAATGTCTTCCCATGTCTAAGCCCCGGACAGTCTGCCCAGTATGCCTAGTGTTCTTTTCTGACCCAGGACTTAATGGATCCGCTGGCAGTGATAATCGTCACGCCCAAGACCAGTTCTGGTCCCATGGTTCTACTGATCCTCTCTTCGCGGTCTATCCGCTCTTTCATTCCCTTTCACCCCCGAGTAGCCAGACACCCAAATGAGGGTATGCTAATTCTGCCCAGATAGGTCACTCATCTCATCTCGGCATTCACTAACCAGTCTGGAGTTTACCGTAGGTTACTTACAGCCTTAAGGGCTGCCTGGTTGGCAGAAGCTATGAAGATCCGCTTGTTGGTGTAGCCCCCCCCCCCTGTTCTCTCGTACACAGTGCAGGATGGCATACATTTCGCCCTGAAAGACTGTTGCGTGAACCCCGAGAGAGATACTGTGACTTACTCGTGGCCTACCGAGGCGTCTCCTCATGCCATGCCTTGCGGTCGGGGATTACTACTGCAAATCCGCCTTTCGTGCAGATTCACGGGCTCGCTGATCCAGCAATACCACCATGGTGGCTGTTGGGGTTGAGGTCAAGGCACCTGGGCACGATACTGGATTTCATCACCTTGGGCACTCATTCCAGTGCTGCGTATGTTAATGATGGTCTGACCGCCCTTGTGTACAGCCAGTGGGCCATACTAAGTCTGTCTCCGCGTTTTTCTATATAGCCACCCGGTGACGCTAGGGTCATGTCTGCCTTGCGCAGTATTTTTTCAACAAGGCCATTCCGGTTAACTTGGAGTCGAGTACTACCCCAAGATACTTTACCTCCCTGGAATGTTCCTACATAACAGAGACAGAGTTCTATGTCCTTCCCACCTCCTCCTCCTCGTAAATGGTACGACTGTGGCTTTCTCAGGGCTAACTCCGAGCCCTTGGCTAACCGTACAGCTTTCCACCACTTTCAGTGCTGACTGCATATGCTCCTAGTCTGAATCTGTAACCTTTCCTATGACTATGAGGATGTCGTCTGCATAGTCCTGTACTTTGTACCCCCCTCCCGAAAGCCTCCACAGCAGACCATCCACGACTAGGCACCAGAGCAGGTAAGACAGAACGCAACCCTGTGGGCACCCCGCCGCGACATTCGCCAACAGTCTCCCTCGTGAGTGAGGTGAACACAGCTCTGTCCCTGAGCATGGAGTCAATCCACCTGCAACAGGTTTCCTTTATTCCACACGCTCTGACAGCTGCCAGTACCAATCTGAATGTATTGCTGAAGGCCCCTTCTATATCTAGGAAGGCCCCCAGCGCCACCTCCCTGTTCTCCAGTTTAAGCACCAGTTGGTGCAGCGCTGTTTCCGTTGAGACCCCTGGTCTGTATGCATATTGTCCGTAGTATATTGGATATGCTTCCAGTGCACCACCCCTAATGTGTCAGTCGAGCAGTTTTTCCATATTTTGAGCAGAAAGGACACGAGACTTATTGGCTTCAGGGACTTTGCCTGGTCGGTTGGACAACCAGGCTTCGAAAAGGATACTACCCTGGCCAGTCTCCATGCCCTCGGCAGATACCTCAGCCAGGCCCTCATGATGAGGGTAAGCGTCGGCGCCAGTACGTCGATACCCTGTTGGAACATGACGGGCATTATTCCGTTGAGTCCAGGGGATTTGAATGGGTTAAAGCTGTTTATGCCTCATCTGACTTTGCTACAAGTAACCACCTCTTTGATGACTGTCCAGCCTAGAAATATATATATATATATATATATATATATATATATATATATATATATATATATATATATATATATATATATATATATATATATATATATATATATATATATTGGGGCTTTTGTTAATGGCTCTGAGAATTTCTCAGATCTGCTTGGACCCACATCTTTCCATGTTTTGCAGAGAATTTTGAGATGTCCGGCTGTCTTCCATACAGATATGCTGCGAACAAATCTGCTGTTTTTCCCATTATGCAGAATTTCCTGTATACTCAATGCTGAGTACATTGATTTGTTTAATTCTAATGTTTCCCTAATTATGCATTGTTTGCTGCCTCTATCTTCATAGTTTCCTGGTGATTGACTGCTACAAATAGTAAATATTCTTATTGTGTATTGAGATTAATCTTTTATTGTATTTTAGCCTTTTCATGTCTAATGTTTATTTTATTATTTTTTTTTTGTATATTTTTAGGACAGTGTGATAAATAAATAAATAATGAATCCATATTACCAAAAACCAATAATTTGTGCAAGTAATCCAAATCCCAAAATAAAACATTTACAGAAAAAAAAATTCTTGAACCAACCACTTTCCCATTAATTTAATAAAAAGCTCATAGATTTCTTACATAACAGAGTCGATAAATTCTATTCTTCATTTCAACACAAATTGTATTAGAGCACTGCAGTAAACCAATCACTTAAGGTACACATCTGATGTTAATAATTATAAACAATTAAATATAAAATGTACAACTTGAGTAGCTACATTTAATGCCCAGTTTAACAAAGCGTGAATAAATGTTGAATGGCCGGTTAGTTAATCAACGCTTCAGATGACCAATCACAGCTTAAAATTATTTGGTTGTCATGGCAAAAACCCGAGTCACTGTCTGTGATTGGTCACTTGTTTCTTTACTGCATGCCTTTTAGGTATTGATAACATGACACCATGTTTTAGTTACTTCTGTACTCTGTGTTTGTAATTACACACGGTTCTCAGTGTTCTCATCACATTATTATCTTAAATTAATTATGTTACAATATAACCTTATACAACATGACCTAACCTAATTCAAGTTGACATTAATTTACATTTACGTCTATTGGCATCGGCCACCTTCCCTTCGGTATGGACATGCCTTGATTAACTAACCAGCCATTAAACATTTATTCGAACTTGGTGAAACTGGGCAATAGAATGAAACATGTTTTTATTGGTTATATGTCTTGTAATATACTAAGTAAATATTGGAACCTGTGATGAGCACTGATAAGTACACTTGGAGAACCCAAATCACCATAGTACAATGTTTGAAAGACCTGATGATCGTTGCACTAACACAGTTAGTGTCATCAGAGGATGAAAAATTCTAAACCACTTACAACTAAACATCACCTTTTATACCACGTCTTAGGTAAAGACAGACAAACAGAGGGACGAAATCCCAGACAAATTTACTGTGTATTGTATTTTAATTATCGGACGAGGTTTTTGAACTTCGGTTATTTCGGAATCTCTTCTATATCAAAGAGAGAGTGCAAACAAAGGACTACAAATGAATGGTGGAGGTCGGTTTCACTTTTATTTTTTATTACCTTACAAACATAAACACTTCCGTACGCATCCAACTGCGCTGGTTGCCTAACATTTTTGATAAGTTTCAGATTGTCTTTAACTATGTGGTGATTATTATCCCAAATATGTTGTGCCACACATGACTTGTCTACACTGTCGTGTCCCAGCTCTACCAGTTGTTTCCTGAATCTGGTTTCAATGGTTCTTTTATTCTACCGAACGTATTTAAAATTACAGTCTTTACAACTTATCTTACAGATACCAGACATTTTAGTGGCTTTATCTTTATCTTTCGTATTACTCAACAAATTATTTATATTATATTCTGTTAAAAAAAGCGGCAGCAAGTCGGCTTTCTTAAAAATCCTCTCGAGAACCCTTGTGATATGCGATTTAAATGCTGGACAAACAAACTTTTTTCTATTTTATCTTTCCTGAATGTCGTGGCTTCTGCCAACATTTTCTTTGTTCTGTGTCTATTAAAAAAAATTTCCGCTGAGCAACCACAATCCGTTATGTTTAGTCACATTTTTAATGTCTTGTAATTTTCTACTACATCTTCCTTTACTTCAGGGAAATCTTATCAATCCATTTACTAAGAAACTTAAACTGGCTATTTTTGTGTGTAAACATATGATGTGAGTCATTTGGAATGTAACTTAGAGTGGTAGTTTCCTTCCCGTGGACATCAAATTATTGTAACATAGTCGATACGATATTTGTCGAGACAGGTTTCCAAGACCCCGGCGCACTTTCTTGAAATTAACCACATTCGACACCCGAGACTGTACAAAAGGCATTTGGCGCTGTGGCATTCACTGTAGCAGCTTGCATACTATGTTTTGCAGATACAAAGGCATGTTTCTTTGTAAGTGTTCTATCCTGTGTTATTTCTAATTAAAATAAATCAAAAGTTATGAGAGGAATTTAATTCCCAGTCGAAAAGTATCTTGTTTAATGTGTTTAATTATTTCAAGGCAATTTTTTCAAATGAAAATTTCAAGGCGACCCCTCCGCAGCAAATTGCTACAGTAGTGGTGATAACAGAACTTTATTGGCTTATTCTTTTTTTGGAATTCTACCTTAACAGATATTGCACAGACTGTAGAGGTTCTGGGTACAAACAAAAAAATGACATTTTAAATGATCATATAACAAGTTTTACTCACTTAAATTAAGAACTATTATCTAATTTTGGTTCAGCCTGTAACATATTTTATGTCATAATTTTATACAGCGTGAATCAAAACTAAAACTGGTGACTTTTTTAAATATATACACCCTTATATTTTAGAAAGGCAAATATCTTGTTCTTCAACTTTTGCCAAGTGTTCCACATACCTTAATCCACTTGTTTTTGAAATATAATGAATTATTTTAAAAAATTTGAAAAGTAATTTAAATTTAAATATTCTAATAAATAAACACTAATGTATTTAGGTCATGAAGTAGTAGTATGCCCTACTGACGAGCCCTAATTAGAGCGTAACCGGTCTACGTTTCTAATTGTGGTGAGAATGCATCTAGCCTTACATACTTTGTCCCTATATTAGGGTAGAAATGGGCCAGGGCTGACAATTTACTAAATTGTTAGTTGGTTGTAAACAGTCTTTATTTTTTAACACTCTGTGTTATTTGGAGCTGCCGTGACAACATACTAATTGGTTCCGCAACGAGGTGGCGGCATGTGCTGCCTGTCTTACATCTCACTTAGTGTTGGAAGGCTGGCTACCATAGCCATATTACTTTATAGGTGTATTTTCGCTGCAATTAGTATGGCGTACTTATGAGCTCTAATTAGAGTGAAACCGGTCTACGGTTCTAATCGTGGTGAGAATGCATCTAGTCTTAGGTTATGTGTTAAAAATGAACATCATAGATGAGGAGGTCTCCAAAGAATATATACATTTAACAAACCTTTGTGTGAATCAAAATATTTTTCATTTTAATAATGAATTTTCTGAACGAACCCATGGCACATCAATGGACAATTCATTAGTAGATCTTTTCATTGGGAGATTTGAAACGGACCTAGCAAATGAAAATGACTATTTTCGTGAAGTATAGTTTTGTTATGTGGACGATATTTTTGCACTGTTTAATATGAAAGTATGCAAAGTACATGATGTGAATGATATTTGACTCCATTAAATTTACCATTGGAATGGAAATTAATAACAAATTACCTTTTCTTGATGTAATAGTCATCAAAAATAGACATTTTAGAATTTGACAACCACAGCACGAAACACACTACCTTAAATTACATTTCGATTGACTCGCTACACAATAAGACCCTACCAAACCAGTGCCATCGCTACCAAAGGTTTGGTCACTCCCAACAGTCTTGTAAAATGCAGCTGCCCCCATTTGACTGTGGAGTGCAAAAATGTCGACTCTGTTGCAATTGCGACAAGGATCACACCACCAACTACAAAGGCTGTCCTAAGTTCCCAAACCCAATAAGCACACCTCCCAAAATAAGCAGCAAATTTCCTACGCAGCTGCCACTGGACCTTCCCGTCCTGCATTACCCACAACAGTCCAGAACCCGGCAACCTCCAAGCCGAATCCAGCTCCCTCTGCAAATGCAGCCCCTCCATAGATCTCACCAATGCACTGTCCCTCATTACTTCGATCAATTTCACACAGCTGAAACTGGTTGCTGGGAACGTCCTGAACCTTCTCCAAACCTCCCCTGATCTGCTGACGCTGATCACATCCGCCATCCCCCTAATCCCTGAAATTGTGTTAATCTTTCAGAAGTAAATGTCTTCTAGAAGAAAGCCACAATCCCAGCAGGTTGCATCCTGCAAAACAACAAGCTCCAAGAATTCGCCCAACACTTAAAACTGGACTTTACTCTATTCCAGGAAACCAACATGCGTCTTCCAACCAATCAGAAACTTCCCAACTATACATTGTACAACAATGACCGCACCACTTCCAGAGGTGGCGGCACCGCAGTGTATGTTAAAACAGATATTGCAGGCCCAATAAAAATCATTTCTGCCTATAATCCTACACAAAAGAGAATTCTAAACGCCGACCTAGACCTCTTATTCCATACCAATCAATCAATAATAATGGCTGGCGATTTAAATTTCAACCATCTATTGGCATTGTATCGCACACTGTTACAACCTCATTTTGATTACTGTGTTACCTTGCTTCACGTGATGGATCTGAACCCTCTGAATGTGTTACAGAAACTGCAGAATCATGGAATGCGAATTGTCTTAAAAGTGAGCAGATATACACCTATAAAATTGATGCTAGCGACTTTGAACTGGCAATACGTTGCAGATAGACTGTACTATTTAACGATGATATTTGTTTTTAAACTTGCAAAGAATCTGTTGCCGGCCTATTTCGATTCAATTCTGGTTTTTAACAGACATTCACCAATATAATACAAGGGGTGCTGATGGTCTACACATATATAGAACCTATACAAGCGGAGCAATGAAGTCAGTGTTTTTTTAGAGGTATCAGCGAGTTTAACAGCTTACCTGATGATTTAAGAAATTGTGGTACATTGGGTTTATTTAGGAGAAAACTTTTTCAGTTATTGATGTTGAGAGCACATGTATGATTAAATGTTAATTTGTTTGTATGTATTAGGATTTCCTATATTGAAATAAACTTATTATCTTATTTATGTGAGGCCGGATTTTCAGCTGTAGCTGTAATAAAAAGCAAATATCGGTCAAAGATAAATGTGGAGCAGGAAATGAGAGTAGGAGTATCAAAACCTTATCCCGCACTTTGAAAAAATGTGTGTAGATCACCAAGCTCACAGGTCACACTGATTAAGTTGTCATTGTATTGTATATCCTATTTTTATTAAATTATAAATGTTTGCTGCGTGTCAAAGAAAATATAAAAACTCAGCTTCATATTGCGGATGTTTTAATTTTTGTGCCTATCTACATAGTATCCTTGTACCTTCTTTCGAGTACTAACGACTGTGGGGCGTCGAGACAAATTATTAAATCTGTAAGTGCGCTGCAAACTGAGTTTAGAGGCCCCTGGTCGAGCGGGTTCATTTTTGCTTTGTTTTTGTCTCTTTTTTGTATTTATGTGTATTGTAGCCAGTAACTCTTACTTGTAAGTACTCTCACCAGTGTTTGTACGAGTATAAATAAATAAATAGTGTAAAATATCCTGTAAGGTAAAGCTTGTCAAGCAACAGGCTTTCTGGGATTCGATCCCCAGTTGAGACAATCCAATATGCACATAACCTAGACAAATATTTTAATAGAAGAAATCAATCACCTTGTGATGCCCCAGCTAAGCAGAGGCCCGACGGATAGGTTGCCAATCCGTCATTCGGGCGTGACCTAAATATTCAAAGTTACATCTCGGGCGCCATCTTTATTCCCTATTAAATAGGATGAGGTCAGATCCCGTAAGGACTTCTGTTAAGGCCCTCGTAGAACACTACAAAGTTACTGTTTCATAACAGCCTTGTCCTAGGGTAGCTCGAATGGAGAAGAAAGTCCAAAGTTATTATTATATCCCGTAGAGTTCTCGAGAGTTAAGTAGGCTTTAATTACTTACTCCCGAATAATGGCTGTTTTCCTTGCTTACAAAGTTGGAAGCAGAAATATAAACAGGTAAATATCGATTACGATATACCTACGTTAGTTCAATCCGTCACAGGATTCTAGCTTAACCACACATACACTAGTGCAACTATCTACAGGCAGTGCAGTGAAACGCAACTAATTTCACAAAAGCTTCTAATAATATTTGACATATCTACAAATGAAAATGACAACAATAAAAATCCATAAATTATGAAAATTAAAAATTCGCTACAGCTCATGCGATTAAAGTCAGATAACGTTATCTCTGATAAGACATTCTGTCACAGTGGAAAGGATACAAATATGTTACTATTTAAAAATACAATCATATTCGACTAGAATAACATTTGTGCTATTTATAATAAATAAAGCGTGATATTAGCATTAGCACAGCAATACAAGGCATGTTAAAGCAACGGCAAGCGGAAAGCGACATACACATGCATCAAATGGCAAATGGCCCCACTATTAATTCCGCCTCAGTCTCCGATTCTATCTTCCCCTGGGCTTTATTCCCGCGATTCCCTTGCAGTCCTACTCTGCTATGTGGGTAAGCAAACGGTTCCTACTCTCAGAAGACTCTAACCTGCTAACCAATAAGACCGGGTAACTTGTCCCCTATTTCTGCCGAACACCTGTATAATTAACAGTCCCATCCAACGGTTATGTACCATTCTGAGCAGGTCCATGAATCTCCCAAGGACATACGTCCCTCGGGACAAATGTAGGCTACCCAGTACAGCACAGGTTGTCGGATACACTAAATACTACCCCTTTAATCAGCACTGTCCGTGCTCCCGTTCCCCTTATATGGGTAAGAAACGTGACCAGCTAGTCACTTATCTAGACCGGGCACTCTATCTAATCAACCACCCTCTCGAGCGATCACATACGATTCAGAGCAGCTCCATGCTTCTCCCAAGAACATACGTCCCTCAGGACATACGTAGGCCACCCTATACAGCACGTTATAATTCGCTAAACACTCTAGACTCACTATAATACGGTATAATCATTTACCTGATTTGGACTTCCCTTAAATGGGTAAACCCGGAACAGTTTTGTCACTCCTACGTACAGTACACCCTGTATACACTTTCAATCCTAACACGCTGTGAATATTACACATAGAACAGCATTAATAAAATACCCAGTGATCTATTTCAGTTTGCAAATTATACTTCCCCAAGTTTCCGAAGCATAACTAACCTTGCAAACCACAATAGTAGAACACAGTCGTTATAGACTCTAGTTCATTCCTATTCAACAAATAACACGCTACTTTTGCTACTATGTAGCACAGCGAAAAACTTCCCAGTTAATTTACCTAACCGCCGGTCACACGATACTCGGAATTACCATACAACCACCTGAAACCTCTTGGTTCGGCCGCGAGCTGAAGGCATCTGTCGTTGGCGTTCCATCTCTCGGTGGTCTATTTGCCATGCGCTCCGCGACGCACCTAAAATGAATCCCATTGCGCGTGACGGACAGGCGCTATGCCTTTCGTCATACACAATTCACGTTCCACTTGTGGCGACTTTTCATACTTTGAAGTGTTACTAAAATAAGTCGAATTTATTGCCTACCAAATATTCATTATTTAAACCGCCTAAATGAATTGTTCGCTATTCAAATAACGCTAATAAATTCGAACTTCATTACAACCTAATAACTAGTTACTTATTGGATGACTCAAAAAAAAGTTATATAGCAAAGTTTAGAAATGGCAAAGCTTTATATTTTATAAAGATAAAATTTGATAAAGCAGAAACAAGATGCATTATAGAGGTTAAATCAAACTCAAGCTAAAATAAGAATACTGTATTCACATCTAAACTATTGAAAAATACATTACACTAAAATTAAAAAATAAAATGAGTTAAGTAATAAAGAGTGCAAGTTATTTACGAAGCTTTTTATTCTTAATCGATATTTTCAGGTGTAATTGCCGCTTACCTGAGAACTTTATTGTTGAGTCTGGTTTTGGATTGAGTGCTCGTTTCTTCGCTAGAGGCTCATCATCATCTGAATCTGACAGAGTTAGATCTACTACCTCTTTTTCCTTTGGTTTAATTTCTTCTTTGGGTTCTTCTTTAGATACAGATGTTGATGTAGGTGCAGCCGTACTGATAATGTCATCTACCAAAGCAAGTTAATACAATTAATACATATTTAATAACTAGAGGTGTGCAAAGTGAACGCAAACTCGAACATTCGGTTCGAACAGTTGTTCATGCTAGGCGATGTTAAAGTAGTTCGAAGTTCAAAATACATAATTCTCCAAAATAAATCGAAGTTAGTAATAATAATAATTATAATAATAATAATTATAATAATAATAAAATTAATTTTCAAAAAATGTTTCAAACCACATAAAAAAATAAGTTTACAAACATTGAATGAAAAGAAAGTCAACTGTACAACAAGTACAAGGAAAAAAGAAAATACATACAAACAGAACTACACACCAAGTACAAAGGGCAAAAACATGGCCAGACTTGAAACCGATCAGCTAATGGGTTCCAAACATTCGGCCAAATTATATGGTTCTATTAGCAACAGCCTATCATACAACCTTCTTTTAATATATATATATATATATATATATATATATATATATATATATATATATATATATATATATATATATATATATATATATATATATATCTTTAGGAATATTGCACTACACTGTAATCACTTTTAAATATACACTTTATTTGTTTGCTGTACGTTTGTGATTTCTTATTGGTTTGCGTGGACTGCAGTTTCGAACCGTCCCGGTTCATCATCAGCACGCTACTGAGTAGCGTGCTGATGATGAACCGGGAC
Organism: Tillus elongatus; assembly: GCA_964006375.1. NCBI lineage: Eukaryota > Metazoa > Arthropoda > Insecta > Coleoptera > Cleridae > Tillus > Tillus elongatus. Next base: position 33,512,827 of record OZ023264.1, read on the forward strand.
GGTTCGAAACTGCAGTCCACGCAAACCAATAAGAAATCACAAACGTACAGCAAACAAATAAAGTGTATATATATATATATATATATATATATATATATTATTTCAACAACACACCACGAGGGCTTACAGCCTAAATACTATCGTACCCTGGGTGTTGACAAGGAGGAAAGAGGCAACTTGTTAATTCTGGACTTGAAGGTTCGCAGGAGAAGGAAAAACATGTGCCGGCAAGGAGTTCCACAACTTGGAAGTGCTCTGGACAAAAGAGCGGGCATAACAAGATGTTCTAAGTCTGGTGACCTGGACAGTAAAAGGATGTATTCACTCTGTTCCCCTGGTAGATCTGTTGGCGGCAGCAGGTGGGGGAACTATGGAGGAAGGATCCTCTGAGCAGTGCCCGTGCAGATATCTATAAAAGAGAGAGAGAGGTCACCAACGGCACGTCGTTGGGCAAGGGATGGCAGCCTTTGGGTGAGGGGAGGGTCACCGATGACACATATAGCTCTCTTTTGAATGGAGTCCAAAAGTATTACATTCCCTGAGTTCTGAACGAAATTTATTGCAGAAGCGAATACTAGCATCTACAGGGCACCCAGCAGAAATAAAAAATCAAATTTCCTGACATTTCCAGGCCCCTCAGGTGATGTTTTCATGAACGACACACATCTCTGAATACTTTTTTTTTTAAACAAAACTAATCAAAGTTCTGAACAATTTTTTTTTAAGACAAATACATTAACAAAAACACAAATATGTGTAATTCTGTTAAACTAATGCAGAAAAGTGATAACCTTCTACCTCTTTAATGACTTGAGTTTATTACACATTTTTGCAGTAACTACTTAACAAAGTGTCACTCATTTTCATTTAAATGAGCCACAAGCATTGGAAAGAAAACATGTATTTTTACTAAACAAAATAAAGTTAACAAAACAAAAAACAATAGGAATTCACATCTCAAATGTTTACTATAAAAAAAGGCCAAGAGAAATCACCACATTGAGATAAGATAATAGGAATTATTCATACATATTTTCTCAATGTGGTAGTTTTAGATTTTAAAACTTCAGTTTCGTATTTTGCATTTTCTTTAATGTGTTTTTTCCTCATTTCTAGTTGTGATATTTCTCTACGTGCCTTATGTTTCATTTTTTCTGATTTGCTTATCTCAAGCTGTCTTCTGATTTTCATCAAGAATTCTTATATATTCATGATATGAATTTTTGACATACTGCCTCTGCTTATCATGGATTTCTATATTTCTCACCCCTGCTAATTATTTTAAACTATCATACACAATGTGTTGCGATATTAAAATTTTCTCTTGTCGATTACGATATAAATACCCATATACAACTGCCCAATATTTTCACTGCAACTTTAACACTATGTTACAAGGTCATAAACGTTAAAATCGAATAAACACATTCACAGCGCAGCTGTACGCCGCTAATAACTAGAATGTATTTTGCATTTTATGCATTCAAGGAAGAACATTCAAAGTGACATGAACGAAAGAGACAAGTTTGAGATGAAGAAGATGCTATATTTATATTAGCCCATGTGACATGCGCTGCATTTATTGGCGGTTTCAATTAATACATCAAATGACAGCCGTGGTAGAAAAATATTTACATGAAAGGAATTCAGAGTATATATATGAAATCAAAATAACCATGAATCTGCTAGTGACTGAATCTTACAAATAGATAATTTCCAGGTCTACTGAATAATTTCCATGACATTTGAGCAAAATCAAAAAATTTCCTTGACATTTACCTGGCATTTTAGGGGGTATTTCGAGTTCCCTGATTTTTCCCGGTTTTCCAGGTCGCTGGGGACCCTGATATATATGTTTCTCATATAAGCCCAAAGGCTGTTCAGAATAATTATAAATATCTGACCTAGTATTGTAGCAGCTCTGTTTTACATACTCCTCTACAATATCCCTATGTTTGAACATATACACTAGAGGCATATCAAAGTTTTGTCAACAAGTGTGAACACTTAAAAAATACTTATAGTGGATCTAAGTTTTTGATTTTTGGTGATTTTAATCTGCCACATATTAGTTGGTTTTGTGAAGATGATTTTATGGTGCCTCATTGTGGACTGAATATATGTGCTGAGATTGTGACTGACTCAATGTACTTCCTGGAAATGGAACAAATAAATGCTGTGCAGAATACTAATGATAAAATCCTAGATCTAGTCTTTTCTGAGTTCCACGAAGTCACAGTTGAGGAGAGTACAAATCCTCTATCTCGAGTTGATCTCCATCATTCTCCTTTGGAAGTGACAGTTAGTTTTACGTATCTTCCCTCACTCAGGAGTGAAACTCAAGTCGAAACATTTGATTTTGACAAAGCTGAATATGCTTGTGTGAATCAGTGTTTCCTGGATTATGACTGGTCTTTTATTGATTACTCAAGTGATCTTGATCTGTTAACACACCAGTTTTACAATGTGTTGAACAAGGCTATTAGCCAAAATGTTCCATCTAAAACAGTGAAAAGTTCTAAATATCCTCGGTGGTTTGATTCGGAACTTCGTAAATTCATCACTGAGAAAAATAAAAGTTACCGTAAATTTAAAAGAACTGGTCTTGAATCTGATTATATGAAATATTCTAATCTTAGACGTGACACTAAGTATCACATTGACTACAATTATTTACAGTTTGTGACTAGCACAGAGGAGATCATTCAGTCTGATGTCACACAGTTCTGGTCTTTCGTTAATTCCTTGAGGAAGGACTCTGGGATTCCGAATAGAATGAGTTTTAATAATGTAATATATAATGAGTCTGATATAGCAGACGCCTTTGCTGCACATTTTCAATCCTGTTATTTTGACCATGGTTCCATTGATGTTGACTTTTGTGATGTATCTAATATACAGTCTGCACATAACTTTTCTATGCATATTTTTACAATTCAGGAAATTGAGGATAAAATTGACTCACTAGATGGCAAAAAACGAGCTGGTTTGGATGGCATTCCTTCTTCATTCTTGAAAAATTGTCGACACTCTTTGAGCGGCCCTTTGTGTAGTATCTTTCAAAGGTTTTTCAATGCCGGTTTTTGCCCCTCACTCTGGAAGTTGTCTATTCTGATCACCATTCACAAATCATGTGATAAGACACAAGTTGTCAATTATAGAGGTGTTTCAATTGAACCTGTAATACCGAAACTATTTGAATCTATCATTGCGGATGAGATTTCCAATACCTTGAAACACAGTACTGTTGGAGAGCAGCATGGTTTCTGTAGTGGAAGGTCAACGGTCAGTAATCTCGCCATTTTTCAATCTTACGTGACGGATGGATTGGAGGCTGGTAAACAAGTTGATGCTGTATACACTGATGTATCAAAGGCTTTTGACAGTGTGTCATACCCTTCTTCTGCAAAAATTGTTTGCAATGGGCATCTGTGGTTGTTAGCTTTCGTGGATTCGATCTTACCTGTTTGACAGAAAGCCATTTGTTAGCATTGGTAGTGCTCTATCAGATGAGGTCCTCGTCTTGTCTGGGGTACCACATGGATCACATATAGGTCCCGTTCTCTTCAATCTTTTTATTAATGATGTTGTGAGTTGTTTTGAGTCATCGAAATGTTTATTGTATGCAGATGACTTGAGGTTTTTTTCGGAAGTTGTCCATGGTGTCAACACTTTGCAACATGATCTAGACAACTTGACTCGCTGGTGCAGTTCAAACTTGTTGTCGCTTAATGTGGGTAAATGTAAGGTTGTGAGCTATTTTAGGGGTCAGAATCTGATTGTTTATAGCTATACCATTTATAACACGGTGTTGGACGTTGTCACTTTAGTTGCAGATCTTGGTGTAATTTTCAAAAATGATTTGTCATTTAATCTGCATATTGATGCTGTGGTTGTGAAATGTTGCAGACTTTTGGGGCTTGTTAAAAGACACCGTAAGCATATGACTGACACAAGGGCAATCACTAGTTTGTATACATCCTTGGTTCGAAGTAATATTGAGTATTGTTGTGTTGTATGCTTTCCATCCTATGCTTGCCACATTAATATACAAGTCATATATCCAAAAAGGTTAAACAGGATCCTAAGATATTCTGGTCCAATGTAGATTAGAAACAGGGAAATAGAGCTGTTTCACATAGCAAGCATCTTGATTCCGTCCAACTGACCGATCCCCACCATATCGTTGATAATTTTGCTGACTACTTTTCTAGAACTCAACAATAAAATGTTTCCTCTTATACAGCTAAAGCGTTTAGCAGGGTCTACTGTCCAATTTTGTTCTTGACATCGCTGAAATTTCCATTGAAGAGGATTCACTACCCATTCGAAAGGTCAAGACAAATGACTGCTGGTCCTGATACTACCCATTCGAAAGGTCAAGACTGCTGGTCCTGATAGCAATCCAGCTTTTATATTTAAAAACTGTTTCCCCCACGCTTGTAACACCATTAACCTTCATTTTCAACCTCATTATTCGGCATGCTTTGTTTTCTACCCTCTGGAAGTCATCACGTTCTGTACCTGTATTCAAGCATGGGGCCCATGCTAATATAGAAAACTACACATCTCATGATTGGGTCTAATTTTTCAAAAGTGTTTGAACTGATCTAACTTCCTCACACTCAGTCTCATATTAAACACCTTATCTCAGATTCAACATGGGTTTATGTGTGGTAGATCAACAGTCGTCAATCTACTTGTCGGGTACTTTGGATGTGGCTAAACAGGATGATGTAATATGTCTTCATTTTGGTAAGGCCTTTGACAGTATACCTCATGGCATTCTTCTACATAAGCCCTCATGCCATCGATTTGCTGACAATGTTATTGAGCTGTTTGCTTCTTGTTAGTGAATTTTTATTTTAAAAAATTCACTAATAGAGGTATCGATGGTGAGACGTTGCAAAAAACATTTTCTGATAGGGCGGCGTTTGTAGAGTGCTGTGGTTTGAAGTGAAATCACTTTTTCATCCATTCTGGCATGGCCAAAAGATTCTTGTTGGTGTACCTCAAGGAAGTATGGCAGGTTCTCTATGATTGAAAACATAATTATGCAGCCATTGTAATGCAATTTTAAAGTGAATTAATAGTCAGCTTAAGGTTGTAACGATTGCCTTTTTATTCACCATCGTTACTACGTTGATGACAAAGAGAACCCCCAAGCAGCCTAAATAATAGCCGGTAACTTTATCTCTGAAAAGCAATTCAAATTTTAGTTTCAAAATTATTTGTTGAAAATTCACTAATATCTATAACCATCGTAGAGCCTGTACTGCGTTTCTTTTATGTACCTTAAAATTCAAATATCGAAAGACGGAATATTTCCTTAAATAATAAAGATCGAGATCATTCTAGAAGCTTCCAGTAATTCCCAAACTGGCATCATCATGACGTAACCAACGACGGTTGAAAAATCGGACCGCCTCCATTATTTTATCGAGGAGAGTTCGGAAATCGGACCGCGTCCATTCATTATTTAAGGGGAGTTCAATACTATCTGTCTCTCTCGCACATATGGCTTTAGGATGCAACGGTCATGGAAAATGGCGGGAAAATCAGGAAGATTACAACGTAGATGCGTGCTTCGCAGAGCAGTCGGGGTTCGGCAGTCAGACAGTTAACTGTCGGAGCTCCTTATCAGCCAAAAAGAGTTTGAAATCATATCTTTTACAGCTAATATCGCTTAATATAATTATCGGTGGGTGCTACAAGTAGTTTGATTTCGATTTAAACAGAAATTAATAGTCCGTTTTGAAGTAAACGTGAGTTAAACAGTGGACCTTTGTTGTCTTTGGTACAGTGAAAGTCTCCCAAAGTAATCTCGAGTGCACAACCTAAGTTTCCGATCTCTAAAGCAAGTTAGCTTTCAACGTCAGTAAATTCCACATACCTTCGGGTAGATTTTGGCCGCAAAAGTCTCAGTTAAATTGCCTGCCGGCAATATCATTTCACCAGCAATCGGTTTCAACTGCAGGTTTACCTATCACGTCTTACAATATCATGGTATGTAACAATTTGTCTGGTTATCAGCCACGATAATGCATTTCACCACTTCCTGACTTTTTCTCTTGGGGGAAATTAAGAGCCTATGGCGGGCACTGATAATTGGAGTCTACCTGGTAACATCGGTAACCAACCAACAGGTGAATTAAGACTATTGAATTCCCACATACAATCCAACTCTGGTGAGTCATTATGAATTTTTCTGTGTGTGATTTTTCAAACATTCATACGTCATCTGCAATTTTTCAACCAATTTGCAATATAAACTTTGATCCAGCCAAAGTCATGTTAAATCCATATCAGTGAGATTGACATTTAAAATAACTGTATTTTGTACCTTTTTCTTAATATTTTGCCAGTAATGTAAAGTGAAAATAGCACTGTGTAATTTAAAATTAATCAATGTTTTGTTTATGAATTACCTAACCTTCAAATGTTTTGCATTTTTCATTTATAATCAGTAAATAGAAATTTGACTTTGTATCTGTCTGAGCTTCTCTCAGTAATTTTTCTTTAAAGAATAAGACTCAACCTGGCCAGGACAATATCTACGAATTACACCTAAACCTGTTAAAATTTTGGAAACATAAGTAGATTGATTGAAAAACAAGAACTTTAACGTTTATGTTCATTTTTCGTGCTTGTAATGTGCAACATTTAATTTCTTTTTTGTGTACATGTAATATTTACTTTCTTTCTTGTGACATTTAATATTTATTTTCTTTCATGTGAAATACAATGTTTATTTTAATTTACCAGGAGCACTAAATTAATTTGCTCCCTCAACAGTTTATGTCAATAAATTTAAGTATTTACATTTTTTAATATGTTTAATTGAACAACAATTCCTCCCTAAAACCTTTTAATACTGGTGACAATACGAGTGAAGATTCTTTATATCTACTATCTAGATATCTATAAATTAAGTAAGTATCCCAGTAACAGTGTTCTGACTTGAAGAACTCATAAATCTTGGACTTCGGGCAGAACAAGTAAGTATTTAATTATTTTAACATCTTCTAACCTTACAAAGCCTTCTTTATCTTGTAAATAATACATCTGAGAGATAGGTACATTTAGGTTAGGGTTTAGTAGGTGATGGTGACCTCACTATCGTCCGGATTTGGATCCACTTGAGGTCAATCGCGAGATATCAGTAACGAATAACAACCAAATAAATACTCTCGGTCTTTTATAGTCCTTTACCTTAAAATCTTTTGAACGGTTACCCTGTCATTCTGTGACAGGGACTTTCAATTTTCTTAGGACTGTTACAAGGTGACCAACAAGAGGTGTCATAAAGCCCAAAAATGATTGTAGAATGTCTTTATAATAAAAAAATAATTAATAATAACGTATACCTACATCTAAAAAACTACACTTTGCCAAAAATAAAACTCACCACCATCATCTATAATCTCTATATCATCTATCGGCACTTTCTCAGCCTTTGGAATCTTCTTCTCGACAACTTGTGTGCTCCAAGACCCGTCCTTGTGAAGCTGAATCTCATTGGCATCATAAGCCAGGTTCGTCGACGCTAAAACTTCCTGGAAATACCCATCAATGACCAAGTTATCGTAAAGTGCCGGCTTGTCGCAAACGGGACAACTCCACGTCGGCTTACGCTCATTCATCTGAAGGAAGAGGGAGGCGTCGAAACATTGAAGGTGGCCGCAGGTGATCGCTCGACATGGGGTGGACATGCGCATCTTGCCCAACGGACACATCAGAGATACACGTAAAGAAGTCGTAGCGATCTCTGAATCAGCGTCTTCATTCAATTTCTCTTTGACTGTGGAAAAAAAAAGTATAGTTTGAAATGCATCCTCATGTTTATAACCATCCAACATAACAATGCACTACTCACTTATTCCTCTGGTGTGATCCGAATGTTTGGCGCCTTTGTTCTTGAGCCTCTGAAGCAAGTCTCCCGATGTTAATTTGTGGACAAGAGCTATTGTGATAGCATATCCCCTACCATAATCAGCCGCCCACGAAACTGTGATTGTGTTAGCAACAGTCGGACTCAACTTTACCATTGGTGTAATATTTACAGGCCTAGGGGGACGTTTTGGCTCTACGCCTGGTTTATTGGTAGGTATTGGATTCTGTTAAAGGAAAACATCTTTAGAATCATGCAAATTAAAAGTGTGCATGTGAGAACAGTTCTGATATGGCTTTACATTTAAAGTGTCTTATTCCTTACAATAATACTTACTGGTAAATTACATGGTTTATTATTAACTTTGACTATAACATTTGGTGGGAAATAATCCTCCTGTTCGCATGTGGTTTCTAAGAGACAAAACCTCATCTGGACCTGTTTGACATAGTCAAATTTCACTCCTGGTCGGGTATCCCTGCTACTGGCTATGTCGGTGGCTTGCTGCGGTGTCAAATGAAAATAGAAAGTGCCCTCTTGCATGCGTTGGTTGTTCTGAGGAAGTAGTGATGATGGTTTTAGCAAATCACTCAACACATCATAGAACGGCAGTCTACGGAATTTAACATCTGGATGTACAGGATAGTTGCTAGCTATGACACTCTGTTGTGGTTTGACAGTCGCCGTAGCTGCATACTGAGGATACTGATTGTAAGGGTTTTGGTTCCATCCGGCTGCTGCTGACTGACGTGCCTTTAAGAATAATGAAAACATATTTTTCCTTAATAACTAGTATCGTGGTTTATATTTCACATAGAAAAACTCATATTATATATTTTACCAAACCCATAAATTACTGCAAAATTGAGATCGTGAAGTAGCCCATGCTTGAAATGAGGTCAGACTTCGCGGGCCCGCGAATCTGCAGGGAAAACAATTTTACAGTAGAAATCCCCGACTGCGAGGCATGGCGAGGGAGACGCCGGGCCTACCACGGGACGCGCACGTGTGGTTCACGGACGGATCCGACGGGGAGCGTGGGACGTTGGCAGGCGTTTATTCGGAAGGACTGATGGCAAGTCACAGTATTTCCCTTGGAGCTCAAGCAACGGTCTTTCAGGCCGAAATGTACGCCATCCTGCATTGTGTGTGAGAGAACAATAGAAGGGGCTACACCAACAAGCGGATCCTCATAGCCACAGACAGCCAGGCAGCCCTTAAGGCCCTAAGTAGCCCACAGGTAAAGTCCAGGCTGGTAAGTGAACACAGACGAGACGAGCGACCTGGCTGGGCAGAATGAGGTCACCCTCATCTGGGTGACGGGTCACTCAGGGTCAAAGACAATGAAGAAGCTGACAGTCTCGCGAAGAGAGGGTCAGCAGAACCATTTATGGGACCAGAACCGGTCCTGGGCGTGACGAAGAGCACTGCCAGGGGATCCATTAAGTCCTGGGTCAGAAACGAACATAAGGTGTACTGGGCAAACTGTTCGGGGCTCAGACATGGGAAGTCAGTAATTGAAGAACCCAGTTCAAAGAGATCTGTGGAGCTAAATCCCTAAATATTAGCAGAGGACAGCTCAGGAACATAACAGGACTCTTGACAGGACACACGGCTGTCAAAACACCTGCATAAAATGAGGCAGATTGAGGGGACCTGGCACTCTGCGGTGAGGAGCAGAATTCAAGATCATCAGTTTTGATCAAAAATTATCTGGACAGATGAAGTGAAATTTTCACGGGAGGACATTTTCAGTAGGCAGAATATCCATTATTGGGCAAGTGAAAATCCTAGAGTGGAGGGAAAATAAGGTTGAATTCCAGCCCGCAAGCCTGGTCTGTTTCACCGACGGATCGTGGCTGGAGGACCAACAATCCTCCGGGGCAGGAATATACATTGAGGGCCTGGAGTTTCGCGAGAGCTATGCTCTTGGCGCATATACCACGGCATTCGAAACAGAGGTGTTTGCTATCCTGTCTGTGGCCAATAGACAGGATATGAAGAGGAGTCCCGAGAAATGTGTGTACATCTGCTCGGATAGCCAGGCAGCCTGCAAGGCCAGAATCAGGTCTACACTGGTTCAGGAGTGCGCTGACGCCCTCAGAGGACTAGCCAAGACAAAGGAGGTACAACTAGTGTGGGTTCCGGGACACTGTGGCATGGCGGGGAATGAGGTGGCGAATAATCTCGCAAGGCTCGGTTCCCGGCGGCCGTTCTGTGGCCCGGAGCCGGCGATAGGTATAAGTAGGAAGACGATCACTGTCGCCTTAGACAGGTGGACCGAGGAAGCAATGAAGAGGCACTGGGGGTCGGTTGGTGGATGCAGGCAGGCGAGGGACTTCGTGGAGGGGCCGGACAGAGATAAAGCTGTCTGGCTACTCGGAAGGAGTCGACCTACGCTTCGCCGAATTCTTGGGGTGCTCACAGGCCACTGCGCCCTTAGAAGACACCTCACATTGATAGGCATAGAAAGGGATCCCATTTGCCAGGAATACGGCGAGGATGAGGAAACATCCTACCACTACCTGTGCGAATGCTAGGCTTTTAGGAGTCTTCGAGCAGAATTGTTCGGATCGAGGACTCTGCAGAGGAATCAGGTAAGTACCGTCCAATTGAAGACCGTCACGGCCTTCATCTCGAGGTCGAGGCGGTTTGGCGACGGAACCGAGGAGGAGTAGAGCACGGTTGCTGGGGTTGGCAAAAAGGGCCCATGGTGGCCTACTTGCTTGGCGTTGGCCTCCCCACCACTGCTACTACTAATTATGGTACCAACCACATTTTCAGATAGATTCCATGTTTGGTTTTCCATATACGACTAAGGTACCATCGACCATGGGACACCCATATGCAAACACCCCATCAGATTTAGAGTCTCATGGAATTCATACCTAGGGCACAGAATATGGGGTGACACTGACGGGGGTGAAATTTGAGTTTCAGTTAGAACCAAGAGATGGGTTTGTCTTGTAAATGGTGATGAACAGCATTCAAATTAGCATTTAATCCTTCGGTTTTGGTAAAAAAAAAAAAGGGCTAGAGCCAAACCATAGCCTGTGAGTTTACGTTTATTATGTCATTATGTTATATATTTCCAATTTTCAAACAAATGAAATATCAGGTAAAAGTTTTGGATACATTTATGAAGGGAGTAAAAAAGTACCTCAACAATCAAAACAATTATGCCACCGAAAATAAAAATGACCAGAAAACAGTGAAAGTTTATATAGCTATTCCACAAAAACTTACCGTTACCTGCATATGTCTAGCATCTACACTGTATGGATGGACAGTTGCAGTGGTCCTTGGTATGTTGCCCGGTGCCTGTGACATAGTGCCAGGCAGTCCAGCTGCACTAATATCTGCTGATCCGGGAGATGGTGAGTTCGCAGGTGCTGCACTGGTAAGCCCACCACTTTGTCTGAAAACAAACCCAACAGGCAACCTTCTTACATCAAATAGGAAAATATCTCAATATTAACATAATATTAGCAATATGACAGTCAAAAAATAGACTTTTGTCATTTCAATTTTTTTTGTAAACGGGATAATTATTTATTTATTTATTCATACACCATCCAACAGCTTTAAGCCAAACTAAGGATGGGCCGATACACAAAACATAATAACAAACAATAATTAAACAAACTACACAAAAGAGAGTCACAAATTAGATCGCTTTGAAAAACATTTTTATCTCTGATATATTACATGAGAAGATACCTAGGCTGTCCTGCAATACAGAGTAATCATTGCACATCTGGTAAATTGGAGACGATCGCAGCAATCGTGTACGAGCAGTCGGGAGATAGAATGTGCCTGGACAACGTGCTGCAATACGAGGCACATTGAAATTAAGTTGCTGAAGCAGATTAGGGCAATCGAACACAGAATTAACCAGTTTGTAACTGCACTGCCTGCGCATCGACAGACTCTGCAGACCAAAGCGAAGAAGTAAAACTTTCCTGAGGAAAACCAATAGAAGGATATGGACCATCCTCACGAAAGCCAAGAAATTTTAGAAATTTTCTTTGCACAGATTCTAGACTTGCCACATGTATCTCATAAGTAGGAGCCCACACAACTGAGCCATATTCAAGTCGGGACCTAACCAAACAAGAAAGAGCAGGAGGAGGGTGTGTCAGCCTGAGAAAAATTGTTGCTGTTTCTTATCAGAAACCCAAGAGTTTTGTAAGCAGAACTGACAGTCTGCTCGTAGTGTGGTTTAAAAGATAGAGTACCATCAAAAACAATTCCAAGGTCCCTAACTGTCCCGGGGCGATCAAGTGGAAGCCCTCTTATATTGTACCCGAAAGTAATTGCGTGCTTATTTCGAGTAAAGGACATCACACAACACTTGGAAACATTCATAGAAAGACCACTCAGACAACACCATTCATCAAGGATCTGAAAACTGTTCTGGAGCTGCAAACAGTCACCAACACTCGAAATATTTGCGAAAATCTTAATATCATCTGCATACATTAAAAAAGGAACATGCAAAACATGTTTAACGGGTTCAATAAATATATTAAACAGTAATGGACCGAGTATGGAACCCTGCGGCACTCCCGAAGCTATGTGATAGGTGTCAGACTTGAAGCCCCCAACCTCAACAAATTGCCTCCTTCCATCCAGGTAAGATCTGAACAAGCTAAGCAAGCCCTCGGAGAATCCGATAGCAGTCATCCTGTCAATCAGAACAGAATAATCCAGACAATCGAAGGCCTTAGATGGATCAGTATACACAACATCAACCTGTGAGGAGCGGTCGAGAACAAACTGTGTAACATCAACTAAATTCGTTACAGTCTATCTCCCTGGAATGAAACCATGCTGAGAAATAGAGAGTCTGTTTTTGATGTGAAACAGTATTTGAAAACTTTCAAATACATTATTTATTTACAAACACATTGTATAAATGAAAACATAATAGCTGGAAAATAAAGTAAGTTTAAACAAAACGTTAAAAAAAACCAAACTTAAGAATGTAAAACAACTAGTGTAAGATGCAAACTAGTTTATACAACCGAAACTTCCCTTTAAGGTAATTCTTTTGTATATGTTTCAAGTTTCTGTTCATTTTAGCTAGTTGCAAATAACAGGTGGGCCATCTAACGTTTGGAATTGGAACTATAAGTTATTTTGAGGTTGGAAGGTTTGATGACATTTCCGATGTGACAGAAAGTTAGTTTTATGTTTCACATTTATGAAATGGGTCGCTTTTCGCTTAAACATAGTTGGGAAATATTAAAAACTTATTTCTAAAGTGGTGAGTCTTCTACTCAAACAAGAAATTTACGAAAAAATTTTGACAAAAAGGATGTGCCAAAAACGCAGTTTGTGGATCAATTTGTAAAGCGAGTTCGTGAAACTGGATCGTTGTTGGATATAACAACCCGTGTATGTACTCGTCCAGTGCAATCAACCGAAAACATCGCTGCTGTTGCTCAGAGTGTGTGTGAACAACCATCAACATCAACTCGTTATCGTTCTCAAGAATTGAACATTTCACGCACTGCTTTGAGAAGAATGTTGCATAAAAATCTCAGTATGAATGCATACAAAGTTCAATTAGTGCAAGAGCTGAAGCCGCATCACCATCCGATGTGTTTTCGGTTTGCTCAATGGGCTGAAAACCGCTTGATCGAAGATGAGCATTTTTACAGAAAAATCATCTTTTCAGATGAAGCTCATTTCCACCTCGGAGGATACGTCAATAAGCAAAATTGTCATATCTGGGGCTCAGAAAATCCACACGTCATCGTGGAGAAACCAATGCATCGACAACGATTGACTATCTGGTGCAGATTTTGGTCTCGCGGCACTATTGGCCATTTTTCTTCGAAAATGAACAAGGAAACGCCGTTACGGTGAATGGCGATCGCTACCGCGCCATGCTAAGATATGTTTTGTTTCCCAAAATTGAAGAGTATTACATAGACGATATTTGGTTTCAACAGGACGGCGCAACGTGCCACACAGCCACCGTAACAATCGATCTTTTGCACACTGTTTTCGAAAATCGCATAGTCAGCCAAAATGCTGATGTCAATTAGCCACATCGAAGTTGCGATTTGACTCCGTTGGACCTTTTTTTGTTGGCAGCCATTAAGGACAAGTGTTACGCTAACCATCCAGAGACGATTGACGACTTGAAACATGAAATCTAAGTTGCCATTGACGAAATAGAGGCCCAAACAATTGAAAATTGCATATATATATATATATATATATATATATATATATATATATATATATATATATATATATATATATAAACATATAAAGTTTGAAACCGACCTCGGATTTGGGTTCCAGGGGTCGCAAGTAACGTCATTTGAAGAATTTTTTTCAAAATTCAAGTCGCGATCTCATCAATAGTGAATTTTTTTAAAGAAAATTCACTAAAATGCTCTCTCATGTCACTTTTTTCAAAATGATATGCAAAAATTTGCTACTCAATTGGAAGAATGCATTGAGAACAATGGCAATCATTTAGGAAGCACTATATTTTAACCATAAAAAGCTTCCATCATTCCAGTTTAAAAATATGTATTAATGCGTTCTATTATTCAAGTTAATAAATTTTTCTCAGCTGTCGTTCATTTTGCCAAACACTGTATTTTGTTTATTTTCCGAAAAATAGGCCCACTAAGAAATTTTGATGCACTAGCGGCTAGGCTGCACAATTAACAGGTAAATCCTACCAAACAGGAAGCCCTGAATGCACATTTTAGTCTAACCGAATCTGTGTTTAACAATCCCCCAATTGACCATTCACTTAAAAATTGAAGATATAATGTGGCTGCCTTTAAATGAAAAATCTATAAATTAATATTGTAATATATCTTGCATATCATAATAAAAGTAGGTATCAAAGAAAGAAACCAAAATACAAGTGAAAATTGTTTCTGGAGTGGAAATTACTCACAATATAGGCATTATGGTGTCTTTTTTTTAATTTACTTTGATTTCCATAAGCTGCAACTCAAAAAGCAGGCAAAATTTCATTTAAAACCTGTTGCCTAGAAAGTAAATTTTCACCAGAAAATGTATATTTTAGTTCATACTACTATTGACCAATTAGTATTATAGTAATTTAGGTTAAATATTTGAAGGACTTAAAACAAAAAAACCAAAGCTTACCTTGGAAATGAAAATTGATCTGATATCTGTATATGAAATCTTAAATTAACACCATTTATTGAAAGATTTAACAAAGTAAAAGACATTGTTAACAATTACTAAAACACTGGCACACAACAATCAAGAAACCTACACATTTTAAAACTATAAACAAAGATATCCATGATTTCATATAACTAGAAAAGTACACATTGTCAAATTATAAACAAAGATATCCATGATTTCATATTAACTACAAAAGTATATCAATACAATGTACAAAAAATAAATACTCACAATCCTAACCTTAACCAAAGAAAACAATAAACTGATAATTTCCTTTCATAAAGCCAGAGAAATCAAACTTTTCTCAGATAAACAACATTCACATCAAAATTTCAGTACAAATGCAGATAGGCAGATAAACATACATAACCTATATCTATCACTGTTTGTTTATATATCAATGATATGAATGCTTATCAAATTTTGCATCCATCTTACTATTAAATTATATTTCTATTTAGTTGACACCTACCACAAATATGGTATCATACATAATAAACACCAGTTTAAGTAATAAACTGGTGTTTATTATGTATGATACTGTAAACAGCTACAGTGGATATGCCTCAATAAGCAGATATTTTATTAAGTAATCAAAATTTCTACTGAAACAACATTTTTTTTTGTATTTCAAGCTATTATAGCAAATAAAATGAAATAGTTATTCACAAAATTCGGTTACAATTCCTTTATATAAATGCTCTTCATTCTACAGCATATTCTTTACAACAAAATTTACTAGGTTCTAATACTTAATCACATAAATTAATTAAAATATAAAAAAAGTTCGTAACGCAGTAAGTGCGTTATGGTGGGGTTAAGGAGTCGCGGGCCAAAGGACTCCAGGGGGCAAGCTGAGGAAGTGGAAATAACAACATAAACTCCCGATGAAGCTTTCCCCAAGACCGTCATGCGCGGTAAAAATCCGCATCCTGCACGAGGTGACCCTGCTAATAACTAAACATGACGGATCTAGACAAGGAGGTCGAACTAAACTCCCCCAATCTACGGTGTCACGTGACCCGTGCCTATGGATGGATGGCACCAGGGCGATGGTGTCGTGAACGGAACCTCTGGAGTACCAGGCAACCCTCCAGAGTAACCCGCCTTGCACCACACAGGGGGTTCTGATGGTGTGGACAGTATTTCCCCCATTCTCGTGGGAACAACATGAAGATTATAAATACATATAAAACCAAAACCAATGAGGCTCGAGGAGTGGCTCCGGCTACAGACTTGAGCCTTGAGTCTATCCCGGAAACGGAGACGAGCCAGGGTGCGGCAGCGGACTCTGGAGGTCCCACGACCGGCGTAGATACGGGGGATCAGGGGGTAGCTTCGGCCAGAGACCTGTCCCCGACACCCAAGCTGGAGGCTGGGTCCCACCGGAGGGCGGCGAGCTCCGCGGACTCCGGGGGCCCCTCCACCAGTGAGGACTCTACTGTTAGAGTAGAGGGACTGCCCCGGCAGTCCAAGCGTCTTTCCGGGGCGCAAAGAAAGAAGCTCCGGAGGGCGCAAAAAATGGCGGCCGGGACCTGGACGGTCGAGAAACCTGTAAAGGCGCAAGAGGGGAGTGCGGGTCAGAAGAGGACGCGCTCGAACTCTAGCACGCCCACTACAGACAGACGTTCCAAAAGGGCCAGGGTGCCTGTAAAGGCGCAAGAGGAGAGTGCGAGTCGGAAGACGCCGCGCTCTGGCTCTAGCACGCCTACTACAGACAGACCTCCCAAAGGAACTAAGGCCGGAACACCGGCGCAGACTGGCTCTTACAGGGAGGCTGCGGAGGGCCTCGGGATGGCGGTGATTGACAGACGCCATCCTGAGGTCACGCTAGACCAGGGGAAGGCGGACCTGATCCAGGCTGCGGTGGTAGCTGCAGTGGACTCTCTTCAGGAAGGGGAGAGCCCGCCTCAGTTCCACCGGACGCGCCTGACGGGGGGCATCCTCTGGATAACCTGTGCCGGCCCGCAGTCGCGGGACTGGCTGCGGAAAACGATCGGGGGCCTCGGTCAGATTTGGGAGGGGGCGGACTTGACAGCCGTCGAGCCCAAGGAACTCCCAAAGAGACGCAAGGTCCTCGTACGGATCCCTGACACCGTCCCGCAGGAGACGGTGATCAGCAGACTTAAGATCCAGAACCCTGAACTGGGGACGCAACACTGGTCGGTTCTAAGCAGGAAGGCAGAGGAGAAAGGGCAGACGCTCGCCTTCTCGATCGACCCGACATCTTACAGAGCCCTTGAAGGAACCTCCTTCAAGGCATTCTGGGGCATGGGAAGGGTTAGCTTCCGCCCACTGGGGAAGCAATTAAGGGTTAATGGGACTTAGGTTCCTTCAGGTCAACCTCCAACACAGTAGGGCAGCCACGGCCGGACTACTAATGGCTCTGAGGAACACGGATGTGGCCCTCATCCAGGAACCGTACTCCTACAAAGGAGAGATCAAGGGACTCGGCGGAGCTAATGGAAAGCTCATCTACAGCAGGTCCAGCGAGAATCCGAGGGCCTGCATTTTTGTCAGGGAAGGGATAGAGTTTCTCCCTCTAATGAATTTCTGTTCCAGGGACCTGGCAACGATCAAAATCCGATGTGGAGGAGCGGATGGGCTGAGGGACATTACTGTCGCGTCAGCCTATCTGCCAGGGGACAGCACGGACCCTCCTCCACCCAACGAATTGGAGCAGCTGATGGTGGGTAGCAGAGCAGGTGGATGGCAGACCATCATCGGCATGGATGCGAATGCGCACCATGAGTTGTGGGGTAGCTCGGACACAAACTCTAGGGGTGAGGCACTTTTACAATTCTTTATGAAATTTAATTTAGACATATTGAATAGAGGTAATAAACCGACATTCGTCACAACACGGCGTGAGGAAGTTTTAGACCTAACAGTTTCCACCCAGTTTCTGGGTGACTTTGTTAAAAGCTGGGCTGTGTCTGGGGAAGTGAGTAGCTCAGACCACAGATACATCCGGTTTGAAATCGCCAAAGTCGAAAGAGAAACGGTATGGTACCGGGACCCCCGCAAGGCGGACTGGGAAGCCTACAGGGCAGACCTAGCTGTGGAACTGCGGGGGGTTGAGAGGGCCATAAGGGATTCAATAGACCTCGAGATTGCAGCAGTCCAATTGCGAGACGCAATTACCTCGGCCTATAACGCCAACTGCCCCCTGAAAATGAGGGTGTCCACCAGGAACGTCCCATGGTGGAACGAGGACCTCAGGCAAAGGAGGACGCAGGTTCGTAAGCTGTTTAACGCGGCCAAAAGGTCGGGAGCATGGGATGAATATAGACAGGCCCTATCGACCTATAACAAAAGACTGAGGGACGCCAAGAAGGAGTCGTGGAGGAGGCACTGCGAAGAAGTGGAAAACACGTCCGAGAGTGCTCGACTACACAAGATCCTGTCTAAGGGCCCTCAGACTAACATAGGCTCCCTTAGAACACCCACGGGAGGCTTTACAAGCTCGGGGGAGGAAACTATGGAAATTTTACTCCAGACGCACTTCCCCGGCTGTAACATAATAAACCAATCACCTCCGGACTGGGAACACTCAGAAATAGAGGCGCCTTATAGGCGGGCATCTAGAGTAGACTGGACAGTCGCTAAAGAGGTGGTTACCTGGAGCAAAATCAGATGGGCCATTAACAGCTTTAAGCCATACAAATCGCCGGGATTTGATGGAATAATGCCCATCATGCTCCAACAGGGGATAGATATACTGGCGCCGGTGCTTACCCTCATTATGAGGGCCAGCCTGGCTCTGGGGTACATTCCGAGGGCATGGAGACTGGCCAGGGTTGTATTTATTCCTAAACCTGGGCGTCCAACAGACCAGGCAAAGTCCCTGAGGCCAATAAGTCTCATGTCCTTCTTGCTGAAAACAGTGGAAAAACTGCTCGACCGGCACATTAGGGGCGGTGTACTGGAAGCATATCCTCTACACTGCGGACAATATGCATACAGAGCAGGATTCTCAACAGAAACAGCACTGCACCAACTGGTGCTGAAACTGGAGAATACGCTGGAGAACAAGGAGGTGGCGCTGGGGGCCTTCCTAGACATAGAGGGGGCCTTTAGCAACACCTCGTTCGGATCGGTTCTGGCAGCTGCCCGGGAGCGTGGAATAGAGGAGACCTGCTGCAGGTGGATCGGTTCCATGCTCAGGGACAGGGCGGTGTTCACCTCACTCGCGGGAGGGACTCTGCTGGCGGGGGTCGCGGCGGGGTGTCCGCAGGGGAGCGTTCTGTCTCCCTTGCTCTGGTGTCTAGTCGTGGACGGCCTGCTGGGGAGGCTCTCGGGAGGGGGGTATGAGGTACAGGGCTATGCGGACGACATTGTCATCATAGTCCGAGGAAAGGTCACACAGGCAGTGTGGGAGCGTATGCAGACTGCACTGAAAGTGGTGGAAGGGTGGACGGTTGATCAAGGGCTCGGGGTGAGCCCCGAGAAAGCAACCGTCGTGCCGTTTACGAGGAGGAGGAAGTGTGAAAGCCACAGAACTCTCACTCTATACGGTAGGAGCGTTCCAATGGCCAGGGAGGTAAAATATCTTGGGGTCGTATTGGACTCTAAGCTAACCTGGAATGGTCACATTGGAAAAATACTGCGTAAGGCAGTCATGACCTTAGCCGTCACTAGGCGGCTATATGGAAAAACGTGGGGACTAAGACCTGGTATGGCCCACTGGCTGTACACAAGGGTGGTCAGACCATCGTTAACATATGCGGCACTGGTCTGGTGGCCTAAGGTGACACAATCCAGTGCCAAACAAAAACTAGGCAAGATCCAAAGGATGGCTTGCCTAGGCATCACAGGGGCCATGTCTTCAACCCCAACAGCCGCCATGGAGGTGTTGCTGGATCTACCCCCCCCTACACTTCGTTATTATGGGAGAGGCCAGGCTAGGACTATACAGACTAGCCTGCAATGGTAGACTGAAGATCAACCCAGGCTTCAGGGGCCACTGCAAAATTCAGGAGATCGTGAAGGAACCCATGCTTGAAATGAGGTCAGACTTCGCGAGCCCGCGAATGTGCAGGGAAAACAACTTCACAGTGGAAATCCCTGATCGCGGGGCATGGCGGGAGGAGACACCGGGCATACCACGGGACGCGCTCGTCTGGTTCACGGACGGATCTGGCGGGGAGCGTGGGACGGGGGCAGGTGTTTACTCGGAAGGACCGAGGGTAAGTCACAGTATTTCCCTCGGAGCCCATGCAACGGTGTTTCAGGCCGAGATGTACGCCATCCTGCACTGTGTGCGGGAGAACAAGAGGAGGGGCTACACCAACAAGCGGATCCTCATAGCCACAGACAGCCAGGCAGCCCTTAAGGCACTAAGTAGCCCACGGGTAAATTCCTGGCTGGTGAGTGAGTGCCGAGACGAGACGAGCGACCTGGCTGGGCAGAATGAGGTGACCCTCATCTGGGTGCCGGGTCACTCGGGGGTCAAAGGCAATGAAGAAGCTGACAGTCTCGCAAAGAGGGGGTCAGCAGAACCATTTATGGGACCAGAACCGGCTCTGGGCGTGTCAAAGAGCACTGCCAGGGGAGCCATTAAGTCCTGGGTCAGAAACCAACACAAGGTGTACTGGGCGGACTGTCCAGGGCTCAGACATGGGAAGTCAATAATTGACGGACCCAGTTCAAAGAGAGCTGTGGAGCTGCTAAACCTTAGCAGAGGACAGCTCAGAAACACAACAGGTCTCTTGACGGGACACATGGCCGTCAAGAAACACCTACATAAAATGGGGCGGTTCGAAGGGGACCTCGCATGCAGACTCTGCGGCGAGGGGGAGGAATCAGCCCAGCACATCTTGTGCGAGTGTATAGCTCTGGACCGGAAAAGACAACTGATCTACGGTCACTCTAGACCGGAGACAGAGCAATATAAAACTTCACCCTACCAATCGCTGTGCAGACTAGTTCAAGGCACAGTGATTTTGGAATGGGTGGAGTAAGACTAGGGGTATGCACAATCAACCAAGGGTTGCGGTGCTATCGGGGCGGCAAGGCCGCGGACGAGCCCTGAGGGAACAAAAAAAAAAAAAAAAAGTGCGTTATGGTAGTGAATTTTCATTAAATGTTTCAAATTTGAATGACTCATTTCTATAAACCTAGCAAGTTGAATTTTGGCATGTAGTAAGGTCTTTCACAAGGATATGTATTCACTAAATTTCATTAAAATAGCTTTGTAATTTTTGGAGATAATTTTTTTTCTCGAAAGAAGACTAAAGATTTTCCCGGAAAGCCTTGGCCGATTTTCCTGGGTAACGAACTCATCCAAGTCATTAATAAAAGCAAGGTACTTGCTGAGTTTCATTCAAATCGCTTAATTACTTTTTGAGTTATCAGTTGGATATATATATATATATATATATATATATATATATATATATATATATATATATATATATATATATATATATATATAAACATATAAAAATTTAAACTGACCCCGGATATGGGTTCTAGGGGTCCTAGTTCGCGCTCTTATGAAAAATTTTTTACACAGTCTCACCATCGATACCTCTTAGTGATTTTTTTTTAAATAAAAACTCACTAAAATGAAATAATTCTCTTTAAATTTGTAGACTACACATTCTAAATTTATTAGAAAAACAGATCTTTTGATATTTTTTTTTGCAAATTTTTATAGGAAAAAAAAGTTCGGGACGCAGCATGTGCGTTATGGTAGTGAATTTTTATTAAATGCTTCAAATTCGAATAACTCAATTTTCTATAAACTTTAATTAATTTTGGTATGTAGTAAGGTCTTTCTTAAGGCAAGATATATACCAAATTTCATTGAAATAACTTTGTAATTTTCGGAGATAAAACTTTTTTTCTGAAGAAAATTGAAAATTTGAAAAACTCAATTTTCTATAAACTTAGAAAGTTGAATTTTGGTACGTAGTAAGGTTTCTTCTAAGGCAATATATCCGTTAAATTTCATTAAAACAGCTTTGTAATTTTCGGAGAACATTTTTTTTTTCCGAAGGAAAACTCAACATTTTCCGGGAAAACCCCGTCAGATTTTCCTGGCTAACAAACTCATCCAAGCCATTAATAAAAGAAAGCCACTTGCCGAGTTTTATCGAATTCGGTTAATTATTTTTTGAGTTTTTTTAAATAAAAATTCACTAAAAAATTACCCAATAAAGATATTACAAGTTTTAAGACTGAATTTTTCTTTAACGCCAGTACAGTAGCGGCTTCACCCTTAAAATCTTAAACGGAAAGGGTTAGCTTGCAGGATGTCATTTTAATGGAAATTAAATTATCTTTTTAACAATACCCACTTTTCTAAATTTGAAATGAGATATAAAGTTGCAAACTTTAAAATAAAAAATGTTTATAGTAAAGCTCGACCCAGAATTACTAAATATAATAGTATAATAAATAGATAACATTTACTAGTCCATTTAAAAGAAAAGTTATTGGACACAACAGTACATACACACATATAAATTCGAAAAACAATATTAAACAACAAAATAAAACTTGAAACAAACAATTAAACACATTAAAACAAAATAGGGTAAACGTTGAACATAAGGTACAGAGAATAGTGACAGTTTCGAAATGCAAATTTCAACCGTTAAATTGCTTGCATGGTTGCCACATTTATTTACTACAATTTATTTTTGTTTCTTGCCAATCGCATTTGTTTCTTCGCTTATAAAACTTGGAAAATATCAGTAAGTAATAATAATAGTAATAGTAATAATTGCAACAGAGAACGGAAAATAGACAGTAGATATAATGCCAAAATTGATGGGAGAGTTAATGGTTGGCAGCAGTAAAACTTCTTTTTTAGGTACAAAAAAGTAGAGGTCTCAGTTGTACTTTTAAATGTTAAATCTGTACGTAATAAGGTTGATGAATTGAGTTTATTCTTGGATAGTATAGGCAATCCTGAGATACTGCTGCTAACTGAGCATTGGCTAAAGCCAGAAGAAGCTTTTTCTGCGCCCCCCTATGTTATAATATCCCGGTTTAATAGATCTTGTTTTTCTCATGGCGGTACATTGATTATGATAAGAGAAGACTTTTTACAATGTTATAACTTTGTTGATGTTGATAAGTACCAGCAGCTCTTAGTGGAAAAGAATTTTGAGTTCATTATTGTTTTGTGCATTTATAGATCGCCTACTTCTAATAGTAGTTTTTCTTCAAAAATTAGAGATGGTTCTCTCTGCGTTGCCTGTAAATTCTACTGTGATTCTCACAGGAGATTTTAATCTCGATTATTTAAATAAAGCCTCTTCTAATGTTGTCAACCTGTCCTGTATGTTAGATTCTTTTGATCTGCATATTACTTGAGGGAACGCTACCTTATTGTGAGAGTTGGCAGCTGCGAGTCGGATGCTCGTCTTGTGGAGTGTGGTGTGCCGCAGGGCTCGGTCCTTGGGCCCCTGCTTTTCTCTATTTACGTAAATCATTTCCCTAAGGTCATTCAGTATTCTAAAGTACAGATGTACGCTGACGACATTCAGATATACATTTCCTTCAATGCCGCGGAGCTTTCGGATGCACTGGGAAAGGTGAATTCCGATCTGGATTCATTGTACAAAGTGTCCAAAGACCAATCGCTGTGTCTAAATGCGAAGAAGTCGGCTGCTATTTTGTTTGAGAGTCAGATTCTTGTAGAGCGCTTAAAGGTAAATGTGAGGGTCATGATCAATGGGGAGCCTCTGGAGCTTTTGGATGAGGTGCGAAACTTGGGTGTGATAATGGATAACAAGTTTAGATATAAGCGGCATGTTGGTGCCTGCCTTCAGCGGGCCTACAACAACCTGCGTCTGCTGTACCCGCAAAGGACTTATCTTCCGACTGGTGTTAAGCTAATGCTTGGGAATACCTTAGTCCTCTCGCAGTTTGCCTATTGCTCGGAATTATATTCACCATGCTTGGATGGTTGCGATTATAATCGGATACAGAGACTGCAAAATTCCTGTCTGAGGTTCGCGTATGGTATTCGAAAATTCGAACATATCTCGCATAAACTAAATGAAGCGAAGTGGCTTAATATGCGTAATCGTTTCACTCTGAGAGCAGCAACATTGTTCCATTCTATTATTGTGTCTAGAGTCCCAACATACTTGTATAGAAAGGTAACGCACAGAACTGATGTTTATAGCATTAACATACGGTCGAAGGGCTTAATTTCACCACCTAAGTACAGGCTAACACTGTTTAAACGGTCTTTTACCTATCAGATATACGCTATATACAATGGTCTTGATGAGAGTGTTAAGAGCTGTTCTGTGCGTTCCTTCAAAAAGAAACTGTTGCTGATTATGTGTGGTGTTTAGGCAGGTTGCCGGGCTGGCTGTTGACTACCAGTTTTGCATATGGGCGTAAGTGGGAGAGCAGGGGATGATTATACATCCGTCTGAACTTCGCCCAATTCACACAGTTTCTTATTATTTTTCTTTTAATTATGTACGTGGAACTGTGTTTTTGTAAACTACGTTGTATTGTTGTATTTTTTTGTTCTTTTTAATTGTGCACTTGAGTATTGTATTATTTACTGTGCGAATAAAGGCTATTTTATTATTATTATTATATGTTAATAGATTCACCAACTAGATGTTCCCAGTACTCCAGAAATATTATAGACTACATATGTACACATGTAGGTATGAATGTTTTGGACTGTTATGTTGTTAACGCTGGTTTGTCTGATCATGAAGCGTGCTTATGTAAGTTGTCTTTAACTGATTCCAAAAGAAAAATTGTAAAAAAACGTGGAAAGAGTGTTTGCTCAGCATAACTACAGTATATTTTCAAAACTATGTGCAACAAATAGCTGGGATTGTATATTGAATTCTTCAGATCCCTTAAGCGAGTTCCATAATAGATTAATATACTTCTTCAATATTGCATTTCCTTTGAAAGACATAAAGAATAAAATAAAGAAACCATGGATTACTAAAGGATTGAAAGTGTCATCAAGAAACATGCATTGCCTGCATACAATTAGAAAATATGCTGGTAACAATGCCTCATTCATATTCTATTTTAATTATTATCGACGGATATACAGAAGAGTTTTAAAGGTTGCAAAACAACAATATTATAGAGAAAGGATACTGCGGTCTTCAAACAGACAGAGAGTCATGGTCGATTGTTAATGATCTTTCGGGGGGACATGGTTCTCATCGGGTAACTCCTGAACTGGATCCTAATCATCTCAATGATTATTATTGTACCATTGTTTCTGGACTGATACAGTGGAGGGTCCCTTGGACGGATCCACTGCGCTTCATGGATGATGTTTTTATCCCTGACACCTTCTTTTTTACACCCGTTGATTCTGCTGAAATTCATGCAGTGCTCCATGACTTTAAGAACAAGGATTCTGTCGGGTGGGATGGTATCTCTGTCAGACTGCTTCTTCACCTTCCTAACTGGGTTCTTGAAATCTTGGCAGATGCAATTAATAGTTCGATTATAACGGGATCTTTTCCTTCGTCTCTGAAAATGGTTAGAGTAATTCTTGCATATAAAGGAGGTGAAACAGATCATCCAAATAGTTTTCGTGCTCTGTCTCTACTTCCTACCATCTCTAAAATTGTTGAGAAATTAATTAAAAATGGAATGCAGGTATTTCTTGGTAAACACAAGATCCTAACATCTTCCCAGTTTGGATTTCAACCTAAAAAAGGTACAAATGATGCAATATTTTCTTTTCTTGAAAATCTGTACCTTTCACTGCATAACAATCAGGTAGCTACGGCAGTGTACTGTGATCTCACTAAAGCATTTGATTGTGCTGACCATGAGATACTGTTACGTAAACTTCCTACTTAGGGCTTTAGGGGGACTTTGCTTGAATGGTTGAGGTCCTATTTATCTAATAGTCAGCAGAGTGTTCAACTTGGTCATATTAGCTCTGGGTACCAACATATTCACCATGGTGTTCCGCAGGGGTCTGTTCTTGGCCCACTGCTGTTTTTACTTTATATTAATGACCTGTCTATGTTGAAAATTAAGGGTCATATTACTATCTATGCTGATGATATAACCATCTTGTGGAGTAGTGATAGTGTTGGAGCACTGGAGCGCACTGTGGCAGATGATAGAAAACTGGTTCATTTCAAATCTGTTAACTTTGAATGTCTCTAAGACTACTATCATGCATTTCAAATGTAGTCTGCCTGCTGTGACTCGAGCAGCTGAGGAACTTGGGAAGGAAAGCTGTGTTAGGTTTCTGGGACTATACATTGATGAATCGTTAAAATTTGAAACACATAAATCATCTATGTAGGAAGCTTTCATCAGGTTGTCACGCACTAAGAGTTGTTTCAAAAAGCTTGGACAAGAGTACATCTAGAAGTGTTTACTTCTCACTTGTGGAGTCCCATCTAAGGCATGGCATTTGTTACTGGGGCTCTTGTGCAGGTTATCTTTTCAATTCTGTATGTTTTTATTGTAAATCTGAACGTTTTAATTGCTTTTATCACTGAAAGGTTATTAAAAACCAAATATACCACATTGTTTAACTTTATTAAGGTATGTACAACTGTTTTTAGGCCAAATTCTATTATAATCACGTTGAAATGTAGTTGCGGTAAAGTCGACCGTCACCAGAAAGGGTATTATATAAGCAAGAAAAACAAGTTAGACATTTTAAGGGCAAAAGTAAAAGTCTGAATGTGGGAGACGAGGTATTATTTAAAGAATATTTTGAACCTAGTAATCCTCCTTGGAAATCTGGTGAAATTATCCAACACAGTGGTTCAGTTGTTTTTGATGTAAGAGATTAATCATGTAAGAATATAAGGTGAGTTTCAAATCAATTGATCTCTTGCAAATATCCTAAAAATCGTCATTCTTTATCTGGTTCAATCTTAGACATATTGAATAATAAATATGTCAATAAGCAGCAATCATCTAGCCGAAGAAATTTGCCTGGCAATACAAGTTTAAAGGAAGAGATAAATTCACCAGAAATTATTGACATAAATAATGAAACAGATGACATCTCATCTGCTCCTGACATTTCTAGCAATAATGAAAATATACCATTTATAAGTTCGCCTATAAATTGTGTTGATAAACCGTATAATTTGCGCCCTAGGAATAAACGATAAATAATATTAAGATATTTCTTAATGTTATTTTTTAAGATATTGTACATAATTTTAATTTGTTTAAATGAAAATATATTGTAATAATTTAAGTATATAAATCATATGTAAATAATGTAAATTTAAAAATGTAGATAGTGTTAATATATTTATTTGTAAATTAAAATTTTAACGCCTACTAGTACTAAGAATTTACAATTTATTCTTATTTATGTTATCATTTTCTCTTATCATATTGATAAGGAGTCCTGAAATATTTATATACAATAAAGTAGTTAATTTTCAGCCTTCATTTGAATTTTCACTTATACCTATTTCTGTTTGTTAATAAATGTAAATCTAAAAATATGCAAAGATATTACAATAATAATCCAATGGATGAATTGAGGCAATAATTTAATGGAATAAACAAAATCCTCAAAAACTATTCTACATAATTTTCAACTTCCCTATGTACTCACTGTATTGTTTTGTAAAGATCTCTGATTTTCTGCTGTATTGGATGAGACCTAACTCTAAGTAGTTCTAAAGCTCTTTGCTGCAATTCGTTCTTCCTACCAGTTTTATTTCGTCCAGCAAAACCCAATAACATCTGCAACTCCGACACTCGGAAAGTTATAAGCATATTCTGAAAAAAGAAACATTTACTATTATCAAAAAATGGCTAACAGTTCAGAAAGTAGTTTCTTAAAGGGGGGTAATGAATTACCCTCAGATACCTGCAAAAGTCTGGTTTCAAGGTGCGGGGAAGCCGTTATCAGGACTTTAGGAATTTGGAATACATTCTTCTCCTCTTTAAGCTCCAAAGTCATTTTAACACTTGCAAAGTCTAAAATAATCAGAGCAGTTAATTCTAATGAACCATCAAATAGGAAAGCCTTTTGAAACTCAATATTCTTATTTTATAGAAACAATTCACATTAATATCTAGTTGTGTTATTTTTTTTTTTTGAATTAACAGTTATAAGTCCCTATTGACAAATTCAAGCTTTTTATATTATATTACTATATGAATGAACACAGAAACCGCCATATAGATTAATTACTAATGAGTGATTTTTTACAAGGAAAGGTAGAATACCTGGAATCCCGTCATTTCATGCTGCATTGGGTCCTCCCTGGCCTGACGTTTCTGACCAACAGGGCTGCCTGACCTGACCTTCCTGACCTGCCCTGTAGGTCAGGTCAGGTCAGGCAGTCCTGTTGGTCAGAAACGTCAGGCCAGGGAGGACCCTAGAGCCATAAGCACCATCCGGCAATGCTGCATGAAATGTCGGGGCCTGTCTACTTAAGGATCGCCGTAGCTAACCTAAGAGAAAGAAACATAGGGTTGACTTAACTCTATACCATGTATTAGGGCTACAAGAATAGTAGGTAGTACCATCTACTACTTTTGTTGGAAGTAGAGATTACATGGAACATAACTAATGAAATAGTGAAATAAATCTAAATTCAAGGGGAATCCACTTTACTTTTACCAACATGTTAAATGGTTGCAAGTAGAAATAATCAGTGTTGTATCCTGTTTTAAGAATAGTTATGGGCACAAATCCATTTAAAGATAAGTTAATACCAAATAATTATAAGTAACCTTTCTCCCTCAATACATGGAATTGCATGCTAGATTGTCAAGTTTAGGAGATGTAAGTAGTATCATATTGACAAAGACAGACGGTGGAAAATATCAAAATAAGCAGTGTCCTAAGGTTAAAATAATTTAGGCTGCCTGCCGCCGTAACTGGTGAAAATCCACAATATTTATTGTCCCTGGTTCGGAAGGTTAGGGCGCCGTCTTAACACAAGTGATTCGATAAATAAGAACAAATATATATATGCTTACCCGCAATTCATCTATGTTTTCTGTCATTTCCTTGTTATTATCCACTTTAAACGACTAAAATTCAATTCTCGTTTCAGCATTTAAACATTAAGAAATAACACACAACATACAAATTTACGAATTTCTAACACTCTTGATTGGCATTGGCGTCAACTGTCACTAGATTGCATTTATAAAATCGGAAAACAAATCACCGAGACAGAGAACACTACGATCCGTTCAACATAAATTGGTAATGTTTTTATATCTGGCCGTCGTAACTTTAACACAAAAATTAACTTTCTATTTAATCACTATAAATCCCGTTAAATTGGTGAAAAATTTGCCAAGAATGCTCACTTCACATCTGCCTTCCGTCTCTGCCGCGGTATCAACAGCAACAGAATAGTCTACAGATTTCTTAGTTCCTAGCATTAGTTTTATTAGAGCTTTGGATCAGAGTAAAGAGTGTAGAAAACAGAACACAAAAGAAACTACAGAAAACATCACAGAACAAACTACAGAACACAGAAAAAGCATATATTTCCACAAAAAAAAACCAATATAAAAGAAAAAGTGTTTTCACTGTGGTCAAGTTTATATAATTTTGTTTACTCTATGGCAGTAGGTCGAATATACCAATAATACATATAGAGAATGTAAATACACTTGAAGAACCCAAGTCACCATAACACCTTTTTAAAAACCTGACAATCGTTTCACTAACAAAACGTACTCAGAAGATGAAAAATTCTGAACTCTTAACTGCTGAACATCGTGTTTATATTAGGTATTAGGTAAAAGACCGACACTCTCTATAAAGAGACGAATGACGCACAAACTCTCTACGTTTATATTTGTATTGCCGAAAGTCCGATTAAAAATTTCCATTATACTTGTTCCTACTCACTTTCAGCTCACTTTTATATCGAAGAGACAGTGCGAACAGTGAACTAATAAGCAGTGGCGGAGCTCTATCGATTCAAACAAACTTTGTTGTTTATCAATAAAATGAGTTTATTCGTTTATTCAGATTAGTTAAAGAAACGATGGTCAGGTCTGAAAAAATTTTGTGGTGAATTGGGTCCTCCAAAGCATACTTATCAATGATGATCACAGGTTTCAATCCTCATTCGGTGAAGTAACTTTTGGTGAATTTGCTTTAAAAAATCACTAATGCGGGGATGTCCACTGTTGAATTGTGACAAAATTTCTTCAAATGAGCGCGACTAGCCCCCCTAGAACACATCTCCGGGGTCAGTCTCAATTTATATACATATATCTATATATATATATATATATATATATATATATATATATATATATATATATATATATATATATATATATATATATATATATATATATACAGGGCTTTCATTAATTCCCGAACCCCCCCACGTGACCGGATTATGTCTCTCTCTTAGTGGAATATGATTTTATGAGTTGGCAGTCCAAAGAGTAAGCAAAAAACCACTAGACTAGGGATCCTAAAGTTACTAAATCAATTGACAATTGACAGTTCAGTCAATTGGCGCTCAACTCCTTTTGGCGGTTATTTTGTATGCATATTGTGCATTTTCCAATTTCGACCAGTGTTTACCTTCTTCAAATAATTTTCTATCTGTTAGACAATAAAAATAAACAGTTTTCATCAAAACTTAGCATTTTCATTCCGTTTCTACGTAAGTTAAAAGTGTAGGTATGTTAAGGTTATGTTGTGGACGATATTCAACATCGCATGGAACGAAGCCTTACCAAATCTGTTCGTCCGTAATCTGCCCAAACAGGTACATATTTGTTCAATATTACTCAATACACATTCCTAAAACCGTAAATTAGAAGTTTAAATAATCGGACCTTAATTTGTTTACGTACATTACAAAATTTTGACATCTATACAAAATAAAAGTAATATTTTATTATTTTTAATTTTTTTTTAACAATCAATAACAGTAAACCATACATGAACAGACTCGCTGTTAAAAATACAAAATAATAAATACATTTATGACATTTACTGTTTCACCTTGTTATAATTTTTATATTTTTTTATTAAACCCCAAAGGAAATATGAGACAACACTGGCATCTGAGGGATTTCATTAATTTAGGTTGTACAACCGTGTATGCCGGGTTTGCTAACTTAAGCGGTCACGTGGGGTTCGGGAATTAATAAATGCCCTGTATATAAACTCCATGTGCCATTTAACTACAAAACTAAATAGGATATTTGAAATCTGTCAACGCTGTTTAATTAAAGACTAATACCACACATGTAGATGGCGCTGCTGTGTAAAGAAACTTGTCAATCCACAGATCATTGAATTATGTTGCTTTTGATTAAGAATTATATTTCGATTAAATTTGTCTCTATTCACAAGTTTCATAAAATCAACCGTTTTTTAGATATTTGAGGTTAATTGTGGCATCGCATACAAAATAAAAACCTTCATAACTTTTTCAATACAAATACTGGACATTAGTTTATTTGGGACATTTTACATATTAAAATGCTTCAATAGTATCCATTTTAATATCTTAGATATTAAAATGATTTAATAGTATATATTTTAATACCTTAGATATTAAAATGCTTTAAGAGTATGCATTTTAATATCTAAAATACTCTGATAGTATCTATTTTAATATCTTAGATATTAAAATGCTTTAATAGTATTCATTTTATTATCTAAAATGTTCTAAAGAAACTAATGTCCAATATTTGTATTAAAAAAGTTATGAGGTTTTTATCTTGATGCAATGCTACACTTAACCTCATATATCTAAGAAACAGTAGATTTTATGAAATTTATGTATAGAAACAAATTCAATTAAAATATAATTCTTAATCAAACGCAACATATTTCAATGATCTGAGGATCGAAAAGTTTTTGCACAGCAGTGCCATCTATATGTGTGGTAGTAAAAATATTTTTTCGTAAAGTTCAAGCTTTTCGTGTTTTTAATTAAACATCCTTGACAGATTTCAAATATACTAAGTTAGTTTTGAAGCGAATGGCATATGTAGTTTTAACACATAACCTCAAATATCTAAAAAGCGGTTGATATTATGAAACTGGCGAATAGAAACAAATTTGATCAAAATTTAATTCTTAATCAAACGCAGCCATGTTCAATGATCTGGGGATCGAAAAGTTTCTTTACACAGCAGCGCCATCTACATGTGTGGTAGTAAATATTTTTTTCGCAAAGTTCAAGCCTTTTGCGTTCTTAATTAGACAGCCTTGGCAGATTTCAAATATCCTAGTTAGTTTTGAAGTAAATGGCACCCCCTATATATATATATATATATATATATATATATATATATATATATATATATATATATATATATATATATATATATATATATATATATATATATATAGTTACGTTCTACGGGGTTCTGGATTTGTTGACTAACAAAATACAGCTTTTCAAACTACTGATTTATTATAACCAACTGTTTTTCAACACCACTATCAACGAAAATATTTCTCTCTATTACTAAATGTCCATAGAAATATATTCTACTATCCGCCTTCCATTATCGCTTCTTATACGCCAACATTTTCTGTTGGCCCGCTTAATACTCTATGATCACTTATTCTGGACCAGACCAGCTCAATACTGAACTAACTTACTCCATGTGAGGTTCGTCTATTTATACTGTCCATAAGAGATTCTAGACCTTCTACACTGTTGTACACCTTTCACTTCTGGTCCCTTTTAGAAATTTAATTCTAGGGTGTTCGCTGTAACCAACACACTTTTACAACCGGCTTCTGATCATAAAAGTAACAAAGTTCATAAACATAAAAATCATAGACGGGTGTGACACTGCACCCCCCCCCCCTCCCAAACCATATTACATTCTATTCTATGTCTATTTTGTTTGGCCTAAGACGTAGGTCCATTGAGTCATTAAACGTAGTCTAATCTAGTGACGGTTGTCGATTGTCGGACTTTATATTGGCATCGCCATATTTTCTCTATTATGTTTGATAGTCTGATACGTATTTAGCGTAGGTGCGGCTGATTGTACTAGTTGTTGAGTTTTTATTAAACATTAATGTTGTTTTCTTTACAAAATTCATTTATTATCTTAATTGTTTTAGTGTTGAGTTCAGTTAGAATTTGTTGGGTGTGAATTGGTGTTTTTATGCGAATTTCAATAAGTTTTTTATGTAGGTCCTTATTTTGTTGTGGGCGGTTTTTACAGTTAAAGAGCGTATGTGTTATGTCTCTTACATTCGATCGTCTCGGTCGACCTGACCTGACCTGACATTTCTTGGTATGGCGTAAGCCTGTGCTCTTCGTATTGCTCTTCGGGCTCCTCTAAATGCGATAGACAACGTTATTGATCCTTCTCAACACTTTATACGGACCTTCCCCTTTCAGTGACCGTCCCTTGCGTCGTACTGGATTGTAGAACCACACCCGATCTCCTTCTTTAAAACCAGCTGAATTAGCTCGCATGTCATAACGGGTCTTCATGAGGTTGCTTTCTACTCATATGTGCATTCTGACAGCAGAATGGGTGGCTTTCCTTCTCATCAATATGTCTCAGCTCGCTTCAAGCGACTTTTTTTACGTTGTACTGGTTATTCCGTGCAATTGCTTTTGTTCTGGTAATTCTACTTGCACAAATATGTCTTCAGGCCCTATTCTTCCTGTCGGCACCAGCTCTGTTCCAACAAATGTGTCCACTGACATTTTTCTGGGTTGGCTTCACATTTACATGGTCTTTACACTCCTCGTCTTGTACTTCTCCCATAACTTCTTTTCTACTTGCTTCTGGGTGAGTAAATGGGTCGTCTCTTCCCCTCGCAGTTCTCTTCACTGGAATGGTACTTTCACGGCAGATGTTGCTATTTTCCTCTATGGCGATTTTCCGCATTACCAGCTTACTGTCAGGCGGCATTATTATTTCTTCACCGTCGATAGTCAGGATGTTAGTGTCAAGATCAAGTTTAGCGCACTGACCTTGGAGTATGCCCCAGCCAATTATAATCGGGTCTGATATTGCGGCGACTATGGCTCTCTGATTTGCCTTCCATGTCCCAATTTGCATCTCAACGTCAGTTTCGCCAAATACTTGGATCCGATCACCACTGGCTGCATTTACTCTGTACACTTTGTCTGGCTCTCTTGCTCGCCATCTTGGTACTATGTCACAGCGAATAATCGTCCTAAGTGCGCCAGTGTCGACGATTATCTGGGTCTTATTGCCGCTTACGTATCCGTCTAAACGAGAGCGCTGCCAGAATCGCTAATAGCTTCACTTTCTCCCTTGTCCGTGATCTTAGAGCCCAACATTCGCCCCTTATATGTCCCACCTTGCTGCAGTTCCAGCAGCGCAAGGCATTTGCACGGTGAGCCCATGAGGCGTAGGCCTTATTTGCTCTGCTATTTTCTCTATTAGCTGCATGATCCTGGATGAATGTTTTATTTTCTTCTTGGACTTGGAGACTGCGAACTTTCACATGACTTTCTGACGCTTGCTTTACCGCTTCAAACTCCAAGGAATGTGCCAATGTTAGGGCCTTTCGCCCGATTTCTAAAAACGATTTTTCAACTATAATCGAAACAGCTGTTGTAGATGCTGGTCGCCAAACCTCATCTCTAATTGATGTCTAATGCTGTCAAAACTCAAAGATTCCTCCATGGGAATACCTTGTAATACATCTAGGTCATCTCCTCTGAGAGCTACCATTAATGAAGTCGCTTTCTCTCTCTCGCCCCAACCATGTGCTGTAGCAGCGGCTTCGAATTGGCGTAGATAAATACCCCATGGAACTGAGTCATCAAATGTGGGAACCTTAATTCGTACGACGAGGCTATCTTCGAGCCTGATGTT
The DNA here is from genome assembly GCA_964006375.1 of Tillus elongatus. Lineage (NCBI taxonomy): Eukaryota > Metazoa > Arthropoda > Insecta > Coleoptera > Cleridae > Tillus > Tillus elongatus. The sequence goes on from OZ023264.1 coordinate 33,547,691, forward strand.
ACCTTTGTCTAGGGTATCACACTTCTTTTCTAGTGATTGTATTTTCTGTTGAACTTCTTCTTGTATAATCGTCAGCTTGTCATGTACATCGTCGCTGATATACCCCTTACTCGGCTTTCTACTTGCTGGAAGATGTCTTCTTTTACTTTACTTTTTCTTTGTTTCTTCATCTATTCTTCTCGCTTCTTCACCTCTTTTTTGTCTTCTTCATCTCTTTTTCTCATTTCTTTTCTTATATCTTCGTCCCTTTTTCTTATTTCTTCCTCGGCTCATTCGTCTCTTGTTCTGGCCTCATCTCTTTTTCTCATTTCTTCCTTGGCTTCTTCGTTCATTTTTCTGACCTCTTCATCTCTTTTCTCATTTCTTCTTTTGCTTCTTCATCCCTTTTCCTAGCTTCTTCTCGTGCTAATTTAGCTTCTTCGTCGATTTTTTAAATCATTTCCAATAGCTGGGTTTCCATATTGGTTGTTGCGCTACGTGTTTTAGGCATAGACGTACATAAAGCTGGTACACAGTATATTCTGTTTTAAAAACACACCCAGTTTTGAATTACTGCTGACACTGACCTTCCAAGTATTCTAGAAATAGCCATGTTGTTTAACAAATATTTGGGAAAATATTTTCACTGGCAGCTTGAAAATCCGCCTTCTGACATCAGTTGCTACGTTCTATGGGGCTCTGGATTTGTTGACTAACAAAACACAGCTTTTAAAACAACTAATTTATTATAAGCAACTATTTCCAAACCACTATCAACTAAAATATTTATCTCTATTACCAAATGTCCATAGGACTATATTCCACCATCCGCCTTCTATGATCGCTTCTTATACACCAACACTTACTGCTGACTCGCTTAATACTCTATGATCACTATTCTACACCACACCGACTTATTACTGAACTAACTTACTCCATGTGCGGTTCGTCTATTTATACTGTCCATAGAGATTCTAGATCGTCTACACTTCTACACCTGTCACTTCTGTTCCCTTCCAGAAAGCGACATTTTAGATTCTAGTGCATTTGAAAATGTAGATCATGTGGAGTTATGCGATTGGTAGTTCAGAAATCATTACGGCACATGTGCACTGTTTCTGTGCATACGACCTATTCTGTATCTCTTATTGTTTTACGGCGCATGCGTCTGACAATACTTGCAGAAAGGTTTGAACTTTAATTTTCAGTTTTAATGTCAATTCTAAAGTGCACATTGATGTTCTAGGAGGATGGCTACCATATCCGTATTACTTTTCGGTGTGTTCTCGCTGTCATTAGTATACCGTACTGATGAGCTCTAATTATAACGAAACCTGTCTGTGGTTCTAATTATGGTGAGAATACATCTAATCTTATGCACATTGAAAAAATGTTATGTGGCCAATAAACCTAATTGTCTGAACTTATGGCAGATAGACAAATTTTAAAAACTTGTTTTTGTTCACCTTCCAATAGCTTATTCCTTGCTAAGTGGTGTCAGTGCATCCCTCCGAAGGAAAGTGAAAACATAGAATAATGGTTTTCACAATCTTCGCAACACAAGCCCACATTTTCCAGTACAACAGTAGCATACGTGCAGTATAACTACGTTAACAAATAACTGCTACGTAATAATATATAGACTAGGAATACCGAATATAGATTTTTTTATTCTTGGATATGACCATAACACACACTGTCATATGTCAATTATCATTTACTATAAATACTTTTAAATTCAAATTATCCGCCATTTGATCGTAAATCTACAAATACAATACATTAACAGGTTCACTAGGATATGAAATCTCCCTTCTAGAAATATAATTCCAGAATATTCGCTGTACCAACACACTTTTACAACCGGCCTCTCATCATAGAAGTCAGAAAGTTCATAAACATAAAACTCATAGACGGTATACATATATATATATATATATATATATATATATATATATATATATATATATATATATATATATATATATATATATATATATATATATATATATATATATATCACACCGATAACTCAAAAAATAATGAGCCAATTTTGATGAAATTTGGCAGTGTAAGTGGCTTGGCTAAGTTTGTTAGCCAGAAAAATCCGACCAGGTTTTCCGAAAAGATTTTGAGTTGTCTTTTGGAAACAAATTTCATCTCTGAAAATAACAAAGCAATTGTAACTAAATTTGGTACGTAGGTATACGTTATAAAAGGTAAACTATATACCAAAATTTGGATCGCTATGTAAGAAGAAAAAAAGATATAAGCATTTAATAAAAAAACATATTTGGTGCCAGATCAGTTCTCTGAAAATTCACTACCATAACGCACTTGCTGTGTCAGACTTTTTATATGTAAACAATACTTTTGCTCGTCTCGTATAGGTTTATCGTAGTGGAACTAAAAATTCGAAATAGTTTGCCTATGTGCATAGACAAGTGTTCTCTATGTTAAAGAAACTCTTCCCTTAGTTTTCTTTTTGATGCCAACCAAAGAGGTTGTACAACCTCTTTGATGCCAACTTAGACCAGAAAGAACTCTCTGGTCTAAGGATGCCAACCTATTATTTATGTTTATTAACCTCAATCGTAAAACTTTCCTGGAGATGGCGTAACTGTGGGAAAAGAAATGTCAAAAATGAAAATATAAAGTTCTACTATTGTTTTTGAATTTCAGTAATGAGTAAATTGTTTAGGTGTAATATATTGTTGCAAAAATGATCCACGAAACATTATTTTGCCTGTGGAATAGTCCTGAAAGTGTTTCAGGCCAATTAGAAGTATGGTTTTCACAATGTATTCTCAAAGTATGTTTAATTTTGTTTTCAATTTTAGTGGACAAATTTGTTTGAATTGCAAGAATTTTTACATCCTGGTGAGAAAAAGCTTCTACAGTGGATTCTAGATATTGCCATGGACTACCATAAAATTATTGCCTTTACTAACGAAATTTTAAATAATACTACATTCGGGTCTTCCAGTGGTATGTTTTGCTTGTGTTTATTGTCAATATTAGATAGTGTAATATTTTTGTTTTCCTAGCCACAATTACCAGTCATGTCGGAAATCAAACAACACTTGCCATAACAAAGCCAGTTGGTTTGTATACCAAAGCATTTTGTTGTGGCGTGCATAAAGTTCTAGAGGGATATAGAAAAGAGATAATAAATCTAGAAAATATGTTTCTTCAAAATCCTAAGCTGTCATTAACTTTTATATTGAGTTCAATAGAAAAGTACAGGACCATGTTTAACGTTCTGAAATCAGTGATTCAGATAATTCAATCTAACAAGTTACATGGGTGTCATTTAATGGGCACTCTGCACAAGTATCTGTATCGTGGCATGGATAGTATTACCCTTGCTGCAGAACAGTAAGTAAAAGTTTTTATTTTTTTCTCATCTAGCCACTGCAAACGAGACATTATTTGCAGAATTATTTGTTCAATTAATACAATATTTTATCGGCACCTATGTAATTGGATAATCTATGGAAATTTAGATGATATTTATGGAGAGTTCTTTATAAGGGATGGAAATTGTTTGGACGAAGATTTTCTGTACCCTGATCAGATGACAGATTCAGTATTGTCAACAGGTTCTGCAGCAGCAGTACTTTATGTAAGCTTGTATTAATCTTAGGCTCAAGTATTGCATGACTTATTGTTATATAAAGTGAAAATGTGTATTTGACCATTCTCATAACTCTACTACTCCGAATTGTTACTTAAAGTGTATTTTTGACTATAAAATTTTATTATTTTGAAAGACTTGTTCAAAATAAACAACTTTAAATTTAAGGGATTAACATGTCATATGTATGGCTAGATTACCAGTGGTATAATATGATCAGTACAAACAAAGCATAGATTGTATAGGGAAGTGAAAAAGGATCCTGACAATGCTGAGTTGTTTGATGAGTATAAAAGATACCGAAATAAACTCAACGATTTAATTAGGACAACCAAGTGGAAATTCTATGGAGATTTGATAAGCAAGGCAGGAGACAGCTCCAAATGTCTATGGACAACAATTAACAGGATGAATAATGGACACAGAAACAAGAACATAGAGAGCATAAAAACCAAGGAAGGCAGGCTCCTGCAAGATCATCTTAGTATGGGGGACTATTTTAATGATTACTTTTCCTCGATTGGTAAAAACCTTGCTGAAAGCATAAAGAGCTCTAGACATTATAAAGACACACAGTTTTCACGTTCGATGGCTCTGTTTCCCACAGATGAATATGAGGTTAAATGGATGATACTGCACCTAAAGAACAAGAGAGCTCCTGGGCATGATGGTATACGTTCAGAGGTCCTTAAACAGGTTGTGGATCTAATCCTGACCCCACTTGTCTTTATATATAATAGATGTATTGAGGAGGCAACGTTTCTCAGGGTTTTCAAATTCGGCGTTGTGAAACCTTTTTATAAAGGCAAAGTTTGCCTAGATGTGACGAATTATAGGCCGATTTCTTTGATTTCCAATGTTGCAAAGGTTTTGGAGATGATACTGAAAGAGCGACTAAACAGTTACCTGCGGAAATATAATCTCTTGTCTGATAAGCAATATGGTTTTTGTGAAAAAAAATCAACTCAGGATGCTGTAAATCTAACCTCCAGCATATATGATAGTCTTGACAAAGGCAATCATCCGTCATTATGCGTTTGTTTAAATTTAAAAAAAGCTTTTGACACTGTCAGCCATGTGAAACTGCTGGAGGTTCTGGAAAGTATTGGCGTAAGAGGTAAACAACATAAGTTGTTTAAGAGCTACATAACTTACAGATTTCAAGTAGTCAAGATAAAAGAGACAGTGAGTATCCCTCAAAGAGTGGAGTTCGGTGTCCCTCAGGGAACAATTTTGGGTCCCTTGCTTTTTAATATATATATTAATGACCTCTTTAAATTGCGCTGTATGGGCAAAGTGGTAGGGTACGCGGATGATACTGCTATTTTCTATACGGCAGACAGTTGGTGTTCCCTAAAAAACTAGTTGAGAGGGATCTTGAGGTGATTATGGCATGGTTTTCTGATAGATGGTTGACTGTGAACCTTTCAAAAACCGTGTTTGTCCCTTTCTCATCTTACGTCCGCTGTTTGCCCTCTTATGATGCAATCAGTGTTGGTAGTGATTTGGCAATACGAAAGGTGAACAAAGTATCATATTTGAGACTAGATATAGATTGCCATATGAGATGGGATTTCCATATTCAAAAACTGGTTCAAAAACTTAGGGTATTGCTGTACAAATTGAGATTCATTAAGGAAATGTTGGATAATAAACATCTGCATATTGTATATCATGCATTGGTTGAGAGTGTTCTACGTTACGGCATACTAGCCTGGCGCGGTGCGTCTGAGTCCCATCTCAGATTCCTCCAAAGTACCCAAAACCGTATTGTTAAGGTGATACATGGTAAAGATTATGCTTACCCCAGTGATGGTCTATACAAGGACACTTGCTTGATGGATATTAGGGAGCTATTTTACTTTACGGTTGCAAACACTCAGCATGCTCAGCGGGAGAGGCTTACAATAATAGAGCATACACATTTTACTAGACATAGCACATACTCGTTTAAAACGCAAAAGGTGAGGAAGGCAGTTGCGCAGAGATCGTTTGCTTACCTATGTGTAAGGGTTTATAATTCGGTGCCTCCTAAAATAAGAGAACACACTTCTTTGAATTTATTTAAGAAACGATTAAAGATCTGGATTTTTCATACCCCTAGAAGTGTCATTCACTCTTTGTTTGGAAGAAATTGACAACAAGGGGACAAGTGCACGCTGGTTCCTGCATGAGTCGGTGGTTTTGTGTGTGTGCGGGCATGTGTGCGCCTGGGGGTGTGTGTGGTTGGTCACGTGAGTGTGGGTGTTTCTTTGTTTCTTTGTTTGTTTTTTTGAGTGGAGAGGGAACAGTGTGTTTGAACTGGGGGCGGGCAGGTCGGAGTGGATATCGGTATTGAGGCATGTGTACTGTGATTGGAGACTGGAAACTTATGTTGGTATTTTAAAGTGCAGATATGCTTTTTTTGTTTTTGTGTAGCAGATGCATTACAATGTTTTAATCAATGACTTCTTTGGAGGGAAGCATATGGTAGAAATGATAGAAATTTGTGTGTTTTTTCTGTAGTTTTGTTTTTGCTATACTGCCAACAAGTCTTTGACTTAGGCAGTTTTTTTTCTCTCCATTTGTTGGAGGAGATTTTTTTGGTGTAAATTGTGCATTATTGTATTTAACTATACTGTCAACAAGTCTGACTTAGGCAGTTTTTTTTTCTCTACATTTATTGGGGGAGATTTTTTTTTGTGTGAATTTTTAATTATTGTATGTTCATTTGTATTTTTCTGTATGGAAGGAAACCTTCTCAATAAATGTGTATTATTATAATATTATTATTATTTTCTTATTAGGTATCATCAATTTCTAATATCTATGCCAGCAATATACCACCATTCATGACTGCTTTGACGAGTAAGCTCTATAATGAAACAATGGGCGAGTTCATTAGGCACCGGCAGCTGCATTGTTGTCAAAAAATGTTAACAATCGTCAACATTTTGTCAACATTTTTTGACATAACAATGCCGCGCTGGCAGTTGCTGGTACCTAGTGAATTCGCCCAGTGAAATGTTTTCGAAGGTGTCTTACTCAAATTTTTAATGTTCTGCTGCATCAAATAAATTGTTCTTTATTTTCCATTCTAGAAGAAAACAAGAATAAAACGACCTCCAGCAGTAAGGAAATTCTACATTGACTTTGAAATGGTGCCAACCTTTATTAGTATTAATACAGCTGAAAGCATATTGTTTATGGGCCGTATTGTTTGGATAGTGAGAAATGACCCTAAAAGATCAAGTGACGATGATTACCAATTGAAATACAAAAGAGACATTTGGGAAGGCAGAGATATAGAATATTACAAGAAGATAGAAGCACTAGAATCACAACCATTCAATATGGTACAGTTTCAAGCTACCATTGAGGAATGTCGGATTAAATTAACAAAGGTGGTTCTTTTTACTTTTCCTTCTTACTGACAAATTCTTTTTGTTCAGTTTTATTATCATATACATAATACATTCAATGTTCTTAAGACAAGCACATATAATATAAGAGCCTCTTTTTGATAGGTAGCATTTTATTTATTAATGTTACAGCATTTAACATCAGTTGCTAAAAAAAATATGAATTGTTGGTTCACCCTTGTTGACGCATCTTGTCTAAGTAAAAACTAATAAAAACACTTGGTAAAACATCACAGGACATAATCTATTAGCTATATACAGGTGCTTCAAAAAAGACCCCAGCTGCCTCCGCCACCCAATTAGATAAAAATCTAAAGGATTCAAATCAGCATATTTTGGTGGCCATATGCTACCGGACCACCACGACCAATCCATCGATAACCATATGTTACCCTCTTACATCAACTGCAAAATGCATAGGTGCACTATCGTGTTGGAATCACATTCTATTTCTTACTAACACAGGTTTCATGCAGATCATTCATCAGAAAATTTAAATATGACGCATGATTCAGTCTGTGTGGCAGAATAATTGGACCAGTAATTTCATTTCCAATAATACCAGTGCAAATATTTACAGAAAACAGATACACTGTGAATTTGCTACGCTTGTTGAAAAGAGATATTTCTCAGACCAGTTAGCAAGTTATGTAAATTTATAATTCCCTTTCTTGTAAACACGATGAGAGAAATGTTACTCATTTTCCAACTTATTTAAAAACCACTGGAAAAATTCTTGTTTAGACCCATAATACAATACACTACCTAACACAACATGATTTCATTTATCTCATAAACGAGATCGAAATCGACAAAATATGAAAAGGTATTTTTTAACAGTCACTAAATTATCTACATAACTGTGCTAACAAAAGAAAGAAAAGTCAGTAGCGTACAAGTTTTTTTATTTATTTAGAAAATGTCTGCAGTGAAATGCGACAAAATATGGAAAGGTACCTAGCCTTGGTGAAGCTGTCCACACTTTTTTAGCAGTAAAAGATGTACTAGTTTAAATAATGGGGAATGAGGTCGCGAATAATCTCGTAATGCTTGGTTCCCGGCGGCCGTTCTGTGGCCCGGAGCCGGCTATAGGTATAAGTAGGAAGTCAGTCTCCGTCGCCTTAGACCGTGGACCGAGGAACCAATGAAGAGGCACTGGGGGTCAGTTGGTGGCTGCAGGCAGGTGAGGGACTTCGTGGAGGGGCCGGACAGAGATAAAGCTGTCTGGCTACTGAGAAAGAGTCGACCTACGCTATGCTGCACTCTTGGGGTGCTCACAGGCCACTGCGCCCTTAGAAGACACCTCACTTTGATGGGCGTAGAGAGGGATCCCATTTGCCAGGAATGCGGCGAGGATGAGGAAACGTCCTACCACTACCTGTGTGAATGGGAGGCTTTTGGGAGTCTTCGAGCAGAATTGTTCGGATCGAGGACTCTGCAGAGGAATCAGGTAAGTACCGTCCAATTGAAGACTGCCACGGCCTTCATCTCGTGGTCGAGGCGGTTTGGCGATGGAACCGAGGAGGAGTAAAGCATGGTTGCTGGGTTGGGAAAAAAGGGCCCATTGTGGCCTACTTGCTTGGCGTTGGCCTCCCCACCACTGCTACTACTACTACTACTATCTTCATTTTCATCGATATTGTGTTGAAATTTAAACATAAAATATGGGGTTGGCAAAAGTGGCCTACTTGCTTGGCGTTGGCCTCCCCACCACTGCTACTACTACTACTACTAGAGAAATCTGGAGTAAAGCAAAAAAAATCTCAAAACCCTGTAGCTACGAAATAAAACCAAATCGGACCTATGTAGATACGAAAAAAAAGTCTTATTTTTGCATGAAGAATCTAACCACGACCAATGGCACATGTTTTTTACAACACCCTGTATATGTATATAAATGTATATCTATCAACAATTGTCTTTAGTTCAAAATACTGTGTATAAGCTCAAAAGTATATCCTGTGATTTTATGAAGTGTTGTTATTGTGTGTTATTTTGTTTTTACTTATCAGTTGATATATTATTTGTTATAGTATCTATGGTCAATCATGCTGGAAGAAGGCAATCTTATGGAACATTTGCATCTTATTAGAGATTATTATGCCCTGGGAAGAGGGGAATTATTTCAACAGTTTATTGTAGTGGCAGAGAAACACTTTAAAGATTCTGGTACAGACCACAACATACAAAACATGAATTTCATTTTCTTGGAAACTGCCAGAAAAATTTATGGTGAAAATGATAAGACCTACATGAGATTTGAATTCACTGCAAAGAAATCAGAATTATCAGGTAACCTATTTATTTTATCAATTTTATGCTTCAATTTGTATCAAATATTTTACTACTGTATCCTAGTATTTTGTTTTTATTTTGTAGTATTACTGATTTGTCTAAGTTTCAACTTGCATGGCAAAAGTCATCAACTCTTCAATCAAAAACGTTATTTTATCATTAGAAATATAAAACACTTCAGAGCTACTGATACTTTAGTGATTATCATGTATTAAATCATTCCAGATTAGAATATGCCAATTTATGTTGGTTTTTATGTTACTTGTGTCACTTAAATTCACGGGAATCTATCTAACGTAGATTTCTTAAATATCTGGTGTATTTTGAACATAGACAGGATCCCCCACAAGCCATTTAGTATCTCTCAATGAAAGAAGACTTATGAGACATGAGACTATCTCATAAACCGCTATACCAATGCAGAGATGACTGACATGCATTTCATGTATGGACTTGCCAATGGGAATTCGTTACGGCCTAGTGGGTTGTACATTGAAGGATTTCCCAACCACAATTACTTATGGCCTGCTTGATCCGCAGATTTAAACCCCCTGAATTTTGTTCTATGTGGGGTCATCATCCAGTGGTGCATCATTTTTAGTGAATTTTCATTAAGAAAATTCACTAATAGAGAGGTATCGATGGTGAGATTTTCGGAAAATTTCTTCAAATGAGCGCGAATTAGGGCCTCTGGAACCCATTTCCATGGTCAGTTAAAATGTATATATATATATATATATATATATATATATATATATATATATATATATATATATATATATATATATATATATATATATATATATATATATATATATATATATATATATATATATATATATATATATATATATATATATATATATATGGTGATAACACAAAAAATACTTAACTGATTTGGACCAAATTTGGGCATTACCTTATTTTGTTAATGGCTTGGATGAGTTCGTTCATCAGATCTTAACACCCAATTTTTCTCAACAAAAACTGAAAAAATATTTTTTTAAACACAATATCTCTCAAATTCTTTAAGTGATTGAAATGAAAATTTACAACTTAAAAGAACATAGACAGACGTGGTTGTGTAGCAATTTGCAAGTCGTCTGATCAAAGAAAAATAAAGTTATTCAAAATTAAAATAATCCTAGACATCACTTCAGATTTTGTAATGCAATATCTACAATGTTGGCCAAAGACAGAGGATGTTACCTGTACTGCTATGCTATTTAAATAAATGGTAGATAAAAATATAAATAATAGAAGTTACATCATCATCATTGCAAGATGTCAGAGCGTATAACATTGTGAAATGTACGACAGGGACGCCATCTCGGTGCGGAACCAGGTACGATGTCACGATTGCTCTAGTTAACACAAAATGTTATACATGGAGACTGGTTGACGTTAGATGACACCACTGATTTTTAAAAGCAGCGCAAGCTTGACAAGCGCATTATTTATATGCTTCGTCGTTTGCGCTTGTTATGTAGCGTTTACAACTGACTTTTAACTAACCTAACATATTTAAAATATGGATATAAATATTAAGTATTGAAAATAAATATTGGACGATAGTTATAAATGAAAATTGTGAGTTAATGACTTTTGACTAACCTAACATATTTAAAATATCGATTTAAATATTAAGTATTGAAAATAAATATTGGATGATGATTATACATGAAAATTGTGAGTTAATAACTTATACAATTTTGTGTAAAATAGAAAATCAGTATATCAGTAAATCGTATTCTAAGAGCAGTGTTATCACTCGGTTTTTAATGTTTCTTAATTGAGCCATGGAAACAGGACCCCATAGACATTATTATTGTATAACCGGGGGAAATAACTAATGCATTATGTAGTAAGAGTAACAGTATTACCATTTTTTATGGTTTGTCTCCGTGCGGAAGACAATATTTCTTAGGTTCGTTGGGTCAAATTTAATACCACGGGCGTCAATCTTTAAAATAATATCGTAAAACTGTTGTTTTTTATTAGATTTTATAAATGTATTTTACTAATTTTTGTGTGCTTACAGTTAGAAGTATTTTTTTATAATCAGAATACTACTGTGACATGAAATCAAACTTATGGCTCTTAACACTATCAAAATGTCTTCTCTACATTTTAGTTTGTGTGGCTCCAATGTTAATTACTATACTTACTTATCTTGTGCTTATATATGTAATATAAAAATAAAAAAGGCGTGAAACAGTAAGTGAATTTATTTTCTTTAGTGCTGTATTCGATATTATTTGAAAAAGACATTATAGGCGACAATGTGGAATGTAATTTCGGTAAAATTACAGTTTACTGCAAGGAGGGTTTTTAGAAATTTTTTTCAGGATGGATAGATAGGTGCTTTATTGTCCAAAGATAAAAATCTTATTGATAACCAAAGTTAACATAAAAGTAAAAATTGTCAAAATATAAAAATGCAAAAATATAACTTCACAACAAACAGTAGTATAAATGCATAAGTAACTAGTGTATCACTATAAAAATCATTAACGAAACATAAAAAACACGAATGCAAAAGTACAACTATATATAAATAACAATATAAACATAAATACACATCTAACCTACAATATAATATAAATACACAATATACAGAAAGGAGTCCAAATGAAAACTCCCAAACAACATTAATCGAATCTGTCATAGTAGTACATCATTAAAAAAGTCATTTATTAAATAATAAGCCTGCATTTAAAAATTCCTTAAGCTCTCTCCTAAAAATTTCAATGTCACCAATCTACCTTAAGTTTAGTGGTATATGGTTAAATATCTTCTTACTATTATATATTAATGACCTCTTTAACAATGAAGTGGATGGTATAGGAAGAGAAATGCAGTTCTTTTGTCTTGTCTCACGAGAAGACACTGATCTGATTTCACCTTGATATTTTTTATGCATGAGGCATGCAATCTCCAAAACAAACAGAGACGGTAGGGTCAGTATCCGCTCAGAAACAAATAAAGGTTTTCAAGAGTCACGGACACTAACCCCGCACAAATGTCTGGCCCTTTTAATAATAATAATAATAATAATATTTATTGTGGCAAAAATTACACAGCCTTGTCAAACAAATACCAAATATAAGATTATAGAACTAAAATTGTGAAATAAACATCAAAAACAAACAAAAATACAAAAGACAAAAGAAACAAAATTACACATATAAAAAAAAAATGGCATCTTATGTTGTCTCTAGTGGCTCTACTCTATCCACTCAATGTCCATATTGAGGTATTCACTTAAAGAATAAAATGCATACTTCATAAGAGTGTTTTTCACATTTCTCCTAAATTCTCGCTTATGTTTTGATCTTATATTCTGGGGGATTTTATTGAAGAACTTGACACCCCAGCAATTCACCCCAGTTTCAGCTCTTTTTATTCTATGATAAGGAATGGATATGTTCTCTCTGCCTCGGGTACCATATTCGTGGTAATCACCGTTTTGGTTGTAGTCCTCTTGATGTTGGTAAGTATATAAGACACTTTCCAAAATATATACTGAAGAGATGGTAAGTATGCCTGTCTTCGTGAATAAGGTTCTACAACTTGTACGGCTGTCTACTGAACAGATTATTCTTACTGCAGCTTTCTGTTGCAGAAATATTTCAGACACTCCAGGGCTACTCCCCCATATTAGGATACCATAGGTAGCCCTACTTTGGAAACATGCATGATAAGCTGTCAACACTGTCTGGTAATTACTGGTGTTCATCAGACGCCTCAACAGATACAGACACGACGCCAATGTGCCCTGGAGCTTTTCAATGTGCATTGACCAGCGAAAATCTGATTGTATATATACACCAAGAAATTTCACAGATTGTTTTTGTCTTGGTTGCGTTTGGTGGGAGCTGATATTCAAGACTTTTGTTTTGTTTACATTGAGTTTCAGTTTATTATTTCTAAACCATTCTCCTGCTTCCGACATTATGATATTTCTTCTCTCATTAAGTTCAGCTTCATTTCTGCCAATGTTTACAAATGAGGTATCGTCTGCATAGAGAGAAACTGCATCAGACGAAACGTTCTCTGGAAGATCATTTGTGTATATAATGAATAGGAGAGGCCCTAGCAGCGAACCCTGAGGTATACCGCATGTTTGTGTCTGCCAACTCGAGTACTGTCCATTTAGCTTCACTCTTTGGTATCGGTTGGTAAGGTATGACTTAAAGAGCCTCAGTGGCAAACCCCTAATGCCATAGTGTTCCAATTTGGTTAGTAATATCTCATGTGATACTGTGTCAAATGCCTTATGTAAATCACAATATATGCATTGTGCCATATTGCCAGAGTCCAGCGCCTCACTTAATTTATTTGTTGTGTTTACCAGCGCAGTGACTGTTGATTTACCTCCTCGAAAGCCATGAAGCTCCTCACTGAGAAAACCTTTTGCTTCTAAATATTCTTCAAGCTGTTGCTTTATTACGTACTCAAATATTTTTGAAAGTGCTGGCGAAATGGAAATAGTTCTAAAGCTATCCAAAGAGGCAACATTGCCACCCTTATATGCCATACTTACGTCTGCTTTCTTAAGTTCCTCTGGAAACAGGCCAGCCTGCAAACATTCATTTACTAAAGCTGTTATTGGATCTAGTATGCTGTAAATAACTGTTTTTAAAAATTTTACATTTATTCCATAACAGTCTGGCGTTATTTTGGCTTTCAAGGCACATACCACTCTCCAAACCTCCAGCGACGTCATCTCCCGCAGATAAAATGAATTCATTGTATTAATAACTTTGGTCTTAATATATGTTCGTGGTACTATATTATTTCCGTATATTTGTTGAGAAATATTTTTACTTATATTAGCAAAATAACTATTACATGCTTCTGGTGTTAATGAAGGTAACTGTTTACGTTTTTCTTGTGTTTCACCCTTTATAATCTTCCATGCAGCTTTTTGCTTGTCTTCCGCTTGCTGAATAGCCATGGCAACCCCTTCAGCCTTTGCCGCTCGAACTTTGTCGCGATAGCTGTCTCGGTAGGTTTGGTATGCCATTAATGACTCGTTATCTCTTTTCACCAACCATATTGTGTAGAGTGCATCCAGCCTGTTTTTAAGACCTTTCAATTCATTGGTATACCAGTTTACCTTTAGTGTTTGAGTTTTTATCCTAGATTTTCTTTCGGGAAAATATTCGTTGTAGCACATAAGGAAGAACTCATGAAATCTGGAGAAATTTGTCTGCGGATCACTGTTGGCAAAGTAGGCCTCCCAGTGAACAGAACACATATGACACGCAAACCGTTTTAAGTTTTCTTCAGTAAAGTATCTTTTGTGTGTTTCTGTAAAACTTTGTCTGATAACCTTTTTTTTGTAGGTAAGCACCTGTCCAAGATGGTCAGAGATGTGTAAATTTAGTGTTTCAGTTTTTATGTGCTGCTTTGAGATATCTGTAAATATATTATCCAAGCATTTGGAACTAGTACTTGTAAAATGTGTTGGTTCTTCAAATAAATGAGAAATATTAAAAGACTGAAGCATTTTGAGGAGTTTCTTTTTTGATGATGAATTATCCGTGTGTCCAAAATCTTGATTCCAATCACCTGCGATGATTATGTTTGCCTTTAGTCAGCTTTAACAGTGTACTCTCTAGTTTTTCTATTAAGATGTCAATATCACCAATTGGCGACCTGTATACTGTAAGGATTATACAGTTCATCATTTTGATATAAATACCACATATTTCATAGTGCTTCTCCAATGAAGTTTCTAAGTAATTATCTATGTTTTGAAACTGTACATTCTTCCTTACCATTGTAAGCACTCCGCCATGCTCAAATGTATTGCGGGTAAAGTAACTGCCAATTTCAAAGTCTTCAAAAGTTACATGCTTCAGTGCAGTCTTGACTAACCAGTGTTCTGTCAAACAGACAACTTGAATGTCACTACGCGTTTTCAAGAATCGCTCTAATTCATCCACTTTCCTACTGATTGATTGAATATTCAAGTTAAGTACAGCAAACAGAGGAGCATGTTGTTTATTTGTATAAGATGTTAGATGATTATCTGTGGAACTTGACCCACAGAAAAATTTCCTTTCGATTGTGTAGTTCTGGGAAATGTAAACTTCGAGAAAGCTACACCCCTAGGCCAAAATGTGGGTTTATATATTTCTTCTTTTAGGGTCACATCAGCTTCAATTTTAAAGCCCTTACTATCTGCACGCTTAAGTTTGAGTTCTTCAACTATAAAATCCTTTCCTTTTGCAATATCCTTTGCCTGCAAATATTGCTGTATAATGTCCGATGTTACATTTTTATTTACTCTTGATATAAACAGCCAAATTTTTGGTTCATTTCCCAAGAACTGTGCTGTATTTGCTTCATCTGTATCTTCTCCAATACTGATTGTTGACCTATTTTTAGATTTCTTCTTATTTATAACAGTTTTCCAGATATTTTCCTCTTTTTCTTTTTCCTGTGGTAGTAAGTGCATATTATCATTCAAACCAATGCATTTGCCCATAACTTTTTCTTGTGCCATTTTGATTTCCATGTAGTTTTTCCTGGAATCATCTTTATTATTTATTTGGGTGTCATTTTTTGTTTGTTCATTGTATTTGTTTATGTGGATTTCATTTTTATCCGTCCTATTTTTTGTCTGTCTATCTGAACTTATCTGCCGTCTACTGCTATTTTCTTTATCATTTCTTGATAAAGTAATGTGATTTAGTTTATTTTCCAGCTGTTTATTTAAAATTTGTAATTTAACACAATTATTATGTTCCCTTGTAACATCCTCTTCCAATTTAGTTACCTTTTCCATCAGCAGTTTATTGCTAACTTTCATTTCTACCACCAGCTGTTTTAGGAAATTGTATGCATCCTCTTGGAATTCAGTGTTTGTGTTATTGTGTGTTGTTATAGTGGTGTTTTCTACAGAAAGTGGTGTTTCACAGCAAACTTTCTTTCTTCTACCACAACTAGGATGGTAAATGAGTTTACATTTTTGGCAACTAACAAATTTTAGTGCACTTTTATCACAATAATTGCAATTTTTATCACTATCACTCAATTCACTACCTTCCCTGTCGGCCATTTTGTTGAATAATATATTCTGCAGAATAAGTACAGAATTGAAAAGATAACCTGCACAAGAGCCCCAGTAACAAATGCCATGCCTTAGATGGGACTCCACAAGTGAGAAGTAAACACTTCTAGATGTATTATTCTTCAAGCTTTTTGAAACAACTCTTAGAGCGTGACAATCTGATGAAAGCTTCTTATATAGATGATTTATATGTGTGATCATGCTGAGAACCCCCCTTGGATGCACGAGCCACAAGGCAAATTTGTTACAAACAACCCCCAAGAAAGTTAAGAGACCAAGAATGAATAGGGACACTGGACGGGGAGGAAATCTCAGTGAAAAATGGTAAAAAAAACATTTAGTCGGACTTGATGCGTTTTTCACATGTTGCAACAATACTTCCTTTAAACCCTGTCTGCCCCATATTCGCCCAGGTCCAGTAACTTTCTTGGGGGTTGCTCCCAATAATTTTTTTGGTGCTTTATGCTTTGAAGGTAGTTTTGTGCATGCACAAGGGAAAGGAGAACCCCCCGTGTTTTTGGTTGAGGGGGCGGAAACCCTCTTCGTCCTAGGGGTTCTTCTTCCCGTTCTGCATGCATACAATCACCATCAATGCATGAACCACAGGAATTTTTTTCATGTTCCGCTTTCTAGTGTATTTTTTGTTGAGTATATTTCCTGTTTATCAACAATTTTGTATCCGAATTACTGTATAAATATTTGTTAAGAGGTCATGTTTTTGCTTGCACTTTTTTACCCTAAATAAAGTAACGTTTTATAACTTTTAGTATAAGGCTAAATCACTATAATATATTCGTCTTATGAAAATTCACTACAATAACGCACTTGCTGCGTCCCGAACATTTTTCAAATCTCAACAAGTCATGTGTATCAATTTATTTTTTTAGGAGCAAATCCATGGTCAAAGTTGCAAATTAACTTTGAAATTAATTGGCCGCTGCACATTGTGTTCCATCCTAAGGCAATGGAATTGTATAATAAACTATTCTGTTATCTACTACAATTAAAGAAAACACAGATAAACCTGAACAAATTGTGGCAGCTTAATATGTGAGTTGCTATATTTTTCTTGTTTCATCCTTTGCGTAATTTTTATTTATTGCCCACGTTTGTGTTTGTACTTACCATCGTACTTAATTTGTTTTTACAGTGAAATGTCGTAGTTCGTGGGTTTGCATTCAGCGAATTTATATGTTCACAACACCAATTGAAGTTCCATTTGTCACGGTTCACGGCAATATGTTTTGCTATATCGCGGGGAAATTACCCTGTCACCTTGTGTAAAATTTAAAAATTACTGGTTAAACCGAATCTAATTTTTTTATATTTCCCGTTAATAGTTAATAGTAATAATCAGCCCCCAGACGCTACCTTGACTAAGTTGATTTTATTTAATTTCAATCAACCCGACAAGTAGTAGTAGTAGTAGTAGTAGCAGCAGCGGCGGGGAGGCTAACGACAGCCAAGTAGACCACAGCGGGCTCTTTTTGCCAACCCCGGCAATCCAGTAACCATGCCCTACTCTTCCTCTGTTCCGTCACCAAACCTCCTCGACCTCGAAATAACGGCCATGACGGTCTTCCATTAGACGGAACTTACCTGGCTCTTCTGCAGCATCCTCGAACCGAATAATTCTGTTTGAAGACTCCCAAAAGCATCGCATTCACACAGGTAGTGGTAAGACGTTTCTTCAGTCTCGCCGCATTCCTGGGAAATGGGATCTCTCGACACCTACCAATGTAAGGTGTCTTCTAAGAGCACAGTGGCCTGTCAGCACCCCAATGACGCGGCGAAGTGCAGAACGACTCATACCGAGTAGCCAGACAGTCTTGTCTCTCTCCGCACCATCCACGAAATCCTTCGCCTGTCTACAGCCGCCGACTGACCTCCAGTGCATCTCCATGGCCTCCTCAGTCCATCTATCTAAGGCGTCGGAGACCACCCTCCTACCTATGCCTATAGCAGGCTCCGAGCCGGAAACCAAGCTTCGCGAGATCATTCGCCACTTCATTCCCCGCGATGCGACAGTGTCCCGGAACCCACAGAAGTTGCATCTCCTTTGTCCTGGACAGTCCCGTAAGGGCGTCAGCGCACTCCTGAACCAGCGTTGACCTAATTCTGGTCGTGCAGACTGCCCGGAGGACCGCCTGACTATTAGCGAATGTATACACATTTCTTAGGGCTCATCTTCACATCCTGTCGATTAGCTACACACCGGATAGCGTACACCTCCGTTTCGGAAGCCCTGGTATATGCGCCCAGAGCATAACTCTCGCGCACCCCCAGGCCATCGATGTATATTCCCGCCCCGGAGGATTGCTGCTCTTTTTATTCATTCTGTTAGCTTTGACCTTTCCAGTGGCTCCTATATTTTGTTCTTTCAGTCTATTGATCAATAAAAGCTAGTAAACATACATTTAAAAAAAATTGTTCTTCAGGATGTCTTATCATGGAGATTTTATTTATTATCACTGAAGCTCCTAATCCATCCATATCAGCTGGTTCACTTTAATATTTTGCCTCATTTTCCTCATAAATTTGGGCATCATAACTAGCCAGTTTCAGCACAACACATGGCCCATTGCTTAAATCTGAAACGAATTAGCCTGCCTCTGATGAATTGTTTCTAGCAATGATTGCCATAGTACCACACCATCTGTTCATCAATACTGATGTTTTCAGAAAAAAGCCAAACTGCAAAATTCAACTCGTCTAGAATTGGGCGTATTTTATCTAGTCTGTCCATTGACCCAGTTGTTGTTAGCTCTAGAAGTTTTTTCGCCCTTGACTCAGACAGGCCATTTATGAAGGCCTTAGAGTGAGCTAATCCTGGAAGATTTTGCCATTGCTGGATTGTCATTCTTTCTGTCCAGGTCTTTAAGGTGTGTTTTGCTGTGCATGTTGTTATCCCCAGCACCGGTTCTGTTCCGATAGAGTCCCTCTGGGCACCACTTCTGGCAAGCGCGTCGGCCACAACATTGCCATCATGACCAGCGACACCTCATTACAGCTGCCCAGTTCGTTGAGGGCAGATTTACAACTCCATACCGTTTTTGAATTGCAACGGTAGGAACCAAGAGCCTTTATTGCAGCTTGGCTATCTGTATATATCTTTATCAATTTATGGGTGCACTGGTTTTCTATACTTTCCCTTGTACACATCTCGATGGCATACACTTCTGCTTGGTGTATGGTTGCGTATGTGCCGTGGCTAGTTGATAGTCTAGCATCAGTGTTGCCCCCATATGCGCTGGCTCCTACTTCCATATTGGTTTTGGAGCCGTCAGCATACCAGCAGAGATCGGCTCTCAATAGGGTTGTTTGATTTCGTTCCCAGTCATCCCTTTCTGGGAGGACGGTCTTGAAAGACATATCCCTAATGATCTTTGTAGGCATCAAGTTTGAGATCATTCCCAGAATCCCATGACCCCCAATGTCATTGAGGAGTCCGGATCCTCCCAGACTGATTTTCTTCGGCATGCTGTCGGCCGTTTGTTTCAATCTGTACGTTCTCAACCTCGCCACCCTCTTCAGCCATATGTGAAGAGGTGGAATATTAAGGAGGACGTCAAGAGCGGCTGATGGTGCGGTGCTTATCGCTCCCGTTATCATCAGCCAAGCTTGTCTCTGTAGATGGCTCCATATGTTATCATTGGCCTGATAACCACTACATAGAGCCAGTACATCTGTTCGGGGTTTGTTCCCCAGTTATTTCCACAGATTCTACGGCATGTCCACAGGGACAGTTTAGCCCTGCGGATTACATTCTCTAACTGTACGTCCCAGTTGAGCTTCTTATCTAGGGTAACCCCCAGATATTTTGCTTGTTCCTTAAATGGAATCGTTTCCCCCATAAGATTAGGTGGTTTTAATCTGTCCAGCCTTCTTCTGGTAAATGGAACAATGATCGTTTTGCGGGGGTTCACAGAATCTGTTCCCTCCGACACCAATCATTCACTACATTTAGTGCCTCTTGAAGAGTACTTGCTAGTTCTTCCTCAGATTTGCCTCTAACCATTATGACTAGATCATCAGCATACGCCTGGACCTCAACCTCCCACAGCCACAGGACAGCCAGCAACACACAAATAGGGAGACCACTCATAACTCATCAGACACCGGCCTTTCCACATTCAACTGAACAAGCCGATTGTCTGAATATCGGACTCGAACCCCGCGACCACCATGTCCAATTCTAGAGGTTACTCGCCTCATGAACTAAGCTATTCGCCTGTTATATATGAAATTATCACTTTTATAAACGAAAACTATAAAATATTTACTTACAAGTTTGTTATTTCTAAATAAGTACATCTTACCTCCAAAATGCCACTTTACTTTGCAATATTTTTGTTGAAATGTAGAATGAACTAATTCATTACTGCACTATAAACGAGTATTATAGATGACACATAACCTAAAATATAATTCGTAAATTGCTATTTAATATCTTCATTAATGATATTCATGAGTGTTTTTCTCATTGTAGATTTTTGTTGTTTGCTGACGATCTGAAATTATTCTCCGGGATTACAAGTCCCTCAGACTTTTTTAAGATTCAGTACGACATTGACAACTTAATAAGCTGGTGTCTTAACAATGGGATGGAACTCAATCCATCTAAATGCCAATCAATTTCTTTTTATAGAGGAAGGAACAGACTTGAACATACCTATTACATTAACGGTGTACCATTGAAGTCTGTTGAATTAGTTAGAGATTTGGGTGTTACATTTGATTCATCTTTTTCATTTATTCCTCATGTTTCTAATGTGATTTCTAAGTCTCTGAAGTTGCTTGGCTTTGTTAAAAGATGTACCTCTGATTCACCATCAGATCTGTTAAAATTCTTTATTTTTCTCTTGTACGTCCTCATCTTGAATATGCCTCTTCTGTATGGTCTCCCTACTATGCATGTCATTCAGTCAGTCTTGAACAAGTACAGTGCAAATTTTTAAAGTTTCTTGCTTTCAAAAGCCACCATGACTGTGGTGGTATCGATGATTTACTAACATATTTTAATATCATGCCTCTTGATGTTCGACGTAAACAAAAAGATTTAAAACTTTTTTATAATATAATTAACTTTGAGGTATCTTGTCCTAACTTACTTTCTATGATCAACTTCTCTGTTCCACCAAGAGTAACTTGTTCAAAGAGTTCGTTTCTTGTCGCTTTTCATCGTACCAACTACAGTCACAACTCTTATTTAATTAGATGTTCAGTGTTGGCTAACAAATTGTTTGATGAACTTGACTTTTTCACAAGAAAATCAGTTTTCTTAAAACAACTGTCACTTTGTAAGTTTAGTTAATCGGTACTTAATATTTGTTGCCTATATGTTGCCTATATTGCCTTTTTTTTTTTTTCATTTTGTCTAACTTTTAACCATTTTGTATGCTTTATTAACTGCTTTTATTGTATATATTTTTTCTTTTTGTACTTATCTAAAATGGGCTCCTGGCCCGTAAATAAATAAATAAATAAAATTCAACGTTGCCAACTGGCAAAATCTGACTGATCCCTAAATGGGGACCATGACCGGAAATGGGTTAATTACTTACGCATTGGGGTTTTGAGTTACGCTGGGTTTTTCTGGAATGCCATCCCCGTGAACTATGAGGTTTTACTGTATACATTTCATGAAAATGTTATTTATTAAGTGTGTATTACATATATAATAATATTTCATGTTTTTGTTTGTAGTTGCCATGTTTATTTTGACTGTTTTGATTTTGTGTACATTTTCTTTTTTTTTTTCCTTTAAGTTTTTAGATTGCAATTTTAACATCTAAGATATAAGGTGTGGCTATAAAATAACGAGACTATTGCTGTAAAATATTTTATTTTGAGTTTATATATATTTAGTTATTATCATCTTCAATATACACCCCTTCTCTATGCCTACAACACTCCACACGGATTGTCTATTGTTCGAAACGTTACTGGAAGTCTCCTTCTGTGAGCTCCTCCATGACACAAGCCGCTTTTTATTTCACAGCTTCAACAGACTGAAATCTTGCCCCTTTTAATTGAGATTTGAGCTTAGTCACATGGTGAAAGGTCAGGTGAATAAGGTGGATGGTGTAACACTGGGATGTTGTACTTGACTAGAAACGTCTTGACAGACAATCAAGATTGAGCCGGGGTGTTGACTTGATGG
Organism: Tillus elongatus; assembly: GCA_964006375.1. Lineage (NCBI taxonomy): Eukaryota > Metazoa > Arthropoda > Insecta > Coleoptera > Cleridae > Tillus > Tillus elongatus. The sequence continues at coordinate 33,570,250 of OZ023264.1, forward strand.
AGAACCCATGACTTGTTCTTCCACAATTCGGGTCGTTGTTTCTTATTCTTTTACAGAGTTGAGTAACAATCGCAAGGTAGGAACGCTGATTAATAGGTTGACCTTCAGGAACCCAGTGAAGTAAGCCATGAATATCGAAAAAACAATCATCATCACTTTGAATCTGAATTTGCTCATTCGAGCTTTTTTAACTCTCAGTGAACTTGGGCCCTTGCATTTAGTTTCAGGATCATAAGTGAAAAATTAAGGTTCGTCACATCTTATCACTCTTTACAAGAAGTTCAGTTCATTTCCAATGGCATTCAACGTATCAGTACAAATATTTTCGCGACCTTCTTTTTGTTCAACCGCGAGAATTTTAGGCCACATTTTAGCACACACTTTGTGCATATTAAAAGTGTTACCTAAAATTTGCCTTACACATTCTTTGTCAATTCCTACAGTTTCAGGAATCACACGACTAGTTAGCTGACTGTCAGATCGTATCAGATTACCGACTTTGATATATTTTTTGACATGGAAAGGCTACTCGGGCGTGAATCATCTTCACGGCTATCTTGGAAACGCTCAAACCACTCAAACTCGCGCACGTAAAAAACGTGCACTGCCGTACACTTCTTTCAATAAAAGATAAGTTTGAGTGGCGATTTTTACAAGTTTCCTGTGAAATTTCACGACAATTCGTTGCTCTATTATTAGACTTATCATTTTTCCGACAAAACAAAACAATAGCTTTTATAAAAATGAAGGCCACAGCCAGACTGATTTGTTTACAGATACGGGAGGTGCTGCATTTGAAAGAGAAGGTTCCACGCTACACAGCTGTCCGTCGTTCCTTTGGCGCATGCGTACCTCTTCTGTAGAAGCATCAGTCTCGTTATTTCATAGCCACACCTTGTATAAATTATTGACAAGTAAAAAAAATTCATTATTATTATATATTTCAGTGACAGAAGGGTATGGACATTAAGGCAACATTTAATGTTTCTGGTAAATAACTTACAGTATTATTTACAAGTGGATGTGATCGAAGCACACTTTTCCGTGTTATTGAAGGCAATTCAAAATGCTAGTGAATTTGAAGACATTATAAAAGTACACCATGAGTTTATTAGCAACCTACTTTCGAAGACGTTTCTGTTAACAGCTGAATCGGTAAATTTTTTAACTTTTTATAATTTTATGTAAAGTTGATTTGTTTACTTATTCATTGGGACTATGTCGTATGCATGTCAAATATGGGTGGTACTTTTGAGTATCGGTACTTTCGTTACTTTTGTAGAGAGTATCTGTTACTCAGTATCAGATGTTGATTCTATATTCCTCACCTCACTAGAAATACTAACCTAACCTACCTACACACACAGGCACTAAAAATAAGTGAATAACTAACTCCTTCTGAAGTGTCTCAAACAGTAATGTTTGAAATTTTTTCAAAATTCAATAGTTGAAATCTTCTCTTTAGTGCATTTTTCATACGAAAATTAGCTAAAAGTGAACAGAAAAAAAAACAAATTATGGTAGAAAAGTGAAAAAAGGATATGATTTAAACATATTTGCAATTTTTTTCATCTTTACGTTTTGGAAAATCTGTAAAAACCACCGACTACATTGGCTGTGATAAAAGAAGAAATAAGCTATAAGCTTGAACCTAAAATTGGGTGTCTCACTTTTTATGGAACTGAGTTTAGTTTGTTAGCATAGCTTCTTTTAGATTTCTAATTTTATGCATTGGTACCTGTATATATAAAAAAATATAAATATATGATTATTGTCTATGCTAACTAAGCCTTAATCTTTTTAAATTTCAGGATAAAGATAACTCAAATGAGAAAAAGCACAAACTTTATCACATACCAGCTCTCAGATTTGATGCACCAAGTAAGGTAAGTTTAAATTTTAATTAAAAGTAAATCAAACACAAGACAAAAATGAAATATTACTACCACTTTTGTCTATTACTTTACTTCGACTTTAGTTATTGTTCAATAAATAGTTTTTAGTTTCACTCCGTCTTAATCCTATTTATGAATATATCTATTTTTACAAAAGAATACCTCCATTTTAGTGCCGAACCTATCGCCAATATTTACATTTTTGGTGTCGAAGGCCAAATTTTTATAGATGCCATTTAATATATATATATATATATATATATATATATATATATATATATATATATATATATATATATATATATATATATATATATATATATATATATATATATATTATAATAATAATATAAGTTTATTCAACAAAAGAAGAAATATACACACATGGATTGCTATTCATAAAGCCTACAATCACAGAATAAACAAGAACGATACCCACGAAGTACCCAAATGTACTTAATTGTGAGTTCAGAACATTTAAAAACTAATTCTCCCTATATTTAAGCTGCCAGCTCTCCCAAGAGCAAATCAGTAAAAGGTCCACTCACTTAAATCCTTCCTAAATTCTACTTTATAATAACGGAAAACTGCAATATATAAAATATCTATCCATCAAGCTTTCCCTCCCGTTTCTATTTTCCAAAGTTCTACGTCGTCCCAAGATCAAGGGAGATGAGCCGTGCTCTAGCACCAATTACTATTTATTATTCTGCTGATACTGTGCAGAGTCATAGAAAGCAGCCATCCGGTCACTCTTTTTTTATAGACTGGTAGTGAAACACTCGCTCTTACTTCATTTGGGATCAGGTTATACAACTTTTGCCCCAGGTATGCATGACCTCGCTGTCTGATACTCTTTTTGCATTTGTCCACTCTACAGTCACTTTTCTGTCTCCTGTTATGACTGTGATTAAAAAATACCAGCCTGTCAGGATGTTTATACAATTCTATCAGTACTGTTTTGAAGTAGAGTCATCTACAGTCAAGAAGACGCGATTCTCTGAAAAGAGATTCACTTGGGTAAGCAATAGGTTTCCGATATATGATCTTTAGCATCCACTTCTGTACCACATCCACTGCCTTAAACACACTGTCCCTCGCACCTCCCCATCCAATTATCCCAAATGACAGTTGCGACTCCACCAGGGCGTGGTAGAGTACTCTCATTTCTCGAGTGTTCAAGTTCTGTCTCAATAATTTGAATTTATAAAGCAGGGACCTGACCCTATTTACCACCTGTTCCACTTGTTTGTCCCATCTTAGGTGTCCATCTATTACTATGCCCAAATATTTGACCCATTCGGCTTTCTTCAACTGTAAAACACTATCACAGCTAATTGTCAAGTCTGTAAAGGTAGGCAGTGTGTTCCTGTACGCTGCAAAAGGCAAAAACTTTGTGTTCTCCACATTAAGCGTCAGGCAGTTTAAATCAAGCCATTCCATGACTTTTCTAAAACCAGACTCTGCCATCTTCCTCACCTCACCCCAAGTATGTCCACTCCAGAAGATAACAGTGTCATCAGCGTAACTTACTACCTTGCCCCCGCATTCCAGACTCAACAGATCGTTAATGTACAAGTTAAAGAGGATCGGCCCCAATATGCTGCCTTGAGGGATTCCACATTCTACCTCTATATATATATATATATATATATATATATATATATATATATATATATATATATATATATATATATATATATATCTGTTGTTCCATAAATTTCAAATAAGCATTGATATTGTAAGTATTATTTTCATTGAGTAGCATTACCTTAATAATGGCTGATATAACTTTAATTAATTGTTGTGGATCAGTAATAACCTTGAAAGAAACAATATCTGCAGGGAATATACAGTGTTATATTTAAACAAACATGGCATCCACTGTTAAAGCCTGAAATTGCGGCAACAATTTTTCTTTATTTTTTTTTTGTATATAGGATAAATACAGAGCTCAAATTTATTATTGGTGCAAACATATGATTACCTAAATTGATTATATCTCTTATATAAATTTCTGTAGTTTCACATTTGCTTTAAGAAACAGGTATAATTAACAGTCTTATCCCCCCAGTCATAAAACTCACATTTGCAGAGTTTGACAAAATTCAAAACAACATAAGTTGATTTCATACAGTTTATAGGAATTGGCAATAGATGACTTAGGCTAGTGCAGACATTAATTTGTTAAAACGAGGAGATGAAGGCAAATGAATTTACAGGTTACATTTATTACGTTGAACAGTCACATCCGCCTATTATCATGTCATGTCTTTCACAGGTAAATATCTATTTGTAATGCACCACTGTAACATTTTGACCTAATACTAATTCTAAACTCTGGGAAATAACAGAAAATCATTTTCACGCTCTAGAGTTATTGTTTACATTGAGTTGCCGGTATCATATGGTAGATAACCTACTCATAACAAATTCTCTGAGCGTAAATATATTTGCAGTGGCGGCTCCTGGAAATAAATAAAAATTTCAGTCAGAAACACATGGAATTCGCATAAAGTTAACAGAAAATCTAAGTTCGTCAACTGCTACAATCACTTATTATCAGTTGACATGCTGTGCTCAAAGTGCCGGGAGATTTGAAATTTATCATACACTTAAACAGGTTGAAACAATACCCGCTGCTGGAATATTTACTAAATGGTTCAAAATATATGTTCTTTAACTTATTTATGTTGGCAATATGTGGCTACTGTCACTTCCATGGGTCAATTTGAATATTTTTCAAAAATGTCCAGTTCTTTAAAAGGCAATGTCTGCCTTTCATTTTATCAACTTATGGTAACACTTGAATGTGTTATATATTCAAGGTCCATCATGTCAGGTTTATAGTTTTACTCATCGTCCATTTGCACATTTTTTGAATATTTCAATCTGGAATTTCCATCTCCCATTCTTCGAAGCCCCTACTTCGAACGTTTTTTTGCTATGCTGCTTTTCCTGTTTTCTTTCGAGAACTGTCAGTTTGCCATTTTTGTCTGGATATTTTATTGTGAGCTGATGTATTTTATTGTGTCTTTTTGGGCAACACTTATGTGTAAAGTGATTGTAGTTTATGGTAATTGTTAGTTCTTGTGACTGGCTGTTAGATTCTGCAGTTGGTAAGTTATAATGTTTAAATTTTCTCTTATTGCATATTCCTTACGACTGAAACTGCATTTCCACAGGATTTGCTTTGAAGTGGCTCTTTTTGATGTTTATTTCTGAGTGGGTCCTCGTCGATATTTCTATGGAAACCTCTGAGATCTGCCGCATTTGTAGTTACATCAGATAAAACCACCCAGTAGGGTAGAAGGAGATTTCACCCCAACCATTCATCCCCTGGTATTAGCGTGAGGATCGTTAGCCCAGATATTTTCTTGTCCATAATCTAGCTAGCAGGTGCTATTTGGATCCCGTGGCTTTCCCTGCACTGCCCAGGATTGGTTCCTAAGATAAGTACTTTCCATGTTTATATCTACTATATTGTCCAGGAATTTAATGGGATTCTCTGGAGCAATAAAAATCGTTTTGTGGACTATTATTCTAGCGAATTAAATACAAACCTTACACAATTCATGTCGATTGACTATTCGGAGATACGTCACAGGTTAAATGTGAACCTCTGCATAAAACTTATTATATATTGGATAGTCTTTATTTATTTAATCTGTACCATTTTTTTTCTAGCTCTTTTGTAATAATTTTTGTGGGCGTTTTTGGCAGCCACTTACGGGAAAAATAATACTGTTCGATGCTTACCTTTAACGCAGCTTATTATAATAACTATTTATATTCCAAATTTTTGAGGTTAATTTAAATCTCAATACACTGTTAACATATCAGATATAAAATCTTTACATGTTTATTTTTGCACGTATTATATTTATATGGGTATATTATCTATTTTATAGTCTTCTAATAAAAAAAAACTAAAACTTTAATTTAACCAGCAAATTGTTTTGGTTAATGTTTTACTACATGTTCTATTTCTTTTTGGCTCCTCATTTAAAGCTTAGGCAAGTATACTGGACATACCTATGACGTGATGTGTCTTGCTTCTTCATCCTTCCATTAGTTGTATAGTAACAATTACTTTTTAAGCCAAGCATTACCTAGCACCTATATATATATATATATATATATATATATATATATATATATATATATATATATATATATATATATATATATATATATATATATATATATATATATATTTCCTAATTTAACTGTGTCGTGAATAAACACTGACCATCTAGAGTTTGCAGTCGACTGCTGGCGCCCTTATAAATTGTTTTACTCAATTAATGCTCATTTCACGCACTGTACACAGACGACACTACCATCCTCAGCAGCTCCACTCAGCCGAGGATAATAACCGAATGACTTCAGTCCGCCGTAGTCGAGCTGCAAGCATGGTATAAGAAATCCCTTCTAGCCATAAACCCCGATAAATGTTCAGCTCTCCTGTTTTCCAAGAGGAGACACGCACCTCACGACCACATATCATTAGACAACCGCCTAATTCCCTGGCAAGATTCTGCCAAATACCTCAGGGTTCTTCTCGACAAACACTTAACATGGCGCCCCCATGTCGATCATGCCCGAAAAAAAGCCTCGAAGTTCATCTCGAAGCTGTTCCCACTTCTAAATAGAAATTCCAAACTGTCCATGAACAACAAGTTGCTCATGTACAAAGTCATCATCCGGCCAACCTTGACCTATGCATCACCTGCATGGGCCACCGCGGCCGCAACACACATCAAGACCCTTCAAATCATCCAGATCAAAATTCTGAGAATGGTTACCGGAGCGCCATGGTTTGTCCGAAACAGCTGGAAATGTCTTCAATACTTGAGTTCATAACTCAACTATCCACAACTCAGTTCGCAAAAGCCGCTTCTCACCCAAATGCTCTTCTCCGTAGTGCCACCGACTACGATGAGCAACTTCCACATAAGCATAAGCGTCCAAAGCTTATACTTACCCGCTAAACGCCGCCGTGGCAAAAACAGAATGGAAACATTCATACCCAAAAAGTCATTGTGTGTATTCTATCCGACGGAGGTATGGACTAAGGTCCGGTACTCCTAGGGGAGGGAGTTTTAGTGAGTAGGTGTACTAAGAGTACGAGTATCACAGTACTTCGATATCCCACGGCACTATGGTGTCGTGAATGAGGTCTGCATGAGGCATGTCTCCCTCCTGTATCCAAAAAAAAAAATTCATTTCAGAAATATACAACTAGAGTTGAAACAAAAATGTTAAACCCGAAGCACCATGAAATTGCCGGAGCATAAGCGTTGCCTGCTGTTTATTTAGGATTCACATTAAATTTACTTTTAAATTGTTCTATTTTAGTGAATTTTCTTAAAAAAAATTCACTAATGAGGAGATCCCGACTTTTGAATTTTGAAAAAATTTCTTCAAATGAGCGCTAATTAGGCCCTCCAGAAAACATATCCGGGGCAGTTTCAATTTTTATATGTTTATATATATATATATATATATATATATATATATATATATATATATATATATATATGTGTGTGTGTGTGTGTGTGTGTGTGTGTGTGTGTGTGTGTGTGTGTGTGTGTGTGTGTGTGTGTGTGTGTGTGTGTGTGTGTGTGTGTGTGTGTGTGTGTGTGTGTGTGTGTGTGTGTGTGTGTGTGTGTGTGTGTGTGTGTGTGTGTGTGTGTGTGTGTGTGTGTGTGTGTGTGTGTGTGTGTGTGTGTGTGTGTGTGTGTGTGTATCACACCAATAACTCAAAAAATAATGGGCCGATTTTGATAAAATTTGGTGAAAAAATTCCTTTTGCAAATGGCTTCGATGAGTTCTTTAGCCAGGAAAATCTGCCCAGGTTTTCCCGAAAAATTTTGTGTTTTCTTTCGAAAAAAATTTATATCTCCGGAATTAACAAAGTAAGGGCAACCAAATTTGGCACGCAGGTTTACATCCTTATAGCTAAGTCACCTACCAAAATTTAGCTATGTAGGTCAAAAGACAAAAAAGTTATAGGCATTTAAAGAAAAATAAATTGGGGTTTTCCTCAAAACGTCAAAGTGGCGATTTAAAATGTCAAAATTGGCAACATTTAGGCAAAGAACTTGAATCTAATACGGGCTATAGAAATAAAATGTCTCAAGAAGGATGTTTTACAAACCCTAAAGTCTTAGTTTCAATCGTCATTGTCCTTCATTTTACTAAAATATTCCCAGAAAATTCATTTCAAATAGACCCTTTCTCTGATGCTTGGCAGTAGCCTTAGCTATAGAGTTTATCGTTTAATGGTATATAGTTTTTGTCGAATTTTCGTAAAAAATCAATAAAGCTCAATATATCCGTTATTATATAAGATATGAAAAAATTTTGTATATATTAATTATAGGGTGTCTTGAGCTACATCTAAAAATAATATTTCTACAATCACAGGATGGCCCATAAGTCGTTGGTGATACAAATTTCCATATTTTTTTTAATCAAAAAGGCCTTATGTTATTGCATTTTTGCATTTTCCATCGAAATATAATGCATGTTTGTAAGAAAAGAAATTCTGGACGCAGCAAGTGCGTTATGGTAGCGAATTTTGATCAAATGTTTCATATTTGAACAGCTCAATTTGCTATTAACCTATAAGGGTGACCAAGAAACGTGTTTTTTCGGGAACACTTTAAGTTTACTTTTGGAAATTATTGTACATTTTCACACAATAAAGTTATTTTGATGAAACAAGGCACATTGTTTTTACTATATAGGTTATACTGGTAACCAAATTTGATGCCTGCTTTCTTAAAAAAAAACACACATATTTGTTATTAAAAACATTTTAATGAAAATTCACTACCATAACGCACTTGCTGCGTCAAGAATTTTTTTTTCTTTCTATTAGGCTGTTACAGCAGAACGGAAGATTGGTAACACCACTTTTGGCAGAGTTGTAGAGAAATGTAAATATTTTAGCCAACTTGAAAATTTCTAGGTACCAAAACATTAGTTTTACTAGTCTCTAAACATCCGACAGATGGTCATTGTGAATAACCCTATATAGAAATATCTTGATCGAGTTTTGCAATAATTTTTATTATTATTTTCAGGTATATAACGTGATCATGCGTCTTCTGGATCTATGTGATGAATTTTGTCTAGTGGCAAGCACTTGGGAATCGACGCTAACAGAACCTGCCATGAATGAACTGGAGGATTTCCAGAAGAGAACACACACTATCGTGGAGTCCTTATTATTCATCTTATACAATTTACATGAGAGAGCAAAGGGACAACATCTACTACAGTTGCTCTATCAGCTAGATTTCAATGGTTATTTTAGCAAAAATAAACCCAATTTTAGTTTAGCTGTTTCTTAGTGATTGATAATTGCCAGCTGAAAAGCTAACGTTGTTACAAAAATAATATACCAAGGTGAATGATAGTTTCATGATCATTAACTTTACACCATTGTATGTATGTATTTTAGTTACAAAAGGTTTATTTACCTTGTGTTAGGTTTTTTATTTATTCTATTAAATTTACAATAAAGCTGTCATAAATTTTGTGTTTTTCTATAAAATACGACAGTAGTATTTATTACACTTCTTACACTTGTCAAACTCTTCGCAGATAAGTACTGTGGACAAAACTATTTTCATGAATCCAGCTTCAGAAAATGAGGTAATTAATATTATAAAACAACTTAAGAACACCAATTCTACTGGACCTGATGGTATACATGTTAAACTGCTGAAACTTTTGACAAGTTGTATAGCACTACCAATTGTCTACATTTTTAACATCTGCTTGTCAACTGGTACATTTCCAGATATGAAGAAATCCGTAGTTACCCTCCTATATAAAAAGGGTAAAAAAAACATCCAGGCAGCTACAGACCAATCACCCTTCTTAGTGACATTTCTAATATAATAGAGAAGCTATTGGCTGAACGCATCTTGGAATCTATGACCAAGAATGGTGCGTTATCTACCAAACAAAATGTGTATTTAAAAATGCGCTCAACTGACAGGGCAATATATCAGCTGTTGGGGGAAATCATTGATTCAATAAACCACAAAAACAAAACAGCTGGGATATTATTAGACCTATCCAGGGCATTTGACACCATAGAACACTTAAACTTATTGAACAAACTTTACAAATTAGGAATTAGGAAACTCACATAACTTGCGAACATCATACCTAAACAATAGATTACAAAAAATTCAGTTGGGAAACAAAAAAGTACGTACCTCTGGCTATCTTCCCATCAAGCGAGGGGTACCACAGGGGTCTATCTTAGGACCTGTATTATTCATACTGTTTGTGAATGACCTGCCACAGATTAGAACTGTTATAACGTGTTATGCAGATGATACATCAGTGGCAGTCCAATCAGAAAGATTGGAAGGTCTGAAGTGTGAAATTAAAAATGGTATATCCACACAAAAAAAGTGGTTTGATGAAAATTCCCTTTTTCTTAATATAAATAAAACAAGTCACCTTTTTCATGCATCGTACCTTGGTGAGAATGTGGAAATTACATTGTGTCGCTCAGAAGCACTGAATCAGCAAGATTTCTTGGGGTTTGGTTGGACTCGAGGCTTACCTGGAAGCAACAAGTAAGTTGCCTGGCATCAAAGTTGAGTGCTCTTTGCTTCCAGCTGCGTACACTGAAACATGAAGTTGGCATAGAGAGAGCATACAATGCCTATGTACAATCAATTATAAAATATGGCATAATTTTCTGGAGAGATTCCACTGATATTCAAAGAATCAAGATATTGCAGAAAAGATGCATCAGAACTTTATTTGGCCTGGGGTACAACGAGGCATGTAGACCGGCATTAAGAGAGTATGGTATATTAACTTTGCATTCAATCTACCTGTTAGAATGTGTGGTTTTCAGGAAAAAATACCCAGAGTTCTTTGAGAATCAGCACACGGAACATTACCATAATACTAGAAGCAAATACCTGTTGTGGGAAGATACAACAAGATTATCTTTAGTGCAACAAAGTGTAAAGGCAAAAATTATCAAAATATGTAACCATTTGCCACCAAATATTTTTGAACTAAATATAAATAAATTAAAAAAGTACCTTAGTGTTCCTACTGGAAAGGTGTTTCTATGATGTTGAGGAGTTCTTTGAAAAAACTTATTCGGTGGAAGACCTCAGTAGACACATATGCAGTGTGTGTTTACTTACTAAATACATTTCTTGTCTTTTGATTTTACTTTCTGTTCTATGTTTGTGTCATTTTATTTATACTTATCGTTTGTCTAATGAATGAATAGTATTCCTGTCTTTTTTTGTGCTTTTGTTTATACAATTTGTTTTATTTACACAGCTTATTTTGTTTATGTTTTTACTATGTTCTCTTTTATACAATTATTTTTAGTGTAAATATGCGTCTATAGAATGTTGACTTTAATTTTAAGACATCTATTACACTGTATGTATATGTTTGACCTGTCCTATGTACAGCAGCTGTATTAATGGGACTGAATGGATAAATAAAAAATAACTACACTTAAGCTGTTACAAAAACATATATTATTGTCAGGTGCTTTCATATTTACATTAACTTATCAAACACTACAATATACATCCAACTGCACAAATAAATAACAAATACAACAGGTAAAAAATGAAAACAAAGAGTCCATGAATAAATATAAATAAACATAAACAACAACAAAACACACAGAAAGTAAACATGTTAAAAACACATATCTTTTCAGTCATTTGATAAGATTAAAAGCTTAAATGTTTTAAATTTTAAAAAAATAAAGCAAAATAATCAGGTATTTGACACTGTTAAAAACAAAACATCATGCCGATAAAAATTCACCCACCGAATAAAAGCATTTATTTATTAGGAAGCTCTTAACGGATTTTCTAAAAATACTGAGCTTCCCGAGAAGTCTTAATGTATGGGGCAAGTGATTATATAGTTAGCCGCTGCATAGTATGGCGACCTCTCGTAGCCAGCCGAGTGATGCTTAGTCACATTAGCAGTGTTTCTCTTTCTAATTTGATACTGAATTGGGTTAGTGTTGCAACCAAATATTTCTGAATGTTGCTGTACAAACGTAACTGCCTTCAATATGTATATACAGGGCATATTCAAAATACCAAATTTAATAAAATTGGGCGACAGAATTTCATTGTTTCCAAAGCAATAATTAGCCTCAGTATTCTCTTCTGTACCAAAAACACTCGTTCCATATCCAAGCTCCAACCCCAAGCAAGTATATTATATGAAATCGCTGACAGGACCAGGGCATAATAAGTGTATATGAGCATATCTGTGTCCAAGATAACCCCCAACCTGCTCAATTGAAAAAAATGAACTATTCAGTCTTTTACACACTGAGTCAATATGACCACTCCAATTTAAATTGTGGCTAATTACAGTTCCCAGGAGTAATACAGACTTTGAGAGCTTTAAACATGACGTCAAACCACTCAAGAAACTATCAGGAGCAATCATTTTCCTGGTAAAATTGACAATTACAGATTTTTCCATATTTAGTACAAGCAAACCTCTTTTACACCATAATTAAAAATTGTCTACAACTTCAAGAAGGCGTAATGGCAACCGAAATGTCATCAGCGTACATTGTCAGATTACAATTTCCCAAGTTACTAGGTAGGTCATTAAGGTCAAGGACCAATAATGGGGAGAGAATTGAACCCTGTGGAACCATAACTGGCACTTGCCGCTCCTCGGAAAGCTTGCCCCCCACACGAATCCTCAGAGATCTGTGCGGTAGATATGATCCGAACCCAGCTAATAACGGGCCTCTAATTCACATTCATTCCAGTTTTTGTAAAAGCAGCAGGTGACTAATCGAATCAAAAGCCCGATTCAAATCGAAAAATACACCTACCACACAGCGGTCAGATTCAAGGTTATGGTTGACATAATACAAGGATTGAGAAGTGGCCGTTTCGGTGCACATGCTACTGCGAAAACCATGCTGATTTGCTTTCAACAAGTTATTTTTGTCAAAAAATTCTAGAATCTTTAATACTGTCTTTTTCAAGATATTTCCCAAGACACACAAAAGTGAGCTTGGCCTATAGTTCCCAATGGATAACGAATCGCCCATCTTCAAAAGCATCACAACCAGAGCAACCTTAAGAGATGTCGGGACACCCCATGCTAAGGGAAAGATTTAGCCCTTCTTCAAAAGCATCACAACCAGAGCAACCTTAAGAGATGTCGGGAAACACCCCATACTAAGGGAAAGATTTATCAGAAAGACCAGTGGATCAATATTACATCCAAAATACTTAACAATATTTAGAGGGGCGTCATCAATCCCAGAGTAGTGCAAGTTTTTCATATCGTCGTGTCTCGACCAGGTAAACTATTCCCATAATTTTTGACTATCCTTTTGTTCACCACTGTACTAAGGTGTTTACAGGTATATGCACAATCAACCAAGGGTTGCGGTGCTATCGGGGCGGCAAGGCCGCGGACGAGCCCTGAGGGAACAAAAAAAAAAAAAAAAAAAAAGGTGTTTACAGAACTCCTCTGCCACTGTGATGTCATCCGAAGCAATAGATCTCCCAATAATCAATTTTATAGACCCATCGTTTTTATTTTTGCGATTCAAAGTGGAACTGGCCACTGCCCAGATCTCTCTGTTGCTTTTCTCAGCTCTTGCTATACAATCTCGATAATAATTTCTCTTCGCAATATTAATCTTCTTATAGAGTTGTTCCTTTTGTATCTTATAATGGTCCCATATAACATTTTCATTCAAATCCTTAGCGAGCTTAAAAAGCCCCTTGAGGTCTTCACCATCTTTAATAATATCCGAGCTATTCTTTTGGCAAGTATTTATTTCTTCTGTGGTGAGATACCAAAGGGTAAGACATATCAAAACACAAATAAAATATGCCAGAAAACAATTAAAAGCCGTCTCCAGGTCACCGACATACACTCCAGAGAAATCGTGGCCGACAAGAAGATGTCTCATTTTTTCAATGTTACCCTCAAAAAGATTACGTAAGAAAAGCAACTCCTTTGTTTCAGTTTCCACAATTTCACTAGACAAGAATTAGTCCAAAACAGAGAAAACCTGAGCAACATGATCGGCGATGTTAGGATTGATAATATCCAGCCTGTAAAAACCACTTGTCGATGCCGCAAGCAAACAGCTCGTAAATTAAGCTCGGTAGCCTTGGACAGTTAAGAAACGTAGGCATGTCTAATTTTAAGCGGGAGACTGTACCTGTTTGAAACATACAATATGAGAAATACGCTGTAAGTGCTATTTATTTAAAAAAAATAGTTGAACAACTAACCTGCGAAATCATCGATTATAAAAATGATGGAAGTCGCCCTTTTGAAAGCAAACATTGTCCCGGTATTAGGAAAGAAATGCGCCAGCTCTGACGATTTACAAAATTGTTATGGATTGTACACAGTCTCCATCTATAACATTTTATCTTAACTAGAGCTGCTGTGACAACATCTACCTGGTTCCGCACCGAGATAGCATCCCTGTCGTACATTTCACAATGTTCTACATTCTGACGTCTGGCGATGATACTTGTTACTTTCATTGTTTGGATTTTTATCCACCATTTATTTAAATAGCATAGCAATACAGGTAACGTCATCTGTCTTTGTCCAACATTGTAGATATTGCATTACAAAATCTGGGTAATACCCAAATTTGGTCCGAATATGTGAAGTATTTTTTGCGTTATCAGGATACATATATATATATATATATATATATATATATATATATATATATATATATATATATATATATGTATGTATATATGTATCCTGATAACACAAAAAATACTTCACATATTCGGACCAAATTTGGTCCGAATATGTGAAGTATTTTTTGCGTTATCAGGATACATATATATATATATATATATATATATATATATATATATATATATATATATATATATATATATATATATATATATATATATATATATATGTATGTATATATGTATCCTGATAACACAAAAAATACTTCACATATTCGGACCAAATTTGGGTATTACCCAGATTTTGTAATGCAATATCTACAATGTTGGACAAAGACAGATGACGTTACCTGTATTGCTACGCTATTTAAATAAATGGTGGATAAAAATCCAAACAATGAAAGTAACAAGTATCATCGCCAGACGTCAGAATGTAGAACATTGTGAAATGTACGACAGGGATGCTATCTCGGTGCGGAACCAGGTAGATGTTGTCACAGCAGCTCTAGTTAAGATAAAATGTTATAGATGGAGACTGTGTACAATATATATATATATATATATATATATATATATATATATATATATATATATATATATATATATATATATATATATATATATATATATATATACAGGGCTGCCGCGAAGTCCGGAATAAAATTAATATACCCTTAATCTTTAACTTTTGGGGAAAACGCTCGGACACATTATTTTAGTTTTATATATGCTCACATTTTGACGTTATTCGTTTGTTTTTTTATAGACATTCAAAGATATGACCACATCGATATATTTTTTGAATGGAAACATATAACTTGTGATACATCATTTGAAAGCTAATATCTCATACAGTATGCTCATAAATTTTGGCGCGATTCTGTCAAGCTATTTCAAAATGGAGCCTGTTGAAAGTTTTTAAAAAATCCCTATTTAAATAAGCGGAAATGATAAATCATTGATGTGTTTTTTACCTTTCCAGGTAAGAGATGTTCATTGTTTCACGTTCTGTCATTTTGTGACATTGTAACTTAACAATACATAGTTATGGTTTGTTATTTATTTTGTCAAAAATAAATAAATAAAATGTAACAAAGCAAAACAAAAAATAACAAGAAGGCTGCTTAACATGGCAAATGCTGGAAATGTCCTCCACCTTCTACTTGGCATTGCTTCCAGACGATGGTAAAATCCGTCAACAGAATTCCGAATAGCTTCATCCGGTATGTTATGTCTCCAATCTAATTTTGTTTTTCAAATCTTCAATATTATTTGGCCTAGTGGATTTGGTAAAAATTGACATTTTAGTGAATTTTCGTAGAAAAAATTCACTAATGGGGAGATCCCGACTTTTGAATTTTGAAAAAATTTTTGCAAATGAGCGCGAACTAGGACCCCTAGAACCCATATCCGGGGTCAGTTTCAATTTTTATATGTTTATATATATATATATATATTTATATATATATATATATATATATATATATATATATATATATATATATATATATATATATATATATATATATATATATATATATATATTTATATATATATATATATATATTTATATATATATATATATTTATATATATATATATATATATATATATATATATATATATATATATATATATATATATATATATATATATATATATGTATGTATGTATCACACCGATAACTCAAAAAATAATGGGCCGATTTTGATAAAATTTGGCACGTACCTTTATTTTGTTAATAGCTTGGATAAGTTAGTTAGTCAGGAAAATCGGACGAGGTTTTCCGGGAAAATTTTAAGTTTTCATTCGAAAAAAATTCATATCTCAAAAAGTAATAAGCCGATTTTAATAAAATTTGGCTCATACCTTACTTTTGTCAATGGCTTTGACATGTTTGTTAGTCAAGAAAATCGGACGAGGTTTTCCGGGAAAATTTTGAGTTTTCATTTGAAAAAAATTCATATCTCAAAAAGTAATAAGCCGATTTTAATAAAATTTGGCATGTACCTTCCTTTTGTAAATGGCTTTGACAAGTTCGTTTTTTAGAAAAATTGGACGAGGTTTTCCGGAAAAATTTTGAGTTTTCATTTGAAAAATTTTTTTATCTTAAAAAATATACAATCTATGATAACCAAATATGGTAGGTAGGTTTACGATATAAAAAGTAAACTATACACCAAAATTTAGATTTCTATGTTACAAGAAAAAAAAGTTATAATAAAATATTTTGTGCCAGATCATTTCTATGAAAATTCACTACCATAACGCACTTGCTGCGTCCCGAGCTTTTTTTTGTTAAAACTAGAGTAAAGTAACGTTTTAGGGTTTATTTATTAGACAACTTAATTTCATCAAACATCTAGTATTTTGTGCTGAAATTAAATCGGGGTTTGAATGTGTCGGGGTGGAATATTGTTGACAAAATTTTTGATTTTTTTTTTGCTTAAACGACATAAAAAGTCTCAAAAGATATAGAAAACTTTATTCTGGAACGAAATTTTTTTTTGTCTGTCTGTTGGTCCGTCTGTCAGCATGTACGTCCGTCTGTTAATAGGCGGAATAACTTTCGAACGAAGTGAGATAACATCTTCAAATTTGGTATCCAGTTAGCACCCGACAAAGGAACGCTTCAAATTGTTTTTGGGTAAGATCGCTTCAGGGGGTAGTGGATAAATAAGCGGTGATTTCTTGAAAATTGATTTTTATTATAAAAATCGAGTAATATAATGTTCCAAAAGTTTATAGGCACAGGAATACAAATATTTTCTTTGTGGTCAAGTCATGGGCCATAAATTGCTTCCATCAGAATGTCTTTCTGAAGAGAATAATTTTTTATAATAATAATAATAATATTTATTAACGGAAATTCCTTTTTACATAGACAGTATTAACATTTTCTCCAAACAAATATCCCAGAGAAATCCTGCACAGCTATTATAGTAAAGCTAGGCTACCCTAAAAAACATTGATTAGAACTGATAAGGTAAGGCTCAAGTACTGTCAAAGGCAGGCCTTGCTCTAAGGAAGTGACATGAGATATTCGACATGAATCTACTGAATTTATTATCGAAAAAGTTTAGGTCTGCATTCACTTGATTGGCTGACCGAGCCATACGTGTGAGGGGACTATTCAATCCATAATTCCTGCTATAAAAATCTACAACAAATGTATCATTTGACCTTGTTGCAGTCGTTTTTATTTTTAAGCCGATCTGAGTGAGCAAATATGGGGAATCAATTTCACCAGAAATTATTTTAAAGAATAAGCAAAGGACAGTGATTCTTCGATTGTACAGTGTGGTTAAATTCAATCGCGACAAGATCATTGTAGTCATATTTATAATCGTTACAAGGAGTCCCTAATCTATCAGCTGAGCATCTTAAAAATCTGTGCTGTACATTTTCCAGCATCACAGAGTTAACTTCATAGAAGGGCTCCAAATGACAGAACTATATTCTAATGAAGAGCGCACTAGTGCGCTATATAACATTTTAAATGATCTTATTGAGAGATAAGATGATACTCTCTATACGTAACCCAAAAGCCTACGTGATTTCAGATAAATATTTAGAGTGTGTTGAGAGAAACTTAATTTGGAGTCAAATAAAATACCAAGATCTTTCACAACAGATACAGCGGCGAGGTTTACTGAATTAATGGAATAAGTATGGTTATTTTCCCAGCTATGTGGAAGTTATGATTCAATTTGCAGCACTATTTTTAACTAGTTTCTAAGCTGAACTTCATATTTATCAAATGTCACATAAGCATTACATTTGTTACTTTCAAAACAAACCTTATCAATTTTATGTTTGCAACAAATGCCCATGTCAAATTTGAGCTTGGTACCATTATTAGGTTGGATGGCAGGTCAAACAAAAGTTTATTCCATTTATCTCAAAACAATGTATTCGATAGATAGCACCTTTCAGCTTAGCAGGGCAGCAGACGCAAGTCACACAAAATTTTGCATCTATTATGAGTAGTTGGGTTTAAACCTAGACTTACCAGTATCTATGAATTTCTAAATTGAGCATTACCCATGGAATCACAGCTAGGGCACCACAGATAAAGCAAAAAGGCACAATATGCTTAACAAAAATTGATTTATTGGAACACTTCAGTACTTTAGGCTTTACAATATACTTTACTAACAACACAAAGTTATAAATAGTCAAAACAATTTACATTAATTTTTACCCTATATCCTTGTCAAAAACAGAAGCAAGTCACATAACAAAATTTAACTACAACTTATAAATAATTGAATTCAGAAAAAGTTAAAATGTTAAAATCACAAGTTTCCTCCCATGTCTTTTATTGTAAATACTAAAAAATTATATTTAAAGCTATATGTGCTATTTACTTTTCTTCATCACTTTCATGAACAGTACCATGTCTGAAAAAAATTAAATAAATGAAGCATAATAAAAAAGTAATCTGTTGTTTGCAGATTAACCAAAATTAATAATGGTTTCTTCATACACAAATAAAAATAAAAGAAAACTGTAAACTTACTAATGAAGACAACCATAACAATAAGCAGCATAATCCACATCCAGCATTTCCATGCCCGTTTTGAGTGGTCAGCTAATTTTTGTGATTCAACAGTCAGTTTTGAAAAGTTCTGTTCTGTTAACTGTGTTGATGTACCTACAACCTAGAAATATCAAATTCATATTAACTCCAAAGTTTTACACAGTTCAGAGTTGCCAGATTGGGCGATTCATCGCAAATTGCGCTATCTTTTATCTTTTTTTTGAGTTTTTTTTCAAAGAAACCGCCGAGTTGCAAGGGCTACTTTGTTATCAAAAAATCGCCAATTGGGTGACCTTTAAGAAATGAATTTTGTTGTAAAACTATTCAGTTTCGCGAAAGGTTCATTTATCCAGAAGTAACATAGGCAAACATCCCTTTATCCACGAGAAGGAATGACATTTCGATGGGAAACCAAGAGTACCCAGCATGCTTGGATAAATAACAGAGAAAAGATGATAGATGACAGGTGACAGGGACAAAATGTTTAATTTTTGCATTCTTATAATACTGTTGGTGAGTGTATGTGTTTATATTTTATAAATATATTCTTATTCTGGTTCCTTTTTCTTCTTAAATTTAATGACAAAAGCTAAACCGTGATTTACATGTAATTTTGATGCACTATAGCTTTTTTTGCCCTTGTTTAACGTCAGTCTATGTTCGGGACTATGGCCAATCACCTGCCTTTCTGTAGGGAGGCTGTGTATCTGTAATCTGCCCAACATGGTACACGAGGTCGACGGCTCTATGCCCCCCGTAAGTGATTGCTTAGGTTAGGTTAGGTTTGTTGTGAGTGGGCCATACCGGTCCCTCTACCGCGACCTAAAGGTCTATTGTGGCTCACGGCTAATAGTTTATATTACGCCCAACAAAGCCAGCCTCCTGCAGAGGTCGATCATCTTCGTGGGCGAAAGTTGATCCAGATCATCCGGAGCAAGCTTTATCTTGCCAAAGAGCAGGTATCTAGTCCTGTCCGCTGCCGGACAGGAACACAGTACGTGCTCTGCTGTCTTGTCACTCTCCATACACAGCCAGCACTCAGTCTCCTGACCGACCCCAATACGGTGCATGTGGTGACGCAAGCGGCAGTGTCCTGTATACAGACTAGAGTACTCAGTTGTTTTCTGTTTAACTCTAGAAGTTTTTTAGCCCTTGACTCATACAGGCCATTTATGAAGGCCTTAGAGTGAGCTAATCCTGGAAGATTTTGCCAATACTGGATTCTCATTCTTTCTGTCCAGGTCTTTAAGGTGCCTTTTGCTGTGCATGATGTTATCCCCAGCATCGGTTTTGGTCCGACAAAGTCTCTCTGGGCACCACTCCTGGCAAGCACGTCAGCCGCAACATTGCCATCATGGTCCGAGTGACCCGGCATCCAGACCAGCGACACCTCATTACAGCTGCCCAATTCGTTAAGGGCAGATTTACAACTCCATACCGTTTTTGAATTACACCGGTAGGAACCAAGAGCCTTTATTGCAGCTTGGCTATCTGCATATATCTTTATCGATTTGTGTTTGCACTGGTTTTTTATACTTTCCCTTGCACACATCTCGATGGCATACACTTCTGCCTGGTGTATGGTTGCGTACTTGCCGGGGCTAGCTGATAGTCTAGCATCAGTGCTGCCCCCATATGCGCTGGCTCCTACTTCCATATTGGTTTTGGAGCCGTCAGAGTACCAGCAGAGATCGGCTCTCAATAGGGTCGTTTGATTTCGTTCCCAGTCCTCCCTTTCCGGAAGGATGGTCTTGAAAGACAGATCTCTACTGATCTTTGTAGGCATCAAGTCTGAGACCATTCCCAGAATTACGTAACTCTCAATGTAATCGAGGAGTCCGGACCCTCCCAGACTGATTTCCTTCGGCATACTGTCGGCCGTTTGTTTTAGTCTGTACGTTGTCCACCTCGCCACCCTCTCCAACCATAGGTGAAGAGGTGGAATATTAAGGAGGACCTCCAGAGCGGCTGATGGTGCGGTGCTTATCGCTCCCGTTATCATCAGACAAGCTTGTCTCTGTAGATGAGCCAGTTTGGCCGTCGCGATATCACGAAGTGCCTTAGGCCTCCAAACTATCGCTCCATATGTTATCATTGGTCTGATAACCACTACATAGAGCCAGTACATCTGTTGGGGGTTTGTTCCTCAGTTGTTTCCACAGATTCTCCGACATGTCCACAGGGACAGTTTAGCCCTGCGGATTACATTCTCTAACTGTATGTCCCAGTTAAGCTTCTTATCTAGGGTAACCCCCAGATATTTTGCTTGTTCCGAAAATGGAATTGTTTCCCCCATAAGAATAGGTGGTTTTAATTTGTCCAACCTTCTTCTTCTGGTAAATGGAACAATGATCGTTTTGCGGGGGTTCACAGACATCTGTTCCCTCCGGCACCAATCATTCACTACATTTAGTGTCTCCTGAAGAGTACTTGCTAGTTCCTCCTCATATTTGCCCCTAACCATTATGACTAGATCATCAGCATACGCCTGGACCTCAACCTCCCACAGTCCGAGGATAGCCAGCAAATCGTCCACAAAGAGAGACCACAGCAGGGGGATAGAACTCCCCCTTGAGGGCAGCCCTGAAGCCGACCACCTCCCCCTGCAGCGAGGTAATAACGGTCTGATTGTAGAGCATTCTTCCGATCCAGCCACAAATGGTAGGTTCCACCCCTTTAGCGATAGTGGCCTCGTAGAGGGAGATAGGTAATGCATTGTTGAATGCTCCTTCAATGTCGAGAAATGCAGCCGCCGCCACCTCCCCGTTATCCAGGGAGTGTGTAAACTTCTCGACGAGGTTATTGAGTGCTAACTCAGTAGATTTGCCAGTTTGGTAGGCATACTGGTGGGTATTAAGGGGCTTGTTGACTAAGATGCTCCCCCTAATGTGTCCGTCCAGTATTTTTTCCAATCCCTTCAAGAGGAATGATGTAATACTGAGAGGTCTCAATGATCTGGGTAGGAGGTCATTACGTGCCAATTTGGGAATGTAAACCCTCTAAACACCGTCCAGCTGGATGGTATATACTTCCAAGCCAGACTGGCTCTATACAGCCTGATTAGGAAAGGTAGGAGAATCTCCAGTGCATTTTGTAGAAGGACCGGTAACACCCCATCCTCCCCTGGCGCCTTGAATGGCTGGAAATGTTTCACAGCACACTCCACTGCCGAGGCTGTAACTATTCTCCGAGCAACCTGCCAGTCCTCCCTCCGAGGGCGTTTAAATCGACCCTCGGCTAAGTGCTTGCTTAACTTAAATACAATGGCACAATCTCAGTTGATGTTAATTTTATAGTATGTACTAAAAAGGTGGACGGTGAACGCTTGGAATTGAACCCAGTACCTTTGGGTCCAGAGGCACATGTTCTCACCACTGGACCTGAGCCTATATGCACTATAGATCATTATATTAGAGCTTCTTATCAACCTAAAAGAGAGCTTTTATAAAAAAAAAGAAATTCCCGCCAAAAACTTTAGAGTTTGGATGATTTGCACTTGACAGTTCTTACAGAAAGTACGTGATTTTGGGACGATTAGCCATGGATGCAAAGCTCGCGATTTTGGGCGATCTCGTTCATCAGCAAAACGGCGATGTTTAGTTTTAAAAACCTGGCAACCCTGACACAGTTTTGTGTGACATTGGTAATGATATATTCTACTTCATGTCTGTATCACTGGTCCTTTCCATGAGATTATTAAATTAATAAGCTAATAATTAAAACCATATGTGATACAAAACAAATCTTGACAATAATTATCTTACCTCTGTATCTCGTTTGATAATTTTATTAGCTAGCTGAGATTGCTCCTTGAGACTTTTTGTTAAAATAAGCATGTCATCTGTTATTTTTTTCTGCATATCCTCATGATAATTCAGTACTTGATCTAAATCCTCAGCATCTGTAGTTTTTATAACATTTCTTTTTCTGATACCTGAAAATAGCTAGACATTAAAGAATATGTAATGTAAGTTTCTTCTAAATTTGTAATATCTCAGGTAGGTATTTTTGTCACTAAAATATTTTTTGTGATTTGGCTTCAAGTGTGTTAAAACCACTCACTGTAGTCACTTTTCACTCGACGCTAAAAGTTCACTTGAGATGACTCAACTGTTGCAACTGTGAGACACCACAGATTATTTACAGTGACTGAAATAAACAGTAACTTCTAACCAAAGAATAGAGACCCAAGGAACTGGGTCTTTATTCTTTGTTCTAACCTTACTTTTTATATAAATGTCAGTTTAGATAATGGCTGTGGCAACACAATCTTGTCATTTGACATTTCAATTTTAACAGTCAACGTCCAGGTTTATAGATTAGATAGGTTGTCTGGTAACTCTCGACGAATCAGTGAGTGGAGCGGGAATACGTCACATGAATTCCGAATTTAAATCTAGTGGAATAATAGTGCATTGAATATTAAAATAAGACAGCATTTTTATGTTCGTCTTTTAAAGTTAAGTTCTTTTCGAACTTGAAACAAGATTAACTTTTTATTATAAGATTTTTTCACATAGTAACAGAAAGTATTGACATTTTAGGATATTAAGACAGGCCTCGAAAATCTTACAGAAGAGACATAGTATGGCTATTGGTCGATAGTTTGATGGATAGTGGTGATCCATCAAACTATCGACCAATACTATGTGTCTTCTGTAAGATTTTCGAGGCCTGCCTTTTTCGGCGAATACTGTTTCACATCAAAAACAGACACTCTATTTCTGAGCATGGTTTCATTCCAGGGAGATCGACTGTAACGAATTTAATTGATGTTACACAGTTTATTGCGTCCGCTCTCGACCGCTCCTCACAGGTTGATGTTGTGTATACTGATCTATCTAAGGCCTTCGATTGTCTAAATCATTCTGTTCTAATTGACAGGATGAGGGCTATCGGATTCTCCGAGGGCTTGCTTGGCTTGTTCAGATCTTACCTGGATGGAAGGAGGCAATTTGTTGAGGTTGGGGGCTTCAAGTCTGACACCTATCACATAGCTTCGGGAGTGCTGAAGGGTTCCATACTCGGCCCATTACTGTTTAATTTATTTATTGACCCAGTTAAACATGTTTTGCATGTTCCTTTTTTAATGTATGCAGATGATATTAAGATTTTCGCAAATATTTCGAGTGTTGGTGACTGTTTGCAGCTCCAGAACAGTCTTCAGATCCTTGTCGGAGTGGTCTTTCTATGAATGTTTCCAAGTGTTGTGTGATGTCCTTTACTCGAAATAAGCATGCAATTACTTTTGGGTACAATATAAGAGGGCTTCCACTTGATCGAGCCGGGACAGTTAGGGACCTTGGAATTGTTTTTAATGGTACTCTATCTTTTAAACCACACTACGAGCAGACTGTTTTGTGAGGATGGTCGATATCCTTCTATTGGTTTTCCTCAGGAAGGTTTACTTCTTCGCTTTGGTCAGCAGACTCTGTCGATGTGCAGGCAGTGCAGTTTTGTTACATTTTTATACAAACTGGTTAATTCTGTGTTTGATTGCCCTAATCTGCTTCAGCAACTTAATTTCAATGTGCCTCGTATTGCAGCACGTTTTCCAGGCACATTATATCTCCCGACTGCTCGTACGCGATTGCTGCGATCGTCTCCAATTTACCAGATGTGCAATGATTACTCTGTATTGCAGGACAGACTAGATATCTTCTCATGTAATATATCAGAGATAAAAATGTTTTTCAAAGCGATCTAATTTGTGACTATCTTTTGTGTAGTTTGTTTGATTATTGTTTTGTGTATCGGCCCATCCTTAGTTTGGCTTTAAGCTGTTGGATGGTGTATAAATAAATAAATAAAGAATCGATTTCAAATTAATGGATTCAATTAATTGGTTTACCTTGAAAAGGATAAAAAAATTATTATTATTTTTGAAATTATAAATTTATAATGCCTCAAATGGGACGAAACGTTTTTCTTCTAAACCATAACCTAGGTTTTAAGTTTTTTTAATAGTTTAAGTATTTTACTGGATATTGCTCAATTATTAACATGCGACTAATCACAATTAGTAAATTATTCAAATTTATAATACTTAGGTAGGTATGTATTTTTACACATACAAAATAGTAGGTTTATAATTTATACAATCAATTTCTAAGCAAAAAACTCAGACATCTTATATTTAATTTTAAAATAATAGTAAATTGTGCTACCACAATAAGTAAATTATAAATATATAATAATACTTGGTGAATTTTCAGATGAGCTTATGGAGGGCTTTTAGAAAAAAAATTCAGAAATTTAGAACCCACCTTAGATGCAGAAAACACCAAAAAAAATTCTTGCAAACAACCCCCAACAAATTACAGGTCCAGGAGTGTTGCCGGGGAAGAAGAAAAAAAAATACAAAAAAACAGCTTAGCCAGATCTAAATTCCATTATTAATATACCATTCTGCAGTTACACCTCCCTAAAATCATGTTTACCCTGCACAGAACCCCTATTCGCCCCAGGTCCAGTACCTTTCTTGTGGGTTGTTCCCAAGAATTTTTTCTTGTGGTTTATGCATTGAAGGTGGTTGTATGCATGCAGTGGTGGAAGGAAAACACCCTGGATGAAGCAACCACCCCCGTCCCCGTCCCATGCTGGCATAGCCCTTCCCCAACACGGGGGGGGGGGGGTGTGTTGGTGTTATTCCCCTTATGCATGCTTACAACTACTCTCAATGCATAAACCACAAGAAAAATTTCTTAGGAACCCCTAAGAATGTTACGGGACCTGATCTGTGCGGGATAAACAAGATTTCAAGGAGGTGTAGCTGCAAAATGGGATAAAGGCAGCGTATATAGGTACAGCTAAGTTGGGGTTTTTTCACATTTTTTGCTTATACTTCTTTTTTATCTCCTTCCCCGCCAAGCACCCCTATTCACTACTGGTACTTAGGGGTTGTTTGTAGGAAATTTTTCTTGTGATTTATACACCCAAGTGCGGTTCTAAGTATATTTCAGATTTTTTTTTTTTTAATAAAAACTCTACGTGAGCTGCAAATATGCCTAATACTTTTAATTTTAGTCCTTTTGGAAAAGAAAAGAAGGAGAGTTTATCTCCACTTTTCATTGCCCTTTCAGAATTATTTTTGTACATTAATACACTACAAACAACTCCACCAGGCATTTACATAGATATTTTGGTCCAGTTATTTATTGAGTTCTTATTTTCTTTTTGTCATTAAACACATATCTACATTTATGACGATTCACAGATTTAATTCTTGAATATAAAAATAATCTTGAATAAATAACGTTTAAATCGTAATACCATTGATTCCCTTTGCAGTTATGTTTACAACACAACACCTCATAAATAAGATTTTGTCTTTAAGACAATAGTTTCGAGTTAACTGCTGTTTCGTACAAAATAAACATTAAAATATATCCGTAACTGATTGTATCCGAACATTTTTAAGCAGTTACACAAATTTCTAATAAATGTTATTTAAAACACCAAAACGCAATTTAAAACTACAGGTGTTATTCCCATTTAGAATACACATGACATATTACCCTCCCCTCGCGTCTCTCACCTCTCAGAGTTACCAGACAACCTGTCTAATCTATAAACCTTGAGTCAACGTTACATTCAGACACATTCAACTTGCTTTGTTTCACAATCAGAAAAACATGTTTACATTGAAAGTCAATAGCTGTGTGGGTGAATTTACAGTTTAACTCCCGAACGATTTTCAAAACATCATCTGCTGATAGATAAAGTTTGGTGTCTTAAATGCACGCTGACGCTAATGTTACCTTTTGTTCTCTCTTATTTCCCGAGATATTCGCATAAAGTTGCTTACACATTACACAGTTTTTTAACAATTTCCCAGTACGGTCCTGTCACGTGGCGTCTTCTTCCCTCCTAAACATTACATTTGACATAAAGTTTACATTGTGTTTGGGAATCCCTAGAATATTCCAGAATCATGTGACATTGTCATTATAACTGACAGTTTACACATCGCTTTCAGTACGGCGCTAGTACTTGTACACGTTTGGACGCTTTCTTATATATTCGGGTATTACGAACGTTTTTTCTGAAATTGTGTGTTGTTTACCTTGTTCTGTTAATGAATAATTATAGTGGCTTATAAGGTGCATGTGTGGCCCTTTTCTTGGTCGCTGACGTGTTATTTGTTTCCTATGTTGTTTTTTGTGATGAGGATATTGCCATGTCAGAGGCCGTCAAATTACAAGGTCAGGTCAGGTTGCTTACACAAGGGCCGGACCTACATCATTTGCTTGAGATGTTTTTATTTATTATTTTTTTTATTTATTTATTCAACGGATTAACCATTTACAATAATAATAAGAACATCTAAAACTACATTAGTCTTAAATAATCACAATATGAGAACATAAAAAAAAAAAAAAGCAAAACATAACCTGTATACCATATGTATGACAATTCAATCAATAACACCTCTCAAAATTCCTCTAATTACACGGTCAGAATCATTAAACATGTCCAAGAGCTCCGAATACTCATTTGCAGTTCTCGCCACTCTCGACATCGGACTGAAAAAGCCATAATTGGTTCGATGGAAGGGAACCACAAAAACCTCCCTCGCTCTCGTGCAGTTCGGAATCCTTAGAGAGACTAACTCAAGCAAAGAAGGACTATCAATTTTATTCACTAATAATTTGTGCAAAAAACAAACATCACTGACAATCCTTCTACCTCTCAGTGACTGCAAGTGCAGCCGATTCCGCAAATAAGAAAGGTTAAGATCATTTCTCTGCAAGCCCATTCTGTAAGCACAAATTCTTAAGAATCTATTTTGTACGGCCTCAATCTGATTGATATAAATATTGTAATTCGGGCTCCAGACTACAGAAGAGCATTCCAACAAAGAGCGAACCAGAGCACAATACAGCCTTCTAAAGCTATTGCATGAAAAATCCAGAGTTGATCTATGAATAAATCCTAACATTTTATATGCCTTAGACACTATGTACTCCATGTGATCCCCAAAAGATAATTCCCTATCCAATACAATGCCCAAGTCTTTAATCATTTCCCTCCTCTGTAAAGCACCAGAGCCCATGGAGTACACAAAGTCAATGGGAAACTGAGCTCTAGTGAATGTAATGCAGAAACACTTATCAACATTCAGAGTCAGAAGATTGTCACCACACCACCGAGCAAAACGATTTAAGTCTTCCTGTAAAAGTAAAGCGTCCTGTCTGGAACGAACAATCTTGAAAATTTTGATATCATCAGCAAACATCAAAATCTGACTATGCTTAAGTGAATGTATGACATCATTGATAAAAAGATTAAAGAGGACTGGTCCACAATGTGAACCCTGAGGAACTCCTGAAGAAACAGTAATACTACCAGAAATGAAGTTCCTGATCTTTACACTCTGGGACCTACCCATAAGGAAGCTGCGCACCCAAGACAACAAATTGGCATTAAAACCCAACAATGCAAGTTTTGACAATAATAAGGCGTGATTTACCTTATCAAACGCTTTTGAGAAATCTGTATACACCGAATCAATCTGTAACCTATCCTCCAAAGCTGAGACCAATACATTCTGGTAAAGAAGAAGGTTGGTCGTTGTAGATCTTCCCTTAAGAAAACCATGCTGCTGTTCGGCGAAAACATGTCTGCATTCCCAAGTTATATGCCTAGAGACAAAAAAGTCCAGAAGTTTGGGTATCTCTGACTGAATACAAACAGCTCTGTAATTAGTAACCAAGTGCTTTGGTCCCTGCTTATGAACGGGCATCAAATAAGAATGTTTCCAAACATGTGGAAACTCACCAGACAATAAGGACATGTTAAAGAGAATCCTCAGTGGAATTGCCAAGGTGAAGGCACAAGATTTTAACAGATGGGAGGGGATTCCATCTGGGCCGTAACTAAGTTTATCTTTCAAACTACAGATACGATCAATAATATCAGCAGAAGTAACACTAGGCACAGTCATATTTACCGACTCACGCAAAAAAGGATCGGGACCGACACCGCCAGCCTGTACCTCATACACAGATGAGAAAAAACTAGCAAAAAGATCAACCGAATCATGCAAAGAATCACTCCTAACATCATCATAATACATAGCCTCAGGAAGATCATAAATCCTCCTCAACTTGTTAATATAAGACCAGAAAGAACCCGGATTGTTTTCAAAATTATTCTCAGTATAAGCAATAAAATTTCTGTAACAAGTATCACGAAGATTCCTACATTCCTCTCTGAGACCAGAAAACCTAATATAATCATCTATTCTACCATATTTTTTATACTGACTGTGTACCCTCTTCTTCTCAGTTATCATGCCTCTAAGCTCGACACTAAACCAAGGAGGGAAACATGATTTTTTACATCTCTTAACTGGAACAAACCGATCCACAGCATTAAACAGAATGTCATAAAAGCACTTCACAGCATCATTTATCTCCAATGACTCAAGATATTCCCAGTCAAATTCGGAAAGAAAATAATTCATGGCACAATAATCAGCATTACGAAAGTCATAAAAATACTCTTCATAGGGTTCAGTTGGGGGTCTCAAGTGAAAAAGAAATGTCTAGGGGCACATGATGTGCAGTAGCAGGAAAAATCGGATCCAAAGATGCATCAAATGTTAAGGTAGGTTTGTGTAAATTTGTTGTTCCTTTTGTGTAAATTTCGATCGTTTCGCGGTATTTGATATGGGATGTTCGGTGATGCTTAAGTAGACGGGTCCCGTCCATGCATCGTGAGAGCGGCATTGCCGGACGGTGCTTATTGCTCTAGGGGCCTGCCTGAATTGACCTTCCTGACGTGCCCTGTAGGTCAGGTCAGGTATGTGGGCTTCGCCGTAGGGATTTTCCTTCCCCTCTCGCGTGTGTACAACCACCCTTGTTGCATAAACCACAAGAAACATATCTTGTTCATACCCCCTAAGGAAGTTACAGGACCTGGCATGGATAGGGGTGATGTGCAGGGTAGGCAGGGTTTAGGGGGGATATGGCGTCAGGGTGTGAAAAAGACAGCTTTCAAGCCATTTTCTTCTCATATTTCCTTTTTACTGCCTACCCCGCCCAGCACCCATCTTCACTCCTGGTCCTGTAACTTCCTTGGGGGGTGAGAACAAGAAATTTTTCTTGTGGGTTGTGCATCTAAGGGGGGTTCTAGGCACGTTTCTGAAAAAAAATATTTGAAAGGCGTTCAGGAGTTAAACTGCAAATTTACCGTTGTGTCACTTGAACATGCCCAATTCTATTAATGCCCATTTAGTAAAATGTACTAAACATTTATTTTCCGAATTTCAAAGTACATCACAGGCATCATGTTTCCCAAAAGAGTTTCAAATGAAAATTTACATGAAAATATTAGGCGGTTCAGATCTGCCACACTTTCATTGTTATGTTGGGCATTAGGGATTCTTCATAATCTTAATTTACACAGATGAGTTTGCAAAATAATTCCATGTCCAACAATTGTTTGCTTTAATGTTGTGTCCAAATATTATGAAATATGCATGTCTCTATAAGACGTGAACCAAAAAAGAAAGGTATATGTTATATTTTTTTCTCCCTTAGGGCTCGTCCGCGGTCTCGCGCCTCGATAGCACTGCAATATATGTTATATTACTATATAACTACCTAATAAGTCGTTCCTTATAGATTCCGAACATTCTTCATTGTCATATTTACTTGTGTCCAACTTCAGTCCTGATTTTAGTGATGCTATTCTTTTCTGGTACGAAGAAATGGAGTCATTTGATGAGCTGTAAATAAATTAAAAATATTCTAAGAGATGGAAGACATTTGAGAAAACAGTATTATTTTGCAGTAATAGATTCTTAAAAAATATTTCACAATGATGTTCTTATATTAGCAGTTGATAAATATATTTCTATACCTATTATACTTGGAGTATGAAGCATCAGACACCAATAGAAACGGGAGACATGTAGGAAAGACCCCACATCCATGCTTGATATATAAAATCAGTATTATTTTGCAGTCATGGCTCCTTACCAAATATTTCACAATGATGTTATGATATTAGCAATCAATAAATATATTTCTATACCTATTATAATCCTAGTATGAACCATCAGACACCAAGAGAAACAGGAAACAATTAGGAAAAACCCTACATCCCTGATTTATATACAAAATTATTCACCACACTCAAAGCTAGTGAAATGAGCGTAGGATGAAAAACACTTACCCTGTTAATTTTTTGAGTTCTTGTAACATATCCTCTAGTGAGTTTATATACTTTGGCAAACGCTCATCATTTCGCTGATTACCCTTACACATTAATTCACACTTTGTTAGCAGCCGGCGCAAATTAACTTCTTGCCGTGATAGACCCATTTCTTAAAAACAATTTAATTTTATGTATTATCGCTTTTTGTGTAGGTATACCTGTACTTTGAAAGTGCGCCGGCTTCACAATTAAAGAAACAAAATTTTAACGGAGGAAAGGTTGTCGTTTTGTTATTGTAAAGAGCTCGTTTTTAAAATCACTTCATTGTCATAGTTAATATATTAAAATTAAGCTATTCATAAACTTTTAATAAAATATGTTTCATCAACTGTTTTTCATTACTTGTCAACCTCATTCGTAAACTTGAAACTCTTCTGTTGGTGCGTTTGAACTATATACTACACTTAACATAATAGAGAACTCTCTATGGTACCTAAAAATAAACGATGATTTGATCTACTGTTTCTAGTGCAACCATCACATTAAAGTATATCTATGAGCTGTGATCTATGAGTGCAAATCGGTTAACCTCAACTTGTTCCAAATTTAAATTATTGAAGGCATGCCACCAAAATTTTTTATATGTTATTTTTTTGCTTACATACTTACCAATAATATAACATAACGTTTAAATGTACAAACAAAAAGAATTACAAAATTGACAAATACAACTAGTTTTCTAGGTGTAACAAGTAAATAGGTATGAGAATTTTTGATACCTTTCTTCATGCACTTGATTTTGTTATCTTTTCCTTTCAGTAAAAGTAATGGATGATCTCAATTACAATTTAAGTTTGGGCAATCCAGCATTATGTGCTCAAATTGTTTCAAAACTGGTGGACCGCATTAAAAGCATCCAGAAGGACAATATTTTGGATACTCCTGAATTTAATTTCCTAACTGATAAATGTTTACATTTAGATCCTGTAGTGGCTAGAACAGCATGCAATGGCCTTATTACGTTGATAAAAGAAAAACCAAGTATAGTTCAGTTTGTTCTAGCAGATTTTATGACTAAAATTTCAAGCTCAAAGTAAGTATATGGTAATTAATATTTGATAAATTATCCAGCAACTGTGGCCAATCGCCAATGTCATATAGGCAGTTTTACCACATCACCTGTGATTTTGACAAAGTTCTTATATATTTTTGGGTAATCCTGTATTGAAGACACCTCTCCAGTAAACAAACAATTCGTGTGAAATCGGAACGTGAAGTGGACGCTGGACGATGTGCACTGTTGCCAGATGAGTATTAGCAAGGGTCATTTTAAATATTGAGGGAAATCAAGGGATGAACAAATGTTTTTATAATGTAAATAAATTATATGGCGTCATCTACATCAATCGATATTTGACACATTTTGCGGAAACCAGTAGGAAAATGGAAATGTAAAAAGATATTTTTCAGCCATGGTGGTCCATGGGAAAAAACGTGTGCCTCTGGACCCAAGGGTACTGGGTTCAATCCCAGATTTCCCCTCTCCTCCCTTTTTAAGTACATTGGTAACATCAACAGAGGTTGTGCCATTGTGATTGAGCAAGGTCATCTGCACGTTCCTCCCTTCCCAGGGGGCGTAAAGCCGTCGGTCCCATGCCCATGCGATCTTGGGCACGTTAAAGACCCAAATTTCGCAGACAGTGAGGTGAATGAATCACACTTTAGTAAAGTCAATGAACCAATTTCCGTTGCGAATTGCCGATGATAAATACAACTCTGTATGCTAATAGCAGACAGTATCCAATATATTGTTTCGAAAAGTCGCAATGTTTCATGGTAATGAAGCAATTTCTGCTGACAACTGTCGATGATAAACATAACTGAGAAAATGGCTCAAAATGGGCTTCCCTTCGAAATGCTTGTTTATATTTTAGTTTCCAACCTTAAATGAGTGTGAAAAGTGACTGAAGCAATTTCCGTTGCGAATTGCCGATGATAAATACAACTCTGTATGCTAATAGCAGACGGTATCCAATATATTGTTTCGAAAAGTCGCAATGTTTCATGGTAATGAAGCAATTTCTGCTGACAACTATCAATGATAAACATAACCGAGAAAATGGCTCAAAATGGGCTTCCCTTCGAAATGCTTGTTTATATTTTAGTTTCCAACCTTAAATGAGTGTGAAAAGTGACTGAAGCAATTTCCGTTGCGAATTGCCGATGATAAATACAACTCTGTATGTTAATAGCAGACGGTACCCAATATATTGTTTCGAAAAGTCGCAATGTTTCACGGTAATGAAGCAATTTCTACTGACAACTGTCGATGATAAACATAATCGAGAAAATGGCTCAAAATGGGTTTCCCTTAGAAGTGTGTTTATATTTCAGTTTCCAACCTGTCATAAGTAGGAAATTGCTTCATTAACTTTTCATACTCATGATAGGTTGGAAACTGAAAGATAAACAAATACTTCGAAGGGAAGCCCATTTTGAGCCATTTTCTCGGTTATGTTTATCATTGACAGTTATAAGTAGAAATTGCTTCCATGAAACATTGCGACTTTTCGAAATAATAAATTGGATACCGTTTGCTATTAGCATACAGTCGTATTTCTCATCGGCAATTCGCAACGGAAATTGCTTCATTCACTTTTCATACTCATGACAGGTTGGAAACTGAAATATAAACAAACAGTTCTAAGGGAAACCCATTTTGAGCCATTTTCTCGATTATGTTTATCATCGACAGTTGTCAGTAGAAATTGCTTCATTACTGTGAAACATTGCGACTTTTCGAAACAATATATTGAGTACCGTCTGCTATTAGCATACAGAGTTGTATTTATCATCAGCAATTTGCAACGGAAATTGCTTCAGTCACTTTACTAAAGTGTGATTCATTCACCTCACTGTCCGGGAAATTTGGGTCTTTAACGTGCCCAAGATCACATGGGCACGGGACCGACGGCTCTACGCCCCCTGGAAAGGGCAGAACATGCAGATGACCTTTTTTTTTTTTTTTTTTTTTGTTCCCTCAGGGCTCGTCCGCGGCCTTGCCGCCCCGATAGCACCGCAACCATTGGTTGATTGTGCATACCCCTAGTCTTACTCCACCCATTCCAAAATCACTGTGCCTTGAACTAGTCTGCACAGCGATTGGTAGGGTGAAGTTTTATATTGCTCTGTCTCCGGTCTAGAGTGACCGTAGATCAGTTGTCTTTTCCGGTCCAGAGCTATACACTCGCACAAGATGTGCTGGGCTGATTCCTCCCCCTCGCCGCAGAGTCTGCATGCGAGGTCCCCTTCGAACCGCCCCATTTTATGTAGGTGTTTCTTGACGGCCATGTGTCCCGTCAAGAGACCTGTTGTGTTTCTGAGCTGTCCTCTGCTAAGGTTTAGCAGCTCCACAGCTCTCTTTGAACTGGGTCCGTCAATTATTGACTTCCCATGTCTGAGCCCTGGACAGTCCGCCCAGTACACCTTGTGTTGGTTTCTGACCCAGGACTTAATGGCTCCCCTGGCAGTGCTCTTTGACACGCCCAGAGCCGGTTCTGGTCCCATAAATGGTTCTGCTGACCCCCTCTTTGCGAGACTGTCAGCTTCTTCATTGCCTTTGACCCCCGAGTGACCCGGCACCCAGATGAGGGTCACCTCATTCTGCCCAGCCAGGTCGCTCGTCTCGTCTCGGCACTCACTCACCAGCCTGGCTGTCTGTGGCTATGAGGATCCGCTTGTTGGTGTAGCCCCTCCTCTTGTTCTCCCGCACACAGTGCAGGATGGCGTACATCTCGGCCTGAAACACCGTTGCATGGGCTCCGAGGGAAATACTGTGACTTACCCTCGGTCCTTCCGAGTAAACACCTGCCCCCGTCCCACGCTCCCCGCCAGATCCGTCCGTGAACCAGACGAGCGCGTCCCGTGGTATGCCCGGTGTCTCCTCCCGCCATGCCCCGCGATCAGGGATTTCCACTGTGAAGTTGTTTTCCCTGCACATTCGCGGGCTCGCGAAGTCTGACCTCATTTCAAGCATGGGTTCCTTCACGATCTCCTGAATTTTGCAGTGGCCCCTGAAGCCTGGGTTGATCTTCAGTCTATAGTCCTAGCCTGGCCTCTCCCATAATAACGAAGTGTAGGGGGGGTAGATCCAGCAACACCTCCATGGCGGCTGTTGGGATTGAAGACATGGCCCCTGTGATGCCTAGGCAAGCCATCCTTTGGATCTTGCCTAGTTTTTGTTTGGCACTGGATTGTGTCACCTTAGGCCACCAGACCAGTGCCGCATATGTTAACGATGGTCTGACCACCCTTGTGTACAGCCAGTGGGCCATACTAGGTCTTAGTCCCCACGTTTTTCCATATAGCCGCCTAGTGACGGCTAAGGTCATGACTGCCTTACGCAGTATTTTTCCAATGTGACCATTCCAGGTTAGCTTAGAGTCCAATACGACCCCAAGATATTTTACCTCCCTGGCCATTGGAACGCTCCTACCGTATAGAGTGAGAGTTCTGTGGCTTTCACACTTCCTCCTCCTCGTAAACGGCACGACGGTTGCTTTCTCGGGGCTCACCCCGAGCCCTTGATCAACCGTCCACCCTTCCACCACTTTCAGTGCAGTCTGCATACGCTCCCACACTGCCTGTGTGACCTTTCCTCGGACTATGATGACAATGTCGTCCGCATAGCCCTGTACCTCATACCCCCCTCCCGAGAGCCTCCCCAGCAGGCCGTCCACGACTAGACACCAGAGCAAGGGAGACAGAACGCTCCCCTGCGGACACCCCGCCGCGACCCCCGCCAGCAGAGTCCCTCCCGCGAGTGAGGTGAACACCGCCCTGTCCCTGAGCATGGAACCGATCCACCTGCAGCAGGTCTCCTCTATTCCACGCTCCCGGGCAGCTGCCAGAACCGATCCGAACGAGGTGTTGCTAAAGGCCCCCTCTATGTCTAGGAAGGCCCCCAGCGCCACCTCCTTGTTCTCCAGCGTATTCTCCAGTTTCAGCACCAGTTGGTGCAGTGCTGTTTCTGTTGAGAATCCTGCTCTGTATGCATATTGTCTGCAGTGTAGAGGATATGCTTCCAGTACACCGCCCCTAATGTGCCGGTCGAGCAGTTTTTCCACTGTTTTCAGCAAGAAGGACATGAGACTTATTGGCCTCAGGGACTTTGCCTGGTCTGTTGGACGCCCAGGTTTAGGAATAAATACAACCCTGGCCAGTCTCCATGCCCTCGGAATGTACCCCAGAGCCAGGCTGGCCCTCATAATGAGGGTAAGCACCGGCGCCAGTATATCTATCCCCTGTTGGAGCATGATGGGCATTATTCCATCAAATCCCGGCGATTTGTATGGCTTAAAGCTGTTAATGGCCCATCTGATTTTGCTCCAGGTAACCACCTCTTTAGCGACTGTCCAGTCTACTCTAGATGCCCGCCTATAAGGCGCCTCTATTTCTGAGTGTTCCCAGTCCGGAGGTGATTGGTTTATTATGTTACAGCCGGGGAAGTGCGTCTGGAGTAAAATTTCCATAGTTTCCTCCCCCGAGCTTGTAAAGCCTCCCGTGGGTGTTCTAAGGGAGCCTATGTTAGTCTGAGGGCCCTTAGACAGGATCTTGTGTAGTCGAGCACTCTCGGACGTGTTTTCCACTTCTTCGCAGTGCCTCCTCCACGACTCCTTCTTGGCGTCCCTCAGTCTTTTGTTATAGGTCGATAGGGCCTGTCTATATTCATCCCATGCTCCCGACCTTTTGGCCGCGTTAAACAGCTTACGAACCTGCGTCCTCCTTTGCCTGAGGTCCTCGTTCCACCATGGGACGTTCCTGGTGGACACCCTCATTTTCAGGGGGCAGTTGGCGTTATAGGCCGAGGTAATTGCGTCTCGCAATTGGACTGCTGCAATCTCGAGGTCTATTGAATCCCTTATGGCCCTCTCAACCCCCCGCAGTTCCACAGCTAGGTCTGCCCTGTAGGCTTCCCAGTCCGCCTTGCGGGGGTCCCGGTACCATACCGTTTCTCTTTCGACTTTGGCGATTTCAAACCGGATGTATCTGTGGTCTGAGCTACTCACTTCCCCAGACACAGCCCAGCTTTTAACAAAGTCACCCAGAAACTGGGTGGAAACTGTTAGGTCTAAAACTTCCTCACGCCGTGTTGTGACGAATGTCGGTTTATTACCTCTATTCAATATGTCTAAATTAAATTTCATAAAGAATTGTAAAAGTGCCTCACCCCTAGAGTTTGTGTCCGAGCTACCCCACAACTCATGGTGCGCATTCGCATCCATGCCGATGATGGTCTGCCATCCACCTGCTCTGCTACCCACCATCAGCTGCTCCAATTCGTTGGGTGGAGGAGGGTCCGTGTTGTCCCCTGGCAGATAGGCTGACGCGACAGTAATGTCCCTCAGCCCATCCGCTCCTCCACATCGGATTTTGATCGTTGCCAGGTCCCTGGAACAGAAATTCATTAGAGGGAGAAACTCTATCCCTTCCCTGACAAAAATGCAGGCCCTCGGATTCTCGCTGGACCTGCTGTAGATGAGCTTTCCATTAGCTCCGCCGAGTCCCTTGATCTCTCCTTTGTAGGAGTACGGTTCCTGGATGAGGGCCACATCCGTGTTCCTCAGAGCCATTAGTAGTCCGGCCGTGGCTGCCCTACTGTGTTGGAGGTTGACCTGAAGGAACCTAAGTCCCATTAACCCTTAATTGCTTCCCCAGTGGGCGGAAGCTAACCCTTCCCATGCCCCAGAATGCCTTGAAGGAGGTTCCTTCAAGGGCTCTGTAAGATGTCGGGTCGATCGAGAAGGCGAGCGT
The DNA here is from genome assembly GCA_964006375.1 of Tillus elongatus. Lineage (NCBI taxonomy): Eukaryota > Metazoa > Arthropoda > Insecta > Coleoptera > Cleridae > Tillus > Tillus elongatus. The sequence goes on from OZ023264.1 coordinate 33,608,408, forward strand.
CTGTCCTTTCTCCTCTGCCTTCCTGCTTAGAACCGACCAGTGTTGCGTCCCCAGTTCAGGGTTCTGGATCTTAAGTCTGCTGATCACCGTCTCCTGCGGGACGGTGTCAGGGATCCGTACGAGGACCTTGCGTCTCTTTGGGAGTTCCTTGGGCTCGACGGCTGTCAAGTCCGCCCCCTCCCAAATCTGACCGAGGCCCCCGATCGTTTTCCGCAGCCAGTCCCGCGACTGCGGGCCGGCACAGGTTATCCAGAGGATGCCCCCCGTCAGGCGCGTCCGGTGGAACTGAGGCGGGCTCTCCCCTTCCTGAAGAGAGTCCACTGCAGCTACCACCGCAGCCTGGATCAGGTCCGCCTTCCCCTGGTCTAGCGTGACCTCAGGATGGCGTCTGTCAATCACCGCCATCCCGAGGCCCTCCGCAGCCTCCCTGTAAGAGCCAGTCTGCGCCGGTGTTCCGGCCTTAGTTCCTTTGGGAGGTCTGTCTGTAGTAGGCGTGCTAGAGCCAGAGCGCGGCGTCTTCCGACTCGCACTCTCCTCTTGCGCCTTTACAGGCACCCTGGCCCTTTTGGAACGTCTGTCTGTAGTGGGCGTGCTAGAGTTCGAGCGCGTCCTCTTCTGACCCGCACTCCCCTCTTGCGCCTTTACAGGTTTCTCGACCGTCCAGGTCCCGGCCGCCATTTTTTGCGCCCTCCGGAGCTTCTTTCTTTGCGCCCCGGAAAGACGCTTGGACTGCCGGGGCAGTCCCTCTACTCTAACAGTAGAGTCCTCACTAGTGGAGGGGCCCCCGGAGTCCGCGGAGCTCGCCGCCCTCCGGTGGGACCCAGCCTCCAGCTTGGGTGTCGGGGACAGGTCTCTGGCCGAAGCTACCCCCTGATCCCCCGTATCTACGCCGGTCGTGGGACCTCCAGAGTCCGCTGCCGCACCCTGGCTCGTCTCCGTTTCCGGGATAGACTCAAGGCTCAAGTCTGTAGCCGGAGCCACTCCTCGAGCCTCATTGGTTTTGGTTTTATATGTATTTATAATCTTCATGTTGTTCCCACGAGAATGGGGGAAATACTGTCCACACCATCAGAACCCCCTGTGTGGTGCAAGGCGGGTTACTCTGGAGGGTTGCCTGGTACTCCAGAGGTTCCGTTCACGACACCATCGCCCTGGTGCCATCCATCCATAGGCACGGGTCACGTGACACCGTAGATTGGGGGAGTTTAGTTCGACCTCCTTGTCTAGATCCGTCATGTTTAGTTATTAGCAGGGTCACCTCGTGCAGGATGCGGATTTTTACCGCGCATGACGGTCTTGGGGAAAGCTTCATCGGGAGTTTATGTTGTTATTTCCACTTCCTCAGCTTGCCCCCTGGAGTCCTTTGGCCCGCGACTCCTTAACCCCTGCAGATGACCTTGCTCAATCACAATGGCACAACCTCTGTTGATGTTACTGATGTACTTAAAAAAGAGAGGAGATGGGAAATCTGTGATTAAACCCAGTACCTTTGGGTCCAGAGGCCCACGTTTTTTCCCCTGGATCACCATGGCTGACAAATATCTTTCTACATTTCCGTTTTCATACTGCTTTCCGCAAAATATGTCAAATATCAATTTATGTAGTAGACGCCATATTATAATTTATTTACATTATAAAAACATTTGTTCACCCCTTGATTTCCTTCTATATTTAAAATGACCCTTGGTAATACTCATCTGGCAACAGTGCACATGGTCTAGCGTCCACTCCATGTTCCGATTTCACCCGAATTGTTTGTTTACTGGAGAGGTGTCTTCAACACAGGATTACCTATTTTTGATAAGGCTAGTTATCTTTAATGTGTTTAGCATCACATGGTGCATGTCACCAGCAGTGCCTCTACTGTTGAAGGGCAAGGCTTGGTGATATGTAAATTCCTCATACACAATGCTTTGGATTTTAGTGAATTTTCTTTTAAAAAAAAAGCACTAATCAGATCGCGATTTTTGAATTTTGATTAAAATTATATACATATATATGAGAAACACTTGGTTCTCGGGTTGAACCGCGTCCAGAATTAATTAAAACTCGACGTTTCAGCTCCTGTTTTGGAGCCATTTTCAAGAGGTAAAAGAAATATGTAAGGACATGAAGTCTATCGCCTCAATCTGCTTACTCCTTAGAGCAGTGGAGAAAGGTGGGTTGGAGCTTGATTACGGGGCCTTAATCTGCCTACTCCCCAAATCTCGCCGAAGATTGTCTCTAAGGTCTCAGTGTGTTCAACCCTAGGCCTAAGAGTGATCTGGCAGTTCGTTGCAAGTCTTGTATTGTATCTAGTGTCTCGTCAACCGCTTTGCTATCAGTGTAATGAGTCGGGTCACAGTTAATTAAGTCAGGGGCTTTCGTCACTGTACATAAAGGATTAAGAGAATTGCAGGTATTTGTCCAGTTAGGTAATGGGGAAATAAAATTGTCTATTGAATTTATTGTCTTTTTGTGTGTTTGTAATGAAGATATAATAGGATTCCAAGTAATTGGAAGTCGAAGACCATCATCTCTCTTATTTAAAGAATCAGAACGATTTTCGATCTCGATTGCTTCGCTGATAATTCTAGTTTTGATGTTGTAAACTGGGGCTATTGTTTTGGCATTGTCAAAGTCTATTTTGTGTCCTGTATGAATATGATGCATGGCCAGCGCCGATGAGGGGTCAGATTTTCTAACTGCGAGGGTGTGTTCATATATTCTATTGTGGATGCGACCCCTCATTGGCGCTTGGCCATGCATCATATTCATACAGGACACAAAATAGACTTCGACAATGCCAAAACAATAGCCCCAGTTTACAACATCAAAACTAGAATTATCCGCGAAGTAATCGAGTGGCTTGGATAAGTTCGTTAAGCAGGAAAATCAGCTAAGGTTTTCCAGAAATATTTTGTGTTTTCTTTTGGAAAATTTTTATATCCGGAAATAAAGTACGGGCAACCAAATTTGGTACGCGTATTTGAATCATAAAAAGTAAACAATGTACTAAAATTTAGGCCTGTAAGTTAAAAGACAAAAAAGTTCTAGACATTTAAAGAAAAAATTTTGGGTTTTCCTCAAAACCTCTAAGTAGCGATTTGAAACTTCAAAATTAGCAATAGTTAGGCAGAGAACCTAAAACAAATACGGGTTATGTAAACAATATTTTGCAAGAAGAGTGTTTTACAAACCCTTAAGCTTCAGCTTCAACAGTCATTATCCTTCATTTTACTAAACTATTTCCAGAAAATTCATTTCAAATAGACTCTTTGTCTGTTGCTTTGGCAGTAGTTTTAGTTAAGTTTATGGTTTAATGATCTATAATTTTTAGCTAATTTATGTAAACAATATTTTGCAAGAAGAGTGTTTTACAAACCCTTAAGCTTCAGCTTCAACAGTCATTATCCTTCATTTTACTAAACTATTTCCAGAAAATTCATTTCAAATAGACTCTTTGTCTGTTGCTTTGGCAGTAGTTTTAGTTAAGTTTATAGTTTAATGATCTATAATTTTTAGCTAATTTTTGGTGGAAAAATTTCATTAATGAGGAGACCACAACTTTTGAATTTAGAAAAGATTTCTTCAAATGAGTACAAACTAGGCGTCCTAGAATCCATATCCAGGGTCAGTTTCAGTTTTTTCCAAAGATTTTCTCACTAGCCACAAATGTTGCCAGCATGTCGCTGCTTTATGGGATATATTTTATCCATATTTATCGAGTTGTTTAATATTTAATAGGACCTTAGCTAATCACTGGTTCAGAAGATTGTGATTCAGTTTTGAGCCATGGAACCAAATATATTTGAGCTGTGATTGGTTAATTTTCTCAATGATTATGTAACATCAGGTTAAATATTTAAGGAGATTTTCCACAACTGTGTGCCTGTTTCTGTTGTAGATTACCTACCTATATTATTTTTGTGTTTATAATGTTTTTTTAGATGTTTTGCTGGATTGATTTATCTAATTAACAGTCTGTTATTGGTTGATTTGAAGACTAATTTGAAGAAAAATGGTACTTACAAATGTAAATACAATTTAAATTCACCCCAACATCCTTTTATAGCCATTTTAAATGAGAATAAAAGTGCATGGTCGCATATCTATAAGGAAATGAAAAACACTTTGAATATTCTTCAAGCAGAGTAAGTTTATTTTTATTGAAGCAGTACCTATTGTATGACTAACAAAATGTTTACAGGCAACTACATTACTGGTTTCAATTATACAGGCCGGTAATCCTATATGTAATGTGTAGCGCTGAAGAAGATAGTTTAGATACTTTTAGGGTTAGATTAGGCAATCTCCTGATGAATTTTTCAGACATTGTCGAAGAGTTACTTTGTTGGATTGAGGTAAATGTATTAAACATTTCACTTTTTAGAATCTTGGGTGATCCTGTTATCTAAACCAATATATTTTGTGCATCTGTCAGGTGTGCCCAAATTACAGCATTTAACGTTTCCACACAGCGTTGGAAAAGCCACATTATTGAAAAGAGCAAATTGTTAAATTATTCTGTGAATTTTTTTCCTTTCTTGGTCTATCTCCACGATTATGGCCAATCACTGATGCCAGGAACCAGTTTCACCTAACTAACATTTTGCCGAACCCCCGCTTTTCTGTAACGAGGATAGGGACCTACACAGTCACATGATTGCATGGTACACGGGACCGACGGCTTTATGCCCCCACTGAAGGGCGGAATGTGCAGACATTCAACTTGCTCACAACACAATGCCATAACAAGTGAAAGAGTAACCCTGGGAATCGAACCCAGTAGTCCAGAGGCACTCATTCCTACCACTGGACCACCAGGGCATTAATTATATCAGCAATTAAGAAATAAGTTGTAATATTTAATGTTTTTTAATGAAAAGAAACAAATAGATATGGTATTATATATATATATATATATATATATATATATATATATATATATATATATATATATATATATAAGTAAATACAGTGTGTCCCAAACTGGATGGGAATGTATTGCTATCTCCGTTATTATTAGAGATAGGGAGACAGTTAAATTAACAATGTTATGTAGAATTTCATGCTCGTTCCAAATATGACTTGTATTTTGCTCTGCCTCTATTCGTTTTCGAGTTATTTTGAAAAAAACAAAATTCGTCGATCTCTTTTTTTCTTCAATATTTAAGTAGGCATGATCTGATATGTCTAAGACTTGTACATTATCAGGACACTTTTTACAGAGTATTCTTTTTGTGCTATTCTCAACTTTGGATTGTCATTTGTTTTTGAGCTACAGGTATGAATATTGGTTTTTATTATGGCAGCCATATTGGATTTTTTGCTCATGTGATAGCCTGTGAAAAGAGCTTTCCAATGATGTACAACATGCTTGAGAAATCTTGTAATTGCACTGACAATGTTGAGAAAAACCGTTGTGAGGATAGTAGGCTATGAAATTCAATACCAGAAAATAAATGACAAAAAAGTGTTCAAAAAGCCATGGAGTCTAAAAATAGACTTCTACTTTTAACATAATTTTCCGTAATGATTCACGATAAAAAAATAGGAACTTTGAGCACACCAATGAATTGGCCCATCATTACAAGTGATATTTTACATTACAACATTATCCTAAAAAATTGTTAAAATTTAATTAATAGGTAAACCTAGTAAATAACTAAATTTACTAACCGAACTCAATAAAAAGCAGAGTAATGATTTACGAAGATGCCTTTGAAAATTGTTTGATTTTTTAAACGTAATTCAACTGAAAAACAACAGGAGAAAGGTTGATATGGATATAACACTATCGTGACAATTAAGAATACTGCCATTCTTAATTATCTGAACAATTTGAGGTGCATTTAACACGTTGCTTAAAATTTTGTACTAAATAGTTTTGTTTCCTGTTTATTCTAAATATTATTCAACAATATGTTCAGTAATGGAGAATATTTTGACATGTTGGAATGTTATATTCGTTCTAACCAAAATACTGAGGCAGCTGCAAATTCATATCGAAACAACTACCTAGAAAGACGACAACCAAACACCAAAATATTTCGCAGGATAGTGACCAATCTACTGAACTACGGTAGCTTCCACGCAAATAAACTACCATTGCCCAGAAATAAAGAAAGAAATAATGCCGTCTTACAGGTTTCAAACGAAAACCCTCCGCAATCTGTTGGGTTTTATGGTGGACAAATTGACATCCCAAAAAGTACGGTACACCGAGTATTAAAACAAACTCATTACCATCCATGCAAACCTACAATCGTACAAGGCTTAAATGTTCATGATTACCCTAAGCGACTTCAATTCTGCAGATGGTATCAAGGACAATGCCAGCCAGATGACAATTTTCATTTGAAAATAATACGGACTGATGAATCCAGATTTACAAATTGTGGTGTGTATAATCGCCATAATAGGCATTATTGGACAAATGAGAATTCCCATCTAAAGGAAGTAAGACGATTGCAAGACATATTTGGTAATAATGTTTGGTGCGGCTTATTAGGTAAAAAACTGTTATTTTTATTTGTAAATTAGACAGTTAATTTTAAAAGATTTCAGGTAACTTCATTGTTGGTCCGTTCTTTTTTTTTAAATAATTTAACTGTGGATAGGTATCTTAATCTATTGAGGAATGATATCTTACCAACAATTAGAAGAGTTCATGATAATTTAGACGAGATTTGGTACCAACAAGACGGTTGTCCAGCTCACAATGCTAGGATCATGTTATTTGTAACAATAGGCCGGTTCTTTGATGTGCTCAAAGTCCTGATATAAGACCCATGGATTTTTATTTTTGGGGGTACTCTGAAGAATGATGTGTATAAATTCGATCCACCACAAAATATCAAAGAATTGGGAAACAGAATCACAGAAGCCATAAATCATATTAACCAAAACACCCTCACCAGAGTTTGCAGGCATGTTTCCAAAAGGTGTATAAAGTGCATTGAACAAAATGGTGGCCATATTGAACAATTTTCTATTTAGTGTATTGTTAAGTTTCTATTTTATTATTTGTTGAGTTCCATTTCTAATTGTGTTGTTTTGTGGAGTTTAAGTTTCTATTTGTTATTGCCGGGTTTCGTTATTAAACTGTTTCGCATAATATTACCTAGCATTATTACCTAATTAAGTATTGTAAATTTAATCACAATATTTTGTCATCGTGAATCATTACCGAAAATTATGTTAAAACTAGAAGTCTATTGTTAGACTCCATGGCATACTGCTTTTTGAACACTTTTGTTTATCATTAGTTATCTGGTATTGGATTTCATAACCTACTATCCTCAAAACGGTTTTTCTCAAAATTGCCAGTGCAACTATTTCTCAAGCATGCTGTACATCACTGGAAAGCTCTTTTCACAGGCTATCACATGAGCAAAAAATCCAATATAGCTGCCATAATAAAAAGATACGTTGATACCTGTAGCTCAAAAACAAATGACAATCCAATGTTGAGAATAGCACAAAAATATTACTGTGTCAAAAGTGTCCTGATAATGTGCAAGCCTTAGACATGTCAGATCAACGCCTACTTAGATATTAAATAAAAAAGAAATCAACAAATTTTGGTTTTTTCAAAATAACTCGAAAACGAAAAGAGGCAGGTCAAAATGTGGTATTAGCCTAATTATTACCACTATATATTATTTAAGAATCCATTATACTTTTGAAGAACTTTATTTTAAAAATTTTGATATAGGGAAATACATTTTTTCTCATCATTTAAGGGAAAAAAAGTTTGTACTTAGCGAGTACAATTGTATAATGCAGTACAATTAACATTACAAGCGCAATATTTTGAACCAGTCCCTTTTGATACTTAACGTACCTTTACATCTGCAACACATCCATCTCACTCTGGCATGGCACTCAATTGCATATCCAAATTTTCAGGAACATGGCTGCGTCCATGTTTCAAAATGTTTTGATTTAAAATTGGATGATATGGTAAGCTTTCATAGTGATGAAAAATAATTAATTTCCAATTTCGCTATAGCAGATAGAGGGCACCACTTGTATCATTCAAGTTTAAAAAATACTTCCTGTTAGAACTAATCTTTTACTATAAACTATTTACTATAACTATAAAAGGTATATACCTCTAACATTATAACAATTTATTCTTTCTATCTGTGAAACTACACTGTTGCTATCAATAGTAACAAAACTATCATCAAAATAACAAAACACAAGGGTAATATGCAAACATGATATCTAATTTCAACATTTCTCCCCCCTAAATATAGTCTAATTGTCTTCTAACATTTCTATAGGACAAACTTTCGATACCGGCTGCCTATATACTCCTGTTTTGGTTTTCACATCAACAATTCTAATTTTTCCATCGTTTGAAGGGTAAATTTCTTCAACTACTCCAAGTGGCCAGTTGTTTTGAGGTAACTGCTTGTCCATTACGATTACAATTTCATCCTTTTTCAAGTTTCTTTTTTGACTTAACCATTTTGATCTTGAAAGCAGCGTAGGCAGATATTCTTTTATCCATCGTTTCCAAAATGTTCAGCCAATTGTTGAGTCCATCCATTGTTTATTTAAAGTCACTTTTTCTGGAAAAATACAAAATGGTTTTGCAATACTTGATGTCCTGATAAGAAAATGATTTGGGGTTAAACTTTCTAAATTACCAGAATCTGATGATATATAAGTGAGTGGTCTACTATTAACAGTGTGTTCGATTTCTGCAAAGACCGTTCGGAGTACCTCAAATTTGGGTCTTCTCTCTTTTAGTATCACCTTCATGGTATCCTTTACACTTCTCACTAGTCTCTCCCACACTCTCCCATATGAGGACCACCTGGAGGAGTGAATTTCCATTTATGTCTTCTGTGACTAATTTTCTTTCTGCCAGACCCTGATCCATTTTCTTTCATTCTAATTTCAATTCTTTATCTGAAGACTTCAAATTTGTTCCATTATCACTCCACATGATCTTTGGCTGCCCTCTTGCTATGAATCTTCTAATTGTCTGTATAGCTGAATCAGTAGTTAAACTATCTGCAATTTCTAGATGTATCGCTCTCACTGAAAGACAAGTGAAGAGTACTCCATATTTTTTTCCTTTCTTCTTCATACTGATGTTTCTATAGGTCCAAAATAATCAACTCCTGTAAAAAAGAAAGGTCTTACTGGTCGCTGTAGTCTTTCCTTGAGAAGTTTTGCCATCTGATGTATTACAGGTTTTGCTTTTCAGATTCTACAAAAAAGGCATTGATTAATTATTGATGCTATCGTTTTTCTTCCTTTTATGATCCAAAATCTTTGTCTTATCTCATTGTACATGACTTCTACCCCCACATGTTTGTTTTTTTCATGGTAGTACTTTATTAGTAACTTCGGAAAACAATGCTGTCCATCAAGAATCAATGGACTTTTAGTTTCTGTGTCTATTCTGTGTCTAGACCCGGAGCATTGTCAATTCTGCCATCAATGCATATAAGACCTTTTAAATATGAGACAATCTATATATAAGACTCTCTTTGCTTACAGCTTTTGCTTTTGAAAGTAGTCTATAATCTGTAGGAAATGAATCCTTTTGGGCTTTTAAACACAAAAACTTCTCTGCACTTTTAAGCTCTTTACATGAAATCTCTTAACATATTTCTCTTTTCTGAGCGATTTTTATGAATTTAAAAACATATGCGGTAGTCCTAATTAATTTTATATAATTAGAAAATCTTGATATGTCAGGAAGGGAGGAATTTTCTTTGATTTCATGATTGACTAAAACTGTTTCGTAGTCATTTTCTTCCATGTTTGGCTTTTTTAAGGCGAAATTTTCTTCTGGGCAGAAACAAGAAGGTAAATATAGAAACTCTGGACCTTTTAACCATCTGCTTTCTGTTCATAAATAGATTTCTTCGTCGTCTCTTGTTGCTTCATCTGATATGTTGAGTTTTGACTGTATCCAATTCCATTGTGATGCTTCTGTAATTTCTAAAATTTCTCCTACTCTATGACTTACGAATGATGGTAAGTTTACAGTTTCTGACCGCAGCCAAGAGTACCGTTGTAGAATCTGACCAAAATACGGTTTGGTTAATTTTAATGGTGTGTTCGTTTCATATCGTGTTTGCTAAACGGCTCCCTATTACTGCTGACTGTAGCTCTAATCAGAGTATGGTCATTGGTTTCAAAGGACTTACTTGATTTCGTGACATTATAAGACATACTCTAACTATTTCTCCCGCTTCATAATGAAAATAGGCAGCTGCTGCAAATGCTTGTTGGCTTGCAGCACAAAATACATGTAGTTGTATGTTTCTAACATTAAAGTAATTCAAATTATAGCATCTTTGAATTTTTAACTTAGAAATTATTTTTAATCCCTTAATCCATGATGATCATTTCTTATTATCTAGGTCTGAAATTTTGTCATCCCAATCCAAACCGCTTTTCCAAATTTTCTGCATCAAAATTTTAGCCTTTACTATATAATGTCCAAGTAATCCTAGTGGGTCAAAAATAGACATAATAACTTCTAACATCTGTCTTTTTGTTGGTACAATACCACCTGATAAAATTTCTTTATCAATTCTGTGTAAATTCAGAGGAAAACTTAAGACATCTTCCATAGATTTGCTCTGTGATATTCCAGGATCTTCAAACACTTTTTCTATAGTCCGAACTTTTTCTGGTATATAGTTTTTGAAAACTTCTTCAGAATTGCAGACCCACCCTCTTAATTCAAAACCTCCTTTCTTGTGGATTTATATTATTTCATTTATTAACTTTGCAGCTTTCTCCGTACTCTCTGAACTATCCAAATAATCATCCATGTAATGTCGTTTAATAATTGCTTCCACTGCGTGTGGATACAAATCTTTAAATTCTAAAGCATTTCGGTTTTTTATATACTGTGCAGTATACGGTGAAGATACTGCACCAAAAATCATGACTTGCATAATATAAGTATCAAAGTTTTCTGTGGGGCTGTTTCTCCATAGAAACGTTTGGACATGTTGATCTTCGTTTCTAATTAATACCATATTTCTCTAATATCGGCTGAAAATGCTATTGGCTTTTCTCTAAATTTCCATATAATACCAACTAAACTGTTGTATAGATCTGGTCCTTTTAATAAGTAATCATTTAGACTTTTACCTTGAACTTTCGCTGCTGCATCCATTACAAATCGTAGCTTGCCTGGTTTGTTAGTGCTCATTACCCCAAAGTGAGGTAAATACCAAACTTTTTCTTGATGCTGTTCTAAATCTTCTTTAGTTAGCTGTCTAGCATATCCCTTTTCTACATATTCAACTATTTTTTGGGAATACGCTTTGAAAAACTCCTTGTTCATAGTCATCCTTTTTTCTATAGACCTAAATCTTTGTATTCCTATGCTTTTGCTATTAGGAAGACCTCCTTCCTCATTTCGCCACAGGAGACCACTTTCCCATTTTTTTTTTCTTCTGCAGGTGTATTTGAAAAGCCTTTAAAATTTTGTGTAGATCGTAAACTTTCACACCCTATACTTCTATTTTCACCAATTAACTGTACATTTTCATTTTCTGTCACTGATATTTTGTGGTCACATTTGACACTTCCATGATTTTGTGGATTATTTTCCATTCTGCCAAAGCATTTTCCTACACTGAACTATTTCTTCCAGGGCTGAGTTTCAAATCCAGAAGGACCAATAATGTTGGAACTAATCTTTTATTATAAACTATTTACTATAACTATAAAAGGTATGTAGCTCTAACATTATAACAATTTATTTCTTCTATCTGTCAAACTACACTGTTGCTATCAATAATAACAAAACTATCATGAAAATAACAAAACACAAGGGTAACATGCAAACATGATATCTAATTTTCAACACTCCCACTTTTTTGTGCGTAGCTAGGAAACTTTGGCTAAAAATTTTTTTTGAAGTACCAATGCAGGTACAACTCGGAGATGTGTGTATTGGTTTAGGTGGCATTGTTGCTAATCTTGAGAGATTCTAGTTTCGGTTATAAGTTCCAGTTCTAAATAATTTAATTTACCCTGCAATTTTTATTTATTGTTTCTTCTTATTCCAGTTTAATCATAGTCAAAGTATTAATGATGCCGGTACATTTCTGAATGAAGTGTTGGAAGTTTCTTTGCAAAAAAATACCCACGATCTGAATATTTTGATTCCCTGGCATACCTCATTTCTTTTTAAGACATTATGCCTGAAGGAAGATCCTATTGACGCCATCCAATTATTGGGAAAAGCTATTAGTAGTTATGGAGATAGCCTAGTTTGTATAAATTACAGTTTGTTGATGTTAGCAAAATCTCTTGAGTTGTGTCCTATTATGTATTTAGCAGATCTTCTAAATCTTTGTAAGTACACCTTGCTTTATTTTATTTCTATTAATTAGAAGGTAAATGGTTAAGTTTGCTTTTGTTATAACTGTTTACGAATGCCTCAATAGATAGTGGACAAATTCCACATCCCTTTGAGTTGGGGGTGCTTATACAGGTGGCCACTTGATAACGAAACAGGGACGTTTTAGGACACACACACTCTTTTCAATGGTGTTTTATTGTTTAAATTTGAAGCAGTGGGTTCTGAGAAATTGTCTTCTAAATATCAGTACTTTATTTATTAAAAACGTACATGTCACTTCATCAAATGTTTAAAATTTTGACGACCAGCCTCCCTACGATAGTACAAGTTTTGTTCAAAACATCGGCGCAAATTCTGTAACATTTCCGGAATGATTTGACGGCATTCATTTACCACACGCTAGCATAAATCTTGTAAGGAATCGGGCGGAGTAGAATAAATTTTACTTTTTATGTGACCCCACAAAAAGGAATCTAGGGGTAATACATCTGCCGATGGAGATATTGTTGATCATGCAAAGCGTAGTGTGGAGGAGCTTCATCCTGCTGAAATACCAATTGGCCTTCAACATAATTCGATAATGTCAGTCAACATTGGATCAATCTTGTTTTCCAACAACTCCAAGTACATATCTCCAGTCAGATTACCAGGTAAGAAAATGGAGCAACAATATACACACGAAAAACAATGTTTGAACTGGAATTTTTGGTGACACTTCTACCGCTTCAATTTTTTCAGCGCTGCCTTCTATTACAAACAGACACGGTCTAATAAAACTTGTGACGACGACTACGTCTATAAAATTTGATGTTTCATGTTCGCCTGATTTTTGTTTATGAAAGGTTTACTCTTCCATGCAGGTTTGGTATGATGTTAGGGATAGTTATTTGGCTATAAGAATATATACAAGGTTATGTACACAAAACGAGAATGAGAACACAACATATCACCTAACACAAAGCCTAGTCTACTTATATACACTTCTATAGATATAAGTACAATGGTCACGTCGCCGATCTCCTTACACCGCCGGTAGAGAGAGAGAGGGAGACAAGACGGTTCAACTAGCGAGGGCGTTCGCACGTTAGCTTCACCTCAGGGCCTGTCTTGAGACACGGCCCAAGATGGAAATAGGGGCGGGGTCGGTTCGGCTGAAGAGGACGTTCGCACCTCAGATCCACCAGGAAATACTTGGGGCGTGGACGTACATGACCCAAGAGAATGAGAGAGGAAGGTCTGTTTCGCTAAAGAGGACTTACACACCTAAGCTCCACCTAGCGGCAATACTTGGGGCGCGGACGTACACGGCCCAAGAGAATGGGAGGGGAAGGTCGGTTTCGCTAAAGAGGACGTACACACCTTAGCTCCACCTAGCGGTAATACTTGGAGCACGGACGTTCACGGCCCAAGAGAATGGGAGGAAAGATCGGCTCAGCTAAAGAGAACGTGCATACTTTAGCTTCACCAAGTGGTAATACTTGGGGCACAGACGTTCACGGCCCAAGAGAATGGGAGGGAAGATTGGCTCAGCTAAAGAGGACGCGCACAATTTAGCTTCACCAAGTGGTGGGTATTGGACACGGACGTACACTGTCGAATAAAGGGAAATACCAAGAAAATGTCTCTTACCCCTGGACGACACTGGATTGTGGCGGCACTGGTGTACTCGAGAACGGCTGCTTACCTATTACTCACTAGGTACTGGACGACTTACTTCACTACTGGACAACTTCCCGGACCGACTCATCGGCTCACGACTGACTGCTGGTGTCACTTGTCTTGGCTTGAAGATGGACCAGGAGAGTTCTCCTCTTATCCCGCAATCATGATGGGTGTACAGTGCGAGCGTTCTTATATAGCGGGCTGTTATCAGTTTTCCCAGTCTATCGCTTCCAGTACTGCCGGCCTTGGTTAGTTGTGGGAGCGCTATCCGGTTCATTTACAGTGAGACGCGTAGATCAAAACCTACGATAGCGCTCGGACTGTAAACTATATAAAATAAAATAAACTTGGTTTATAACAAATTCGGTGTTACAAATCACCTTAATTAGATGCATCCTCAGGCAATAATAAATGGGCTAATTAAATATTTATAAAAGTGTAATTAGCACTTTTATATTTTGGAAAACAACTTCAGGACTTAAACTAGATTTAGATGCATCTTCGGGCAGTACCAAACGGGGAAATTATATTTATATTTACAGTAAAACAAGCTTCGGAATATATATATATATATTTCCGTGTGGGAGCAATCTTCAATAAGATATCTCATTTATAAGTGCATCTGGCACTTTTATATTTTGGGAACTAACTTCGGGACTTAATTAGATGCATCCTCGGGCAATGATAAACAGGTAAATTAAATATAAAGTGCATTTAGCACTTTTATATTTCGGAAAATAACTTCGGGGCTTGAACTAGATTTAGATGCATCTTCAGGCAATAATAAACGGGTAAATTAAATTGATATCTATAGCAAAATAAGCTTAGGAATTTATATATTTCCGTATGGGAGCAATCTAATTAAGTTCCGAAGTTAGTTCCCGAAATATAAAAGTGCGAGATGCAGAAATCTGGTACAATTCAATCCCACCAAATCTCAGTCTTGCTTTCTTTCTCATAAAAGATACACCAGCCCTAGAACCATCACAATGAACAACCAAGTTATTCAAAGTAATGAGTCCTTTTCACTTGTTGGCATTTCTGTGGATCGAAATCTCAATTGGCACCAACATGTCACATCAATTACAGAAGCGGCTGCTAAGAAATTAGGTTTCCTCTTCCGGGCTCGTAAATACTTTTCACCAGTTAATCTCTATACATTATATACTTCACAAATAAGGCCAAATCTCGAATACTGCTCCCACATCTGGGGTGCCGCTGCCGCTTCTACACTCGCTATCCTGGACTCCATTCAGAAGAGAGCTATATGTCTCATTGGTGACCCTACCCTCACCCAAAGGCTGCCATCCCTTGCCCATCGACGTGCCGTTGGTGACCTCTCTCTCTTTAAAAGATATCTGCACGGGCAGTGCTCAAAGGAGCTTTCTTCCATAGTTCCTCCACCTGCTGCCCCTAACAGATCTACCAGGGGAACAGAGCGAATGCACCCTTTTACTGTCCAGGTCACCAGACATAGAACATCTTGTTATGCCCGCTCTTTTGTCCCGAGGACTTCCAAGTTGTGGAATTCCTTGCCGGCACATGTTTTTCCTTCTCCTCCGAACCTCCAAATCTTCAAGTGCAGAATTAACAAGTTGCCTGTTTCCTCCTTGTTGACACCCACAGTACGATAGTATTTAGGCTGTAAGCCCTCATGGTGTGTTGTTGAAATTAAAAATAAAAAAAACTTCACTAAGATATCTCATTTATAAAAGTGCATCTGGCACTTTTATATTTCGGGAACTAACTTCGGGACTTAATTAGATGCATCCGCGGGCAATGATAAACAGGTAAATTAAATATAAAGTGCATTTAGCACTATTATATTTTGGAAAATAACTTCGGGGCTTGAACTGGATTTAGATGCATTTTTGGGTAATAATAAACGGGTAAATTAAATTTATATTTACCGCAAAATAAGCTTTGGAAATTACATATGGGAGCAATCTTCAATAATATATCTCATACTTAAAGCTAAATTAAATATTTACAAAAGTGCATTTGGCACAACTTCTGGACTTACAACTAAATAAATATATACACAAAAAGTGACTTCGTTACAAACTTTCCCACTAACTCTAAAACAAATTTTCGATTAACATGCTTGTCTAAAAGTTGTTGGTTAAATAATTCTATTGTTCTATTAGCACATTGTTTATTTGCAGAAAATAAGTTAAATCATTTACACCCTATATGTACAATCAAGTAAACCATTTTGTTGAAGAACTGCACAAGCAACAATAACCTGATGACACTGTTGGTGTTACGATGTTGAAAATAGGCCTAAAAGTCTTGTGTTTAAAAGCAAAATTTACCTCTTTAAGCGATTTTCAACAAAATTATGAAAAGTGCCCCAAAACCCTGTTTCTTTTTCAAGTGGCCAGCCAATATTTATTAATAGTAATGATAATTTCTTTATTTTTAGTTTATTAGATGTACTTATACTGTAATCATTTTAATATTTGGTCTATTTCATATTTATTTTAGTTTAAATTAAGCTTTACAACATACCAGAAACCTTTTTTTTTCTTTTTTTGCCCTCAGGGCTCGTCCGCCGCCTTGCCGCCCCGATAGCACTGCAACCTTTGGTTGATTGTGCATTACAGTGGAGTAAGGTGTCTTACTCCACCTATTCCAAAATCACTGTGCCTTGAAGTAGTCTGCACAGCGATTAGTAGGGTGAAGTTTTATATTGCTCTGTCTCCGGTCTAGACGGACCGTAGATCAGTTGTCTTTTGCGGACCAGAGCTTTACGCTCGCACAAGATGTGCTGGGCTGATTCCTCCCCCTCGCCACAGAGTCTGCATGCGAGGTCCCCCTTGAACCGCCCCATTTTATGCAGGTGTTTCTGAGCTGTCCTCTGCTAAGATTTAGCAGCTGCACAGCTCTCTTTGAACTGGGTTCGTCAATTATTGACTTCCCATGTCTGAGCCCTGGACAGTCTGCCTAGTACACCTTGTGTTGGTTTCTGACCCAGGACTTAATGGCTCCCCGTGCTGCCATTATGTATTTCCGAAGCTCCTTAAAGCGAGAAGTAGCCAATACTTTCTTCCACCGCGGAGACAGGTGTCAAATGAGTTTGTCACTGTAGTGAGAACTATATGGTAGCATTGGATATTGAAAAATCGACTGCAGGAAAAGTGAGGCGATTTAATAGATATTTTAAAATAAACATGTATGACAAGTTTACATGTTTATATGGGTGTCCCGAAATTAATAAACTGTTCTGTTTCATTTGTAATTCCTCCCCCTCGCCACAGAGTCTGCATGCGAGGTCCCCTTCGAACCGCCCCATTTTATGCAGGTGTTTCTTGACGGCCATGTGTCCCGTCAAGAGACCTGTTGTGTTTCTGAGCTGTCCTCTGCTAAGATTTAGCAGCTCCACAGCTCTCTTTGAACTGGGTCCGTCAATTATTGACTTCCCATGTCTGAGCCCTGGACAGGATCTTGTGTAGTCGCGCACGCTCGGACGTGTCATCCACTTCCTCGCAGTGCCTCCTCCACGACTCCTTGGCGTTCTTCAGTCTTTTGTTATAAGTCGCTAGGGCCTGTCTATATTCATCCCATGCTCCCAACCTTTTGGCCGCGTTAAACAGCTTACGAACCTGCGTATTACTTTGCCTGAGGTCCTCGTACCACCACGGGACGTTCCTGGTGGACACCCTCATTTTCAGGGAGCAGTTGGCATTATAGGCTGAGGTGATTGCGTCTCGTAATTAGACTGCTGCAATCTCGAGGTCTATTGAATTGTCTATGATACTCTTAACCCCCGCAGTTCCACTACTAGGTCCGACCTGTAGGCTTTCCAGTCCGCCTTGCGGGGGTCCCGGTACCATACCGTTTGTCTTTCGACTTTGGCGATTTCAAACCGGATGCATCTGTGGTCTGAGCTACTCACTTCCCCAGACGCAGCCCAGCTCTTAACACAGTCACCCATAAATTGGGTGGAAACTGTTAGATCTAAAACTTCCTCACGCCGTGTTGTGATGAAGGTCGGTTTATTACCTCTATTCAATATGTCTTAAATTAAATTTCATTAAGAATTGTAAAAGTGCCTCACCCCTAGAGTTTGTGTCCAAGCTACCCCACAACTCATGGTGCGCATTCGCATCCATGCCGATGATGGTCTGCCATCCACCTGCTCTGCTACCCACCATCAGCTGCTCCAATTCGTTGGGTAGAGGAGGGTCCGTGCTGGCAGATAGGCTGACGCGACAGTAATGTCCCTCAGCCCATCCGCTCCTCCACACCGGATTTTCCAGGTCCCTGGAACAGAAATTCATTAAAGGCAGAAACTCTATCCCTTCCCTGACAAAAATGCAGGCCCTCGGGTTCTCGCTGGATCTGCTGTAGATGAGCTTTCCAGCAGCTCACCCGAGTCCCTTGATCTCTCCTTTATAGGAGTACGGTTCCTGGATATGGGCCACATCCGTGTTCTTCAGAGCCATCAGTAGTCCGGCCGTGGCTGCCCTACTGTGTTGGAGGTTGACCTGAAGGAACCTAAGTCCCATTAACCCGTAGTTGCTTCCCCAGTGGACGGAAGCTAACCCTTCCCAGGCCCCACAATGCCTTGAAGGAGGTTCCTTCAAGGGCTATGTAAGACGCCTGGTCGATCGAGACGGCGAGAGTCTGTCCTTTCTCCTCTGCCTTCCTGCTTAGAACCGACCAGTGTTGTGTCCCCAGTTCAGGATTCTGGATCTTCAGTCTACTGATCGCCGTCTCCTGCGGGACGGTGTCAGGGATCTGTACGAGGACCTTGCGTCTCTTTGGGAGTTCCTTGGGCTCGACGGCTGTCAAGTCCGTCCCCTCCCAAATCTGACCGAGGCCCCCGATCGTTTTCCGCAGCCAGTCCCGCGACTGCGGGCCGGCACAGGTTATCCAGAGGATGCCCCCCGCCAGGCGCGTCTGGTGGAACTGAGGCGGGCTCTTCTCCCCTTCCTGAAGAGAGTCCACCGCAGCTTGGATCAGGTCCGCCTTCCCCTGGTCTGGTGTGACCCAGCCTCCAGCTTGGGTGTCGGGGACAGGTCTATGGCTACACCCCCCCCCCCCCGATCCCCCATATCTACGTCGGTCGTGAGACCTTCAGAGTGCGCTGCCGCCCCCTGGCTCGTTTCCATTTCCGGAATAGACTCAAGGCACAAGTCTGTAGCTGGAGCCACTCCTCGAGCCTCGTTGGTTTTGGTTTTATATGTATTTATTATCTTCATGTTGTTACCACGAGAATGGGGGAAATATTGTCCACACCATCAGAATCCCCTGTGTGGTGCAGGGCGGGTTACTCTGGAGGGTTGCCCGGTACTCCAGAGGTTCCGTTCACGACACCATCACCCTAGTGCTATCCATCCCTAGGCACGGATCACGTGACACCATAGATTGGGGGAGTTTTGTTCGACCTCCTTCTCTAGATCCGTCATGTTTAGTTATTAGCAGAGTCACCTCGTGCAGGATGCCGCTTTTCACCGTGCATGACGGTCTTGGGGAAAGCTTCACCGAAAGTTTCTGTTGTTATTTCCACTTCTTCAGCTTGCCCCCTGGGGTCCTTTGGCCCGCGACTCCTTAACCCCACCACAAACCCTTGTTCATTATCCTATATTGTCTGAGAATTGATTGTATTTATTAATTATTATATTTATAATTAATTTCAGGTAAAATAGCAGCTAAACAAAAATACAGTAATCCAATTATAGTTCAAAGTTTCAAACCGTCCCTTTTGCAATGGATAACTTACAAGTCAAAATTGGCGACTGATTCTATAAAAATTGCACAAGAAATGTTGAGTTTTACCGTGTTAAAAAAATATGAATATAAAGTGTCTTGTAATCTAGTCACGACAAAGTTTAAAGAAATGGCGAAGGCCGATAGTGATGTATATTTCTCAGTAAAAATGGCAGCTGTAGTAGAGTCTTGGGAGAACAGTGAAGATGTCTTAAGATGGTTGAATCTCCTTGATAATGTTCCTAATTTTTTTTTAACAAACATTACAAATACTCTTTTTACATTATTTTTATGCGATTTTGGCGATAGTAGAATATCTATAAAATCGCTTAAATTGTTACTTAATTATGCATCATCTAATAAGGCTATTACATCTCATTTGTTTATTTTAATTTTATATAAATTATCAAACAGCATAGATCCTGAATTGCAATTTGAACTGCTGAAAGCGTTACCGAAGATGGCAGTTCAACGTGTAAATATTGGAAAAGTCTGTAACACCATTTTTGCTCTTACCAAAGGGCCTGATAATTTATCAACATTCAGTCTTTCCCTCGCATATGATTTATGGAGAATCAACGAAAAGTGTTACTCTTTCTTAGAAAAAGTTCTTGCTGCAAAACCAGAAAAGCTAACCAGCTCTTGGGAATACAATGTTACTAAAGCCCATATTTTAAAAGAAATCTGTTTGAAAAGGTATTTTTGTCAAATTGAAAACATTGGCGGTAATTTTAACTGGTCACATTTTTTCCAGACCTGAACTTTATGGAAAAGACATGGTAGCTCATCTTTCGAAGATATTGAACGAGTGTAATGATGATAATGGGGCCATAGCATCTGCATTAGCCATAGAAGGGATAACAGTTCTTTGTAAGGAGGGAACAATAGATATTGTGACAACTTGGGCAACTTTAGAACCCAAATTTAGAAGTGAGCTAAGAGTGCCTGTTATAAAGAGGTTTGACACAAAAACTTACCTTCTTGGATTTTTGTTTTAATTTGTTCATTTATTTTTATTTTCAAGCGTCTTTAATTCTTATTTTTGCAGTTTATGTCAGCTTATGTTGACGATTTCTGTACTACCGTATGCCGAAGCTTATCCTGATTTGATCCAAAATGTAATTGCTAAGTTATGGAACTATGTTACGACTAGTGCAGAGTTGGAAATTATTGATAATGCATTTGATGCATTAAGTCACTTCTCATTCGAACAGATTTGCTCTCAGTTTCCTCTGGAGTACCTAGAATCAGATGGAATGAAAAGTAAAGATAGTTTGGAAAAATTACATGAACTGCATTGTTTTCCTGGTAAGATCAAAAATATATTATTTCAACACTGTTACTTAACTAGTGGAACTTGTATTGAAGAAAATGCTCAGGAAGGAAACTGCCACTATTAGTTATATTCATAAAACCTAGTTTAAATTTCTTGGTAAACAGATTGATAAATTTTCCATTAAGTAAAAGTAGATTTAATATAGAATTAAAGTACATAAAAAACGTGGCGAGATATAACAGTTATTCGGATGGTTTAGTGGACAAATTGGTTAACAAACATAGAACAAAGAAAATGATATCTGAATGCACGACATTTAAGAAAGATAAAATAGAGAAAAAATGTGTGTGTCTACCTCATGAATCACGTATCACAAAGGGTTTGGAAAGTATTTTTAAGAAAGCCGATTTACATTTGACTTTTTCGACGAGTAATTTAAAAATTTTGTTGGGTAATACTAAAGACAAAGACAAAGCCACTGAAATGTCGGGTATTTATGAGATAAGTTGCAAAGATTGTAATCTTAAATACGTAGGTCAAACCAAGGGAAACATAGCCACCAGATTTCGTGAACGTCTCGCACATTTACAATATGGTACGGTTGACAAATCATGTGTGGCACAACATATATGAGATAATAATCACCACATTGACAAAGAAAATTTGAAACTTGTCAAAAATGTTAGACATCAAACTATGCTTGATGCTTTTGAAAGTGTTTATATATCAAGGTCGATTAAGAACAAAACATCATTGAATCGTGCGGCACCTGTAATTTCAAGCCCTTTATTTTAACTTTGCATTTGACCAGCTACAGACTCATAATCTGTCTGGCAGAATAATAAATTATTGTCAATAACTCGGCTGGTCTATACAGATACTGGGCTCTACGTTTAGTTCTCGACTTAAAAATTCCCTTTCGTTTTTTTTGGATCTAAGAAGTCAATATAAATACTTGTTTTTACGTAGAATAAGAAATCAATATAAATACTTGTTTTTATGTAGAATTTTAGTTGAAGTATTTATCCTTTGTTAAAGTTAACATTGTGAAGGAAACAGTCGTTTTGTTTTTTAAAAAAGATGGGTGGCTGTTATTGGTCTGTTTGCCAGATGTGCTTGTCGGCGCTCTTCACGGGCTCCAATATTCACATAGTGAAATTTTTAGATCAAAAAGGACGTGTAGCTTCCTTAAATATCTCGGTACCTTTCATTTTAAGCCCATTATCCTTAAATTAGATAAAAGCTCATACTTTGTCAACCAGAAGATTAAAGTAGTTCTTCGACATCGTCCGTTCAATATTGACACAATAGACAAACGATAGGTCGCCGATTACAATTTTTACTTCGGATTAGTTCGTCTATCTAGGTGCGATATAAATACACTGTAGCTGTTAATTTAATTTTAGAATTTTTCATCCTCTGATGACGCTGACGTTGTCGGCAAAACGATCGTAAGGTCTTTAAAATATGTTGTGGTGATTTGGGTTCTCCAAGTGTACTTATCAGTGCTCATTACAGGTTCCAGTTTTCACATAGTGAGTTTTACTCTTACTTATATAGTCTCTAATTTTAACTCTTTGTTAGCTATTAGATAAGTAATCTGACAATAGTTTATGGGCAACACCTGTGATCCCATAGTTGTAAAGCTTTTGTAAAAGCCTTAGCCAAGTCAGCAAAAGCAAGGAGTAGGTTTGCTCTTGTCTAAACTCTTATGCTAGATATGTAATACAAGCAGCGCCGGCGATATGGGGGAGGGGGGGGGTTTCTAACCGGGTGGTCGCCCAGGGCGCCGGAGCACAAGGGCGCCGCGAATTTTTTAATGCTCTTTTGGATACCGTGCTTATATTTATAAAAGAAAGATTTGAGCAGATGCAAGATTTTTCTACGACGTGGAGTTTCTTGTTTAACATAAAAAGGAATTAAAATAAAGAACAATTATTACAACATTGTGCTAAATTACAGGAACTGTTAACTGTCAACTTTAAATCAGATATCGATGGCAATTTGTTGTGCGATGAAATTTTATGCCTGCAACATAATCTTGAAGACAATCAAGCAACGCCTATTGAAGCCTTAAACTTTATCAAGAAGCATAACCTTCAAGAATTATATCCCAACACCTGGGTATCGTTGCATATTCTGTTAACAATACAAGTGACTGTTGCAAGTGTTGAACGCAGTTTTTCCAAACTAAAATTGATAAAAACCTACTTGCGGTCTACAATGTCTCAAACCAGATTGACCAGTTTGGCCTCACTGTCCGTGGAAAATCAAGTTGCAGAAAACCTAGATTTTGCTTGTCTTATTAGAGAATTTGCTGACAAAAAAGCTAGAAAAGTAAAGTTTTAACATGTTTCGAGTTAAACCAACTGCCAGACCAGCTTAGAGTTATCTTAAATTTAAAACAAATGTGGTACCCAATTAACTTATTTTATTATTTTAATATATAATTATACATAAGTATTATATCATCATCATATAATAAAGGGCATCGTACTCTTGTTACCCTGTGTCTAAATCCCACTAAGATATTGGATTTAAAAAAAAAACTTGGTAATTAAAACTCGCCCGGGGTGCCTGGGTGGTTAAGGCCGGTGCTGAATACAAGGCATCTTTAGTGGCTTTATTTCTAAGGAAACCAAATTGATTTTCCGAAAGTATGTCACATTTATTGACAAAGTCATAAAGTCTATTGTATATTAATTTCTCCAATATTTTAGCCAAATTAGATATCAATGAAATTAGTCTGTAATTCTCAGAATATTGTTTGTTATTGGCTTTATGTATCGGAATAATGTCTGCACTTTTAAGAGCTTCAGGCCAAATAGCTTTTTCAATACATAGATAAAAAATGTGTACTAGTGGATTTATTATATAATATGACAGTCTTAATTGTTTTAACATTTATGTTATCAACTTCACCACTCTTTAAAGGCATATTATCAGTGATACTGGTAACTTCCGAACAATCAGTAGGGTATAAGAAAATTGATTTATGATTCATTTTCGACATTTGTAAACTAGAAGTGGGTTTTTGAATTTTTTATCTGAGTGATTGCCAATATTACTAAAGAACGAATTCATGGTGTTTGCTATACCTTCAGTATTAGTAATTAGTTGCCTGTTTTTGTCGTATATTTGTGTAATTGTAACATTTCCGTTGACTTTTTACCCAGCATTCGATTTATCAACCTCCATAAATTTCTAATATTGTTACTGTTTTGGTTTACTTAATTTCGATCATGCATCAATTTTGCCTCTTTGATGACTTTATATAAAATTTTCTCATAATTTTTGTAGTCATTTTTAGCCTCTTCATTATTCAGTTGTAGTTTCTAAGTTTGTATATCTGTTTACAAGGCTTTCAAAGTTGTTAACTTAGACAATTCTTAATCTGGGTTTTTTGACTTCTTCGTTGTCAATTTTATGGATGACAAATTTTCTTTTCATATTTTTCCAGGTTAATTTGCAGTAGATTCATTCATACTATCAATCAGTACTTCATTATCATTTTTGAAATAAATCTTCTTAGTTGTACAGATTTCCCCTTGGTCAAATAGTGTGCCACAAGTGACTTCAAATCCTTTTGTCATCTTTGACTTTCTTTTTAATTTTTTTTTTTAATGTTCTTTGGCTTAATCCTTCCAGTACTCACTACTTGTGAAGATATTGTTTTCTTTGTAGACTATCAGGAACATTACTATTATGCAAAGCACTACTCAATAGATTATTTTTGTCTTTCATTTCTGCAACTAATTGCTTCAATATTGTATTATCAGCCTTCAAAATTTCAAGTTCAGAATTACATGACTCATTTAACTCAACATTATTGGTATTACTGATTATATCACTCAAGAATTTTTGTCTTATGTTTTCTGTTTGTTTCAATTTTGATACTATTTATTTAGACTTCAGGAAAGCATTTGACTGCGTTCATCATGGTCTGCTTCTTAAGAAACTCCATTTATTTGGGTTTTCTGATACTCTGGTTTCGTTCTTTGCATCATACTTGTCTGAGAGATCTCATTTTGTTTGGTATTCTGGATGTTCTTCAGTGGAGTTCCCTGTTAGATCTGGTGTTCCTCAGGGTTCTGTTCTTGGGCCTCTCCTTTTCAACATTTTTATCAACGATATGGATGATGTCTTAACTATTCCTAGACTTTTCTACGCTGATGACCTTAAGATTTTTCTTTCTATATCATCCATTTCAGATTGTACCATGATTCAAAAGAATATTGATGCTATTCTTCATTGTTGCAACTCTAATAAGTTATTCTTGAATACCTCAAAATGTAAGGTCATGTCTTTCACTAATAAAGTTAACCCTATTCTGTTTGGTTATGTCACTGGTAACCACCATCTTGAGCATGTTTTAAATATTAGAGACCTTGGTGTAATTTATGACCCCCACCTTCGTTTTAATCTCCATGTTGCTTATGTTTTGTCAGTATCAATGAAAATCTTGGGCTTTATTATCAGAAACACCAAACAGTTCTCAACTAGTGACACACTAATTATACTGTACAATTCTTTATTACGTTCTAGACTTGAATTTGCAAGTTTATGCTGGTTTCCACTTTATGAGTGTCAACTGCATTTGTTAGAATCTATTCAGCGAAGATTTCTGAAATATTTGGTCTACTTCGAAGAAAGACAGTATCCTCCACGTGGCATCTCCCAAGAAATTCTCCTTAGTAGATTCAACCTTATGTCTCTTGATAAAAGAAGAATTATCATGGGACTCTCATTCTTGTACAAACTGATTCATGGGTTTGTTGACTCTCCGGAGCTTCTTTCTTTGTTACCTTTCCGGGCACCCCTATTTCCTCACCATACCCGTTGTACGGACACCTTCTCCCTTCCTACGCCCAGAACTAATATTCTAGTAAAATCTCCAGTTTATTTTATGTGTTCTAACTACAATAAAATACCCCTTGACGTCTTTATGGATTTTGGTAGTACAAGAGCCTTCGAAAAGCAGCTTAAAGAGTTAACTCTCTCTTAAATTTTTCTAGATTTTGTATTATTTAGTGTTAGATGTAGATTTATCCATGTAATTGGGCCTTTGGCCTGTCTTGGATTTTTGAATAAAAAAAAATAAATAAAAAAAAAATTTATCTGAGGTACAATCGTTCTAGCAGATGCGCCTAGTGAGACATCATCTTTTTAGAGGTATTAGTTCTATATAGGGAATCTAATTCCGCAAATTCTGGATCCCGCAAACGCGGGATCCCTCTGAATTTTCGCGGGATCAACGTTGCGGGATTACCTGTGCGGGATTTGCGGGAATCGATGTCAAATTTCCATATTCGTCAATCAAAGCGCAAACGTCTTTTATATAGCCACAGAAACCAATAAATCGCTCATAAATAATCATCATAATTTACGGACTCGTGCCTAGTCGGTCCGACTCTGGTTTCATTCCTTTGTATCAAATCTGGCGGGACCGACATAATAGGGTATTGGGTAAACAATGGATCGCGATGCATCGACGCTCTCGGCCAACGCGTAGATGCTCCGGGATTCCCCTCACAGCTGGGCCATTGAAAATAGGTGAAACAAACAACAACCAGGTTAGTTTTGACATATGTGCGTAAGTAAAAAGCGTTTAACTAGTACTTGGAGACAATTTCCTCAAATAGCTAAATATATTACGTCGAATATAAACCAGTAATCATTAAAATGAGTGTCAGTGTAGTTTACAAAGAAAATAAAGGCTCAAGTTTAGTTTGGGATCATTTCTTAAAATCTACAGATGGTTTACAGCTAAATGTAAGTTATGCCCTAGCATTGTTAAAATCTCTGCTCGTTCTACCAAAGGTCTTCACACCCACCTACAAACGAAGCATAATATGAATTTAAAAGCCAAGAGCAACAGTTAGAGTGTTGTTATTGATGAAATAACACAGGAAAGGTGTCCTAGTGCCAGTAGCTCTAAGCGCTCAGATAATACTAGTTCTTCTGGGCTACCTAAGAAAATAAAAATCATGGAGTATTTTCAGTCTGAGAAAAAAGTTTCGATGGAAGAAAGAGTGTCTCGAATGGTAGCTACAGATGGTATACCTTTTGCAAAGTTTATCACATCGATCGATATGTGCCAACTATTTGAATCAGAGGGCCACAAATTGTCTTACTCTGCCAGTACGGTTCAAGGTATGGTAACGGCCCATGGGAAATCAATTAAAAAGAAAACTATAGAAGAACTCGGGGCCCTAAAAAAATCCAAACAGCGATTCACAATAACATTTGATGAGTGGTCATCCTTAAGAAATCGACGCTATTTAAATCTGAATCTTCATGCTGTTAACGCTGGAGCCGTTAGTATTTGGAACTTAGGACTAGTGAGAATCTTTGGTAGCTTTCCTGCCGAATCATGTGTAATACAACTTGAAAAAAAACTAAAGGAGTTCGACATCCACCTTGAACGAGATATTATCGCAGCAACGACAGATGGTGCGAAAAGTGGGAAGATTGTTATCAGCACATAATCAACTGTGCTATGCGCATGGGCTGCAGCTAGCTGTTTGCGACATACTTTACAAAAAAACACTCCAAGAAGAAGCAAAAGAATATCTACAGGAAGAGAGTGGACCAGATTTAAGTAGTGACAGTAATTACCCTGACACTGACAACAGTGACAACGAAGATGATGAGCAATGCGACTACTTTTCCGTAGATCAAGAATTTCCAGAAGTAGATTTACTACCAAGTTATAGGTAAACAAATAAATATCTCTCAAGTTAAAATAAACAAATAATATTTTTGTTCCGGGACACTAATTCAGTTTTTAGTTCAAAATCTCCTATGAGGAATGACCTCCTGCAAAATTATATTAAAGCAGAATTTGGCAGAGAATTGCAACTGGTCAAAGACTGTAAAACACAGTGGACCTGTCTTGCAGCAATGATTTCAAGGTTTAACCTCATCAGACAGTGCATATTTAAAGCTCTCATTGATATTAAAATGACATCATCTTCATATTTATTTACTGAGGAAGAATGTAATACTTTGATTGATATTGAACGTGCTTTAAAACCAGTAAAACTGTCTGTAAGCGTTTTGTGCCGCGAAAATGCAACACTAGTTACTGCTGAAACTACACTGCGATTCATGATCAGCAAATTGCAAAGTCATAATTCGACATAGAGTAAAGAACTGGTTAAATCTTTACTTTTTCAGATAAAATAACGCCGTTCTTTAATGACTAGCGTGTTACCGTATTTAGAAAACCCAGGCAAATATCTGGAACACCAGTCAGTGTCTACGAATGGTGAAGAACCTGAAGAAGATATATTTGTGCTTCACAGCAAATCAATACTACGAAAAGAAATAAAGAGTTTGATTAAGAGGCTGCAATTAGACACGTCTTTAGAAGAACAACCGCAATTCCAAACTGAAGCCCAGATCATTCATGTTGATGAGGATGAAGAAGATAATGTACCTTTATCTAATCTGATAAGACGTGAACCATCGACTTCGAATTTAGAAGAGGAATTGAATCGTAGCCTTCGTACTGCATTGGCATCAGAATCAGAGGATTCTTCTAGGGCTGTACGAGCCCAAGCATCACTTGACCAGTTAATAAAACATGAAATGATCCTTTTTGAATGCGGAGGGAATAGCGGAATATACCTGGAAGCTGTATATAACTGTGTAAAGTCTATTCCGCCGACAAGTGTCGAGGCTGAGCGTGTGTTTTCAGCTGCAGGATATATGTGCAATAAAATAAGATCAAATTTAAAAGATGAGACATTAGACATGTTATCTTTTCTCCGAAAATATTTCCAAAATCAACGTGACATCTGACCTTTAAACTACTTGAACTACTATTGTATTGTACCTACTGATATGAATTAAATACGTTTCTGCTATTAAGTATATTCTGCTTTTAATTGCATAAAAGCTTTTTATTATCATGTTTATTAGGTTGAGTACTAATATTGCAAAGAGTATTAATATTGTTTACAATCCCGCAATGTTGCGGATCCGCGGGATTGATAGCTTTAATCCCGCGGGTTTGCGGGATTGACGTTTTGGTGCGCGATTGGATTCCCTAGTTGTAGTTTTATTTGTAAAATGTATTAGTATTATTAATTTTTTTTTGTTCTATATTTTGGAATATTTTTTTAAGGAAAAAGTTGGCTGAACTTGTTGAAAAAATTAAACCCCTTGAAACTAGTTGCCGATTTTCTGATCAAATTAATAAGAAAGGAGATATCAGAGTACCTGAAATATGTTTATCAGACAAAGAAAGCAAATGTAGAACCGTCAGATTTTTCATATTTACCGATACATAGCTGTGTACGTTCTGTGGGAGAATACTTAAAGTGTGAAGTAAGTAAAAGTGATTTAGATTTAACAGGAAAACTCTTTCTGGGTTCTTTTAAATTTGTGTAACCCGACTTTATAATTTTAGGCAACAAGGTGGAACGGATCCATGTATGATGCTGTTTACGTAGAATGCCTTAGAATATTTAGTCAGAAATACAGTAAACCCTTACCGCCTTTTGACTGGTGCTTCTTACAAGAATTAATTCATGATTCAAAAGTAAAAAAATATTGTATTGCTATAGCTTCAAAGCAGGTCATGTTGTCTGGTTCAGCGAGGAGATTAATGGAAAATTATTTAATAGCATTGACTGAAAAATATGATAATGTAAGTGGGTGTAAATTTTTGTCTGAAATTTTCCAATAAGTTCTTAGTCTTTGATTATTATTGTGGTGTATTATTAGGATAAATTGAAGACTTGGATATTAGAGATTTGACTTACTGTTATAATAACTATGTGTCCAAAACAAAAGGTGTTTATAAAAGAATAAAATGACACTTTTTTTTTTTAATTTCAACAACACACCACGAGTGCTTACAGCCTAAATACTATCGTACCGTGGGTGTTGACAAGGAGGAAAGAGGCAACTTGTTAATTCTGGACTTGCAGGTTTGGAGGTTCGGAAGTTTATTAAGTAACACGCAGTGCCAGACCTGGTCGAATGCTTTGGATATGTCTAGAGCGGCAATCTGAGATTGACTGTGTAGTTCCATAGACTTGTTCCAAGAATGGGTGACAAAGGAAATGAGGTCGGCAGTCGATCTGAGTAGGTAATGCGCCACTTGGGCCAGACAGGAAGTGACGTCACTGGCGCCGGCGCCTAGCCACGCCCTGGCGCCTGCCCTGGCGCCACGCCCTGGCGCCAGCCCCGGCGCCGGCGCCTAGCCACGCCCTGGCGCCTGCCCCGGTGCCTGCCCTGGCGCCACGCCCGACGCCTGCCCTGGCGCCAGCCCCGGCGCCTAGCCACGCCCCCGGCCCCGGCCCCGGCGCCAGCCCCGGCGCCTGTCCCGGCGCCCAGCCACGCCCTGGGCCAGACAGTCACATTTACATTTAGCCGTGTTATTCTGCATTCTAAGGTCATTGACCTGTCTAGGAAACTGTGACGTCACACGACTTGGGCCAGACAGTCACATGCAAACATTTCAAAGTGTCTAACCTATTACTTCAAATTATTATATTTTGAAAAAAACCATTTGGTGCAGGTGAGTTTCGAACCCGGGGCATTCAGATGGGAGGCAACGATGCTACCCGTTGAGCTAAGCAGACGCTTGTTAATTTATTGTTTTAGGCTAGTATATATATACGACTTTTAATTACAAACAAACCATATATGTAACATAATTAAAGTTTTTGTTATTATTAGACAAATGGATGATTTACAAAATAATAATTAATATTAGAGGCTGAACCAAAACGGAGGAACCAAAATGGCGGAATAAAAAATGGCGGAATGAAAGATGGAAGCCTGTGATACCTTAAGCTGACATTATAAAAAATGGCGGCTTTCGTTCTTAAAGATGGTGCCTTTCGCTGATAAAGAATGGCGGCTTTCGTTCTTAAAGATGGTGCCTTTTGTTGATAAAGATGGTTGAAGACTCCATTATTTAAAGTTACGTCACCCCAACCTTTAGAGCCGACAAATGAGAGTGAGGTTGATAAGCGAGAATAATGGTATTGGTCGAAGACTCCATGATTGAAAGTTACGCCCCCTATTAAAACAAACCATTCATAAAGCTTTTGTTATTAGACATAACCAAATATCGGAGAGACAATAGAGGTCGCTGGCAAAACAAAAGAAGCTCAGAAACAAAATGGACAACAGGTTCAACTCTTAAGCTTAGAAACAATGGTTGGTTACAGGTTCAATTCCTTTCTACCACGTGTTTAGTGTCATGTTACTCGTCTAAGTAAGCAGAATTAAAAAATGGCGACTAAAATGAGATAAAAAACTTAAAACCCTTATCGCGGAAGATCCGTGAGACGTACGCAGGAACCAATACATGCACGGTGTTAAGGAGGCCAAATCAAATTGGAATATACAATAAAATGGCCACTTCCGGTCTAAACTTTAAATCGTTATATCTTTTCAACGGAAAGTGATAGAAAGGAACCGACTTCAAAAATGTATGTTTCGTAACAAGGTCTACAAGAAACTGAGATAAAAAACTTTAAACCCTTATCGCGGAAGATCCGTGAGACGTACGATAGAACCAACACATGCACGGTGTTAAGGAGGCCAAATCAAATTGGAATATACAATAAAATGGCCACTTCCGGTCTAAACTTTAAAATCGTTATATCTTTTCAACGGAAAGTGATAGAAAGGAACTGACTTCAAAAATGTATGTTTCGTAACAAGGTCTACAAGAAACTGAGATAAAAAACTTTAAACCCTTATCGCGGAAGATCCGTGAGATGTACGATAGAACCAACACATGCACGGTGTTAAGGAGGCCAAATCAAATTGGAATATACAATAAAATGGCCACTTCCGGTCTAAACTTTAAATCGTTATATCTTTTCAACGGAAAGTGATAGAAAGGAACTGACTTCAAAAATGTATGTTTCGTAACAAGGTCTACAAGAAACCGAGATAAAAAACTTTAAACCCTTATCGCGGAAGATCCGTGAGATGTACGATAGAACCAACACATGCACGGTGTTAAGGAGGCCAAATCAAAGTGGAATATACAATAAAATGGCCACTTCCGGTCTAAACTTTAAATCGTTATATCTTTTCAACGACAAGTGATAGAAAGGAACCGACTTTAAAAATGTATGTTTCGTAACAAGGTCTACAAGAAACTGAGATAAAAAACTTCAAACCCTTATCGCGGAAGATCCGTGAGATGTACGATAGAACCAATACATGCACGGTGTTAAGGAGGCCAAATCAAAGTGGAATATACAATAAAATGGCCACTTCCGGTCTAAACTTTAAATCGTTATATCTTTTCAATGGAAAGTGATAGAAAGGAACCGACTTAAAAAATGTATGTTTCGTAACAAGCTACAAGAAACTGAGATAAAAAACTTCAAACCCTTATCGCGGAAGATCGGTGAGACGTACGATAGAACCAATACATACACGCTGTTCAGCAAAGCAAACTCTATAAGCATATTCAATAAAAATGTTACTTCCGGTAGACACTTCCGGTATAGCTATTCTTAGAGCTACATACATGTGTGACACATCAAAATAATCGTCTTGTTGAACAGAAGAAATATAATATTTAAGTAAGTCAGAACAAGCTGTGTTAACACCTAAAAACAACACACTCTCTCTTAGACTTAATGAAGTTACTTTCAGAGAAAATTTCAACCATACCAGAAAGAACAGTAATCAATAGCGTATTTAAATGTTGACTACATCAAGTGATGCGTGCTACAGACAAATTTTAGTACACCCTCTTAGACTTATTGAAGTTGACGGCACAGGCAGCTGTCAAGCGTACCTAACAAACCAAAGTAAATATGTCTTGAAGAACAGTCTTCAATTGCCCTAAACCAACACATCTCTATCATTTCAGAGTAATCTTAGCCATGTGACCAGTTAAACTAAGTATCTTGAAGTGTAGCTTTTATGTTTATGAGATATAAAATAAGAAAACCAAAGAGTTAATTGTCTATTACAACAACAAGCAGAAGGGGTTGACTTGGTACCTACAGCTGCTACATACTTGGTAAAAATGGGGTACCACTAGCATTTCAGAGTAATTTTAACCACACAACACTCTAACTGTCTTGAGATGTGGCTTTATGTGTCATTGGTTGGAAAATAAGAAAACTAAAGAGTTGATTGCCTATTACAACAGTCAGCTGAAGGAACATTTGGGTTATCGGAATACCGATAAGCCAAATGTTCCAACCGAAGGTGTCCACTTAGAGTCACATCTAGGGGGCCGGAATACCGGCCCCCTAGATGTGCTGGAAGCAACATCTCAATTAACACCTACAACCGCTAAACACTTGTTGGACTTTAATATGTTTGATATTAAATTCGGTTTGCTACATAACCATTCATTTTTACGAAAAACTCAACAATTTTTATTTCTGCGTAAGCGAATTTAATCAGAAATATAGAACCAATCTTCAAGGAACCGAAGTAAAAGGATAAGAACATTAAGAACAAACATTCCGATACCGAAGTGATCCTAAACACACCATATGATGCAAATTCTGTAAATCTCTTTAACAGAAGAAAAACAGAAGTGAAACACCGTAAGACAAATAGAACCGATGTACATAACAGATGTGTCTGAGGAGAAACGTATTCAGAACCTTATTGAGTTTACTAAGTTTTAAGTATACGAACATAACAGTCTATGTACCAACCAATACCGATACCCTTAATATTTCAACCAAAGGAGCCCACTTAGACTCATCTCCAGGGAGCCGGAATACCGGCCCCCTAGAAGTGTCGGAAGCAACATCTCAACTAACACCTAGAACTGCAACATACTTGGTAAAAATGGGTGGAGCTCAGATTGTAAACGACTTGATATCTGGTACATATGTCTGTAAAGATTTCATTCTAAATTTAGCCTGTTGGATATCCAATCTTTTCTATGAAAAGTGCAACCAACCAACTAACCAACCACCCAACCAACTAACCAACGTTGAGGGGCGTAGAGATAGCAAGCTATCTACAAGTGGACCCCTCTGAACCTATGATGTTAATAATGGATTAAGAGATTGAATTGGTACGTGTTTATATTGAAGGCTTGCAAGCTACGTACAAGTGTCTGAATATATGATGGTAATGATGGGTTAAGATATTTAATTGACATGTATTAAAGGCTTAGCGGTTTTCACTTGAGTCATCGTTATTCGAAAACTATTAGAACGAAAACCAGGTCCTTTACTCTGGTATATCTTACTCAGTAGGAACCAAATGTCTTCGAAAACAACATTCTTTGCTTTTCTGAAAGGCAAGTGAGCAGCCCCCTTGTCGAACCCCTCCGAGCTAAAGGTAAACCCCACTCTGTCTTCGGGATCGACATCATGGACTATATGACTCACAATATCTTTAATACGATCTTTGACCCACTTCTCTGGATCGTTGACATCGTCAGGTATATCTTGTAGTCTAAAGCATACGCTTCGTCTATCAAGTTTAAACTTCTTATTGGAGGTCACTGTATCTTCAAGTATTTGGAATGCCATTGTTTCGTGCTACACAACTGACTGTGTTGGTTAAAGGACCGAAGTTTAGCCTCGTGTTTATTAAAGACTAAAGTTTAGCAGGTACTAATTGTTTTCACATTCACTGTTGGCTACCGACTGAACCTTAGCTCCTCGTCTTAATATTCGACAAACAACACAGACAACACAACTTATTGTTTTCACCTTCACTGTTGGTTAACGACTGAACCTTAGTGGACGCTTCTGAGTCAAACAAGAAGAAAACAATTTAAAACACATCTACGATGACCATGAGGCAGCCGACATGGACTTTGAACAATTTTTAAAAATAGATGCGGCCAGGTTAGTTGATCAACCATCCAGGTCAGTCTTCACCTTCACTGTTGGCTACCGACTGAACCTTAGCGGAAGCTCCTCGTCTTAATATTCGACAAACAACACAGACAACACAACTTATTGTTTTCACCTTCACTGTTGGCTACCGACTGAACCTTAGCGGACGCTCCTCGTCTTAATATTCGACAAACAACACAGACAACACAACTTATTGTTTTCACCTTCACCGTTGGTTAACGACTGAACCTTAGTGGACGCTTCACGTCTTAATATTCAACAGACAACAACGACAGCTGTCATACAGCCGTCTGACATGACAGACAGCTGTCATACAGCTGTCATACAGCTGTCATACAGCTGTCTAACACAGCTGTGTTAGACAGCTGTCTAACACAGCTGTCTAACACAGCTGTCTAACACAGCTGTCTAACACAGCTGTCTTAGACAGCTGTCTAACACAGCTGTCTAACACAGCTGTCTAACACAGCTGTGTTAGACAGCTGTATGACAGCTGTATGACAGCTGTATGACAGCTGTCTGTCATGTCAGACGGCTGTATGACAGCTGTCGTTGTTGTCTGTTGAATATTAAGACGTGAAGCGTCCACTAAGGTTCAGTCGTTAACCAACGGTGAAGGTGAAAACAATAAGTTGTGTTGTCTGTGTTGTTTGTCGAATATTAAGACGAGGAGCGTCCGCTAAGGTTCAGTCGGTAGCCAACAGTGAAGGTGAAAACAATAAGTTGTGTTGTCTGTGTTGTTTGTCGAATATTAAGACGAGGAGCTTCCGCTAAGGTTCAGTCGGTAGCCAACAGTGAAGGTGAAGACTGACCTGGATGGTTGATCAACTAACCTGGCCGCATCTATTTTTAAAAATTGTTCAAAGTCCATGTCGGCTGCCTCATGGTCATCGTAGATGTGTTTTAAATTGTTTTCTTCTTGTTTGACTCAGAAGCGTCCACTAAGGTTCAGTCGTTAACCAACAGTGAAGGTGAAAACAATAAGTTGTGTTGTCTGTGTTGTTTGTCGAATATTAAGACGAGGAGCTAAGGTTCAGTCGGTAGCCAACAGTGAATGTGAAAACAATTAGTACCTGCTAAACTTTAGTCTTTAATAAACACGAGGCTAAACTTCGGTCCTTTAACCAACACAGTCAGTTGTGTAGCACGAAACAATGGCATTCCAAATACTTGAAGATACAGTGACCTCCAATAAGAAGTTTAAACTTGATAGACGAAGCGTATGCTTTAGACTACAAGATATACCTGACGATGTCAACGATCCAGAGAAGTGGGTCAAAGATCGTATTAAAGATATTGTGAGTCATATAGTCCATGATGTCGATCCCGAAGACAGAGTGGGGTTTACCTTTAGCTCGGAGGGGTTCGACAAGGGGGCTGCTCACTTGCCTTTCAGAAAAGCAAAGAATGTTGTTTTCGAAGACATTTGGTTCCTACTGAGTAAGATATACCAGAGTAAAGGACCTGGTTTTCGTTCTAATAGTTTTCGAATAACGATGACTCAAGTGAAAACCGCTAAGCCTTTAATACATGTCAATTAAATATCTTAACCTATCATTACCATCATATATTCAGACACTTGTACGTAGCTTGCAAGCCTTCAATATAAACACGTACCAATTCAATCTCTTAATCCATTATTAACATCATAGGTTCAGAGGGGTCCACTTGTAGATAGCTTGCTATCTCTACGCCCCTCAACGTTGGTTAGTTGGTTGGGTGGTTGGTTAGTTGGTTGGTTGCACTTTTCATAGAAAAGATTGGATATCCAACAGGCTAAATTTAGAATGAAATCTTTACAGACATATGTACCAGATATCAAGTCGTTTACAATCTGAGCTCCACCCATTTTTACCAAGTATGTTGCAGTTCTAGGTGTTAGTTGAGATGTTGCTTCCGACACTTCTAGGGGGCCGGTATTCCGGCTCCCTGGAGATGAGTCTAAGTGGGCTCCTTTGGTTGAAATATTAAGGGTATCGGTATTGGTTGGTACATAGACTGTTATGTTCGTATACTTAAAACTTAGTAAACTCAATAAGGTTCTGAATACGTTTCTCCTCAGACACATCTGTTATGTACATCGGTTCTATTTGTCTTACGGTGTTTCACTTCTGTTTTTCTTCTGTTAAAGAGATTTACAGAATTTGCATCATATGGTGTGTTTAGGATCACTTCGGTATCGGAATGTTTGTTCTTAATGTTCTTATCCTTTTACTTCGGTTCCTTGAAGATTGGTTCTATATTTCTGATTAAATTCGCTTACGCAGAAATAAAAATTGTTGAGTTTTTCGTAAAAATGAATGGTTATGTAGCAAACCGAATTTAATATCAAACATATTAAAGTCCAACAAGTGTTTAGCGGTTGTAGGTGTTAATTGAGATGTTGCTTCCAGCACATCTAGGGGGCCGGTATTCCGGCCCCCTAGATGTGACTCTAAGTGGACACCTTCGGTTGGAACATTTGGCTTATCGGTATTCCGATAACCCAAATGTTCCTTCAGCTGACTGTTGTAATAGGCAATCAACTCTTTAGTTTTCTTATTTTCCAACCAATGACACATAAAGCCACATCTCAAGACAGTTAGAGTGTTGTGTGGTTAAAATTACTCTGAAATGCTAGTGGTACCCCATTTTTACCAAGTATGTAGCAGCTGTAGGTACCAAGTCAACCCCTTCTGCTTGTTGTTGTAATAGACAATTAACTCTTTGGTTTTCTTATTTTATATCTCATAAACATAAAAGCTACACTTCAAGATACTTAGTTTAACTGGTCACATGGCTAAGATTACTCTGAAATGATAGAGATGTGTTGGTTTAGGGCAATTGAAGACTGTTCTTCAAGACATATTTACTTTGGTTTGTTAGGTACGCTTGACAGCTGCCTGTGCCGTCAACTTCAATAAGTCTAAGAGGGTGTACTAAAATTTGTCTGTAGCACGCATCACTTGATGTAGTCAACATTTAAATACGCTATTGATTACTGTTCTTTCTGGTATGGTTGAAATTTTCTCTGAAAGTAACTTCATTAAGTCTAAGAGAGAGTGTGTTGTTTTTAGGTGTTAACACAGCTTGTTCTGACTTACTTAAATATTATATTTCTTCTGTTCAACAAGACGATTATTTTGATGTGTCACACATGTATGTAGCTCTAAGAATAGCTATACCGGAAGTGTCTACCGGAAGTAACATTTTTATTGAATATGCTTATAGAGTTTGCTTTGCTGAACAGCGTGTATGTATTGGTTCTATCGTACGTCTCACCGATCTTCCGCGATAAGGGTTTGAAGTTTTTTATCTCAGTTTCTTGTAGCTTGTTACGAAACATACATTTTTGAAGTCGGTTCCTTTCTATCACTTTCCATTGAAAAGATATAACGATTTAAAGTTTAGACCGGAAGTGGCCATTTTATTGTATATTCCACTTTGATTTGGCCTCCTTAACACCGTGCATGTATTGGTTCTATCGTACATCTCACGGATCTTCCGCGATAAGGGTTTGAAGTTTTTTATCTCAGTTTCTTGTAGACCTTGTTACGAAACATACATTTTTAAAGTCGGTTCCTTTCTATCACTTGTCGTTGAAAAGATATAACGATTTAAAGTTTAGACCGGAAGTGGCCATTTTATTGTATATTCCACTTTGATTTGGCCTCCTTAACACCGTGCATGTGTTGGTTCTATCGTACATCTCACGGATCTTCCGCGATAAGGGTTTAAAGTTTTTTATCTCGGTTTCTTGTAGACCTTGTTACGAAACATACATTTTTGAAGTCAGTTCCTTTCTATCACTTTCCGTTGAAAAGATATAACGATTTAAAGTTTAGACCGGAAGTGGCCATTTTATTGTATATTCCAATTTGATTTGGCCTCCTTAACACCGTGCATGTGTTGGTTCTATCGTACATCTCACGGATCTTCCGCGATAAGGGTTTAAAGTTTTTTATCTCAGTTTCTTGTAGACCTTGTTACGAAACATACATTTTTGAAGTCAGTTCCTTTCTATCACTTTCCGTTGAAAAGATATAACGATTTTAAAGTTTAGACCGGAAGTGGCCATTTTATTGTATATTCCAATTTGATTTGGCCTCCTTAACACCGTGCATGTGTTGGTTCTATCGTACGTCTCACGGATCTTCCGCGATAAGGGTTTAAAGTTTTTTATCTCAGTTTCTTGTAGACCTTGTTACGAAACATACATTTTTGAAGTCGGTTCCTTTCTATCACTTTCCGTTGAAAAGATATAACGATTTAAAGTTTAGACCGGAAGTGGCCATTTTATTGTATATTCCAATTTGATTTGGCCTCCTTAACACCGTGCATGTATTGGTTCCTGCGTACGTCTCACGGATCTTCCGCGATAAGGGTTTTAAGTTTTTTATCTCATTTTAGTCGCCATTTTTTAATTCTGCTTACTTAGACGAGTAACATGACACTAAACACGTGGTAGAAAGGAATTGAACCTGTAACCAACCATTGTTTCTAAGCTTAAGAGTTGAACCTGTTGTCCATTTTGTTTCTGAGCTTCTTTTGTTTTGCCAGCGACCTCTATTGTCTCTCCGATATTTGGTTATGTCTAATAACAAAAGCTTTATGAATGGTTTGTTTTAATAGGGGGCGTAACTTTCAATCATGGAGTCTTCGACCAATACCATTATTCTCGCTTATCAACCTCACTCTCATTTGTCGGCTCTAAAGGTTGGGGTGACGTAACTTTAAATAATGGAGTCTTCAACCATCTTTATCAACAAAAGGCACCATCTTTAAGAACGAAAGCCGCCATTCTTTATCAGCGAAAGGCACCATCTTTAAGAACGAAAGCCGCCATTTTTTATAATGTCAGCTTAAGGTATCACAGGCTTCCATCTTTCATTCCGCCATTTTTTATTCCGCCATTTTGGTTCCTCCGTTTTGGTTCAGCCTCTAATATTAATTATTATTTTGTAAATCATCCATTTGTCTAATAATAACAAAAACTTTAATTATGTTACATATATGGTTTGTTTGTAATTAAAAGTCGTATATATATACTAGCCTAAAACAATAAATTAACAAGCGTCTGCTTAGCTCAACGGGTAGCATCGTTGCCTCCCATCTGAATGCCCCGGGTTCGAAACTCACCTGCACCAAATGGTTTTTTTCAAAATATAATAATTTGAAGTAATAGGTTAGACACTTTGAAATGTTTGCATGTGACTGTCTGGCCCAAGTCGTGTGACGTCACAGTTTCCTAGACAGGTCAATGACCTTAGAATGCAGAATAACACGGCTAAATGTAAATATGACTGTCTGGCCCAGGGCGTGGCTGGGCGCCGGGACAGGCGCCGGGGCCGGGGGCGTGGCTAGGCGCCGGGGCTGGCGCCAGGGCAGGCGTCGGGCGTGGCGCCAGGGCAGGCGCCGGGGCAGGCGCCAGGGCGTGGCTAGGCGCCGGCGCCGGGGCTGGCGCCAGGGCGTGGCGCCAGGGCAGGCGCCAGGGCGTGGCTAGGCGCCGGCGCCAGTGACGTCACTTCCTGTCTGGCCCAAGTGGCGCATTACCTACTGATCTGCGATGACGGAATCCATACTGCCTGTCGTGGATTAGACTGTGTTTTTCAAGAAATTTTAGTAATTCGGTATTTATATACTTTTCCATCACTTTAGAGGCGACTGAAAGGAGAGAAATAGGCCTGTAGTTGCTGGGAACCGCTTTGGATCCTTTCTTGGGGATGGGTTGTACTCAAGCAGTTTTCCAGTTACTAGGGAATATGCCTTTATTGTAAGATATCTGAAACAGACGAGTCAGGACAGGAGCAAGTTCTGGTGCGCATTTTTTAAGAATAATTGCTGGGATCTCGTCAAGGCCAGAGGCTTTCCTGGTATTAAGAGAAGAGAGCATCTTTCGTACCTTTTTAGTTTTGAAAATAATATCAGTCATTTTATGCGCAACATTGGGGACTGTTGGTGGTTGAACATTTGGAGGTGGGTTGAGAGTAGAATTGCCGGCGAATAACGAAGCAAAAAGTTCAGCCTTGCCCAGGGCGG
Organism: Tillus elongatus; assembly: GCA_964006375.1. Lineage (NCBI taxonomy): Eukaryota > Metazoa > Arthropoda > Insecta > Coleoptera > Cleridae > Tillus > Tillus elongatus. The sequence goes on from OZ023264.1 coordinate 33,649,248, forward strand.
TAGAAACAATTTCATCCCCTGAGACAAGAGGTGGGAACGTGCTTTTGCAGAAATTATTTCCAATAGATTTAGCAAGAGTCCAGAAGGGTTTGCCGCCGTTGGAGCTTAAGAGGACTTTGTTTTTGATGTGGTTATTAAACGAGTTTTTTGCCTCAGAAAGAATGCGGACATAGCGGTTTCTTGCGTCGTTAAATGCTTGATGGTTTTCTTGAATGGGATTGTGTAGAAGCGTTTTGTAAGCTTTGATCTTTTCAAGTCTGGCCTTGTCACAGGATTTAGAGAACCAGGGCTTTTGACTGGCTAAAGAGGTTTTCTGTGTATGTGGAATAAATAATTCCATGCCAGCTTGGATAATTTTGGTGACGTTCTGTGAGATATCAGAGGGGTCAGGATGAGAGAAGCAGACAGACGCCCATGGAAATGAGGAAAAGTAATCCCGCATTTCGTCCCAGTTTGCGGAGTTGTAATGCCAAACGATATGTGGGTGTGATGACTGTGTGAGCTCGGGTGGCATTGCGCAGGAAGCAGTGACCATGCCGTGGTCTGAGCGACCAAAGGGGGGCGGTGAATGATATCTTATAGCATCCAGGTTTTGTAGTAAGAAGGAGATCCAAGGGATTTGAGCTGTGTGTTGGGATACTAGGAAAGTTAGTAGGTTGCTGAACCATATTGGCTAAAGAATTGCTGACTGCAAAGGCCTCCGCTGCTCTCCCTTGTGGATCGGTTTTTGAAGATCCTAGCCATTCCTTATTATGGACATTGAAGTCACCAAGAATAGTGACCTCGGAGGAGGGATATTCAGAAATCAGATAGTCGGTTTTTTCAGAAATATACATATACATGTGATCATAAAAATGATTAGAATCAGACAGCCGACATTAGATTTAACGGCCAGACATCTGAAGAAGTGCCTATTAAGAGCGGAGTCCCACAAGGTTGTGTGCTCTTCCCCTTCTGTTTAATTTATATGGCGAAAAATTTTTCAGAGAAGCCATCGAAGATAAAACAGAGAGTATAGTTACTAATGGAGTCATCATAAACAATTTAAGGTATGCTGACGACACGGTCTTACTATCAACAGATAAAGATGATTTTCAGGCACTCTTATCAGCAGTAACAGACCATAGACAACCAATGGGTCGGCGCTTAACTATAAAGGAAACCAAATGGATACTCGTCAGCAAAAAAATATATAGCTGACAACAGATATCAGCACAAAGGGAGGAAAATGTGGAGACCGTACAAACATACAAATATCTGGGTTGTTGGGTGAATAAAAGAAGGGACTTAACTCAAGAAATCAGAAGCAGAATGGAGCAAGCAAGAACATCATTTAAGAAGATGCAAAAAGTGTTAACCAACAGAACTCTAAGAATTCCCTTAGGAATACGCTTACTAAATTGCTATGTCTTCAGCGTGTTATTCTATGGGATGGAAGCATGGACCCTCACTGAAACGATGTGCAAGTGGATTGACGCCTTTGAAATGTAGGTTTACTGAAGAATGTTGAGGATATCGTGGATGGACAGTGTGACAAATGAAGCGGTTCTACAGCATATGCACAAAGAAAGAGGGGTACTTAATACCATAAAAATAAGAAAGTTGGGGTACTTTGCCCACATAATGAGAAATCCAGTTATTCAGGAAAAAACAGAAGGAAAATGTGGTCCTGGTCACCAAAGAACATCTTGGCTCAAGAATCTTCGCCAATGGTACCGAGTAAACACCATGACACTGTTTAGGTCCGCTGTGGACAAATTGAAGATAATGCGAATGATGGCCAATGTCATAGGGGGACACCACACTTAAAGAAGAAGAAGATAAAAATGATAAATACTTAGATCTAAAACAGTGGGTACTACCTTGCGTAAAATAATATTTTTATTTAAATTTATGGTAAACAGTTTTATATTCCCTGATTGACTGCATTAGCGATATTGTCTTGAAACCTTGGAATATAAATTGACCATCATCTTGACTGGAAGAAACATATTAACTCCATTGCCAATAACACGTCAAGATATATATTTGCACTGAGAACACTGGCTACCATAACAAATAAAAATGTAGCTATAATGGGATATCATGCCTATATAAAAAGTAGAATACAATATGGCATCATATTTTGGGGGAAATCTACAGATGTAAGCAGAATTTTTATACTTCAGAAGAGATGTTTCAGAAGTATACTGAACTTGGAACAAACAGCAAGCTGTACCATACTGCATAAGGGGAAAAATACTTACAGTCACATGTATATACATTTTGAATGCAGTAATGTTTATAAAAAAACACAGTGAACTGTGTTTACCTACACACGAGCATAATACTAGAAATAAAGAAGATCTGAACAGCCAAAGACAAAACTTCAAATATTTACAAAAAAATGTACATGCCATCATAGAAATATATAACCACATACCTAATGAAATAAAAAAAATTCTGGACGCAGCAAGTGCGTTATGGTAGTGAATTTTCATAAAAATCTTTTTAATAACAAATATGTGTGTTTTTTTAAGAAAGCAGGCATCAAATTTGGTTACCAGTATAACCTATATAGTAAAAACAATGTGCCATGTTCCATTAAAATAACTTTATTGTGTGAAAATGTACAAAAATTTCGAAAAGTAAACTTAAAATGTTCCCGAAAAAACACGTTTCTTGGTCAACCTTATAGGTTAATAGCAAATTGAACTGTTCAAATATGAAACATTTGATAAAAATTCGCTACCATAACGCACTTGCTGCGTCCAGAATTTATTTTCTTACAAACATGCATTATATTTCGATGGAAAATGCAAAAATGCAATAACATAAGGCGTGTTTGATTAAAAAAAGGAAATTTGTATCACCAACGACTTATGGGCCACCTGTGATTGCAGAAATATTATTTTAGGATGTAGCTCAAGACACCCTATAATTAATATATACAAATTTTCTTCATATCTTATATAATAACGGATATATTGAGCTTTATTAATTTTTTATGAAAATTCGACAAAAATTATGTACCATTAAATGATAAACTCTATAGCTAAGGCTACTGCCAAGCATCAGAGAAAGGGTCTATTTGAAATGAATTTTCTGCAAATATTTTAGTAAAATGAAGGACAATGACGGTTGAAACTAAGACTTTAGGGTTTGTAAAACATCCTTCTTGAGACATTTTATTTCTATAGCCCGTATTAGATTTAAGTTATTTGCCTAAATGTTGCCAATTTTGACATTTTAAATCGCCACTTTGACGTTTTGAGGAACACCCCAATTTATTTATTTTTAAATGCCTATAACTTTTTTGTCTTTTGACCTACATAGCTAAAATTTGGTAGGTAACTTACCTATAAGGATGTAAGCCTGCGTCCCAAATTTGGTTGCCCTTACTTTGTTAATTCCGGAGATATAAATTTTTTTTGAAAGAAAACACAAAATTTTCCGGGAAAACCTGGGCAGATTTTCCTGACTAACGAACTCATCCAAGCCATTTGCAAAAGGAATTTTTTCACCAAATTTGATCAAAATCGGCCCATTATTTTTTTGAGTTATCGGTGTGATACATATATATATATATATATATATATATATATATATATATATATATATATATATATATATATATATATATATATATATATATATATATATATATATATATATATATATATATATATATATATATATATATATATATATATATATATATATATATATATATATATATATATATATATATATATATATATATATATATATATATATATAAACATATAAAAATTGAAACTGACCCCGGATATGTTTTCTGGGGGGCTTAATTAGCGCTCATGCGAAGAAATTTTTTCAAAATTCAAAAGTCGGGATCTCCTCATTAGTGAATTTTTTTTAAGAAAATTCACTAAAAATGCAATCATTCGACACTCAAAACAAAACTGAGGAAAATATTAGAAGAGAAGGCTTTTTTTTTGTTCCCTCAGGGCTCGTCCGCGGCCTTGCCGCCCCGATAGCACTGCAACCTTTGGTTGATTGTGCATACCATTAGTCTTACTCCATCCATTCCAAAATCACTGTGCCTTGAACTAACCTGCAAAGTGATTGGTAGGGTGAACTTTTATATTGCTCTGTCTCCGGCCTAGACTGACCGTAGATTAGTTGTCTTTTGCGGTCCAGAGCTTTACACTCGCACAAGATGTGCTGGGCTGATTCCTCCCCCTCGCCGCAGAGTCTGCGTGCGAGGTCCCCTTCGAACCGCCCCATTTTATGCAGGTGTTTCTTGACGGCCATGTGTCCCGTCAGGAGACCTATTATGTTTCTGAGCTGTCCTCTGCTAAGATTTAGCAGCTCCACAGCTCTCTTTGAACTGGGTCCGTCAATTATTGACTTCCCCTGTCTAAGCCCTAGACAGTCCTCCCAGTACACCTTGTGTTGGTTAAGAGAAGGCTTACTATACTGTTGATGAGTACTTAGCTGATAGAACAATACAAGGGGAAAAATATGGGAGATAATCAAATTTTAGTCCATTTTATTTTATTTTATTTTATTTTATTTGAATTTATTATTTTATTTGAACTTATGTATTTTTTGTTTTGTTTGTTAATTTGTTACTCTTTTGACAAGTTTCACACCCATTACGGGTAATGTATACATGTTGTAAGAAACAAATAAAGCATTATTATTATTATTATTAAAACAAACTGGAGCAAATTGATGAGTAGGTATATTTTCTGTTTACTTGATTCAATATCTAGGTTTCCAAATCGGCTTACTACAGAAGGAAAACATGCTGTTGCACTTGACAACCATAGGTGTTCATTGAACTGGGTTACAGCAGCTGATCTCAGAATTTTTTTTGTTGAAATGGTTTTTAATGTATGCTTTCTAAAACAAATAAGACATCGAAATTAGGACATGATTTTTTTAAACTTAGGTCTATTTCCGCGACTATGGCCAATCACCGACGCCTGGGAGCAGTTTTACCTCACTATCCTGGAAATTTTACGGAATCCCTGCCTTTATTTAAGGAGGGTAGGGATCTTTAACTTGCCCAACATCGTATGGACACGGGACCGACGGCTTTACGCCCCTCCGAAGGGTGGAACGTGCAGTCATTCAAGAAATACAATGCCACAACCTCAGTTAATGAGAAGGTTGCAGTATGTACAGAAAAAGTTAAAGGAGTTGTTCAGGTTTGAACATTGGTTTTTAAGAAATTTGGAAACCCATATTGTGATTGTTGCTCTGCATATTGTGCAAATTAATGTAGTTACAGGTAATTTTTAGTTAATTTTCATTAAGAAAATGCACTAATAGAGAGGTAACGATGGTGAGACTTTCGGAAAATGTTTTCAAATGAGCGCAAATAAGGGCCACTAGAACCCATATCCAACTCAAAAAATACTCAACTGAGTTGAATGAAACTTGGCACATGTCTTCATTTTGTTACAATCGCAGAGGAGTTCGTAAATCAGCTATAACGGACATATTTTTCACCCAAAATTAACAAACATATTTGTGAGTATGCTATATTTTTGTAACTTTTAAAGTAACTGGAATGATATTTTACATGTAGCTAGAAGTGGTGCAAATAAACCTGTGTTGTGAATTTTAAGTAAAAAGGTTCGCAACCTTTGGCGTTTTTTCCAAATTAAAAATAAAATCTAAGAGACATGAATTGAAACAACTTAAGTAGTTAAAGTCTGATGCCCGACAAAGACAGAGTAGTTAGCTGCCGTGCGTAGATTGATACATACCAGGCATACATCATAATGCAACATCAACCAGATGATACAAATAACAGGTGAGACCAGATCACCATAACAATCCTAACATGCAACAAACGTACACACCCAAACTGTGGTGATCCCACCCGAATAACCGCCTTCGGCTATATTCGGATGCTCGGATTTGTAAAATGCTCAAACATCACGTCATTGTCTGTTTGTTTATTTATTATGATTTATTCTGTTTTGAGGTTAAGTAAATGATTGTAAATTATGCTTTTAAAAGTCTGGACGCAGCAAGTGCATTAAGGAAGTACATTTTCATTAAAATGTTTTTAATCGCGAATGGTAGCAGGCATCAATCTGATTACCGGTATGGTTAAACCTTACGTTAATAGCAAATTGAGTTATTGACATTTGAAGGATTTAATGAAAATTCGTTACCAAAACGCACTTACTGCGTCCAGATTTTTTTCTTACAAACATGCATCACATTTCGATAAAAAATGTAAAAATGCATTAACGAATTTGTTCTACGAAAATTAGCTAAAAATTATAGACTGTTAAACCATAAACTTAACTAAACCTACAGCGAAAGCATCAACTTCACTAAACCGACAACCAAAGCATCAGAGAGAGGGTCTATTTGAAATGAATTTTCTGTAAATATTTTAGAAAAATGAAGGGCAATGACGGTTGAAGCTTAAACTTAAGGGTTCACAGAACACTTTTCTTGCAACAAAAAAATACATAAATCACAGTGATTTCATTAGTCCATTAAATAATATATATGGCTTAGATTTAACTAGCAGTAAAATTTTATTTTCCAGGTACAGGAAGTCCTTGCATTGTACGAAAATATAGAAGATTTAGGTAACAGTATCCAGCCCATGATATTTAAGCCATTTTTTGATCGCACTATCAATTATCAGATAACTTTATTTAGGGAACAAAATAATGAAAATGTTTTGGAGGCAATGATTCAGCACCTCACAGACTTTTTAAGAAATCAAGAGATTCAAGAAACTAATAAACTGGCTGTTGCAGAGGTTATAAAAGAAATTGTTGATAAGATAACCATTGCAGATCAGGTAAAAAAAAATGTTTATGTGCTTTATTAAATTTATATTTTATCTTCTGAAAGTAAATATATGTGGTGATATTTTGGAACATAATTCATAAATGTGTTATTATTTTTCTCAAGAAAATGCTTGGACATGTCATTTTTACCTTTTCAATTGCCAACTTTGGACGTAAAAATTACATTCATGACGTCACATATTTCTGAATGATGACGTCATCATAAGTTTTTTAAATGACAACCATATTTTTTTGATGTTTTTCCATAGACCTGCTTATTACTTGAATGATGAAAAAAATCCACACACGAATAATTGAGAGTATACTATTGTGATGCCTCGGTTAAGCAGAGGCTCGACGGATAGGTTGCCAATCCGTCATTCGGGCGTGACCTAAATATTCTAAGTTACATATCCTCGGGCGCCATGTTTATTCCCTATTAAATAGGACGAGGTCCGATCCCCGTGAGGACTTCTGCTAAGGCCCTCGTAGAACACCACAAAGTTACTGTTTCATAACAGCCTTGTCCTAGGGTAGCTCGAGTGGAGAAGAAAACTCTAGCCAGGGGTCGAAAGTTATTATATCCCGTAGAGTTCTCGGGAGTTAAGTAGGCTTTAATTACTTACTCCCGAATAATGGCTGTTTCCTAGCTTACAAAGTTGGAAGCAGAAATATTATAAACAGGTAAATATCAATTACGATATACCTCAGCTAGTTACAATCCGTCACAGGATTCTAGCCTAAACACCTACACTAGTGCAACTATCCACAGGCAGTGCAGTGAAACGCAACTAATTTCATAAAAGCTTCTATTAATATTTAAAATATCTACAAACGAAAATGACAACAATAAAAATTCATAAATTATAAAAATAAAATATTCGCTACAGCTCATGCGATTAAAGAGGAAACATATCTCAGGTCAGATAACGTTATCTCTGATAAGACATTCTTTCATAGTAGAAATGATACAAATACGTTACTATTTAAAAATACAATGATATTCGACTAGAATAATATTTGTGCTATTTATAACAAATAAAGCGTGATATTAGCATTAGCACAGCAATTAGCAAGGCATAATAAAGCAACGGCAAGCGGAAAGCGACATACACATGCATCAAATGGAAAATGGCCCCGCTATAAATTCCGTCTCAGTCGGAGGTTCTATCTTCTCTTGGACTTTATTCCCACGATTCCCTGCAATCCTACTCTGCTATGTGGGTAAGCAAACGGTTCTTACTCTCATATGACTCTAACCTGCTAACTAATAAGACCGGGTAACTTGTCCCCTATTTCTGTCGAACACCCTGTATAATTAACAGTCCCATCTAACAGTTACGTACCATTCTAAGCAGCTCCATGCTTCTCCCAAGAACATACGTCCCTCAGGACAAACGTAGGATACCCAGTACAGCACAGGATGTCGGACACACTAAATACTACCCCTTTAATCAGCACTGTCCGTGCTCCTGTTCCCCTTATATGGGTAAGAAACGTGACCAGCTTGTCACTTATCTAGGCTGGGCACTCTTACCTAATCAACCACCCCCTGTCTAGCGATCACATACCATTCAGAGCAGCTCCATGCTTCTCCCAAGGACATACGTCTCTCAGGGCAAACGTAGGCTACCCTATACAGTATGTTATAATTCGCTAAACACCCTAGATCCACTATAATACGATATGACCCTTTATGTGATTTCGATTTCCCTTAAATGGGTCAACACGCGAACAGTTTTGTTACTCCTACATACAGTACACCCTGTATACACTTTCAATGCTAACACGCTGTTAATATTACACATAGAACAGCATTAATAAAATACCCAGTTATCTATTTTAGTTTGCAAATTATACTTCCCCAAGTTTCCGAATCATAACTAACCTTGCAAACCACGATAGTAGAACACAGTCGTTATAGACTCTCGTTCATTCCTATCCAACAAATAACACGCTGCTTTTGCTACTATGTAGCACAGCGAAAAACTTCCCAATTAATTTACCTAACTGTCGTTCACACGATACTCGGAATTACCATACAACCACCAGAAACCCCTTGACTCGGCCGCGTGCTGAAGGCATCTGCCGTCGACGTTCCGCTTCTTGGTGAGCTATTTGCCATGCGCTCCGCGACGCACCTAAAATGAATCCCATTGCGCGTGACGGACAGGCGCTATGCCTTTCTTCATACACAATTCACGTTCCATTTGTGGCGACTTTTCATACATCTTTCTAAAATAAGTCGGATTTATTACCTAGCAAATATTCGTTATTAAACCGCCTAAATGAATTATTCGCTATTCAAATAACCATAATGAATTCGGACTTCATTACACTATATACCATTACTATATATTATAAGTTATTAGTCTTATAAATCAAGCAATCAAAACATTAAGCAGTCTCTCTTGAATTCTTAATAACCATTTCTTTTTTAGCTGTTTGATATGCTAGTAGAATGTGTCTCTGCTTTTCCTTCAAAGTATCTCAGCCTTGTGAGTTCTCCTAAGTGTACAACAGATCTGTCTGAGGCATGGTTTAACAAGGCCATCAAAATAAGATGTGAAGCAGTAAGAAGCAGTTTAGTATCACCATTAAATTGGTTAAACGAACTAATTGAATGTGCCGATATATTTAAAGTGTAAGTATTTTATAGTAAAGAATAATAAATTATATTTATTTTTAAATTTGATACATGAAGTCATTGTTCAAATTACAAATCACAGATGTGGAGGACAGTAATAATATAATAAAGCATAAATACAGCGCAAGAAAATACCACGAAACAACGAAATATAAAGATAGACGTAAAACAACAGATTCAAATATAAATAAAACCACAAATATATAAAAGACTGAGGTTGGAAACTGAAACAAAAAGTAGAATCACCCCCAAAAACCACAAAAATAATAGTAACAGACTTGCACTTTTAATTAGTTCCGACAATAATGAGAATACAAGTACAGTATCATCTGCAAAGGTTACATATTTGGCTTTCAGTTTAGCCAGTGACAAATTTTGTACATATAATAAATACACTGGTCCGAGCACGGATCCCTGAGGAACACCAGTTTCTGTTACACTCCTTTTAGCATTTACAAGAGTTACATGTCGTCTGTTAAACGAATAATCAGATGATTCCTAATCGGTGGTGAAACAAGGTTCATACATTTTTTTTTTTAACTATATTTAGCAATATATATGCTCTCGAACGTGTTTAGCTGTCCTGATTGTCTAACATTTTTTATTAATTTTAGGTTCTCCTCATTAACGTGGTGATCATTATCCCAAATATGTCAGGCGACGGAAGATCTATCTATAGTACCGTATCGTAATTGGGCTAAGTGTTCTTTGAATCTAATTCCAATAGATCTTTTTGTTTGTCCGACGTATTTAAGATCACAATCTTTGCAACTTATTTCATAAATTCCTGACATTTTGACCCTGCTATCCTTGTCTTTTGGGTTACCTAGCAAGTTTTTTAAGGTATTTTTTGTCGAAAATGTTAGTTGGAAGTTGGCTTTTTTTTTAAATGCTATCTAGACCCCTCGTGATTCGAGGTTCATGGTAAGCAAACAAAGTTTTTTCAGCTTCCTCTCTTCTAAACGTCGTTGATTCCGTTAACATTTTCTTTGTTTTCTGTTTGTTGATTAATTTCTCCACTAGGCAAGCAGTATATCCGTCAAATTCGGCCACGTTCTTAATATAATTTAATTCTTTGGTATATCTACTTTTCCTTAAAGGAAAACCAGTTTACTACTTTTCGTCGAAAATGTTAACTGTAAATCAGCTTTCTTCAAAATATTTGCCAGACCCTTTGTGATACATGGTTCATAAGGTAAGCATTTTTCTCTATTTTATCTTTCTTGAATGCCGTGCATTCAGCTATGATTTTCTTAGTTTTGTGTTTGTTAACCAATTTTTCCACTAAGCAATCCGAATATCCGTTATATCTCGCCACGTTTTTTATGTACTTTAATTCTATAGCAAATCTACTTTTACTTAATGAAATATTATAGAGAAAAAGACTAGGGGTTTTTGGATTTGATTTTAATCACATAAATTGGTTTAGTTAGGGTTCGATTAATTAGCATTATAAAAAATAAAAATTTTCATTTATTTTTAAAATTTTTGGTGGGATATTATTATCCCATTGATTGTCACCAGCATGTGCAGTGGGAAAATAATATCCTACCTATATTTTTCACACAAATTAATAGCATTTTTCAACGAAATAAATGACTCAAAACACAAGAGATAAAGTAATAGCAACGACAATGAAAAATTATAAAAAACAAAATAATTATTTATGGAAATATTCAAAACAAACTTTGTGTAGAGCAACATTACATGCCTGGCAAAGCAGGTTACTGCACTTTTCATTCTTTCATGGCTACAATACTGATAACACCTGTTAGTTTTGCTTACAACAGGCGTATCCAATCCTACATTGTGGAGTTTAGTGTGGGGAGCTTTAGTTCTCCATAGATGTATAAGATTCACATAAATTACAAGTTGGAAGATACAGTCCCCGCTTAACCTCATAATTAGGGACCTAACTATCACGATGTTAAGTGAAACCATGTAAACCGAATCATTGGGAATAAATATGTACATACATATACAGGGTGGTGCATTGAAAATAAAACAGACTGATTTGCGTCCAGAGAATATTTTTTTTTAAGAAACGCTGAAACACATCAATTTTAATATCAAGGAGGACATGTTTTGACATAAAACTCAACTTTGTCACATCAACCCCTTAAGAGTGGTGATAACAACCCTTATATTTTAAATAGGGAACATGGGTCGAGTGTTACATCATTTGAAAACTCTTTGTTTTCTGAATTCAGCACACTAATTTTTTTGGAAGTTTTATCAACTCGTTTAAAAATTATTCACAGTTACAGTTGCAAGAACTATTTCATTAATTGTGATAAGAAATCCACTAGTTAGTCAATTTTTCGCTAAAAAAAAAACTAAAAAACAAAACCAAACGTTCAAAAATGTTGATTCATTTAAGTAAGTTATCAAATTGTTGACCACCAGCTTCCATACAAAAGTACAAATTTTGTTCAAAACGAGCTCTGACATTCTGGAACATTTGTGGAGTTATTAGACGGCATTCTTAAACAATGCGTCGTCGTAATTCTTCCAGAGACTCCGGTTCTGTTGCGAAAATTCTACTCTTTAAATGGCCCCATAGAAAGAAGTCTAAAGGAGTTAAATCCGATGATCTAGGGGGCCACTCAATAGCACCTCTACACCCAATCCATTGCTCTGTAAATTCTGTGTTCAAAAACTCCCTAACACGTTGCGAAAAATGCGGAGGAGCTCCATCTTGTTGAAACATTAATTGATTTTCTATTTCAAATATAAGGGTTGTTATCACCACCCTTAAGGGGTTGATATGACCAAGTTGAGTTTTATGTCAAAACATGTCCCCCTCAATATTAAAATTGACGTGTTTCGGCGTTTCTTAAAAAAAATATATATCTGGACACAAATCGGTCTGTTTCGTTTTCAATGCGCCACTCTATATATACATATTTGTGACTGCAAAAGTATTAAGAGAAAACAAACAGTATTCATTTCATGTATTATGTACATGCCTAGTCTACATTAGATTATGTACTTCTTTTTTACCTACTAGTTTAGACTACTTTTTTTTAGAATAAGAACGTTAAACCGAATAAGTTTCAACGTTAAACGATACATTTGTCTACAACAAACTGCGACGCTATAATGAAACGTTAAATGAGACAATGTTATGCGAGGATTTCTGTAGTTTCAAACAACTTATATTCTGGGATGTAGGTTTTTAATTTTTTAAATTTATTTTCCAGGAAGCAGTCATTTATATTACAGGAATTCGCACTGGTCTTTCAAAAACATATAAACAACTTAGAATGTGCGTTGTGGTTGCTGGAGTTAATTGAGCAGATTCAATTTCAAGTTGCTGATAAAGCAAACATTTCACATCTTTTATTTAGATGTGATGTTATGCTTACAGCAGTTATAGTATTTTCTGGCCATTCAATATTTATCAAGGACAATGATTATACGAAAAGTACTCTCCTTGATCTGTTTCCGAGAGCTGTTGCAACTCTGTTAGAGGTTAATCATTGGAGCATATGTACAATGCATGTAGGTTTGAAGTGTATTGTTGTATGAAACTTTTTTGTAAAGAAGTTTTGTTTCCAGGCTTTAGACTCATTCTTCTATATGAATACAGATACTTATATTCCAGAAGATTATAGATATATGTTTGGTCGGTCCTTGCAAGCGTTAAGAAATGTGGAAGAATTCAAGAAAAATTTACGTTGGATAAAATATCTCAATACTGAAATTAAGACTGAATCCTAAGTAAGATTTATATTTTATAAATACTATTAAGCAATAAAGTTTTTTTAAATTATTACTTAATTATAAATTTAAATTAACCTTCTAAAAGAATCTAAACTGAAAAAACTGATTCAGTATATCAAATACTATAATTCTGAAATTGCTGCTATCATTCACATGGAATGAAGTCTGTCATCGGGGCTTCAACCAGGTGTTTTTTTTTTAATTTCAACAACACCACGAGGGCTTACAGCCTAAATACTATCGTACCGTGGGTGTCGACAAGGAGGAAAGAGGCAACTTGTTAATCCAGGACTTGAAGGTTTGGAGGTTCGGGGGAGAAGGAAAAACGTGCCGGCAAGGAATTCCACAACTTGGAAGTCCTCGGGACAAAAGAGCGGGCATAACAAGATGTTCTATGTCTGGTGACCTGGACAGTAAAAGAGTGCATTCGCTCTGTTCCCCTGGTAGATCTGTTGGGGGCAGCAGGTGGAGGAACTATGGAAGAAAGCTCCTCTGAGCAGTGCCCGTGCAGATATCTATAAAAGAGAGAGAGATAGCTCACCAACGGCACGTCGGTGGGCAAGGGATGGCAGCCTTTGGGTGAGGGTAGGGTCACTGATGAGACGCATAGCTCTCTTCTGAATAGAGTCCAGGATAGCGAGTGTAGAAGCGGCAGCAGCACCCCAGATGTGGGAGCAGTATTCGAGGTTTGGTCTTATTTGTGAAGTATATAAAGTATAGAGATTAGCTGGTGAAAAGTATTTGCGAGCCCGGAAGAGGAAACCTAATTTCTTAGCAGCCGCTTCTGCAATTGATGTGACATGTTGGTGCCAATTGAGATTTCGATCCACAGAGATGCCAACAAGTGAAAAGGACTCATTACTTTGAATAACTTGGTTGTTTATTGTGATGGGTCTAGGGCTGGTGTATCTCTTAAGAGAAAGAAAGCAAGCCTGTGATTTGGTGGGGTTGAATTGTACAAGATTTCTACTTCCCCAGTCCAGTATTTTTTGGAGATCCACGGAGATAGAACCCTCCATGAGTCTGCGATCCTCATCTAATTGGGCTAAAGAGACAGGCTTAGAATATTGTATATTTGAGTGGAGGGTGCTGTCGTCCGCGTAACTGTGAACTGGGTTGGATGTGCTAGAGAGGAGGTCATTGATGTGGAGAAGAAACAAAGTAGGGGCAAAAGCTGAACCTTGAGGAACTCCAGCATTAATTGGATACAGTTTAGAGGAATGGCCATCCACGACAACAGAAATGCTCCGGTTGGAGAGGAAATTTGCTGTCCACGTACAGAGTTTTGGTGGTAGGCCACAGGCCGGTAGTTTATTAAGCAGCACTGCATGCCAGACCTGGTCGAATGCTTTAGATATGTCTAGAGCGACAATCTGGGATTTGCCGTGTAGTTGCATAGACTTGTTCCAAGAATGGGTGACAAAGGAAAGGAGGTCGGCAGTTGATCTGCGCTGACGGAATCCATACTGCCTACTTTTCCATCACTTTAGGTTAGGTAAGACTAAATCAGGATGTGTGTGTGAGAGTCAAATAGATTACATTGTAACAAATATGCCCAGCTGTATGTCAGGTATAGTAGAGCCTGGATTTTTTGACCATTTTGCTCAATACCTTATGTGGGATAAGAGGGCTGGAAGTACTTCTATGGGGGAGAAATATGTTCTCAGGCGTAGATTTTCAGCTGGTGCACTCAATGAGTTCAAATTTCATCTAAGTAAAAATTTGAGTCAGCACAATCTCCCAGTCTTCATGGAGGATTTTGACGTTTTTTACGAGGTGTATGTTTTGCTTCCAACTGGCATTTCCAAAAATAAGGCTCAAGGCTCATATTGGTCATAACATCACTGACTTTCAGGCTTCTTGCTCCTTGCGGGCGGAGCTCGACACCCTTAAATACTTGAATTTCTTGAGAAAGTGTGTAAATTGTTGCAGTGGTGTAGTTGACCTTGATGTTAAATATGTGGAATACAGAAAAGAATATTTACGAAAAATCTGCCGGGAGAGACAGGGTTACTTCAGAAATATGATTTATAATTCGGAGAACAAGACAAGTACCTTGTGGAAAATTGTAATGATGAAGACGGGAAAGGCAGGCACTAGAAGGCAAGGAGTTCAAAAGTTGCTAACCGATGACAGAAATACCATCGAAGACAGAACACTGATAGCAAATAAATTCGCTGATTTTTATACAGGTAATATCACTGTACATTCGAAAAGTAGTTTTTTTTTTTCAGATTGCCCTTCTGTGTTGGTCCCAAATTGTATGTTCTTTTCTCCCGTAACGGGTCCAGAGGTTTATACTGTTATAGGTCGCCTTAAAAATAATGTCAGTTTCGGTAGATGAGGTGCCAGTTGGCGTGCTAAAGTTTTGTGCAGGAGATATTGTTGACAACCTTGCTGCAATTATGAATCGCTCTGTTGAGGAAGCCAGGTTTCCAACAGAATTAAATACTTCGAGGAGAGTTCCGGTTTACAAGCATGGTTGGAAAATACAGAATTGTCTTTGTTGCCTCACCGTTCTCTAAGATCTTTGAAAGATTGATGTACAACAGAGTTTTGGACTATCTTGATCATTTTAATATGTTTAATAGTAGCCAGTATGGATTTAGACCGGGGCGATCAACGGAACTGGCCACTGTGGAGCTCGTGCAATATGTTTATGACTGTCTTAATAAGAAAGAATTTGTGGCGGGTTTGTTGTTTGACCTATCTGGTGCATTCGACATGGTTGACGGGAATTTACTGTTCCATAAACTGAAGCGAATGGGTATTAGAGGCAATATTAATGGATGGTTGGTCTCATTTATGAGGCAGAGACATATGGTTGTGGATGTTGACGGAAGTTGGTCAGAGGAGCATGAAGTGGATGTGGGAACTCCTCAAGGCAGTGTCCTGGGTCCTCTTCTGTTTTTAATATATGTGAACGATATGCCACATCACATTGCGACTGGAAAAGTTTTTATGTTTGCTGACGACATAACAATTATAATATCAGAAAGTGATATGAATCAGATAAAAGCTAATATATCGACTGCCTTTAATTCTTTTATCAAATGGTGTCGTTCCAATAGCCTTGTGGTGAATCTGGATAAAACTGGTTTTGTGGAATTCACTGGCCCTCACAGAGTGGCAACTGTCCACCGCCAGTTGACTGGGGAGGTTGCGCATATTCCGACTTGTAAAACAGTTAGATTCCTGGGTACAGTCTTGGATTCGGCACTGTGTTGGTCAGAACAAATATTGAATGTGTGCAGTAGGCTGAATTCTGCATATTATTGCCTTTTCAACTTGAGAAGTATGCTAACTAGAGAATCTATTTTAAACTTATATTATGCATATGTACATAGCATACTGAGTTATAATGTTATGGCATGGAGTCAATCGGCTGACATAAATCTAGTTTTTATATCTCAGAAGAGGATTATCAGGTTAATTTTTAACTTAAAGCCAAGAGAGAGTTGCAGAGAGACCTTTAAGGCAAATCTGATACTCACAGTGTATGGCATTTATTTGTTTAAACTGTTAAAATACATACATGCTAATCTTGGTAAATACATAAAAAATAGTGACATTCATTATTATGACAAGGCAGAGCAATAAATTGCATTTGTCAGAATTTTCATTCGTGTATGTAAAAAATCGCCATTGTACACTGGGAAGTTAATTTACAACAGCTTACCTGAGGATCTGAAAGCAGAGAGGGACAGTAAACAATTTAATAAAAGATTCAGAGATATATTGGTCGATAAGTGTTTATACAGCATATTGGGGAATTTACTTAGCTTGATGGTGTGTTAGCGTGTGTATGTGTGCTGGCGTGTCTCTCCATGCATGTGTGTGGAGGTAGGTGTGTATGCTTCGATGAAAGAGTGTAGCATGCTTGCCTCTGCGCTCCTGTATTGGAGTTGTGATGTAGACTTTGGGTGCTCCATAGGCTGTCATATGCTCATCCATGTCTTTTGTAGTTATGTGTGGTTTGTTTTGGTTTTTATATGTATGTGGTATTATATTCTATGTATTGTCTGGAACTTTTGTAAATGACTTACCACATGTACGGATTACTGTACCTCAAATGGTGAATAAAATAATAATAATAATAATAAACATGAGCCTTAGACCAAATCACCGGAATTGAGGTGAGATAATACCAGAGATTCTGTTAAGCCTGATTTTGGTTGCAGGGTTAAGAGGGATTTCAGTGATTAAAATTGCTTCAGGCCACCATACACTTTCCTAGTAATTGTTGAGACATGTTCTGCAAATTTGAGCCCACTGTCTGGGGTAACTCTTAAATTTTGCACCATTGTACCTAATATTATGGTCTGACCATTAATGGAGCTCCTATTTGTATCACTACTAACCCTAAAATTTTTACCGAAATGAAGACCTGTTGTTTTTGTTCTATTCAGTACTAATGAATTCACTGTTGTCCATAGTCTTAACCTCTCCAAATCATTATTTATTTTTTCGATTGATTTATCTTCTGGCTTGTAGCTTAGGTAGACTTGTGTGTCATCAGTATACATACGTATTTTGCAGTATTTGGTGCAGTTTACAATGTCTGCGATGTATATGTAGAACAGCAAGGGACCGACGATAGATCCTTGAGTTCAAGCTTCTGGGGCGGGAGACAATGTGAGCATCTAACATAGTGATTGTTGACAAATGGTTTCGAGACCACATATACATATTGTCATTTACACCACCATATGCACACTTCGAGAATAAACAGTTCATGTTCAAATTATCAAATGCCTTAGATAAGTTTAGCAAAATGAGAGCAGCAAGTTCACCAGACTCACATGCTTCTACATCATCTACAATATTTATCAAAGCTATAACTGCTCCATGCCGTTTACAAACTACATCATCTACAATATTGATGAAAACTATAGCTGCTCCATGCAGTTTACAAAAACCAGACTGTTCTTTTGGTATAATACATAGTGAACTAACTGTGCCTGTACATGTGATTACGCTATTCCCAAGATCAGAGGATTTATGGGGATGCTCTTGAGATCTTTCAGAGCTAAAACTTCATCAACTTAGGCCATCAGGTTCACGTGACTTATTTGCCACTTCACAGGTATCATACCTGTCACAAGTGAGGAGTTGATTACATCTGTAGCGAGTTCGGCTATCCATGGAACCAGCATTTACAGCATCATCTCTATGAGTGCATCATAGTCAGGTAGGTGTATTTTTTGCTTTTAAATCTCTTTCATGACATCATCAACATATGATGAAACAAAAGTAGAAGAATGATTCGCTTTGAACCTATTATTGTTACATTTTTCCATATACTCATGATTACTAAGCAAAGTTGGTACTGAATTTACGAAGTAATTGTTGATCTTTTTAGCATCTCTAAGTGGGGTGGGGGTTCCAGATCCAGCAACACCTCCATGGCCGCTGGTGGGGCTGAAGTCATGGCCCCGACCTTGAACTTGGCTGCGTACATATTTTCCACAACTTGGCTTTTAGAGTTGTGCGTACCAATTTTTTATATCACGAGCCACCACTGTGGCACTGGGTGAATAATATGTTTCATTTATTTTTACAAAAACATCTGTGAACAAGAAAGCATACCTTTTTAATTCTTGTAAGCATACCAATGTGTGTAACAGAGGTGTGCGGTGCATTCTCAAATAGGGGAAGCAATAGATTACAGTGGCCAGATCTCTCAGATCAAAAATTAGAAATTTGATTTAAAACAATATCAATAAATAAGTTTCGTTTGCATAATTTACAATTTGATAGTGCCGCCATGCACTAACCACGCAAAATGACAAATATTGTTGTCAGAACACACTTACCAACTTACTTGTAAATTAAATCAGTCTTTCCTGTGTAAAAAATTCTTCTATTATATCATCGTAAAATTGGGGGATTTGGGCAGGATTTTAATAAAATCAATCGTTTTAATGGATATCACTGCAAAACTTAAAAGTCGCTCTTCTCCTGTAGACTTCCTAACTAAACTTTTTATGCGTTTTAAAACTGAAAAACTTCGTTCAACTGACACACTTGTAGGTGGTATAGTTAATAGTATCAGGAAGTTTACAGACTTCACAATACACAGTGTCAAGATCGCTTTTGCAACAATTTTGTATATCATTTATTTTTGGCATTTAATATAATACGCTCAATTGGGAATGAAGAGCTATTATGTTAAAAAAATGCCATAAACTTGTCGTAAACACTTAAATGCTTCTTCGAGCACAGTTTTTCTGCTGCAGAAATATGCCAGTTCAAAGAACTTAAGATCACCAAATTCTCTAAAACAGTGATTTAATTACATTTATGTTATCCATAATTTCCACAAACAAGCGTTTATAGGAAGTTTGAACATACCCAACATTAGAAGTTCGTAGTTGTTTCGTTTGTACATTTATGTTTAGTTGTTTAACTTTCTGCCAAAATTCGTCAAAGTTTTTTTTTCATGATTTTATGTTAAAATTCATGAATTTTATTGACACAGTAACCTATGTCATGTCTGCTGTGGTCCCTCTTTGTGGACGATTTGCTGGCTATCCTGGGACTGTGGGAGGTTGAGGTCCAGGCGTATGCTGATGATCTAGTCATAATGGTTAGGGGGCAAATATGAGAAGGAACTAGCAAGTACTCTTCAAGAGGCACTAAATGTAGTGAATGATTGGTGTCGGAGGGAACAGATGTCTGTGAACCCCCTCAAAACGTTCATTGTTCCATTTACCAGAAGAAGGCTGGAGAAATTAAAACCACCTATTCTTATGGGGGAAACGATTCCATTTATGGAACAAGCAAAACATCTGGGGGTTACCCTAGATAAGAAGCTCAACTGGGACGTACAGTTAGAGAATGTAATCCGTAGGGCTAAACTGTACCTGTGGACATGCCGTAGAATCTGTGAAAATAACTGAGGAACAAACCCCCAACAGATGTACTGGCTCTATGTAGTGGTTATCAGACCAATGATAACATATGGAGCCATAGTTTGGTGGCCCAAGGCACTTCGTGGTATCGCGAGGGCCAAACTGGCTAATCTATAGAGACAAGCTTGTCTGATGATAACGGGACCGATAAGCACTGCACCATCAGCCGCTCTGGAGGTCCTCCTTAATATTCCACCTCTTCACATATGGCTGGAGAGGGTGGCGAGGTGGACAACATACAGATTAAAACAAACGACCGACAGCATGCCGAAGGAAATCAGTCTGGGAGGGTCCGGACTCCTCGATGACATTGTGGGTCATGGGATTCTGGGAATGGTCTCAAACTTGATGCCTACAAAGATCAGTAGGGATCTGTCTTTCAAGACCGTCCTCCCGGAAAGAGAGGACTGGGAACAAAATCAAACAACCCTATTGAGAGCCGATCTCTGCTGGTATGCTGACGGATCCAAAACCAATATGGGAGTAGGAGCCGGCGCATATGGGGGCAACACCAATGCTAGACTATCAACTAGCCTCGGCAAGTACGAACCATACACCAGGCAGAAGTGTATGCCATCGAGATGTGTGCAAGGGAAACTATAGGAAACCAGTGCACACACAAATCGATAAAGATATATACAGATAGCCAAGCTGCAATAAATGCTCTTGGTTCCTACCGTTGCAATTCAAAAACAGTATGGAGTTGTAAATCTGCCCTCAAGGAACTGGGCAGCTGTAATGAGGTGTCACTGGTCTGGATACCAGGTCACTCGGACCATGATGGCAATGTTGTGGCCGACACGCTTGCCAGGAGTGGTGCCCAGAGGGACTTTATTGGACCAGAACCGGTGCTGGGGATAACATCATGCACAGCAAAATGCACCTTAAAGACCTGGACAGAAAGAATGACAAGCCAGCAATGGCAAAATCTGCCAGGATTAGCTCACTCTAAGGCCTTCATAAATGGCCTGTCTGAGTCAAGGGCTAAAAAACTTCTAGAGTTAAACAGACAACAACTGAGTACTCTACTCGGCCTGTATACAGGACACTGCCGCTTGCGTCACCACATGCACCGTATTGGGGTCGGTCAGGAGACTGAGTGCTGGCTGTGTATGGAGAGTGGCGAGACAGAAGAACTTGTACTGTGTTCCTGTCCGGCGGCGGACAGAACTAGATACCTGCTCTTTGGCAATCCATCAATATATCTGTATATGGGAACATTTGACGCAAATATAACCAGCAGAAAGTTAAAATTGAAATCTTTCGATAATAGGTGCAATTATCCTTGGAGAGATAATCATTTCAGCATCCCAACTTCTTTCATTTACAATGATTTCAACAAATTTGTTACTCACTATTTATATTGGTATACTGTCTCAACTAGGTGACCCTTATAATTCCCTCTGCTAAGGGCCACCTTACTGCATAAACGGATTTTAAACCAATTACTGGAGACAATATAAACTGCGTACATAAAGCAACAACCTTCGGAAGGAATGCAGTAATATATACTGAGACAGTAGTAAATAAGCGATGTCTATCTCAGATTATCGGAATTCCGCGCATGTGTCTCTCGCATATTGTGCAGCAGCGCCAGATCTGTCCGGCGTTTGCGATATTGTCAAACTAAATAAATATTCCAAAAATCTAGCTAGATTCAAACTTATAAGGAAAGGAAAAATACAATTTTACCAGATATATTTAGGTCAAACAGTGCTTCCATGGACCGCAAACCCCTGATCTGCAAGCAGAAATATAAACATAATAAACATTTCCTTAAAGAACAATAATAATAATTATTATGCCTTTTTAGACAAGTTCTTTTTTGATGAAGCAAGTCAGTTTTCATAAGCCCCTTGTGATAAATTGAAATTATCGCCTCCGATTTTCAGTACATTGGTATTAGTTTGAAATGATCTTTTAAAAAAATAAACGCAGATTTTTCATAAAAAAAGGAGATAAATACTTAATTAACATATATTACATTTATAAATAAATTAAAGTTTACATTTAATAAAAATGTAATCCAAGTGTGCCTATCTATACTAAAATCTGGCTTTCCTAGCTAAACTGAAGTTTCATTGTCTGCTGTTGTAATGGGCACCGATAAAGATGTGGGTCTAGATTCAGTTCGGTCTGGTACTGTTAATATTTCATCTTCGGTAGTCACATAATTAGGTGGTAGAGGATGAAGTCTTGAAGGATCAAGGAGGTTTCTGTTCTTTTCTTGTGTTGTATGCTTCTGTCGTTGAGGAGTTCGATTTGGTGATGATTTTCTACTGTTGTACACTTTTATTAGTTTGGTCCTGAAACGTTAACACAAATCAATTAGGACTGCACTGACATGTACCACAATTTATAAATTTCAATTTTCAACGTTTATCAACGATCTTTCTTTTATGTTCAATAGAAAATCACGTGTATTATATATAAAATTTCAGGTTATAAAAAAAAGAGAAGGCCCTTGAATTGTGAAGAAAAAAAAATGTTTGTAGCTTCTCCCACTAGAAACAGATTTTCATAATAGTATTATATTACCGTAGCGTGCACGTACGGTGTGACAAAAATAATGTAAATAATAAATTTATTTATTTATGTCCTCTCGAGTATTCGTGGTCATTATTCCGAAAATTATGCCTTGTGAATGTCCATATTTCTGTACAAATTGATTTTTCATTTAAATTCTGAAGCGCCAGAAAAACGTGCAACCTTGAATATTTAAAAAAAATCATCTGCGGCGCCCCTCACCCCCCAGATTCTACTTCACCTACTCCCAAAATCACGAGCCGCCACTGTAAAGAAATAAGAAATATCTTACAAAATAGGAAAGGTGACAGTTCACCATAAGTCTTTGAAGTTCATAGTTTGGAATCTTTATTAAAATTGTGTAATGTACAAGCACAAGCTGCAGAGTATTTGTATTGCACATTATAGGATTATTATAGTGTAAGCAAGGTGCTTACAGTTTGAGTATCTAGATTTATATTTCTACATACATAAATGTTGCTTTGATCTCAGAAAAGTTATGAAAAATCGCCACAAGTAATTTAAATATCGTTAATTTATCTATTATAAAATGCATAAAATATGTAGGCCGCGAACAGGTGGAAATTGAGTGTATTTAATTACGTGTAATCAAAACACCTTACCAAGCGCAAAACGCGCGGTACAACGGTCAATTTAGTGCAAAATAAAAGGAAATGTAATTCGAAGCGACACCGGCGATGATAGGACGGGTAGGTAACCTCTAAGGAGGCCACTTGAGTTGCAACAGAAAATTTCCGCAAACTAAGTGGTTTTGGGGACTCGGCAAGAGTGAGGAAATAATTAGAAGAGGGGCAGTGTGCAGGCAGCCGGCCTCCGGCAGTGCCGCCGCGCGATAATCGTCAAGGGTTTCTGTTAAGTAAATAAAGAAGGAAGTGAGACTTCAGTGAGATAATTAGCTTTTGTTTGAAAGGGCGGTTATCGCGAACGAACGGGGTTCAACAGTCATGGAGGGGCTGGTAAAGCAGAGTACAGAGCTGGTGTATTGCCTCTGCCTCTGATTTCTGGGTGAGTTTGTTCCAGTTTAATATTGTTGTTAAATGTTCCCTTTTTCTTATTAAGAATGGGCCAGCTGTCTCGAGTACCGAATTAATTTTAAAAAAAACTAAGATTGTATAGATATTTTAAATCATATGGGCTGTAAGCTAAATTAGTATAGATGATTGAGCCGTGGGGCGCTGGACTTATAATCAGAGTGAATGAAATCAGATTAAAATTTAGGTGTTATTTTATGAGAGGAATTTAATGGACAGGGGAATATTAGTGAAATTTTATAATACGAGAAAGAGATAAGGCTTTGAACCATGATAGTTTAGCTGGGAGCTATAAGGGGTAGATATGTGAGAGCTATAATTAAGCTAAGAGGGAGTTAAATATCGGGCTTAAAAAAATTATACCAGGGGCAAGAACAATGTAGTTTTTGCCGGTATCAACTTTGTATAACATTTAATCCATTCTCAGGTTTGAAAAAGCCTCCCACACCCTCCTGTTTAAATAACCTTTAGGATTTATATTATTGGAATTAAGAGTTTTTAGTATAATTTTAATCAGACGGAAACCTTTGGAATTAAGGAATTTATTTTAAAAAGTATTGAGTTTTCTTTTGTTTAATTTTAATCATAAGGAAACCTTTGAAGTTAAAGGATGTATGTAAAATTTATTGTGCTGTTAAAATGTTATCAGTATAAATTTTATTTTTTGTATTAAAGTAATTTTAAAAACTAGATGCTGGGTTTCATTATTAGCTTAGGAAGCCCTAAACTAGAGTTCATTTTAACAGTTTCTTATAGGGTGACTTTGATGTGCTTGGGTCACTGGGTATGCGCTAAAACTGAATATATAGTAACATTCTGGAAATTTGATCACCGATGCTCGGTTTTAGTGTTCCAAATAAATTTAGGCAAGACGTCCCTTCAAGGTCGTAAAACTGAAATATTAGTTTCAAGGTAACAAGGGGTAGAAAAATGGATACACGTTCCGCCGCTCGAACGTTGCCGACCCTAAAATATAACTAAATGAATAATTACTTAAATTTTAATAATAAAAATAATTAGAATTTACAGTCATTGAAAAACCTTTGTTTAAAGAAAAGTAAAAGGCACATAAAACCCTCTCATTACAATAGTCAAATATACTAAGTAAGCACCAAAATTTCCCGGCCTGTGAGAAACTGTGCGGACTCATCGTTTTGGCAACAATTTGATACCCCTAAATAAATATTCTGTCAGTTTGTGCTCAAAATGTGCCCAAACTGCGGCTTTCACATCTTCATCGTCACTGGGGGCCATATCTGTTTGTTCGAAACCTCAGTCACGAATTGCAACCTGTGAAAATCTGGCAGTGTGCATGGATGCATTGTCATGGAGCAAACACACACCTCTGGTCAGTTCCACGACTTTTCTCCCCAATATTTTGTCATAATTTATGCAGTGTTGCATACTATGCCCTGTAGACTGTGGTGAGGCGTACTTAAAAGTCTATAAGAAGAAGATTCTCACAATCGCAAAAAATCATAGCCATCACTTTTTTTGTTGACTGACAGACCTTGAACTTTCTTTCTTGGTGGTGCTTCTCCTTTACGCCTCCATGCCATCAACTCCCTGTGACAATTGTCTTCAACGTGTCCACAAGGTTATCTCCAGAGAGATCCAAAAAGGATTGGGCACATTCAACAAGACACTGGCGCTGAACTACTGGGAAATGTTTGGGGATTCAATTAACGTTCATGGAGAATTCGGCGAAAGCTTGTATCTGAGAGCCTCGACATTCTTTCACTTTCGAGCATTGATAGCTTAATATGAGATCCTCAACAAGGGCAATCTTGTCTGTCACCACATCCACCATACTTCCTGTTTTTGTGTCATCATCCAAGAATTCCTGCCACATTCGAAACCGCTGTGATCAATCTTTTACTAAATAATACGACGAGAATTTTCTCCATAATCCCCATCCAGACTGTCTTTGATGCTTTGAGGTGGAAGACCTTCTCGAGTAAGGAATTTGGCTCTATACTCAATTTTCATGATTTCTGACATCGTGATGGTGATGAACAAGTGTTAGTTAGAAGAATACTAATTGACATAAAATCCACTTTTGTTTTTTTCCAGGCTAATAAGATTTGAACCAATGTCTTATCAAATTTTGACATGTTGCGATACCCGAAATCTATGTCAAGCTGGGAAATTTTTGTGCTTACCTCATACTTAATAGTAAAACTTACGCATCGATTAACTTCAGCAGCAACCTGTTGTACTGTTGATATTCTTCATCACCAAAATGGCTTGGATCATGTCTTGCGTGCTCATATAAATCACAAAATTGATGAATCAATCTCTGCTGATCACTACCGTTTATAGATAATGCCAAAGTTGTTAATAAATATGCTCTTAAATTTTCAGTGGGATGGCGTTTTAACCCAGGATCTTGCTTTGTAATTTCTTTTTCTGAAACAACAGATTAATGTACCTACAGACTATATATAGTTAAAGAAAGTTACAGGAATGAAGAACACAAATTAAATTATTTTTTGGTGTATAAAGTTCTTCTGAAGTTAGTAGTTATATCAAAAGAAAATTCATTGATTGTTACCTTGTACTGTATTTAGTAACAAGGAAATTACAAAATATTTAACTAAAATCTTGAAAGGTTTCCCCAGATAATTGAAATAAAAAAATCAGTTTTAGATATATATATATATATATATATATATATATATATATATATATATATATATATATATATATATATATATATATATATATATATATATATATATATATATATAACAGGCTGAATAGCTTGGTTCGCGAGGTGAGTAACCTCTGTAATCGGACTAGGAGGTCGCGGGTTCAAGTCCCGTATCTAGGCAGTAGGTCTTTTTCCACTCGAATGTGGAAAGGCTGGTTTCTGATGAGTTATGGGTGGTGTCCTTTGTCTATATGTGTGTGTAAGCTCGCCCTGCACAAGTCTAAGACTTCTGGGTGCGGAGTTTGTCTACTGCGGTGTTATTATTAGTATATATATATATATATATATATATATATATATATATATATATATATATATATATATATATATATATATATATATATATATATATGGCCACGTTATCACTTTTGATCTCTCGTAACTCTTTTTTCTCTTCCTTCTGGCCTATAGAATTGACAAACTTCCAGACAACGTTTGCGCTTCCCTCCCTATTCTGTAGTGTTTCACGGTAAAAATCCCCTTTTCTTGCTCTTATTATGCCGTTCAGCCTATTTATATAACTGTTTATATGCCTCCGAAGCTGACTATGGTCAGGGTGTCGCTGAAGCTCTCCATATAAGTCCTGTTTCCTATTACAAGCCCTAACAATCCCCGCTGTGATCCAAAGATTTCTCTTAACTTCACTGTTTTTTAATTTCCTGTTGTGGGTGTTGCAATACTAGATCTTATATATATATATATATATATATATATATATATATATATATATATATATATATATATATATATATATATATATATATATATATATATATATATATATAGTGCTGATTCTGCAACAGATATTTTTATCAAGAAGATAAGATCTAGTATTGCAACACCCACAACAGGAAATTAAAAAACAGTGAAGTTAAGAGAAATCTTTGGATCACAGCGGGGATTGTTAGGGCTTGTAATAGGAAACAGGACTTATATGGAGAGCTTCAGCGACACCCTGACCATAGTCAGCTTCGGAGGCATTTAACAGTTATATAAATAGGCTGAACGGCATAATAAGAGCAAGAAAAGGGGATTTTTACCGTGAAACACTACAGAATAGGGAGGGAAGCGCAAACGTTGTCTGGAAGTTTGTCAATTCTATAGGCCAGAAGGAAGAGAAAAAAGAGTTACGAGAGATCAAAAGTGATAACGTGGCCATAAAAGATAAAAAAATAATTGCCTGCAAATTCAATGAATACTTTGCCGAGGTGGGTAAGAGATTGGCAGAAAAAATAAAGAAAAAAGAAGAAAACCATCAAAAGAGAAAAACATCGGGGCATATAAAATCGTGTTTTTTTGGACAGATGACAAAAGAGGAGGTTGAAGGGATTATTAAAACACTAAAACTGGGAACCTCTCCTGTGTTGGACCGCATAGGAGGTTCCGCTTTGAGGGCTATTTCAAGCATCATTTCAGCCCCG
This sequence comes from Tillus elongatus, assembly GCA_964006375.1. Lineage (NCBI taxonomy): Eukaryota > Metazoa > Arthropoda > Insecta > Coleoptera > Cleridae > Tillus > Tillus elongatus. The sequence goes on from OZ023264.1 coordinate 33,677,038, forward strand.
CTATCGTATTTAATAAATACGTCCTTTGGTAATGGATGTTTCCCAGAGGTATTGAAGATGTCTGCTATTGTTCCCATACACACAGGTGGTGACAAAACTTTAATGGAAAACTATAGGCCAATATCCCTGATTTCCAACATTGCAAAGATTTTTGAGAAGGTTATAAAGCTTAGGATGACCAACTATTTAAAAGAATTTAAGTTGATGTCGGAGAAACAATATTGATTTCGTGATGGTACATTTGATAATTTATGTGAGATTCTGTATTTATTTTGTTCTATAATGAATCATATTAAAATTTACTCAAAGTCAACTATACTTTTTTGCAGAAGACTTTATAGAGAAAGGAAAAATAAAAGTATATTAGAAAATCTTTATCTATTTTATTATTAAATAATTTGTTAAACCTAGTAGCAGTGAACTGATATATGCATGAGGTCCGAATGTTGCAAATTCCTTTATTCTTTTTAAAAACCTTTCAATATGAATCCTTAAAACAGCTATTCTTTCATTAATGCTGCCTATGCTTTTGAAAATTCCAATAAAACTGCCACAACCCGTTTGTCATACCCTTCTTCAAACGTGGCAACGTCGCAAGAAACCTAGCTTATGTTTCTGACACCAGGGAGGGCGCAAACCGCTCGCCGCCAGTGCCGTCTTCTGTCGTAAGCTCAAACTACGTGGTATTTTGTGAGGTCTTAACCCTGTTTGAAATTCAAATTTATAGACTCGCAATTATTACAATCTTTGATAATTTTTTTCTGTGATACTAGAAAACTTTAAAGAAAAATAAATAATGTTTCAGACTCATATTCACACAAACTTTCGCAATATACAATAAAAAAATAATTGTGTTACGACCCCATTGACAAAGTTCTTGGTTAGTTGTACACAGTCTCTATAACATTTCGTGTTTATTAGAGCTGATGTGGCAACATACTACCAGGTTTCGCAACGAAAAGGCGACACTGCCATACATCTCACAATGTTCTTCTATTTTGTTATAACAATAAAAACTACTGTCTTGAACATACATTTTGCTTAAATTCATTTACCTAACCGTTTAACATCATCAACAGCTTTCAGTCGATAATAATGTGATGGTATTTGCTGTCCTGGATAAAGAATATACTTAGAATCTTCCTTACTAATCAGTTGTGGTTCACATACTATCCTCGGAATCAAATCTAAACGTCGCTCAATTTCTCGTTTGAGTGCCTGCGAATACAGAGAAGCGAAATGCTAAAAGTGACCAGTTTGTTAATAAATCATAGTTACCTTAGGAGCGTCATGACCAATTGGCACATGAGGTCCCCTCCTTGATCTCAACGTGAACCTCATTATTTGTCTTTTTGCAAAAATGAATAAGAGTATGAATAACAAAACACCCATACCAATTATAATAACAACAGTGACACCAGATAGTTCTTGAGACATGTTTTTAGGGCTGACTAGCTTTTCGGCCTGAACATTCATTTGGGCAATCAGAGTTTAACTTGACAGATAAAAAATTATAGCCTGTGCTAGGGTTCACTATTATATAAACCCTTGAAAAATATATTGATATGTTTTAAAAGGATTTAATAAAAATCCAGTCTTAAACTGTTATTCTTGCAGCACAGACTATCAATATTCCTTTGATCAATAAACAGTAAGTGGTAATTTGTAATTTACAAGACCCATATTACCAGGTTATTGTTTATTTTAAATATTTTTATTTTTGTGCCTGACCTCTCTACTGACATGAAATTATGAAATATTAAGCAGTTGATTGTTGATTATTATGCTGTGTATGAAGTATGTGGTGTGGTAGTTTATAAACATTAATTAGTAGTTCATACGAATCAGTAATCCACATAAAAAAAATGTCTCTTCTGTGTTCTGTTAATTTAAATTTCCATAGATAATTGTTATATACTCTATAGTTATAGCCATAGAACAGCGTCCTATGTTGCAATAGCATTGAACGCCATCAAGCAGTTGCGTCTAGGGATACCAATTCTACTTTTCATTTCGGGCATTCGCATGCGCAGTGATTTACCGGGATAATTAGCTTGGCTCGCAACCTATGAGTTTTTTGCCGTTATGACGAAATAAAAGACCTCCCTGACGTGCTGTTTCCGCACAATCCTCCCAATTGACCCTCTGGACCTGCCCTGACATCACTTTGCCTAACTAAAACGCTGGGGGAAGGAAAACCACGAGGTAAAATAACCTAAAAGAAGGAAATGTATATATTTTTTATATTATACTCACATGACCATGATGTAGTATTATTGCAGGGTTGGTTTTTTCCTTCCCCCGTCGTTTTAATTAGGCCAAGTGATGTAAGGGCACGTCAGTTGGGAGGATTGTGTGTAAGCAGCACGTCATGGAGGACTTTATTTCGTTAAAACGGCAAAAAACTCATGAGTTTTGCTAGCAATGTTAATTTTCCCGGTAACTCACTGCGCATGCGAAAGCCCGAAATGAAAAGTAGAATTGGTATCACTAGACGCAAGTCAATGAAGCACTAAAGTATACTTAGTTTCTTGTTTCGTCCTCTATATATATATATATATATATATATATATATATATATATATATATATATATATATATATATATATATATATATATATATATATATATATGTCCAGTTTCACAAAGCTTGATTAAATTTTTAAGGGTCGGTTAGTAATCAAGGCTTAATGCAACCAATCACAGCTTCAAATATTTGGTTGTCATAGCAACATCGCGAATCATAGTCTGTGATTGGTCGTCTGAAGCCTCGATTATCTAATCGTCCGTTAAATATTTAACCAAGCTTTGTGAAACTGGGCTTTAGTATGGGTTGTGTCACACTACTATGACGTTTTCACGTGGAGTCAGCACATTTGACCTACTGTGACGTAACACAAATTGACACAAAGCGGACTATTGATCCAGCATTCTCTCTTGATTTGAGAATATGAGAGAGTTTTAATTTTATAACCAATCTGTGTACATACTTTTTCAATTGTTATAATAATAATTATTATAAGTCAACAACGAAAATAATTTAAGAAATAATAAATAACTTACGTTATTTATTAATGGGAACATTCTATTATATACATTAAAATCCTATGTATGTTACAAAAACTAAAATTTTTGGAGCGAGAAGGTCAAGAAATGCAAAAAAAATTACTTTGAAAATTTGATTAACTTTTCCTCTTAAAATGTATACTATAAATAACTATACATGACAAGAGTTATCGGAACTTCTGGTCTATTCCTCTCAAACAAAATAAAAAATAGACGCAGCAAGTGCGTTATGGAAGTGAATTTTCATAAAAATGTTTTTAATTACAAATATATCGCTCTAATGCGGGCAGGCATCAATTTGGTTACTGGTATAACCTATATAGTAGGAACATATTTTATCAAAATAATTATTTGAAAATGTACAAAAATTTTCCGAAAATAAACTTTAAATGTTTCCGAGAAAACTGGTCTCCTAGCCAATGAACCTGAGGTTAATAGCAAACTGAGGTAATGAAATTTAAAACATTTAATGAAAATTTGCAACCAAAACGCACTTACTGCGTTCAGATTTTTTTCTTACAAACATGCATCGTATTTCGATAAAAAATGCTAAAATGCAGTAACGAATTTGTTCTACGAAAATTAGCTAAAAATTATAGACCGTTAAACCAGTTTCGCTCTAATTAGAGCTCATCAGTACGGCATACTAATTGCAGCGAAAATAAACCTATAAAGTAATACGGCTATGGTAGCCAGCCTTCCAACACTAATGAAGATGTAAGACACAAAGCACGTGCCGCCACCTCGTTGCGGAACCAAGTAGTATGTTGTTACGGCAGCTTCAAATAACAGAATGTTAAAAACTCGTTATTATTCAAAATACCATAATCTAAGATAGAGATGTGAACTTTTGTTGCAACTATTTGCGTTCAAATATGATGTCACATTATGTGAAACGCTATAATTTGTCATTAATTATGTCCTTAAAATTAAATGCAGAAAAGCTTTTTAATATTTGGTGGTAAAAAAACTTATCACCACTGTCGTTTATAAATATTTAATGTTACCAACTCTAACATAATTTTATTTCTCACTTGCCAAAACTCATTTATGTTAAATCAATAATTGTGTTCACTTTTGACATTGATTTGTGACATTGCGTTGATTATCTACATTTAATTACTTTTTACAAACTTGAGCAACAACTGATTTCTAAATTTTATTTCATTATGACTATCACATGACTATCAGAAATTCTTAACAGATTGTTTTGAGAGACATGATAAAATCTGACATGTCCATATCCCTATTTATGAAAATGTATTTTCAAACTTGGCTCTCGTATTTATTTAACTGCGCATGAACGGAAACAGCTGTTGTCTGTCAGGAGAGTTGAAATGCACGCACGTTCCTTGAGTCAATGAACATCATAACAAAACAAAGGTAATATATGTAAATATTCTCAGTATTAGTTTGTGAGGCGCAAAATGTTTCATGTATGGTTTAACAGAATCAAAAAGAACATAGCAATTTATTTAATAGATAGACACTTAGGTGATTACTTTGTGAAGAGAATTAAAAGGGAACAACTCGAGATAGATTTAAGCAAGGGATATGCTGTACTTGAGAATATCGTCCTTGATGTTCAGGTAAGGTTCTAATTTTGTTATGAATATTTTTTGCACGTGGCCGTTTAATTTAGCCAAAAATACATCGGAATGCCGTCCAGAGTTTTGTACATACTTAACAGAAACGCGATTCGAAACAATCTGCGATTTAATTATGATAATTATCACTGTTAACGAGTGTGATTCTGACGTATTTAGAACAGTAAACAAAGATACTAATTGTTATACTTTTTTTTCAGTATCTGAAAAATGCTTTTCTTGCATAATTGCTCTGACCAACTAATAAAACAAGATTACTATATGCAACACATGTTTAAGTTAATCTGTTGTTAGTTAAAAGATGCATATTTTACAGCTATTTATACTGTATTTTAAATTGAATTTTCATTTGAATTGCTGATTGATATGTTCCAACATAAGGTGTTTGATATAAACATAATAACTGAGGTTTGGGGTGCTAATCTTATATTTGGAAATCTTTCATCCTTCTTTTTCTGTGCATTACAATATATTTTTGAGAAACAAGTAGTTATTTATTACAAATTATCTTTTATTTTAAATTTTTGTTTTTACATTTTCTTTTTAATTTATCTTATCATTCACTTCTTTACAAGACAGGTTTAAAGTAAGAGATGATAAGATATTTCTTGTTTTTAAAGACATTATCTACTTTTTGTGTATGGAGGAACACTGAAATTTAGAAAATTAAATCATTTTGAATATTTAATTTGCTCACTTTGAGGTGCATATTTTCTCCGTTTATTTGATTGCCATGTATAATCTTCGGAATTTTTCTTAATATGCATGTATTTTAAGTATATGTTCTTTTGAGTATCAGTATTATTCGTTACTTATGTGAAGAGTATCCGTTACTCAGTATTGGTTACCGTTGCTTTCACTATGCACATGTGCCAGAGTGACTGGAACTACAATAATTGCCTACTACCCAAAGATAATAACCTACACAATCTTAGGTCAAAGTGACAAGAATAGGCAAATATCCAAGTGGCTTGGATAAGTTCGTTAGCCAGGAAAATCGGTCCATGTTTCCTTGGAAAATTTTGTTTTCTTTCGTAAAAAAATTATATCTTTGGAGGTAATCCTGTGTTTAAAGTGCCTCTTTAGTAAACATACAATTCGGGCGAAATCGGAACGTGAACTGGACGCGGGACGATGTGCACTGTTGCCAGATGAGTATAAGCAAGGGTCATTTTAAATATAGAAGGCAATCAAGGGGTGACCAAATGTTTTCATAATGTAAATAAATGATAGTATTGCGTCATGTACATAGATCGATATTTGACATATTTTGCGGAAAGCAGTAGGAAAACGGAAATGCAAACAGTTAATTTTCAGCAATTGTGGTCTAGGGGGAAAAACGTGATATAGAAGGAAATCAAGGGGTGAACAAATGTTTTTATAATTTTAATAAATTGAAATATGGCGTCATCTACATAAATCGATATTTGACATATTTTGCGGAAAGCAGTAGGAAAACGGAAATGTAAACAGTTAATTTCCAGCCTCAGGGGGAAAAACGTGTACCTCTCCTCAATTTTTTTGGTACATCAGTAACATCAACAGAGGTTGTGCCAATGTGATTGAGCAAGGTAATCTGCACGTTCCACCATTCCCAGGGGGCGTAAAGCCGTCGGTCCCGTGCCCATGCGATGTTGGGCACGTTAAAGACCCAAATTCCCCGGACAATGAGGTGAATGAATGACACTTTAGTAAAGTCAATAAAGCAATTTCCGTTGCGAATTGCCGATGATAAATACAACTGTATATGCTAATATCAAACGGTAACCAGTATATTATTTCGAAAAATCGCAATGTAATCCCATGGTAATGAAGCAGTTTCTACCGACAACTGCCGATGATAAACAAAACGGAGAAAATTGCTCAAAATGGGCTTACCTTCGAAGTGTCTGTTTATATTTTACTTTCTAACCTTAAATGAGTAAGAAAAGTCAATGAAGCAATTTCCGTTGCGAATTGCCGATGATAAATACAACTGTATATGCTAGTATCAAACGGTAACCAGTAATTTTGGTGTGTAGTGTACCTTTTCAATCGCAAACCTATGTACCACATTTCGTTGTCATAGCTTTTTTAATTTTTGACATAAAAATGTTTTCCTAATGAAAAGTTACAATTCTTTCGGAAAACCTCGTCCGATTATCCTGACTAACGACCTTATCCAAGCCATATAGAAAAGGATGGTACATGCCAAACTTTTTCAAAATCGGCACAATAATTTTTTTGTTCTCGGTGTGATTCATACATACATATATATATATATATATATATATATATATATATATATATATATATATATATATATATATATATATATATATATATATATATATATAAATGGAAACTGACCCCGGATATGGGTTCTTGGGGCCATAGTTCGCGCTTATTTGCAACAACTTTTTCATAAATCAAAAGTCGGGGTCTCCCCATTGGTAAATTTAAGGTTAGAAAGTAAAATATAAGCAGACACTTCGAAGGTAAACCCATTTTGAACAATTTTCTCCGTTTTGTTTATCATCGGCAGTTGTCGGTAGAAATTGCTTCATTACCATGGGATTACATTGCGATTTTTCGAAATAATATACTGGTTACCGTTTGATATTAACATATACAGTTGTATTTATCATCGGCAATTCGCAACGGAAATTGCTTCATTGACTTTTCTTACTCATTTAAGGTTAGAAAGTAAAATATAAACAGACACTTCAAAGGTAAGCCCATTTTTAGCAATTTTCTCGGTTTTGTTTATCATCGACAGTTGTCGGTAGAAATTGCTTCATTACCATGCGATTACATTGCGATTTTACGAAATAATATACTGTTGTATTTATCATCGGCAATTCGCAACGGAAATTGCTTCATCGACTTTACTAAAGTGTCATTCATTCACCTCATTGTCCGGGGAATTTGGGTCTTTAACGTGCCCAACATCGCATGGGCACGGGACCGACGGCTTTACGCCCCCTGGGAATGGTGGAACGTGCAGATTACCTTGCTCAATCACAATGGCACAACCTTTGTTGATGTTACTGATGTACCAAAAAAGGGAGGAGAGGCACACGTTTTTCCCCCTGAGGCTGAAAATTAACTGTTTACATTTCCGTTTTCCTACTGCTTTCCGCAAAATATGTCAAATATCGATTTATGTAGATGACGCCATATTTGAATTTATTAAAATTATAAAAACATTTGTTCACCCCTTGATTTCCTTCTATATCACGTTTTTCCCCCTAGACCACAATTGCTGTAAATTAACTGTTTACATTTCCGTTTTCCTACTGCTTTCCGCAAAATATGTCAAATATCGATCTATGTACATGACGCAATACTATCATTTATTTACATTATGAAAACATTTGTTCACCCCTTGACTGCCTTCTATATTTAAAATGACTCTTGCTTATACTCATCTGACAACAGTGCACATCGTCCCGCGTCCAGTTCACGTTCCGATTTCGCCCGAATTGTATGTTTACTAAAGAGGCACTTTAAACACAGGATTACCTCTTTGGAAATAAGATAGTAAGGGCAATCAGATTTGGTACCCGTGTTTGTATTATAAAGCGTAAACCATGTACTAAAATTTAGGTCTGTAAGTTTGAAGAAAAAAGTTATGGGCATTTAAAGAAAAAAAAAGGGGTTTTCCTCAAAACACGAGTCGAGTTTTGAAACGTCAAAATTGGCAACATTTAGGCAAAGAACCTGAAACAAATATGGATTATATAAAGAAAATATCGCAAGAAGAGCGTTCTGTAAACCCTTAAGTTTCAGCTTCAACCATCATTGTCCTTCATTTTACTAAAATATTTCCAGAAATATTATTTCAAATAGATCCTTTCTTTGATGTTTTGGCGGTGGTTTTAGTCAAGTTCTCATTCCTACGTCACACTCTGGGATAGGCATAATAATGAAAGGCTTCTTCCAGACAACAAAATTTATTAAATTTGCCAATGCGTTTCTATACCTTAATAGTTCTCAGGGGCTTTCTGCTTGGTTGTGTTTGCCACCCGTTGTGTTTACCCTGCCAGTTTGCTCCTTGGCTTATTGAATTCTGAAATAGACTAATTAACTTTTCAAAAAAAAACTTTTTCTGCACTTGCTGTGCCTATCAGTTTACTCTGATATTTTAATTCATTTTGACTGCATGCTTTAGCTTTAACTTAGTTTTTTAGTGAATTTGTATTTTTAAAAAATCACTAATAGAGAGGTATCGATGGTGAAACTTTGCAAATTTTTTTTTCAAATGAGCGCAAGCTAGGACCCCTAGAACCCATATCCGGGGTCAGTTTCAATTTTTATGTATGTATCCAACCGATAACTCAAAAAATAATTAACCGATTTTGATGAAACTCGGCAAGGACTTTCTTTTATTAATGGCTTGGATTAATTCGTTAGCCAGGAAAATCGGACATGGTTTTCCGGGAAAGTTTTGAGTTTTTTTTCGAAAAATGTTTTTTCTGTGAAAATTACAAAGCTGTTTTAATGAAATTTACTGCATATGTTGCCTTAGGAGAGACCTTACTATGTACCAAAATTCAACTTTCTAAGTTTATAGAAAATTGAGTTATTCAAAGTTTGAATTTTCTTTTGAAAATTTTTTTTGGTCTCCGAATATTACAATTTTGATGAAATTTGGTGGATATCTTGCCTTAGGAAAGACCTTACTACATACCAAAATTAAACTTTTTAAGTTTATAGAAAATTGAGTTATTCAAGTTTGAAGCATTTAATAAAAATTCACTACCATAACACACTTGCTGCGCCCAGAACTTTTTTTTTAACTTGTGTTATTGTAACTGATTAGTTTTTACTGTAACTCTCCTAGCTTTAATTTGACTTTTAGTTTGCATTTTACTGTCTGACTTTGGATTTTAATCTTGACGTTTTTGTATACAGGGTCTTGTGTTCTAACTTGGGCAATTGTCTACCAGAAAACGATGTTTTTCTGACTGACCTTTTATTGTGTTTCTGGATTTATCCCCTGAAGATGGCCACTAAGTTCGAAACGTGTTGGGAAATTTAATAAATTTTGTCTGGAGGGATGCCTTTCAGAAAAAGGAAGCCACCTAACGGTCTAGAATTTTTAGCTAATTTTCGTAGAAAAAATTCGTTAATGAGGAACGCTGACTTTTGAATCTTAAAGATTTCTTCAAACGAGTGCAAACTAGTCCCCATAAAATCCATATCATTTTTACATTCAGTCTTTATCTGTTTACATATACAGGCTGACACATTTCTACGGTAAAGCTCAATATAATTGTTATTAAAGATCAGAGAAAAAATTATATACGTTAATTATAGGGTATCTTGAGGTGCATCTTATAAAAATATTTTGACAATCACAGGTGGTCCATAAGTCGTTGGTGATCCCTACAATTGTTTTTTCGAACACCCTCATCTTATTGCATTTTTGAATTTTTTTAGCGAAATATGATGGATGTTTGTCAGAAAAAAGTCACGACGCAGTAAGTGTCGAATTTTCGTAAAAAATCAATAAAGCTCAATATATCTGTTATTCTACAAGATATGAAAAAATTTGTATACATTAATTATAGGGTGTCTTGAGCTACATATTAAAAAAATATATCTACAATCACAGGGTGGCGCATAAGTCGTTGGTGATACAAATACTTTTTTTTTTAGTCTAAAACGCCTTATGTTTTTGCATTTTCCATTGAAATATAATACATGTTTGTAAGTAAAGAAATTCTGGACACAGCAAGTGCGTTATGGTAGCGAATATTCATTAAATGCTTCATATTTGAAAAGCTCAATTTGGTATTAACCTATAAGGTTGACCAAGAAACGGATTTTTTCGATTACACTTTAAATTTACTTTCGGAAATTTTTGTACGTTTTCAAACAATAAAGTTATTTTGATGAAACATGGCACATTGTTTTTACTATATATGTTATACTGGTAATTAAATTTAATGTCTGCTTTCTGAAAAAAAAACATATCTGCTATTAAAAACATTTTTATGAAAATTCACTACCATAACACACTTGCTGCATCTTTTTTATTATTTCATGTTTGTTTTTCAATAATTAGTTACAGTAAGACTCACGTTATATGTAAGTATTTTAACTTTTATATTTTTCCTAAGTAAATTGTAAACTTTTCTCTTTCCATGTTGTAGCCTTGAGAATGGAATAAATGTTTCCGAAAGCTCGGCTTTTAATAAAGAGTTTTATTTTGCAACTGACGGCTTTTCCACAATTTTTTAAGTAAATAACACTATTACCGTCACAACAAAACTGAATACTATGTATATATATATATATGTATCATACCGATACCTCAAAAAATAATGGGCCGATTTTGACCAAATTTGGCGGGTACCTACCTTTGCAAGTGGCTTGGATAAGTTCGTTAGCCAGGACAATCTATCCATGTTTTCCGGAAAACTTTCGTGTTTTCTTTCTGAAAAAATTTATATCTCCGAAATAACAAGGTAAGGGCAACCAAGTTCGGTACGCGTGTTTGTATTATAAAAAGTGAACCAAGCGTGCTTATTTCGAGTAAAGGACATCACACAACACTTGGAAACATTCATAGAAAGACCACCCCGACAACACCATTCATCAAGGATCTGAAGACTGTTCTGGAGCTGCAAACAGTCACCAACACTCGAAATATTTGCGAAAATCTGAATATCATCTGCATACATTAAAAAAGGAACATGCAAAACATGTTTAACTGGGTCAATAAATATATTAAACAGTAATGGACCGAGTATGGAACCCTGCGGCACTCCCGAAGCTATGTGATAGGTGTCAGACTTGAAGCCTCCAACCTCAACAAATTGTCTCCTTCCATTCAGGTAATATCTGAACAAGCCAAGCAAGCTCTCGGAGAATCCGATAGCACTCATCCTGTCGATTAGAACAGAATGATTTAGACAATCGAAGGCCTTAGATAGATCAGTATACACAACATCAACCTGTGAAGAGCGGTCGAGAGCGGACACAATGAGCTTTGTAACATCAACTAAATTCGTTACAGTCGATCTCCTGGAATGAAACCATGCTGAGAAATAGTCTGTTTTTGATGTGAAGCAGTATTCGCCGAAAAAGGGAGGCCTCAAAAATCTTACAGAAGACACATAGTATGGCTATTGGTCGATAGTTTGATGGATCACCACTATCCCCCGCCTTGAAGACAGGGAGAACTCCTGACAGCTTCCAAATCACGGGGAATGTTCCTGATCTAAGAATCAATTTAAAAATTTTCTTAAGTGGAGTCAAGAAAGCATATAAGCAGTCGCACACCAAGAAGCCAGGAACTAGATCAGGTCCACAGGACATGTTAGCCTTAATTCTCTTAGCAGCTGTAATAATTTCATCATCTGTAAAGTCATCAACAAAAATACTGTGATGTCACCCGAAGCCAGGCTGGTGATGAGGTGGAGGTGGAACCAGAACATCTCGCAAAATAAGAAGCAAAACTGTCAACTGCCTGTTGCTGGTTAAATGAATTCCCGATAGAAAAGTTTTGATGGCGCCGAGAAGAGCAGTTCCAGATTTTTTTAAGATTAGACCTAATCTCTCTTTCAACCCTCCGAAAGTAGTTTGCTCGAGAAAGATAAATGTCTCTCTTAAATGTTTGTCTCAGCTCCCTAAATCTATCCAGGCTATTATATCCACGGTTTGTTGGCTACGAAACCAACATTTTAAGTTTAATTTCGGAAAATTTTTGTACATTTTCAAACAATAAGTAATTTTGATAAAATATGCTACATAGGCTATACCAGTAATCAGATTGATGCCTGCTTGCATTTGCTATTAAACACATTTTAATGAAAATTCACTTCCATAACGCACTTGCTGCGTCCAGACTTTTTATTGTGTATTTGTAATTGTGTTTAGATCTAGGTCATTCATCATGATTGATTAACCATTAAACAATCTAAGTCGTTAACTATCAGGCAAAACAAAACCATCTGTCCTAAGTTTTATCTTTAAATTAATTTGCTGTTAAATGGTCATTGTGCTTAAATGAATGAACAACAGATTCTTGTCTGACAAAGTTTCTTATATATTGTGATAGGAGAATTTAAACCAGATACACATATTGAAACAGATTCAGGTATCTTTGTAACGAAACACTTGTTTCCTTACCGTAATTCCTTTTATTAATTATAAACTCTAACATTTTTCGTTTAAAATTTAATCTTTATGCTAAAATAGACCGACATGTATTAAAGACACCTGTATATATGTAAAAAAAAATCATAAGAATACACTGATAATTTAAAGAATGCATGTAAAACAAACAACAGAATGATAATGCTCTGATAAAAATGTATGAAAATATTGGTTTCAAAATTTTTACACATTTAATAAGTTGGAAAGTTTCGAGAATTTAAATAAAGATAGGTAATTGTTAATGTATGAAAGCGGATCTTTCAGACCAGAGGGCGAGAATCGAGCCGTTGCAATATCAGCTAACAGCAGCCAATAGCAATCAGTTTCCGTCGCTACGCGGACTGTCGCCGACGTAAGAACTGACGTGAAATTGTGTTTGTCTTTTGTTTCTTTAACGTCGGCCTATTTCCGCGACTATGGCCAATCACCGACGCCAGGGAGCAGTTTCACCTCCCTATCCTGGAAATTTTGCCGAACCCCTGCCTTTCTGTAAGGAGGGTAGGGATTTTTAACATGCCCAACTTCGCGTGGACACGGGACCGACGGCTTTACCCCCTCTCCGAAGGGCGGAACGTGCAGACATTAAACTTTGTCAAATACAATGCAAGAACCTCTGTTGATGTTAATCTTACAGTTTGTACTGAAAAAGTGAAAGGAGAACCCTGGGATCGAACCCAGTACCCTTGGTTTCAGAGGCATACATTCTTACCTCTGAACCACTGAGGCTCTTAAACGCGAAATTCAAACAAGCCCTGTGTGTCTCAGGGTCATATGTGGTCAACTATGCAAGCTGTGATATATGAAGGCGATTTTTGGCGAGTTTTTGTAAAAAATTCATTGCTCTAGTTCTATCACGACTTTCAAGCATTCATAAAATTCCATCATATAACTGGGAATTAGAGCCCCAACAGTCCATTTTCAATGTCACTTAAAATTTGCTTCTCTCAGAGTCATAACTTTTAATTTTTGTATCTTCGAAAGTAATTAGGTTATTTTAATTAAATTTTCTACATTTGTTGCCTTTATTGATACTTTTCCACATATGAAACGTAAGATTTCTAGCTTAAAAGAACAAACACTACTTACGAAGACCTTTGTAACAACACGGCGTGAGGAAGTTTTAGATCTGACAGTTTCCACCCAGTTTCTGGGTGACTCTGTTAAGAACTGGGCTGTGTCTGGGCAAGTGAGTAGCTCAGACCAAAGATACAACCGGTTTGAAATCACAAAAGTCGAAACATATTTTTGAATACGCTTTATTATTGTAAGTATTAGAGTAACTGGCATGAGACTTTATATGTTGCTATAAATGATACAACTAAACCTCCGTTGTGAATTTCAAGTAATTTGGTTCACAAAATATTGATTTTTTTTTCAAATTAAAGATAAAATCTGAAAGACGTGAATTGGTAAAGTCAAATGCCTGGCGAAGACAGTGTAGTTAGCTGCCATGCGTAGATTGATAGATACCACAGGATCAAACAATATAAATAACAAGTGAAACATACTATCCAAACTGGCGTTCGCAAAATCTCAGCCATTAAAATGCTGAAACCGTTGTCAACACCAAATACCATGACAATGTGCGAAAGTGAAAGTAAAGTGCATCCAGCTTGCTCTCGCACGACGTCAGAATGACAGAGGCATGAAATTAAAAATGAGGTGTAATTAAGTGGGAGATTCAATACATTTTTAAAATACACTATATGTGTAGCTTGATGAATGGCCCCAATTAAATTTTCAAACTGAAAATGTAGCATATAGTGAAAAGATCAATGGTTTACCTATATACTACGGATACTACTTGGCCGTTTTCACTCAGTGGGTCTCAGACGGCATTGATGCTGGGTGTCAGATTGATGTTGTCTACACAGATTTTGTAAAGGCTTTTGACCGTGTCGATCACTCTGTCCTTTTGAGGAGACTTGATTCGTATCGATTCAGCGATAGCATGTTAAGTCTTTTTGGGGATTATTTTAGCGATCGTGTTCAATTTGTTAGCTATGGCGGGTTCAGGTACTCTGAGCTCATTGCTACTTCGGGCGTTCCTCAGGACTCTAATCTGGGGCCGCTATTGTTCCTATTATTTATCAATGATTTGGACAGTAGTTTAAGTGTGCTGAGACTTTTCTATGCAGATGACTTGAAGCTGCTTATGAGAGTGACGTCGAAGGATGATTGCGTTAGACTGCAGGAAGATCTAGACTTGCTCTATGAGCGGTGCTTACAGAATGGATTGGAACTAAATCTGAGTAAATGTAAGGTCATGACTTTCACACGTAAGGCTTTCCCTGTTCAGTTTGAGTATACTGTGGGTCGGTCGGTGGTCGATCGTGTGGAGACTGTGAAGGACTTGGGGGTCCACTTTGATAAGAAATTGTCGTTTGACATTCACATCAATACCATAGTAAATGAGTGTAATAGGTTTTTGGGATTTATAGTGCGGAACTGTGGGTCGTTTACATGTTGTGGTGCTCTCAAAGCTTTGTATTGTGCTTTTGTTCTTTCCAAGTTACGATATGCATCTATTGTCTGGGGCCCATATTGTGTGCATATAAGCTCACTCGAATCTGTCCATAGAAAGTTCCTAAAATATCTGTGGTTTAAGGAAACTGGGCGTTATCTGGAGATGGGATTCGATCATTCTGCTTTGCTTGGGCACTTTGAATTCGTCAGTTTGTGTAAGCTAAGAAGAGTTGACTCAATCAAGTTTTTATATAAACTGATACACAATGTCATTGATTGTCCGGAATTATTTTATTTTACTTCTCTTGCTTCATAAAAAAATTGAGTTTGTTCATTGTTTAACACAAGATTAAAATATTTTTTGGTAATAGAAAGATATCGATGATAACACTTTAAAAAAAATAATCTTAAAAACTCTAAAACTAATCTAAAAGGTCTGTTTAAATTAAAAATAGTAATTTTAGTAATATGGTGTAAAGTCCTTACGAAAATTCACTACTATAACGCACTTGCTGCGTCCTGAAATTTTAAAATATTTTTCTAGGAATGTACAATCAATAGAACATATAAAATCTATTTGTTATATATTTTAGGCTGTCAACGATGCACTTGAAAAATTCAAGTTACCATTTGAACTTGTTGAAGGAACCATTGGACGACTTTACATAACCATACCATGGAGGCAGATATTAACAAAGTCCAGCAACTTCAAAGCGGAGGATATGAAACTCACATTTCAACCAAAACAAAGACCTGATTGTGGTAAATCATTCTAATTTTACATTTTTGTTTGTTTGATCATTTCATTTTTTTACCGTTCTTGTTTTTATTATTAAAAATATATTTTTAGCTACTTCACTTATAGAATCAGTATATACCTCAGTAACTAGCACATCACAGTTAGCAGAAGAGTTTGCAAGGCAGGAGGCTTTTTCAGATGAGGTATTAAGTACTCAAAGAGGAGTTGATATGCTTGGAAATGCTATTGCTTCAAGTAAGTAGGTGGATAGAGATAAATGATATTTTTATTTAACTGCAAATGATTTCAGTTTTAAGAAAAGTCAAAGTAGATTTCGTCAAGCCTGTAATACAGATTGAATATATACCAAAAGACAGTATCACAGGTGTCGGGATTGTTTTAAATGTTGACTTGTAAGTATCTAATTTTTTATAACATTATTATTTTCAAAAATGTCCATTGTGAAATTTTAGAAGCATTTAAGAGCAATTCGTATTGTACAGGGCTTTCAATAATTCCCGAACCCCACGTGACCGCTTAAGTTAGGCAACCCGGCATACACGGTTGTACAACCTGAATTAATGAAATCCCTAAGATGCCAGTGTTGTCTCATATTTCCTTTGGAGTTTTATAAAAAATATAAAAATTATAATAAGTTGAAACAGTAAATGTCTTAAATTTATTTAGTATTTAGTATTTTTAACAGCAAGTCTGTTCATGTATGGTTTACTGTTATTGATTGTTAAAAAAATAAATTAAAAACATAATAAAATATTACTTTTATTTTGTAGAGATATCAAAATTTTGTAATGTACGTAAACAAATTGAGGTCTGATTATTTAAACTTCTAATTTACGGTTTTAGGAATGTGTATTGTGTAACATGTAACAAATATGTACCTGTTTGGGCAGATTACCGACGAACAGATTTGGTAGGGCTTCGTTCCATGTGATGTCGAATATCGTCAACAACATAACCTTAACATACCTACACTTTTAACTTACGTAAAAACGCAATGAAAATGCTAAGTTTTGATAAAAACTTTATTTTTATTGTCCAACAAATAAAAAATTATTTGAAGAAGGTAAACACTGGCCGAACTTGGAAAATGCACAATATACATACAAAATCGTCAAAAGGGATTCGAGCGCCAATGGACTGAACTGTCAATTGATTTGTAACTTTAGGGTCCCTATTCTAGTGGGTTTTTTTGTTACTAATTCATTACATATTCCACTAAGCGAGAGAGACAGAATCCGGTCACGTGGGGTTCGGGAATTAATGAAAGCCCTGTATTTTAAAAACCCTAAATATTCTTATCTTTATTTGTTTGGGATGTTAAATATTATAACCTTGCTAGCTCTGTATATATATATATATATATATATATATATATATATATATATATATATATATATATATATATATATATATATATATATATATATATATATATATATATATATATATATACAGGGTGGTCTGTAATTGTATGTCACAAAGTGCATCACAGCAATAAGCATGAAAAAATATGAAACTTTTCTCTTTATGCACTTTTGATCAGTTCGGCCTATTTACAGAGATACTGCCTTGGAAAATTGTTAAGAAAAATGAGAAATTTTATGATAACTCTGAAATGGTTCCCAATAAGAACTTGAAATCTGCAGGTGTAATAAAGGTCACTGGAAGACTCAATTTAATAGTATTAAAAAAAAAAAACTCCCAGTGGCGTAGTAATAGGGGTTGTGATATCATCTTCAGATCAAAAAAATTATAACATGCGCGTGTTGTGACCAGCCTTTATATTTTTTTAAATAAGTGGTCTATTGGCTACAAAAACGGCCTCTTGTGATTTTTTTTATGAGGTGCAACTTTCAAGATAACTGCAGTTTATGGTATCTGTGCAATTTCTTCCCGATAAGGTAACAGAACATTTCAAATGAAATAACATATAATAGGGGTTGTGATATCATCTTTAGATCAAAAAAATTATAAATTGCGCTTGTTGTGACCAGCCTGTATATTTATTTAAATAAGTGGTCTATTGGCTACAAAAAGGCCTCTTGTGATTTTTTTTTGTGTGAGGTGCAATTTTCGAGATAACTGCAGTTTACGGTATCTGTGCAATTTCTTCCCGATAAGGTAACAGGACGTTTCAAATGAAATAACATAATCCTCAAACTATTACCTATTGATAAATGTATTGACAAAATTAGTTACAAACAAGGTTACGATGATAACACTACAAATCACAATAAATGTTGAAAATGTTCGCCGTCAGACTAGACAAGC
Organism: Tillus elongatus; assembly: GCA_964006375.1. Lineage (NCBI taxonomy): Eukaryota > Metazoa > Arthropoda > Insecta > Coleoptera > Cleridae > Tillus > Tillus elongatus. Next base: position 33,695,356 of record OZ023264.1, read on the forward strand.
TTCTGCTCGCCTTCTCCAGTTTCATTTTATTCTTTGAAATATCAAGGGGGTGTTTCTAATAGATTCGAATGCTTCTTCAATTTTTTGCCAATTCTTTACTATATGATTCTGTGGCATAAACTAAGTTTTTAGCGTATCCCCATATGCAAAATCAATAGGATTTAGATCTGGGGAGTTAGGCGGCCAGTGAACAGGTCCAAGATTACCTATCCACCGATTTTGGAACATGGTTCTCAAGCACTCACTTACTACCCTGGTATTGTGGGCTGGATGGCCATCTTGTAAATATCACATTTGCATTCTTATATTTAGTGAAATATTTTCAAGAATTTGTGGTAAAGTTCCTTGAAGAAATTCGTGGTACATCTAGGCATTCACCCTATTAGGTAACTCAATGGGTCCTAATAGTCTTTGTCGCGAGCAACTTTCTCTTCTTTCGTTAAACGTTTGTATTTTATGTTTAGTTTTCGTCGTCTTTTAATTGGTGGCTCTTCTGCAATAGATGTTGAAATCATCGTACTATCATCCATCGTTGGTGTATCAGTAATTTATGTTGCAACAGTTTCTTCTTCCGAATCTGATGAATTGTGGCCGGTGAAACCCTATTTATTACTGTTACCATCTCACTCGAAATCCGGATCGACAATGCCATCATCACTGAAATTTGTTACATCCTCGTACGTGTCATTTTCTACATCCTTTGGCTGACTGAAAAGAAAAAAAATTATGCACTACTCTAACTTTTCTATTTATTGATCGATTTTTTCCTAAATTGCTAAAAAACGAAAATTTACTGTAAAAATTGCTGCACGCTTCTCGTGTCTTTTGAAATTCAACCACAAGTATGTCTATAATTAATAGATATACTGTCACTCTGAATGTTTCCCGACCAGATAATGAAGAAGTCATATCTTCTGTAGATTCATCTGCTGTGAGCTTTCTCTTCCGTATCCTCTTTGGGTCCTTTTCATATTCTTTGACTAATGAGAGTTCCAAGACTTTCTGTTCATAAATATTAAAATTTTCCCTTTCTGCAGAAATTATGCGAATTAGAGTGTCATACATTTGAATAACTGTACAAATGTAAATATCAACGGACCGTAATTTTTTGCTGGTTTTGTTCAAGTGAACCAAAATAAGACCCCAAAACACGATCATGAAAGCAGTTTCTAGTCGTTCTAATTTCAATCTTATACCTTTAGCTTTACATACAGCAGAACATTTTTGCTCAGCATTGTTCTCGGTAGCAATCAAAGCATTGTGAATGTCTGGAAATGACTCTTTCAAACTTTTGCAAGCATCTGCTCGAGCTGGCCAGCATGTGACAGATGGATTTTTGACAGTAGTTTTTTGTATCATTACCTAGGAGTATTTTTGCTTGTAGGATTTCGCATCTCTCAGTTGAAGCTGTAAAAAATGTGTACATTTTTTGAAGGAGACCAAAGAACCAAAGGGCTTCTTGAGCGTGTTCAGCGGCACACTCACCCACTAGGTTTAGCGAATTTGCGGAGCAGGGTATATATTCCTTCCTTTTATATGCTGCACCACTAGGTTTTTTCTTCAATTCACTCATTCTTTGATCCATAAACTAAAACGTAATGGACTAATTAAGTACACACAAATACTACAGCGAGAACGTAAACAATAGAAGCGCACGTAACGGACGACCACAAAGCTGAAAGTCGTGTCGCTTAGCCGGCCGCTTAGCCCCTCGTCCTCGCAATCTATCAATGCGACGAAAACGCAACATTGTAGTTGTAGTTGTATCTTACCAGCTTCAAATTCTATTATGAAACCAGGCGATGTAGGAATAATCAAGAAGGCGGAGCACCCTTCGGAAGCTCTAAATCTCGATAGAATTAAATAATCTTTTATATTGTGTAAGTAAGTGCATATATATATATATATATATATATATATATATATATATATATATATATATATATATATATATATATATATATATATATATAAATCTTAAATTCATAACAAAGAGAATCTAATTAATTATAAAGATATTGGTGAATCCCATGATTCTGAGACCGGAAAGAGAAAACTTATCCAGCATTGTGTGATGCTGAATACAAGCGTCATCTGGTAATACAACAGAAACTTGAATAATCAAGCGTAGTAGTACAAGCTGTTGGTTCTTGCTTACAGAACATAAAAAACATTTAAAAATCAAATTTGTTTTACTTTCCCTTACAGAATCAGTTACACAAATGAAGTTACTAATGAACAAGAAGAGGACATCATATCCGAAGTGGATGATGAACCGGAGAGTCTGGAATGTATGAGTCTCGCTTATGAGAAAATGAGGATCAGTTTTCACAATGTGACCTTATCCACATCAGAATTCTCTAGCAACTCCAGAGTATTTATGATGCACTCGTACATGACGTCCTCCTATGCATCTAGTGAAGCAGCTGCTTCTGTAAGAGAAAGTCAAAATGAAGTGTTTTATTGCATGGATGAAGATCCGGAAGCAGCGCCTTACATTGAGAAAGGCACCAGTCCTGAGTTACCTGATAATTTTAAACATGTTGTCATGACTGGAAAGCTAAATGGGACACAAGAGGTGAGTTTGCAGCTTTTTAAAATTGTCATATTTTTGGTCAAATAAAAAGAACATTTTTAACGGTAATTTTAAACTCACTTTATCATTAATGCAAATGTTTTCCATTGTAAAGCATCAATAAATCCGGGACTTTTTTAATTTCCCGCCTCTTCACAGGATGGGGGGTCAATAAGTCCGTGACTTTTTGAATTTCCTGCCTCTTCACAGGAAGGGCAACACTGCTTCTGTCAACAAGCATCTGTCAGGTGACTCCTGTCAAATTTTGAACAAGCTGCGTCATTTAGTTTGTGTTAGATAGCCATTGAAAGCAGACAACCTCTTGAGTTATAACGAAAATGGAAAAAAGTGAATTTCGTGTGCTCATCAAACATTATTTTTTGCAAATAAAAAAACATCACACAAACCAAGGCTACGCTTGATAAATATTATGGGGACTCTGCACCATCAATTTCCATGGTAAAAAAAGTGGTTTACTGAATTTCGTTGCGGCCGTACAAGCACAAATGACGCCGAACGTTCTGGATGCCTAGTTGAGGTCGCTACACCCGAAACAATTGAAAAAATTCACGATATGGTGTTGGCTGATTGCAGATTGAAAGTGTGGGAGATTGTGGAAGCCATAGACATCACATGGCTCAGTGGTTTCGATTTTGCATGATCGCTTGGGTATGAGAAAGCTACCTCGTACTATGGGTTTTAAAATGATGAGGTGCAGATTTAATAAAACTACACATACAGTTCAAACCCTTGTTAACTGAAATAAAGGGTGCATTTTTTCAGGCTGTTTCGCAGTGGGTGAACTCACCATTGCTGCTGGCTTTTTCAGTAGCTGAAATGAAACTGAGCAGACATAGCTCTGGTAACCATTTTGATACCTGGATGATGATGGATGTTAGGCTCTTATTTATGTTGCAAAAACAGTCTATAATATAGCATTCCACTGATGATACACACCTATCGTATTGTGCGCTGGAGCCCCGTCCATCTGGTACCAACAATTGAGTGATGAATTTTCAGACAGACTCTCCACAAATGGCATCACTGTTTTCAGGATCTGAATATAATTATCAGACGTGAACGTGCCATAGTAAATATGAAAACACACTCGGTCGTCCATCATCATGCAGAAAACATTGCAACTGAATCTCTGCTGGAAATTCCTAGTTTGTGTCATGTGCAGATTTTCAGCTGCCCAGTAATGCTGATTTCTCATATTTCGCAAACCCTCTCTGCCAAAGTTAGACTCATCAGTCGAGATTATTTTGCTCAAGAATGTTGAATCTTCCTGCACTCGTATCGATATGTATCCGCAATCATTTATCCGCATCTACTAGTCACTAACATGGAGGTGTTGCACGGGAATAAAATACAAATTATGCATTTTGTGCTTCTTCAATATTCGCTGAATGATCCAGTAAGGCATGTCTAAGTCACTAGACGCATTTCTTATAGAATTTGTTGGCATTGCATGAAAGTATGCAAGAACTGTGACTTGGCATGTTTCCTCATCTTCAAGTTTGCCTCTACAAATTACTCGTCTTGATGTTATAATTCCATACCTTGAAAACTTTGATTGAAGCCTCTTGAACCCGTGTCTGTTCAAAGGTGCTGAGTGAGGAAATTTTTCATTGAATGTACGACATGTTATTTCAGTAATTCTATTGCAGTTACCACGAATAATGAATATATTCATGATATCTTCATTACTATAGCGTATTCTACTTCCCATCGCGACTTACACAAAAAGCAAGTTAATAACTTTATTGCTGACACTAAATTAAACTATGTGTAAAATTTCAGTTTTCTTGCCTGACATTTCAACAAAAGCCTCCCACTTCCATAAACGAACTCATGTGTAAATTCCAATATAGATTCCCCGTTGGAGTGGTGGATATCTCAGAAATTATGGTATTTAGGTATAGGATATAGTTAATAAAAGTTGCAGAGCGCTGTCTGTAGAATGCTTTGGAATAGAAATATACAGGTGTTCCATTTGAAAAACTCAAGTTATACCCGCTTGAATTTCCATATTTTGTGATGCTGTTATTGCACACCCTGTATAAAAAATAGATTTTCATTCCAATGATTTTGCAAGACATAGTTACCAGCAATATGTTGTCCAAAAATATATTTTCTAGATTTACACTTTACAAAGATACATCAAATTATAAAAAAGATAACGTTAGCTGCGATAACGAATATTTGTCAAAAATCGCTAATATTTCATAAAATAATAACGCTAGGTATAGAGAGTACTACATAAAATTTATCCCAAATTGGATCTCCATTCTGAAAATGCAAAAATATACAGGGTGTTTCATTTAAAATAACAAAGTTGGTAGCGTCTTCCGGTATAACCGGAAGTGCTAGAGTAGTGCAGCTATTTTAATCTGAATGGGAATATCGTATAATGGTTGAATCCAAATTTTCAGCTGTCAAATCGGATGAGAAGGTCATAAAATTTTAATGAGCACTTCTCAGCAATCACCCTGTATATATATATATATATATATATATATATATATATATATATATATATATATATATATATATATATATATATATATATATATATATATACATATCATACCGATAACTTAAAAAATAGTGGGCCGATTTTGATGAAATTTGCTACGTACCTTTCCTTTGTAAGTGGCTTGGATAAGTTGTTAGCCAGGAAAATCGGACCAGTTTTGTATCTCCGAAAATGACAGAGCTATGACAATCAAATTGGGCATATACGTTTCTACTATCAAACTTACCCTGCATACCGAAGTTCAGATCTCTAAGTTAAAAGAAAAAGAAGTTACAGGCATTTAAAGAAAAAAGTTTTGGGTGCCACTGGTGATCAAAGGAAAGCACAAGAACAAAATATTTTGTGTTATTAACAGAACCAATTGAATATTACATACAACGGTTCAGTTTTCTTGACCCAAAAAGGCCAAGAAGTAGCAGAAAAAATATGTTGAAAATTTTATAATTTGTCTTCTTAAAACGTCAAAGTTGCGATTTGAAACGTCAAAAATTGCAATTTTCGAGACAACGAATCTAAAACAAATATGTAGAAAACTGTCCTAATAAGTGTATTTTACATAGCTTGAAGTTTCAGCCTCAACCATCATTGTCCTTCATTTTACTAAAATGTTTTCGGAAAATCCATTTTAAATAGACCCCTTTTCCGATGCTTCGCCAGTAGTTTCAGCTATAGAGTTTATGGTTTAATAGTCTATATTTTAGCAAATTTTTGCAGAAAAAATCTGTTATTGTGAAGACCGTGACTTATGAATTTTAATAAGATTTCTTCAAAGGTGCGCGAACTAGAACCCTTAAAACCCATATACTGGGTCTGTTTCAGTTTTTGTCTGTTTACACATACACAGGGTAACACATTTCTACGGTAAAGTTTAATATATCCGTTATTATACAAGATATCAGAAAAATTATATATGTTAATTATAGGGTGTCTCTAGCTGCATTTTATAAACTTATTTTGACAATCTCAGGGTCACCTATAAATCGTTGGTGATATACACTTTCTTTTTTAATAGAACACTCCTTATGTTACTGCATTTTTGTATTTTCCATCGAATTATAATGCGTTTGTAAGGGAAAAACATTGATATCGTTCATCGTTAATTATTTCAATTGTTTTGCAACTTTTCACGTTTTTGGCACATATTACAAACACATATTACAAATTGTGATAAGGCGTTTTTGTCAATAGATAGCGGAGCCCTATGGAAATGACGCATTCAGAGAGCTTTTTGTTTGTACTAGTTGTTGAAAAAATCGAGCTGCCGTATACAGGCACTTTCAAATAGTGGCTGAATTTGAAAAGTTTTGACAGAAATGTTTTTAGTGTTCCCGTAGAAATCATTTTTTGTAAGGGGTTTGTGATATGTTAGTAATTAATAATAAATGTTTAGTATTAAAAAAAAATTGTCGAATTTTTGTGAAAAATATCATTTAGTGCAACATTACACAAGGCAATTTCTGTAAAAAAAAAATGGTGAATTTTTTGCAAATTTCCATATTTTTTTTTTAAATTTTGGTCCTAAAGCTGCTTCTGAATAATTATACCTTGGCAGGTGTGTAAATAGCTTGAAGAGGTTGATTGGCCAGGAAAATCAGACCAGTTTTTTCTGGAACTTTATTTTTAGAAAATGTTTATACTTTTTGTAACAACAAAGCTATTTTAATGAAATATGGTACATTGTTATTACTATATAGGTTATACTGCCAACCAAATGTCCTTCTTTTAAAAACAAGACATAATTGCCATTAAAAACATTTTTACGAAAATTTGCTACCATAACGCACTTGCTGCGTCCAGACTTTTTTTAGGTTGTCCTCATAAGGGGAGAGTGTGAGAGAGACTAGTTAGAAGTGTAAAGGATACCTGTAGGTAATTCTAAATTAGAAAAGACGTAAATTTGAAGTGTGCCGAACGGTCTTTGTAGAAGAATTGATCGAGACCGTCTATTAATAAAATTATTAAGAGTTGTGTTTATAATATTTTTCTGAAAATTTCAGCGTGCAGGTAACGATCCATGATATATTCAACAAAAGTATTTTCGTGGTGGCGGTACTTTCGTAAATACCAAAAGTAGATATTAACTTTCTTATTTCAAATAGAATGGTTTTTTTTAAATCTTTTTTATTTTAGAAGGACTTTCGAAAGCATACCCTATACCTAAGTTTTGACGTTTTTGAGTTTTTTCGACTTTGAAACTTTTTGGATTTACTTCATGATACTTAAAATTATGTACTGCCACCATTTTGACAAAAAAAATCGCTAGAGTTATGACGATAGATGGAAATAATGTTGATGTTTATAGCTACGTTTTTAAAATTGAGACATTATCTACAAGACGTCCTAAATTTAATTGTCTTTTAGTACAACTTCGAACCATTAAAACTTGATTTTTTCAAACACAATGCCATATATTAATTCCCATATTCGGAAGCAGAATTCAATTCGGCATCGAACTGTAATAGTATTCCCTATACCATCTGCAATATTTGTTGCGTTATTAGGGTTTTGGATGTGTGTTTTTATTTCTTTATCGTCTGCCTATTTCCGCGACTAAGGACAATCACCGACGCCAGGGAGCAGTTTCACCTCACTATCCTGCAAATTTTGCCGAACCCCTGTCTTTCCGAAGGGCGGAACGCACAGACATCCAGCTTGCTCAAATACAATGCTGCAACCTCGATTGATGTTAATTGTACAGTATGTACTGAAAAAGTGAAAGGAGTACCCTGGGATCAAACACAGTACCCTTCGGTTCAGAGGCTCGCGTTCTTACCACTGAACCACCGAGGCTCTACAGGGTTTTTGATAAAATTTAGCGAAAATTATAACACATTTTTAATAGCCAGCCATGCAAATCAGAACACACATTCTTATTAATAACTCTCAGCCATTTAGCTCGTGTTTTTCAGTCGTGTCAATCGAAATGGAAAATAAGAGGTATTCAAACACGGATAGTTTGAACTTATTTTCTATAAAGAATGTCACAGAAATATTATATTAATGAGAGATATCCTAATTTGACTGCAATGGCTAGTCAAAGATTTAAGCGATTTTTGCTAGATTCTTTTATAATAAAGATGATTATTACTATCGCACAATACTGCTTTTAAACACCTAATTTTATGTATTTTATGTATTGTAACAATGTTTTCTTTCAGATTAGTATTACGTCCAAGCAGTCAGAGAACGTTGATGGACCCAAAGTATCTTTCAACATTAATTTGTCTGGTTTGATACTTTTCCTTTCACCCAGACAGGTTCATTTACTTTCAGAACTTTTTAATGGTTTTGCAGAAGCCGATTATGATACCACAAGGTAATATATTCTGAATACTATGCTCTCAAATGGCATACCAGTTGTGTAATATGAGAAAGTTATTGTGAGTTGAATATCTATAATACATAACTATTTTGTTTTGCAGTGATTCACTCCCTACACATAAGTTCAAGGAAAAGCCAATGACTAATTCTGATTATGAGAAAGTAGAGCAGCAACTACAGCAACAGATACAGTCTTCATATGGTCCTTCTCACATGGATAGACCCGGATGGTCATCAAAAAATAATGGTAATGTTATGATACTAATTTGTTTTGTTTATTTTGGGTAAGAAAATAGTGCTGCAAGAATCATAACTTCCACATAGCTCAGATAGTTAGTTCTTAGTTCATAGTTCTTATTGTATAACCTGATTCCTGTGTAACTAATTCCTTGCCTATTTAGGCATTCAACATCCGCTCATATCCGCTGTAGTGGGGTTGCAAGTTCATTTCCATGTCACTTGGTGTGAGTTCCATTTTCTTTCCTTTTAGCTTTTCAGTAAATTCTGCAACCTTGCATAAATGTGGCGAGATATAACAATTACTCGGATAGTTTGGTGGATAAATTGGTTAACAAACACAGAACAAAGAAAATGATATCGGAATGTACGATATTTAAGAAAGATAGAATAGAGAAAAAATTTGTTTGTCTACCTTATGAACCACGTTATCACGAAGGGTTTGGAAAGTATTTTTAAGAAAGCTGATTTACATTTGACTTTTTGCCGAAAAGTAATTTAAAAAATCTGTTGGGTAATATGAAAGGTAAAGACAAAGCCACTGAAATGTCTGGTATTTATGAGATAACTTCCAAAGATTGCAATCTTAAATATGTGGGTCAAACCAAGAGAAACATAGCCACCAGATTTCGTGAACATCTCGCACATTTACGATATGGTACGGTGGACAAATCATGTGTGGCACAACATATATGGGATAATAATCATCACATTGACAAAGAAAATTTGAAACTTGTCAAAAATGTTAGACATCAAACTGTGTTTGATTCCCTCGAAAGTATTTATATATCAAGGTCGATTAAGAACAAAACTTCATTAAATCGTGCGGCACCTTTAATTTCAAGCCCTTTATTTTCACTTTGCATTTGAATAGCCAAACACTCCTGATTTGTCTGACAGAATAATAAATTAGTGTCAATAACTCGGCCGGTCTATACCGATACTAAGCTCTACATTTGGTTATCGGCTTAAAGACCCCCCTTTCGTTTTCTTTGTATCTAAGAAGTCAATATAAATGTTTTTTACATAGAGTTAAAAATCAATATAAATACTTGTTTTTTATGTAGAATTTTAGTCGAATTAGTTATCCTTTGTTAAAGTTAAGATTTTTAGCCAAACAATCGGTTTGTTTAAAAAAGGTAAGCGGCTGTTATTGATCTGTTCACCAGATGTTAATGTCGGCCTTCTTTAGTTTATCCAATATTCACATAATGAATTTTACGCCCAGGCGTACGCTGATGATGGGCTGGTCTTAGTCACCGGCAAATTCCTCGGCGTCGTCTGTGAGTGCATGCAAGCTGCCTGTAGCATAATCGAAAGGTGGTGTGGTGAGCAGGGACTCTCCGTAAACCCGGCGAAGACGGAGATGATCCTATTTACCAAGAAGAGGAAGGTAGAGGGGTTCAGGGCGCCCGTGATGTTTGGAAAACCTTTAGCTTTAGTGCGGGAGGTCAAATATCTGGGGGTGATCCTGGACCCGAAACTAACATGGGGGTCGCAAATAGAACGAGTTGTGAGGAAGGGAGTAGCGACCCTCTGGCAGCTGCGTCGTGTGATAGGGAGGACCTGGGGAGTTAATCCCCGGATCCTTCATTGGATCTACACTGCGATCGTCAGGTGGAGAATCCTCTATGGGGCGTTGGTCTGGTGGTGTGGTGTGAACCAAACAACCAGCAGGAAGCTGGCCAAACTCCAAAGGCTGGCTATCCTGGGTATCACAGGCGCTATGAGGACGACACCCTCAGCCGCGCTAGAGGTCCTGTTGATGCTGCCACCGCTTCCCATCTGTATCAGAAGGGAGGCTATGGCGTCGCATCTTAGAATCCGGGACTCAGGTAACTGGTGTGGAGAGGGAGCAGTAATAGGGCATGCAAGAGTCGCCAAGGAGGTGGAAAAGGAAATTCCGATTTCCGCCATAAAGGTGAGGGATGCCGAGGACGATATTAGGTTGACTAGGCCATACACCCTCAGGATCCCCAGTAGGGATCAGTGGAGGGAAAATGAGGTTGCATTCCAGCCCGCAAGCCTGGTCTGTTTCACCGACGGATCGCGGCTGGAGGACCAGCAATCCTCTGGGGCAGGAATATATATCGAGCGCCTGGGGGTGCGCGAGAGCTATGCTCTTGGCGCATATACCACGGCATTCGAAACAGAGGCGTATGCTATCCTGTCTGTGGCCAATAGACAGGATGTGAAGATGAGTCCCGAGAAATGTGTGTGCATTTGCTCGGATAGCCAGGCAGTCCTCCGGGCAGTCTGCGCGGCCAGAATCAGGTCACCCCTGGTTCAGGAGTGCGCTGACGCCCTCAGAGGGCTAGCCAGGACGAAGGAGGTGCAACTGGTGTGGGTTCCGGGACACTGTGGCGTAGCGGGGAATGAGGTGGCGAATAATCTCGCAAAACTCGGTTCCCGGCGGCCGTTCTGTGGCCCGGAGCCTGCGTTAGGCATAAGTAGGAAGACAGTCTCTGTCGTCTTAGACAGGTGGACCGAGGAAGCAATGGAGAGGCACTGGGGGTCGGTTGGTGGCTGCAGGCAGGCGAGGGACTTCGTGGAGGGGCCGGACAGAGATAAAGCTGTCTGGCTACTCGGAAGGAGTCGACCTACGCTTCGCCGCATCCTCGGGGTGCTGACAGGCCACTGTGCCCTTAGAAGACACCTCACATTGATAGGCGTAGAGAGGGATCCCATTTGCCAGGAATGTGGCGAGGATGAAGAAACGTCCTACCACTACCTGTGTGAATGCGAGGCTTTTGGGAGTCTTCAAGCAGAATTGTTCGGATCAAGGACTCTGCAGAGGAATCAGGTAAGTACCGTCCAATTGAAGACCGTCATGGCCTTTATCTCGAGGTCGAGGCGGTTTGGCGACGGAACCGAGGAAGAGTAGAGCATGGTTGCTGGGTTGCTGGGGTTGGCAAAAAGGGCCCATTGTGGCCTACTTGCTTGGCGTTGGCCTCCCCACCACTGCTACTACTACTACTACTACTACTACTACTATCCTTGGTTAAAGTTAACATTTTTATCCAAACACTCGGTTTGTTTAAAAAAGGTAAGCGGCTGTTATTGATCTGTTCGCCAGATGTTAATGTCGGCCTTCTTTAGTTTATCCAATATTCACATAATGAATTTTCTAGATCAAAAGAACGTGTAGCTTCCTTAAATATCTCGGTACCTTTCATTTTAAGCCCATTATCCTTAGATTAGATAAAAACTCATAAATTTGTCAACCAGAAGACTAGTTCTTCGACCTCGTTCCGTTTAAGTATTGACACAATAGACAAACGATGGTCACCGACTACAACTTACTTCGGACTAGTTTGTTACCTAGGTGTGATATAAATACACAGTACTGGTTGATTTTAATTTAGAATTTTTCATCCTCTGATGACGCTAACTTGGTTAGTGAAACGATGAAACGATCGTCAGGTTTTAAAATATATGTTGTGGTGATCTGGGTTCTCCAAGTGTACTTATTGGTAGGTAAAGTTATAACGGAAGTTCAAAAATATTGTCCGGCATAAAGTACAATATACAGAAAATTTGCATGCGATTTTCTCTCCCTTTTGGTATCTGTCCTTACCTAAGACTCTGTATAAAATGTGCTGTTTAGTTGTAAGTAATTTAGAATGTTTCATCCTCTAATGACGCTAACTTTGTTAGTGAAACGATCGTCAGGACTTTAAAAAGTGGTGATTTGGGTTTTCAAAGTGTAGTTATCGCCTTTTTAATGCCATGTACCTGCCTATCTTATGCCCTGAACCTGTCTTGCGACTGGTAGATTCTTGTACATTGTATCTAGTCGGTTAGTGTAGCGTCGTATTAAGTCAATGTACTATAATAATCCCGTACCACACACATACTTTTGTATGTAATACATTATATTATTGATCCACGTCTTTTATTTCAATAACAACATTTCCAAAGTGAGTTTGTAGTTGGGTATTAGTGAATTTTCTTAAAAAAAAATCACTAATGAGGAGATCCCGACTTTTGAATTTTGAAAAAATTTCTTCAAATGAGCGCTAATTAAGCCCCCCAGAACACATATCCGGGGTCAGTTACAATTTTTATATGTTATATATATATATATATATATATATATATATATATATATATATATATATATATATATATATATATATATATATATATATATATATATATATATATATATATATATATATACAGGGTGATTGCTGAGAAGTGCTCATTAGAAGTTTATGACCTTCTCATCCGATTTGACAGATGAAAATTTGGATTCGGCCATTATACGATATTGCCATTCTGACTAAAATAGTTGCACTACTCTAGCACTTCCGGTTATACCGGAAGTCGCTACCAACTTCGTTATTTTAAATGAAACACCCTGTATATTTTTGCATTTTCAGAAAGAAGATCCAATTTGGAATAGATTTTATGTAGTACTTTCTACACCTAGCGTTATTAGTTTTTGAAATATTGGCGATTTTTGAAAAATATTTGTTATCACAGCTCTTTTTATAATTTGATATATCCTTGTAAAGTGTAAATCTAGAAAATATATTTTTGGACAACAGATTGCTGGTAACTATGTCTTGCAAAATTATTGGAATGAAAATCTATTTTTTATACAGGGTGTGCGATAACAGCCTGACAAAATATCGAAATTCAAGCGGGTATAACTTGATTTTTTCAAATGGAACACCCTATATATTTCTATTCCAAAGCATTTTACAGACATAACTCTACAACTTTTATTAACTATGTCCTATACCTAAATAGCATAATTTCTGAGATATCTACCACTCCAATGGGGAATCTATATTGGAATTTATACATGAGTTTGTTTATGGGAATAGGAGGCTTTTGTTGCAATGTCAGGTGAGAAAACTGAAATTTGACACATAGTTTAATCTAGTGACAGCAGTAAAATTAGTAACTTGCTTTTGTTAAAGGCGTGATGGGAAGTGCAATACGCTACAGTAATATATTCATTATTCACGGTGACTGCAATAGAATTATTGAAAGAGCATGTCATACATTCAATGAAAAGTTTCCTAACTCGGCACCTTTGGACAGACACCGGTTCAAGAGGCGTCAATCAAAGTTTTCAAGGTATGGAAGTATAACATCAAGACGAGTAATTTGTAGAGGCAAACTTGAAGATGAGGAAACATGCCAAGTCACAGTTCTTGCATACTTTCATGCAATGCCAACAAATTCTATAAGAAATGCGTCTAGTGACTTAAACATGCCTTACTGGATCATTCAACGAATATCGAAGAAGCACAAAATGCATAATTTCTCTTTTATTCCCGTGCAACACCTGCATGTTAGCGACTACGAGCTGCGGATAAACTATTGCGAACACCTACTGATACGAGTGCAGGAAGATCCTACATTCTTGAGCAAAATAATCTGGACTGATGAGTCTAACTTTGGCAGAGAGGGTTTGCGAAATATGAAAAATCAGCATTACTGGGCAGCTGAAAATCTGCATATGAGACGAACTAGGAATTTCCAGCAGATATTTAGTTGTAATGTTTTCTGCATGATAATGGACGACCGAGTGTGTTTTCATATTTACGATGGCACGGTCACGTCTGAGAAGTATATTCAGATCCTGAGAACAGTGGTGATGCCATTTGTGGAGAGTCTGTCTGTAAATTCATCGGATTCAACGGAAGTCACATTGAACAATTACTTTGAATTTTTCAGCTATGGTTCCATCACAAGTTGTTTTCTTTTCCCCGTTCACTGTACATAATCTAATCTAGCGTAACTTTACTCTGTAAATAAGAATTAAATTCATTTAGTGTTAGTGTATGATTGTCATGTTACTTTAATAGTTCTGCTATTACATTGTTACAATGATAATGCCATAATAAATTGACGTTCTTTTTTCAACAAAACTTGCTAAATGTTTGAGCTAGGAGGAATCTGGCAAGTGTCTTGGACTCTGGAGGACAAATTACACAAGGGTGGGTGGTTTTTAATAAGGGTCGTTGGCCAGAAAACTAGTTTTTTTGGGAACATTTTAAGTTAATTGCGAAACATTTTTGTACATTTTCAAACAATAAAGTTATTTTGGTGATTTATGGTATATTGTTTCTACTATATAGGTCATACTGGTAACCAAATTTAATGCTTGCTTTCTTTTAATAAACAAATATTTGTTATTTAAAATATTTTTATGAAAATTCATTACCATAACGCACTTACTGCGTCCAGACTTTTTAATATTGTTCTCAAATTGTCAGCGTGTCATCATGAATATAAAAAGAAATTGGCTAATTCAACGCCATGAAAACATTGGAATTAAAATTCTCTGCTGCGATATTAAATATGTCACTTCAGGAAACTAACAATATCTCAGAAATTATGCTATTTAGGTATAGGACATAGTTAATAATAAAAATCTCGGGACGCAGCAAGTGCGTTATGGTAGTGAATTTTCATAGAAATGATCTGGCGCAAAATATTTTATTATAACTTTTGTTTCTTGTAACATAGAAATCTAAATTTTGGTGTATAGTTTACTTTTTATATCGTAAACCTACCTAACAAATTTGGTTATCATAGCTTTTTTATTTTTTAAGATAAAAATTTTTTTCTAATGAAAACTCAAAATTTTTTCAGAAAACCTCGTCCGATTTTTCTGATTAACGAACTTATCAAAGCCATTTACAAAAGGGAGGTACATGCCAAATTTTATTAAAATCGGCTTATTATTCTTTGAGATAAAAAATTTTTTCGGATGAAAACTCAAAATTTTCCCGGAAAACCTCGTCCGATTTTCCTGACTAACAAACTTGTCAAAGCCATTTACAAAAGGAAGGTACATGCCGAATTTTATTAAAATCGGCTTATTACTTTTTGAGATAAGAATTTTTTTCGAATGAAAACTCAAAATTTTCCCGGAAAACCTCGTCCGATTTTCCTGACTAACGAACTTATCCAAGCCATTTACAAAAGAAAGGTACATGCCAAATTTTATCAAAATCGGCCCATTATTTTTTGAGTTATCGGTGTGATACATATATATATATATATATATATATATATATATATATATATATATATATATATATATATATATATATATATATATATATATATATATATATATATATATATATATATATATATATATATATATATATATATATATATATATATA
This sequence comes from Tillus elongatus, assembly GCA_964006375.1. NCBI lineage: Eukaryota > Metazoa > Arthropoda > Insecta > Coleoptera > Cleridae > Tillus > Tillus elongatus. The sequence continues at coordinate 33,711,184 of OZ023264.1, forward strand.
TATATATATATATATATATAAACATATAAAAATTGAAACTGACCCCGGATATGGGTTCTAGGGGTCCTAGTTCGCGCTCATTTGCAAAAATTTTTTCAAAATTCAAAAGTCGGGATCTCCCCATTAGTGAATTTTTTCTACGAAAATTCACTAAAAGTTGTAGAGTTATGTCTGTGAAATGCTTTGGAATAGAAATATATAGGGTGTTCCATTTGAAAAAATCAAGTTATACCCGCTTGAATTTCGATATTTTGTCAGGCTATTATCGCACACCCTGTATAAAAAATAGATTTTCATTCCAATAATTTTGCAAGGAATAGTTACCAACAATCTGTTTGTCCAAAAATATGTTTTCTAGATTTACACTTTACAAGGATATACCAAATTATAAAAAGAGCTCTGATAACAAATATTTTTCAAAAATCGCCAATATTTCAAAAACTAATAACGCTAGGTGCAGAAAGTACTACATAAAATCTATCCCAAATTGGATCGTCTTTCTGAAAATGCAAAAATATACAGGGTATTTCATTTAAAATAACGAAGTTGGTAGCGACTTCCGGTACAACCGGAAATGCTAGAGTAGTGCAACTATTTTAATCAGAATGGGAATATCGTATAATGGCCGAATACAAATTTTCAGCTGTCAAATCGGATGAGAAGGTCATAAACTTCTAATGAGCACTTCTCAGCAATCACCCTGTATATATATATATATATATATATATATATATATATATATATATATATATATATATATATATATATATCACACCGATAACTCAAAAAATAATGGGCCGATTTTGTTTAAATTTGGTGAATAAATTCCTTTTGCAAATGGCTTGGATAAGTTCCTTAGCCAGGAAAATCTGCCAAGGTTTTCCCGGAAAATTTTGTGTTTTCTTTTGAAAAAAATTTATATCTCCGGAATTAACAAAGTAAGGGCAACCAAATTGGTACACGGGTTTATGTTCTTATATGTAAGTTACCTACCAAAATTTAGCACTGTAGCTCAAAATACAAAAAAGTTATAGGCAATTAAAGAAAAATAAATTGGGGTTTTCCTCAAAACGTCAAAGTTGCGATTTAAAACGTCAAAATCAGCCACATTTAGGCAAAGAACTTGAATCTAATACGGGCTATGGAAATAAAATGTCTCAAGAAGAATGTTTTACAAACCCTGAAGTCTTAGTTTCAACCGTCATTGTCCTTCATTTTACTAAAATATTTCCAGAAAATTCATTTCAAATAGACTCTTTCTCTGGTGCTTGGCAGTAGCCTTAGCTATAGAGTTTATCGTTTAATGGTATATAATTTTTGTCGAATTTTCGTAAAAAAATCAATAAAGCTCAATATAGCCGTAATTATAAAAGATATAAAAAAAATTTGTATATATTAATTATAGGGTGTCTTGAGCTACATCTGAAAAAAATATTTATACAATCACAGGGTGGCCCATAAGTCGTTGGTGATACAATTATTATTTTTTTTAATCAAACACGCCTTATGTTATTGCATTTTCCATCGAAATATAATGCATGTTTGTAAGAAAAAAATTCTGGACGCAGCAAGTGCGTTATGGTAGCGAACTTTATTTGTTTATGTAGAAATCATTGTTTGTGAAATTTTTGTAAAATTTTGGTAATTAGTACCTAATGTTTAATGAGTTATTGTAAAAAAGATGTTTTTGGATTTTCGCAAAAAAGTTGTTTACAATTTTTTTTGTAAGTTTTGTCGAAAAGCTTTTTGTAAATAATTATATCTTGGTAGGTGGCTAAATACCTTGAAGAAGTTTGTTGGCCAGGAAAATCGGGTCAGTTTTTCGGATATATTTTAAGTTAGTTTTCGAAAAATATTTGCCCTTTTCCAACAACAAAGTTATTGTGATAAAATGTGGTACATTGTTCCCACTATAGAGGTTATACTGGTTATAAAAACCATTTTTATTCACTACCATAACGCACTAGTTTTTTTCTTATAAATTTGAATATTAAATTTTGTTTACAGAAGAAAGTGATTCAGAGGAAAAGTTCTATGCAATGGACAATACAACTGGTCGAATGTATGATAGTACTGCGTCATATGCGAGTAGTAGTATGGAGTCCAGTGTAACGTCTAGTGTGAATAGTTTGTCTGATCAGGCTTCTAGGTATCATCAAAAATGTAAGTGAAAAATAAACACTATAATATGCATGTCGTTAACAACATTTATAATCTGTTTCAGTATACATGGAACATGATCCCACAGCAGAAATCTCACATTTTAATGTAAGAATTGCTTCCGTTGCCGTTCTTCTTCTTCACGAAGATGTTATGAGCCTTTCCGCTGAAAATCCAGCTACTCTTATAGCTTCTAGTGTACAGCAAATGCAGACTATTAGTGAATGTTTCTTTGATAAAATAGGTGATCATGTTATTTCAGCTTTCGATAGCAAAGACTATATGTATACAAGGAAAATATTGGAGGGGGCCTGTCAACGAAACCATCTCAGGTAAGTGTGCATATCACATACAGCTTATGTCGGGTTCCACAGATCTGTTTGCTTGAAAAAAAATTAAGGAAAAACATAAATAAGATTATTTCTGAAATCAAATTGGACAGGCTAACATGTCCTGTGGACCTGATCTGGTTCCTGGTTTCTTGGTGCGCGACTGCTTATATGCTTTCCTGGCTCCACTTAAGAAAATTTTTAAACTGATTCTTAGATCTGGAACATTCCCCCCGATTTGGAAGCTGTAACGGGTTTTCCTTGTCTTCAAGGCGGGGGATAGTGGTGATCCATCAAACTATCGACCAATAGCCATACTATGTGTCTTTTGTAAGATTTTCGAGGCCTGCCTTTTTCAGTGAATACTGTTTCACATCAAAAACAGACTCTCTATTTCTCAGCATGGTTTCATTCCAGGTAGATCGACTGTAACGAATTTGGTTGACGTTACACAGTTCATTGTGTCTGCTCTTGACCGCTCTTCACAGGGTGATGTGTATACTGATCTATCTAAGGCTTTCGATTGTCTAAATCACTCTGTTCTGATTGACAGGATGAGGGCTATCGGATTCTCCAAGGGCTTGCTTGGCTTGTTCAGATCTTACCTTGATGGAAGAAGGCAATTTGTTGAGGTTGGGGGCTTCAATTCTAACACCTATCACGTAACTTCGGGAGTGCCGCAGGGTTCCATACTCGTTCCATTACTGTTTAATATATTTATTGACCCAGTTAAACATGTTTTACATGTTCCTTTTTTAATGTATGCAGACGATATTAAGATTTTCGCACATATTTCGAGTGTTGATGACTGTTTGCGGCTCCAGAACTGTCTTCAGATCCTTGTTGAATGGTGTTGTCGGAGTGGTCTTTCTGTGAATGTTTCCAAGTGTTGTGTGATGTTCTTTACTCGAAATAAGTATGCAATCACTTTCGGGTACAATATAAGAGGGCTTCCACTTGACCGCCCCGGGACAGTTAAGGACCTTGGAATTGTTTTTGATGGTACTCTATCTTTTAAACCACACTATGAGCAGACTGTCAGTTCTGCTTACAAAACTCTAGGGTTTCTGATAAGAAACAGCAAAATTTTCTCACAGACTGACACCCTCCTCCTGCTCTTTAGCTGTTTGGTTAGGTCCCGACTTGAATATGGCTCAGTTGTGTGGGCTCCTACTTATGAGATACATGTGGCAAGCCTGGAATCAGTGCAAAGGAAATTTCTAAAATTTCTTAGCTTTCGTGAGGATGGTCGATATCCGTCTATTGGTTTTCCTCAGGAAAGATTACTTCTTCGCTTTAGTCTGCAGAGTCTGTCGATGCGCAGGCAGTGCAGTTTCATTATATTTTTATATAAACTGGTTAATTCTGTGTTTGACTGCCCTAGTCTGCTTCAGCAACTTAATTTCAATGTGCCTCGTATTGCAGCACGTTTTCCAGGCACATTCTATCTCCCGACTGCTCATACACAATTGCTGCGATCGTCTCCAATCTACCAGATGTGCAATGATTACTCTGTACTGCAAGACCGCCTAGATATCTTCTCATGTAACATATCAGAGATAAAAATGTTTTTCAAAGCGATCTAATTTGTGACTCTTTTTTTGTATTGTTAGCTTGATTGTTGTTAGTTATTATGTTTTGTGTATTGGCCCATCCTTAATTTGGCTTTTAAGCTGTTGGATGGTGTATGAATAAATAAATAAAAATAAATTACGAAAGATCTGACACCGAGGTCTTAAACTATAACTATTATTATTATTAAAAGGATATTAATTGTTGTCTGCATATATATTTTTTCCCATTCCAGGTTATTTGCCAGTCCACTTATGATAGAGGGAAATGAAAAAACAACATCCACAAAACTTTCAGTCAGTCTTACTGCAACAGCAGCACAGATGGAACTGCTCGAATGTCTCTTTGAGGAAGATAAAAGCTCACTAAATTATATACCTATATTGGTGTTTGACGAGGTACCACTACATTCACCTAGGCCTGTCTTTAATATGTCACTTAAACGTGCCAGGAGACTTTTGACACATCGGCGATTTAACCGAGGATATGGCCCGAAGACTGAAATTGAGTAAGCCTGCTGGTAGATCTCATTGTTTTTTTTTGTCGTTATTTTATAACTGTATTTATACATAAAAGTGAGTGAGTATTGGAAGCAGTGATGAGCTCTGATAAGTACAATTTGAATCATCTTGTATATCGGTCATTTGATCGCTTAAATATATTTTCATCATTTTCACACATTTTTACAATAATTAATAATTATTAGGCGCCAGTATTATTTTAATTTTACCACCATTTAAATATGACAGAACATTTTATTCTAATTCGGAATTCATGGCCTGACTACTTCTATTTCACTTATTTTTCTTTATTTTACAAAAAGGAAAAAAATCTCCCAGGTGATACTTTATGGTAACCAGAAAAAACTTTGTGTATCATTTGATGAAAAAGATTGACATGGGCATCCATAAAGAAAAAAAAGATTATCGTGTGTTGCCAACATATGCTTTTTTGTTTTGTTGAGTGCATCATAGCAACCATAATGACCGATTATGACCCTGTATAAAACTTCCGACTTCTGGAATGCCTAATTTCTAGAATATTAAGAAAAGAAAAAAATCTTGTTTTAGTTTTTTCTTTATCTAGTTAGTTGGCTATGAAAAATGTAAAAAATTTGACAGAACTTCAGAGATGCCTTTAAAGTTGATACCCTCTGTGGTTTCAGTCCTTTTTTTTTTTCTATGGGCTGCGTCAAGAGAGTGCAGCAGTTCATCTGCTATTTCAGGGTCTCCGCTCTGCAGAAAGTTCTGGTACAAGTTGTCGCTGTCATCATTCCAGCCTGGTATATATTCCCTTCTGTATTCCCTCGGGATTTTTCTTTGCTATGCATATAATGGCTCCGGTAAACCTGTTGTAGTTTTCGTGTCTAGGGGGGATCCACCTCAGGCACTTATCCAGGCCTCATTTGAAATTATTCCAATTTGCTTTCCCAAAATGCCACCGTGGTCTGGGGAATGATCTTATAATTGGGGTTTGGATCCCCACTTCTAATATGATGGGTTGGTGTTGGCTCTTAGGGAAGTTCTCAAGGACATGTCTGGACATGGCAAATAGATTGGCTGTTTTGGTTCGAAGTTACGAATGTTAGGTCTGGGTTATATTACCCATTTCAAGCCCCAGACCGGATGGTTCTCTTTGGCATCAAATATGCGTTGTAGGTTTTGTTCCTCAGCCCAGTCAACAAGCGCTTCACCATTATGGTCGTTGTGTCGGTATTTCCAGTTAGTGTGATGACTGTTAAAATCTCCAGAGTAAATGGTAGGGTGGGGGTGTGTCTAGAGAGTGTAAGAGGGCCAAGTGACAGCTGGTGGCTTATAGATGTTTACTACGTTCATTTCTCCAATCTTGACCACAATTGTATAAACGTCATTCTAAGCGGTTGCAGAAACCAGTGTAACATTTTCTATGTCACTTCGTGCGTAGGTTATTAGGCCATATATATGGTGGTAGGTAATGCCGACAATATCGTATCCAGGTATTTTAGCTCTTAATCGAGCCCGATTTTGATCCGCTAGGTGGGTTTCCTGGATAGTCACCAAGTCAATGTTATTGTCTCTCAAAATTCTCGATAAGTATTGACATTTAGATCGACTAATACCTTCAATATTTAGTTGGCAAATCCGGATTATATCTCTGAGATTGATTTTCAAATAGTCCTTAGAAGGACTAGTGGATTGATCTGTATCCATATGTACCAAATAGTCAGGAGATCCGGGGATGGTCTGACTGCCAATCGTTCCAGTTCATTTAGCATTACCCGGGGTGCACGTGTAGCCTTCTGCTACGGACGCAAACTAGATTGCAGCCCAATTTGGAGCTGTTTTTCATATATGGGAACACGGAAGCTTATACCTCTCGAAGCCATGACGAGCAGTGAAAAATATAAATTGATATTAGAAACGTGTTTATCCAGAGAACTGGAAAAAGATCAAGCAGTTGGCGAACCGATCTTCCAGCAAGATACAGCACTGTGTTATGTTTCCAAGAAGATGGTGAAATATTTCAAGGGCAAAAAAATTTCCCTTCTAGGCTGGCCTGGAAATTCACCGGACACTACTCCTATTGAGAACTTGTGGTGTATATGCAAGATTAGATAGTTAAAAATGGATTGTATAACGAAAAGTAAGATGATTGAGGCTGTCATTCAGGTGTGGTTTTGAGATGACAAAATCAAGGAGAATTGTAAAAAATTAATTGATTCTATGCTAAAACGAGTTGAAGCTGTAATAAAAGCCAAAGGGGACATTACTCTATTGAATAATACTAAAAGATTTATAATTTATAGTGTAGGAGTGTTTGTATTATTTTCCTTCAATAAACGATATTTAATGTAAATCTGCTGTGTTCACATTAATTTGCACAATATTGTATGAACAGGTAATTAATTTACCCCTATATGATTTACTTATATAATTTTACTGGTTGAATAAATTAGAATTAAGTGAATCTAAAAAACTATAAACTGATCAAATTTCAGATTGTTTTGAATTTTGTTTTTATTTTTAGATTTTCTCTCGAGGAGTGTTCAGTAGAGTTGGATGTGACCATTGTAGATAGGATCTCAGCTTTGCTCAATGCACCAACAATATGTATCATACAAAAAAGCCGTGTCAATCCATGGGGTATAGGAAGTGATCTGCCGAATGTAGATCTCAATGCTGTAGTGTCTAAATTAGAGATTAGAACAAAATCGCCTAATGTAAAAGTTCGGCTGAGGTTTGTACCATTTTGTTGTTGTTGTTTTTGTTGACTTTTAATGTGTTGTAGGCAGGGTATTCTTAAATAATATTGAACATTACAAATATATCTATATCGTAAACATTTTTGTAAAAAAAATACGAAATAACTGCTTTAAGCAGAATTTGGTAATAAGAAATCAAGTGCTTAAAATAAATTTTCGTGGCGAATTTAGTATAAGACTCGCTTCTGTATAAAGGTGTCTGAATTTAAAATGCTGCTAAATCAAACTCAAACTTTATTTATTATGTCATGAAATCATATACAAAAAACTTTCTGGGCGCAGCAAGTCCGTTATTGAATTTTTATAAGAATTTTACACCATTAGTAGGTAATATATATTTTTTCTCCCTCAGGGTTCGCCCGATAGCACTGCAACCTTTGGCTTATTGTGCATGCCCTTAGTCTTTCTACTCCACCCATTCCAAAATCACTGTGCCTTGAACTAGTCTGCAGAGCGATTGCTAGGGTGAAGTTTTGTATTGCTCTGTCTCCGGTCTAGACTGACCGTAGATCAGTTGTCTTTTGCGGTCCAGAGCTTTACACTTGCACAAGATGTGCTGGGTTGATTCCTCCCCCTCGCCCCAGAGTCTGCATGTGAGGTCCCCCTAAACCGTCCCATTTTATGCAGGTGTTTCTTGACGGCCATGTGTCCCGTCAAGAGACCTGTCGTATTTATGAGCTGTCCTCTGCTAAGATTTAGCAGCTCCACTTCTCTCTTTGAACAGGGTTCGTCAATTACTGACTTCCCATGTCTGAGCCCTGGACAGTCTGCCCAGTACACTTTGTGTTCGTTTCTGACCCAAGACTTGATGGCTCCCCTGGCAGTGCTCTTTGTCACGCCCAGAACTAGTTCTGGTCCCATTAATGGTTCTGCTGACCCTCTCTTCACGAGACAGCAGGGCATATTACTAATAGTAATACTTTTAATTTACACTGACGTCGAAGATCGGGTTTAGAGATCCTAGTACAAGCTCATTTGAAGAATTTCTTTCTTTCTATTATCATAAAAAATATTCAAATCTTGTGTTCTACCCCCTTTTCAGAAAAAAACTTTCAATGCCCAAAACTCAATTTTTTATGAAGCTAGAAAACTAAAAGTTGGTGAATACAGGTACTGTAAGTCTCTTTAAAAGAAAATTGTATTACAAGTTTCATTAAAGTTACAAAAGCTTATCAGTAGAGGTGTACGAAGCTTTGAAATTTCTAATCGAACCCGAACTCAAACTGAACCTTCGGTTCGAAAATATGTTCGCACAAGCGATGTTAAATTTTTAGAATTTGAGGATAATTGCAGATTGTCTTTGGAAAACACTGGTTTCAACATGCTTTATTTCACAGTGAGCCAAAACAGTACATATTCACAATCAGCAGACAGTTCAAACTTGTAAGTGGTTATTTTTAACTGACTTCAAAAAAGGAGGAGATTCTCAATTCGACTCCATTTTTTTTTTAATGTGTTACCCCAGAACTTTTTTCTAGGTGAACCGATTGTGATGATTCTTTTTTATTTTATTTTTATTTGAAAGCTGGTGCTTCTCATGTGGTGCCATATAAATTTGATGAAGATCTGACCAGTAGTTTTTGAGTTATTCTTAATGAAGTCGGCTTACTATTTTTTTAAATTTTCATTGTTATATACCTATCAGTCTCACTTTGAACCCTCTCAACCTGTTTGCTAAAACTGCCTAGTCAATACCAAACAACAACATGTTTATAATTGAGCTTATCTATAGATCTAGAAATCTAAAAAAGTTTAAAATATTTTTTGTTTTTGATTTAACGTTGACCCATCTCCACAACGATCAGCAGCCGAAGGCATTTTCACCCAATCAACCTGCAAATTTGTCGAACCCTTCCTTTTTGTAAAAAGAGTGGGAATCTTTTACATATCAAATATTGTATGTTACAATATTCCTAAATTTTGTATTTAAGGAAGTGATATATGAACACTGAAGAATTTTGAGTAGTTCGATGTTCGATTTTGAATTTCTAATAAGTTCGAAATTCGAATGTGAACCTTGGACATACTATTTCAGAGGTTCGAAGTTCGATGCAACATATTTGCTTGGGTTCGTTCATAGCTCGATTCGAACAAAACATGAGTTCGCACACCTCTACTTATCAGAAGGAGGCTTAATTCATATCCAAGAAGTCAATTCATTATTTAAATAACTTACCTAGTTGAACAATTAATCAACGAATATTAACGTTGATATTGTTAGTCTTTGATTTCCATACAATCATTTACCATTTAACCTCAAAACAGAACTGTCAAACCATGATGAGTAAACAAAACACGTTAATATTCTTTAGTTTCCAATTTTAGTGAAATTTCATTAAGAAAATTCACTAAGAGAGAGATTCCATGGTCAGTTAAAAAGTATATACAGTGTGTCCCAAACTGGATGGGAATATATTGCCATCTCCATTATTATTAGAGATAGGGGGACAGTTAAATTAGCAATGTTTTGTAGAATGTCATGCTCGTTCCAAATATGACCTGTATTTTGCCCTGCCTCTTTTCGTTTTCGAGTTATTTTGAAAGAAACAAAATTTGTTGATTGTATTTTGCTCTGCCTCTTTTCGTTTTCGAGTTATTTTGAAAGAAACAAAATTTGTTGATTTGTTTTTTCTTCAATATCTAAGTAGGCGTTGATCTGACATGTCTAAGACTTGCACATTATCAGGACACTTTTTACAGAGTAATCTTTTTGTGCTATTCTCAACTTTGGATTGTCATTTGTTTTTGAGCTACAGGTATCAACGGTTGTTTTTATTATGGCAGCCATATTGGATTTTTTGCTCATGTGATAGCCTGTGAAAAGAGCTTTCCAGTGATGTACAACATGCTTGAGAAATCTTGTAATTGCACTGACAATTTTGAGAAAAGCCGTTTTGAGGATAGTAGGCTATGAAATCCAATACCAGAAAACAAATGACAAAAAAGTGTTAAAAAAGCAGTAGGCCATGGAGTTTAACTAGACTTCTACTTTTAACATAATTTTCCATAATGATTCACGATGAAAAAATAGGAACTTTGAGCACACCAATGAATCTACCCATTATTACAAATTATATTTTACACTACAACATTATCCTAAAAAATTGTTATAATTTAATTAAATAGTAGTAGTAAATAACTAAATTTACTAACAGAATTCAATTAAAAGCAGATTAAGGATTTACGAAGACGTCTTTAAAAATTGTTGATTTTTAAACGTGTCAACTGAAAAACAACAGAAGAAAGGTTGCTATGAATATCACACAATCGCGACAATTAAGAATACTGTCATTCTTAATTATCTGAACAATTTGAGGTGTATTTAACACGTTGCTTAAAATTTTGTACTAAATAGTATGTTTCCTGTTTATTTTAAATATTATTCAACAATATGTTCAGTAATGAAGAATATTTTGACATGTTGGAATGTTATATTCGTTCTAACCATTTTATGCAACAAATAACGTTAATGGAGCCCTTTTCAGTCCTACAAAGAACTGTTTTTAATGTATAATAAGATATAGATTACAAATAAACAAACAACTATGAATTCATGTCGAACATCGACAGACCAATTTGTTTATGCGATTTCGCAAGCCGTGGAGGGTTGTGAACTTATAGGAATAAAATCTTTCATTCAGCTGTGATGCGATATATGAATCTGCTTTTAGAATTTAGATTGGTGTGTTGCGTATCTTTAATTACTAAAAATGATGTCATTTCATTCTTATCGTAAAAATAGTATTTTCATTGTTTTGTTTACAAGTCTGCTTTTTTTTAGATCAGTTTAGTGCAAAAGTTTGAGCACCAAAAACTTGTTTTGTTGATTTATGTTTTTTAAACAGTTAGTAACTTAATCCTGTGGACATTTCCCTTAGTCAAAGAAAATTTGAATTTTGTGTAAGGGAAGTCAGGGAACCCCAGTTGTTTTTTAGCGCTTTACCTTATGTGTGAATGTTTACTGTATTTCTAACATTAACCTTGAGGAAGGACTCTGGGATTCCGAATAGAATGAGTTTTAATAATGTAATATATAATAATGAGTCTGATATAGCAGACGTTTTGCTACGCATTTTCAATCCTGTTATTCTGACCATGGTTCCTTTGAGGTTGACTTTTGTGATTTATCTAATATATGGTCTGCACATAACCTTTCTATGCATATTTTTACAATTGAGGAAATCGAGGATAAAATTGACTCACTAGATCGCAAAAAACGAGCTGGTTTGGATGATATTCCTTCTTCATTTTTTTAAAATTGTCGACACTCTTTGAGCAGCCCTTTGTGTAGTATCTTTCAAAGGTTTTTCAATGCCGGTTTTTGCCCCTCACTCTGGAAGTTGTCTACTCTGATTCCTATTCACAAATCAGGTGATAAGACACAAGTTGTCAATTATAGAGCTGTTTCAATTGAACCTATAATACCGAAACTATTTGAATTTATCATTGCGGATGAGATTTTCAATACCTTGAAACGTAGTATTGTTGGAGAGCAACATGGTTTCTGTAGTGGAAGGTCACTAATCTCGCCATTTTTCAATCTTACGTGACGGATGCATTGGAGGCTGGTAAACAAGTTGATGTTGTATACACTGATGTATCAAAGGCTTTTGACAGTGTGTGTCACACCTTTCTTCTGCAAAAATTGTTTGCAATGGGCATCTGTGGTTGTTATCTTTCGTGGATTCGATCTTACCTGTCTGACAGAAAGCAATTTGTTAGCATTGGTGATGCTCTATCAGATGAGGTCTTCGTCTTGTCTGTGGTACCACAGGGATCGCATATAGGTCCCGTTCTCTTCAATCTTTTTATTAATGATGTGAGTTGTTTTGAGTAATCGAAATGCTTATTGTATGCAGATGACTTGAAGTTTTTTTTTGAAGTTGTCCATGGTGTCAACACGTTGCAACATGATCTCGACAACTTGACTCGCTGGTACAGTTCAAACTTGTTGTCGCTTAATGTGGGTAAATGTAAGGTTGTGAGTTATTTTAGGGGTCAGAATCGGATTGTTCATAGCTATACCATTTATAACACGGTGTTGTACGTTGTCACTTCAGTTGCAGATCTTGGTCTAATTTTCAGAAACGATTTGTCATTTAATCTGCATATTGATGCTGTGGTTGTGAAATGTTGCAGACTTTTGGGGTTTGTTAAAAGACACACTAAACATATGACTGACACAAGGGCAGTCACTGGTTTGTATATATCCTTGGTTCAAAGTAATATTGAGTATTGTTGTGTTGTATGGTTTCCATCCTATGCTTGCCACATTAATCGTATTGAAAGGGTACAAAACAAATTTGTTAAGTACCTTCTTTATAAGCATCACTTTCCTTGCCAAGATATTGGGTATGATGTCAGATTGCTTCTTTGTGGTATGGTCAGTCTCAAAGCACAACATGAGTATCTTTCATTGATGTTTATATATAAGTTAATTAATGGTCTCATTGACTGTAATGATCTGCTCGAGTTGGTCCTTTTCCATGTTTCACCAACAGCAACTTTGTTTTGAGCGCACAGACTGGACCAACTATGGATGTAACAGTTTCATGGACAGATTGTTGCATAATTATAATGCTAATTTTTCTAATTGTGATATCTTTTGTATTGCTATGTCTAGGATGAAAACTGTCTTAAGACAGTGATTTTGTTACTTTGAGTTTGGAATTGTTTATTTATTTAGTATATTTAATTCTGTAGGTGCAAATTTAAATAAATAAATTAATTAATTAACTTTTACTTTGTTTTCAGATTTCCAATACCAGATTTTCGTCCGGTGCACGATATGAACAAAATGCCATGGTGGAAACGTCATGTTAGACCTGATTTTCTTATGCTCTCTTTAATAGATTTCACATTCCTAACCTCCTTTGAAACTGATAAGCCCACTGGACCCTACGTTTTTGAGTCTCGTTTAATAGAAGCTTATTATAATGAAACTGAGAACAGTACCCCATTGTTGATTGCCAAAACTGGTTTTATCAATTCTGTTACTTCTCCCAAATATCCAGATCTTCGTTGTAGGTAAGTTTCCTGTATAGCTCTTATTATATCAGTTTGACTTTGTCAAAATAGATACAGTGTGTAACAGCCAATTGAGTATCTCAATTATTGTGCATATTTATATTAAAAAAACCAAAACGTATTAATTTTAGATTAAAAAATGACAATTGCAACATCACACACAAGTATGGGCTTCTCATACCTCATTTGAAAAATCACTTCATTCTCTATTTAAAAATCCAATGGTTTTAAAATTTATAGCAAAAATTAGCAGTGAAAAACAAAACATCCATCTGATTGACGAACTTTGCTACAGTCCCCAATTTTGCGCATAAATTGACAGATATCATTTTCAAAACTAAAAAGGTACGAAAGATGCTCTCTTCTTTTAATACCAGAAAAGCCTCTGGCCTTGACGAGATCCCAGCAATTGTTTTCAAAAAATGCACACCAGAACTTGCTCCTGTCCTGACTCGTCTGTTTCAGACATCTTACAATAAAGGCATATTCCCTAGTAACTGGAAAACTGCTAGAGTACAACCGGTCCCCAAGAAAGGATCTACACGGTGGATCCCAGATTGTTGCTCTAGACATATCCAAAGCATTCGACCAGGTCTGGCACGCAGCACTGCTTAATAAACTTCTGGCCTATGGCCTACCACCAAAACGCTGTACCTGGACAGCAAAATTCCTCTCCAACCGGAGCAGTTCTGTTGTCGTGGATGGCCATTCCTCTAAACTGTATCCAATTAATGCAGGAGTCCTTCAAGGTTCAGCTTTAGCCCCTACTTTGTTTAATCTCCACATGAATGACCTCCTCTCTAGCACATCCAACCCAGTTCACAGTTACGCGGATGACAGCACCTTCGACTCAAATATACAATATTCTAAGCCTGTCTCTTTAGCCCAATTAGATAAGGATCGCAGACTCATGGAAGGTTCTGTCTCTGTGGATCTCCAAAAAAATTAGAATGGGGAAGTAGAAATCTTCTACAATTCAACTCCACCAAATCTCAGTCTTGCTTTATATCTCATAAGAGATACACCAGCCATAGACCCATCACAATGAACAACCAAGTTATTCAAAGTAATGAGTCTGGAGACAGAGCGAATGCACCCTTTTACTGTCCAGGTCACCAGACATACAATATCTTGTTATGCCCGTTATTTTGTACCGAGGACTTCCAAGTTGTGGAATTCCTTGCCAGCACATGTTTTTCCTTCTCCTACGAACCTCCAAACCTTCAAGTCCAGAATCGACAAGTTGCCTCTTTCCTGCTTGTCGACTCCCACGGTACGATAGTATTTAGGCTGTAAGCCCTCGTGGTGTGTTGTTGAAATATTTTATATATATATATATATATATATATATATATATATATATATATATATATATATATATATATATATATATATATATATATATATATATATATATATATACAAAACAGCACACCAACAAATTAATAACTACTCCCGTTTCATTCTTGATAATGAGAAAAAATCGAGTATGTTTTTTTAAATCTATGATGAACCATTGAATTCGCCAAGATACCTGGACATTCAGAACAGTTGTCAGTGACTTCTTGGAAGATCTCCCACTAGAAGAATATCAGAATTGTTATTATCATTTGGATGGCGCTCTGCCTCATTGCACTCATGAAGTATATCAGGAGCTCTCCAAAATCTTTGACGCTCGTTGGTTTAGAAGATTAGGTCCATGTGATTGGCCTGCTAGATTACCCGATTTGGCTACGCCGGCCTTTTTTTTTTTGGGATAACATATTCAAGAACTGCGGATCCCAATAAGATCGAGAGGACTACTATCTATGCCGTAAATCGAAGAATTTTAAGTGTTTCAAAGCCAACAGTGAAATTTTTGAATATTTACTATAAGAATCAAGTATTTCTTGTCCTTGATGTTTATTTGTTTTTCAGTTTTTTTCAGTTCACCTACATTATTTTTAAGGTTTACTCATGACTGTTTGTTTTGTTTGTTAACTTTATTGCATCGTCCATATAGAATAAATAGTTTCATTAAAACTTCGTTTGAAGAGTGATTTTCACCCATTTCTAGTCGGATAACCAATTAAAACGCCAACATGTCTTATGTTAGGCTGACACTGTCAGTTTTAGTTGCCATGGAAATAAATAATGTCCTAGTATAAAAGTTGAAATAATTCTTTTAGCAAAATGCCTTCTCCTCGGACATCCTGAAGATCTAGGTATAGATAAATGCTATATCATTTGAAAGGAAATTTATCACCTTTTAATTTTTTAGATAATACACAGGGGGTTCTATTTGAAAAAACAGCTTTTTTGTCATTTTTCTATGTAGCAGAAAAGGTAAGCTCCTGTATAATATCGGATGGATTTCTCTATTGGAAGAATTGTACTATCCTTAAACTACAACAACCATAATTTCAGCTTCACAGGATGCAGGAGTACAAAATTATTAAGGTTTAATCATGACTGTGTTTTGCTTAAAAAAATATGAAATTTAATTACCATCTGGGGAACAACCACCTATAGGTATAGGAAGATATTGGGAAAAAGTTATTTACATTAAACAAGGTATTCGAAAAAAAATTATATATATATATATATATATATATATATATATATATATATATATATATAGTATATATATATATATATATATATATATATATATATATATATATATATATATATAGGCTGGTCCATTTAAAATAAGAGAGTGACTTTTCAGTAGAAGTGGCAACCCCGTGTAATTAAAAATATTTTGGATAGATAGAGCATACTTGATTATGATACCAACCAAATTTTCAAATCCCATGTTTGGTTTTCCATATACGTCTAAGGTACCATCGATTGTGGGACATCCTATATATATATATATATATATATATATATATATATATATATATATATATATATATATATATATATATATATATATATATATATACATATATACATATATATATATATATATATATATATATATATATATATATATATATATATATATATATATATATATATATATATATATATATAAATTATTATTCCATTTTACATTATGTAGCAGGTTCTGTTGCTCTTCTATATAGTATGCTAGTGACATTAAAAAAAGTTCCTCCATTGACAAAAATTTATTGTTTTCAGATTCTTCTAAACTGATTAGAAGGCGATTGAGGCCTTGCGTTCTGCAAAGAAATAGGGTGTCCATAAAGGCAAATACGCATAAAATATATCTCGCCCAATTAGAGGGTTAATATTTCTGAACTAATCATCAGTTACCTTGATTCTAGTTCCTTAATCTCTAGTAGCTTTTTCACAGCTGTCTTTAATTTAGTTTTTATTTCTATCTACACAAATATTTCACTGTTGAAATTAAATTTTATTGGTTTCAAAACAAAAAAAGCACCTTACGGTATTTTGATCTGGTTAATTTTTTAATTGTTTTATTCTAG
Source organism: Tillus elongatus (assembly GCA_964006375.1). Classification (NCBI taxonomy): domain Eukaryota; kingdom Metazoa; phylum Arthropoda; class Insecta; order Coleoptera; family Cleridae; genus Tillus; species Tillus elongatus. The sequence goes on from OZ023264.1 coordinate 33,727,950, forward strand.
AGACAAGGATTGTATGTTTCATAAATGTAACTTAGTTTCTGAACAGCAAAACGAAAGAATTTAATTTAAATTTTCTGCAGTACCAAATAAAAAAAATCTCCTCAAGTTAATACTTTATTAGTGAATTTTCTTAAAAAAAATTCACTAATGAGGAGATCCCGACTTTTGAATTTTGAAAAAATTTCTTCAAATGACCGCTAATTAGGCCCCCCAGAACACATATCCGGGGTCAGCTTCAATTTTTATATGTTTATATATATATATATATATATATATATATATATATATATATATATATATATATATATATATATATATATATATATATATATATATATATATATATATATATATATGTATCACACCGATAAGTCAAAAAATTATAGGCCGATTTTGATTAAATTTGGTGCGTACCTTCCTTTTACAAATGGCTTGGATAAGTTCGTTAGCCAGGAAAATCGGCCCAGGTATTCCCGGAAAATTTTGAGTTTTCTTTCGAAAAAAAAATGTAAAAAAAATTATATCTCAAAAATTAACAAAGTAAGGGAAACCAAGTTTAGTACGGGGTTTATATCATTATACGTAAGCTACCTACCAAAATTTAGCTCTGTAGATCAAAAGACAAAAAAGTTATAGGCATTTAAATAAAAATTTATTGGGATTTTCCTCAAAATGTCAAAATTGCGATTTAAAACGTCAAAAATTGGCAACATTAGGGCAAAGAACTTGAATCTAGTACGGTCTATGGAAAGAAAATGTCTCAAGAAGAATGTTTTACAAACCCAGAAGTCTTAGCTTCAACCGTCATTGTCCTTCATTTTACTAAAATATTTCCAGAAAATTAATTTAAAATAGACCCTTTCTCTGATGTTTGGCAGTAGCCTAAGCTATAGAGTTTATCGTTTAATGGTATAACATTTTTGTCGAATTTTCGTAAAAAATCAATAAAGCTCAATATATCCGTTATTATACAAGATATGAAAAATAATAATTATATATTAATTATAGGGTGTCTTGAGATACATCTTAAAAAAATATTTCTACCTTCATAGGATGGCTCATAAGTCGTTGGTGATACAAATTTTCTTATTTTTTTAATCAAACACGCCTTATGTTATTGCATTTTTGCATTTTCCATCGAAATATAATGCATGTTTGTAAGAAAAGAAATTCTGGATGCAGCAAGTGCGTTATGGTAGCGAATTTTGATCAAATGCTTCATATTTGAATAGCCCAATTTGCTATTAACCTATAAGGTTGACCAAGAAACGAGTTTTTGTGGGAACACTTTAAGTTTACTTTTGGACATTTTTGTACATTTTCACACAATAAAGTTATTTTTATGAAACATGGCACATTGTTTTTACTATATAGGTTATATTGGTAACCAAAATTGATGCCTGCTTTCTTAAATAAATAAAAAACAGACATATTTGCAATAAAAACATATTTAAGAAAATTCACTACCATAACGCACTTGCTGCGTCCCGAGTTTTTTTAGTTGCTGAACTGTAAAAAATATATTATTTACACCAACATTTGATCAGACTACACCTTTTCCCTTATATTCCCTAAATGTGGGTGTTTTTATGCTTGAAAGGGACTCAAAACTCTCAATTTGACAGCAATATACTTGACCATCTCTCCAATTGTGCCTTTCATCTTGAAACTGACCCAACCATTCCATTTGATGACAGATATCTCCACACAGCTTAGGATGCTGATTTTCTACATCGTTTGTACCTAGAAAAGCCACACCTTTGCCAGTATTCTCTTCTATAATAACTTTCCAAAAATACAGTGCTAATGGCATACAATCTTTATACAGACATTGCTGTTCTCCATGAGTACCAGTGTAAACATGAAAATTTTTCTTTGTATTTTGTGAATATCTTCTTATTGCTTCTTCGAGTTTTCTCCAATTTTCATGATTGAAACGTTTAGCCTGTGGAGCAACATTTATGAAATAATGTGTCATACGTTTCTCAGCACTTGTGTAAAAATCACCTCTGGGGCTTAGGTGGCCTTTATCTACAATGTTCCGGTGTTGTCTGTACACTGAATAAGGCTGTATGTCAGTACGGAAAAAGTCAGATTCAAACGGTGTGTAAGATTTTTGTTTCCAGTAGTATCCTTCAGATTTCAAATAATGTTTTGTCCAATATGTTTGAGCTTTTTCTTCATTAAAACATACTTGAATGCATGGCAAAAATTGATGATTGGTTATGTCAAAGCCTATTTCTATTACCGTTCCATCTGAGTTACATGTTCCATAATGTTTAGCTCGAGATTTTGGCATGAATCTGCACCTAGCTTGACTCACCTCTACCATTTCGTTATTATGGTTGAAAGAAAATTCACCATTTTTACATGTTATCGTGGCTAAATTTTGTCCGACATTGATTATTTCATTGTTGGTGCCTGAACATAGAAGATCTATACTTTCTTGTTCTGCTATTTCTATAAAATTTGTTCCAGAGTTTAGGATCCGATTATTTTTTAAAAATATCGGTGAATGTTCCTGTAGCGTGTTTATATTTATGAAGCAATTTCCAAGCACTGGCTCTGTAAAAAAGTAACAAACATAATTTGGTCACGTTATCCAAAAATTAACAATTATTTTATGGTTAATAAAAAAAAAACAAACAGAAGAACAATGTGTTAATTTATGACAGATGGGTGTTGCTCTTGTCAGTTTATTTGTCATCTGTAGATATAAAAAATAAATTTTATAAATCTCACCTAAGCCATAAATGATACAGAAAATCCGTAGGCAATTTTTTATGGAAGGGGATAGCATATTTAAAGAAAATTTTGATGAACATGAGGCATGAGAACGAAGAATTTTTAAATGTTCTTGTATCTATAGAAATACTTCAGTCAATAAAAAAAAATTACAAACCTGAGCCTTGAAGTCAATTTGATATATTTTTGGGGGTTGCATTTGTGATCGTTAGCTAATTTCTTTTAGTGTTTTTGTGTGGGGATGACAGGTAATTGTGAGCTGTATTGTGTAGCGTCCTCTCATCTGTGTATGGGAACTATATTCTTACAATAACTCTAATAAAAAAGGAAACTGTAAAAAATGGTCCCTAATCACAGACAAGAGGTCGCTAAGCAATACAGCCCACAGTGTTCTAAAACACGGGCTACTGTATTAAAAATGTCTCGGACGTCATGCTGTTAAGTGCATATTACCAAATCCAAACATAGGTTAGGTTTGTTTGTGAGTGGGCCGTACCGGTCCCTCCACCGCGACCATAAGGTCTATTGTGGCTCACGCCTAATAGTCTATATTTCGCCCAACAAAGCCAGCCTCCTGCAGGGGTCGATAATCTTCATGGGCGAAAGTTGATCCAGATCCTCCGGAGCAAGCTTTATCTTCCCAAAGAGCAGGTATCTAGTCCTGTCCGCTGCCGGACAGGAACACTACATGCTCTGCTGTCTCGTCACTCTCCATACACAGCCGGCACTCGGTCTCCAGACCGACCCCAATACGGTGCATGTGTGACGCAAGCGGCAGTGTCCTGTATACAGGCCGACTAGAGTACTCACTTGTTGTCTGTTTAACTCTAGAAGTTTTTTAGCCCTTGACTCAGACAGGCCATTTATGAAGGGCTTAGAGTGAGCTAATCCTGGAAGATTTTGCCAATACTGGATTGTCATTCTTTCTGTCCAGGTCTTTAAGGTGCGTTTTGCTGTGCATGATGTTATCCCCAGCACTGGTTCTGGTCCGACAAAGTCTCTCTGGGCACCACTCCTGGCAAGCGTGTCGGCCGCAACATTGCCATCATGGTCCGAGTGACCCGGTATCCAGACCAGCGACACCTCATTACAGCTGCCCAGTTCGTTAAGAGCAGATTTACAACTCCATACCGTTTTTGAATTACACTGGTAGGAACCAAGAGCCTTTATTGCAGCTTGACTATCTGCATATATCTTTATCGATTTGTGTTTGCACTGGATTTTTATACTTTCCCTTGCACACATCTCGATGGCATACACTTCTGCCTGGTGTATGGTTGCGTACTTGCCGAGGCAAGCTGATAGTCTAGCATCGGTGCTGCCCCCATATGCGCCGGCTCCTACTCTCATATTGGTTTTGGAGCCGTCAGAGTACCAGCAGAGATCAGCTCTCAATAGGGCCGTTTGATTTCGTTCCCAGTCTTGAAAGACAGATCTCTACTGATCTTTGTAGGCATCAAGTCTGAAACCATTCCCAGAATCCCGTGATCCTCAATGTCATCGAGGAGTCCGGACCTCCCAGACTGATTTCCTTCGGCATACTGTCGGCCGTTTGTTTTAATCTGTACGTTGTCCACCTCGCCACCCTCTCCAGTCATATGTGAAGAGGTGGAATATTAAGGAGGACCTCCAGAGCGGCTGATGGTGCAGAGACTAACAGTTGCTTTATGTTTATACACACATCTACAGCTTGTCTCTGTAGATGAGCCAGTTTGGACCTCACGATACCACGAAGTGCCTTAGGCCACCAAAACTATGGCTCCATATGTTATCATTGGTCCAAACATAAAAAAGGCACCAAGACCTAATGAAATTTCCACATCTTGCATTCCTTTTTGTATGATTTTTGGTGGTGTATTTGCAATCATCAACCAATTTTTTTTTGGAGTGAATTGGGGGGGGGGGGGATGACAGGTCATTGTGAACTGTATCGTGTGGCATCCTCTCATCTGTGAATGTAAGAGCTCTAACAAAAAAAAAACTGTTTAAAAAATAGTTTTCAATCACAGACAAGAGGTTTCTATACGATACGTGGACATTATATTGTTAAGTGCACATCCGAAAATCTAGACATCAAAAGGGCATCAGGGCCCAACGGAATTCCCTTACTAATTCTTAAAATATGTACTTCTGAACTGATCCTTATTTTATACGCCTTTTTCTAGGCCCTATAAAATGGAGGTACTATAACATAAATATTACACTTGCTTTAAAAACTAAAACAAGATTACCATATTTTAAATGTAGTAAAACAATTGCCCACAATATTTGAGACATTAGTAAACACGGGATCATCTCTTTTATTGAAACAATCAGTATGCTTATAAACTTAATTCTAGTACCGGTACTTACACAGCATTGACTTAAGTGATCGAAACATTAACTGAAGCATTCAATAAATATAAATATTATAAGCGCGTTTTCCTGACTTGAGCAAAACATTCATTTAATCATTGTGTGTATTTCTTTGTAGGTTAAGAATAACAGCATTTTCTGATAAAAAGACTGAGCTTAGTGATCCATCGGAGCCAGTGCAGGATCCGATGACTCATTCACTTTATGGTGCTTTTGAAAATCAAACCAATAAACAACCTGGACCTTTCAGTGCTAAGAAAATGGTTTACCAGAGTGATACACCGCATCAAGATACAAAAGGTGGGTAATTACGTGTTTTATGATTATTATTATTTTTATGTAAAAATTTGTTACTATCACCGCAACCTTGAGATTGCTACATGTTCGCTAGTAGTGTTCTTTTAGTTGCTTTTGAAAGGCAAATAATACTTGCTTCATCCTGAACTATACTTTCAATTAGAGATGTGCGAAGCTTCGAAATTTCTAACCAAACCCGAACACGAACTGGACCTTTAGTTCGCAAAATTGTACATGTTAAAATAGTTCGAAGTTTAAAATACGTAATTCGCCAAAATATTTCGAAGTTCGTTGTTCAAAAATGCTTCCATATTAAACATTACAGGCATTGAAAGGTGCCAAACCAAAATTGTAACCCAGCAGCACTTTAAAATCTGTGTCGGTCACATTGAGTCGGTAGCATAATTTGAGGAGATTTTACTAATGCATGTTTTTGACAGTTGGCGGGACACATTGAGACCTGAAAGAGCTATTTAACAATCACAGATTTACATAGACATGGAGACTACTTCTCTAGTTTCGCTGTAGAGTTTTGTTTCTGTAAGTGAATTACATAGCCAGCATGTAAGCTAACTGGAGCAAGTGGCCCTTCTGAATTCTGGATGTTCTAGGATGTCCTTCAACTTTTTTGTAACTGGTTTCGCTGCTTGACAGCATCCTCAAGACAGATAAAAATTGAATTAATATGAAATCATGACAACTACAAATAAAGATCTGTTGCTACGTTACGATGTTTTGGCCAAAAAATTGATATCTTCTACATACCAAACATTGTATGCTACAATATACCTAAATTTTGTATTTAAGGAAATGATGAACAATGTAGAATTTTGGTTAGTTCGAAGTTCTAGTTTGAGGTATTAAGCAGTTCGAAGTTAGAGTGTGAATCTTAGACAGGCTATTTCAGAAGTTCGAAGCAACATATATGCTTCATGCATAGTTCGGTTTGACACACCTCCACTTTAAATGATATTAAAACAGAGAAATACCTTGAACGTGACTACATATTAAGGAGATTAATTACTGACTGTAATGATATCACAGAAATTTTTAAGCTGGGCGCAAAAGTGATCTTTAAAATTGAATTTGTGGCATTGTCCCAAGAAAAACTGAATTTTCACCTGTCCTCAAAAACACTCTAATTAAACAAAAGTTTCAATTAGATGCTTGCGTTCAGCTCTTGATTGTCTCTCTCTATTTGAGTCAATAAAATGCATTGTTCCACATATAGAATCGCGTGGCCATATGAGTGAATGCTCGAGGCCAAAAATGTAGTTATATATATGTGTATATATATATATATATATATATATATATATATATATATATATATATATATATATATATATATATATATATATATATATATATATATATTATAACGTAATAAAAATTTAAAATAACTTAACTGTGATAAATGCCCCACTGTTTTGGTGGCAGCATAACGGTATAAAAATTCCGTTTTTATTGAACACTAGAATAATATAAAATAAATGTAATATGATATATAATAGAAATTATCTCAGGGCTTGGGTTCAGGCAGTTGGTAGGTTTTAAGAGGCACAAATAAAATCAGGCATTATGAATAAAATTAGTTTATTTAAAAAATTATTGACTACATAATGCAGTGGATTAAATTTAATAAATTAGATGAAATAAAAATATTTGATTTAATTACTTGTGACACTGTAAAAATGAATTGTGGAGCACACTCTACAAAAGAAAAAGAAAGCCACAGATAAACAGTGTACTTAACTTTCAGCCTCCGGTTGAGGGGGGGTTCTCCTTAGCGCTGGGGCTGAAGGAGATTCCTTAATGATGTTGTTAAGGGGGCTCCTTGCTAACGATGTTGTTATTGAGGGCTTGTCCCTAGCGATGTGCCACTTAGGGGGCTCTTCATTTATGATGGTGTTGAAGGTTTCTCTCTAACGGTGGTGTTGAAGGGGGCTCCTCACTTACAGTGTTGTTGGAAGGTCCTCTATTTACGATGTTCATTTGGGGGCTCCTTACCAGTGGTGATGACGGCCGCCTCCCACCCAACGGTGATGTTGAAGGCCGCTTCCTAACTAACAGTGATGAAGGCCACCTCCCAACCAACGGGGTGCCATTCAGGCATGCTGCTTTCCGAGTAAACTTTAACTGTGATATTTCATTTCTTAAGGTCGATTCAGAAAAGAGCCCAGGTATGTGTCACACACATATATAACGATCCTCTTATCGTAAATATGTCACAAAACTAGCTCGTACGAATATATATATATATATATATATATATATATATATATATATATATATATATATATATATATATATATATATATATATATATATATATATATATATATATATATATATATATATATATATATATATATATATATATGAACTGTCATTTCTAATTCTCCGAATTGATGCAAAAAAACTGCCAGCTTCAACTTGTAGCAACTTACTTGCTGCATATTTCAACTATTACGGAAAATTACCAACGGATTTTCTGAACTATTGCGTTTTTTTCTAATGAAATAATACTTTATAAATATGAATAAACTGCAGTGGATTTTCATTAGATTGTATTGATAATTGCAACTTTAGGTGGTCATTTAATGCAATTTGGTCCGAGTTTTCATATGATTTTGAAACAAATTTAGGCAATTTATCCAGCCGTAAAAGTGAAGTATTACAGTACTTACAAGATATGGTGGTTTTTTTTATACAAAGATGTTAACAATTGTGGATTAATCTAGCTTTGAAGTTTTTTTTTTGCTGTAGTATCTAATATAAATAATTTATTACAGATGATCCCGAGGAAATTATCATGCCTGGAAATGCCACAGAAATACAAGCGTTCGTACGTACAACTGTGAATAATACCAAGTCTTTAATGGAGTTGTTCTTACCAACGGTTTCATTGCAGCTACTATCAAAACACATCTACGAGTTACTTTATAATAGAATAAACAATGATCTTTTGTTGTGGCAACCTAGTGCTCCTAAACCTAAAGTGCAGACTTATGATAACCTTAATATAAACGTGTTTGAGAATTTAAATACTAGTGTACCTGAAACGTTTGGATTGTGCAAAAGTGGCAATCAGTATGGTAAGTAATAGAAATTGTTACATTATGTATAATAATGTTTCTTCACCAAGTAGTAGAATTTGGACCCAATTCATCACAATACAGTTTTCAGACCTGACGATCGTTTCGCTAACAAAGTTAGCATCATCAGAGGGACCAATAAACTAAAACACTAACTGAAACCGTTTTATTTTATTGGTTGGTGCATTTTACATAAAGAGAAAGGTTTCTCCCTGGACATATATTCTTCGAGATGTCGACGGGATTGAAAGGGGTACTTTTCATGCTAAGGATTTAAAATCCGACCCACCAGATCAGGACAGTTAGGATAGAATGGATTGATAGATTTAGACCATAGGCTGACTTTACTTTTCATAGATCTATTGTTTATGTGGATAATTGTTCTTTTTTTTTTTCTTTGAAAACCATTTTATCTAGTTTGCAGATAGAATGGGGTGGGTGGTGGGACAACAGGTTGATGGTCCTTCAGACTATTAACCTTTTAACTTGCTGTTGACAACAGGTTGATGGTCTTTCAGACTATTAATCTTTTTAACTTGCTGTGGATAAAAGGGTGATGGTCCTTTAGACTATTAATCTTTTAAATTGGAGACAACACGGGTTTATAGTCCTTCAGACTATTAATCTTTTTAACTCACCTCTTTTTTTTTAATTTCAACAACACACCACCAGGGGTTACAGCCTAAATACTATCATACCGTGGGTGTCGACAAGGAGGAAAGAGGCAACTTGTTAATTCTGGACTTGAAGGTTCGGCGAAGGAAAAACATGTGCCGGCAAAGAATTCCACAACTTGGAAGTCCTCGGGACAAAAGAGCGGGCATAACAAGATGTTCTATGTCTGGTGACCTGGACAGTAAAAGGGTGCATTCGCTCTGTTCCCCTGGTACATCTGTTGGGGGTAGCAGGTGGAGGAACTATGGAAGAAAGCTTCTCTGAGCAGTGCCTGTGCAGATATCTATAAAAGAGAGTGGTCACCAACGGCACGTCGGTGGGCAAGGGATGGCAGCCTTTGGGTGAGGGTAGGGTCACCGATGAGACGTATAGCTCTCTTTTGAATGGGGTCTAGGATAGCGAGTGTAGAAGTGGCAGCGGCACCCCAGATGTGGGAGCAGTATTCGAGGTTTGGCCTTATTTGTGAAGTATATAAGGTATAAAGATTAGCTGGTGAAAAGTATTTGCGGGCCCGGAAGAGGAAACCTAACTTCTTAGCAGCCGCTTCCGCAGTTGATGTGACATGTTGGTGCCAATTGAGATTTCAATCCACAGAAATGCCAACAAGTGAAAAGGACTCATTTCTTTGAATAACTTGGTTGTTCATTGTGATGGGTCTAGGGCTGGTGTATCTCTTATGAGAAAGAAAGCAAGACTGAGTTTTGGTGGAGTTGAATTGTACAAGATTTCTACTTCCCCAGTCTAATATTTTTTGGAGGAGATATTAGGGATGATACTACTGAAGTGCTTGTTACAGCTACTTTTTAACTTATTCCAATGATCCTGCCATCTTATATTACACACATCTTTTACTTGCGGAAGTAGATCTCTGTTACTGTAAAAGTCATGTTTACAACCTGTTTTCGTTGCTTTTTTAGCAAAACAGTCAGCCTTTTCATTACCCTCAAGCTTTGAGTGCGAGTTTACCCATATAAAAGTTTTTGTGCTATTGTCTCAACACCTCTAATTGATAAGCAATCTCACATATTACCCTGGACCCCTAGAAAAATGTATCTGATAACAATGCAGCTTCCCTTTGGTACCAATATCAATTAAATCCGCCAATTGACGCAGCGTATGCCCCGTCATTCGCCTATATAAATAGCGTCTTCTTCATGTATTTCAAACATGTTTCATATGTACATCACACTTTGAATGTTCTTCCTTGAATGCATAAAATGCAAAATGTGTTTTAGGTATGGGCCGGGTACAGCTGTGCTGTGAATGTGTTTATTCTATTTTAACCTTTATTATCATGTTGAAAGTTGCAAAATATTTGGCATTTGTATATGGTGCATGTAAACAGTATCTATTTCATTTTTTCAGCAAAGTTTCATAAATAAAACTAAAAAAAAATTTATTACTGGGCACAAATATGAGCTTTCGGAATCCGTTTCCCAGCCTTATTCAAAATTTATATATACGAACAATATGGTTTGCGAAGTTTCTACGCCACCTAGAGACTTCTGGTTTGTTCCATCACACTGGAAAATTCTTTCCAGAGGCTAAGTTCGTCGGCCAGTTATGAAAGTCAAGTTTTTCCATGAAAAAATTGCAAATTTTCTTCTCTGAAAATGCTGTACTTATAAATTTTACGGAGTTAGGCATACTTATGTCTTTGATTATGTAAGTTTTTTGTTCGTAATTTTTATTTATTTTGTTCATAAAAAAAAGTATTCCGGTATGTGTGTTTTTTATTTAGAGTATTATGAAAAATGTACTCGAGGGGCCTGGAAATGTCAGGGAATTTGATTTTTGATTTCTGCTGGGTATCCTCTTACAGGGATATAGGACTCAGTGGAGGTCTATCTGAATACCTTCATAGAGCACGCTGTTCGCAACTGCTTGGTAAAAGAAACAGTAGTTCTAGTTTTAGTTTGCTTAGTTTATACACCTCTTTAATAATGCTAACTTTGTTAGCAAAACGATCGTCAGGTCTAAAAACTGCATTGTGATGAATTGGGTTCTCCAAATTGTACTTATCAGGTTCATCACAGGTTCCAATCTTTATGCATTGTCTTAGTGCTCTAATTTTTCACGAATTAAAAACAGTTCACCATTAATAACACTACGTTAAATAAGGACATTAAGAATAAATTTATAATCATTATTTTCTATTCCATTATTGAAGACTACATTTGCAAATTACTATAATTTTTATTAAATAATATTATTTGGCATATAACAACAAAAAAAAAAGGAAATATGAGCAGAAAATGTGAATAAAGCGGGCTTGAAAGCTGTCTTTTTCACATCTTGAAGCCATATCCCCCTTAAACCCTGCCTACCCCGCACAGCACCCCTATTCCCCAGGTGCCGTAACTTCTTGACGGGTATGAACAAGACATTTTTCTTGTGGTTTATGCAACGAGGGTAGTTGTATGCGCGCGGGGGGGGGGGGGGGGGGGATCACACGACGAATCAGCTACCCCAACCACTGCCGCAAGTCAAATGGGACGGGGTCCTGCTTCCTCGTAGGCATTTTCCTTCCCCCCTCGTGTGCATACAACCACCCTCGTCGACCTTTTAATGTCAGGTCAGAACAAACTGTTTGACTGCCAGCAAATTGGTTTGAACACAGCTCCTGAGTTAGGTCAAAAATGTTTGCATCGGAAGTGGAAAAAGGAGGAAGTGCCACCACTTAATTTCAAATGAAAGGCTTACAGTCTTGACCGAACCATGGATTATTCAAAACTGTAAGCCGCATGAAAAATCCTTATTGATTGATATTTTATTTACAGAATCAGAAAGTGACAGTGAGGAAGAGGATTCCGATGAGGGTGCAATATATTATTCGACATACGATTATCGTACAAGATACTCCTCAAAACAACAGCAGGCAGCGGCACCAGTACAAAGTCTGCAGAATAACATGGTGATCAGCATACAGATCGATAAGTGCTACTTAAATTTGTTTACCCCTTGCCGTAACCCCTCTGAGCGTGTCATTCCCGAACACAACGGTGAGCTTATGCTGAATGTTGAATCACTTAATTTGTATGTAGTTAATGGTTACCAAGGTGATGAAGATTTGAGTTATTTCTGTGTTCGAGTGGACAATGCTCAGCTCTACCATTGCGGTAAGTCTAAATACCTACATGAGGTTTTAAGCATGGAATAAATTAGATTACATGTATCAAACTATTGGACAGAAAATTAGACATATTTTACCTAATTAATATAAAATATAATTAATTAAAAAAAAGCTTTACTTATAAATTAAATAAAATGCGGTAATAAAAAACGAAAAGCTACTCAACACTGGGTATGTCCTCTTCTCAACAATGACAGTGCACTGGCTAGTTTGAAATTTAGACCCCTATGGGCGAAACTATTGACATCACAAATCTTCTTGCATGGAAGAGGCCCTAATTATTTAATTCAATTTTGATATAAGAAACCGTATTTATTTATTTTAGAGATTAACACAACTTACCCTCGAAAGTCACAAAGGGGAAGATAACTATTAGCAACATTTTACACGGATAAAAATAGTAAATTAATTGAGCTAGGTATTTTTACTGTACGATAAAGACACTAAGAAACTTTAAACACCCTCTGGCTGCGGTATCCGACGGCGATACCGAACCTCGTCCCGACTGGATAGGTCTGGTGAGGTCAAGTTGGAAATTTCCGGTTGAGGAGCGAAAAGAAAGGGGAGGTTATAAATAAATAGGGCATTTTTTTGTGCCGAAGTTTAGAGAGGTAATATTTTTCAAAGGCAGTTTTACACATTACCAAACACGAATTTAGCTATTGCGTTGAACTTATTTAGGTCGCATTAACAAAGATACTATTTATAGATATGCTAAAGGTTTTTGAATGATATATGAGATATATTTCGTGCTCTATTCAATAGGTTTATTTTTTAGGTATAGATACCGTAGGAAATCAATATCTATAAGGCTAACAGCTCGTTTTTAAGTCTTATATACAAACTAAAAAATTCAAGTTTAGCCAGTGGTTTATTTTAATTTTGGAATCAAGTAAACTGTTTTGCTTATTGTTTTTAGAATATTTTTAAATAGTTCCAACTGTTCGGATGCTATGAAGGAATAAAGAATATCACATACTTGCATAGATACACGCAAAATGTGATGGTTTTCTGTAAAATATTTAGGGATCTGTTTGTTTCCTAATTTTTGTGTAAACATTTTTCTTTCTATCTTTAAAGTTAGTCTAGTGGCCTACATCATTTATAAGGTAAAAAGCTATTTTGAAGGAAAAAAAAACAAAACTAAAACTAATACCAATTAAAAGAAAAGAAAAAAATGGTAAAATACTGAATTAATAACATTTAATAGGTAGCAAGAAAAACACCTTATAAATTTTAACGGAGCGTTTTTTTCTTCTAATGAATTCCAAGATGTTTTCGTTAAAATGTCAGAATAAATAAAACATTTGAACTTACCCAATGGTGTTAACAAACACGTAAATTTACACTATTAATATTAAATAAATAATACATTACCATGAGTTGCAAATTTCCACCTATCAAAAAGTTTAGTTTATTGTTCTACAGTGGGTAATAAAATTACTAAAATATGTGCAACTTCGGGCTCCTCGTAAATTACATAATTAGAAGAAAGACATGTTTATATGAGTATAATATTTTATCCTTTACCAACACGAAAAGTTGAAATGCGACTCCTGTTTTTTATATTAATTTGTTATTCAAATCTGTTATTTGCGGATTGTTGAGTAATATTTGAAGTTTGTATTTTTCTTGTTGCAGAACTGTTTATTTCCTTGCCTATTATCTTGTATTAACATAAGATATGATTTTTGTCAATAAACCGTAATGATCAGTTCTTGACTTTATATTAATTATTTTTTTTTATCAATAGTAAGTGACTATGTAGTTTTAATAAACTACTTAACACTCAAAGCGTCGCTTGCAAAAATGTTACCCTTTTTAAATTTGGCGAAACATTCGATTGAACTCTGTTGAAAGCCTTTGCAAGCACGGTCCTCCCACTATTAGCCCGTTGTTCTGTAAAATATCAGGTAATTCACGTAAATTTTACACAGGGTGTTGAATAAAGCATAAAAAAATTTCTATACCGTTAAAAAGCTCCCTGTTTGAAAACATTTTATTTCTAAAATTTTTTGAAATAGGTCCAGCTACAGGATGGTGTTTGAATTCTTCGTTTATTCTCTTTATTTATAGGGTGATTACAAAGATTATTTCCAAAGGAGACTCATTCAAACTCCCACCTGAAAATGCCCATAACTAAGGTAATGCTTCTTCGTTACCTTATTATGAACATTTTCAGATGAGAATTGAAATTGAATGACTCTCCTTTGGAAATAAGCAGTTCGTGATTGAGTTCGTTTAATGACAATGGTGGACCTATGAAGACGAGAAACAATTTTTAGTGTCCACAATTAATGGTTCTTTTAATCAACTCGATTTCAGTCAATACTGCTGTCCAAACGAAATTTTTTAATCGATTAGGATTTGGGCCGCTTTTGATGCTGCACCGTATGTATATTGATCGTCCATTCTGTTAACTGAAAGTTCTTGCCTAAAGCTTTGGTTTCAATATGAGGCCTCCATTATGAAAATCGATAGAAGAGTAAAAAAGTTATTTGTTTTTCAATCGGGAGATTCTTGACGCCAGAGAAAATGTTCAATGTTTTATTATAATAATAATACTTTATTCGTTCCATAAATACCCTATTGGGTGTAGAACACGCCATTTGTAAATATAAAACAAAATATAAATCTAAATATAAACATAGATACACACATATATAATAACATAATGAACAATAACAAGTATATACACAAATCTAAACATAAAATAAAATACCGTCAATGCAGCAGTCCAACACCCCATATAAAATTTATGTGAATTACCTGGTATTTTGCAAAACAACGGATTAATAGCCAAAGGATCGTGCTTGTAAACGCTTTTAAGAGTGTTCAATTTGATTGCGGCAATCGAATGTTACATAAAATTGAAAAACTGGTAAAATATTTGCGAGCGACGCTTTGAGTGATGAGTATTGTAGTGAGTGATTTTATCTCTAGAGTCTATTCAATACTCGTGGCGGGTGACCTTCAAGAATGCTGTGCGACCAGAGGCTATCAAATGAGAAAGTCAAACCTAAAAACATTGGTTGCTTTTGAAACCAGTTAAAATTTAAATTTAGACTGAAGTAAAGTTGGCAATTGAAAGAAACTAACAATTGAATTTATTTGTTTGCACAACATTGCAATAGAATATCCGTCATAAGGATTTATTTTATAATTATTATAAGTTAAGAATGGAATAAAAATGATGGAAAACAAGAGGTGATATCATAAAAACATGTAATTTTAAGCCAATGGGGACAAAACTTCGCAAATATTATAAGTAGAATCGGTTTACCTTTATTGCAATACAATTTTTACTTTTTCCTACCCATATTTTTTATTGCATTGTTAACTTTCCATTTTAATTGTCAAAAATGTTCAAAGTACATTGAAATAAGTAAAGATTAAAATAGAATAGGGCCAAAATCAACTATGTACTTTTATTATTAACCATCATCGTCATCGGATAGCAAGTAACTGTCAAAGTCATCACTGTCACTATCATTATGCACATGTATAACTGTTTCCTCCAGTTCATTGATTAAATGCTCTCTTTCCATGAATTCGTTCTCAGTTTTTGCCACGTGAGAACATATTTTCTCCCATTCCTCAACTCCAATAGTTGTCAACTTTTAAAAGTCACATTGTATGCAGCGACATGATTTTTAAGTAACGCCCATATTTTTTCGATAGGGTTGAGTTTGGGATGGTAAGGTGGTAAATGCAATACTGCATGTTGGGCTAACAAATTTATCAATACCGTAATTCTTATGAGCTGGTTTGTGGATTGGGATCTTCTTATACAGCTCAGCTTTGTTTCCTTACCTTAAAAAAATGCTTCCTTTGGTAAACTATATTATACTAACCACTTCTGCATATCTGCTTTCTTCCAGCTTGATGTAGGGTTTGGTACCAGAAGGACGTTATGATATGACACGTTAATCACATTAATCAATCATTATAGTTTTTATGGTTCATATTATCATGATAATCACTTGTTTTTAGTCCAGATTTAAATATCAAATCAGCATTTGGAACAAAGGCTTTCTTTTCACCACGATGAACAATTATCAACCATTGACCTTTACAAATTGGTGATTTCAAACATTTGGTGGTGCCATCATTCCAAGAACAAAACACAGTATGTGTCTCAACGCCTTACACAATGTTTCTACCTGTAAAAAAATATAAGTATTAAAAATGTAGAAATGAAAGTGTGAATTCTGATATTTATTTATCCTCTTCTTTATTACTACATACAGACTTGGAGACTACTTCTCTGGCTTCACTGTTGGTTTTTGTAGGTGAAGAACGTAGCCAGCGTGTGAGCTAACTGGAGCAAGTGGCCCTTCGAATTCTGGATGTTCTAGCATGTTCTTCAATGCTTCTGTGACTATAGTTTCGCTGCTTGACAGCATTCTCTATATTTTTTCAGGTTTCTTAAAAATATTGTCCTTTTTGCTCTTAATCCTCAACTTTTCAACAAGAACTTTCCAATTATCTACACTTTTTTTCCATTGAAATCCTAACTTTCGCACAACTTTTCTGAATAAACTTAGTTTTCCAGTAAAATTAGGGCAGTCGATTTTGACAACATCAAAAACTACTTTTAAACTTAGCCGTGTGTTGATGTAAATCCATACAGAGTATTGGACTTGGTTTATTTATAGTTTTGCGAGGTGAAGTAAATTTACTGTCAACAGGTTTTGTTTCACTTTCTTTCAAAATTCTCTGCACTGTTCTCAAATAAACCCTAGTTGCTTCAGCCACTCGTTGCAAATGGCTATAGGGTATGACATGCTCTCCTTCATATTTTTCATATTTCAGAAGTTGAAAAACGTTGAGGATGATCTGCCATCCCTGACTGTAGATCACTACTGACTTCTTGTTATTCATGTTGAAAACTCTGCAAAAAAATCTGGTGAAATTGATTACAGAGTCTTACTATTAACATGCATGCGTATAAACATTTTATTGCTGCAAATACTTACATTCTTAAAGCCACAATTCACAAAGTTTAACTTAGAGAAATATCACACACACACAAGCCCGCTGACAACTTCAACCCAACGAGAATAAGATCACAATGCAGTATTGCCAGAATGTTTCTAGGTTGGTTAGTAATACAAAAGTAGGACGAATTTAGGATTTGTGTGCACTGAAGGTTACCCGCTATGAGATATTGGCAGGGTTCTCTCTCTCTCTCTCTCTCTCTCTCTCTCTATATATATATATATATATATATATATATATATATATATATATATATATATATATATATATATATATATATATAATTTTTTTCAGAGATAATGTCTTCTCCCAGTCCAAGACCAACAGTAAGAATGGTGGGTGCTCCAATTCCAACAAATTTAAAGTGTATTATTCATGCTTCTGAAGATGGTATGTTGGTGGATTGCAAAAATAGGGGCAATGATCATGAATTCATAACTGTAGCTGTCAGAGTTCAAGCCAATCATGAAACACATCATGTTAAGGTATGTAAATCTAATCCTTAAATTTTGTGAGTTGATATATATATATATATATATATATATATATATATATATATATATATATATATATATATATATATATATATATATATATATATTGTAATGAAATAGTTATAAGCAAAGCGTTAAAATTGAGTCCAAACACAAATACAGCTTTAAAATTAGCATAGAATTAGTTTACGAACATTGTCTAGTAGAACCACCAGATAACAGTGATACAAATTTCTCAACATAAATAAAATTTTATAATGAATATTATTAATATATGTCAAAATAAAGGTGTTTAACAAGGCAGAATGGGTAGAAATAGATTGTGTTAGAAATAATACTTAGTGAAACTACATATTCTTAAAATACAATCTCGGTGGAAGCAAGTTCTTCGAGAAATCACAAACATATAATGGTACCTGGTTTATTTTGCCTTTAAATCAGCTGTTGGTGGATATAAAAGCATATAATCATATGGGTTATTTAATTATTCATCTTTTAAGAGAAAAAGATGATAACAACATGTCAAAATGATATGGTAAACTCCCTTCTAATGCCACTGTACCCGAAAATACACTAAAATCAGTCAAAACTCCACAGTGTAACTCAATATGGTTTAAAAGATAAATCAAGGGTGCCGCCTTGGGTTGAGTGCTGGCGGGTATCGTGTGTCTAGACGACCCGTGGGGGTTGACAACTCTGATGAGTGGTAAACACCCGGAGTTTGGGGCCCCCACTGTGTGCTTCGGAACGGACGAACGGCCTCGCTTGTGCGATGCTCGGGAGCGGGGCTCGATGGGATGTCGCCTTGAGTCTAGCACTGGTGGGTGTCGGGTCTAGACGAACCCGGAGGAGAGCTGAAATCTTTAGGGGTGGAATAAAACTAAGGGTTGAGGCCTCTTCTGTGAGCTTCGAAACGGACAAACGACCTCACTTGGATGCTGCTCGGATGCAGGACTTCATACTGCACCGAGTCAAACACTAACGGATGTCTGGTCCAGACAAACTCGGAGAGAGGTTATCGCTCTTTGAGCTTTGAGACGGGCAAGCGACTTCGCTCATATGGCAGTACATCTGTCAAACAAAGTTTCACCTCGCAGGTGTTGTCTCCTGTCGGAAGCTCGATTTGTTGGGTGAAATTTAAGCTAACGCTGGCAGGTGTTGGACCTGGACAAACCCGGAGGTGGCTGTGGTCTCTAGGGGTGGATTACATCTGGAGACTTGGGCATACTCTGTGAGCATCGATACAGGCTAACGACCCTGCCTGGATGCTGCTCGAGGGCGGGACTTTATGATACCGCCTCGAGTCAAGGAAACACTGGCGGGGGTCTGGTGCAGGTAAGGCTGGGGGGAGGAAGACATCTCTGGGGAGTGATATGTATCTGGAGTTTGGCGCCTCCACTGTAGCCTCAGAGACTGACAATTGGCCTCGCTTGGTTGTTACTCGGGAGCGGGGTTCCAGATGATACCGCCTTGGATTGAGCCCTGGCATGTGTCGTGTGTCCAGACGTCCCGGGAGCTCTGATCTCTGATGAGTGGTAAACACCCGGAGTTTGGAGCCCATACTGTGTGCTACGAAACGGACGGATGGCCTCGCTGGGGTGATGCTCGGGAGCGGGACTCGATGGGATGTTGCCTTGAGTCTTAACACTGTTAGGTGTCAGGTTTGGAAGAGCCTGAGGGGAGCTGAGATCTCTAGGGGTGGATTACAACTGGAGATTAAATGCTGCTCGAGAACGGGACTTCATGATACCGCCTCGAGGGAAACACTGACGGATGTCTGGTCAAGACGAACTCGGAGAGAGGTTATCTCTCTTTGAGCTGCGAAACGGGCAAGCGACTTTACTCAAATGGCAGTACACTGGCCAAACAAACTCTCACCCTCAAGAAAAGATCGACTCTCTCAGGGAGCTGGAATTGATGGGTGAAATCTAAATAATTAGAAGTGAGCCACAATAGACCTAAGGTCGCGGTGGAGGGACCGAAATAGCCCACTCACAATAAAATCTAATCTAATCTACATTATTGCAACATGTCAGCATGTAGAAAATTGAAGAGAAGTATGACACGAACGCCATCTCCGGTGCGGAACCAGGTAGTATGTTGTCACGCCAGCTCTAGTTAACACAAAATGTTACGTGGAGACGTGTACAACGTTTGATATTTTACAACCAACTTTTAACTACCCTGACATTTAAAACATGGATATAAATATTGGAAATAAATATTGGACGATGGTTATCAATGAAAATGGTGAAGAAATGACGTAAAACAATACAATTTTGCGTAAAATAGGAAATCTGTATATCAGTAAATCATATTCTAAGAGAGCAGTGTTAACACTTGGTTTTTAATGTTTCTTAATTGAGCCACGACAGCACCCCTTAGACATTATTATTATTATTGTATAACAGGGGGAAATAACTAATGCATTATGTAGTAATAGCAACCATATCGGCATTTTTATAGTTTGTCTCCGTGCGAAAGACAATATATGGTAGGTTTGTTGTGTTAAATTTAGTACCACAGGCATCAATGTTCTTTGCAAGTATTAAGACCTGCTAGTACAGTGTAGTCTTGGACAAAAGCTAGGTTCATACAGTCGCGAATTGTAAAATCTCTGTGAAACGTATTCCTATTGGTTTATTTAAAATAATATCGTAAAAGTGTTGTTTTTCTTTAGATTTTATAAATGTGTTTGACAAATTTTTGTGTGCATACAGTTAGAAGTGATTTTTAATCAGACTTATGGCTCTTAACACACGATCTAAATGTCTTCTCTACTTTTAAGTTTGTGTAGCCCCGATGTTAATTAAAGGCCAGCCTTTATTATACTTACTTATCTTGTGCTTATATATGTAATATAAACATAAAAAAGAAGTGAAACAGCAAGCGAATTATTTACTTTAGTGCTGTATTCGATATTATCTGAAAAAGGCATTATAAGCGACATTATGGGATGTAATTTCGATGAATTTAAAGTTTACTGCATTTAGGGTTATTAGAATTTTTTTCAGAAACATGCTTAGAACCCTCCTGGGATGCACAAGTCACAAGGCAAATTTGGTACAAACAACCCCTGAGACTCTTAAGTGACCAAGAATGAATAATGTTGCTGGGCGGGGAGAAAATATGAGCGGAAAATGCTAAAAAAAATATTTAGTCAGACTTTGAAAAGATGCGTTTTTCACATTTTGCAGCAACACCTCCTTTAAACCCTGTCTACCCCGCACCGCATCCATATTCGCCCAGGTCTAGTAACCTTCTTGAGGGTTGCTCCCAAGAAATGTTTCTTGTGCTTTATGCTTTGCAGGTAGTTGTATACATGCACAAGGGGAAGAAGAACCCCCTGTGTTTTTGGGTGAAGGGGCAAAAACCTTCTTCGACCTGGGGGTTCTTCCCCTTCTGCATGCATACAATCACCCTCAATGCATGAACCACAGGAATTATTTTTATGTTCAGCTTCCTAGTGCATTTTTTGTTGAGTATATTGCCTGTTTATTAATTTCTTTGAGTTTTGTATCCAAATTACTGTATAAATATTTATGATAGGGGTCATGTTTTTGCTTGCCTTTCTTTACCTTATTTTTTACTGTTCCTAAGTAAATAAAGTAATGTTTTATAACTTTTAATATACGGCTAAATCACTATAATATATTGCTCTTATGAAAATTCACTACTTCCTGCTGCGTCCCGAACATTTTTAGTGAATTTTTATTTTAAAAAATTCACTAATAGAGAGGTATCGATGGTGAGACTTTGCAAAAAAATTTTCAAATGAGCGCGAACTAGGACCCCTAGAACCCATATCCGGGGTCAGTTTCATTTTTTATATGTGTATATATATATATATATATATATATATATATATATATATATATATATATATATATATTTATTTATTTATTTATTTATATGTATCTGTCTGATAACTCAAAAAATTATTAACCGAATTCAACTCGGCAAGTGCCTTTCTTTTATTAATGGGTTGGATGAGTTCGTTTGCCAGGAAAATCAGACGAGGTTTTCCGGTAAAATTTTGAGTTCACTTTCAAAAAAATTTTTTCCGAAAATAACAAAGCTGCTTGAATGAAATTTACTATATATGTTGCCTTAGGAGAGACCTTACTACGTATCAAAATTCAACTTTCTAAGTTTATAGAAAATTGAGTTATTTAAATATTAAATTTTCTTTCGAAAAACATTTTTTTCTCCGAAAATTACAAAGTTATTTTAATGAAATTTGGTGGATATCTTTCCCTAGAAAAGACCTTACTACATACCAAAATTAAACTTTCTAAGTTTATAGAAAATTGAGTTAATCAAATTTGAAGCATTTAATAAAAATTCATTACCATAACGCCCTTGCTGCATCCTGAGCTTTTTATTTAATTTTGTAAATGATTTTATAACAGACAGTTTGCAGGTTTTAAAGTGTATTCTAGTTAAATACATTTCTAAGGTTCATTTAATTTGAACTATCGTACCCCTAATTTTTTAGAGCCTGTTTTTTTTCAAATGAAAATTAACTTCAATGCCGTTTTGCTTTTGTAGACTGCCAGAGTTTCTGTTGGAATAAACAAGGCAACATTAAAACATCGAATGTGCCGCGAACCAAACAGTTGGATCTCACAAATATTGGATTTTTTCAATGTGCAAGATTACCCTATACATGGATACAATGCCAAAGAAGTTTTGACTGAGTTTCATTTGCATATGTGGGACTGTGCTATCGATTATAGGTTGGTATTTCTCATTTATGTTACATATTTTGTTATAGCATATTCTTACATATTGCTTTTTCTGTATATAGTTTTTTCGTTGTGTGCAAATATGCCTTTTATTTTTAGGCCTCTATTTTTACCAATGAGAGCAGCTGTAACTGTAGGAACATTTAGTATGTCTTCCCAGCTGTCTGCCCAAGCCAATACCTCTACTTTGCGGTTTATTTTTGAAGAGTGTGGTCTTTATATTAGCGAGAAGGGTGGCCCAGTGAATGGTCAGCCGTCAAATGTTCCTGTTGATCTGATAAATGATTATGTTAATGTGATAGAATTGGGTGTGTTTGAATTAAGCATTAGAACTAATGATAAGGTTAGTATCGTATATTATTACCAGAGACACACTCATAAACAAAGTACTTAGTACTTGTTTAAGGAGCGGAGGATAATTTAAGGAATAAACTCGTCGAACTAGGCGAATGTAGACATAAGTAACGGTGTAATTATAACTTTAATAAACTCCCAAAACTTAACAATGCTACACAGTGGCGGATTTGCCCTAAGGCCCAGTAGGCCCGGGCCTAGGGCGGCCAGATATTAGGGGCGGCCAATAAGTAAATTCATTATGTAGTCTATATGATGGGTGCTGAGAAAGGGGCGGCTGGTACTTACTACATGGCCTAGGGCGGCCAAGACTGCAAATCCACCACTGATGCTACTACTAACTAACTGAATGAATTTTAACTCTTGACTTTTTACATCGTGAATTTTAATTGAACAGTGTTATTATGTTTACATAATTAAATCACAAGTGTCGCGTCTTTACATCTTAAGCAATCTAAATTAACTGTCTCTTAATGTTTATCAACAAATACTACTTATAGTTTTTTAATCAGTTTACTCCTTCCTAAATTGTAGACTTCAGCAGTCCTGCGTTCCTTGTACGCTGCAAATTTACCTTGTTTACTGTTTACATAATAATGTAATGGTTTCAATGCCAATGTTATCGATATAATTATGACTTACAATTATATGCAATATTTACATTACTTAGTGTAGAGAATTTTCCTAAACCAACTTAACATATTATTTTACTGTTTCTAATAATTATGTTTGTACTATTGCTACTACCCTTCTGCAAATCCTATTGTTCTCTGAACAGTACTACCATTTTGTATGTTTTTTTTTTCAGAAAAGTGGTATTAACCCTCACTTGGACCTTCGGGCATCAAACAATGCGCTCCATATCCGCACTTGTGCTGATAGTGGTCGGGCCCTAATGGACCTGATTACATACATCGCAAGTGATGGTGACTTGATGCCAGCTGATGAAACCTTCACAAGTAGCAGTAGTTATTCTTCTCCTAGACATCACACAGATGAGGATTTCATAGGTGTTGAAGAGCCTAGAAGTCTTTCTAAGAGCCAGCATCAACATATCCATGACCTTATCAGTGAAGCTATGGAGGAATCAATTCATGTCGAACGTGAGTTTTAGATATATACAATTAGCTTTTTTTTTGTTTTTATTCTTAATTTTCTACGGACCATATATGTTTTCTTAGTGCTTTTATAAAAAAAACATCAATTCTAATGTGACAGTTTTCTGTGATTTATCAAAGTTATTTGACTTTGTGAATCTTGGGAAACTGGTGTGGGTGGTTCATGTGTACCGTAAACAAGGGCTACTTTGGCCCAATGTGCATACTTTTTAGTAATGTGAGGCTTATTACTATAATGTTTTGTGAAAACAAAAATCTTTAAAAAAATCACCTAGCCTATTAGACACTTGCCATTGTCAATTTTTTGAAAATCATACAAATGATAATATTTTGAAAGTTGCGACAATGTTTCCCACACAACTAGAGATGATCCTATTTACCAAGAAGATGAAGGTAGAGGGGTTTAGGGCGCCTGTGATGTTTGGAAAACCTTTAGCTTTAGGGCGGGAGGTCAAATATCTGGGGGTGATCCTGGACTCCAAACTAACATGGGGTTCGCAAATAGAACACGGGTTGTAAGGTAGGGAGTAGCGACCCTCTGGCAGCTGTGTCGAGTGATAGGGAGGACCTGGGGAGTTAATCCTCGGATCCTTCACTGGATCTACACTGCGATCGTCAGGTTGACAATCCTCTATGGGGCGTTGGTCTGGTGGTGCGATGTGAACCAAACTACCAGCAGGAAGCTGGCCAAACTTCAAAGACTGGCAATCCTGGGTATCACAGGCGCTATGAGGACGACACCCTCAGCCATGCTAGAGGTCCTGTTGATGCTGCCACCGCTTCTCATCTGTGCCAGGAGGGAGGCGATGGCGTCGCATCTCAGAATGCGAGACGCAGGAAACTGGTGCAGAGAGGGAGCAGTAATAGGGCATCCAAGAGTCGCAAAGGAGGTTGAAAAGGAAATTCCGATTTCTGCCATAAAGGTGAGGGATGTCGAGGATGATATGAGGTTGACTAGGCCATACACCCTCTGGATCCCCAGTAGGGATCAGTGGGGGGAAAATGAGGTTGAATTCCAGCCCGCAAGCCTGGTCTGTTTCACCAACGGATCGCGGCTGGAGGACCAACAATCCTGCGGGGCAGGAATATACCTCGAGAGCCTGGGGCTGCGCGAGAGCTATGCTCTTGGCGCATATACCACAGCATTCGAAACAGGTGTACGTTATCCTGTCTGTGGCCAATAGACAGGATGTGAAGAGGAGTCTCGAGAAATGTGTGTACATCTGCTCGGATAGCCAGGCAGTCCTCCGGGCAGTCTGTGTGACCAGAATCAGGTATACACTGGTTCAGGAGTGCGCTGACGCCCTCAGAGGACTAGCCAGGACAAAGGATGTACAACTAGTGTGGGTTCCGGGACACTCGGGCGTGGCGGGGAATGAGGTGGCGAATAATCTCGCAAGGCTCGGTTCCCTGCGGCCTTTTTTCATGCAATCAACAACTCCTCCATCGTCAGCAACAGTAATGACTACTCCAGGATACTCCTGGTCATCATACACTATGACAACAAAATCTCCTGACTTTATATGATGGACAAAATCACTTGAGTTGATTTGTTGAATAGATTGGTATGAAGATTGTTCTACAGGGATTTCAGCACTTTTACTGGTTGATGGGATAAGTTCTTCCACTTGACCTTCAATATTTCCAAAAATTTACATATTGTTCAGGCCATCTGATGAACCAAATGAATAAGCACTATTTTCAAAAGAAGCTAAATCCTGAGAATAGGGCGGATGAGGGAGCAATTCGTAGCACAATTTATAAAATTTCGCCATGGACACTACACATGTGGGCACCATTGCATTGGCTTGGTGGAAAAGAACTTTTTTCTTGGCCAAATGCGGTCGTTTTTTCTTCAAATCTTCATTGAATCGGTCCAGTAAGTTGGTATAATATTCGCCATTGATTGTTTTTCCCTTATAAAGGTAAACAATGTGGATTATACCGCGTGCATCCCCAAAAACGGTCGCCATGACTTTATTGGTCGACAAACCCACGTTGGCCTTCTTCGGCGCCGATTCACACAGAGAAACCCACTGTTTTGACTGCTGCTCGGTCTCTGGTGTGTTGTGGTGAATCCATGTTTCGTCCACGGTTACGAAACGGCGCAAAAATTCGTCCCTATTGCGGTTGAACAACGCCAAACACTTGTTCGAAGTTGTCACACGATTGCATTTGTGGTCGATTTTGAGCAAACGTGGCACCCATCTTGCGGATAGCTTTCTCATACCCAAGTGATCAGGCAAAATCGAAACCACTGAGCCATGTGATATGCCTATGGCTTCCAGAATCTCCCAAACTTTCAATTTTCGATCGGCCAACACCATATCGTGAAATTTTTCAATAGTTTTGGGTGTAGCGGCCTCAACTGGGCATCCAGAACGTTCAGGGTCATTTGTGCTTGTATGGCCGCAACGAAATTCAGTAATCCACTTTTTTACGATGGAAATTGATGGTGCAGAGTCCCTATAGTATTTGTCAAGCTTAGCCTTGGCTTGAGTGATGGTTATTTCAGCAAAAAATAATGTTTGATGAGTATGCGAAATTCACTTTTTTCCATTTTCGTTACAACTCGAGAGGTTGTCTGCTTTCAATGGCTATCTAACACAAACAAAATGACACAGCTTGTTTAAAATTTGACAGGAGTCAACTGACAGATGCTTGTTGGCAAGAGCACTGTCGCCCTTTCTGTGAAGAGGCAGGAAATTCAAAAAGTCACGGACTTATTGACCCGACTTCGTACCTTTATGAAAGGGTAGAAGTGGTCGTAAATGTCATACTTTCGCTGCATCCTCTGGTGTGCCACAAGTTTCAGGACTTGGGCCAATACTATTTAACATCTTTATCAATGATCTTCTGGCTCACATTTGAACAAGTTACTTGTATGCTGATGATTTGAATTTAGTTACATCAATGTTTAAAAGGTTTTGTAAAAAATAATAGTTACTCTTTGTTTTGTAGTAAACTTTTATTAATTTTACTTTCTTCTTCAGAAGATGACCCTTCCAATCCTGAACCTGGTGCTAAAATGTTTTTCTTTCCTGACGAAAAAAAGTCAGAACAAGATTCTGGCAAACCTTTACCTCAAGTTACCACAGAATTAGGCGACATCACCAAACAAAAAGTAAACAAGAGCAGCGACACCGATGATGAATTCACTTTCCTGGAGAATGATGGTGGTCCTGGCAGATTCCCTAATGATGGGGGTATACATGTAAAATGGCTCACTAAAGAACCTATCGTTATATATGACAACTATTACCCCAAAAACCCGAAGAGAACAGATTTACTAGACACTCCTGAGATGTTCCCTAAACCAGTGATGAGGTATACATTGTGTGAAATGACAGTTACTTGGCACATGTATGGAGGTAACGACTTCTCGAGCTTTGGGGAAAATAAAAAGAGGAAAACCGTCAGTTTTGAAAGTCTCGGGACGGGTACAGTTAACTTCAAAAATAATAATCAGAAGGTTACATTTACGCCTGCCCCCCAGAAGTCAAACATCCATTGGAAGGTTAGAGGTGGTGTAAATAGGGATCATAAAGTTTTAATGGAGTTGCAGTTAAGTAAGGTATGTTTTTGTCCTTTTGGTGTATTTTCAATAAGAAAATTTACTAATAGATAGGTCATAATTAGATGTGTGCGAAATTTCGGACTGAACCTTCAGTTCGAGTAGTTGTACTCACAAGGCAATGTTAAAGTAGTTCGAAGTACGTAATTCTCCAAAATAGTTCTAAGTTTGTTACTCAAAAATACTTCAAAATTGAATTTATCGGCATTCAGTGCTACGACAGGTAGCGAAGTTGTAACTCCATAGTGGTTCTTTAAACTCTGTGTCTGCCCTATTGAGTCGGTAGTGTAATTCAGCGGATTTCACTCATGCATATTTTTGACAGTTGGTGAGACATCGAGACCTGGCAGGGCCATTTAACAATTACATAATTTTTTTATTTATCTTAGCATCCTTATGCCTTTTTCAGTTAGACCATTATTAAATATAGATTTAGGGAGCTGAGACAAAAACTTAAGAGAGACATTTATCTTTCTCACGTAAACTACTTTCAGAGGGTTGAAGGAGAGATTAGGTCTAATCCTAAAAAAATCTGGAACTGCTCTTCTCGGCGCCATCAAAACTTTTCTATTGGGAATTCATCTAACCAGCAACAGGCAGTTGACAGTTTTGCTTCTTATTTTGCAGGATGTTCTGGTTCCACCTCCACCTCGTCACCTACAGCCGCCAGCCTGGCTTCGGGTGACATCACAGTGTTTTTTGTTAATGACTTTACAGATGATGAAATTATTACAGCTGCTAAGAGAATTAAGGCTAACATGTCCTGTGGACCTGATCTAGTTCCTGGCTTCTTGGTGCGCGACATATGCTTTCTTGACTCCACTTAAGAAATTTTTAAAATTGATTCTTATATCTGGAACATTCCCCGCAATTTGGAAGCTGTCATGAGTTATCCCTGTCTTCAAGGCGGGGGATGGGGGTGATCCATCAAACTATCGACCAATAGCTATACTATGTGTCTTCTGTAAGATTTTCGAAGCCTGCCTTTTTCGGCGAATACTGTTTCACATCAAAAACAGACTCTCTATTTCTCAGCATGGTTTCATTCCAGAGAGATCGACTGTAACGAATTTAGTTGATGTTACACAGTTCATTGTGTCCGCTCTCGACCGTTCCTCACAGGTTGATGTTGTGTATACTGATCTATCTAAGGCCTTCGATTGTTTGGATCATTCTGCTCTGATTGACAGGATGAGGGCTATCGGATTCTCTGAGGGCTTGCTTGGCTTGTTCAGATTTTACCTGGATGGAAGAAGGTAATTTGTTGAGTTTGGGGGCTTTAAGTCTGACACCTATCACATAGCTTCGGGAGTGCCGTAGGGTTCCATACTCGGTCCATTGCTGTTTAATATATTTATTGACCCAGTTAAACATGTTTTGCATGTTCCTTTTTTTAATGTGTGCAGATGATATTAAGATTTTCGCAAATATTTCGAGTGTTGGTGACTGTTTGCAGCACCAGAACAGTCTTCAGATCCTTGATGAATGGTGTTGTCAGAGTGGTCTTTCTATGAAGGTTTCCAAGTGTTGTGTGATGTCCTTTACTTGAAACAAGCACGCAATTACTTTCAGGTACAATATAAGAGGGCTTCCACTGGATCGCCCCAGGACAGTTAGGGACATTGGAATTGTTTTTTATGGTACTTTATCTTCTAAACCACACCACGAGCAGACTGTCAGTTCTAGTTACAAAACTCTTGGGTTTCTGATAAGAAACAGCAAAAATTTCTCATAGTGACACCCTCCTCTTGCTCTTTCGTTGTTTGGTTAGGTCACGACTTTAATATGGCTCAGTTGTGTGGGCTCCTACTTATGAGATACATGTGGCAAGTCTAGAATCAGTGCAAAGGAAATTTCTCTATTTCTTAGCTTTCGTGAGGATGGTCGATATCCTTCTATTGGTTTTCCTCAGGGAAGTTTACTTCTTCGCTTTGGTCTGCAGAGTCTGTCGATGCGCAGGCAGTGCAGTTTCGTTACATTTTTATACAAACTGGTTAATTATGTGTTCGATTGCCCTAATCTGCTTCAGCAACTTAATTTCAATGTGCCTCGTATTTCAGCACGTTTTCCAGGCACATTCTATCTCTCGACTGATCGTACACGATTGTTGCAATCGTCTCCAATTTACCAGATGTGCAATGATTACTCTGTGTTGCAGGTTCCATTTTTTCCCCGGCTAGATTGACACAATCCGCGTTGTACTTGATGTTGTCTCTGTCTCCCGCAAATCTTTTTTATTAGTTAGAGAGAGCGAGATATATGATCTGAATTCCGCCTTTAAAAGAATTGGGTCATCTAGTTGTTTACTACCTATACCCTGCCGGCCAAACAAGGTTCTGCAGAGTCTAAAAATAGGAGTTTTCCTTGTATTAACACAGAGCCTTTTACGTTTAAAATCTTGCTGCTTCCACTTGTTGATTTTAAAAGCAATAGTTATTTCACAGTGGCGAATTTTTAAACAAATATTTCATATGTTTTTTTTAGTAAAGAACTTAAATTTAGGTAATTATTAACGTAATTAGACTAGATGTTATTTTGGGGACTCCTAAATTGACATTTCACAACCAAAAATGGAAAGCCGGACAGCCTGGTACACTGACACTATATTGGCTGTATGATTTATTGTATGTTTCACATTACTATGAAATATTATTATTGTTACATCTCCTTAATCATTATTTATTTTAGGTTCGATTTAAGCATGAAGTTTTTCCAGAAACAAACTACTATGCTTCAAGGCAAGTGTTACTTATTCACGATGTGGAAGTTAGAGATAGACTTGAAGATAGCAGCATAAATAAGTTTCTGTATCTGTTTACCAGCAACGAAAAACCAAAACAGACACACGCACACATGGTATGTTATACAATAGCGAGACTTTCAAAATTTGTGATTTTTTTAAGCCTTTAAGTGGGTTTTCTACATTTTTCTTAAAAATGGCAAAACTATTAAGGAATATTTATGGAATAAGTAGATCTATTCCAGCAAAAGTACCAGACGAGTGCTAAAGTCTTATTACTCTAGTCATTTTCCTTTTCTGCAGCTCTCATTTATTTAAAACTGATTTTAGGTACATGTTAGAATGGTACATATAAGACCAGATGTAGGGCTAAAATCACAGGAATGCGGCATTAAAATATCACTGTTACCTTTAAGATTAAATATTGACCAAGACTCACTACTCTTTCTAATAGATTTCTTCAGGGCACTGGCAGGAGCCTCACCAAAAGAAGGTTAGTGTCATATTTTATTTCTGATACGTGTTATTTTCTAGCAAGTTGAGTTGCGGTTCATTGTATCCGAAACATAAAGCAGAATCACCCCCAAAACCCAGGGAAATAAGAGACTTATGCACTAGGTACATATTTTCACAACGCAGTTGTCTTCATCAGTCGAATTACCTATCTAGCTCATAACTTTTTGGGAGTACTTCTGCTTTATATTTCAGGTTCCATATATGGCGTCTTAACGTCGATCTTCTATTGTGTCTGAAAATGGAATGGCTCAAAGAGATTAGTCGCAGATGAAAAGGTTATTTACTTTCCCGTAACTTGAAATTTTGCTTGACTTATTAATTTCATGGGAAATGGGGTCATATTTTTGGACTACATGAATGAATAAGATAGTAACTATTTCAGATTTTTTTTAATTCTATATTTATCAGGCTAGATGCATTCTCACCACAATTAGAACCATAGACTGGTTTCGCTCTAATTAGAGCTCGTCAGTACGGCATACTAATTGCAGCGAAAATACACCTATAAAGTAATAAGGCTATGGTAGCCAGCCTTCCAACACTAAGACACGAAGCACGTCCCACCACCTCGTTGCGGAACCAAGTAACATGTGTTAAAAATAGAGACTGTATACAACCAACTAACAATTTAGTAAGTTGTCAGCCCTGGCCCATTTCTACCCAACTATAGGGACAAAGTATGTAGGGCTAGATGCATTCTTACCACAATTAGAACCGTAGACCGAGAATTCCATTTTTGTACATTGTATTATTATATTATGTGTGTGTAATTTTTGATTTCTTTTTTATTATCTTACGTATTAATTTTCTGCTTTACTTTTAATATGTTAATTTTTATTAATTGTTCTGTAATTGGGTCTTTGACCTGTGGGGCAGTAGTCCTCGTACTAATATTATCATCATCAAAAATATTTTCAGAGTCAGAACCAGTGTCTTCATCTAAACAAAATACCCCCACTCACCAGCCCCCTGTAATTTCTGTCGATTCGGCAGATGACGAAGAGAAAAGAAAAGAAATAGCCAGGAAAATGGTGGATGAAAATTTAATGTTGCTAATGGAAGAGAGCAGGCTCGGAGAGTCGTTGGAAGATTCAACAGTTGAACAGAGTACTTCTGATACTGGTAATAATGAATATCGTCCAATTTATTTCAGGTATGTATTACAATAAAATGGAAACCCACAATTTTAAAATCTTACAGTTTCAAACATTTAATCAATGAGTGATATGGTCCGAGATAATACTTTGCACATGATTATAAATAATAACAATAACTGTTGGGCTTTATTCTAGTAAATAATTAGATTCGTTTAGTTCAAAGCATTGTTAAGTTTTATTTGTGGACATGTAATTTGAATCTGATGGTTGTTCATTAGTCATTAAATCCTTTTTTTTTAATATATAGTCTTGGCTGCTTGTAAAACTTGGGTATATGACGTTTTTTTTTTTTAATTTGTTTATCACTTCCTTGTGTTTCTTCATATTTAGCAGTTCACATACTTTCCAGAATATCTTGATCTGTGGCATAGTTTATTTTCCCCTCAGGGCTCGTCCGCGGCCTTGCCGCCCCGATAGCACTACAACCTTTGGTTGATTGTGCATACCCTTAGTCTTACTCCACCCATTCCAAAATCACTGTGCCTTGAACTAGTCTGCACAGCGATTGGTAGGGTGAAGTTTTATATTGCTCTGTCTCCGGTCTAGACTGACTGTAGATCAGTTGTCTTTTGCTGCCCATAGCTTTACACTCGCACAAGATGTTCTGGGCTGATTCCTCCCCCTCGCCGCAGAGTCTGCATGCGAGGTCCCCTTCGAACCGCCCCATTTTATGCAGGTGTTTCTTGACGACCATGTGTCCCGTCAAGAGACCTGTTGTGTTTCTGAGCTGTCCTCTGCTAAGATTTAGCAGCTCCACAGCTCTCTTTGAACTGGGTTCGTCAATTATTGACTTCCCATGTCTGAGCCCTGGACAGTCCGCCCAGTACACCTTGTGTTGGTTTCTGACCCTGGACTTAATGGCTTTCCTGGCAGTGCTCTTTGTCACGCCCAGAGCCGGTTCTGGTCTCATAAATGGTTCTGCTGACCCTCTTTTCGCGAGACTGTCCGCTTCTTCATTGCCTTTGACCCCCGAGTCACCTGGCACCCAGATGAGGGTCACCTCATTCTGTCCAGCCAGGTCTCTCGTCTCAGCACTCACTCACCAGCCAGGAATTTGCCAGTGGGCTATTTAGTGCCTTAAGGGCTGTCTGTGGCTATGAGGATCCGCTTGTTGGTGTAGCTCCTCCTCTTGTTCTCCTGCACACAGTGCAGGATGGCGTACATTTCGGCCTGAAACACCGTTGCATGGGCTCCGAGGTAAATACTATGACTTACCCTCGGTCCTTCTGAGTAAACACCTGCCCACGCTCACCGCCGGATCCGTCCGTGAACCATACGAGCGCATCCCGTGGTATGCCCCGCGTCTCCTCCCGCCATGCCTCGCTGTCGGGGATTTCCACTGTAAAGTATTTGCCGGTTCGCGAAGTCTGACCTCATTTCAAGCATTGGCTCCTTCAGTATCGTCTGAATTTCGCAGTGGCCCCTAAAGCCTGGGTTGATCTTCAGTCTACCATTGCAGGCTAGTCTGTATAGTCCTAGCCTGCCCTCCCCCATAATAACTAAGTGTAGGAGTGTGTGGCATAGTTAGTATATGATAGATTACGATCATTTCAAGAAAATATTCTAAATCCATTCTTAACGTTCAGCAATTCAGAACACTTTTGAAAATCTTGCCTTATCTCAACAAACAATTAGCCATCTCTAGACGTTCTCTTAGTTGAGGAAGAGGAATGGACTGCATAGGTGTAACATTTTTTTGAAGCGGGAATTTCAAAACGCAATAAACTCAAAATCATGCACCATGCATTTCTCATGAAAGATCGAAGTGGGTACATTCCAGTTGGCTGTTGTAATATTTAAATGGAATTTCTTAACTATGAGTTCACCAATGCGATATTCTATAAAGATTAAATTTTAATGTAATAATGTAGTGAAGAAAAAATAACTGGCAATAGTGGTTACACATTGGAATTTCACTTTATTAATAATAATAATCTTTATTGGTTCCTTAAATACCCAGATGGGTGTAGAACACGTCATAGGTATACAATACAATAATCTCTTCAGCAAACAACCATGTAAGAAAGTAAAAGACAATACAAAATACAATTGAAATGCAGCAGCAGCAGAATACTCTATAAAATATAAACTATAAACACTTATACTATGATACACATAATCTCAAAGTAACAACCACAACAATGATTCCATCTAGTTCCATATGCAATACAATGTACTGCAGCAATCATGGAACATGTCAGAAAATCAAACAAAACCCAATCCGAACAGTAAACCCACACAAACAAAACACAAACACTGTCCTAAAAGGTGTATAAATATGTACAATTAAAATGTGGAACTCAATTTAAGTGGACATAAAGCATTTATCATTAAAATTGATACTATAAAAGTCTTCCACCCTGTGCAAAACCTGGTCAGTAAGAACTCTTCCCAGATGTACCTTAAGTCTGTGAGAGGGCAAGCTTCTAACCTCGCTAGGGAGGTAATTATACAGCTTAATGACTTGATGATACACATTTCTTTGTATCGATGTTAAATGTGTCTTTGGTGCCCTCAAATCTCTACCTCTTGTATTGTAAGTATGTCCGCTCTCACAACCACTAAAGCAGACATAATTTTCCTTAACAAATACTATACTCTCCAAAACATACAGTAATGGAACAGTAAGTATATTTTCCCACCTGAATACCTCTCTGCAAGCCTCTTTGTGTTTCAGGTGAAATATCAGTCTTACAAAACGTTTCTGAACCAAAAACACTCTTGTCAGATTCCACCGAGTTGCCCCAAAAAATTATCCCATATCTCAGTTTAGAGGATACATATGCATGGTACGCTGTTATAGCACCTTGCATGCCAATATTTCGATTGATCATTCTCATAGCATACAAAAAAGAATTGAGACCTGCAGCAAGACTGTTTACATGACTTTTCCAGTCCAGTCGTTCATCAAGATGTACACCTAAAAATTTGACAGTACTTTGATATGTTATCCTCTCGCCATATAGCATTAGGCTTTGTGCACTGTTGGATTTATTAAAGTCAAATGAAAAATTAATTACCAGCATCTTGTCAATGTTTAATCGCAAGTTGTTGAATTCGAAGTATTCTTTCATTTTACTCATATTAGCCTCTATTTTGTCAATGGAGAGTGTCTCATCTTGACATGCTTGAATCAGAGCAGTATCATCTGCAAACATAACAATTGTATTATCATTGTCATACAAAACATACAGAAAAGGTCCCAATACAGAACCTTGTGGAACCCCTCTGTAAGTAGTCCTGTAAGATGATACTATACTTTCGCCTGTTCTATTATTTACTGTGGTTAAACGTTGCTTACAGGAATTGAGGTATGACCGTATCAGTTTGAGAGCAACACCTCTTATTCCATTAAGCTGCAATTTCTCAAGCAGAATCAGGTGGTCGACAGAATCGAAGGCCCTTGACAAATCTACAAAAACTCCCATTAAGTCGAATTCTTTATTTAGAACAAAAAGAAGCATCCCCCAATCTTAAAATACGTATAAAAATATTCTCTCTAAGTCGAACGATGTGCTCAAATGTCACCATACTGTAAACTGTAAACAACATATTACGGAACATCGCGTCAGGAGCGATAGACTACTCGAACTTACCTTGGTATTCTGTGAATCGCTAATTTCTGGAATAAAATAACTACATATGTACTCTCATTACATACACAATTTAAGTATGTATTATATTTATATCTCTTTAAACTTGAACTCTCTCTAACTCAAAACAGTTCGAGTGGACAGATGGAAGTTCAACTTGGAGAGAGTCGACTGGATTATAAAAGTCATACTTTATATTTTAACCTAATTCATTTATCAGTACACTTGGCGAACCCAAATCACCACAATATATCTTTTTAAAGACCTGATGATCGTTTCAATAACAAAGTTAGCTTCATCAAAGGATGAAAAATTCTAGAATTTTCCTGACACATCTGTAAAACGATTTGTTGCAGTGATTTGGGTTCTACAAGTGTACTTATCAGTGCTCATCACAGGTTCCAATCTTCACTCAGCTAATTCATTTAAATGGCTACACTTAGTGATATATTATGAAAAAACTCAACTGTTATTATCACTCTTATAAAATTGTTTCCATAACTACTTCACTATGTGAAAACTGGAACCTGTGATGAGCACTAATAAGTACACTTTGAGAAACCCAAATCACCACAACACTTATTTCAGGGACCTTACGATCGTTTCGTTGACAAAGTCAACATCTTCAGAGGAAGATAAATTCTAACCTAAACAATTACATAACTAGCTACATGTATTTATATCGCGTCAAGGTAAACAAACTAGTCCGAAGTAAAATTGTCGTCCAGGAACGATCGTTTGTTTATTGTGTGGTGAAACTATGAGGTCGAAGACCTGCTTTTAATCTTCTGGTCAACATATTTTATGAGCTTTTATCTAATATACGGATAATAGCTTTAAAGGAACCGAGTTATTTAAAGAATCTGCACGTTGCCTTTCGATCTAGAAATTTACTATATGGATATTGGATCACGCCGACAAACATCTGGCTAGATAAACAACGTCAACTCCGCTCATCTTTTTTTAAATAGAAGAACTAATACCGGGTGTTTGGCTCAACATGTTAACACTCTAACAAAGGATAAATAATTCAACTAAAATACTACATACAAACTGTATTTATATTGATGCTAATTCTTCGTGATAGTATTTATATTAAATTCATAGATATAAACAAAACAAACAGATCTTTAAGTCAAGACAAACATATAGATTATTATATGTATAAACCAGCCGAGTTATTGACATAATTTATTCTACAGACAAATTCGGAGTGTTTAAGCGGTCAAATGCAAAGTGAAAATAAAGGACTAGAAATTAAAGTACAGTGATTATAAAGAGCGAGTGAGTAATGCAATAGAGTCAGGGCCGTATAGAAAATTAGATACAAATCTGTTACCTAAAATGGTTAACAAAGTTAAAAACAGTTTAAAAAAATGTCCTAATCTCATAACAAAGGATTTAAGAAGACGTTTACAAGGTTCTAATCCTAAAGTCCCCCAAAAAATATTGTCTCCCGAAAATTCATAAACCGGGAAAATTAATGAGGCCTATTATTTCGGCTATAGATTCTCCAACATATAATTTGGCAAAGTGGGTGTGAAACGAGTTTAAAAGTCTACCTATTAAACAGAAAAGTTGTTCGGTGCTAAATTCTCTTGATTTTATTGATAAAATTAGAGATATTAAATTATTGGAAGGTGAGATTTTGATGTCGTTCGACGTTGCGTCATTATTTCCTAGTGTACCCACAAAACAAACTGAGTATTTGGGAGAATTGTTAAAATTGAACAATATAAGTGAAGACGTCTGCAAAGAATATTTAACTCTAACTAGCCTTTGTATAAAACAAAATTTTCAATTTAACAATGAGTTTTTTGAACAAACTGAAGGCACAACAATGAGCAATCCATTATGTCCTTTTATTGCAGACTTGTTTATGAGTAGATTTGAGACATTTAAAAAATAAAAATGGTTATGTCGACGATATTTCTGCAGTGTTTGACACAAATATATGTAAGGTTGAAGAATTCACTGAAAAACTAAATAGTCAATTTGATTCAATAAAATTTACCCACGAAATAGAAATCAACAATAAACTTTCGTTCCTAGATGTACTAGTTATTAAAAATAAAAATAGTGGCTCGCTTGAATTCGATGTCTACAGGAAGGAAACGGCTACTATTAGTTATATTCCTAACGACTCGCATCATTTGTTTGCATAAAAAACGGCTAGTTTAAATTTCTTAGTAAACAGATTGATTAAATTTCCGTTAAGTAAAAATAGATTTAACAGAGATTTAAAATATATAAAAAATGTGGCGAGATATAACGGTTACTTGGATGATTTAATAGACAAATTTGTTAACAAACACAGAACAAAGAAAATGATATCTGAATGTACGACATTTAAGAAAGATAGAATAGAGAAAAAAATTGTGTGTTTACCTTATGAACCACGAATCACAAAGGGTTTGGAAAGTATTTTTAAGAAAGCCGATTTACATTTTACTTTTTCGGCGAAAAGTAATTAAAAAAATTTGTTGGGTAATACGAAAGACAAAGTCACTGAAATGTCCGGTATTTATGAGATCAGTTGCAAAGATTGCGATCTTAAATACGTGGGTCAAACTAGGAGAAACATAGCCACCAGATTTCGTGAACATCTCACACAGTTACGATGTGGTACGGTGGACAAATCATGTGTGGCACAACATATATGGGATAATAATCACCACATTGACAAAGAAAATTTGAAACTTGTCAAAAACGTTAGACATCAAACTATGCTTGATTCATTAGAAAGTATTTTTATATTAAGGTCTATTAAGAACAAAACTTCATTGCATCGTGCGGCACCTTTAATTTCTAGTCCTTTGTTTTCACTTTGCATTTGACCGCTTAAACACTCCGAATTTGTCTGTCGAATAAATTACGTCAATAACTCGGCTGGTTTATACATATACTAATCTATACGTTTGTCTCGACTTAAAGATCTGTTTGTTTTGTTTATATCTATGAATTTAATATAAATACTATCACGAAGAATTAGCATCAATATAAATACAGTTTGTATGTAGTATTTTAGTTGAATTATTTATCCTTTGTTAGAGTGTTAACATGTTGAGCCCAACACCCGGTATTAGTTTTTCTATTTAAAAAAAGATGAGCGGAGTTGATGTTGTTTATCTAGCCAGATGTTTGTCGGCGTGATCCAATATCCACATAGTAAATTTCTAGATCGAAAGGGAACGTGCAGATTCTTTAAATAACTCGGTTCCTTTAAAGCTATTATCCGTATATTAGATAAGGGCTCATAAATATGTTGACCAGAAGATTAAAAGCAGGTCTCCGACCTCGTAGTTTCAACACACAATAAACAAACGATCGTTCCTGGACGACAGTTTTACTTTGGACTAGTTCGTTTACCTTGACGCGATATAAATACATGTAGCTAGTTGTTTAGGTTAGAATTTATCTTCCTCTGAAGATGTTGAATTGTCAACGAAACGATCGTAAGGTCTCTGAAATAAGTGTTGTGGTGATTTGGGTTTCTCAAAGTGTACTTATTCCATAACTACTTTACCACTGTTATGTTATTATATTATTCTGTGCAGAAATTAAGTGTTTGTATTAATTATTATATTGTTTCTTTTAGACGAGTGTAATTTTCACCTGATGTGCGTATAAGAGTGGATTTTTGTATTAATTATTTTTATTGTTTTAGAAAAGTGACATTTTCACCTGATGTGCCTATAAGAGTGGATTATTTAGCAAAGAGGTTAGAAATGAAGCATGGTCCAATTCCTGGTATTGTAATGGGCTTAGGACAGTTAAATTGCTCAGAAATTATTTTAAAAAGCATTGAGGACCGTAAAGGATTCCTCGGGTTAGATAAGTTGGTAACCTTCCTGTTGCAAGAGTGGGTGAACGACATCAAGAAACATCAGCTGCCACGTTTGCTGGCTGGAGTTGGTCCTATATATTCCTTCATGCAACTTTGTAAGTATTTCAAGTGTTAAGAATTTGCAGGGCTGTTGTACGAGATGGATCGAAAAGCTTCTGGCCTAGAAAAAAACTGCCAATAGTTATTTTTGTGAAAACGCAGATCTCACATTTACGCCAAGATGTTTTTTAAAGTACTCGGTTCCAATATAAAAGTCAAATTGTAGGTCACTGCTGTCATATTGGGTATGCTAAATGGTTCCGATTGGTCTGCGTCGACTTCTATTGTACCGTCCATCTCCTTAGGAACGAAATCCACATCCATACTTGACCTAGGCTCGTCAGGTGCCACCTGAGTTGTCCGATCGCCATTATGTTGCCTATATATGTCACAGTACTGCTGAGCCACTTTTTAAGGCCAGGGAACAGCTAAAAGAGGCTTGGAGAACTATCTGGTTAAAATGGCGGTCCATGCTGTGACGCGAAAGGTGGAAAAAGCCCTACACTACGGGGAGAGCACATTAGCTGTGTTCTTCGATATGGAGAGGGTCTTTGATAGGGCAAGGACGGATACGGTCTGTGCCGCCCTACAGGACAAGGGATCGCCTAGGTTCCTAATAAGTTGGGTGGCGAGCATGCTGGAGGACAGGAGAGTCTCGCTGACCTTGAGAGGCCGGGGGCTGGACGTTGGGGTGACGGGCTGCTGTCCTCAGGGCAGATGCCTTTAGCCACATCTATGGTGTCTGGTCATGGAGCGGCTCTCCGAGAATGGCTTCTACACCCAGGCGTACGCTGATGATAGGCTGGTCTTAGTTACCGGCAAATTCCCCGGCGTCGTATGTGAGTGCATGCAAGCTGCCTGTAGCATAATTGAAAGCTGGTGTGGTGCGCTGGGACTCTCCGTAAACAGAAGAACAGAAATATGGAGGGGTTCAGGGCGCTCGTGATGTTTGGAAAACCTTTAGCTCTAGTGCGGGAGGTCAAATATCTGGGGGTGGTTCTGGACTCCAAACTAACATGGGGTTGGCAATTAGAAAGAGTAGTAAGGAAGGGAGTAGCGACCCTCTGGCAGCTGCGTCGAGTGATAGGGAGGACCTGGTCACATAACCTATGGATCCTTCATTGGATTTACACTGCGATCGTCAGGCCGAGAATCCTCTGGGGCGGTGGTGTGAACCAAACTACTACCAAGAAGCTGACCAAACTCCAAAGGCTGGCCATCCTGGGTATCACAGGCACTATGAGGATGACACCCTCAGCCACGCTAGAAGTCTTGCTAATGCTGCCACCGCTTCCCATCTGTATCAGAAGGGAGACTATGGCGTCGCATCTTAGAATGTGAGACTCTGTAAACTGGTGCGGAGAGGGCGCAATAATAGGACATGCAAGAGTCACCAAGGGGGTGGAAAAGGAAATTCGGATTTCCACCATCAAGGTAGGAAATGCAGAGGACGATATTAGGTTGACTAGGCCATATACCCTCAGAATCCCCAATAGGGATCAGTGG
Organism: Tillus elongatus; assembly: GCA_964006375.1. Lineage (NCBI taxonomy): Eukaryota > Metazoa > Arthropoda > Insecta > Coleoptera > Cleridae > Tillus > Tillus elongatus. Next base: position 33,768,940 of record OZ023264.1, read on the forward strand.
AGGGAAAATGAGGTTGCATTCCAGTCCGCAAGCCTGGTCTGTTTTACCGATGGATCGCAGCTGGAGGATCGACAATCCTCCAGGGCAGGAATATACTTTGACAGCCTGGGGGTGTGCGAGAGTTATGCTCTAGGCGCCTATACCATGGCATTCGAAATGGAGGTGTACGCTATTCTGTCTGCAGCCAATCGACAGGATGTGAGGATGACCCCCGAGAAATGTGTATACATTTGCTCGTATAGCCAGGCGGTCCTCCGGGCAGTCTGCGCGGCCAGAATTGGGTCAGCACTGGTTCAGGAGTGCGCTGACGCCCTTATTTTTCATCAGGCAAACACGCCAGCACACAAGCTTGCAGTTACCATGGCTGCAATTGAAGAATTCAAATCTAAATCCCCCGCAGGTACGCGTGCTGATTTTTATGGAAGGGGTGATCCCTGAGGATCCCTCCCAACACAAACACATCTACTATATTTTCCAATGCCTTAAGCAGGAAGGATGTAAGGCTGATTAGCCTGTACACCTTGGCCAGCGTGTAGTCCTCCCTTCCTGGTTTAGGAATGAAAAGACCCCCGCGCCCCACGCCAGGCTGGCCCGGAAAACCTCCCTTATGTTGGGAAGCAGTATATCCAGCCCCCTCTGGAGCAGGGCCGGAAAGATCCCATCACAGCTTGTGGACTTGAATGGAGCAAACTCGTTCATCAGCCAGGTTATAGAGCAATGCGTGATCACCCCCTCCGCCATCTGCCAGTCCGCATTCGGGACCAACCACCGGCCCAGGTTGGCAGTCCCTGTGACGGCTCCACCGCCCGCAAGGTGAACTTCGACAAGATGGCGCAAGGTCTCCTTGCTGGTGTTGGTCCAGCTCCCATCCGGTTTCCTTAAGGATCCTATAGTACTGCCTGACTCCTGTTTGAGTACCCTTACCAGCCTGGCTGCGTCCTGCAAGGAGTTAACTTCCCCGCAGCACCCGTGCCCCAGCTCGTTTACTTCGTCGTAAATCCTCCTTAAACTACCTTCTGGCAGTTTTAAACTCGTCTCAGACTGCCTCATCCGATTCACGGATGGCTCGGTTTAAGGCCCTGCGAATCTGCCTGCGTAGTGCGGCGAGATCCCTGTTCCACCTTCGGACTTTGATGGACGGCTCTCCCCTGAGTGGTGACGCGGCCTCGTAGGCTGCCATTCTTTAACCTTCTAGGGCCTTAGCCTCGCTATCTAATGCCTCTATAGAGAGTCCTCTCCCCTCTGGGCTCCTTGGCGACCCACCAAGACCCGTTACGTTATGTTACCTATATACTCGTAGATTATAACTACTTTATCATACTCAAAATTTTACTGAATTCCTGCCTTTGATTGAGACCGCAGAAATTTAGGTAATTGATATAACTGTTTAGCTTCGGTACTTTATTATTTTAATAGATTTTTTATTATGTAGAATAAATATTATTCTTTTAGATATGTAAGTACCTACTTTTTATTGATTTGACATATTTATAATAGAATAATTAATATATGTTCTCAATTTAGAAGTTAAATAGTCTCTGAAAAAAGAAAATGTAATATTTCTTCGGAGCGTGTGTGGTAAGACATAGAACATTTACAGAGTTACTAAAACTTTCATTAAACATTTTATCGTTTCATCTTCTTGTTGAAATCAAATTACTTTTTGTTGTGTTATACCTACTTTTTTATTTCGTTAAACGGGTATAATAATAGCAGCTAAAAATTATAAAAATACTAGGCAAATTATTGGTTTTATTTAATAAAAATGGGGAAGTGCATGGGTAACTATTACAATCAATTTTTAAATTATCTAATGAGCATTCATAGGCATTCAAAATTAGGCATAAAAGAGATTACAACTCAAAACTGTAAAATGTGGAGATTTAAATAACGTATAAGAATGCTTATTTTCCAAGTACTTTAAAATATAATGATCAAATAAGTTCATCGGGATTAGACATTGTTGACATGTTCGCTGAGTATTTTTCGTCGGTTTACAGCGGCGATAAGTGTTCTCCCCCTACCCATGAATTTTCTTATGCTGAGCTGAATCTGTCAGTGCACCACATTAAAATATCAGACATTTATACTAAACTTGCAGCTCTAGATGTCAGTAAAAGTCCTGTGCCAGACGGTATTCCCCCCTCTCTTCTTAAGTGCTGTAGTTTTAATTTGTCTAGGCCCTTATGGTTCATCTTTAATTTATCTCTGGAAATTGGTGTTTTCCCTACATGCTGGAAACTTAGTTTCATTCTTCCAATTTTTAAATCTGGTGACAGAGGTCTTGTTGATAACTACCGACCAATAGGTATTCTTAGCGTTATTCCTAAAAAATTTTGAGGATCTTCTATGTGAGACTCTTACTTCTCTCCTTAGAGGTTCAATCATTGACCAGCAATATGGATTTATATCAGGTCGTTCTCCTGACCTAAACCTGTTGGTGTACAGTGCCTACTTATCGAAGTCCTTGGCGGCGGGTATTCAGGTTGACTCTGTTTATACCGACTTTTCCAAGGCCTTTGACAGAGTGAACCATAACCTCTTAATCCGTAAGTTACATATGTTTGGTGTTGGCGACCCTCTTCTCAGCTGGATAGGTAGTTACCTTTCTGACAGATATCAGGTGGTGCGGATAGGGAATTTTATGTCCAATGGGATAAAGGTTTTGTCTGGTGTGCCAGAAGGGTCTCACTTGGGGCCCTTGCTATTTAATATCTTCATTAATGATATTCATGAGTGTTTTTCTCATTGTAGATTTTTGTTGTTTGCTGACAATCTGAAATTATTTTCCAGGATTACAGGTCCCTCAAACTTTTTTAAGATTCAGTACGACATTGACAACTTAATAAGCTGGTGTCGCAACAATGGGATGGAACTCAATCCATCTAAATGCCAATCAATTTCTTTTTATAGAGGAAGGTACAGACTTGAACATACCTATTACATCAACGGTGTACCATTGAAGTCTGTTGAAATAGTTAGAGATTTGGGTGTTGCATTTGATTCATCTTTTTCATTTATTCCTCATGTTTCTAATGTGATTTCTAAGTCTCTGAAGTTGCTTGGCTTTATTCAAAGATGTACCTCTGATTTCACCAACATCAGATCTGTTAAAATTCTTTATTTTTCTCTTGTATGTCCTCATCTTGAATATGCCTCTTTTGTATGGTCTCCCTACTATGCATGTCATTCTGTCAGTCTTGAACAAGTACAGTACAAGTTTTTAAAGTTTCTTGCTTTTAAAAGCCACCATGACTGTAGTGGTATCGATGATTTACTAACATATTTTAATATCATGCCTCTTTATGTTCGACGCAAACAAAAAGATTTAAAACTTTTTTATAATATAATTAACTTCGAGGTATCTTGTCCTAACTTACTTTCTATGATAAACTTCTTTGTTCCACCAAAAGTAACTCGTTCAAAGAGTTCATTTCTTGTCGCTTTTCATCGTGCCAACTACAGTCACAACTCATATTTAATTAGATGTTCAGTGTTGGCCAACAAATTGTCAGATGAACTTGACTTTTTCACAAGAAAATCAGTTTTCTTAAAACAGCTGTTACTTTCTAGGTTTAATTAATTGGTACTTAATATTTGTTGCCTATATTTTGCCTATATTGCCTCTTTTTATTTTTATTTTATTTGTTTTTTTTTTCATTTTGTGTAACTTGTAACCATTTTGTATGCTTTATTAACTGCTTTTATTGTATATATTTTTTCTTTTTGTACTTATCTAAAATGGGCTCCTGGCCCGTAAATAAATAAATATAGAAATGGCTTACATTCTCATATAATATTATCTCCCAATGATTCATTCAAACTTCAAAAAACGGGAATCTAGGATTCTGATTGGCTACTATTTGTTCCATGCTGGAAGTCATGTGTATCTGAATTCTTGCGAGTCTGACACCTAAGATGACAGATGTTTTTTTATGTCAACAGGCTGCAATGCTATATAAAAATCTCTTATATCATCATAGAGGGGCAGAAAATAAAGAGTAGTAATAGAGTACAGGTCAATGTTGAAAATTATTAAACTGGTGTTCTACAATGGTCTATTTTGAGGCCCATTGTTTATTTTATATGTAAATAAGGTGACTGTAAAGATCTCTGAAAATAAAATGACTTTTGTATGCTATTGACATATTATATGTACATTATTGTATTTAAAAGGTCAGTAAACTGTTATGTTCGTTATGCAGATTATGTCTAAACTATCCTCATATTACAATATTTGAGTTAATAGACAAAGGCAAGATTGGTTTGCTCATCGTTAGTAATATCGTTTAGTCTCGATTATCTAAATGTTTTTTTTGCATTTGTTATACTAAAAACTTCTTAAATGAAAGAGTATTATTCTGTTATGTAATATACTGTTATCTTAAAGAAACAGCAAAATTTTAAATTCAACCATTAAATTATTTTTGTTACTTTCAGTCTCAGGTATTAAAGATCTATTTTGGATGCCAATAGAACAATATCAGAGAGATGGTAGACTAGTGCGAGGCCTTCAGAGAGGTGCAAATAGCTTCACAACTTCAACAGCGGTGGCTGCTTTAGAATTAACATCGAGATTGATTTATTTAATTCAGGTAATTGCTTGAAACAGTTTTCTTGAGTTGCATATGATTGCTATCCCAGTGTCGTCATTCTCCCCAATAAAATTAAATTTTCAGATCACCGCAGAAACTGCTTATGATATGCTTTCACCAGGCCCAAGTGTGAGGAAATTAGCCAGAGGTAAAGGTCGTAAAAAAAGGTATAATCAACCACAAGATATTAGGGAAGGTGTGACAAATGCTATTACCTTGTTGAAAGAGGTAAGTGATTTTTATGAAGGTGTAATAGAAGAAATAAAAGCAGACTCCGTATACTTCCTTTAGATACACTTCATATTAACTGAATTCGGGATTTTTTTAATAGATATTTCTCTGATTACGTACAGTATTCGTTGATAGTTGTTTCCATAACTTGCTGAAACCATTCCATACTAAATACAGGCATACAGACTTTTTTCTGGCTTCACAGATTCTTGTTTTCTTCAATGCCACCTGCATCTTCAGGCAGCAAAAATTTGCAAGCATTTGTAAAGCCAGTGAAAAAGCCTCTTATGTCTGTATTTAGTACATACAGTATGTCAAAATGCAGTATGTATGTATGTCAGCAAATATAATAGAGGGCTATTACCCACGTACAATCAGGAGCTTGTCCTTAACTATTTACTTTTTTTATTTGTAGGGTTTGGGTGAAACTGCCAATAACATAGCGCATGTAGCGTCAAAGGAGCGGGACCAGAAAGGCTATAGTGGTGCTGTGGGTGGTGTGATACGAGAAGTACCATCCGCTATCATAAAGCCCATCATCATCGCCTCGGCTGCGACCAGTAATGTGTTGGGTGGAATGCGCAGTCAACTTGTTCCTGATGCTAGGACTGAAGCTAATCAAAAGTGGAGAAGTGATGACACATGAATTACCTTATGTGATAATACTGTACAGACTGCAGCTTTTGTGATTTTTTTAAATTTGTATTCTAACGTTTATAAGTATCAATAATTACATATTACAATTTTTTTAATAAAGTCGACTGTCTTTTTTTTACTGTGTTTCTGATTACCTTACTAATTATGGATATCTTTATGATTCTGTTATTTTATAAAGATGGAAACATTTTTGTGAGCCGATTTCAAAAAAGGGGGTTCTCGATCGTTTATTTTTGCTGTGTCTGAGCTGATCTGATGGTTTTGACTTTGTTACATTTATTAAAAGCCCATTTTGTAATATCGGTTTACAATTTTACTTTCCAATTCCATTTATAGTTCCATCAAAAAACTAGGGACCAATAATCCTACTCCTAACAATTCCCAGGAGGAGGTATAGATGGGGGGTTCTAAAACCTCCACTTGGCCACGTCGTTGGACGGAGAGCCAATAGGGCGCCAACCTGGGGTGGCGTCCAAGATGGCCGACGGGAAGTGAAAAATCTGCCACCTGTCAAAGTAAGAAGATCCACCTTTTTGGTAGTGTGACGTATGCAAAGATGGCGGTTTGTGCATGCGCAAACTGACTTAGTTTTTAAGTTGGTGCCCACGTGTGGTGGCATGTTACCCGTGACGAGTGAAATTGAAATGACATTTGTGCATGCGCAAACCCAACTTTGTTAATAGTAGAGGTATAATGTTTGGTATCATGGTAATCGTCTGGATGAGTGGAATTCAAATATGACATTTGCGCATGCGCAAACCAAATTTGTTAAGCGGTGTAGAGGTATAGTTTTTGGTGTCATGTTACTCGTCTCGACGAGCGGAATTAAAATATGGCCGTTTGCGCATGCGCAAAGCAACTTGTTTAAGTCAACCCCCACGTGTTTGGTATCATTGTCTTGATGAATAGAATTCAAAAATAGTATACACACACGTGCAGACCAACTTTTTTAGTTTTTAACTTAACCCCCACGTGTTTGGTATCATGTTAATCTTCTTGATGAGTAGAATTCAAATATGACAGTTTACGCATGCGCAGACCACATCTTTTAGTTGTTAAATTAACCCCACGTGTTTGGTGTTGTTAATCGTCTTGATGAGTAGAAGCCAAATTAGGCAACATGGTGCATGTCTTGATGAAATCGAAGTAAACAAACACCGGATGTTTGCGGTTTTGCAAGTCTAAGCACGCTCGGAATAGAAAATGCTGGTAAACTCTACATGATATAAAAAAGGCCGACCGTTTTATCGAAATTGTGCTGATATTCCATAAGAAACTATGTAAAAAAGACAAATATAAGCAAAATAACATGTAACTTAATGTATTTTAGGAACACATGTTAAAGAGCCATGCAATTACCGTGCTTTTTGAAACGTATAAATGGCCAGCACATTTAATCATAATTAATTTTGAGACATTATTATGGAGAGAATCATAAGTGATCTCAATAGATTTTTAAAGTTTACACAGAAGCCAAACAGAAAAATACAACCATGAAGAGGGCAACGAAACCTATTTAACAATAAACCATGCAGCAATAAGGTCAGTTCAAATCTAAATGTTATATACTATACTCTGTATACGTAATTATAATTGTATCAACATGATGTACGATCATAGTAATGATTCTGGAGTCACAGATCCAGAACATAAGAGAAAACTGTATGATATAGATGAAAATGATGGTCCTGAGATCAGACCTGCTACTAACGATGTTTGTGAAGATTGTTATTGGGGTCAAATTGATGCAGCTCTGCGACGGAATATTAATGAGATTAAGCAAGAAAGTAGAATGCTGCTAGAAACAAGGTATACAATTACTCAAGCTCTAAGTGTTGCAATTGGTATATCAAAAGCGGTCTGAGTGATTCCAATAATTAAAATTGTAAATACAAGCCTATATCCACCAAGTCCAAATATAGCAATCTCATCTAGCTCATGGGAATCGGATTATTTTATTTCAACACTGACAAAAGCAGCTGAAGAGTACTTTACCAAAGGTAATAAGATCGAACCTGAAAATATTGGAGTATGTACTGTCAAACCAATTAAAATACTAAGCAGTAAAGGTATATCAATGACTCTGTTACTTTTTAATTAACCGAAGATGCAGTTCAACAGCTACTAGATCTAGTTGAAATCATCAATGAAAAGGTGAAGTTTTTAAGTAATTTTAAGTTTGATATTCGACTTGGTGATTTCCATTGTGTTGCTGATGTTCTCAAATGTGTTAATAAGGAGCTACCGTGTGACGAGGAAGTTGTAAAACTCATAAAAGTCATGTTAAAAGACTATGAATCATCATTCCGAGTATGTTAAAATGCTTACACTTTGCAAAGAAGCAAGTACTTAATCATTTTAAAGAAATACACACGCTATACAATGGCCCATTTTAAAGCAGGTTTCATCATCCTGACCGCCTAAGCCAAAATATGTTTTATATCTACAAACCACCAAATGTTACAGAAGTGAGAATTTGTTTCGATGACGATAACTGTATGAAATGGTGTAATCTTCCAGCAACATACCTAAAAGGGGTTAAGGAGTCGCGGGCCAAAGGACTCCAGGGGGCCAGCTGAGAAAGTGGAAACAACAATATAAACTTTCAATGAAGCTGTCCCGAAGACCGTCATGCGCGGTAAAAAGCCGCATTCTGCACGAGGTGACCCTGCTAATAACTAAATGTGACGGATCTAGGCAAGGAGGTCGAACTTAACTCCCCCAATCTACGGTGTCATGTGACCCGTGCCTAGGGATGGATGGCACCAGGGCGATGGTGTCGTGAATGGAACCTCTGGAGTAACAACCCGCCAGGGGGTTCTGATGGTGTGGACAGTATTTCCCCCATTCTTGTGGGAACAACATGAAGATAATAAATACATATAGAACCAAAACCAATGAGGCTCGAGGAGTGGCTCCGACTACAGACTTGTGCCTTGAGGCAATTCCGGAAACGGAGACGAGCCAGGGGGCGGCAGCGGACTCTGGAGGTCTGACGACCGACGTAGATACGGGGGATCAGGGGGTAGCTTCGGCCAGAGACCTGTCCCCGATACCCAAGCTGGAGGCTGGGTCTCACCGGAGGGCGGCGAGCTCCGTGGACTCTGGGGGCCCCTCCACCAGTGAGGACCCTACTGTAGGGGTAGAGGGACTGCCCCGGCAGTCCAAGCGTCTTTCGGGGGCGCAAAGAAAGAAGTTCCGGAGGGCGCAGGAAATGGCGACCGGGACGTAGATGGTCGAGAAACCTGTAAAGGCGCAAGAGGGGAGTGCGAGTCAGAAGAGGATGCGCTCGGAGTCTAGCACGCCTACTACAGATAGACGTCCCAAAAGGGCCAGGGCACCTGTAAAGGCGCAAGAGGAGAGTGCGAGTCAGAAGACGCCGCGCTCTGGCTTTAGCACGCCTACTACAGACAGACGTCCCAAAAGGACGAAGGCCGGAACACTGGCGCGTATAGGGAGGCTGCGGAGGGCCTCGGGATGGCAGTGATTGACAGACGCCATACTGAGGTCACGCTAGACCAAGGGGAGGCGGACCTAATCCAGGCTGCAGTGGACTCTCTTCAGGAAGGGGAGAGCCCGCCCCAGTTCTACCGGGCGCGCCTGGCGGGGGGCATCATCTGGATAACCTGTGCCGGCCCGCAGTCGCATGACTGGCTGCGGAAAACGATCGGGGGCCTCGGTCAGATTTGGGAGGGGGCGGACTTGACAACCGTCGAGCCCAAGGAACTCCCAAAGAGACGCAAGGTCCTCGTACGGATCCCTGACACCGTCCCGCAGGAGACGGTGATCAGTAGACTGAAGATCCAGAACCCTGAACTGAGGGGCACAACACTGGTCGGTTCTAAGCAGGAAGGCAGAGGAGAAAGGACAGACTCTCGCCTTCTCGATCAACCAGGTGTCTTACAGAGCCCTTCAAGGCATTCTTCAAGTTGAAATGAACTTTTAATTATGGTGTACATTTTTATTTTTAGAAAATAAGTTAACTTACAAAATAATCTTAAAACTACTGAGTCTTTTGTTTTTTTGGAGCTGGTGATCCATCATCACCTAATTCAATTACTTCTTCATAGTCTCGTTTAGATAAGCCTCTTAAAATTATATTTGAACTTATTAACATATCTATCTTAGAACTAGCATTAACACTTCCTTTTTGTATGTAACATATTACGGAATACAATGTATAACCTTTTTCGAGTTTCAGATAACCTCTTAACAATAAAAATGAGATTATTTTCTCAGCATATTCTCTTCCAAATTTAGGCTTATCTAGCGCCTGTATCCTTAAATCTTTTGCTCCTGTCTGGTACCAGCCGTCAAGCAGTTTTAATAGGGTCAGTTTATTTTCTTTTAAAATTGCTGCCTCTATTATTTTGCATAGATCTTTGCAAACAGGGGCTATATTGTAATATACGAAGGAATTGGAATTTTTACAATTATCACACATCTTGTTACACTGGCTTTGGTCCCAAGTTTCTTCAAAATGAGTAGCAATCAATGCCCTTCTACACCTGCAAGGAAAAATATAATCAATTCTTTTTTAGTGTTGCAACTGATTTGTAACAGTATATTTATTTATTTATTTATTCATCTAGGGGTAAATCCATTCTACATAAGTTTAAATAATGTATAATCTACAATCTAGAACACTATAATCTAACAATAATATAACACAAAAAGCAAACTCCCACCAAAACCCAATGCATCAAGTTTAGAGAGACGGATTCTATGTTTGACCTTATCAAAAGCTTTAGAGAAATCTGTATAAACAGAATCAACTTGCATTCTGTTCTCGAATGCCGATGTAATGAAATGGTGGTACAGTAAAAGATTAATTGTTACTAGAGATGTCCGGATTAGATCTGAACCGGTTCAAAGAATCGGATCTTTAAAAAGATCGGAATGAACCGACTCTTAAAATTATGAATGACGGATCCTGAATCCGAGTTTGATCTGTCGTGAGGCAACGAACTGACCGCTATTGACTCTGACTCTGGCACTCTGACGTATGTTATGGCTGATCCGCTGTTAGGTTCTCATTCTTGGCGCTGTGAGCAACGTAAGGAGAATCAAAAGATTCGGGTTGAATAAGGCACACCTAAATAACACAATCCGAACCCTGAAACATTCAGAATTCAACTTAGAATGCTGCATGTTGCAATTTAAGTATTTAGATTATTGAAGATTTCATAATTTTTTATTAGGTATATATTATATCGTTTGTAGAATCGATTTTTCTTGTACCTACATATTGTGTAAATTACTTATTTATCCAATAGTAGGTAATAATGGCAACAATAAAACTATAATTATACATCATATTCTTTTGAAACATTTATTATATATTAACATGTAAAAATATAATTTCATTTATTTTTTTATTTCTCAATGGAATTCTTTTTTCCGTTACAATTTGACCACTTTTACTCAAAATTCTTGAACATGGCACTGAAGTAGCCATAAGACAATCTTCTTTTAACACATACATATAATCTTGAAGATATATTTCAATCCGTATAATAGGTACTCGCTCTTGATCCTTGATCAGCTCCTTTGTTTTGGTCGATCTTACTGAATGCAGTATGTATCAAGTCTCAGTCACGCGAGACAGAGATTCATTGGGATTCAAGGACCCGGATCTTGAACAAGATCCGGAGCCAGTGATCCGACTCTTCGAAAAGATCCGAATTTCCCATCTCTAATTGTTACGGATCTACCCCCGATAAACCCATGCTGTTCATTGATAAACAGAGATTAACACACCCATGACAGAAACCGTGACACTAAATCAGTGACGGCTCGTTACTTTGGGAGTGCGTGAAGCAGAATCCATGCTGCCGCAAAGATGGTCTCTGCGCTGTAGGCGAGAATTTTAAAAATTTTCAAGGTCACTCGTTCTCCTGGCACATCAGTATGTAAATGAAAAATCCATTTGTACAAAAATATAGACTTTCACAAGGAATAATTTTCGGAATAATGACCACGAATACTCGATGAGAGGACAAATAAATAAATTTATTATTATTTACCTTATTTACTCACATTGTACATGCATGTGTACCGTAATACGGCACGTATTATGATAATCTATTTATAGTGGGATGAGCTACAAGCATATATTTTTTCAAATTCAAGGCCTTTCCCTTTTTTTAGTGAATTTTCGTTAAGAAAATTCACTAATAGAGGGGTATCGATGGTGAGACTTTCGGAAAATTTCGTCAAATGAGCGCGAATTAGGGCCCCTGGAACCCATTTCCAAGGTCAGTTAAAAAGTTTATATATATCCAGCCGATAACTCAAAAAATACCTCACTGATTTGGACCAAATATGGGAATGACCATTATTTTCTAAATGGCTTGATTAAGTTCGTTTATCAGATCTTAATGCCCAATTTTTCTTAACAAACAATTAAAAAATATTTTTTAAAACCCAATATCTCTCAAATTCTTTATGTGTTTGAAACGAAAATCTACAACTTTCATTGTGATGGGTCTAGGGCTGGTGTATCTCTTATGAGATAGAAAGCAAGACTGAGATTTGGTGGAGTTGAATTGTACAAGATTTCTACTTCCCCAGTCTAATATTTTTTGGAGATCCACAGAGACAGAACCCTCCATGAGTCTGCGATCCTCATCTGATTGGGCTAAAGAGACAAGCTTAGAATATTGTATATTTGAGTGGAGGGTGCTGTCATGCGTGTAACTGTGAAATGGGTTGGATGTGTTAGAGAGGAGGTCATTGATGTGGAGAAGAAACAAAGTTGGGGCTAAAGCTGAACCTTGAGGGACTCCTGCATTAATTGGATACAGTTTAGAAGAATGGCTATCCACGACAACAGAAATGCTCCGGTTGGAGAGGAAATTTGCTGTCCAGGTACAGAGTTTTGGTGGTAGGCCTAGGCTGGAAGTTTATTAAGCAGCGCAGACCTGGTCGAATGCTTTGAGATATGTCTAGAGCGACAATCTGGGGTTCACCATGTAGTTTCATAGACTTGTTCGAAGAATGGGTGACAAAGGAAAGGAGGTCAGCAGTTGATCTGGGCTGACGGAATCCCTACTGCCTGTTGTAGATTAGACTGTGTTTTTCAAGAAATTTTCGGTGTTTATATACTTTTCCATCACTTTAGAGACGACTGAAAGGAGAGAAATAGGCCTGTAGTTGCTAGGAAGCGCTTCGGATCATTCCTTGGGGACAGGTTGTACTTGAGCAGTTTTCCAGTTACTAGGGAATATGCCTCTATTGTAAGATGTCTGAAACAGACGAGTCAGGACAGGAGCAAGTTCTGGTGCGCATTTTTTAAGAACAATTGCTGGGATCTCGTCAAGGTCAGAGGCTTTCCTGGTATTAAGAGAAGAGAACATCATTCATACCTTTTTAATTTTGAAAATATCAGTAATTTTATGCGCAACATTGGGGACTTTGTGGTTGAACATTTGGAGGTGGGTTGAGAGTAGAATTGCCGGCTAACAATGAGGCAAAAAGTTCAGCCTTGCCCAGGGCGGTAGAAACAATTTCATCCCCTGAAACAAGAGATGGGAACGTGCTCTTCCAGAAATTATTCCCAATAGTTTTAGAAATAGTCCAGAAGGGTTTGCTGCCGTTGAAGCTTGAGATGACTTTGTTTTTGATGTGGTTATTAAACGAGTTTTTTGCCTCAGAAGGAATGCGGACATAGCAGTTTCTTGCGTCGTTAAATGCTTGACGGTTTTCTTGACTGGGATTGTGTAGAAGCTTTTTGTGAGCTTTGACGTTTTCAAGTCTGGCCTTGTCACAGGATTTAGAGAACCAGGGCTTTTGAGTGGCTAAAGAGGTTTTCTGTGTACGTGGAATAAATAATTCCATGCCAGCTTGGATGATTTCGGTAACTTTTGTGAGATATCAGAGGTGTCAGGATGAGAGAAGCAGACAGACGCCCATGGAAATGCGAGTACATACTGTATTGGAATTCTTGTGCTACACTTATCTTATTATAGGTTTAATTTCATATCCGTTACTTAAACCATTAACCTAGTTATCTAAAATATCCATTTTTCTCTCCTAACGTGATAATATATAATATACCAAGGATTATAACTTACTTTTTTGGTTCCATGCAATACTCTAATACTGATACTAAATTCTTTTCCTCTAATTTTGAAGAAACCATCCCTACATTTCTCAGATAGTCTGAAAGACTGTACATAAGTATGCAATCAGCTTTTTCACTGTCTCTTCCCGCCCTACCACTTTCTTGGTAAAATGCTTCCATACTTTTCGGAATGCAATAGTGCATAACAAAACGAACATCTGGTTTATCTAAAAAGTAAATTATAATTAATAAGTTATTTAGTACATGTAAAGAACGAAAACATGTATAGGTTTTACTAGGTTAGGTTATATTGTGAGTGGGCCACTACAACCTTAAGGTCTATTGAGGCTCACGCCCATTTGTCTTATATTTCACCCAACAAGGCCAACCTCTTACAGAGGTCAATAATTTTTGTGACAAAAGTTGATAGAGATCTTTTTCTGGAGCAGCTGTCTTGTCCTGTCTGCAGTCAGATAGAAACACAGCACGTCCCCTGCTGTTTCACCACTCTCCATGCACAGCCGGTACTCAGTTTCTTGTCCGAGCCCAATTCTGCACATGTGGTGATGCAAACGGCAGTGTCCTGTATACAGGTCGACCAAAGTTCTCAGTTGCTGTCTTTTTAGCTCTAAGTTTTTTAGCTCTTAATTCTGATAGGTCATTTATGAAGGCCTTAGAGCAGTGTTTCTCAACCTTTTTGCGGCAGCGGAAGACATTTGGTAGTAGTAAGAAAATAGCGGAACATCATGTATGTTAACATACCCATGTATATTAAATTAATCTATTTTTTTAGGTACTATATCTAAGAAAGGTTATTAGGGTTCTTTGAAAAACACCTAGTAAACTAAAAAAATACATGGACAAATTAAACTAATATTTAAGGTCAAACAAGTCTATTCTAAAAATAAAAGATACATGGGCCTTTTATGATAAAAATAAAATAATAATTTAAGTAACAATTTTTTGAGAGATTTTTCTGACAAATATTAATTTTACTTTAATATGAGTCATTTCATCCTTCACATTAGTTTAATCTTTCTCGTCTTTTAGTTTTTATCTTCGTCAGTGTTAAAAACCAAAGTTCACATAAACATGAAGTCGAAAAGCGTAGCAAAATATTAAGTGCCTTTCTGGAAAGAGCTGGGTATTTTGCTTGTACAAAAATCCAAAAATTCTGCATACCTATCTGTTTAAACTTTATTTTTAATCTGCGATCAGATCTTAAAGAAATAAAATCTTCCCCTTCTTGCAGAGAGAAATCATTAGTAGAAGTATCACCTTCACAAAATGGATTTCATATCCAGTCGTAGTTTTCTGTATTAACACATGGGAAATAACTAACTATGTGTTTCTGTAATAAATTTAAATGTTCTGTAAGCACGGTGTCTCCTCCCGGTCGGGATTTCCACTGTAAAGTTGTTTTTCCTGCAGATTCGCGGGCTCGCGACGTCTGACCTCATTTCAAGCATGGGCTCCTTCACGATCTAAATTTTGCAGTGGCCCCTAAAGCCTGGCTTGATCTTCAGTCTACCATTGCAGGCTAGTCTATACAGTCCTAGCCTGCAATGGTAGACTGAAGATCAGAAGTGTAGGGGGGACAGATCCAGCAACACCTCCATGGCGGCTGTTGGGGTTGAAGACATAGCCCCTGTGATGCCTAGGCAAGCCATCCTTTGGATCTTGCCTAGTTTTTGTTTGGCACTGGATTGTGTCACCTTAGGCCACCAGACCAGTGTTGTGTATGTTAACGATGGTGTGACCACCCTTGTGTACAGCCAGTGGGCCATACTAGGTCTTAGTCCCCACGTGTTTCATATAGCCGCCTAGTGACGGCTAGGGTCATGACTGCCTTACACAGTTTTTTTTTCAACGTGACCATTCCAGGTTAGCTTAGAGTCCAATACGACCCCTATATATTTTACCTCACTGGCCATTAAAGATTCGGATTACTTGATTATTTAATAATTTAATAAATTATTTTGCGGAACATCTAAGAGAAGACCTGAAAGAGTTTGCGGAACACCTGAAAGAGTTTCGCGGAAGACCAGTGTTTTGCTGAACGACAGTTGAAAACCACTGGCTTAGAGTGTACTAATCCTGGCAGATTTTGCCATTGTTGGGTTGTCTTTCTATCTGTCCATGTCTTTAAGGTGCGTTTGGCTGTGCATGAGGATATGCCCAGCACAGGTTCTGGTAATAAAGTAGTCCCGGGCACCCGCCCTGGCAAGAGCATCGGTTGCTACATTGGTAGGTCACAAGTAACATTCTTGCACGGTTACAGAAAACAATAAGAAGAGGCATAAAACTAAATAATAAATGAAATTTAAATATAAAAATACAACTTTTGACTTGTATACAAGACACCTACCTATTCCCATCCCAAATGCAACTGTTGCTACAACCACATGATACTTATTACTCAACCATTTTTCATGAACAGTTTTCTTATGTTGTGGCTCCATTTGTGCATGATAGAACCCTGTTTTGATTCCCCCTTTTCTTAGAGAATCAGCCAGGTCTTCACTTTCTTTAATAGTGGTTGTGTATATTATTCCTGACTTTTCTGAATATCTTTCTCTTATTGATTTAACTATGTAATCCACAGCCTCTGATTTTTCGCTGGGTTTGTAAACTACCTAAAAATATCATTATTTACTTTAAATTTATACCAATAGAATGTAAGTAATTGAAAACTATTAAACACAGGATGAAGGCAATGTCAAACCACTTAGTATATTTGCCAATCGAAGTTTCCTTTGGGGAAACAGCAACGCTCAAATTGAGTTAGAGTATTTATTTCGTTATCTGAAACTGACCTCTGTAATGGGTTCCAGGGGGCCTAGTTTGTGCCTATTTGAAGACATTTTTTCTAAATTAAAAATTACGATCTCAATGGTGAAATTCCGTTTTATTAAAATTCGCTAAAAGGAGATAATATTTACACAAACCTGATAGTACAAATTTGGCCTGTTGAAGGGAGCTGTAATGACCATGCAATCCTCTAGGCCCAACATCTTCTGAGTGTCCAATAAAACACTCATTGTGGCCGTAGCTGTTAAACCTAGAAATGGAACTCCAGGAAACATGGGTTTTAAAAGACCCAAATAATTATAGTCTGGCCTAAAATCATGGCCCCACGTTGAGCAGCAGTGTACCTCATCTAAAAATATTATACAAATAAATAAACACTGAATTATAGAATTCAGAAAATATTAAAGAGTAAAACCTCGAATTGCTACTTAATTTATTTGTTTGTAAATTAGGTTTTTTCAAAAACCTTATTCCCTTTACCAATACTTTAACAAATTCTTTACACATAAGTGTTTTCATTGAAAGCTTTTTGTCACTTGATGTTTAACTACTATACAAAGAGCCTCGCTGGTCGAGGGGTTCCATCTCTTGTGTTGTGACAGTTCTAGGCTTCCACATACACAGTACAGCCAGAAAAAAGCTGCGGGAAAGAGCCTCTGTCATTCAGTGGTAAGAACGTGTGCCTCTAAACTGAAGGGCTTCAGTTCACATGCACACTGAACCCCTTTCACTTTTTCAGTACATACTGTAATATTAACAACAACCAAGGTTGTGGCATTGTATTTGTGCAAGTTGAATGTCTGCACATTCCGCCCTTTGGAGGGGGCTTAAAGCCGTCAGTCCCGTGTTCGGCAAAATTAACAAGAAAGTGAGGTGAAACTGCTCGCTGGAGTTGATGATTGGCCATAGTCATGGAGATAGATCAACGTTAAAAAAAAATTGCTTTAAAACAGTCGTTATTAATTTTAACTGAATATATAGGCAAGTAGCTTTGCTTCTTACTTGAATAACGAATATAAATTAAAGGGATACAGACTAAACACATGCCAAGAAATATTTAAAAACAAGCTTGTTATTATGTTACATGCTCCTTTCGCGGTACACCCCTTCCCCTGCAGTCACCTATCACTAGCTATTTCTCATATAACAGGTGTTTTTTGACTGGCACGAGGGGGGGGGGGTGTCCATTACACTTTGTCGTGGGGAGGGTCCTTCCCCTCCTGCATGCCCACAACCACTTTCAATGCATAAACCATATGAAAATTTTCTTTCTGCAACAACCCAGAAGAAAATTACAGGACCTACGGTTACAGGGTGGACAGAGTTTAAAGGAGGTATAGCTGCCAAATGTGAAAAAGTTCAGGATGCAGCAAGTGCGTTATGGTAGTTAATTTTTATTGAATGTTTTTAACTTGGATAACTCAATTTTCGATAAACCTAGAAAGTTGAATTTTGGTATGTAGTAAGGCCTTTCCCAAGGCAACATATCCGCCAAATGACATTAAAATAGCTTTGTAATTTTCAGAGAAAGAAATTTTTTTCGAAAGAAAACTCAAAATTTGAAAAACTCAATTTTCTATAAACTTAGAAAGTTCAATTTTGGTATGTGGTAAGGGCTTTCCCAAGGTAACGTATCCACCAAATTTCATTAAAATTGCTTTTTAATTTTCGGAGAAAAATATTTTTTTCCAAAAACTCAAAATTTTCCCGGAAAACCTTGTCTGATTTTCCTGGATAACGAACTCATCCAAGCCATTAATAAAGGAAAGGCACTTGCCGAATTTCATCGAAATTGGTTAATTATTTTTTGAGTTATCGGTTGGATACACACACACACACACACACACACACACACACACACATATATATATATATATATATATATATATATATATATATATATATATATATATATATATATATATATATATATATATATAAACATATAAAAATTGAAACTGACCCCGGATATGGGTTCTAGGGGTCCGAGTTCGCGCTCATTTGAATTTTTTTTGCAAAGTCTCACCATCGATACCTCTCTATTAGTGATTTTTTAAAATAAAAATTCAGTAAAAGGCAGCTTATAGAGGTCTGAGTAAGCTGTTTTTTGCATTTTCTGCTCATATTTGTTTTATCTTCGACACTGTAACTGCCTTTGGAGTTTTTTACAAGAATTTTTTCTTGAGGTTTGTGTATCCAGATGGGGTTCTCAGCATGTTACTGAAAAAAAATTCTAAAAACCTCCCGGGAGGTAAACTGCAAATGTACCTTTACCTATAATTTCATTTTCCTTTTTTGTCGAAACCTACTAAGTATATTAACAAACTGTTTTTGTGAGAAAGGTATTAACAATCCAAATTTATTTAGGGGGTCAATATTTCAACCTACCGATTGCAATCCTTTCAAGTAGTCCTGCCGCAAAACATTTTTGTAAATAAGACATAAATATTTTACTTTTAGCTACCCATTCAGGAGTTACAAACAATAGTTTCAACCCTCCCCTAGGATCAGTCATTTTCTGATGAATCATTTTCTTATCATTTTTGTTGGTGCTTCCATGCATTGTGGCTGCTTCAATTCCAAACTTTCTCAGTGCTATTAATTGATCTTCTATAAGTGAAAGCAATGGTGACACCACCAGTGTTAGACCTTTTTCTATAGTAGCCGGTAGTTGATAGGTCAAACTTTTACCACCACCTGTAGGCATTAAAAGTAGGACATCTTTCTTTGACAATGTAGCATTAATAGCAGCTAACTGTTTGGGTCTAAACACATCAAATCCGAATTTTTCTTTAAGTATCTTCTCTATCTTGTCTGACCAAGCAAACTTCTTGTTTATCCATTCGCTAGCATCAGAGCGATTTCGTATTCTGATTAAATTATACTGTGCCTGAACTTCCTCCTTCTCAGATTCTAAAATACGCAATTTACCAGCAAGTCTTGCTTGCTGCTCTTTAATATCTTTGATCTGCCTTTCTAATTTTGTAAGCTTTTCAAGTAACTCTGAAAATATTTATTAACAATAACAAACTCGCACATAGTTTTTGGTAAAATAACTTACCGTCACCCATTTTCTGTTTAATTTTTTGAAAACTTGAGCGTATTAATTTAAAAGTAAATAATAAACTTCGCCTAAAAGTTTAAACCTAAATTATTTCTCTTCCTATTATTTTTAAACAGTGCAACATGGCATCATGTGTCAAATGTCAACAGTCAACAAAAATAGCCGTTTTGCAGCGGGAAAGTTTTGTTCAAGTGTCATGAATATATTCACTGCGGTCAGCTTATTAAAGGGACTGGTCATTTTATTTAAATGGACTAATGTTGAACCCGCTGGAATGGAGTTACCTTGATTACAATTTGTCACTAGTCTCGTAACTATCAAATAGGTTATTTAGCTTTTGTTTTCTTTTTGTTCTCATGCTCATATTTTAGTTTTTTTTTGCAAATGATTTAATAAAAAACACTTAAGCTAAGCTTTATGTATTATACTAGTTTAAGTAGGTTTCTTGTAGATAGTTAATTTGTGGGAAGGCTTATTAGAAAATGTAACGCTTATTATTAGACGTAGTCGTGTTTAAAATAGTAATTGGCTAAAAGAGTCAGCATTAATTAATGATGGTAAGGGTGTTCTTTAGCTGTAGTAACCAAAGAACTAGAAGACTGGATATATTTACGTATACCTTGCCTTTAGAAATTTATATTTGGTAACTTTCCAGGTGGGGTTTAAATCGAAATATTTTCTATGCAAACGCCCATTCCAAAATTTGTGACGCAATCTTTCCCAAAGTTTCTTGCACTGATTAATAGAACATTCTGTATATGTATATCTCAAAGCAAAGAATTGACTTACTTACCGTTCATTAAAACTTGTGTCTCTTCATCCACTTCCAAAAATCAAAGAAGAATGTTATTAACAAACCAGCCTAAATCCATTTTTATAACACTTGACAAAAAGCTGGAATTACTATGCACTGAAAACTGGTAGTCATATACTTTGCTGGAAAAAGAGCACACGTACTAATCGCCGTCCACACAGACCGAGGCACACATTATTAAAGTTTATTATTATTCTATACGATTTTTGTTCTCATGTTGACGAAAACCTGGAATTACTTTGCAGTAGAAACTGGCAGAGTCATACTTTGCTGCAAAACGTACACACTCACTAATCACGTCCACACAGAGTGTGGCACACATTGTTGAAGTTTCTTACGATTCTATACAGCATTTCTGTTAACTCATGTTCAATACGAACTTTGCTCTGCCAACAAAAAAATATTTAACTAGCGTATTTGTATCCTTGAGCATCCTGCTCTTGCATATTAATATTGCTAATGTGGCCAAATATATATATATATATATATATATATATATATATATATATATATATATATATATATATATATATATATATATATATATATACATTCTTCTCCGGCGCCAATTTAATGGCACGATTTACTCAAGTAACCAAACCTTTATAAAATGTGTAGAAAATGCATCATTATACATTTATTTATTTATTTTTTATAAATTGACCATAACTTATCATATGTAAACAAAAGATGTTTTAAGTTTGAATGTATTAACCTTACAGAAAAATGAACAGGATTTTTGATTAGTGTCAGAGTTGGGTCAATACCGTAAGCAGTTTGATCAGGATAAGCAGATTAATCAACATCAAGAGCTGACATTTGCCAATGAAATGGAGAAGTAAAGACCGCAAGTGGAATTATCAAGCTAAATCTCCTCTGTAAAACGGCTAGAGTTTCTTCTGTGCTGTGACAGTTTAAAAGTCAAAGTTGACATCTGCTAAATGTCATTTCTTGTTGCCATGGAAACAAGGGTATTATTTGGTATTTGAAATTGTTTAGATTTTAGATACTAGATTATTTTGTGTAGAGATTTATGATTTTATACCGAGGAAGAAAGGTATCTTACTCTTACCTTTAGAAATTTTGTTATGGAGAGGTAAGTTGTATTTCTAGATTGAAATTTCACAAAAACCCAATTTTTGTATAAACTATAGTGTGAAAGAAGATAACAAAGAAGAAGTTAGTACAGTAAGGTTCCAAACAGAAGGAGAATTTGGTTACGGCGAAGGGGAGGGTGGAGATCACGAAAGCGATCATTTTATATCATATTTTGATATCTTGGATGCTCCAAGGGAACTATCAGAACCATGTGATATCACTTTCGAACATTTGAAACAAATTAGTAATGAGTTAGGTTTAATAAAACTGTGTTGGCCCGAAATTAAGGATCCAGAATTTGAAGACAGGGGAAATTTTCCTGAAAGTTATATAAAAAACACAGAAAAAGAAAAATTATTACTGCTGTATGCTGAAAACCTTAGAAGGCAGTTTTGTCATAGATTTCCAAATAGAAAGCAATTATTTTTGGCATGTGATAATGAATGTGGAATGCAGGTAAATTTTAGTTTACGAGAACTTATACAGGATGTGCCACTGGGTATTATAGTATTACAATTAATAGGTACATGATATTATAATAATTTTATTATAAGTTGCGTTCGTAAATTCATTGATTGTTGTTGCTCTTACTTGATGAGATCGTTCCATACTAAATACAGATGTAGAGATTTTTCTTCTAAATTCAACTTCTTCTGTACCTGGCGATGCAGTAAAAGTCGACACCGGTCGCAAAGCAGAAAAAAGCGTTTTGTGAAGTCGGTGAAAAAATCTGCATCTATGTATTTAATACTTGAGTAAATTATGATAGTTATTAAATTTTACATAATATATCAATATCATTTCACAGGTATTTGTCCTCTTTTATATGATTAAGAAAATGCTACAAATGTCCGATATAAATTGATTTTTTTCGCACCTAGAATCACAGAACTACCGTTTAGGAGTGACTGTGTATATCGGGTTGCCTAGATATTGATGTTGTTTGTGGCTTTTACTATGAAATAGAAATCTGCAGCGTAAAACTAAGCCGTAAGATGGCAGCACGTATATGTTTATAAGTGATTTAGTTCACTGGTTTGGAGTGGGGATAACTAGAGATAAAAGACAATGCATAAAAGTATTAAAAGTTAAAAGTAAAGTAAAATAAAAATGAATACAGGTGCCAAGAAGCACTAGGGCTAGAATTGTAAAGAAAATACCCTATAGTACCTACATGTCGACACATCAATTTTCTTTGTGTGGGTAGGTATATCAAAACTAGTAACTTCTAATAATTTTTTAATAACATAAAATTTAACTTCGGCCATGTAAAAAATAATGCAAAGAGGCCTACTAAATATTAAAAAGTGACAACTAATAAAACATAAAACTCAGCAGATTAATAAAAATATATGGACGCAGCAAGTGCGTTATGGTACCGACTTTTCTTTAAAATATTTTTAATAGCAAATGCCTTTCTTTGATGAAAGCAGGCATCAAACTTGGTTGCCTATATAGTAGAAACAATGTACCATATTTCATCGAAATAAATGTATTGTTTGAAAATATATAAACATTTTTCAAAAGTCTAGATGCAGCAAATGTGTTATGGAAGTGAATTTCCATAAAAATGTTTTTAACAGCAAATGTGAGCAGGCATCAATCTGATTACCGGTCCCAGCTAACCTTTAATGCTGGCCCAGTATTGGCGTCATAGCCGGTACCCGGCACTTGCATTGCTGAAGAAGTGCTTGAATACAATGCTGGGCCGGTAACTATAGGAAACTCTGGCCAGCATCCGGCCAACAGTCTCTTAGCCAGCACATACATTACCGGTCAGGCACGTTACCAATGCTACTAAGTTACTTGATTTCAATATCAAATCTTCATTTCTCAGGCACTTATATCAAGTGCTCAATTTTAGGTGGCCCACTACTTCTACTATGAAGGACCAGCACTATTCTGCATATATATATATATTAAATAGTCCAAAACTGATCAACATAATTTAGGAATAAGTATACATAAGGAACGTATCAAATTGTTACACGATATTGGTAATTTATAAATATAACCCATCAATACAGACCATTACTTTCATCGATATTTTATTTTGTAGAGCTAGATTATATTATTACATAAAATCAGAATATTGAAACGGTTTTCTTATATTATAGGACATAGAAAAAATGAAATAAAAACCAACTACCTATATAATGTTAGACGTTTTAATGTCATAAAAATAAAATAGTAACTTTTGCAATTAACAATAAATAAAGTATAAATGTGTCAAAATTAACAATAATGCCAAATAACATATCAATAAACAAACTCATAAATAAAACAGTAATTTGAGAATCCATTTAATTAACAATATAAGTGAATATTAATATTTTAGTAGGTACATATACTTTCATATGGTCTGAATATCCATGTGCACTCAGTACATATGCACTCGCATAAACAAATTTAAGGAAATGAAACAGGACCTGTATAATATTTATAGCTAATAATTGGTGAAGATAATAACAAGTGAATATGTGTCAAGTATGTACACTTGACTGCACGAACAATTCCCTAAGATGTCTTTTTCAAGAGAGGCTGTGTCCATCTGGTTTGTCCACTAATTGAGGTTTGAAATTTCATCGAAGGTAAACATTAAGTGAATATTTTAAACTGTGACGAGCACTGATAGGTACACTTTCCGAGACCCCAGTTCACCACAGTACATTTTTAAAGATTTGACGATCGTTTCAGTAACAAGGTAAGCGTCATCAGAGAAGGTATTATCTTTTACAACTGTAAACTACTTAAAACATTTCATCTAGCACTTGAGTTATATTTCAGGCTTAGCTTACTGCAATATTTTTCCTAAAACATATTTTTGTCTCCTATATATTCTTCACTGTCTGCTGCATTACGAAGGCAAAACTTTAATGAGTTACCTTTTTGTTGTCTGACATCTTTACACAAAGGGTTCTTGCTCACAGTTCCTGAAAATCAGACACCTATATCAATAAAAAATGTTCGATTTTTCCACAATGCAACATTTACAAATAACAAGTATAATAATGTTGGTCAAAGCGAAATATTAGTTAGGTATATTGAATTAATCAATCTCAATAATGTTACTTCCTTCCCTTAATTATGGAGGAAGAATGGTGAATAAGACAAGAGCTGGCATACAAAATCAGTTGCCAATATTTGCGTGATTTACAAACTATACATTCAAGTGCTTATGATTTGCATACTGTGAGAATACTACATTTAATATAATGCAATAAGACTATAAATAAATTAAAAAATGATTCACTTACCTATTAAGCCTTGCGACAGATAATTTCTTGCGTTTTATCATTCCACTTTAATTAAGCCAAACACACAGCACACAGCACTACGCCATGTTGTTTAAGTTTTAATGTTTTCTTTTGTGCTAGCGCCATGGACATGCGCCAACACTATCGACTCACGATGATAGACGAGCAGACGAGGGCTATTATGGCTACGCTGCACTTATCCAGCGTTTTGCCGCTACTAGGAACAAGCGATAATTCTCACCGTATAG
Organism: Tillus elongatus; assembly: GCA_964006375.1. Lineage (NCBI taxonomy): Eukaryota > Metazoa > Arthropoda > Insecta > Coleoptera > Cleridae > Tillus > Tillus elongatus. Next base: position 33,793,780 of record OZ023264.1, read on the forward strand.
CCAACATTGGTTAGGTACTGCGGAATACCGTAAATATTATTTGCATTTTGCCAACGCCAATAAGGTAAGGGTAAACCGCCTTTTCGTCGTTGCCGTTACTGAACCAGCACAGACGGCATTATCCCGGCAGACGGCCGATGGTTGCGTGTTTGCTGGGGTATAGCCTATGTAGTAGAAACAATGTACTATATTTTATCAAAATTACTTATGGTTTGAAAATATACAAAAATTTTCCGAAAATAAACTTAAATGTTGGTTTTCTAACCAACAAGGCCTACGTTAATAGCAAATTGAGTTATTGAAATTGGAAGGATTTAATGAAAATTCGGTAAATTTGCAAATTAGCTCCCGAACGCTTTTCAACAAATTGTTTTCAGAAACATTACTAGGACCCCACCTGGATGCACAAACCACAAGGTTTCTGAAAACAGTTTTTTGAAAAGCGTTCGGGAGCTAAACTGCAAATTTACCGAAAATTCGCTACCAAAACGCACTTACTGCGTGCAGATTTTTTTCTTAAAAACGCATCATATTTCGATAAAAAATTCAAAAATGCATTAACGACTTTGTTCTACGAAAATTAGCTAAAAAAATTATACACCCCTACTCACTCCTGGTCCCGTAACTTCCTTGGAGAGTGTGAACAAGAAATTTTTCTTGGGGTTTGTGGATCCAGGGGGGCCCTAGGCAGGTTTCTGAAAACAGTGTTTTGAAAAGCGTTCGGGAGATAAACTGCAAATTTTCTGAAAATTCGCTACCAAAACGCACTTACTGCGTCTAGATCTTTTTATTGCAAACGCATCATATTTCGATAGTAAATTCAAAAATGCATTAACAAATTTGTTCTACGAAAATTAGCTAAAAAAATTATACACTCCTACTCACTCCTGGTCCCGTAACTTCCTTGGGGAGTGTAAACAAGAATTTTTTTGGGGGAATAGGGGTGCTGTGCGGTGTAGGCAGGGTTTAAGGGGGATATGGCTTCAAGATGTGAAAAAGACAACTTTCAAGCCCGTTTTATTCGCATTTCCTGCTCATATTTTCTTTTTACTACCTACCCCGCCCAGCACCCCTATTCACTCCTGGTCACGTAACTTCCTTGGGGGGTGTGAACAAGAAAATTTTCTGGGGTATTGTGGATCCAGGGGGGGCCCTAGGCAGGTTTCTGAAAACAGTTTTTTGAACAGCGTTGGGGAGCTATTCTGGAAATTTACCGAAAATTCGCCACCAAAACGCACTTACTGCGTCCAGATTTTTCTTATAATCGCATCATATTTCGATAAAAAATGCAAAAATGCATTAACAAATTTGTTCTACGAAAATTAGCTAAAAAAATTATAGACCGTTAAACCATAAACTTCACCAAACCTACAAATAAATATCGAAAAAGGCACCAACTTAACTAAACTGACAGCCAAAGCATCAAAGAAAGGGTCTATTTGAAATGGATGTTTTGTAAATATTTTAGTAAACTGAAGGGCAATGACGGTTGAATCTGAAACGTAAGGGTTTGCAGAACACTCTTCTTGCAACATTTTCTTTTCACAATCGGTATTTGTTTCACATTCTTTGCCTAAACATTGCCAATTTTGACATTTAAAATTGCAAGTTTGACATTTTGAGGAAAACTCCAAAATTTGTTTCTTTAACTGCCCATAACTTCGTAGTCTTTAAAGCTAGAGACCCAAATTTTGGTACAGAGTTCACTCTTTATAATACAAACACGCGTACGTTGGTTGTTATTTACGCAGATATCAATTTTTTTAGAAATAAAACGCCAAATGTTCCAGGAAAATCTGGTCCGATTTTCCTGGCTAACGAACTTATCCAAGCTACTTGCAAAAGGAAGGTACTCAGCAAATTTGTTCAAGATCGGTCCATTATTTTTTGAGTTATCGGTTGGGGATATATATATATATATATATATATATATATATATATATATATATATATATATATATATATATATATATATATATATATATACATATATAGTGTGGCCCCATGATACAAATAACGAGAGATATGATATTCCGACTACCTATTTTTAGACCTGTCACGCGCATGGTGTCAAGTGGTGAGTCCAATGCAACAATAATATGCTGTCGTTCAGTGGGGTTTGACGTTTCATCACGACCTCTTAACAAATTACGTATTTTACTAATATTTAAGTGCATACAGTTGGAAGTAATAAAAATGCAAAAGATTAAATTTAGTGCTGCGATCTATATTATCTGAAAAAGGCAATATAGGCGTAACTTCAACCGCATTAAGCTAACGTCAATGACGTAGAGAAACTTTTTGATTGCGAATGACTTTGTTTTAAGTGTGTAGTTGGACTTTTATAACGTTACTCACCGCGTGACGTCATAGCAGGGGGCGGGGCATATGCGCAATATCATATCTCTTCTAAGTCATTATATCATGGTGTGGCCCATTTAAGATGGAAATAACCCTGTAACTTTTGTATTTATAATTTGATTTTGATGATAAAAAGATATAAGATGGAAAACTATAAATGCTGTGAAAATTGTTCTCTATATCACACACACACACACACACACACACACACACACATATATATATATATATATATATATATATATATATATATATATATATATATATATATATATATATATATATATATAACCTTTTTTACCAAAATTTGCTAAAAAACATTTAATATCTGTAATAGTTTTGTAACCTCTCTATTACTAAGAAATATTATGGTTTCAAAACCTAGTCTAATATGCCACTTTATTTTTCAAATTAATATTTATTTGTTTTTTAGAAAATGGTTTGTACGACGATACGACCAACCACTTTATCTTATTCAGAGTTACAAAGCTGGCAAGAATGTGCCAAATTTGTCGGAGATCACCTCAATTACGAACCATTAAAAGTTCCCGTTTTGATTGTAAGTACATTTGTCTTCTTTTCTTAAAAGGTAATAGTTTTTCTAAATTCAACAGTACATTTGATACAGGTTTTCATCTTCGCTTTACTTCCTCTCGATATGCTAAAATGGTTACTTTCTTGGAAGAAAACGGATATAGGTAACTGGCAGGTACTTATATGAAAACGAGTATTTTGCAGCGAACGAATGATGTACAATATCATCAGCAACACAGATTTTAAGTAGAATTTTAATAAACGCTAGTTAATGTTAGCAGGTTGATTTAAATTAGCTAAACGCAGGTTTGCAATCAATTGTAGAAAGCTAAACATAATAGAGCGCAGTGGAGTAGAGTAGATGGCCTTGAACGCCCGTTTCATTAGCCGCAAACTGTTTTAGTGAATTTTCTTAGAAAAAATTCACTAATGAGGAGATCTCGACTTTTGAATTTTGAAAAAATTTCTTCAAATGAGCGCGATCTAGGACCCCTAGAACCCATATCCGGGGTCAGTTTCAATTTTTATATGTTTATATATATATATATATATATATATATATATATATATATATATATATATATATATATATATATATATATATATATACATATACATATACATATATATATATATATATATATATATATATATATATATATATATATATATATATATATATATATATATATATATATATATATATATATATATATATATATATATATATATGTATCATACCGATAACTCAAAAAATAATGGGCCAATTTTGATAAAATAGCTTGGATAAGTTCGTTAGTCAGGAAAATCGGACGAGGTTTTCCGGGAAAATTTTGAGTTTTCATTCGAAAAAAATTATTATCTCAAAAACTAATTAGCCGATTTTTAATAAAATTTGGCATGTACCTTTCTTTTGTAAATAGCTTTGACAAGTTTGTTAGTCAGGAAAATCGGACGAGGTTTTCCGAGAAAATTTTGAGTTTTCATTCGAAAAAAATTTTTATCAAAGAATAATACGCCGATTTTGATAAAATTTGGCACGTACCTTCCTTTTGTAAAAGGCTTTGACATGTTCGTTAATCAAAAAAATCGGACGAGGTTTTCCGGGAAAATTTGGAGTTTTCATTTGAAAAAAATTTTTATCTTAAAAAATAAAAAATCTATGATAACTAAATTTGGTAGGTAGGTTTACGATATAAAAAGCAAACTATATACCAAAATTTAGATTTCTATGTTACAAGAAAAAAAAGTTATAAAATATTTTGTGCCAGATCATTTCTATGAAAATTCACTACCATAACGCACTTGCTGCGTCCAGGCTTTTTAATTTCGTACAACGTTTTTGTGACTCCTATATCAGGATATTGCTAAAAGAGTGGGATAACAATTATATAAAAACTGAATCAGCTAACTCTTTATAATTAATCATAACCCGTTGTAAACGTTTTTACTATTATACAAATTTTTTTCTATTTTGCTTTTTTTTCCTTTCTTTTAATCGCTTTTTCTTCTTTTTTTCCAAATATATTTTTAGGATTCACTGAGACTGCGACATTGATTCAGAGGCCCGCCAGAATCTGTCGCCATTAGACACACAGACAAGAGCCTTGGATAGCACAGTGTTTTAACAGAAGGTTAGACATCAGGTGCTTATATCTATGTACAATGCTTGTGTAATGTGGCATCGCAGTACCTACAAGATTTTCATTCTGTTTTAGTATTAGGTGTTTATTTACATTATATACTTAATGTTTATATACATTCTTTGGTGCCTATACATTTTCTCACACATACGCAGCCGCACATTCACTCTGCCACCCGCTCTCTCTCAGGCTCTTGCACGTAAGTCTGTTAATAATTCAACATTAGTACGTCACTTGTCATAAAGACATCTAAACATAAGACTGTTAGCGTAATAAATATGTTTTTCCCCTTAGGGCTCGTCCGCGTTTTTGCCGCTCCGGTAGCACTGCAGCCCTTGGCTTATTGTGCATGCCCTTTGTCTTTTCTACTCCACTATTCCAAAATCACTGTGCCTTGAACTAGTCTGCACAGCAATTGGTGGGTGAAGTTTTATATTGCTCTGTCTCCGGTCTAGACTGACCGTAGATCAGTTGCCTTTTGCGGTCCAGAGCTTTACACTCGCACAAGATATGCTGGGCTGATATTCCTCCCCCTCGACGCAGAGTCTGCATGCCAGGTACCCCTCGAACCGCCCCATTTTATGCAGGTCTTTCTTGACAGCCATGTGTCCCGTCAAGAGACCTGTTATGTTCCTGAGCTGTCCTCTGCAACTTAGCAACTCTACAGCTCTCTTTGAACTGGGTTCCTCTATTACTGAGTTGCCATGTCTGAGCCCTGAACAGTCTGCCCAGTACACTTTATGTTCGTTTCTGACCCAGGACTAAATGCTAGGACCCCATAAATGGTTCTGCTGACCCTCTGTTCGTGAGACTGTCAGATTCTTCATTGCTTTGCCGCAGAGTCTGCATGCGAGGTCCCCCTCTAACCGCCCCATTTTATGCAGGTGTTTCTTGACAGGCATGTGTTTCGTCAGGAGTCCTGTTATGTTCCTGAGCTGTCCTCTGCTAACATTTAGCAGCTCCACAGCTCTCTTTGGACGGGGTTGCCCAATTGATGACTTTCCGTGTATGAGCCCTGGAAAATCTGCCCAGTATGCCTTGTTCTGTTCCCTGACCCAGGACTTGATGGTTCCACTGGCCGTAACTTTCGATACGCCCAGGACCGGTTCTGGTCCCATAAATGGTTCTGCTGATCCTCTCTTTGCGAGACTGCCAGCTTCTTCATTGCCTTTGACGCCCGAGTGACCCGGCACCCAGATGAGGGTGACCCTATTCTGCCCAGCCAGGTCGCTCGTCTCGTCTCGGCATTCTCTTGGCAGCCTGGAATTTACCCGTGGACTACTTAGGGCCTTAAGGGTTGCCTGGCTGTCTGTGGCTATGAGGATCCGCTTGTTGGTGTACCCCTTCCTCTTGTTCTGTCGCACCCAGTGTAAGATGGCGTACATTTCGGCCTAAAAGACCGTTGCATGAGCTCCGAGGAAAATACTGTGACCTACCTCAGGCCCTTCCAAATAAACGCCTGCCCCCGTTCCACGCTTCCCGCCGGATCCACCCGTGAACCAGATGAGCGCGTCCCGTGGTAGGCCCGGCGTCTCCCCCCGCCATGCCTTGCGGTCGGGGATTACCACTGTAAACTTGTTATCCCTGCAGGTTCGCGGGCTCGCGAAGTCTGACCTCGTTTCAAGCGTGGGCTCCTTCACGATCTCCTGAATTTTGTAGTGGCCTCTGTAGCCTGGGTTGGTCTTCGGTCTACCATTGCAGGCTAGTCTGTATAGTCCTAGCTTGGCCTCCCCCATGATAACTAAGTGCAGGGAGGGGGGGTGAGGCAGATCCAGCAACACCGCCATGGCGACTGTTGGGGTTGAAGCCATGACCCCTGTGATGCCTAGGCAAGCCATCTTTTGGATCTTGCCTAGTTTTTGTTTGGCACTGGATTCTGTCACCTTAGGCCACCACACCAGTGCCGGGTATGTTAACGATCGTCTGACCACCCTTGTGTACAGTCAGTGGGCTATCCTAGGTCTGAGTCCTCACGTGTTTCCATATGGCTGCCTCGTGACGGCTAGGGTCATAACTGCCTTGCGCAGTATTTTTTCAAGGTGACCATTCCAGATTAGCTTCGACCCCAAGATATTTTACATCCCTGGTCATTGGGATGTTTCTACCGTATAGAGTGAGAGTTTTGTGGCTTTCCCACTTCCTCCTCCTCGTCAACGGTATGACGGTTGGTTTTTCAGGGCTCACCCCCAGCCCTTGGCCAACCGTCCACCTTTCCACCACTTTCAGTACTGTCTGCATGCGCTCCCACACTGACTGTGTAACCTTTCCTCGAACTATGATGACAATGTCGTCCGCATAGCCCTGTACCTCGTATCCCCCTCCCGAAAGCCTCCCTAGCAGGCCGTTCACGACTAGGCACCAGAGCAGGGGAGACAGAACGCTCCCCTGCGGACACCCCGCCGCGACCCCCGCCAGCAGAGTCCCTCCTTCGAGTGAGGTGAACACCGCCCTGTACCTGAGCATGGAACCGATCCACCTGCAGCAGGTCTCCTCTATTCCCCGCTCCCTGACAGCTGCCAGTACCGATCCGAATGAGGTGTTGCTAAATGCCCCCTCTATGTCTAGGAAGACCCCCAGCGCCAACTCCCTGTTCTCCAATAATAAATATGTTGCTGTTGGATTATTAAATTGAACTATAAAATATATAGCTTAATTTTGCGAATGAAAGAAGCGAGACTATTGTAGATTTTGGAGTTTTCATAGCTCAGAGTGGTTAGGATAATTGGTTGTTGAATGTTCAACTTATTTTCGATCTTCAAACAGGGTTTTAGAAAATTATATGGTTTAGGTCTGCCATGGCGTTCATGCTGCAGTTGCAAAATCTGTTAATAATTCAACATTAGTACATTACTTGTCATAAAGACATCTAAACATAAGACTGTTAACTTGATAAACATGTTGCTGTTGGACTATTAAATATCTAGCTTCATTTTGCGTATGAAAGAAGCGAGACTATTGTGGATTTTGCAGTTTTCATAGCTGATAGGTGATTAGGTTTTAACTGTGTTCTTGCAATTGAGAAAAACCGTGAGGAATTTTTTATTTCTAGATGTGTAATATGTAACGGTATAGTAGAGTGGATGAGTGCGTACTGATTGTTTGATTCTTTGACATATTTATTCCACTCGTCTTGCCAGTACTTTCTAATGTTTGCTTTGTGAATGTTACTTAAATGCTGCTGTATTACGCCACAATTCCTGATCCACGGATCCTGACATGCTTGTCTGCCAGGGTATCTGCTGTTTCATTTCCACATAATTCGGTGCGTTACTTAACCCAGCTTAAAATGACTTTTCCACCATTGCTTTCCATTACATAAGTTTCCTCCATTATAAGGCAAATAAGCTTGTTGTTATATTGTTCGAGAGAGAAGTTTTCAATTGATCTTAGTACTGACTGTGAATCTGTAAGTTAATATGTTATATATTTTTTCTCTTTTTGCAGCTTTGAGTGCTTGTAATATTGCGTACACTTCTGCGGTAAAGATAGATGAATAATGTGGGAGTGTAATTTTTTCCCACGTTTCTTTGTGGTATAAAAATAGCTGCACCAGTGGAATGTTGGTTCTTTGATCTGTCTGTGTATATAGCTGTAAGCTCCGAGTATTTTTCGAGAAGACTAAACAGGATATTCTTGTCACGCCAGCTCCAAAGAACACAACGTGTTAAAAAATAGAGACTGTATACAACCAACTGACAATTTAGTAAATTGCCAGCCCTGGTCTATTTCCACCCTAATATAGGGACAAAGTATGTAAGGTTAGATGCATTTTCACAACAATTAGAACCGCAAGACCGGTTTCGCTCTAATTAGAGTTCGTCAGTACGGCATACCAATTGCTGCGAAAATACACATATAAAGTAATATGGCTATGGTAGTCAGCCTTCCAACACTAAGTGAGTGGTGAACGTGTCGCCACCTAGTTGCGGAACCAAGTCGTATGTTGTCACGCCAGCTACAAATAACACAACGTGTTAAAAAATAGAGACTGTATACAACCAACTGACAATTTAGTAAGTTGTCAGCCCTGGCCCATTTCTACCCTAATATAGGGATAAAGTATGTAAGGCTAGATACATTTTCAGAACAATTAGTACCGTAGACCGGTTTCGCTCTAATTGGAGCTCGTCAGTACGGCATACCAATTGCTGCGAAAATATACCTATAAAGTAATACGGCTATGGTAGCCAGCCTTCCAACAATAAGTGAGTGGTGAACGTGTCGCCACCTAGTTGCGAAACCAAGTAGTATGTTGTCACGCCAGCTCCAAATAACACAAAGTGTTACAAAATAGAGACTGTATACAACCACCTGACAATATAGTAAATTGTCAGCCCTGGCCCATTTCTACCCTAATATAGGGACAACGTATGTAGGGCTAGATGCATTCTCACAACAATTAGAACAGTAGACCGGTTTAGCTCTAATTAGAGCTCGTCAGTACGGCATACCAATTGCTACGAAAATACATTTTTTTTGGTTGGATGCAGGAGGGGGAAATGCTCGTGCAGACCCCATTCACGACCCCGTAGGTTCCGTGGGATATCGAGGTACTGTGAGACTGTACTAACTAAAACCCCCTCCCTGTGAGTACCGGACCTTAGTCCATACCTCCGTCGGAAAGAATTACACACAATGACTTTTTAGGGTATGAATGTTTCCATTCTGTTTTTGTCGCGGGGGCGTTTAGCGGGTAAGTATAAGCTTTGGACGCTTATGCTTGTGTGAAAGTTGCTCGTCGTAGTCGGTGGCACTACCGAGAAGAGCATTTGGGTGAGAAGCGGCTTTTGGGAACTGGGTTGTGGATAGTTGAGTTATAAACTCAAGTATCGAATGCATTTCCAGATCAGAGTTAATCTGACTGTTCTGGACAAACCATGGCGCTTCGGTAACCATTCTCAGAATTTTGTTCTGGATGATTTGAAGGGTCTTGATGTGTGTTGCGGCCGCGGTGGCCCATGCAGGTGATGCATAGGTCAAGGCTGGCCGGATAATGACTTTGTACACGAGCAACTTATTTTTCATGGACATTTTGGAATTTCTATTTAGAAGTGGGAACAGCTTCGAGATGAACATCGACGCTTTCTTTCGAGCGTGATCGACATGGGGGCGCCATGTTAAGTGTTTGTCGAGGAAAACCCCGAGGTATTTGGCGGAATCTTGCCAGGGATTAGACGGTTGTCTAATGAAACGTGTTCGTGAGGTGTGTGCCTCCTCTTGGAAAATAGCACAGCTTATCGGGGTTTATGGCTAGAAGAGATTTCCTATACCATGATTGCAGCTCGACTACGGCGGTCTGAAGTCGTTCGGTTATTATCCTCGGCTGACTGGAGCTGCTGAGGATGGTAGTGTCGTCTGCGTACAGTGCGTATGTCACGTTTAGGGGGGCTATCGGAATGTCTACGACAAATATATTGTACAGCAGAGGGGAGATAGCAGAACCCTGCGGGAGACCAGCCGTGGCTGGGTACGTTCTAGATCTGGTTCCAAGGTGTTTGACCTGGTACTTCCTCTGTTGCAGGTATGACCTGATTAGCAGAATCAGAGGGAGAGGATAATTAAATGATAGAAGTTTGTTTAGGAGGCCCGCATGCCAAACCCTGTCGAAAGCTTGAGCAATGTCAAGAAATATTGCACCAGTTGACTTGTTTATGTTGAATCCTTTGGTGATGTTTTCCACCACACGAAGGACTTGGTCAGTGGTGGAGTGCTGGTGTCTGAAGCCGAATTGCTCATCTGAGAGGATATGACTTTTTGAAGTGAAAGAAGCTAGCCTTTTCTGAATCAGTTTTTCGGCGATTTTGCCGACGATTGGTAGCAGGCTAATGGGCCTGTAGTTCTGAGGGAACAGCGGAGCTTTGCTGGGTTTCGGGATGTTGATAATGTTGGCAAGTTTCCAGATGGAAGGAAAATGTTGAAATCGCAGCATGGCATTCATAATCGTGACTAGGAATACCACGGCTTTGCGGGGGAGGTTTTTCAGGGCTACGTTGGAGATTCCATCGTATCCCGGAGCTTTCCTATTTTTTAATGCTTTGATTATTTGGGAAACTTCTTCGAAAGTTGTGGGCTCGATAGTTGTGTCTGGGGTGGCGCGAAGCGCACTCCTGACGTAGCGGTGCGTTCTTGCTATGTGCGACAGATCAACGTTGTTATAATTCGGGCTGAATTGCAACTCCAGATGATCTGGGAATGCAGTAGCTTTCTCCGCATCCGTGTATACGACACCATTACGGCCGTGAAGCAGGAATATCGGAAGTTTTTGGGAGCGAAGGGCTTTCGCCATTTGCCAGACGGAATTGTCTTGGGTAGAGTTCTTGTAGGGCGAATCGTACTTGTTTGATGAGCCTGTTAGCGTCTCGTTTGTCGGTGGGGTTTCCGGTGCGTTGAGCTAGTCTACGCACGCGGTTCTTTTCGAGTATCATTTCCCTGATACTGGACGGAAAAGGTGGCAGATCGCTCTGGGCGGGGTACGTCCTTGATGCATGTTCGATAGAACATTGAATTTTGGACTGTAGATTATCCACGGCACCCTCGAGTTCGGGGATGCTGCGGATAACCGGAATATTGCCAAGGGTGTTTTTAAGATGATCTGTGAAGACTGGCCACAGTACCTTCCCCTTGGGAGGGCGGGTTCGTCGCTGACGTCGCCGAGCTGCAATATGACTGGGTTATGGTCCGACGAGAGGTCGTTTTACGAAAATACACCTATGAAGTAATACGGCTATGGCAGCCAGCCTTACAACACTAAGTGAGTGGTGAACGTGTCGCCACCTAGTTGCGGAACCAAGTAGTATGTTGTCACGCCAGCTCCAAATAACATAAAGTGTTAAAAAAAGACTGTATACAACCAACTAATATAGGGACAAAGTAAGTAAGGCTAGATGCATTCTCACAACAATTAGAACCGTAGACCGGTTTCGCTCTAATTAGAGATCATCAGTACGACATATTAATTGTAGCGAAAATACACCTATAAAGTAATACGGCTATGGTAGCCAGCCTTCCAAAACTAGGTGAGTGGTAAGACACGAAGCAACGTGCCGCCACCTAGTTGCGGAACTAAGTAGTATGTTGTCACGCCAACTCCAAATAACACAACAAAACCACTACAATTGACACAAACACCACAATTGTGGTGAGAATGCATCTAGCCTTACATACTTTGTCCCTATATTAGGGTATAAATGGGCCAGGGCTGACAATTGACTAAATTGTTAGCTGGTTGAATACAGTCTCTATTTTTTAACACTTTGTGTTATTTGGAGCTGGCGTGACAACATATTACTTGGTTCCGCAACTAGGTGGCGGCACGTTGCTTCGTGTCTTACCAATCACCTAGTGTTGGAAGACTGGCTACCATAGCCGTATTACTTTATAGGTGTATTTTCGCTACAATTAGTATGCCGTACTGACGAGCTCTAATTAGAGCGAAACCGGTCTACGGTTCTAATTGTGGTGAGAATGCATCTAGCCTTACATACTTTGTCCCTATATTAGGGTAGAAATAGGCCAGAGCTGACAATTTAATAAATTGTTAGTTGGTTGTATACAGTATCTATTATTTAACACTTTGCGTTATTTGGAGCTGGCGTGACAACATACTACTTGTTTCCACACCTAGGTGGCGGCACGTTGCTTCGTGTCTTACTACTCACTTAGTGTTGCGCAATCTTGCTAATTCAAGCATCTCACTAACTAATAAAAGCATTAAAGCTGCAACACATCATGTATTATGCTGTGGCTGTTGTGAGATAAGAAAAATTCACACCCTGTATATCAGTATGGCGGTAATTAATAAAGACATAACTGGGACTAACTAGTTAATCAGCGGCATTAATCTTCTGCCAATATTTAGATTCTTCTGATATAGAATAGAGAAGACGTAAGCCGTTCGACATACCAGTGTCTGGATCGCAATGTGTAAGGTTGAGCCAGAGGAAGAGAAGAGATTTATGGCCAGTAAATGAACTCTGATTTTGAGCATTCAGCGCGACTTGTGTAGTTTGTCGACCAGAATGGATCGGTGTAGGGATAAAGCACCTTATCCAGATTTATAATGCCCTATCTGCACACGTCCACTTCTAACACCGCCATTTCCCATCTTTATCAAAGGGACTAATTTATATCCGTTTACACACAGTTTGTTTTAGTACCTTCAAGCACCTACATGCTTCAACTTCAGAGAGCTTTTACTTACTTTATGGACTTTGTTCGAGTTTCGCGTAAGGTGAGAGCTTACCAAATTGCATAATAGTTATTTATTTATACAAGGTAGTTCAAAAGTAATGGCACATTTCCGGCAACAAAATACTACGATTTAGCAAAGCTTACCCAAATCCGGAAGACGAATTAAAATAGATACAGGCTGTAAGGCTAGATGTATTCTCGCCACAATTAGAACCGTAGACCGGTTTCGCTCTCATTAGAGCTCTTCAGTACGGCTTACTAATTGTAGCGAAAATACACCTAAAAAGTAATACGGCTATGTTAGCCAGCCTTCCAACACTAAGTGAGTGATAGACACGAAGCAACGTGCCGCCACCTAGTTGTGGAACCAAGTAGTATGTTGTCACGCCAGCTCCAAATAACACAAAGTGTTAAAAAATAGAGTTTGTATACAACCAACTAACAATTTAATAAATTGTCAGCCCTGATCCATTTCTACCCTAATATAGGAACAAAGTATGTAAGGTTAGATGTATTCTCGCCACAATTAGAACCGTAGACCGGTTTCGCTCTCATTAGAGCTCTTCAGTACGGCTTACTAATTGTAGCGAAAATACACCTATAAAATAAAACGGCTATGGTAGCCAGCCTTCCAACACTAAGTGAGTGGTAGACACGAAGCAACGTGCCGCCACCTAGTTGCGAACCAAGTAGTATGTTGTCACGCCAGCTCTAAATAACACAAAGTGTTAAAAAATAGAGACCGTATACAACCAACTAACAATTGTATACAGTCTCTATTTTTTAACTAATTTTTTAGTTATAAGTGTGACACAAATATATATATATATATATATATATATATATATATATATATATATATATATATATATATATATATATATATATATATATATATATATATATATATATATATATATATATATATATATATATATATATATATATATATATATATATATATATATATATATATATATATATATATATATATATGGGTGTATATAGCTTTAAAAGATTAAATTTAACTCCTCCTTCTCTCTACCCCACTGTGATTATATTTGTGAATCCGTGGTCCGTCTTGTGTGTCTATAAGTGGCCATGACTGACACCTTGGTCCGAATGTGTCCCCGTCTTTAGCCCTAGTAGATATATTATATTAAAAAAAAGATCAAAGGTTTCAACAGCTCAAAAAAAAAAAAGTTATCCGAAATATAAATCAATAAATTTTGTTATAATTAAAACAAACAAAAACACACAGAAGTATTGTATGTAAATATGTAAAAAGTATCACGAAATGTAAACCAATATCTCTATTATAAATAAAAAAAAGTTCGGGACGCAGCAAGTGCGTTATGGTAGCGATTCTCATTAAATGCTTCTAATTTGAATATGTTAATTTTCTATTAACCTAGAAAGTTGAATTTTGGTACGTACTAAGGCCGCTCTCAAGGCAACATGTCCACCAGACTTATCAAAATAACTTTATAATTTTTGAAGATAAAATTTTTTTTAGAAAGAAAACTCAAAATTTTCCCGGAAAACCTTGTGGGATTTGCCTGGATAAGGAATTCGTCAAAAGCTATTAATAAAATAAAGGTATTTGCCGAGTTTAATCAAAATCGGTTAATTATTTTTTGAGATCGGTTGGATATATATATATATATATATATATATATATATATATATATATATATATATATATATATATATATATATATATATATATATATATATATATATATATATATATATATATATACCGATACCTCGCTATTATTAGTGATTTTTTTAAATAAAAATTCACTAAAAAGGTACTATACAGATGGGATCCAAACCAAGAAGCGGGAAAAAATGTGAGAATGGTCTGACGACCGCAGCGATATAACATGACAATACACACACACATACACACAAACCAAATCATCCCCTACCCCCTGGAGTGATTTCACCCAAAAGCAATCCGAACCGTTTGTTTGTCGGGTGCTAACTGTATACCAAATTCGAAGTCCCCTGTAGGTCCGGGGACTAACTAAAAGAATATGCCCTTGGTAACTCCTGCCTCCCGTGCGAGGCGACTAATCGGAGTCAAGCAGGTTATAGTGGACTTTTCCTTTACGTGATAGTAAAGGATTTTTTCACACCCGAGGAGGTACCACCCCTTACATCAAGGGGCCGGTGAAGTCCCAACGGACGTTTCCGGTTCTGGTGTATAAGTCGGTTTCCCTTATAAGCAAAAATGATGATGGCTCATCCTTCCACAAAAGATTTCGGAGGTAAAATACCCCTCAATTCTGATCTCCGGGAGAGGGGTGTACAGGGGGCGCCAACATCAAGATTTAATATATCCTTTTCGAATATATGTGGCCTAAATTCTAACCTGAATTCCGTCAACCATTTCCTCAGAGCTAATAGGCCCCAACCCCTCTTCCTCACCGAAACCCAAATCAGTGCCAACACATCCACTAATCACCTTAATTTCCCGGGGTATGAGCTCTTTACTTCCTTTAGATTGCATGGAGGCGTGTGCGCATACGTCCGTAGCAATCTACCCTCCACCAGACTCCCCAATTTAGAAGCTGGAAGAAAAGAGATACTGTGGGTAAAACTCTGTCTCGGGGCTGCAACTAAATTCATCTGTTGCTTTTATCGGTTACCTTACGACAACAACTTTGTCCAGCTCTTCGACTACCTTTCTGAAAAAACCGACCATCTGATTTCTGAATATCCTTCCTCCGAGGTCACTATTCTTGGTGACTTTAATGTCCATAATAAGGAATGGCTAGGATATTCAAAAACCGATCCACAAGGGAAAGCAGCGGAGGGCTTGAAGTCAGCAATTCTCTAGCCAATATGGTTCAGCAACCTACTTACTTTCCTAGCATCCCAACACACAGCTCAAATCCCTTGGATCTCCTTCTTACTACAAAACCTGAATGCTATAAGATATCAGTCACCGCCCCCCTTGGTCGCTCAGACCACGGCATTGTCACTGCTTCCTGCGCAATGCAACCCGAGGTCACACAGTCATCACACCCACGTATCGTTTGGCACTACAACTCCGCGAACTGGGACGAAATGTGGGATTACTTTTCCTCATTTCGATGGGCGTCTGTCTGCTTCTCTCATCGTGACCCCTCTAATATCTCACAAAACGTCACCGAAATTATCCAAGCTGGCATGGAATTATTTATTGCACGTACACAGAAAACCTCTTCAGTCACTCAAAAGCCCTGGTTCTCTAAATCCTGTGACAAGGCCGGACTTGAAAAGGTCAAAGCTCACAAAACGCTTCTACACAATCCCAGTCAAGAAAACAGTCAAGCTTTTACGACGCAAGAAACCGCTATGTCCGCATTCTTTCTGAGGCAAAAAACTCGTTTAATAACCACATAAAAAAACAAATTTCTCTCAAGCTCCAACGGCAGCAAACCCTTCTGGACTCTTGCTAAGTCTATTGGGAATAATTTTTGCAAGAGCACGTTCCCAGCCCTTGTTTCAGGGGATGAAATTGTTTCTACCACCGTGGGCAAGGCTAAACTTTTTGCCTCGTTGTTCGCCGGTAATTCTACTCTCAACCCACCTCTAAATGTTCAACCAACAACAGTCCCCAATGTCGCGCATAAAATGACGGATATCATTTTCAAAACTAAAAACGCACGAAAGATGCTCTCTTCTCTTAATACCCGGAAAGAGTCCAGCGTTCACGAGATCACAGCAATTGTTCTCAAAAAATGCGCACCAGAACTTGCTACTGTCCCGACTCGTCTGTTTCAGACATCTTACAATAGAGACATATTCCCTAGTAACTGTAAAACTGCTCGAGTACAACCCGTCCCTAAGAAAGGATCCAAAGCCCTCCTAGCAATTACAGGCCTATTTCTCTGCTTTCAGTTGTCTCTAAAGTGATGGAAAGGTATATAAACACCGAGTTACTAATATTTCTTAAAAAACACAGTCTAATCTACGACAGGCAGTATGGATTCCGTCAGCGCAGATCAACTGCCGACCTCCTTTCCTTTGTCACCCATTCTTGAAACAAGTCTATGGAACTATACGGTGAATCTAAGATTGCCGCTCTAGACATATCCAAAGCATTCGACCAGGTCTGGCACGCAGCACTGCTTAATAAACCTCCGGCCTATGGCCTACCACCAAAACTCTGTACCTGGACAGCAAATTTCCTCTCCAACCGATTTGTGTTATATATATATATATATATATATATATATATATATATATATATATATATATATATATATATATATATATATATATATATATACATAATTGAAACAGACCCCGATTATGGGTTCTAGTTCGTGCTCATTTGAAAACAATTCAGAATTTAAAAGTCCGGATGTTGTCATTAGTGAATTTTTTTACGAAAATTCGGTAAAAATGAGTTGGACGACCACTAAAAATTAAACGGTTATATTCGCAAGAAAGCGAGGGAAATTATGAACATCTGTTAATTGCAAGAGGGTTTGTACCTTTCATGGTTTAGGTTTAGCTAGTATGAAATTAATACAGATCAAAGCTTCTAACCTGACATCATTGTTTGCTATATTCTATACTCTATACTGATACATTAGAAAAAATAAATCTCATTTCTGCTAAACCACAGAACAATCTTTCGGTCATCTATTTTATACCAAGATTGGCACAAAGGCTAGTTCACAGGACACTAATAGACATAATGAGAAAATTGCAAGGCCGGTTTAACTAAATAAAAGGGATGGAGCCCAGTCTGTACATCCCTGTCGTATAAAACTCCGAGTACGGTTGCGATTGTGTTATTGAGGAGGGATGTTTTTATGCCCTAAACAACATTCATTATAAGAGATGAGTAGTTTTATCTAACAAAATACAAGGGGTGGTTAGGAAAAATTTTAACTTTTATCAAGCTTGAAGATTCAGCTTAATCTGAAATTGAGGTATAAGGATGTAAAATATTTTTATTAAAATTCGCTACTATAACGTACTTGTTTCACTAATATTCCGTTTCACAAAGCTTGATTAAACATTTACCGGCTGGTTAGCTAATCAAAGCTTAATATAACCAATCACAGTTTCAAATTATTTGGTGTCATGGCAAAAACCCGAATTATAGTCTGTGATTGGTCGTCTGAAGCCTTGATTAACTAACCGTGCGTTAAACACCTAATCGAGCTTTGTGAAACGGGACACAAGGCTTTTTCCAACACTTATTTACTATTTGACTTACACTTTTTCATGTAAACAATCATTATCAATAAAATTTCGCTACCATAACGCATTCGCTGCGTCTAGACTTTTGAAACTCTTAAAATATTGTAGCTTTTCATGTGACGTTGACTAAGTGAAAATTGAAACCTGTAATGAGCACCGATAGTACACTTGGAAAACCCAAATCACCGCAACACATCTTTTTAAAGACCTGACGATCGTTTCACTAACAAAGTTAGCGTCATCAGGGGATGAAAGATTCTAACTACTTATAACTAACATTACCTTTTATACTGAATCTTAGGTAAAGAACGATACCAAGAGGGAGACTAAATCGCAGGCAAATTCTTCAGTATATTGTATTTTAAATGCCGGACGAGGTTTTTGAACTTCCTTTATCACTTTACCTTACAGGTTTCGGAATGTTTATCTGCATCAAAGACAGAGCGCAAACAGATGACTACAAACTAGTGGTGGAGCTCGGTTTAAGGAACTTTTGTTTTTTATTGACCTAGAAATATAATTACTTTCGTCCGCATCTAGCTCCGCTGTCTGTCTAACAGATAAGTTTCAGATTTTCTTTATCAGTGTGGTGGTTATTATCCCAAATATGTTGTGCCACGCATGACTAGTCTACACTACCGTATTTCAGCTGTGCCAGATGTTCATGAAATCTAGTCTCAATGGTTCTCTTAGTATGCGCAACGTATTTAAGATTACAATCTTTACAACATATCTCATAGATACACCACATTTCAGTGGCTTTATCTTTATATTTCATATTACCTAACACATTTCTTAAATTATTTGTTTCGAAAAAGTTAGCGACAAATCGGCTTTCTGAAAAATGTTCTCCCTTATGATACTCGGTTCAAAAGGTAGGCAAACAAAATTTTTCTGTATTTTATCTTTCCTGGATGCATTTAGCTAAAAACTGTAAAACTGTGCCAAAACAGACAGGCAACAAAATCTCCAACTTCTTTAATTACTTGTACCAGTCAACATTTTTGTAGGTATTCGTAGCCCACATTTCGAAGGCCTCAATCCTCTTGCACATGGTTTCAGTGAGGGTCCATGCTTCCATCCCATAGAATAATATGCTGAAGACATAGCAATTTAGTAGGCGTATTCCTTCCGTTCTTGCTTGCTCTATTTTTGCTGACGCCTATCTATTTGGTTTTCTTTATATTTAAGCGCAGACCCATTTGTTGGCTATGGTCTGTTACCGCTGTTAAGATTGCCTGTAAATCATCTTTATCTGTTGCTAGTAAGACCGTATCGTCAGCATATCTTAAATTGCTGATGACACCACCATTAGCAACTAAACCCTCTGTTCTGTCTACGACGGATTCAGAGATTTTTTTTTATCGCCGCTCCATATTACAAACTAGCGAAAACGGCTGATTTCAAATGAATTTTCTGCAAGCATTGTAATTATATTGAGAAAAGTAACTGCTGAAACGGAAATTTTAGATCTTGTGACATGCCACATTTGTTCTTTCCAAACTGCACATGCTTTAGGATTTTTAATAAAAATCTTCAATTTTGACATTTAGTTGTCACAAAATAAACATTTGCTTCTTGCGCTGTGATTGGTCAAAACCAACTACAGTTTAGGCCATTCCCGTTTTGACCTTGTTAAATATTGTTTATTAAAATTCCAAACGTAGTAAGTTCGTTACGGTAGTGGGTTTAGTTCTAACTGTAATAACTTAATTTTCTATAAACATAGTAACCTGACTTTTGGTATATGTATAACCTTCTGTCAAAACCACACGTCTACATAGCTCTATTATTTTCGGAGATATAATTTTTGTTGTCGGAGAAAATTTATTATATTTTTGCCAGTTTACTTGCAATTCTGAAAGTCGTCTGCGTGGGCACGAATACAAACTTTTCAGGGAGGCGTTTAGCGTTCGTTGTCGGCAGAATTTTGTCCCGTATCGAATGTTTGG
The DNA here is from genome assembly GCA_964006375.1 of Tillus elongatus. Classification (NCBI taxonomy): domain Eukaryota; kingdom Metazoa; phylum Arthropoda; class Insecta; order Coleoptera; family Cleridae; genus Tillus; species Tillus elongatus. The sequence continues at coordinate 33,813,671 of OZ023264.1, forward strand.
CAGCTGGAAGGCAGGCGCCTTCTCCAGTGGTGAGCGCGATCTGTGAATGCCTTTAAAAAACGATACGACCTAATTTGACTTTAGCATTCTCAAAGTTTACTTTAACTTTGTACGTTTTGTATATTTTCTGACAGGCGCGGTGTTCTGGTTGTGCGCACCTAGCCATTGTAATCACGGACTTCGTAGGATTTATCCTCTGTCCCTATCTGTATGTAATAAGAATATTTCACTAATAACTGGAAAACTGCTCGAGTACAACTACAGGCCTATTTATCTCCTTTCAGTCGTCTCTAAAGTGATGGAAAAGTATATAAACACCGAATTACTAAAATTTCTTGAAAACCACAGTCTAATCCACGACAGGCAGTATGGATTCCGTCAGCGTAGATCAACCTCCTTTCCTTTGTCATACATTTTCGGAATAAGTCTATGGAACTACACGGTGAATCCCAGATTGTCGCTCTAGACATATCCAAAGCATTCGACCAGGTCTGGTACGCAGCGCTGCTGTATAAACTTCCTATGGCCTACCACCAAAACTCTGTACCTGGACAGCAAATTTCCTCTCCAACCGGAGCATTTCTGTTGTCGTTGATGGCCATTCCTCTAAACGCTATCCAATTAATGCAGGAGTTCCTCAAGGTTCAACTTTGTTTCTTCTCCACATTAATGACCTCCTCTCTAGCACATCCAACCCAGTTCAGAGTTACGCGGACGACAGCACCATCCACTCAAATATATAATATTCTAAGCCTGTCTCTTTAGCCTAATTAGATGAGGATCGCAGACTCATTGAGGGTTCTGTTTCCGTGGATCTCCAAAAAATATTAGACTGGGGAAATAGAAAGATTGTATAATTCAACCCCAAAAATCTCAGTCTTGCTTTCTTTCTCGTAAGAGATACACCAGCCCTAGACCCATCACAATGAACAACCAAGTTATTCAAAGCAATGGGTCCTTTTCACTTGCTGGCATTTCTGTGGATCGAAATTTGAATTGGCACCAACATGTCACATCAATTGCAGAAGCGGCTGCTAAGAAATTAGGTTTACTCTTCCGGGATTGCAAATACTTTTCACTAGCTAATCTCTATACTTTATATACTTCACAAATAAGGCCAAACCTCGAATACTGCTCCCACATCTGGGGTGCCGCTACCGCTTCTACACTCGCTATCCTGGACTCCATTCAAAAGAGAGCTATACGTCTCATCAGTGACCCTACCCTCACCCAAAGGCTGCCATCACTTGCCCACCGACGTGCCGTTGGTGACCTCTCTCGCTTTTATAGATATCTGCACGGGCACTGCTCAGATGAGCTTTCTTCCATAGTTCCTCCACCTGCTGCCCCCAACAGATCTACCAGGGGAACAGAGCGAATGCACCCTTTTACTGTCCAGGTCACCAGACATAGAACATCTTGTTATGCCCGCTCTTTTGTCAGAGGACCTCCAAGTTGTGGAATTCCTCGCCGGCACATGTTTTTCCTTATCCCCCGAACCTCCAAACCTTCAAGTCCAGAATTAACAAGTTGCCTCTTTCCTCCTTGTCGACACCCACGGTACGATAGTATTTAGACTGTAAGCCCTCGTGGTGTGTTGTTGAAATGTAAAAAAAATAACGAAATTTTAGTCATATAACGAACACACCCCGTACAAACACATTTCCCCCAAAACGACGAGCTTTCGGTGCAATTATTATCTAATAATGCAGCCATTTAAACTGTGCTTTCGCATGAGACGTATTTTAATATAATAAGTGGTTATGAAATTAGTAGAAAGGCGTATTCGAGCAGGGTTATCTTGTATTCACAACTTGATATTATCCACTTAAGGAGAGCTTTAGCGGGGCCTCACCGCTGACACTGATTGTTAATCTCTCCTATATCTCTCTCTCCTATTATGTAACTGATCCCTATGATGGATTAATTGCGGTTATTGTGCGGATGAATCTGGTGGATTAAAACGATTATCGTTTGTTCTGATTTATTGTGTGATTTTTTACTAAAAATTTAAACGACCCCATACACGGTGTTTTATTAATCAGAGCAAGAGGTTAGTTGAATATGCATTGATACATTGATTGTTGTTGCCCTTTTTTTTTTTTTTTTGTTCCCTCAGGGCTCGTCCGCGGCCTTGCCGCCCCGATAGCACCGCAACCCTTGGTTGATTGTGCATACCCCTAGTCTTACTCCACCCATTCCAAAATCACTGTGCCTTGAACTAGTCTGCACAGCGATTGGTAGGGTGAAGTTTTATATTGCTCTGTCTCCGGTCTAGAGTGACCGTAGATCAGTTGTCTTTTCCGGTCCAGAGCTATACACTCGCACAAGATGTGCTGGGCTGATTCCTCCCCCTCGCCGCAGAGTCTGCATGCGAGGTCCCCTTCGAACCGCCCCATTTTATGTAGGTGTTTCTTGACGGCCATGTGTCCCGTCAAGAGACCTGTTGTGTTTCTGAGCTGTCCTCTGCTAAGGTTTAGCAGCTCCACAGCTCTCTTTGAACTGGGTCCGTCAATTATTGACTTCCCATGTCTGAGCCCTGGACAGTCCGCCCAGTACACCTTGTGTTGGTTTCTGACCCAGGACTTAATGGCTCCCCTGGCAGTGCTCTTTGACACGCCCAGAGCCGGTTCTGGTCCCATAAATGGTTCTGCTGACCCCCTCTTTGCGAGACTGTCAGCTTCTTCATTGCCTTTGACCCCCGAGTGACCCGGCACCCAGATGAGGGTCACCTCATTCTGCCCAGCCAGGTCGCTCGTCTCGTCTCGGCACTCACTCACCAGCCAGGAATTTACCCGTGGGCTACTTAGTGCCTTAAGGGCTGCCTGGCTGTCTGTGGCTATGAGGATCCGCTTGTTGGTGTAGCCCCTCCTCTTGTTCTCCCGCACACAGTGCAGGATGGCGTACATCTCGGCCTGAAACACCGTTGCATGGGCTCCGAGGGAAATACTGTGACTTACCCTCGGTCCTTCCGAGTAAACACCTGCCCCCGTCCCACGCTCCCCGCCAGATCCGTCCGTGAACCAGACGAGCGCGTCCCGTGGTATGCCCGGTGTCTCCTCCCGCCATGCCCCGCGATCAGGGATTTCCACTGTGAAGTTGTTTTCCCTGCACATTCGCGGGCTCGCGAAGTCTGACCTCATTTCAAGCATGGGTTCCTTCACGATCTCCTGAATTTTGCAGTGGCCCCTGAAGCCTGGGTTGATCTTCAGTCTACCATTGCAGGCTAGTCTGTATAGTCCTAGCCTGGCCTCTCCCATAATAACGAAGTGTAGGGGGGGTAGATCCAGCAACACCTCCATGGCGGCTGTTGGGGTTGAAGACATGGCCCCTGTGATGCCTAGGCAAGCCATCCTTTGGATCTTGCCTAGTTTTTGTTTGGCACTGGATTGTGTCACCTTAGGCCACCAGACCAGTGCCGCATATGTTAACGATGGTCTGACCACCCTTGTGTACAGCCAGTGGGCCATACCAGGTCTTAGTCCCCACGTTTTTCCATATAGCCGCCTAGTGACGGCTAAGGTCATGACTGCCTTACGCAGTATTTTTCCAATGTGACCATTCCAGGTTAGCTTAGAGTCCAATACGACCCCAAGATATTTTACCTCCCTGGCCATTGGAACGCTCCTACCGTATAGAGTGAGAGTTCTGTGGCTTTCACACTTCCTCCTCCTCGTAAACGGCACGACGGTTGCTTTCTCGGGGCTCACCCCGAGCCCTTGATCAACCGTCCACCCTTCCACCACTTTCAGTGCAGTCTGCATACGCTCCCACACTGCCTGTGTGACCTTTCCTCGGACTATGATGACAATGTCGTCCGCATAGCCCTGTACCTCATACCCCCCTCCCGAGAGCCTCCCCAGCAGGCCGTCCACGACTAGACACCAGAGCAAGGGAGACAGAACGCTCCCCTGCGGACACCCCGCCGCGACCCCCGCCAGCAGAGTCCCTCCCGCGAGTGAGGTGAACACCGCCCTGTCCCTGAGCATGGAACCGATCCACCTGCAGCAGGTCTCCTCTATTCCACGCTCCCGGGCAGCTGCCAGAACCGATCCGAACGAGGTGTTGCTAAAGGCCCCCTCTATGTCTAGGAAGGCCCCCAGCGCCACCTCCTTGTTCTCCAGCGTATTCTCCAGTTTCAGCACCAGTTGGTGCAGTGCTGTTTCTGTTGAGAATCCTGCTCTGTATGCATATTGTCCGCAGTGTAGAGGATATGCTTCCAGTACACCGCCCCTAATGTGCCGGTCGAGCAGTTTTTCCACTGATTTCAGCAAGAAGGACATGAGACTTATTGGCCTCAGGGACTTTGCCTGGTCTGTTGGACGCCCAGGTTTAGGAATAAATACAACCCTGGCCAGTCTCCATGCCCTCGGAATGTACCCCAGAGCCAGGCTGGCCCTCATAATGAGGGTAAGCACCGGCGCCAGTATATCTATCCCCTGTTGGAGCATGATGGGCATTATTCCATCAAATCCCGGCGATTTGTATGGCTTAAAGCTGTTAATGGCCCATCTGATTTTGCTCCAGGTAACCACCTCTTTAGCGACTGTCCAGTCTACTCTAGATGCCCGCCTATAAGGCGCCTCTATTTCTGAGTGTTCCCAGTCCGGAGGTGATTGGTTTATTATGTTACAGCCGGGGAAGTGCGTCTGGAGTAAAATTTCCATAGTTTCCTCCCCCGAGCTTGTAAAGCCTCCCGTGGGTGTTCTAAGGGAGCCTATGTTAGTCTGAGGGCCCTTAGACAGGATCTTGTGTAGTCGAGCACTCTCGGACGTGTTTTCCACTTCTTCGCAGTGCCTCCTCCACGACTCCTTCTTGGCGTCCCTCAGTCTTTTGTTATAGGTCGATAGGGCCTGTCTATATTCATCCCATGCTCCCGACCTTTTGGCCGCGTTAAACAGCTTACGAACCTGCGTCCTCCTTTGCCTGAGGTCCTCGTTCCACCATGGGACGTTCCTGGTGGACACCCTCATTTTCAGGGGGCAGTTGGCGTTATAGGCCGAGGTAATTGCGTCTCGCAATTGGACTGCTGCAATCTCGAGGTCTATTGAATCCCTTATGGCCCTCTCAACCCCCCGCAGTTCCACAGCTAGGTCTGCCCTGTAGGCTTCCCAGTCCGCCTTGCGGGGGTCCCGGTACCATACCGTTTCTCTTTCGACTTTGGCGATTTCAAACCGGATGTATCTGTGGTCTGAGCTACTCACTTCCCCAGACACAGCCCAGCTTTTAACAAAGTCACCCAGAAACTGGGTGGAAACTGTTAGGTCTAAAACTTCCTCACGCCGTGTTGTGACGAATGTCGGTTTATTACCTCTATTCAATATGTCTAAATTAAATTTCATAAAGAATTGTAAAAGTGCCTCACCCCTAGAGTTTGTGTCCGAGCTACCCCACAACTCATGGTGCGCATTCGCATCCATGCCGATGATGGTCTGCCATCCACCTGCTCTGCTACCCACCATCAGCTGCTCCAATTCGTTGGGTGGAGGAGGGTCCGTGCTGTCCCCTGGCAGATAGGCTGACGCGACAGTAATGTCCCTCAGCCCATCCGCTCCTCCACATCGGATTTTGATCGTTGCCAGGTCCCTGGAACAGAAATTCATTAGAGGGAGAAACTCTATCCCTTCCCTGACAAAAATGCAGGCCCTCGGATTCTCGCTGGACCTGCTGTAGATGAGCTTTCCATTAGCTCCGCCGAGTCCCTTGATCTCTCCTTTGTAGGAGTACGGTTCCTGGATGAGGGCCACATCCGTGTTCCTCAGAGCCATTAGTAGTCCGGCCGTGGCTGCCCTACTGTGTTGGAGGTTGACCTGAAGGAACCTAAGTCCCATTAACCCTTAATTGCTTCCCCAGTGGGCGGAAGCTAACCCTTCCCATGCCCCAGAATGCCTTGAAGGAGGTTCCTTCAAGGGCTCTGTAAGATGTCGGGTCGATCGAGAAGGCGAGCGTCTGCCCTTTCTCCTCTGCCTTCCTGCTTAGAACCGACCAGTGTTGCGTCCCCAGTTCAGGGTTCTGGATCTTAAGTCTGCTGATCACCGTCTCCTGCGGGACGGTGTCAGGGATCCGTACGAGGACCTTGCGTCTCTTTGGGAGTTCCTTGGGCTCGACGGCTGTCAAGTCCGCCCCCTCCCAAATCTGACCGAGGCCCCCGATCGTTTTCCGCAGCCAGTCCCGCGACTGCGGGCCGGCACAGGTTATCCAGAGGATGCCCCCCGTCAGGCGCGTCCGGTGGAACTGAGGCGGGCTCTCCCCTTCCTGAAGAGAGTCCACTGCAGCTACCACCGCAGCCTGGATCAGGTCCGCCTTCCCCTGGTCTAGCGTGACCTCAGGATGGCGTCTGTCAATCACCGCCATCCCGAGGCCCTCCGCAGCCTCCCTGTAAGAGCCAGTCTGCGCCGGTGTTCCGGCCTTAGTTCCTTTGGGAGGTCTGTCTGTAGTAGGCGTGCTAGAGCCAGAGCGCGGCGTCTTCCGACTCGCACTCTCCTCTTGCGCCTTTACAGGCACCCTGGCCCTTTTGGAACGTCTGTCTGTAGTGGGCGTGCTAGAGTTCGAGCGCGTCCTCTTCTGACCCGCACTCCCCTCTTGCGCCTTTACAGGTTTCTCGACCGTCCAGGTCCCGGCCGCCATTTTTTGCGCCCTCCGGAGCTTCTTTCTTTGCGCCCCGGAAAGACGCTTGGACTGCCGGGGCAGTCCCTCTACTCTAACAGTAGAGTCCTCACTGGTGGAGGGGCCCCCGGAGTCCGCGGAGCTCGCCGCCCTCCGGTGGGACCCAGCCTCCAGCTTGGGTGTCGGGGACAGGTCTCTGGCCGAAGCTACCCCCTGATCCCCGGTATCTACGCCGGTCGTGGGACCTCCAGAGTCCGCTGCCGCACCCTGGCTCGTCTCCGTTTCCGGGATAGACTCAAGGCTCAAGTCTGTAGCCGGAGCCACTCCTCGAGCCTCATTGGTTTTGGTTTTATATGTATTTATAATCTTCATGTTGTTCCCACGAGAATGGGGGAAATACTGTCCACACCATCAGAACCCCCTGTGTGGTGCAAGGCGGGTTACTCTGGAGGGTTGCCTGGTACTCCAGAGGTTCCGTTCACGACACCATCGCCCTGGTGCCATCCATCCATAGGCACGGGTCACGTGACACCGTAGATTGGGGGAGTTTAGTTCGACCTCCTTGTCTAGATCCGTCATGTTTAGTTATTAGCAGGGTCACCTCGTGCAGGATGCGGATTTTTACCGCGCATGACGGTCTTGGGGAAAGCTTCATCGGGAGTTTATGTTGTTATTTCCACTTCCTCAGCTTGCCCCCTGGAGTCCTTTGGCCCGCGACTCCTTAACCCCTGTTGTTGCCCTTACTTGGTGAAACCGTTCCATAATACAAACATACAGGGTGGCCCGTGGAAAACGAGCTGGCAGCCGTAACTGCCAGGAAAACCTTTGGTCGAAAAAAACCTGAAACACACCAAGTTTGCTTGTGAAGGGGACAAACTTAATTTTACAAACATTACCCTCCTAAGCGGGGGTGTCATCCTTCAAATTTTTTCAAATGGGAATAAAGGTCCTGTGATAGCTCGTTGAAAAGAGCTTTTATTTATTTATTTATTTCTTTATACATACACCATCCAACAGCTTAAAAGCCAAATTAAGGATGGGCCAATACACAAAACATAATACCTAACAATAATCAAGCTAACAATACAAAAAAGAGTCATAAATTAGATCGCTTTGAAAAACATTTTTATCTCTGATATGTTACATGAGAAGATATCTAGGCGGTCTTGCAGTACAGAGTAATCATTGCACATCTGGTAAATTGGAGACGATCGCAGCAATCACGTACGAGCAGTCGGGAGATAAAATGTGCCTGGAAAACGTGCTGCAATACGAGGCACATTGAAATTAAGTTGCTGAAGCAGATTAGGGCATCAAACACAGAATTAACCGGTTTATATAAAAATATAATGAAATTGCACTGCCTGCGCATCGACAGACTCTGCAGACCAAAGCAAAGAAGTAAACCTTCCTGAGGAAAACCAATAGAAGGATATCGACCATCCCCACGAAAGCTAAGAAATTTGAGAAATTTTCTTTGCACTGATTCCAGGCTTGCCACATGTATCTCATAAATAGGAGCCCACACAACTGAGCCATATTCAAGTCGGGACCTAACCAAACAGCCAAAGAGCAGGAGGAGGGTGTCAGTCTGTGAGTAATTTTTGCTGTTTCTTATCAGAAACCCTAGAGTTTTGTAAGCAGAACTGACCATCTGCTCATAATGTGGTTTAAAAGATAGAGTACCATCAGAAACAATTCCAAGGTCCTTAACTGTCCCGGGGCGGTCAAGTGGAAGCCTTCTTATATTGTACCCGAAAGTGCGTGCCTATTTCGAGTAAAGGACATCACACAACACTTGGAAACATTCACAGAAAGACCACTTCGACAACACCATTCATCAAGGATCTAGACAGTTCTGGAGCCGCAAACAGTCATCAACACTCAAAATATTTGCGAAAATCTTAATATCGTCTGCATACATTAAAAAAAGAACATGTAAAACATGTTTAACTGGGTCGATAAATATATTAAACAGTAATGGACCGAGTATGGAACCCTGCGGCACTCCCGAAGTTACGTGATAGGCGTTAGATGTGAAGCCCCCAATCTTTACAAATTGCCTCCTTCCATCCAGGTAAGATCTGAACAGGCCAAGCAAGCCCTCGGAAAATCCGTTAGCCCTCATCCTCTCAATCAGAACCGAGTGATTTAGACAACCGAAGGCCTTAGATAGATCAGTATACACAACATCAACCTGTGAAGAGCGGTCAAGAGCGGACGCAATGAACTGTGTAACGTCGACTAAATTCGTAACAGTCGATCTACCTAGAATGAAACCATGCTTTGAAATAGAGAGTCTGTTTTTGATGTGAAACAGTATTCGCCGAAAAAGGCAGGCCTCGAAAATCTCACAGAAGACACATAGTATGGCTATTGGTCGATAGTTTGATGGATCACCACTATCCCCCGCCTTGAAGACAGGGAAAACCCGTGACAGCTTCCAAATCGCGGGGAATGTTCCAGATCTAAGAATCAGTTTAAAAATTTTCTTAAGTGGAGTCAGGAAAGCTTATAAGCAGTCGCGCACCAAGAAACCAGGAACCAGATCAGGTCCACAGGACATGTTAGCCTTAATTCTCTTAGCGGCTGTAATAATTTCGTCATCTGTAAAGTCATCAACAAAGAACATTGTGATGTCACCCGAAGCCAGGCTGGCGGCTGTAGGCGATGATGTGAGGGTGGAGCACGAACATCCCGCAAAATAAGAAGCAAAACTGTCAGCTGCCTGTTGCTGGTTAGATTAATTCCGAATAGAAAAGTTTTGACGGCGTCGAGAAGAGATTTGAATGCCTATACATTGCTTTTTTATTTTTAAAATTCGGTGTAATTCATTAGTGATATTTCGAAACTCTATATCTACTAAACGAATATATTACAACAACAAGAAAGCAATATATTAGCGAATTTTCATTAAGAAAATTCGCTATTAGAGAGGTCACGATGAAAATCTCTTTCTTCAGATGAGCGCGAATTTGGGCCCCTAGAAATCAAAACCAAGGTCCGTTAAAGTTTTTATATGTTTATATATACCAGTGAATTCTGTATAGATTTCACTGGGTAACACATACAATATCTACAATCTACATGCAGTTTACCTATCACTTTCATATTTGTTTCATTGAATGTTACAATCATAATATAATACTACAGTCATTTTGTTAAAGTTAAGTTAAAATTAAAAGTTGGGTTATTATTTACCTATTATTTATATTAACCTTAGAATATAGGTACCTAGTTGTTTTATATTAGAAGACCCTAATAAGGTATTAGCAATTAGCATCAGCGGAGTCGTTCTTGAGGTTACGCAATGCGCAAAGCGTACACGCTTTTCTGTGTCAAATAGCTACGTGTGGTCAGACTAAACTTGGAGAGAGAGAGAGAGAGAGAGAGAAATAGAGAGAGAGAGAGAGAGAGAGAGATGGCTTTTTAAATACCGTGAACCTGGAGAATGGGAAGCTTAATATTTATACATAATAAAACGTCGTTCTAGATTGCTTTTAAACAAATTGAATCACTGTCATTACATGTTTTATTTATTAGTATACATTCGCATGCTAAAATGTAGCGCTTTTGGACGCAAACTTTGTCCCGTTAATTAGGAAAGGAATGGTCCAAAGCTGACAATTTACAAAATTGGTAGTTTGTTGTACCACAGCATAATTTGAATATGCTGTGGTTGTACATTGTACACAGCTCGATCTATAAAATTTTGTGTAAACTAGAGCTATCCTGACAACATACTACCTGTTCCTGCGAGATGGCGTCCCTGTCGTATCTCTCACAATATTCTCCAGTCTGACATTTTGCAAGAACTTCCATTGTTTAGATTTTTATCTACGATATATTTAAATAGCATAGCAGTACAGATAACGTCATCTGTCGTTGTCCAACATTGTAGATATTGCATTACAGAATCTTGAACTTGAAAATTGGTACACAACCCCGCCGGTCTATGTTCTTTTAAGTTGTAAATTTTAGTTTCAATCACTTAGACAATTTGAGAGATATTGCGTTTTCGAAAATATTTCTTAAATTTTTATGAAGAAAAATTTTCCGTTAAGATTTGATGAACGAACTCATCCAAGCCATTAGCAAAGTAAGGATAATTCCTAAATTTGGTCCAAATTAGTGAAGTATTTTTTGAGATATCTGTTGGATATATATATATATATATATATATATATATATATATATATATATATATATATATATATATATATATATATATACAGCCGCTAAGAGAATTAAGGCTAACATGTCCTGTGGACCTGATCTGGTTCCTGGTTTCTTGGTGCGCGACTGCTTATAAGCTTTCCTGACTCCACTTAAGAAAATTTTTAAACTGATTCTTAGATCTGGAACATTCCCCGCGATTTGGAAGCTGTCACGGGTTTTCCCTGTCTTCAAGGCGGGGGATAGTGGTGATCCATCAAACTATCGACCAATAGCCATACTATGTGTCTTCTGTGAGATTTTCGAGGCCTGCCTTTTTCGGCGAATACTGTTTCACATCAAAAACAGACTCTCTATTTCAAAGCATGGTTTCATTCTAGGTAGATCGACTGTTACGAATTTAGTCGACGTTACACAGTTCATTGCGTCCGCTCTTGACCGCTCTTCACAGGTTGATGTTGTGTATACTGATCTATCTAAGGCCTTCGGTTGTCTAAATCACTCGGTTCTGATTGAGAGGATGAGGGCTAACGGATTTTCCGAGGGCTTGCTTGGCCTGTTCAGATCTTACCTGGATGGAAGGAGGCAATTTGTAAAGATTGGGGGCTTCACATCTAACGCCTATCACGTAACTTCGGGAGTGCCGCAGGGTTCCATACTCGGTCCATTACTGTTTAATATATTTATCGACCCAGTTAAACATGTTTTACATGTTCTTTTTTTAATGTATGCAGACGATATTAAGATTTTCGCAAATATTTTGAGTGTTGATGACTGTTTGCGGCTCCAGAACTGTCTAGATCCTTGATGAATGGTGTTGTCGAAGTGGTCTTTCTGTGAATGTTTCCAAGTGTTGTGTGATGTCCTTTACTCGAAATAGGCACGCACTTTCGGGTACACAGCTCGATCTATAAAATTTTGTGTAAACTAGAGCTATCCTGACAACATACTACCTGTTCCTGCGAGATGGCGTCCCTGTCGTATCTCTCACAATATTCTCCAGTCTGACATTTTGCAAGAACTTCCATTGTTTAGATTTTTATCTACGATATATTTAAATAGCATAGCAGTACAGATAACGTCATCTGTCGTTGTCCAACATTGTAGATATTGCATTACAGAATCTTGAACTTGAAAATTGGTACACAACCCCGCCGGTCTATGTTCTTTTAAGTTGTAAATTTTAGTTTCAATCACTTAGACAATTTGAGAGATATTGCGTTTTCGAAAATATTTCTTAAATTTTTATGAAGAAAAATTTTCCGTTAAGATTTGATGAACGAACTCATCCAAGCCATTAGCAAAGTAAGGATAATTCCTAAATTTGGTCCAAATTAGTGAAGTATTTTTTGAGATATCTGTTGGATATATATATATATATATATATATATATATATATATATATATATATATATATATATATATATATATATATATATATATATATTTACTTATTTACTTATTTATTTCTGACATAAATTTTACAAGGTACAATACAAATAAGCTTAGGCTTGTGGCTGTATTAAATGTACAATTTTAAAGCTTAGTATCTAAAATAATATTTTCATCCAAAATCCTGTTTAAAAACTGTCAGATTTGACAGTATAATTGTAATTTATTCTCACTCCTCCCCAGGTTACTTCCGTCAGTGGTTAACACTTCCAGTTTTGTTAAACTATATCTCCTTTCTTGTTAAGCAATTTCCATACTATTTTGTTAACGAAAACACAGTGTAATTTTAAATTTTCTTTTCACTTAAATTTTGAAGCTTCTCTTATATATATATATATATATATATATATATATATATATATATATATATATATATATATATATATATATATATATATATATATATATATATATATATATATATATATATATATATATATATATATATATATATACAGGGTGTTTACGGAAATCGGGAACAATAGCTATCTTTGTTATTATTTGAGCTACAAAGTCGGTTAAATGGGCAAAGTTGACCAACTGGACACCGCGCTTCTGAATATGTCACGGATATCTGGATTGCGCAACAACTGTCAAATCTGTTGACATAACCTCAATTTTTTTAAATGGAACTATATGAATATTTTGCATTCAATCGATTCAGGGCAAGCCATTCTATACGCACACATAATAGTCTTTCCATCCCAGTACAAAATTCCGAAGATAACTTGATCCCAAACGTTGCCAAATGTAGGTGTTTACGGAAATTGGGAACAATAGCTATCTTCGTTATTATTTGAGATAAGAAGTCGATTAAATGGTAAAAGTTGACCAACTAGACACCCCGCTTCTGAATATGTCACGGATATCTGGATTGCACAACAACTGTCAAATCTGTTGACATAACCTCAATTTTTTTAAATGGAACGATAAGAATATTTTGCATTCAATCGACTTAGGGCAAGCCATTCTATACGCACACATAATATTCTTTCCATCCCAGTACAATATTCCGAAGATAACTTGATCCCAAACGTTGCCAATTGTAGGTGTTTACGGAAATCGGGAATAATAGTTATCTTCGTTATTATTTGAGCTACGAAGTAGGTTACATGGACAAAGTTGACCAACTGGACACCCCGCTTCTGAATATGTCACGGATATCTAGATTGCACAACAACTGTCAAATCTGTTGACATAACCTCAATTTAACCGATAACTCAAAAATAGTTCACTGATTTGGACCAAATTTGGGAATTACCCTTATTTTGCTAATGGTTTGGATGAGTTTGTTTATCAAATCCTAACGGCCAATTTTTCTTAATAAAAAATTAAAAAATATTTTTCAAAACGCAATATCTCTCAAATTTTCTAAGTGATTGAAACAAAAATTTTCAGCTGAAAATAGCATAAACAGACGTGGTTGTGTACAAATTTTCAAGTCGTTTGATTAAAGGAAAATAAAGTTATTCGAAATTAATAATAAAATAATCCTCGACATCACTTCAAATTCTGTAATCCAATATGTACAATGTTGGACAAAGACAAATGATGTTATCGGTACCGCTATGATATTGAAATAAATCGTAGATAAAAATTTAAGCAATAGAAGTTATTGAAAAAGGTCAGAGATTGTGAGAGATACGACAGGGACGCCATCTCGGTGCAGGACCAGGTAATATGTTGTCACGACGACTCTAGTTTACACAAAATTTTATAGATAGCGTTATGTAACTAACAATTTTGTAAAATGTCAGCCTTGGACCATTTCTTTGTTAATACCGAGACAAAGTTTGCGTCCGCAGCGCTAAATATCAGCATGCGAATTTATACTAATAAATAAAAAATTTAATACCAGTTATTCAATTTGTTTAAAAACAATCTAGACCGACGTTTCATTATGTATAAACATTAAGCTTCCCATTCTTCACGTTCACTGTATTTAAAATTAAAAGCCATCTCTCTCTCTCTCTATCTCTCTCTCTCTCTCTTTGTCTCTCCTAGTTTAATCTGACCACACGTAGCTATTTGTTACAGAGAAGCGTTTACGCTCGCGCTCTGCGCATCGGATAACCTGGAAATTGACTCCGTTGGTTCTAATTAATTGTGCTAGCGTTGTAAATATTCGAATGATACGGCTTCATATAAAATAATATTCGGAATGATCATCCGATTACGTTTTCACGTTAAGAAGGGTATACTATATTTATATTTAGCGTAGTATGGGATGGAATCGTAGATGCCCTATAGTTTGTTTTTTCCCTCAGGGCTCTTTCGCGGCCTTGAAGAAGTAATAATAACGTACACGTGCTAAATATAATTTTGTTTTATTATACGTCATTCAGCTCATAGAGTTTTGTATCGTACACATACATTCTGTTTACTATATACGATTCCGTATTACGTATCATAAAGATTTTGTATCTTACATGTACCTATATTTACTATATACGACTCGGTATTACGTATCACGCTGTCAGAGATATTCGGATTAATACGAATATTTCAATACTAGGATTCGACGAATATTTTATTACGTATTCTCACAACACTATCTAATATCTTATTAGGATCTTATGATATAAACAGTTTAAGTGCGTTATAATAGCAAATTTTCATAAAAATATTTCAAATGCTGATAACCCAATTTCCCATTACGTCAAATAATAACGAAGATAATTATTGATCCCGATTTCCGTAAACACCTACAATTGTTGGGATTAAGTTATCTTCGGAATATTGTACTGGGATGGAAAGACTATTATATGTGCGTATAGAATGGCTTGCCCTAAGTCGATTGAATGCAAAATATTCATACCGTTCCATTTAAAAAAAAAAGAGGTTATGTCAACAGATTTGACAGTTGTTGTGCAATCCAGATATCCGTGACATATTCAGAAACGGGGTGTCCAGTTGGTCAACTTTGCCCATTGAACCAACTTCGTAGCTCAAATAATAACGGAGATAACTATTGTTCCCGATTTCCGTAAACACCTACAATTGGCAACGTTTGGGATCAAGTTATCTTCGGAATATTGTACTGGGATGGAAAGACTATTATGTGTGCGTATAGAATGGCTTGCCCTGAGTCGATTGAATGCAAAATATTCGTATCGTTCCATTTAAAAAAATTGAGGTTATCTCAACAGATTTGACAGTTGTTGTGCAATCTGGATATCCGTTAGATATTCAGAAGCGGGGTGTCCATGTGGTCAACTTTTACCATTTAACCGACTTCTAGGCTCAAATAATAACGAAGATAGCTATTGTTCCCGATTTCCGTAAACACCTACAATTGGCAACGTTTTGGAAAGACTATTATGTGTTCGTATAGAATGGCTTACCCTGAGTCGATTGAATGCAAAATATTCATATTGTTCCATTTAAAAAAATTTAGGTTATGTCAACAGATTTGACACTTGTTGCGCAATCCAGATATCCGTGACATATTCAGAAGCGGGGTGTCCAGTTGGTCAACTTTGCCTATTTAACCGACTTTGTAGCTCAAATAATAACGAAGATAGCTATTGTTCCAGATTTCCGTAAACACCTACAATTGGCAACGTTTGTATCAAGTTATCTTCGGAATATTGTACTGGGATGGAAAGACTATTATGTGTACGTATATAATGGCTTACCCTGGGTCGATTGAATGCAAAATATTCATATCGTTCCATTTAAAAAAAATTGAGGTTATGTCAACAGATTTAACAGTTGTGCAATCCAGAAATCCGTGACATATTCAGAAGCGGGGTGTCCAGTTGGTCAACATTGCCCATTTAACCGACTTTGTAGCTCAAATAATAACGAAGATAGCTATTGTTCCGACTTCCGTAAACACCTACAATTGGCAACGTTTGGGATCAAGTTCTCTTCGGAATATTGTACTGGGATGGAAAGACTATTATGTGTGCGTATATAATGGCTTGCCCTGAATCGATTGAACGCAAAATATTCATATCGTTCCATTTAAAAAAATTGAGGTTATGTCAACAGATTTGACAGTTGTTGTGCAATCTAAATATCCGTGACATATTCAAAAGCGGAGTGTCCAGTTGGTCAACTTTCCCCATTTAACCGACTTTGTAGCTCAAATAATAACGAAGATAGCTATTGTTCCCGATTTCCGTAAACACCCTGTATATATATATATATATATATATATATATATATATATAATATTTTAAGTGACCATGGAAATGGGTTCCAGAGGCAATCGCGCTCATTGAGGAAATTTTCAGAAAGTCTCACCATTGATACCTCTCTATTAGTGAATTTTCTTAATGAAGATTCACAAAAATCATTGAAAACTGCCGACATCTGAGAAACACCATGTATGCCAGATTTGTTTTGGATCTAATTTACTCATGAAGACTATCTCTTTGGAGTTAATATGTCAGCCAATTAACTTCCTAAATGTATTTACATCCTTTTCAGATCCACTCTTCAAATTTGATCTTTTCAGACCTGCTTGCCACATTCTATGTGATGCTGTTTTGATCAAAATATTGTTTAGAAGAAAACAGATATAACAAAAATGACAGATGGCGCCCTTAAATGGCCTTTGTGACGTATGCCAATATTTCACATGAAAATAGAATCAGCTTATAACAATAATAACCATTCTGATCCTGATAATAAAACAAAGTGTGGACGCTGCAAGTGCGTTATGATACCGAATTTTCATACAACTGTTTTTAATGTTAAGTATCTGTTTTTTAAAGAAAGACATGAATTTAGTCGATAGTATAACCTTTATAGTAGAAACAATGTACCGTATTTCGTCAAACTAATTTTTGCTTGAAAAAGTACAAAAAATTTCCAACGATAAATTGAAATTTTTCGCAAAAAACTAGTGTGACTTTCCTGGCTACCGAACCTATCCAAGTAATTTACACAAAAACTACTAGTTACCACTCCTTTGAAGAAATATTTTTAAAATTCTAAAGTCGCGGTCTTCTCAATAACGATTTTTTTCTCGACGAAAATTCCCGAAAAAGTATAGACTATTAAACCACAAACTCTCTAACTGAGATTACTGCCAAATCTTCAGAGAAGGGGTCTTTTTGAAATGAATTTTCTGCAAGCATTTTAGTAAAATGAAGGACAATGATGGTTGAAACTGTAACTTGAGGCTTTGTAAAACACATTTATTATGACATTTCTTCTACATAATACGTATTTGTTGTAGGTTTTCTGCCTAAAAATTGGAAATTTTGAGGTTTCAAATCTCGACTTTGATATTTTCAGAAGAAAAACTATAAAATTTTCAAAGTATTTTTTCTGTTATTTCTGGACCTTGTTATTCACACAAAATAATTTGGTTTTAGGCTTTTCTCTGGTCATCAGTGGCACCCAATTTGTTTTTAAATGTCTATAATTTTTCTTTGCGACTTTGAGATTTGAATTTTAGCGTATAGGGTAAGTTTGATAGTGTAAACTTGCGTACCAGATTTGCTTGCCATAGCTTTGTTGTTTTCGGAGATAAAAAAATTTTCCAGGAAAAACGAGTCAGATTTTCCTGGCTAACGAACTTATCCAAGTCACTTACAAAAGGAAGATACCTACCAAATGTTATCAAAATCGGCCCACACCGATAACTCAAAAAGTAATGGTGCGGTTTTGATAAAATTTGGCATGTACCTTCCTTTTGTAAGTGGCTTGGACAAACTTGCAAAAAAACCAGGTTTTCCGTTAAAATTTTGGGTTTTCTTTCGGGAAAAAAAAATCTCACAAAATAGAAAATCTATGGTAACACAATTTGGTACGTAACTTTACGATATTAAAAGAAAACTATATACCAAAATTTATATTTCTATGTTATAAGAAAAAACGTTAGAAAAAAAGATTTGGTGACAGACCACTTTTATGAAAATTCACTACCATAACACACTTACTGCGTCTCGAACTTTTTATAATGTATCGAAAATATCGACATACGTACATGAACCGATTACAACACATTTTGTTTGAGATATTTTAGTTAAAGAGAAGAGTTTCCAAGAAAGGGGAATCCATCAGATCCGCTTGCTCATCTAAAACAGAGTAGTTCAGTAGCGTATTTTGGGATTTGGCGTCCTGGCCTATAAGATTTTCCGCACTATAAATTAAGAAAACAGAAAGCAAAAATCTTTTAATAATGAAAAAAGGCCACACAAAAGAACAATCACGATTTATTAAATATTTACATTTTTTGCCTTACACAAATTGATTGACAGATTCGTGAATGACACTCATAATTAAAGGATTTTGTTAAATCAGTCTCTATTTAATTCAAGGATGGCAAAACTGTTCAAACGTTCTTCGCTTGTACGGGAACTTAGATAATTTTTTGAGTACGGAAAACGAACTAATGCAATTCTGAAATGCAGACTTGAAAATACCGTGTTTTTATTACAATGTTCTTCGCTGATTACTTGTTCAAGAACACCATTTGGTGTTCCCGGAACCCTGGTCGGACGCTTCCCCTGAAACCACCCTCTCCTTTTCAGCTTCCTCAGTGATTGTGTCTTGCAAGTCGTGGGCCAGATACTCTGTATCCCCAACAAATAATTTTCTACCATTAATATAGGCCTTTAGTCTCTAAGACTAGTCAAAATTGTTTTCTCTTCCCGTCCTTTCCAATTTTGAAACTACGTAGTCAACAAGACTTAAACCGTGTCCCTCGGTGGTTATTCAATAGATAACATCATTGTTTTTCTTTATTTCTTTCTCCGAACATTCATTCGTTTTTTCCAAACCCGCATATTTTTGCTTCGTCCCTTTAGCTCATTTGTAACCTCTATGAACCTTTAAAGCAAACCGTCGCCCTCACTTCTAATATAATTTTTAATTTCCAGAGCTAAATTTCTAATTAAATTGGTTATAAATTTACCCAAAATTTTCTGCAAGGAATCAATTTGACTTTTCGAAATATCACGCATAGTCAATTCCACTCAGTATATATTCAACTGAAACCCTTTGCCAACAAAATATCTGCTTATCTTATCAGCAATTGTAAACGCTGTGTAAGTATTGTGAATCGCTTAATTCTCACCGAAACTTGCTTAGAAAACAATTTTTACAGGCAACAAGCCGTCTTATGAACACATAAACAGCACCTATTATGGCTGAAAAGGTTTAGGAAGTAAGCTTCGACAACTTTTCTGTGTTGTCAATACATAAAATTAATTTCGATTACATTGTTTGTTTGGTGTTGCTCTGTTGTTCATGCATATTTAAGAAAACTGCTCATGGCTAAATATTTCCAGTCGTTGCGAACTCTTGTAATTTTAAACGGTAATTTGGCAAACAAGGGTAAATTCCTTCAAATGAATAATATAATAGTCAAACTATTATCATCCAAATAACTCACGCTAATGACAATTATATTGAAGTACAAATATGAGAACGAACGGTCGCTGTTTGCTTTCTTTTTCAGATGCGACACAAATATCACAGAATATTTGCCCCGATATCAATTAAGAACCACTTATCGGGCTCGTCATCATTCATTTAATTATTTTAAAATCTATTCCACTAGATAATGTAGATGATTTAGCGAGTATTTGGCTCCCCGCGTCGTTTTCTAAATCAAACATTAAAACGACTTTATAATGGGTTTTAAAGAAGGTGGCGAGACAAGATTGGCTATTTTCATTTTGTTAGCGATATTATCAATAAAATTCGCTTATAGAGAGTTATCGATCCCGATGATGAGGATTTGCAAAACGTTCATTAGACGAGCGCGGATTAGGGCACTTAAAGTTTAAAATAGAAGTCCATTTTAAAGGTCTATATTTAAAAAAAACAGTCTCAAAAAATAGGAAAGCTATTTTAATGAAATTTGGTAGACATATTGCTCCAGTCGAGGGTCTACTATACACCTAAATTCAAGTTTATAGGTTGATGTCAAATTGAGTTATCAAAATTGGAAGCATTTAATGAAAATTCGATACCATAACCCACTTGCTGCTTCTCGATTTTTTTTATAGATTGCATTTTAATTCTGTTGTTGGCGATATCAGCATATATTTATATTTTAGCCTCTTTAGTGAATCTATATTAAAAAAACTCGCTAACAGATGGGTCACTACTTTAAAATTTTTCGAAAATTTTCTTCAAATGAGTGCGAGTTAAAGACTCTGGAACCCATATGTAGGGTCCGTTAGAATTTGTTTATGTATATATACATTGTCACCATTAAGTCCGTATCATATGGGAAATGCTTTTGTTAATTAATTTCCGCAAATTTAGAGTTCGGAAACAGTTTGTGCTTTGCAAATAATGGAAAATGACGTTGACGTTTTTATTTTATCGATCGGCTGTATCTGTAAAATCTGACATTTCAAACAAGACAGAAAGTTATTTTTTTATTTCGAAAGATGTCAAATACAAAAGTTATGTTTTTTTAGTCAATTTTCTTAAAAAAGATTCAGTAATGGGGAGATCCCATCTTTTGAATTTTCAAAAAAATTCTTCAAATGAGCGCGAACTAGGCCCCCTAGAACACATATCCGGGGTCAGATTCAATTGTTTAGTGACTTCGTAGAAAAAATTCAGCAATGGAGAGATCACAGCTTTTGAATTTTGAAAAAATTTCTTCAAATGCGCGCAAACTAGAACCCCTACAACCCATATCCGGGGTCAGTTTCAATTATTGTATGTATATATATATATATATATATATATATATAGGGTGGCGCATTGAAAAAGAAACAGACCGATTTGCGTCCAGAGATATTTTTTTTAAGAAACGCTGAAACACGTCAATTTTAATATTTTAATATTAAGGGGGAAATGTTTTGACATAAAACTCATATTTGTCACATTAACCTCTTAGGGGTGGTGACAACAACCCTTATATTTTAAATAGGGAACATGGGGCGAGTGTTACATCATTTGAAAGCTATTTCTTTTCTGAATTCAGCACACTAATTTTTTGGAAATTTTATCAACTCGTTTAAAAATTATTCACAGTTGAAAATGCAAAAACGCATTTTACTCATTCCGATAAGAAATGTGCTGATAGTCAATGTTTTGTTGGTTTGTAAACAAAAAATTGACAGAACATTTCTTATCTGAATGAGAGAAATGCGGTTTATTATTTCAGTTTATCGGTCGGTTTGATACTTGATAGTACTATCGTATATTAATTTCACAATGGTGTATTCTGTAGAAGAAAGAGTTGAAATAAGTACTCTTTTTTTCAACTGTGCCAACCGTACCGCAAATTTGTTTAATTAACGACATCCGAACAGACATGTAAACAGAAAATACATTTTGGAGTTAGTTGCAAAGTTTCGACAAAGTGGTTCAGTAGCCAACAAAAAACGGGATCCTGAACGTGAATTTCCGGTTAGAAATGAGACTACTGAGATTGAAGTTTTAGGAAAAATTGCTGCAGACCCAACTTTGAGCACGAGAAAATTGGCCACTGTTTCAAACATCAAAAGAAGAATTATTCAGCGAATATTGCAGCATCATAAATTTCACCCGTATAAAATTCATCTTGTACAACAACTAAATGAAGATGATTTTGATCGGCGGCTGGAGTTTTGTGAACTTATGACTGCACGAATAGCTGATAACGGGAACTTTCTGTTCAATATATGTTTTTCAGACGAGTGTACGTTTTTATTAAACTCTACAGTCAATCGTCATAATTGTCGTTATTGGGCAGATAATAATCCAAGAAATTTTCACGAAGTCCACACTCAAACTCCACAGAAATTGAATGTCTGAACTGGCATTTTTGGAGACCGTTTAATCGGACCAATTTTTCTTGCGGGCAATTTGAGGGGCGAAACGAATTTGGAGTTACTAGAAGATATCGTTTACCCTCTACTAATTGACATTGTTGAAAATGATGAATCGCTATCAAGAAAATCAATTAGTGTTTCAACAAGATGGAGCTCCTCCGCATTTCTCACAACGTGTTAGGGAGTTTTTGAACACATAGTTGCCAGGATAATGAATTGGGCGTAGAGGTGCTATTGAGTGGACCCTAGATCACCGATTTTAACTCCTTTAGACTTCTTTCTATGTGGCCATTTAAAGAGTAGAATTTGCGCAACAGAACTGGAGTCTCTGGAAGAATTACGACGACGCATTGTTGAAGAATGCCGTCTAATAACTCCACAAATGCTCCAGCATGTCATAGCTCGTTTTGAACAAAATGTTTACTTTTGTATGGAAGCTCGTGGTCAACAATTTGAACACTTACTTAGCTGAATAAACATTTTTGAACCTTTGGTTTTGGTTTTAGTTTTTTTAACGAAAAATTGACTAACTAGTGCATTTCTTATCACAATGAATGAAATACGTTCTTGCAATTCCAACTGTGACTAGTTTTTAAACGAGTTGATAAAACTTCCAAAAAAATTAGTTCGCTGAATGCAGAAAAGAAAGAGCTTTCAAATGATGTTATGATATATATATATATATATATATATATATATATATATATATATATATATATATATATATATATATATATATACATGTATGTATACACACACACACACACACACACACACACACACACACATATATATATATATATATATATATATATATATATATATATATATATATATATATATATATATATATATATATATATATATATATATATATATATTTGTGTGTGTGTGTGTGTGTGTGTGTGTGTGTGTGTGTGTGTGTGTGTGTGTGTGTGTGTGTGTGTGTGTGTGTGTGTGTGTGTGTGTGTGTGTGTGTGTGTGTGTATCACACCGATAACTCAAAAAGTAATGGTCCGATTCTGATAAAATTTGGCGTGTGCCTTCCTTTTATAACTGGCTTGGACATATTCGTTAGCCAGGAAAATCGAACCAGGTTTTGCATGAAAATTTTGGGTTTTATTTGGGAAAAAATTTGTATCTCAAAAGATAGAAAAGCTATGGTAACCAAATTTGGTACGTAACTTTACGATATTAAAAGGAAACTATATGCCAAAATTTATGTTTCTATGTTACAAGAAAAACGTTAGAAAACAGTTTTGGAGACGGATCATTTCTATGAAAATTCACTCCCGAACTTTTTATAATGTAAAGAAAATATCGACTTACGTACATCAACCGATTACAACGCATTTTGTTTGAGATATTTTAGTTAGAGAGTTTCCAAGAAAGGGCAATGCATTAGATCAGCTTGCTCATTTAAAACAGGGTAGTTCAGTAGCGTATAAGATTTTCTGCACTACAAATTAAGAAAACAATAAGCAAAAATCCTTTGATATTGAATAAAGGCCACGCAAAAGAACAAACACGATTTATTAAATATTTACATTTTTTGCTCTACACAAATTGGTTGATAGATTCGTCAATGACACTCATAATTAACGGATTTTGTTAAGTCAGCTTCTATATTAAGGACGGCTAAACTGTTCAAACGTTCTTCGCTTGTACAGGAACTTAGATAATTTTTTGAGTACGGAAAACGAACTAATGCAAATTTGAAATGCAGACTTGAAAATTCCGTGTTTTTAGTACAATTTTCTTCGCTGAATACTTGCTCAAGAACACCATTTGGTCTTGCCGGGACACTGGTAGACTTTTCTCCGAAACCACTCTCTCCTCTCTTTCAGCTTCCTCAGTGATTGTGTCTTGCAAGTCGTGGGCCAGATACGCTGTATCCCCAACAAATAATTTGCTACCCTTAATATAGGCCTTTAGTCTCCCTCGGTGGTTATTCAATAGATAATGTTGTTTTTCTTTATTTCTTTCTCCGAAAATTCAATCGTTTTTTCCAAACCCGCATATTTTTGCTACATCCCTTTGGCTCATTTGTAAACTCTATGAACCTTTGAAGCAAAGCGTCGCTCTCAATTCTAATATCATTTTAACTTCCAGAGCTAAATTCCTAATAAAATTTGTTATAAATTTTTCAAAAATTTTCTGCAAAGAATTAATTTGAATTTCCGAAATATCAGGCATAGTCATTTCCACTTAGTATATATTCCACTGAAACCCTTTGCCAACAAAATACTTGCTTATCTTATCAGTAGGTGTAAACGCTGTGTAGGTATTGTGAATCGCTCTGTTCTCACCGAAACTTGCTTAGAAAACTATTTTTACAGGCAACAAGCCATCTTATGAACACAGAAACAACACCTATTATGGCTGAAAGGTTTAGGAAGTAAGCTTCGAAAACTTTTCTGTATTGTCAATACGTAAAATTAATTTGGATTACATTGTTTGTTTGGCGTTGCTCTGTTGTTCATGCATATTTAAGAAAACTGCTCATGGCTAAATTTTTCCAGTCGTTGCGAGCTCTTGTAATTTTAAACGGTAATTTGGCAAACAAGGGTAAATTCCTTCAAATTAATGATATAATGGCCAAACTATTATCATCCAAATAACTCACGCTAATGACAATTATATTGAAATACAAATATGAAAACGAACGGTCGCTGTTTGCTTTCTTTTTCAGATGCGACGCAAATATCACAGAATATTTGCCCCGATATCAATTAAGAACCACTTATCGGGCTCGTCATCATTCATTTAATTATTTTAAAATCTATTCCACTAGATAATGTAGATGATTTAGCGAGTATTTGGCTCCCCGCGTCGTTTTCTAAATCAAACATTAAAACGACTTTATAATGGGTTTTAAAGAAGGTGGCGAGACAAGATTGGCTATTTTCATTTTGTTAGCGAATTTTTCAAGAAAATTCGCTTATAGAGAGTTATCGATGCCGATGATGAGGATTTGCAAAAAGTTCATCAAATGAGCGCGGATTAGGACACTTAGAGTTGAAAACGGAGGTCCATTTTAAAGCTCTATATAAAAAAAAAACTGTCTCAAAAAATAGGAAAGTTATTTTTATGAAATTTGGTAGACATGTTGCCCCGGTCGAGTGTCTACTATACACCTAAATTCAAGTTTATGTCAAATTGAGTTATTAAAATTGGAAGCATTTAATGAAAATTCGCTACCATAACCCACTTGCTGCTTTCCGAATTTTTTATAGATTGTATTTTAACTCTGTTGTGGGCGATATCAGCATATATTTATATTTTAGCCTCTTTAGTGAATCTATATTAAAACATTTCGCTAATGGATGGGTAACTACATTTAAATTTTTCGAAATTTTTTTCATATGAGCGCTAATTAAAGACCCTGGAACCCATACGTAGGGTCCGTCAGAATTTGTTTATGCATATAAACAATAATTTTTTTATTAATTAATTTACGCAAATGTAGAGTTCAGAAACAGTTTGTGCTTTGCAAATAATGCAAAATGACGTTGACGTTTTTCTTTTATCGATCGGCTGTACCTGTCACATGTGCCGTTTCAAAAAAGAAAATACAGAAAGTTTTTTGAAAATTTCGAAAGATCTCAAATACAAAAGTTATGTTTTTTTTAGTGAATTATATATATATATATATATATATATATATATATATATATATATATATATATATATATATATATATATATATATATATATATATATATATATATATATATAGGGTCGCTGATAAGTCTGGAAACGGTCGATTATCCGGGAAAATATACAAGGTGTCGAAAAAAGTTTTATACAAAAGTTTTTGGGTTCTTCAATGTCTACTAGGCGGTGATAATTTTATTTATACAGGGTTGGTCATACAGGCGTGGCACACCAATATTATTTTTTTTTTAATGGAACACCCTATATATTATTCGATATTTCAATCCTTCTCTTAATTTTGAGCAACATTTATGAGAAGCATAATGTACCTAAACTCAATCGTTTCCGGGTAAAAAAATAAATAAAAATAAACGCTACTGTTTTTAAAATCTATTGGATGAAGAACAAAAATAAATGAAAAGTAGAATATCTCTTGAAAACAATCTGTGAGTGTGAAAAGAACCGGTTGCGATGTTTTTAACATTGTTTGGAATCCCAAGATAAGATAAGATGCCCATAAGAAACGCAGTATTATTCTTTTGTTTTAAAATGTTTCCAGGACAACGAATGTCAAACATTCATTCAGTGTCAACAGTTTTGAAACATTAGTAATTTAGTGTCAACAGTTTTTGTGCAAAATGGCAAGTTTAAGTGAAACCGAACGTATCGAAATTTTAATGATGATAGGGTACGGTGATAGAACACGAAGTTTTGCTCAAGTGGTGATTATGTTCAATGAGTTGCATCCTGAGCGGGAATCGATCTCCAAATCCACAGTTTCGAAAACTT
This sequence comes from Tillus elongatus, assembly GCA_964006375.1. Lineage (NCBI taxonomy): Eukaryota > Metazoa > Arthropoda > Insecta > Coleoptera > Cleridae > Tillus > Tillus elongatus. The sequence goes on from OZ023264.1 coordinate 33,840,091, forward strand.
TGCATCGTTTTCACGAAACTGGCGGTATCAAGGATAAACCTAGAACTGGAAGGCCAGTAACCGTTACAAATGAAGAAAATTCTTTGAATGTAATATTGGATGTGGTGGAAAATCCGAAAACTTCGGCACAGCAATTGGCTTTAAATCACAATATGAGTCGATATTCAATTCAAAAGATTACGAAGCGGGAAAAGTTCCGTCCATATAAAATTCATTTATTGCAAGAACTGAGTGAAGACGATTTTGATCGCAGAATCGAGTTCTGTGAACTTATTATGGAGAAGTTACGCCAAAATTTTAACTTTGCCAACCACATTTTGTTTTCCGACGAATCTACATTTTGTTTGAATGGACAAGTCAACCGACACAACTGTAGGTACTGGTTAGACGAAAACCCACATTGGATGGAACAAATTCACACCCAAAGACCGCAAAAAGTAAATGTTTGGTGTGCTATTATTGGTGGACATATCATAGGACCTTATTTTATACACGGTAATTTGAACTCTGCTCGATATTTGACACTTTTGCAAGAATCAATTGTTCCAGACGTTAGTCGATTATTTCCGAACAATAACGACCCAAATCTACCAGCGGAAGAAATATGGTTTCAGCAGGATGGGGCACCCCCTCATTTTGGAATTGAGGTACGGGAATATCTGAATCAAACCTTTCCTGGCAGATGGATAGGGCGCAGGGGAACTATTGAATGGCCAGCTAGGTCTCCCGACATGACGCCGCTTGACTTTTTTTTGTGGGGTCATGTAAAAAATTTAATTTACCAAAATAGACCGCAGAATATTGAAGAGTTGCAAGCAAGGATTGTGCATGAAATTAATAACATTCCTCAAAACGCTCTTGTAAATGCAGTGCAATGTTTTGTTAAGCGAATTCATTATTGTCAGGAGGTCAATGGAGAACACTTTGAACATCTTATAAAATAGGATTTCAAACAATGTTAAAAACATCGCAACCGGTTCTTTTCACACTCACAGAAAGGCCAGGGTTCGGCAAAAATTTCAGTATCGTGAGGTACTACGAAATAAACTACTCAATATTCAAAGCGTCGCTCGCAAAAAAATTACCCTTTTAGTTAATTTTCTTGGGTGCCATTGATGACCAGAGAAATAATGTACAAATCCAAAATATGTTGTGTAGATAACAAGATCTCTTCTATATTACAGACAAAGATCCCTACCCTCCTTACAGAAAGGCTTGGGTTCGGCAAAATTTCCAGGATAGTGAAGTGAAACTGCTCCCTGGCGTCGGTGATTGGCGATAGTCGCGGAAATAGGCCGACGTTAAAGAAACAAAACACACACACACAATAATTTGCACCGAGCATATGTTTATAAGTATAAATTAAACTACTGCATGATATTATGTAGTCTCATTTACCTCAAATTTTCCACATACGACGTGAAGAGTAAGTAATGAAAATTCACTAAAAACTAAAAGTACATAATAAGTACTCAATTTTCAGATTCTAATGTATTAGCTGAGTCTTATTATTTGTTTATGACGTATGTAAACAAAGAATAAGAAGAAGATAACCTCGAATTCGACTACTCTCACTGGCAGTTTGAAAAATAACAAATGACAATGACAAATAGCTAACTGGCGTTGTCAGATTTAACTAAGAAAGGGCGATGGGTTTTAAATACCTTGAAGAATGGGAAGTTTAATATTTATACATAATAAAACGTAGGTCTAGATTGCCTTTAAACAAATTGAATCACTTTCATTAAAAGTTTTGGTAATTGGCAACCCCGCTGATTGTTTATTGTAACATATTATGTAGCCTGTTCGTTTGAAGTTTAATTTGGATCATTTGTTTGCAATAGCAGCGTAACCCTGATATATTCGTCTGACCTTGTCTAACACTATAGGCATCCATTCAGAGGTAATTTAAGGTTATATCGTAAATTATTGCATTTAATGAAAATTAATTCGCTACCTTAACGCACTTTCTGCGTCCCGAATTTATTTTCTTACAAACATGCATTATATTTCGATGGAAAATGCAAAAATGCAATAACATAAGGCGTGTTTGATTAAAAAAAAATTGTTTTAAGATGTAGATCAAGACACCCTATAACTAATGTATACATTTTTTTCCTGTCTTGTACAATAACGGATATATTGAACTTTATTAATTTTTTACGAAAATTCGACAAAACTTATATACCATTAAACGATAAACTCTATAGCTAAGACTACTTCTAAAGCACCAGAGAAAGGGTCTATTTGAAATGAATTCTCTGGAAACATTTTAGTAAAATGAAGAACAATGATGGTTAAAACTTGGCCTTCAGGCTTTGTAAAACATTCTTCTTGAGGCATTGTCTTTCCATAGCTCGTATTAGTTTCAGGTTCTTTGCCTAAATGTTGCCAATTTTGACGTTTTAAATTGCAACTTTGGCGTTTTGAGGAATACCACAATTTATTTTTTATGTAAGTATGAATGAGGGTGTGAATGTAGTATAAGTAATAGTTAAGTTGCATTATTGGTATCTGACTATAGACTGTAGTGGCTTATATATGTGTATATATGTGTGTATATATATATGTATATGTATGTATATATGTGTGTGTATATATAGGTGAAATATGTTATTAGATTTAGATCTCCTACTGTCGAACCTTGTGTTTACCTATCTTTTCCGTGGCCCAAGTCAGTATGTCCATTAGCCATGACGGGTCCCTTGGCGATAAGTGTCCCAGTCAATTCCCACTTATAATTGAAAAAAAAAAAAAAATGAATTAAAAAAAAAATGAAAAATGCCAACAAAAAAAAATATATGGAAAGAATATATTATGTGATTATGTGTATGTGTATATAGGTGTATGTAGGTATAAGGGTTGTACTAATTTTAGTAACTATAAGATTATTATGCAAGTACATATATGTATATGGTAGGGATATATTTTATCTCCGACAATTTCCGGCTGCAAAAGTACAAAATAAAAGTCTGTGGCTGATGGACGAAGAGTTCAAGGCCATCTCAAAACTCAACTCAACTCAACAATTTATTTTTCGTTAAATGACTATAACTTTTTTTGTGTTTTAACCTACGGAGCTAAATTTGTAGGTGATTTACCTATAACGATATAAATCCGCAACCAAATTTGGCTGCCCTTTCTTTGTTATTTCCGCAGATATATTTTTTTTTCGTAAGAAAACAAAAAATCTTCCGGGAAAACCTGGGCCGATTTTCGTGGATAACGACCTTATCCAAGCCACTTGCAAAAAGATGGTATTCACCAAATTTAATTAAAATCGGCCCATTACTTTTTGAGTTATCGGTGTGCTATATATATATATATATATATATATATATATATATATATATATATATATATATATATATATATATATATATATATATATATATATATATATATATATATATAAACTTTTCAACTAACCTTAGATTTGGGTTCTAGGGACCCCAATTGGCGCTCATTTGAAGAAAATTTTCAAAAATCTTACCATCGATACCTCGCTATTAGTGAATTTTCTTAATGAAAATTCACTAAAATGCTACATCATGTTTTAATCTGTAACTTGTTGAGTCAGCCCTTGTCGTTTTATTTCGGAAGTGGATATTTTATTATTCATAAAACCACGACCTGCCATAACAAAAGAAAGACATATTTACATAATCCCCACACTTTATTAGCCGCAGACGTATAAACTTATAAATATACAGTTACGGTTATACCCTATTAGCATATTCTTTCTTTCCGAGGAGTCCCCCGTAAAGGAATGTGCCATAAAGACACCTTGATGTACGGGGATGAGCAAAAATATATTAATGTAATAAAAATATTTTTATATTAGTAGTCGAATTTTTTTGAAATGACAGGCTTAACAGGAAAAGAGGCAGAGCTTATTTATTGATCCATGGCTCGAATAACTTCTGAACCCATATAACTTTAATTCATCAGTGGTTTTACTTTATATCAGCTGCCAACGAGATTAATAATATGATTTATTTCCGGTAAACATTACAGTGTTTCGAAACCGGTATTAAAAAGAAAAAGTTCTGGACGCAGCAAGTGAGTTATAGTGAATTTTCATAAAAATGTTTTTAATAGCAAATATGTGTTTTTTTAAGAAATCAGGCATCAAATTTGGTTACCAATATAACCTATACAGTAGAAACAATATACCATGTTTCATCAAAATAACTTTATTGTTTGAAAATGTACAAACATTTCCGAGAGTAAACTTAAAGTGTTCCCTAAAAAACTGGTTTCTTGGTCAACCTTATAAGTGAATAGCAAATTGAGCTATATAAATTTGAAGCATTTAATGAAAATTAATTCGCTACCTTAACGCACTTTCTGCGTCCCGAATTTCTTTTCTTACAAACATGCATTATATTTCGATGGAAAATGTAAAAATGCAATAACATAAGGCGTGTTCGATTTAAAAAAAAAGTATCACCAACGATTTATACGCCAACCTGTGATTGTAGAAATATTTTTAAGATGTAGCTCAAGACACCCTATAACTAATGTATACATTTTTTCGTGTCTTGTATAATAACGGATATATTGAACTTTATGAATTTTTTACGAAAATTCGACCAAACTTATATACCATTAAACGATAAACTCTATTACTACTGCTAAAGCACCAGAGAAAGGGTCTATTTGAAATAAATTTTCTGGAAACATTTTAGTAAAATGAAGGACAATGACGGTTGAAACTAGGCCTTCAGGCTTTGTAAAACATTCTTCTTGATACATTGTCTTTCCATAGATCGTAATAGTTTCAGGTTCTTTGCCTAAATGTTGCCAATTTTGACGTTTTAAATCGCGACTTTGGCGTTTTGAGGAATACCACAATTTATTTTTCGTTAAATGAGTATAACTGTTTCGTGTTTTAACCTACGGAGCTAAATTTGTAGGTGATTTACCCATAACGATATAAATCCGCTGACCAAATTTGGCTGCCCTTTCTTTGCTATTTCCGGATATATATTTTTTTTTCGAAAGAAAACACAAAATGTTCCGGGAAAACCTGCGTCGATTTTCGTGGATAACGAACTTATCCAAGCCACTTGCAAAAAGATGGTATTCACCAAATTTAATTAAAATCGGCCCATTATTTTTTGAGTTATCGGTGTGACATATATATATATATATATATATATATATATATATATATATATATATATATATATATATATATATATATATATAAATCGAAACTGACCCCGGATATGTGTTCTAGGAGGGCTGATTATCGCTCATCTGAAGAAATTTTTTCAAAATTCAGAAGTCGAGATCTCATTAGTGATTTTTTTTAAGGAAACTCGCAATTTTAAACAAATACGGATTGTGAAAAGAAAATGTTGAAAGAAGAATGTTCTGCAAACCCTTAACTTTCAGATTCAACCGTCATTGCCCTTCGTTTTACTAAAATATTTACAGAAAATTCATTTCAAATAGACCCTTTCTCTGATGCTTTGGCTGTCGGTTTAGTTAAGTTGATGCTTTCGCTGTGGGTTTAGTGAAGTTTATGGTTTAACGGTCTATAATTTTTTTAGCTAATTTTCGTAGAACAAAGTCATTTTGCATTTTTTATCGAAATATGATGCGTTTGTAAGAAAAAATCTGGACGCAGTAAGTGCGTTTTGGGTAGCGAATTTTCGGCAAATTTGCAGTTTAGCTCCCGAACGCTTTTCAAAAAACTGTTTTCAGAAACCTGCCTAGCCCCCCCCTCCACAAATCACAAGAAAAATTTCTTGTTCGCACTCTCCCAAGGAAGTTACTGGACCAGGAGTGAGTAGTGGTGCTGGGCGGGGAAGGTAGTAAAAAGGAAATATGAGCAGAAAATTCGAATAAAACGGGCTTGAAAGTTGTCTTTTTCACATCTTGAAGCCGTATCCCCCTTAAACCCTGCCTACCCCGCACAGCACCCCTCTCCGCCCAGGTGTCGTAACTTCTTTGGCGGGTAGGAGCAAGACATTTTTCTTGTAGTTTATGCAGCGAGGGTGGTTGTATTCACGCGACGGGAAAGGAAAATCCCCACGACGAATATATGGTTTTGCTACTTTATACTGAGTGCTTCACGAGATATGGCCATTTTTATTACAAAAATATGTCCCTTTCAACGCCCTGTCTTATTAACTGATGCAAATTGGAAGTTATTTGTTCTGCATAGTTTTTTCATTATTAAATATTTTAACTTAGTATACCCAATACTTCGAGAAATTGATTGTTGTCTACAGGGTGACTAAAAACGCATATGCGCGCGGATATATCATTTTTTTCAAGTGGATCTCCCTGTATATTATAATGCCATTGGCAAGATATTTTACTACTCTTTGAATTTTGTTTATCATTCCCTATACCCAAACCGTACGGTTTTTGAGATATTCAGCCTCGAAATATGCAATATGGGTATTAGCCCAGGTCCAATCCAGGTTGATGGTCAACAAATTAGAGACAATCTGAAATTTGGTACAGTGCTTTGTTTTGAAATGCTAAACATACCGTGAAACCCCAGCGGTAAAATGTTGAGCCCTTCCCCCCAAAATAGCCCCCCAAAAAGGGTAAAATTTGTCTTCTTTTTTACTTTTTTCTTTATATCTTGAAAACGAAGCATTGTAAGAAAAAATGACAAGAGAGAAAAGTTGAAGAGCTGAACATTTTCTGGCGAAAATATCTACTGTGTGAATTTTGCAATTGGGAGTATTTTTTTGAATATTCCGAATAGGTGCTAAATAATGTATTTTTGGCTAGATTACTTTAATCAAATACATATAAATTAATTTTAAGGTAACATGTACTAATACAGTGCAGTACTATGGGGTTTTTTGGGGTGTAAATTTCGGGGGGTAATCTGTAGGGAATATAATAACAAAGATTAAATAAACCAAAATACTTTACTAGAAGTCTAATTAAAGAAAATTGAACTTATCTAAAGATCTTCTTGTTCATCTATATCCATATTTACAGCCCGGTTTATACAGGTAATTCCGTTGCATTAATTACATGCTATAGTGCACTTCAGGCCCATTCGTTTCCACGTACAAGCTCTTTTACACCCTCCTGATGAACAATTGTAATAAATTTTCTCTAGAACCCATGTAAGGGCAATGCTTTGGTCGGAATGAATTGGCTGCAACTCTTGATTTCTTAGACTCCAACCCCAATCTTGTGGTGGTAAATGATTATTTAACCGCGCTTGTACCTGAAAATTGAAAAGGATATGATATAAAATTTTACTTGCATGATAAATCTGACTTACCTGATGGAAAACTCTAAATTTGTTATACTTTGCGCTATTTGAGGTAGGTGGTAATGAAGCCAAGTTAAAATCAGTACTAAGGCATTGTTTAGCTACGTACTCCTGGTAAAGTATGTATCTAACACTATCCAAATCTGAATTTGTTGATTTTTTTACATATGCTTCTATGAAAAATTGTTAAGTAACTGCTTCTAATTTATCATTTGAAGCCTGAGGGTTATAAAATTATTTTAACAGCGTATATAGCTTTTTATTCTGGGTAATCTTTAGTAAATTCACCTTTCCTTTACTGAACAACGCAGACGTTGTGTCACAACCGGAGATTGCGTGCATACTAAGAATAACATCCTTTAGGTCTCCCAATTTTTGTTGTAAGGTCGATATGTCGCTTATTTTATTTGGCTTTGATAATTTTCCCGGACGGATCATAAATAGTCTTTTCTGACAATAATGAATTAATAACACCATGACATCTGTATCATTGCTAACTACTGCAACCGCACCTTCAGACTTTTCACTGATTGTTACTGCTGTGGTTACAATGAGAGTATCGGCATCACCATCTGAGTATTTGACTCCATTTTCATGCAACATTTTCCCGAGGGCACGTATGAAATTGGTTTTGTTTATGGTATTTGATAAAAAATCTGCTTTTGGTATACTGACAGCAGATAAATCCGAAATAGATACAATGGGTACTATTCTTATGCCCAATGACCTGCGATTTTGTTCAACAATTTTGGTCTGCATTTCCTCATACCCGTCAAAAACCACAGTGACATTTTGACCATAATGATATTTTATGTGATTTTAGTACTGAGAAAATATATCTGAAAATATTTCAGGGCTTTGCCAGATAACTTTATGAAGTAAGTAGCCTCCATCTATTACGTAATGTGTTATGTAACGGCACTTTATGAAGTAACGGCGGGCATAGTTTGTCAAATATTTTATATAACGCTGATTTAGTAGTTTTTCGTAATGATCCGTTATCAAATAAACTAGGAGAGCTTGGTGCTAATTCATACTTAAAACACCGTTTGATTTCTTCAGGAGATGATGCAGAGCAGATTATGCTACTAAAAAGAAGTGCAGGGTTTACAGTAATCTCTCCACCCTTTATTTTTATCGAGAACGGATGTTAGCAAGAACATGTCGTGTATTTGGAGAACTATATCCAGATTTACTTCCACCTTCCCACAAAACTATTGATGCCGTTATGAGAAACTTACAACAACAGGGATCATTTACAGCAAAACATGAAGTTGATAATGAAGAGAATGATGTGTATGTTTTAGCGTTTCTGACTGCATATCCTAATGCCTCTGTAAAAGAATTAATGCGTCACTTTCGACTCTGATTTTCAACGATTCAAAGAATTCTGAAAAAACATAAATGGAGACCTTACTGCTACAGCACGGTACATGCCCTGGTAACCACTGATTTGTGGTTTCAGACTCTACAGCATTGATAATACCTACCCATATTGCATATTTAGAAGCTGAATATTAAAAAAAAGGACGGTTTGGGTATAGCGAACGATGCACAAAATTCAAAGAGTAGTAAAAGATCTTGCCAATGGCATTATAATATACAGGGTGAACCATATGAAAAAAAGAGACATCCGCGCAATGGAGATGTAAAAACTGCTGACTTGTTAAGACGTTCAGCTATCACCTGACATTGTTGACATGCTCTGTGCCTCATACAGTGACAATGCCATTATTTTTATAAGCGAAAGTAAGACAAACCAGTATAACTCGAAACAAACATTTAATGATCAACTATCGCTATAAATATTTAATTTCTGGACATTCTTGCGCAAACCATCTACACAACACAAATAAACAATATGAAATTTAAAAAAATAATAGATTGAAACATAAAACTAAAGTAACTGTTCAAAATGTCGCCCATGTTGTCCACGACACATAATAATTCTTCTTCGAACACTTTCAGTCCTTGACCTTTGAATTTCTTCTTGCGACAATATTGAAAAGGCTAGTCGTACTTTCTGCTCAAGAGATTCCCTCGAGTTACATGGTGTTTGGTACACTTTACGCTTGATAAAACCCCCAAAGATAGAAGTCGAGAGAAGTAGAAGGACAGGTGATCTTGGAGGTCATTCCCATGGTCCACCTTTCCGAATCCATCAAACAACAGGCTCAATTTTTCGGTTATAATTCTAGCACAATATGCCGGAGCACCATACAATTGATACCGGCAAGAAAATCTCTTGGTCAGGGGCAGTCCATCCAAAAAATCGCTTACTTTTTAATTCAGTATGTCTAGATATCTTTGCAAAGACAAGTTCTCGTTGTAAATACAGAATTATAATTTATTGTTCATTAATAAACAAAAAACGTTAAAACTAAATTTATGTTGATGATTAGTTTCCCGAACTGGATGGGGATTTTGGCTTGACCAAAAGTGATTATTTCTGGCATTGACTATGCCATCCCTTGAAAATTTCGTTCGTCTGTCTAAATAATTATTTCAAGAAGAAAGTTAGCATCCTCGAGTCTGTCCATTAACTGCGTACAAAACAGTTCTCTTCTTTGGATATCCTTATCTACGAGGGCTTGCACATTTTGAAATTTTTAATTATGCATACCGGCTTTGTTGAGTATCCACTGGACTGATATATATGAAATTACACTTACTGCTTCTACTCATCTGAGAAGCTCTTGAGAACCTGCATTGAAATACCCCAAAACGCTAATTTAATTCTCTTCACTAGCTGTCACCGGTTTCTGCCTGTTTCTCTCAACTTTAACTTTGCCGTGACTAATATATCTTTTCTCTATCTTACGAGGCTTGAGTTTGGTGGGAGGAGTTAAATAAGGATACCTCTCATTAAAACTTATCACAGTTATCTCCAAAATTTTCCCACAATCGCCATATGTATAAAACAGATTAAGAATAGCACGATTAGTGTAATTAGTGTATTATTATCAGCCATGATAAGACAATTAACTATCTGTCAGTTTACATGTACAGTATTTGTCACATATGAAATTTAAAACTATCTAAAGCAAACTTGCGACAACACACGAGTCGATTAAGAGATCTTTCACATATTTTGTAAAATCTCTGTAAATAGTTTAGCTGTAGGGTAATATATCATATCAACAGGAACTAAAATTCCACGTTGAATCGTATGAAAATATTGTGGTCAGTCGATTTGAAATAGGAAAGTTCTTGGGATTTAAAGTGACAAAAAAGTGAACGGAAATACCAGACACCCTGTATATCATTTAAGAATACTATTAATGGCTCCTGATAAGACACTCTTTTGTTAACGTACTTAGCAAAAATAAATTTCTTAACGTTACAATTATTTGTAATAATGGCGTTTTAGTTACTCCATCTGTCAAAATGTTATGAATTTTTTTTACGTAGAATTTAAAAATGCAATAATATTGATAGGGTTCCATTTAAAAAAAGCTAATGTCACTTCCGGTTTAACCGGAAGCTACAGCACATTGAAAATATCGAAAAATAGATAGCATCGTATTATAGCTGCAACCAAAATTTCAGAATGATGTCTCTTCTATTTTCCTATAAACCTCTAATGAATCAGTTAGATGACTCACCTTATATATATATATATATATATATATATATATATATATATATATATATATATATATATATATATATATATATATATATATATATATACATACATATATATATATATATATATATATATATATATATATATATATATATATATATATATATATATATATATATATATAGGATGGCGCTTTGAAAACGAAACAGACCGATTTGTGTCTAGAGAAATTTTCTTTAAGAAACGCTGAAGCACGTCAATTTTAATATCGAGGGGGACATATTTTGACATAAAACTCAACCTTGTCACATTAACCCCTTAAGGGTGGTGATACCAACCCTTATATTTTAAATAGGGAACATAGGTCGAGTGTTACATCATTTGAAAGCTCTTTCTTTTATGAATTCAGCATACTAATTTTTTTTGGAGGTTTTATCAACTCGTTTAAAAATTATTCACAGAAGATGCAAAAACGCATTTCACGCATTCCGATAAGAAATGTGCTAATAGTGAATGTTTTGTTGGTTTGTAAACTGTTTTGGCCACTGTTTCAAACATCAAAAGAAGAACTATTCAGCGAATATTGAACGATCATAAATTTCACCCGTATAAAATTCATCTTGTAGAACAACTGAATGCAGATGATTTTGATCAGCGGCTGGAGTTTTGTGAAGTTATGACTGCCCGAATAGCTGATAACGGGAACTTTCTGTTCAATATCTGTTTTTCAGACGAGTGTACGTTTTTATTAAACTCTACAGTCAATCGTCATAATTGTTGTTATTGGGCAGATAATAATCCAAGAAATTTTCACGAAGTCCACACTCAAACTCCACAGAAATTGAATGTCTGGACTGGCATTTTTGGAGACGGTTTAATCGGACCAATTTTTCTTGATCGAAATTTGAGTGGCGAAAGGTATTTGAAGTTACTAGAAGATATCGTTTATCCTCTACTAATTGACATTGTTGAAAATGATGTTTGCTATTAAGAAAACCAATTAGTGTTTCAACAAGATGGAGCTCCTCTGCACTTTTCACAACGTGTTAGGGAGTTTTCGAACAGAGAGTTTCCAGAGCAATGGATTGGGCGTAGAGGTGCTATTGAGTGGCCCCCTAGATCACCGGATTTAACTCCTTTAGACTTCTTTCTATGGGGCCATTTAAATAGTAGATTTACGCAACAGAATCGGAGTCTCTCGAAGAATTACGACGACGCCTTGTTGAAGAATGCCGTCTAATTTACGCCTAATTTACGCCTAACACAAGATTTATAATATTGAACAGGCGTTAGCAACTAAAAAATAGTGTATGAACCATTAAAACAAATAAATTCAATTATGTTAGTTTTTACTTCAATACAAGAGCCTCGGTGGTTCAGGGGTAAGAACGTGTGGCTCTGAATCGAAGGGTACTGGGTTCGATCTCAAGGTTCTCCTTTTACTTTTTCAGTACAAACTGTAACATTAACATCAAACGAGGTTCTGGCATTGTATTTGAGCAAGTTGAATGTCTGCACGTTCCGCCCTTCGGAGAAGGCGTAAAGTCGTCGGTCCCGTGTCCATGCTATGTTGGGCACGTTAAAGATCTCTAACCTCCTTACAGAAAGGCAGGGATTCGGCAAAATTTTCAGGATAGTAAGGTGAAACTGCTCCCTGGCATCGGTGATTGGCCATAAACGCGGAAATAGGCCGATGTTAAAGAAACAAAACACACACATACTTCAATACAAGTTATAAGATTTTCAATGTGATTAGGTCATAATAAAAGTTTGATGATATTCTTACTTCCTCATTTCTGGGTAATTTTATAAGTATTATTTCTTTCCTTTGTGCACGGGAAATTCATGAAATGCTTTATTTCAGCAATTAAAGTTAGTGCACAAAATTAAATCTTGTTCCTCAAATAATGTTGTAAAATTAACGTCAATTTCAAATCTTACCGTTATTATTATCACTATTAACTATCTTATCTATTTTATGTTGTCAAAAGCATATGGGTTATCGAGGTATTCAATTTCAGTGAGTTTTTTGTAATACTGACAATACTGCTTATTTCCAAGGTATTAAATATAAGTCAATTTTTTGTATTCGATGCTGTCGCCATCTCTAATACAATTTCTAAAGTTTTCATCCCCAGCGCAATGAAATTACAGTTACAGTTTCACTGTTTTTTTTTTTATTTCAACAACACACCACGAGGGCTTACAGCCCAAATACTATCGTACCGTGGGTGTTGACAAGGAGGAAAGAGGCAGCTTGATAATTCTGGACTTGAAGGTTTGGAGGTTCGGAGGAGAAGGAAAAACATGTGCCGGCAAGGAATTCCACAACTTGGAAGTCCTCGGGACAAAAGAGCTGGCATAACAAGATGTTCTATGTCTGGTGACCTGGACAGTAAAAGGGTGCATTCGCTCTGTTCCCCTGGTAGATCTGTTGGGGGCAGCAGGTGGGGGAACTATGTAGGAAAGCTCCTCTGAGCAGTGCCCATGCAGATATCTATAAAAGAGAGAGAGGTCACCAACAGCAAGTCGGTGGGCAAGGGATGGCAGCCTTTGGGTGAGGGTAGGGTCACCGATGAGACATATAGCTCTCTTCTGAATAGAGTCGAGGATAGCGAGTGTAGAAGCGGCAGCTGCACCCCAGATGTGGGAGCAGTATTCGAGGTTTGGCCATATTTGTGAAGTATATAAGGTATAGAAATTAGCTGGTGAAAAGTATTTGCGAGCCCGGAAAAGAAAACCTAATTTCTTAGCAGCCGCTTCTGCAATTGATGTGACATGTTGGTGCCAATTCAGATTTCGATCCACAGAAATGCCAACAAGAGAAAATGACTCATTACTTTGAATAACTTGGTTGTTTATTGTGATGGGACTAGGGCTGGTGTATCTCTTGTGAGAAAGAAAGCAAGACTTAGTTTTGGTGGGGTTGAATTGTACAAGATTTCTACTTCCCCAATCTAATCTTTTTTGGCGATCCACGGAGACAGAACCGTCCACGAGTCTGCGATCCTCATCTAATTGGGCTAAAGAGACAGGCTTAGAATATTGTATATTTGAGTGGAGGGTGCTGTCGTCCGCGTAACTGTGAACTGGGTTGGATGTGCTAGAGAGGAGGTCATTGATGTGGAGAAGAAACAAAGTAGAGGCTAAAGCTGAACCTTGAGGAACTCCTGCATTAATTGCCAGAGGCAGCCGTAACAAACTTATTATTGCGCATTTAATAAAAACGTAATTAAAAAAAACTAGAAGAGTTACGTAGTTTTTTTTTAATTTCAACAACACACCACGAGGGCTCACAGCCTAAATACTATCGTACCGTGGGTGTCGACAAGGAGGAAAGAGGCAACTTATTAATTCTGGACTTGAAGATTTGGAGATTCGGAGGAGAAGGAAAAAACATGTGCCGGCAAGGAGTTCCACAACTTGGAAGTCCTCAGGACAAAAGAGCGTGCATAACAAGATGTTCTATGTCTGGTGACCCGGATAGTAAAAGAATGAATTCGCTCTGTTCCCCTGGTAGATCTGTTGGGGGCAGCAGGTGGAGGAACTATGGAAGAAAGCTCCTCTGAGTAGTTAGATTTTCTCGAAATCAAAGTTTTGCCTGTTCCGATAGGTATTGAATAATTAAGGTCATCTGTTTTGACACATGTTCGTAAATATTATTCCTTCCGAATCATTGGAATATTTCATTGGAATTTCAATTATTTATAACTAATACCACAAAACATTTTTTGAAATTTGACAACATTCATCACTATTTGTCATTTTTCTAGACGATGCAGCTACTATTACTTCATATAACTAAAATTTAAGGAGGCTGCATTTTCCTATACGAAAGTAATATCTAAATGCCACCCTTAATTTAAAATCTACATGTGATGAAACTATACCTTCCATATGTGTGTGTGTTTTGTTTCTTTAACGTCGGCCTATTTCCGCGACTATGGCCAATCATCGACGCCAGGGAGCAGTTTCACCTCACTATCCTGGAAATTTTGCCGAACCCCTGCCTTTCTGTAAGGAGGGTAGGGATCTTTGACGTGTCCAACATCGCATGGACATGGGACCGACAGATTTACGCCCCCTCCGAAAAGCGGAACGTGCAGACATTCAACTTGCTCAAATAGAATGCCATAACCTCGGTTGATGTTAATGTTACAGTTTGTACTGAAAAAGTGAAAGGAGTACCCTGAGATCGAACCCAGTACCATTTGGTTCAGAGGCACACGTTCTTACCCCTGAACCACCGAGGTTATTACCTTCCATATAACAGCAATGGTAATAAATTTAAACTATGAACCGGCGGGAAAGAAAATTACTAACCTTACTAGTTGATTAACAGATATAGACTTAAAAGGTCCTAGTTTCTCTCTTCGAAACCTATTTGATTATCTCTTAGAAAATTAAAATCAATGCTTCATCTTTTGTTACTATATCAAACCCCGTATATTTAGCCACGTGCTCTCTCCCTCCAACAACATTATTATAAAGAAACGAATGAATGGGGATATCATAAAAATTCATGAGACCAAGTTATGAATGAAAGCAGTGGTGAGAGAAATGGGGAGAGCAATGAAAGAAAAAGAGAGAGATAGAGATACATTATACAACCCTATGCATGTGTGTGTGTATAAAATGTGTGTGTTCAGTTCATTCGATGTAAATAAAACGTTTCAACAGGTTGCCGTTTGTAAACACATCACGTCGTTGGCTTTTTATTACGTTTAATCGCATTAAAAACCGAATAGAAAGAGATCCCGATAAAGCGCTGACCAGATGAGAACAATTAAGTTGAATTTATAAAGCCGCTTTATCTTTTAATGAGATAACGTCGACCGGTTGTGTTGATCATCATTAACACAAGGTGTTTTAAAAGGGGTGAAAATCGTAGTTTCGAGAAAGTGAGTGTTGAAAATTTGTTCTACGAATTTAATTAATTAGACTGTAATTAAAAGCCGATAATCCAGGTGTTTTCATTTGTATACATGATTACAGAAACAAACACTGACAGTAAGAAAATCAAAGTCAATTATACCCATCTCTTTTATCACGTAGCAATTTGTATTTATTATTATTATTGACTTAGTTTGAAGAACATTTATTTACACTCCCTCGAAGGGAAACTTTCACTTACTCCAAGTATCTTAGATATCAGCATTTGTTCAAAATAGTATGTACTGTTGGAAGTAAGCGAGATAGATTGCATAATCTCAATGTTGTGAGAAAAACACACCTCCGTGGTGTAGTGAAAAGAGTGTTCTGCTGCTACACGGAGTGTCCGGGTTCGATTCTCGGTGGTGGAATGATTTTTTCAGTGTAACTTTCCCCTCAACAAGCTGTCAGTGCTTCTGGGCGGGAGCGTGTACCGGTCGCGTTACTATTCAAATTTCAATACAAAAATATAATTAATTGATCGGTTATGTCCTTTAGTCCACACACGTCTTTAGCATATTTATTTTTAAATACGTGATTAAATAAGCCATGTAATGGATCAGAAAAAACTTAGTCATATATCGAAAGAATAGATGCCAGGTTATGGCGATAAAACAAGGTCATACGTGAAGCACACTTAGAGAACCCAAATCACCCCAACACATGTTAAGATCTAACGATTGATTTACTGACCAAGTTAGCTTCATCAGACGATGAATATTTCTTATTACTTTTACAGAATATTTAAAAATGTACAACATTATTTCTGCTATGTAGGGTGGCGCATTGAAAACGAAAAAGACCGATTTGCGTCCAGAGAATTTTTTTTAAGAAACGCTGAAACACGTCAATTTTAATATTGAGGGGGACATGTTTTGACATAAAACTCAACTTTGTCACATCAACCCCTTAAGTGTGGTGATAACAACCCTTATATTTTAAATAGGGTACATGGGTCGAGTGTTACATCATTTGAAAGCTCTTTCTTTTCTGAATTCAGCACACTATTTTTTGTTTGAAGTTTTATCAACTCGTTTAAAAATTATTCACAGTTGCAGATGCAAAAACGCATTTCACTCATTCAGATAAGAAATGTGCTGATAGTCAATGTTTTGTTGGTTTGTAAACAAAAAAAAAATGACTATCAGAACATTTCTTATCGGAATGAGAGAGATGAGGTTTATTATTTTAGTTTATCGGTCGGTTTGATACTTGATAGTACTACCGAAAATTAATATCACAATGGTGTATTCTGTAGAAGAAAGAGTTGAAATAATTACTATTTTTTTCAAAAACGATGACTGTTGCAACCGTACCGCAAATTTGTTTAATGAACGACATCCGAACAGACATGTTAACAGAAAATACACTCTAGAGTTACTTGCAAAGTTTCAACAAAGTGGTTCAGTAGCCAACAAAAAACGGGATATTGAACGTGAATTTCCGGTTAGAAATGAGACCACTGAGATTGAAGTTTTAGGACAAATTGCTGCAGACCCAACTTTAAGCACGAGAAAATTGGCCACTGTTTCAAACATCAAATTGGAACTATTCAGCGAATATTGAAGCATCATAAATTTCACCCGTATAAATGTCATCTTGTACAACAACTGAATGAAGATGATTTTGATCGGCGGCTGGAGTCTTGTGAATTTATGACTGCACGAATAGCTGATAACGGGAACTTTCTCTTCAATATCTGTTTTTCAGAGGAGTGTACGTTTTTATTAAATTCTACAGTCAATCGTCATAATTATCGTTATTGGGCAGATAATCATCCAAGCAATTTTCACGAATTCCACACTCAAACTCCACAGAAATTGAATATTTGGACTGGCATTTTTGGAGACCGTTTAATCGGACCAATTTTTCTTGATGGAAATTTGAGTGGCGAAACGTATTTGGAGTTACTAGAAGATATCGTTTACCCTCTACTAATTGACAATGTTGAAAATGATGATCGCTATCAAAAAAATAAATTCGTGTTTCAACAAGATGGAGCTCCACCGCATTTTTCACAACGTGTTAGGGAGTTTTTGAACAGAGAGTTTCCAGAGCAATGGATTGGGTGTAGAGGTGCTATTGAGTGGCCCCCTAGATTACCGGATTTAACTCCTTTAAACTTCTTTCTATGGGGCCATTTAAAAAGTAGAATTTTCGCAACAGAACCGGAGTCTCTGGAAGAATTACGACGACGCATTGTTGAATAATCCCGTCTAATAACTCCACAAAAGCTCCAGAATGTCAGAGCTCGTTTTGAACAAAATTTGTACTTTTGTATGGAAGCTGGTGGTCAACAATTTGAACACTTAGTAACTGAATAAACATTTTTGAACGTTTGGTTTTGTTTTTTAGTTTTTTTTAACGAAAAATTGATTAATTAGTGCATTACTTATCACAATGAATGAAATACGTGCTTGCAATTCCAACTGTGAATAATTTTTAAACGAGTTGATAAAACTTCCAAAAAATTAGTGTGCTGAATTCAGAAAAGAAAGAGCTTTCAAACGATGTAATGTAACACTAGACCAATATTCCGTATTTAAAATATAAGGACTGTTATCACCACCCTTAAGGGGTTGGTGTGACAAAGTTAAGTTTTATGTCAAAACATGTCCCCCTCAATAATATTAAAATTGAAGTGTTTCAGCTTTTCTTTAAAAAAAATTCTCTCGACGCAAATCAGTCTGTTTCGTTTTCAATGCCCCACCCTGTATATATATATATATATATATATATATATATATATATATATATATATATATATATATATATATATATATATACATAAATTCAAACGAACCGTGGATATAGATTCTAGCGGCCCTAATTCGCGCTCGTTTGCATAAAATTTCCGAAAGCCTCACTATCGTTGCCTCTCTATTATTGAATTTTCTTAATGAAAAATCACTAAGAACTATGTGGAAAGTAGACTTATTTAGTAATTGCCAAATATAGATATCGACAATACGCAATCCTCCAGTAATAAGGGTTTTGAACGCGGTGGATGGAGGTGGTCGGGAGGGCCGTTATATTTGGGTTGGACGCGAGGCATTATACATGGAGGCCATGTGGGCTTATGTGCCTAGGAGAATCCACCAAGCTCTGACCAACGGGTCGGATGTTTAAATGAACAGCGACAAGAGTTGGTACTCCGGTCTGCTGCTTACGTATTCCTTCCGTCGGTCCCCTGCGACCATGGCAGTGACGCTGACGACCGCGGAGCGGGTAATTGACGTTTTCTTGTCACATACACCAGCGGACCTTTAATACAATTAAACTCGACACGAACAAACTGTACCGCATGAGGTTATGTTCTGGTGCTGCTGACTTTTATACATTGTTTACCAATTCTAAACTAAAGTTCAATTTTCGGATGTTGCATTAGTAAAAAACCCAGTGCCCACATTGTAGCTAAAATAAACTTTGGTGTTGGTAACATGCATGAACACGCGACGACCTCGGCATGTTGGTTTATTATAGATATAAAATCGATCGCTTCCAGGAGTAAACCAGACAGTTGCACGCATCATCCAGAAAACATTTCACACGCTTGTCTAAACTTTTCCAACAAGTTTTACAAACGTCAAATGTTATGTTAAATATATACATTATACAGGTGTCTGAAAATTGACACCAGTCGTTTTGCGAACATTCGGGGGACTAAAACCAATCGAAAATTAAGAGTCAAAAAATGTCCGATTGTCACTTGTTATCGAGTTATTGATTAAAAAACGCAAATTCAACATTTCATAATTTAAACTTTATTTACATACGAATTGATGTTTTTATCTACGAATGTCACACCAGCATGAATACGCGCTACTATAGGTTCTTTATTGACAACAGGTTCGTTATAAACTTCTTTCTTCAAAAAGCCCCAGAAAAAGAATTCCAATGGATTAGAATCGGACGATCTAGGAGGCCATGATATAGTTCCACCTCGTCAAATCCATCACTCAGGGAAATTGTAATTCACAAAATGCCTCACTTGTATTCCATAATGGGCCGGGGCACCATCATATCGGAACCAATAATTAAACCTATAAGGTCAACAAACTTCATCGAGGAATGGTAGAGGTATATGCTCATTTAAAAATCGAAGAATGCATGTTACCGATTATATTGTTATGTAACAATCCAGCCCAAATGTTTACTAACCATCGTCTTTGAAAAAATCTTTTGCGTGTGAAGTGATGGTTTTTAAGATAAGTCTATAAAGAAAATAAATTTGACTATTCTTTCAAAAAAGTTGTAATAAGATAATGAGTTGATGAATAGAAGGGAGGTACTTTCCGCCATCTTGGATAATTAGAAACCCATTAATTACTCTTTAACGACGTTGTCAAGGTCACTAACTAGTTTCTAATTATCGCAATTTTAATGATCTATGACGTCTGTTGCTCATTAAACGATAATTGCAAATTAGTAAATAACTTGTAATTCATATTATAATTTCTTTTATCTGGTATCATTATTTATAAATATAAACTTCTTTGTGGTTTTCACTTTATTTAATTGATGGAAGTTTTGTATATACCAGTAACGATATAGACAAGAATGTTATAATAGTGAGAAAGAGAGGCTTGAACGTCTGGGACTGAGAACGCGATGGCTATTTGTTCAAAATTTGTTTGGAAAATTTTACATTGCTCTTCTATCACCGTTATGTTAATTATCAGATGATTTGATGAGTGAAAAATTAAAGTAGAAATCGGTAGGATTGATAACGAGATATAAATGTATCTAAATATGCGTATATGTATACGAAATTCGAATCTCCCAAAAATCTCGTTTTTATCCCTTGTTAAGTCAATAAGTAATATAATGCAATTTAATTAAAATCGTGTCATTTTATGAAATCGAAGGAAGTTTTGAACATATCGGTTAAAATATAATACAGTTTTTATTACTATGAAATTTTTCGACAATTGTGCAGTGAAGAATGGCCAGCAATTTTTTAAAATTTTAAGTAGTTTAATTTGTCTAGTAGTAGTAGTATAGGATCCTGGACACTCCATTTAAATACATGTAAATTTTGTAGTCTAGTATGGACAGTCAAGTCTATCCCTGGACATTTAAGTCAACCCTGGACATAATTATAACGGTGTTTAAATGCAAATAGATTGAATTATTTTCGGGGAGTCAGATATGGACAAGGTATTATTAATAATGAAAACAGTGGTAAAATATAAAAAATATAATATATTTATTCATGTGTACACTACAACAAGTTAACTAATTTTAAAATTGTATCTCTCTGCAATTATGCTTTTTTATTTAGACCCAGTTCCATTAACTATTTGATCAGCTGTTTCTTTTGAACTTGTTTTTATCTGTACGCCTTTCTGATTGCAATTACTTTTTCTGTTTGGTAAAACAGTATTCTCTTTTCATTAGCTTCTTGTCTTCTACGAATACCCGAAGCTCCTCTAGTGCACTGACAAGTCTCTTTATTGTTCAATTCTTTTACTGATGCGTAACTGATACGTTTTCAACTTTTTTCCTTTATCAGATTTGGTAAAAGCTAAATAGTTTTCTGATGTTGTTGAAGGAAGTGTACTTAAAAATCCACCTTTTACAGATTTTTTGCGTTGCCGGGGATATCTTGAAGCTATTTCGGATACAAAAGCTAATATCTCTATAATTTTGTTTGTAAATTTAAATGCTGGACCGTACTTGTAACCTTTATCTAGAAAATATGTTTTTCAGTTATAAAATATGTATCCGTTAAGTTTTCAAATATTGTGTAGAAGTTATGTGTTTGTGGGGTTTGTTCACTGATTTCATGAATGTTGTACCCTATCTAAGTTTCTGATTTTGTGTGTTTGTGTTAAGCGAAATAGAACAATAACAACAGTCATTTCGGTAGCCAAGTATTATATGGTACTAGTTCAATCTGTGACAGTTAAATAATTTCTAGTCAAAAATTGTTCCTAGTTACTATACCTTCGGTTTTTGGTCCTAACTAATACGTTGATATGTAACTTACCTTAATGGTGAGTGTAGGAAAAATTATTAACATGCACAAAGGTTATAATTTTCGTTTAAAATTTGTTTTAAAATTATGTTCAGCTTACATTCACGTTTTAATGTAAAATAAAACTTGAATAAAGTTTTAAAAATTTGATTAATTTGGAAACGATATATTTATATATTTAGTGTAAAATTCTCAGAGTATTAGCATTGGCTTTTCCGAATATCGTGAAATAGGGCAAACAGATTTGAAAATTATCTGAATAAACAACTATATGTGTTTATAATAATAGAAAAGGCAATGTTGTTTATGTTGAAGGTGTTTTGATGAAGGTAAACTTAAAAGTAAAAATATTAGTTGCATTCGATGTAAGCCAAAATTTAGAGTTGTTAAGTGTTTCATGCAAAGTCAGAGGCATAAACTTAAACTAAAAATTTCACAATCAGTCAATTTTTATACTTTAAAGAAAGTAATAACCAGATTGAACCTTAAATTTTTACAATTTACAAAGAGAAGGCGTTTTCGTGATTCACATGGCACAACTCCTTGGCTTAAGTTATAAATCATATGTATAATTACGTATTTATTATTAACTCTTTCATGTTCACTTTAGATCACTGTATTGGGTCGCAATAGTAGTTATAGAAATTATTTTTAGCCTTCACATTTTAATTTTGTGTCTGCTTACCTAGCTACAAGAAGATGGATATACAAGATTTTCTGGAAAAATATGACACTTTGTTGTTAGATTATCATCGCAATCAAATTTATAGACTTCAAAATGCGTTGGGAAATTGCGAAAATGAACCGATGAGAATAACATGTCACGGAATGCATTATGAAAGTTGCGTCTGGTCCAAAGACGATGCCAAGGGCGGTCCAGATACTTGTGAATGCTTTCATAAAAAATTACTTAGATCCAAAATAGATAAAATAATTAACTTATATTTAAGAAAGAAGATATTGTCATTGTAAAAAAAAAGAATGTAATTATTGTATATATATATAAAATTAAAAAACCAGTGAATAATCAAGCGTATTTATTTTTAGTCTTCACATTTAAATTTTGTGTATTAAGTACCTAATAGTAACGATTTAAATTTCTTTACTTGTTATTGTGTTCAACTGTAAATATTGTTTATACGTGATGTACATTATTACAGTAATAAAGCTCATATATAGATATGCTCTTTATTTTAAACAACAAAAATTATAAAAAAACTCTCATCATTACTACATTTGTCAACGTTTTAGTTATACACCTATTATAATACGGTGTTACCGTTTCATGGAATCGTCGGACAGAAGAAAATTGAATTTATTTATGGATAAAAACCCGTTACCACCCTACAGTATTCTCATCAAAAAAAAAACAACTAAAGGACAAATGACGTTTCTAAAATGTCTGTGTGATGTATTTCTATATTTAGCGTCAAAGTAAAATCAACTTATAACAATAATAACCATAGCAATAATAATAATATAACTAACAATATCAGCAAAAGAAGTAGGCTCTCTATAACAAAAATATTGATACAAATTAACTTATTACATTATTGCAAATATTTTTAATATAGATAAGTGTTTCTTGTTTGATACATTTAATTAGAAGCAAAAGTTTCCAAGAAAAAGGAATCAATCAAAAATGAGTTTGCTCATTTAAGGAAAGACATTTGTTTTCGTGTAGGTATGTGCTTTTTTATAAATAAAGCTTCAAAAAGTAGCCTTTGCGCTTGTCATTACAAAAATCTAGTTACTCCATGTGGTTGTATTGAGTATCAATGATATATTTTGCAAAATGTAGCTGCGTCAGAGTGCTTATTTCTAACTGCAGAATGTTGTTTGTATCTGGTATTAAAACTCATATAAGCTTGGTAGATATGGACTGCGTTACAATGCTGATTTATAAATTCCAGCTATTGTCAACAAATATAATTTTTCTTTCTAGTTAAATAGGAAATCACGCGTCGCGTTCTCTAAGATTTAAAAGCTATTTTTTATTTGTACTGCTACTTAACATTTCATAAATCTTTTCTAAAATGTTTCCAAAGTAAGTCTTCGAAACATATTTTTATCTTTTTGTTTCTAATACAGATTTGGGTAAGTTAAATTTAGGGCTAATTTATATTATTTTGTGTCTATTATCTTATCGATTATGTTAACAGAGTGCACATTATTAAATGCTATTTACTTGATTCCTAAAATTTATTTTTGAGTCGTTTCAGGTATATAGGTATTGAAAATGCATGATGCATCGTCTTTAAATGGTAGACTGACGCATCTTTTGTAAAAAATAAAAAATGGGTGACATGAATCGTATGGTATAGTTTTTCCTTGTATATTGAAAAGTCAAGTGAATTATTCTCTAACTTTTTAATAGCTACACGTAAGAGATTTATAGTATCGTTAGCTTCTTTGTCTAAAGTACATTTTAATGTTTGTATGGGGTTATTAATAAATAAAAATTCATTTAATTCTGTAAGGCTATCTTGAGAACATGCTAAAATGCAATCTACATATCTGTACCAAGAGATAATATGGTGAAACTTCTAATGTTGAAACTTGTTTTTCTAAGTTTTTCATGAATATGTTGGCCAAGAAATGAGACAACGAACCACCCGTAAGAAGAAGGTCTTCATTTTGCAGATAAAATTTTTCACTAATTTTAAAATAGCTTTGCTTTGTAAATTCGATAAACAGATTTACTATTTCGTTTTTGTCACTACATTTACTTTTCGTTTCTAGTAAGCGGTTTTTTAATTAGGGTAAGAATTGTCTAAAGGGTATTTTAGAATACATGCCACTAACATAAAACCAAACTAATTCACTGTTTGATGGAATTGTTGTGTTATTTAAATTCTGTCATACTTCATGAGAAGTCTTAGCTGAATATTTTGAAATGTAATTGTGTTCTTAAATAAGCGTAACCATTCTGCTGGCTATATTATAATTTAACATGACTAACTGCTGTCTTATGGATTTGGTTTATGTATTTTTAAATATCCACACATATCTGGTGGTTATTTAATTTCTTACACCCTACACATAGATGTATTTTTACCCGATTTTGTAGTTTTGTCTGGAAGAAATTTTTCGGGGTATCTCCTAGTCTCTGTACTTCCCTGCGATAATAAAATGATTTATTTTTATGTTGCATAAGGCCCTATTTTTAGCCATGGTTGTGTTTGCTTTTTCCTTTATCAGATTTGGTAAAAGCTAAATAGTTTTAGGATGTTGTTGAAGCAAGTGTACATAAAAATCCACCTTTTTCAGGTTTTCGCTTTGCCGGGGGATATCTGGAAGCTAATATCTCTGTAATTTTGTTTGTAAATTTAAATGCTGGACCGTATTTGCAACCTTTATCTAGAATTTTTTTCAGATATAGAATGTGTATCGCTTAAGTTTTCAAATGTTGTGTTTCCGGTGTAGCTGTTGACTGACTTCATGAATGTTGTACCC
This sequence comes from Tillus elongatus, assembly GCA_964006375.1. NCBI lineage: Eukaryota > Metazoa > Arthropoda > Insecta > Coleoptera > Cleridae > Tillus > Tillus elongatus. The sequence continues at coordinate 33,865,306 of OZ023264.1, forward strand.
GTTCTAGGTTTCTCGTTTTTTGTTTGTTTGTGATAAGCGAAATAGAATTTTTAAAAACGCTTAACTCAAACAAACAAAAAACGATAAGCGAAATAGAATTTTTAAAAACGCTTAACTCAAACAAACAAAAAACGAGAAACCTAGAACGGGTACAACATTCATGAAGTCAGTCAACAGCTACACGGGAAACACAACATTTGAAAACTTAAGCGATACACATTCTATATCTGAAAAAAATTCTAGATAAAGGTTGCAAATACGGTCCAGCATTTAAATTTACAAACAAAATTACAGAGATATTTTAACTTACCCAAATCTGTATTAGAAACAAAAAGATAAAAATATGTTTCGAAGACTTACTTTGGAAACATTTTAGAAAAGATTTATGAAATGTTAAGTAGCAGTACAAATAAAAAATAGCTTTTAAATCTTAGAGAACGCGACGCGTGATTTCCTATTTAACTAGAAAGAAAAATTATATTTGTTGACAATAGCTGGAATTTATAAATCAGCATTGTAACGCAGTCCATATCTACCAAGCTTATATGAGTTTTAATACCAGATACAAACAACATTCTGCAGTTAGAAATAAGCACTCTGACGCAGCTACATTTTGCAAAATATATCATTGATACTCAATACAACCACATGGAGTAACTAGATTTTTGTAATGACAAGCGCAAAGGCTACTTTTTGAAGCTTTATTTATAAAAAAGCACATACCTACACGAAAACAAATGTCTTTCCTTAAATGAGCAAACTCATTTTTGATTGATTCCTTTTTCTTGGAAACTTTTGCTTCTAATTAAATGTATCAAACAAGAAACACTTATCTATATTAAAAATATTTGCAATAATGTAATAAGTTAATTTGTATCAATATTTTTGTTATAGAGAGCCTACTTCTTTTGCTGATATTGTTAGTTATATTATTATTATTGCTATGGTTATTATTGTTATAAGTTGATTTTACTTTGACGCTAAATATAGAAATACATCACACAGACATTTTAGAAACGTCATTTGTCCTTTAGTTGTTTTTTTTTTTGATGAGAATACTGTAGGGTGGTAACGGGTTTTTATCCATAAATAAATTCAATTTTCTTCTGTCCGACGATTCCATGAAACGGTAACACCGTATTATAATAGGTGTATAACTAAAACGTTGACAAATGTAGTAATGATGAGAGTTTTTTTATAATTTTTGTTGTTTAAAATAAAGAGCATATCTATATATGAGCTTTATTACTGTAATAATGTACATCACGTATAAACAATATTTACAGTTGAACACAATAACAAGTAAAGAAATTTAAATCGTTACTATTAGGTACTTAATACACAAAATTTAAATGTGAAGACTAAAAATAAATACGCTTGATTATTCACTGGTTTTTTAATTTTATATATATATACAATAATTACATTCTTTTTTTTTACAATGACAATATCTTCTTTCTTAAATATAAGTTAATTATTTTATCTATTTTGGATCTAAGTAATTTTTTATGAAAGCATTCACAAGTATCTGGACCGCCCTTGGCATCGTCTTTGGACCAGACGCAACTTTCATAATGCATTCCGTGACATGTTATTCTCATCGGTTCATTTTCGCAATTTCCCAACGCATTTTGAAGTCTATAAATTTGATTGCGATGATAATCTAACAACAAAGTGTCATATTTTTCCAGAAAATCTTGTATATCCATCTTCTTGTAGCTAGGTAAGCAGACACAAAATTAAAATGTGAAGGCTAAAAATAATTTCTATAACTACTATTGCGACCCAATACAGTGATCTAAAGTGAACATGAAAGAGTTAATAATAAATACGTAATTATACATATGATTTATAACTTAAGCCAAGGAGTTGTGCCATGTGAATCACGAAAACGCCTTCTCTTTGTAAATTGTAAAAATTTAAGGTTCAATCTGGTTATTACTTTCTTTAAAGTATAAAAATTGACTGATTGTGAAATTTTTAGTTTAAGTTTATGCCTCTGACTTTGCATGAAACACTTAACAACTCTAAATTTTGGCTTACATCGAATGCAACTAATATTTTTACTTTTAAGTTTACCTTCATCAAAACACCTTCAACATAAACAACATTGCCTTTTCTATTATTATAAACACATATAGTTGTTTATTCAGATAATTTTCAAATCTGTTTGCCCTATTTCACGATATTCGGAAAAGCCAATGCTAATACTCTGAGAATTTTACACTAAATATATAAATATATCGTTTCCAAATTAATCAAATTTTTAAAACTTTATTCAAGTTTTATTTTACATTAAAACGTGAATGTAAGCTGAACATAATTTTAAAACAAATTTTAAACGAAAATTATAACCTTTGTGCATGTTAATAATTTTTCCTACACTCACCATTAAGGTAAGTTACATATCAACGTATTAGTTAGGACCAAAAACCGAAGGTATAGTAACTAGGAACAATTTTTGACTAGAAATTATTTAACTGTCACAGATTGAACTAGTACCATATAATACTTGGCTACCGAAATGACTGTTGTTATTGTTCTATTTCGCTTAACACAAACACACAAAATCAGAAACTTAGATAGGGTACAACATTCATGAAATCAGTGAACAAACCCCACAAACACATAACTTCTACACAATATTTGAAAACTTAACGGATACATATTTTATAACTGAAAAACATATTTTCTAGATAAAGGTTACAAGTACGGTCCAGCATTTAAATTTACAAACAAAATTATAGAGATATTAGCTTTTGTATCCGAAATAGCTTCAAGATATCCCCGGCAACGCAAAAAATCTGTAAAAGGTGGATTTTTAAGTACACTTCCTTCAACAACATCAGAAAACTATTTAGCTTTTACCAAATCTGATAAAGGAAAAAAGTTGAAAACGTATCAGTTACGCATCAGTAAAAGAATTGAACAATAAAGAGACTTGTCAGTGCACTAGAGGAGCTTCGGGTATTCGTAGAAGACAAGAAGCTAATGAAAAGAGAATACTGTTTTACCAAACAGAAAAAGTAATTGCAATCAGAAAGGCGTACAGATAAAAACAAGTTCAAAAGAAACAGCTGATCAAATAGTTAATGGAACTGGGTCTAAATAAAAAAGCATAATTGCAGAGAGATACAATTTTAAAATTAGTTAACTTGTTGTAGTGTACACATGAATAAATATATTATATTTTTTATATTTTACCACTGTTTTCATTATTAATAATACCTTGTCCATATCTGACTCCCCGAAAATAATTCAATCTATTTGCATTTAAACACCGTTATAATTATGTCCAGGGTTGACTTAAATGTCCAGGGATAGACTTGACTGTCCATACTAGACTACAAAATTTACATGTATTTAAATGGAGTGTCCAGGATCCTATACTACTACTACTAGACAAATTAAACTACTTAAAATTTTAAAAAATTGCTGGCCATTCTTCACTGCACAATTGTCGAAAAATTTCATAGTAATAAAAACTGTATTATATTTTAACCGATATGTTCAAAACTTCCTTCGATTTCATAAAATGACACGATTTTAATTAAATTGCATTATATTACTTATTGACTTAACAAGGGATAAAAACGAGATTTTTGGGAGATTCGAATTTCGTATACATATACGCATATTTAGATACATTTATATCTCGTTATCAATGCTACCGATTTCTACTTTAATTTTTCACTCATCAAATCATCTGATAATTAACATAACGGTGATAGAAGAGCAATGTAAAATTTTCCAAACAAATTTTGAACAAATAGCCATCGCGTTCTCAGTCCCAGACGTTCAAGCCTCTCTTTCTCACTATTATAACATTCTTGTCTATATCGTTACTGGTATATACAAAACTTCCATCAATTAAATAAAGTGAAAACCACAAAGAAGTTTATATTTATAAATAATGATACCAGATAAAAGAAATTATAATATGAATTACAAGTTATTTACTAATTTGCAATTATCGTTTAATGAGCAACAGACGTCATAGATCATTAAAATTGCGATAATTAGAAACTAGTTAGTGACCTTGACAACGTCGTTAAAGAGTAATTAATGGGTTTCTAATTATCCAAGATGGCGGAAAGTACCTCCCTTCTACTTTGATGTATGTCGATATTTTCGTTGTATAGAGATTGCTTTTATACTGTTATTGTTTAGTTATTTTATTGTTGTAACTGTTATCATAGTTATTATAGTCTAGTTCTATTTTTATGTTAAATATTGACATACATCACGTAGACATTTTGAAAGCCTCATCTGTCATCTGTGTTTCATTTTTTATTTTCATTTTGATAAATTTTTTGATCAAAACATCATATCATAGCATAGCAACAGATCTTTATTTGTAGTTGTCATGATTTCGTACTAATTCAATTTTAATCTGTCTGAGAATGCTGTCAAGCAGCGAAACTGTAGTCACAGAAACGTTGAAGAACAACCAGAATTCGTAAGGGCCACTTGCTCCAGTTAGCTTACGCGCTGGTTACGTGCTTCACCAACGAAAACCAACAGTGAAGCCAGAGAAGTAGTCTCCAAGTCTGTATGTAGTATGGACAAGTTTCACCAAGTAAGGGCAACAATCAATGAATCAAGACTTGTCCTAACTACCAGGGACTATCTACAGAACTCAGGCGAAAATAATAAAGTTTTAGGCTTTTATATTGATGGTTGTTTAAGCTGGAAACCCCACATAGACCAAATGTGTAAAAAATTATCTTCAGCCATCTACTCAATCCGTAGAATAAGATACATCATAGATGAAAGCGCCGCAAGGGTTACTTACTGTGCTCACTTTCAAAGCAATGCAACCTATGGGATTTTGCTGTGGGGATACTCGCCACATTGTATTTTTTTGTTCAGTGAAGGTGAATAATTTTTTTAGCATCAAAAGCTTTTAATCCTGTGCTATCTTTTCGTCTCCTGAAAGAAAAATAGAGACCCATAACTAAATTTTCTATAAAACTAGAAAAATTGGTATATAGTTTATAAATTAAACTGTTCTTCAGAATTTTACTAAAATAACTTTGTCATTTTCGATGATTCAACAATTTTCAAAACTTGTTCAATCGAGTTGGCCTAGTAACTCATCTAAGCTATTTACAAAAGGGATGTAGAAAGATACCAGCCAAATTTATGTGATTCTCTTCGTTAATCGCTTGAAGGAGTTCCTTAGCCAACCCAATCAAACCGGTTTTTTTCTGACAAAAAAAGCTTCTTATTCTGTTATTTTTTGCGATTTGAAATATTTTTATGAAATTTCGCTGGGTCCAGCCTTTTTTAATTTGATTTTATCTACAACAACCTTACATTCGTTATCAATTCTATTAAGGACCAAGCAGACTAAGCCGTCATGATATCCTTTTTATGTAACATCTTGTTTCTTTAGTGGCTTTTAACTCATTTCTTTCTCTTGTTTTTTAATCATCTAAGTAATGTACAATCGACGCCTGGTTTCTGTTGTACTGGATGACCAACTACACGTCAATATTCTGCCCTGCATAGGTAATTAGACGACGAGTGTTCCTCCATCTATTATCACTCCAATCAGTCGCGTGTCGTATCACTTGTCTTCGCTCACCATTTCTACATCCACAGCCTCGAAATTCAAATAGCAGATTTAATAATAAACGAATGCATCGGACAATCTGTTCCTAAATGAATGAGCAATGTATATAACTGATGAGAACATTACAACGTTTATAAGAAATGTATCGGATCCTATAAATTCTCCCTAAAAGTGTCGATATAATTTAAATCCTGCAGTCTATGAGACAGTCGAGATGGACATACATTAAAAATATACAGGCTGGACGAAATAAAGTTAATAAATTAATTTCTCAGTTAATATTTGTAACACTTTTTGCAGGGTTTGCTATCCAAAATCCGCCCACGTTTTAGAATGTTTCTTTAAAAATTACCAATTTTGTCGGTTCAAATCGCAAGTTTTGACGTTTGTAGAAGAAAACTCATAAAATTCTGAAAGCTTTTTTTGGTCCTTTTGACAAATACTAGATCTTTTGTTCTAACATAGTATAGTAAATTCTGTGAATCTAACTTCCAACTGCTAAGTTTAATAACATAAGACTTTCAGACATATTGCGAAGTGCATACTATTTTTAGTGCATTTTCTTTAAAAAACTCACTAATGAGGAGATCGCGACTTTTGAATTTTGAAAAAATTTCTTCAAATGCGCGCAAACTAGGACCCCTGGAACCCATATCCGAGGTCAGTTTCAGACTTTATAATATATTTAGTTTGTATTCTTATGGAAAACATGGAACTAAACAGATTAAAAGCAACCGATAACATTTATCCCCTCTCTTGCATTGACGAGTGCTTGAAGTCGACGAGGCACACCATCAATTGAGTCAAGGATCACATTCTGGTCGATGTTTGTCCTCTCCTGCAATAGCAACTCTCTCAAGTTCTAGGCAGTTCATGGAACTAGTGTTTGCCTTCAGATACGTCGTCCCAAGTCTGGACTGCGGACTGACCAATCAAACCGCCTGATTTCCATCTTGGCCACATACTCCCAGACAATTCTAGCTGCGAGAGGTCTAGCACTATCCAGCATTAAAATGCCAAGCTTGTCCACAGTGACCCTGAAAGATGTAACATGGTCTTCTAGAACCCCCATAATGGACCCGTGAGCTATCAGGAAGCCATTGCTTATAAAGAGTACACTGTACGCGCTTTTGAAGTGATTTCTGACCAAACTGATCCACCACCAAATGGAAGACGCTCTTAAATACAAACATGGAACTAAAAAGATTAAAAGCAACCGATAACATGTATCCCCTTTCCTGCCCTGACGAGTGCTTGAAGTCGACGAGGCACACCATCAATTGAGTCAAGGATCACATTCTGGTCGATGTTTGTCCTCTCGTGCACTAGCAACTCTCTCAAGTTCTAGGCAGTTCATGGAGCTAGTGTTTGCCTTCAGATACGTCGTCCCAAGTCTGGACTGCGGGCTGACCGATCAAACCGCCTGATTTCCATCTTGGGCACATACTCCCAGACAACTCTAGCTGCGAGAGGTCTAGCACTATCCAGCATTAAAATGGCAAGCTTGTCCACAGTGACCATGAAAGACGTAACATGGTCTTCTAGAACCCCCGTAATGGACCCGTGAGCTATCAGGAAGCCATTGCTTATAAAGAGTACACTGTACGCGCTTTTGAAGTGATTCCTGACCAAACTGATCCACCACCAAATGGAATACGCTCTTAAATACAAGCTAGGGTGTATATTTCTTCGGGTATTTTTCCTATTCGCCAACGTCCGTATAACCCAGTGAGGTGAAAACTCGACTCATCTGAGAACAGTACCTTGCTCCATTTCTCATCATATCCATGGCTGGTAATTTCGGGCAAAAGAATTCAATGGCAGCGTTGCAATAGTGGACCTGTAGCCACCCTTCTGGAAGACAACCCAGCAGCATGCAGCTTCTAATGGCTCATTCACTAAGATTAATATGTCTAAGTTGTTGGAGTTAATTTTGCAGCAAAATCCGTAAGGTATTCTATTCCGCAAACTTGGGGATATAAAAAAACGGTCATCTCATTGAATGGTGACTCTTTTGCCCCGGATTCTGGTTTTCTGGTTAGCCAGTCTTATAATAGCCCTGGAACACCTTTTGTATGCCACGAAGACGCATACCAAAAGTTCTACAAGTTTAAGGTTTCTCCCGAACGTCTTGCAGCAACGCTAAAATTCGCGCCGCAACAATAAGATCTAAAGGTATTATGATCTATTAAATCAATACTACACCGTGCAACTCAAAGGTTTTATAGAGAGAAATCAACTCATAAACTAAACAGGCTAAACTGTAAAAATAGACGCCCATTAAAAGGTGGTTGAAAATGAGTCTTCCGTCATCTGACGCCGGCCTCCATTTAAATTTATAAAAGCCACACCTAGTACACTTTTACCCGTGAAGCCTCTTATTTTGTTATCAGTGTCAAAGGGGTTATGAAGAAAAATAAATTCGGCCATCTTGCGTCGGTCCCTATTTTGAATTTATGAAAGCATTACCTAGTCTAATGTCAGGGGGATTGTGAGAAAAGAAAAATCCGTCAGCTTGAAACGTTCGCCTTATTGATATTATGATAATAACAGATAGCCTACGTTACATTGTCACCAGGCTTATACACACGTATCAAAAGTTAAATAAACAGCTCCTACTCATATGACAGAAGACAAAACAAAAAACACCTATAAAAGTATTTAAATGCTATTAGCAACATACATTATTTAAGTAACTGCAGTATCAATGACTCACCCAGGCACAGGGGTTTTCTTTATTCGACTAGCAGCCAATATTGTAAAGATGTTTTTAACAGTAATTAAGTTCATTTACAACTCATTATTTAACACAACGACAATGAGAGTTGCCACAATAATTGATGAGAGACTAAATCTAACATTGGTGCAAAAGTATTGGAATTTCAAGTTTTTCTTATCTCTTGATAAGTAGAATACTCTAGAGGAAGACGCTATCCAGTATCCAGTGACAGTGTTTTCTGATCAGTAGATAAAACAGTAAACAAACAGTAGTTTTCATATATTAAAATCTATACCTTTTCAAACAGTAAACAAACGATATTTTTTTTATAAGTTTAAAAGATTTTGTGTTAGGTGTTATTGTTTATGTGTTTAGGTGTTTCCGATGGAGTTTGATTAAAGTGGTATTTGATATCCTTTTTTATGTTTATTTTAAATATTTATATACAGTGTGATTAAACCGTAACAGCTTGAAAAAGTATGTTCAGTTAATTTGTCAGTGCTCATCACATGTTACAATCTCGACATAGTGACTTAAGGTAAGGGTAAGATGCTTACTGGCAATTAGGCCATTGCTGACCCTTTTTGCTCATCTAAACTAACCTACCCTCCACCTTGAGCTCGATCTCAACGACGACAGTGATTTGAAGAATCATCCGCGGCCGGTGAGTCTCGAACCGTCGTCCCCCGAGTCCGTATTGGAAAGTCTGAATCGACTTCCCCGCACGGCCACGGAGGCGCTGACATAGTGACTTACTCTATGTGCTAAATATAAATATACATTGATAATAATAATTCCCTTCCGAAATACAAAATTAATATACGCTATAAAGGAATAACAAAATACTTGTGTTACATTTTTCAATAAGTATTCAGTAACGAATAAAACACATGTGTTTAGAGAACACTACAAAAGATTAATTTGTAATACCTTCACTTGTCAAGCTTCGACAACATTCTCTTTAAACGGTTCAACTAGTTTGTTAAACACTAAAATTAAGCTGGTGTCATTTACATGAATATTTAAATCTATTTTTCCCAGTCACCCTCCCTTATCCAGTTCAGATATATTACGCTTTAAAATTGTATTATGTCCTCGACTACGTCAGGACTTTTGAATTTTGTGTGTCACACCGATAACTTAAAAAATAGTGGGTCTATTTTGATAAAATTTAGTGAGTACCTTCCTTTCGCGAGTCGCTAGAATAAGTTCGTTAACCAGGAACATCTGGCCAGTTTTTCCCTGAAAATTCTGTATTTTCTTTCGGAAAATATTTATATCTCCGGAAATAACAAAGCTAGTGCAACCAAATTTCACACTCTGGTTTATATCATAATTATAAAACCATCCACCAAAATTTGGATCGCTACATTAAAAGGAAAAAAAGTTATAAACATTACAGTTTTTGTTCTTAAACATCTTCAAGTCGCGATGCGAAACCTCCAAATTGACATGTTCTAAAAAAAGATGGAAAAAAAGCAAAAAAAAGGTGTTAAAAAATAAATTAAAAAATATATCAAAAAAGTCTGGACGCAGCAAGTGCGTTATGGTAGTGAATTTTCATAAAAATGTTTTTAATTGCATATGTGTGTTTTGTGTGGGCCTAATTAGCCTAATTAGCGCTCATTTGAAGAATTTTTTTCAAAATTTAAAAGTCGGGATCTCCTCATTACCTAGTGATTTTTTAAAAAAAAATTCACTAACAGGATCCGCCTTGCCTGATCATGAGTGAAACTTAAAATGTCGCAGTATGTACGGGATTCATTTAGCAAGAGAGTGAGGAAATGTTTGGAAGTTGAAGGCGGACATTCGAACAATTTCTCACACATGACAGACGACACAAAAGGATTTTAAGAAATTTAATTGTGAACATTATTTTTTTAACTTAAAAAAGAGACATTTCAGGAGCCAGATCTGATAAAAGCTCGAAATCGAATTAAAGCAGTACGTGCTTTGAGTGATGCGCAATGTTATGAGCAGCATTATTTATAACGAAAATAAGAATCATGAGGCCGCATGACGAGCAGGACAAAAATGTTTTGTCCTAGAATTGTATTTTTTTGCATTAGTCGACAATTTAGTCACGCGCTGAAAAAAATCGAGAAGTGTGGCAACTATGCTGAGAATTTTATTCAGTCACAATTTTCATGAAATCCATTGATGGATTCAAATTTTACAAGTTCCATATAAGAAGTGATATTTTCGATGTCGCAGTAAATGAAATAAAAGTTTCGAGACGCAGCAAGTGCATTATGGTAGTGAATTTTCATAAGAATGACATTTTGTTGACCTAGCCTTATACCAAAAGTAAGCCGAAAAATCACTTATTTTACTATAAACAATCAAAATCTGGTAAAAATATAATAAAACAAATTATCTCTACATAAACCTTTACTAACCATTTATATAATCAATTGCATAAAAAACTCGTACAAAACATATGATACTCAGAAAATGTACTCAACAAAAAATACACTAGTGAAGCTAAACAAATATTTCCTAAAAAAAGAACACAAAGAACCTTAAGATGTGCATTTAGTACAATTTCCATCTGGGTTACATATAATTATAATTTAAAGTGTTGCACCTAATTTAATGTATTTATAAAATTACAGTTTTTGAAATTGTCTACTATTCGTTTGACGGTTTTACGTGACGGTTTCTGTTTATCTGGATATCTATCAGCAAATGTATCACACGTTCGCGAAATTACTTTATTACATTCTCCATAAATAGTAAATAAATTTAAATAATCTTCGTGTGTGTAATTTAACCGTGCCATTATTATCTAGTTAATCAACAAACGGTTAAAGTTTCCATAGAAACACACTCCGCAATTTATTTTCCATGGCTAACGCTTATGGTAGGAAATTTATCAAAATATCAGGCTTTGAAGTGCGTTTTTTCAAAATTAAATGAAAACCGTTTGATTTAGGTATAGGTAATTACATACAAAGTATCAGTGATTTTTTGAGCTTAACACGACAGTGTTATAAAAAAAAGGGGGTTCCAATTTGAAAATCGCGAGATTTTTGCAATTTCTCATTGCAAATTTCAATAAATTTTTTTTGACACTCTGTATACTCTATCGTTAGTCTCGATGTGGAAATAGATGAAGTGAAATATCTTTCCGGATAATTCTAAAAATCGTAACGAAATATGTTCTTATTACAAAAATATTGGTATCTTTATAACTGGCCGTAAATGTCAAATTTTATTTTAAAGTCTAAATATCTTCTGGACGGTTGATGATAGGTGTAGAACATTATTTACAAAAAGTGTTCAGAATGTATTGTAGAATACGAAACTGCAATAAAATACTGGGTGTTCCAATTAAAAATAAGCGAATTGACATCTACTTCCGGTATAATCGGAATGGCCGCCATCTTGAAAATATTTTTAACCTGTGGCCCCCCAGTGACTTTAGTGTAATATCCAATTTTCAGGTTTTTTCTATTGATAGTTTTCCCGCAATCGATCGTGGGTCCTCCCGGAGGACCACCCTATATATCATGCGTGAAATAGTTATAAATATAATTAAGTTGATTATTGAAGAAAACCCCTACTACAAAGTAGACCCTCCTTAACCTTACCCCAACACTTAGTTAACCTCGGACGGGGCGGAGGGAGGGGTGTTTCCTTTCCCTCCTGCATGCCTACAACCTCCCTTAATGCATAAGCCACAAGAAAAAGTTGTTGGGAACAACCCCCAAGGAAATTACGGGACCTGTGTCGAATAGGGGTGCTGTGTAGGGTTTAAAAGAGGTATGGCTTCAACATGTGAAAACGGCAGTTTTTCGAGGTCCGACCAAGCTGGTTTTTCGTTAGATTTTTAGCTGATATTTTTTTCTTGCCCAGCACTCCTATTCACTACTGGTCACATTACTTTCTTAGGAGGTTGTTTTCAAGAAATTTTTCTTGTGGTTTGTGCATCCAGTGGGCTTCTAAGAAAGTTTCTGAATTTTTTTTCGAAAAATCCTCAATAGACTAGACTGCAAATTTACCGTAATTATTTGAGAAACGTAAAAACTTAGAGCGGTGGACAAAGTTGGGTTAGGTTGTTGTAGCTCGATTACGACGCCTCAGTGGGTTCAACCCTATCTCTCTTAGGCATAGCGTTGAACATACTGAGACCTTACAGACGATCTCCGGCGAGATTTGGCGAGTAGGCAGATTGAGGTGTCGTAATCGAGCTACAACAACCCAACCCACCTTTGTCCACCGCTCTAAGGAGTAGACAGATGGAGGCCTTAGAGTTCATTTCCTTACATATTTCCTTTACCTCTTGAAAATGTCTCCAAAACAGGAGCCGAAACGTTGAGTTTTAATAAATTCTGGACGCGGTTCAACCCGAGAACCAAGTATGTCTCATATATATATATATATATATATATATATATATATATATATATATATATATATATATATATATATATATATATATATATATATATATATATATATATATATATATATGTATGTATATATATATATATATATATATATATATATATATATATATATATATATATATATATATATATATATATATATATATATATGTATGTATATATATATATATATATATATATATATATATATATGTATATATAAATATATATTATATATATATATATATATATATATATATATATATATATACATATATATATATATATATATATATATATATATATATATATATATATATATATATATATATATATATATATCTATAAACATATAAAAATTTATACGGACCTTGGATTTGGGTTTTAGAGACCCTAATTCGCGCTCATTTGAAGACATTTTCCAAAAGTCTTACCATAGATACCTAGTCTATTAGTTAATTTTCTTAACTAGTTGCTAGTCCGGCCTTCGAATGGAGATTTCATTCAATCTCTAAAATGTAGTGTTCCACTGAGTCATCACACTTGTAATGTATAGTTTGAATCAGGTAAGTTAGAGCCTCGGTGGTCCAGTGGTAAGAACGTGTGCCTCTGAACCGAAGGGTACTGGGTTCGTCTCCCAGGGTTCCCCTTTCACTTTTTCAGTACAAACTGTAACATTAACATCAACCGAGGTTGTGTCATTGTATTCAAGCAAGTTAAATGTCTGCACGTTCCGCCCTTCGGAGGGGGCTAAAAATCGTCGATCTTGTGTCCACGCGATGTTGGGCACGTCAAAGATCGCTACCCTTCTTACAGAAGGGCAGGAGTTCGGTAAAGTTTCCAGAATAGTGAGGTGAAACTGCTCCCTGGCGTAGGTGATTGGCCATAGTCGCGGAAATAGACAGGTAAGTTAAATAACGCCTGAGATATGACTATGAAAATTCCCCAAAAACACAAATCACCCTGTATATTGATCACAAGGGGCCAAATGACAGTTCCATGTCATCCGTCACTCTTAAGAGTGTGTCGGGTATGGGCTGAAACACCCAACATAGGATAATTAAAGAATCGTTTCGTTCTATTGGAAATACCAATATTTTTCCTGTTATCTATATCGTCGTCCCTTTTCATTGACCTACTGGGACTTCGGACCGCCGGCGTTGTTTAAAATTCCCTTATCCCGTGTGTATTGTTGCGATATCTGAAGTTTAATTAATTGAAAGTACCATTTTACAGTTGGCGGAGTAGCAGATGAAATTTCGAGTCCCCTTTGGCATTCTGTTAACTCGGCACTTGTTGATCGGAATGGAATCATGTAAATTAACCTAACCTTCCTTGTATTGTGGAATTTATTCAGCATTTATAATTAGCCAAAGGGTGGGTGAGTTTTCACTTTATGTGGGAGCTAATCGAAGAGCTTATTTTCAGCTCAGGAAAACTTCATATAAATACAGGGTGAGTTTTTTAAAGTATTACAAGGGGATATCTCTAAAACGATTAATTTTTTTAATGAAATTTTAAGTAAGGAGACAGGGCGACATATTTAAACATATATATGACACTTATTTCCCCCTCTCTAACTTAAGGGGGGGGGGGTAACTTGAGTTACCTCCACATCGTCACAACGTGTGGAAGTATCGCATGAGCCAAAATTTAAAAAAAATTGTTTCACTTAAAATATATTAAAACATATAGAAAAGATGATTCGGGATGAATATTTTTTTGTCTGTCGGTCTGTATGTCTGTCTGTTTGTAGCCACGATAACTTTAGAAAGAATTGAGATAGCGTCTTTCAATTTGGTACACAGTTAGCACTCGACAAACGAACGGTTTGGATTGTTTTTAGGTAAAATCGTCTTAGCGGGTAGGGGATGAATGCCGGGTGATTTGGCAAAAATTGACATTTTTCGTTAAAAGCCCACTAATATCACGTTTTAGGGTTTATTTATTAGAAAACTTTTAACTTCATCAAACATCCGCATTCTTTCTGAGGCAAAAAAGTCGTTTAATAACCACATCAAAAACAAAGTCCTCTCAAGCTCCAATGGCACCAAACCCTTCTGGACTCTTGCTAAATCTATTGGGAATAATTTCTGCAAGAGCACGTTCCCACCTCTTGTTTCAGGGGATGAAATTGTTTCTACCGCCCTGGGCAAGGCTGAACTTTTTGCTTCTTTGTTCGCCGGAAATTCTACTCTCAACCCACCTTCAAATGTTCAACCACCAGGAAAGCCTATGGATTTCACGAGATCCCAGCAATTGTTCTAAAAAACTGCGCACCAGAACTTGCTCCTGGCCTGACTCGTCTGTTTCAGACATCTTACAATAGAGGCATATTCCCTAATAACTGGAAAACTGCTCCAGTACAACCCGTCCCCAAGAAAGGATCCAAAGCGCTTCCTAGCTACTACAGGCATATTTCTCTCCTTTCAGTCGTCTCTAAAGTGATGGAAAAGTATATAAACACCGAATTACTAAAATTTATTGAAAAACACAGTCTAATCCACGACAGGCAGTATGGATTCCGTCAGCGCAGATCAACTGCCGACATCCTTTCCTTTGACACCCATTCTGAAACAAGTCTATGGAACTACACGGTGAATCCCGGATTGTCGCTCTAGACATATCCAAAACATTCGACCAGGTCTGGCACGCAGCGGTGCTTAATAAACTTCCGGCCTATGGCCTACCACCAAAACTCTGTACGTGGACAACACATTTCCTCTACAACCGGAGCATTTCTGTTGTCGTGGATGGCCATTCCTCTAAAGTGTATCCAATTAATGCAGGAGTCTTTCAAGGTTCAGCTTTAGCCCCTACTGTTTCTTCTCCACATCAATGACCTCCTCTATAGCACATCCAACCCAGTTCACAGTTACGCGGACGACAGCACCCTCCACTCAAATATTCAATATTCTAAGCCTGTCTCTTTAACCCAATTAGATGAGGATCGCAGACTCATGGAGGGTTCTGTCTTTGTGAATCTCCAAAAAATATTAGACTGGGGAAGTAGAAATCTTGTACAATTCAACTCCACTAAATCTCAGTCTTATTTTCTATCTCATAAGAGATACACCAGCCCTACCCATCACAATGAACAACTAAGTTATTCAAAGTAAAGAGTCCTTTTCACTTGTTGCATTTCACATCAATTGCAGAAGCAGCTGCTACGAAATTAGGTTTCCTCTTCCGGGCTCGCAAATACTTTTTACCAGTTAATCTCTATACCTTATATACAAATTAGGCCAAATCTCGAATACTGCTCCCACATCTAGCGTGACGCTGCCACTTCTACACTCACTATACTGGACTCCATCCAGAAGAGAGCTATACGTCTCATCGGTGACCTTACCCTTACTCAAATACTGCCATTCCTTGCCTACCGACGTGCCGTTCTCTCGCTCTTTTATAGATATCTCCACGGGCACTGCTCAGAAGAGCTTTCTTTCATAGTTTCTCCACCTGCTGCCCCCAACAGATCTACCAGGAGAACAAAGCGAATGCACCCTTTTACTGTCCAAGTCAACAGACATATAACATCTTGTTATGTCCGCTCGTTTGTCCCGAGGACTTCCAAGTTGTGGAACTCCTTGCCGGCACATGTTTTTCCTTCTCCCCCTAACCTCCAAACCTTCAAGTCCGAAATTAACAAATTGACTCTTTTCTCCTTGTCGACACCCACGGTACATATGAGGCTTTCAAAATATCTACGTGATGTATGTCAATATTTAAGACAAAAATAGCTAGCCTATAATAACTATGCTAACAGTTACAACAATAAAATAACTAAACAATAACAGTATAAAAGCAGTCTCTATACAACGAAAATATCGACATACATCAACTCATTATCTTATTACAACTTTTTTGAAAGAATATTTAAATTTATTTTCTTTGACCTATTTTATTAGAAAGAAGAATATCCAAGAAAGGGGAATTCATTAAATCAGTTTGCTCGTTTAAAACAAGGTAGCTATTGTCGTGTGTGTGCTTTTTGACTTCCAAAGGTTCAAAAAAGTCTAGTTTACGCTTGTCATTATAAAAATGTAGTGAGATGTACGACAGGGTCGCACTCTCGGTGATGTAATTAGTGTAGCGCACTAACGAGCTCTAATGAGAGCCAAATCGGTATGCGTTTCAAATTACGGTGATAATGCATCTAGCCTTATAAACATAAGACCTATTAGACCTAATAATCAATGCTTCCGAGGGCGCTGAATTATAATACAGTTGCTCTTTTCCACTTGTATATTCGGCTCTTATCTACATAAGAACATTAGTTACGCTGTTCCTTGGACTCGAATGACAAGGTGGTCGACAAAGCACAATTTTTGGAAATCTTTTTTGTCACCATTATCATGGGCACCTTATTGTATTAAACTTCTAGGAACCCTCAACTCAGCGTTTTATCAGATAAGAGTCTTCAAATCTCTCTTTGATCTGCAGAGTAGGTTTTGTTTAGATGTTACTATTTGGGAGATTTGTTTATCTGCGGTAGGAATACTAGAAATAATAATAATAATAGTCATAATAATAGTACTTCATCTGTTATTAAAATTTTACACTGCGTCATATAAAGAAGGAAATGCTTGTACTTGCATTAAAACACAATTTTGATAACTTTCCTGTCCAAATGTTTCAACTGCCGAATCATTGTTCACCTGTCACTTAATTTTTTTTTCAATTAAGAGCCTTTGTCTAATTTAAATGTGTAAAAATTTTGCTTAAAATGATCTCCATTATGTTCTATGCAAGGTTGGCAAATTTTCCTTGTTGATAGCGTTTAAGAGGATAACATACATGGGCTGCACATTTTAAAGTTCTTTTCCACGGCGTTCATCACATAAAGAAGATACATGGGGTACAAAAAATGAGAAATTTCGAAAATGACCCTGTAGCACCATGTCAGTTTTGATTTCGGCAACGATAGTTTCTAATTATATCAAAATACCATTTTAGTTAATTAAAACTAATTGCTTTTAGTGTGACATAAAATAATTAGTATTCATTAGGAAATCTATAATAAATTATAGCATCCTTCATCTTTCATTACTGCCACATTGTCAATACGTGTGGATGTATCGCATCGGCGACAAACATTTCAAAATTTTTTTGTCGCTTAAACGCCGTAAAAAGTGTTAAAGCATATAGAAAACATGATTTGAAAACGTGTCTGTCGGTCTGTATGTCTGTGTGTTTGTATCCATGATAACTTTAGATAGAATCGAGATATTGTCTTCAAATTTGGTATACTGTTAACACCCGATAAACGAACGGTTCGGATTGTTTTTGAGTAAAATCGTTCTAGAGGGTAGGCGATGAATGGGGGTGATTTGGAGAAAATTAAATATTAGTGAATTTTTATTTGAAAAAATTCACTAATAGAGAGGTATTGATGGTGAGACTTTGCAAAAATTTTTTCAAATGAGCGCGATTTAGGACCCCTAGAACCCATATTCGGGGTCAGTTTCAATTTTTATATGTTTATATATATATATATATATATATATATATATATATATATATATATATATATATATATATATATATATCCGTCTGATAACTCAAAAAATAATTAACCGATTTCAATGAAACTCGGAAAGAGCCTTTCTTTTATTAATGGCTTAGACGAGTTCGTTAGGCAGGAAAATCGGACGGGTTTTTCCGGGAAAATTGAGTTTTCTTTCGAAAAAATAAATTTTTCTCCGAAAATAACAAAGCTGTTTTAATGAAATTTACTATATATGTTGCCTTAGGAGAGGACTTACTAAGTACCAAAACTCAACTTTCTCAGTTTATAGAAAATTGAGTTATTTAAATTTTAAATTTTCTTTTGAAACAATTTTTTTCTCCAAAAGTTACAAAGTTATTTTAATGAAATTTGGTGGATATCTTGTCCTAGGAAATACCTTACTACCTACCAAAATTAAACTTTCTAAGATTATAGAAAACTGAGTTAATCAAATTTTTATAGCTGACTGCAGTGTTAAAATCCATGGTATTTTCCTCACTATTTTAAACACGTGGGTCGAGGACTGACCGAATTCATTCCCAGTTGCTATTGATCTACTCATATTCTCTGAATATGTTACAAGACGTGGTATCTACTTCATTCCAAGTCACTATTAACCGACTATTTATGAAATCAAATAAGTAAATTAAATCGATTGTCATAAAATATGTAGTGTATTAAGACTAAGGGAAAAAGAAATAAAACATATATAACTGTGCACATTTTGATTATATTTTAGGGTGTGCGGCGCACACCTAGCTCACTAGGAGAAATCGCCACTGCTTGAGAGAGGTATTGTCACAGCATAATATCTTAATAAAGTTCATTTGTAAATAGGTTTAATTTTTATATATATATATATATATATATATATATATATATATATATATATATATATATATATATATATATATATATATGTATCCGTCTCATAACTCAAAAAATAATTAACCGATTTCGATGAAACTTGGCAAGTGCCTTTCTTTTATTAATGGCTTGGATGAGTTCGTTATCCAGAAAAAACGGACGGGGTTTCCCGGGAAAATGTTGAATTTTCTTTGGAAAAATTTTTTTTTCTCCGAAAGTAACAAAGGTGTTTTAATGAAATTTACTATATATGTTGCCTCAGGAGAGATCTTATTACGTACCAAAATTCAACTTTCTAAGTTTAGAGAAAATTGAGTTATTCAAATTTTAAATTTTCTTTGCAAAAAAATTTTTTTCTCCGAAAATTACAAAGTTATTTTAATGAAATTTTGTGGATATCTTGTCTTAGGAAAGACCTTACTACGTATTAAAATTAAACTCTCTAAGTTTATAGAAAATTGAGTTATTTAAATTTGAAGCATTTAATAAAAATTCACTACCATAACGCACTTGCTGCGTCCCGAGTTTTTTTCGTTAAAACTCGAGTAATATAACGTTTTATGGTCTGTTTATTAGAAAACTTTCAATTTTATCAAACATCTGGTTTTCTGTTCTGAAATTATGTTAGGGGTTGAATGTGTGATGGTGGAATATCGGTGACGGAAATTACGAATCTTTTTTTGTTGTTGCTAAAACGGCGCAAAAGTCTCAAAACATATAGCAAATTTGATTCTGGAAAAACATTTTTTTGTCTTTTAGTCTGTCGGTTGGTCTGTCGGCCTGTACGTCTGTCTACTAATAGGCGCAATATTTTTCGAACCAATTGAGACAACATCTTCAAATTAGATCTCCAATTAGCACCCGACAAAGGAACGCTTCGATTTTTTTTGTTGGTAACATCGCTTAATGGTGTAGGGGATATATGCGGGGTGACTTGGTGAAAATTGACATTTTTTCGTTAAAACTCGAGTAGTATAACGTTTCAGAAGCTTATGGGTACAGGAAAATGAATATTTTCTTTGTGGTCAAAGCATGAACCCTAAATTCATTTCATGAGTATATCTTTGTGATGAGATTATCACAGCTTTGTTATGATTCAATCTGCAGCACCATTTTTCACAGCAGACCATAAATAATTTAAAATGTAAACTAAAGGTAGGTTCTCTCTAAGATCATTTTAGAAAGACGAGATAGATAAAGTTAGTAACATTAAATGGCTTGTTCCAATAAACAAAATTGATCTAACCCGTCTACTCTCCATAACCCACTATGGAAATACAAAAAGTTCGGGACGCAGCAAATGCGTTATGGTAGCGAATTTTCGAATAAATCTTTTTATTGGAAAATATGTATTGTTTTTACAAGAAGAACATTTGGTTGACAGTATAACCTACGTAGCACTAACAATGTACCATATTTCATTAAAATGGCTTTGTTGTTTCAAAAAGTACAAACATTTCCCGAAAATACACTTTAAAAATTCCAGAAAAACTGGTCCGATTTTCCTGGCCAACGAACCTCTTTAAGCTATCTACACACCTGACAAGATATAATTATTCATAAACAGCTTTAGGACCAACATTGAAAAAAATATATGATAATTTCACAATTTGTGATATGCCTTTGAAATATGTGACAAAAACGTGAAGAGTTGCAAAACAATTGAAATAACTCAAAAACGGTGAACAATAGCATTTTTTTCCTTACAAACAAGCATTATAATTTGATGGAAAACACAAAAATGAAACAACATAAGGGGTGTTCTATTAAAAAAATAAAGCCTGTATCACCAACGACTTATGAGCCACTCTGTAATTGTCAAAATAAGTTGACAGTATAGTGCTCGAGACACCCTATAATTAAGGTATATACTTTTTCCTCATATCTTGTATAATAACGGATATATTGAGCCTTGCCCTAGAAATGCGTCACCGTGTATATGTCTAAACAGGCAAGATTGAAACTGACCCTGTATATGGGTTTTAGGGGTTCTGGTTCGCGCTTATTTGAAGAAATCTTTTTAAAGTTCACAAGTCGCGGTCTTCTTAATAACGAATTTTTTCTACGAAAATATTGACTATTAAACCATAAACTTTATAGCGGAAACTATTGCCGAAGCATCAGAAAGAGTGTCCATTGAAATGGATTTTCCGAAAATATTTTAGTAAAATGAAGGACAGTGATAGTTGAAGCTGAAACTTAAGGCTTTGTGAAGCACACTTATCAAGAGATTTTTTTGACACAATCCATTTGTGTCCATTCGTTGTCTGAAAATTGCAAATTTCGACGTTTCAAATCAAACTGGTCCGATTTTCTCGGCTAACGAACGTATCCAAGCCACTTGCAAAAGGAAGGTATATACCAAATTTGCATTTCTAGGATAATACCGTGAAACTTCTCTCTGGCGTCGGTGATTGGCTATACTCGCGGAAATAAACTGACGTTAAAGGAACAAAATACAATACAATGTTAATTTGCAACATAAAACCTAGAACTCTGTGAGATGTACGACAGGGTCGCCATTTCGGTGATATAATTAGTATAGCGCACTGACGAGCCCTAATGAGAGCCAAATCGGTATGCGTTTCAAATTATGGTGAGAGTGCATCTAGCCTTACAATCATAAGATCTATTAGACCTAATAATCTATGCTTCTGAGAGCGCTGAATTACAATACAGTTGCTGTTTTCCGCTTGTATATTTGGCTATTATCTACATAAGAACATTAGTTACGCTATTCCTTGGGCTCGAATGACAAGGAGGTTGACAAAGCACAATTTTTGGAAATCTTTTTTGTCACCGTTATCATGTGCACCGTATTGTATTAAACTTCTAGGAACACTCAACTCAGCGTTTTATCAGATAAGGGTCTTCAAAGTTGTCTTTGATCTGCAGAGTAGGTTTTGTTTAGATGTTACTATTTGGGAGATTTGTTAATCTGCGGTAGGAATACTAGAAATAATAATAATAATAGTCATAATAATAGTACTTCATCTGTTATTAAAATTTTACACTGCGTCATACAAAGAAGGAAATGCTTGTACTTGCATAAAACACAATTTTGATAACATTCCTCTCCAAATGTTTCAACTGCCGAATTATTGTTCACCTGTCACTTAAAATTTTTTATTCAAACTAAGAGGCTTTGTCTAATTTAAATGTGTAAAATTTTTGCTTAAAATGATTTCCATTATGTTCTATGCAAGTTTGGCAAATTTCCTTGTTGATAGCGTTTAATAGGATAACATACATGGGCTGCACATTTTAAAGTTCTTTTACACGGCGTTCATCACATAAAGGAGATGCAGAGGGTACCAAAAATGAGAAATTTCGAAAATCACCCTGTAGCACCATGTCAGTTTTGATTTCGGCAACGTTAGTTTATAGTTATATCAAAATACCATTTTTGTAACTTAGTCAATTAAAATTAATTGCTTTTAGTGTGACATAAAATAATTAGTATTCACTAGGAAATCTATAATAAATTATAACATCCTTCATCTTTTATTACTTTCACATCGTCAATACGTGTGGAAGTATCGCATCGGCGACAAAAATCTCAAATTTTTTTTCCGCTTAAACGCCGTAAAAAGTGTTAAAATATATAGAAAACATGATTTAGAAACGAAAATTTTTTGTGTCTGCCGGTCTGTATGTCTATATGTTTGTAGCCACGCTAACTTTAGAACGAATCGAGATATTGTCTTCAAATTTGGTATACAGTTAGCACCCGATGAATGAACGGTTCGGTTGTTTTAGGGTAAAATCGTTCCAGAGGGTATGATTTGGAGAAAATTAAATATTTTCCGTTAAAACTCGAGTAATATAACGTTTTATGGTCTGTTTATTAGAAAACTTTCAATTTTATCAAACATCTGGTATTCTGTGCTGAAATTATATTAGGGGTTGAATGTGTGGGGGTGGAATATCGGTGACGGAAATTACGAATCTTTTTTTTTGTTGTTGCTAAAACGGCGCAAAAGTCTCAAAACTTATAGCAAATTTGATTCTGGAAAAACATTTTTTTGTCTTTTAGTCTTCCGGTCGGTCGGTCTGTCGGCCTGTACGTCTGTCTACTAATAGGCGCAATAACTTTTGAACGAATTGAGACATCATCTTCAAATTAGATCTCCAATTAGCACCCGACAAAGGAACACTTCGAGTTTTTTTTTTTTGGTAAGATTGCTTAATGGGGTAGGAGATATATGCGGGGTGACTTAGTGAAAATAGACATTTTTCGTTAAAACTCGAGTAATATAACGTTTCAGAAGCTTATGGGTACGGGAATATAAATATTTTCTTTGTGGTCAAATCATGAACCATAAATTCATTTCATGAGTATATCTTTGTGATGAGATTATCACAGCTTTGTTATGATTCAATCTGCAGCACTGTTTTTCACGGCAGACCAGAAATAATTTAAAATGTAAACTAAAGGTAAGTTCTCTCCAAGATCATTTTAGAAAGACGAGATAGATAAAGTTAGTAACAATAAATGGCGTGTTCCAATAAACAAAATTGATCTAACTCCATAACCCACTGTGGAAATATAAAAACTTCGGGACGCAGCAAATGCGTTATGGTAGAGAATTTCTGTAAAAATGTTTTTGTTGGAAAATATGTATTGTTTTTACAAGAAGGACATTTTGGTTGACAGTAGAACCTACGTAGCACTAACAATGTACCATATTTCATTAAAATAGCTTTGTTGTTTCAAAAAGTACAAACATTTTCCGAAAATAAACTTAAAAGTTCCAGAAAAACTGGTCCGATTTTCCTGGCCAACGAACCTCTTTAAGCTGTTTACACACCTTACAAGATATATTTATTCAGAAACAGCTTTAGGAGCAACACTGAAAAAAGATTATGATAATTTCTTTTACATAAATTGCCTTCAGTAATGTTACACTAAATTATATTTTTCACAAAAATTTGACAACTTTTTTTTACGATAACTTACTAAACATTTATTATCATTACCAACATATTACAAAAATCTTACAACAAATGATTTCTACGGAAACACTAAAAACGTTTCAGCGAAAACTTTTCAAATTCAGCCACTATTTGAGAGTACCTGTATAAGGCAGCTCGATTTTTTCGACGAGTAATACAAAGAAAATGCTCTCTGAATGCGTCATTCCCATGGGGCTCCGCTATCTATTGATAAAAACTCCATATCACAATTTGTGATATGCGTTTGAAATATGTGCCAAAAACGTGAGAAGTTGTAAAACAATTGAAATAACTCAAAAACGGTTAATGATATCATTTTTTTCCTTACAAACAAGCATTATAATTTGATGGAAAACACAAAAATGAAACAACGTAATTCATTCATTGTTCGGTTTTTCTGGCTGCGGTTTAGGTTAACCATTCGCACAGAAACAACGTAAGGGGTGTTCTATTAAAAAAATAAAGCCTGTATCACCAACGACTTATGAGTCACCCTATAATTGTCAAAATAGGTTGACAACATAGTGCTCGAGACACCCTCTAATTAAGGTATATACTTTTTCCTCATATCTTGTATAATAACGGATATATTGAGCTTTACCCTAGAAATGCGTCACCCTGTATATATGTGTAAGCAGGCAAAACTGAAACTGAGCCTGTATATGAGTTTTAGGGGTTCTAGTTCACGCTTATTTGAAGAAATCTTTTTAAAATTCACAAATCGCGGTCTTCTTAATAACGCATTTTTTCAACAAAAATTTGTAAAATATAGACTATTAAACCATAAACTCTATAGCTGAAACTACTGGGAAAGCATCAGAAAGAGGGTCTATTCAAATGGATTTTCCGAAAATATTTTAGTAAAATGAAGGACAGTGATGGTTGAAGCTGAAACTTAAGGCTTTGTGAAACACACTTATTAAGAGATTTTTTTGACATAATCCATATTTGCTTCGTTGTCTGAAAATTGCAAATTTTGACGTTTCAAATCGCGACTTTGACGTTTCAAGAAGAAAAATTATAAAATTTCCAAAATATTGTTTCTGCTAGTTCTTGACACTTTTGCGCCAAGAAAACTTAACTGTCGTATGTAATTGGTTTTGTTAATCACACAAAATAATGCCTTTAACATTTTTTGTTTTAAGTTAGAGATCTGAATTTTGATGTGTAGGGTAAGTTTGATAGTACAAATGTATATATTAAATTTGGTTGCCATAGCTCTGTTATTTTCGGAGATACAGAAATTTTCCGGAAAAAAAAAAACCAAAATTTTCCCGGAAAAACTGATCCGATTTTCCTGACTAACGAACGTATCCAAGCCACTTGCAAAAGGAAGGTATATACCAAATTTGCATTTCTAGGATAATACCGTGAAACTTCTCTGGCGTCGGTGATTGGCTATACTCGCGGAAATAAACTGACGTTAAAGGAACAAAATACAATACAATGTTAATTTGCAACATAAGACCTAGAACTCTGTGAGATGTACGACAGGGTCGCCATCTCGGTGATGTAATTAGTATAGCGCACTGACGAGCTCTAATGAGAGTCAAATCGGTATGCGTTTCAAATTATGGTGAGAATGCATCTAGCCTTACAATAATAAGATCTATTAGACCTAATAATCTATGCTTCTGAGAGCGCTGAATTACAATACAGTTGCTGTTTTCCGCTTGTATATTCGGCTATTATCTACATAAGGACATTCGTTACGCTATTCCTTGGGCTCTAATGGCAAGGTGGTCGACAAAGCACAATTTTTGGAAATCATTTTTGTCACCGTTATCAGGTGCACCGTATTGTATTAAACTTCTAGGAACACTCAACTCAACGTTTTATCAGATAACGGTCTTCAAATCTCTCTTTGATCTGCAGAGTAGGCTTTGTTTAGATGTTAGTATTTGGGATATTTCTATATCTGCGGTAGAAATACTAGAAATAATAATAGTCATAATAATAGTACTTTATCTGTTATTAACATTTTACACTGCGTCGTACAAAGAAGAAAATGCTTGTACTTGCATAAAAACACAATTTTGATAACTTCCTCTCCAAATGTTTCACCTGTCACTTACATTTTTTTATTTAAATTAAGAGCCTTTGTCTAATTTAAATGTGTAAAAACTCAAAATGATTTCCATTATTCTATGCAAGTTTGGCAAACTTTCCTTGTTGATAGCTTTTAAGAGGATAACACACATGGCCTCCAGATTTTTCACTTCTTTTTCCACGGCGTTCATCTCATAAAGGAGATACAGGGGGTGCCTAAAAATGAGAAATTTCCAAAATCACCCCGTAGCGCAATATAAGTTTTGGTTTCGGCATCGTTAGTTTATAATTATATCAAAATACCAGTTTTGTAAGTTAATTCATTAAAATAAATTGCTTTTAGTGTAACATAAAAAAGTTCGGGACACAGCAAGTGTGTTATGGTAGTGAATTTTTATTAAATGCTTCAAATTTGAATAACTCAATTTTCTATAAACCTAAAAATTTGAATTTTCGCACGTAGTAAGGCCTTACCCAATACCATATATGCACAAAATTTCATTAAAATATCTTTGTAATTTTTAAAGAACAAAATTTTTTTCGAAAGAAAACTCAACATTTTCCGAGAAAACCTTGTCCGATTTTTCTAGCCAAAGAACTCATCCAAGCCATTAATAAAAGAAAGGCACTTGCGAAGTTTTATCTAAATCGGTTAATTATTTTTTGAGGTATCGGTTGGATATATATATATATATATATATATATATATATATATATATATATATATATATATATATATATATATATATATATATATATATATGTATATATATATATATATATATATATATATATATATATATATATATATATATATATATATATATATATATATATATATATATATAAACATATAAAATTTGAAACTGACCCTAGATATGGGTTCTAGGGGTCTTTAGTTCGCGCTCATTTGAATTTTTTTGCAGTCTCACCATCGATACCTCTCTATTAGTGAAATAGTTTTAAATAAAAATTCACTAATAGTGCTGCAAATTGAGTCATAACTTCCACATTGCTGTGATAATTTATTCTCTTCAGAAAGACATTCTTGTGAAATGAAATTATGGCCCATGACTTCACCGCAAAGAAAATATTTGTATTCCTGTACACATAAACTTTGGAAACGTTATGTTACTCGAGTTTTATTGAAAAAATGTCAATTTTCACCGAATCTTTCCTTATTTATCCCCTACCCCCTGAAGTGATCTTACCCAAAAACAATTCAAAGCGTTCCTTTGTCGGGTGCTAGCGGGATACCAAATTTGAAGAACATATCTCAATTCGTTTGAAAGTTATTGCGCCTATTAACAGACATACGTATATGCCGACAGATCGGCAGACCGACCGACCGACAGACAACAACATTTTCGTACCAGAATCAAGTTCTCTATATGTTTTGAGACTTTTTACGGCGTTTTAGTAATAAAAAATTTGAAATATTTGTCAACGATATTCCAACCCCACACATTTCACCCCTAATTTAATTTCTCACAAAATACCAGATGATTGATGAAATCAAAAGTTTTCTAATAAATAAATCCTAAAATGCCATATTACTCGAATTTTAATGTAAATTTTCACCAAATCACCTACCCGCTAAAACAATTTTACCCACAAACAATCCGAACCGTTCGTTTGTCAGGTTCTGAAGTGATTGTGGCTATAAACAGACAGACATACAGACCGACGGACAAAAAAATCATGTTTTCTATATGTTTTGACACTTTTTGTGACGTTATGAAATTTTGAAATTTTTGTCGCCGATGCGATACTTCCACAAGTTGTGGGGATGTGGAAGTAATAGATCCTATTCATTATAAAATATATAATAAGTTATAGCATCCGTCATCTTTTAGTGAATTTTATTTTAAAAAATTCACTAATGAGAAGCTCCCGACAAAGGAGCGCTATTTAGGCCCCCTAAAACACATATCCGGGGTCAGTTTCGATTTTTATATGTTCATATATATATATATATATATATATATATATATATATATATATATATATATATATATATATATATATATATATCACACCGATAACTCTAAAATTTGGTGAATACCTTTCTTTTGCAAGTGGTTTGGATAAGTTCGTTAGCCAGGAAAATGGGCTGAGGTTTTACCGGAAAACTTATTTTCTTTAGAAAAAAATTCATATCTCCCGAAATAACAAAGCAAGGGCAACAAAATTTGGCACGTCGTTTTATATCGCTATAGGTAAATCACCTACTAAAATTTAGCGCTGTAGGTCAAAAGACAAAAAAGTTATGGGCACTTAAAGAAAAATAAATTGGGGCTTTCCTCAAAACGTCAAAGTGACCATTTAAAACGTCAAAATTGACAACATTTAGGCAAAGAACTTGAATCTAATACGAACTATGGAAAGGAAATCTCTCAAGAAGAATGTTTTACAAACCCTGAAGTCTTAGTTTCAACCGTCATTGTCCTTCATTTAACTAAAATGTTTTCAGATAATTCATTTCAAACAGATCCTTTCTCTGATGCGTTGCAGTAGTCTTAGCTATAGAGCTTATCGTTTAATGGTATATAACTTTTGTCGAATTTTCGTAAAAAGTCAATAAAGCTCAATATATGAATATATATAGATATGAAAAAAATTTATACATTAATTATAGGGTGTCTTGAGCTACATCTTAAAAAAATATTTCTATAATCACAGCGTGGCTAATAAGTCGTTGGTGATAGAAATATTTTTTTAGTCGAATATGCCTTATGTTATTGCATTTTTCCATTTTCCATCGAAATATAATGCATGTTTGTAAGTAAACAAATTCTGGACGCAGCAAGTGCGTTATGGTAGCGAATTTTGTTTAAATGCCTCATATTTGAAAAGCTCAATTTCCTATTAACCCATAAGGTTGACCAAGAAACTTTAAGTTTACTTTCGGAAATTTTTGTAGGTTTTCAAACAATAAAGTTATTTTGATGAAACATGGCACATTGTTTTTACTATATATGTTATACTGGTAATCAAATTTGATGCCTGCTTTCTGAACAAAAAACACACATATTTGTTATTAGAAACAGTTTTATGAAAATTCACTACCATAACGCATGCGTCCCGAAATTTTTATTACTTCCACCTCGTCAATACATGTGGAAGTATGTCATCGGCGACAAGAATGTCAAAATTTTTTAGCTTAAACGTCGTACAATGTGTCAAAACATATAGAAAACATTTAAAACGAAAATTTTTGTGTCTGTCAATCTGTATGTCTGTCTGTTTGTAGTCACGATAACTTGAGAACGAATTGTGATATAGTCTTCAAATTTGGCATACAGCACCCGACAAACGAACGTTTGGAATTGTTTTTGGGTAAAATCGCTCCAGGGGGTAGGGGATGAATGGCGTAAAAAGTCTCAAAACATATAGAAAACCGAATTCTTGAACGAACATTTTTTCGTCTGTCGGTTGGTATCCAGTTAGCGCCCGACAAAGGAACGCTTCGAATAATTCTTAGGTAAGATTGCTTTTGGGGACAGGGGATAATTTAGGAGAGATTTGGTAAAAATTGACATTTTTTCCTCAAAACTCGAGTAATATAACCTTTCAGAAGTTTATGGGTACAGGAATACGAACTTTGTGGTTAAGTCATAGACGAACCTGCCTTCTATATTGTCATCTTTTTATACGTTAAATTTTAGGTTAATAGTATATGATATACTGGGTATCTAAGATGCAGCCTTCGCAAGATATTCACCATTTTTCTCGTAATTTCATGTTTTCGTTAGATTTTTTTAGTGTGCCACAGAACGATTTCCTTTTTGTAGGAACGAGCTGGTCGCCTTGTAGAAAATTCATCTGGGCACGGGATGGCAGCCTTTGGGTGACGGTAGGGTCACCGATGAGACGTATAGCTCTCTTCTGAATGTAGTCCAGGATTGCGAGTGTCGAAGCGGCAGCGGCACACCAGATGTGGGAGCAGTATTCGAGGTTTGTCCTTATTTGTGAGGCATATAAGGTATAGAGATTAGCTGGTGATTAGCGGGCTCGCCGGAAGAGGAAACCTAATTTCTTAGCAGCTGCTTCTGCAATTGATGTGACATGTTGGTGCCAATTGAGATTTCGATCCACAGAAATGCCAACAAGTGAAAAGGACTCATTGCTTTGAATAACTTGGTTGTTCATTGTGATGGGTCTAGGGCTGGTGTATCTCTTATGAGAAAGAAAGCAAGACTGAGTTTTGGTGGGGTTGAATTGTACAAGATTTCTGCTTTCCCAGTCTAATATTTTTTGGTGATCCACAGTGACAGAACTCTCCATGAGTCTGCGATCCTCATCTAATTGGACTAAAGAGACAGGCTTAGAATATTGTATATTTGGGTGGAGGGTGCTGTCGTCCGCGTAACTGTGAACTGGGTTGGATGCGCTAGAAAGGAGGTCATTGATGTGGAGAAGAAACAAAGAAGGGGCTAAAGCTGAACCTTGAGGGCCTTCTGCATTAATTGTATACAGTTTAGAGGAATGGCCATCCACGACAACAGAAATGCTCCGGTTGGAGAAGAAATTTGCTGTCCAGGTACAGAGTTTTGGTGGTAGGCCATCGTCTGGAAGTTTATTAAGCAGCGCTGCGTGCCAGACCTGGTCGAATGCTTTGGATATGTCTAGAGCAGAAAGAGACAAATTTTAGTAATTCGGTGCTTATATACTTTTTCATCACTTTAGAGTTGACTGAAAGGAGAGAAATAGGCCTGTAGTTGCTAGGAAGCGCTTTGGATCATTTCTTGGGGACGGGTTGTACTCGAACAGTTTTCCAGTTACTAGAGAATGTGCCTCTATTGTAAGATATCTGAAACAGACGAGTCAGGATAGGAGCATGTTCTGGTGCGCATTTTTTGAGAACAATTGCTAGGATCTTGTCAAGGCCAGAGGCTTTCCTGGTATTAAGGAGAAGAAAGCATCTTACGTACCTTTTTAGTTTTGAAAATGATCTCCGTCATTTTATGCGCGACATTGGAGACTGTTGGTGGTTGAACTTTTGGAGGTGGGTTGAGAGTAGAATTGCCGGCGAACAACGAGGCAAGTTCAGCCTTGCCCAGGACGGTAGAAACAATTTCATCCCCTGAAACAAGAGGTGGGAACGTGCTCTTGCACAAATTATTCCCAATAGATTTAGCAAGAGTCCAGTAGGGTTTGCTACCATTGGAGATTAAGAGAACTTTGTTTTTTATGTGGTTATTAAACGAGTTTTTTGCCTCAGATAGAATGCGGACATAGGGGCTTCTTGCGTCGTTAAATGCTTGACGGTTTTCGTGACTGGGATTGTATAGAAGCGTTTTGTGAGCTTTGACCTTTTCAAGTCTAGCCTTGTCACAGAATCTAGAGAACCAGGGCTTTTGAGTGGCTGAAGAGGTTTTGTGTGTGCCTGAAATAAATAATTCCATGTCAGCTTGGATAATTTCGTTGATGTTTTGTAAGATATCAGAGAAGTCAGGATGAGAGAAGCAGACAGACGCCCATGGAAATGAGGAAAAGTAATCCCGCATTTCGTCCCAGTTCGCGGAGTTGTAGTGCCAAACGATACGTGGGTGTGATGACTGTGTGACCTCGGTTTGCATTGAGCAGGAAGCAGTGACCATGCCGTGGTCTGAGAGACCAAGGGAGGCGGTGACTGATGTCTTATAGCATTCAGGTTTTGTAGTAAGAAGGAGATCTAAGAGATTTGAGCTGTGTGTTGGGATACGAGGAAAGTAAGTTGGTTGCTGAACCATATTCGTTAACGAATTGCTAACTGCAAAAGGCCTCCGCTGCTCTCACTTCGCCATTCATTATTATGGACATTGAAGTCACCAAGAATAGTGACCTCGGAGGAAGGATATTCAGAAATCAGATAGTCGTTTTTTTCAGAAAGGTAGTCGAAGAGCTGGACAAAGTTGTTGTCAGAAGGTGACCGGTAAATGAAACAGATGAATTTAGTTGCAGCCCTGAGAGAGAGTTTCATCCAAAGTATGTATTTTCTTCCAGCTTCTAAATTGGGGACTCTGGTGCAGGGTAGATTGCTAAGGACGTATGCGCACACGCTTGCGTGCAATCTAAAGGAAGTAAGGAGCTCATACCCCCAGAAATTAAGGTGATGAGTGGCTGTTTTGGCACTGATTTGGGTTTCAGTGAGGAAGAGGAGTTGGGGCCTATTAGCCTGAAGGAAATGGCGGACGGAGTTCAGGTTAGAATTTAGGCCACATATATTCGAGAAGGATATGTTAAATATTGATGCCGGCACCCCCTGCACACCCATCTTCCGGAGATCCGAATGGAGAGGATTTTATCTCCGGAATCTTTTGTACAAGGAGTAGCCATCATCAATTTTGTTTATAGGGGAAACCGACTCATACATCAGAACCGGAAACGTCCGTTGGGACTTCACCGGCCTTGATGTAAGGGGTGGTACCTCCTCGGGCGTGAAAAAATCCTTTACTATCACGTAAAAGAAAAGTCCACTACCACCTGCCAGTTCTTTACGATGACAATTAATTCCTGTCGAGAAAAGGACTTAAAAAATGGAAATCACTATTAGTCATGAATTTATTTCATAGGCTCAGGATGAGATAGCAGACTGCCTATGATACTATTAAAGCATATAAATATGGTTGTCGACCTACCTATTCAATGTTGCATGTGTAAAATCTGTGTACCTTAACATATTACCGGCCAATGTCAAAAATATATTACTCGACTTTCTTGAAATGTTAGTTTCGCTTAATTATATATTTTTTGGTATTTGTATTTGGTTTCTTGAACGTCGGCCGATTCCTGCAAATATGACTAATCACCGAGGCCAGGGAGTAGTTTAGCCTAACTATCCTGGAAATTTTGCCGAACACATGTCTCGCTGTAAGAAGGGAAGGGATCTTTAACGTGGCCAGAATCGCATGGGTCCACAGGCCCAAGACACACCCCCCCCCCATCCCTAAGGGCGGAACGTGTAGACATTCAACTTGCTCGGACACAATGTAAATACAAAAATAATTTTGAGTATGTACTGAAAAATAATTTGACGATTCTGCTGGGAATCGAATCCACGACCTTTGACTCCAGAGGCACACGTCCTTACCACCCAACCACCGAGGCTGCCATTTAATTATAAGATGGTAATTTAATTCAAGACAATGCAATTTTAAATTGAGAGTTGAAGGTATCTAAATTCCATGGCAACGTGATTTGTGTCGCGGCATTAAGGTAGTTAACTAAGTTAGATGCGTCATGTGTTGGATTCGTAATTTCTATTCTATATAATGGTGTAAAAATCCATGATGGCGCCCATAAGGAAAACAAAAGTTGGCCGTGTATACTCAAAATCTAGTAGGCCTAGAAAAATTATAAGCCACCCGTTTGATAGCCCGTAACCAGTTACGGAAACACACCAATTTTAGTGACAGTTGATATGATAAACTACTAGATATTAAAGAATTAAGAAAATGCTTTCAGTTCTTCAGGATACTTCAGGAATGACTGGATCTATTCCAAATTTGTTTTCGGATTATGGACAAGCGTAAAGTGGCGCACATTTTTTGTAATTTAACTGACTGTCTACCTCTCATGGCTTGGTACGTCCCAATAGTGAGCGACTTAAAAGTGACCACCGTGCATAGGGTAGCGGTGAAACATAAGGATAAAATATGTCGAGTTTCAAGTCCCAAACGTCGTTTGCTTCAATAGTATCCTACAAATTTTCAATACGTCTGAATTTAAAGTTTTTCCTGGCTGTTTATTTTCGACATGTATAAAGAACTTATGCGGAAGGCAACGGGAAACCACCGCATTGCATCCTTTCCCTAACAGAAATTATGGTTATGGTTACGCCAGGACGGCGACCTTGCCATTAGGCTGTTATGATGATGATGCAATACTTAAAGTTTAAACTACTTTAAAATTCTTCAAAACTATTTAAAACTTATTAAAATTACAACGATTTGTATTGAGAAATGTTTTATTTGCTTCTTAATTTTCTTTTTTCTATTTTTGAACAACTCTATTTTGAGATGCTTCTAGAAAGCACCCTGTAGATAAGTTTGGAGGACCTGAGATTTGCTGAGAGGTATTTCGGGAGAAGCGTCACTCGTTTTGTGGAAACTGGCAACTAATAACTTTCTGCACGCTCAAACGACCATCGTGACTGGGATGGCATCTCTCTCAGCATGTTTTGAGAAGGGACAAGAGAAGAGAGTGATAGGTGGGCGTCCAGTATAAGGCCCGGTCCTCACTCATGCTTCTTCAGGAGTTCTCCAGTAGTTCGGAGTGCGGTATCCGAGGGAACGTGGGAGCGACCTGACCGACGTCCTGCATGCCGTAGAGACAGACGCCTCTGTCGATAGTTAGTCCCGGTAATTTCACAGGGAGAGCCGTGAGAGTTGGGTTCGGGAAATGGGGTGGGCTAGTTCGAGGGATGGGTGGTAGAAGAGGGACCTAGGACGATACGCCGCGGGCTGTTTACTACGTGATGCCTTCGACCAGTTTGCGCGGGGGCGGCACTGACGCGGGGGTGACACGTCGCTGCCGTCGCGGACCCCAGCGTACGTCCTTCTCGCCCTTTGACGACCCAAACCCTCTCAGCGAGGGGTTGGGGGGTCGCGGACCACCGCGACCTGCTTGCCGTCCTTGCGATGGCCCCTGGCTTTCTCGCTCACTTGCACTGTCTGTTTCTCTCGTTCTATCTACTTCCACAGCCGCCTTCCAACGGCATGACCACCCCCGAGTAGTAAGAGAAATTCTGCTGGACACACAGCCAGGTTCACATGTTAGCAAACGCTAAAGGGGATGCGGGGTTTCCAGGGAAGTTGGAGAATGTTTCAGGAAATTAAGTTATAAAACATGTATATAACCACTTACGTCATTAAAACTTCGACATACGTGTATTTTGTGTATTGTTTCATAATTTGTTGAAAATGACCTCTAAAACGCAAAACTATATATTTCCTGATGATGCGAATACGTAGCCATGAATTATGCGTCGTATTTTAAGAGAAAATGTGATACCAACGTATATAGTATGTGTCATATAAAAGTTGAAAGATACAAAATAATGAAACACGTCTCGTTAATAGACCTAGCCGACCAGCAACGTGAACAAGCAGAAACGTCCACGTATAATTGACATCTAAACGTGCGCAGTACATTTTCATATGCATTTCAGGTATCGTATCATAGGAGACGAACTCCTGACATGTTAAATAATTTGCCATTAACAGTTTGTAAAATGTCATGACACTGATGACAAAGCACGGATAGCAGCCAGATTGTAATGCAATCGGTCTTCGAGTCTATTGGAAACTCACATAATTTCAACAACACACCACGAGGGCTTACAGCCTAAATACTATCGTACGGTGGGTGTTGACAAGGAGGAAAGAGGCAACTTGTTAATTCCGGAGGAGAAGGAAAAACATGTGCCGGCAAGGAATTCCACTTGGAAGTCCCCGGGACAAAAGAGCGGGCATAACAAGATGTTCTATGTCTGGTGACCTGGACAGTAAAATGGTGCATTCGCTTTGTTCGCCTAAGAGATCTGTTGGGGGCAGCAGGTGGAGGAACTATGCAAGAAAGCTCATCTGAGCATTGCCCGTGCAGATATCTATAAAAGAGAGAGAGAGAGAGATCACCAACGGCACGTCGGTGGGCACGTGATGGCAGCCTTTGGGTGAAGGTAGGGTCACCGATGAGACGTACAGCTCTCTTTTGAATGGAGTCCAGGATAGCGAGTGTAGAAGCGGCAGCTGCACCCCAGATGTGGGAGCAGTATTCGAGGTTTGGCCTTATTTGTGAAGTATATAAGGTATAGAGATTAGCTGGTGAAAAGTATTTGCGAGCCCGGAAGAGGAAACCTAATTTCTTAGCAGCAGCTTCTGCAATTGATGTGACATGTTGGTGCCAATTGAGATTTCGATCCACAGAAATGCCAACAAGAGAAAATGACTCATTACTTTGAATAACTTGGTTGTTCATTATGATGGGTCTAGGGCTGGTGTATCTCTTATGAGAAAGAAAGCAAGACTGAGATTTGGTGGGGTTGAATTGTACAAGATTTTTACTTCCCCAGTCTATTTTTTTTTGGAGATCCACGGAGACAGAACCCTCCAGGAGTCTGCCATCGTCATCTAATTGGGCTAAAGAGACATGCCTAGAATATTGTATATTTGAGTGGAGGGTGCTGTCGTCCGCGTAACTGTGAACTGGGTAATTCAATAAGCGTGAGTAAGAGCTGTATTTTTCAAATAAAAAGCGACTGGAAAATTGACTTCATCTGGAAACTTAAAAAAATTTCAATGGCTGATGAAAACGCCTTAATTCAACATTCGGAAGAAAACCCATTCGTAACGACCGTTCAAGCTGAAAAATACCAAAACTATTGACAGGCACCTGAAAGATGCTAGTATCCGGAGCCTTACTGATACCAGAAAAGGTTTCCTATCGAATGAAAATAAAGAAATAAGGTTGCAATTTGCCAACAACTTTGTTAACGGAGCAGACGTTTTCTGAAATACAGTAGTTTTTTCGGACAAAAACTATTCCAATCATACGTCAACGGTACAGTGAGAGTTTATGGGTCGGATAAATCGAGATTGGGAGAAAAAATACGTTCATCCTATGACGAGTGATGGGCGCTTTCTGAGAATGTAAGGGGGTGGATTATTGCTAAGAGTGTTGGTGCATTACATAAAATAAACGATCGAGTTACTGCAGCATGTAACATACAAATGTTCGAAATGCTAACGCTGCATTTGGTTAGGGAGAAATATCCGAACCAGTTTAATTTACAATCGCAAACAAAATTTTTTTGCTAATATTATTTATAAGCAGTACAAAAGTGTCAAGAAGCAACAGAAAAAATATTTTGAAAATTTTATAATTTTTCTTCTTGAAACGTCAAAGTCGCGATTTGAAACATCAAAATTTGCAATTTTCAGACAACGAATTTGAAGCAAATACGGAGTATGTCGAAAAAATCTCTTAATAAATGTGTTTCACAAAGCCTCAAGTTTCAGCTTCAACCATCACTGTCCTTCATTTTACTAAAATATTTTAGGAAAATCCATTTCAATAGACACTCTTTCTGATGCTTCGGCAGTAGTTTCCGCTATAGAGTTTATGGTTTAGTAGTCTATATTTTAGCAAATTTTCGTAGAAAAAATTCGTTTTTAAGAAGACCGCGACTTATGAATGTTAAAAAGATTTCTTCAAATGAGCACGAACCAAAACCCCTAAAACCCATATACGGGGTCAGTTTCAGTTTTTCCCTCTTTACACATATACAGGGTGACGCATTTCTATAGCAAAGCTCAATATATCCGTTATTATACAAGATATGAGGAAAAAGTATATACATTAATTATAGGGTGTCTCGAGCTGTATCCTATGAACCTATTTTGATAATTACAGGCTGGCCCATAAAACGTTGGTGATACACGCTTTATTTGTTTAATAGAACACCCCTTACGTTATTACATGTTTTCCATCAAATTATAATGCATGTTTGTAAGGAAAAAAAGATGATATCGTTCATCGTTTTTGAGTTATTTAAATTGTTTTGCAACTTTTCACGTTTTTGGCACATATTTCAAACGCATATCACAAATTGTGATATGGCGTTTTTATCAATAGGTAGCGCAGGCCCATGGAAATGACGCATTCAGAGAGATTTCTCTTTGTATTACTCGTCGAAAAAATCGAGCTTCCGTATACAGGTACTCTCAAATTGTGGCTAAATTATAAAAGTTTTCGCAGAAATGTTTTAAGTGTTTCCGTTGAAATCATTTTTTGTAAGATTTCTGTGATATGCTGGTAATGAATAATAAATGTTTAGTAAGTTATCGTAAAAAAAACTTGTCGAAATTTTGTGAAAAATATAATTTAGGGTAACATTATGGAAGGCAAGTTATCTAAAAGAAATTATTATAATTTTTTAAATTTTGATCCTAAAGCTGATTGTGAATAATTATATCTTGTCACGTGTGTAAATAGCTTAAAGAGGTTTGTTTGCCAGGAAAATCGGACCAGTTTTTCTGGTATCTTTAAAGCTTATTTTCGGAAAATCTTTGTACTTTTTGAAACAACCAAGCTATTTTAATGAAATATAGTACATTGTTAGTGTTATATAGGTTATGCTATCAACCAAATGTCCTTCTTGTAAAAACAAGACATATTTTCCACTAAAAACATTTTAACGAAAATTCGCTACCATAACGCATTTGCTGCGTCCCGAACTTTATTATCTGAAATTGTGTTTCGTGATTTTTTATATAAATATGCAAATTGGGATACTGAATTTATTCCATTTAGCTGTCTCTACTGTAGTTACATTTTTACTTAGAAATATAGAATTTGCGAGTTGATGATACATTGTTTCTTAACTAAGATCCTTAGAAAGCTATTAAAAACTCATTTGTCAGTTGTTAAAGAAAACGTTGCACGAAACGCTGAATTCCTATGCAGCATTTGTGTAC
Source organism: Tillus elongatus (assembly GCA_964006375.1). Classification (NCBI taxonomy): domain Eukaryota; kingdom Metazoa; phylum Arthropoda; class Insecta; order Coleoptera; family Cleridae; genus Tillus; species Tillus elongatus. The sequence goes on from OZ023264.1 coordinate 33,903,839, forward strand.
TTTGTGGAGCAAATATTTAAGAAACGTTTACGCATATGGTCAATGCTTGCCCATTAATTGTTGTTGCCCCTACTTGGTGAAACTGTTCTACACTAAATACTGTGGAATGGAAATAAATACTGAATTTATTCCATTTGGCTGTGCCACACTGTATATATATATATATATATATATATATATATATATATATATATATATATATATATATATATATATATATATATATATACAGGATGTCCCTCTAACAATGGGCCAAACCCATATATTGGGATAGAGCATCAAAAATTAAATAGACTTTCATCAATACGTTTTGTCCGATTGTTGCTTGTTTTCGATATACAGTGTGTTAAAATTGACTTTGAAAAACATTAAATCGCTCGTTTTTCTGCTAATTACTGGAATATTGATTTGGAACTTTGTAATAGGGGGTTATCGAGGATGTCACTTCCAACCGTGATACCTATTTTGAGCTACATCATAGTTGGCGCCACCTACACTAAACCCGAATGTTTTACAGGGGCATAACTTTTTCGATGATCAACTTTCTGCAAATCTGTTCAGAAAAACTGAAAACTACTAATTTTTTGTACGAAAAAGGTATATTTAGTTGAAACTCATAAAGTGAGTGGTTACCGAGATATTGCGGTTTTAATAATGGTGTGCATTGAAAATCTCTCAAATCTGAAATTTTATTCTGGCCCAAAGTTCATCTCTGGAGTTACAAACATTATTGTGTATGTACCAGTTGTTTCAAGTAACCCCAATGGAAAATTCTAGAGGATTGAGGTCGGTGTATTTTAATCATAATTTTCTAATTCTAAATCAATTCCTAAAAATTGGGAAGTTTCTCTGGATTTAATTCGATTTCATAGAATAAGTATGTTTTTGGCAAATAAAAGATGTATTCTTGTGGACATATCAAGGCGCTTATAACTATAGCAGTTGATTGGCCGGGTCAACAACTGTCAATGAAGTAGATGAAATATCTTTTGTTTTTCGTTTTCATAGCGATGTCATTTGCGTAACACAATAAACATAATCTGTCAATTTTGACAAGCTCATGGTTTTTCAATTAAGAGCAGTAGGTAGTTATTATTTCTGAAATGCCTCGCCATAATGAGTTTAGCAATATTGAGAAGAGAGATATGATCTGCGTTTATGCGCAATCAAACTTCCGTAGCCACCAAGCCGCCGCCAGATACATGGAATTATATCCTAGTCGTAGACAACCAGATCACAAGACCTTTAGAAGATTATACGATAAATTAGGTATGTAAAAGAGTAATATGCACTCATTGCCATTGATTATTTCTGAAACGAAAGTTTTGACAAAATTCACACCTGAGGGCTGGAAAAATCGTGAAATACACATTTTGTTACACGGATGCGTATCATCTCGTGCTAATGTATTCGTAGGTGAAACTGGTTCTTTCAATTCGAAGTCGGAAGTTGGTGGACCAAGACGTCCTGTACATCAAGAGGAAGAGATATTAGTACGCCTTGCAGAAGATCCGGAAACAAGCGTAAGACGCCTCTCTGCAGCAACTGGAATAAATAAATCAAGTATTGGTAGACTTCTCAGAAAAGAAAAGTTACATCCTTACCACTTCACACCAGTGCAGAATCTTTTACCTCTAGATTTTCTATCTAGATTGGATTTTTGTGAACGCATTCGTCGGTATCAGAATGACGATCCGTTTTTCTTCAACAACATTCTATTCACTGACGAAGCGACATTCACAAGAAGAGGAGTTTTCAATTTCAAAAATGCTCACACATATGACAGCAGCAATCCTCATTTGACGCGAGAACACCATTTTCAACATGAGTTCTCCATTAATGTCTGGTGTGGCATACTAGGCGACGTGTTGTTGGGACCAATAGAACTTCCTGCAAGGCTCAATGTGGAGAATTATTCAATTTTCTTGAGAGATCAACTTCCTATTCTCTTGGAAGATGTCCCGATAGACGTGCGCAGGAGATTATGGTTCATTCACGACGGGGCACCTGCCCATTATGGACTTCCTGTCAGAGAATTTCTGAACCAAAATTATCCGCGCCGATGGATAGGTCGAGGTGGAGATTTTCCTTGGCCTGAACGTAGCCCCGACCTCAATCCTCTAGATTTCTTCCTCTGGGGTCACTTGAAAGAATTAGTATACAAGAATATTTGTAACTCCAGAGATGAACTTTGGGCTAGAATAATCGAATCCAGTATTATATTGAAAAACGATTATCAAACTTTTTTTAAGGTGAGGCAAAATTTTGGGTTGAGACTAGAAAAATGTATTGAAGTAGGCGGAGGCCATTTTGAGAATCTTATTAAGTGAATTGTTCGATAATTGTCAATTTTTTCTTATAATTTAGTGATAATAATAATGTTAATAAAATTTCAGATTTGAGAGATTTTCAATGCACACCATTATTAAAACCGCAATATCTCGGTAACCTCTCACTTTATGAGTTTCAACTAAGTATACCTTTTTCGTACAAAAAGTTAGTAGTTTTCAGTTTTTCTGAACAGATTTGCAGAAAGTTGATCATCGAAAAAGTTATGCCCCTGTAAAACATTCGGGTTTAGTGTAGGTGGCGCCAACTATGATGTAGCTCAAAATAGGTATCACGGTTGGAAGCGGCATCCTCGATAACCCCCTATTACAAAGTTCCAAATCAATATTCCAGTAATTAGCAGAAAAACGAGCGATTTAATGTTTTTCAAAGTCAATTTTAACACACTGTATATCGAAAACAAGCAACAATCGGACAAAACGTATTAATGAAAGTCTATTTAATTTTTGATGCTCTATCCGAATATATGGGTTTGGCCCATTGTTAGAGGGACACCTGTATGTATGTATATATATATATATATATATATATATATATATATATATATATATATATATATATATATATATATATATATATATATATATATATATATATATATATATATATATATATATATATATATATATATATATATATATATATATATATATATATATATATATATATATATATATATATATATATATATATATATATATATATATATATATATATATATATATATATAGTGTGTGTCCCAAGCTGGATGGGAATGTATTGCTATTTCCGTTATTATTAGAGATAGGGAGACGGTCAAATTAGCAATGTTTTGTAGAATTCCATGCTCGTTCCAAGAATGACTTGTATTTTGCCCTGCCTCTTTTCGTTTTCGAGTTATTTTGAAAAAACCAAAATTTGTCGATTTATTTTTTCTTCAATATCTAAGTAGGCGTTGATCTCACATGTCTTAAACTTACACATCATCAGGACACTTTTTACAGAGTAATCTTTTTGTGCTATTCTCAGCTTTGAATTGTCATTTGTTTTTGAGCTACAGGTATCAACGTTTGTTTTTTATTATGGCAGCCATATTGTAGTTTTTGCTCATGTGATAGCCTGTGTAAAGAGCTTTCCAACGATGTACAACATGCTTGAGAAATCTTGTAATTACATTGACAATTTTGAAAAAAATTCAGGATGGTAGGCTATGAAATCCAATATCAGAAAACAAATGACAAAAAAAGTGTTCAAAAAGCAGTAGGCCATGGAGTCTAACAATAGACTTCTACTTTTAACATAATTTTCGTAATAATTCACGATAAAAAAATATTGTGATTTAATTTACAATACTTAATTAGGTAATAATAATATAATAATATAATATAATATAATAATATTAATATTATGTGAAACAGTTTAATGGCAAAACCCGGCAATACAAATAGAAACTTAAACTCCACAAAACAACACAATTAGAAACGAAACTCAACCAATAATAAAAAACTCTGGACGCAGCAAGTGCGTTATGGTAGTGAATTTTCATAAAACTATTTTTTAATAGCAATAATGTGTGTTTTTTTTAAGAAAGCAGGCATCAAGTTTGGTTACCAGTATAATCTATATAGTAAAAACAATGTGCCATGTTTCATCAAAATAACTTTATTGTTTGAAAATGTACAAAAATTTCCGAAAGTAAACTTAAAGTGTTCCCGAAAAAACTCGTTTCTTGATCAACCTTATAGGTTAATAGCAAATTGGGCTATTCAAATATTAAGCATTTGATCAAACATCGCTACCATAACGCACTTACTGCGTCCAGAATTTTTTTTCTTACAAACATGCATTATATTTCGATGGAAAATGCAAAAATGCAATAACATAAGGGTGTTTGATTAAAAAAAAAGAAAATTTGTATCACCAACGACTTATGGGCCACCCTGTGATTGTAAAAATATTTTTTTTAAGATGTAGCTTAAGACACCCTATAATTAATATATACAATTTTTTTTTCATATCTTGTATAATAACAGATATATTGAGCTTTATTGATTTTTTTTTACGAAAATTCTAAAAAAATTATATACCATTAAACGATAAACTCTATAGCTAAGACTACTGCCAAGCGTCAGAGAAAGGGTCTATTTGAAATGAATTTTCTGGAAACACTTTATTAAAATGAAGGACAATGACGGTTGAAACTAACACTTCAGGGTTTGTATAACATTTTTCTTGAGACATTTTATTTCTATAGCCCGTATTAGATTCAAGGTCTTTTCCTAAATGTTGCCAATTTTGACGTTTAAATCGCAACTTTGACGTTTTGTGAAAAACCCCAATTTATTTTTCTTTAAATGCCTATAACATTTTTTTCTTTTGACCTACAGAGCTAAATTTTGGTATGTAGCTTACCTGTAAGGACGTAAACCCGCGCACCAAATTGGTTTCCCTTACTTTGTTAATTCCGGAGATATAAATTTTTTTCAAAAGAAAACACAAAATTTTCCGGGAAAACCTGGACCGATTTTCCTGGCTAACGAACTTATCCAAGCCATTTGCAAAAGGAATTTATTTACCAAATTTAATCAAAATCGGCCCATTATTTTTTGAGTTATCGGTGTGATACACACACACATATATATATATATATATATATATATATATATATATATATATATATATATATATATATATATATATATATATATATATAATATATATATATATATATATATATATATATATATATATATATATATATATATATAAACATATAAAAATTTAAACTGACCCCGGATATGTGTTCTGGGGGGCCTAATTAGCGCTCATTTGAAGAAATTTTTTCAAAATTCAAAAGTCGGGATCTCCTCATTAGTGAATTTTTTTTTAGAAAATTCACTAATAGAAACTTAAAAAATACATTAAATATAAAATTGTTCAATATGGCCACCGTTTTGTTCAATGCACTTTATACACCTTTTTGAAACATGTCTGCAAACTCTGGTGAGGGTGTTTCGGTTAATATGATTTATAGCTTCCGTGATTCTGTTTCGTAATTCATTGATATTTTGTGGTGGATCGAATTTATAGACATCATTCTACAGAGTACCACAAAAATAAAAATCCATGGGTGTTATATATCAGGACTTCGAGCACACCAATGAACCGGCCCATTGTTACAAATTACACGATTATTAAAATTTTGGTACAAAAATTCTTTGACGATCCTAGCATTGTGAGCTGGACAACCATCTTGTTGGTACCAAATCTCGTCTAAATTATCATGAACTCTTCTAATTGCTGGTAAGATATAATTTCTCAATAGATTAAGATAACTTTCCCCCAGTTAAATTATTTTTAAAAAAGAACAATAGTTACCTGAAATTTTTAAAAATGAACTGTCTAATCTAGAAATAAAAATAACAGTTTTTTACCTAATAAGCCGCACCAAACATTAATACCATATCTGTCTTGCAATCGTTTTTCTTCCGTTACATGAGGATTTTCATTTTCCCAATAATGCCTATTAGGGCGATCATACACGCCACAATTTGTAAATCTGGATTGATCAATCCATATTATTTTCAAATGAAAAATTTCATCTTGCTGACATTGTCCTTGATACCAACTGCAGAATTGAAGTCGCTTAGGGTAATCGTCAACTTTTAAGATGGAAATGACTTTGTTTTACTACACGGTGTACCGTATTTTTTCGAACGTCAATTTGCTCACTATAAAACCGAACAGATTGCGGAGGGTTTTCGTTTGAAACCTGTAAGACGGCGTTATTTCTTTCTTCATTTCCAGGCATTGGTAGTTTCTTTGCGTGGAAGCTACCGTCGTTCAATAGATTGGTCACTATCCTGCGAAATATTTTGGTGTTTGGCTGTCGTCTTTCTGGGTAGCTGTTTTGATATGAATTTGCAGCTGCCTCAGTATTTCGGTTAGAACGAATATAACATTCCAACATATCAAAATGTTCTTTATTACTAAACATATTGTTAAATAATATTTAAAATAAACAGGAAACAAACTATTTAGGACAAAATTTTAAGCAACGTGTTAAAGACACCTCAAATGGTTCATATAATTAAGAATGACAGTATTCTTAATTATCGCGATAGTGTTATATCCATAGCAACCTTTCTTCTCTTGTTTTTCAGTTGACTTACGTTTAAAAATCAAACAATTTTCAAAGGCGTCTTCGTAAATCATTAATCTGCTTTTTGTTGAGTTCTGTTTGTAAATTTAGTTATTTACTAGATTTACCTATTTAATTAAATTATAACAATTTTTTAGGATAATGTTGTAATGTAAAATATCATTTGTAATAATGGGCCGATGCATTGGTGTGCTCAAAGTTCCTATTTTTTTTATCGTGAATCAGTACGGAAATTATGTTAAAAGTAGAAGTCTATTGTTAGACTCTATGCCCTACTGCTTTTTGAACACTTTTTTTGTCATTTGTTTTCTGGTATTAGATTTCATAGCCTACTATCCTCAAAACGGTTTTTCTCAAAATTGCCAGTGCAATTACAACATTTCTCAAGCTCTTTTCATAGGCTATCACATGAGCAAAAATCCAATATGGCTGCCATAATAAAAAATCACTAATAGAGAGGTATCGATGGTGAGACAGGGGAACAGAGCGAATGGACCCTTTTACTATCCAGGTCACCAGACATAGAACATCTTGTTATACCCGCTCTTTTGTCCCGAGGACTTCCAAGTTGTGGAATTCCTTGCCGGCACATGTTTTTCCTTTTCCCCCGAACCTCCAAACCTTCAAGTCCATAATTAACAAGTTGCCTCTTTCCTCCTTGTCGACACCCACGGTACGATAGTATTTAATCTGTAAGCCCTCGTGGTGTGTTGTTGAAATAAAAAAAGATACTTATATTTTCTAGTGGATCAAAGGTAGTTGATTGTGACGTTTGACATACTGATATCTGACGACTACTGAGTTACGGGTTTTCTTGAATATGAAGCAGAATCTCAAGTTCTTTTTCTTGATAAGTAACATTTCCATTAACCACTCTGCGTTTTGCATAGTCAACAGTCCCAATAAGAATTGTTCTTCCTCTGATGACGCTAACCTGGTTAGTAAAACGATCATCAGGTTTTTTACACAATGTCTTATGGTGATTTGGGTTCTTCAAGTAGGCCCCCTAGAACCCACATCCGGGGTCAGTTACAATTTTTAGTGAATTTTTATTTAAAAAAATTCACTAATAGAGAGGTATCGATGGTGAGACTTTGCAAAAAAATTTTCAAATGAGTTCGAACTAGGACCCCTAGAACCCATATTGTTTCAATGTTTAAATAAATAAATAAATAAATATATATATATATATATATATATATATATATATATATATATATATATATATATATATATATATATATATATATATATATATATATATATATATATATATATATATATATATATATATATATATATATATATATATATATATATATATGTATGTATGTATGTATGTATCCAACCGATAACTCAAAAAATAATTGACCGATTTCGATAAAACTTGACGAGTGCCTTTCTTTTATTAATGTATTGGATAAGTTGGTTAGCCAGGAAAATCCGACAAGGTTTTCCGGGAAAATTTTGAGTTTTATTTCGAAAAAAAAATTTTTCTCCGAAAATTACAAAGTTGTTTTAATAAAATGTGGTAAATACGTTGCCTTAGGAAAAACCTTACCACATACCAAAATTCAACTTTCTAACTTCATAGAAAATTGAGTTATTCAAATTTAAAATATTTAATAAAAATTTACTACCATAACGCACTTGCTGCGTTCCGAATAATTTTTTTATAGAACACGTCTTATGTTATTACATTTTTGCATTTTCCATCAAAATATAATGCATGTTTGTAAGAAAAGAAATTCGGAACGCAGCAAGTGCATTATGGTAGCGAATTTGCATTAAATGCTTGAAATTTGAATAGCTCACTTTGCTATAAGGTAAGGTTGTCCAAGAAAACAGTTTTTTCGGGAACACTAAGTTCACGTTTGGAAATTTTTGTACATTTCCAAACAATAAAGTTATTTTGGTGAAACATGGCACATTGCTTCTACCATATAGGTTATAGTGGGAACCAAATTTTATGCGTGCTTTCTTAAAAAAAACACACATATTTGCTATTAAAAACATTTTAATGAAAATTCACTACCATAACGCACTTGCTGCGTCCAGACTTTTTCCTCTTGTGTAACCAATTTAAGTATCATCGAGCAGCGAAACCGGTTAGACAAACATTTGTGAAGCCAGAAAAAGTCTCTACGTCTCGGTTTAGTATGGAACGGTTTCACCAAGTAAGGGCAACAACAATTAATGAATTTATGTAAATATATGTATACACATATAAAGTCTGACACTGACCACATATACGGGTTCTAAAGGCTCCAGTTCTCGTCCATTTAAAGACATTTTCCGAAAATTCCAAAGCTAGGACCTTTCTAGAACCAGCATTTTCTTTATGAAAATTCGCTAACACAATCTATAAATAAACTGAAATAAGCGAATTTTGTCTCGCAACCTTCTTTAAAAGCTATTATAAACGCATTGGTATATTTGATTTAGAAAACGACGCGGGGGGCTGAATGCTCGTCAAATCATCTACATTATCTAGCGGAATAGATTTTAAAAACATTTACGTAAATGATGACGACTCCGATAAGTGGTTCTTAATTGACACCGGGACAAATATTCTGTGATATTTTCTTTGTAACTGAAAAAGAAAACAAATAGCGACCTTTCGTTTGTCATTAGCACGAATTATTTGTCCGGTTATAGTTTGGCCATTATATTATTCCTTTGAAATCATTTACCAAATCTCCGATTAAAATCACTGGAAAAAAATATCTTTAAGCAGTTTTCTTAAATCTGGATACATGCAACAGCGACACAAAGTAAACAATGTAAGCTAAAAATATTTTAAGCGACAAACTTGCTCTCTGTGCAGTATGTGGCCGTACGCTGTCATGAAGCATTTAATAAAACAAACATTTTTCCATATTTAAGAAAAAAATTCAAAACTACTTTTTTGGCACCTCCTTTAATTTTTAACAAGGAATAACCCCATGAAATTTTTTGCACTTATTTGTTTACATATATATATATATATATATATATATATATATATATATATATATATATATATATATATATATATATATATATATATATATATATATATATATATGTATGTATGTATGTATCCGACCGATAACTCAAAAAATAATTAACCAATTTCGATGAAATTCGGCAAGTGCCTTTGTTTTATTAATGGCTTGGATGAGTTCGTTAGCCAGGAAAATCGGACAAGGTTTTCCGGGAAAATTTTGAGTTTTCTTTCGAAACAAATGTTCTCACCGAAAATTAAAAAGCAATTTTAATGAAATTTGGTGGATATGTTGCCTTGGGAAAGCCCTTACCACACACCAAAATTGAACTTTCTAAGTTTATAGAAAATTGAGTTTTTCAAATTTTGAGTTCTCTTTCGAATATATATATATATATATATATATATATATATATATATATATATATATATATATATATATATATATATATATATATATATATATATATTTATATTTATATTTATATATACAGCGTGAGTTTCTTTCGATGGATAGTGAAGGGATCTCGAAAACTATAAGAAATACAAAGTTAATGAAATTAAACAACAATTGCAGAATTTCGAGCCGAGTTCAAATCAGTTTTCAGATTTAGAAAATTCCGAGTAGTTCCGGAGATAATCGAGAAAAACCGAATATTACATACAACGGGTAAGTTTTGTTGGCGCAAAAAAGTCAAGAAGTAACAGAAGAAATATTTTGAAAATTTTATAATTTTTCTTCTTGAAACGTCAAAGTCGCGATTTAAAACGTCAAAATTTGCAATTTTCAGACAAAGAATTTGAAGCAAATGCCGATGTTGTCGAAAAAATGTAATAAGTGTGTTTTACAAAGCCTTAAGTTTCAGTTTCAATCATCATTCTCCTTCATTTTACTAAAATATTTTCAGAAAATACATTTCAATGGACCCTCTTTTTCATGTTTCGGCAGTAGTTTCAGTCATAGAGTTTATGGTTTAATAGTCTATATTTTAGAAATTTTTGTAGAAAAAATTCGTTATTAAGAAGACCGCGACTTATGAATTTTAAAAAGATTCCTTCAAATGAGGGCGCACTGGAACACCTAAAACCTATATACGGGGTCAGTTTCAGTTTTTGGCTGTTTACACATGTACAGGGTGACGCGTTTCTACGGTAAAGCTCAATATATCCGCTATTATACAAGATATGAGAAAAAAGTATATACGTTAATTATAGGGTGTCTTGAGCAGTATCTTACAAACCTATTTTGACAATCACAGAGTGGCCCATAAGTCGTTGGTGATACACGCTTTATTTTTTTAAAGAACACCCCTTATGTTATTGCATTTTTGTGTTTTCCATCAAATTATAATGCATGTTTCTAAAGAAAAAAAATTGATATCGTTCATCGTTTTTGAGTTATTTCAATTGTTTTGCAATTTTTCACGTTTTTGGCACATATTTCAAACACATATCACAAATTGTGATACGGCGTTTTTATTAACAGATAGCGGAGCCCCATGGCAATGACGCATTGAAAAAGCTATTTGTTTGTATTACTCATCGAAAAATCGAGCTGCCGTGTACAGGCACTCACAAATAGTGGCTGAATTTGAAATGTTTTCGCAGAAATGTTTTTAGTGTTTCCGTAGAAATCATTTTTCCCAAGATTTTTGTGATATTTTGGTAATGAATAATAAATGTTTAGTAAGTTATTGTAAAAAAAAGTCGTCGAATTTTTGTGAAAAATATAATTTAGTGTAACATTACTAAAGGCAATCTATGTGAAAAAAATGGTGAATTTTTGTAAAAGAAAATTTTCCTAACACTTTTTTCAAGTTTGGTCCTAAAGCTGTTTCTGAATAATCATATCTTGTCAGGTGTGTAAACAGCTTAAAGAGGTTCGTTGGCCAGGAGAATCGGAACAGTTTTTCTGGAACTTTTAAAGTTTATTTTCGGAAAATGTTTGTACTTTTTGGAACAACTGAGCTAATTTAATGAAATATGGTACATTCTTAGTACTATATAGGTTATATACTGTCAACTAAATGTCCTTCTTGTAAAGACAAGACATATTTAACATTAAAAACATTTTAACGAAAATTCGCTAACATAACGCATTTGCCGCGTCCAGACTTTTTTTTATTTATTAGTTTTTAATAGCGTTTGTTAGATTTCAGATATGTTAGTGTTTAATAAAGTCTTCAAGGGACATGATTTTGTTTCGATCTCAAGTAAAAAAAAGTCTGGACGCAGCAAGTGCGTTATGGTAGTGAATTTTCATTAAAATGTTTTAACTATTAAAAATGTGTTTTTTTTTAACAAAGCAGGCATCAAATTTGGTAACCAGTATGATCTATATAGTAGAAACAATGTACCATATATCATCAAAATAACTTTATTGTTTAAAAATGTACAAACATTTTTCCAAAATAAACTTTAAATGTTCCCGAAAAAACTAGTTTCCTAGTACCTTAACCTTATAGGTTAATTGGAAATTGAGCTATTTAAATTTGAAGCATTTAATAAAAATACGCCACCATAACGCACTTGCTGGGTCCAGAATTTCTTTTCTTAGCAGCATGCATTGTAATTTCCTGGTCGAAATTCGATACAGCTCAGAACTGGCACTGACCGGGTATTCTGAGTATCTAATTCCAACAAAGCATTGTTTAATCTTTTATATATTTCAACAATACACTACGAGGGCTTACAGCCTAAATACTATCGTATCGTGGGTGTCGACAAGGAGGAAGAGGCAACTTGTTAATTCTTGACTTGAAACTTGAAGGTTTGGAGGTTCGGAGGAGAAGGAAAAACATGTGCCGGCAAGGAATTCCACAACTTGGAAGTCCTCGGGACAAAAGAGCGGGCATAACAAGATGTTCTATGTCTGGTGACCTGGACAGTAAAAGGGTGCATTCGCTCTGTTCCCCTGGTAGATCTGCAGGGGGCAGCAGGTGGAGAAGTATAAAGCTCCTCTGAGCAGTGCCCGTGCAGATATATATATATATATATATATATATATATATATATATATATATATATATATATATATATATATATATATAAGAGAGAGAGAGGTCACCAACGGCACGTCGGTGGGCAAGGGATGGCAGCCTTTGGATGAGGGTAGGGTCACCGATGAGACGTATAGCTCTCTTATGAATGGAGTCCAGGATAGCGAGTGTAAATGCGGCAGCGGCACCCCAGATGTGGGAGCAGTATTCAAGGTTTGGCCTTATTTAAGAAGTATATAAGGTATAGAGATTAAATGGTGAAAAGTATTTGCGAGCCCGGAAGAGGAAACCTAATTTCTTAGCAGCCACTTCTGCAATTGATGTCACATGTTGGTGCCAATTGCGATTTCGATCCACAGAAATGCCAACAAGTGAAAAGCACTCATTACTTTGAATAACTTGGTTGTTCATTGTGATGGGTCTAGGGCTGGTGTATCTCTTATGAGAAAGAAAGCAAGACTGAGAATTGGTGGGAGTTGAATCTATTTGAACTGAGCAGATTTTCCTGGCTAACGAACTTGTCCAAGCCACTTGCAAAATGAAGGTACTCACCAAATTTGATTGTCATCGGCGTATTATTTTTTGAATTATCGGTGTGATACATAAATAAATAAATAAATAAATAAATAAATATATATATATATATATATATATATATATATATATATATATATATATATATATATATATATACATATACATATATATATATATATATATATATATATATATATATATATATATATATATATATATATATATATATATAAAGTCTGAAACCGACCTCGGATTTGGGTACCAGCGGTCCTAAATAACGCTCATTTGTAGAAGTTTTTTCAAAATTTAAAAGTCGCAATCTCCTAATTTGTGAAATTTTTTTTAAGAAAATTCACTAAAATCCTAATTTTCTAAAAAAAAAAAGAAAAACGGGTGGTTTGTCGAAAAATTGACAAGAGGGAAAAAGATAGAAAATGTAATTTTCTATAAAATTGATGGACTTGAACTTTCAATTGGGTTAGTGTTTAAAAAATCAAATAATTAAAAAACTCTGGACGCAGCAAGTGCGTTATGGTAGTGAATTTTCATAAAAATGTTTTTAATAGCAAATATGTTTTTTTAAGAAAGCAGGCACCAAATTTGGTTACCAGTATAATCTATATATTAGAAACAATGTGCCATGTTTCATCAAAATAACTTTATTGTTTGAAAATGTACAAAAATTTCCGAAAGTAAACTTAAATTGTTCCCGAAAAAACTGGTTTTCTGGTCAGCCTTATAGGTTAATAGCAAATTGATTCAAAATTTAAAGCATGTAATGAAAATTCGCTACCATAACGCACTTGCTGCGTCCCGAATTTCTTTTCTTGCAAAGAAGTATTATATTTCGATGGAAAATACAAAAATGCAATAACATAGGGCGTGTTCGATTAAAAAAATTCACTACAAAAAAAGAAAATTTTAATCACCAACGACTTATGGACCACCTGTAATTCTGAAAATATTTTTTGAGATGTAGCTTAAGACACCCTACAATTAATGTATACAATTTTTTTTCGTAACTTGCATAATAACATATGAATTGCGCTTTAATGATTTTTTACGAAATTTGACAAAAAATATATACCATTAAACGATAAACTCTGTAGCCAACACTACTGCTAAAGCATCAGAGAAAGGGTCTATTTGAAGAGAATTTTCTGGGAATATTTTAGTAAAATGAAGGACAATGACGATTGAAACTAAGAGCTCAGGCTTTGTAAAACATTCTTCTTGAGACATTTTCCTTCCATAGATCATACTAATTTCAGGTTCATTGCCTAAATATTAACAATTTCGACGCTTAAAATCGCGACATTGACGTTTTGAGGAATGCCAAATTTATTTTTCTTTAAATGCCTGTAACTTTTTTGTCCTTTAACCCACAGCGTTAAATTTTGGTAGGTAGCTTACTTATATTGATATAAATCCGTGTACCAAATTTCGTCGCCCTTACTTTGTTAATTCCGGAGATATAAAATTATTTCGACTTTTTTCGAAAGAAAACACAAAATTTTCCGGGAAAACCTCGGCGGATTTTCCTGGCTAACGAACTTATCCAAGCCACTCGCGAAAGGAAGGTACTCACCTAATTTTATCAAAATCGGTCCATTATTTTTTTAGTTATAGGTGACACATAAACATATATATATATATATATATATATATATATATATATATATATATATATATATATATATATATATATATATATATATATATATATATATATATATATATATATATATATATATATATATAAACATATAAAGTCTGAAACAGACCTCGGATTTGGGTTCCAGGGGTCCTGAATAGCGCTCATTTGAAGAAATTTTTTCAAAACTCAAAAGTCGAGATCTCCTCATTAGTGAAAGGTGACGCACCCGTAATTCATAGCTTTTTGAGTTTATATCCATTTCACATTTTTAAGGATGTTGATAAAAGAAAACCATCTACCAAATTTGGTTGTTCTGTGTTGAGGCACTGCTGCAATACAGCTGTCTCTTGTGATTATTGAAAAATCTTCCGAGGTCCGGTCAGGTTAGGTCAACTCACCAACCATGGCCGTCAAAAAAAAAATATATAAAAATCGGCATGTTTTGAGATTTCCTATACGCACACATTCTGTGTCCATTGCCTTGTGAATCACCCTGTATATATATATATATATATATATATATATATATATATATATATATATATATATATATATATATATATATATATATATATATATATATATATATGGATACTTTTCTTAAATCAATCATCTGGGCAATACCTGTCGACCTTCTAAACATATTCCTTCTTTGCACTTTATTGCTATGTCATATTTTATAATTTTATATTATAAGTGACAATCACAATTAAACTGAAGTTGAGATATAAAATAATCTTTAAATTCTGGCAAAAATCAAACATCCCGTATACTCTTTCACTCATTCATTCATTCGGTAAGTAGGATACAAAGTTTCCCTTTGAATTCGCTTTGATGACCTTATTATTTCCAACTTGTTGCGCTTTTCTACAACGACCACTTTCGAATAACATCACTCGGAAAATTAATCTTCCAACCCTTTAAATGTATTTAACAGATCACAAGCGATTTACCATGTGAAGTAAATCGTGGAATAAGGGCTTTATAAAGATTTATTTTTCATTAATTATAGTATAACGAAAGTTTGTCTTGTGGCTGTACCGTATACAACCAATCAACGTCCATGCCGCATCGTTTACCCCCTTCCTTTCTCCTACCCCAATCATCCAAAAGTAATTTATAAAGGTAAGCGTGCTTTGCTTTCTTTTAGTTTCTGTCTGTGTTTGTAGTACGCCGGTAGTGGTATCATCCAGTAGTTAGCAGTAGCCAAAAGAAGAGAGCTTTAAGAAGTCCATCAGCTGTTCTTAACACGTGACTACCGTAATACCGGTGAATGTGTGTATTCTAGGCGCTTGTTGCTGCGTAAAACAGTCTTCGCGCAAGTGGTTGGTTATCCATCTCCCCGTAGAGAGGGCAATGGGAGGGGTGGACCGTGCACGTCAAGCCGTCACGTCACACGCGGCGACTAGGGTTCGTGGGGACTAGGGGGAGGGCTAGCTGGCCCCGGCCTGATCCGACTCGCGAATATACCCACCAGTTTACCCCATGCTTGCCGCATGTTCGCTCACTCGCACGTATTGATCGACCGGACAAAGGAACTGACCAGCGGCCCCAGCATCGCCGACCGTCGTCGCTAAGAACCAACACGGCACTATCACTAGCTCTCAACCGGTGGTAGAGTTCAGACGTCCTTCCTTGTAGAACGCTCCGCGCTCCCGAGCAGTAGGTAGCTTTGACGTGTATAATTGTTACCACAAAGTTTTTCAGTGTTAGTTGTTAACAGTTTTAACAGTGTGCGCTCGCTCACTACTAAGCAACGTGTGCCGACCGCATTCATCAAAACATTTGCCGCAACTTTTGTTTGTTTGGCACAGAACTTTTTACCCGTGCTTTTCCGGTATTAGAATGACTTTTTATGAACTGCGCAGTGTACAGTCTTTTCATTGGTTCAGTGCCGGATTGTAAATAAACAGAGACACGTGTTACAAGTGCATCCACCTGACTATTATAATATATATATATATATATATATATATATATATATGACCATTGTTTTAAATAATTATTTGTGATTATTAAGTGAGTGTTTTTGACATTTCTAAACGAAATGGCTTCGAAAAATACGGGTTCGAATGCCGGTAAAAGGGCAATTCGAAATATGACTGCCGCAGAAAAATTGGACGCAATCCGTCAAGTGGAAAATGGTTCAAGTAAAGCTGCTGTTGCAAGATATCTCTGCGTACCAGAGTCTACGCTTAGGGGGTGGTGTAAGAATAAGGAAAAAATTGAGAATCAATCTCTAAGGAGCCCCTCTACTAGCCCCACTAGCGACCCGGGTGATATATTGCCAAAAATTAAACGTAGGAGAACTGACAGCTCATCTTATCAGCCACACAACACTAGTGTTAAGTCGTCGGCAAATTATAGCTTGCCTTCACCAGATTCTGCTGTCGCTAATTATAATAGAAATTGTGTTGATTCCACCGCACCAGCATTAACCCAAGCAGTCCATGCATCAACGACATCCAGTTACACCACGACACAAACATCAGGTACTGTGAATAATAGCAGTACTAGTTCCTATAATCCGTTTGCTGACTTAATGAATATCGATACAACAAGGCTCTTAACCCAGTGCTTACTCCCAGGCAGTATTCAGCAACTCCTCATTTATCAGCAACAGCTACAAAGCAGGAACAGCATCTCGAGCGCTGATGTGAGTACAGCTAACGTAAGTGCCGCTAATGTAAATACGACTAATGCAAGTATTTCTAATCCAAGCACTGCTACAGCAAGTACAGCTAATGTAAGCACTGCTAATGCAAGTACTGCTAATGTAAGTACCGCTAATGTAAGTATGGCTAATGTAAGTTTGCCATCAACTTCAAGCCAATCTCCTATGGCAACTGTTAAGCCAGCAGCAGACAGTATTTCGGTAAAATTACCCAAAGAGAAAAATGGAATAGATCCGAAACTATATTATACACTAGCGGAACAAGCCATGAGATTAAATGGTTTCCAATCTGGATATTTAAATGGTGCAACATCTTCAGCAAGTACGCCTTCTCCTAAAATTGCGTGTCAAAATGGAACTGTGTCATCGTCTCAGGCAAATGGTGCAAGATATGACGCAACATCATCTCAGCCAAATGGTGCAAGATATGACGGAACTTATTACTATGATCCCATAGCCCTCTACAGACAGTGTTATCCTAATCTTGTTTCACAGTTAAATGTTACTGCAGCAACCAAACCGCAACAGTCTCCCGTTGACAAAAATATACTTTATCAAGAACTCACCAAAGAAAAAGCAGACGAAGAAGAAGAGACTGGACCAGAAGACCTTACGGTCTCCAAAAATGGGAAGAGTCCCGATAATGAATCATGTTCAAGGAGCAGCAGCAATCATTCTCCGTTAAATTTCAGCACAAGCAGTTTGAGCATTCCAAGTCCAACTGAAAATTGCCAAAATGTTCTTAATTCGGAAGCTTCTAGTCCAGCCCACAGTAGCAGTTCCTCGCCGACGTATATACAAAACCAGGTACCCAGTATCTTTAATGGAAATAACGGTTCTGCTTCTGGGGGCAGTGCGAAACAGTGCATTCAATCCAAAAAGATAATGAAACCAAAAAAAAGACTGCACCAATTGTTGAACGAATTTCAAAGTCAAAATAACAATGACTGGGCCGAGAACAACCTGAATAACGAACCTTTGCCTGATGCAAGCACAGCTATTCGATGTGGGGAACAGCTAATCAGATATCTGGAAGCTGCCAGGGATCCATCAATAACCTTGCATCAGTTACACCAAATAAGAACAGTCCTAAACCACATTAGGAGGGATGTCCGGTAAGCTTCTAGTCAATTTGTATATAATTTGTGTCAATAATTGTAATTTAAAGTTTTGTAAAGTTTCACTGGGATAAAGCCCAATCAGGAATCTTGAATTTATTGTTATTGTCTTTATTTTTGCTCTCAGTTGAGTGTAGTTTTTCTTCTAAAAATAGTTTTATTTAGATATTAAAAATATTCAATTATTTTACTTGTATCACTGAAACATAATATATAATTCAAGGTTTTTGACATTATATAGTAAGTCATTTTGTAAAATATGTTCTCGGGAAACGGTAAAAAATTATACGTTAATAAAAATTTAAAAAAATATTACAACATTTAAAAACAGAAAATATCTAATTAATGATTTTCAATTAAAAACAGTTAGGTTTTATGCCAATAAAATACATAATGGTTCACAAGACCAATGTCTTGTTAATAAGTTGAACAATCTTAAACATTTTAAGTATCCAATGTACTTAGTCTCAGAAAACATGGTGCGGTGTACGACAGGGTACTTAGAATAAGAAGTTATATTTTCAATAACTGTTGTTATGCAATGCACAATAATCCAAAGGCCGCGGTGCTATCGGGGCGGCAAAGACGCGGACGAGCCCTAAAAAAATAACTGTTGTTGCCCATACTTGGTGAGACAGTCCCATACGAAACACAGACATAAATAAATACTTCTCTGGCTTCCCAATTTCTTCTTTACATATTTAAAACCGGTTTCGACTTTTACGGCATCGTCGAGCAGGAGATTTTTTATGTAGATGGCTTGCCAAGTGGTTGTTATCTTTTCTGCACCCAGTTCGCTTTTTACCACATCGTAAAACAGGAAAAATATTTTCTTTAAATATTAACATTTATTTTACAACTAGCTGCATTAAATGTTTCAATTGCTTACATTGCACAGTTAAGGAAATTTAAATGATTAAAAGCCTATTGTTAAATATGTTCAAATATTAGCATTTTATTGGCATAAAACATAGCTGCTAATTGTAAATTACAGGTTATTGTATATTGTTTTTCATATTATCTTATTATCCTAAAAGTTTCTTTTTTATTTTCTAATTTGTGTGTATATATGACTTTTACTTTCTTATCTTAATATCGTAACACAATTTACCTAATTTTATTTTTAAAAGTAATACTTTTAATTGTTAGGTATTTTGTTAAAATATGTCATTTTAGTTCACCTGTTTAAGGAGATATCTTTGAAATTTACTTTGTATATAAACACCTGTATGTGGTATGTGTGTATTCAAGACGATATTAATTTTCGTTTCCGTTACACACAACCTAATTTTTATGTTGTAAATGTTTAAATCTATGGTAAGTCATCTAAGTATCAAGTAAAGGACACTTTTTACGACCATAATGTCGTCTTTGCTTTGAAAGCCAAAATTAATATAATATGTCACTGACAGTTCAAAATTTCGTTTACTTTTCATTCATAATCTATATGCATTCAAAAAGATATTTATTTTTGCCACCCTACTTTTTTAAATATTTATCTTGTAACTAAATTTTTCGATTAGATGACGCGTAAATTATTTTTTTGTCTCTGAAATATATATTTTTGATTATGACAGGCAAATTAATTTATTAATTGCAACGTTTCAATGAAATATGTACGTATTTTTTAGAAGAAGAATACCTAAGTCAAAATTGATGAAAAGTGATAACAACAACATTACGATCATTGTTGCTAAAATCTATTGATTGTATCTTTTAATGTTTCGTAATTCTGAAAAATAACTTTTAATTTTTGCTGGCAATTATGCCCAACCAATAATAAATCACATACATTTCCATCTAAAAGACGCCCCCACAAGTTATAAAATCAACTTTCATGGCCTATAATTTGAACCAATGAGTTTGATGAAAAATGCCATACATCTGCGATTTACGCCCAACTAAACAATCTCCATTATTGCTGTTTCCCTAACTTTGTGAAACCGTTGCATACTGAATACAAATGTAGAAACTTCTTCTCTGGCTTCACAACTACCTGTTTTCTTTTCTGTAACCGGTTTCGTCTTTAAAAACGTGTATGTGTGGGTTTTTATTTCTTTAAGTCTATTTGCGCGATTATGGCCAATCATCGACGGCATGGAGCAGTTTCACCTCACTATCCTGCGAATTTTGCCGAACTCCCGCCTTTCTATAAGGAGGGTAGGGATCTTTAACGTGCCCAACATCGCATGGACACGAGACCGACGGCTTTACGCCCCCTCCGAAGGGCGAACGTGCGGATATTTAACTTGCTCAAATACAATGCCGCAACGCATATTTTTAAAGACCTGACGATCGTTTCACTAACAAAGTTAGCGTCATCAGATGATGAAAAGTTCTAGGTGATAACTTTATTAGTAAAACGATCGCCAGGTCTTTAAAAAGATGTGTTGTGGTGACTTGGGTTCTAAAGTGTACTTATCAGTGCTCATCACAAGTTCCAATCTTCACTTTGTGGACAACGTCACAACCACGGTTGATGTTACTGTTACAGTATGTACTGAAAAGGTGAAAGGAGAACCCTGGGCTCGAACCCAGTACCCTTCGGTTCGGAGGCACCCGTTCCTACCACTGAAACACCGAGGCTCTGTCTTAAATAGCGAAACCGGTTATAGAGAAGAAAACAAGCATTTGTGAAACCACAGAAGCACTCTACATCTGTATTTAGCAAGCTCGGTATTACTTACAATTTCAACATAATTAGCATTCTGGATGCAGCAAGTACGTTATATTTTCACAAAAATATTTCAAATCTAGAAAAATATCTAAAAAATTTCAGGTGTATCAAAAAAATGTATTTCTGCAAATAATAAGGTTGATTTCATAAAATTTAGTAACCACATTGCCTTCATAAAAACTTTTATAGCGTAGCATAAGTGACATTTCTTATTAGGTTTTTAAAATTCACAAGTACTTTACCATAACGCACTTGCTGCGTTCGAACTTTTACTACTGTCATTTGAATTGCTACCTGAACATCACAGAATGGTCTGTTTAGGATCAATTTTCTGTAAAGATTTGAGTCGAATGAGAAGCCATAGTTGTTTGAGCCCAAATTTAAGACTTTGCAAAACACACTTCTGACATTATTTCTTCTTGATATTAACCGCGTAACAGAAATTAAAGCCCCGCAAAACACGCTTCTGGCATTATTTCTTTTTGATATAAACCGCATAACCGAAATTGAAGACCTTGCAAAACACACTCCTGTCATTATTTCTTCTTGATATAAACCGCGTAACAGAAATTGAAGACCTTGCAAAACACACTTCTGCCATTATTTCTTCTTGATATAAACCGCCTAACAGAAATTGAAGACGTTGCAAAACGCACTTCTGGCATTATTTCTTCCTGATATAAACCGCGTAATAGAATATGAAGACCTTGCAAAACGCACTTCTGGCATTATTTCTTCTTGATATACACCACGTAACAGAAATTGGGCTGCTAGGTCTTTAATTTCTGTTACGCGGTTTGTATCAAGAAGAAATAATGGCAGA
This sequence comes from Tillus elongatus, assembly GCA_964006375.1. Taxonomy (NCBI): domain Eukaryota; kingdom Metazoa; phylum Arthropoda; class Insecta; order Coleoptera; family Cleridae; genus Tillus; species Tillus elongatus. The sequence continues at coordinate 33,925,800 of OZ023264.1, forward strand.
AGTGTATTTGGCAAGGTTTCTAATTTCTGTTACACGGTTTCTATCAAGAAGAAATAATGCCAGAAGTGTGTTTTGCAAAGTCTTCAATTTCTGTTACGCGGTTTTTATCAAGAATAAATAATGCCAAAAGCTTGTTTTGCAGGGCTTTAATTTCTGTTACGCTTATATTAATAAGAAATAATGCCAGAAGTGTGTTTGCAGGGCTTTAATTTCTGTTACGCAATTTATATCAAGAAGAAATAATGCCAGAAGTGTTTTTGCAAGGTATTCAATTTCTGTTACGCGGTTTATATAAAAAATAAATAATGCCAAAAGCTTGTTTTGCAGGGCTTTAATTTCTGTTACGCTTATATTAATAAGAAATAATGCCAGAAGTGTGTTTTGCAAAGTCTTAAATTTGCGTTCAAACAGATGTAGCTTTTCATTTGACCCAAATATTTACAGAAAATTGATTCTAAACAGATTTTTCTGCGATGTTCAGGTAGCAATTCAAATTACAGTAATAAAAGTTCGAACGCAGTAAGTGCCTTATGGTACGTACTTTCATAAACTTTTTTGTGAATTTTAAAAACTTAATAAGAAACGTCACTTATGCTACTCAATAAAGGCAACGTGGGTACTAAATTTGATGAAATCAACCTTATTATTTTAAGAAATACATTTTTTTTTGATACACCTGGAATTTATAGATATTTTTCTAGATTTGAAGTATTTTTATGAAAATATAACGTACTTTCTGCATCCAGAATGCGTCGTTAATTATGTTGAAATTGTAAGTAATACTGAGGTTGCTAAATACAGTTGTAGAGTCCCTCTCTGGTTTCACAAATGCTTGTTTTCTTCTCTGTAACCGGTTTCGCTATTTAAGACATGGTTCATTGGTACGACCGAGTGCCTCCGAACCAGGTTACTGGGTTCGATCCCAGGGTTCTCCTTTCACCTTTTCAGTACATACTGTATCATTAACATCAACCGTGGTTTTGGCGTTGTCCACTAAGTAAAGATTGGAACCTGTAATGAGCACTGATAAGTACACTTTGAGAATCCCAATCACCACAACACATATTTTTAAAGACCTGACGATCGTTTTAGTAACAAAGTTATCATCTAGAACTTTTCAGCCTCTGATGACGCTAACTTTGTTAGTGAAACGATCGTCAGGTCTTTAAAAATATGCGTTGTGTTATTGTATTTGAGCAAGTTAAATGTCCGCACGTTCCGCCCTTCGGAGGGAGCCGTCGGTTCCGTGTCCATGCGATGTTGGGCACGTTAAAGATCCCTACCCTCCTTATAGAAAGGCGGGGGTTCGGCAAATTCGCAGGATAGTGAGGTGAAACTGTTCCGTGGCGTCGGTGATTGGCCATAGTCGCGGAAACAGACCGACGTTAAAGAAACAAAAACCTAAGGTCTTTATTTCTCCTTGATATATAAACCGCCTAACGGAAATTAAAGCCCTCGCAAAACACACTTCATTATGGCATTATTTCTTCTTCATATTAACCGCGTTGGTTTCAGGATTTTGGTTTAAAAAATCACAAATCACCATAAATTTTTCAGGTTAATTTGTTTGCTATCTCTTGGTCGTTATGCACCAAAAAAATGTTTTAACTTTCAGCGCCACCAAAACTGTTTTCTTTAATTGATTGTAACTAAGTGAGGATTGGGACCTGTGATGAATACACTTGGAGAACACATTTTTAAAGACCTGAGGATCGTTTCACTAACAAAGTTAGCGTCATCAAAGATGAAAAATTGCTAAGCATTCTTAGGCATGCTTTGATGACGCTAACTGTCTTAGTGAAACGATCACCAGGTCTTTAAAAAATATGTTGCGGTGATTTGGGTTCTCCCAGTGTACTTATGATTTTAACTGTTTTCTTCTTCTTCGTGAATTAGTGTGATCTCAGTTTTTTCATGTGTAAGGGCGAGCTAGGACCCATATCTATCCTCACATTATATCCATCCTTACTTTAAAGTTTGTCGCGGTCATTAGTTTGAGAAATACTTGGTTTTCGGGTTGAACCGCGTCTGGAGTTTATTAAAATTCTACGTTTCGGCTTCTACTTTGGTGCTATTTTCAAGAGTTTAAGGAAATATGACAGGGAATGAACAACTCTAAGGCCTCAATCTGCTAGTACTTAGAGCGGTGGATAAGGGTGAGTTGGGTTGCTGGAGCTTGATTACGAAGGCTTACTCTACATACTCTCTAAATCTCACTGGAGATAATATCTAAGGTCTCAGGGTGTGCAACCCCAGAAAGATCTCTCTTAGATCTAAGGCTGAACACACTGTGACCTTCAGAGAGAGATTCCTCCAGTGAAAATTGGGCAGTAGTCAGACTAAGGCCCCGTAATCATAACTCAACTCACCCTTATCCACCGCTCTAAGTAGTAGGCAGATTGAGGCCTTAGATTTGTTCATTCTCTGTCATATTTCCTTAAACTCTTGAAAATGGCTCCAAAGTAGAAGCCGAAACGTAGAGTTTTAATAAAATCCAGACGCGGTTCAACCCGAAAACCAAGTATTCCCCAAACTAATGACCGCAACAAACTTTAAAGTAAGGATGGATATAATGTGAGGATAGATATGGGTCCTAGCTCGCCCTTATACATGAAAAAACTGAGATCACACCAATTAACGAAGAATAAGAAAACAGTTAAAATCTTAAGTTTCTCGCAGTAATGACCGCGAAAACCTTTCTGAACATTTTATATTTACACATGTAGATGGCACTGTTCTGCAAAGCAACTTTTTGATCCACTGATCATTGAGATAAGTTGCATTTGATAGAATATTGAATATCATATAAATTTCTTTCTATTCATAAATTTCATAAAATCAACCGTTTTTTAGATATTTGATGTTAAGTGGAGCACTGACTGCAAGATAAAAACCTGCGATTTTTTTTATTACTTGTACTGGACTCTACGTTCTTTCGCATAAATAAATGGATACTATTAAACCACTGTAGTTAGGTTACTGTACAACTTGTGGTTTTGCCGGAAATTACAAAAAAAGTTTACATTAAATTAAACAGACTATATTTTGTTTTACAGTTGGAAAGATCATACATTTTAGACAATTTTTTAAATACAACGATATGTCTAAAATTGAAATTGTATACACATAATAGAAAAATACTGCATGTATGATGGAAGATAAGTTTACATTAGAAACTTTTCGAAGGCTGTAAGAAATGATGTTTGTATTATATTCACTCTTATATGTAGATCGAAATTCAATAGATAGTAGGTTTCAAAATGTATACATTTTTATTTTTAACGTAATTCCTTAAATAAAATATTCAAACATAAATTAAAAACAATAAAAATAGATTCTGTAAACTACATACAGACTTGGAGACTACTTTTTTGGCTTCGCTGTTAGGTTTCGTTTCTGTACGTTCTGAAACGTTGAAGAACATCCTAGGGCATCTATAATTCATAAGGGCCACTTGCTCCAGTTAGCTGACGCGCTGGCTACGCCCTTCACTTACAGAAACCAAACCCAACAGTGAAGCTAGAGAAGTAGTCTCTAACTACTGTATCTAGTATGGACCAGTTTCGCCAAGTAAGGGCAACAAAAATCAATAGGTTCTGTAAACGTTTAGGCGACAAAAATAATTTATTCATATTTAATGTTCAACATTCTGCCCATCTGCGTTGATACACAATGCCATTCTGTTTGATAACTCACGCTTGCACACTTTTAATAAACCATCTCGGTTAATAGCCATCGCCCCTGCATATATTTTATAGTAGATAACTGCCACATCTCCTACGGAATTTTCGTAAATAACTTCTTTTAGGTTACCCCAGCGAAACATTTCCATTGGGGTTAAGTCAAGCGACCGTCGCCACCAGATAACTTCATTAGTACCCAACCACTTTCGAGAAAATCTCTTGTGTAAATAGTTTTGTACCGTGATTGTATTATGTGGAGATGCTCCATCCTGTTAAAATCAGAAGTAATTACCCTATTTTCGAAGGAAATATGATTAATTAAAGCTGCAAGTTCATTTCTTAGAAAATTTAAATAACGTTCACCAGTCAAAGAGATTTCTTAAAGATATGGACCCATTATGTGGTCATAATGCCACACCAAACCTCGACTTCAAAAACGCATCCATTTGGGATTATTATCAGACCAGTCGGCAGTGATTCCTAGTAATTACATTATTATGAAATCTACTTTCATCACACCATAAAGTATTAGTATTATTGAATAAGTTATATTCCCCTCATAAAGCACTGACAACTCAGCTACGAAATCAAGCTTGCGCTGCTCCATTACCAGATCTTAAATGATTGAAAAGATTAACTTTATAAAGAAAATACTTATTTATCTTTCAAATCCTTTGGCAAGACAGGATGGAAACTGTTGACTGGACTTGTAATTGTTTTAGAGAGGTGTGAGGATCAGTGTTAACAATCTGCAATAAATGTGCTAATTTTTGATCAGATATTACAGTTTTCTTCGAACTTTTTTGTTTCTTAAAACTGCCCTAATTCATTAAGTCTGCACATAAACTTTAAAATGTTTTTAAAATGCTTTTATTGTTTTTCATTACTTGAATTTTTTATTAAAGCGGCTGCATTAAAATATAACATTTTATTGATTTTTGAAACCTACTATCTATTGAATTTATATGTATAAAAGTGAATATAATGGAAACCTCACTTCGCACAGCCTTCTGATAGTTCCTTATAGGGCTGGCAAAAATCACGAAAATCGATTTCGGGAGTAATCGAAATAACCGTAACTCGATTTTTGACATCGATTTGTAAATTTTTCCGATTAATAGATTTTTCGATTAATCGAACTTCCAATTGCCTGAATATTTTTTGGTTTATTGCGTAACGTAATATTTGAATTAACTTTAATTTTTTTATGGCAGCCATATTTGATTTTTCATATTTGGAATTGCGATTCAGCATTTTTCTTATCCACATATGTCATATCTTATGTCAAAATTATATAAATATATAATTTTGGATATTATTTTTTATCAGTTCATTATTAGTTTTCTAGAAATAAATGTGTAACACGTAAAAATTTAATTGTTTTGCGAAAGGCATTACTAAGAATAAAATTCTGCACATCTTTGACCAGTTAACCGACTTTCTATCTGAAAAGTACACTTGGAGAAAACCCAAATCACCACAACACATATTTCAGAGATCTTACGATCGTTTCGTTGAATTACAATTCTTAGAATTTTTCTTGCTCTGAAGATGTTGACATGGTCAACGAGACGATCGTAAGGTCTCTGAAATATGTGTTGTGGTGATTTGGGTTTTCTCCAAGTGTACTTATTAGTGCTCATCACATGTTCCAGTTTTCACATAGTTTCTATCTGAACTAATAGGTCGCTAAGTATACTACCTTATCGTGGACACCTTTACATTTATTACTCCAAGAATAATTCACTGATTTAGTTTCCTATTTGTCCGTTCAATGATCCGTTTTATTAGATTATTATATTAATCGACTAATCTAAAATTGCGATTTTCGATTAATCGGGAATTGCTGCCAGCACTAGTTCCTTCCATCGTGCATACGGTATTTTTATATTATTATTATTATTATTTATTGATAAAAACCATACAGTATGCCTATACAACAAGTCTGAGACTTGTGCTGTACATTTACATAATTTTAAAAGTTATATCTAAAGCAATGTGACAATTATATATCAAATTCGGCAAACTTCAAATTTTGACAAACCAGGTAAAAAAATATCTTCACTTTTATTTCTTCAGTCTAATGCTTCATCCATTGCCTTCATTTATGATAGATCTGAACCACATCAATACACAATCTTAACTATAACTCTGTCTCCGCATACCATATTTTTACCAAAATTATGAATTTTATATAAGATCAAAACTGACGTTAAACGTCGATATTATATCTATACGATTTCAATTTCAGACATATGGTTGTATTTGCCTAAAAATGTATAACCTTTCTGACTGTCAAACAAAATACGGTCTGTCCTATTTGAATTTAAAAAGTTCGGAGCGCAGCAAGTGCGTTATGGTAGCGAATTTTCATTAAATGCTTCAAATTTGAATAACTCAGTTTTCTATAAACCTAGAAAGTTGTTTTTTGGTATGTAGTAAGGTCTTTCACAAGGCAACGAATTTCATCAAAATAGCTTTGTAATTTTCGGAGATAATTTTTTTTTTCGAAAGTAAACTCAAAATTTTCCCTTGTCCGATTTACCTGGCTAACGAACTCATCCAAGCCATTAATAAAAGAGTTTCATAAAAATCGGTTAATAACTTTTTGAGCTAGCGTGCGGATATATATATATATATATATATATATATATATATATATATATATATATATATATATATATATATATATATAAATTGAAACTGACCCCGGATATGGGTTCTAGGGGCCCTAGTTCGCGCTCATTTGAAATTTTTTTGCAAAGTCTCACCATCAATACCTCTCTATTAGTGAATGTTTTAAAATAAAAATTCACTAAAAAATTAATAACTTCTGGTGAAACCGGATTTTTTTTAACGTCGGTCTATTTATGAGACTATGGCCAATCACCGACGCCAGGGAGCAGTTTCACCTCACTATCCTAGAAAATTTGCCGAACCCCAGCCTTTGTGTAACGAGGGTAGGGATCTTGTGCCCAACATCGCGTGGACACGGAACCGACGGATTTACGCCCCTTCCGAAGGGCGGAACGTGCAGACAATCCACTTGCTCAAATACAATGCCAGAACCTCGGTTGATGTTAATGTTACAGTACGTACTGAAAAAGTGAAAAGAGAACGCTGGGATCGAACCCGGTACCCTTCGGTTCAGAGGCACACGTTCTTACCACTGAACCACCGAGGCTCTAAAACCGGAAGTTGTACAGTAAACTGGCTACAGTGGTGTACTCGTATTCATTTAATTATGTATGTAAAATATTCCAAAGAACCTAGTGTTCCATACTTAATTAAAAAACGTTACTGAGGTTTTTATCTTGTAAACAATGCTCTACTTAACCTCAAATATCTTAAAAACGGTTGATTTAGTGAAAGTTATGAATAAGAGAAAAAATTTTCGGAATTTAAATCTGTATCAAATACAACATATTTTAATCATCTGAAGATCGACAAGTTTCTTTGCACAAGCCCCAACTACATGTGTGACAATAAAAAAAATTTGTTTTCCACAAGGTTCAAGGCTTTCGTGTCCCTAACACCTTGAACAATTTTACAAAATCCCATTTTGTTTTGAAGGAAATGGCGTATGGAGTTTTAAATGACATCTGAAAAAATATTGTATATTAATGATTCTACCGCTAAATGGCGTATCGCGCTGCTCATTATGAATTTTATGAATTTAAGCTTCTTATCCAGTAATTCATGTGGTAACAAATAGATGTTTTTAATTGAAATGTAATTTTTAATTTGGTCTAACAAAACACAGGCATTGTGTTTGTGAAATACAAATTCATTACTACTTTCTTAAATCGCTCTTGTTTGTAATAAAATAAGAAGAAAATATTAACACAATAACATCATAGAATGAATTTACACGACACATGGATTAACCTTAAATTTTGTATTTTTCAACTAATAAATTGAATTGAATTATTGTTAACAAGTTGGACATTCGGAAAAATTAATAAGTATCCAGTGTATCAAGTCTTAATAAAAAGTTTTATTTTGTTAGGACCAAGAGGTATATTTTACATATTATGTGTGTTGGTAAACATGGTTTCGTTCAGCCGATGTAATAAAAATGTTTTGTTGTCTATTTTACTTATGAGTATTATTTTCTGAAGCGTACTGATTTAAAAAAAAAGGAATCTCAACTTTTTCTCAATTTATCGTCCAGCAAAAATTTAAAGAAAGTCACTTTTACAGAATGCGCAACTTATTTTCTCTTGCCTGTATTGATTATTGTTAAACTTAATTTTAGTTTGTCTTTGTTTAAACTTTTAATAATAGGCATAATTTAAAGACATTTACATTTGGAAAACTTTTAAAATACTACAAAATTTAGTCAGGAAATTTAAATATTAAATACTTAGATGACTTACTATGTGTTTACTTTTAAGTATTATTTTTTGAATCCTAATATGTTTTTAAATTTTTATTAAATCTTTTGTAAATATTTGTAAAATTGGATGTAAATATTTTTATAAAAATAAATAAGGTCACGTTATACATTTTACTTTCTTAAGCTTAACCCTCTTCCCCTTATCTTTTTCTAGCTAATAATTATTGTACAGTTTGATCTGTTGAGTGTTTTAAAAATTAGTTGCGAGGCTTGAATTTTCAAAATGGCAAATATTATATTTTAAATATAATTTACTTTTCGGTGAATATTTTTACTTAGCATTTTTATCTCGCAAGATTGTATGTAATTTAATTTATTTTATAAGAACGATTTATTACATATTAACAGGATAGAAATTATTCTATCCTGGCATATAAAATATATTTACTAAATACGCAGCGTTTGAGCTTGAAATTTGTGTGACGTCATCTACTAGGTCACTTTAAGTTTTTACATATAATGTACACAAGCTATGTTACCTATGTTTTATTTAAGGTTAGATGTATTCTCATTATAATTAGAAACGCAGACCGGTGTCCCCTAATTAGAGCTTGTCAGTGTGCTATACCAATGCCAGCGAGAACACACCTATAAAGTAATACAGGTAAGGCAGCCAGCCTACTATAACATTGTGAGATGTACGGCAGAGTCCCCATCTCCGTGCGAAATCAGGTAGTATGTTGTTACGACAGCTCCAATTAACACAAAATGTTATAAATGGAGACTGTGTACAGCCAACCAACATGTTTGTTGTCGTACGTCTCACAATGTTCTAGCAGGATGGCTGCCTTAGCTGTATTACTTTATAGGTGTGTTGTCGCTGTGATTAATATAGCGCACCGATGAGCTCTCTAATTAGATCGAAACCGGTCTGCGTTTCTATTAATGGTGAAATTACATCTAGTCTTACATACATTGTCCCGGTATTAGGGAAGTAAATGGGTCAGGGCTGACAATTTACAAAATTGTTAGTTGGTTGTACACAGTCTCTATTTGTAACATTTTGTGTTAATTGAAGCAGTCGTGACAACATACTACCTGGTTCCGCACCGAGATGGCGATCCAGTCGTACATCTCACAATGTTATATTTTATTTGCTTGACTTTTTTACCACCATTAATCAAGGATATTACAAATTAATGTGCCCTGATAGATTATCTACGCCATCAATGCATAAAACAATACTTTTAAAAGTGTTTACAGGTTTTAAGTAGTGATAACTTTAATAAATGTTTAAGGTAAGTATGAACAACTTCATCTTAATCGACATGTGGTAAAAATATTCATCCAGGCGATTTACAAAAGTAAGATTATAAATTTGGTAAGTACCTTCCTTTTAGCGAATTTTATTTTAAAAAATTCTCATTTAAAAAAAATTGCAGAGTCTCATCGGCGATACCTCTCTATTAGCTAATTTTTATTGATGAGTGCCCCTATGTTCATATGTATGTATGTATATATCCATACGATAACTCAAAAAGTTATTAACCGATTTTGAAGACACTCAGCATGAATCTTTCTTTTATTAGTGGCTTGGATGAGTTCGTTAGCCAGGAAAATCGCACAAGGTTTTCTTAATTTTTTTATATATAATAACACCACAGTAGACAAACTGCACCCAGAGGTCATTGACTTGTGCGGGGGGAATTTACACACACATCCAGACAAAGGACACGACCCATAACTCATCAGAAGCTGGCCTTGCCACATTGGAGTTGAAAAGATATATATATATATATATATATATATATATATATATATATATATATATATATATATATATATCTCAAACAGATAACTCAAAAAGTTATTAACCGATTTTGATGAAAATCGGAAAGAATACCTTGGATGGGTTCGTTACCTAGCCGTATTGGACCAGTTTTTCTAAAAAAAAAATAATTTTTCCGAAAAAAATATTTGTATCAAAAAATAAGAAAGTTATTTGATGAAATTTGTTTAGTATGTTGCTCTCGTAAATATCTTACTACGTACCAAAACTCAACTTTCTAGGTTTATATAAAATTGAGTTATGCAAATTTGAAGCATTTAATGAATATTCGCTACCATAACGCACTTGCTGCGTCCCGAATTTTTGAAATAACTTGGGTAAGGCCATTCTGCGAAAATTTTTGATTTCTCGGCAAATTTTTTTATGCGGAAATAACAAACTTACTTTAATATAATTCTGAACAAAAGCTGTCTTATAGAAGATACTACCAGTGGCGGCGTAGCATAGGTTGGCACCCGGGGCGGTTTTCTATTGAACACCCCCAAAATAAAACCACAAATCAAATACTAAACGTGCTTACGTGACTTTATTTTGCTAAAATATTCGATCACATTATCAAAATTTACTTTCCTGTCCTTTTCAATGGACAATATGGAAAAATTGGTAAGTCACGCTTGGCTCATTATGGATCTTAAGTAAGATTTTATCAATTTTAATTTTGAGAAAGTTCTTTCACAAGAAGTCACCGAAAGACAAATAGTTAAGAAAATCTTAGACACAGCGCTAGAGTCGGAATAGTCCCATTGTACAATTAATTTCAGAAGCTCCAAGGTAGCCAAGTGGACCGCTTTGTGGAAAGAAATGCTGGCGGCTTCTAAGTTGCGCCTCAGTCGTAAAATCTCCAAAATAATGCTCCCTGCAGAAAATTCATCGTATATTTTTGTCAGATTTGGAACTATACCACGAAGTTGTTCTTCTGTTGACGTAAGCAGAGTTTTAGGCTGAACAAGACCAAATATTATGAGAATGTCATCAATTGCTTGTAACGATGGTCTAGTTCTCCATAAAATCTATCAAGACATTATAGCTCTTTGCAGCTCTTCTGGCAATGTTAGTCCCGCGTCTTGGGCCATTTCTTCTGGCATAAGTTTTCGAAATCTCCTCCTTCCTCTTCTTTCAATTGAAATATCCAAGTCTTCAAAGTTCGACTGCAGTCTTTCCAGCTATATTGGAAAGAAACCTAGAATTATTTTCTTTACTTCCACTTGAGCGTCTTCAATATAAAGATATCTGATTACATAACTCATCTGATCAACATGTGATATGTCTGGAGTGCTATTGAAAAGAATTTCGAAATGTTCTGCTTTTCCTATGTCGCCCACAATGTTTTTTTTCACCTCTTTCCCCGAAAGGCTGATAAACTCATTTTGAATGTCTTTGGACAAATAAGAATCTACCCGTTTCCTTGTTGTACAGGCGATAACATGTTCAATTCTTAGCATGTGCTCTTTTAGCACTGGGTCATATTTCGACAATAGATTAACTAATTTAAAAAAATTTCCTCTATTGTCTGATGAAACCCCCTCTCTATGCCCTCTAAGAGGAAGATTTTGGAGTGCCAGGAAAAGAATAAGATCCAAAAGGCGACTCAAAATGTCACGCCACTCCTTTTTTTTCTTGCTCTAAAACCATTTCATGTTTATGGTCGATAGTTTTTTGCAGCCTCAATCCATTTTCCAAGATTTTTCATTTATCAAAACAGGACAGATGGGTCTCAGAATTCTCATGTTCAGACACTTTAGGATTTAGTTTCCACCATGAATGAAACCCGTTGGAAAAACTCTGATGTTTTGTTTCATGCAGCAAAAACAGTATGAACTGTTTTCTGTTGGTGAGTATACTGTCCATTTTCTGCGTATTTTTCTCCATTTGGTTACGCTTTATAAAACCATTCTGAATTGAAATGTCGGCTCTTTCCTTTTATTTTATCTCCAGACAGTATCTAAAAATGAGCCATCTCTATTTTGATGGGGTTCACTTCCCGTTTTAACAATTTCAATTATCAAATCATCAGGCATTGGTGTTGGCTAAGTATCAACATCGAAACGAGTTGTGTCATGTAACTCTTCTTCATTGTTTTCAATTTGGTGGCGAGAGGGACCGAAATCACTTGCCCCTCCCGTCCGCGCCTCCTCGTGCGGATGCACCAGTGGCTGACTACTAAGCTACTCGACTGAGTTGTCACCCCTTGTTGATTGATACCCGGGGAGGACCCCCCCCCCTCCCTTTACGCCGTCACTGGATACCACTGAGTGAAGACTGTACGCTATGATGAGCAGTGATAAGTACACTTGGAGACCCCTAATCACCACAACATATCTTAAGAAACCTGACGATCGTTTCACTAACCAATTAAGCGTCATCTGAGGACGAAGAATTTATTCTCTGTTGGTTGGTTAGTGAAACGATCGTCAGGTTTTAAAAATAAATGTCTGGTGGTGATATGGGTTCTTCAAATGTACTTAACATAACATACCAAATTTAAAGTTTCTAGTTTCATTGAAAATTGAGTTTAAGGCAATTATTATTTTCTCTTTCAAGAGACCTGAAGAGAGGACAAAATGAAAAGTTTTGTATCACAAAAACAATTTGCTCTGGTTCACTGCCTAAAAAATTGTTCTACGGAAATTTCAAAACAAAAAATTCTTAGGAAGATTAGCTGAAAAGGTTTCTTCTGGGAATTCATTGAAGATTTTTTCACGAAAATCTGCAAAAAAAAACTCAACGCCTCCAAAGTGTGCTAGGACATTTTTTTGAGAAATTTTCTTTTCTCCATAACCCGCATTCGTTTCAGAGTATTGTTTTAAAATCACCAACTTTGTCGTTTCAAACCGTCTTAAAAAAACACCAAAAAGTATTTTTTGGCATATCTTGGCCTTCTTCTACCTTAGAACTTATTCTTCTTGTGCAATATTTAATTGATTTGGTCAACCACATTACGTTTTGTACCCTTCTTTGACCACCGGTGCGACCAATTTTTTTTAATTCTTTTTTTTTTGCTAGGAGATCTGAATTGTAGAATGTAGTATACGTTGTTTAATTGTGTACTAAATTTCGTTAAAAGCGCTTGGTTATTTTCTAAGATACAAACATTTTCCAGGAAAACTGGTTGATTTTTCTGGCTAACGTACTTTTCTAAGTAAATTACAATTACTCTCAAATCTAAATATCAAAATCTTTATGTTGTAATTGATATTAGTAGTTTGGAAGAATTTTATAGATCCAAGATAAAAGGTTATTGTCAAATAAAAGCTACACACACACACACACACACACACACACACACACACACAGACAGATATATACAGGTGGCGCATTGAAAACGAAACAGACGATTTGCGTCCAGAGAATTTTTTTTAAGAAACGCTGAACCACGTCAATTTTAATATTGAGGGGGACATGTTTTGACATAAAACTTAACTCTGTCACATCAACCCCTTAAGGGTGGTGATAACAACCCTTATATTTTAAATAGGGAACATGGGTCGAGTGTTACATCAAAGCTCTTTCTTTTCTGAATTCAGCTGCAAATTTTTTTGGAAGTTTTATCAACTCGTTTAAAAATTATTCACAGTTGGAATTGCAAGAACGTATTTCATTCATTGTGATAAGAAATGCACTAATTAGTCAATTTTTCGTTAAAAAAAATTGAAAATAAAACCAAACGTTCAAAAATGTTTATTCAGTTAAGTAAGTGATCAAATTGTTGACCACCAGCTTCCATACAAAAGTACAAATTTTGTTCAAAACGAGCGCTGACATTCTGAAGCATTTGTGGAGTTATTAGACGGCATTCTTCAACAATGCGTCGTCGTAATTCTTCCAGAGACTCCAGTTCTGTTGCGTAAATTCTAGTCTTTAAATGTCCCTATAGAAAGAAGTCTAAAGGAGTTAAATCCGGTGATCTAGGGGGCCACTCAAAGGCACTTCTACGCACAAGCCATTGTCCTGGAAACTCTCTGTTCAAAAACTCCCTAACACGTTGTGAAAAATGCGGAGGAGCTCCGTCTTGTTGAAACACTAATCGATTTTTTTGATAGCGATAATCATTTTCAATAATGTCAATTAGTAGAGGGTAAACGATATCTTCTAGTAACTCCAAATACATTTCGCCACTCAAATTGCCATCAAGAAAAATTGGTCCGATTAAACGGTCTCCAAAGACGCCAGTCAAGACATTCAATTTTTGTGGAGTTTGAGTGTGGACTTCGTGAAAATTTCTTGGATTATTATCTGTCCAATAATGACAATTATGACGATTGACTGTAGAGTTTAATAAAAACGTACACTCGTCTGAAAAACAGTTATTGAACAGAAAGTTTCCGTTATCAGCTATTCGTGCAGTCACAACTTCACAAAATTCAGTTGTGGTACAAGATGAATTTTATACGGGTGAAATTTATGATGCTTCAATATTCGCTGAATAGTTCTTCTTTTGATGTTTGAAACAGTGGCCATTTTTCTCGTGCTCAAAGTTGGGTCTGCAGCAATTTGTCCAAAAACTTCAATCTCAGTAGTCTCATTTCTAACCAGAAATTCACGTTCAGGATCCCGTTTTTTGTTGGCTACTGAACCACTTTGTCGAAACTTTGCAACGAACTCCAAAATGTATTTTCTGTTAACATGTCTGTTCGGATGTCGTTCATTAAACAAATTTGCGGTACGGTTGGCACAGTCATCGTTTTTGAAAAAAAGAGTAATTATTTCAACTCTTTCTTCTACAGAACACACCATTGTGAAATTAATTTTCGGTAGTACCATCAAGTATCAAACCGACCGATAAACTGAAATAGTAAACCACATTTCTCTCATTCCGATAAGAAATGTTCTGATAGTGAATTTTTTGTTTACAAACCAACAAAACATTGACTATCAGCACATTTCTTATCGGAATGAGTGAAATGCGTTTTTGCATCTTCAACTGTGAATAATTTTTAAACGAGTTGATAAAACTTTCAAAAAATTAGTGTCCTGAATTCAGAAAAGAAAGAGCTTTCACATGATGTAACACTCGACCCATGTTCCCTATTTAAAATATAAGGGTTGTTATCACCACCCTTAAGGGGTTGATGTGACAAAGTTGAGTTTTTATGTCAAAGCATGTCCTGTTCAATATTGAGATTGACGTGTTTCAGCGTTTCTTAGAAAAATTTCTCTGGGCGCAAATCGGTCTGTTTCGTTTTCAATGCGCTACCCTATATATATATATATATATATATATATATATATATATATATATATATATATATATATATATATATATATATATATATATATAGATATATATATGGTTGAAGCATTAGGAAAAGAGTAGTCAATCAAAAAGTATCCATGATTTGCTCATATGTCAAAAGTTGAAGTTCTTTGAATTTTGTGTAGAAGTGTCAAAACAATTTGGATGTAATCTTATAAATTATGCAATGATACAGCACAAGTCTAAGACTTTGTATTAGCATACTGTATGATTTTTGTCAATAAACTATAATAATAATATTATTAGTTAATATTAATAATATTAATATTAGTTTATTTGTTGCTTACAGCTATACCTAGATGCTATTGTTTTTGTATGTATAATGCATAATTGGGTCTATGATTTTTCCAAATTATTCAGGTATCAAAAATTCAACTTGAAACGTCACAATCAAAGTTTCATGCCATAGGTAGTTTTTTTAAAACTCTGCCTCACCAACATTCCACCAGAAAGGCTGACCTGCAGCGTGGTTTTGCACAAAAATCGGTTCTTTTTACAGCATTTAAAAAAAATTAAAATTGTATATAGTTTATTGTTTATTGTTATATAAATAGTACAAAACATCTTACAAATAAGCCTGAACTTGTGGCTGCAAATGGTGCAATTTTGACTAAGTTTTAATCTAAATGTCAATTGTTCTAAAGTTCTGTCATCTGATTTCTAATCTCCAAAATTACCTCACCTCATTATGTACCATTACAATTTCTAGAAATATGGATGGTACTTGAAATCAATTTCTTCATTTTAGTGAATTTTCTTAGAAAAAATTCACTAATGAGGAGATCTCGACTTTTGAATTTTGAAAAAATTTCTTCAAATGAGCGCGATCTAGGACCCCTAGAACCCATATCCGGGGTCAGTTTCAATTTTTATATGTTTATATATATATATATATATATATATATATATATATATATATATATATATATATATATATATATATATATATATATATATATATATATATATATATATGTATGTATCACACCGATAACTCAAAAAATAATCGGCCGATTTTGATAAAATTTGGCATGTACCTTTCTTTTGTGAATGGCTTGGATAAGTTCGTTAGTCAGGAAAATCGGAAGAGGTTTTCCGGGAAAATTTTGAGTTTTAATTCGAAAAAAATTTTTATCTCAAAGAATATAAGGCCGATTTTGATAAAATTTGGTATGTACCTTCCTTTTGTAAATGACTTTGACAAGTTCGTTAATCAAAAAAATCGGACGAGGTTTTCCGGGAAAATTTTGGGTTTTCATTTGAAAACATTTTTTATGTTAAAAAATAAAAAATCTATGATAACCAAATTTGGTAGGTAGGTTTACGATATAAAAAGTAAACTATACACCAAAACTTAGATTTCTATGTTACAAGAAAAAAAAGTTATAATAAAATATTTTGCGCCAGATCATTTCTATGAAAATTCACTACCATAACACACTTGCTGCGTCCAGGCTTTTAATCAATAATTTCTATATTTTAAAACGAGTCAAATTAAATTCTACATCTTTTTCAACAGAAACATTATTTTGACGTAACAGTGACATGATTTATTAATATATTAATTGTATGTTAAAATACAATTTGAAATGAACCCCGGATTTTACGTAAGCTAACTTGAAATTATTTATTCACATAGTATTCATTTATGGCAAAAATGGGTTATTAATATTTTAGTATTAATACAGTGCAAAAATCCAAAATCGTGAAAATTATTACAATCGCGAGTTGAATTCCTGCGATATGTTATCACAGTTAAATGTTAAAAACACATATTTGTGGGATTTTAGGTATTTAATTTATATCTACATATGACTCGCGATTTCTTGCTGTTAAACTAAAAGATAGTAGGTAATTTATCACCGAAGATAAATACAGAGGTGGAATTTTTAAAAGCTACATTCTTGATAATGATGTAATTCAACAATTAATATACAGTGTGTCCCAGACTGGATGGGAATGTATTGCTATCTCCGTTATTATTAGAGATAGGGAGACGGTTAAATTAGCAAATGTTTTGTCGAGTTTCATGCTCATTCCAAATATTACTTGTATTTTGCTTTGCCTTTTTTTGTTTTCGAGTTGTTTTCCTTAATGATTCACGATAAAAAAATATTGTGATTTAATTTACAATACTTATTAGGTAATAATGCTAGGTAATATTATGTGAAACAGTTTAATAACGAAACCCGGAAATAACAGATAGAAACTTAAACTCCACAAAACAACAAAAATTAAAACGGAACTCAACAAATAATAAAATAGAAACTTAAAAATATACATACATTGTTCAATATGGCCACCGTTTTGTTCACTGCACTTTATACACCTTTTTTAAACATGCCTGCAAACTCTGGTGAGGGTGTTTTGGTTAATATGATTTATAGCTTCCGTGATTCTGTTTCGTAATTCATTGATATTTTGTGGTGGATCGAATTTATACACATCATTCTTCAGAATACCCCAAAAATAAAAATCCATGGGTGTCATATCAGGACTTCGAACACACCAATGAACCGGCACATTGTTACAAATAACACGATTATTAAAGTTTTGATACAAATTTTTTTTGACGATCCTAGCATTGTGAACTGTACAACCGTCTTGTTGGTACCAAATATCGTCTAAATTATCATAAACTCTTCTAATTTTTGGTAAGGTATCATTTCTCAATAGCTTAAGATACCTTTCCCCAGTTAAATTATTTTCAAAACAGAACGGACCAACAATGAAGTTACCTGAAATTATTTAAAATTAACTGTCTAATCTACAAATAAAAATAACAGTTTTTTACCTAACTAGAGCCGCACGAAACATTAATACCAAATCTGCCTTGCAATCGTCTTTCTTCCTTTATATGGGGATTTTCATTTGTCCAATAATGCCTGTTATGGCGATTATACACACCACAATTTGTAAATCTGGATTCATCAGTCGATATTATTTTCAAATGAAAATTTTCATCTTGCTGACATTGTCCTTGGTGCCATCTGCAGAATTGAAGTCGCGTAGGGTAATCGTCAACATTTAAGCCTTGTAAGATTGTAGGTTTGTATGGATCGCAATGACTTCGTTTTAATACACGCTGTACCGTAGTTTTTGGAACGTTAATTTGTTCACCATAAAACCGAACAGATTGCGGAGGGTTTTCGTTTGAAACCTGTAAGACCGCATTATTTCTCTCTTCATTTCTAGGCATTGGTAATTTCTTTTCGTGGAAGCTACCGTCGTTCAATAGATTGGTCACTATCCTGCGAAATATTTTGGTGTTTGGTTGTCGTCTCTCTGGGTAGTTGTTTTGATATGAATTAGCAGCTGCTTCAGTATTTCGGTTAGAACGAATATAACATTCCAACATGTCAAAATATTCTTCGTTACTGAACATACTGTTGAATAATATTTAAAATAAACAGGAAGCAAACTATTTAGTACAAAATTTCAAGCAACGGGTTAAATACACCTCAAATTGTTCAGGTAATTAAGAATGACAGTATTCTTAATTGTCGCGATAGTGTTGTATCCATAGCAACGTTTCTCCTGTTGTTTTTCAGTTGACTTATGTTTAAAAATCAAACAATTTTCAAAGGTGTCTTCGTAAATCATTAATCTGCTTTTTATTGAGTTCTATTAGTAAATTTGGTTATTTACTAGGTTTACCTAGTTTTTATAAAAATTCACTTCCATAACGCACTTGCTGCGTTCAAACTTTATCTCCACTTTTCATTGCCTTTTCAGAATCATTTTTGTACATTAATACACTATTAACAACTCGATCAGGCATCTAGACAGATATTTAGGTCAAGTTATTTATTGAGTTCTTGTTTTAAGTATATATAATCTTTTTTTCCATTAAACACATATCTACATTTATGATGATTCACCGATTTAATTGTTGAATATAAAAATAATCTTGAATAAATAACGTTCAATTCGTAATACCGTTGATTCACTGTGCAAGGGTGATTTTAAGCGACTGGTTTACAGTGAACACATAAATACACCAGAGCAGCTACAACAATTGATAAATAATGCTTTTCGTCATATTCAAGCAACAATGAATCCTCAAGACATTAAATTTCCCATATTAAAAAGATGTGCGTGTATTTATGCCAATGGAGGCATTTTTGAACATTTATTGTAATAAATAAATTACTATAAGCCTGATAAAAGTGTATCATTGCGATTTTCTACCAAACAACGACTGGTTAAACATCATGAACTGTGCTCTAAAACACTTACCTGATTCATTGCTTACTCGACAAATAAGCGTCGTACAGAAAATTATCAAGACAGTCATTTTGTTCACGAATGAAAGTAAGATTCAAAAAATAATAATAATAAAAAAATATCATTGGCGTACCCGTTTTTTTCTTGAGGGATAACCAATGACATGTGGGTACGCACGCCACTGCTGTATTAACCGATTCAATTGTTATGGTAGAATACGCGCCTTCCATAACAGCATACACATGCCAAGTTTCAGCAAAATATATGTACTACTTTTTAAAAAATTGGGAAATTTTATTTTTTGAAATTCAACTTTAACACCCTGTATCTTCTTAATGAAGCATTATAGGAATTTTTTTTTATAGGACATACCCTCTCTAAAATTGTTCAAAGAACATGGGGTTTCATTTTTGGTCACCACTTATGAATCATCATGTATAAATTTCGCTACAGTATCGTGTTTGCTGCGACATGATTTTTTTTAAATGAATGAGGCATTTTCTATGGCAGACACTGTATAATAAAGGTGATATAATTAGATTTGAACAATCCACGGATAATGCAGAAACAGAAACGTTGTGACAACAAAAGACACTGTAAATATTAGCGTGTTATTAAGTTAGGTATATCTCATGCTATATAGATATAACACGTAACGAAAGATGAAGAGGGAAATGGAGGAAATGATTTACTGGATCTAAAACTACCTGTTGCTGGAATAATATGACGCTGGTCTCTATCATAGCGATAAAGAGATTAAGTAAATAAATAACTTTGCGAGCTCTATCGCAGAGCTTTTATCTTCCCATTAGTCATTTTGTTGCTTCGCTACCACATTCGTCTTTCATTTACTGCTATTATACCCGCTCATTTCACTTTTTATGGCCACTATAGGTCACCACTTTATTAAATACTCTGGCCAATACGAGGACTGTACAGTTTGTTTAGCCCCAACTAAAGTTTTTTGGAAAATAACGTGACTTGTCTTGTAAAAAGAGAAGTCTGTGCGCAGCGAATACGTTATGGTAGCGAGTTTTCATATAAATGCTATACTCAATGGTTTTTACGAAAATTGTAAATGCGCGACGAAATATAATATTTGTGTGTTATATTTACTCGATTTTGTTTGACACACAAATATTTTGGTCTGCCACCTCCCTACTTGTAACTTTCAGTGAATTTTCCTTATAAAAAATCACTAATGAGGAGATACAAACTTGTGAATTTTAAAAACATTTCTTCATATGAGCTCGAACTAGTCCCCCTAAAACCCATATCCAGGGTGAGTTTCAATTTTTATATGTTTATATGTATATATATATATATATATATATATATATATATATATATATATATATATATATATATATATATATATATATATATATATATATATATATATATATATAGCTGTGTGTGTGTGTTTCACACCGATAACTCAAAAACTAATCGGCCGATTTTGATCAAATTTTCTGAGTACCTTTCTTTTGCAAGTGGCTTGCACAAGCTTGCTAGCCAGGAAAATCGGCCTAGGTTTTCCCGGAAAATTTGGTGTTTTCTTTCGGAAAAAAATTACATCTCCGGAAATAACAAAGTAAGGGCAACCAAATTTGGTACGTATGTTTGGATTATAAAGAGTAAACCAAGTACCGAAATTTAGGTATGTAAGTTTAAAGACAAAAATGTTATGGGCATTTAAAGATAATATCTCCCGAAATAACAAAGTAAGGGCAACCAAAGTTGTTACGTGTGTTTGCATTATAAACAGTAAACTATGTACCAAAATTTAGGTCTGTAAGTTTAAAGATAAAAATGTTATGGGCATTTAAAGATAAACATTTTGGGGTTCTTTCAAAACGTCAAAGTCGCGAGTTGAAACGTCAAAATTGGCAACATTTAGGCAAAGAACCTGAAACAGATATGGATTATGTAAAAAATATGACGCAAGAAAAGTCTTCTGCAAACCCTTAAGTTTCAGCTTCAACAGTCATTGTCCTTCATTTTACTAATTTCAAATAGACCCTTTCTCTGATGCTTTGGCGGTACTTTTAGTTAAGTTTATGGTTTAAAGGTCTATAACTTTTAGCTAATTTTCGTAGAAAAAATTTCTTAATGAGACCGAAATTTTAAAAAGATTTCTTCAAATGAGCGCAAACTAGGTTACCTAGAATCCACATCCGGGTTCAGTTTCAATGTTTACCTAATTACATATATACACGGTAATGCATTTCTACGGTAAAGCTCAATATAATTGTTATTATACAAGATACGAGAAAAAGTTGTATACGTTACTTATAGGGTATCGTGAGCTGCATCTTATAGAATTACTTTGACAAACACAGACGGCCCATAAGTCGCTGGTGATACCTACAAGTTACTTTTCGAACACCCATATATTATTGCATTTTTAACATTTTTTATCGAAATATCATGCATGTTTGTAAGACAACAATCGAGACGCAGTAAGTGCGTTTTAGTAGCGAATTTTCGTCAAATGCTTCAAACTTCAATAATTCAATTTGCTATTAACCCAAGGTTTGTTGGCTAGGAAACCAGTTTTTTCGGAAACACTTTAAGTTTAAATAACCCCAATTTTTTTACATGCCTATACCTTTTTTGTGATTTAACTAACAGACCTAAATTTTGGTCAGTGAGCCACTATTTATAATACAAACACGCGTACCAAATTTGGTTGCCCTTTTTTTTTTTTGTTATTTCCGGAGATATACTTTTTTTCGAAAGAAAACACAAAATTTTTCGTGAAAACCTGGCCCGGTTTTCCTGGCTAACGAACTTATTCGAGCCACTTGCAAAAGGAAGGTACTCACCAAATTTGATCAAAATCGGCCCATTTTTTTTAGTTATCGTTGTGATATATATATATATATATATATATATATATATATATATATATATATATATATATATATATATATATATATATATATATAAATATACATAAACATAAACATATAAAAATTGAAACTGGCCCCGGATATGGGTTCTGGGTTCTAGGGGGTCCTAGTTTACGCTCATTTGAGGAAATTTGTTCAAAATTCAAAAGTCGGGATCTCCTCGTTAGTGAGTTTTTATAGAAAATTCACTAAAAATCGCTAAGTACCTCGTCACGTAATCTGATCGGTTATTACATTAAAATTAGTGGACTTGTGCGTTGGTCGAAATTCGATATATTAAAGCTTAGCTTAGAACTGGTACGGACTGGGGGAATCCGACTAACTAATTAAAACAAACCATTCTTTAATTTATTTGAATTTATCAGATTTTTCTGACTAACAAACTTATGCAAGCCACTTGCAAAAGGAAGGTACTAATAAAATTTGATCAAAAT
Source organism: Tillus elongatus (assembly GCA_964006375.1). NCBI lineage: Eukaryota > Metazoa > Arthropoda > Insecta > Coleoptera > Cleridae > Tillus > Tillus elongatus. Next base: position 33,948,501 of record OZ023264.1, read on the forward strand.
CAGCCCATTATTTTTTGAGTTATCGGTGTGATACATACATACATATATATATATATATATATATATATATATATATATATATATATATATATATATATATATATATATATATATATATATATATAAACATATAAAAATTGAAACTGACCCCGGATATGGGTTCTAGGGGTCCTAGTTCGCGCTCATTTGCAAAAAATTTTTCAAAATTCAAATCGGGATCTCCTCATTAGTGATTTTTTTAAAAGAAAATTTACTAAAAAATCTTTTTTGTTGTTTTGTTTGCAAAAATTTGTTCGATTTGCTTGACTAAAACAAAATCATCCAAGCGATAATTAAGGAAAAATACCTACAATCCTTTTGTAAATAATTAAATTTTCTTCTGTGAAACTTTTGTAACTGTAATGAACTTTGTAGCATAATTATTTTGTTTTGTTGCAGTACTTACATATACCTACAAAATTTTAATTCCTAGCTTCATAAAATTTTTAGATTTCTTCAAATAACCGCGAATTAGGACCTGTGAAACCGATGTCCAAGGTTCATTTTAATTTAAAATATTGGTTTTAATAATATGTCTTACTAATAATGTACAATTCTTAAGGAAATTCAATACTATAACGCACTTGCTGCGTCCTGATTTTTTTTTGGTTTACATATTTATATAAAGAAAAATAAAGCTTCCTTAAGTGATACATTATTGTTACTATTAATAACCTATTTTAAACAATGTGAACCTTACTGTAGTAATTTAGATAGATTAGAATTAGGTATGGTATATATAAATGTCATAATATCCATAATTAGTGGCGAACGACATTGCAATGACGTGTAAAACATTGGCTTGTAAACACCGATATTATGGGACGGACACAAAACATTCACTTTTCAATTCAATAAGTACCGTTTTATCTAGCGTACAACCGAATAGAGAACAAATTATTTCAGACCGGTTAACTGGACAATAAAGCCGGCAAAGAGAATAAAAAACAATAAGCCAGCAAGCACCGTGTTGAATGCGAGTTATGAATGGATCGTAGTAAACGTAGTAAAACTACAAAACAAATAAAAAGCTCTTGTATCCCATTCCAACTCTCTTGACTCATTTTAACGAACTTGTTCATTTCCCACACCCTGAAAAAGGAAATGAAACGAATGAGTCTCGGAAACAATAGCTTGTTAGACAAGTTGGATGAAGTTAACCTAACCCAATTAGGACAGAGTAAAACGTTTCAAAGTTTTTAAATTCTCGCATTAATTGAGAAGTTGGTTTTGTTCGTTGAAAAACTAGTTCATTCTGTTTCGTTTCTGGTGGTGTTCCTAACAAATGTTTTGCGGCTTTTTTCCTCTATTAGTGAATTTTCGTAGAAAAAATTCACTAATGGGGAGATCCCGACTTTTGAATTTTGAAAAATTTTGAGCGCGAACTAGAACCCCTAGAACCCATATCCGGGGTCAGTTTCTATGTTATATATATATATATATATATATATATATATATATATATATATATATATATATATATATATATATATATATATATATATATATATATATACAGTGTGGAACAGCCAAATGGAATAAATTCGATAACGGATAAATGAGGACGTGTTGGGAAAAACGCTTGGACACGTCGATTTGTATTTTTAACTGCGCATCTTTTTCAAGAAAAAAAAATTATATAGGGTGCGTCATGTGACAGTGGCCAATACCAACTTTCTTATTTTAAATACAAGCCCCTGTATATTATTAATTTTTTGGATTCTTCAGAAAATTCTAGACATAATTCATGTACAATGTCCTATACCTATCTTCAACTGTTTCGGAAATATTAAGTATTTTCAGATTTATTACAAAAATTAACATTAAAAATAGAAAATTATTTTATTTCACAAATTCTAATAAGAAATACTGATTATTTCTTAATAATTTAAAAAAACAAAAAAAAATAATTAATGTCAATGTAGTAAATGTTCAAAATGCTCGCCACGAACATCTTGGCAACATGCTAATCTGGTATAGAAATGTCTTCTAACATTACTCAACATCTCAGGCGTGACTGATCTAATCGCAAGCGTGATTCGTCTTTTTAAGTCATCTAAGTTGAGGGGCTTAGTTTTGTATACAATACTTTTGACATATCCCCACAAAAAGTAGTCTAATAGCGACAGATCAGGAGATCCTGCTGGCCATTCTATCGATCCGCGCCTCCCTATCCACCGATTTGGAAAAATTTGGTTCAGGTACTGCCGGACATTGATTTGGTAATGGGGCGGTGCTCCATCTTGCTGAAACCATATTTTATTGGCAGGAACTTGTGGGTTTGCTGGATCTGGATATAAGTTTGTCAAAGTTGGCACGACATTATTTTGGAGCAGTTCTAAATATTTATCCCCATTCAAGTTGCCATCAATGAAAAAGGGACCTACGATATGATTTCCAACAATTCCTGCCCAAACATTAACTTTTTCAGGATATTGCGTATGTTCCTCTCTCATCCAATGAGGATTCTCATTAGACCAATAGCGGCAATTTTGACGATTAACATGACCGTGAAGTGTAAATGTGCTCTCATCAGAAAACAAAACATCTTCTAATTGGATCACATTGTTATCTAACATTGCCATCATTTGTTCACAAAAATACGTTCTCCTATCGAAATCGTCCTCCATGAGCTCCTGAGTTGGTATCATTTTATAGGGATGCATTTTACTTTCCTTTAATGTTCGAAAAATTGCTGTGTGGCTAACGTTGAATAGTTGGGCTGCTTGTCGACCAGAAGTATGTGGGTTTTCTTGAAACTCAAGCGTAATATCCAATTTCGTATCATCACTTACTGCATTGGCAGCTACTTTTTTTATCTGTCTCACATGACCAAGCTCGCGAAACTGCTTTTCTATTTTGCTAATTGTTCCTTGGGATACAGGCGGCAAATTTGGAAATTTTTCGTGAAATAAGCGAGACACTTCCATCTGTGTCCGTGTGTTATCTCCATAACCAATCATTTGTAGAATGGTTATTTTGTGCATTTCTGTTAAATGAACCATTTTTCTGATATTATTACGTACAGTTAACGAAATTCAAACGACAATAGCACTGACACTAATCACTACTGTCATGCAGGCAGACAACAAGTTGCTAAGGCTACGAGTTTTATACGAACAGAAAGAAAACTGTTTTTGTTTTTGTTTCATTTCATATCAGTAAAAAGAAACGCAGGAATGGTTTTTGTTTACTTTCTCATTATCAAGAGCTGAATGGGAAATAAGTATTGAATGCAATGTAGCGAATTTGTGAAATAAAATAATTTTCTATTTTTAATGTTAATTTTTGTAATAAATCTGAAAATACTTAATATTTCCGAAACAGTTGAAGATAGGTATAGAACATTGTACATGAATTATGTCTAGAATTTTCTGAAGAATCCAAAAAATTAATAATATACAGGGGCTTGTATTTAAAATAAGAAAGTTGGTATTGGCCACTGTCACATGACGCACCCTATATAATTTTTTTTTCTTGAAAAAGATGCGCAGTTAAAAATACAAATCGACGTGTCCAAGCGTTTTTCCCAACACGCCCTCATTTATCCGTTATCGAATTTATTCCATTTGGCTGTTCCACACTGTATATATATATATATATATATATATATATATATATATATATATATATATATATATATATATATATATATGTATGTATGTATGTATGTATATATGTATCACACCGATAACTCAAAAAATAATGGGCCGATTTTGATCAAATTTAGCACGTACCTTCCTTTTGTAAATGGCTTGGATAAGTTCGTTAGTGAGGAAAATCGGACAAGGTTTTCCGGGAAAATTTTGAGTTTTCATTCGAAAAAAATTTATATCTCCGGAATTAACAAAGTAAGGGCAACCAAAAAGAACGCTGGTTCATATCGTCATAGGTAAGCTACTTACCAAAATTTAGCTCTGTAGGTTAAAGGACAAAAAAGTTACAGACATTTAAAGAAAAATAAATTTGGGTTTTCCTCAAAACGTCAAAGTCGCGATTTAAAATGTCAAAACTGGTAATATTTAGGCAATGATCCTGAAATTAATATGAGCTATCGAAAGAAAATGTCAAGAAGAATGCTTTACAAAGCCTGAACTCTTAGTTTCAATCGTCATTGTCCTTTATTTTACTAAAATATTCCCAGAAAATTCATTTGAAATAGACCCTTTCTCTGATGCTTTCGCAGTAGTGTTGGCTATAGAGTTTATCGGTTAGTGGTATATCATTTTTGTCAAATTTTCGTAAAAAACCATTAATGCTCAATATATTATTGATTAATTATAGGGTGTCTTGAGCTAGATCCTAAAAAATATTTCCACAATTACAGGTGACCCATAAGTCGTTGGTTATTCAAATATTCTTTTTTGTCTAATCCAACACGCCCTATGTTACTGCATTTTCCATCGAAATATAATACATCTTTGTAAGAAAAGAAATTCGGGACGCAGCAAGTGCGTTATGGTAGCGAATTTTTATTAAATGCTTCAAATTTTAATGGCTGAATTTGCTATTAACCTATAAGGTTGACCAGGAAACCAGTTTTTTCGGGAACAATTTAAGTTTACTTTCTTAAATTTTTGTACATTTTCAAACAATAAAGTTATTTTGATGAAACATGGCACATTGTTTCTACTATATAGATTGATGCCTGCTTTCTTAAAAAACATGTTTGCTATTAAAAACATTTTAATGAAAATTCACTACCATAACGCACTTGCTGCGTCCAGAAGTTTTTATATTTATAAATTACGGCCTTTGCAGCTTTCCATTTCGTTCTCGATCTTCCTTGAACCAGTCAGCCAAGCAGAAATAATTCATGTTATTTGTTAACATCAGCTTAATCGCCGGGCATTGATAGCGATTAATCAGAAATAATGAAAGAAATAAGATATTTCGTCGTGTCACAACTCTGTCACCTTATGAATAAAATTATGTATTCAGGAAAATGCTCAAAGAAAATTAAAATATGCATAGGTAAAGCTGTGTTCATAAAGGCAGATAAAACAAACGTTACAAATTATGGACCAATATCGTTAATCTCCACACTGGCACAAATTTTTGAAAAAATTCTAAAACGTCGAATTTTTAGTTGCCTATAAAATATGGTCTTTTGTCTTCATCACAATATGGATTTCGACAGGGAGAAAGTAATGAGTGAAGATATACAGACAGACCCCCTGGTTGAGTCTTAAATCCCCGTAATTAAAACGCCATACCTGCCTTCTTAATACTGTGTGTCGTTATCAAATATTCCTTCTAAGAAGGTCCAGAGGGTTATTAAGATAACAGTTCGAACAATGAAGCATTCCAGGCCTTTTCATGATTATATTTGAAACAGACCTAACAAACGAATGTGACTATTTTCCTAGAGTATGTTTTCGTTATGGGGAGGATGTTTTTGCAGTATTTAATACAAATCTATACAAAGTAGATGATTTTATTGCCAAATTAAACAGTAAATTCGACTCCATTAAATTCACGCATGAAATAGAAATGAATAACAAATTACGTTTTTTTAATGTATCAGTCATTTAAAATAGAGACGCCTTAGAATTTGACATCCACAGAAAGGAAACCACTACTGTGAGTTACATTTCGATTGACTCACACCATATTTTTTCACAAAAAAACAGCGAGTTTGAATTTTATGGTTCATAGATTAATACAGTTTCCCTTAAAAAAAGAAAGAATCATAAGATATATTTTTATCGAGAAATTGTTAAAAAAAGTTACCCGAAATGCTTCGAAATGTTCGTTCGGAAGTGAGGCAAAGATCTTATAGGTTAATAGCAAATTGATTCAAAATTTGAAGCCTTTAATGAAAATTCGCTACCATAACGCACTTTCTCCGTCCAGAATTTCTTTTTTTACAAAGATGTATTATATTTCGATGGAAAATGCAAAAACATAGGCCGTGTTCGATTAAAAAAATTCACTAAAAAAAAAAGAAAATTTTAATCACCAACGACTTATGGGCCATACTGTAATTGTGGTGATATTTTTTAAGATGTAGCTTAAGAAACCCTACAACTGATGTATACAACTTTTTTTAGTAACTTGCATAATAACGGATATATTGCGCTTTAATGATTTTTTACGAAAATTCGATAAAAATGATATACCATTAAACGATAAACTCTATAGCCAACACTACTGCTAAAGCATCAGAGAAAGGATCTATTTGAAATGAATTTGCTGGGAACATTTTAGTAAAATGAAGGACAATGACGATTGAAACTAAGAGTTCAGGCTTTGTAAAACATTATTTTTGATACATTTTCATTACATAGATCATATTAGTTTTAGGTTCATTGCCTAAATATTAACAATTTTGACTTTTTAAATCGCGACTTTGACACTTTGAGGAAAACCCAAATTTATTTTTCTTTAAATGCCTGTAACTTTTTTGTCGTTTAGCCTACAGCGTTAAATTTGGTAGGTGGCTTACCAATAATGATATGAACCCGTGTACCAAATTTCGTTGCCCTTACTTTGTTAATTCCGGAAATATATTTTTTTTCGAATGAAAATTTTCCCGAAAAACGTCTTCCGATTTTTCTGACTAAAGAACTTATCCAAGCCATTTACAAAAGGAAGGTACGTGCCTCTAAACTGTATCCAATTAATGCAGGAGTTCCTCAAGGTTCAGCTTTAGCCCCTACTTTGTTTCTTCTCCACATCAATGACCTCCTCTCTAGCACATACAACCCAGTTCACAGTTACGCGGACGACAGCACCCTTCACTCCAATATATAATACACTAAGCCTGTCTCTTTAGCCCAACTAGATGAGGATCGCAGACTCATGGAGGGTTCTATCTCCGCGGATCTCCAAAAAATATTAGACTGGGGAAGTAGAAATCTTGTACAATTCAACCCCACCAAATCACAGTCTTGCTTTCTTTCTCATAAGAGATACACCAGCCCTAGATCCGTCACAATAAACAACCAGGTTATTCAAAGTAATGAGTCATTTTCACTTGTTGGCTTCTCTGTGGATCGAAATCTCAATTGGCACCAACATGTCACATCAATTGCAGAAGCGGCTGCTAAGAAATTAGGTTTCCTTTTCCGGGCTCGCAAATATTTTTCACCAGCTAATCTCTATACTTTATATACCTCACAAATAAGACCAAACCTCGAATACTGCTCCCACATATGGGGTGCTGCTGCCGCTTCTACACTCTCTATCCTGGACTCCATTCAAAAGAGAGCTCTACGTCTCATTGGTGACCCTATCCTTACCCAAAGGCTTCCATCCCTTGCCCACCGACGTGCCATTGGTGACCTCTCTCTCTTTTATAGATATCTGCACGGGCACTGCTCAGGGGAGCTTTCTTCCATAGTTCCTCCACCTGCTGCCCCCAACAGATCTACCAGGGAACAGAAAGAATGCACCCTTTCACTGTCCAGGTCACCAGACATAGAACATATTGTTATGCCCGCTCTTTTGTCCCGAGGACTTCCAAGTTGTGGAACTCCTTGCCGGCACATGTTTTTCCTTCTCCCCCGAACCTCCAAACCTTCAAGTCCAGAATTAACAAGTTGCCTCTTTCCTCTTTGTCGACACCCACGGTACGATAGTATTTAGGCTGTAAGCCCTCGTGATGTGTTGTTGAAATTAAAAAAAATTTTTTTTTCAAAATCGGCCTATTATTTTTTGAGTTATCGGTGATATATATATATATATATATATATATATATATATATATATATATATATATATATATATATATATATATATATATATTGAAACTGACCCCGGATATGGGTTCTAAGGGCCCTAGTTGGCGCTCATTTGCAAAAAATTTTTCATCAATTCAAAAGTCGGGATCTCGCCATTAGTGATTAATAGCAAATGCGAGCAGGCATCAATCTGAGTACCGGTATAGCCTATGTGGTAGAAACAATGTACTATATTTTATCAAAATTACTTATTGTTTCCTAGCCAACAATCCTTACGTTAATAGCAAATTGAGTTATTAAAATTGAAGGATTTAATGAAAATTCGCTACCAAAACGCACTTACTGCGTCCAGATTTTTTCTTACAAACATGTATCATATTTCGATAAAAAATGCAAAAATGCTATTACAAATTTTTTCGACGAAAATTAGCTACAAATTATAGACCACTAAATCATAAACTTAACTAAACCAACAGCCAAAGCATCAGAAAAAGGGTCTATTTGAAATGAAGTTTCTGTAAACATTTTAGTAAAATGAAGAGCGATGACGGTTGAAGCTGGAACTTAAGGGTTCGCGGAACACACTTCTTGCAACATTTTCTTTTCACAATCCGTATTTGTTTCACGTTCTTTGCCTAAATATTGCCAATTTGGACGTTACAAATTGCGACTTGAAGTTATGAGGAAAATTCCAAAATTATTTTCTTTAACTGCACATAACTTTTTTTGTCTTTATACTTAGAGGCCTCAATTTTAGTACATGGTTCACTCTTTATAATGCAAACACGCGTACTAAATTTGGTTGCTCTTACTTTGTTATTTCCGGAGATATAATTTTTTTTAGAAAGAAAACACAAAATTTTCCCAAAAAACCTGGGCCGATTTTTCATATATACATATAAAAATTCAAACTGACCCCGGATATGTGTTCTAGGGGGCCTATATAGGGCACATTTGAAGAATTTTTTTTTTTAAATTAAAAAGTCGGGATCTCCTCATTAGTGATTTTTTTAAAGAAAATTCACTAAAATGTCCGGACGCAGTAAGTGCGTTATATTAGCAAATTTGCATACAAATATTTTGATTAAAAAAAATCACTAATAGAGAGGTATCGATGTTGAGACTTTACAAAAACTTATTCAAATGGGCGTAAACTAAGACCCCTAGACCCTAGTTTCAATTTTTATATGTTTATATATATATATATATATATATATATATATATATATATATATATATATATATATATATATATATATATATATATATATATATATATATATGTATCCACACGATAACGCAAAAAGTTATTAACCGATTTTTATTAAACTCGGCAAGAATCTATATTTTATTACAATAGCTTGGATGAGTTCGTTAGTCAGGAAAATCGGCCAAGGTTTTTCGGGAAAATTCTGAGTTTTCTTTCGAAATTTTTTTTTATCTCCTTCGTTTACAAAGCTATTTTGATGAAATTTTGAGAGTATATTGCCTTGTCAAATACCTTGCCACATACCAACTTTCTAGGTTGATACAAATGGAGTTATTCCAATTTGAAACATTAAATGAAAATTCGCTGCCATAACGCACTCGTTGCGTCCCGAACTTTTTTTTAAAGAAAGCTGGCACCAACGTTGTTCACCAGTTCATCCAAATAACTTATTATTTGAAAATGTACAAACATTTTCCGAAAATAAACTTAAAATTTTCCCGAAAAAACTGTTTTCCTGGCCAACAAATGTTAATAGCAAATTGAGCTATTGAAATTTGAAGCATTTAATGAAAATTCGCTATCATAACGCACTTACTGCGTCCCGAATTTCTTTTCATACAAACATGCATTATATTTTGATGAAAGATGCAAAAGATCCAATAATAATAAGGAGTGTTCGATAAAAAAAATATTATATCACCAACGTCTTATAGGCCAGTCTGTGATTGTAACAATAATTTTATAAGATACAGCTCACGAAATACTATAATTACCGTATACATTTTTTTCTCGTATCTTGCATAATAACGTATAGATGCGTCACGCTGTATACATGAAAACAGAGACAAATTGAAACTAACCCCGAATTTGGGTTCTAGGGGGCCTAGTTACCGCTCGTTTGAAGAAGTCTTTTCAAGACTAAAAGTGGCGGTCTCCTCAATAGGGATTCTTCCTGCGAAAATTCGCTAAAAGTTATAACTCATTAAACGATAAACTCTGTAACTAAAACTACCGCCAAAGTATCAGAGGGCCTATTTGAAATGAATTTTCTGGAAATATGTTAGTAAAATGAAGGACAATGACGGTTGAAGCTGAAACTTAACATTTTCTCTAATTCTCTACAGAACCTGTATTTGTTTCAGGTTCTTTACCTAATATTTCCAATTTTGTCTTAAGAGGAAAATCACATTTTTTTAAATGCCTATAACTTTTCCGTTTTTCGACCTGCAGATCTAAATTTTGGTAAGTAGTTAACTTTTTATGATATGAAACCCGCCTACCAAATTTGGTTGCCATACATTTGTTATTTCCGCAGATATAAAAATCTTCCTAAAGAAAACAGAAGTTTTTTCCGGGAAAAACCGGGCCCTTTTTCCTGGCTCACGAACTTATCCAAACCACTTGCAAAAAGAAGGTACTCACAAAATTTGATCAAAACCGTCCCATATTATTATTGATCTGTCGGTGTGATACACGCAAACACACAAATTTATATATATATATATATATATATATATATATATATATATATATATATATATATATATGTAAAAATTAAAAACCGACATATATATATATATATATATATATATATATATATATATATATATATATATATATATATATATATATATAAACATGTAAGAATTAAAACTGAACTCGGATATATGTCTATATGTTCTAGAGGACCTAGTTCGCGCTCATTTCAAGAAATGTTTTCAAAATTTAAATAAAATCACTAGACATCGCGACTTTTGAATTTTGAAAAAATTCTGCAAATGAGCGCGTACTGGGTCCTCTAGAACACATATCCAGGATCGGTTTTTAATATATATATATATATATATATATATATATATATATATATATATATATATATATATATATATATATATATAATTTTTTCTTATTCTTCAATTGGTGACATTCAAACCAAAATTAAAAAGTCGTATGTTGCTGTGACCAGAATTGAGAAAACTTTAAAATGAGGTGTCGCTCAACATGGGTTGTCATTTAAATTTTAAGGGTACTTTACGCCTAAGGGGTAGGTTCCAAGACAACAACACGTACGTCATTATGTGTCCCCCTTGAAAAGAAAGTCAAGGTGTCTTTCTTTTTTTTTTAAATTCCGACGTTTTCCAGAAGGGAAGTTTTAATTGACACACCTGTATTTTATACTAACATTTTATCATCTACCAGAACTTTTTGCACAATTATACAACACCTTGCACAACTTATATATATATATATATATATATATATATATATATATATATATATATATATATATATATATATATATATATATATATATATATATATATATATATATATATAACACCAACGAAATAATAGGGTTATGTAGGGTTAGGTGCGACGATACTGGGCACAATTTAAATTGTGTGCTTACTAAAGTAACGCACAAGTTCGCTTTGTCCTACTACAATACTACGTTGTAGGAATACAACAGAATGTAGATATTTTGCTCTAACGTCTCACAGGTATTATAAACGGGACTAAATCAGTATGTTGTACTTCTACAACGACATGCAATTAAGGGTTAAACTAAGTGAACTTTTTGTGGCACCGATTATACTAGTCAAGGTTTCATTCTTCATTATCAGACCTCTTGTAAGGTACTCGTATCTGTTTGAGTATGCCCATTAGGTTCGGTTTAAAAATATAATGTTTTTCGCGGTTTACTGATAATATTCCACGTATTGTTTCCAAGAAGTGATATCATAAATTTGACTGTTCTAGGAGTAAATACAATTTCAATCTTAACGCACAATACAGTGGCAGACATTTACGAGCCGCAAGTAATTCTGAGATCTGTTTAATGTGTTAGGAGAAATATTTTCTTGTTTAATATTTTCCTAAAATTCCTTGAATATAATATAATGTAATCTACTTATAATTGAGCTAAAATGTAACTCCAGATTTTTGTTGTTGATAATATAAACATATATTATTCGAAAAAATGTTTATACAAATTAGAAAATAAATAGAAAAAATTGGGGACACAGCAAGTGCGTTATAGTAGCGAATTTTCATAAAAACTGTACACTATAATTATACGGCACATTAGTAAAGTTAATACTTTAAATTTAATTTACACAGTCCTTGAAGATCGATTTTAGAGGTCCTAGTACGCGCATATTAGAAGAATTCTTTCGAAAGTGTTACCATCGATATCTCTCTATTATCAAAAAAATGCCCAAAACTCAATTTTCTATGAAGCTAACGAACTAAATTTTGCTATATCTGTAAATAAGTGTAAGTCTCTTTAAAAGAAACTTGTATTAGAAATTTCATTAAACTTATACAAAAGATTTCCAGAAGGAAACTTAATTCATATTTAGTAAAGTTAAGTATCTGCCAAATTATAAACGTATCAGTTATTTTTCCTTATTAATCTCCAGTATGATTTCGTTTTAGTCAACCTAATCAAACCGGTTTTTTCAATATCAACAATAACAAAATTATGATTTTAGGCTCAAAGGTGACTAACTTATTGAGGCGTTTTAAACAGAAATGAGATATTGTTCAAAACGTATGAAATCTCTGCACAATTGTTTCTCCAAATGTCAACATAAAACATTTAAAAAAACATATATTCATCGAGCTGGATTCGATTGCGTAACCTTCTTCTTAGGAGTCAAGCGCGGTGCCCCCTGCGCTATATAGGCACGCGTCAACAAAGGTTTTATTTGCGTGATACCTTAGATCGGCTTCATGCCCAAAACTCAATTTTCTATGAAGCTAAAGAATTAAATTTTGCTATACCTGTAGATAAGTGTAAATCTCTTTAAAAGAAACTTGTATTAGAAATTTCATTAAACTTATACAGAAGATTTCGAGAAGGAAACTTAATTCATATATAGAAAAGTAAAGTATCTGCCAAATTATAAAGGTAGCAGTTATTTTTCCTTATTAATCGCCAGTATGATTTCTTTAGAGCCAATCTAATCAAACCGGTTTTTTCCATTACATCAATAACAAAATTATAATTTCAGACTCAAAGGTGACAAACTTATTTAGACGTTTTAAACAAAAATTAAATCTTGTTCAAAACGTATGAAATATGTGCACTATTCATACATTCATCGAGCTGGATCCGACCGCGTAACCTTCTGCTTAGAAGACAAGGGCGGTACCCCCTACGCCATCTAGGCACACGTCAACTAACGTTTTATTTGCGTGATACTTTAGATCGGCTTCATGCCCGGGATATTATATTCAAAGTATACGTAACAATTAGTTACAGAATTAGTATAGTTACCATTGGAACACATCCCACGATTGTTTCACTCTTATATGACGTCTTATGTTTATGTTTAAATATTTTTTTATTTATTTTATTTAATATTATTGGCTGCGGCATCTCAGGCCATTAGCACATTCTTTCCCATCATTTAATATTTTTTACAAATTTTCCAGACAAAGTCAACTTGGCTAGCCCGGGAATCGAACCCTGGACGCCACGAGGGCGTCAAGTTTAAATATAAAAGAAACTATTTTAGAATCATTTTCATAGAGACTTCCCTTGATTTTGTTTACACTTCTACTATATTATGCGACAGCATAATATATCTATGCTGCGCTAAGACTGTATTTGGGGCCGTTAATAAAGCAACAAATATAATGTATTTTAATAATTGATTGAATCCGCCAGTTAAATAACATTCACTGACAAATTTTTAATTTCATGTCGTCCGTCATTTTCCATAATTGCGGCCGAGATTTCACAATTGTTGGTTCCGGTAGTAGGTTTTCTGTCTGGTATATATTTAGTTTGGTCACCCTTGATGTATGGTGTATACCTGTTGTAAGAATCAATTTACGCGTGGCAGTTAACTACTCTGTCTGTCACGCATTGGACTTTAACCACTAAGTCGTTTCAACGCATGTCTTTGGGATTTTATTTAACTTCGGCGTATGTCAAACACAGTAAACAATTAAGGAATTGTCAAATCAGATGGCGTTGCATGACCAACTAATACAAATTATGTAAAGATAATGTGTTTTTTATTAATTATTGCGATTATCTCGAAAACTTGTCGAGATAGGTATACCACTATGGTACATCAACTTGGAGAAAATTTAATTGCCTTTCAGAGTTTTAAATAATATACACGGTGTCCTATTGCAAAAAATAATGTTTTGGCCTTTTTTGGTTGTCACGTTAAAATCATAAATTTTAAACCGCCCTGTATAACATGAAATTAATTTATTTAGGTAACTATTAAATACCAGGCTTTCCAAACTGTGGGCAAAATTTCAGTCTTCTATGGGTTCAAATAGCAGCTAAATTAAAATTTTAGTGGGGCCATTTTTCTCAGAAAAAAATTTAAATAAGTATTATCTCGAAAACCGATGTAGATGGGTATAGGAAGCTATTAAGAAAAAATGATCATAAAGAAATTACAATTCTAAAAACAAAATAATATACAGGGTGCCACAGAAAATGTATCTGCATTTGTATTTGGATAAAAATATATAATTTTAAACTGATTTTATTTGCAAATTTTCATTCACAAATTGCTCCTGAAATAGCGAAGTTTCTTCCAAAAAGTTTTTAATGTATTTCCTTAAAAAAATGTCTCTACTTTCTTAGAATTTTCTTGAAGGAAAAGTTGGCTTCCTATTTTTGTGTGAAAAATATTTAGCGCCGTTTTTGTACCTGCTATTTTTTTGCAAAATTTGTGAAAGATAGTGTTTTAATAAATGTTTGTACAGAAAACATGTTTTGGGGAATTTTCGTGAAAATTATTTTATCGAATATTTCACGTAAAATTTTTCAGGAAATTTTTCCAAGACTTAGGAATATAAAAAAAACTTTCGGCAAAATGGATTGAGCAATGTTTGAATAGTGATCAGAAGCACGTTGGTTTGATAATCTCGAAGCAAATGTGCCACCGTTGTGAAGAAGAAACCTCAAATTTTTTAGGTCTCCTCGTCACTATGGGCTGTGGGGTCCACCACTACGATCAAGAGACTAAAGATCAATGGAAAGAGTGTAATGATAAGGTTTCTTCACTAGCCAAAAATTCTGTGTCTAAAAGTTGACCTATTGCTTCAGCTTTCTAGGACTAAGGAGGAAGGTAGAACTGTCACGGAAGCATTCTACAGTGAACTGCTAGCTAAAGTGTGCAAACAAATTCTCACCCTATTCTCCGGATTTAACACCATCAGACTATTGTTTATGCGCGAAGCTCAAAGTCATTTGAAAGGTAAACGATTTTCGGCTAACAGTCATATGTGCTGTTGAGGAGTTGTTTGAAGACCGTTTTGCTCAATACGTAAGTCTCCGAACAAATTGTTGCAGAAATGAAATATTGTTTTAAAAGAATATTGCGTTTCCTTCTGTAGACTTTTAGTACTTCTCAATACATCCTCGTATTTCTCTTAATCCTATTTATTGATTTTATTAGAAATGTCAAGAGTAGACCTTATATTTTTTAAATTTATCCATAAAAAAGTGGAGGACCTTATGGCAAGATACATAAATATAATCTGTAAAGGAATCTTTTATTGGGTTGTAAGTTGTGTAGGGTAAATATTGAATAGTACAGGTCTTCTCGGGCGATAAAACGACGACACCGTTTTGATGGGCAGTATCCCCTTTTCCTCAAGAACACATCGAGAAAGAGTTATGGCGATGGAATATAAAGACTCGTTCCAGGCCGACATCCTTCTGACAGATAAAGATAAATTGAACGAGCAGTAAGCTGCTGTTTCTTATCTTCAGTGTTGTTTGTTTCGTCCTGTTTCTTATTCAATCGTCCATCGTGTCACAGTGATTCTACCGGATTATAAAGAGTGAATTGATGTAATATATGAGGATTAAGATAGGAAAAAGATAGCTTTATTTCCCGACAAAAAGAAACAACATATCCTGAAGAATGCGCATTTGATTTTAGGGTTATTTGTCTATAAAACCACTAGAATTAACATTTACAGATTTAGATGCTTAACTTAATCTTACTAATAAGTGCACAAAATCACCTCAAAATATTTAAAAAACCTGACGATTGTTTCACTAACCAAGTCAGCGATATCAGAAGATTAATAATTCTAAATATCTACAGCTCTGCTAATATTTTTGCGCAGGATATCGGTGCACAACAATAGAGGGTGGTCCAACCACACAAAAATTAACATGTTTTGTTTTGGCGGAAATATCTAAATTATTTTATTTACTATCGGACATGCTTCTGCCGTTCGTCCTTGTGAAGTGATCTGTCAACCGACTTACCATAGGCGGCGGTGTGAAGTTCGAACACTTTTTATTATCACCAGCTTTAGCAATATATATATATATATATATATATATATATATATATATATATATATATATATATATATATATATATATATTGCTAAAGCTGGTGATAATAAAAAGTGTTCGAACTTCACACCGCCGCCTATGGTAAGTCGGTTGACAGATCACTTCACAAGGTGCCGTTCGTCCTTGTGAAGTGATCTGTCAACCGACTTACCATAGGCGGCGGTGTGAAGTTCGAACACTTTTTATTATCACCAGCTTTAGCAATATATATATATATATATATATATATATATATATATATATATATATATATATATATATATATATATATATATATATATATATATATATATATATATAATTATTATACAGTGTATCCGTTATATTCGGCCACATTCTTAATATATCCCAATTCTTTGATATATCTATTTTCATTGAAAGGAAAATTAATTAACCCGTTTACTAAAAATTATATTGGCCATTTTGGTGATTTTTTTGTTGAATTTCAACAACACACCACGAGGGCTTACAGCCTAAATACTATCGTACCGTGGGTGTCGACAAGGAGGAAAGAGGCAACTTGTTAATTCTGGACTTGAAGGTTTGGAGGTTCGGGGGAGAAGGAAAACATCTGCCGGCAAGGAATTCCACAACTTTGAAGTCCTCGGGACAAAAGAGCGGGCATAACAAGATGTTCTATATCTGGTGACCTGGACAGTAAAAGGGTGCATTCGCTCTGTTCCCCTGGTAGATCTGTTGGAGCAGCAGGTGGAGGTACTATGGAAGAAAGCTCCTCTGAGCACTGCCCGTGCAGATATCTGTAAAAGAGAGAGAGAGAGAGGTCACCAACGGCATGTCGGTGGGCAAGGGATGGCAGCCTTTGGGTGAGGGTAGGGTCACCGATGAGACGTATAGCTCTCTTCTGAATGGAGTCCAGGATAGCGAGTGTAGAAGCGGCAGCGGCACCCCAGATGTGGGAGCAGTATTGGAGGTTTGGTCTTATTTGTGAAGTATATAAGGTATAGAGATTAGCTGGTGAAAAGTATTTGCGAGACCGGAAGAGGAAACCTAATTTCTTAGCGGCCGCTTCTGCAATTGATGTGACATGTTGATGCCAATTCAAATTCCGATCCAGAGAAGTGAAAAGGACTCATTACTTTGAATAACTTGGTTGTTCATTGTGATGGGTCTAGGGCTTGTGTATCTCTTATGAGAAAGAAAGCAAGACTGTGATTTGGTGGGGTTGAATTGTACAAGATTTCTACTTCCCCAGTCTAATATTTGTTGGAGATCCACGGAGATAGAACCCTCCATGAGTCTGCGATCCTCATCTAATTTGGCTAAATAGACAGGCTTAGAATATTGTATATTTGAGTGGAGGGTGCTGTCGTCCGCGTAACTGTGAACTAGGTTGGATGTGCTAGAGAGAAGGTCATTGATGTAGAGAAGAAACAAAGTAGGGGCTAAAGCTGAACCTTGAGGAACTCCTGCATTAATTGGATACAGTTTAGAGGAATGGCCATCCACGACAACAGAAATGCTCCGGTTTGAGATAAAATTTTCTGTCCAGGTACAGAGTTTTGGTGGTAGGCCATATGTCGGAAGTTTATTAAGCAGCGCTGCATGCCAGACCTGGTCGAATGCTTTGGATATGTCTAGAGCGACAATCTGGGATTTACCGTGTAGTTCCATAGACTTGTTCCAAGAATGGGTGACAAAGGAAAGGAGGTCGGCAGTTGCTGGGATCTCTTCAAGGCCAGAGGCTTTCCTGGTTTCAAGAGAAGAGAGCATCTTTCGTACCTTTTTAGTTTTGAAAATGATATCTGTCATTTTATGCGCGACATTGGGGACTGTTGGTGGTTGAACATTTGGGGGTGGGTTGAGAGTATAATTTCCAGCGAACAGCGAGGCAAAAAGTTCAGCCTTGCCCAGGGCTGTAGAAACAATTTCATCCCCTGAGACAAGAGGTGGGAACGTGCTCTTGCAGAAATTACAGAAATGGTGATTTGGGTTCTCCAAGTGTACTTATCAGTGTTCATCACAGGTTCCAATCATCGCTTAGTTAAGGGATACTTTTATATGGAAGACGAAACTGTGGCTGGCAAAAGCTTTGAGGCACCCCCCCCCCCATTTAAAAAAAGGCAGCTATTGTGTTGTATGTGCTTTTTTTACTTCTAAAGCTTCAAAAAAGTCAAGTTTGCGCTTTTCATTACAAAATAGTCGTGGGTCTATGCGGTGATTTACTGTGGGTCTATGTTGAATATCAATAATATGTTTTGTAAATGTGGATTCGTCAGCGTAGTTTTCTCTAAGTGCAGAAATATGTTGCCTGTCTCTGGTCTTATAAGTTATAGACGTTTGGCCGATGTATATTGCGCTACAATGTGTACAGGCGAATTTATAAACGTCAGCTTTTGTCAAAAAACATGATTTTCTTTCACGTTAAATAACAAATTACGCATCATGTTGTAAGATTTAAAAGCTACCTTTATATTTGCACAGGTAATTAAAATTGTCGAAATGTTAACGGAAATGGTTCCAAAATAAGTTATTGACATATATTTGTTATTATTTGTGTCTCTAATATTCAGATAAATTAAATAAAGCGCTAATTTGTATTATTTTCTTTCTATCACTGTATCTATTATTTTAAGTGGCAGTTCGGAATTCTAGATGTTCTTCAACGTTTTTGTGACCGGTTTGGCTGCTTGACAGCATCCTTAGACAGAATAAAATTGAATTAATACGAAATCATGACAACTACAAATAAAGATATGTTGCAACAGATTTTTATTTGTAGTAGTGGACCCTTTATCTTGCCTGCATCGCTTGGAACAGTTCATATTTTCCTTCTGAAAATTTTTGTATCGCCGAAAATAACAAAGTTATTGTAACTAAACTTAGTAGCAAATTGCTTTCAGATTATCATGATAAGTACAAACAAAGATCTGTTGCAACAGATATTTATTTGTAGTGGTAGACCTTTATCTTGCCTTTATCGCTTGGACCAGTTCATGTTTTCCTTCTGAAAATTTTGGTATCGCCGAAAATAACAAGTTATTGTAACCAAACTTAGTAGCAAATTGCTTTCATATAATCATGATAAGTACAAACAAAGATCTATTGCAACAGATATTTATTTGTAGTGGTAGACCTTTATCTTGCCTTTATCGCTTGGACCAGTTCATGTTTTCCTTCTGAAAATTTTGGTATCGCCGAAAATAACAAGTTATTGTAACCAAACTTAGTAGCAAATTGCTTTCATATAATCATGATAAGTACAAACAAAGATCTATTGCAACAGATATTTATTTGTAGTGGTAGACCTTTATCTTGCCTTTATCGCTTGGACCAGTTCATGTTTTCCTTCTGAAAATTTTGGTATCGCCGAAAATAACAAGTTATTGTAACCAAACTTAGTAGCAAATTGCTTTCATATAATCATGATAAGTACAAACAAAGATCTATTGCAACAGATATTTATTTGTAGTGGTAGACCTTTATCTTGCCTTTATTGCTTGGACCAGTTCATGTTTTCCTTCTGAAAATTTTGGTATCGCCGAAAATAACAAGTTATTGTAACCAAACTTAGTAGCAAATTGCTTTCATATAATCATGATAAGTACAAACAAAGATCTATTGCAACAGATATTTATTTGTAGTGGTAGACCTTTATCTTGCCTTTATCGCTTGGACCAGTTCATGTTTTCCTTCTGAAAATTTTTGTATATCCGAAAATAACAAAGTTATTGTAACCAAAAAGATGTTTCAATACAGCAGACGCAATAATATCAGCGGATCTATCAGAAACACCTGTTCGGTCGCAGGCTTTTGCGGGGCTTGGTAATTTCATACGCATTTGTTTAGAACTTGCTACTACTTGTGAGCTGGCCTTCGGCT
This sequence comes from Tillus elongatus, assembly GCA_964006375.1. Lineage (NCBI taxonomy): Eukaryota > Metazoa > Arthropoda > Insecta > Coleoptera > Cleridae > Tillus > Tillus elongatus. The sequence goes on from OZ023264.1 coordinate 33,968,626, forward strand.
TTGGATCAGAACCGTTGTCATTATCATCTGTCTCTCCATCATCATCAGTTCCACATCCAGCATATTTGGAGTGGAAGTTGAAGGTAGCGATCTTTTTTCCAAGTGTTTTCGATGTGAGGATCGCTGAATGCTTTTGGTAGCTACTAGATCAATAGGGCTGATGAACATTTTTCGTAATAGATGCCTTAGCCCAAAAAACTTTCAGCTCCGCTATTAAAATGGCTGCAATGTTACCTAAGGTGGGTTTTGCTTTATTTTGAACTGACTTCATTAACGTTTGAAGTATATATGAATAATTCTGCATCACATCTGCATATGTAGGTAACACATTTTTCTTCAACACGGTAGGAGCCCCAAATAAAGGCACTCAGCGTCTTTCCTAGTATTTGTCATATTTTACACAAAAACTGAAATACAGTTACGCGTCTATAAAACTATTTTCGAATGAATATTGACAGGTTAAACGCACATGCACCTAACAACAGTCGCTGGAGAACTAGCTGAGTAGCTACTGAGCCGGTTTCGTTTCTTGGCAGTCGGCAGCTAAATTTAGAAGTGGTGGAGGCACCGCAAAAAGTTATCCAATCGACTTCAGATTTTGCAGGGAACTATAATTATTTACAATTTTTCATCCTCTAATGACGCTAACTTCGTGAGTGAAACGATCGTCAGGTCTTTAGAAAAATGCATTGTGATGATTTTGGTTCTCCAAGTGTATCTATCAGTGCTCGTCATTGGTTCCAATCTTCACAGTATAATTATTTAGTCGCCAAGTTTTCCGCATATAGGCGTTTGCGATTTAAACAGTTTATCACTCCATCCTATTGGACGGTCCACAATCGAACGCCGAAGCTTAATTTTCGCGAGTCCATCCCTGCACGTCACACCATCAGCGGATCCGCCACATGCAACCATCCCTCTGGGGCCAACGTGATCGTCTCACTGCAACACATCAACATCATACTGACCTTGTCTCTTCACCTTTAACCCTCTAAGCCAAACAAAGATGATAGTACAGGAGATGCAGAGCATCGCCTAGCGATACGTGGACGTCCAAATGAGCATTACGTGCTGGTGGGCATTGACAGCGTGTAAAAGGAAACCGTGTATCCTGTAGTTTGGGGGATGCATTTCAAATAAGGCACGTCACGGTCAGTGACGGGCTCCGGCTCGGCCGTGGCTCTGTGCTCTTTGCTTTGATAACGTATATAAGGATAGGGGGTCCTATTAGAGTATAAAACCACCCTCTCGGGCGCATCTGCAGGTCGCTGGAGCATTGCGGACCACCTTTCTGGAGATATAACTTGCACCCCGTGTGCTGTATTCTGTGAGCTTGAGCTTGGCTCTATGTACTTATATTATGCTGCCGTGAGTAGAGCTAGCGGTAATACGTATTGTGCACTAAGTGGAATTGGATGACGTCACAAGGACATGACAAGCATCATCCTGCCTGCATACTGTCTTTGACGACGATAGATAAACTTGTGTTATTCGGGGTGTAGGGTCGTATGCTTTGCAATGGCTTAGTTCTATGTAATCAAATAAAATGCGCTCATTTCAATATTTGACCTCCAGAAGGTGTTGAAAATTTCTGCTTTTGTGTCGCTGACACTTTAGCCCTGTTTCACAAAATTTTATTTTGCAAAAGAAATAATTTTAAGCGTAGCCTGTCTTTCAACTTGTAAAACACATAAAAAAGTTCGGGACGCAGCAAGTGCGTTATGGTAGTGAATTTTTATTAAATGCTTCAAACTTGAATAACTCAATTTTCTATAAACTTATAAAGTTTAATTTTGGTATGTAGTAAGGTCTTTCCCAAATTACCCAGTCGATTGCCAATCATATCCCACACATCTTCGATTGGTGACAAGTCTGTGGAGCGAGAAAGCCATGGAAGCGAGGTAACGTATTTTTGTTTGTGAGAACCTTGTAGTGACCCTTGCTATATGAGGACGTGCGTTGTCTTGTTGGAAAATAGGTTGAATTAACCGTCGTAGGTATGGCAGTGCAACAGGCTGCAGAGCGCATGTAGACAGCACTGAAAGTGGTGGAAAAGTGAACGTTTGGGCAAAGTCTCGGGGTGAGCCCCAAAAAAAGCAACCGTCATACCGTTTACGAGGAGGAGGAAGTGGGAGAGCCACAGAACTCTCACTCTATACGGTAGAAACATCCCAATGGACAGGGAGGTAAAAAATCTTGGGGTCGTACTGGACCTAACCTGGAATGGTCACGTTGAAAAAATTCTACGCAAGGCAGTTATGACCCTATCCGTCACTAGGCGGCTATATGGAAAAACGTGGGGACTAAGACCTAGTATGGCCCACTGGCTGTACACAAGGGTGGTCAGACCATCGTTGACATACGCGGTACTGGTGTGGTTGGCCTAAGGTGACACAATCCAGTGTCAAACAAAAACTAGGCAAGATCCAAAGGATGGCTTGCCTCGGCATCACAGGAGCCATGACTTCAACCCCAACAGCCGCCATGGAGGTGTTGCTGGATCTGCTTCCCCCCCCCCCCCTACACTTAGTTATCATGGGGGAGGCCAGTCTAGGACTATACAGACTAGCCTGCAATGATATACTGAAGACCAACCCGGGCTGCAGGGGCCACTGTAAAATTCAGGAAATCGTGAAGGAGCCCATGCTTGAAATGAGGTCGGACTTCGCAAGCCTGCGAATCTGCAGGGATAACAAGTTTACAGTGGTAATGGCCAACCGCGAGGCATGGCGGGGGGAGACACCGGGCCTACCACGGGACGCGCTCGTCTGGTTCACGGATGGATAGTTACGGCAACGAGCGTGGGACGGGGCAGGCGTTTAATCGGATGGACCAAGGGTAAGTCACAATATTTCCCTTGGAGCTCATGCAACGGGCTATCAAGCCAAACGTACGCCATCTTGCACTGCGTGCGAGAATAACAAGAGGAGGGGCTACACCAACAAGCGGACTCTCATAGTCAGGCAGCCTTTAAGGCCTAAGTAGCCCACGGGTAAATTCCAGGCTGGTAAGTGAATGTCGAGACGGGACGAGTGACCTGACTGGGCAGAATGAGGTCACCCTCATATGAGTGCCGGATCACTCGGGGGTCTAAGGCAATGAAGAAGCTGAAAGTCCCGCAAAGAGAGGCTCAGCAGAAGCATTGGACCAGAACCGGCCCTGAGCGTATCGAAAAGCACGGCCAGAGGAACCATTAAGTCCTAGATCAGGGAACAGCATAAGGCATACTGGGCAGATAGTCCAGGGCTCAAACACGGGAAGTCATTAATTGGGCAGCCCAGGCCAAAGAGAGCTGTGGAGCTGCAAAATCTTAGCAGAGGACAACTCAAGAATATAACAGGACTCTTGACGGGACACATCAAGAAACACCTGCATCAAATGGGGCGGTTTGAGGGAGACCTAGCATGCACACTGTGCGGTGAGGTGAAGGAATCAGCCAAGCACATCTTGTGCGAGTGTAAAGCTCTGGGCCGCAAAAGACAACTGATCCACCGACAGCCTAGACCGGAGGCAGAGCAATATAAAAGTTCACCCCACCAATTACTGTGCAGACTAGTTCAAGGCACAGTGATTTTGGAATGGGTGGAGTATAAGAGACAAAGGGCATGCACAATAAGGCAAAGGCTGCGGTGCTATCGAGGTGGCAATGACGCGGACGAACCGTAAGAGGGGAAAAAGGCTGCTGTACGTTTCGTATGTAATCATTTGCATTTGTCAATAGAAACTAGAGGTGACCGTATGTTATCACATTCCAGACGATCACCTCCCGTGTAAGGGCTGTATGCAGTTCCACAGCAAATTTTAAATTTCTGCGTTGTCCACATACTCTTTTTCCACCATCATGGACTCAAGCGCAGAATCGGGACTTGTCAGAGAACACAGCACGATTCCATCCACCATCTTAATTTGATTTTCCGTTACACCACTCAAACCTATCAACACGATATCGCGGCATCAGTGGGAGATAAAAATGGTCCATACCAACGAAGCCGAAAACCGCGTATTATGTGAGATATCGTTGCCATATAGACTCTTTGTTGCAAAACTCTCATTCAATCACTTCCAATCGACCGTGTTGGAAAAACTCTGTCGTGTAAAGCCACAATCTTCAAATGACGATCTTCCCGTGCTGAAGTTGCTCGATGTCGTTCGGGTACATGGAGACATTTATGCATTCCCTCCTATTATCCCACCTAGAGCAACATTGTAACACTGTTGACACATTTTGGTGGGAAATTTGTCTGATTGAAAAACCCACTTCTCGCACCAACAATGCGCGCCCTTTCGAATTCACTTAAATGATTGTAATTGTTCCGTAAACGGCGCCTAGGCATAATGACTTAATAAATTAGGCATAAATCACTACAAAATTTTGCTTTAAACTAAAAAAGCAAATTTACAGAGATAATGTTTGATAAAACAAAATTAAAAAGCTCGGGACGCAGCAAGTGCGTTATGGTAGTGATTTTCTATTAAATGCTTCAAATTTGAATAACTCAATTTTCTATAAACTTAGAAAGTTTAACTTTGGTATGTAGTAAGCTCTTTCCTAGGCCAAGATATCCACCAAATTTCATTAAAATAACTTTGTAATTTTCACAAAAAAAAAAAAAATTTCGAAAGAAAATTTAAAATTTGAATAACTCAATTTTCTATAAACTTAGAAAGTTAAATTTTGGTACGTAGTAAGGTCTCTCCCAAGGCAACTTATACAGTAAATTTTATTAAAGCAGCTTTGTTATTTTCGGAGAAAAAAATTTGTTTTGAAAGAAAACTCAAAATTTTTCCGGAAAGCCTCGTCTGATTTTCCTGGCTAACGAACTCATCCAAGCCATTAATAAAATAAAGGCACTTGCCGAGTTTCATTGAAATCAGTTAATTATTTTTTGAGTTATCAGACGGATATATATATATATATATATATATATATATATATATATATATATATATATATATATATATATATATATATATAAACATATAAAAATTGAAACTGACCCCGGATATGGGTTCTAGGGGTCCTAGTTTGCGCTCATTTGAACAATTTTTTGCAAAGTCTCACCATCAATACATCTCTATTAGTGATTTTTTTAAAATAAAAATTCACTAAAAAGTGTACCCCTGTTAAATTTTTTTTTGTCTAAATGTTATCATTTTTTATCAGAGACAAAACAGAGTAGTATAGAAGATATTATTTCTCATTACAATTCTTCGACTGTTACTGAGTGTTCAGACTTTTTGGAAGATCAGTATAAGAAACTCATTATCAGTAAATTTCTGATCCTACCTCTACTCCAGTGATAGAACCACTGCATAGATATCTATGCTGTGATACAACCCAGCCCTTTTATCGATGTTATGACAAGATATTATTTACTATCTGCCGGGGAAGAGGCTTTCAAAACTACCGCTTTCCCAGAGAACATTATGAAGCAGGCCGTAAAAATTTACCTGTCCCTTATCTGATTGTCGCTTGACCACCAATAATGAAGACCTTTTCATTGCCTTGTATATTGTTTGCAAAAGTACCATAAAACCTCTTCAAACCAAAATAATTTAATCCTTAAAGTGACATTCTGCATAGATAATTTTCAAACTTGACCAAAAGATTTCGTTCCATTGAACTAATACGCTAAATCTAAAAACAAACTTGACAAGTTGTTTCTCACCTGAACATGGATTTTTGTTACTAAAACCCATAAACACAATTGAAAAGTTAGAGTTACATTAAAACTTAGGATTTATATTCTTAATAAATAAGACTTCAAGAAATCCAAAGACAATAACAAAGATTTTTTTTTAGAAAAAATGCTGCTGAAAAGCGGCGATATATATATATATATATATATATATATATATATATATATATATATATATATATATATATATATATATATATATATATATATATATATATATATATATTGTTACGTTTTCTCCGGGTTCTGGATAAGTGAGACTTTTAATTTTAACAAAACAACTTTATTTACACTTTAAATATGGATACAATAAAATTTCTAGAATGTCTCTCTCACAAAACACTTCATTTACTGGCCTTACAATTACTACTCTCAACAAAAGTCACTAATCTGGTACTACAGTCACTACTCTCTTAACACTTTACACTGCTTCTTCAAGTCACTACCACATTATCTTACTGAACTGAACTCTGCTGGCTTGCTTTCGCTTTTATATACTCGCCGTACCTTCCCCTCCTTTCTAGAGCATTCCATTCCAGAACGTTCCAGGACCTTCTTTCACTAGAAGGTTCTGTGAATACAGATCGGTCCCGTGTGTATACAGGGGGATGTATATACAGGATGATCCAAATGTGGTCACCACTCCTATGTTACACAAGAGGTGTTTCTCGAACTATAAGATCTCTCTGCGTATACAGGGTGTAAGGGTTCTCTGCGTATACAGGGTGTATATACAGGGTGTTCGGAATGTGCAGACCTCGGTTATCCGTTCCGACGGGGTACAAGTTGGTAACTTCGTTATTTCTGGTCCTAGAGGGTTGAGACTTCGCCTGAGGGGGGTCACCCCAGGCACCCCCAGGGGGGTGGGGAGGCGGTGTTGCCAGACTGTGCAAAAATTCCCAGATGTTGGGGAAATTCTGGAGATGTGGCAACACCGCACCTACGTCTATTGAAGTGCTTTGTAACACTGCCCCCCTCCTTAAGACTGTTCGTCCCGAACAGTATTTACCGGCCGCCAACTTGGGGGTTCGTTGCCCCGATAGGGACTCAACCTCTCTATGTGAACAACTTTGGGTTTAGTTCTTGGAGACAGCTGGATTCTGTAGACTAGGTCATTAATTTTCTTAGTCACCAAGTATGGCCCTTCCCATGGTTTCTGAAGTTTTGGACTGAGACCCTTTCTCCTTGTTGGTTGGTACAGCCACACTGCATCACCTTCCTTGAATGTATGGGGTGTTGCTCTGCGATCCAAGCGCATCTTCATCCGGTCACTGCTTAAGAGGAGCCTATCTCTGACACATCTGTGTATAGTGCGCAGTTTCCCTTCTAGGTCGGCGACATACTCAGGTAACGTAGCTAGGTCCGCTATGTCCTCGTTCGGTGGTGGTCTCGTCATGTCGATTGGTAACCGCATCTCTCTGCCGGTCAACATCATGGATGGAGTGTAGCCGGTAGATTCATGCTGAGAGCTTCTGTAAGCTAGGAGGAACAGAGGTATCAGCTTGTCCCAGGTTCTCTGATTCTCGTCGACAAACATAGCAAGATACTGATTGATGGTCCTGTTATGCCGTTCTACCATGCCGTCTGATTGAGGGTGGAGTGGCGTTGTTCTCGTTTTCTTTATGCCTAGCAAGTCCATTAGGCTCTTCCAGACCTCTGATTCGAAATTCCGGCCCTGGTCGGTGTGAATCTCCAAGGGTACGCCATGCCGTGATATGACATTTTCCATCAGGGCTTCTGCTACGGTCGTTGCCTCTTGGTTGGGGATCGGCGCAACTTCAGGCCATTTCGAGAAGTAGTCCATCGCCACCATTATGTATCTGTTCCCAGACTCTGTGATGGGAAAAGGTCCTGCGATGTCTACGGCAACTCTCTCCCACGGTGTACCTGAGATTAGCTTCGCCTGCTGTTGGAGATAAATACAACTCTTCGTTGCCGATTCTCAAAATCTTATTTTGGAAGTCCACTGAAAAGACATCAAACTCTTCCATTATATCCAAGCCCAGAATAAATTCGTCGACGATTTCTGCGACGACAGCCTTGGCCTGCAGCTCAGTACTGCCCAGCTTAATGTAAACAATGGCCTCTCCATGCACGGGTATCCTATCTCCTTTCGCTGTCTCCAACACAGGCTGTTTGTTGGTCGTGAGTGCCGGCATGTTTGGCAACATGTCTGGACGTACAACGGATCTAGTGGCACCAGTATCGATGGTGAAACTGCATTGTCTTCCGTCCATGCTGCCAGGTATAACGAGGCTCTCGTGGTAGCGTCGGATAGTGGAGACCTTTACTTTGGGGCCTTGGGACTCGCACGCCAGCTGCCGCCCCCTTACACTGGCGTCAGGTCGTTTCCCTGACGCCGCTCACTGTTGGTGTATTCTTGTCTTCTGCGAGCCACCTGTTGGGTTTGTGAGCACTGTCTACTTATGTGCCCTTTCCTACCACACTTGTAACATTCTATGTCTGACCAATCTGCTTTCGTTTTACGTGCTCCGACCGTTGCAGTGAGCTTGCTTATGGCTTCCTTTATAAACTTTATTTCTTGCCTAAGTTCCCCAGTCGTGTCTGAAAGGTCCTCTTTCTCCTTCACTTCGCGCAGCCTGTTGCGGCGAGGTTGAGATGCATTCTTCGCTGCTTCAAATTCCAAGCCATAAATTACGCAGTCCGTAAGTGTTTTGAACCTTCCGAGCCTTAAAGCTTGTTGCATTTCATTATCAAGTACCCCATCGATGAAGGTCTGGACGGTTATCTGGTTGACAAATTCTTCTGGGGCTTGGGGATATGCCAGTCGCACAAGTTTCTCCACTTCGGCACTAAATTCTTGCAGCGTCTCATTTGGCTTCTGGACCCTTGACTTTAGTTGTGTCTGGTAGACCTGGCTCATGTACTTGTTACCATATCTCAAATCTAGGGCCTGTATCACTGTTAAGTAGTTTTGCTGTTTCGACTCCGGGATGTTCTGGAGGATCTCTAGGGCTTTACCTCTAAGCGAGAGAATTAGAGCAGTTGCTGCCTGTTGTTCGCTCCACCCATTGCTGAGAGCTGCCGCCTCAAACTGCCTCCTGTACATGGGCCACGATGTTTCTCCGTCAAAAGTCGGCGGCTTCAAGGTTCCATGAGGCTGCTGCACGATTGGTATACCTTCTTCCGGACGATTTTGAACTGGGGACATTCCAGTAACTCCTCTTGGTTGAGTTCTGTCAGTCTGGCCCATCACCTGCTCTGTCAGTTCTCTATGTCTGACTTCTGTGCCTTTCATCATCATCTTCATTTGTTCTTTCAACCCCTCCACTTCTTCCCATCGTTTGTTCCAATCCTTTACATTTTCTGTTACATTTTCTACTTTACTGTTCACATTTTCTATTTGTTCGTTGATCAGTTCAATTTCCTCTTTTACATCGACTCTCATATTGTGAAACATACTTCGGAGGTCTTCTTTGTCTTCTAGTCGTCGTTTTTCGTCTTCTTCGCGTTGCTTCTTGAGTTCTTCTTTATCTTCAAGACGCCTCTGTTCCTCCTCTTGTCGTCTTCTCTCGTCTTCTTCGCGCCGTCTTCTTTCATCTTCTTGTCGCCGTTGTTCGATCTGGTGTTTACCATTTACAGCTAGCTTGCTTGTTCACTTCTTCACTCACTTATCCCACACTTCTGACACCAAATTGTTACGTTTTCTCCGGGTTCTGGATAAGTGAGACTTTTAATTTTAACAAAACAACTTTATTTACACTTTAAATATGGATACAATAAAATTTCTAGAATGTCTCTCTCACAAAACACTTCATTTACTGGCCTTACAATTACTACTCTCAACAAAAGTCACTAATCTGGTACTACAGTCACTACTCTCTTAACACTTTACACTGCTTCTTCAAGTCACTACCACATTATCTTACTGAACTGAACTCTGCTGGCTTGCTTTCGCTTTTATATACTCGCCGTACCTTCCCCTCCTTTCTAGAGCATTCCATTCCAGAACGTTCCAGGACCTTCTTTCACTAGAAGGTTCTGTGAATACAGATCGGTCCCGTGTGTATACAGGGGGATGTATATACAGGATGATCCAAATGTGGTCACCACTCCTATGTTACACAAGAGGTGTTTCTCGAACTATAAGATCTCTCTGCGTATACAGGGTGTAAGGGTTCTCTGCGTATACAGGGTGTATATACAGGGTGTTCGGAATGTGCAGACCTCGGTTATCCGTTCCGACGGGGTACAAGTTGGTAACTTCGTTATTTCTGGTCCTAGAGGGTTGAGACTTCGCCTGAGGGGGGTCACCCCAGGCACCCCCAGGGGGGTGGGGAGGCGGTGTTGCCAGACTGTGCAAAAATTCCCAGATGTTGGGGAAATTCTGGAGATGTGGCAACACCGCACCTACGTCTATTGAAGTGCTTTGTAACAATATATATATATATATATATATATATATATATATATATATATATATATATATATATATATATATATATATATATATATATATATATATATATATATATATATATATATATATATATATATATATATATAGAGAGAGAGAGAGAGAGAGAGAGGATGGATTTGGTTTGAAATATTAGTTATATTGAGTTTTGGTAAAAATTGTAAATGGCTTTTAGAAAATGTCAAAATTGTAACGAATCTGTCAAATGAACCAGGCGAATTTATTTTGAAACATTATTATAACAAAATTGTCTAATAATAGTACAACCACAAGTATTCTACTTCTTTGTATTGACACAAACAAGGCGTTTTCCAAGATAAATGCTCATTTAATGTGTGGTGAGGAATAATTGGGGATTATTTGATTGGGCCCTATTTCCTCCCAAGCAGTTTTTGGCTAGCCAATCACTTTACAAAATATACATAATTTAAATCCAATTTTGCTCAATTAATTAGTTCATTGTTCCAAAGAAAAAATTTCGGGACGCAGCAAGTGCGTTATGGTAGTGAATTTTTATTAAAATGTTTTTTAATAGCAAATATGTTTTTTTAAGAAAGCAGGCATCAATTTTGGTTACCAGTATAATCTATATATTAGGAACAATGTGCCATGTTTCATCAAAATAACTTTATTGTTTGAAAATGTACAAAAATTTACGAAAGTAAACTTAAAAAACTTAAAATTGTTCCCGAAAAAACTGGTTTTCTGGTCAACCTTATAGGTTAATAGCAAATTGAGCTATTCAAAATTTGAAGCATTTAATGAAAATTCGCTACCTAACGCCCTTGCTGCGTCCCGAATTTCTTTTCTTACAAAGATTATATTTCGATGGAAAATGCAAAAATGCAATAACATAAGGCATCTTCGATTAAAAAAATTCACTAAAAAAAAAGAAAATTTGAATCACCAACGACTTATGGGCCAGCCTGTAATTGTGGAAATATTTTTTAAGATGTAGCTCAAGACACCCTATAATTAATGTATACAACTTTTTTTCGTAACTTGCATAATAACGGATATATTGCGCTTTAATGATTTTTTACGAAAATTTGACAAAAATGATATACCATTAAACGATAAACTTTATAGCCAACACTACTGCTAAAGCATCAGAGAAAGGGTCTATTTGAAATGAATTTTCTGGGAATATTGTAGTAAAATGAAGGACAATGACGATTGAAACTAAGAGGTCAGGCTTTGTAAAACATTATTCTTGAGACATTTTCCTTCCATAGATCATATTAGTTTAAGATTCATTGCCTAAATATTAACCATTTTGACGTTTTAAATCGCGACTTTGACGTTTTGAGGAAACCCCAAATTTATTTTTATTTAAATGCCTGTAACTTTTTTGTCCTTTAACCTATAGAGCTAAATTTACCTATAGCTATAGCTAGCTTACCTATAATGATATAAACCCGTGTACCCAATTTCGTTGCCCTTACTTTGTTAATTCCGGGCATATAAATTTTTTTCGAATAAAAACTCAAAATTTTCCCGGAAAACCTCGTCTGATTTTTCTGACTAACGAATTTGTCCAAGCCATTTACAAAAGGAAGGTACGTGCCAAATTTTATCAAAATCGGCCTATTATTTTTTGAGTTATCGGTGTGATATATATATATATATATATATATATATATATATATATATATATATATATATATATATATATATATATATATATATAACATATAAAAATTGAAACTGGCCCCGGATATGGGTTCTAAGGGTCCTAGTTCGCGCTGATTTGCAAAATTTTTTCAAAATTCAAAAGTCGGGATCTCCCCATTAGTGAATTTTTTCTACGAAAATTCACTAAAAGGTGGATATTGTGGTTGGCGCTCAAGAACTTTTTATATAACTAGGTTGAGCAACTCACGGTACTTGGAGATAGTTTCTTCTGCAATCCAGTTTAGCTCACTAAAATATAGGATTCTCATGAATCACAGCATCAAACCAATTATAATGCCAATGTTGGAAAGGCAATTTAGATCCAAGGGAAAAACCCTAAAAAATAATAATTTAGGAGTGAAATAATATCTTAAATTTGCTTCTGCCCTGTAGAATGTATAGGGGTTTCAAAATCAACGGTAAAATTTCCAGATATTTCTTAGGACGGGAAAGGTAATATATTATTTTAATCTTTCTCAAATTAAACGAAAAAACAGCCGACAAACCAAACTAATCAATAAATATTCCTTGTCTGTTGCTAGGCATGTAGTGCCAATCTATTAAATTTGAAGTGGTTTGACAGGTGGCACAGAGAAACAATGTAAAAGTATCAGATTGGCATGGAATGAAATTAATTAAAAACGGATGTGAATACGTTACAATATATATATATATATATATATATATATATATATATATATATATATATATATATATATATATACATAAACATATAAAAATTGAAACTGAACCCGGATATGTGTTCTGGGGGGCCTAATTAGCGCTCATTTGAAGAAAATTTTACAAAATTCGAAAGTGGAGATCACCTCGTTAGTGAATTTTTATAAGAAAATTCACTAAAATGTACAAAAAATAGTGTCCGTGTCCGTTTGAAAGCGTCCGCTTGTACGAGAGTCTCTTAGGTATAAAAGTATAGTAGAAAAATTGGTTCTAGGAAATTTGTCCGTTTGTAGCAGATGTCCACTTATTAGAGCTGCCCGTAAGGAGAGCTTTTACTATATATATATATATATATATATATATATATATATATATATATATATATATATATATATATATATATATATATATATATATCCTATATATATATATATATATATATATATATATATATATATATATATATATATATATATATATATATATATATATAGGATAGCCCATTATTCTGGGATTCCTCAATATATCCTAAGCTATTCAAGTTATCAAAAAAAATTGAAAACAAAGGTTGCTGTGTTTTTGAAGGTGTATAACCTAAAATTATTTTAGACTATACAGCATGTCCCATAAGGCACCGGCAGCATGCAACTTTAATATTGTAAATGGAACATGCTATATATTATTACATATTTCGATCCTACGTAAAATTTCAATGTTACTTTAAATAAAGTACTATATGTCATATATCAATAGCTTTTGAGTTATTAGATTTTTTCAAAAAAAATTTGACACTTGCACAGGTTTGCAAAAAACCTAATACTTCCTCTGCAAACAAAGATATCAAGATGTTTCTTGTTTTAAGCTTAAGATTAATATTCCTTAACAACGGATAAAATGTTATACTTCGATTTGCAATATACAGGCTGTTTATCTAGACTGTTCACTTTGCCATATTTTACACGCTAAAAACTTATTTTTTTCAAATGAAACACCCTGTATATTTTCTCTGAATCTCATAGAGAATTCAATTCTGCATCGATCTATGGTGCATACTATAATACACCTATTACATATAGTTTTCAGGTTAGAATCAACTCTTTATTTTATTGGGTCGAATTAAATAGAGTCTCTAATTAATTAGTAGGCTTTGACATTATTTAGTCAATTTGGCAAACAAGTACTATTAAAATATATTCTAATAGATAGTTTTACTTATAATAACTTACTCTTTCAGGTCAAACAGGTTTTAATAACAATCTATAACAGCAAGGAAGATCTTAAGATATTGTATGTGTATGTAATATTGCAATGTGAATATTTTATTTACTAGAATTTTCGTCGTTTTATTGGATACCAAAATGCCTCAAAGGCCTATTACTTTTGATTAAGGAAAGGTCAATTGAAAAAGATAGATGGTTTGTAAATGAATTAATAAATCATAATAGGTAGGCTATGACACTTGAGAAATTAAAATGTTCTGACAGAAGCTATAAACTAACAAAAATTACTTGTGTTGTTTATTGTAATTAAGTGCGCGTGCATATTAAAATGAATTTCAGTAAAGAAGAGCTTGCAGATATGATGTTTGTATTAGGAGAGTGCCACATAAACTGTTTTCAGGCTTCAAACTTCAAGGGTTTACAGAGAGCGATATCCAGAAAGGATATCGCCAAGAAAAACTGCATTTCAAGAGTGGAAGCAAATATTTAATAAAACCGGTAGCGTTTCATACAATAAACATAAAGGAACTAACTCTGTACTACCTGAAACTGTACAGGAAGATGTATTGCTGGCTGTAATAGAAGAACCTCAAAGAACCGCCAAGGATGTGAGTGAGTACTTAGACATTCCTAGAACATCAGTACAAAGAATAATTAAAACGAACAAGTATCATCCCTACTGTATATGTGTCACCCAATATTTAAGTGATCAGGATCACCAGCTAAAGGTTACATTTGCTCTACGGGCACTCCAAAAAGTGAATACTAATGTCATTTTTTTGATAAAGTATTATTCACTGACGAATGTACATTTCATAGCAATGGTTTATTAAATAGACACAAGTATCATCATTATGCAACAGAAAATCCCCACGTAACACTGACAATTGATAACCAGCATAGATGGACCATAAAGGTATGGGCTGGTTTTTTTTTAGCACTACCATATTGGACCACACTTCTTTGAGGAACGTCCTACTGGTGCCCAGTATTTATAATTATTAAGAACCATTCTTCCCGATCTGGTAGAAGAGATTCCTTTGGATATAAGGCGAGACATGTGGTTTCAGCGTGATGGGGCTCCAGTGAATTTAACTCGGCCCATTATTCAATTCCTAAATGAAAAGTACACAAATAAATGGATTGCCCGAGGAGGTATGACTCTGTGGCAGGCGAGATCACCTGATATTAGTAAATTAGACTTTTTTCTTTGGGCTTTTCTGAAAAATACTGTTTATAATATACCTGTAACTACACGAGAAGACATGTACCAGCGCATAAGCAATGCCTTTTTGCTAGTGACTGCAAAAATGTTGTCGAATGTAGGATGCAATTTCATAAAGAGATTAAATATTTGTATACAGCATAATGGAAATGCATTTGAGCCTTTCATTAATAAATTTTTTGTTATTTATAATATAGACTATTATTTAATTATTAGTGTTTACTAGTTTCAATAATTTAATCATGAGTGATATTTTCCCGTAAACTCCATATTTAATTGTTTAACATATTTAATAGAATACTTGAAGACAATCTAATATAGCAGTTTTGTATAACATGTATTACTCCGAGAATATGATCTTTTATATCATCTTTTTCAATTGACCTTTCCTTAATAAAATGTAAGTTTATAAGATTGTTTACTAAAAATAGGCCTTCGAGGCATTGAGTTATCCAATAATAAAAATAATATAATAATAATAATAAATTTACTAAATAATGTCAAAGCTTACTAATTAATTGAAGACAATTTAATTCGACCCAATAAAATAAAGAGTTGATTCTAACCTGAAAACTATATGTAATAGGTGTATAGTATACACCATATATCGATGCAGAATTGAATTCTCTATAAGATTCAGAGAAAATATACAGGGTGTTTCCTTTGAAAAAAATAAGTTTTCAGCGTGTGAAATATGGCAAAGTGAACAGTCTAGATAAACACCCTGTATATTGCAAATCGAAGGATATCATTTTATCCGTAGTTAAGGAATATTAAGCTTGAGCTTAAAACAAGAAATATCTTGATATCTTTGTTTGCAGAGGAAGTATTAGGGTTTTTGCAAACCTGTGCAAGTGTCAAAATTTTTTGAAAAAATTGAATAACTCAAAAACTATTGATTTATGACATATAGTACCTTTTAAAATATCAAAGTAGCATGCTGCCGGTGTCTTATGGGACATGCTGTATAGTTTAAAATAATTTTAGGTTATATACCTTCATAAACAAAGCCACCTTTGTTTTAATTTTTTTTTTTTGATAACTTGAATAGCTTAGAAGATATCGAGGAATCCCAGAATAATGGGCTACCCTGTATATGTACTATCCAGTACACTGAACAACCTTTCAAATTCTTTTAGTGGAAAAAAAAATCACTCATAAGGAGATCCCGATTTTTGAATTTTGAAAGAATTTCTTCAAATAAGCGCGAACTAGGACCACTAGAACCCAAATCCGGCATCAGTATATATATATATATATATATATATATATATATATATATATATATACATATATATATATATATATATATATATATATATATATATATATATATATATATATATATATATATATATATATATATATATATATATATATGAAAATTAAAACTGATGCCGGATTTGGGTTCTAGTGGTCCTAGTTCGCGCTTATTTGAAGAAATTCTTTCAAAATTCAAAAGTTTGGATCCCCTTATGAATGAATTTTTTTTCCACTAAAAGAATTTCAAGTGTTGTTCAGTGTACTGGATAGTGTGTTAAGAAAAATTAAACTAAATATCAATATGACGCAAATAAAACAAATGAGGACAAGTAAGGATGGAAGTAGAACAAAAAGACACCTTCTGGAAAATCTGACCCAGTTGATGAAGTGTAGAGGGTACAATTAAAATGAAGAAAGCTGCTGGGGACAGAGAGTCAAGTCCTGGGTACGAAGACAATGCGACATCGCCTTTAGACTGTGGTAATAATAGTATTGAGAGCATTAGCTTTTACGGTAAACTGTTATACTACATAAAAACATTTGACATCATTACCGGGTTCAACAGTCCCAAGTTCTAGTAACAAAATTAACTTTTTTATCCCCTGGTGATGAAATAAAAACGTTTATTCATCTAAAATCTCTTAGGAGGAAGAGACACCCTACTAAATTAACGAATATATAAAAGTTTTCTGTGAGGGCGAGAACGGAGCGTGCCGAAAGTATTCAGAGCTCGTTGAAAGTAAACGGAAAAGAGAAACGAAGAGGAGAGAGAAGTTATGAAATTGATTTTAATTTGTGAAGCAACAGGTTACCGTTTTGTCGGCTGTATTTATTAAATTACAGAATGTCTGCATTAGTGTTTGTGTATATGTGTTCAATGTTCAACTCCATATCTTTCTCTCTCTCTCTCTCTCTTGTAATTACATTACATCAACACCCGCTTATTACCGGTGAATTATAGGGAGCTGAATAATTTTATATTTACAACCTGTTTATAAACTACTGCAGCCGGAAAATACCTGTTTCCCTGTCGGCATTTATATATTTATTCATGAACGATAAATCATAAATCTTCCGTGCTGTAGTTCTGGCTCTTTCGATGAGCATCTTTCTAAGCTCCTTCGTATCTCGCTTTATATCTCTGTAATGGTCATTCGTATCTTCCTCCCTGACGTTTGTATCCATCATCCCGATGTTACAAGATATTACAGTCTGTTTCAATCATCATATCGGGTGGTTAATAAAATAAAGTTACATAATGGTTAGTTTCATTGAGAGATAATAGAACATTACTTATTTGGCAACAGTCAGGTGATTAATAATGAATCGAGATTAGGTAAATTTCGCATTTCTTAATTATTTGTTAGCGAACCCTTATACAAAAAAAATTCTTATAGAGACGTAACGGCTACTAAATTTTCGAAAAATGTTTTTGAATGAGCGAGAATTAGATACACTATGTGAAAACTGGAACCTGTGATGAGCACTGATAAGTACACTTGGAGGACCTAAATCACTACAACACATATTTTAAAGACCTTACGATCGTTTCGCTGACAACGTCAACGTCATCAGAGAATGAAAAATTCTAAAATTAAATCAACACCTACAGTGTATTTATATCGCACCTAGGTTAACGAACTAACCCGATGTAAAAATTGTTGTCTCTTGTGTCAATATTGAACGAACGAGGTCGAAGAACTACTTTAATCTTCCGCTTGACAAATTTATGAGCTTTTATCTAAAGTGATGGAAAAGTATATAAACACCGAATTACTAAAATTTCTTGAAAAACACAGTCTAATCCACGACAGGCAGTATGGATTCCGTCAGCGCAGATGGACTGCCGACCTCCTTTCCTTTGTCACCCATTCTTGGAACAAGTCTATGGAACTACACGGTGAATCCCAGATTGTTGCTCTAGACATATCCAAAGCATTCGACCAGGTCTGGCACGCAGTGCTACTTAATAAAGTTCCGGCCTATGGCCTACCACCAGAACTTTGTACATGGACAGCAAATTTCCTTTCCAACAGGAGCATTTTTGTTGTTGTGGATGGTCATTCCTCTAAACTGTATCCAATTAATGCAGGAGTTCCTCAAGGTTCAGCTTTAGCCCCTACTTTGTTTCTTCTCCACATCAATGACCTCTCTAGCACATCCAGCCCAGTTCACAGTTACGCGGACGACAGCACCCTCCACTCAAATATACAATATTCTAAGCCTGTCTCTTTAGCCCAATTAGATGAGGATCTCAGACTCATGGAGGGTTCTGTCTTTGTGGATCTACAAAAAATATTAGACTGGGGAAGTAGAAATCTTGTACAATTCAACCCCACCAAATCTCAGTCTTGCTTTCTTTCTCATAAGAGATACACCAGCCCTAGACCCATCACAATGAACAACCAAGTTATTCAAAGTAATGAGTCATTTTCTCTTGTTGGCCTTTCTGTGGATCTAAATCTTAATTGGCACCAATATGTCACATCAATTGCAGAAGCGGCTGCTAAGAAATTAGGTTTCCTCTTCCGGGCTCGCAAATACTTTTCACCAGCTAATCTCAATACCTTATATACTTCACAAATAAGGCCAAACCTCGAATACTGCTCCCACATCTGGGGTGCAGCTGCCGCTTCTACACTCGCTATCCTGGACTCCATTCAAAAGAGAGCTATACGTCTCATCGGTGACCCTACCCTCACCCAAAGGCTGCCATCCCTTGCCCACTGACGTGCTGTTGGTGACCTCTTTTTTCTTACTCTTTTTATAGATGTCTGCACGGGCACTGCTCAGAGGAGCTTTCCTCCATAGTTCCCCCACCTGCTGCCCCCAACAGATCTACCAGGGGAACAGAGCGAATGCACCCTTTTACTGTCCAGGTCACCAGACATAGAACATCTTGTTACGCCCGCTCTTTTGTCCCGAGGACATCCAAGTTGTGGAATTCCTTGCCGTCACATGTTTTTCCTTCTCCTCTGAACCTCCAAACCTTCAAGTCCAGAATTAACTAGTTGCCTCTTTCCTCCTTGTCAACACCCACGGTACGATAGTATTTAGGCTGTAAGCCCTCGTCGTGTGTTGTTGAAATTTAAAAAAATAAAAATTTAAGGATAATGGGCTTAAAATGAAAGGTACCGAGATATTTAAGGAAGCTACACCTTCTTTTTGATCTAAAAATTTCATTTGAATATTGAATCCCATGAATAGCGCCGACAAGCACATCTGGCGAACAGACCAATAACAGCCGCTCATCTTTTTTAAAAAACAAAACGACTGTTTCCCTCACAATGTTAACTTTAATAAAGGATAAATAATGCAATTAAAATTCTACATAAAAACAAGTATTTATATTGATTTCTTATTCTACGTAAAGACAAGTGTTTACACTAACTTGTTCGATACAAAGATAACAAAAACTCGGGACGCAGCAAGTGCGTTATGGTAGTGAATTTTTATTAAATGCTTCAAATTTATATAACTCAATTTTCTATAAACTTAGAGAGTTTAATTTCAATACGTAGTAAGGTTTTTCCTAAGGCAAGATATCCACAAAATTTCATTAAAATAACTTTGTAATTTTCGGAGAAAAAAATTTTTTTCGAAAGAAAATTTAAAATTTGAGTAACTCAATTTTATCTAAACTTAGAAAGTTGAATTTTGGTACGTAGTAAGGTTGAGGCAACATATATAGTAAATTTCATTGAAACAGCTTTGTTACTTTCGGAGAAAAAAAATTTTTTCGAAAGAAAACTCAAAATTTTTCCGGAAAACCCCGTCTGATTTTTCTGGATAACGAACTCATCCAAGCCATTAATAAAAGACAGGCACTTGCCAAGTTTCATCGAAATCGGTTAATTATTTTTTGAGTTATCATATATATATATATATATATATATATATATATATATATATATATATATATATATATATATATATATATATATATATATATATATATATATATATATATATATAAACATATAAAAATTAAACCTATTTACAAATGAACTTTAATAAGATATTATGCTGTGACAATAGCTCTCTCAAGCACCCTAAAATATAATCAAAATGTGTACAGTTATATATGTTTTATTTCTTTTTCCCTTGTCTTAATACACTACATATTTTTTGACAATCGATTTAATTTACTTATTTGATTTCATAAATAGTCGGTTAATAGTGACTTGGAATGAAGTAGACACCACATCTTCAAACATATTAAGAGAATATGAGTAAATCAACAGCAACTGGGTATGAATTCGGTCAGTCGCCCAGCCACGTGGTTAAAAAACACTGTTTGTATGATGGTTACAACTCTAGATCTAAATAAAAGGACTGTAACAGCGGCAGAAGCAGAAGTCAATGGAAGGTTGATGAATGAATCTCATGAGTCAATAAGAAAAGCATTGACTAACCAACAGCAACCACATACTTATGATTTAAACATGTTTCAAATTTGAATAGCTCAATTTTCTGTAAGCCTAGAAAGCTGAATTTTGGCACATAGTTAGGTATTTCCCAAAGCAATATGTAGACCAAATTTTATCAAAATTTTCGGAAAAAAATTTTGTTTTGAAAGAAAACTCAAAATTTTCCCGGAAAACCCCGTCCGATTTTCCTGGCCAACGAACTCATCCAAGCCATTAATAAAAGAAAGGCACTTGCCGAGTTTCATCTAAATCGGTTAATTATTTTTTGAGTTATCAGACGGATACATATATATATATATATATATATATATATATATATATATATATATATATATATATATATATATATATATATATATATATATATATAAGCATATAAAAATTCAAACTGACCCCGGATATGGGTTCTAGGGGTCCTAATTCGCGCTCATTTGAAAGAATTTTTGCAAAGTCTCACCATCGATACCTCTCTATTAGTGAATTTTTTTAATAAAAATTCACTAAAAGAGTCTTCATTAAAGTGCTGAGAACATAAATAAGAATATTTCGGCAGCGTATCCGTTTTTATACTTAAGGCTGCGCACCATTTTTCTCTCATTTCTTTAATAGATGGAAACCTAAAAATAGTGCCAAACTGACGTGCCGCCGCTGAAAATAGCAAACAGCAAGGTACTTACGTATGCAGAGACACCGTTGCCACATCCCCAGGTAATCTTCTACAAACAATACACCTTTTCACCATTTTGCCAAAAACAAAACTCAAAATCTTTATTGCCAATCAAGGTAACACATAAAAATAAACTCTCAGTATACTTGCATACTATTCACAGACAAATACAAGCCACAACTGAGGATTAATAAAAATCTAGATACTTCACATGCAGCAGGAAAACGATTTAAAATAATGGGCTGAGTTTTCTGGTTATATTTACATAAAGAAGGGAGAAACCAAGGAAAATATATGTTAGTACATCTTTACATTCATAAATAAGCCCTAATGAAAGTGTAATGTCTTAAGTGACAGAAAAGTAATAAATTTGTCATCCTCAATGACTTCCTTGTCATCATATTCGGCGATTTAAGGATGAATTATTACATAGCGGCAACGCGTTAGCCACCACCCAATCAGAGCAGAGGACCGATGTAAACATAGAGTCCCTTGAATGTTGGCTTCAAACAATTCGGCTGTGTGCCCAGTCTATTCGTAGATAGATAGTCAATGGTTACAACTCTAGCTCTAAATAAAAGGACTGTAACAGCGGCAGAAGCAGAAGTCAATGGAAGGTTTGTGTATTCGGGAAACTATTCACTATTAATAACAACAATTGACTAAAAACGCTGCGAGTTGTAAGGCAAAAATAATTATACTACAAAGGTTATAAATGATAATACATTACAATAGGGTTATATATAATCGTAAATGCTTCCAATGATTAACAATCAGTGAATTCAGTATTATTGATATTTCTCGGAAACTTACAAATGAATCTCATGAGCCAATAAGAAAAGCATTGACTAACCAACAGCAACCACATACTTATAATTTAAACATGTTTCAAATTTGAATAGCTCAATTTTCTGTAACCCTAGAAAGCTGAATTTTGGCACATAGTTAGGTATTTCCCAAAGCAATATGTAGACCAAATTTTATCGAAATTTTCGGAAAAAAAAATTTTTTTTGAAATAAAACTCAAAATTTTCCCGGAAAACCCCGTCCGATTTTCCTGGCCAACGAACTCATCCAAGCCATTAATAAAAAAAAGGCACTTGCCGAGTTTCATCTAAATCGGTTAATTATTTTTTGAGTTATCAGACGGATACATATATATATATATATATATATATATATATATATATATATATATATATATATATACATATATATATATAAATATATATATATATATATATAAGCATATAAAAATTCAAACGGACCCCGGATATGGGTTCTAGGGGTCCTAATTCGCGCTCATTTGAAAGAATTTTTGCAAAGTCTCACCATCGATACCTCTCTATTAGTGAATTTTTTTAAATAAAAATTCACTAAAAGGGGATTTTTAAGTCGAGAACTAAACGTAGAGCCTGGTATCTGTATAGACCGGCCGAGTTATTGACAATAATTTATTATTCTGCCAGACAAATTAGCAGTGTTTCTTTCGTTTTCTTTGTATCTAGGAAGCTAGTATAAACACTTGTCTTTACGTAGAATAAGAAATCAATAATAAAACTTGTTTTTATGTAGAAGTTTAGTTGAATTATTTATCCTTTGGTAAAGTTAACATTGTGAGGGAAATAGTCATTTTGTTTTTTAAAAAAGATGAGCGGCTGTTACTAGTCTGTTTTCCAGATGTGCTTGTCGGCGCTCTTCATGGGCTTCAATATTGACATAGTGAAATTTTTAGATCAAAACTAACGGGTAGCTTCCTTAAATATCTCGGTACCTTTCATTTTAAGCCCATTATCCGTAAATTAGATAAAAACTCATAAATTTGTCAACCGTAAGATTAAAGTAGCTCTTAGATCTCGTCTGTTCAATGTTGACACAATAGACAAACGATGGGTCGCCGACTACAATTTTTACTTCGGAATTGTTCGTCTACCTAGGTGCGATATAAATACACTGTAGCTGTTGATTTAATTTTAGAATTTTTCATCCTCCGATGACGCTGACGTCGTCAGCGAAACGATCGTAAGGTCTTTAAAATATGTGTTGTGGTGATTTGGGTTCTCCAAGTGTACTTATGAGAATTAGATAGTATATTTACGTATATACAGTCTATTTTAAATAAAGTCGGCACTATGGCCTGTGGGTCCGGGGACTAACTAAAAGAATATGCCCAAGGTAACTCCGGCCTGTCGTAAAAGGCGACTAATTGGAATCAAACACTGGCGGGGGTCTTGTCCATGTGGGCCTGGAGGGAGGCGGATATCTCTGGGGAGTGATGTACACCCGGATTTTGAGGCCTCCACTCTGGGCTTAGAAATGGATAGTTGCCCGCGCTTGGTTGTTACTCGGGAGCGGGGCTCCGGATGGGTGCCGCCTTGAATTGAGTGCTGGCGGGTGTCGTGTGTCTAGACGACCCGGAGGGGGTTGACAACTCTGATGAGTGGTAAACACCCGGAGTTTGGGACCCCCACTGTGTGCTTCGGAACGGACGGACGGCCTCGCTTGTGCGATGCTAGGGAGCGGGGCTCGATGGGATGTCGCCTTGAGTCTAGCACTGGTGGGTGTCGGGTCTAGACGAACCCGGAGGAGAGCTGAGATCTTTAGGGGTGGAATAAAACTAAGGTTTGTGGCCTCTTCTGTGAGCTTCGAAACGGACAAACGACCCCACTTGGATGCTGCTCGGATGCAGGACTTCATGATACTGCACCGAGTCAAACACTGACGGATGTCTGGTCCAGATGAACTCGGAGAGAGGTTATCTCTCTTTGATCTTGAGACGGGCAAGCGACTTCGCTTAGATGGCAGTACATCTGTCAAACAGAGTTTCACCTCGCAGGTGTCGTCTCCTGTCGGAAGCTCGATTTGTTGGGTAAAATTTAAGCTAACGCTGGCAAGTGTTGGACCTGGACGAACCCGGAGGTGGCTGGGGTCTCTAGGAGTGGATTACACCTGGAGACTTGGGCCTACCCTGTGAGCATCGATATAGGCTAACGACCCCGCCTGGATGCTGCTCGAGGGCGGGACTTTATGATACCGCCTCGAGTCAATGAAACACTGGCGGGGGTCTGGTGCAGATGATACCGTCCTGGATTGAGCCCTGGCGTGTGTCGTGTGTCCAGACGTCCCGGGGGGCTCTGATCTCTGATGAGTGGTAAACACCCGGAGTTTGGAGCCCATACTGTGTGCTACGAAACGGACGGACGGCCTCGCTGGGGTGATGCTCGGGAGCGGGACTCGATGGGATGTTGCCTTGAGTCTTAAAACTGTTAGGTGTCAGGTTTGGAAGAGCCTGGATGGAGCTGAGATCTCCAGGGGTGGATTACAACTGGAGATTAGATGATGCTCGAGAGCGGGCCTTCATGATACCGCCTCGAGGCAAACACTGACGGATGTCGGGTCCAGACGAACTCGGAGAGAGTTTATCTCTCTTTGAGCTTCGAAACGGGCAAGCGACTTTACTCAGATGGCAGTACACCTGCCAAACAAACTCTCACCCTCAAGGGAGCTGGAATTGATGGGTGAAATCTAAATAATTAGACGTGAGCCACAATAGACCTAAGGTCGCGGTGGAGGGACTGGAATAGCCCACTCACAATAAAATCTAATCTAATCTAAAATGGCTAACTTCCTTATTTTTGGAGCTACGAAGTCGGTTAAATTAGCAAACTAATGTGCATTTTTCCGCTGATCTCGATTATGCAAACAAACAAACAATTGCATATCAAATTTCCGTCATATCGTGGAAAATGTATTTTTTCTTTCAATGGAACACATGTAGATCGTCATTTTATATAAAAGAAAATTGAATTCTAAGAAAAAAGTTTAAGGTACTACATAGAAGAAACTGCAAAAAAGTGAGATATTGCAGATTTAGTGAATTTTCATTAGAAACAAAACAAATAGAAAACATGAATTGGGAACGAAAATTTTTTTGTCTCTCGGTATGTCGGTCTGCAGGTTTTTCGGTCTGTATGTCTGTCTGTTTGCAGCCGTGATAACTTTAGAACGAATTGAGATATCTTCTTCAAATTTGGTATACAGTTAGTATCCGACAAACTAACGGTTCGGATTGTTTTCAGACAAAATCGCTCCAGAGGGTAGGGGATGAACGAGGGGTAATTTGATGAAAATTGAAATTTTTCGTTAAAACTCGAGTAATATAACGTTTTAGAATTTATTAGAAAACTTTTTTATCAAACATTTGCTGCTATTCTGTACTGAAATTAAATTAGCGTTTGATTTTGTGGGGGTGGAATATCGATGAAAGAAATTTCGAATACGGTGTAAAAAGTCTTAAAACATGCAGAAAACTGTATTCTGGAACGAATTTTTTTTGGTCTGTCGGCCTGTATTTCTGTCTGTTGGTAGGCGCAATAACTTTCGAACGAATTGAGATATCATCTTCAAATTCGGTACGCAGTGAACACCCGACAAACGAACGGTTCGAATGGTTTTTGGGTAAAATCTCTCCAGGGGGTAGGGGATGAATGGGAGTGATTTGGTAAAAATTGTCATTAACTCAAGTAATATAACGTTTTAAGGCTTGTTTATTAGAAAACTTTCAATTTCATCAAACAAATGGTATTCTGCGCTGAAATTAAAGTGGGGATTGAATGTGTGGGTGTAGAATATTGGTGATAAAAATTTTGATTTTTTTTGCTAAAACGACGCAAAAAGTCTCTAAACATATAGAAAACTTGATTCTTTTGATTTTTTTGTCTGTCGGTCGGTCGGTCTGTCGGACTGTACGTCTGTCTGTTAGTAGGTGCAATAACTTTCGAACGAATTGAGATATCATCTTCAAATTTGGTATCCAATTAGCACCCGAGAAAGGAACGCTTCCAATTGTTTTTGGGTAAGATCGCTTCAGGGTGTAGGAATGATTTGGTGAAAATTAATATTTTTTTGTTAAATTTCAGGTAACGTAACGTTTCAGAAGTTTGTCACATGAATACGAATATTTTCTTTGTAGTCAAGTCATGGACCTTAAATTAGTTTCATGAAATGTCTTTCTGCGGAGAATAGAATCACAGCTATGTGAAAGTTATGGTTCAATTTGCAGTACTATGTTAGTCTGTTGTAGCGAAGTTCGCCAATCAGATGAATTTCTTTTTTTTTGCTGTTAATTTTTGCACTAACTTTTTTAACCATATCATTTTTAAATAGGGACTGAAGATACCTTTCAAATGAGGTATCTCAAGCCCCCACTTCCTATTTAAAAATTTGGGGGTTGGCATTGCCACTCGAGGGGCGTTGAATGTAGGGATGAAGTTTTCACGTTGCAGGATGTTATTTTTTAGCCTAAAATTGACGCGTTTCGGGAATTTTTTATAAATATGTACAGGGTGATTCTTTATAATGTCGCCCCCCTTTAACTTTGTTATTTCAAGTGTCCCAAAAAAATTGAAAGTATGGTTATGTAGGCGCTAAAAAATACTTTTTTTTTACGTATAATTTTTTGTTTTGAAAAATGATCTGTATACAGGGAAAACCAAAAAGTTCTTTTTTTTTCAATGGATCACCCTATATATGAATTTATTTTTCGATTCCCCGTAAAATTCTAAGCATAATTTATATAACATACAGTATACTTAAAATGCATAGTTTTTTAAATATTCGCATTTGAAATGTTATCATCACAAATTTTATTGAACCAAAACAACTGTTACAAATCAAGAAATCTAACAATAAATAATATAACGAAAACAGTTTCTAATTAAATATAAATGTGGTCTACCGGGTCTCCATTTTCTTCGACACATTGTATAAGGGTTCTTCGCATTTTCTCTAATGAATCTGTTATGAATGCTGGGTTATTTTCATTTAAAGTAATAATTTCATTCCGTATCAAATCTTTAAGATGAAAATCGGGAAATGGGGGCTGTTTGTAGGCCATTTAATTGGCGCATTTCTTCCGATCCATTCAGAAAACCTTTCATTTAGGTAATTAAGCACAGCACGAATATTGTGAGGGGCTGCTCCATCCTGTTGAAAAATTATATTTTGTAATATATTTAAAGGCAAATCGTCTAAATATTCTTCGAACTCGTTTTCCAAGAAATCCAATTAGCGGCCTCTATTTAAAACAGTATCAAAAAAAAATACGGACCTATAACTCGATCGCCCAGGATACCACACCACACATTCACGGATTGTCGCCCTTGGAACTTAAATTCCCTATAAGAATGTGGATTGTCTCTTGCCCATTGTCTGGTATTTTTTCGGTAAAACAGGCCACTAGTAGAAAAGGTTCTCGTCAGTCCATAGAACTGTTTTCAAAAAATTGTCATTTATGTTTATTCTGTCTAGCATCAGTTGATAAAATGCGACCCGATCATCTTTTTGCATTTGGGTAAGCTTTGTAGTGGGTTTAATCTTATATGGCTTTAGATTCCATTTTCTTAATGTTCTTTGGACTTTACTGTATGAAGTTCGCTGAATATTTTCTTGTGTTGCTCATAATATCTTTGAAGTGTTTCTTATGGAATTGTTTGGATTCTCTTCTGTAGCAAGTAAAATATTCAATTCTGCATTTTTATCTACGTTCGCAGCAGTTCTTTTTCTCCTTTGTAAATTTGACGTTTCTTGAAACTTTATATATATATATATATATATATATATATATATATATATATATATATATATATATATATATATATATATATATATATATATATATATATATATATATAATGGCAGCGCGACAATTTAAATTATTTTTAATATAATAACTTAAAATAACTCTTCTTTCTCTGTCTGGGTACGGCATTTTTACTTACTAAACAATACAACTACAACAATATTGACAAAATGTCACTGTCAATTATTTGTTTTCAATTAAAAGCGTGGTATCCTAGGACTTCTTGATTTGTAACCGTTGGTTAATAAAATATTTCATGATAACGTTTCAAATGCGAATATTTCAAAAACTATTCATTTTATGTATACAGTATGTTATATAAATTATGCTTAGAATCTTACGAGGAATCAAAAAATAAATTCATATATAGGGTTATCCATTGAAAAAAAATAAACTTTTTGGTTTTCCCTGTATACTGATCATTTTTCAAATGTTTTTATACGTAGACGAAAGGTATTTTTTAACACCTACATAACCATACTTTCAATTTTTTTGGGACACAACAACAAAGTTAAAGGGGGGCGACATTATAAATAATCACCCTGTACAATAATTGAGATACTGAATTTATTTCATTTGGCTGTTTCACACTTCATATCTTGAAACACATGAACTAGTACGTCAAATATGTGGATGCTGAGAGTCGTAGGATGTCGTTGTCCCCAAAAGTGAGCTTACAAATATGTGTATGGGGGACGTTGACTATTCTAATAACACATTTATGTCTTTTAAAAACTCGGTTTGCTTCAGTTGCTTGTTCCCAGTGTTTGACACCAAAACTTGTAGGGACTCATGCAAAATAGACGCTTGAAGGCAAAACAAACGCTTACAAACGTAAAGTCCCACCTGTATGTCGCTTGTATTGTTATGGACTTCACATATCAAATATATTAAGGGAAGGTGCGAACGAGGAATGAACTTACTAAGGTCAGTTTGTAATTCAACGTGGGGTGCAGATGTTAAGATATGTCTAATGTTTTACAGATGTTACATTAGGTCGATTATAGATTATGGTTGCGTCGTATATGGATCTTCTTCAAACTCTAATTTAAAAATAATAGATCGCATACAAACGAAAGCAATTAAAATATGTATTGGTGCTATGAAGTCATTACCAAATAATGCGGTCCTGGTGGAAAGCCAGGAACCACCGACATACTTAAGAAGGACATTTTTGGCCAAAAAACTAGTTATCGAATGGCGACACTATTATCCATTACGTTTAAAGGTATTATATTGGCTTTTTCTTGAATGCTTGTCTAATACTTATTGGTCAAAAAAAAAAACACCATTGGTTGATGCATACGGCAATACAATGTACTTTGCTGACGCGATTGTTCCAAAAGACAAAATCCCAATATTTACCCTACTCTATCCAAAAATGCACAAAATAGATATAATATTTCCAAATTACACCATTTTCCCATCTCTAAATCGTTCCATACTTAAAGCAACATTGGAAAAGTTTGACAAATATACACAAATATATACAGATGGTTCAAAATCGTTATCTGGGACAAGCTGTGCTTTTTATTCCCAAGACGGTAGATACCAAAAAATAAAATAAAATAATATAGCATCTATTTACACTGTGGAGGCATATGCCTTGTATGAAGCACTTCAATGGTCAATTGAAAACAAAATTAAACATAGGGTAATTTTATTAGACTCCAAATCAGTTCTACTTTCACTTAAAAATTACACCAAACATGGCCAAAATCCAGTAATATGTGACATTATCAGTCTGTATCAGTGGTTAGAGGATGGTGGTAATCGAGTCATATTTATGTGGATAAAAGGGCACACGGGACTAGCAGGCAACCAAATAACTGACAAACTAGCTAAATAATCTATTGAAAGTCCAAACAAAATAATAAAATGGATTACTGCTGACGATGTAAATCAAAAAATTAAATTTGAAATAAGGGAAACGTGGGAAAGTGTTTGGCATGAGTTTGTCAACAAAAAAACTAATCGATATACACTTATTCATCCAATGTTGCCTAAAAAAATTCCACATATTGACGAATTTATTATGCCAAGGTACTATACTACTATAATTACCAGAATGAAGCTGAATCACGGCTGCTTTCCACAACACCAACATAAAATGGGCATTAGTAACAATTCTTATTGTACATGTGACAACAGTTACCTATGAACTTTAGAACACCTCATGTTTCAGTGCAGTTTGTATAACCCGATACGTAAACAACTCTGGAAAGAACTCAAAGATGCAGGAGTAGAGTTTCCTGTGAACTTAGCAACACTTATTTGTACAAATAGCCTGAAAATCTATAATATACTCATAAAATTCATTCGGCATACAAAAATCAAAATTTAGTTTTGCTATTTCTCTATATGTGTATTTTAGTATTAGCCTTCCCAAGCAACATTTAAAGTCATATTGACGTAAAATCGCCCTACCAATAGGTCGGCGACCAAATCACCACAGGTCATTTTCAAGTAAAATTTAAGTGTATATTACCAATGTGGGGAATAAAGTGAAAGTAATATGGAAGTCGATAATAGGTCCAGCAAGGCGTTTCGACCAAGGCGTTTTAGTTATATTTAGGGCATTTTCATTCAACATTGGGCCAATGGACGTAATATATTGGTAAATATGTGCTACGCTTTACTTGAATCTGACATCTAGGCGCCTAGTGCCGTGACGTTCTTAACAACGAACTACGCATGTGACATTATTCGGTTCTGCAGGATCTGTGGTTATGTATGTATAAACAAACAGTAGAGTAGTAGAGATATTGTCCATCTTTGTTAAAAAATGACATCTTGAATGATCAAAGAACTTACTTCAAATATTTGCAACAATGATAAAGGTGATTCGCACTGTATAAAGACCAAACCCACTGCAGTTATGTTTTTTTCTGTTAACATTATGATGATACTTCGATAAAATTCGAGCGCCCGTATAAAAGATAAAATTAGTGAAAATAAAATATTATTCAAAATTCTTGAAATTCTGATTTTGGAGGATTGGTGATGTAAACAACACAAAACTATCTTGTCGTCATGGTATACAATCATAATTTAATGTTTTTATCGAACTAAAATTTGATTACACTATATTTAACAAAAAATTATTTTTCATTTTCCAATACAATCAAGATGGATACCGCAAAATTAATTTAATATGGCTGCCCTTCTAACATTATTGACCTGAAAGTTAATTTTGCCCTATTTTTTTACCTATAAGTCACAATTACTAATGACAGGGCAAACTAACCAAACTTTGAAGGCATTTTGTCCTATTATGGGAATTTCAACTATATAGTAAACGAATTTTGTTTGAATTTATTAGAAATGAAACATTTTCGTGTATAGAAATATATATTACTTATATCCGTTCACAACAGAGAGACATATAGGAATGATTATACAGCGCTTTTGGTCTTTGATTCCATAATATAAACACTAATAGAAAATAGAAACAAAATAAAGTAAGTAAATAAACATAAACATGACAGCTGACCGTGTTGCCACTGCTTCACTCCATTTGGCATTAAAATGGATGTATTATATTGAAGGGGGAAACGTGCTGATTTGATGTAAGCCACTTTGAATGATCAGCATCTATCACTATTTTTCTGTGAGCATTCTTTACTACTACTCTATAATAGTTTGTAGTATGTTTGTAAAATTTTATTGGTTTCAAAGGGGCATTGTAACACTATATTTGTTACTGGTGCACGCACATTAACAACAAGAATAAACTTTTATTGATGAAGTTTATCAACTGACACACCTTTAAGATTCACAAATGTATTTCACTGCTGTACACTTTGAACTTTGAGGACAATTTTTATTTCAAGTCAGATTTTATGGATATTTACAACTTGAAGGTAGGAAATTTGACTTGGAAGACCATTTCTGCAGTAATTATTTATAGCCGATCAGAAAGCCATTTTAGGTTAGCTCAATGCCTAAAATATTTCCTGTGCTGTATTGCAAGGAAATTGGTAATATATATGTAAGCTGGACTTCATAAGAAGACCTCCAATTTACTATACCACAGAGACACATTGCAGGTTAATATTAGGTAATAAATTACCTTAAAGTAGGTATTTCAGGTATCTGGGCTTAGTAGTCGATTTTCAGTCCAATTTAGGGCACACTTCCACCTAAAAATTACCAACTCTGGAATTGAAACACAAAAGTATATTCAAGTATATTTTATGAGTAAAATTAAACCAATTTTTTTCCAATTTAATTACTGACTTTGGAGTAATTTTAATAGTCAAAAATAAGCTAGTTCGGAGCCGCATTTCCAAATTTGTAGTCATTATGACAATTTAGGCAACATTGTGGTTAATTATTACTAAATTACAACTTGGTTAGGTCATTTGGACTCGAGTGCTGGTTAACACGCCTTAATTTGTTGCTTGGGTTAGTTAAGAATAATATTAATATAAATTTAGTTTTCCTACTGTCTCACCTATTGTTTTTTATCCCATGTCATTAGCTGTCCAGTGTTGTTTGTTAAAAAAATGCCCTGAAGGACACCTGGGCGAGAAGCGAGTATCCTTTGTTTTTATCCTTAATAATAAGTAAGAACACAAACATTTATATTTTGACAAAAGCAAATAGTGTAATGATATGTTAGAAGATAAATATTGCTTATGCTATAGTCATTTAGAAATAGTCATACTCTGTAAGAGCTCTCACATAAAGGAACGTCTATCGCTTTAACCCTCCCTATTGCTGTAAGTATTGATATCCATGCTGCAAATTATAAATATATTTGAAGGAGAATCGCTTTTTATAACAATGTATAGATATAACAATGGTACAAATTTACTGCGGAGTTTTGTGGCCAATGGACGTAATGTCCGAAGCCAATTCCTTCCACACACACACATGTCGCTTGTATATCCAGCCGACGAAAAGTTTGAAGAAAACTAGACATTATTTAATCTAACAAATATTTTTTTCCTGATCACAGCCGTCATACATATATATTCATTTTAAGAAATTGTCCACCCCCTGTATAAATTTGCAAATTCCCCGCCTATGTGGCTATGTTATCGGCGTCGTCTGCAGTGTCTGTGGGGACGCGACCCAGCTTCATCTATCCAGAATCCAGACCTTGAATGTGTTAGTGTCTTCGTGTGTGTATGTGTGGGTCCAGCTAGGAGAGAGAGACCCCAGATAACACACGTCCAAGTGTCAGGTCGATGATTCAGGCCTGGTGTGTTTGAACAGGCACATCAGCGAAGAGGATAGCGAGGGAAATAAGCCCAGAGCCGCGTGCGGGGTTGGTAATCCTGCTGGTGCCGACCCTGGACAGACGGACGGACGGACAGGCGACCGTCGGTCGCGGTGGAGGAGACCAGCAGATGCCCCGCGAGGTTTACCTCTCCCGCCCCTCTTCCGCCCCGTGTTGTCCACCCTCTCATTCCACCCGACGCGTCGTCACGCACACAGACGCGAACACACTCATCCCTGCGTATCCTGGCCTGGCTCATCCTCTGCAAGGTCAGCTGGGGGACCGACGACACCACCTAACCGTTATATGCTTACTCCTAACTGCGCATTTCATCCCCTACGTGTGCGTTATGCTGGGTTCGAATTTGAGATAATGTGTAACTGATTAAGATGAACCAAAGAGACAAAGGTTATATGATTTCTTCTAGATTAGAAGTTTCCAATTTACTTATTCTCAGTATCCCTTTTTCTTTAGATAATGTTAAAATTAAGAATGAGGTTTACACCTTGCAAAATTCCTTAAGAACCAAAAGTAAGTTAATCAAAAACTGCCATTTTTAG
Source organism: Tillus elongatus (assembly GCA_964006375.1). Taxonomy (NCBI): domain Eukaryota; kingdom Metazoa; phylum Arthropoda; class Insecta; order Coleoptera; family Cleridae; genus Tillus; species Tillus elongatus. The sequence continues at coordinate 34,002,350 of OZ023264.1, forward strand.
CATTAAAATATTCAACAAAAGTTAACTGTAGGTTTGTATTTAGCTAGTTTCTCCTTAATTTAAAACGATGAAGCATTGGAGTCTCCTTTCCTAAAAAAATGAAACATAACACAAATTAACGATATGCTAAAAGAGGCTTTTTGATAAAAACTCCTTTAAAGAACAGCTTAAATTAGAATCTTGGTTGGATGTATTAAACTGCCAAGATGTCAACAAACCTGCAAGTATTTTTGTTGAAAAAATTATTACATGTGTTAAAAATAACACAAAAACTATAGAAATCAAGAAAATAATCATAAATAATTAAAAAACAAACAGATGAATGAAGTCAATAGCCACAAGTTATATCGATTAATAGAAAATATCCTACCGAGGGCAATGTAAATAAATACAAATATGATCGTAACTATTGAAATAATTTGATAAAACAAACCAAACTTCATTGTTGTCGAAAACAAATAAATTCCTATTAAAATAATTTCAAAATACTATGGTTTTGCGTGGAGAGAATTAGCCCGAGGTCAATAAATCATAAAAATATAAATGAAATCAATCATGAGATTAATATGGTGTGTAGGGGTGATGAAAATGTAGCTGATGTTTTTAGTAAATTTTCATTATATATACAGAGGTATCGATAGAAAGACTTTTGGACATTTTCTTCAAATGAGCGCGAACCAGGGCCTCTAGAACCCAAATCAAAGGTTAGTTAATGTTTTTATATGTTTATATATATATATATATATATATATATATATATATATATATATATATATATATATATATATATATATATATATATATATCCAACCGATAACTCAAAAGACATTGAATTGAATTCGATCACATTTTGCAAGTACCTTGACTTTGTTAATGGCTTGGATGGCTTCATTATTGAGCTGTCAACTCCCAACTTTTCTTAGAAAATAATTCGAAAATATTTTTTAAAACGCAACGTTTTCTCAAGTATTGTCCCCTGTGGGTCCGGGGAGTAACTAAAAGAATAGGCCCAAAGTAACTCCTGCCTGCCGTAGGAGGCGACTAATCGGAGTAGGTAGGTGGTAGTGGACTTTTCCTTTACGTGATAGTAATAGATTTTTTTTCACGCCCGAGGAGGTACCACCTCTTACATCAAGGGGCCGGTGAAGTCCCAACGGATGTTTCCGATCCTGGTGTATGAGTCGGTTTCCCTTATAAACAAAAATGATGATAGCTCCTCCTTGTACAAGAGATTTCGGAGATAAATTACCCCTCCATTCGGATCTCCGGGAGAGGGGTGTGCAGGGGGAGCCGGCATCAAGATTTAACATATCCTTCTCGAATATATGTGGCATAAATTCTAACCTAAACTCCGTCCACCATTTCCTCCAGGCTAATAGGCCCCAACTCCTCTTCACCGAAACCCAAATCAGTGCCAAAACAGCCACAAATCACCTTAATTTTCCGGGGTATGAGCTCCTTACTTCCTTTAGATTGCATGGAGGTGTGTGCGTATACGTCCGTAGCAATCTACCCTGCACCAGACTCCCCAATTTGGAAGTGGAAGGAAAGACATACATTGGATGAAACTCTCTCTCAGAGCTGCATCTTAATTCATCTGTTGCATTTACCGGTCACCTTCTGACAACAACTTTGTCCAACCCTTCGACTACCTTTCTGAAAAAACCGACCATCTGATTTTTTAATATCCTTCCTCCGAGGTCACTATGCTTGGTGACTTCAATGTCCATAATAAGGAACCGACCCACAAGGGAGAGCAGCGGAGGTCTTCGCAGTCAGCAATTCTTCAGCCAATATGGTTCAGCAACCTACTTACTTTTCTCGCATCCCAACACACAGCTCAAATCCCTTGGATCTCCTTGTTACTACAAAACCTGAATGCTATAAGACATCAGTCACCGCCGCCCTTTTGGTCGCACAGACCACGGCATGGTCACTGCTCCGTGCGCAATGCAATCCGAGGTCACACAGTCATCACACCCACGTATCGTTTGGCACTATAACTCGGTGAATTGGGACGAAATGCGGGATTACTTTTCCTCATTTCCATGGGCGTCTGTCTGCTTCTCTCATCCTGGCCCCTCTGCTGCAATTAGTATGCCGTACTGAAGAGCTCTAATGAGAGCGAAACCGGTCTACGGTTCTAATTGTTGCGAGAATGCATCTAGCCTTAGATACTTTGTTCCTATATTAGGGTAGAAATGGGCCAGGGCTCACAATTTACTAAATTGTTAGTTGGTTGTATACGGTCTCTATTCTTTTAGCACTTTGTGTTATTTGGAGCTGGCCCGACAACATACTACTTGGTTCCGCAACTAGGTGGTGGCATGTACACCACTCACTGAGTGTTTACTAAAATACATGCAGAAAATTCATTTCAAATAGATCCATTATCTGATGCTTTGGCAGTAGTTTAAGTTAATAGAGTTTGTTATTAATTAATCATTTCTAGCGAATGTTGTAGAAAATTTAGCTCCTGAAGAGATCGCGACTTTTGAATTTTGTAAAAATCTCTTAAGTTGAGCGCGAACTATGACCCATAGGACCCATAACCAGGGTCAGTTTCTATTTATATATATATATATATATATATATATATATATATATATATATATATATATATATATATATATATATACTTACTATATGTATCACACCGATAACACAAAAATTTAACGGTTTGGATGAAATTTGATATGTACCTTGTTTACGTGGCTTGGATAAGATTGTTGGTCAGGAACAGTTTTTCCGGAGAAATTTTGGGTTTTCTTTAGGAAAACTTTGAATCTCCGAAAATATCAAAGTTATGGCAACCAAATTTGGTACGCAGATTTATGTAAATAAAATTATATTATGTGCCAAAAGTTAAATGTCTTAAGTTAAAAGCAAGTTATAAGCATTTATCTAAAAATATTACGATTTCTGGTGGAGGTCAGAGCATTGCACAACACGACAATGTTTTGTGGGGTCAACAAAATCTTCTAAATATTACAAGCAAATTTCAATTCTTATTGGCGCTTATAAAGTTTTTGTAAAAGAAAATTGTGTAGATTTCTATGAAAATTCACTACCATAACCAATTGGTCTATTAGTGAATTTTCTTTAAAAAAAATCACTATTGAGAAGATCCCGACTTTTGAAAAAATGTCTTCAAATGAGCGCAAACTAGGACTCCTAAAACATATATCCCGGGTCAGTTTCAATTTTTATATGTTTATTTATATATATATATATATATATATATATATATATATATATATATATATATATATATATATATATATATATATATATATATATATATATATATATATATATATATATATATTCACACCGATAACTCAAAAAATAATCGGCTGATTTTTAGCAAATTTTATGGGTACGTTCCATTTGTAAATGGCTTGGATAGCCTGCAAAATCGGAGAAGGTTTTCCTGGAAAATTTTGGGTTTTCTAAAAAAAAAATCATATCTCCGAAAATTAAAAAGCTATGGCAATTAAATTTGGTATGCTGGTTTCTGTCATAAAGACTATGCTTTGTACTAAAATTAAGATCTCTAAAAAAAAGTTGAAACGTCAAAATGGATAATTCTGTTAGTCCTACATTAGTAGGCATTAGCCCTTTATGAGTTAAAAATACGGCTCGAAATGACTAACAAGCTCCTAGATCTGTGTCTCAGCCGTCATTTTTATTCATTTTGTTAAAATATGAGAAAAAAATCAATTTTAGACAAAAATTGTATGGTGTAAATAGTCAAGACGTTACAAAAGTAATATACTAGAGTATATACCTGTCATGTCGAGAATGTCCGAAAAGTAAAGGCAGCAGTGTTGATTTAATAATGCACTCCTATAACACGCGTTCTAATCCCAGTACTGACTTCACTTTTTTTATATATATATTTTTTTAATCTTATTTTATTTTACCGTTATCTGATCAGATTGTGTAATTCCGATGAATTTTTTAGCAAGTTTTTCAAATTTAATTAGGACGAGGTGAAAACTTTTAAGTCTTAATTCAATTTGAATAGCACATTTGGTTGTTTGTTATTGCCCTAACTTAGTGAAACGGTTCCATACTTAATACAGCCGTACCTTTTCCGTGGCTTCACAAATGCCTGTTATTTTCTGCAACCGATTTCATATTTAACTGGACGTAGCAAGTGCGTTATGGTAGCGAATTTTCATTGAAGTTTCAAATTTCAATAGCTCAATTTGCTATTTACCTAACGTTCGTTGGCCAGAAACCAGCTTTTCGGGAACATTTTAAGTTGATTTTCGGAGAATTTTTGTAACATTTTCAAACAATAAAGCCATTTTGATGAAATACGGTACATTGTTTCTACTATATAAGTTATACTGGTAACCAAATTTCATGCCTGCTTGCTTAAAAAACAGGCATATTTGTTATCAAAAATATTTTTACGAAAATTCACTACCATAACGCACTTGCTGCGTTCAGACTTTTTTTTATTCAATGTGTTATTTTCGAACAGTCAACCCTGAGCTTAGCGCGTATACCAAAGAAAATGAGTTACCAGCTTAAAAATGAATGGATCTAAATTACCTGTCACACTTTTTAATAACTGATAATAATTATTATCTTAGGGTTATCGTTTAAATCTCACAATTTTTATTTATTTATGGGGTGGATAAAACAAGTATTCATTATCTAATACAACTTAATGCGTGTCACCAAAAACCCGACTGAACACACTAGACAGGATGAATGTGGTGTGGTTTGTTTGTTAGGTTATTCCCAAATTACTGCGACGGCAATTATTCTAGATTATCTCATCAAATGTTTCCAATTAAACCTCGCGTTAAGGGGTGGAGTGATTACATTAGGTCCCATCATCAGAACGCGTCCTGGATACAGATTATTATTTATATGGATGGTTAATTATCAACATCCCTAACTGGTTATTTACTAGACGATTAAATTCCAATAATCGGAAAAGGACCCTTTCTATATTGATTTACATAGGACATAGGGTAATCTTCTGGATATACTTTATGTCACAGCTGTTATACTAAGCAGTATCTGTGCCATATTACAATTAAGATAATAATTAAATTATTTGTTATTGTTCACAAAAAAGCTATAAATATAATCGGTCATTTAATCGCTCAAATACAATTTGCTAATTTTTATATATTTTTCTGCCTATGCCTATTGATCCTTGATAGGCCCCAAGGCAACTGTTTTCCTATTTAATTCAATTTTCTACATAACTCGCATATTTTCTACATAACCCTCTATCGTTACAAAATCTTTGTTTAAAAATCGCCAATTTTGTCGTTCTACAGCGCGACTTTGATGCTTTAGGTAATTTTTCTGGTACTTCTTGACCTTTTTTTGCCAATAAAAGTTAATTTTATCTGTCTGTAATCGCCAATAGTTTTGTTAACCACGGAAAATATTTTGGTCTTGTGCGTTTCTCTGATCACCAGATTTTTAAGATTTAAAAGTTGCGATCTCTTCATTGGTTAATTGTTTCTACGAAAATTCACTAAAATTAGAATGGCTCTGCTAAGAGTCTTTCAAATGGAAGCGGCATTGAACAGAAAGAGAATACTTTTCTGTTTTCTTCATTTGACTAACAAACTGAGGGGTTGCTTAATTTTAATAACGGTTGAAGCCTGAAGCACAGCATAATCAACAGTCTTCTTTATGCTGTGGCTGAAGTCTGTTGAGGGTAAAATCTCATGTGGGTGAATTAGTAGGGTTTGAAATTCCGAAATAGTGACCATGTAGCAGACTTTTTCAAACCCGTGTTTTTTAGTGAATTTTCTTTCAAAAAATTCACTAATGAGGAGATCCCGACTTTCGAATTTTGAAAAAATTTCTTCACATAAGCGCTATTTAGGACCCCGGAACCCAAATCCGAGGTCAGTTTCAGACTTTATATGTTTATATATATATATATATATATATATATATATATATATATATATATATATATATATATATATATATATATTTATGTGTCACACCTATAACTTAAAAAATAATGGACCGATTTTGATAAAACTTGGTGAGTACCTTCCTTTTGCAAGTGGCTTGTATAAGTTCGTTAGCCAGGAAAATCCGCTGAGGTTTTCCCGGAAAATTTTGTGTTTTCTTTCGAAAAAAATCGAAAAAATTTTATATCTCCAAAATTAACAAAGTAAGGGCAACCAAATTCCATACGCAAGTTTATATCATTATAGGGAAGTTTCCTACCGAAATTTAGCTCTGTAGGTTAAAGGACAAAAAAGTTACAGGCATTCAAAGAAAAATAAATTTGGGTTCTCCTCAAAACGTCAAAATCGCGATTTTAAATGTCACAATTGGTGAGTACCTTCCTTTCGCAAGTGGCTTGGATAAGTTCGTTAGCCAGGAAAATCCGCCGAGGTTTTCCCGGAAAATTTTGTGTTTTCTTTCGAAAAAAATTTATATCTCCAAAATTAACAAAGTAAGGGCAACCAAATTTTATACGCGGGTTTATATCATTATGGCAAGTTACCTACCAAAATTTAGCTCTGCAGGTCAAAAGACAAAAAAGTTATAGGCATTTAAACAAAAATAAATTGGGGTTTTTCACAAAACGTCAAAGTTGCGATTTAAACGTCAAAATTGGCAACATTTAGGAAAAGAACTTGAATCTAATACGGGCTATGGAAATAAAATGTCTCAAGAAGAATGTTTTACAAACCCTGAAGTCTTAGTTTCAACCGTCATTGTCCTTCATTTTACTAAAATGTTTCCAGAAAATTCATTTCAAATTGACCCTTTCTCTGACGCTTGGCAGTAGTCTTAGCTATAGAGTTTATCGTTAATGGTATATAATTTTTGTAGAATTTTCGTAAAAAAATCAATAAAGCTCAATATATCTGTTATTATACAAGATATGAAAAAAAAAATGTATTTATTAATTATAGGGTGTCTTGAGCTACATCTTAAAAAAATATTTCTACAATCACAGGATGCCCATAAGTCGTTGGTGATACAAATTTTCTTTCTTTTTAATCAAACACGCCTTATGTTATTGCATTTTTGCATTTTCCATCGAAATATAATGCATGTTTGTAAGAAAAAAAAATTCTGGGCGCAGTAAGTGCGTTATGGTAGCGAACTTTGATTAAATGCTTAATATGTGAATAGCTCAATTTGCTATTAACCTATAAGGTTGACCAAAAAACGAGTTTTTTCGGGAACACTTTAAGTTTACTTTCGGAAATTTTTGTACATTTTCAAACAATAAATTTATTTTGATGAAACATGGCACATTGTTTTTACTATATATGTTATACTGGTAACCAAATTTGATGCCTGCTTTCTTAAAAAAACGCACATTATTGCTATTAAAAAATAGTTTTATGAAAATTCACTACAATAACGCACTTGCTGCGTCCAGAGTTTTTTAATAATTTTGGACTTAAACAAGATGTCATTATTAAGAGCATGCGAAGATGTACTTTCAGCGAATTTTTCGTAAAACGAAAAATTCACTAATATATACGCTACTACTATCAAACTTACCCTACATACCGAAATTGAGATCTTTAAGTTGAAAGGAAAAAAGTTATAGGCATTTAAAAAAAGTTTTGGGTACCACTGGTGATCAAAGGAAAGCACAAGAACAAAATATTTTGTGTGACTAACAAAACCAATTGAATGTTACATACAACCGTTCTTTTGCAATTTTCAGACAACGAATTTGAAACAAATACGGATTATGTAGAAGATATGTCATAATAAGTGTGTTTTACAAAACCTTAAGCTTCAGCTTCAACCATCAATGTTCTTCATTTTACGAACATATTTTCGGAAAATCCATTTCTAATAGACCCTTTTTCTGATGCTGCGGCAGTAGTTTCAGCTATTTATGGTTTAATACTCTATATTTTGGCAATGAATTTTAAAAAGATTTCTTGAAATGAGCGCAAACTAGAACCCATAAAACCCATATACGGGGTCAGTTTCAGTTTTTGTCTGTTAACACACATACAGGGTGACGCATTTCTACGGTGAAGCTCAATATATCCGTTAATATACAAGATATGAGAAAAAAGTATATACGTTAATTATTGGGTGTCTCGAGCTGCATCTTATAAACCTATTTTGACAGTCACAGGGTGGCCCATAAGTCGTTGGTGATACACACTTTCTTTTTTTAATCGAACACCCTGTTATGTTATTGCATTTTTGTGTTTTCTATCGAATTATAATGCATATTTGTAAGAAAAAATTGATATCGTTCATCGTTTTTGAGGTATTTCAATTTTTGTGCAACTTTTCACGTTTTTGGCACATATTTCAAACACATCACAATTTGTGACACGGCGTTTTTCCCAATAGATAGGGGAGCCCCATGGAAATGACGCATTCAGAGAGCTTTTCTTTGTATTACTCGTCGAAAAAATCGAGCTGCCGTATACAGGTACTCTCATATAGTGGCTGAATTTGAAAAGTTTTTGCGGAAAGGTTTTACTGTTTCTGTAGCAATTATTTTAGTAAGATTTTTGTGATATGTTGGTAATTAATAATCAATGTTTAGAAAATTATTGTAAAAAATGTTGTAGAATTTTTGTGAAAATATAATTTAGTGTTGCTTTAACTGCGGCCACACGGGGACCGCCATCAGTCGCATCGGGCGAATATATATATTTTTTGGATTTTTTTCTTCTTCATTAAACGTTTCGCACCCGTCGCAACTTTCACATGTCGGAGACAAGGAGACCGTACAGCGTTTACTTTTTCTTGGGTGAAGCCGCCGCCTTCTTCTTGGCAGTCTTCGGTTTGGGTGCCTTCGGTTTCTTTGTGGGACTGGCTTTGGCTTTTTTCGCCTTGGACAGCGACTTGGGTTTGGCCGCGGCGGAGGCGGGCGTCTTTCTGACACCGGCGCCGACCGGTTTCTTCGCCTTGGGGCTGGAAGGAGCCATTTTCGGTTTCGTCGCGGGTTTCTTGGCTGCCGCCGCCGCCTTCGGTTTATCCCCGGCGACGGCTCTCTTCACCTTCTTGGCGGCTGGTTTCTTGTCGCCGCCTCCCACCTGGACGGAGCCCGAAGCCAGTCTGAAGGAACCGGACGCTCCCACTGAAGGCAATTTCTGGGGAAAAAAACGGTGATTTTTTGTAAACGAAATTATTGCAAATTTTTATTTTTTTCAATTTTGGTCCCAAAGCTGTTTGTGAATCATTATATCTTGGCGGGTCTGTAAATACCTTAAAGAGGTTCGTTGGCCAGGAAAATCGGACCAGTTTTTTCTGGAACTTTTAAAGTTTATTTTCGGAACATATTTGTACTTTTTGAAACCACAAAGCCATTTTAATGAAATACGGTACATTGTTAGTACTATATAGGTTATATTGCCAACCAAATGTCCTTGTTTTAAAAACAAGACATATTTGCCATTAAAATTATGTTTACGAAAATTTGCTACCATAACGCACTTGCTGCGTCCAGAAATGTTTTCATTACGTTTGTATTTATTTATCTAAAACAGATGATTATTATTTTTTCACCCTGCATACACCTCTGATTAGAATTATTCTAATGTGTCTTATTTTTACAACGTTATGAGTGCAATGTTTCACTGGTTGAACATCGCTGAGTAATTAGCGTCAGAAAGGCATATTAGATTGAATTCTCTTTCAGTTGGGACGTCAAGATCAGAGAATGTGCGGGTTTATTTTGTGTATTATTAATCCACGGACAACGGAAAACAACGGTCCAGAGATATGCTCGCCGTCCCTTGGTCCGCGAATACCCGACCAGTGACCACTTGTCGGGCTAATTACCAGACAGAGACAGGCAGAGTGAGCGGTAAGACAAAGAGCATAGTAGTGGGTGTGAGAGAGAAAACAAGAGACACCGTCACACAGGGAGATCGTTATATTCGCGAACTGTTGTAAAGGATGGGAGACAAACCAAACCGCGGATATCCGACCTTACTGGCAGCCGTGGAGCGTGTTACCTAAAAGACATTCTGCAAACATGACATGCAAAGACGGCTTATATTGTGTTAGGTATAAAATTAAAATGTAGGATGACTGCAGTAAATACATCAGGCGTTGCGAAGTATATATTAAGTTTTTCCGGGTTTGGTAGGGAGTGCACATTATATAAATACCATTGTAGATATCGTAAAATTAAAATTTACCCATATTATGGCATTGTGTCTGAGCAAGTTGAATGTCTGTACATTCCGCCCTTCGGTAAAGACGTAGAGGCGTCGGTTCCGTCTCTCAGGAGATGTTGAGTACGTTATAACGTTATAAGGGGTTTGACAAATTTTCCAGCATGGTGAAATCTAAATTAACCTGAGAAAAACCTAGACGATGGTGTAAGGGCTGCCTATTTTAAAGCCGTCCTTTCGTAGATATAAGGTTACAAATTTCTTAATAAGCAAGAGAAGTGCCCTATAATAACAATGACAATCAATTAACGGTCACATGCAATAATAACTAAATAATAATAATAATAATAATAATAATAATGTTTATTGTTCAAGATAACAATTTCTGATAAAATACAAGGTGTCTTAACATATAAAGCTTTTTTTTTTTTTTTTTTTAATTTCACTATTATTTTGGCTGCGGAGTCAGTGTCCATTCGCCCAGTTTTCCATCACTGTGAGTGTAGGTCCAAATCAGCGTAAATTCAGTGCCATATCACTTTTGCCAACCATTTTGTTACTTACAAGTTATTATAGATAATCTCTTGCACTCTCTCACTCCTCTTTTTATCCCTTTCAATCCACTTTCACTCCTCTCTCATTCCTTAATCCTAAGAGTAATTACATACACTCATCTATATATACCTATATATACACCCACATGTATATATCATTCTGTTATCAGTTGGCACTATTTTTCTGCTACACATTCTTTATTTTATTTATTCATTTATTTTGTTCAATATTTTAACTTTCTTCTATTTTTAATTATTATTATTTTTTTCCAACAATGTTTGGGATATACAATGGACACATAGCTTCATGCTCTGCGGCCGATCAGAGCAACTTTAAAACGTGCACAGGTGGGCCTTAGGTAAAAGTCAGGTAATACATATAGGTTGGGAAACAATAGGTCAACTTAATCTACGTTGTATACGAGATTTACATCAAATGTTTTTACATATATCTTTCACGTGTTTAAATACATCTAAATAAATGTCAAAGTCTCTAGTGCTAAGGAGTTGCGACAAATTGAAAGGCTTTGGAACACTACTATTCCTATATAATTTATTTACAAATTGACTGATTTTGCTTTGCTTAAGTGTGCATTCTAACAGAACATGTTCCAAGTCCCCGAATTCGCCACAATCACAAAAAGGGTTTTCTTTCATACCTATTTTATATAGATGACTCGGGAACAATGCATGATTGAAGCGTAATCTACACATAGTTTTTGTGAACATTTTACTATTATAAGGGCAATCGCAAAACCAAGGTTTTCTTGGAGGTTCTTCTACAATACTCTTATAAGCACGACCCTTGTTGCTATTCTGGTACTCCCCCTTCCAAAGTTCTCTTATTAGAGTTTTATATCTTTAAATCTCATCCCGGTGAGGTATCATGTATTGTGTGTTCTCTATGTTATCTGACGCCGTTCTGGCCATATTATCTGCTGATTCATTACCACTTAATCCACTGTGACCTCTGACCCATATAAAACAGATTTTTCTATTTGCTTGTTTTGCTTGTACATACAGTTTTACGATCTCTACTATTAAATAATTTGGTTGCTTTGTGGTGATACTGAAATTTTCTATAGCCTGTAGAGCGCCTTTACTATCGCTAAGAATAATTACTTTTTCTATGTTACAATATTCGGCGTACTTCATTGCTTCCAGTATAGCAACACATTCTGCTGAAAATATAGACATTTCTGTCCTTAATTTAATTTGTTTCCCCGCTTTTCTCTGTGGATCATAATATGCACAACCAACTGATCCTTGATTTTTGGACCCATCTGTGTATAATAAATACGATCCCGCTTGTATTCTGTTCAGGTCTTCTTTTAACATTTGGTCTCTAAACTGGATTGGGTACTGGGAGTATTCAATCATATGCTCTACCTTAATTTTATCTAGGATGTGCCATTTAACTTGGAACACTGGATTTACCTGTACCGAATGTATCAATGGTTTTCTTTCCAAAAATTTGGCAAATTCATCCACAATAAGAGGTGTTTTCTTTTTCTTCCAATATTCCTCAGTTAGGTCTAGAATGTACAGTTGAAATAAGTTATCATTGATATAGCTACATTTGTTATGCATTTTAATTATAAATCTGTTTGCCAGAAGCTTTCTTCTCATTTCAATTGGTGTTTCTGATACCTCCGCTAACATCCTAACAATGGGTGTGCTTTTTAGAGCTCCTAAGCATGTTCTTATGCATTTGTTCTGCACTTTATTTATTTTATTTAGATGGTTTTTTCCAGCTTGGTCGTAAAATATTGCGCCGTAGTCCAGTATGGGTCTGATATAATTTTTATAAATTAGCAAACTTGTTTCGAGATCCGCTCCCCAGTTATTATGGCATACCATTCTTAATATATTGATACGCTTTTCAGATTTGTTTAACGCAAGTTCCAAATGTTCCTTCCACAGCAATTTTCTGTCTAATATGATACCAAGATATTTTACTGAGTTTTCAATGGGGTAGATGTCTTCGTTTATTACTATACTGTCTGGAATTGTTTGCTTTCTATTAAAGAAACAAATTTTAGTTTTGGATTTAGTCATTTCCATTGCGTTCTCATTTGTCCACTTTCGGAAAGAAAAAACAGCTTCTTTTAATTTCTGTGAACCTTGTTTAATGTCCGCGGAGTTAACATATAGACAGATGTCATCGGCAAACTGTAAGACTCTTGCCTTTTTCACGTATTTGTTGATATCTGAAGAGTATATTAGAAAAAGAAGTGGTGACAAGGCACTTCCCTGTGGTATTCCAAAGTTTGTACCTCTTTGTCCAATAAGAGTGTTGCCAACTTTCCTGTTCGATCCTGGTATAATTTAATAATTCTCCTGGACATAGTTGATGGTACGCCTATCTTGTTCATTTTATGATATAGTATATTGAGGTTAACTTTATCATAAGCACTTTCGAGGTCCGTGAAAAACGCTATCGTAGAGTTTTTTCTTGAAAATGATATGTATATTTCAGAAACCAGTGCTGCAATAGCTTCCGTCGTCGAGGAACCTTTTCGAAAGCCGAACTGATTTTGTGGTAGTTTGTGTTCTTGTTCTAACCATGCTTCCAGTCGATTTTTTATCATGCGTTCCAAAGTTTTTAGAACACATGACCCTAGCATTATTCCTCTATATGAACTAGGAGCTTGTGGATCCCTATTTTGTTTTAAGAGAAGAACAGATATGTACGTTTTCCAATCACTAGGAAACTCCTCTGTTATCCATATGTTATTGAGGATTGTTAAAAGTTCAATTTTGCTGGAGAGTGGTAATTTGTAAAGCATGACAGTATATATCATCTCCTCCAGGAGCGGTATTCTTCCTACCTTTTAGAGCCATTTCAAGTTCACTCATTGAAAACTTCGTAACCAAAAAATGGTTTTCATCTTCAGTTTTAAATTGAATATTTTCGGCTACTTGTTGCGGCACAAGATGATCCATAATTTCTTCAAATTTCTGTTCAGTGACATTTGGATATTTATTTTGTGTCTGGGTATTTTTTAACCTTTTTATGCTGTCCCACACTTTTTTTGCTGGTGTGTCCTTGTTGATGGTCTCACAGAATTTCTTCCAACATATTTTCTTACTTTCCAGGATGGTCCGTTTTGCGAAGGCTGCTGTTCGTTTGTAATTTAAGTAGTTGGTATCGGTTGGAGATTGCAGCAGTAAATCCATGGCTTGTTTCTGGTCTTGTATTGCCCTTTTACAATTATCATTCCACCATTGTTTCCTAAACGACTTATTGGGACCTATACTCTTTTTTGGAATAGCTGCTTCTGAGATTTCGTTAATGTTGTTTATAATTTCGTAATAGGAAATATTACTATTTTCCCTGCTTTTATTTTCCATTAGGTAAGAGAATAGCTCCCAATCAGCTTGCTTTATGTTCCACGATGTTTTGTCATCTAAGTGAAAATGATTAGTTGCATTTTGTACATGATTAATGTCATATAAATATGAAAATGATACAACAAAATGGTCGGAACCTAAAGTTACATTTTGCACATTCCAGTTAAACTTATGTGCGATTTCTGGTGACACTATAGTGAGATCTATAACTGACTTGGTCCTACTATTGGGTCTCTTTAGTAAAGTTTCCGTACCGTCATTTAAAAAAATTAAATTGCCGTCTTCTATCGATCCTAACAACTCTTCCCCACTTGTATCTGTATCCGAACAACCCCAAGCTATATTGTGAGCATTTAAATCTCCCCCTATCACAAATGGTTTAGGAAGGTTGTCAAAAAAACTATTCCACTGTTGAGAACTTATTCTTTTTCCTGGTTGTAAATAAACTGAAAAAAGGTTTATACTTCTGCCATCCTTCATTATTAGTTTTATTCCTACACATTCAAGATTATGTAGGGAAATACTTAACACCTGATAATTTAATTTATTTGATATTAGGATGGCTACTCCACCGTATCCATCCTGTCTATCTTTTCTGACTAAATCATATCCACTAAACCTAATTTTGCTGTTGTTTTTCAACCAAGTTTCACTTAGTAAAGCCACGCTAGTTTCATTATCGAACAGATATTTTTCTAGGATACCCTTATTAGAAATTAATGACCTACAATTCCATTGTATAAAATTTGTATTAGCCATTGATATTTGATAACGTGCCTATACTAGCTTTCAACCGTTCACCGATATCTATATTGCCTAGTAAATTTCCAAATATATCTTGTAATGTTTGTGTTATTTTGATACATATTTCATCAATAATATCTTTAAATACTACATTGCCACTATTATATAAGGGAGGATAAGGGTTTGTTATTGGGCTTTGTGGTGATATAGGTCGTTGTGATCTTGGATACTGGAAATTTTTTTGTGTTTTGTAGCTTGTCGCGTTATGATATGTCGACTCCCGTTTTCTGGGGTAATTATTTTGCCCCATTGCCTGACTTCTAGCGCTTGTCGGTCTGTCGTTCGTCATTGTCGTTTGTAGGTTATTCTGTGTTGGTCTTCTCGGAATGTTCTCTTTACACCCTTTGATGGCTGCCACATAGCTTGTGTTATATTTTTGGACAGCCTCCCGGTATGAAATGTTTTCGTTCCCCATCATTTTTTTCAAGTCTTTTTGCTTTGAAAACTCCGGGCACACCGCTGTATCTGTCGCTTTATGCTCCCCCTTACAATTCACACAGACAGGTAACTCTTGAGTTTTGCACTCAGAGTTTTTATGTTCTTGCCCACAGTATTGACATCTTTCCCTGCCTTTGCATTGGTTGCTTATATGTCCATAACGAAGACATTTTAAGCATTGTACCACCCTTTTTATAAATGGAGTGATTTCATAAATTATCTTCTCAATAACTACTTTTTCTGGAAGTCTGTTGCCTTTAAATGTCACCAAAACCGAATATGTTGGTTCGAATTTTGTGACCCCCTGTATATTAACTTTGCGATTTAAACGTTTCACCTCGTCAACTATAAAGAATTCTCCTAATCTAGGTTTTATTAACTCCTTTAATTCACTGTCGCTGATTTCCTTATCAACTGACCTTATAACGCCTTGCCTACAAGTAAGATATCTAGGTATAAATGCCTCATATCCGTTTTCTGAGAGTGCTTTGCTATTTACCATTGTGTTAGCGCTTTGTGCTGAATCCAGTTCGATCCTGATTCTGTTTTGACCCGTGCTTACGACACTTTTTATATTATTACTAATTTCTGGAATAAGCCTATTAATTATTCTGATTGTCGATATTTTATGTGCTCTCCCAATATTCCCTTCTTTATTTTGAATGAATACATAGTAGGGCCCTATATTTTCCCCGTTATAATTGACATTATTTATTCTATTATTTACTCCAATATTTAAATGTTGATTGTTTCTATTTTCTGTGACCAGTTTGTTTACATTTTGACCCGATAACGTACCTTGTTTATTTACCGTAGTTGACTTATCAGTCGGAATGTATTCAGATATACTTTCCCTTGATACTGGTAAATTTAATTTCAACGATTCATTTTGTGAACGAAAATTATAATTTGTTTTAATTACCTGACTATTTCCTTCTTTCACTTGCTCAAATTCTTTGGATAATAACAACTTAAGTGGCTTAAGTGTACTTACCCCAACTTTTCCTGCTTTTCCACGTTTTCTGTGTTTGTCTTTCTTTTTTAAACTTTTTACCTGTCCTTTTTCATCCTCCGAATCATCACCCATATCCGTTGCATCATCCGTCTCCATTATTTCCGTCCTCTCTGAGTCAGGTAGCTTCTCTTTGTCAGGGGGTTCAGCCTCCTTATTTGACATTTTTAGCTTGTAAAACTAACCAAACACTGTCGATCACTTCAAATCACGCACCGAGAGATGTATACCTGACGCCTGTTCGAAGCGAACGCATATAAAGCTTAAATAAGATAAAATGAACATATGAATAATTAATTAATTAATGTATTAAGTTAATGAGTGTACTGTAAATCCGTAGGATTTGTGTGTACACCTTCTTCATTTCTGTTTTACTGTTTTAGCTAGACAGTCAATCGACAGTCGATACTCTACAACTAATCCCCTCGCTAATACCATGACGGGAAGAGAATCATATGACTCGCTAGTTACCATCACCCAATTTCTGCCGGGACTTACGGTAAGATGTATAGTAGGAGACATAGACCGGTTTCGTCCTATTTTATACTCTTCACTATGCTTTATCTATGCTCGAACAAGTCGGCGTTAAGGTACTCACTGCCGTATAATATCTACCTGCCTTAAGGCCGACTTGTTGGAGCATATGTGTGAAATACTAAAGAGACCAAAATAGAAATAAACCGGTAACCTGGTCTGTCTCCTACTATATGGCAGTACTAAAGAGATGGTGGCTAGCGAGTGACGTGATTCAACGCCCGTCGTGGCGTTAGGCCAGGGAGTAGTTGTTTTCGCTAGCCAGTTTCTTCTTACAGTTTCCTTCTTGCTGTAATGTGTGTACGAGGAAGCTGCTGTGAAACCCAGCACCGTCACAAAACCAGATACTCTCTCTTCTCTGGCCTTGACGAGATTCCAGCAATTGTTCTCAAAAAATGCGCACCAGAACTTGCTCCTGTCCTGACTCGTCTGGTTCAGACATCTTACAATAGAGGCATATTCCCTAGTAACTGGAAAACTGCTCGAGTACAACCCGTGCCTAAGAAAGGATCCAAAGCGCTTCCTAGCAACGACAGGCCTATTTCTCTCCTTTCAGTCGCCTCTAAAGTGATGGAAAAGTATATAAACATCGAATTACTAAAATTTCTTGAAAAACACAGTCTAATCCACGACAGGCAGTATGGATTTCGTCAGCGCAGATCAACTGCCAACCTCCTGTTCTTTATCACCCATTCTTGGAATAAGTGTATGGAACTACACGGCGAATCCCAGATTGTCGCTTTAGACATATCCAAAGCATTCGACCAGGTGTGGCACGCAGCGCTGCTTAATAAACTTCCGGCCTATGGCCTACCACCAGAACTTTGTACCTGGACAGCAAATTTCCTCTCCAACCGGAGCATTTCTGTTGTCGTGGATGGCCATTCATCTAAACTGTATCCAATTATTGCAGGAGTCCGTCAATGTTCAGCTTTAGCCCCTACTTTGTTTCTTCTCCACATCAATGACCTCCTCTCTAGCACATTCAACCCAGTTCACAGTTACGCGGACAACAGCACCCTCCACTCAAACATACAATATTCTAAGCCAGTCTCTTTAGCCCAATTAGATGAGGATCGCAGACTCATGGAGGGTTCTGTCTCTGTGGATCTCCAAAAAATATTAGACTGGGGAAGTAGAAATCTTGTACAATTAAACTCCAGCAAATCTCAGTATTGCTTTCTATCTCATAAGAGATACACCAGCCCTAGACCCATCACAATGAACAACCAAGTTATTTAAAGTAATGAGTCATTTTCACTTGTTGGCATTTCTGTGGATCAAAATCTCAATTGACACCAACATGTTACATCAATTGCAGAAGCGGCTGCTAAGAAATTAGGTTTCCTCTTACGGGCTCGCAAATACTTTTCACCAGCTAATCTCTATACCTTATATACTTCAGAAATAAGGCGTAACCTCGAATACTGCTCCCACACCTTGGGTGCCGCTGCCGCTTCTACACTCGCTATCCTGCACTCTATTCAGAAGAGAGCTATACGTCTCATCGGTGACCCTACCCTCACCCAAACGCTCCATCCCTTGCCCACTAATGTGCCGCTGGTGACATCTCTCTCTTTTATAGATATCTTCACGGGCACTGCTCAGAGGAGCTTTCTTCCATAGTTCCTCCACCTGCTGCCCCCAACAGATCTACCAGGGGAACACAGCGAATGCACCCTTTTACTGTCCAGGTCACCAGACATAGAACATCTTGTTATGCCCGCTCTTTTGTCCCGAGGACTTCCAAGTTGTGGAACTCCTTGCCAGCACATGTTTTTCCTTCTCCTCCGAACCTCCAAGCCTTCAAGTCCAGAATTAACAAGTTGCTTCTTTCCTCCTTGTCGACACCCACGGAACGATAGTATTTAGGCTGTGAGCCCTCGTGATGTGTTGTTGAAAAAAAAAAGACTTTGGATGTTAGGTTAAATCAACTTATTTTCAGCAAAGGATTCTTTTTTATCATTTGCGCCCCTTCATGTAAATAGATTATATAATTATAATCTATATTATGAAACTCATTAGACCGTTTAAAATGCCTTACACAGTACAACAAAAATTATAAAGCAAGTTTGTTAATTGGTATCTTTACATTTGTTAATGTTACCTATATAAAACACAATATTATAATGGTATTTTTATTAATTAGTTGTTTTTAGACAATATAGTAAATTCTGCGTTTTGGTTAACGTTTTCTGGCAATATTTGTTTGGGGAAACAAGGAAAAACAAAGCCAAATCTAAAAGAAACTGCAATAGCATGTTTGTGAGACTAGGTAAATATTAACCATATATTATTATGACTTTGCAGAAACCCCTTTGATTAAGGGGCTAATTAATTTTTTCTCTGGTACAGCATAATATACCACATTTTTTACACAACACACATCTGCTTTTGAACCATGTAATTTGATACCAGTGGATCATTACTGAAAAACCGACACGCACGTTAATGTCTTCTGCTCATCATCGACCGAACATATGCGATTTTCGACCGGCTTGCTTTCAACTCGCTTGTTGACCCCGGCCTTCATCAGCCAAACATTCAACCTTAAAAAATAAATTGTACACAACAGGTAAGACATTTCGATGTTATGTAACAGAACCAAATTTAATCTTGTTTCGTTATAAATAGAGGGAAATTAGCTTCATCTTCGTTAATACAATCTATAGTTAGGTAGCTAAATATTTCAGCTTCTTCGTATTAGCGTGAGATCAGTCATATTATATAATTCGCAAAGCTTAATGCGTTTACTTGTCATATGCCGTAGAAAATATGTAATTAGTTGATTGTTTTATTGTGCTTTACTAAGAAGCTTTTTTAAAGTGCCGCCTGTGAATGTAAACATTTTGTCGTTTCTAAGGATATGCTTTCAATGAATCGAGTGGCTGCGATTTATTAATAGCTATAAATATCTCTATATATTACCAATGTAACTAATATAGACTGTGATATTGAAAATGCCGCGCTTGATAATAATACGCAGCTTGTACGTTAAACCATAATAATAAAAGTCTGGAGGCAGCAAGTGCGTAATGGTAGTGAATTTTCATTAAAATCTTTTTAATAGCAAATATGTGTTTTTTTTTAAAGAAAGCAGGCATCAAATTTGGTTACCAGTATAACCTATATAGTAGAAACAAGTACTAGTGATGGGTCGTTATTTAACTGTCAGCTATTTTTAAGCGGTTAGCGAGTCGTAACGGTAACCACCAGGTATCGATTTATAAAAATAACGGCTTAAAAAGTAACGCTTTTTACACTAACCTAGAATTCGGAGTCGTGTCTGTTTCAGTTCTACTGCAACTAGGTTCGACGAATAAACTTCGGTTTTCATCGGCAACTGTTATTTAACCATTTAACGGGATGAATAGCCTTGAGATTGGGAATGCTCGCTCTCGCTCACAGCTTTAGGGACGTACGATCTTCGGTACAATAAAATGGTTTAATTTTAATTTTAACTTTAACCGGTTGTTGATGGGGATACGGCATACGGACATTACTACACAGAGTTATTCTGTTAAACTGAGAAGCTGTTATTTTTGAAACAGTTGAGTTTCCCACTAGTATGTAAAGCCAAATATTTAATAATCAAAAATGTTGGGTGAAAAGATGAATTTCTGTAAAAACGTGTTATTACTTTCACTATAGACAACGCAAAATAGGGTTATTTCACCTGAAATTAAAGTACTTATTAATTTAAATTTATATACATTACCTAAGAAAACAGTTAACACGTCATTTTCGTTTGTCTGATAATAGTTATCAAATTGATTAAAAAAATATAATGATACAACATTTTTTAATATCTATATACATTTCAATATAAAAAATTAAATGAATATATATATATATATATATATATATATATATATATATATATATATATATATATATATATATATATATATATATATATATATATATATATATATATATATATATATATATATACAGGGTGTTTCCAAATTGATGCGAAAAATTTTACAGGGTGATTCTTTGGCAAAAAATAAGGGGTGTCTTTTTATTAAGTTTTTCTTGAAACCCCTTCTCTTCCAAGTTACAGCCCTTTGAAATTTTTGAAACTAATTTTAAAACAACGACTATTAAAATAAGTAAATAAACAATTAATACTATATATCTTCCAATTTTTTTTAAAACTCAAACTCAATTTTTTATACTGTTTCTTTACCGAAATTTTATTAGCTGCGTTATGTTATGGAGTTCTTAGAATCACTCCCTGTGTAGCAATAAAAGTTCTAACGTCTAACGTCCCAAGGCGTGATAAATAATGATATTTATTGATTCTTGCTGTGGCATTGACATTTACGTAAAGACCCTGATAAAATAAATTTGTGAGAAATGACTAGTTTATAATTCCTAAAACATCTAAGTAAATTCTTATAGAAGACTCCTTTCTGATTTCTAAAAGTTTCACTTCAGAGTGGCAAAAGATTTACGACACGCTTATTATAATTTCTTAACCCTTTGTTTCCTTTTCATATCGACAAAATTTGAGATTTATACACTACGTGAAATAACGGGGTAAAAATACAATGCATTTATACTAGTGTGCTCGCTATCGCTCACAGCTTTGGGAATGTAGGATACTATCGATCGACTATCCAGTTTAAAATAACAGAAGCCGTAAATTTCAGCGGTTATTATTAAATAACGTTAACGGCTTCAACTGTTAACAGAAAATAACTGTTTTTCCCATCACTACAATGTACGATGTTTCATCAAAATAACTTTATGGGTGGGCGGGTGGTTGGTTGCGTGCGTGCGTGCGTGCGTTCGTGGGTGAGTGCGAGCGTGCGTGCGTGCGTGTGTGGGTGCGTGCGTGCGTGCGTGGGTGTGTGGGTTATTATTATTATTATTGTTATTATTATTATTATTATTATTATTATTATTATTATTATTATTATTATTATTATTATTATTATTATTATTTTGTTTAACGGTTCGGTATAAAGAAACTTTAACCTGAAGTTATGTCAAGAACAAATCAAAGTAATGTTCAACCGACTCAACAACAATAAATTATCACTAGAAATCAAAAACTAAATCCATGTCGTGAACCATGCAGAGAACACTATTGAAACCCCATCTAACTTTAAACGTGTCAACATTATCCTAGCCATATACCATGTGTATTCCTTCAGTATGCGAGATTTAAGCCTGTTTTTGTAGATTTGACATATGGTGTTGTACATTATCCTTGAAGAAGGCTGTCATATCATTATGTACTGTGCTTTTGGCTAAGTTGCACAGAAAATTGCAAACTACTGCAACGAGGCCATAACTTGAAGGTATACCCCCATATACGTCATTAATGCGCAATGGTCTGGGCAATATCCTTTGAACAAGTGAGTTGACAAAGTTCCATAGGGGAATTACTTCGGAGCATGTAATAATCATGTGCCATGAGGTGGCTGTAGTTTTACACCACGGGCATAAGTTTGATGGCGCTAGTCCTGCCTTGTACAAAAATACAGGATCTGCCAATTTATTTTTAGCAAATCTGAAGGCGACGACGGCATCATGGCCAATCGTGAGCCTTGCTAAGATTGATGACCAGTTAATTGGATCATATGTCCATGCACCCTTGAGTGGAGTGTCCACAGAGTAAAATCACAATACAAGATCATGCAGTAATGTGCGTTTGCTTTGAACATCACACCTCACTCTTTTACCATCATGACTTTCATAAGTTACTTCAAAATGTGGGCTAGATTGACTGTTGACCTCAAATGATTATAATTGATTCTTAAGTTACCCTTCAGTATTATATTATAATCTGGGATTTGTAAATCTTCAAACGATTTCCATTCAGGTCCTGCAAAAAAGATCATTAATGGTGTAAGCCAATGATTGGAGTAATTGAAATTTCCCAGGTTTAGACGAGACTTTGTTAGTGGTAATTCTTTGAGCTCTGATATAGAAAATGGATAATTGTTTCTCGTTAACTTTAACAAAGACGTTGATTCCAATACCTCTTTTAGGAAGACTGAAGTTTGGGCTAAATGGTAAGTTGAATAATTAACAAAAACACCTGCCACGATAGTCCAGCTGATCTATAGGTTTTTGACAATGACTCTGTCATTAGTTTCCATTTAGAGTCCTCTAGGCAGGATAAAAACCTAAGTGCAAAAATAATACGAAATAGTTTGATTTTGGACTCAAGATGGACTAGACCCAACCCTCCATAGCAAACTGGGAGACAAAGATGTTGCTCTGTAACCCAGTGCTTTCTGCCAGACAAAATATATCAATTAGAAGTTTCTGTAATTTTTTTATAAAGTCAGTTTGGGTCGGAAAAATCTGCAATGTGTACCATAGTTTAGTGGCGAGAAATTGATTAATCAATAGAACTCTGCCTCGCCACGAAAGAGTATGGATTACTCTGTTCCATTTTTCAACTGAATTTTTTATTTTGTGAAACATTTTATCAAGATTGCCTTCGTCTGCCCTATCTTCGTTGTTGCTAAATGTACTGCCAAGGATCTTAACACCGCCAGAGAACCAAGAAATGCCCAGTGGACTTTCTGTTAGACCCCTGTACGCACTAAGCCAGTGTCCACTAGATTTTTGAAGGTTTAGCAGAGAACCGGAATTGGATGAATAAATGTGATAGCAATCTTATCTAAGGCAGTTTTGTCTGAAATTACAACGTTGACGTCACCAGCATATGCTGTAACTTTTAGATAGATGTCTGATCTAGGAACAGGAAGTTTAAGGCCTATAAGGCGGGTTCTCAGAATAGCAAGGAAGGGCTTTATAGCAATAGTGAATAGTGGACTGGACAGAGCGTGTGTGATTGTGTGCGTGTGTGCGCGTGTCCGTGCGTGCGTGTGTGCGTGCGTACGTGGGTTCGTGGATACGTGCGTACGTGCGTGCGTGCGTGTGTGATGATTAATGTATGGCCTCGGAAGTCAGGTAATACATGCAATAAAAAATATATAGGAATGACAAAAAATCAGTAGAAACAAGATTTAACGAACATATAACAGCATTACATAAAATCCACATACCTAGTTACAAATCAAACCAAGCTACACACATTCACAACAGAAAACACCAAAAACCAGATATCAACCAATTACAACTAATAAAACATATTAAAGACCACAAAAAAATGGAAATCTGGGAACAATACTACATTCAATCAACAAACAATAAGAAACAATTAATCCCAGAACAAATCCAAGGGCAAATATTCACACAAAACTAAATAAGATTCAATCCACATAGGCCGAAAACACAGCCAATCAAACAATTGTAAACTGACCAATAGAAGCTCAACACGCAGGCGTCACGTACAACTTTAGACAAATTGTTGTTGTTTTGTTTCTTTAACGTCGGCCTATTTCCGCGACTATGGCCAATCACCGACGCCAGGGAGCAGTTTCACCTCACTATCCTGGAAATTTTGCCGAACCCCTGTCTTTCTGTAAGGAGGGTAGGGATCTTTAACGTGCCCAACGGACACGGGACCGACGGCTTTACGCCCCCTCCGAAGGGCGGAACGTGCAGACATTCAACTTGCTCAAATACAATGCCAGAACCTCGGTTGATGTTAATTTTACAGTTTGTACTGAAAAAGTGAAAGGAGTACGCCGGGATCGAACCCAGTACCCTTCGGTTCAAAGGCACACGTTCTTACCTCTGAACCACCGAGGTCCTAACTTTAGACAAAGAACACACAGGAACGATCAGAGTCAGTGGCCTGCTGATGATGACCAGGAAGGTTCGAAACTGGAGTCCACGTAAATAAATAAAAAATCGCAGTACAGCAAACAAATAAAGTGTATATATATATATATATATATATATATATATATATATATATATATATATATATATATATATATATGCAGGGTGTAAATGTTGAAAATTAAAGATATAAAAAAATTATATAAAAAAACTCATACACCTCTCTCCTGTAAAAATACAACCACTTAAAGGGGGTGCCAAAAAAGTAGTTTTAATGTATCTTTTTAAATATGGAAGGAGTGACAAAATATAAATTAAGTAGATGTTGTCGTCGGCTTTCGAAAAGACACTCAGTGAACATGTTAGTTTTCCCGTAAGGCTGTAAGGGGTAGAAAAAACCACCCCTAGAAGTTGTTTCACGCGTAACTACTTTTCTTGTAGCTATATGGCCATTTTAAAATACATTTTGAATAGCTTGATGCATTCTTAACAGAAAAGGATACTTGAATTTTTTTTTGGCAAATTTAACGATTTCTGGAGAAAAAATAATTCAACTTCAATTACATACCGTAATTTATAGTAGTCCGCTGGTTCACATTTTGTAATGATAATCTAATGATTGATAATTAGGTGTTAGTTATTGTCATTTATGGTAATACTATTATCATTTTCAGAATATGAAAATCGCTGGATAGGCCTTGGCAGGGGTCAATTTTGGCCATCTCGATCCCCGACTTAAATCCTTTAGATTTTTTTAACTTGGAACCATTTAAAAACTTTGGTGTTTATGACTCCCATTCAAAACTTAGAAGACTAAATAAACCGCATTTTTGAATAGTGTAGGATAATCAAGGATTCTCCAGGAATTTTTTATCGAATACGCAGATGTATGCGCCGACACGTAGACTCTTGTGAAATGGTGGTTATTTTCAACATTTATTATGATTTTAATTAGTTAATAATTTTAAATGCATGGTTCGTTTTCAATAGTTATTTGTTTATCTTGATCATATTTTGTATAATTACAAACTTTCAAACTACGCAAACTATGTGATGAGGCAAACTATGTTATGTAATTTTATTGAAATAATTTTTTCTCCAGAAATCATTGAATTTACGAAAAAAATACAACTGACTTTTTTGTTAGGAGTAAATCAAGCTATTCCAAATCCATTTTAAAATAGCTGTCAGAAAAAAATTACGTGTGAAATAAGTTCTAGCGGTGGCTTTTTGTACCCCTTACAACCTTACGGAAAAACTAACAAATTCTTTACTAAGCGTCTTCTCGATAGCAGACAACATTTACTTCATTTAATTTCTGTCACTTCTTTCATATTTAAGAAAAAAAATAAAAACGACTTTTCTGGCACCCCTTTAAGGGGCCGTATCTTGAGCTTTTTTATAAGAAAAACCCCCTTAAATTTCAACAAGGAATCACCCCTGAAGTTTTTCGCACTTATTTGTTTCCACCCTATATACAGGGTGGCGCATTGAAATCGAAACAGACATATTTGCGTCCAGAGGTTTTTTTTTAAGAAACGCTGAAACACGTCAATTTTAATATTGAGGGGGACATGTTTTGACATAAAACTCAACTTTGTCACATCAACCCCTTAAGGGTGGTGATAACAACCCTTATCTTTTAAATAGGGAACATGGGTCGAGTGTTACACCATTTGAAAGCTCTTTCTTTTCTGAATTCAGCACACTAATTTTTTTGGAAGTTTTATTAACTCGTTTAAAAATTATTCACAGTTGGGGTTGCAAGAACGTATTTCATTCATTGTGATTAGAAGTGCACTAATTAGTCAATTTTTCGTTAAAAAAAAACTAAAAAGAAAGCAAACATTCAAAAATGTTTATTCAGTTAAGTAAGTGTTCAAATTGTTGACCACCAGCTTCCATACAAAAGTACACATTTTGTTCAAAACGAGCTCTGACATTCTGGAGCATTTGTGGAGTTATTAGACGGCATTCTTCAACAATGGGTCATCGTAATTCTTCCACAGACTCCGGTTCTGTTGTGTAAATTCTACTCTTTAAATGGCCCCATAGAAAGAAGTCTAAAGGAGTTAAATCCGGTGATCTAGGGGGCCACTCAATAGCACCTCTACGCCCAATCCATTGTCCTGGAAACTCTATGTTCGAAAACTCCCTAATACGTTGTGAAAAATGCTGAGGAGCTCCATCTTGTTGAAACACTAATTGATTTTCTTGATAGCGATCATCATTTTCAACAATGTCAATTAGTAGAGGGCAATGGATATTTTCTAGTAACTCCAAACACGTTTCGCCACTCAAATTGCCATCAAGAAAAATTGGTCCGATTATGTGGACTTCATGAAAATTTCTTGGATTATTATCTGCCCAATAACGACAATTATGACGATTGACTGTAGAGTTTAATAAAAACGCACACTCGTCTGAAAAACAGATATTGATGTTTGAAGCAGTGTCCAATTTTCTCGTGAACAACGTTGGGTCTGCAGCAATTTGTCCTAAAACTTCAATCTCAGTAGTCTCATTTCTAACCGGAAATTCACGTTCAGGATCCCGTTTTTTGTTGGCTACTGAACCACTTTGTCGAAACTTTGCAACTAACTCCAAAATGTATTTTCTGTTAACATGTCTGTTCGGATGTCGTTCATTAAACAAATTTGCGGTACGGTTGGCACAGTCATCGTTTTTGAAAAACAGAGTAATTATTTCAACTCTTTCTTCTACAGAATACACCATTGTGGAATTAATTTTCTGTGGTACTATCAAGTATCAAACCGACCGATAAACTGAAATAATACACCGCATTTCTCTCATTCCGATAAGAAATTTTCTGATAGTCAATTTTTTGTTTACAAACCAACAAAACATTGACTATCAGCACATTTCTTATCGGAATTAAGTGAAATGCGTTTTTGCATCTTCAACTGTGAATAATTTTTAAACGAGTTGATAAAACTTCCAAAAAAATTTGTGTGCTGAATTCAGAAAAGCAAGAGCTTTCAAATGATGTAACACTCGACCCATGTTCCCTATTTAAAATATAAGGGTTGTTATCACCACCCTTAAGGGGTTGAGGTGACAAAGTTGAGTTTTATGTCAAAACATGTCCCCCTCAATATTAAAATTGACGTGTTTCAGCGTTTCTTAAAAAAATTTCTCTAGGCGCAAATCGGCCTGTTTCGTTTTCAATGCGCCACCCTATATATACATGCATACATACACACATAAAAGTGTAGATCATATCTGTGAAAATTCGCTAGCAATAACACACTTGCTGCGATCAGACTTTTTAAATTTAATTAAACAAACCAACAATACCACAGAGATTTATATGCTGTATGACTAGTTTTGCAGGACAGTACTTTGATCAGATAGAGATTGGTTCTTATATTGATACATTAAGTACTTATGCACATAAATCATCATATAAACATGTGTTTAAACTTGCGTCGCTGTCTTGACGCCTATTAAATCTCCAGATGCTTTATTCTAACGACAAGCAATTCTTGCACAGAACCGTGTAAACAACACATCTGAGATGCTATAGTATTCCGTTGTTCAGAAGTTCAATCCCCATCAGGTGTGCCATATATTTTAGACTAGCCCCACGTTCTAGGAATCGTTCGACCGACCGCGTTCTGTTCACGTCGCCTTGACTAATTTCGCCTGCACCTCGACCATATTTCTTAAATCCGACACTGTGGGGCCATCAGCTTAGAGCTGCGGAGGGCCCGGAAATACCGCGGGTCTGTCCCCCTTGACCCCCTAATGCCCCTTGTCCATGCACACCCTTGAAATTTCGCGAGTAACGATCTCTCGGCTCTCTGGCCTACGGTGGTGTGGGGTCTATCCGAGTTTAAGTAATTAGCTCTCTCTCTATGTATACTGGACACTGGCTAAACCCGAAGAGGATCGTATTAGGTATTTTGCGTTCTCCAGTATTTGCTCAGAAAATAGGGATGCGGTTATCTTTAATTATTTCGAACAGACAAATTCTGGGATGAATGCATAAATAGTTTTCTTACTTGCTTAATTTAAAATTTAAAATTTTAATTAAAAATGATTTCTTCAGTTTTTTAATACCTAGCCAGATAAAATATTCTTTTAAATATGTTTTATGCTCGTTTTAGTAGCACCTAAATCACAATCCGAATAGACTACGTGAGCCTACTAAAATATATCCTAAACTATGTATAGCTGCCCACTGAAAATTTGCATATATGAGTGGCCTATTAAAATATTGCTTAAACTATCAGCCATCAACGGGATGAATAAACTGAGTCTGTTCACCCTCATTTATTCATCCATCTGTGACGCTAACTTTCTTAGCGAAACGGTGGTCGGGTCTAAAAATGTATGATGATGAACTGGGTTTGGTAAATTTGCAGATGAGCTCACAGAGGGCTTTTGGATTTTTTTTCAGAAACATGCTTAAAACCCTCGTTAGATGCATAAACCACAAGAAAACATTCTTACAGGCTACCCCCAAGAAAGTTACAGGACCAGAAGTGAATGGGGGTGCTGGGCGCGGAAGATAAAAAGGTAGTATAAGTAAAGAATGGCAAAAAACAGCTTAGCTGGACCTATATAAGCTGCCTTCATCCAATTTTGCAGCGATATCTCATTAAAATCCTGTTTATCCCGCACAGAACCCCCATTCAGACCAGGTACCGTAACTTTCTTGGGGGTTCCCAAGAAATTTATCTTGTGGTTTATGTATTAAAGGTGGTTGTGGACATGCAGAACAGCAAGGAGAACGCCGCGTGTATTTGGTACTTCGTCCTGTAAATTTACCTTTTAGTTAATTTTCGTACAAAAAATTCACTAATGGGGAGATCCTGACTTTTGAATTTTGAAATTTTTTTTGCAAATGAGCGCGAACTAGGATCCCTAGAACCCATATCCGGGGTCAGTTTCAATTGTTATATGTTTGTTTATATATATACATATATATATATATATATATATATATATATATATATATATATATATATATATATATATATATATATATATATATATATATATACATACGTATCACACCGATAACTCAAAAAATAATGGGCCGATTTTGATAAAATTTGGCATTTACCTTCCTTTTGTAAATGGATTGGATAAGTTCGTTAGTCAGGAAAATCGGACAAGGTTTTCCGGAAAAATTTTGAGTTTTCATTCGAAAAAAAAATTTATCTCAAAAAATAAAAAGCTATGATAACCAAATTTGGTAGGTAGGTTTACGATATAAAAAGTAAACTGCACACCAAAATTTAGATTTCTATGTTACAAGAAAAAAAAGTATATAATAAAATAATAAAATAATTTGTGCCAGATCATTTCTATGAAAATTCACTACCATAACGCACTTGCTGCGTCCAGGTTTTTCCGTCTCTATGCACACAACCACTCTAAGTGCATGAACCATAAGAAAAATTTGTGGGTAACGCTAAGCTGGTTCTTTTCGCATTTTTCGTTTATACTTGCCATTGATTTTCTTTCTCGCCCAGCACCACTATTCACTCCTGGTTTCGCCTTTTTCGCTTATATTTCCTTTTTAGTGAATTTTTCTAGAAAAAATTCTAGATCTCGACTTTTGAATTTTATAAAAATTTTTGCAAATGAGCGCGAACTAGGACCCCTAGAACCCATACCCGGGGTCAGTTTCAGTTTTTATATGTTATATATATATATATATATATATATATATATATATATATATATATATATATATATATATATATATATATATATATATATATATATATATATATATATATATATATATATATATATATATATATATATATATATATATATATATATATATGTATCACACCGATAACTCAAAAAATAATGGGCCGATTTTGATAAAATTTGGCACGTACCTTCCTTTTGTACATGGTTTAGACAAGTTCGTTAGTCAGGAAAATCAGACGGGGTTTTCCGGGAAAATTTAGAGTTTTCATGAAACAAAACTATATCTCCGGAATTAACAAAGTAAGTGCGTCCAAATTTGGTACACATGGTTTATATCATTATAGGTATTAATTTAGCTCTGTAGGTTAAAGGACAAAAGTTACAGGCATTTAAAGAAAAATAAATTTGGGTTTTCATCAAAACGTCAAAGTTGCGATTTAAAACGTCAAAATAGATCATATTTGGGCAATGAACCTGAAACTAATATGAGCTATGGAAAGAAAATGTCTCAAGAAGAATGTTTTACAAAGCCTGAACTCTTAGTCTCAATCGTCATTGTCCTTCATTTTACAAAAATTTTCCCAGAAAATTTATTTCAAATAGACCGTTTCTCTAATGCTCTGGCAGTAGTGTTGGCTATAGAGTTTATTGTTTAATGGTATATCATTTTTGTCGAGTTTTCGCAAAAAATCATTAAAGCTCAATATATCCGTTATTATGCAAGTTACGAAAAAAAATTGTATACATTAATTATAGGGTGTCTTGAGCTACATCTTAAAAAATATTTTCACAATTACAGGGTGGCCCATAAGTCGTTGGTGATTTAAATTTTCTTTTTATTTTCTTTAATCGAACACGTTCTATGTTATTGCATTTTCCATCGAAATATAATACATATTTGTAAGAAAAGAAATTCGGGACGTAGCAAGTGCGTTATGGTAGCGAATTTTCATTAAATGCTTCAAATTTAAATAGCCCAGTTTGGTATTAACCTATAAGGTTGACCAGGAAACCAGTTTTTTCTGAAACAATTTAAATTTTCTTTGGGTCCTAGTTCGCGCTCATTTAAAAACATTTTTGCAAAGTTTCACAATGATACCTCTCTATTAGTGATTTTTTAAAATAAAAATTAACTAAAAATCGGTCGCACTGGTGGTCAAAGTATCACAATAATATATGTGATTAACAAAATGTGTTGCATATTACAGACGTGGATTAAGTTTCTTTGATGCAGAATTGTCAACCAAAACTGCTTTCAAAATTTTATAATTCTTGAAACAACATCTGTAATTTTTAAACAAACATTGTAAAAGGAAGGCGAGTTTTGGCAGCAAACATTACAAGAATGTGCTTAAAAGGGTCGTACATTGCTGTTTCAATATCTATTGTTCTTCATTTGTCTAAAATATTTGCAGAAAATTTATTTGAAACAGATCCTTCCAGCGAATTGTTTAAACCAAAAAGTTTGTGATTTAATTGTGTTATAATTTTACTTCCACATCGACACAAAACGTGTGGACGTATCGGATCGGCGACAAAAATTTCAATTTTTTTTTCGCTTAAACGTCGTAAAAAGTATCAGAACATAGAGTGAACATGATTTGGGAACGAAAATTCTTTTGTCTGTCGGTCTGTATGTCTGTTTGTAGCCACGAAACTTTAGAACGAATTAAAATATCGTCTTTAAATTTGGTATACAGTTAGCACTCGACAAACGAACGGTTCTGATTGTTTTTGATCAAAATCGCTTTAGCGGATACGGGATAATAGGGGATGAGTTGGTTAAAATTGCCATTTTTTTCTTTAAAACTCGAGCAATATAACGTTTTAGGCGTTAATTTATTAGAAAACTTTTAGTTTCATCAAACTTTTGGTATTCTGTGCTAAAATTAAATTAGGGGTTGAATGTATGAGGGTGGAACATTGTTGACAAAAATTTCGATTTTTTTTGCCGAAACGGCCTCAAAAGTCTCAAAACATAGAGAAAACTTGATTCTGGAACGAAAATTTTTTTGTCTGTCGGTACGTCGCCATGTACATCTGTCCCTTAATAGGCGCAATAACTTTCGAACGAACTGAGATATCATCTTCAAATTTGGTATCCAGTTAGCACCAGACAACTGAACGCTGCGAATTGTTTTTAGGGAGGATTACTTCAGTGGGAGGTGATAAATAAGGGGTGATTTGATGAAAATTGCCATTTTTTCAATAAAACTCGTATAACATAACGTTTTAGAAGTTTATGGGTACAGGGATACAAATATTTTCTTTGTGGTCAAGTCATGGGCCTCAAATTCATTCCATGATAATGTCTTTCAGAAGAGAATAAATTATCACAGTTATGTGGCAACTGGTGGTAATAGTTCAGGTGCAGCAAGTGCCTTATGGTAGCGCATTTTCATTAACATTTTTTTTTTAATTCTAATAAACTAATTTTCTCTTAATCAATAGAATCGAACCTACGTATGTAACAAAAACTTTATAAAGGCAACATGTACAGGCACCCTGATCAAACCAAATTTATTGTTTTCGGAAATACATTTTTTTACTTTTCGAGGATTTTTCAACTTTGAAAGATTTTTATGAAAATTCGCTACCATAACCCACTTGCTGTGTCCACACCTTTGTATTTTTAACCCTTTCGTCCCTGAATATAAATCACTTATTTTTAATTGAAATATATTTTTAGTTCAACTATTCTTATGTTAACTAAGGGGTTTTCATGACGCAAAGTTTTTATTTTGTAATAAGGGGTGGATTAACCCCCGGTACATATATGTACCACTAGGGATTTTATGTGGTACATATACGTACCGATAGGTACTAAAACCAACAAAAAAATTTGAAATACCAAGTTTTATTCATAAAAGAAATCAACATAAACATGTTGTACCTAAGTCACAACCTAACCCACGGTATGATATATCATAAAACAATCTTTGCACAAGGGCACATTGCATTCCTGACAAACAGTTTTGGTTCTTTTTTGTTGCCTTTTTTTAGCACAACTAGTACATCTTCTTCTGGTGTCTCCCTCAACAGGTAGATGCAACGGAGCCGGTCCAAAAAGTTTCCTTTTTTTAGAAAGCGGGCCTCTTTTTGGTGTTGGCAGACTAGTTTTCTCTATTCCTTCTGCTATAAGCTCTTCAGCAAGTGTTGCCAGAAAAGAAATAAATGGAATTTTATCTTCTTTCCGTCTCAAATCGTTGTATATTATCCATGCATTCACTGCAGACATACTTAGACAGGTGTAAAAAACTTTCTTCCACCATTTTGTGGACTTTCTGTCATGATCATATAATCCTATGAATTGATCTGCTCGATCGACCCCTCCCATTTTCTGTCGGTAAAATGCGATGGCTTGTGGGCAGTCGATTTCTTCTTGTACGCCAGTTTTATTTTTTTTACCAATTCTGGTTACTTCGGGTTTGTGGCAATTACTCATCAGAAGAACTTCTTTCGTGTCTTGCCATTTTACACATAATAATCCGGAATCCGTACACCGGAATTCGCTTTGTCCTTTGTGCAATTTGGTGCCAATGGCTGGCACATTTTTTCTGTTGGCCATGCAGGTCCCCAAGGCGGCGTGGTTGATTGTCTCTAATAAGTTCACACTGGTAAAAAATCGATCAAAACATAGCACCACATCTTTTTCTTTGATTGATGAAGCCAGAGATTTCACAACCCGTTCACCAAGAGTCAATGTACTATTTGCAGTATTTTCGTCTTTGCCAGAATATACGTCAAGATCATAAGTATAGCCAGAATGAGAGTCACAACGAAGCCATAACTTTATTCCCCTTTTAGTGGGTTTGAGAGGCATATACTGTTTTAGTGACGAGCGACCCTTGAATTTTGTCATTGACTCATCAATGCTTTGATAAACACTATCTTGGCGACAGCTCGTAAATGTATGCTTCAAACAGGATATCAGCTCATTTATGTAATAAGTTTTTGGAGCATTTTCCGGTTTGTCGGGAGGAGTAAAATAAAGTTTTGAAACTACAATCATGAATCGATCACGCGAAATTGCTTTCTCAATTGTTCGATTTCCCATCGATTCTCTCTGACTCCAATAATGTTTCAGAGCCGGCAATTTATTATACGACATAATAAACATGCAACCAATGATTTTTTGTATTTCGCCCTTGTCTGTCTTCTTCTCATTACGTTTTTTAGACTTATTCCAAATTTCGATTCGCTGGTTAGTGCAATCTACAATGTGTAGGTAAAGTGAATGGGGAAACACTTTTTGGAAAATCTGTACTGGCGAAAGCTTCTTTGTGATATCTTCTCGTAGTCTACAATTTCTGTCAACGGGAAGTACTTTGGAGGGTTGGAATGTGTTATCAGGAATAGTCCAGTCAAGAATGCGATTTCGATCATTTTGAAAAACTGGCTGCGTCCCAGAATCATCGGACGGATCTGTTTCAGAATCTT
Organism: Tillus elongatus; assembly: GCA_964006375.1. Taxonomy (NCBI): domain Eukaryota; kingdom Metazoa; phylum Arthropoda; class Insecta; order Coleoptera; family Cleridae; genus Tillus; species Tillus elongatus. Next base: position 34,037,017 of record OZ023264.1, read on the forward strand.
CAGGTTGTGGGCTTGGCAATACAGTCTGGGCGGTAGTTTTTGAGACTTTTTTCTTCTTAGAAGGGTCACTTTCATAGTCACTTTCATGTGAATCGTCGTCCTCACTAGGTTCATAATTATCACTAGAACCAGACGAAAATGGTTCTAAATCCGATAAGTTATCAGCCAACTGCTGTAACTCTATTTCAGACAGTGGACGTTTACTCATCTTGTTTCTAAAACAATGGAAAACTAGAATTACAACCTGTTGGTACCTATTTGTACCAATGAAGTGACCGGGTGGTACATATGTGTACCAGAGCGAAAATATACCTTGATAATAAACCCTACTAATAATTATCACTTACCTTGATAGCAATAGTGTTCCGTTGAGATTACTTGGCAAAATAGTCCACAAATTACCTCAAAAAACGCGTTGAAAACGTAAAAACTATGCAGCACACGGTGTACACATGTTAAGTCTGGCGTATTCAAGCTCATCTAACCTCAAAATTTGCAATGTGCGCGAAACTATCTGATAGCTGGAGTTCTAGATTACGGACTGGTACACATTGGGCTTGTTTTAAATATAAATATCGAATTTCAGGACTTTAAACATAATCATGGTACATATGTGTACCGATAGGGACGAAAGGGTTAATGTAGTTATTTATTATCTGATTAGAAAGAAAGTTTTGACCGGGGCGAAATTGAGACCGTGTATATGCACAAGTCACAAATAAAAATATTGGGAGATTCTGGTTTCTGGTTTATCTGGTGTTTCGCCATATTAATACTTAATGTTGACCCATGTCGAACTGACACGGGACGAATGTAGATAGAAGTTATCTAATTGTCCTGAAAAACGATGCTGTACTCTGAACGACAGTATAAAAAGAAAGATAAAGATAAAAAAGGGGCGATATCACGAAGGATGCTAGGAGAGCGTAAAAAGGAGCCCAAGCTACGAGAGAATCAATGTTGCCAAGGGTAAAATAATAAAACACACCATATAACCTGGCAATTTCCATAATACAATATCGAGTAATTAACATTTAAGAACTTAACTATTATTATAATATTGACATTTATTTAAAAAAAACGAAGTAATTATACTAGAATGTCTATGTTGTATTCAATGTTGCCAAGTACTGAGTATATATTTTAGAGCATAACAATAATAATTTATTGTTATATTGTGTTCTTTTGACATTGCTAGTTTAATAGTCTAATAAAAACTGAAAAGTCTGGACGCAGCAATTGCGTTATGGAAGTGAATTTTCATAAAAATGTTTTTAATAACAAATGCGAGGAGGAATCAATCTGATTATTGGTATCGCCTATGTGGTAGAAACAATGTACTATATTTTATCAAAATTACTTATTGTTTGAAAATGTACAAAAATTTTCCGAAAAGAAACTTAAATGTTGGTTTCCTAGCCAACAAACCTTAGGTTAATAGGAAATTGAGTTATTGAGATTTGAAAGATTTAATGAAAATTCGCTACCAAAACGCACATACTGCATCCAGATTTTTTTCTTACAAACATGCATCATAGTTCGATAAAAAATTCAAAAATTCATTAACGAATTTGTTCTACGAAAATTAGCTAAAAATTATGACGGTTAAACCATAAACTTCACTAAACCTACAGCGAAAGCATCAACTTAACTAAACCGACAGCCAAAGCATCAGAGAAAGGATCTATTTGAAATGAATTTTCTGTAAATATTTTAGTAAAATAAAGGACAATGACGGTTGAATCTGAAACTTACGGGTTCGCAGAACCCTCTTCTTGCAACATTTTCTTTTCACAATCCGTATTTGTTTCACGTTCTTTGCCCAAACATTGCCAATTTTGACGTGCCAAATTGCGAGTTTGACGTTTTGAGGGAAACTCCAAAATTTGTTTCTTTAGTTGCCCGTAACTTTTTTGTCTTTAAACTGAGAAACCTAAATTTTGGTTCACTATTTATAATACAAATACGCGTACCAAATTTGGTTGCCCTTACTTTGTTATTTCCGGAGATATACATTGTTTAGAAAGAAAACACAAAATTTTCCGGGAAAACCTGGTCCGATTTTCCTGGCTAACAAACTTGTCCAAGCCGCTTGCAAAAGGAAGGTACTCACCGAATTTGATCAAGATCGGTCCATTATTTTTTGGGTTATCAGTACGATATATATATATATATATATATATATATATATATATATATATATATAAATTGAAACTGACCCCGGATATGGGTTCTAGGGGTCGTAGTTCGCGCTCATTTGCAAAAATTTTTTCAAGCTTTAGAAGTCAAAAAGCACATGCGCGACAATAGCTACCTTGTCTTAAATAAGCAAACTGATTTAATGAATTCCCCTTTCTTGGATATTCTTCTTCCTAATTAAATAAGTCAAAGAAAATAAATTTAACTATTTTTTTTTTAGTTATAATAAGATAATGAGTTTATGTATGTCAATACTTTCATTGTATAGAGTCTGCTTTATTACTGTTGTTGTTTAGTTATTTTATTGTTGTAACTGAAAACTGAAAAAACAAAACTAAGCCACATATTAATAAAACCGCTTCTAGCATATGTGCCTAACAATTTGGATCACTAAAACACCACACATTTTTTCCCTCCTTTCTTCCCCTCTCCCACACCAACCTTTACACAGCATGTATCCATAGAAGCAAAATGGCTTGTCAATGAGGACACCCCAGATACAATGCGCACACAAAGAGAGAGAAAAAAACAATTGCATCCGACTGTTACCATAGTTATTATTGTTATAGGCTAGTTCTATTTTTGTGTTAAATATTGACATACATCACGTAGACATTTTGAGAGCCTCATCCGTCATCTGTGATTTATTTTATTTTCAATTTTGCTGAATTTTTTGATCAAAACATCATAGCAACAGATCTTTACTTGTAGTTGTCATGATTTCGTGTTAATTCAATTTTTATCCGTCTGAGGATGCTGTCAAGCGGCGAAACTAGTCACAGAAACGTTGAAGAACATCCTAGAACATCTAGAATTCAGAGGGGCTGCTTGTTCCAGTTAGCTTATGCGCTGTCTACGTCCTTCACCTACAGAAACGAAACCCAATAGTGAAGCCAGAGAAGTAGTCTCCAAGTCGTTACACTATTTTATTGAATGTATAACTGCAGTTCCGCTGAAACTCTCAGATTTTATGAAATACGGAATTAAAGTAAGATTTTAAATTCCAATATCTATTCCGTGATGAATGAACCTTTCTGTCTCTCAGGAAAGTGGTATCGACTCAGAACTACCTGCTTTTATGACATAGTTGGCCCAGTAAACTCTCCTCGCTTAATTCTTATTTTGTGCAAACACGTGTAATAATGGACTATTGTTAGTTTGAGCGTTTAGTAAATTTACTGTATTTTTTTGTTTGTTAATTTCTACCGTCTCGCACAAATTTAATTTAAAACCTTTTGTACCTATTTTGAGAATGTCGAAATCATCGTTAAAATTTATTAAATGACTTGCATAATTTATTTATTATTAAATGAGGATCATCTATTCAAGGTACTCGCTTCGGCAGTACATATACTAAAATTGGAACGATACAGAGAAGATTAGCATGGTCCCTGCGCAAGGATGACACAAAAAATCGTGAAGCGTTCCACATTTAAAAAAAATACATATGTACTAATAATATTTCATTAAGATAGTATTAGGTTCAACGTGTACATTTTAGTATTTAGAATGCACTGTGCGGTCTAGCTTTGTGTAAATTCCTACCAAACCGTGGTCCACGTGTTGTTTGTCTAATGAGCCATGGCGGACCCCTTGGCGTTTCGTATCCCTGTCTAATGCCTTAAAAAAATTGGAATATCAATTTATAAAAAAAATATAAAAGCCTTAAAAATTAAAAAAAACAAAATTTAAAAAAATATGATAAAAAATGTATATATTAAAAAAATTATATGCTAATATATAATTATAATTTAAATTGAAAAAAATACTATAAACTCTGATTTAATGACAGTTGTACATTATCACGTAATAATAATTGTTAAATTTAATTATTATTATAGTTAATTATAGTTAATGGCATATTGTAACATGTATATGATTATATTGTCTGTGTATAACTATTTTTACTGTTCTGTATGACAGCATAGTTACCCTGTCGGATGGGGTTTCCTTGAGAAATCTTGTAATTGCACTGAAAATTTTGAGAAAAACCGTTTCGAGGATAGTAGGCTATAAAATCCAATACCAGAAAACAAATGACAAAAAACAGTGTTCAAACAGCAGTAGGGCATATAATCTAACAATAGACTTCTACTTTTAACATAATTTTCAGTAATGATTCACGATAAAAAATATTGTGATTAAATTTACAATACTTAATTAGGTAATAATGCTAGGTAATATTATGTGAAAGTTTAATAACGGACCCAGGCACTAAAATCTTATAATTGCACTGAAAATTAAAAAAAAATCCGTTTTTAGGATAGTAGGCTATGAAATCCAATACCAGAAAACAAATGACAAAAAAAAAACAGTGTTCAAAAAGCAGTAGGCCATGTAGTCTAACAATAGACTTCTACTTTTAACATAATTTTCAGTAATAATTCACGATAAAAAATATTGTGATTAAATTTACAATACTTAATTAGGTAATAATGCTAGGTAATATTATGTGAAAGTTTAATAACGGACCCAGGCACTAAAATCTTATAATTGCACTGAAAATAAATAAAAAATCCGTTTTGAGGACAGTAGGCTATGAAATCCAATACCAAGACAAAAAAAACAGTGTTCAAAAAGCAATAGACTTCTACTTCTAACATAATTTTCAGTAATGATTCACGATAAAAAAATATTGTGATTTAATTTACAAAACTTAATTGGGTAATAATGCTAGGTAATATTATGTGAAAATTTAATAACGAAACCAAGCAATAACAAATATAAACTTAAACTCGACAAAAACAACACAATTAGAAACGGAACTCAACAAATAATAAAATAGAAACTTAAAAATACACTAAATAGAATTAAAAACTAAATTGTTCAATATGGCCACCGTTTTGTTCAATGCACTTTATACACCTTTTTGAAACATGCCTGCTAACTCTGGTGAGGGTGTTTCGGTTAATATGATTTATAGCTTCCGTGATTCTGTTTCGTAATTCATTGATATTTTGTGGTGGATCGAATTTATACACATCATTCTTCAGAGTACCCCAAAAATAAAAATTCATGGATGTTATATCAGGACTTCGAGCACACCAATGAACCGGCCCATTGTTACAAATGACACGATTATTAAAATTTTGGTACAAAAATTCTTTGACGATCCTAGCATTGTGAGCTGGACAACCGTCTTGTTGGTAGCAAATCTCGTCTAAATTATCATGAACTCTTCTAATTGTTGGTAAAATATGATTTCTCAATAGATTAAGATACCTTTCCCCAGTTAAATTATTTAAAAAAAAGAACGGACCAACAATGAAATTACCTGAATTTTTTAAAAATTAACCGTGTAATCCACAAATAAAAAGAACAGTTTTTTACTTAATAACATTACAAACATTAATACCAAATCTGTCCTTGCAATCGTCTTTCTTCCTTTAGATGGTGATTTTCATTTTCCCAATAATGCCTATTATGGCGATTATACACACTACAATTTGTAAATCTGGATTTATCAGTCCATATTATTTTCAAATGAAAATTTTCATCTTGCTGACATTGTCCTTGATACCATCTGCAGAATTGAAGTCGCTTAGGGTAATCGTCAACATTTAAGCCTTGTACGATTGTAGGTTTGTATGGATGGTAATGACTTTTTTTTAATACACGGTGTACCGTACTTTTTGGAATGTCAATTTGTTCACCATAAAACCGAACAGATTGCGGAGGGTTTTCGCTTGAAACCCGTAAGACGGCATTATTTCTTTCTTCATTTTTAGGCATTGGTAGTTTCTTTGCGTGGAAGCTACCGTCGTTCAATAGATTAATCACTATCCTGCAAAATATTTTGGTGTTTGGTTGTCGTCTTTCTGGGTAGTTGTTTTAATATGATTTTGCAGCTGCCCCAGTATTTCGATTAGAACGAATATAACAGGTCAAATAATTCTTCATTACTGAACATATTGTTGAATAATATTTAAAATAAACAGGACACAAACTATTTAGTACAAAATTTTAAGCAACGTGTTAAATACACTTCAAATTGTTTAGATAATTAAGAATGACAGTATTCTTAATTGTCGCGATAGTGTTATATCCATAGCACTCTTCTGTTGTTTTTCAGTTGACTTACGTTTAAAAATCAAACAATTTTCAAAGGCATCGTCGTAAATCATTAATCTGCTTTTTATTAAGTTCTGTTAGTAAATTTAGTTATTTACTAGGTTTACCTATTTAATTAAATTATAACAATGTTTTATGATAATGTTGTAATGTAAAATATGTAAAAACCTTGTTTAAAGTTTTAAGCAGTGTTACTGGAACAAACTCAAGAACCTTCTCATGAAATATTCCGCAAGGTGAAATTTCTGTTTCTGAAAATTATCTCTCCATATTCACGATGATGTTTTCCTACAAAATTCAAAGTTTCCGAGATGCCTCCGAGACCCATATTTGTTCAGTGGGGTTGCCGTTAACTTGGCAACACTGATGTTCTCAGGTTACATGGTGGAACGGAGTGTATTAGGTCCAGGGTTCGTGAACGGAACCGCGGGAGTCCACGGGAGAGATGATATCCTATCTAAAGGTCTCCCTGGCAACTGGGTTGCGGCAAGTGGTCAGGTGGCCAGGGCCCCTTGGCCTACCACCCCCGAGAGTACGGTCCTGCGATAGCGGGCCGCGAGCGCGACAGCTGCGGGTAGATCACACGGTTATAGGCAGGAGTGAGGGGCGCTGAGGGGGCGAGATTCGCGGACCGTTCACTAACTACACACTGATCGCCGCGAGGCCGGAGCGGCCATTGTGCCACTCACTGATGTCCCCTCGACCTAACAACCACCGCACGTTAGCCCGGTTGTGTGTGATCGAAATGTATAACAGATTGTGATCACTAAAATCTTAACCTCTTTTTAGAGCACTCAAAATTAGGGATTTTACAGCATGGCTCAGGTCTCTTCTCATATCGAGGGCTTACTACAGTCTTGCTGAATATTTTGGCGACAGCTTGTAAATTTTATGTTTGTGATAAGTGCAGCGACATCTCGTTGTTCTCTGTATTGCTTTTTCAATTTTTTTTGTACTTTGTAAGTTTTATTGATTATCGTATATATATATATATATATATATATATATATATATATATATATATATATATATATATATATATATATATATATATATATATATATATATATATATATATATGTATGTATGTATCACACCGATAACTCAAAAAATAATGGGCCAATTTTGACAAAATTTGTGAATATCTTCCTTTTGTAGGTGGCTTGGATAACTTCGTTAGCCAGGAAAATCGGCCGAGGTTTTCCCGGAAAATTTTGTGTTTCTTTAGAAAAAAATTCATATCTCCGGAAATTACAAAATAAGGGCAACCAAATGTGGTACATCGTTTTATATCGCTATAAGTAAATTGCCTACCAAAATTTAGCGCTGTAGGTCAAAAGACAAAAAGTTATGGGCATTTAAAGAAAAATAAATTGGGGTTTTTCTCAAAACGTCAAAGTGACAATTTAAAACGTCAAAATTTGCAACATTTAGGCAAAGAACTTGACTCTAATACGGACTATGAAAAGAAAATGTCTCAAGAAGAATGTTTTACGAACCCTGAAGTCTTAGTTTCAACCGTCATTGTCCTTCATTTTACTAAAATGTTTCCAGAAAGTTCATATCAAATAGACCCTTTTTCTGATGCTTGGCAGTAGTCTTTTGTCGAATTTTCATAAAAAATCAATAAAGTTCAATATATCCGTTATTCTACAAGATAGGTAAAAAATTGTATACATTAATTATAGGGTGTCTTGAGCTACATCTTAAAAAATATTTCTACAATTACAGGGGCCCATAAATCGTTGGTGATACAAATATTTTTTTTAGTCGAAAACGCCTTATGTTTTTTGCATTTTCCATCGAAATATAATGCATGTGTGTAAGTAAAGAAATTCTGGACGCAGCAAGTGCGTTATGGTAGCGAATTTTGATTAAATGCTTCATATTTGAAAAGCTTAATTTGTTGTTAACCTATAAGGTTGACCCAGAAACGGTTTTTTTCGGTTACACTTTAAGTTTACTTTCGGAAATTTTTGTACGTTTGCAAACAATAAAGTTATTTTGATGAAACATGGCACATTGTTTTTACTATATATGTTATACTGGTAATCAAATTTGATGCCTGCTTTCTGAAAAAAAAGCAGACATATTTGCTATTAAAAACATTTTAATGAAAATTCACTACCATAACGCACTTGCTGCGTCCCGAAATTTTTTATAGAATTTGCTGCTTCCTACATACTTCTCAGGTCTCTCTGCCATATGCTTCTGCTCAGCAACTTGCGGCACCCTCAAGACTAAGAGAACTAGAAAGTATGCCTACCTAAACTTTGCAGAACTGTTTTTGTTTCAGCATTCCTCATTAGATTTTTTTGCTCAAAAACCTACGACACTGCCAAAATTACAACAAATGGAAATTATGATTTTCTAAACTAAGCATAATTGTACTTTTTTTCAAATACGATGCTTTCACTCTGGTTTCATAATGCACGCTTTATATGGGCTGTTTCTCAGAGGCTTTGCAGCTCTCCTTGCCATATGATTCTGCGTACCTGGAAATTATGCTTTGCTGCACTCAGCATAACTGTAGTTTTTGTTAAATATAAGGCTCTAACTCCAGTTTTACAATGCATGCTCTGTATCTGCTGTTTCCCAGGCACTTCTCGGACCCTCCTGCCATATTCTCCCGCTAAGCAGCTTGCGATACTAATAATATTAAAAAGACTGGAAAATACGCTTACCCAAACTTAGAAAAACTGTTTTTTAAACAAGAGGCTTTCACTCCGGTTTCACAATTCAGTCGTTATATCTGCTGCTTCTCAAATACGTCTCAGCTTCCTTTGTCATATGCCTCTGTTCAGTAACTTACGACACTGTCGAGATTAAAAGAACTGAACGTTATACCTGCAAAACCTTAGCAGAACTCTTTTTTACCAAACAAGTATTTGAGCCAGGTTTCACATTTCACTCCTGATATCTATTGCTACTCAGATACTTCTCACCCCCCCTCTCTCCCTCTCTTTTTGTGTCTTATGCTTATACTCAGCCAGCGACACTCATGTTTCAGACCATTTTCCTCACAGAAATTTATTATTTCTCTCTTCCTTCATTTAGTTCTCTTAATCCCAATTTATCAGCTACAGCACTTTTAATTTGCTCGCCTACTGCCCCATTAAAATCCCCCATTATAATTATTTTACCCTGCTTTTCACTTTTTTGTTAGCTTCCTTTATTGCCTTTTGCTTTCCATGTAAGTCTTTGGGCATACTAAAAGCTAATTCTTTTTTGACTGATCTTTCATTTTTGAAAACAAAACCAACTTTTTACAGATGATTCAACGATAATAATCTGCGGATGTCAAACAAGGTACTGAATATTTTGGTCTCAAAGATAAACAAGGTAACAATACCAAATCCGACACTATAATAGAGTATCTACTAACCAGTGACTTTGTCTAAAAATCAATGAGCGTGATTTTAAAAATATTTAAAGGGGATTCAAAAATTCTGTTTCGTTTTGAAGAAAGAGCAAGTGGAATTTAACATTTCTCATTTGCAAAAATGTTTCTCCCCTTTGCTAGTACAAGATTATGATCACTATGTGCTTTAGAATATGTGTATATTTAAACAAATTTTTGTAACTCAAAACTATGAGGTCTAATATTACAATTTGTCTAGGAAAGATAAAGATCTAACATAAGACCTCTATATTTTTAGTGCTTCTTTGATTGGTTTTTCGAGCAGCTGTTTATTCGCTCCTGGATACTTGGAGCTTTGGGAAATAACGTGACGAACGTTTGACAAGTGGGTAATTCGACACTAAAAGCGTGCGCCCTACGACTGAAGAGGGTTGCGGATGTACTGATAAAGCAATTTCTAAAGGGCAATGTCGAAGAGAGTGTCAACAGAATAGATTCACAACCTTTCACCTGAGGTTTAGAAAAGTGAGATTGACTGTGATAGAGAAACCTCTTATGAGACGAACATCTCGTTTCTGAATGGAATCTGGAAGAGACAAGGCTGCCTGGTGTGTTTGCTTTATACAACATAGGAAGCTGCTGCAATAAAAACAAACTTTTAACCCGAAACACGAATCTAACCTTCTTTGCTGCTGCCTTTACGAAATTGGAAACGTGTAAATGCAAGCAAAGATCATCTCCATCAGTTTTACCCAGTTTATATAGTGGATTTTTTTGTATTTTATTATTATTATCATGACTTTAGCCTAAATGGATTTACTCTCTCAAAGGGCACCATCCGCTCATCCTAGGTATCCAGGATACCAAAGGTATCGAGCTCAGACCTGAACGACAACGCGACAGATCCTTATTCCCCAGAAATCTCCGCATGATGTGGCTAGTTGCAAGTATTACCGCTTTTTGCATAACCTTATAAATTTACTCTCCAAAACCCTGTGTCTTAATGTTCTCTCGAAGATTCTTAGCAATCAGCTGACTACATGACTGTCGGGATCACATAGACACTATTTTCCCTCCACTGTCTCTTTACTTGGATTTTGAGGTCTCTGTACTTCATGATCTTCTCGTACTTGATCTCTAGATTATTGGTATTCGATATCCCCACATCAATCAGCGTCACTTGTTTGCAGGATTTATCCACTATTATTATATCTGATCTGTTTTGGGCAACCCGTTGGTCTGTGAGCACGGTACGACCCCAGTACCACCTGTATCCCGAGTTCTATAGAACAGGTTCAGGAGTGTATCATAGTAGGGCACCTTACCAAGATTCAAAAGTCCCATTTTTAGAGCCAGCTCTTGATGGAGTCTTGCAACTGAGTCGTGTTTCTCTTTGTAGATTGTTGCAACAGCAGCAAACGTTTGACGTCCTCCGGTGATGTACTGGATAGTCTCTGATAACTGACACCCAAATCTGCATTTGTCATCTTGGACGGAATTATCTCCAACTATATACTTCAAATAGTTTCTTGTTGGAATCTTGTATGGCCAGCATCCCCCCTCCCGTATCTGTAAACATCTATCCGGACATAATTCTACGTCGATTTGTCGACATGTGCCTGGGAGGTCTCATTCAGATGTCGCCCATGGAGAGGCTTCTGCATCCAGGATTGCAACTTGTCCTGATCAGTCCGATGGTAACTGCATTTTACTTTCTCTTAATTGTAACGGTGTTGAATCATCTGCCTCGCATATGGCACGGTGTAGTTCAGAAGCGCCTGCTGATGGGAACATGTACGCAGGTTCACTATCTGCTGCTCCAACTGTGTACCAATATCCAACTCTCCTCTCTCTCTCTCCTTGGTAGGGTTACTAGCTCTATGGCACTACAGGGGTAATGCTTCTTGGATTTTGTTAGGAGTGTTCGCACCTTTCGTTGCAGATTTTCAATGTCTGTTTTACTCCTGTTCACAATCGCAAATGAATAGCTAAGCGCAGAACATGCATATGTATTAAGAGCTTTAGTCAGGCTATTCTTGCTGTTAAGATGTGACCGCAACACCTGATTTAATCGTTTCGTAAACTCATTTGTCAGATCGTTCTTCATTACCGAGTGGCTTATTTTCCTCGCTTGTTCTATTCCTGGGTATTTATAACACTATTCTACATCCATTGAGGCAATTTGCTGGCCGTTCTACATTTCATATATCCCTGGTTATATCTTTCCTCTGACTGCACATAAAGTGCGACATTTGTCGAGCCCAAATCATCATCATTATTATTTGATATAAGCGTCACACTTTCTCGGTATTACTACTGGAAAACTTTTGACCGACTACCCACGCGCGATGTTGGTGATCGGCTCGGTGGATAGGGAAGAAATTCATCATATCTCATTATGCCGATATTATCACTACAGTCTGACTTCCGGTGCTCCAATACAGCAGACGTCTTTGAAGTAGCCAGCTGACTGAGAAATTTTTGGAATATGTGACATGTTTGCAGTAGAACCGCCCGCTGCCCCATGTTGAGGATGTTATTTAGTAATCAGAGTTCCTTTAAATTTCCCATGAAATTTTTGGTGACTATTCCTTCCGCCGACATTTCGAAAGGATATATAGCCACCTTCTGGAGTTTCCATACGTTTTTCATTTCATACGTCAAGTTTTCATACTTGGTGATCTTTTCAATTTCACTTTTCTGAATGTTATAGGACAGCGGTACAGCAATATCTATCATCACAGCAAGCCTCATCTGTTTATTTATCAGGACAATGTCTAGCCTATTGAAGTCCACATTGCGGTCCGGTGTCATGGGTCGGTCCCAGTACAGGAGAAAGTCTGCCGACTCCAGCACCGCCTCTGGAGAATACTTGTAGTTGGCTAGTGTTGCTGACGGGCTGACGAGGCTGTATTTCAAAGCAATTTGTTGGTGGATGATCTTGGCGAGCTGGTTATGCCTGCCTAAGTAAGCTGAGTCTGAGAGAGGATATGCTGCCATGACGTGTTCAATGGTCTCTCCAACAGCTACGCATTCCCGACATTTCTCTACCACTTTTAATTTTAGGCAATGCTTCTCGTAGTTTTTAGTTTTTACAACCCTATCCTGAATGGCCATCACAAAACCTTCCGTCGCCGGGTAGAGTTGTCCCCAACCAGCCAACCACATAAGCGAAGAGGTTTTATCAACATTATCTGCTTGCAGGTGTTCTTGAGGATTCCCTAGGTAGCGGTATGTCTCTTCAGGCGGTAGTTGTTGAATATCGCAGAAGACTGCCCCTCTCCTGACTTTCAATATTGCAACTTCGAGTCCAAACGACATTTTTATATCATTGCTAAAGATTTTAACAGTGTTAGTCGGTGAGTGAAGCTTATCTTGTGTCTCAGAGTATAATTTCAGATCAACCATGTATAGTAAGTGGAATATTCATCTTCGGTTTTTCATATTAAGTTTATACCCGGTTCCAGTTTTGTTTTTAGGACAGTCGACATGGGGTTCAGTCCCCCAGAAAAATGCCCCTCCCGATATGCACCTTTCCACAATTTTTATTGGTCATCCATATGTTTGTTCTCCAAGTACTCATAAGATGTTGAAGGACGTTTCTGATGCTTGGGCAGATCTTGTGGATTTCAAGTACCTTGTTTAACCAATCGTGTGGTACAGAATCAACTGCTTTACTGCAGTCGATGTAGCATACATGTGTATTTCGTTTTCTTCTCTCGGTTTGTTTTAGTTATTATTATTATTATTTCTATTATTATTATTTAATCAAGAGTAAAGGCAATGCCTATAAATCAATGTCTATGTCTAGTAGGTCACTAGATAGCCATTTCCTAGATAAGATGCAATTATGTGTTTTTGAACTATTAAACATATGCAGCTTTGCAGAGTCCCAGTTAAGAATCTTAGCCAGGTCATTTAGAGAGTTGCTTACTTTGTTTCTCATTGATAAGCTAGAAGCACATATTGGGCGTGTCGATGAAAACGTAGCCTGAAGGTCAGCGAAGCTGTGAGTTTGATTGTGGGTTGTTACAATATTGTATAGAAAAGAAGAATGTGGGAGCCAAAATGGAATCCCGTGGAACACCCGAATTTTTTATCATTTATCTAATGAAACACCATCGACAACAACATGCAAGGCATGCGTCTTCACAAAATTAGTTATAAATAGGCATAGCTTAGAAGGCAAACCATATGATCGAAGTTTAGTAGGGAATGCCACATGCCAGACCCAATCAAATGGTTTAGAAATATCCAATGAAATTGCATGACCTTCGCCAAACATTTCGAGAGCAACATTCCAAAGATGAATGACGTATGTCAGTATATCGCTAGTAGACCGGTTTGGATGAAAGCTATAATGGCGAACACTTAGGATGTTCGATTCTTTTAGCTTGCGGTATGATTTCACATATTCACATTATTTGTTTCCAACCTTATATCGATATCGATAATATGAACGAGTTTTCGTCTAACGCTCTCTGGCAACCCTCATCCGTTCGCCCTTATCTACCTACACGTCGTGTATGTATGTGTGTGCTCCGGCTGCCTGCCACTGTGTCAAAGTAATTCGCAGATGCCCAACTGCCTCCTCCGCTGCCACCACCCACCCCCTGGCGCCCAAGCGCCTCACCCCCCGCGGGGCTTTAATGCGCCGCGCTCGCTGGCTCGTTTCTCCGAAATGTTTGTTACACAGAGAGAACGTTGTTGGACTCCTCTCTCCTCTATACAACTCTGATGCTGTAGTGCTCGCGGCCATGGGAATACTCTCCTCCTCGGCAATCACGGTGATGTGCCGCAACAGCGTCTCTTCCCTAAACCACCTCCACCCCCAAGCCCCGCGACCATCGACTGCCCCTGTCCATCGTACATCCGACACTTAGAGATCGATCTCTGGACTATGGCTGGCTGATGGCGATACTAGAGCTATAGTCCGCACTAATTGAAATTTACACATGTAGGTAGCTATAGGTATACCCATGTTATAAATCTCTCATGAGTTATCTCATTGAATATCACCTATTTATTTATTGAAATTATTTTACAACATAAAGAGCAAGAAGGCTTTAATACAAAAGTCATGATAGTGGAAATTTGGGATATCTAGGTTTGATTTAAGTACCTGCTTCTTCTCATCAATTTCTTTCCAAACTACATCTCGCAATAGTAATTTACTATACAAGAGTTCTGTGGTAAGGTATTACCCACTGAGGATAATGTTGACCCATGAGACCGTTAGGCAGTGTGTGATATGCTTATGGATCAGGTAATACTCACTGTAGGCGTGTAGTACAAATTATCGTGTAGTAGGGGTTTATTTCGTAATGATTTTACATCGCACCTTACAAATAAGCTTACACGGCTTTTGCTTGTCAAAAAAAAAAACACAATCTGGATCCGTGATTTGCTCCAAATATAAATGTAAAACAGTTGTGATAACTGTCACTTCCACATGTTGTTAATATGTTGCTTGTTTTTAAATATTTCCATTCCTTATAGTGAATTTTCATTAAGAAGGTCCCAAAGTCCGTCAAATTTTTATGTGTGTATGTATATATATATATATATATATATATATATATATATATATATATATATATATATATATATATATATATATATATATATATATATATATATATATATATATATATATAGTGGGTGGGCAAATTCTTAATTACACGCGCAAAAATTTCATTTTCAACAGTTTGAAGTGATATAACGTTCTAAAATGGTGGTCATACTATACTTTTTCGGTAAATTATTTATTCCTTGTACAATTCAGAATATTTATATTTCTTTTAAATCAGTAATTATTTAAAAAAAAGTCTGGACGCAGCAAGTGTGTTATGAAAGTGAATTTTCATAAAAATGTTTTTAATAGCAAATGCGATCAGGGATGAGTCTGATACCGTTATAGCCTATGTAGTTTGGCAAAAAGGGCCCATTGTGGCCTACTTGCTTGGCGTTGGCCTCCCCACCACTGCTACTAGCCTATGTAGTAGAAACAATGTACTATATTTTATCAAAATTACTTATTGCTTGGAAATGTACAAAGATTTTTCGAAACTAAACTTAAATGTTGGTTTCCTAGCCAATAAACCTGACGTTAATAGCAAATTGAGTTATGAAATTAGAAGCATTTAATGAAAATTCGCTACCAAAACGCACTTACTGCGTCCAGATTTTTTTCTTATAAACATGCATAATATTTAGATAAAAAATGCAAAAATGCATTAACGAATTTACGAAAATTAGCTAAAAATTATAGACCGTTAAACCACAAACTTCACTAAACCTACTGCGAAAGCATCAACTTAACTAAACCGACAGCCAAAGCATCAGAGAAAGGGTCTATTTGAAATGAAGGGCAATGACGGTTGAATCTGAAACTTAAGGGTTTGTAGAACACTCTTCTTGCAACATTTTCTTTTCACAATCCGTATTTGTTTCACGTTCTTTGCCTAAACATTGCCAATTTTGACGTTTCAAATTGCAACTTTGACGTTTTGAGGAAAACTTCATTTTTTTTCTTTAACTGCCCATAACTGTTATGTTCGACCATAAGAGTAATATGTGTTTTACATTGAAATGAATAGATTAGCCGTCACACTGGGAATCAATCCCACTATCTAAATAGACGAACGTCTCGCGACAGTAAAAACTTGGATGAGTTTTTTGTTGTTTTAAAGAAATAAAAGACCTCCCTAACGTGATATTACAAAAAATCCTACCAACTGACTTTTCTGACCTGCCCTGACATCAGTTTGCCTAATTAAAAGCTAAAAGGAGAAGGAAAATCAACCCTGCCATATATCAAGGTTATGTGAGCATAATGAACTTTTCTTTTCCCTTTTAACTTCTTTTAGCTTTTGATTATACAAACTGATGTCAGGGCAGGTCAGGAAGGTCAGTTGGGAGGATTGTGTGTACACAGCACAGTCAGGGAGGTCTTTTATTTCGTTAAAACGACAAAAAACTCATCAAAGCTTTATATGTTTATATATATATATATATATATATATATATATATATATATATATATATATATATATATATATATATATATATATATAAACATATAAAGTCTGAAACGGAACCTCGGATTTGGGTTTCAGGGGTCCTAAATAGCACTCATTTGAAGAAATTTTTTCAAAATTCAAAAGTCGCGATCTCCTCATTAGTGATTTATTTTTCCAGAAAATTCACTAAAATCAAAGTACAAAATATTTAGCACAATCCCTTTGTACTTAGTAGATCCTCCTTTGGTATCAATTACAGCTTGAACCCTTTTTCGCATGCTCTGAATACATTTTTTTACATTTTCTTTTAATTCTTCATCATGATGCCAAACTTTAAACAATGCCTCTATGAGATTCTGCTTGTTTTTGGTGTTTGCTTTGTACATTTTCCGTTTCAGGAGCTCCCAGGAATTCTCGATGGGGTTCATGTCTGACGAGTTGCCTGACCAAGGCAAAACTTTGATATGTTTCTTCTCTAAGAATGCTGTTACTGACTTAGCTTTGTGACAAGGTCCGGAATCATTCATACAACTGCATTCAGAAGGATTAGCAAACCATTGCTGATCTGAGGAATCAGTCTTGTCTCCAATACTTTTTTGTACTGCTCCTGGTTCATTATGCCCTCCACTATGTAAAGGCGTCCTGTACCTCTTCCACTGATAACTGACCATACTATAATCTTCAGAAGATGTTTAACAGTCTCGACGACACAGTCAGGGTGATATTTCTCATCCTGTCTTCGCCGAACAAATGAAGATTTATCCATCATCATCTTAATGTGAGATTCGTCTGAGAAGCAAACCTTGAACAAAATGAAAATATTAAATACAAATGGACCACACTGATTAAAATATTACTGAAGGAACCAACATTAAGGATAAAAACGGAATATTCACATTTTCCCAGTCTACAACCGTCATGTGTCGATATTGCTTAGCCCATGCCAAACAATTAATCTTCATGGCCGGATTCAGTTTTGGTTTCTTTGCTGGTCTGCAGCATTTGAATCCCATTTCTACAAGGCGACGCCTAGTTGTTCTAGTAGAAATGGTAATGCAGGCTTCCTTTATAATTTTCGTCAACTCCTTCGTACACTTTCTCCTGTTATCCAGGCAAATGTTACGTATTTTTCGGATATCTCGAGGCGTAGTTATTCGCTTATGTCCACATTTTCCAGTTCTCTGACTTTAAAGTGGTATATTTTTTGCAAGTTTGGCTTTTATTCGGTTCATCGTCATCACATTCACACCTGCAAGTAAAGCCATCTTTCTTTGGGAATGATTTAAATGCTTCAATAATGCAGAAATTTCTGAAATCTTTTCTGGGGGAATATCTTTGGTTTTTCCCATTTTTCACAAAAAAATCGAACTATAAATAATTGAATGCACTATGTTTACACAGAACAACACTTTCAGAATGTTATTTCAAAAGTCCTACGCACAAAAAGCACAAGAAACGAATATGCACTGTTCAGAACAATATAACCTCAAAATGCAATTTTCACGTTTGACACCGAAATGACAGATATAGATCTACAATTTCACTCTAATGTCATCAATCAGTGTTACCACAGCAAGAAATGTCAAAGAGTATTGTCAGGATTATAATACAAAAATATCTCGCAGAAGAAATAAATTTATAGGTGCATTAATAGTGTTTGAATGTGAAATTATTAAGGAAAACTACAGTGTACCTAATAATTTGGCCACCCAATATATATATATATATATATATATATATATATATATATATATATATATATATATATATATATATACATACATACATATATATATATATATATATATATATATATATATATATATATATATATATATATATATATATATATATATATATATATATACAGTATGGCCCATTTAAGATGAAAACACCCCTGTAACTTTTGCATTTACAATTCGATTTTGATGAACAAAAAATCAAAAGATATAAGATGAAAAACTCAAAATTGCTGTGAAAATTGTTCTCTATGTTACCTGACCAAGGCCTACTAATGCCATTGTTGTATGTCAAAAAATGGGAAACACGGTTAGGGGAGTATTTAGAAAGAAAATAAGTACGCCACTGCTTTCGGTATCCCTTAAATTAGATATATACCAAATGTCATAAAAAAAAAGAATTATTAACTATTTGAGAGAAGTTTATTTGTGTGACTCTTCTAATATGGAAACACCCCTGTAACTTTTGTAGTTATAACGCGATTATTTTAATGAGATCTAAAAACATAGAAAATGAAAAAGTCTATACACCCTATGAAAATTGTTTTCTATGTCATTCGATCACGGCCTACTAAAACTATTTTCATATGTCACAGCATTTATAACCTTTTTCTTCAAGTTTTAAGATCTTGTGACTTTCAAAGTTTCGTCGTAATAGTTATTTTTTGATGAAATTTTGCAGATAACACCTTTGAAGAATAGCAAATTCAGTGGCGTAGTTATTTTTTCGTAAACCAACCCTAAATCTTTTTTATACTTGTTTACATATAAAAATAGGGATCATCACCTTAACTATAGAGGACTGAACCCTAAGCTTTCCAGAAGGTAGGGCGCCACTGTGTCTCTTCTTCATACTCTGGCATATGGCCTTAGGATCATAGCGATGTACCCAGAGTTGATTAAGAGTTACAAAATAGTCAATAAAGTTACTCTTGGCCGTTCTATAACTGTCTAATAGCCGCAGACAAATCCAAACACGGTTCCTCTCCTGGTCGTTTGTGACATTCATGCATCCCATGTTGCAGACAAAATTTTCATATCAAGTGGCTTTGATAGTATTTGGTAAGACCAGCCTGTTTCTCCTGCTATCTGCCTGATCCTATTACATTGATTATACGAAACAACGTAATGAACTTTTTGCACGGTTTCTTGAGTAGTGACTGTAATAGGAGGGTCATCGGGATGTCCAGCTTCAGCAAGAATTCTTACATCTGAATTTGTGATGTCGGCTTTTGATTATATCATAAGATACGGAAGTTTCTCCGAATGTTTTCAGCAAATCTATGTGAATTTAAGCTGGATCGTAGATTTTTTGTAGATACTTAGGCACCGCGGCTTTATCTTCTCAACTCTATCCATTTCCAAGCGATAACGTCTACGTATTTTACTCAAGCTCTAACTTGGACATGCCATACTTTCACAGGAGTGCCAATACATATCTGGCATTGAAACACAGCATAAGAAGACTGTTGATTGTTCTGTGATTGAAAGGTCAAAATTTAATAACTATAGAGTTGTAGCTATAAATAAGCCAGGGCCGAAGCATAAGAATTCGCCCACGTAAAAAAATAGTTTTAAACCTTGTTATATAGTACGTTAAGTATTTTTCAACACCTCCTCGTATGCTTAGCCGATGCATTTGCAACTTTGAGTTTAGATTTACATTTTTGTGTGTGAAGTACACCCAGTGTTTTAGTGAATTTGTTTATATAAATTTAGACTGTAGCTGTCAATTCATTACATACAATAGGCAAATTTTCCTAACCATTACCATAATATTGTACAGGCAGGAAATACCTCAATAATGAACACATTATGCGAAGCACGAAAGAGAAGAAAGCTCGATATAAAAGATAAAAGAGACAAAACTGGTTCACTTGTACATCATCAGCAAAGTGAAGGTCACGTTACAGAAATCTATAGGTGAAATATGGAACGAATGGGGAAATGCACGCAGCAATAAGCAAGAGAAGACAAATGGGGTTGACAGCCTGGCAGTTGGGAAGGGGCAGGGGAGGCGGAAGACACAAGAGACTATAGCGAATGTATAAATATGCATGTGTGACACATTTAGAAGGTTAGGGTTTTCGTATATTACAACACACTTCGAGAATTAATGAGGAGGACCAAAAAATGTAGGATAATGTACCACCAAATATGCGAACAGAAACATACGTCCAGTTATCAGAATGTTAGGGCAAAAATTTTAAAAAGATCTTCTGAAACTTACTCTCACGTATTTCTTATCACACACGACAAGGCAGCTTATATTTAATTGTTGTTATTGAATTGTTTTTGAATCAACTTAAAAAGGGGACCTGTGTGGAAATGACCGCTTTACATACAAATGTTTGTTTTGTTTTCTGTAACGGGTTTCTCTTGTCTGATGATGCTATCAAACTACAAAACCTGGTTGCAGAGAAGACAACAAACATTTGTGAAGCCAGCGAAATAGCCTCTATGTCTGTATTTAAATTTCTGACTTTATGACCAATGATTTCTGATTATTCTTTGATGTTTTGGCATGGTACAGAATGATGCCGATGTGCTTTAATATATGCAGATATAATATATGCAGACAACTATTCTAAAAGGTCTCTTACCCTTAATATGAAAGGTATAATAAAATATATTTTTTTGCATGTAAGCGACTAATTTTGTGTCAGGAGTGGCAGCATCACATTATCTCTGAAGGTTTCTCTTATATATTGTTGTATGCTCTAAAGATTTTATCATTTCCGTATACTTTACAACTCCATGGAAGAGCCTTGGTGGTTGAATGGTAAGAACGTGTGCCTCTGTACCGAAGGGTACTGGGTTCGAACCCAGCGTTCTCTTTTCACTTCTTCAGTACGTACTGTACAATTAACATCAACCGAGGTTCTGGCGTGGTATTTCAGCAAGTTGAATGTCTGCACGTTTCGCCCTTCGGAGGGGGCGTAAAGCCGTCGGTTCCATGTCCATGCGATATTGGGCACGGTAAAGATCCCTACCCTCCTTACAGAAAGGCAGTGGTTCGGCGAAATTTCCTGGATAGTGAGGTGAAACTGCTCCCTGGCGTCGGCGATCGGACATAGTCGCGGAAATAGAACGACGTTAAAGAAAAAAAAAGAACTCCATGGACAAATATAGGTGAAGGCTTAGGTATTTTCAAGTTGATGTTTCGATATTAGATCTGATGTCATCGATATAGCTTGTAGGCGGAGCAAATCTATTACCAAGTAAGTCCTGGGAATCTCTAGATGATTTACTTTCTTGTCTTTGTAGCCTTTTTCGTTTATGACTTGGCTTCACTTCTTGTCACTCGTTAAATTTATTAATTAAATTTATATTTTTTTGTAAATATTTCTGTAACGATACGCCACAGTATTATTTGAGGGTAAACTTTTATTTTGAGATAACTATTGTGCTGTTGCTATAAAGTGTCAACATAAAAGTCAACAAAAACATCGGCAAAAGCAATTTTAGCACAATTTTCAATTAGCTGTTACTTTTGTAAAAGCTGACTTTTTTTACTGCGCAAAAACCCACTTTGCCCATTTTTTGGAAAAGTTAAAATTTTCATATAATACTGGGTGTAAAATAAAGCCGTGCAAAAGTGGCAATAACTGCGCTGTTCGCCATTTTGTAAAAAAAATATCGTCACCCTTGATGGATGATAATAAGTGAGCTTATATAAATATCTCCACAAGTTTTCGCCAGTTTTTTTATTAAGACCTTTTGGCATCTTATACAGGGCGAAACAAAGAAATTGTGAAAATCTTGGTAGCGATATTTTAAAAGCACTGTCATTTGGAATCGCGTTGGCGGATTTTGATGCGCCTTTGAAAGCAAATAACAAAATAACTTTAGCTTTGTTAGTTGTTTTATCCAAACATGGTTTTTTATTATACACGCTGGCCAAAAATTCAATACTCTTATAGTTTATGCTGTTTTTTACACAAAAATCAAGTTATCTGCGAGCCAATTGACAAATGGAATTTTTACATAGGTCGTTAAGATGTCGTGGAAACGTTGACATGACAGCTCCTGTTTTCTGAAGATGCTTTTTAAAATTAAAAATGGCCAGATTAAGTAAAAATGAATAAAGAAACCTAGTAAGGTAGATTAAAAACAGGTTGTGCCACGAAGGCCAAACTTGAATAGAGCGAATATTGCTAATATAATAGGATCAACAATAAAAATAATATTGAAAAAAATAGAGATTATGGCGATCCTCAATACAGATCAGGGGTCCGCTTCGGTCGTGCCAGGAAAACCACCAGCAGGCAAGATCATTGTATGCTTCGAACAGTCCGTCGTCGCTAAACCATTAGTGATATAAATATGAAGAAATTCTCGAGCAATGACAGGAATAAAGATTTCGACAAAGACAATTCGAAGAAGACTGCACGACTTAATGCTTGCCCTTTTTTAAATGCTGCTCACCGAACTGTAAGGAGAAGGAGGGCCCAAGTTTGTGGTAACTGGGAAATAGCAGATTGGAGTAGGTGCATGTTCACGGATGAATGTAAGTTTACTTTGATTGGATCCGATGGGCGCATTTTAGTATGGTCCGGAAAGAATGAACGATATCATGAGGAACGTATGGATGCTAGAGTACCGTTTGGAGGTGACGGTGTGTTTGTTTGGGGTGGTGTTATGTTAAGTGGAAAAACTAATTTAGTTATTCTAGCAGAAGAAGCGATGAATGCTGAAAGGTACCGCGATGGGGGTATAAATGAATATATTATGCGGGATTACTTTTCATCATTTCCATGGGCGTCTGTCTGCTTCTCTCATCCTGACCTCTTTGATATACAAGCTGGCATGGAATTATTTATTCCACGTACACAGAAAACTTCTTCCGCCACTTAAAAGCCCTGGTTTTCTAAATCCTGTGACAAAGCCAGACTTGAAAAGGTCAAAGCTCACAAAACGCTTCTACACAATCCCAGTCAAAAAAACCATCAAGCATTTAACGACGCAAGAAACCGCTATGTCCGCATTCTTTCTGAGGCAAAAAACTCGTTTAATAACCACATCAAAAACAAAGTCCTCTCAAGCTCCAGCGGCAGCAAACCCTTCTGGACTCTTGCTAAATCTATTGGGAATAATTTATGCAAGAGCACGTTCCCACCTCTTGTTTCAGGGGATTTAATTGTTTCTACCGCCCTGGACAAGGCTTAACTTTTTGCCTCGTGGTTCGCCGGCAATTTCACTCTCAACCCACCTCCAAATGTTCAACCACCAACAGTCCCCAATGTCGCGCATAAAATGATGGATATCATTTTCAAAACTAAAAAGGTACGAAAGATGCTCTCTTCTCTTAATACCAGGAAAGCATCTGGCCTTGACGATATCCCAGCAATTGTTCTCAAAAAATGCGCACCAGAACTTACTCCTGTCCTGACTCGTCCTTTTCAGACGTCTTACACTAGAGGCATATTCCCTAGTAATTGGAAAGCTGCTCGAGTACAACCCGTCCCCAAGAAAGGATCCAAAGCGCTTCCTAGCAAACTACAGGCCTATTTCTCTCCTTTCAGTTGTCTCTAAAGTGATGGAAAAGTATATAAGCACCGAATTACTCAAATTTCCTGAAAAACACAGTCTAATCCACGACAGGCAATATGAATTCCGTCAGCGCAGATCAACTGCCCACCTCCTTTTCTTTGTCACCCATTCTTGGAACAAGTCTATGGAACTACACGGTGAATCCCAGATTGTCGCTCTAGACATATCCAAAGCATTCGACCAGGTCTGGCACGTAGCGCTGCTTAATAAATTTCCGGCCTATGGCCTACCACCAAAACTCTGTACCCGAACAGCAAATTTCCTCTCCAACCAGAGCATTTCTGTTGTCGTGGATGGCCATTCCTCTAAACTGTACCCAATTAATAATGCAGGAGTTCCTCAAGGTTCAGCTTTAGCCCATACTTTGTTTCTTCTCCACATCAATGACCTCCTCTCTAGCACATCCAACCCAGTTACGCGGACGACAGCACCCTCCACTCAAATATACAATATTTTAAGCCTGTCTCTATAGCCCAATTAGATGAGGATCGCAGACTCATGGAGGGTTCTGTCTCCGTGGATCTCCAAAAAATATTAGACTGGGGAAGTAGAAATCTTGTACAATTCAACCCCACCAATCTGCAGTCTTGCTTTTTATCTCATAAGAGATACACCAGCCCTAGACCCATCACAATGAACAACCAAGTTATTCAAAGTAATGAGTCCTTTTCACTTGTTGGCATTTCTATGGATTGAAATATTAATTGGCACCAACTTGTCACATCAGAAGCGGCTGCTAAGAAATTGCTTTATAGTAACCCGACTTATATTTAGACAATTTTTGTTTCTTGTTTGAATCGCAATAAAAATTACTACATTATAAAGAAATAAGTCTAGTGTATAGTATATAACTTCTGAACGTCACAACGTCTGGGGTAGACATACTTCTAAGGTAAAATAGACGAGGCTATACTTCCAGGCTGTATTTATTGACAAAAGGGCTTTTGTCAATAAATACAGTCTAGAAGTATAGTGTTGCGTTTTCTCCGGGTTCTGGATAAGTGAGACTTTTAATTTTAACAAAACAACTTTATTTACACTCTAAATATGGATACAATAAAATTTCTAGAATGTCTCTCTCACAAAACACTTCATTTACTGGCCTTACAATTACTACTCTCAACAAAAGTCACTAATCTGGTACTACAGTCACTACTCTCTTAACACTTTACACTGCTTCTTCAAGTCACTACCACATTCTCTTACTGAACTGAACTAACTCGGGCTGGCTTGCTTCCGCTTTTATATACTCGCCGTACCTTCCCCTCCTTTCTAGAGCATTCCATTCCAGAACGTTCCAGGACCTTCTTTTACTAGAAGGTTCTGTGAATACAGATCGGTCCCGTGTGTATACAGGGGGATGTATATACAGGATGATCCAAATGTGGTCACCACTCCTATGTTACACAAGAGGTGTTTCTCGTACTAAAAGATCTCTCTGCATATACAGGGTGTAAGTGGTCTCTGCGTATACGGGGTGTATATACAGGGTGTTCGGAATGTGCAGACCTCAGTTATCCGTTCCGACGGGGTACAAGTTGGTAACTTCGTTATTTCTGGTCCTAGAGGGTTGAGACTTCGCCTGAGGGGGGTCACCCCAGGCACCCCCAGGGGGTGGGGAGGCGGTGTTGCCAGATTGTGCAAAAATTCCCAGATGTTGGGGAAATTCTGGAGATGTGGCAACACCGCACCTACGTCTATTGAAGTGCTTTGTAACACTGCCCCCCTCCTTAAGACTGTTCGTCCCGAACAGTATTTACCGGCCGCCAACTTGGGGGTTCGTTGCCCCTATAGGGACTCAACCTCTCTATGTGAACAACTTTGGGTTTAGTTCTTGGAGACAGCTGGATTCTGTAGACTAGGTCGTTAATTTTCTTAGTCACCAAGTATGGCCCTTCCCATGGTTTCTGAAGTTTGGGACTGAGGCCCTTTCTCCTTGTTGGTTGGTACAGCCACACTGCATCACCTTCCTTGAATGTATGGGGTGTTGCTCTGCGATCCAAGCGCATCTTCATCCGGTCACTGCTTAAGAGGAGCCTATCTCTGACACATCTGTGTATAGTGCGCAGTTTTCCTTCTAGGTCGGCGACATACTCAGGTAACGTAGCTAGGTCCGCTATGTCCTCGTTCGGTGGCGGTCTCGTCATGTCGATTGGTAACCGCATCTCTCTGCCGGTCAACATCATGGATGGAGTGTAGCCGGTAGATTCATGCTGAGAGCTTCTGTAAGCTAGGAGGAACAGAGGTATCAGCTTGTCCCAGGTTCTCTGATTCTCGTCGACAAACATAGCAAGATACTGATTGATGGTCCTGTTATGCCGTTCTACCATGCCGTCTGATTGAGGGTGGAGTGGCGTTGTTCTCGTTTTCTTTATGCCTAGCAAGTCCATTAGGCTCTTCCAGACCTCTGATTCGAAATTCCGGCCCTGGTCGGTGTGAATCTCTAAGGGTACGCCATGCCGTGATATGACATTTTCCATCAGGGCTTCTGCCACGGTCGTTGCCTCTTGGTTGGGGATCGGCGCAACTTCAGGCCATTTCGAGAAGTAGTCCATCACCACCATTATGTATCTGTTCCCAGACTCTGTGATGGGAAAAGGTCCTGCGATGTCTACGGCAACTCTCTCCCACGGTGTACCTGAGATGTACTGCATCATTTTTCCTCTGGATCGGGTCTTTGGTCCTTTCTTTGAAGCACATTGGTCACACCTTTTGCACCATTCTTCCACGCTTCTTCGGCAGTTTATCCAATAGAAGCGGTCTCTCACTCTGGCAAGAGTCCTGTTGACCCCAAAGTGGCCTCCACTTCTACTATTGTGTAACTCTTGAAGAACACTGTCTATGCACTCACTTGGCACAACGGTCTGGTATATACAGTCTCTACCATCGGCAGTTTCCCATTTTCGAGTGATCATGTCATTCTTTAGACACAATGAGTCCCATTGTAGCCAGTAGCCTTTAACCTCCGCCCCAAACCGGGACACATCGTGCCACTCAGGTCTTTTCCCCTTTTGTAGCCATTCTCTAATATTTTTCAAGTCTGGATCTGTCTTCTGTGCGTCTCTGATGTATTCAAGATTTACGTCTACATCGGTGTTATTCCCCTGTCCTGCCACCAGTTGTTTGATCTGATGAGTTACTTTGTCGATCTCTTTGTTCTCTTGTCGCTCGCAAAATTTACATTCATGCACTGAGCATGGTCTTCTTGAAAGGCTGTCTGCATTGGTGTGACTTCTTCCTTTTCGATGTTCAATCCGGAAGTCGTAGCTCTGCAGTTTCTCTATCCATCGGGCTATCTGTCCTTCGGGATTTCTAAAGTTCAGAAGCCATTGCAGAGCAGAGTGATCCGACCTCACGCGGAATGTTCTTCCATACAGGAAGCTGTGGAAATGTTCGATGGATCTTACAACTGCCAGCAGTTCTTTCCGGGTTACACAGTAATTCCTTTCTGCTTTTCCGAACGTTTTGCTGAAGTAGCCTATCACAACTTCTTCTCCGGCTTGGAGCTGCGAGAGTACTGCCCCAATGCCATACTGGGAAGCATCGGTGTCCAGTATGAACAGTCCTTCGTCCCGAGGATAAGCCAGTATAGGAGCAGTGAGAAGACGATGTTTGAGTTCTCTAAAAGACTCTTGGCAATCTGGTGACCAGATGAACTCGGCCTTATTTTCAGTCAGGCTATGCAGAGGTTTCGCAATGCTGCTGAAGTACTTCACAAAGCGTCGGTAATAGCTGCAAAGTCCCAGAAAACTTCTGACCTCATGTTTGTTCTTCGGCACAGGCCAGTCTCTTACTGCCTTTATTTTCTCTGGATCAGTTTCTATCCCTTTCTCAGAAACGACATGTCCGAGGAAACTCACTTTCTTCTGGAAGAGGACGCATTTCTTGGGATTGAGTTGCAGATTGGCACCTCTCAGCCTGGAGAAAACCTGCTTCAGATTCGACAGGTGTTCATCGAAAGTCCTTCCAATCACCATGACATCGTCGAGATACACCAGGCATGTTTCCCATGTAAGTCCTCTCAGCACTAACTCCATTAGTCGCTCGAAGGTGGCAGGAGCATTACATAAGCCGAATGGCATGACCTTGAATTGGTACAACCCATTCCCGGTTGAAAAAGCAGTCTTCTCCTTATCGTCTTTATGGAGTTCTACTTGCCAGTAGCCACTTTTCAGGTCTAATGTAGAGAACCACTTTGATCCGGCCAAAGTGTTCAAAGTGTCGTCGATCCGGGGCAGGGGATAACTGTCTTTCTTGGTGACATCATTCAGCTTCCTATAGTCCACGCAAAATCTCATAGTGCCGTCTTTCTTGGTGACCAAAACTACTGGGGACGACCAAGGACTATTAGACTCCTCAATCACACCATCTTCCAGCATTTCGTTAACCATCGCCTTGATTTCTGATTGCTTGGCAAAAGGCAGTCTTCTCGGCGGCTGTCTAATTGGTCTTGCGTCGCCAGTATTAATTCTGTGTTGCACTAGACTCGTACGACCTGTGATTTTATCTTGAGCGAAAATATCGGCCTCCTCCAATACGAACTTCAGGGCCATTTCCATCTCCATGTCGTTCAATTGGCCCCAAGAATTCTTGAACCGCTCTACCATTTCTACTGGCAGTCTTCTGTCTAATGCCGTGGGTGTCACCTTTCTTGACAACGTCACTCGGTCAATGGGCTCGCAAGTGGCGATAACCTCACCTTTCTTCAATGTGACCCTGTTAGTTTGCACGTTAGCCACTCTTATGGGTATTGTCCTCTTCGGGTCTACTAAGCATCGTGCGACGAGGGCACCATCATGTCTATCTTTTAGGGGCTCCGCTATGAGAGCAGACATACCATCAAGTTTCTTCTCTAGTCTGGCTCTGACAATCTTCTCACTGTTACCAGGAATCCGTGTATCCTCGTCGACAATAAGTCTCACCCTGGGATTAGCTTCGCCTGCTGTTGGAGATAAATACAACTCTTCGTTACCGATTTTCAAGATCTTATTCTGGAAGTCTACTGACAGGACATCGAAATCTTCCATTAAATCCAGGCCCAGAATAAATTCGTCGACGATTTCTGCGACGACAGCCCTTACCTGTAGCTCAGTACTGCCCAGCCTAATGAAAACAGTGGCCTCTCCATGCACAGGTATCCTATCTCCTTTTGCCGTCTCCAACACAGGCTGTTTGTTGGTCGTGAGTGCCGACCTGTTTGGCAACATGTCTGGACGTACAACGGATCTAGTGGCGCCAGTATCGATGGTGAAGCTGCATCGTCTTCCGCCTAGGCTACCAGGTATAACGAGGCTCTCGCGGTAGCGTCGGATAGTGGAGACCTTGACTTTGGGGCCTTGAGACTCACACGCCAGCTGTAGCCCCCTTACACTGGCGTCAGGTCGTTTTCCCTGATGGCGCTCCCTGTTGGTGTATTCTTGTCTTCTGCGAGCCACCTGTTGGGTTTGAGAGCACTGCCTACTTATGTGCCCTTTCCTACCACACTTGTAGCATTCTATGTCTGACCAATCTGCTTTCATCCTACGTGCCCCAACCGGTGCAGTGAGCTTGCTTATGGCTTCTTTTATCATTTTCATTTCTTGCCTTAGTTCCGCTGTCGTGTCTGCAAAGTCCTCTATCTCCTTCACCTCGCGCAGCCTGTTGCGTCGAGGTTGAGATGCATTCTTCGCTGCTTCAAATTCCAAGCCATAAATTACGCAGTCCGTAAGTGTTTTCAACCTTCCGAGCCTTAAAGCTTGTTGCATTTCATTATCAAGTACCCCATCGATGAAGGTCTGGACGGTTATCTGGTTGACAAATTCTTCTGGGGCTTGGGGATATGCCAGTCGCACAAGTTTCTCCACTTCGGCACTAAATTCTTGCAGCGTCTCATTTGGCTTCTGGATCCTTGACTTTAGTTGTGTCTGGTAGACCTGGCTCATGTACTTGTTACCATATCTCAAGTCTAGGGCCTGTATCACTGTTAAGTAGTTTTGCTGTTTCGACTCCGGGATGTTCTGGAGGATTTCTAGGGCTTTACCTCGAAGCGAGAGAATCAGAGCAGTTGCTGCCTGTTGTTCGCTCCACCCATTGCTGAGAGCTGCCGCCTCAAACTGCCTCCTGTACATGGGCCACGATGTTTCTCCGTCAAAAGTCGGCGGCTTCAAGGTTCCATGAGGCTGCTGCACGATTGGCATATTTTCTTCCGGCCGATTTTGAACTGGGGACATTCCAGTAACTCCTCTTGGTTGAGTTCTGTCAGTCTGGCCCATCACCTGCTCTGTCAGTTCTCTATGTGTGATTTCTGTGCCTTTCATGATCATCTTCATTTGTTCTTTCAACCCTTCAACTTCTTTCCATCGTTTGTTCCAATCCTTTACATTTTCTGTTACATTTTCTACTTTACTGTTCACATTTTCTACTTTCCTGTCCACACTTTCTATTTGTTCGTTGATCAGTTCAATTTCCTCTTTTACATCGACTCTCATATTGTGAAACATACTTCGGAGGTCTTCTTTGTCTTCTAGTCGTCGTTTTTCGTCTTCTTCGCGTTGCTTCTTGAGTTCTTCTTTATCTTCAAGACGCCGTTGTTCGTCTTCTTTGCGTCGTCTTCTTTCATCTTCTTGTCGCCGTTGTTCGTCTTCTTCGCGTTGCCTCTTGAGGTCTTCTTTATCTTCTTGTCGTCTTCTCTCGTCTTCTTCGCGTTGTCTTTTCAGTAAGCCCATCAACTCTTTGATTTCAGCCATCTTGTCGTAGTCAGTCGATCTAGTGTTTACCATTTACAGCTAGCTTAGTTGTCCACTTCTTCACTCACTTATCCCACTTCTGACACCAAATTGTTGCGTTTTCTCCGGGTTCTGGATAAGTGAGACTTTTAATTTTAACAAAACAACTTTATTTACACTCTAAATATGGATACAATAAAATTTCTAGAATGTCTCTCTCACAAAACACTTCATTTACTGGCCTTACAATTACTACTCTCAACAAAAGTCACTAATCTGGTACTACAGTCACTACTCTCTTAACACTTTACACTGCTTCTTCAAGTCACTACCACATTCTCTTACTGAACTGAACTAACTCGGGCTGGCTTGCTTCCGCTTTTATATACTCGCCGTACCTTCCCCTCCTTTCTAGAGCATTCCATTCCAGAACGTTCCAGGACCTTCTTTTACTAGAAGGTTCTGTGAATACAGATCGGTCCCGTGTGTATACAGGGGGATGTATATACAGGATGATCCAAATGTGGTCACCACTCCTATGTTACACAAGAGGTGTTTCTCGTACTAAAAGATCTCTCTGCATATACAGGGTGTAAGTGGTCTCTGCGTATACGGGGTGTATATACAGGGTGTTCGGAATGTGCAGACCTCAGTTATCCGTTCCGACGGGGTACAAGTTGGTAACTTCGTTATTTCTGGTCCTAGAGGGTTGAGACTTCGCCTGAGGGGGGTCACCCCAGGCACCCCCAGGGGGTGGGGAGGCGGTGTTGCCAGATTGTGCAAAAATTCCCAGATGTTGGGGAAATTCTGGAGATGTGGCAACACCGCACCTACGTCTATTGAAGTGCTTTGTAACAATAGCTTCGTCTGTTTTACCTTAGAAGTAGTGTACAGTTAATAATTTCCCTAGATGAA
The DNA here is from genome assembly GCA_964006375.1 of Tillus elongatus. NCBI lineage: Eukaryota > Metazoa > Arthropoda > Insecta > Coleoptera > Cleridae > Tillus > Tillus elongatus. The sequence continues at coordinate 34,068,581 of OZ023264.1, forward strand.
ATGCAAAACTAGTGTAATTAAAATATATATATATATATATATATATATATATATATATATATATATATATATATATATATATATATATATATATATATATATATATATATCTTAAATTACCAAAGAAAAACAAAGTAAGTCGTGTGTTCATGTCATATAAGGAGAAAAATGCACTATTAATATGAAGTAAGTAGATTTCACCGTTACGTTTTGGTGGGGTTAAACTATAGCAAGTCTTTTTACACGCCTGCCGGCGGCTCTGGGGTGTTGACAGCATTGCTTTTAGTGAATTTTCGTAGAAATCCCGACTTTTGAATTTTGAAAAATTTTTTGCAAATGAGCGCGAACTAGGACCCCTAGAACCCATATCCGGGGTCAGTTTCAATTTTTATATGTTTATATATATATATATATATATATATATATATATATATATATATATATATATATATATATATATATATATATATATATATATATATATATATATATATATATATATATATATATATATATATATATATATATGTATCACACCGATAACTCAAAAAATAATGGGCCGATTTTGATAATATTTGGCATGTACCTTTCTTTTGTAAATGGCTTGGATAAGTTCGTTAGTCAGGAAAATCGGACGAGGTTTTCCGGGAAAATTTTGAGTTTTCATTCGAAAAAAATTCTTATCTCAAAAAGTAATAAGCCGATTTTAATAAAATTTGGCATGTACCTTCCTTTTGTAAATGGCTTTGACAAGTTTGTTAGTCAAGAAAATCGGACGAGGTTTTCCGGGAAAATTTTGAGTTTTCATTCGAAAAAATTTTTTATTTCAAAGAATAATAAGCCCATTTTAATAAAATTTGGCATGTACCTTCCTTTTGTAAATGGATTTGATAAGTTCGTTAATCAGAAAAATCGGAAGAGGTTTTCTGAAAAAATTTTGAGTTTTCATTTGAAAAAAATTTATATCTTAAAAAATAAAAAATCTATGATAACCAAATTTGGTAGGTAGGTTTACGATATAAAAAGTAAACTATACACCAAAATTTAGATTTCTATGTTACAAGAAAAAAAAGTTATAATAAAATATTTTGCGCCAGATCATTTCTATGAAAATTCACTACCATAACGCACTTGCTGCGTCCCGAGATTTTTAAATATTTTGAACCCGGTCATAGTTTCATGAAAGCGGATTCAATTCATGGTTAAATAGGTAAAAAATTAGAAGACAAACTAAAGAAGTTTAGGATTAAGAAGAATTTGATACTTTGATTACGACGTCAAACTAAAATAACCTATTATAAATTTAAGAGCTGAAGATTTCCATGGATTTGAAAATGGATGTGTCCAAAGAAAAAATAGAACGCTTCTCCTAAACTCAATCAGATGAAATGCGTCCAATTTAGAAAGAGGTCGAAAAAGATACATTATAAGTATTTGGAGATATATCCGCCTTGAAGTCAAAATTTGATTTGATACATCCTGAAAATATACAGTGCAATAGACGAATAAACTCCAAAAAAAGTCTGGACGCAGCAAGTGCGTTATGGTAGTGAATTTTTATTTAAAAAAAATTAATAGCAAATATGTGTATTTTTTAAGAAAGCAGGCATTAAATTTGGTTACCAGTATAATCTATATATTAGAAACAATGTGCCATGTTTCATCAAAATAACTTTATTGTTTGAAAATGTACAAAAATTTCCGAAAGTAAACTTCAAGTGTTCCCGAAAAAACTCGTTTCTTGGTCAACCTTATAGGTTAATAGCAAATTAACGCACTTGCTGCATTATTTTTCAATGGAAAATGCAATAAAATAAGGCATGTTCGACTAAAAAAAAAAGAAACTTTGTATCACCAACGACTTATCTATCCTGTGATTGTAGAAATAATTTTTTAAGATGTAGCTCGACACTATAATTAATGTATACAATTGTTCTTCATATCTTCTATAATAACAGATATATTGAGCTTTATTGATTTTTTACGAAAATTCGACAAAAATTATATACCATTAAACGATAAACTCTATAGCTAAGACTACTGCCAAGGCATCAGAGAAATGGTCTATTTGAAATGAATTTTCTGGAAATATTTTAGTAAAATGAAGGACAGTGACGGTTGAAACTAGGGCTTCAGGGTTTGCAAAACATTCTTCTTGAGACATTTTCTTTTCATAGCCCGTATTAGATTCAGGTTCTTTGCCTAAATGTTGCCAATTTTGACGTTTTAAATCGCGACCTTGACGTTTCGAGGAAAACCCCGATTTCTTTTTCTTTAAAAGCCTATAACTTTTTTGTCTCTTAACCTACAGAGCTAAATTTTGATACTTAATTTATCCATAACGGTATAGATCCGCATACCAAATTTGACTGCCCTTGCTTTGTTATTTCCGGAGAAAAAAATTTTTTTTCGAAAGAAAACACAAAATTTTCCGGGAAAACCTGGGCCGATTTTCCTGTCTAACGAACTTATACAAGCCACTTGCAAAAGCTTCCATTGGTGAATACCTTCGTGATATGTATATATATATATATATATATATATATATATATATATATATATATATATATATATATATATATATATATACATATATATATATATATATATATATATATATATATATATATATATATATATATATATATATATATATATATATACAAATAAAAATTGAAACTGACATCGGATATGTGTTCTAGGGAGCCCAATTAGCGTCATTGAAGAATTTTTAAAAAAATTCAAAAGTCGGGATCTCCTCAATAGTGAGTTTGTTAAAAGAAAATTCACTAAAAGATACCATAATAAAGGAGTTGCTTCCTTTTATGCCACCGAGAAAGCACCTTTATTGGAAAAACCTGACCTGTGCAGAAGACATAGAAGATTTCGGAAAAGTGTCAGCTACTACTGAATAATAACAAAATATATAAAAATTATTATATTGTATGGTAATTTTTTTAAAACTTAGCATCTATGTATTTTTAATAAATATATAGTTTTGCAACTACCTGTCTAATTTTTCACTTAAAGATTAGAACAAAATAACAAACAATTGAATAGTTGCCATTTCTTAATAAAACCATACACAACCACTTGCTTGTGAACATTTTGAATTAATGTATTATTATTATTTTTATGAATTGCATGGCGCTTGTGTAAATAATAAACCCCCACATACTATGCGTTTTAAAGATATATGTTCTCATATCTTGAGCATTATCATTGCACTATTAAAACAGATCTTCACAGACAATTATGAACATTAAACATATCCAGGTTTGTCTTTTATAATTATTTATATTTTATAAGGGTTAATATTGAAAGGTTAGTAGTACCCAGTAGTGTAAAGTTGGCGATGTTTAAGACCCGTGTTTTAATAGGTAAGCTGACTGGATAATATAATATAAGCATATATGTTACTAATAGAAAATAAACATTGCATATAAGCATATATGTTACTAATAGAAAATAAACATTGCATCATTACAGAAAATATTATGATGTTATATAAAGCAACTCAACTTAAGTGATTTTACCTATGGATAAATGTTTGTAATTTTCACAGCTTACTACATACTTAAATGAAAAATGGATTATATTGATTTAGAAAACGTGTAAGTCGACCTGCTTGCTTTTTAGTAAATTATCTTAAAAAAATTCACTAATGATGAGATCAGTGTATATATATATATATATATATATATATATATATATATATATATATATATATATATATATATATATATCGTACAGATAACTCAAAAAATAATGGACCGATCTTGATCAAATTTGGTTAGTACATTGCGTTTGCAAGTGGCTTGGACAAGTTCGTTACCCAGGAAAATTGTACCAGGTTTTCCCTGAAAATTTTGTTTTCTTTCTAAAAAAAATTATATCTCCGGAAATAGCAAAGTAAGGGCAACGTTCGCGTGTTTGCATTAAAAAGAGTGAACCCTGTACCAAAATTTAGGTATCTAGCTTTAAAGACAAAGAAGTTATGGGCAGTTAAAGAAAAAAATTTGGTGTTTTTCTCAAAACGTCAAAGTCGCGATTTGAAACGTCAAAATTGGCAATATTTAGGCAAAGAACGTGAAACAAATACGGATTGTGAAAAGAAAAGATGGCAAGAAGAGTGTTCTGCGAACCCTTATGTTTGAGCTTCAACCGTCATTGTCCTTCATTTCTCTAAAATATTTACAGAAATTCATTTCAAATAGACCCTTTCTCTGATGCTTTGGTTGTAGGTTTAGTTAAGTTGATGCTTTCCCTGTAGGTTTAGTTAAGTTTATGATTTTTAGCTAATTTTCGTAGAACAAATTCGTTAATGCATTTCTGTATTTTTTATCGAAATGTGATGCATGTTTTTAAGAAAAAATCTGGACGCGGTAAGTGCATTTTGGTAGCAAATTTTCATTAAATCCTTTAAATTTTAATAACTCAATTTGCTATTAACGTAAGGTTTGTTGGCTAGGAAACAAACATTTAAGTTTATTTTCGGAAAATTTTTGTACATTTTCAAACAATAACTAATTTGGATAAAATATAGTACATTGTTTCTACTACATAGGCCATACCGGTAATCAGATTGATGCCTGCTCGCATTTGCTATTAAAAACATTTTTATGAAAATTCACTTCCATAACGCACTTGCTGCGTCCAGACTTTTTAATTGTAAAATAGATGGCTGGTGGAAGAGAACAATCTGCAAGTGGACTTACTGGTCTTTAATATTGTAATATTGTGAAGTTTGAATGACCAAGTAACTTAAATTTGTTAATAAACATTTAAATTGAAAAATTTCAAGTTAGTCATAAAGAGCAGTGAAATCTTTATCTGATCTGTAAGATCAGAAAAATTAATTATAATTAATGAAAAAAATATCTTCAATCGAATTATAAAAACTTTGGACTTCCCTACTGAAAAGTTGCAAATTAAGAGTTACTAGGTTTTGCTATTATTGTACGGCAGTATTGACGGATTGGGACCTCTGCGTCAGCGGCTAGCTAGAGCTAGTCATCGCCCACTTGGATCCGCAATGAGATGCGGTGGGTAAATTGGGATAGTGGCCGATGCCCTCTCTTGAGACCGCGGGTCTCTGATATGCTTCTGCTGTTCTATAGGTTCGAGTGTACTGATGTCGTCTCTTATCTTTGCCACACCGCATGGCGGTACATTCATAGCGAACCTTTCTTCTTTAGGTATAGAAAGCTTTCAAGGACGAACTTTTAAATTTGCTGTTATGTTTTGTTACACGCTATGATGGTTTGTCACGTCTTGTTAAAGCGTGTTCTATTGTTTGGACATTCGACACAAGCTGTAAATTTACGTTCTTAAATAAGCAAAAAGTTTGTATTTGACCGTAGCGGCTAGTGCCTTAATGCATTGGGGGTGCGCAAGAAAAAAAAAAGTTCGGGACGTAGCAGTGCGTTATGGTAGTAAATTTTTATTAAATGCTTCAAATTTGAATAACTCAAGTTTCTACGAACTTAGAAAGTAGAATTTTGGTGTATAGTAGGGTCTTAGCCAGGGCAACATATCCACCAAATTTTATCAAAATAACTTTGTAATTTTCGGAGAAAATTTTTTTTTTCAAAAGAAAACTCAAAATTTGAATAACTCAATTTTTTTTAAATGTAGAAAGTTGACTTTTTGTGTGTAGTAAGGTCTTTTACAAGGCAACATATCCACCAAATTTCATTAAAATACTTTTGTAATTTTCGGAGAAAAAGATTTTTTTAAACAAAACTCGAAATTTTCCCGGAAAACGTTATCCGATTTTCCTGACTAACAAACTAATCCAAGCCATTAATAAAGGCACTTGCCGAGTTTCATCGAAGTCAGTTGCTTATTTTTTGAGGGCACACCTATTTTGTCCCCAAAAATGTATTATAAAGAAACCTACTTACTAAACTTAATATTTATTAATTACTTACCAAGTTTTCCTCTAGTTAGTTATACGTTATAGTAGTTAAAAAGTCCCTTAAAAAGTTAACCTTTAAATTTAAAATATCCACTGAATTAATCACATTATCACAATTATCTTATCCACTTATCAAGCAACCCGACGTAGTAACCATAATAATAATAATAATTGTCTTGTTAGAACATGTAAACAACAACGAAATGATCTAATTAAAAATCAATCCGACGCGAAGACGAAAATTACTACGTAGTAGGTACACACGCACTGCCAAAAATCCACTACAAACTGGAAGTGTGTAATTTTATAGCGCACAACAGATTGCTTATTTGGTCGTTTTCAAGATTCGGCGATCATTTCGCACTGAAGTATAGCATTTCTTGAGAGCGCCGAAAAATACACACCGCCGCTAGACTGCTTTATATGGATATGAATGTATATAACGTCTTCAACGATTAACACTTTACTTATTCTGATTCTGTATTCTGTATTAATGGCTGCCGACTCTCTGCCATCCTCGATATACTAATTTTGTTTGTTGAATGCAGGAGGTAAAAAAGTAAATAAAAATTTATTAAAATATAGCATAGCAAAAATATTAATTTTTCCACATCAGGCGGCAGTGCGCGCGCACGGGCGCACTTATTGAGGAGCCGCCCCTGGTATTTGATTAAAAGCATATACCTACAGGGGCATAAATGGTATTGCGCCAAATGGGATTATGCAGAAACCGTTTGACATTTACATTTTATTTTACATTTGGTGAGGTTGAATTAGATATAAATACCCATATTTTGATATTACTTTCACTTGTTTTGCGTGACCGGTGTTTGTCAGAGGCCGCCATCGTGAATTATTTTACATAGAAACGTAGGTTTAATTTGGTGTCATTTGGCAGGTTTAATTTGGTGTCATTTGATTTGGAAATACAATACCATATATCATGAGGTTGTTTATTCTGAAAATAAGGAAGAAATTAAAAAAATTAAACCAATACGTCCAGCGAATGGAACTAATTTTAAAATTTCAGTTACTTAATTGGAGAAAACAAGAACAACTGCACAAATTGTTGTCGATTCGCTTCTCAACAATATCTTCTATATATCGTCGTCCTTAGGACGTAGGGGCTTAACTGACAAAAAAACGAAATGGAGTTAAATACTGCAAAGTGAATGTTTCACCATGCTTTATGTTGACACGAAAGGGCTTATCTGAGTTCCTCAAGGTTAAGTTAGTAATGCAATATGATACTTGTACATATCTTATATGTCTTAAAACATTAAAAAATTAGGCCTTTTCGTAAAAATATATTTAGAGGACATTGAGAAAACATTAGTTTCACGAAGAGGCCTAACTAACGCTTTGCGTCTGCGCCTGTACTTATATATAAGAATATAACACAAACCACTCTTTTAAACATCGGCATACCTGATAAACACAAAATATACAAACAACCCGAAAAATATATCGTTAAGGGGGAATCAAGAGAGTATGTATTATAGAAAACAAAACAAAAAATCAGCACAAAACAGATAGCAAAGACTCTGTGCAATTCTGGTCTCCAATACAAGTCTCCGACCAAAAAATTGATTGTCCCTGAAAGCAAAATGGGTATGGGTTGCAATGCTGAATCTTGCAAGAGAATCGGTTAGAAATATTTTTTGTTTAACGATGATATTCCGCAGCAAATTTTTAACAATTTTCATAGTCTAGGGGATTTGTAGTTGAAACGCGAATATGTAGCTCGTTTTATTAATGAGGAATGTATTAAAAGAAAAACTATATCAATGCATCAGTCCAAGCGACTAAAATTTAAAAGGTGAGATATAACGTGCATAACACGTGATGGAGAACAAAAGCCGGCAGTACATTGCGCTGAGATGTTCTGCCGGCTTTTGTTCTCCATCACGTGTTATGCACGTTATATCTCACCTTTTAAATTTTAAAACAAAATTCTTTCTTAATTTCCAAGAGTTGTTATTTTCCAATTTGTTAGCACTTATGATACCAAATAGATCAATCCTATAACAACAGATGAAGCATGTTCCTTGGGCATTCAACTGTATAGTTTTTTAGTCCTGTTTAGCAAGACAAGTAAGTAAGTTCGCCATCTTGGCGCTTTTTTCATTTTTCATGTTTAAAACAACGGTAAAAACTCGCGTCTGTTTCAATTCCCATTCACTTGATAGGTTTTGTTTTCTCAGAAAGTTTCTTCTCGGCTGCATGGCTTGCTGATGTTTGTGCTGTCTGCTCTTACTCCTGTTGTTGTCTTCAGCTTAAACTTAAACTTAAATTTTGGAGAATTTTTAAGCTTTTTAATATTAGACATATTGTAATTTTTGAAGATCTAGAGACAGATTATCCTTTTATTGTAGTTTAATTTTTGACCTGTAGTTGTTTTTCAATTTTATTGCATGTAGTAATTAGTGACCATATATTTGTGTTCTTATAGCTTTTGTAGCTTGACATGTTAACTATTAACCTTTTTGACTTAGTGTTGGGGTTAGCTGTTGTTAACTCATTTTATCTTATATATTCCTGCGTTGTACCCTCGCAGAAGTACCCTACCGGAAAACTCAGTTTTTCTGACAAGCCTTTTATAAATTATAGATTCCCCTGAGGATGACTTGTTAGGTAAGGTCGAAACGCGTCGGGACAAGGAATAAAGTATTTGTTTGGAAAGAAAAAGCCTTTTATTCATCACCCAAAGAAAAAAATAGATGGTATGCAAAAGTATATTTTTACATTAGGGATTACCGATAAAGCAATGTGTACTGCAGTTACAAAAAATAAAAGCAGCGGTATAATTACTAAAGATGTGTGTTTAGGTCGCCAGCATTCGTATGATTTAAAAGACAAAGCCTTACGAGTATCTGTAATCAATCATATTAAACGATTTCCAAAAGTGGAGTCCCACTAACGCCGCAAGAGTCCAACAAGGAAATACCTATATAGCGATTTATCTCTGCCGTAAATTTACACACTGTATTTAGAATATTGTGCAGAAAATTGCATTGAGAAAGCGTCTTTTTCTTTATACAGTCAAATTTTTAAAAGTATGCAGCTGTCTTTTCACAGGCCTAAAAAGGACCAATGCAGTCTTTGCATGTCATATTTACAGGGATCTGATGAAATCAAGACAAATTTAAATAATCAATATCAAAGGCATATAAAAGAAGAAAATGTTAGAGACATAAAAAGCATTTGCAAAGAAGAAGCCCAGCTTCATAAAATATGTGTGGTTTGTGTTTCGTTTGACCTGCAACAGGTTATTCATGTACCTATATCAAACGATAACAAAATCTTCTACAAAAGAAGGCTAGGGGTTTTTAACTTTACAATACTCGATATTGGATCTAGAGATTGTTTTTGTTTTGCCTGGAGTGAGGAAAATGGTAAACGAGCTTCCTGTGAGATAGCGACAGCTTTGTATACTTTTTTAGGTAGATACTACAAAGATCGAACTAAGACAGTATACCTATTCGCAAACGGACGTGGGAGGGGGCAAAATAAAAAATAAATTATAGCTTTCACTCTACTGTATGTAATTAACAACAGCACGATTTTAGAAGAAATATTCCTTAGATTCTTTGCCCCTCACTATGGTCAAAACGAAGGAGACTCTGCCCACTGCGCGATTCCAAATGCTCCAAAAATTAGTTGCTGATATCATGGTTCCCAAGAAAGAATCCATATACTGTTGTCCCCTTAAGCTACACTTACTTTTTAGATTTTAAAATGTTTTCGGAAAATCTTCGACATCTGTCCGTACGTACAGATGATAGCAGTTCAGACAAAAACAACAAAGTGAGCCGATAAAGATTTATTTTAAATCTTATTAGTTTATAGTGGGCTTATCCCACATTTTTTTTGCAGCCACAAATGGGCTTATCTACAAAAAACAAAATATTTGTTTTCCTTTTTTGATTTGTTTACGTTACTTATTTTAAAATAAATTTGCGGTATTTCATATTTTCATCAAAAAACAGTAACCCTTTTCGAATTAAACACTAAACGTTTAAATTTCACGTCAAAATACTATAAAATCTTTAAAAGGCTCTCCTGAAAAATAGTGATATATCAGTTAAACCCCTACGTCCTTACGACGACGATATGTCTATTAACAAAAACGCCCAAATGTATTGGCCTATAATGATACATAACACTTTTCAAATATCCCAAAGAAAGTCCATGGTAGTCATGTCTGGAGACCTAGAAGGCTCCTCCGTTCAATCTATTGCCCTGGAAAGTTGAAATTAAAGAATACACGAATCTGCTGACCAAAATGGGGTAAAAGACCATCTTGTTGATACCAGACATCATCAAAGATATTGGCTTTATTCGACTTCGTTCAATCTCTTTTATTTTTGGTACAATATTATTTTGTAATAGTTCTAAGTAACCCACAGATGTTAATGTACTATGTATAAAGAACATCCCGATGACGTTTCTGTCCAATATTTCACACGAAAAATTAAGTTTTTCTGGAAACTGCGTGTGAATTTACAAGGTGACATCGGGATTAGCAGGGCGCCAGTATATACAGTTATGCCTGTTTATATGGAACCATTTGGCGTAAATGTTGCTTCGTCTCAAAAGTTTTTGTTAAAACTTGGTTAACTGCCGTAGAAAGACAAGTAAAAATGCGCTAGAAGAGGTAAAAGAAACAAAATACTTGCTGAAAGAAATTAAAAGTCTAGACGCAGCAAGTGCCTTATGGAAGTGAATTTTCATAAAAAATGTTGTTAACAGCAAACATGTATCTCTAATGCAAGCAGGCATCAATTTGGTAACCGGTATAGCCTATATAGTAGAAACAATATACCATATTTTATCAAAATAACTTTTTGTATGAAAATGTTCAAAAATTTGCCGAAAATAAACTTAGAATGTTGCCGACAAAACAGGTTTCCTAGCCAACGACCCTTAGGTTAAATTATCGAAATTTGAAGCAGTTAATGAAAACTTGCTACTGAAACGCACTTACTGCACCTAGATTTTTTTATTAGAAACATGCATCATATTTAGATAAAAAATGCAATAATGTAATGTTCGAAAAAAAATTGTAGGTATCACCAACGACTTATGAGCAGTGATAAGTACTCTTGGAGAACACAAATGACCACAACACATCTTTTCAAAGACCTAACGATCGTTTCGTTAACAACGTTAGGTCTCTGAAAAGATGTGTTGTGGTGATTTGGGTTCTCCAAGTGTACCTATCAGTGCTCATCACAGGTTCCAGTTTTCACATAGTCATCCTGTGATTGTCAAAATAATTTTATAAGATGCAGCTCAAGACACCCTATAATTAACGTAAAAAACTGGGTCTCCTATCTTGTAAAATAACAATATATTTAGCTTTACCTTAGAAATGCGTCACCCTGTATATATGTAAACAAATAAAAATTCAACTAAACCCAGATGTGGTTTCTAGGGGGGCTCGCTTGCACTCATTTGAAGAAACCTTTTTGAAAAGTCGCGACCTCCACATTAACGAATTTTTTCTACTAAAATTAGCTAAAAATTATAGACCGTTAAACCATAAACTTAACTAAATCTACTGCCAAAGCATCAAAGAAAATGTCTATTTGAAATTAATTTTCTGTAAATATTTTAGTAAAATTAAGGACAATAACAGTTGAAGCTGAAACTTAAGGGTTTGCAGAACACTCTTCCTGCGACATTTTCTTTACATAGCCCGTATCGGTTTCAGGTTATTTCCTTAAATGTTGCAAATTTTGACGTTTCAAATCGTGACTTTGACGTTTTGAGGAAAATCCCAAATTTTTGTTCTTTAAATGCCTATAACATTTTTGTCTCTAAACTTATATACCTATAAAAATTGAAACTAACCCCGGATATGTGTTCTAGGGGGCCTAATTAGCGCTCATTTGAAGAAATTTGTTCAAAATTCAAAAGTCGGGATCTCTTTATTAGTGAATTTTTTTAAAGATAATTCACTAAAAGGAGGAAGGCAATATTTGTTGTTCTTCTTCTGAGGCATAATAACTTTCTGACAACTTTATTTGAAAAACACATAGTTGTAGCAAAGGAAATATGTTAACCAAGGGGAATACTTCTAAAAAAACCTGGCCCAATTAATGAAGTGTATAATCTACAATAACATTAAGTTTCGCAACGACACTAGAATCAGTGGGGATTGCTCGAAGAATAGCTGTAAAAGAAGTGTCGTTTAAAAAAGTCACTCTTACATGCGACAGAAACTGTATAATTTATTTTCGCGGGAACTGAAAAAATGAGTACAATAGAGCTTTCAAAAGAGGTTTGATGGTATGGCTTGCTGCAATGTCGAGAGGGGTGACGGGACGTGTTGTCTACTTTAGCGTGTGTTAATTTTTTGCTAAAATAGTTGTTTCGGATCGTTGTGCTGCTGTGCCTGTTTTAACGCCATGCAAAGAAATTTGTTTTACATATCGTGTAGTCAATAGTTTGTCTGTTATTTCTTTGCCTGATTTTCTTCTTCGCTTGGACGTTTGGATTCTTGTTTGATTTTTCCTGTTTTGCTTGTGGTTTTTTTTGCGTTGTCCTTGTGTTTTGCTAGTTTTTAACAGTGTTTTGTATTTATGATTTTATTTGTTGGTTGTTATGGTACCCATACATCTGATTTCTTTTTTTAATGTATTGTATCTATGATTTTATTTCTAGATTATATGCTTTTATTTATATCTATACAACTGATATGTACTGATCTTTATCTTTACACCTGACCTACACATTGGTTTCTCTTTGTATTATTTTAGTGAATTTTCTTTAAAAAATTCACTAATGAGGAGATCCCGACTTTTGTATTTTGAAAAAATTTCTTCAAATGAGCGCTAATTAGGCCCCCTAGAACACATATCCGGGGTTAGTTTCAATTTTTATATGTTTATATATATATATATATATATATATATATATATATATATATATATATATATATATATATATATATATATATATATATATATATATATATATATATATATATATGTATCACACCAATAACTCAAAAAATAATAGGTCGATTTTGATTAAATTTGGTTAATAAATTCCTTTTGCAAATGGCTTGGATTAGTTCGTTAGCCAGGAAAATCTGCCCAGGTTTTCCTGGAAAATTTTCTGTTATCTTTCGAAAAAAAAATTATATCTCCGAAATTAACAAAGCAAGGGCAACCATTTGGTACGCGGATTTACATCCTTATAGGTAAGTTACCTACCAAAATTTAGCTATGTAGGTCAAAAGACAAAAAAGTTATATGCATTTAAAGAAAAATAAATTGGGGTTTTCCTCAAAACGTCAAAGTTGCGATTTAAAACGTCAAAATCGGCAACATTTAGGCAAATAAGTTGAATCTAATACGGGCTATGGAAATCAAATGTCTCAAGAAGGATGTTTTACAAGCCCTGAAGTCTTGGTTTCAACCGTCATTGTCCTTCATTTTACTAAAACGTTTCCAGAAAATTCATTTCAAATAGACCCTTTCTCTGATGCTTGGCAGTAGTCTTACCTATAGAGTTTATCGTTTAATTGTATATAATTTTTGTCGAACTTTCTTAAAAATCAATAAAGCTCAATATATCCGTTATTATACAAGATATGAAAAAAAAATTGTATATATTAATTATAGGGTGTCTTGAGCTACATCTTTAAAAAATATTTCTGCGATCACAGAGTGGCCCATAAGTCGTTGGTGATACAAATTTTCTTTTTTTTTTAATCAAACACGCCTTATGTTATTGCACTTTTGCATTTTCCATTAAATTTAATGCATGTTTGTAAGAAAAAAAATTCTGGCAGCAGCAAGTGCGTTATGGTAGCGAATTTTGATCAAATGCTTCACATTTGAATAGCCCAATTTGCTATTAACCGGTAAGGTTGACCAAGAAACGAGTTTTTCCGGAACACTTTAAGTTTACTTTCGGAAATTTTTGTACATTTTCAAACAATAAAGTTATTTTGATGAATCTTGGCACATTGTTTTTACTATATAGTTTATACTGGCCCCCAAATTTGATGTCTGCTTTCTTAAAAAAAAACACACATATTTGCTATTAAAAACATTTTTATGAAAATTCACTATTTTGTCTCGCAGTTGTCGATGTGACTTTGAACATGCGAGTGTAAAGGGGAAGGACACACTCAACCGTTCACACAAGGTATTAGGTTCGGGCTCGAACCTAAAATTTCCTGAGACTTTGGTTGTTGTTATATGCTAGATGAGGAGATATCAATAGTTTTGCGTTAAAATTTTTATCGACAGAACGCTCTGCTGGTCTCTTATGACGTGAATTTGCTCATGTGGAGATAGTTTTTGTCAATTTTTTGTAGCGTAGGTTAGCAGTTAGGTTAGTATATAATGTGTAAACTGGCAAATAAGTACCTACCAATCTGGAGTACTTCGTGGGTTATTACCATTTATTTTGTGCTTGCAAAATGATGCTTTATGTAGTTGTAACCTTTTTTTTTCGACAACCGTCCGGGAAGTACCCACTTCCCGAACGCTTTTTCTTTGAGAAAGTAGCATTTCTCCGGCCTAGTCCGGGAAGTACGTACTTCCCGGACTAGGCCGGGAAGAATCACATCGTTGTTGTCATTGTGAATATGAAAATCTTGGTAGGTATGAATTTGATAAATACAGTTGAACATTACCACGGTGGCTTGAAGTCTACCAATGTCGCTGAAGGATATATAGACAATTCACTAACAAACAAAATTAAAATTGCCAATACCATTCAAAAATTATCAGATGAAAACAACCAATATGAAACGGAAACTTTACCTTCTTGTTCTGACTACAAAAGGCACTTAAATATACCAAGCATTTCAAACAAATTAAATCCTTTCAATATTAGCAATTGCTCGAATTTTAATATAAATATTAATATAAATAAGAATTAGAATGTTTCTGTTAGTACCTATCTTTTGTTCAAATTTCAATATTTAATACAAATAAGAATTAAAATGTTCGAAATTTTGTTCTACAAAGAAATATTATAAATAAATGTGTCTCATTGATTTGTTATTCTACACGGTTGCCGAAAAAATAGTGTACGCAACACGTCCGAAAACAGTTTTTTTGGACTCGCAGACTTCCAGGACTCGCCTACGGCTCGTCCTCGAATTTTGTCGACTCGTCAAAAAAAAAAAACAGTATTTTCCGGACTTGTAACGTAAATTACTATTCTTGTTTGAATAAACGTTATAATTAATTGGAGTGTTTCAGTTTGGTATATTTTGCTACTAAATGTGACTATTGGACAGCATCGGGAGGGGGTGATGCTTACTTCGGCCTAAAAACGCATATTTAAATTTGTGTTTTTGCTGATTATGTCGTTGAGCCTATGAGACAGTCTTCAATAATGTTGTATGTTGTTCTTTAAATCAATATTAATAAGTTAGACAAGACTAACGCAATATCAAATAAATATGTTATAATGCCACGAACAAGTGTATACTTATGTGACACAAATGTATGTATCTACTTTGTAAACCTTGTTCTTTATTAGTGAATTTTCGTAGAAAAAATTCACTAATGGGGAGATCCCGACTTTTGAATTTTGAAAAAATTTTTGCAAATGAGCGCGAACTAGGACCCCTAGAACCCATATCCGGGGTCAGTTTCAATTTTTATATGTTTATACATATATATATATATATATATATATATATATATATATATATATATATATATATATATATATATATATATATATATATATATATATATATATATATATATATATATATATATGTATCACACCGATAACTCAAAAAATAATTGGCCGATTTTGACAAAATTTGGCACGTACCTTTCTTTTGTAAATGGCTTGGATAAGTTCGTTAGTCAGGAAAATCGGACGAGGTTTTCCGGGAAATTTTTGAGTTTTCATTCGAAAAAAATTCTTATCTCAAAAAGTAATAAGCCGATTTTAATAAAATTTGGCATGTATCTTCCTTTTGTAAATGGCTTTGTCAAGTTTGTTAGTCAGGAAAATCGGACGAGGTTTTCCGGGAAATTTTGAGTTTTCATTCGAAAAAAATTTTTATCTCAAAGAATAATTAGCCGATTTTGATAAAATTTGGCATGCACCTTCCTTTTGTAAATGGCTTTGATAAGTTCATTAATCAGAAAAATCATACGAGGTTTTCTCAAAAAAATTTGAGTTTTCATTTGAAAAAAAATTTTATCTTAAAAAATAAAAAAGCTATGATAACCAAATTTGGTAGGAAGGTTTACGATATAAAAAGTAAACTATACACCAAAATTCAGAGTACTATGTTACAAGAAAAAAAAGTTATAATAAAATATTTTGTGCCAGATCATTTCTATGAAAATTCACTACCATAACGCACTTGCTGCGTCCCGAGATTTTTTAATATATGTGTTTATTAAATAAGTAATTTCGGGACGCAGCAAGTGCGTTATGGTAATGCACAATCAACCAAGGGTTGCGGTGCTATCGGGGCGGCAAGGCCGCGGACGAGCCCTGAGGGAACAAAAAAAAAAAGGTATTTTCGAGGGCAACATATCATCAAAATTTCATTAAAACGACTTTGTTATTTTTTGAGATACAAATTTTTTTTCGAAAAATCAAACTTTTATAGAAAAACTGGTTCGATAGGGCTGGCTAACGCACTCGTCCAAGCTATTAATAAAAAAAAGATTACTACCGACTTTCATCAAATCGGTGAATATTTTTTTGAGTTATCGGTTGGATACGTACATGTATGTATATATATATATATATATATATATATATATATATATATATATATATATATATATATATATATATATATATATATATATGTATATATATATATATATATACTTACTCAAAAAATTGTGGGAAAGCCGTCAGTTGCGAAATAAAATTCTTTATTAAATGCCGAGCTTTCGGAAAAGTTTATTCCATTTTCAAGGCTACCAACATGGAAAGAAAAAAGTTTACAATTTACATAGGAAAAATATAAAAGTTTAAAATACTTACATATAACGTGAGTTTTACTATAACTAATTATTCAATAACAAACATGAAAAAAACCTTTTTATAAATTTGAGTGAAGTCGAAAAGTGCCAAACTGACATATAAAGCTAACTATTGTCTAATTGAATTTGTTTTTTGTTTTTGTCTAGGAAATATAAATAGGAGTAGTGATTTCTAAAATTATTATCTTTCTTTAAGTTTATTAAATTGTCGTTAAAAGTAATTTCAAATTCTTCTAAACAAATTCTTTTATTATTTAAGGTTTCACAGTGTAAAATAGAAACATTACTAAAATTTATATTATGGCCAGTGTCGAGATTATGTTCTGACAGAGCGCAAGTTCTTTTTTGTAAACGTATGTCACTTTTGTGCTGTGTTAATCGATCTTTAAGGACTTGTTTGGCCAATGTACATTAAACTACAATTATTACATAGAATACAATATACCACTCCAGACACTTTGGAAATTTCATCCTTACTTTTGAGTTTACCGAAAATGTTATTAATTGTTTTTGAATATCGAAAGGTTATTTTAAAATTGGTTTCATCTTTAAATATAAACTTTAACCTATTGGAAATACTTTTAATGTATGGGACTGATATGTAAAAAAAGTTAGATGTTTCCTAACTCGGTGTTATGTCTAACTTTTTTTTACATATCAATCCCATACATTAAAGGTATTTCCAATGGGTTAAAGTTTATATTTAAAGATGAAACCAATTTTAAAATAACCTTTCGATATTCAAAAACAATTAATAACATTTTCAATAAACTCAAAAGTAAGGATGAAATTTTCAAAGTGTCTGGAGTGGTATATTGTATTCCATGTAGTAATTGTAGTTTGTACATTGGCCAAACAAGCAGAGCCCTTAAAGATAGGTTTACACAGCACAAAAGTGACATACGTTTACAAAAAAGAACTTGCGCTCTGTCAGAACATAATCTCGACACTGGCCACAATATATATTTTAGTAAAGTTTCTATTTTACACTGTGAAACCTTAAGTAGTAAAAGAATGTGTTTAGAAGAATTTGAAATTACTTTTACGACAATTTAATAAACTTAAAGAAAGATAATAATTTTAGAAATCACTACCCCTATTTATATTTCCTAGACAAAAACAAAAAACAAATTCAATTAGCTAATAGTTAGCTTTATATGCCAGGCACTTTTCAACTTCACTCAAATTTATAAAAAAGTTTTTTCATGTTTGTTATTGAATAATTAGTTATAGTAAAACTCACGTTATATGTAAGTATTTTAAACTTTTATATTTTTCCTATGTAAATTGTAAACTTTTTTCTTTCCATGTTGTAGCCTTGAGAATAGAATAAACTTTTCTGAAAGCTCGGCGTTTAATAAAGAGTTTTATTTTGCAACTGACGTCTTTCACACAATTTTTTGAGTAAATAACACTATTACCGTCACAAAAACTCAATACTATATATATATATATATATATATATATATATATATATATATATATATATATATATATATATCTGTGTGTGTGTGTATAAACATAAAAATTTAACCGGACCCTGGTTTCGGGTTCCACGCGCCCAAATTCGTGCTCATTTGGAAAAATCTTTACAAAGTCTCGCCATCGAAACCTCACTAATAACGAATTTTTAAAAATAAAAATATGCTAATAAATAAATAAATAAAACTTATTATTATTAGTATTAAAACTGGTGCTGTAGATAAAGAGCTATGATTGCAACGAAGTCGCGACATAGCTTTTAGACTGTGATAATGACTATTTTACAATATGTTTCATTTTGTTTATGAAGATCATAGAAGAGCCTCGGTGGTCCAGGGCTAAAAACGTGTGTCTCTAAACAGAAGGGTACTGGGTTCGATTCCCAGGGTTAACCATAAACTTTTTCAGTACATATTGTAACATTAACATCAACCGAGGTTGTGGCATCGCATTTGAGGAAGTTGAATGTCTGCAGTTCCGCCCTTCGGTGGGGGCGCAAAGCCGTCGGTCCCGAGTCCATGCGATGTTGGGCACGTAAAAGATCCTTACACTCCTTACGGAAAGGCAAAAGTTTGGCAACATTTCAACGATCGTGAGGTGAAACCGGTCGCAGGCGTCGGTGATTGGCCATAGTCGCGGAAATAGAGCGACGTTAAAATACAAACAAACAAAAAAACATCATGTACTTCAACTACGCTTATTTATTTTAAAGCATTTAATTTCGTGAAAACAGTTAAAACGAAAATGACAACACAAGAGTGTTTATAAAACTAGGTGGCGGCACGTCCACCACTCAGTGATTTAAGGCTGGCTATACTATAGGCGTATTACTTTTGGTGCATTTTTGCTACAATTAGTATGCCGTACTCAAGAGCTCTAATGAGAGCGAAACCGGTCTACGGTTCTAATTGTTGCGAAAATGCATCTAGCCTTACATACGTTGTCCCTATATTAGGGTAGAAATGGGCCAGGGCTGACAATTTTCTAAATTGTTAGTTAATTGTATACAGTCTCTTTTTTTTTTAACACTTTGTGTTATTTGGAGCTGGCGTGACAACATACTGCTTGGTTCCGCAACTAGGTGGCGGCACGTCCACCACTCACTTAGTGATATAATCTCTGAATTTCAATTTGATTTTTATAACTCCTAGAAACTAGTAGATTCTAACTGTGCCTACAAAAGTGATCGAAACCAATAGTTTATTTATCGAATTCTCACGCAAATTTCCTGCGAGTTCACCCTAACAAATTATACACACACTACCTGACTAACATTATTCATTTCCTTTCATCCATTTATTTCGCAGGTCGAATCCTCTAAAACCCTTGTTCATTTAAACATATCCGCAGAGAGATTTACTAATATTGCAGTTGCAGGCAGCTTTATTCAAAACGCAGTGCTCAAATAACAATATACGGTGTGTCCCAAACTGGATGGGAATGTATTGCTATCTCCGTTATTAATAGAGATAGAGAGACGGTTAAATTAGCAATGTTTTGTAGAATTTCATGCTCGTTCCAAATATGACTTGTATTTTGCCCAGTCTCTTTTCGTTTTCGAGTTATTTTGCAAAAACCAAAATTTGTCGATTTCTTTTTTCTTCAATATCTAAGTAGGCGTTGATCTGACATGTCTAAGACTTGCACATTATTAAGACACTTTTTACAAAGTAATCTTTTTATGCTATTCTCAACTTTGGATTGTCATTTGTTTTTGAGCTACAGGTATCAACGTTTGTTTTTATTATGGCAGCCATATTGGATTTTTTACCCATGTGATAGCCTGTCAAAAGAGCTTTCCAATGATGTACAACATGCTTGAGAAATCTTGTAACTGCACTGACAATTTTGAGAAAAACCGTTTTGAGGATAGTAGGCTATGAAAACCAATACCAGAAACCAATGACAAAAAAAAAGTGTTCAAAAAGCAGTAGGCCATGGAGACTTCTACTTTTAACATAATTTTCCGTAATGATCCACGATAAAAAATATTGTGATTTAATTTACAATACTTAATTAGGTAATAATGCTAGGTAATATTATCGGAAACAGTTTAATAACGAAACCCGGCAATAACAAATAGAAACCTAAACTCCACAAAACAACACAAATAGAAACGGAACCCAACAAATAATAAAATAGAAACTTAAAAATACACTAAATAGAAAATTTTTCAATATGGCCACCGTTTTGTTCAATGAATCAATACACCTTTTTGAAATATGCCCGCAAACCCTGGTGAGGGTGTTTTGGTTAATATGATTTATAGCTTCTGTGATTCTGTTTCGTAAATCATTGATATTTTGTGGTGGATCGAATTTATACATATCATTCTTCAGAGTACCCCAAAAATAAAAATCCATGGGTGTTACATCAGAACTTCGAGCACACCAATGAACCGGGCCATTGTTACAAATGACACGATTATTACTATTTTGGTATAAAAATTCTTTGACGATCCTAGCATTGTGAGCTGGACAACCGTCTTGTTGGTACCAAATCTCGTTATCATGAACTCTTCTAATTGTTGGTGAGATATCATTTCTCAATAGATTAAGATACCTTTCCCCAGTTAAATTATTCTCAAAAAAGAACGGACCAACAAAGAAGTTACCTGAAATCTTTTTAAATTAACTGTCTAATCTACAAATAAAAAGAACAGTTTTTTACCTAATAAGCCGCACCAAACATTATTACCAAATATGTCTTGCAATCATCTTTTTTCCTTTAGATGTGGATTTTCATTTGCCCAATAATGCCTATTATGGCGATTATACACACCACAATTTGTAAATCTGGATTCATCAGTCCATATTATTTTCAAATGACACCATCTGCAGAATTGAAGTTGCTTAGGGTAATCGTCAACATTTAAGCCTTGTACGATTGTAGGTTTGTATGGGCGGTAGTGACTTTGTTTTAATGCACGGTGTACCGTACTTTTTGGAACGTCAATTTGTTCACCATAAAACCGAACAGATTGCGAAGAGTTTTCGTTTGAAACCTGTAAGACGGCATTAATTCTTTCTTCATTTCTAGCCATTGGTAGTTTCTTTGCATGGAAGCTACCGTCGTTCAATAGATTGGTCACTATCCTGCGAAATATTTTGGTGTTTGGTTGTCGTCTTTCTGGCTAGTTGTTTTGATAAGAGTTTGCAGCTACCTCAGTATTTTGGTTAGAACGGATATAACATTCCAACATGTCAAAATATTCGTTATTACTGAACATATTGTTGAATAATATTTAAAATAAACAGGAAACAAACTATTTAGTACAAAATTTTAAGTAACTTGTTAAATGCACCTCAAATTGTTCAGATAATTAAGAATAACAGTATTCTTAATTGTCGCGATAGTGTTATATCCATAGCAAACTTTCTTCTGTTGTTTTTCAGTTGACTTACGTTTAAAAATCAAACAATTTTCATAGGCGTCTTCGTAAATCATTAATCTGCTTTTTATTGAGTTCTGTTAGTAAATTTAGTTATTTACTAGGTTTACCTATTCAATTAAATTATAACCATTTTTTAGGATAACGTTGTAATGTAAAATATCATTTGTAGTAATGGGCCGATTCATTGGTGTGCTCAAAGTTCCTATTTTTTTATCGTGAATAATTACGGAAAATTATGTTAAAAGTAGAACTCTATTGTTAGATTCCATGGAGTACTGCTTTTTGAACACTTTTTTTTGTCATCTGTTTTCTGGTATTGGGCATTTCTGCTTTATAGGTACATGTGTCCTATGCCAGTATCCACATCACCAACATTTATAATAGACAACATTCTTTGGTAAATAAGGGCTTATTAGATAGCGCATCCATTAATATAATTTAACCTAGGTCGAAATTTAAAAATAAATCTGGACGCACCAAGTGCGTTTTGGTAGCGAAATGTCATTAAATTCTTTAAATTTAAATAACTTAATTTGCATCTAACTTAAGGTTCATTGGCTAGAAAACCAGTTTGTTGGGGAACATTCTAAGTTTATTTTAGGAAACTTTTTGTTCATCTTCAAACAATAAACTTATTTTGATGAAATATGGTACATTGTGTTTACTATAATATAGGTTATACTGGTAACCAGATTTGATACCTGCTTTCATTAATACAATACATTTTTGCTATTACAGACATTTTTATGAAAATTCACTTCCATAACGCACTTGGTGCGTCCAGATTTATTTTTAAATTTCGACCTAGGTTAAATTATATTAATGGATGCGCTCTCTAATAAGCTACTATTTACCAAAGAACACTATTATAAATGTTGGTGATGTGGATACTGGCATAGGACACATGTACCTATAAAGCCTTTAAACAGTCGATGCGTAAAGCAAAAAGCCTGGTAGACATAAGCACTGAAAGCTCTAAGCTTACCGAATGCTAAATTACAGTGCTTTACTAGTTGAATGTGCGTGAATATGAATAGAGATAATGAGGTCAGTTCTCTCCTCATTTAAACTCCCTTGTGCTTGTGTGAAATGTGTGAAATTGCTTCTGCAAAATTCTTGAGGCTAGCGCTCTGTCACAGCATAATCAACAGTCTTCTTATGCTGTGGCTCTGCCATGGCCAAATCAAGGCAACGATTCTCCGAAGCCACTCTGGACTTGCTGCATCAGCAGACGCCACAATGGGATATCCTGGCTTATGTGTGCATTTTACAAGCCCTTCCAGAAAGATTTCCTCCAGTGACGGAGAGTTGAAGAACCTTTAGTTTTTCAGGTTCCAACATAGAAAAACCGTCTTATATAATCGCAATCCTAGGAGCTCTGAGAGCCTTTTTAAAGGATATTCTTTCTAGATTTGTTTTTTTACTATGTGTTGCGTACTCTGTGGTTTTGCCTTCCTTGTCACCTTTGTCACCCGTCTGTGTGCCCTTGTCCCATTGCTTGGGCTCATCGGGATCTGTAGCCTTTGGTTTTCCTGTGTATAATCTGATCTGGTTGTCCCGGATTAGCCTTTTTGCTCTTATATAATCCTGTTTTTCCTTGATTAGCATATGTGGCTTTGTGTTTTTTTTTCGAGGTCCCTGACACTCGGGCGTTAGGCACCTTTTTACTAATCAATTTTTCAATTTTCTCTAGGAACCTTACTAAACACTGCTTTTGTATTCTTTAGCTGTGGCGGGTTGTTCGTCTTCAACAACTCATCTGGATCTTCTGAGAGTCTTGAACTGCTAGTCTAAATTGCGACAACAAGGACTGCCGGGAGTTCTGCTGCAGTCTACTCCTGGTGGGCCGCTTGCTCTTTAGGTTTTTTGGCTTTCTTATTTTTTGTGTGAATATTTTTGATTCACTTAGACAAATTATTGCGCCACGACAGCAAGGAAAACCACGCATGATCAACTAAGGCACTTATACAAGCGGGTGTATCCTGTACCGCAATTGAAGACCGTCACGGCCTTCATCTCGAGATCGAGGCGGTTTGGCGACGGAACCGAGGAGGAGTAGAGCATCGTTGCTGGGTTGCTGGGGTTGGCAAAAAGAGCCCATGGTGGCCTACTTGCTTGGCGTTGGCCTCCCCACCACTGCTACTATTACTACCCTGTACCGCAAGGGAAACCACAGAAAAGAAACCAGTTAGCATAGAACCATGAATACTAGTGACAGAGTTGTTTATCCCTACTACATATTGATGCGAAATGGCTAGAAATGTGTAACTAACCATCTGTTGTAAATTTGAAGTAATTTGGTTCACAAAATTTGGAACTTTTTGCAAATTAAAAATAAAATCTGAAAGACATGAGTTGAAACCACTTAAGTGATTAAGGTACAATGCCTAACAAATACGGACTAGTGAGCTGCCTTGCGTAGATTGATACATACCAGAGAACCAAATAATACAATAACAGAGGTAAAACATACTACCGTTAACTAGCGATCGGCAAATCTCGGCCACTAAAATCCCGAACACTCAAACAGCATTGTCAATGACAACGGCAACACTCAACACCGTATCACTGCCACAGACCGCAGACGTCGGCATAATAAACTAATAAACAATTGATTCTTATGCTGTGACAATGCCATTACGCGAAGGTACAGATAAGATGAAATTAAAAATTATGTGATTATAAAAACGAATGTGATTAAGATCAGATGCCTAACAAAGACGGACTAGTTAGCAGCCATGCGTAGATTGATACATACCACAGAGCCAAATAATATGTATAACCACAGCATTACCGCAATTAGCGATCGGCTAATCTCGGTCATTAAAATCCCGAACACTGTTGTCAATGTCAATGGTAACACTCAATATTCAACACTATACTACTACCACATCCGTCGGCATGCTTATGCTGTGATCATGCCATTACGCGAAAGTACAGATAACTTCACATTAAAAACGATGTGATTATAAAAAGTAATGCTTTTTAAGTGGGAAATTCAATACATTTTTAAAACACACTGTATTTGTTGCTTGATAAACGGCCCCAATTAAAATTTCAGATTGAAAATGTAGCATGGAGATATCAAGGTTTAAGCACGCGAATAATACCGTGCCAATAAGCAGCAATATTATCAGAGTGGTAACTGTCTACGACTCATAACTATACTTGACGGTCGGTGCGTGTTCTATTCCGGCACGATCCATATTAACGTTTTTTTGTATTTCACTAATTAGTGACTTTTTAATTTTGAAAACAGTTCTTCAAATGAGCGCGAACTAGGAACCCTAAAACTTATATCCGGGGTCAGTTTATTAAATTTATATATATATATATATATATATATATATATATATATATATATATATATATATATATATACATATATATATATATATATATATATATATATATATATATATATATATATATATATATATATATATATATATGTACACAGGGTGTTCAAATAAGGGCACGGATCGGCTATATCTCGAAAACCGTCACAGCTGCAGCTTTCGGGAAAAAAAATTAGCATAAGTAAAGTGGCCATGAGAAAATGTTGGAAATTATATCCAGCTTTCTATACATAAGATTAAAATGTTTTTTTACTGAATTTTTATTTAGAAAAATTCACTATAGAGAGATATTGATGGTGAGACTTAGCAAACAAAACATTTTTCAAATGAGCGCGAATTTGGGCCCCTAGAACTCATATATATATATATATATATATATATATATATATATATATATATATATATATATATATATATATATATATGTATATATATATATATATATATATATATATATATATATATATATATATATATATATATCCAACCGAGAGCTCAAAAATTTGGGCTCCTAGAACTCATATCCGGCGTCAGTTTCGATTTTTCTGAGAGCTCAAAAAATAATTAACCGATTTTGATGAAACTCGGCAAGTACCTTTCTTTTATCAATAGCCTGTATGAGTTCGTTAACCAGGAAAATCGGACATGGTTTCCGGAAAAATTTTGAGTTAAAAAAATACAATTTGGTGTGCTTGCTGCTTTGGGAAAGACCTAACCATGTACCAAAATTCAGCTTTTTATATTTACAGAAAATTGAGCTATTAAAATTTGAAGCATTTATTTTTAATATCACCGCGTTTCACTGACAATGGCAAACGTGGCTTGGTATATGAGATCTAGTATGTCTGAGTCGTTGCCTGGCCGTCTGTTACACGCTGTAACTGACGTTTATCGAATGGTATTAGATTGTTTATCACAAATTATTTGTGTTATTTGGGAATTTTTATATACAAGTGCAAATTATTCCTTTACGATTTTATTTATGTTAGTGGGTGGACTAAATAGTGTTTGTTATGTTTTGTCAACACATATAAAGGATCGAAGTTTTACAAAAAGGAGTGATGTGCAACAGGTTAGTTATTTTCTCTCTGATGCTTTGGCGGTAGTTTTAGTTAAGTTTATGGTTTAACGGTCCATAATTTTTAGCTTATTTTGATACAAAAAATTCGTCAATGAGGAGACCGCAACTTTAGAATTTTAAAAAGATTTCTTTAAATGAGCGCAAACTAGGCCCCCTAGAATCCATATCAGGGTTTACGTTTAGTTTTTATCTATTTACATATATACAGGGTGACGCATTTCTACGGTAAAGCTCAATATAATTATTATTATACAAGAGACGAGAAAAAATTGTATAAGTTAATTATAGGGTGTTTTGAACTGCATCTTATAAAATTAATTTGACAATCACAGGCTGGTCCATAAGTCGTTGGTGATCTCTACAATTTTTTTCGAACACCCTTATTTCATTGCATTTTATATCCAAATATGTTTGTAAGAAAAAAAATCGAGACGCAGTAAGTGCCTTTTGGTAGCAAATTTTCATTAAATGCTTCAAATTTCAATAACTCAATTTGCTATTAACCTAAGGTTTGTTGGCTAGGAAACCAACATTTAAAGTTTATTGATGGAAAATTTTTGTACATTTTCAAACAATAAGTTATTTTGATAAAATATGGCACATTGTTTCTACTATATAGGTTATACCGGTAACCAAATTGATGACTGCTTGCATTAAAAATACATATTTGCTATTCAAAGCATTTTTATAAAAATTCACTTCCATAACGCACTTGCTGCGTCCAGACTCTTTTTTTATAATAAAGAGATATCGATTGTAACACTCGAAAAAATTCTCCAGATAAGCCTGTGTTAGTAGCTTTTAATCCAATCTTCAACGTCCGTTTAAATTTAAAGTGTTAATTCTAGTAATATGTTGTACTATTGGTGTACAATTCTTATGAAAATTCACTACGATAATGCACTTGCTGCGTCTCGAAATGTTTACGACTGCATTTGTTAGGGAGCCAGTCCGACCCCGTATGTGCGAATGTCAAGCACATCGAATATCGAGTGACGTATGAGAGTAGAGAGAGAGAGAGAGAGACTGGAGAGAGCGTTCACCATTCGTATTCATCGTGTTTGTGGTGCTGCTGGTGCGCCTTTTGCGTTGGGGTAGGTCAATAACAGGAAATGCTTGGCCTGTTGTTTGTCAGGCATCAGGCAGCCGGTGGCAGCGGTGAGCGTGAATACGGAACATTGCAAGAGAACAGCCAGCGATATATATAGAGGATTTTTTTATTACGTACAGCTACTATCGTTGGTCGTTGTCCATTTAACTATTTAACTTTTAACCAACTAGCAGTCCGTCATTGGCTTTTATAACACCAGTGGAAGTATTTCACTGGCGAGCAAAGTAAATAGATAATGGAAATGGATTTGGCCACTGAAAGTGCATAATTTAACCACTGTTGATTAGAACATTAAAAAACTCCGTTTTCAAGTTGGCTTTCCGGTTATTTGAAACTGGCTTTTATCCTGATTCAAATAGCAGCGATTTTTGTTTTTAAATAAATAATTAAAAAGTCTGGGCGCAGCAAGTGCGTTATGGTAGCGAATTTTTTTACAAATAGGTATGTGTTTCTTTGATGAAAGCAGGCATCAAACTTGGTTGCCTATATAGTAGAAACAATGTACCATATTTCATCGCAATAACTTTATTGTTTGAAAATATATAAACATTTTTCAAAAGTCTGGATGCAGCAAGTGTGTTATGGAAGTGAATTTCCATAAAAATGTTTTTAATAGCAAATGCGAGCAGGCATCAATCTGATTACCGGTATAGCCTATGTAGTAGAAACAATGTACTATATTTTATCAAAATTACTTATGGTTTAAAAATATACAAAAATTTTCCGAAAATAAACTTAAATGTTGGTTTCCTAACCAACAAAGCTTACGTTAATAGCAAATTGAGTTAATGAAATTCGAAGAATTTAATGAAAATTCGGTAAATTTGCAGATTAGCTCCCGAACGCTTTTCAAAAAAATGTTTTCAGAAACATTACTAGAACCCCACCTGAATACACAAACCACAAGAAAAATTTCTTGTTCACACCCCCCAAGGAAGTTACGGGACTGGGAGTGAATAGGGGTGCTGGGCGGGGTAGGTAATAAAAAGGAAATATGAGCAGAAAATGCGAAGAAAACTGCTTGAAAGCTATCTATTTGAAGCCATATCCCCATTAAACCCTGCCTACCCCGCACAGCACCCCCTTATTTGCCCCAGGTCACGTAACTTCCTTGGGGGGTATGAACAGGAAGTTTTTCTTGTGGTTTATGCAACGAGGGTGGTTGTATGTACACGAGGGGAAAGGAAAATGGCTACGACGAAGCAGCCCCCCCCCGGTTCGACGTGTGGCAGGGGTGGGGGATTGGGGGGTGGCTGCTTCGTCGTGGAGATTTTCCTTCCCCCTCGCGTGCTAGAACCACCATCACTGCATAAACCACAAGAAAAATGTATTGTTCCTACCCGCCAAGGAAGTTACGGCACCTGGGGGGATAGGGGTGCTGTGTGGGGTAGGCAGGGTTTAAGGGGGATATGGCTTCAAGATGTGAAAAAGACAGCTTTCAAGCCCGTTTTAATCGAATTTTCTGCTCATATTTTCTTTTACTACCTACCGCGCCCAGCACCCCTACTCACTCCTGGTCCCGTAATTTCCTTGGGGGGTGTGAACAAGAAATTTTTCTTGGGGTTTGTGGGTCCAGGGGGGACCCCAGGCAGGTTTCTGAAAACAGTTTTTTGAAAAGCGTTCGGGAGCTAAACCGCAAATTTACCCAAAATTCGCTACCAAAACGCACTTACTGCGTCCAGATTTTTTTCTTACAGACGATAAAAAATTCAAAAATACATTAACGAATTTGTTCTACAAAAATTAGACAAAAAAATTATACACCCCTACTCATTCCTGGTCCCGTTACTTACTTGGGGGGTGTGCATAATAAATGTTTCTTGGGGTTTGTGGATACAGGGGGGGGGCTTTGTTCTACGAAAATTAGCTTAAAAAAATATAGAGCGTTAAACCATAAACTTCACTAAACCTACAGCGAAAGCATCAACTTAACTAAACCGACAGCCAAAGCATCAGAGAAAGGGAAATGAAATTTCTGTAAATATTTTAGTAAAATGAAGGGCAATGAAGGTTAATTACAGAACACTCTTCTTGCAACATTATCTTTTCAAAATCAGTATTTGTTTCACGTTATTTGCCTAAACATTGCCAATTTTGACGTTTCAAATTGCGAGTTTGACCTTTTGAGGAAAACTCCAAAATTTGTTTCTTTAACTGCCAATAACTTCTTTGTCTTTAAAGCTAGATACTTAAATTTTGGTACAGAGCTCACTATTTATAATACAAACACGTGTATCAAATTTAGTTGCCCTTACTTTGTTATTTCCGGAGATATGAATTTTTTAGAAAGAGAACACACAATTTTTTGGGAAAACCTGGTGAGATTTTCCTGGCTAACAAACTTGTCCAAGCCACTTACAAAAGGAAAGTAGTCACCAAATTTGATCAAGATTGGTCCATTATTGTTTGAGTTATCGGTCGGATATATATATATATATATATATATATATATATATATATATATATATATATATATATATATATATATATATATATATATATATATATTGATATTGATAGTTATTTAGGAAGATTAAAGTCCCACGTAGTAATAATTTAATCTATCTAGGAAAATTATAGTCCCACGTTTTTGGGCGCTAATTGATATAGAAAGTTAATTTAAGCTAGGGTTGTTTAAGTCCCACTATTGGGTGATAATTGAAATAGGGAAAGGTTTATTTTAAGTTTTATATTATTATTATTAGGTATATTGAAATACTTGATATGGTGGCTAACTTAAATATGTTTTATTCCTTTTTGTGATGTTAATTTCGAAGTGTATTTTATCTTGTGTTTTATCTACCTGTAAAGTTTAGTGAGTAATGTGTTGTTAATGTGTGTTCACCAAAGGTTTGTGTGTGTATTACACCTTGGTGTATTAAATGCCTTTATACTGCTGTATTGCGCATACAATTGATCACATGAATGAATTTGACTCTCAAAACAGGGACTAGTGGGTTCAAGTCCTATCAAAATTTTTATTATTATTTCCAAAAGTTTGATTAAATTTTAAATTTTGAAATGTATTCCCCCTCTGATCTTTACTCAAAATGCTTATAAATATATGTTAAAGAAAACAAAGCAAAGGTCCTTATACGCTCACAGAACTTAAATATTTATTAAATTAACATATATGACAAAAAACCTAAACCTTATGTATTACTTATACCTATTTGAATTTTACACTATAAAAGGGAACGAAAGAAAATAAAATAAATGTTAACGGTACCGACACCTATTGGTGTTTATATTAATTCCACTGTATTGTGGCACTTAGTCAATAGACACAGAGTTCCACGCTGACTATTAGTTAGTTATAGCCAAAAGATCCCCTGCCTCTATAAGTATCTTGAATGTCGTATAAAAACCAAAGCACAGTTTATGTACTTATTTTTTTTTAGCGAGTTTTATTACTCCTTTTAGTTTTACACTACTCACTCAGACTGCTGCTGCCTCTGCTGCCTCTCCTGTATTTGCTGAGTCGGACTATCGGATCAGCGACCCTCTAGATTTTTGCATCCTCTAGACTAAATTTTCTCCTCTTGCTACTATCCCTTTTCAAACCCCTTCTATCTAATTTCTCAAACTATATCCTTATTACCAAAAATTCCCATCTAATAATTTAATGACAATTTCAAACTTTTTTCATCTCAACAATTTTAATCTGATACTTTTATCAAAATTTTTCCATCTGTTTATTCTTTTTCATACGTAACCAGCGTAACTAATCAAAAAACTGTTATCTGCCTGCTTCAAATAAAATATCCTAACAAATTTTAACACAATAATCGTTTTTCATCATCTCCTCGGATACATACATACTTCTGATTGTTGTTAGTCAATGAGAGAATAATTAACCTAACTATAATTTTAGTGTCAGTTTGACGTCTGTCCTAAATAAAAAACAGCTGACTTAAACATAGGTTATGACATCACATTTCTTACAATTTAACACTCAAATTTTGACATCTTACTATTCTTAAAGCTAACAATATCCTTAATTCTAACAATAACATCTTAAATTACTTAACAGCTATCAAACAATAATACCTTAAACTATCTAATTAAACTTGTCATACATTTACACCTGCCTTGCCTCCTTTCAACACATATATATCTGTAAAATTTAGTTTCTCCCTGCCTTACAGTGCAAAAACATTGCATACACCAAAGGTAAGTTGTTGTTTGTGTATATGTATGTGTATATATGTATATGTGGCCCCCTTTAGTAACCATATCAATATATATATATATATATATATATATATATATATATATATATATATATATATATATATATATATATATATATATATATATATATATATATATATAAACACATTCTCCTCATTAGCGAGTTAAAAAAAATCGCTAAAACGTGAATAGTGAAAAGATAGAAAAGTCAGTACGCAGCAAGTGGGTTATAGTAGCAAATTTTCATTAGTTTTGCAACATGTATCGCAACATACCATATCTCCTAAGCATATCATTTAACATAATTAAACTTATTTATGGTAAATGTAGTTTGTAGATGATGGATAACCTCCCAACCATCCCCTTTTCTGCACATACACACACACATGTTAAATTTAAGTAGCTGACTTCAATAAACAATTCACTCCACAGCACCTGACTTTTTTCTACCAATTTAATGTCTCACTGATGTGACATTCTCTTGATTGTAAACACGACTAAATCATTTAAAGGTTGGACACAGCAAGTGCGTTATGGTAGTGAATTTTCATAAAAATATTTTTAATGTCAAATATGTATTTTTGGAATAAATGGCTTGGAATTTGGTATAACCTACATATAGTAGAAACAGTGTACCTTACTTCATCAAAATAATTTTATTGTTTGAAAAAAAAAACAATAATTTTCTGAAAATAAACTTAAAATGTTCCCAAAAAAACTGGCTTGATTTTCCTGGGCGACGAACCTCTTCTAGATATTTACACACCTGATAAAATATAACTATCCACAACAGGCTTTTTGACAAAAATCTAAAGAAATGTTTGCATACAAATTTGCAATTTACTCAACGAAAATTGCCATTTTCTTTACAAAAATAGGTTAAAGTAATGTTGCACGAAAATTTGCTAAACAATGTTTCCTAACGAATATATATATATATATATATATATATATATATATATATATATATATATATATATATATATATATGTATATATATATATATATATATATATATATATATATATATATATATATATATATATATATGTATATGTATATGGTGTTCTAGGGGTTCCAGGTCGCGCTCATTTGAAGACATTTCTCCAAATGTAAAAGTCGTGATCTCCTTATATTATCGAATTTTTTAAGAAATTTCCCTAAAAAACCCAATACTAAAATGACTATGGTAACAAAAGAAAAATCACAATAATAAAGTATTATGTTTAGCGAAAATTCACTAAAATCCTAACGTAACATTCAATTACTTAATCAAATTTGTAGTTACTTTTTTAGGAACTGAAAAACTGAAGCTTAAGATTCAGTATTAACTTATGACACATCCATATACATCTGCTCGATCATAGGGTAATATGTGTTTTACATTGACTTATTAATATATGTCAACTCAAACCTGGCACTAGAAATTCTACTACGTAATTGAAGAAAACATTGTTCAATCTATTTGTAACACATATTATACATACTTTTATCTTTCTGCTCTCCTTTATATGAACTTTAACTATGCCAAATCTCACACTGCTCCGTGGGCGCAAGGTATTTAAAAAGGGGTACAATGTTTTTTCTTCATGTATTATAACCCTATAATTGAAACTACTGCCAAGGCATCAGTGAAAGGGCCTATTTGACATTCACTTTCTGCAAATATTTAAGTAAAATGAAGGACAATGACGGTTGAAGCTGAAACTTAAGGCTTTATAGAACACACTTCTCACGATATTTCTTGTACATAAGCGGTTATAGTTTCCGGTTATTTATCTAGAACATGTCAATTTTGACGTTTCGAATCGCGACTTTGGCGTTTTAAGAAGAAAAACTATAATGCCTATAACTTTTTTTTTCTTTAACTTAGAGATACATATTTTGGTGGATGGTTTTATTTTTATGATATAAACCCGAGAACCAAATTTGGTTACCATAACTTTGTTATTTCCGGAGATATAAACTTTTCCGAAAGAAAGCACAGATTTTTTTCTGGAAAAACTAGTCTGATTTTCCTAGCTAACAAACTTATCGAAGCGCCTTGAAAAAGGAAGGTACTCACCAAATTTTATCAAAATCGGCCCATTATTTTTTGAGGTATCGGTGTGACACACACACACAGATATATATATATATATATATATATATATATATATATATATATATATATATATATATATATATATATATATATATATATATATATATATATATATAACCATATAAAGTCTGAAACTTACCTCTGATTTGAGTTCCAGAGGTCCTAGTTTGCGCTCATTTAAAGACATATTTTCAAAATTCGAAAGTCGCGATCTCTTCATTAGTGAATTTTTTAAAGAAAATTCACTAATATATCCACATTTGTTTATTTTATTTAACTATATACCGCACGCTAATGTTATTTTCTAACGAGGAATATATTTTGCAGCATTTTCGAACTTCTGTTAAATGCAATTTGGGAAAAACTTGAATTACAATTATTCAACACAATTGTATTTTGGCACATTGTATCTGTAGTTTAGTGGCAATATGCGAGGTTTTTTTTTGCACTTTAACATGCGT
Organism: Tillus elongatus; assembly: GCA_964006375.1. NCBI lineage: Eukaryota > Metazoa > Arthropoda > Insecta > Coleoptera > Cleridae > Tillus > Tillus elongatus. The sequence goes on from OZ023264.1 coordinate 34,102,684, forward strand.
CTAATTCCGCGACTATGGCCAATCACCAATGCCAGGGCGCACTTTCACCTCACTATCCTGGAAATTTTGCCCAACTTCTGCCTTTCTGTAAGGAAGGTAGGGACCTTTAACGTGCCCAACAACGCCTGGACACGGAACCAACGGCTGAACGTGGAGACATTCAACTTATTGCTCAGATACAATGCCACAACCTCGGTTGATGTTAATTTTTACAGTATTTTACAAAATTTCCGTGAAAAGTACAAAAAAAGTGTTTTTTTTTTTCAATCTTAATTACAGATTAGGTATAGTATGTGAATTGTATGTATTCTTTTAGCCATTTTTTTGTAAAAAAAATACAGTTTTTACAGAATTTTTTTTGTTTCCATAGAAATCATTGTAAGATTTTTGTGAAATTTTTGTAATTAATAATGAATGTTGAATAAGTTACTGTAAAAGAAAATATGTATTACACCGATAACTCAAAAAATAATGGGCCGATTTTGATCAAATTTGGTGAGCACCTTCCTTCTGCAAGTCGCTTGGATAAGTTCGTTAACCAGGAAAATCTGCTCAGTTGAAATAGATTAAACAATGATTTCTTTTAATTAGACAGGCAGATTCCCCCTATCACAACGAAATTATAATGCATGTTTGTAAGAAAATTAATTCGGGACTCATCAAGTGCGTTATGGTAGCGAGTTTTTATTGAATGCCTCAAATTTGAAAAGCTCAATTTGATATTAACCTATAAGGTTCGTTGGCCAGGAAACTAGTTTTTTCGGGAACATTTTAAGTTTATTTTCGAAAAATGTTTGTACATTTTCAAACAATAAAGTTATTTTGATGAAATATGGTACATTATTTTTACTATATATGTTATACTGGTAACCAAATTTGATGTCTGTTTTCTCAACAAAAAAAAACACTTATTTGCTATTTAAAACATTTTAATGAAAATTCACTATCATAACGCACTTGCTGCGTCCAGGCTTTTTTCATTTTGGTGCTTTTTCCAACAATAAAGTTATTTTCATGAAATATGGTTCATAGTTTCTACTATACAGGTTACACTGGTAAACAAATTTGATGCCTAATTTCATTAAAAGTCTGGACGCATCAAGTGCGTTATGGTAGTGAATTTTCATAAATACGTTTTAAATAGCAAATATGTGTTTTTTTAAAGAAAGCATGGATCAAATTTGGTTACCAGTATTACCTCTATAGCAGAAACAATGTACCATATTTCATAAAAATAACTTGTAAAAATTTTTCGAAAATAAATTTTAAATGGTTCCGAAAAAACTAGTTTCCCGTCAACGAACCTTATAGGTTAGTAGCAAATTAAGCATTTGAAGCATTTAATGAAAATTCGCTACCATAACGCACTTGTTGCGTCCCGAATTTCTTTTCTTACAAACATGCATTATAATTTCGAAATTCAATACATTAAAGATCAGCTTAGAACTGATACGGACAGGGGGACTTCGACTATCTAATTAAAACAAAGCATTGCTTAGTCTATTTGAACTAAGCTGATTTTCCTAAAAATTGACTACAATAACGCACTTGCTGCGTCCCGAATTTTTATTTTTTCTTTCGTTAATTCTATGTATTACGTAGAGTAAAGCCTGGCTTAACATGCTAAAATGCCGCAATACCGCAAAGTATTTGAATCTGATTAAACTGAAATCCTTATTTAGAGGCACACACCTAATAAATAGTGTTTTTGCGAAATAGGTATTTATGTATATATTAAAAGTTCTGTATTATGGAAAAAAGTTACTGAAATTCACCTAAAAGAAAAAAATATAGTAAAATAATTATCTAAACAAAAAGGTAACTTGTTCTCAGCCGGTCACCCATCCAATTACTGACCGCGCCCGTAGTTGATTAATTTCAGTGATCGAGCCGATGTACTCAATGTTTTTTTTTCAATTTCAAAATATTTATTCATAATTCATAGGTTAAAAATATTACAGTATGTTAGGTAGAAAGTTTTAGTCTATAAGCAGAGAAAACTAGACATCTAACAATATTATTCTACAATTTCCTCAGTATAAACATGGCTCCTATCTTAATATTTATCCATGGTTTATGTTAACATATTTCGAATATAATAAAGAACATATATATATATATATATATATATATATATATATATATATATATATATATATATATATATATATAGTATTAAATTTTTGTGACGGTAATAGTGTTATTTATCAAAAAATTGTGGGAACGCCGTCAGTTGTAGAATAAAACTCTTTATTATAGGCCGAGCTTTCGGAAAAATTTATTCCTTTATTAAGTTTAAACTTTTATATTCTTTCCAAGTAAATTGTAAACTTTTTCTTTCCATGTTGTAGCCTTGATAAAGGAATAAATTTTTCCTCGGCCTATAATACAGAGTTTTATTCTACAACTGACGGCGTTCCCACAATTTTTTGATAAATATATATATATATATATATATATATATATATATATATATATATATATATATATATATATATATTCTTAAGAAAAATGCTATCTATGGTTTTTATGTTGTTCCTACTGTGTTCTTAAGTCTGTTAATTTTAATTAGCAGGAAAATTAGAGAAATCCTGCCTTAACATTATTTTGTTTTTGATTTAAAAATGAGCAAATTATCTTATAATTATTTACACTATATACATATTTACATTATTTACATTTATACTATATCTTAGATACCTAAGTTTGGTTGTGCTGCCCAGTATCTACAGTATTGCCTGTTGATTGTTGGGGTTCTTTAAGTTCCGAATTTTGTTCTTGAAAATGAGAGTTTATGCTTATATTTTATATGGGGATTATCTGTTCTGGTTGTAAGAATTCGTCTGGTTAGTTGGCTGTTTTTTGTTTGCCTCTCGTAGAAGTTTTCTGATAAAGATAGTGCGATGTACTCAATTGCTGTTGCCCGTTTGACATTATTTATTTTAGGGATCTAAATAAACCGATGCATTTACTAAAAACTACTGCCAAATAATCAGAGAATAGGTCTACTTGAAATGAATTTTCTGCAATTATTATATTGTTACTGTTACTTCTTGACCCTTTTGCGTCAAAAAAACCTAATCTTTGTCTGTATTATACAATAGATCTTGTTATCCACACAAAATATTTTGGTTTTGTGCATTTCTCTGGTCATCAGTGGCACCCAAAATATTTTTTAAACGTCTATATATTTTTTCCTTTCAACCTAGAGATGTGAATTTTTGAAGGTAGTGGAAGTTTAATAGCGTGAACCTAAGTGACAAATTTGGCTGCGACAGATTTGTTATTTTCGGAGATACAAAAATTTTCCGAAAGAAAACCCAAAATTTTCCAGGAAAAACTGGCCCGATTTTTCTGGTTAACGAACGTATGCAAGCCACTTGCAAAAGGAAGGCACCTACCAACTTTTATCAAAATCGGTCCATTATTTTTTGAGTTATCGGTACGATATATATATATATATATATATATATATATATATATATATATATATATATATATATATATATATATATATATATATATATATATATAGTATTAAATTTGGCCAAACAAGCAGAGTCCTTAAAGATAGGTTAACACAGCACAAAAGTGACATACGTTTACAAAAAAGAACTTGCGCTCTGTCAGAACATAATCTCGACACTGGCCATAATATAAATTTTAGTCATGTTTCTATTTTACACTGTGAAACCTTAAGTAATAAAAGAATGTGTTTAGAAGAATTTGAAATTACTTTTTAACGACAATTTAATAAACTTAACGAAAGATAATCATTTTAGAAATCACTACCCCTATTTATAATTCCTAGACAAAAACAAAAAACAAATTCAATTAAACAACAGTTAGCTTTATATGTCAGTTTGGCACTTTTCGATTTCACTCAAATTCATAAAAAGGTTTTCTGTTCATGTTTGTTATTACATAATTAGTTTAGTAGAACTCATGTTATATGTAAGTATTTTAAACTGTTATATTTTTTCCAAGTAAACTGTAAACTTTTTTCTTTCCTTGTTGTAGTCTTGAGAAAGGAATAAATTTTTCCGAAAGCTCGGCCTATAATAAATAGCTTTATTCTACAACTGACGGCTTTCCACAATTGTTTGATATATATATATATATATATATATATATATATATATATATATATATATATATATATATATATATATATAAACACTGATCTCGACATTACTAAATTTTTTTAAGAAAATTCACTAAAAAAAGATATATTTGTTATTAATCTCTTACAAGGAGAAAAAGTTATATGCATTTATAAAAAAAAATCGGTGCCATACCCTAACGAAGCAATGGATTGTACTGAATTGTTGTTAAAAAAAATCACTAATAGCGAGATATCGATGGTGAGACTTTGTAAACATTTTTCCAAATGAGCGCGAACTAGGACCCCTAGAATCGATATCCGGGGTCAGTCGATTTTTATATGTCTATATATATATATATATATATATATATATATATATATATATATATATATATATATATATATATATATATATATATATATATATATATATATATATATATCAAAAAATAATTAAGCGAAACTCGGCAAGTGCCTTTCTTTTATTAATGGCTTGGACGAGTTTGTTAGCCAGGAAAATCGGGCAGGGTTTTCCGGGAAAATTTTTAGTTTTCTTCCTAAATTTTTTTCCCGAAAACTGCAAAGCTATTTAAATTAAATTTAATGGATATGTTACCATGGGAGGGACCTTACTACATACCAAAATTCAACTTTCTAAGTTTATAGGAAATTGAGTTGTTCAAATTTTGAATTTTCTTTCGAAAAAAAAATTTATCTCCGAAAATTACAAACTTTTTTCAATTAAATTTGGTGGTTATATTGCCTTAGGAAAGACCTTATTAAATACCAAAAGTAAACTTTCTAAGTTAATTGAAAATTGAGTTATTCAAATTTGAAGTATTTAATAAAAAATCACTACCATAACGCACTTGCTGCGTCCCGAAATTTTATTTATAGTTGTCATGAATGCGTATAAAAAAATTAAATTTTCTCCTGCCTGACGATGACGAACCTGGTTACAGTGAAGAAAACCAACACTTGTGAAACCAGTGAAGAAGCTAGCCTCGTGTATTTTGTAAGGAATGTGTTCAATTAAGTGGAGAATTATATTGAATAATAAATATTTCAAGTACCAGATCTAGTTTGCTTCTGCAGTAGCTTAATATTTTTCAAAGGGTCTTCGTAATGCCTGTTAGGTAGATATCAATTAGCGCGTAAAATCTTTAACTGCATATATAATATGTTTGCGTTGCATCCTGAGAAACATCGATTCCATTGTTCAGCGGGGTAGTTTGTAAGCAATTGCACAGTATACACAGAGGGTGGTCTGTGTTGCTGTGCTATCAGGATCAGGTACTGGGAATATCGTAGCGTGGATCGGCGGGTCCAAGGACACGTCACGTTGTTATGAGAGGGCTGCACGGACGCCAGCATACATCCGCAGATTAGACCGTGGAGCTTACGGCAATAAAGGACCGCCGCGTCTACTACCATCCTTTACCCCGATTACCCCGACACCAAAAGGCCCTTCTGCCGCTGCTGCCTCGCTTCCTCTCTTGCTCTTGTGCTTCAGCCACTAAAGTACAGTTGTGTCAAATGTTCTGCCAACGGTCGCCACGCGAAAATTTCCAGGAATTAGTCATGCAATGCAAGAGGCTCAGATGAGGGGTGGTCGACACGAACATCTATAATAGCATAGCCTGATCGGTATATCGGTAATGTCCGATGGATTGGTCTGTAAATCTCAGGTTAGGACTGACCAAACATTGGTGTTGCTAATTTGAAAGTAAAATGATTCAAAACGACTTCGCATGATATATATTTTCATTTTCCTAAAAGGTCAAGTAATGGATAAAAAAGTCTGGACGTAGTGAATTTTCATTAAAACGTTTTAAATAGCAAATATGTGTTTTTTAAAGAAAGCATGGATCAAATTTGGTTACCAGTATAACCTATATAGTAGAAACAATGTACCATATTTCATCAAAATAACTTGATTAAAAGTGTAAAAATTTTTCGAAAATAAACTTTAAATGGTCGGGAAAAAACTAGTTCCCGGCCAATGAACCTTATAGGTTAGTAGTAAATTGAGCTAATCAAATTTGAAGCATTTAATATAAATTCACTACCATAACGCACTTGTTGCGTCCCGAATTTCTTTTCTTACAAACATGCATTATAATTTTGTGGTCGAAATTCACTGGTACGGACAGGGGCAATTCGACTATCCAATTAAAACAAAGCATTATTTAATCTATTTGAACTGAGCCGATTTTCCTAAAAATTCACTACAATAACGCACTTGCTGCGTCCCGAATTTTTCTTTTGTCTTTCGTTAATGTTATGTATAATGAGAGTAAAGCCTGGCTTAACATACTAAAATGACCCAATACCGCAAAGCGTTTGAATTTGATTAAACTGAAATACTTATTTAGAGGCACACACCTAATAAATAGTGTTTTTGCGAAATAGGTATTTTTATATATTAAAAGTTCTGTATTATGGAAAAAAGTTACTGAAATTCACCTGAAAGAAGAAAAATATTGTAAAATGATTATTAAAAAGCCTGGACGCAGCAGTACGTTATGGTAGTGAATTTTCATAGAAATGATCTGGCACTAAATATTTTATTATAACTTTTTTTTCTTGTAGCATATAAATCTAAATTTTGGTGCATAGTTTACTTTTTATATCGTAAATCTAACTACCAAATTTAGTCATCATAGCTTTTTTATTTTATGAGATAATTTTTTTTTTTTGAATGAAAACTCAAAATTTTTCCGGGAAACCTCGTCAGGTCGATCCGTTTTCCAGAAAAATCGATTTAAATAGTATTCCGTTTGGATAATACGAGAAAGGAATTAATACACTTGGTTTGTTTCGCTTTTAGTACATTTTCTTCAAAAAATTCACTAATGAGGAGATCCCATATATATATATATATATATATATATATATATATATATATATATATATATATATATATATATATATATATATATATATATATATATATATATATATATATATATATATATACATGAAAATTGAAGCTGACCGCGGATATGTGTTCTAGGGGGCCTAATTAGCGCTCATTTGAAGACACTTTTTCAAAATTGAAAAGTCGGGATCTCCTCATTAGTGAATTTTTTCCTTTCTCGTATTATCAAAACAGAATACTATTTAAATCGATTTTTCTGGAAAACGGATCGACCTCGAAAACGGATCGGGATATCGAAATGAAACAGGAACACATAATTAATTGTGAAATGGTTGCTCTTTCAAGTTTTGAATTAAATTTCATCTTAGACATACAGGTGAAAAGTTAGTAACTGTTAATGTCGGTGAAATTGGTCGTAAGGGGCGCCATCTATGAGCAGTGCGATATCTGCAACACGTATCTTATTCGCCGCCTAAAAAACATAGCCTCAAAAATTCTCAAGTTTCTAACCTAGAAATTATCAAAAAAATGACAAAAAAACTAATTAAATTTTTTAATACAATCGACCGAGGTTCTGGCATTGTATTTGAGCAAGTTTAATATCTGCACGTTCCGCCCTTCGGAGGGGGCGTAAAGCCGTCGGTCCCGTGTCCATGCGATGTTGGGCACGTTAAAAATCCCTACCCTTGTTACAGAAAGACAGGGGTTCGGCAAAATTTCCAGGATAGTGAGGTGAAACTGCTCCCTGGCGTCGGCCATAGTCGCGGAAATAGGCTGACGTTAAAAGAAACAAAACAAAACAAAACAAACTTTTATACACCCTGTATTTGCGAAATTATCAACTTTTGTGTAAGGCATGTTTGCTCCAATGGTCACAATTTGACGTGTAGTATGTCCAGCTTTCCTACTGTTAATGAATCATCCTGTATATATTCACTGATTAGGATGAATGACCACCACAGCAAAGTTTCCGCCACAAGGGCTTTGTCCTTATTAGTGAATTTTATTTTAAAAATATCACTGTTAGAGAGGTATCGATGGTGAGATTTTGCAAAATTTTTTTCAAATGAGCGCGAACTGGGACACCTAGAAACCATATCCGGGATCAGTATCAATTTGTATATGTTTATATATAAATATATACACTGAAACAGGTCAATTTTAATATTGAGGGGGACATGTTTTGACATAAAACTCAACTTTGTCACATCAACCCCTTAAGGGTGGTGATAACAACCCGTATATTTTAAATAGGGATTATGTGTCGAGTATTACATCATTCGAAAGCACTTTCTTTTCTGGATTCAACACACTAATTTTTTTGGAAGTTTTATCAACTCGTTTAAAAATTATTCACAGTTGGAGTTGCAAGAACGTATTTCATTCATTGTTATAAGAAATGCACTAATTAGTCAAATTTTCGTCAAAAAAAAAACAAATCCAAACGTTCAAAAATGTTTATTCAGTTAAGTAAGTGTTCAAATTGTTGACCACCAGCTTCCATACAAAAGTACAAATTTTGTTCAAAACGAGCTCTGACATTCTGGAGCATTTGTGGAGTTATTAGACGGCATTCTTCAACAATGCATCATCGTAATTCTTCCAGAGACTCCGGTTCTGTTGCGTAAATTCTACTCTTTAAATGGCCCCATAGAAAGACGTCTAAAGGAGTTAAATCCGGTGATCTAGGGGGGCACTCAATAGCACCTCTACGCCCAATCCATTGTCCTGGAATCTCTCTGTTCAAAAACTCCCTAACACGTTGTGGAAAATGCGGAGGAGCTCCATCTTGTTGAAACACTAATTGATTTTCTTGATAGCGATCACAATTTTCAACAATGTCAATTAGTAGACGGTAAACGATATCTTCTAGTAACTCCAAATACGTTTCGCCACTCAAATTGCCATTAAGAAAAATTGGTCCCATTAAACGGTCTCCAAAAATGCCACTCCAGACATTCAATTTCTGTGGAGTTTGAGTGTGGACTTCGTGAAAATTTCTTGGATTATTATTATCTGCCCAATAACGACAATTATGACGATTGACTGTATAGTTTCATAAAAACGTACACTCGTCTGAAAAACAAATATTGAACAGAAAGTTTCCGTTATCAGCTATTCGTGCAGTCATAACTTCACAAAACTCCAGCCGCCGATCAAAATCATCTTCATTCAGTTGTTGTACAAGATGAATTGTATACGGGTGAAATTTATGATGCTTCAATATTCGCTGAATAGTTCTTCTTTTGATGTTTGAAACAGTGGCCAATTTTCTTGTGCCCAAAGTTGGGTCTGCAGAAATTTGTCCTAAAACTTCAATCTTAGTAGTCTCATTTCTAACCGGAAATTCACGTTCAGGATCCCGTTTTTTGTTGGCTACTGAACCACTTTGTCGAAACTAACTACAAAATGTATTTTCTGTTAACATGTATGTTCGGATGTCGTTCATTAAACAAATTTGCGGTGCGGTTGGCACAGTCATGGTTTTTGAAAAAAAGAGTAATTATTTCAACTATTTCTTCTACAGAATACACCATTGTGAAATTAATTTTCGGTAGTACTATCATGTATCAAACCGACCTATAAACTGAAATAATAAACTGCATTTCTCTCAAACCGATAAGAAATGTTCTGATAGTCAATTTTTTGTTTACAAAACCAACAAAACATTGATTATCAGCACATTTCTTATCGGAATGAGTGAAATGCGTTCTTGCATTTTCAACTGTGAATAATTTTTAAACGAGTTGATAAAACTTCCAAAAAAATTAGTGTGCTGAATTCAGAAAAGAAAGAGCTTTCAAATGATGTAACACTCGACCCATATTACCTATTTAAAATATAAGGGTTGTTATCACCAACCTTAAGAGGTTGATGTGACAAAGCTGAGTTTTATGTCAAAACATGTCCCCTTCAATATTAAAGTTGACGGGTTTCAGCGTTTCTTTAAAAAAATTATTTGGACGCAAATCGGTCTGTTTCGTTTTCAATGCGCCAGCCTATATATATCCAACCGATAACTCAAAAATAATTAACCGATTTCGATGAAACTCGGCAAGTGCCTTTCTTTTATTAATGGCTTGGATGAGTTCGTTATCCAGGAAAATCGGACGAGGTTTTCCGGGAAAATTTTGAGTTTTCTTTCGAAAATTTTATCCGAAAATTACAAGGAAATTTTAATGAAATTTGGTGAATATGTTGCCTTGGGAAAGGCCTTACATATCAAAATTCGACTTTCTAAGTTTCTAGACGATTGATTTCTTCAAGTTTGAAGCATTTAATTAAAATTCACTACCATAATGCACTTGCTGCGTCCCGAACTTTTTCATTTTGTTTTTGACCAGTGGTGGCCTCTTGTTGATTGTCACAATATATGCCATTATTCAAACTCTGGCTTATTTCATGACTGAAGCAACACAGCTGGTCGCTGGATCGCCTGCGAAACTTTTAAGCAATTAGTCATGCAAACTAAGCTTCACGTAGGGTTTTGCAAGATCGGTGATGGGTGATAATGTTTCGATGAAGGACTCAGGTAGAATACTTGATCTTCATTATTGTTGCTTTGTTTTCATTTTGAACACAGAGATAAGATAAGAAATAATTCCTGAGAATTATAACCGTGAAATTCGTTTTCTAATATCAGGACGGACGGAAGTCTTTGTATTTATCTGTCACAGGTGACAAGAATAGTACGTTGTATATTATTTTTATTTACAAGGCTTATTGTCTTCACGCTTATGTCCTCATTGCTGCAGTTTTTTTTTTCAATCGAAAAATATTTTGTTTAATACAAAGGTCTCATTGATTTTCCCGGTTTATGAATTTTTGGGAGAGCGTACTTTTTGGGGACTTTGGGATTTGCAACTAGTAACTTTCTTCCTAAGTCTTTTGATATAAGGTTGTGACAACTCTTTAGACTATTTTTAACGTTCGAAATCATTTTTGACAGCGCGTTTTTATAAGGTTTTTTATACGGTCCTGTTTCTATGCCGTTGTAAGCTCTATCTTTATACTTGTTTTTCTCCAAAATCACAACCTTATTGCCTTTATCTGCTTTAACATAAAAACAATCTTTCTCTGGCAATCGCATAACTACCTTCATTTGATTAAAATTTAGGCTTATAGTGTCCCGGTCTTATTTTCTTTCAAGTTTTTTGAAATTTTATTTTTACTTCTATAATAAATTTTTTTGAAGATTAAGGTAATCCAAGCTATGAGATTCACTCAAGGTGTTGCGGGCGAGACATTATGAGAGATCGTTGATGGGTCAAGTGTTTCCGCGAAGGTCTCAGGTATGAATATTGAATTGAGATTATTACTGCTTAGAGATAAGAAAGAACTAAGAATTAGAACCGTGAAATTGTTTTTCCAATACCTTCCCAGGACGGAGTAGGCCATTGTGTTTATCTGTCATCGGTGACAACAGCAGTGAAGCATATATTATTTTAATTTACAATATCTTTTGCTACCAGGCTCATTGTCTTGTTGCTACAGCAATAAAATAAAATGATAAATTTAGAGGGTTAGATGCTGAAGTCGATAAGAGCCTGTTCATATATCACGTTGAAATAAAAAGTGTGGACGCAGCAGGTGCGTTAATGTGGAAACCCTTCTTTTCGTGTAAGGCTAGATGCATTCTCACAACAATTAGAATCGTAGACCGGTTTCGCTCTAATTAGAGCTCATCAGTACAGCATACTAATTGCTGCGAAAATACACCTATAAAGTAATACGGCTATGGTAGCTAGCCTTCCAACACTAAGTGAGTGGTGAACGTGTCGCCACCTAGTTGCGGAACCAAGTAGTATGTTGTCACTCCAGCTTCAAATAATACAAAGTGTTAAAAAAATAGAGACTGTATACAACCAACCAACAATTTTAATGAATTGTCAGCCCTGGCCCATTTCTACCCTAATATAGGGACAAAGTATATAAGGCTAGATGCATTCTCACAACAATTACAACCGTAGACCGGTTTTGCTTTAATTAGCTCTCGTCGCAGCAATTAGTATGCCGTACTGACGAGCTCTAATTAGAGCGAAACCGGTCTACGGTGTCACTTTCAGTTTTTGGCTGTTTACACATATAGAGGGTGACTCATTTCTACGGTAAAGTTCACTATATCCGTTATTATATGAGATATGAGAAAAAATTATATACGTTAATTATAGTGTGTTTCGAGCTGCATCTTATAAATATATTTTGATAATCACAGGTTGGCCCATAGGTCGTTGGTGATATACACTTTCTTTTTTAAATAAAACACCCCTTATATTATTGCATTTTTGTATTTTCCATCGAATTATAATGCATGTTTGTAAGGAAAAAGAAATTGATATCGTTCATCGTTTTTGAGTTAGATATGTCAATTGTTTTCCAACTTTTCACGTTTTTGGCACGTATCACAAACACATATCAGAAGTTGTGACACGGCGTTTTTAGCAATAGATAGCGGACCCCATGGAAATGACCCATTTGGAACTTTTTGTTTGTATTACTCGTCGAAAAAATCGAGCTGCCGTATACAGGCACTCTCAAATAGTGGCTGAATTTGAAAAGTTTTCGCAGAAATGTTTTTAGTGTTTCCGTAAAAATGATATTTTGATAGATTTTTGTGCTATGTTGGTAATTAATAATAAATCTTTAGTAAGTTATTGTAAAAAAAGTTGTCGAATTTTGTGAAAAATATAATTTAGTGTAACATTACTCAAGGCAATTTCTGTAAAAAAGGCGAATTTTTGTAAAATGCAATTTTTGTAAATTTTCGTTGGCCAGGAAAATCGGACCAGCTTTTTCTGGAACTTTTTAAGTTTATATTTTTTCGGAAAATGTTTCTATTTTTTGATACAAGAAAGCCAGTTTAATGAAATACGGTACGTTGTTAGTACTATATAGGTTATACTGCTAACCAAATCTCCTCCTCTTAAAAAGCCTGGACGCAGCAAGTGCGTTATGGTAATGAATTTTCATAGAAATGATCTGGCACAAAATATTTTATTATAACTTTTTTTTCTTGTAACATAGAAATCTAAATTTAGTAAATTTGGGTGTATAGTTTCCTTTTTATATCGTAAACCTACCTACTAAATTTGGTTATCATATCTTTTTAGTGAATTTTTATTTTAAAAAATTCACAAATAGAGAGGTATCCATGGTGATCAAATGAGCGCGATTTAGGATTCCTAGAACCCATATCCGGGGTCAGTTTCAGTTTTCAGTTATATATGTTTATATATATATATATATATATATATATATATATATATATATATATATATATATATATATATATATATATATATATATATATATATATATATATGTATCCAACCGATAAAATATTTAACCGATGGTGAGGCCTTGGAAAAATTTTTTCAAATGAGCGCGATTTAGGATTCCTAGAACCCATATCCGGGGTCAGTTTCAGTTTTATATGTTTATATATATATATATATATATATATATATATATATATATATATATATATATATATATATATATATATGTATCCAACCGATAAAATAATTAACCGATTTCGATGAAACTCGGCAAGTACCTTTATTTTATTAATGGCTTGGATGAGTTCGTTAGCCAGGAAATTCTGACCAGGTTTTCCGGGAAAATGTTGAGTTTTCTTTCGAAAAAAATTTTTTTCTCCGAAAATTACAAAGCTATTTGAATTAAATTTTGTGGATATATTGCCTTAAGACAGATCTTACTAGATACCAAAATTAAACTTTCTAAGTTTATATAAAATTGCGCTTTTCAAATTTTTAGTTTTCTTTTGAAAAATTTGTTTTCCCGAAAATTACAAAGCTTTTTAATGACACCTGGTGGATATGTTGCCTTAGGAAAGACCTTATTACGTACTTCAATTTAACTTTCTAAGTTTATTGAAAATTGAGTTATCCAAGTTTGAAGCATTTAATAAAAATTCACTACAATAACGCACTTGCTGCGTCCGGGCTGTTTTATTTTTTGAGATAAACATTTTTTTCGAATGAAAAATCAAAATTTTCTCGGAAAGCCTCGTCCGATTTCCCTGACTAACGAACTTGTCCAGACCATTTACAAAAGGAAGGTACGTGCCAAGTTTTATCAAAATCGGCCCATTATTTTTTGAGTTATCGGTGTGATACACACACACACACACGCACACATATATATATATATATATATATATATATATATATATATATATATATATATATATATATATATATATATATAACATATAAAAATTGAAACTGACCCCGGATGTGGGTTCTAGGGGTCCTAGTTCGCGCTCATTTGCAAAAAAATTTCAAACTTCAAAAGTCTGGATCTTTTATTAGTGAATTTTTTCTACGAAAATTCGCTACGATAACGCACTTGCTGCGTTCAGAATTTTTCTTACACATGGATAATACTTAATGTGTTGAGAAGTTATCTCAAGTTTCTGTTGTATCTCAGTTTTTTTTTTTTATATACAGAGATGCCTCATGCAGACCTCATTCACGACGCCGTAGTGCCGTGGGATATAGAGGTACTGTGAGACTCGTACTCTTAGTACACCTACACACTAAAACTCCCTATCGTGCAATAGTGTTTATATAATTTTAAATACTTACAAAATCCATTGAATCAAAATACAGTTGGCTCAAGAGTGGAACGAAGATGACTATTCTATTTTATGAATATTTTAGCAAACAGTGAATTATTAGACAAATGCCCAGTTTCACAATGCTCGATTAAATATTTAACGGCCGGTTAGTTATCAAGGCCTAGTACAACCAATCACAGCTTCAAAGTATTTGGTTGTCATGGCAAAAATCCGAATTATAGTCTGTGATTGGTCATCTGAAGACTTGATTAACTAACCGTCCGTTAAGTTTTTAATCGAGCTTTGTTAAACTGGACATAAATCTATTATATATAGGTGTTTTTCGGACTCGGGTTCTTTCACTTAGAATGACGAAGTAAATAGACACAATGTACCACATTAGTGTAATGATTTTTTAGAAGCGGGAATTTCAAGCTGGGTTCATTACTCAGAAACTTTAAAATCACGTACCATGCATTTCTTATGAGTATGAGCGAAGGAAATGGGTATTCTTCAATCGCCTGTTATAATAATTAAATACAATTTCTTAGCTATGAGTTCACCAATACGATAGTCTATGGAGATTTCACTATCATCTGGGATGAAGATATCACAATGAACCAGATTTTTCAAAGAGAAAATGAAGAAATAATTGAGCCCATCATTTTAGTGAATTTTCATTAAGACAATTAACTAGTAGAGAGGTATCGATGGTGACTTTCGGAAAATTTCTTCAAATGATCGCGAATTAGGGCATCTGGAACCCATTTCCATGGTCAGTTAAAATGTTATATATATATATATATATATATATATATATATATATATATATATATATATATATATATATATATATATATATATATATATATATATATATATGTATATATATATATGTATGTATGTATGTATATGTATGTATCCAACCGATAACTCGAAACATACTTCACTGATTTGGACCAAATTTGGAATTACCCTTATTTTGCTAATGGCTTGTATGAGTTCGTTAATCAAATCTTAACGACCAATTTTTCTTAGTAAAAAATAAAAAAAATATTTTTTAAAACGCAATATCTCTTTTTTTATTTAATTTTAACAACACACCACGAGGGCTTACAGCCTAAATACTATCGTACCGTGGGTGTTGACAAGGAGGAAAGAGGTAACTTGTTAATTCTGGACTTGAAGGTTTGGAGGTTCTGAGGAGAAGGAAAAACATGTGCCGGCAAGGAATTCCACAACTTGGAAGTCCTCGGGACAAAAGAGCGGGCATAACAAGAAGTTCTATGTCTGGTGACCTGGACAGTAAAAGGGTGCATTCGCTCTGTCCCCCTGGTAGATCTGTTGGGGGCAGCAGGTGGGGGAACTATGGAGGAAAGCTCCTCTGAGCAGTGCCCGTGCAGATATCTATAAAAGAGAGAGAGGTCACCAACGGCACGTCGGTGGGCAAGGGATGGAAGCCTTTGGGTGAGGGTAGGGTCAACGATGAGACGTATAGCTCTCTTCTGAATGGAGTCCAGGATAGCGAGTGTAGAAGCGGCAGCTACACCTCAGATGTGGGAGCAGTATTCGAGGTTTGGCCTTATTTGTGAAGTAAATAAGGTATAGAGATTAGCTGGTGAAAAGTATTTGCGAGCCCGGAAGAGGAAACCTAATTTCTTAGCAGCCGCTTCTGCAATTTATGTGACATGTTGGTGCCAGTTAAGATTTCGATCCACAGAAATGCCAACAAGAGAAAAGGACTCATTACTTTGAATAACTTGGTTATTCATTGTGATGGGTCTGGGGCTGGTGTATCTCTTATGAGAAAGAAAGCAAGACTGATATTTGGTGGGGTTGAATTGTACAAGATTTATACTTCCCCAGTCTAATATTTTTTGGAGATTCACGGAGACAGAACCCTCCATGAGTCTGCGATCCTCATCTAATTGGGCTAAAGAGACAGGCTTAGAATATTGTATATTTGAGTGGAGGGTGCTGTCGTCCGCGTAACTGTGAACTGGGTTGGATGTGCTAGAGAGGAGGGCATTGATGTGGAGAAGAAACAAAGTAGGGGCTAAAGCTGAACCTTGAGGAACTCCTGCATTAATTGGATACAGTTTAGAGGAATGGCCATCCACAACAACAGAAATGTTCCTGTTGGAGAGGAAATTTGCTGTCCAGGTACAAAGTTTTGGTGGTAGGCCATATGCCGGAAGTTTATTAAGCAGCGCTGCGTGCCAGACCTGGTCGAATGCTTTGGATATGTCTAGGGCAATAATCTGAGATTCACCGTGTAGTTCCATAGACTTGTTCCAAGAATGGGTGACAAAGGAAAGGAGGTCGTCAGTCGATCTGCGCTGACGGAATCCATACTGCCTGTCGTGGATTAGACCGTGTTTTTCAAGAAATTTCAGTAGTTCGGTGTTTATATACTTTTCCATCACTTTAGAGACGACTGAAAGGAGAGAAATAGGCCTGCAGTTACTAGGAAGCGCTTTGGATCCTTTCTTGGGGATGGGTTGTACTCGAGCAGTTTTCCAGTTACTAGGGAATATGCCTTTATTGTAAGATGTCTGAAACAGACGAGTCAGGACAGTTCTGGTGCGCAATTTTTGAGAACAATTGCTGGAATCTCGTCAAGGCCAGAGGCTTTCCTGGTCTTGAGAGAAGAGAGCATTTTTCGCACCTTTTTAGTTTTGAAAATGATATCAGTCATTTTATGTGCGACATTGGGGACTGTTGGTGGTTGAACATTTGGAGGTGGGTTGAGAGTAGAATTGCTGGCGAACAACGAAGCAAAAAGTTCAGCCTTGCCCAGGGCGGTAGAAACAATTTCATCCCCTGAGACAAGAGGTGGGAACGTGCTTTTGGAGAAACTATTCCCAATAGATTTAGCAAGAGTCCAGAAGGGTTTGCTGCCGTTGGAGCTTGAGAGGACTTTGTTTTTGATGTGGTTATTAAACGAGTTTTTTGCCTCAGAAAGAATGCGGACATAGCGGTCTCTTGCGTCGTTAAATGCTTAACGATTTTCTTGACTGGGATTGTGTGGTAGCGTTTTGTGAGCTTTGATCTTTTCAAGTCTGGCCTTGTCACAGGATTTAGAGAACCAGGGCTTTTGAGTGGCTGAAGAGGTTTTCTGTGTACGTGGAATAAATAATTCCATGCCAGCTTGGATAATTTCGGTGACGTTTTGTGAGATATCAGAGGGGTCAGGATGAGAGAAGCAGACAGACGCCCATGGAAATGAGGAAAAGTAATCCCGCATTTCGTCCCAGTTTACGGAGTTGTAGTGCCAAACGATACGTGGGTGTGATGACTGTGTGACCTCGGGTTGCGTTGCGCAGGAAGCAGTGACCATGCCGTGGTCTGAGCGACCAAGGGGGGCGGTGACTGATATGTTATAGCACTCAGGTTTTGTAGTAAGAAGGAGATCCAAGGGATTTGAGCTGTGTGTTGGGATACGAGGAAAGTAAGTAGGTTGCTGAACCATATTGGCTAAAGAATTGCTGATTGCAAAGGCCTCCGCTGCTCTCCCTTGTGGATCGGTTTTTGAAGATCCTAGCCATTCCTTATTATGGACATTGAAGTCACCAAGAATAGTGACCTCGGAGGAAGGATTTCAGAAAGGTAGTCAAAGAGCTGGACAAAGTTGTTGTCAGAAGGTGAACGGTAAATGCAACAGATGAATTTAGTTGCAGCCCTGAGAGAGAGTTTTATCCATAGTATGTCTTTTCTTCCAGCTTCTAAATCGGGGAGTCTGGTGCAGGGTAGATTGCTACGGACGTATGCGCACACGCCTTCATGCAATCTAAAAGAAGTAAGGAGCTCATACCCCGGGAAATTAAGGTGATTAATGGCTGTTTTGGCACTGATTTGGGTTTCGGTGAGGAAGAGGAGTTGGGGCCTGTTAGCCTGGAGGAAATGGTGGACGGAGTTCAGGTTAGAATTTAGGCCACATATATTCGAAAAGGATATGTTAAATTTCGATGTTGGCGCTCCCTGTACACCCCTCTCCCGGAGATCCGAATGAAGGGGTATTTTGCCTCCGGAATATTTTGTACAAGGAGGAGCCATCATCATTTTTGTTTATAAGGGAAACCGACTCATACACCAGAACCGGAAACGTCCGTTGGGACTTCACCGGCCCCTTGGTGTATGGGGTGGTACCTCCTCGGGCGTGAAAATAATCCTTTACTATTACGTAAAGGAAAATTCCACTACCACCTGCTATGGATTGAATTGGATCAATGTCTACCCCTTTAAAAATAAGATTAATAAAGGGACTATCAATTGTCCAATAGTTATGCTTTTCGACATAGTAGTAAACTGTCTTAGTGATTGAAACTAATATTTACAACTTAAAAGAACATAGACAGACGTGGTTGTGTACCAATTTTCAAGTAGTTTGATCAAAGGAAAATAAAGTTATTCGTAATTAGTAATAAAATAAACCTAGACATCAATTCAGATTCTGTAATGCAATATCTACAATGTTGGACAAAGACAGATGACGTTATCTGTACTGCTATTCGATTGAAATAAATCGTAGATAAAAATCTAAACAATGGAAGCTGTCGCAGGGTTCAGCCTGGAGAACGTTGTGAGAGATACGACAGGTACGCCATCTCGGTGCAGGACCAGGTAGTATGTTGTCACGATAGCTATAGTTAACACAAATTTTTATAGATAGAGCTGTGTACAATAGTCAACAATTAACTAGCAATGAGGGCTATCGCCCTCGAATTAGCCGCTAGTGGCACTAGTCTAGAGTAAGGTCTCTGGAAATGTCGGATAGTCCAATGTCACAACGTTTACATTTTAGGTCTCTTTTATCGCAAGTTTTTACAAATTGCTCATTGTTGTTGTAAACATTGTGCCATTACTGATTAATTATGGCAGACATACGGTATGACTCATTGAATGTAAGTGCTTTAAAAGATATAAGAAAAAGAGGTGCAAAATTAAGCGGACCTAAAGACCAGCTAATTCAGAGGTTATTACCTGTGTGTTTACAACGTAGCTATTTATTTAGCAAAAGCATGTATTGTAGAGTTTTGAGCTTTGTTTTTCTGTTCACAGACTTAAAGACTATGATAGAAACAATAATTATAATAGTAAACCAGATAATATTGACGAATTGAAACCAAGATTTAGCACTGAATGCATTAATATCTCTCTAGAGATTATAAGTAGAGTCCAACAAGAATTTGTCGACCGTTTGGGATATTGTCAGACACAAGAAGGCGGGCATTTCGAACATTTCATTAGATAAGACTCAACTATGTAATTCTTTATAGGCTTCACTTGTGTTAGGTGTTACTGATAATAAAAGTGTTATTACTCACTTTATTTTATTCCTACAAAAAAAATGATGTTGGCAAATAGAGAATTGGGTTAACTTTAATAAGATGTATCACGCTACCCACCATCCAATTTCAAAATTTCGAAGAGGTAGCTATCCCTTGAAGCGGTAAAGCGATAGGGGTGAAATTTTTATATCAAAAAGTAAGTTTATTAAAATAAAAATCGACCTGTTTTTGAATTTTCCTTAATAATGGCCACTTTCAATTTAATTGAATTTATCCGTTATTTTATAGACACAGGGTATATACTTACCTACTAATTACTTTTTTTAATTAGTTTTTTATGGACATGATAAATCTCAGTGAATACAAGGATATACCAAAGATAATATTAAAATTAGTTAAATTAATACAATTTCGGGATGCAGCAAGTGCGTTATAGTAGTAATTCATGTTTTATATGGAGCTAAAAAATTACAATTTGGTCTTATATACCTATGATATGTAAGTACTGCAGGTGTCTTTAAAAAAATTGTGTTACAAATTTCATTAAAGTTACAAACGTTTTTCAGAAAAAAATTAATTATTTACAAAAGGAATGTACCTGTCAAATTATAAATATGGTAGGTATTTTTTCTTATTAATTGTTTGGATGATTTTGTTTTAGTCAACCCATCCAGTTTTTGCAAACAAGAAATAACAAAAAAGGTTTTTTAAAACAAATTTGTAGTTATCTGCGAGGCTTATTATGTTATTTTTCTTTAATTTAGTACCCACGTGCGTTTACTTAGGTGTTAGGTACTATGGTTTAAGATTTAAGATTCTGGCTTAATGGAAAATTTATCGAGATATCGGATTTGAAATATTTTGACAAAAATTTTCTACCGTAACATAAAAAACCTTTTGTGTTGTTTATTGTTTGCAAAAACTGGATGTGTTGACTAAAACAAAACCATCCAAGCAATTAATAAGGAAAAATACCTGCCATATTTATAATTTGACAGGTACATTCCCTTTGTAAGTAATTAATTTTTTTCTGAAAAACTGTTGTAACTTTGAACTTGTAACACAATTTTTTTAAGGCATTTGCAGTACTTACATATTATATCTAAGACCAAACTATAATTTTTTAGATCCTTATAAAATATAAATTTTTTCAAATAATCGCTAACTGGGGCTCTAAAACCGATCTACAAGGTACATTCAAGTTTAAAGAATTAGTTTTACTAATATATCTTACTGATAGTGTACAATTCTTATAAAAATTCACTACTATAACGCACTTGCTGCGACC
The DNA here is from genome assembly GCA_964006375.1 of Tillus elongatus. Classification (NCBI taxonomy): domain Eukaryota; kingdom Metazoa; phylum Arthropoda; class Insecta; order Coleoptera; family Cleridae; genus Tillus; species Tillus elongatus. Next base: position 34,123,831 of record OZ023264.1, read on the forward strand.
CGATTTTTTTTTAAATTCGTAGGTCTTAGATTAACTTGTACATTTGCGCTTCCACTGACAATGTCACATGCAAGGTCTTGTTGCATTTTCCATCGAATTATAATGCACGTTTGTAAGGAAACAAATTGGATAGCCTTCATCGTATATTAATTGTTTTGGAACTCTTCACATGTTTGGCATATAGCAAAAATTATTATACCGCGATTTTACAAAGAGATAGCGGATTCCTATGAAAATGACGAATTCAGAGAGGTTTTTGTTTATATTAATCGTCAAAAAAATTGAGATGCCGTACACAGGCCGATCTCAAATAGTGACTGAATTTAAAAAATTCAAACTGCCGTAACTCAACTTGTTCAAATGGAACAGCCTGTATTTTATGTTTCAGAACTGGAGACCATGTCCTCTGCTTTAAGTTTTATATAACACTTTATGTACCTACAGACTCTAGGTTTGGAAATATTTACACTTAAAATCGCATACCATGATTCATTTGTGGATCAGTTTAAATTTTTGTTAAGTTTTGTACAGATTATGTGATTATTTAGCAAATATCAAATTAAAGTATGTAAATTAACTTTGGTACAAAAAAAGTAGGAAATAATTAATTTGTCAGGATTACCTATGTTTACGTTTTTATAATTGTGTGTGTGTGTTTTTATTTCTTTAACGTTGGCCTATTTCCGCGAATATGGCCAATCACCGATGCCAGGGAACAGTTTCACCTCACTATCCTAGAAATTTTGCCGAACCCCAGCTTTTCTGTAAGGAAGGTGGGGATCTTTAACGTGTCCAACATCACATGGACACGGGACCAACGGATTTACGCCCCCTCCGAAGGGCGGAACGTGCAGACATTCAACTTGCTCAGATACAATGCCACAACCTCGTTTGATGTTAATTGTACAGTATGTAGTGAAAAAGTGAAACGAGTACCCTAGGATCGAACCCAGTATCCTTCGGTTCAGAGGCACACGTCCTTACCACTGAACCACCGAGGCTCTACATTTTTATAATATATAAGTAGTTTATAAATTGTTTTCATAAATGTCAAATGAAACTTTAAAGTAGCAGACTCATGTCATGTTCTTATTTCTGACAGCTTGTGACATGAAAATATAAGTATTTTTCCGCTTATATTTTTCCTTACTCCACTGGTTCAAATTTAGGTGCTAAGTAAAAAAATACATGTTCTTTTCTTCAATCTTAATTACATTAGGTACCTATATAATTTGAATTTTATGTATTCTTTTAGCAAAATTTTTTGTGACATTTTGGACTTGAGTGATACACTGGCACAAATTTCCCTAAGAAATAAAATACATTTTTTTTTCACATTTTCTTTTTTTCAATTTTAATTACAGATTAGTTATATAATTTTAGTGAATTTTCTTAGAAAAAAATTACTAATGGGAGGAGATCCCGACTTTTGAATTTTAAATTTTTTTCAAATGAGCGTGAACTAGGACCCCTAGAACCCATATCCAGTTTATTTCGGAAGGTTATTGTATTTCTTAAACATAAAAGTTATTTTGATGAAATATGGTACATTGTTTCTACTATATATATGTTATACTGGTAACCAAATTTTCTATTAAAAACATTTTTATGAAAATTCACTACCATAACGTACTTGCTGCGTCCAGACTTTTATTTATATTTAAATTGCTTTAATTACAGCCACAAGTTGATAACTAATTTGAAAGACTCATTGTATAATTTGTTGTGCGTGGGTATACACTCAAAAGCCCTGGTTCTCTAAATCCTGCGATAAGGCCAGACTTGAAAAAGTCAAAGCTCACAAAACGCTTCTACACAATCCCAGTCAAGAAAATCGTCAAGCATTTAACGACGCAAGAAACCCCTATGTCCGCATTCTTTCTGAGGCAAAAAACTCGTTTAATAACCACATCAAAAACAAAGTCCTCTTAAGCTCCAACCGCGGCAAACCCTTCTGGACTCTTGCTAAATCTATTGGGAATAATTTCTGCAAAAGCACGTTCCCACCTCTTGTCTCAGGGGATGAAATTGTTTCTACCGCCCTGGGCAAGGCTGAATTTTTTGATTCGTTGTTCGCCGGCAATTCTACTCTTAACCCACTTCCAAATGTTCAACCACCAACAGTCCCCAATGTCGCGCATAAAATGACGGATATCATTTTCAAAACTAAAAAGGTACGAAAGATGCTCTCTTCTCTTAATACCAGGAAAGCCTCTGGCCTTGACGAGATCCTAGCAATTGTTCTCAAAAAATGCGCACCAGAGCTTGCTCCTGTCCTGACTCGTCTGTTTCAGATATCTTATAATAAAGGCATATTCCCTAGTAACTGGAAAACTGCTCGAGTACAACCCATCCCCAAGAAAGGACCCAAAGCGCTCCCCAGCAACTACAGGCATATTTCTCTCCTTTTAGTCGTCTCTAAAGTGATGGAAAAGTATATAAACACCGAATTACTAAAATTTCTTGAAAAACACAGTGTAATCCACGACATGCAGTATGGATTCCGTCAGCGCAGATCGACTGCCGACCTCCTTTCCTTTGTCACCCATTCTTGGAACAAGTCTATGGAATAACACGGTGAATCCCAGATTGTTGCTCTAGACATATCCAAAGCATTCGACCAGTTCTGGCACGCAGCGCTGCTTAATAAACTTCCGGCCTATGGCCTACCACCAAAACTCTGTATGTGGACAGCGAATTTCCTCCCCAACAGGAGCATATCTGTTGTTGTGGATGGCCATTCCTCTAAACTGTATCCAATTAATGCAGGAGTTCCTCAAGGTTCAGCTTTAGCCCCTACTTTGTTTCTTCTCCACATCAATGACCTCCTCTCGAGCACATCCAACCCAGTTCACAGCTACGTGGACGACAGCACCCTCCATTCAAATATACAATATTCTAAGCCTGTCTCTTTAGCCCAATTAGATGAGGATCGCAGACTCATGGAGGGTTCTGTCTCCGTGGATCTCCAAAAAATATTAGACTGGGGAAGTAGAAATCTTGTACAATTCTCTTTCGTGCTTCGCATAATGTGTTCATTATTGAGGTATTTCCTGCCTGTACAATATTATGGTAATGGTTACGAAAATTTGCCTATTGTATGTAATGAATTGACAGCTACAGTCTAAATTTATATAAACAAATTCACTAAAGCATTGGGTTTACTTCACACACAAAAATGTAAATCTAAACTCAGAATCAATGTTGCAAATGCATCGGCTAAGCATACGAGGAGGTGTTGAAAAATGCTTAACGTACTATAAAACAAGGTTTAAAACTAATTTTTTACCTGGGCGCATCCTTATGCTTCGGTCCTGACCTATTTATAACTACAACTCTATAGTTATTAAATTTTGACCTTTCAATCACAGAACAATCAACAGTCTTCTTATGCTGTGTTTCAATGCCAGATATGTATTGGCATTCCTGTGAAAGTATGGCATGTCCAAGTTAGAGCTTGAGTAATGGATAGAGTTGAGAAGCTAAAGCCACTGTGCCTAAGTATCTATAAAAAGTCTACGATCCAGCTTAAATTCACATAGATTTGCTGAAAACATTCGGAGAAACTTCCGTATCTTATGATATATCGACATCGCATTTCTTGAAAAACACAGTCTAATCCACGACAGGCAGTATGGATTCCGTCAGCATATCGACTGCCGACCTTCTTTCCTTTGTCACCCATTCTTGGAACAAGTCTATGGAACTACACGGTGAATCCCAGATCTAGACATATCCAAAGCATTCGACCAGGTCTGGCACCCAGCGCTGCTTAATAGACTTCCGGCCTATGGCCTACCACCAAAACTTTGTACCTGGACAGCAAATTTCCTCTCCAACAGGAGCATTTATGTTGTTGTGGATGGCCATTCCTCTAAACTGTATCCAATTAATGCAGGAGTTCCCCAAGGTTCAGCTTTAGCCCCTACTTTGTTTCTTCTCCACATCAATGACCTCCTCTCTAGCACATCCAACCCAGTTCACAGTTACGCGGACGACAGCACCCTCCACTCAAATATACAATATTCTAAGCCTATCTCTTTAGCCCAATTAGATGAGGATCGCAGACTAATGGAGGATTCTGTCTCTGTGGATCTCCAAAAAATATTAGACTGGGGAAGTAGAAATCTTGTACAATTCAACCCCACCAAATCTCAGTCTTGCTTTCTTTCTCACAAGAGATACACCAGCCCTAGACCCATCACAATGAACAACCAAGTTATTCAAAGTAATGAGTCCTTTTCACTTGTTGGCATTTCTGTGGATCGAAATCTTAATTGGCACCAACATGTCACATCAATTGCAGAAACGGCTGCTAAGAAATTAGGTTTCCTCTTCCGGGCTCGCAAATACTTTTCACCAGCTAATCTCTATACCTTATATACTTAACAAATAAGGCCAAACCTCGAATACTGCTCCCACATCTGGGGTGCAGCTGCCGCTTCTACACTCGCTATCGTGGAGTCCATTCAAAAGAGAGCTATACGTCTCATCGGTGACCCTACCCTCACCCAAAGGCTGCCATCTCTTGCCCACCGACGTGCCGTTGGTGACCTCTCTCTCTCTCTTTTATAGATATCTGCACGAGCACTGCTCAGAGGAGCTTTCCTCCATAGTTCCCCCACCTGCTGCCCCCAATAGATCTACCAGAGGAACAGAGCGAATGCACCCTTTTACTGTCCAGGTCACCAGACATAGAACATCTTGTTACGCCCGCTCTTTTGTCCCGAGGACTGCCAAGTTGTGGAATTCCTTGCCGGCACATGTTTTTCCTTCTCCTCCGAACCTCCAAACCTTCAAGTCCAGAATTAACAAGTTGCCTCTTTCCTCCTTGTCAACACCCACGTTACGATAGTATTTAGGCTGTAAGCCCTCGTGGTGTGTTGTTGAAATTAAAAAAATAAAATTTTAGTCGACACCTTAATGCAAACATGTGTACCTGTAGAGTAAGGTCCGACTCGAGAAACCAGAGCCTCGGTGGTTTAGTCGTAAGAACGTGTGCCTCTGAACCCAAGGGCACCGGGTTCGATCCCAGGGTTCCCCTTTCACTTTTTCAGTACATACTGTAACATTAACCGAGATTCAGGCATTGTATTTGAGCATGTTGAACGTCTGCACATCCCGCCCTTCGGAAGGTGCGTAAAGCCGCTGGTCCCTTGTCAATGCTATGTTGGGCACGTTAAAGATCCCTACCCTCCTTACAGAAAAGCAGGGGTTCAGCATCATTTCCAGGATAGTGAGGTGAAACTGCTGCCTGGCGTCGCTGATTGGCCATAGCCGCGGAAATAGACCAACGTTAAAAAATACTCTAGAAACCACAATTGTTTAACGTGTAATTCATTTATTACACATGGCTTTCCCGAAACAAAGCTTTCATAAAAGTAAAACACTTCAAACAATTTGTATACGGAATACGAGCTTGAAGCCTGTACACTGACATCAATTATCTCTTAGGTATGTTAGCAGTCTTTTAGTTTAATTGACGTTCTCATCCTTAATCTTTTCGGCTGTACATAATTACTTATTTGCAGTCCCAAGCCCTTTATTATACCCGTTGTCCGGTGCCCACGCATATAACCCATGTGCTTTCACTCTTCGCATAACGTGAACTTCACGGTAGATGACAAGCGACAAGTTAAATGGTTGGAAAAAGTCCATCGGGTCGACCATCTGTAAACAACAAACATGCTGCATATCACGCAGAGGACGGGTGACGGATTTAGTTTAGCTGGCATCACCATCCCTCTGTGCGGGGGGTTATTGCGCGGCTTGCGAAACCCCTCAGGTATAAACCACATACATATCGACATCCGTCTATTATTGAAAGGCAGCCACTCTTCTTTGTAAACTGAAAGATTCAGCGAAAGCAAGGGTATAGTATATAGTGATGCATGGAATATTTTGTTTAGTTCGTGTTTTCGGTCCACTGTACCTTCTTAATTTAGGAGAATCTGCGATCGTTGTTATGAAGCTCAGAACTTCACTGTGTACAGCTGCGTCAAAAGCATTGCAGAATCCCTTCGTAATTCAGTGAATAGATAAAGGAGATAAATATAAACTATAAAAGCATTTGTAATCTACGTATATACCTTGCAAATTTGAAGTCGATTAGGTAATTAGCAAATTTTTCGAAAAAGATAAATTCACTAATGAGGAGATGTGTTTATATATATATATATATATATATATATATATATATATATATATATATATATATATATATATATATATCAAGCGCGTAGATAGGTTTTTTCTTAGGGAGGGTGTTCCAAAAATACAAAGGTAAACAAAATTACACATGCAAAGGCTAAAAGATGTATTGAATTAAAAAAGTTCGGGACGCAGCAAGTGCGTTATGGAGGTAAATTTTCATAAAAATGTTTTTATTGTAAATATGTGCGTTTTCTTTTTATTTAAGAAAGCAGGCATCAATTTTGGTTACCGTATAACCTATATAGTAAAAACAATGTGCAATGTTTCATAAAAATAACTTTATTGTGTAAATATGTACAAAAATTTCCAAAAGTAAACTTAAAGTGTTCCCGGAAAAACTCGTTTCTTGGTCAACCTTATAGGTTAATAGCAAATTGGGCTATTCAAATATGAAGCATTTGATAAAAATTAGCTACCATAACACACTTGCTGCATCAGGAATTTCTTTTCTTACAAACATGCATTATATTTCGATGGAAAATGCAAAAAATGCAATAACATAAGGCGTGTTTGATTAAAAAAAAGAAAATTTATATCACCAACGACTTATGGGGCAGCCTGTGCTGTAGAAATATTTTTTAAGATGTAGCTCAAGACACCCTATAATTAATGTATAAAGAGTTTTTTCATATCTTGTATAATAACGGATATATTGAGCTTTATTGATTTTTTACGAAAATTCGACAAAAATTATATACCATTAAACGATAAACTCTATAGCTAAGACTACTACCAAGCATCAGAGAAAGGGTCTATTTGAAATGAATTTTCTGGAAACATTTTAGTAAAATGAAGGACAATGACGGTTGAAACTAAGACTTCAGGGTTTGTAAAACATATTTCTTGAGACATTTGATTTCCATAGCCCGCATTAGATTCAAGTTATTTGCCTAAATATTGCCGATTTTGACGTTTTAAATCGCAACTTTGACTTTTGAGGAAAACCCCAATTTATTTTTCTTTAAATGCCTATAACTTTTTTGTCTTCTGACCTACATAGCTAAGTTTTGGTAGGTAACTTATCTATAAGGATGTAAACCCGCATACCAAATTTGGTTGTCCTTACTTTGTTAATTTTGGAGATATAATTTTTTTTAGAAAGGAAACACAAAATTTTCCGGAAAAACCTGAGCAGATTTTCCTGGCTAACGAACTTATCCAAGCCATTTGCAAAGCGAATTTATTCACCAAATTTAATCAAAATCGGCCTATTATTTTTTGAGTTATCGGTGTGATACATACATATATATATATATATATATATATATATATATATATATATATATATATATATATATATATATATATATATATATATATATATATATATATATATATATATATAAACATATAAAAATTGAAACTGACCCCGGATATGTGTTCTGGGGGGCCTAATTAGCGCTCATTTGAAGAAATTTTTTCAAAATTCAAAAGTCGGGATCTCCTAATTAGTGAATTTTTTTTAAGAAAATTCCCTAATAATTGAAAAAAAATTGCAAAAATATTAATAAAAAAACAAAATTAAATATTTCCCACATTAGAAAACAAAAGTCTGGACGCAGCAAGTGTGTTATGGTAGTGAATTTTCGTGGAAATGATCTGCACCAAACATTTTTTATCAAGTGCTTATAAGTTTTTTGCTTGTTAACATATAGATCTGTCTTGTGTATAATTTAATTTTTACAACATAAACCTACATTACAAATTTTGTTACCATAGGTCTGTTATTTTCTGAAAAAAAATGTTCGAAAGAAAACCCAAAATTTTCTCGGAAAACCTGATCCAATTTTTCTCGATAATGCACTTATCCAACTCACTTACAAAAGAAAGGTACCTGCCAAATTTCATCAAAATCGGACGATTGTTTTTTGAGTTATCGTGTATTTTTTCTACGAAAATTCACTAAATATGTAAAAGTGTATCTCTTAAGTTTTCAAATCTTCTGCAGAAGTTATACCTCTGTGGGGGTGCTGTTTCTTGATTTTGTAAGTGTCCTGTCTTTTACATTTCTTATTTTGTTTGCTTTTGTTAAGCGTTTCTTAAATTTGATTTCGTTAACTAAAATATACAGACTGTGCCAATTAAAACTTTCCATGTGGAAAACATGGGAATAAAAAAAAGCAAAAAGAACCGAGACTCGTCGATTTTATTTTCAAGGGAGACGTAAGTTCTGGTGTTGGAACCTTCCCAGTACGCAGGAGCATTAAGTACCCTTAAATAGTAATTGTCACCCTATGTTGAGTAATACTTCAATTTAAAGCTTTCTCCATTCTGCCCACGACAACATACGACTTTTTAAATTTTGAATTGGATATGACATTGAAGAGAAAATATCAATGAGTGATAAAATGTCATTTAATTAAATGTTCAAATTGTTTCCCTCCACTTCCATACATAATAAAATCCTTGCTTCACTTCCAAACGAACATTTCGAAGCATTTAGGGCGTTATCTGGCGACATCCTTCAACAATTTATCGAGGAAGCTCCTCAAGTGAGTTTGGTCGTATTGCATACATTTTCGACTTCAAGTGTTCTCATAGGAAAAAGTGCAAGGGTGTTAGATCTGGCGAACCGGCGGGCCACTCAATTGAACACCTGCGTCCTATCCAATTATTTGGGAAGTTCTGTTTACGAAAATCACGCACAGCTGCGGCATAATGTGGTGGAGCACCATTCTGCTGAAACCACTTCATCATTCTCATCTTCTGCCAAAGCGTTGTCATTTTCGAATACTTTCACAATCGTCGGGTACATATGCGTTTCTGATGGATCCAGATTAATGTTTCCATCTACATTTACCGATAGGAATAGAAGCCCTATTGGTCTTCCAGTATGCCCGCCCAAACATTTAATTTTCCCGAATGCCGCGTATGAGTGTCACGAAAAACAGGTAAGAAAGTTGCTTTGATAAAGTTTATTGAGAGATAAACGAAAAATCATAAGAAAGAACATTTGTATTGAGCATTTGTTAAAAAAGTCGTCAGATAACGCCCGAAATGCTTCGAAATGTTGGTTCGAAAGTGAAGCACAAATTTGATAATTGTATGGAAGTGGAGGGAAAACAAATTAAACATTTAACTAAATAACATTCTTTCATTCATTGATATTTGGCCTTGTTCTGTAATTAATGATTTTATTGCCATATCTAAACCAAAATTTAAAAAGTCGTATGTTGTCATGAGCAGAATTTAGGAAGCTTTAATGAGGTGTCACTCAACATAGTGTGTCGTTTAAAATTTAAGGCTACCTTACGTCTCTGCGTAAGTGGTAGGATCCAAGACACCAAAATTTACGCCACCATGTATCCTCATAACAAAGTCTATGTGTCTCGTTTCTTTCCTTTTTTTTTAATTCCGATATTTTCCAGATTGGAAATTTTAATTGGCCATCCTGTATGCTTGGTTATCTACAAACACTTGTAAAGCCAGATATGAAGTCTCTACATCTGTATTAAGTATGGAACGGATTTACCAAGTGAGAGCAGCAACAATGATTGAACAAATTATGATGGGATAGTGGTGGAAACACAAGACCAGGTGATAGAAATAAAGGCGACAGATTCGGTGAAATACTTGGGAATAGAGATAGACTCTGGTTTGAGGTGGAACAGACATACAGAAACGCTGAAGAAAAAACTCAGATCGCTAATACCAACATTTAAATTTTTCAGAGATTTGGTTAGCAGGCGACAATAATTATTGATTATGTATGACGCATTAGTTCAGCCCCTGTTAGCATACGGAATAATAGCCTGGGGTGGAGTTACGAAAAACTATTACACACAGCTAGAGATAGTTCAGAAGTGGCTGATAAAGGTAATCTTTAACAGGGAAATAACCTATCCTACAGATATTCTTTTCAAGGGGTCTGGGATTTTTGATTGTCGAAAACTCTTTGTGAAATGTTTGCTGGTGTTTTGCTCAAAATGTTCTTATTTGCTGCCTCCCATAAACCACGAATACGCAACAAGAAGTAGAGATGAAAGTGCATATATGTACCCAAATGTGCAAAGACAATAGGCCAGCGCAGTTTTGCTTATCTGGGTCCCAAGATATTTAACGAGGTGCCCAGACACTTAAAACGGACAAATATGTCAAGGGCTTCGTTTGCTAAAAGATTGGCGAGTTGGATTGGAGAAATGCCTAGATTGAAAGCACATCAAATGGTGGATTTGAAAAACTGGTACAACACAGAGTGACCAACAGTGATTGTTCAACGGCCTGCCACTGCATTTGTTGGAGAATGTTTGCTGTTTTCACTTGTTTGCTCAATATACAGACAGCATTTCGCTGTGGGTGAAAAGAGGTGTGCGTGTGTGTGTGTGTGTGTGTGTGTGACCGCGTGTGCGTATATGCGATGTGGGGGTGCAGGTGTGTAAGCGCAGATAGGTGTACATGTGGACATGCACCTGTGAGGAAAGATAGAGGTCTGTAAAATATGGGTAGGTATGCACATATGTGTGTGCGCGAGTGTTTGTGTGTGTGGGTGCGTGCGTGTAGGTGTGTATGGATAGATGTGTGCGTCTGTGTATGCATGTGTATGTAGGTATTGTGATATGATGTAGCAATGTTTTGTGTATGGTCTTGTAATATTTATATACTGTCAGCCCACGCACAAGTATAAAAATACTTTTGTGGGAGGATTTGTTTATTGGATTGTTGATTATTTTATTAACTGCGCATTATTTGTAATCTGATTTATTGTAATTATTGTCCAATAAACTGTTATTATTATTATTACATTAGTTTATTTTGATCCAAGGAAGTCAACATTGAAGTATATTATTTGTAAACCGCGTCACGTCTGGGTTTGACGTGATTAAAAAAGAAAGAGAATTAAAGGCTATTTTCTATCAGACAATGTATTTATTTTTAACCCTTTTTTTCTACCAGATAATTTATTTATTTTTAACACTACGCGTTTCGGTTCATCTGAACCATTTTCAGGGGTTAAAGACCTAGAATATAAAAACATGTTGATCAGAAACTATATGTTTCTGGTAAGTCTTATATGCAAGCATTACATAGCAACTACAGAAAGTGCAAATGTCTAACAAAAGCTAATGTCAAACACCAAAACTAAGCCTCAACGGCCAATGCTAACTAAACTGACAGAGTGTCAGGAGTTAAAACAGCATTTTTTACACATTTAAAACGGGATTAAGTCCCACAATAGCGCCCCCGTGGCCGTGCGGGAAAGCAGATTCAGACTCCAATACGGACTCGGGGGACGACGGTTCGAGACTCACCGGCGGCGGATGATTTTTCAAATCACTGTCGTTGTTGAGATCGAGCTCAAGGTGGAGGGTAGGTTAGTTTAAATGAGCAAAAAGGGTCAGCAATGGCCTAATTGCCAGTAAGCATCTTACCTTTTAAGTCCCACAATGATAACACTCTGAAGGAATCAATACATGTTAAAAGTCAAACTAATCAACCAATTAAAAGCAAAACCTCCTAAGAACGTTTGAATAAGCAAAATTTAGAAAGAGACAGAAAGAAAGGGGCATATCTGGCAACTAATACTTACTATTACGTACTGTTTGTGTTACGGAAAATGTGGTGTATGGAAAATTGTCAAAGTTTTAGTTTCATATATATTGTCTTGAGATTTGGAAACGAAAATGGCATTGAGGAAGAGAACAACAGCATATTAAAACTTGAAGCAGCTAGATGATGAATATCGACGACGCTTGTTTTTATTTTATTAAAGCTGCAAAATAAAGTCTGTGCACGTATAAAAACAAATTCTGTACAGTTGAAAGGATGATTGAAAACGAAAACGACAAGCGACAGAAGTGACAGATGTCACGCGCAAAAAGATAATTGTCAATGACATGGATAGAAAACCAAAGAGCAACGAAACTGAGCTTGCTTAGCTCCTTGGTCGAAATCGATCATCAATGAGTTGGCGAGCACTATTTCATCAGTTTTCTGTATATGAAAGGAAAGTTCATGGCACTGGTGCTGGAAACATTGAGAACATTGTTGTTGGAGCCATTTATGTATTTGTAAATCTCAATATCTTCTAGGACGAATTGTTCGGTGCCGGTGAAGGATTCTGGCATTGTTTTCTTTGTCAAAGGTGTGATCGCTCCCTCTCAGGTGGCAGCCGAAAACTGAAGTGGTGCTGTCAGCGTTGTTTTTACCTGTCAGATGTTCGGAGACTCTGATACGTAGCGCCCTTCCCGGTCTTCCTATAAAGACAGTGTTGCATTGGGGATCACCGCAAGTGAGACAATATACTGACTTGACCTGACCTGACTTTTTTAGGTGGGAATGTAATTTTTATTGTGAAAATAAACCATATTTATTGTCAAAAAAAATAAAATAAAAATAAATACATTGTCTGGTAGAAGAAAGCCTTTATTTCTTATTCCTGTTTAATAATTTTAAACATTGTATTACGGCTTATTCAGTATCGGACTTCCTGTATAGTTAATAGGTGTAGTAGTAATTAGAACCCCTGCTAATTAAGTCTATATAGACCTTTTACAAAATAATAACTGTGTGATGTAAGTCTTCAAAGTTGTAGTGCTAACGCTGACGGCACTGCGGATCCTTTGTTTGAAAGTTTCGCGATAGTCACGCGGGGTGGCAGACACACACACACACATACGCAGTTTCAGTGCCAGTGGATAGTTCCCATGTTCCCGCGTACACGTGACATCGCGGCTATTACAGGATTAAAGGACCGTCGCCGTTCGATCGATGCGGATGGGAGTGAAATCCCAAGCGATGGTCCTTTTCGTCCTTACCGAACCGACCCCCATGGGGTGGCTGGGTGCCAGTGGAACATCTTGCGTTGCGAATCTCTCCGTGTGTCATTAGCGCTCGTATCACGATGTCGGCAACTGGCAACTGACACCCTCCTCCTCGCAACCCCCTGGGTTTCGCCACCCCCTGTAGCCCCATTCCCCGCGACGCGGTTGTCCCGTCAGTTCGTCGGCTAAATTCTCTCTTAACAACCCTTGCTTGCTTCTTGCCTATCAGCCTTCAGGCTATTGTTGTCCGAACTAGGAGATTCTCTCTCCTCTCCACCGCTAAAGAGTTCAGGTAGAAGACGCTTTTGCGTCACGCAAGTAAAGTAAAAGTCTCTAATTACGCCGGCTGATCTTCCTGAAATCGCAGAGATAGGTCTCTTTCTAATTTCTAAGTGCAAATAATTTATCAGAGTCGCCTTATTTTGTCAACCATGTTCGGATATTTCAGATAACGAATTTTGATTAAATCAAGATTCTAAAGTTGAAATCAAATGTTAAAAGAGGCTATTACAAAACCACGCACAATCTAAATCACCAAACGTAATTTGTATACCTAAATCAGATATTCCAGGCAATGAATTTTGAATTAGCATGCTAAAGTTCAAATCAAATATTGGAAGAGACCCTTACAAAACAATGCACAATCAAAATCAATAAACGTTACGTATATACAAAGTGTTCCGTTTAAAAAGAAACACCTGAAGAATATCTCATGCCACGTAATTTTTTTGAAAATCGTGTGATATGCCACGGAGCACACCTTTTATGACCAATCTCAACAATGAAACTCCAACAGCTTGGCTATTGCGGGACTCGCCCCTAAGATTTCAAGTAAAGTATATGGTCGAGTGACACCTCTTTTTTTCCTTTATTCATTCGATAATTAACAACAATTTCCTGCATTCGCACATAGGTGCTTTACACAGGACACGGACTATAGCAATGTCTAGCTAACTAAAACATATTTCCGTGGATACCTAAGTCAACACGACTTGTTTGTATACTTTAAAGTTAAGTATATAATTCTCAGTAAATAAATTAAACCGCTTAATACATAATTAAAATAACAAAATTGTCAAAGCTATTTACAAAAGAAAGGTACATGCCAAATTTTATTAAAATCGGCTAATTACTTTTTGAGATAAGAATTTTTTTCGAATGAAAACTCAAAATTTTCCCGGAAAACCTCGTCCGATTTTCCTGACTAACGAACTTATCCAAGCTATTTACAAAAGAAAAGTACATGCCAAATTTTATCAAAATCGGCCCATTATTTTTTGAGTTATCGGTGTGATACATATATATATATATATATATATATATATATATATATATATATATATATATATATATATATATATATATATATATATATATATATATATCATATAAAAATTGAAACTGACCCCGGATATGGGTTCTAGGGGTCCTAGATCGCGCTCATTTGAAGAAATTTTTTCAAAATTCAAAAGTCGAGATCTCCTCATTAGTGAATTTTTTCTAAGAAAATTCACTAAAAACTTTGAATGTAGAAATGAAAACGCTTAATACATATAATATTTACCATTTTACCCTCGTCTTTGTGCCCCAATCTAATTAGATATACTTACCTAACCTTTAAAAGATGAGAGATGCGACTGTAGACACCGAAAAAATAAAAAAACAAAAAAAATTAAAAAGAACACGCTAGAAAAAAAAGAAAGCAAAACAATGCCATGGGCTTAACCTCAGTAGGAGAATCCACAGCCTGTCCTACATTGAATATAGTGACGTTTCCTCAACCCTTAGTCTTCCTTTTTCATATTTTTCTTTTGTAACAACAATTGTATATAGGGTGGCGCATTGAAAACGAAACAGACCGATTTGCGTCCAGAGAATTTTTTTTAAGAAACGCTGAAACACGTCATTTTTAATATTGGGCGACACGTTTTGACATAAAACTCAACTTTGTCACATCAACCCCTTAAGGGTGGTGATAACAACCCTCATATTTTAAATAGGGAACATGGGTCGAGTGTTACATCATTTGAAAGCTCTTTATTTTCTGAATTCAACACACAAATTTTTTTGTAAGTTTTATCAACTCGTTTAAAAATTATTCAGTTGGAGTTGCAAGAGCGTATTTCATTCATTGTGATAAGAAATGCACTAATTAGTCAATTTTTCGTTAAAAAAAAAACTAAAAAACAAAACCAACCGTTCAAAAATGTTTATTCAGTTAAGCAAGTGTTCAAATTGTTGACCATCAGCTTCCATACAAAAGTACAAATTTTGTTCAAAACGAGCTCTGACATTCTGGAGCCTTTGTGGAGTTATTAGACGGCATTCTTCAACAATGCGTCGCCGTAATTCTTCCAGAGAATCCGGTTCTGTTGAGAAAATTCTACTCTTTAAATGGCCCCATAGAAAGAAATCTAAAGGAGTTAAATCTGGTGATCTAGGGAGCCACTTAATAGCACCTCTACGCCCAATCCATTGCTCTGGAAACTCTCTGTTCAAAAACTCCCTAACACGTTGTGAAAAATGCGGTAGAGCTCCATCTTGTTGAAACACCAGTTGATTTTCTTGATAGCGATCATCATTTTCAACAATGTCAATTAGTAGAGGGTAAACGATATCTTCTAGTCACTCCAAATACGTTTCGCCACTCAAATTGCCATCAAGAAAAATTGGTCCGATTAAACGGTCTCCAAAAGCGCCAGTCCAGACATTCAATTTCTGTGAAGTTTGAGTGTGGACTTCGTGAAAATTTCTTGGATTATTATTTGCCCAATAACGACAATTATGACGATTGACTGTTTAATAAAAACGTACACTCGTCTGAAAAACAGAGATTGAACAGAAGGTTTCCGTTATCAGCTATTCGTGCAGTCATAACTTCACAAAACTCCAGCCGCCGATCAAAATCATCTTCATTCAGTTGTTGTACAAGATGAATTTTATACGGGTGAAATTTATAATGCTTCAATATTCGCAGAATAGTTTTTCTTTTGATGTTTGAAACAGTGGCCAATTTTTTCGTGCTCAAAGTTGGGTCTGCAGCAATTTGTCCTAAAACTTTAATCTCAGTAGTCTCATTTCTAACCGGAAATTCACATTCAGGATTTCTTTTTTGTTGGCTACTGAACCACTTTGTCGAAACTTTGCAACTAACTCCAAAATGTATCTTCGGTTAACATGTCTGTTCATATGTCGTTCATTGAACAAATTTGCGATAGGGTTGGCACAGTCACTGTTTTTGAAAAAAAGAGTAATTATTTTAACTCTTTATTCTACAGAATACACCATTGTAAAATTAATTTTCGGTAGTACTATCAAGTATCAAACCCACCGATGAACTGAAATAATAAACCGCATTTCTCTCATTCCGATCAGAAATGTTCTGATAGTCCATTTTTTGTTTACAAACCAACAAAACATTGACTATCATCACATTTCTTATCGGAATGAGTGAGATGCGTTTTTGCATCATCAACTGTGAATAATTTTGAGTTGATAAAACTTCCAAAAAAATTAGTGTCCTGAATTCAAAAAAGAAAGCTTTCAAATGATGTAACACTCGACCCATGTTCCATATTTAAAATATAAGGGTTGTTATTACCACCCTTAAGGGGTTGATGTGACAAAGTTGAGTTTTATGTTGAAACATGTCCCCCTCAATATTAAAATTGACCTGTTTCAGCGTTTCTTAAAAAAATGTCTCTGGACGCAAATCGGTCTGTTTCGTTTTCAATGCGCCACCCTATATATGACGTCCATACAACAGAGGCCTCTAAACAACATACAACCAACAGTTTGTACTCAAAGTACTCCCCCCCCCCTACTTCTCCATTTTTGCATATTATATTCACACACACACACACATGCACGCTCGCCCGCATGCACGACAACATACGCCCACTCGCATACAGCGCACACTTACTTTACCTGCACCTTGTCCAGGCAACACATCCACTCCGCTTTTGCTTCATGTAGCACGACTACATTATTCCTACAATTCCACTATTATACTGCTCTCTGCTTTAAAATTTCTTTAAGTTCCACCTGTTTCAAAATACAAATTTCTTTCCTAAATTTAGATTTAGTTAAAATCTTCCAGCTAGCTGGTAATTGATTATATAACTTTGGACCACAAAATAAAACCGATCTTTTATAAACGTTCCTATTTACCGTTCAAGTGTCAAATTTTCACCTATTCTGCCACTTGTGTCATATGTGGTCCACTACATTTATTACCCGAAAATGGTGATGCACATATTTTAATACATTTAATATAAAAATATACCGTATATAAAGTAGCTTAATAAAGTCGTTATCGTAAAGAAGGTTCGTTCTATACCTAGAATCTTTATGAAGAATGACTCTTAATATATTATTTTGGGTAACCTGAGGCGCGGATCTTTATATCCACAGACAGCCAGTAGCTCTTAAGGTCTTAAGTAGCCCACGGGTAAATTCGAGGCTGGTAAGTGAATGCCGAGACGAGACGAGCGACCTGGCTGGGCAGAATGAGGTCACCCTCATCTGGGTGTCGAGTCACTCGGGGGTCAAAGGCAATGAAGAAGTTGACAGTCTCGCGAATAGAGGGTCAGCAGAACAATTTATGCAACCAGAACCGGTTCCGGGCGTGACAAAGAGCACTGCCAGGGGAGCCATTAAGCCCTGGGTTAGAAACGAACACAAGGTGTACTGGGCAGACTGTCCAGGGCTCAGACATGGGAAGTAAGTAATTGAGAAACCCAGTTCAAAGAGAGCTGTGGAGCTGCTAAATCTTAGCAGAGGACAGCTCAGAAACACAACAGGACTCTTGACAGGACACCTGCATAAAATGAGGCGGTTCGAGGGGGACCTGGCATGCAGACTCTGTGGCGAGGGGGAGGAATCAGTCCAGCACATTTTGTGCGAGTGTAAAGGTCTGGACTGCAAAAGACAACTGATCTACGGTCAGTCTAGACTGGAGACAGAGCAATGTAAAACTACACCCTGCCAATTTCTGTGCAGACTAGTTCAAGGTACAGTGATTTTGGAATGGGTGGAAAAGAAAACACAAAGGGCATGCACGATACGCTAAAGGCTGCGGTGCTATCGGGACGGCAAAGACGCGGACGAGCCCTGAGGGAGAAAAAAACCTGAAGCGCAGCTAATGCATTTTCATAGCACAAACCCCAGAAAATAGTACCATACCTTATAAAAGACTCTACGAGATAACTGTAAACTAGTATTACATTTTTTGTTGTTAAAATATTTCGTAGGGTATAGAACTTATAGACAATCCTTTTCTCCTTTGCGCGTATATATGCTGCCTCCTCCTGCCATTTTAAATTATTGTCTACTAACAGACCAATATATTTTAAATTTTGAGACTCGGTTAGTTTCCAGTCATCATCGTGCATACCAATTGATAGATTAGAGGATGATTTTTCGGCAGCTGTTGGTGAGAAAGCCACATAGTATGTTTTTGTTAGGTTCAACGCTAGTAAGTTACTGTCTAGTACCTCTTTTACATGATTGACTGTTGTCTCTGCTCTATCAAATAGTTGCTCCCATCGATGGCCTACAAAACACCAGAACTGTATCATCTGTATAAGAAATACGTATATAGTCCAAAGTAAAGTCTTCACTTACATTATTTACGTAGATAGGAAATAATATTGGACCCAGTATACTTCCCTGTGGTACAGCAAACGTAACCACTCATCTGTCACTTACACAGTCACCCACTCTTACACACTGCATTCTTTTATGCAAGGTAGCTACCAAAAAGTGACAACGTATATCCTCTTATCCCCATCAACTCCAATTTATTCAACAAAATTTTCATGACAAACTGTATCCAAAGCTTTTTTAGGTTCAAAAATACACCTAGAGCTTTCCTTTTACTATCAAAGTTTTTGAGAACAGTACTTGTCAATTCATATAATGCATCCTGAGTAGATAGTCCTCGTCTAAAACCAAATTGTGTTTTGGACAAGATGTTATGTTTTTCCAAATATTCATTTAATCTGTTGTTTAATAATTTCTCAAAAAACTTTTGCAACACACTAAGTAGACTAATGGGCCTGTAGTTTGAAATGTTTTTATGATCACCTGACCTATAAACTTGAAGCACTATTTAAAAGGATGTTGAATTTTTTTTTAAATGACACTTCACTGGGGAAATTCGGTTTGCTAGTTTTAAAGAATAACCAAAAATAATCGAAAAATCTGCGGATACTAGGAATAAATTCCATTATTGTCCTTCATGACTTTGACTTTTGTTGTTGGTTTATATTGTAATGTTTTTACCTGTAAGTTCGATCTGACCGTCATTTCTTCATGCAATTTTCCATTTCTTTGCTATTTATTTGCATCCATACTCCTATTGTTTTCCTACATTTTTGTTTGATCATATTTTTAATTTGTTTATATCTATTACGCTCTTGTAAAATGGGTTTTTTAGAAGTTTGTTTTTCAAACTGGCAACACTTTTTACAGTAGCAGCCAATTTGGCAGCTGCTGATTTGGGCTGAGATTGAGTTGCCATTTTCCCATAAATAGATTTACGACATAAAAACTCTTGCAAATTGTGCAAATGTATTTCGAAAATCGTGGTTCAGTTCGCGAAACTTACCGGGTGCTACGTCCATTTTACGGTCGACATAATCGTCCATCCGAGCAAGAAATTCGAATAACCATGGATCGTTTTCGCACCAGGCATAATCTAGTTGATACTGCGCATCCGCAGAGACGTCTTACAGTTGGCAACAAAGAAGTTGTTACTGCTGTGGGGTGTAGTATTGAGGAGGACGGGAATGAGTCGATTCGCCATCGCACACAGCAATTTTAGCTATTCCCTTCCACTTTATGGAACTTTTTGCGGAAGGATCTTAGTTTTCGAGCTTAGAAGTTCCAGCTCGTGCAGGAATTGACGCAGCTTGAGAATCGTGTGGAGCGCACACTCAGTGAATGGGCTGAAAACGAGATTGCT
Organism: Tillus elongatus; assembly: GCA_964006375.1. Classification (NCBI taxonomy): domain Eukaryota; kingdom Metazoa; phylum Arthropoda; class Insecta; order Coleoptera; family Cleridae; genus Tillus; species Tillus elongatus. Next base: position 34,143,772 of record OZ023264.1, read on the forward strand.
GTTGATCCCCATTTCCACCAAAAAGTTTTGTTCAGTGATAAAGCTGATTTTTGGTTGGGTGGCTACGTCGATAACCAAAATTGCAACTTGGAGTGGAGAATATTCACGAGCCATTATGAGACATCTTTAGATCCACAAAAGATCACTGTTTGGTGTGTTTATAGGCTGATGGAATCCTTGGTCCACATTTCTTCAAAAATGATGCCGGACAAAACGTTGCAGTCAATTGAGAGGGTTACAGATCTATGATTACTAACTTTTTCATTCCTCAATTAAATTAGATTAATGTGGAAGAGCTTCTGTTTCAACAACACGGGGCAACCTGGCACACAGCGCACGCCACAATCAATTTATTGCAGGAAAGATTTCATGAACGCATAATTTCGCATAATGTACTTGTCAATAGACTTGTCAATGGCCTACTTAAAAGATTTTCGAAGGCATTTAGGACAAGTGATTTCAGAAGCTTAAAAAGACACATCAACATTCAACTAAAAATTACTCGAAAACGGTAAACTTTAAAACATTTAAACAGGAATACCTTTTTATGTAAAATAAATGAAGCTTTGAGAGTTTCGATAAATGTATTAGATAAAATCACGCACAAAAAATATATGGAAATTGAACCATCTCATCCCTTTTGTAAGTGACGCCTCTGAATTAAATATGAAGATTTAAAAAAAAGTAGTAATATTTATCATAAAAAACCTACGCCCCTGTGTAAAATTTCATTACGTTACCTGTAGTAGTTTTGAAGAAAATTCCAAAAAGCCATTTTGTAGAATCTTCTTCTAGGGGCTGTAGTTCCTTAGGCGTGTATTTTCGTAAATAGTTTTAAAGAGTAAACTATACCTATTTTTTTATACTATACGTCCTAGAAATTATGACAGACATTATTGAAACACCCAATATAACAGCGGCCCCAACTGTGTGTACTGGTGTGACAGTTGAGTGTGTCATCCGAAACATGTAAGAACATTGAATGCTGTTGGAATGGACTACATCAGACGAGTAACAGGTAAAACAAGGACACATACAGTTAGAAATAAATGGGTTCTGAACTAATGTAATGTGAAAAAGTCCAGTGAAAATAAAGATGAAAGCAACGTGCTTATATGGTTTGGACACATCACGAAATGATAATGATAAAATAATAAGTAGAATTTAAGAGCACGTGGATAGAAAAAGAGGTCGTGGAAGGCACAGAAAAACTTAGCTGAATGTTGTGAGCGGTATATAGATGTCAGAAGTCTGTGTACTGCGTAATGCGAGTTTTTATGAAGCGATGTATAAATTTTGAAGAAGCGAACATTGCACGTCTGGACAGAAGTGCGTGTGCCTACCCCTTATTGGGAACCACATGAGGGGATTTTTATTTGATTTCAATAACACACCACGAGGGCTTACAGCCTAAATACTATCGTACCGTGGGTGTCGACAAGGAGGAAAGAGGCAACTTGTTAATTCTGGACTTGAAGGTTTGGAGATTCGAGGGAGAAGGAAAAACATGTGCCGGCGGCAAGGAATTCCACAACTTGGAAGTCCTCAGGACAAAAGAGCGGGCATAACAAGATGTTCTATGTCTGGTGACCTGGACAGTAAAAGGGTCTCTCGCTCTGTTCCCCTGGTAGATCTGTTGGAGTCAGCAGGTGGAAGAACTATGGACGAAAGCTCATCTAAGCAGTGCCCGTGCAGATATATTTATATATATATATATATATATATATATATATATATATATATATATATATATATATATATATATATATATATATATATATATATATAAGAGAGCGAGGTCACCAACGGCACGTCGGTGGGCAAGGGATGGCAGCCTTTGGGTGAGGGTAGGGTCATTGATGAGACGTATAGCTATATTCTGAATGGAATCCAGGATAGCGAGTGTAGAAGCGGCAGCAGCACCCCAGACGTGGGAGCAGTATTCGAGGTTTGGTCTTATTTGTGAAGTATATAAGGTATAGAGATTATCTGGTGAAAAATATTTGCGAGCCCGGAAGAGGAAACCTAATTTCTTAGCAGCCGCTTCTGCAATTAATGTGACATGTTGGTGCCAATTGAGATTTCGATCCACAGAAATGTCAACAAGTGAAAAGGACTCATTACTTTGAGTAACTTTGTTTTGTCTAGGGCTGGTGTATCTCTTATGAGAAAGAAAGCAAGGCTGTGATTTGGTGGGGTTGAATTGTACAAGATTTCTACTTCCCCAGTCTAATATTTTTTGGAGATCCACGGAAACAGAATCGTCCATGAGTCTGCGATCCTCATCTAATTGGGCTAAAGAGACAGGCTTAGAATATTGTATATTCGAGTGGAGGGTGCTGTCGTCCGCGTAACTGTGAACTGGGTTGGATGTGCAGAGAGGAGGTCATTGATGTGGAGAAGAAACAAAGTAGGAGCTAAAGCTGAACCTTGAGGGACTCCTGTATTAATTGGATACAGTTTAGAGGAATGTCCATCCGCGACAACAGAAATGCTCCGGTTGGAGAGGAAATTTGCTATCCACGTACAGAGTTTTGGTAGTAGGCCACAGGCCGGAAGTTTATTAAGCAGCGCTGCGTGCCAGACCTGCTCGAATGCTTTGGATATGTCTAGAGCGACAATCTGGGGATTCACCGTGTAGTTACATAGACTTGTTCCAAGAATGGGTGACAAAGGAAAGGAGGTCGGCAGTTGATCTGTGTTGACGAAATCCATACTGCCTGTCGTGGCTTAGACTGTGTTTTTCAAGAAATTTTAGCCATTCGGTGTTTATATACTTTCCCATCACTTTAGAGACGACTGAAAGGAGAGAAATAGGCCTGTAGTTACTAGGAAGCGCTTTGTATCCTTTCTTGCGGATGGGTTGTACTCGAGCAGTTTTCCAGTTACTAGGGAATATGCCTCTATTGATAGCGGTATTAGTAATTCAAAAAAGTTATTTGGATTTAGAGATTATTAAATTTTGTCCGTATAAAATATTATCTACATTAAGATGTTTTTAAAATCGTTCAGACGCTTTTTTTAAGCCACATAGAATATAATTATTTTAAGAACTAAATTAACTAACTTATGACGTAGTGGAAAATTTCGTCACAAATATAATCTGGCAATACACAAAATGGATGCGTGGATGCAGAACATTCTTCATTGTCGCCGCTAATATGCTTGAGAAAGACCCTTGAAATTATGATGGGCGGCCCTTGGCGTCAAATGGGCCATGTGTTCGGCGGATAGTGACTTTTCTTAGAAACGTGGCTATATGTTTCTGGTGTATATTGGGAGCGGTATCCAGTAGTGAAAACATGGAACATTGAAAACAGCGAAGGTCCTGCAGACCTCTCATCTAATATAAATCAGCGGACGGCCGCTCTGAATGATGGCACATTTGCAAGAACACAGAACTTCCAGTTCTCCCTTGGTAGAACAAGACAAGGTGAAACATTGCTTAGCTGCTTTGTGACGTCATTTCAAACCTAAAATAACAAAAACGTTTCTGGGGATAGACGAATTCACGACAATATGAATAGAATTTATTTGTATGTCAACGATTTCTGACTACCTATCTGGGGTGGGAATGTGTTACCTTATGATTAGTTTTGGTCATTACTAAAAATCACTTCCACATCGTCAACACGGGTGAAAGTGTGGTATGGTTGACAGAAATTTCAAATTTTTTTTTTCGCTTAAACGTCGTTAAAAATGTCAAAACATATAGAAGACATGATTTGGGAACGCAATTTTTTTTTTGTCTGTCGGTCTGTATATCTGCCTGCTAGTAGCTGCCATAACTTTAGAACGAATTGAGATATAGTTTTCAAATTTGGTATACAGTTAGCATCCGACAAATGAACGATTCGGATTGTTTTTAGGTAAAATCGCTTGAGGGGTAGGGGATGAATGGGGGTGATTTGGTGAAAATTTTCATTTTTTCGTTAAAACTAGAGTAATATAACATTTTAGGGTTGGTTTATTAAAAAACTATCAATTTCATCAAACATCTGGTATTGTGTGTTGAAATTAAATTAGGGGTTGAATGTGCGGGGTGGAATATCGGTGACAGAAATTTCTAAGCTTTCTATTTGCTAAAACGGGATAAAAAGTCTCAAAACATAGAAAACTTGATTCTGGAACAATTTTTTTTGTCTGTGCGCCTGTCTGGTAGTAACGAATTGAGATATCATCTTCAAATGGTTTATACAGTTAGCACCCGACAAGGAAACGCTTCGAATTGTAACATCACCTCGGGGGGTAGGGGATAAATGAGGGGTGATTTGGTGAAAACTGACATTTTTTCGTTAAAGCTCTAGTAATATAACGTTTCAGAAATTTTTGTAACTTTCTTAGGGGTTGCTCCAAAGGAATTTTTATTGCTTACCTTGTTCTTGTTTATACAGTGAGGGTGATTGTAGGCATGCAGAAGGGGCATCACCGTCGCGACTGAGTTTTAGGTAGAGACTGATAGCGAGAGGGAGACTAAATCGCAGGCAAATGTGTATTGTATTTTTATTGCCGGACGAGGTTTTTGAACTCCCTTTATAACTTTACCTGGCATGTTTCGGAATATTTTTATCTGTATCAAAGACAGAGCGCAAACAAAGGACTATTAATCAGTGGCAGCGCTCGGTTGGAGGAAGTTTTGTTTTTTATTGCCTTAAAAATATAAATACTTTCGTACGCGTCTAGCCTCGCTGGCTGTGTAACATTTTTAATAAGTTTCAGATTTTCTTTACCAATGTGGTGGTTATTATCCCAAATATGCTGTGCCACGCATGACTTGTCTACACTACCGTATCTCAGCTGTACCAGATGTTCACGAAATCTAGTCTCAATTGTTCTCTTAGGCTGCCTAACGTATTTAAGATTACAATCTTTATAACCTATCTCGTAGATATTCGACATTTCAGGGGCTTTATCTTTCATATTACCTAACAAATGTCTTAAATTATTTGTTGTCGAAAAAGTTAGCCGTAAATCGGCTTGCTTAAAAATGCTCCCGAGACCCCTTGTGATACGCAGTTGAAAAGGTAGGCCCACAATTTTTTTTCTCTATTTTATCTTCCCTGGATGTCGGGCATTCCGCTAACATTTTCATTGTTCTCTGTCTATGATTTAATTTTTCTAGTAAGCAATATGAATATCCGCTATATTGCAACGTTTTTAATGTACTCTAATTCTATACTATATCCACTTTTACTTAAGGGAAATTTTATTAATATTTGCTAAGAAATTGAAACTGGCCGTACTTGGTGCAAAGATATGATGTGAGTCATTTGGAATGTAACTTAGAGTGGTAATTTCCTTCCTGTAGACATCGAATTCAAGAAAGTCATCATTTTTAATAGCTGGTACATCTAGAAAAGGAAGTTTACTGTTAACTTCTAATTCGTGGTTGAATTTTATTGAATCAAATTTACAGTTCAGTCTTTTAATGAAATCATCTACTTTGCATATATTTGTGTTAAACACTGCAAAAATATCGTCCACATAACGTACCTGTACTCTAGGAAAATACTCACTTTCATTTTTTAACTTTGTCTCAAATCGGAATTAGCGGAATCCCAAATTATAATATACAGGGCGTTACATTTGAATTTTTTGAGAAAACTTGACTCCAGTGTTTTTATTCACCCTGTACACTGTTTTCAAGGAATTCTTTCTGTACTGATTGAAGTTGAAAGAAGCACACTTTTTCAGATTTTAGGCATGATAGGGTGTTGCATGCTGACATACTAAAGAAGACCGTCAAATGTCCCTATGATGTTTTAGAAATGTGGCCATAACTTTTGAACGACTCTGTATACACCCCAACAACTATACACTGGATGAATCGGCAAAATAAGACAAATTCAAAAGTGGAACAATATACAGGCTGTACCATTTAAAAAAGGTGAAATTTGGGTTGAATATATTTTATGTAACACCCTGTATATGCAAAAATAATTTTAGTTTGTAGCTAACCTTTGTTTTTTTTTTCTCCCTAAGGGCTCGTGCGCCTCTTTGATGCGCCGATAGCACTGCAGCCCGTGGTCTATTGTGCATGCTCTTAGTCTCTTCACTCCACCAATTCCAAAATCACTGTGCCTTGAACCAATCTGCAAAGCGATTGGTAGGGTGAGGTTTTATAATGCTCTGTCTCCGGTCTAGACTGACCGTAGATCAGTTGTCTTTTGCGGTCTAGAGCTTTACACTCGCACAAGATGTGCTGGGCTGATTCCTCCCCCTCACTGCAGAGTCTACATGCGAGGTCCCCCTCGAACCGCCCAATTTATGCAGGTGTTTCTTGACGGCCATGTGTCCCGTCAAGATACCTGTTATATTTCTGAGCTGTCCTGTGCTAAGATTTAGCAGCTCCACAGCTCTCTTTGATCTGGGTTCGTCAATTATTGACTTCCCATGTCTGAGCCCTGGACAGTCTGCCCAGTACACCTTGTGTTGGTTTCTGACCCAGGTCTTAATGGCTCCCCTAGCAGTGCTCTTTGTCACGCACAGAGCCGGTTCTGGTCTCATAGATGGTTCTGCTGACCCTCTCTTCGCGAGACTGTCAGCATCTTCATTGCCTTTGACCCCCCGAGTGACCCGGCACCTAGATGAGGGTGACCTCATTCTGCTCAGCCAGGTCGCTCGTCTCGTCTCAGCACTCACCCACCAGCCAGGAATTTACCCGTGGGTTACTTAGGGTCTTAAGGGCTGCCTGGCTGTCTGTGGCTGAGAGGATCCGCTTGCTGGTGTAGTTCCTCTTGTTCTCCCGCACACAGTGCAGGATGGCGTACATTTCGGCCTGAAACACCGTTTCATGCGCTCGGAGGGAAATACTATGACTTACCCTCGGTCCTTCCGAATAAACACCTGCCCCCGTCCCACGCTCCCCGCAGGATCCGTCCGTGAACCAGACGAGCGTGTCCCGTGGTATGCCCGGCGTCTCCTCCCGCCATGCGTCGCGGTCCGGGATTTCCATTGTAAAGTTGTTTTCCCTGCAGATTCGCGGGCTCGTGAAGTCTGACCTCATTTCAAGCATGGGCTCCTTCACGATCTCCTGAGTTTTGCAGTGGCCCCTGAAGCCTGGGTTGATCTTCAGTCTACCATTTGGCTAACCTTAATGCCTATATATATATATATATATATATATATATATATATATATATATATATATATATATATATATATATATATATATATATATATATATACATATATATATATATATATATATATATATATATATATATATATATATATATATATATATATATATATACATTCTAGTTCGTGCTCGCTTAAAGAAAAATTTCCAAAGTTTTAAGGTAGCGATCCCCTCATTAGCGATTTTTTTCTTCAATAATTCGTTAAAAGGACCATCGTCCTGAATATGTTTATAATGTTTTCCAAGTGTCAAAGTTATTAATTGTCATTGCAAAAATGAATCCAAACGTTTATTAACGGTATTAACTGTTATAATATTCAGCACATCCAGTGATTATGCTATTTAGATCACAATAATTGTGTTTATAAATATTCGGTAACACAAATTTTTCTGTTTGTCAGGTCAGGTCGTAATAGCCACTATCTATCGTCCTAATAAGCCGTAACTTGGACAATGATCTCGCTTGCTCCTTAAAAATCTTTTAGAAAGTCGCAGCGGTGTGAATAATTTAAGCATCATCCAAAACACAATGCCCTGAAGGCAGAAATGGGAAGAAAGAAGGGTATAGTCAGCATTGGGAATATATTTTCGTTGTTTCCGGTGGCTGGTACATCTCTTGTGCCGGTGTCGGTTCAGAGATTCACAGAACAGCGGAATACTGAAGGCGTTTGACGGTTCTAGAAAAAGGGCGACGGAAGGGGATCAACTGACGGCCAGCGGATTCCTTGGGTTTTATAAATATGGTGAGTAAACGTGAACCGTGTGGCTCAAACAATAATAACACTAGAAAGTGTGTTAGAATGAAGTAGGCCTATTTGGAAATTAGTCCGCAAACATGAAAGTTGACCGAGAATTGAAACAGCTCAGGCTTCTGATATATATATATATATATATATATATATATATATATATATATATATATATATATATATATATATATATATATATATATATATAGTGTGAAACATACTTATGGAATAAAATTCTTTATTCAGCAAAAAATAGTTTTTGTGGAAAACGCTGAGACACGTGAAGTTTAATTTGTCGAACATTATCTTATAATCATAGTTAAAAAAATTAAACTCCCACCATTTTACCCCACAACTTTATCCATTTTTTTAAAAATAGCAACCCTACATTTTTTCATCATAATTCCATGGGTCACATTTTTCTGAATGCGGAGATACCCCATATGTATGGGCTAATATTACAGTTTTCAATACAGGCTGGAAATTTAATACCGGAATATTAAAACTAAACAGTTTACGCTGAAATTAAAATTTCGAAAATAAACTTAATAAAAACGCCCCTTTCTTATAATAAATGTTTAAAATGTTCTCCATTCACTTGCACACAACGAAATAATCTGCTCTGGAATTCTTCACTGACTCTTAAATCTTAAATTTCTTATCTTGTCTTTTATCGAAAACGTACTTGGTATCATTGATCGTTTCTTATTAACTACCAATTTTTGCAGTGTGAAAGGTCAAATTTGACAGTTCTGTTTTATTTTCTGGTGTATTGTGTTGAATGCACGGTCTCCTAATAAATTAGTCGTAATTTTGTTCCGATAATTTCAATTAATTTTTGGTCTAATAATGCGATATTTAACTGAAACTCTGCGAACATAAATATTAAGGATGATTGTGTATGGTGATATGTGTAGAACACAGGCACAAGCTGTTAACCTATTTAATGAAAAACATCCAGATTTGCCCTCACTAACCAAGGGAACTGTGTCTAAGATACATTTACAGTTTCGTGGTTATGGACACGTTAAAGCACTGCCCAGGAGACCCAAGTTTGTTGAAGAAGATGTAAAACTCAATATTTTATTGGCTTTTCAAGAAGAACCAACAACTTCTGACCGTCAAGTTGTACGTGAAAATGATGTTAGACAATCAACAGTTTTAAGGTGTATAAAAACAAAAAAATGCATCCCTATAAACTACAACACGTTCAAGAGTTGATTGACGGTGATTCTGATAGAAGACTGCAATTCTGTGAACCACTGCTGGACATGTTACATAGAAATGTTATTTCTTCTGCTGACGTTCTGTTTTCCGATGAAGCAACATTTCTCTTGAATGGCGATGTAAACAGGCAAAATTGGCCGGCGAAAACCCCCACTGGATGAAACAAGTACATACTCAGCGTCATCAGAAGTTTAACGTTTAGACTGGTATCATTGGTGATCACGTAGTTGGACATGTTTCTATAGAAAATCTAAACGGTCCAAGGTATTTATAAATTCTAAGAGAACAGGCTGTCGCAATGTTAGCAGAATTGTATCCAAATTTAATGAAACCTAATATTCCCCATGAAAAGATATGGTTTCAACAAGACTGTGCACCTCCCCACATTGCTCTTCAAGTACAGGAGTATTTACGCGAAGTCTTTCCACAAAGATAGACTGGACGAAGCGGTTTCGTATAATGACCCGCTAGATCACCAGATCTTACACCTCTTGATTTATTTTTATAGGGATACCTTAAAAACAGAATGTATGAAACGCAACCAGCTGATTTAGATGATTTGAAAATGAAAATAACAACATAAATTAGGAACGTAACGCCTGACGTGTTGAACAGAGTTAGGGAATAATTTCAGAGCAGATTATTACGTTGTGTCTAAGTGAATGGAAAACATTTTGAACATTTATTATAAAAAAGCGGCGCTTTTATTAAGTTTATTTTCAAAATTTGAATTTCAGGGTAAACCGTTTAGTTTTAATATTCCGGTATTAAGTTTCCCCCCTGTATTGAAAACTGTAATATTAGATCATACATATGGCGTATCTCCGCATTCATAAAAATGTGATCAATCGAATTGTGATGAAAAAATGTAGGGTTGCTATTAAAAAAAAATTATAAAGTGGTGGGGGTAAAATGGTGGGAGTTTATTTTTTTAAACTATGATTATATAAGATAATGTTCGACAAATTAAACTTCACGTGTTTCCACAAAAACTATTTTTGCCGAATAATGAATTTTATCGCATAAGTGTGTTTCACACTGTATATATAATATATCGGCCAATTAGAATCTTCGGAATTGCTTCACTCTGATTTCAATATGAAGTTTCGAGTCTCGCTATCTCACACCTTTTGTGATTGACGAGGAAAATTCATTAATCAACTGTTTTCTTTTTCTGTGCGTTTAATTCGTAAAATTTTGTAAAGTTGGCTTGTTGGTGTAATATAAACATCTTATTGTTTACAATATCTGCCGATTTACCTGAGTAAAGCATGGGAAATAAGTACACGACATTCTGCAGTGACTGTGACAAGTCGATAAACAGCAGAAAATTTTCCGAAGTTGTTTAGGCAATTATTGCCCCTAAGTATTGATATTTCATTATACAGATAAGAGTAAATCAGTTATTGATATTTAATCGATAATTATTGCATACAAACCACTATTTTCATGCCGAAGTTATTTTTTGTTGTGACAATGTAGTAAATTATTTTTAATGTCGGACATGTAATAAAAATCTCTGGACGCAGCAAGTGCGTTATGGTAGCGAATTTTCTTTAAAATATTTTTAATAGCAAATGTCTTTCTTTGATGAAAGCAGGCATCAAACTTGGTTGCCTATATAGTAAAAACAATGTACCATATTTCATCGAAATAAATTTATTCTTTGAAAATATATAAACATTTTTCAAAAGTCTAGATGCAGCAAATGTGTTATGGAAGTGAATTTCCATAAAAATGTTTTTAATAGCAAATGCGAACAGGCATCAATCTGATTACCGGTATAGCCCCACAAGAAAAATTTCTTGTTCACACCCCCCAAGGAAGTTACGGGACTAGGAGTGAATAGGGGTGCTGTGCGGGGTAGGCAGGGTTTAAGGGGGATATGGCTTCAAGATGTGAAAAAGTCAGCTTTCAAGCCCGCTTTATTCAAATTTTCTGCTCATATTTCCTTTTTACTACCCACCCCGCCCAGGACCCCTACTCACTCCTGGTCCCGTAACTTCCTTGGGGGGTGTGAACAAGAAATTTTTCTTGGGGTTTATGGATCTAGGGGGGCCCTAGGCACGTTTCTGAAAACAGTTTTTTGAAAAGCCTTCGGGAGCTAAACTGCAAATTTACGGAAAATTCGCTACCAAAACGCACTTACTGCGTCTAGATTTTTTTCTTACAAACGCATCATATTTCGATAAAAAATGCAAAAATGCATTAATGAATTTGTTCTACGAAAATTAGCTAAAAAAATTATAGACCGTTAAACCATAAACTTCACTAAACCTACAGCGAAAGTATCAACTTAACTAAACAGACAGGCAAAGCATCAGAGAACGGGTCTATTTGAAATGAATTTTCTGTAAATATTTTAGTAAAATGAAGGGCAATGATGGTTGAATCTGAAACTTAAGGGTTTGCAGAACACTCTTCTTGCAACATTTTCTTTTCAAAATCCGTATTTATTTCACATTCTTTGCCTAAACATTGCCAATTTTGACGTTTAAAATTGCGAGTTTGACGTTTTGAAAAAAGTCCAAAATTTGTTTCTTTAACTGCCCATAACTTCTTTGTCTTTAAAGCTAGATACCTACATTTTGGAACCGAGTTCACTCTTTATAATACAAACACGCGTACCAACTTTGATTGCCAAATTTGATCAAGATTGGTCCATTATTTTTTGAGTTATCGGTCGGATATATATATATATATATATATATATATATATATATATATATATATATATATATATATATATATATATATATATATATATATATATATATATATATATATATATGTATATATATATATATATATATATATATATTTATATATATATATATATATATATATATATATATATATATATATATATAAACACAGATCACCTCATTAGCGAATTAAAAAAAAAATTCGCTAAAAAGCAAGTGTCAAATTATTTATTAACTTCACCACACTAGATTTAGATCGTCACAGTAGACCCAGAAAAAGTTCGCAAATTGTTTCCGGATTTTCACGGCTCGCTAGATATTTGTAAATACTGTATGTTTTCACGGGGTAGCGTTAGAAATTAAAAAGGTTCATCAATAATCTTTTAATGTGAACATAATCTCCACAATTAAGTAGTGTATTAGTCACTTATTATAAGAAAAAAGTTGGTAATCTGGCACTACACATTTTATTAAATGCTTATAATTTTTTCAATAACATAGGCATGCGAATTTTGGTGGTTCTCAAAAAGATCTCATCTTCGTAGTTTCTTGTGAGCTCTCCCTGAGCTCTCAATCTTCCAAGTTAAACACCGCTCGTGTGTTTGATTTAGTTCCTCAGTTCGATCACCGATCTCATTTTCTTAGTTTCTTGGGACCCCGCTCTGAGCTCCCAATCTTCCAGGTTAAACACCGATCGTGTGCTTTAACCTAAATTATCTCAAATACCGCTCGTGTATTTTGTACGCGTCAAGTACAGTAGTACCGTAAATCTAAATGCACAAACTGTTGAAGTGGTTACTTCAACAGATGTTGAAAATGACCACCATGGACCTCCTGACAAATAAATATTCTACGGGTAAATTCTTCTCTTACATTATGAAGCATTTGTGGCGTTATTCTTGAACAAACATGTGTAATTAGTTGTCTAAGTTCATCTAATGAGCCAGGAGCCGTTTTATAAACCTCAGATTTAACGTATCCCCAAAGAAAAAATCTAGAGGCGTGAGGTCTGGGGACGACCAACCACCTATTTTCATAACTCTCATGCAGGTAATTTCTGACTTGTCTTAAATAGTGAGGTGGGGCTCCGTCTTGTTGAAATATAACTTCTTGAAACTCATGTGGGTTTTGGGCAACAACATCATCAATAAGTGGAGTAATTGTATTTTGCAACATATCCATATATCTGGGGCCATTAAGATTTTCTTCCTGAAAAATGGGACCTATGATGTGATTACCCAAAATGCCCGACCAAATATTTATTTTTTAGGGGAACTGTGTGTGTCCCTCCCGGAAAACATGGGGGTTTTCCTCACTCCTGTACCTACAGTTTTGGGTATTAACTTTTCCAGGTAAAAAAAAAATTACGCTCGTCACTGAAACAGATATTCTGCAAGTAGTGATGATTCCCTACTATTATTCCTGACATAATTTCGCAAGAATCAAGTCGTCTATCAGGATCGTCTTCCGTTATTTCGTGTATAATTTTCATTTTATATGGGTGAAACTTATGGTTTTTCAAATTTTTTTTGACAGAAGTACGCAAAATATTACATGCCTCTGCCACGTGCTTCGTTGTCTGCTGGGGATTAACAATCATTTCAGCTAAGACCTGGACTTCTACATCTTCCACAATTTTAGGCCTACGGGACCTTGGAGCGTCTTTCACCATACCCATTTCTTGAAATTTTGAAATTAGTTTTCGTAAAAATTTTCTGCATATTTGGCGTTCCGGATAGCGTACATTGAACATACGAACAGCAACATGGTAATTTCGCTTAGCTTCGCCAAAAATAATAACCGCTTCAAATTTATTTTGTAAAGAACAAGCCATTTTAAACAATTTCGAACTAATACTTTCTCTCAATACTAAATCGAGATATTAAAAAACAGTATGGCAGGAACAATCAATAATGACATGTAATAGGTAGAAATGTGTAGAAAATGGAGAAACCACAGATGAGCTGAATCACCTCTGTGGTTCTCCAAACAACATGTAAATGTGTGCATAATTTGCTACTGATGAATAGTAGTAATCTTTTTTAGAAAAAGTGTGTTATATTAAACAATGGTAGTCATAACGTAGAAACCGATATTATTGATTCTTATTTGGAAAATACTGAACCAAATGTTTTCAAAACTTGAGAATGTTCTGAGCATAAAAAGAACTTCAAAAAGAGATATCACTCGGCCCCCATTTCCGTTTAAAAAAATATTCCGAAAGCGCGCGCAGCTGTCACCTTGACATTTAAAACTATCACCGATATGTCAAAAAATGCAAACCTTTCTCATATATTATCGTTCCAAATTTCATCACAATATCCCGGACGGTTCAGAAATTAGAGGGGGGACGGGACGGACTTTAGGTCCTCACTATATATATATATATATATATATATATATATATATATATATATATATATATATATATATATATATATATATATATAAATAAGTATATCATGCCTGGAACACAGTGCACCTAAAGCTTAAATATACAGTCCACATCCAGTCCACACTTTTAACATCTTCAAAAACTAACTACTGAAGCCGGACAACTAGCGATGGTGAGATCAATCCACCTGCAAATCATTGGGGATAGAAAACAATCTCTTTCTCCCCCATTTGATGGTTTTCTTTTTATAACGTAAACCCACATACTAAATTTGGTCGCCATAGCTTTGTTACTTTCAGAGATAAAACGAATTTCCGAAAGAAAACCCAACATTTTCTCGGGAAGCCTGCCCGATTTTCCGGGCTAACTAACTATCAAAGCCATTTACAGAAGGAAGGTAACTAGAAGAAAACTGACACTTGATATGGGTTTTAGGTGTTCTAGTTTGCGTTCAGTTGAAGAATTTTTTTCAAAATTCAAAAATCGGGATCTCCTCTGTAGTGATTTTTTTCTACGAAGATTCACTAAAAGAAAATGTTCAGATTAGATGAAGTTACAATTCTTAGGCTTTAATAAAGATCCGCTGATTTAGCCGCGGCATTCCACACGGTACTACGAATCTTAGGAAAACAAATTATCTTCATTCATATGTACTTAAAACTGCAATTTGGAAAACAAATACAGGCACACCGTTTTTGCCGATAAAACAAGGTACAATAAAAACTCTGGACACAGCAAGTACGTTATGGTAGTGAATTTTAATTATATGCCTCAAATTTGAATAACTCAGCTTTCTATAAACTTCGAAAGTTTAATTTTGGTATGTAGTAAGGTCTTCCCTAGGGCAAGATATCCACCAAATTTCATTAAAATAACTTTGTAATTTTTAGAGAAAAAAATTTTTTCGAAAAAAAAAAAAATTAAAATTTGAATAACTCAATTTTCTATAAACTGAAAAAGTTGAATTTTGGTAAGGTCTCTCACAAGGCAACATATACAGTAAATTTCATTAAAACAGCTTTGTTATTTTCGGAGAAAAAATTTTTTTTGAAAGAAAACAAAACCCCGTCCGATTTTCCTGGATAACGAACTCATCCAAGCCATTAATAAAAGAAAGGCACTTGCCGAGTTTAATTGAAATCGGGTAATTATTTTTTAAGCTATCAGACTGGTACATATATATATATATATATATATATATATATATATATATATATATATATATATATATATATATATATATATATATATATATATATATATATATAACATATAAAAATTGAAACTGACCCCGAATATGGGTTCTAGGGGTCCTAGTTCGCGCTCATTTGAAAAAATGTTTGCAAAGTCTCACCATCGATACCTCTCTATTAGTGAATTCTTTTTAATAAAAATTCACTAAAAGGGCATTAAAATCAGATTAGGTGTGGGCAAGGAAATTAACTCTGAAGTTACGAGAATTTTTACGTACATGCTACATCGACAACTCAAAAAATAATGGGCCGATTTTGATGAAATTTGGTCGGTTCCTTATATTTGTAAATGGCTTGAATAAGCTAGTTAACCGGGAAAATTTTATCAATGTGATCCATCACGACTACTTATTAGACAAACTGGACTGATTCACTAATAGGCAGGTAAAACGTTAGGGCGGACATTAGGACAGGTTCACAAAATTAAAAATCCGGTAATATACAGTATATCAATACTAAGTCATACTTTTGTATATTATAATTTATTTTTAGATGACGCCATGTAGTTTGTTTACTTTTGTATAAACGATTATTTGATTCATCACTTTCGTGCGCAATAAAATAGAGAAGCTAAGTCTAGAGCCAATTAATTGCACAAATTCATGCAGTTTATTTACTAAAATCAACCTAGCCAGTGAATATTTGTTACAAGAGAAATTACTGATTCAGATCGCCTTTAGCATTCAACTGCAGAATGGATTTTCTTTGAGTACCATTTTGAAAGGATGTTTGTCGTAATTTTCATGCCCCAAGATTATTATAATCATTGATCTGTATTAATACCTAGCAAGCCCTAATGACTCTACAAGAGGTTTTTGTGGTAGCGTGGGTTGAACTACTCTCCTTCAGTTGATTAAAATATTTGCAAAAAATGATATTATTGAGGAATAGGTTACGCCGATAATTGCACAGGATCAGCAAAAACTAGCTGTATTTTTGTGGGAATGATAGGGGGCATAGGGCATATAGTCGTATAGTAAGTAGTGCAGTGTAGTACAGTTCCTCCAGCGTCTTAAGTGAAGCATCGCAAAGATGAAAGAGTGACGCCAGACGAGTTTCTGAAGGGTCATCACGCCACATCCAGCGGATGCTATTTACCATCGTCACGTCAACGTGCTTTAGAGGGTAGTTAAGACCCCGGCAGTGGCGGCTATGGCAACGGGGAGCACCTTCATCGTTAATATATATGAAGTGATTTATGAGGAACAAACGTGCTTCAATTGTTTTTATTTGTTAATAAAATTATATAAGTTCTCTTTCATAGTAAGTGTTTAGGACCATATTATGTCGATAGACATTTTCGGTGAATGTTAGTAATATTAATATGTTCTATCTATCCATAAAGTGTGTGTATTTCATTCCTTACTTATAAGCTTAGCTAAGAAGACGCAAAACATATACACATTACCCAAAAAATGTGAAGTATGATAGGCGTTCTCTTCTTTAGTGAATTTTCTTTAAGTAATTCGCTAATAAGTAGATCGTCACTTTCGAAGTTTCAAATTTCTTCAAATGAGGCCTAACTAGGACCCCTTTTTTTTCTCCCTCAGGGCTCGTCCGCGGCTTTGCCGCCCCGATAGCCCTGCAACCTTTGGCTTATTGTGCATAACTAGGACCCCTGGAACCGGAACCCAAATCCGAGTCAGTTTCAGTTTCCAGGAAAATTGGACTAGTTTTTCCCAAAAAGTTCTCTTTCAAAAAATTTTTATATCTTCGGGAGTAAGAAAGCTTTGGTAACCATTTTTAGTACGCGGGTTTATGTGAAAAATAAAACCATGTACGAAAATTTGGATCTCTACGTTAAAAGAAAAAAAGTTATAGGCATTATAGTTTTTCTTATTAAAACGTCAAAGCCGCAATTCGGAACGACAAAACTAATACAGCTTATGTACAAGAAATGTCGTAACAAGTGTGTTCTTTAAAGCCTTAAGTGTCAGTCGTCATTGTCCTTCATTTTACTGAAATATTTGCAGAAAATGAGTTTCAAATAGACCCCTTCTCTGATGATTTGGCAGTAGTTTCAATTATAGGGTTATAATGCATAAAGAAAAAACATTGTACCCATTTTTAAGCACATTGCGCGCACGGAGTAGTGTAAGATTTGGCATAGTAATTTTAATTTTAATAATACGTTTAATAAAGTAATGAAATATTATGATCCGATTTTAGTGAATTTTAAACATCATATTTTATCTTTGTGATTTTTCTTTTGTTTTCCTTTTCCATAGTCATTTTAGTATTGGGTTTTTTTTAGTGAGTTTTCTTTAAAAAAAATTTCGACTTTTGCATTTGGAAAAAATGTCTTCAAATGAGCGCGAACTGGGCCCCCTACAATACATTTCCATATATATATATATATATATATATATATATATATATATATATATATATATATATATATATATATATATATATATATATATATATTACTTCATGAAAAATAATTGTTTAGCAAATTTTCGTATAAAAACAAAATTTTCGTGTAACATTAACTTAACCAATTTTTTGTAAAGAAAACACCACTTGTTACGTTCTACGTGGTTCTGGATATATTGACTAACAAAACACAGCTTTTCAAACTACTAATTTATTTTGTTATTTACCAACTATTTTCCAACACCACTATCAACTCAAATATTTCTCTCGATTACTAAATGTCCATAGAACTATATTCCACTACACACTCCGCCTTCTATGATCGCTTCTTATACACCAAAACTTACTGCTGACTTGCTTAATACTCTATGATCATTTATTCTACACCACACTAATTCAATATTGAACTAACTTCTTCTGTTTGCGGCTCGCCTATTTATACTGTCCATAAAGATTCTAGACCTTCTACACTGTTCTATATATCTATGCTGCGCTAAAACTGTATTTGAGGCCGTTCATAAAGCTACAAATATAGTGTCCTTTAATAATTGATTGAATCCCCCAGTTAAATAACAATCAATTGGCGGCCGAGATGTCACGATTGTTGGTTCGGGTAGTTTGGTTACCGTTGACGTATGGTTTATAGCTGTTGTATGAATTAATCTACGCGTGGCAGTTAACTACTCTGTCTGTCAGGCATTGGACTTTAACCACTAAGTCTAAGTGGGATTTTATTTTTAATTTGGAAAAAATTCAAAATCTTGTGTACCAAATTACTTAAAATTCACAACATAGGTTTATTTGCATTATTTCTAGCCACACGTAAAGTTTCATACCAGTTACTCTGATACTTACACAAATACAGCGTTTTCAAAAAGTTTTCCCCGATTTTCCACCGGAAAAACTTGAGCATAAAGGCTGATTAACGAACTCTCGGTTTTCGCCCAAACAAGATTTTTGCCAAGTTTGCTTGAAATCAGTTTAGTATTTTTTGAGTTATCGCTCGGATACATACATACATACATATATATATATATATATATATATATATATATATATATATATATATATATATATATATATATATATATATATATATATAAATTTTAACGGACCTTGGTTTTGGGTTCTTAGGACCCAAATTCGCGCTAATCTGAAGACATTTTTTCAAAAGCTTTTCATAGTGACCTCTCTATTAGCGAATTTTTCTTGATGAAAATTCTCTGAAATTGAAATTTTAGTAATTCTTACTAAATAAATAATATTTTCTAAGAATACAAAAGTCTGTCGCTAGTGGGTCCCATTCCCATCCCTGAAGCCAGTAATCAAGATACACACACGCCATTTCTTAGACGTATGTACCTGTATGTACGTTAGGACCTACCTAGTTTTACAGGCTGTCCGCTTCCATACCAGTATTAAATTATAGTTGAAATAGATGCTTTGCTTAATCACAAAAGCTTCTAAAAAGCCTAAGATATGGGGTTGTAACACCATCAACTAGCCACATTTGTAAATTAAATAGTCTAGCTTCCCTTCGACTAGTTATTGGGCCCGATGTAAAATTTGAGATTACCTAGTGAATGCCTAGCAACACAACCAAAACTAAAGTCGTTACCGTGTCAGTTTGAATCTCAGGCTCCAGCAGCGGCATTCTGGCGTTAATAATCCCGCGGCACCAACGCTGGCACCGGCACAGTCGTCTCGAGTTTAGACATGGGGATCTGGGGGTGGCGGGTGGTTCACATAAGCAGGGGTGGTCAATAAGCCTCTCCGTTCTCTGCGAAATCCACGACATAGGGATAAATACGACCAGTAGGTCGACGGGTGGGCATTCGACATTATTATATCGACAGCGGCGTAGGTAGATTGACTCACGCACCTAGGTATAAAGTTAATTGGAAATTAATCAAAACTTTAAATTCTCATTCTACTTTGCACTTTATTTTCATCTAACGTTAAATTATTTTTGATACCATGGCCAATTATTGACGCTAGAAAGCAGTTTACCACAACGTTAGACAATTTAATCGAACTCTTTTTAGTGAATTTTCTTATAAAAAATTCACCAATGAGGAGATCCCGACTTTTGAATCAACTTCTTCAAATGAGCGCGATCTAGGACCCCTAGAACCCATATCCGGGGTCAGTTTCAATTTTTATATGTTTATATATATAGATATATATATATATATATATATATATATATATATATATATATATATATATATATATATATATATATATATATATATATAACAATAAAATGTTGCATGTGCCTTCCTCTTGTAAGTGGCTTGGATAAGTTCGTTATCCAAGAAAATCGAACCAGGTTTGGGTTTCCTTTAAAAAAAAATTATCTCAAAAAATTGAAACGCTATGGTAACCAAATTTTCACCTCACTATCCTAGAAATTTTACCGAATCCCTCCCTTTCTGTAAAGAGGGTAGGGATCTTTAACGTGCCGAACATTATACACGGGAGCGACAACTTAACCCCATCCGAAGACGGGAAACTTGCAGATATTGATCTTGATAAGATACAATGCCACAACCTCTGTTGATGTTAATTTACAGTATGTACTGAAATAATTTGACGTTTCTGACACAGGGCCCTTGGGTCCAGAGGCACTTAATTTTTACCCCTGTATCACAGAGACTGCAGCTTTGATTAAGCATTAATATTATTTTTTTTTATTTTTTGCCATTTTTCACATACTAATTGTGATTGCTAATCCAAACCACCGTAACAGGGAAATACATGTAGTAGATTTTAGAACTTAAGACTTTCAGGGAGTTTCAATCGTACAGTGTAAAGCAATTTCTTTACTATGAAATAGTTGATAAACGGCAAGGCTTATTTAACTCTACGACATTATGAATGTGATTGTTGTGTAACAGGATGGGTGTTTACTCGCTTCTTGAACACTTGGAGATTACATATCTAAATACACATGTAGAGACTGCTTCTCTGGTTTCACAAGTGTTTGTTTTCTTGTTTGTCTCTTAACATCCATTTTGCATATATTGGTTACTTGTTTTCTATATGATCGATCCATGGTGTCAACTTCGACTGGTAGTGTAATGCCAGCACGCTTTGGAAAAGTTTTTAGCACGCTTTGGAAAAGTTTTTACAATTTTTGCCAGAGGGCATGACTTTCTGAGTACCCCTGGCTCTACCACAAGCACTAGGTTACCTTTTCAATTGCCTTTATCTTGCCCGTAGCATGCTTTCTTCTATTCATTTCTCATAAATATTCCTTTAACCACCTTTTCCATAATTATTTACCACAGAGCGGCTAAACCGGTTACAGAGAAGAAAACAACAATTGAAGCTAGAGAGGAAATCTCTAGATTTGTATTTAGTATGGAACGGTTTTACCAAGTAAAAACAATAGCAATTAACAGATTACATATCTTCCAAAATATGTCTGCCGGAAGGGCATTCCAAACTCATACGTTCTAGGAAAGCACAAGGAAAAGTAGCAAAGTGTTCGACCAATTTGATACTAAAAACGTGCGCTTCAGGTCAAAAGCGAAAGTACTAACGAAGCGATTTCTGAGAAGCAATGTCGAAGCCAGTGTCGATAGAAGAGGCAGAGACCTCCAACATCTCTTCTGTATTCTAGAAAAGTAAGATTGGCTGTGATAGATGAATATTTTATAAGGCGAAAGGGTAGTTTCTGAATATAACCTAAAAGGTGCAAGGTGGTCCTTGGAGCAGCACCCCAGACATGAGAACACTACTCCAATTGTGAACATATCTGACGCATTAAAATGATCAGATTTACAGAGCCCCATTAAAATATGAATATTACACGTAAAATTGAAAGAAATTGCATATTGTATATTACAGCACAAAATAAACATAAAATGCAAAAATTATCGTCTTTCAATCAGTTCTACTGATGCTCTCGAGATTTTATTTAAAATTTAGGTTGAATTTCTAGACATTGAACTGGCCAGTATATTTTAATTAAAAAAAAACTCTTAAGTGAATCTCAAAGATTAGAAGGTTAAATTTCTATTTTACTGATTACCAATGAAATTTTAAAACATTTGCAGGTTAGATAGTTGTTAAACAAACATTGATTAAGTTAAGATTAGACAGTGAAAAATCTGAAGAAATGAAGAAATACAAAATTACAGTTACTTTTTTAATCACAATCTCACCACACAGAATTGTCTAACTTAGTTAGGTTGAATGAAATTTCATATTGCAAGTAAATCAAAAATTTGGATGCCGCATAAAAGTTTGGAAGTCACACACAGATGAAACTTAAAAGACTCACCAAGGGGGGATTACGTGAGGGAGTTCAATGACCCTCAGCCACCTGTTGGTTGTTTACGGGTGTTCACAGGGCTGGATGCCAGGTATCAGTGCCTGCCACAGGCTCTTAGCCTGTCACAAGAAAGAAGTAGGGAAGAATGAAAGGCATTTCCCATGAATTGTAGCTAGACAAGTTGTTCATACCTTTCTACTGCTGAATCAGATAGATAGACCTGTATTTTAAACAAACAGCTGTTGTGTTGACGTCATCTGCAGATAACTTAATTGAAACTTTCACGCTAAAATGCAGCTGGAGGTATGCGGAATTTTATAAACTGATTAGTTTGGAGCTCGGAAACTTAGATAAGCATTTGCGATAGCATCAGAGAGTTCAGTATATCAAAGAACAAATGGTGGCCGCTTGACTCACGTTTTTCACCAAAACGGACTATTAATTTTTAACTAAATCAAGATCAAAACACTTATTATAACCACCGATAACTATATTAAACGATATTAACGGCAAAAAGTGATATATTACCCCCTTTTATGGTAATAAAGTGTCGCGATAGTTTCCACGATGTTAGTCGCAGGCCCGGCCAAGACAGACTCTCACGATCGGCGTGTGTTGAGCCGAAAGCTCCGCGGACTCTTGACGCCTTCTCTCCAACGGTCGACCGTGATCTTTTTCTAGCTCTATTGTGTGTGACAAGGATATACTGTCCGGAGCTAGATTTTTATGCGGTGATAGCACGTCGCATCCAGGGTACGTGCACCTCAACATTCGAACTTCCCTTGGTACTGCAAATAATGGACCTGTCCACTTGTTTTCTGGGCTGGGATTTAAGATGACATCATACTTTGTCGAGAATTTTCTAGAATATAAATATACTTTTTCCTTAATAAAAATATATTCCGTCTTTCGATATTTGGATTTTAACGTGCATATAAGCAATACAGTACGGGGTTTAGGATGGTTAAAGATATTAGCGAATTTTCAACAAATAATTTTTAAACTAAAATTTGAAATGTTTCTCAGAGATAAGTTACCTGGGGGTTTTCTATATGTTTTTAAAGAAGTGACGATGCTAGATAAAAAACGTAATCGTAACATAGTTTCCCACATTATACTTGTGTCCCCTTTTAGAGACAGGGTAAACTCGAGCTTGTTCTTAGGAAGATAGGAATACCCTCCATCTTATAGGAGATTAAAAACAGAAGATATAAAATTGGAATCACTTGAGAAGCACATATTTTAAGAACCTCCATTGAGTCCTTGTGCTTTTTAATGCCTTTATTTTTCATTATATACTTAACCGTACGATGTCTAAAACATATTTCTCTCATTTTTGACTTTACAGTTGAAATAATTGGTGGAGTATTTTCCTGCGGATCAAGCGTTTATATTGAAGCAAATACATGGGCAAATATATCAGCTTTTTTTGACGATATAGCGAAATCCCCAGCATTTTCAGTCAGGGGAGGAAAGGAGGCGGTGGTGAAATGTCTACTTATATTTTTTGGCATAGCCCATGTGAAACGATAATATATGATGATATAGTAAAAATTCTAGTAAAACAAATTAACTGCTTGTCTTTTTACTTTTCCTTCGCGTGCCGAACTCAGATAAAAGGAGAGCACGGCCATAAAATTCTATTTCATCACAGTTTACAGTCTCGCAATTCGCTAACCGAGGAAAAACAAACGGTGAAGAGCTGTAAACGAGGGAACGTTTAATTCAAAACTTTTATCGGGCTTTTATTACACATCTTCCTCGTTGCTCTCTTTCCAACTGTTCTTTTTACTATGTGTATAATTATTCTTAATAATAAAAATGCATGATAAATGTAGTTTGATAAGCATATTTTAGGACATAATTTCTAATAGTATAGGATGATTTATACATGATTTTATACCTGCATATATATATATATATATATATATATATATATATATATATATATATATATATATATATATATATATATATATATATATATATATATATAGAGAGAGAGAGAGAGAGAGAGAGGGTGGAGCATTGAAAACGTAACAGACCGATTTGCGTCCAGAGAACTTTTTTTTTAAGAAACGCTGAAATACGTCAATTTTAATATTGAGGGGGATATGTTTTGACATAAAACTCAACTTTGTCACATCAACCCCTTATGGGTGGTAATAACAACCCTTATATTTTAAATAGGGAACATAGGTCGAGTGTTACATCATTTGAAAGCTCATTCTTTTCTGAATTCAGCACACTAATTTTTTGGAAGTTTTATCAACTCGTTTAAAAATTATTTACACTTGGAGTTGCAAGAACGTATTTCATTCAATGCACTGATTAGTTAATTTTTCATAAAAAAATAAATAAAAAACAAAACCAAACGTTCAAAAATGTTTATTCAGTTAGGTAAGTGTTCAAATTGTTGACCACCAGCTTCCATACAAAAGTACAAATTTTGTTCAAAACGAGCTCTGACATTCTGGAGCATTTGTGGAGTTATTAGACGGCATTCTTTAACAATGCGTCGTCGTAATTCTTCCAGAGACTCCGGTTCTGTTGAGAAAATTATACTATTTAAATGGCCCCATAGAAATAAGTCTAAAGGAGTTAAATCTGGTGATTTATGGGGCCACTCAATAGCACCTCTATGCCCAATTCATTGCTCTGGAAACTCCCTGTTCAGAAACTCCCTAACACGTTGTGAAAAATGCGGAGGAGCTCCATCTTGTTGAAACACTATTTGATTTTCTTGAGCGATCATAATTTTCAACAATGTCAATTATGACGATTGACTGTAGAGTTTAATAAAAACGTACACTCGTCTGAAAAACAGATATTGAACAGAAAGTTCCCATTATCAGCTATTCGTGCAGTCATAAGTTCACAAAACTCCAGCCGTCGATCAAAATCATCTTCATTCAGTTGTTGTACAAGACGAATTTTATACGGGTGAAATTTATGATGCTTCAGTATTCGCTGAATAGTTCTTATTTTGATGTTTGAAACAGTGGCCAATTTTTTCGTGCTCAAAGTTGGATCCGCAGCAATTTGTCCTAAAACTTCAATCTCAGTAGTCTCATTTCTAACCGGAAATTCACGTTCAGGATCCCGTTTTTTTGTTGGCTACTGAACCGCGTTGTCGAAACTTTGCAACTAACTCGAAAATGTATTTTCCGTTGGGATGTCGTTCATTAAACAAATTTGCGGTACGGTTGGCACAGTCATCGTTTTTGAAAAAAATAGTAATTATTTCAACTCTTTCTTCTACAGAATGCACCATTGTGAAATTAATTTTCGGTAGTACTATCAACTATAAAACCGACCGAAAAACTGAAATAATAAACCGCATTTCTCTTATTCCGATAAGATATGTTCTGATAATCAATTTTTTGTTTGCAAACCAGCAAAACATTGACTATCAGCACATTTCTTATCGGAATGAGTGAAATGCGTTTTTGCATCTTCAACTCTGAATAATTTTTAAACGAGTTGATAAAACTTCCAAAAAAATTAAAGTGCTGAATTTAGAAAAGAAGAAGCTTTCAAATGATGTAACACTTTACCCATGTTCCCTATTTAAAATGTAAGGGTTGTTATCACCACCCTTAAGGGGTTGATGTGACAAAGTTGAGTTTTATGTCAAAACATGTCCCCCTCAATATTCAAATTGACGTGTTTCAGCGTTTCTTAAAAAAAAAAAATCTCTGAACGCAAATCGGTCTGTTTCGTTTTCAATGCGCCACCCGATATATATATATATATATATATATATATATATATATATATATATATATATATATATATATATATATATATAATATGTTGGGGTTTTATATAGTATATATATTTAAAAAAATGTTTATTTATTATATTCTGAAAAGTCTATATTTTATCAGAAATGTGCATGCATTTATGTAAATTGGTATATATTGTGTTTTAATGAAGTAAATGAAATAAAGACATGTATGAGAAAATTAGTTTTTTATATTGTTTTGTAACCTTGGAGTAGGAAGAAACACAATGCTTACTGTTCTGTTATAGAGACCTTTTCTTTAAAAAAAACACAGCTTATATCTAGCAAATGTACATATATATGTATTAGAAGACTTTCTCTTACCTTGATTATCTTATCTTTGATGACACGGCTCTTTTAACCTCAGGGTACCTAATGAGTTCAAAATCCTAAACCTCTTTTCCTTTTTTTTAAGTTTTGAGACTGAAGCTCCTAAAGCTTTGATTCCTTTTATTGAATATAGCCACAAATATACTGATAAATAAGTAATCAAACAAAGATTTAAATGAAATAACAAATCTGACTTTATTCTAATTGTATATATAACAAAAATCACAAATTATTATCTTACTATTCAAAATTGATCTTATAATTTCACATTTATCTAGTTAATGCTAGTTTTGGCCACTACTTGTTTCAAATTTTTTTGTTATTGAATGGTTTCTTATTTTTAAATTTGGGAGTATTGATCAATAGCTTTACAAATTATTAAATGTTTATTAAATTATTCTTAATATTCTAATTTCAAGATGCTTAACCTATAGGCAATTGGCAATTTCACCTCCAGTTTGATGCTATACAGGTTGTACCTGCCCTCCACGAAGAGTTACGAAAATGGCTTCCACGTTTATTTGATATCGAACAATTTTCTCGGATTCTTTAATTATAGTTTTATGTTGTTTGAGCAATATGGACACTGCTTTATTTACTTTCTATACAGGTGATAATATTTTACTTCGCTTTAATTTAATATGAATGAGTTCTATACTATACTATACCTCAATACTACTGGAGCGTCTCTACTCAAAATGTAAGTGGTTATTTTGATAGATAAAAAAAACTCACTTTGTGTAGGTCTGTCGAGCCCCTCTGTATGTCTTTCATTAGGATTCATGCCCGTGCTGCCTTTCAAACCCCCAGTATTAACTAATTCTCTCTTAAATCCACCGTTCGCTGCTACTCGTTTCTTAAAATTCTCTAAAAAGTCCTGGTTGTTATTCTTTTTTCTCATAACGACGGTTGCCACTCAAAATGTCTCTCCTATTGCCCACTTAATTCTATTAATTTTTACACAGTTCAGCCTTATTTATGTTTGTATTGATCATTGCTAAGCTACCTTTATAGAATTTTGTGACAGCAACATAACCTATCTACTGAAAAAACATGATTCTCTGTCATTACTGACAACTGTCTAACCTAGATTCACCTTAATTATATTTCAACGTCTTATATCTAGGAACACTGTTACATAATAACTTAAAACTAATTTAACTCTATTTATTGTTGTCTGTATCTGCCTTTTTTGTTCACCTCACACCGTTTATACGCACTTGCTAATTATCGTATACACATTTCGTTGGATCTTTCATGGTTTTTGTCACCTTCACTTCTGGATCTTATTGCTAATATATATCTTCTTTTACAATATATTTGCTTATATTTATTAATTTATCCATCAGTACATTTGTGAGTTTTATTTGATCTTGTGTTTTCCAATTTATGATTTACATTTAAAAACTTTATTTAGCTTTTAATAGAAAACTATCTCCTGAATTTATATGAATTTCCTTTCTATACCTATATCACCTGAGTGCATTACTATATACACATACATATACGTGCATGTACACGATTTCTCCATTTAATGGATGAACTATCAAGTGCATCATTCTATCTTTGCTTTAGCAGCATTGTATCTCCTGATAAATAGGTATATATTTTGTTATCGCCTCGTTTATTTTCTTATAATGGTGTATTTTGTTTTATTGCGAGTAAAAAAAAATGTGTGAAACTACCCTGTTCCCTTGTATACTATCTCTCATATATATATATATATATATATATATATATATATATATATATATATATATATATATATATATATATATATATATATATATATATATATATATATATACCTATATATATACCTATATATATCAAACCACTTTTTCTAAAAAAATTGATTTAAAAATAACGTATCTCAAAAAATAACAAAGCTATTTTGATGAACCTTCGTCGGTGTAAGCACACTTGCTGGGTCACAGTTTCTTTAAATTAAAATAAATTCAGGTTTTAGTGAATTTTTTTTTTAAATTCACTAATGACGAGATCGGTGTTTATATATATATATATATATATATATATATATATATATATATATATATATATATATATATATATATATATATATATATCCGACCGATAACTCAAAAAATAATGGACCGATTTTGATGAAATTTGCTAGGTGCCTTCCTTTTGCAAGTGTCTTGGACAAGTTCGTTCGTCAGGTAAAGTAGCCTAAGTTTTCCCGGAAAATTTTGTGTTTTCTTTTGAAAAAAAATTATATCTCCGATAATAACAAACTAAGGACAATTTGGCACGCGGGTGTATGTCATTATAAGTAAATTACCTGAAAAAATTTAACTCTGTAAGTTAAAAGACAAAAAAGTTAGAGGCATTTAAACAAAAATAAATTGGAGTTTTCTTCAAAACGTGAAAGTCGCGATTTAAAACGTCAAAATTGGCAATATTTAGGCAAAGAACGTGAAACTAATACGGGCTATGGAAAGAAAATGTCTCAAGAAGAATGTTTTGCAAACCTTGAAGTCTTACTTTCAACCATCATTTTCCTTCATTTTACTAAAATGTTTCCAGAAAATTCATTCCAAATAGACCCTTTCTCTGATGCTTTGGCAGTAATCTTAGCTAGAGAGTTTATCGTTTAATGGTATATATTTTTATCGAATTTGCGTAAAAAATCAATAAAGCTCAATATATCCCTTATTATACAAGATATTAAAAAAAATGTATACATTAATTATAGGGTGTCTTGAGCTACATCTTAAAAATATTTCTACAATCACAGGCTGGCCTATAAGTCGTTGCTTATACAAATTTTCTTTTTTTTTTTTAGCCGAACACGCCTTATGTTATTGCATTTTTGCATTTTCCATTGAAATATAATGCATGTTTGTAAGTAAAGAAATTCGGGACGCAGCAAGTGCCTTATGGTAGCGACTTTTACTTAAATGCTTCAAATTTTAATAGATCAATTTGCTATTAACGTATAAGGTTGACCAAGAGACGGTTATTTTCGGGAACACTTGAAGTTTATTTTCGGATTGTATATTTTCAAACAATAAAGTTATTTGATGAATCATGGCACATTGTTTTTACTATATAGGTTATACTGGTAACCAATTTGATGCCTGCTTTCTTAAAAGAGAACACACGTATTTGATATTAAAAGCATTTTGATTACCATAACGCACTTGCTGCGTCCGGACTTTTTTTTACTTTGAATTCTTCAATATATGTCACTGAAAATAAAAGTATTCTGCGAATCCTTAGTTTGATAATTGAAAGCGGTACACTTTCCTGTAATTAACTTATTCTTCCAGTGCGTGAAGCCACATGGACACAAACGTGTCCAGAGATAACGTAACGGCCTTATTCGCTGGCCTCATATTACTTCGAGGCAAAGCCAAATTGGTTGGTTTTTGCGTCATTTGAACAATTAAACGATAAACCTTCGCGAGACTCACGTTCCTGTTCATATTTCACACGCTTCTTGTTCACGTTGGCGTGTGTTGTTTCTGTTTCGACAGAAACCTGACATGACAGTTACTTACGGATATTATATGAGCTAAAATCGACCAGAAATCAATTAATGCCTGCAACTTAGTTTGAATTTTAGCTTTACCGATTAAAAACACCCACGCGTCAATTACAAGGGTGGATAATTTAAAAGTTTAACAGTTTAGAGAGTGGAGCTTTAATTGGATACGACTTGCCTGCCTGTAATACGATTGCGCTACCTTATGCAATATTGTATATGATCGACAAGCTACTTTTATAATTTTTTCAGTTACAATAATAATAATAACCTTTATTATCCAACAGGGTAAACCCAATTACAGGATAAGAATAGGTACACTAAATTAAATATATGACAAAACACATTTAAATTAATTGTGACCCAATCCATCCCTATCTAAACGAAAAAAAAGCTCTGGACGCAGCAAGTGCGTTATGGTAGTGAATTTTCATTAAAATGTTTTTAATGCAAATATGTGTTTTCTTTTTAAGAAAGCAGGCATCAATTTTGGTTACCAGTATAACCTATATGGTAAAAACAATGTGCCATGTTTCGTAAAAATAACTTTATTGTGTGAAAATGTACAAAAATTTTCAAAAGTAAACTTAAAGTGTTCCCGGAAAAACTGGTTTCTTGGTCAACCTTATAGGTTAATAGCAAATTGGGCTATTCAAATATGAAGCATTTGATCAAAATTCGCTACCATAATGCACTTGCTGCATCCAGAATTTCTTTTCTTACAAACATGCATTATATTTCGATGGAGAATGCAATAACATAAGGCGTGTTTGATTAAAAAAAAAGAAAATTTGTATCACCAACGACTTATGCGCCACCCTGTGATTGTAGAAATATTTTTTTAAGATGTAGCTCAAGACACCCTATAATTAATATATACAAATTTTTTTCATATCTTGTATAATAACGGATATATTGAGCTTTATTGATTTTTTACGAAAATTCGACAAAAATGATATGCCATTAAAGGATAAACTCTATAGCCAACACTACTGTCAAAGCATCAGAGAAAGGGTCTATTTGAAATGAATTTTCTGGGAATATTTTAGTAAAATGAAGGACAATGACGATTGAAACTAAGACTTCAGGCTTTGTCAAAGATTCTTCTTGAGACATTTTCATTCTATAATTCATATTAGGTTCAGGTTCATTGCCTAAATGTTACCAATTTTGACGTTTTACATCGCGACTTTGACGTTTTGAGGAAAACCCAAATTTATTTTTCTTTAAATGCCTGTAATTTTTTTGTCCTTTAACCTACAAACCTTTTGGTAGATAACTTATCTATATTGATGTAAACCCGCGTACCGAATTTGGTTGTCCTTACTTTGTTAATTCCGGAAATATACATTTTTTTCGAAAGAAAACACAACATTTTCCAGGAAAACCTCGGCGGATTTTCCTGAGTAACGAACTTATCCAAGCCACTTGCAAAAGGAAGGTATTCACCAAATTTAATCAAAATCGGCCTATTAGTTTTTGAGTTATCCGTGTGATACCTACACACATATACATATACATATATACATATAAATTGAAACTGACCTCGGATATGTGTTCTAGGGAGCCTATTTAGCGCTCATTTGAAGAAATTTTTTCAAAATTCAAAAGTCGATATCTCCTTATTAGTGAATATTTTTTAAAGAAAATTTACTAAAAGCATATAGATAAATTAGTACAATAATATATATATATATATATATATATATATATATATATATATATATATATATATATATATATATATATATATATATATATATTGTGTGTGTGTGTGCGTGTGTGTATGTATATACAGTGTCACCATTATAGTCCGCATCACATGGGGAGTTTTTTAATTGTTTAATTTACGCAAATTTGGAGTTTATGAACAGTTTGTGCTTTGCAAATAATGCAAAATGACGTGGGCTGTTGCAAAATTTATGTAATGATCAATAATTGGGATCAGATTGGAGAGTTGAATCACCCGGGGAAGATACAGCCTGAAACAGTTGTGATGATTGTGTTTTCAAAATCTGTGTGTAATATGTAGCTTAAGAGGTTCAGCACAGACAAGTTCTTCTGAACTTACCTGCTATTGTTTTTATACTTAATGAATATTATTATAGGTTTTTACCAAATTGTAAAGAATTGTAGAAATTCTGTAAAAATGTATTTTTTGTAGATAAGATATATATATATATATATATATATATATATATATATATATATATATATATATATATATATATATATATATATAGTTCGTTAAAGAGTGATCATTAAAATTCGTTACCATAACGCACTTTCTGCGTCCAGCGTCCAGACTTTTGAAGTAATGCAGAAAGAAAACGTGCTTCTAGTTTTTTGTTTATACATACTGAGTTTTTCTAAATCTAAAAATCTTTGGGGACGCTTTTATTTCTGCAACTGTTTTCTGCTTTAACCAGCTTTGTACCGCAGCCTGTATGTCTCTAAATTTAGATTTTTTTCTCGAGCTAGTCGGAACAGTAGCTCTTGTTAGAACAATGAGTGTTAGAATACCTCAAAGAAAAATATAAACACTGTTCCGTTAATTTCACGAAATCTACAAGTTTTCTGCTAATGTATCCCATCTCCATTTAATTATTGGGGACATTTGGTCTATCTAATCTCGGTGCTCCGTGAAGCTGCAACGCACCCGTCGCGCCGCCCTCGTTATTGGCGAGAGCAGATGGCTGTTTAGATCTCCCGACTCCCATGAAACGACGCCGCTCGTACGTGCCTGTATGTGAGCTTGTACGTGTACGTGTGTGCTTGTCCTTGTATGTGTATGTGAAAGCTGCAGAGACCCGCGAGACCCCAAAGATTCCACGGGGTGAATGGGGGACGGAGAGGGTTTTTACAGTCGCGTCGCCGTTGATCCTGTCACGGCTCACGGTTTAATATTCCCCCTTGCCCTTCGGTCTTTCTCTGCCCAGCATCCTCTAGCCTCTAGTCACAGAAACGCTCACAAAAAATTAGTATTGTTCGCGGCCCAGGCTCCGCTCTAACCGTTACCTCAAACTTACACCGTTTTTTGTTGCATAGAACTGTTATCGGGATTCCAGGCCGCGTATTCTCTCTCTCACCCTTTCTTTGATCAAAGTCACCGTCATCTAGGGCGCTGTTCGCTGGTGTGCTTGGTCAATTCATAGAACATAGCGGTGTTTCTGGTTTCTGGGGACATAGACCGCTTTATGGTGATGGGAATACTTGCACTCGTGTTTATACAGCTAGCCCTAGCTCTATGGGACTAGAAAGAAAAAAAAATGCAGATATTGTTTGCTTCAGTCAATTGTACAGATATGTCCATATGGCGAATGCTGCATTGTAATACAAACTGGACTTGATTGGTAAAAAAACTCATACATGTCTAGACTAGACGACTAGCCACAAAAGAAGAAAATGCAAGGTGCGAAACTTATTCCGGAAGATAAGCTTATTATCATTTTTAAAGCAAAAGATTTTGTGAATTTTTTTTCGTAGAAATCTCACTCATGAGATCGCGACTTTTAAATTTTGAAAAAAGTTCTTTAAATGAGCATGAACTAGTCCTCCTAAAATACACGATCCGGGGTGAGTTTCTTTATATACATACATACATACATATATATATATATATATATATATATATATATATATATATATATATATATATATATATATATATATATATATATATATATATATATATATATATATATATATATATATATATATATATATATATATATATATATATATATATATATATTAGGCCGAATAATTCAGTTTGCGAGGTGAGTGACCTCTAGAATCGGACTAGGAGGTCGCGGATTCGAGTCCCATATTCAGACAGTCGCTCCTTTTCACTGAATCACTGAAATGTGGAAAGGCCAGCTTCTGATGAGTTATGGGCGGTGTCCTTTGTCTATATGTCTATGTAAGCTCCCCTCGCACAAGTCAAAGACTTCTGGGTGCGGAGTTTCTCTACTGTTTGTCTATTATATATATATATATATATATATATATATATATATATATATATATATATATATATATATATATATATATATGTAGTGTCCCATCGGTCTGGGGACGGAAAATACCTCCTCGCTGAGGCCATATTTTAAAATGTTGTTTTCTCTCGGCGATAGGTGTTCCACGAGTGCACAATTTGAAATCGATTTCATTTATACACGGTGGCTATATACAGAGTGTTGCACCAAACCTATATTTTTTAAATGAAACACCCTGTATTTTATTATAGATTTGGATTTTTCTCGCTTCATACATTACCTCAGTGTCGTTTCTGCCTTTTAGACAAGGTACTTGTAAAGTTATGGCCATTTGTTTCTCTGAATCGACATGTATTGATCACCTGGTATCTCTCAAAAACTAACGTAATCAATTATTTTTGCTTTTTACCTTAGAGATCTAAGAAGTCTAGGTACAAAGTTTTAACCGGCGTACCAAATTTCCCGAAAGAAAATTCAGAATTTTTCCGGAAAACAGATGCGATTTTCCTGGCTAACGAACTTATCCAAGCCATATTGGTTACTGTTTCTTTAACTTTTTGGAAAAAAATTAAATATCTTGAAAACGGTTTTAGGAATAGTGAAACTTGATGAAAATTCATCTAAAACGTTATGCAGAGTCCAAAACTGGAATAATATACAGGGTGTTCTATATAAAATAACGAAGATGACCTTAACTTCCGGTATAACCGGAGGTGGTAGGTGGACGCCATTTACTTAGGTAGGGCATGCCCTAAAACACTGTTGCCCAAATTCGTAAAATTACAATCGAAGTAGTCTCTGAAATAATTCTAATGTGCCAGACCGATGGGACACCCTATATATATATATATATATATATATATATATATATATATATATATATATACATATTATCATTAATATGTATAAATGTAATATATATATATATACATATATATATATATATATATATATATATATATATATATATATATATATATATTATCAAAAAATTGTGGGAACGCCGTCAGTTGTAGAATAAAACTCGTTATTATAGGCCGAGCTTTCGGAAAAATTTATTCCTTTATCAAGGCTACAACATGGAAAGAAAAAAGTTTACAATTTACTTGGAAAAAATATAAAAGTTTAAAATACTTACATATAACATGAGTTCTACTAAACTATTTATCTAATAACAAACATAAAAAGAAAACCTTTTGATGAATTTGAGTGAAGTCTAATAAATGCCAAACTGACATATAAAGCTAAATATTGTTTAATTGAATTGGTTTTTTGTTTTTGTCTAGGAAATATAAATAGGGGTAGTGATTTCTAAAATTATTATCTTTCTTTAAGTTTATTAAATTTTCGTTAAAAGTAATTTCAAATTCTTCTAAACACATTCTTTTATAACTTAAGGTTTCACAGTGTAAAATAGAAACATTACTAAAATTTATATTATGGCCAGTGTCGAGATTATGTTCTGACAGAGCGCAAGTTCTTTTTTGTAAACCTATGTCACTTTTGTGCTGTGTTAACAAAAGTTTTAGAGTTATCCTAGGTGTTATCAGAAAATACCCTTATTTCGTCACTTATTTTCATTAATCATGTTGTCTTTGGCCACTAACTAGCTCATAACTAATTAACTAGTAATATTTTGATTTTGATGGATGCAAAATTTTATTAGCTTTTTTATGATACAATTTTTTAAAGTTAATCACACAACTGCGGATGATATGAATAATCGAATACAATCAGCTTTTATAAGAATTAGCCCCCTCACCTTGAACAAAGTCAAAGAAAACTTTCAACAACGACTCCGAATTTGCATTCAGGAAAACGGAAACATTTTTGAACCTCTTTTATGAGTTTTAATAAATTTGTGAACCTAATGTTTGATTTCTTAATGCTTTTATCTATTACCATAGAGTTCTACTATGCACAAATAAAAAGTTTGAACCGTTGTACCTCCTTTTGTATCTAATTTAACTTATTAAAAAAATTGTATCCTAAAAAAGCTAATAAAATTTTGCATCCATCAAAATAAAAATAGTACTAGTTAATTAGTTATTGGCTAGTTAGTGGGCGAGGCATATCCAAAGCCAACATGATTAATGAAAATAAGTGACGAAATAAGCGTATTTTCTGATAACACCTGGGATAACTTTAAAACGAGTCGATTTGAGTATAGGGAAAGCTTAATCAAATTAATAGAGGATTAAATAAGCTACACGATAGCGATATAAAATATAGGCTGGTCTATTTGAAAAGAAAGTCTTCTATTCTCGTTTTGCGCCATACTGTATATGATTCCAAATTTGATGAATACTTCTGGGTACGAAAATAAAATAGACCACATGTCGAAAGTATATCGTTATAAAAAATAATTGGTTACATTAGTTTTTGGAAGATGCCAGGTGATCAATACATCTCGATTCAGAGAAACAAATGGCCATATCTTAAAAACTACCCCGTATAAAGGGTTGAAACTTCACTAAGATAATGCATGAAGCGATAAGAATCCAAATTTGAATTCAAATACAGGGTGTTCCATTAAAAAAAGTTTGGTGCAACACTGCATATAGCCACCTGTATAAACCAGTTCAATTTTAAAATGTGCACTCGTGGAGCACCTGTCGCTTCGAGAAAACAGCATTTTAAAAATACCTATTAGATCTCCAAGTTAAAAGGAAAAAGTTATAATTATTTAAAGAAAAAAATGTTGGGTGCCACTGGTGATCAGAGAAACGCACAAGGTCAAAATATGTTGTGGATAACAAAATATATTTTTTGCAATACCTGTTAAGTAAGTTCACTTTTAATGACAGTTTTTTGACAATGTAAGTTGAACTTTTAAAGCATTTGTCAGTTTCCATGAGAACAGGACATTTTTCATACCTAGGTACGGTAAGACTTACCTTACCTAGGTACGGTAAGTACTGCAAACCTATAAATAGCAAATCTGAATAATGAACAAATTGTTTGAGAAGATTTATTAATTATTATAATTCATCGAAATATTGAAAGTACAATTAGTCATATGATTAACAGTAAGGATTGACGCCATGCTCTTCTTTATATTATTATCTTCAGTTTCTAGCAATGTTAAATTATCAAGACTATCTTGCGGAGTATTCGAAGAATCACCGACCTCAATAATAGGGATTTGGCGAGAGGAGCTGGCTTCTTGGTTGCTAATATGAAATATCTTCTTAGCGACTTGTACTTTATTATTCAAGGAATCCGCCACATAGCTTTCAGCTACTGCCGAGGATTTCCACCCGCCATGCCTCTTCAGTGCTAAAATGTCAACTCCGCTATTAGCCAAAAAAGTAGCGGAAGTTCGGCGAAAGGAATGCCCAGTATATTTTTCCGCATTCTCCAAATGTAGAAATTTCGCAACTTCAGAAGGAATTTTGGCAAAAATATTTCTTCCAACTGGTTGGTTAGAGCATTTCCCATTTTGATACCTCAAGAAGAATCTCTGTATTGAATTTTTTGGTCGCAGGTTCATATACTTCCTCACTAATGCCACAAAGTGAAACTTCTCATTCTCATTGTCGACAATGGTAAAACTTCTGGATTGATGATTCTTAGCGTCAAGTATTCTGACCAAAATAATGTCTCCTTTATCAATAACATTATTGATTGTTAGCTTACATAATTCATCTTTACGGCAGGCACCTGCAATTCCCATAACTACAACCACCTTCTTCATCAGGTATATTTGGTCATGTGCTTCACTTAAAAAGGTCTGAATTTCCTCGATCGTAAACACTTCACTTTTCTTTGAAACATATCCAATATTTTTCTTCTTTAAAAATGCCTTTAACTTTGCATATTTGGAAATATCAACATTGTCATTCAAAGAGATTGTCGATCATAACATAGAGTATTCGGACCATAAGCTTGATGGAGCAGAATATTTACCTGATTTTTCCAAGAAATATGCTAGTAAAACTGTCTCACTGGTATGTATTACAACCTTTTTAGTGTGGCACCACTTTTTGAAACCCTCATAGCAACTTTCATACCTTTGCTTAGACTTTTCTGGTAAAAGTGACAAACAAGCAATACCTGCCGCTTCTTCGATGTCAGATTCTTCCATATTCAAAGTCACTTCAACACTAATTTTAATTCAAAAATCACAATTAAAATACAAATTAATGTTTAACCTGGACCTGTGCTGAACTGCAGCCAGCGTTTAGTTTTGTTTGTTTACCCGTAGCGTCCTTAGTAACCCAACACAACAACCAAGTCACAAGCTACTTGTTGTTAAGTAGTATGTTAGATCCATCTAATTAATTCGACTGTCAGTGCTGTCAGTCTGACATCTATTCACGCAGTAATTATTAAAAAAGAATGCAAATTCAAAAAAAAACCGTTAAAGCAGGTATTGCAAAAAATTATTACTAAACCGTAAACTGTAAGTGACTCTTCATGCCTCGAATGCTTAGAATGCATGAAAAGTGTCACTTACAGTTTATGGTACGTAATATACTATTACATTACAAACATACGTTTTCTTGCCGAAAAAAAGGTCAGAAATGCCAGAAAAACGACTGAAAATGATATTGGTTTTCTTATTAAAACGTCAAAGTCGCGATTTGAAACGTAAATATTTAAAACAAAGAACCTAAAACGAATACGGGTTATGTAGAAGAAATGTCGTAAGAGGTGTATTATGAAAAGCCTTAAGTTTCAGCTTCAGCCGTCATTGTCCATCATTTTACTGACAAATTTGCAGAAACTTCATTTCAAATAGACCCCTTCTCTGATGCTTTGGCAGTAGTTTTACTTGTAGAGTTTATGGTTTAACAGTCTATAATATAATTCGCTATGGAGGAGACGCCACTTTTAAATTTTGAAAAGATTTATTCAAATGAGCTAGGAGGGCTAGTGTTAGAACTTATATCTGTGGTCCGTTTCAGGTTTTATCTATTTACATATGTACAGGCGGGCATATTTGTACGGTAAAGCTCAATATATCCGTTCTTATACAAGATACAAAAATGATATGTGTTAATTCTAGCTGTATCTTATAACATTATTTGGAGAATCACAGGGTGGCTCATAGCGATGGGTTGTTATTTAACAGTCTGTTATATTTTAACTGTTGTCGAGCCGCAACAGTAACAACCTGTTATGGATATATACAAATAACAGGTACAGTGGAGGGGATGCTGTTGCGCAGTGAGTCGTATCTGTTTCTGTTAAGGGTGGCATTTAGCTATCACTTTAGTATAGGAAAACAAGGCCTCCTTATATTGTAATTATCTCAAGAAATAATAGGTGTACGGGAACAATTTAAAAAGCTTTATAATCTAGACAAACCACAAGTGGTGATGAATGTTTGCAAATTTCAAAAACTGTTTTGTGTTATTAGTTATAATTAATTGAAATTCACCTAAATATTCCAATGATTTAGATAAGATTATATATACGAAGATGTTCCAAAAGAGATGACTTTGACTATTCATTACCTGCAGGAACATGTAAAGATTCGATTGCAATAAAATATAAGTATGTAGCCCTTATAGTTTTTTTTTTTAAATTATGTTTTTATTAAATGTCCACACAAAACGATTTGTCCGGCTGCCCGAGGCAAATTCTGTACAAGTGCAACTGTATTGTCACTGAGCTGTGAAATAAAAAGTGGAGCAATTGTGTAACAGGGGGCGTTTGCATCGGATCCAATAAGTCGCTACCTCCCGCATAAGCAGTGTTGTCAGTGTTATAAAAACTCACTGAAATTGAATACTTCGATAACCATAAGCTTTTGGCGACGTAAAATAAATGAGGTACTTAACAATGATTAAAATAACGGTAAAATTTGCCATTGACATTAATTCTACAATGCATTATTTGAGGGACAAAATTTAATCGGGTGCTTAAACATTAACTTTTCGTTTCTCAAATAAAGCATTTTATGAATCCTGTGCAATAAGCTTACAAATTTTCTACAGAGAAAATTATACTTATAGAAAAAAAGGATATAAGGATATCCTCACACTTTTATTAGGATCTAATCACATTAAAACTCTTATTACTTATATTGAAGTAAAAACTAACATAGTTGGATTAAATTGTTTTAATGGTTCATCCACTAATTTTTAGTTGCTAGTGTCTATATAATGTTACAAATATTATGGTAGGCGTAAATAAGTAAGTACAATATATGTACTAATTTCGCACTACAGTAAAGAGATTGGATATGACTGCAAATGTATGGGTTATATGTTTCGCATTTTAATGTTTATAAAAATAATTATATATATATATATATATATATATATATATATATATATATATATATATATAACTACAACTCTATTACAAAACAATTAGATTTTTTTTTAATTTGGCACGTGTCATATAATATTATGTTTTCCACGAGTTCGTTAGCCAGCACAAGCGCACCAGTATTTCTGTGAAACAAGTCTCTTTTCGGAAAATGTATCTCTGAAAATAATAAAGTTATTGAAATAAAACTTTGTAAGCAAATTGCATTGGCATAGACTACAATAGCCTCTAGCCTCTGGCCTTGACGTGATCCCAGCAATTGTTCTCAAAAAATGCGCACCAGAACTTGCTCCTGTCCTGACTCGTCTGTTTCAGATATCTTACAATAAAGGCATATTCCCTAGTAAGTGGGAAACTGCTCGAGTACAACCCATCCCCAAGAAAGGATCCAAGGCGCTTTCTAGCAACTACAGGCCTATTTCTCCCATTTCAGTCGTCTCTAAAGTGATGGAAAAGTATATAAACACCGAAATATTAAAAACACAGTCTAATTCATGACAGACAGTATGGATTTCGTCGGCGCAGATCAACTGCCGACCTCCTTTCCTTTGTCACCCATTCTTGGAACAAGTCTATGGAACTACACGGTTAATCTCATATTGTCGCTCTAGACATATTCAAAGCATTCGACCAGGTCTGGCACGCAGCGCTGCTTAATAAACTTCCGACCTATGGCCTACTACCAAAACTTTGTACCTAGACAGCAAATTTCCTCTCCAACGGGAGCATTTCTGTTGTTGTGGATGGCCATTCCTCTAAACTGTATCCAATTAATGCAGGAGTTCCTCAAGGTTCAGCTTTAGCCCCTACTTTGTTTCTTCTCCATATCAATGACCTCCTCTCTAGCACATCCAACCCAGTTCACAGTTACGCGGACGACAGCACCCTCCACTCAAATATACAATATTCTAAGCCTGTTTCTTCAGCTCAATTAGATGATGATCGCAAACTCATGGAGGGTTCTGTCTCCGTGGATCTCCAACAAATATTAGACTGGGGAAGTAGAAATCTGGTACAATTCAACCCTACCAAATCTCAGTCTTGCTTTCTTTCTCATAAGAGATACACAAGCCCTAGACCCATCACAATGAACAACCAAGTTATTCAAAGTAATTAGTCCTTTTCTCTTATTGGCATTTCTGTGGATCGAAATCTTAATTGGCACCAACATGTCACATCAATTGCAGAAGCGGCTGCTAAGAAATTAGGTTTCCTCTTCCAGGCTCGCAAATACTTTTCACCAGCTAATCTCTATACCTTATATACTTCACAAATAAGGCCAAACCTCGAATACTGCTCCCACATCTGGGGTGTAGCTGCCGCTTCTACACTTGCTATCCTGGACTCCATTCAAAAGAGAGCTATACGTCTCATCGGTGACCATACCTTCACCCAAAGGCTGCCATCTCTTGCCCACAGAGCGAATGCACCCTTTTACTGTCCAGGTCACCAGACATAGAACATCTTGTTATGCCCGCTCCTTTATCCCGAGGACTTCCAAGTTGTGGAATTCCTTGCCAGCACATGTTATTCCTTCTCCCCCGAACCTCCAAACCTTCAAGTCCAGAATTAACAAGTTGCCTCTTTCCTCCTTGTCAACACCCACGGTACGATAGTATTTAGGCTGTAAGCCCTCGTGGTGTGTTGTTGAAAATAAAAAAATGATAATAATATTAACCAAACTCTAAGTTTTTAGCTAAGCGAAAATTTGAGTCATGGGCATAACTATTTTTCCCCAGGAGACCAAAGAAGGATACAGGGACTCAAACTTTGTGTATGATAAATGAAGTTTTTCTTTTCACACCCAAAAAGAGTTATTCGGGGCTAAGAGGCCGAAAAGTAGCAATACACCAGACATACATTTCATACGAGAAAAACAAAACAGAACTGTTTTCTCGTACACCTATTAATTTTGTTGCCCACAATTTCATATACCTACTTATATGTTTTTTTTCTTAGAAGAAATTTAGAATTTAGCAAAAAAATGTTTTTAACTATTTTTATATGTTCAAGTGACGTTTCTGGGGGGGAGGGGGGAGGGGTGGATTCGCTACCAAAACGCACTTGCTGCCATCAAGCCTTGTTGGTTTCCTCCTAATTATAATAAATGTTCTAATTAATATATAACGCAATTTCTAACACTGAATAACTAAGAAGAAAAGGAAAGAACTATGCATATGTGCTAGTGTACTTTATTAATTAGAAAACGGAACTTTCCACGAAACAATAATCATTTTTCTCTGCATAGATGTAATTTTGCAATTACAATTAGTTTTTAAATTAAGTTATATATTTTTAAATAAAACACTCAAGTATTATTCTACAAACTTGGTGAAATTTTATGAAAAGACGCATAATATGTTTTTAAATCAATTTCATTTGCAACCGGTACACACATGTGTAAAGGTTTATCCATATAATCCCAATGCAAAAATATGACATTTAGCCAAATTACATAATGTATTCATTTAGAGTCACATCCCCTAAAAAATTAATTTACGCATGATAGTAAATATGGCTAAAACTAACAGGCAGGAGTACAATGAACCAAAAAGCATTCAATAAAGAAAATACATAGATATGTATAAATGTATGGGGCTGAAAGCTGGCCTTTTGATAGCAGAACAGGAAGTTGAAAAGTGGTTGTGACGACGAGACAATATTACCTTTGGGCTATGATGATTTATATAAAAAATGCAAGTAACTCGAATTCTACAAAAAAATGTATTAAAAATTTAAAAAGATACGCCAAAGAAAACATTTATATAAAAATAAATTGAATTTTTTTTTAGTATAGTCTAAAGAAGCTAAGATATAGCATTTCTCAAAATGTTCGAAAGTTTGGTTTACTGCCATAATCATAACTTCACAGAATAAATAAATTTAAAAAAACAGCCAAATTTGAAAATGAAAAACACACACACACACACATATATATATATATATATATATATATATATATATATATATATATATATATATATATATATATATATATATATATATATATATAAACAGTGACAGGGCATAGAACAAAATTTGGAAACTGTCACTTGCTTCCAAGTGAACGATAAACAGCATTTTTTTGCATAGCATACTGCAAAAGTTTTGTTTTCGAATTATGAAAATTAGGATTTTTTTCGTTGTTTATTGAAATTGACTCTAATGCTATATATTTTAAGGAGCTTGTAACAATGCAAATTGTATACAGGTGCCCCATTTAAAAAAAAACATTGGTCAAGACTTCAAAAACAGTAATATTTAGAAAAAGCCACCTAAATTCTAGGTAAAAAGTACTAAAAGGAGTAATTTTTACCTTTTTGACAAGTCGTCAGGCAACTGAAAATACAAGAGGTACCTGAAAATGCAATATTTTCAATATCGCCCTGTAGCTCGGAAACTAAGAGGGCTAAGACAATTTTGCTTGCGGTAAATTTCATTTCACAAAAAAGTAGCTAAAGTTCGCGAAAAACGCAAGGTTCTATCTTCACTAATAACCGAGACACCCAGCAATTTCAACCAAAATGGGAGGTCTGTACAAGCACATAACAATGAACCCAAATAACTAACCATACACAAACACCTACATACATACATGGGTGGATGGACACACACACACACAATATATATATATATATATATATATATATATATATATATATATATATATATATATATATATATATATATATATATATATATATATATATATATATATATATATATACATACAGTCTTCAGAAAGGCCGCTAAGATGTATGTCTCGTGTACGACGCGATGTTAGGCATGTTAAACCTCCCTACCCTGCGTACAAACCTCGGGAGTTAGGTTTAATATAGAGTAAGGCGAAACATATGTCTGGGGTCGGTGACTGGACATAGTCGCTGAAATAGGCAGACGGTAAAGAAACCAAATACAATAATACTTTTTTAGGATAAATTTTAGGATTATTTTGAAAAACACATCTCCAAAGCAGTACCCGTTTTTTAAGAAAGTGACAGAAAAATATTAATGTTCGGACACAGCCAGTGCCTTATGGTAGTCAATTTTCATTAATGTACATTTTTATAACTCAATTTTCCATTAACCTAGAAAAAATACATTTACATTTTTCAGCAATATATTTTTTTTAATTGGTCCAATTGAGCAGCCTAATGTGTCGAAGATTAATCATGATTAATTTACGTTCATTTGAAGAAATGTTTTGTGAGTTTAAAAGCCTATCAATGTAATAATTTTTTTTATGAAAATTTGCTGGAATACAGTTATTCTGTAAAACATTAGATGACTTCAAAATTCATAACGTTACTTTATTTTCCGGCGTAATAAACGCCGAATAGACGGCTGGGACCGCTTAGAAAGGTTACAAATATAGTCTCTCCCAAGCTCATCTAAAGGCATAAGTACAATAGAATCCGTACCTTCTCCGTCCTCCGCTCTTCA
Source organism: Tillus elongatus (assembly GCA_964006375.1). Classification (NCBI taxonomy): domain Eukaryota; kingdom Metazoa; phylum Arthropoda; class Insecta; order Coleoptera; family Cleridae; genus Tillus; species Tillus elongatus. The sequence goes on from OZ023264.1 coordinate 34,188,248, forward strand.
CCGTCCCGCTTCATAAGCTTGGTATGTAAACAAAAGAGTAGATAAATGACAACATCGCTTTGCTGGGTAGGTACAATTATTGCGAGCCTTTTAGAAAACAGGCCGAATGAGAGGCCGAATGAGACGCCACCTGCTGAGAAGTAGTTCAACTTAGTAAGACTTTAGGTTGAACCATACAGTTTTTAAGGAAATCCGAAGTTCAAGATCTTTGGCAGCACTTGTCATGATAATATTTTCTATCTCTGTCGGAGGTACTTCTTCGTCTAGAATATCGCAGCCTTAAGTACACTTGGAGAGCCCAAATCACCACAACACATTTTAAAAAGACCTGACGATCGTTTCACTAACCAAGTTAGCAAACATTCTTCAGAATGTTTCATCCTCTGATGACGCTAACTTGGTTAGTGAAACGATCGTCAAGTCTTTTTAAAATGTGTTGTGGTGATTTGGGCTCTCCAAGTGTACTTATCAGTGCTCATCACAGGTTCCAATCTTCACTTAGTGTTTCTGTTGTCGTATCTGTTTCTGTTGCACTGCTACGATGAAGCAGCTTCTGTTGTCATTCGCAACTGTTATAACAGGATGAATGGGCATGAGACTGGGAATGGGGTATAGAGCGGACTTTACTTCATAACATAATACTGTTTTCATTCATAACATAATACTGTTTTCATCCGCAACTGTTATAACAGGATGAATGGACATGAGACTGGGAATGGGGTATAGGGTATAGAGCGGACTTTACTTCATAACATACTACTTTATACTAGTGTGCTCACAGCTTTGGGAACGTAGGGTCGTCGGTACAATGAAACTCTTAAATTTTGACAGGTTGTTGATTCACACAAGACACACACATATATTTACAATTTATAAACAAACACAAAATATGAAAAATGTAAATAAAAAGGCTGTATATGTAGCAAGTGAAAATTATTAAAAATGAACTATATCACTGTAAAAATAAAATCAGGTCACCGCGTATATAAAAAAAAATTTCACATAGGCGTTGACGTAAACTCAATCTTCATTAGATAACTCGATATGCTGATGGCATTTTTGTTTTAAGAAAAAACTGATATGTATACAAACGTACAGTTATGCTTTAACGTGAGTCCTTAGGTATTATATTATATTAGGTAGTTTTTTGCTCATTCTTCTTTGCCTTATGTAACTAATAAATCAATATTCCTTTTTACTTTTCACTTTGGAAATCTAAGAAATAGGTCCGATTTTAAACATCTTTTTTTATTACTACTGCAAAATAAAAAATCGCTGAAACTTAAAAAATCTCAGAAACAGTACCAATTTTAATGAAATTATAAAAATATTCCCTGTACCCGGTATAGTTGAAACCAGACACACTTCGCCCTATAGGTAGAGAGAAAAAAATTAGTTTTAATTTTAAAAAAATTATTTATTTTATTTTTTGCTTACAATAATTCATTTATTTCATATAGCTCTCATTTTCAAGGAAAATATGGCTATAGAGGTTTTCAAGCTCAATGCTTAACTAATACTTAATTAGTTAAGAAAATTCGAAAGAAATTCTGCATTGTTGAATTTTTTACCAAATTATTATTAGTGATGAATACCCAAAAAAACCTCCATCATTTTTTTAATAAAAAATTTATTAATTGTTTTAAACATAATACAAGAATATTTTTTATTTTAAACATTACCCACCTACACCACCGGACGGGTTCAGCTACTGTTACTACGTCTACGTGGAATTCTTAATAATTCATAGTTCATACTGTAATTTCCACCTGTTATGTTTAACTGTTATTTCTAAATAACAGTAACAGGTACGACCTGTTAAAGCAATATAACAGTTTTTCCCATCACTAGTGGCTCATAAGTCGTTGTTGGTACACCTTTTATATTATTGCATTTTTGCATCTTTCATCGAATTATAATGCATGTTTGTAAGGAAACACCATTTTATAGCTTTCATTGTTTTCGTGTTATCTAAATTGTTTTGCAACTTTTCAGTGTTTGGCACATATTAGAAATTACGATACGGCGTTTTTAACAATAGATAGCGGAGTCCCATGAAAATCATGCGTATAGAAACGATTTCGTTTATATTATTTGTCGATAACAATCGAGACGCTCTGGTTAAAATTTCCGTGAAAAGTTAAACAATAATTTTTATTTTTTTTTACTTTTAATTGCATATTAGGAATATAATTTGATTTTATGTATTCGTTGCACTTTTTTGTAAAAAATATTTAATGAGTTTGTTTAAAAATTTTGTTTAGTTTTCGATGGAATGGATTTTTTGTAAGAGTTTTGAAAATTTTGGTTATTAATCATAAACGTTTAATGAGTTATTAAAAAATCCAAATCAAATTTTCGTGAAAAAAAGATGTTTAGCAAATACTCACGAAAAATATAATTTTCCTGTAACTCTACTTAAGTAAATAAAAAAAAGATGTCCAACTTACATGAAAGAAAGTGTTTACAATTTTTTTGGCAAACATTTTTCTTGGATTTTTTGTCGAAAAGCTTTTTGTGGATAATTACATCTTAGCAAATGTGTAAATAGCTTGGGAAGGTTCGTTGGTCAAGAAAGTCGGATCAGTTTTTTTGGAAGCTATTCAAGTTTATTTTCGGAATATTTTTGTGCTTTTTCAAACAATAAAGTTGTTTTGCTATCCAATGTGGGTTATCTCTAGACCAAATGTGCCTACTAACTTGGCCGACAATTTGTGTGGTTGATATTTTTCATCATCATTTCGGCGAATTCACTGCAGCGGTCAGGATCAACCTCTAAAAATCTTTGAGTGTAATGAGTCTTGTACGGCTTTAATTTGTTTTTCTTCAAGATAGTCCTTACATATTTTTGCCACATTTTGGCATTAACAGCTAACAGGTTGGTATGTATTTACTTTTGGATTTTCCTCTATTTGTAATAATTTTTTTATGACTTGTAGTAGTTTTTGGGCGTCAGGTTTTACGTAACCTTTTTATGGGCCCTGTTTCTTGGTAACGTCAACAACTTCTGTATACGGTGGACTTTTTGATGGGTTTGTTAGGATAGTGGTCATTAAATAAGTCGCAGACCTCTTATAATTTTGTATATGTAGAGGGTTAGTAAAAAGTCCCGGAACGGTCGAATATCTCTGTTATTAATGACGCATTTTTTTTGGATTTTTGTAATGACGAATGGTCACAAATAAGCCTGTTTTTAGGTCAGCCAACAGCGTTTAAATTAATAAATTAATAAAATGACATTAAAAAGAGATAGCGTTACGTATGCCATGGATAAAAGTGTCTATAAAAAATAGAGTAAAATACTTTTGGTGTAATCAATTAAATAATAAATTAATAAAATGACATTAAAAAGAGATAGCGTTACGTATGCCATGGATAAAAGTGTCTATAAAAAATAGAGTAAAATACTTTTGGTGTAATCAATTAAATAATAATTAATGTGACGTTACAAACGTTACAGGGTCTAAATTCGGGCTTTATTGTTTAAATAACTTTAATTATTATTTGATGGAGACCACTTTTCTTGGCAAAATCACCGTTTGGTGTATTTCCCTATACAAGACTAGAGAATTATTATAACAAAGATAAAGATAATAATCGTGATAAACTTGCAGTTGCTGCCTATCCTATTATTAGCAAAAATCATGGTTTAAGAATGAATCATCTATGACGGTCCTGTTGATGGCTACACAATTCAGCACACTCCTCGTATAATAGGTTTACGGCTCATTTAGAGACGCTGTTATCAGCGAGGAGCAAATGCAGTGGAAGGCGACGTGAAACGCGACCGCTGGTGTCCGGTGGATATCGCAGATGGAGATAGAGAGAGAACAGGGAGATTTCGGCGACAGACTCTGCGTAATAGGGGCTGGTAGTTGGCACCGTGGATATCATGTATGCATGGCGAGTGACGCAGGACGACAGTCGGGCAAACTACATGCATAGCCTTCGTCTAGCTATATTGGGGGAGCTGTTGCTCTTGCCTTGCACTGATTACACGGGATACAGGACCGCATCACAACTTACTGTGTGAAATACGGGATCAGGTAGATAAATAATTTAGGGTGGCTTCAAGAAATTTCTATTGCTAGATTAATGTTTTTAGTGAATTTTCTTAAAAAAATTCACTAATGAGGAGATCCCGACTTTTGAAATTTGAAAAAAAGTTGTTCAAATGAGCGCTAATTAGGCCCCCCAGAACACATATCCGGCGTAAGTTTCAATTTTTATATGTTTATATATATATATATATATATATATATATATATATATATATATATATATATATATATATATATATATATATATATATATATATATATATATATATATATATATGTATGTATGTATGTATAATAATAATAATAATAATAATAATAATAATATTTATTCTGGCAAAAATTACACAGCCTTGTCAAACAAATACCAAATATAAGACTATAGAACTAAGATTGTGAAATAAACATCAAAAACAAACAAAAATACAAAAGACAAAATAAACAAATTTACACACATAAAAAAAATGGCATCTTATGTTGTCTCTAGTGGCTCTACTCTATCCACTCAATGTCCATATTGTATGTATCATACCGATAACTCAAAAAACTCTGGACGCAGCAAGTGCGTTATGGTAGTGAATTTTCATAAAAATGTTTTTAATTGCAAATATGTGTGTTTCCTTTTTAAGAACGCAGGCATCAATTTTGGTTACCAGTATAACCTATATAGTAAAAACAATGTGCCATGTTTCATAAAAATAACTTTATTGTGTGAAAATGTACAAAAATTTCCAAAAGTAAACTTAAAGTGTTCCCGGAAAAACTCGTTTCTTGGTCAACCTTATAGATTAATAGCAAATTGAGCTATTCAAATTTGAAGCATTTAATGAAAATTCGCTACCATAACGCACTTGCTGCGTCCCGAATTTCTTTTCTTACAAACATGCATCGCTGAAATATTCAAAAATGCAATAACATAAGGCGTGTTTGATTAAAAAAAAAGTAGAAAATTTGTATCACCAACGACTTATGGGCCATCCTGTGATTGTAGAAATATTTTTTTAAGATGTAGCTCAAGACACCCTATAATTAATATATACAAATTTTCTTCATATCTTGTATAATAACGGATATATTGAGCTTTATTGATTTTTTACGAAAATTCGACAAAAATTATATACCATTAAACGATAAACTCTAAAGCTAAGGCTACTGCCAAGCATCAGAAAAAGTGTCTATTTGAAATGAATTTTCTGGAAACATTTTAGTAAAATGAAGGACAATGACGGTTGAAACTAAGACTTCAGAGTTTGTAAAACATCCTTCTTGAGACATTTGATTTCCATATCCCGTATTAGATTCAAGTTCTTTGCCTAAATGTTGCCGATTTTGACGTTTTAAATCGCAACTTTGACGTTTTGAGGAAAACCCCAATTTATTTTTCTTTAAATGCCTATAACTTTTTTGTCTTTTGACCTACATAGCTAAATTTTGGTAGGTAGCTTACCTAGAAGGATATTAACTAGCGTACCAAATTTGGTTGCCCTTACTTTGTTAATTCCAAAGTTATAAATTTTTTTCGAAAGAAAACACAAAATTTTCCGGGAAAACCTGGGCAGATTTTCCTGGCTAACGAACTTATCCAAGCCATTTGCAAAAGGAATTTTTCCACCAAATTTAGTCAAAATCGGCCTATTATTTTTTGAGTTATCGGTGTGATACATATATATATATATATATATATATATATATATATATATATATATATATATATATATATATATATATATATATATATATATATATATATATATATATATATATATATATATATATATATATATATATATATATATATATATATATATATATATATATACATATAAAAATTGAAACTGACCCCGGATATTTGTTCTCGGGGGCCTAGTTCGCGGTCATTTGAAGAAATTTTTTCAAAATTCAAAAGTCGGGATCTCCTCATTAGTGAATTTTTTTAAAGAAAATTCACTAAAAATAAAGGGCCGATTTTGATTAAATTTGGTGAATAAATTCCTTTTGCAAATGGCTTGGATAAGTTCGTTAGCCAGAAAAATCTGCCCACGTTTTCCCGGAAAATTTGTGTTTTCTTTCGAAAAAAAATTATATCTCCGGAATTAACAAAGTAAGGGCAACCAAATTCGGTGCGCGGGCTTATATCCTTATAGGTAAGTTACCTACCAAAATTTAGCTATGTAGGACAAAAGACAAAAAAGTTATAGGCATTTAAAGAAAAATAAATTGGGGTTTTCCTCAAAACGTCAAAGTTGCGATTTAAAACGTCAAAATCGGCAACATTTAGGCAAATAACTTGAATCTAATACGGGCTATGGAAATGAAATGTCTCAAGAAGGATGTTTTACAAGCCCTGAAGTCTCAGTTTCAGCCGTCATTGTCCTTCATTTTACTAAAATATTTCCAGAAAATTCATTTCAAATAGACCCTTTCTCTGATGCTTGGCAGTAGCCTTAGCTATAGAGTTTATCGTTTAATGGTATATAATTTTTGTCGAATTTTCGTAAAAAATCAATAAAACTCAATATATCCGTTATTATACAAGATATGAAAAAGAATTGTATATATATTAATTATAGAGTGTCTTGAGCTACATCTTAAAAATATTTCTACAATCACAGGCTGGCCCATAAGTCGTTGGTGATACAAATTTTCTTTTTTTTTTAATCAAACACGCCTTATGTTATTGCATTTTTGCATTTTCCATCGAAATATAATGCATGTTTGTAAGAAAAGAAATTCTGGATGCAGCAGGTGCGTTATGGTAGCGCATTTTGATCAAATGCTTCATATTTGAATAGCCCAATTTGCTATTAATCTATAAGGTTGACCAGAAACGAGTTTTTCCGGGAACACTTTAAGTTTACTTTTGGAAATTTTTGTACATTTTCACACAATAAAGTTATTTTTATGAAACATGGCACATTGTTTTTACTATATAGGTTATACTGATAACCAAAACTGATGCCTGCTTTCTTAAAAAGAAAACACACATATTTGCAATAAAAACATTTTAATGAAAATTCACTACCATAACGCACTTGCTGCGTCCAGAGTTTTTATTGATTAGCCAAACTTAGGTCAATCGAAACGTATTACTTCCACATCGTCAATACGTGTCGAAGTATGGCATCGGCGATAAATTTAAAAAAAAAATTCGCTTAAACGTCGTAAACGTGTCAAACCATATAGAAAACATGATTTAGGAACGAACATTTTTTGTATCTGTTTGTCTCTGTTTGTAGCCACGATAACTTTAGAACGAATCGATGTATGGTCTTCACATTTGGTACACAGTTAGCACCCGATAAACGAACGGTTCGGATTGTTTTTGGGTAATATCGCTTCAGGGGGTAGAGGATGCGGGGTGCTCTGGTAAAAATTAACATTTTTTAGTTAAAACTCGAATAATATAGCGTTTTAGGGTTTGTTTATCAGAAAACTTTCAATTTCACTAAACATCTGGTATTCTGTGCTGAAACTAAATTAGGGGTGGAATGTGTGGAGGTGGAATATCGGTGACAGAAATTTCGATTTTTTTGTTGCTAAAACGGCGGAAAAAGTCTCACGGTTTGTCGGTCTGTCGGCCTGGGCGTCTGTTTGTTAGGCGCAATAACTTTCGAACGAATTGAGATATCATCTTTGAATTTGGTACCTGGTTAGCATCTCACAAGGGAACGCTTCGAATTGTATTTGGGTAAGATCTCTTCAGAGGGTACAGAATAAATGAGGGGTGATTTGGTGAAAATTGATATTTTTTCGTTAAAACTCGAGTAATATAACGTTTCAGAAGTTTATGGGTACAGGAATACGAGTATTTTCTTTGGCGTCAAGTCATGGACCATAAAGTCATTTCATGAGAATGTCTTTTTGAGGAGAGTAGATTATACCAGCTATGTTAAAGTTATGATTCAATTTACAGAACTATTTTTTAATGCTACCAGCAAGTGAGTGCACTGGTGAAGCTCAATTTAATACAATCGAATTTTCACACCTGATAATCACTTCACTAATAAACTTTCACTCAATAAGACAGCATGCGTCCTCTACATCAAAAAAATATATTGGACAAGATGTAGAACTTGATCGCCAAACCGTAACTGTGCAGATCACTATGAAATTACCAGGACTTCATATCGATAGTGAGTTAAAAGTCTAATCCATTTCGTATGCAATAACAACACTAACCCAAAGATGTCACAGTGTCTCTACTGTGTTGTATTATGCGTGTTTTTACTCACAACTAAGGTTTGGTATTATCCAATGGGGATTAGCAAGTGAAGCAAATCGAGTTTTTAAACAACAAAAACAAGTATGAGACTCATATTCAATATCCCGCATAGATACACTTGCAGAAACAAGTTTATGGAACAGGGTATCCTTACACTCCCCAGCATCTAGATCATGAAAGTGTTAGCCCATGTTTTTCAAAACAAGACCAAATACACACGTATTGCAGTTGAACATGGTAAAAATAACCTGCAAACTGACAGACATTGCACAGGTCTGTACAATGTCTACAATGGCTGGAAGTTGTTTAATGCATTGCCAGAAGATGTACGGAATGTAGACACCTTACCAGCTTTCAAGAAGAGAGTAAAAATAATTCTCCTAAACAAGACGTGCTACTCTGTGGACGATTTTTACATATAAACTACCACTAAACTATTGTTTATTCTCATTTTTTTTTGTAATATTCACTTCTTATTAGTAATATAGTTACCATGGTATAAACCTTGGGCATCTAGTGTTTCTAAAAAACAATATTGGATTTAGATCTGTATTCTGCACTTTTTCTTTTGAACGTTTGTGTGTTTTATAATTTTTTTTTGCTTTTATGTGTTATTAAAGGAAAAATTTTCTTAATTGTTATATGATTGTATGCGTTATGTTATTTTTATTGTTAACCTGTAGACGTACATGAACATCCCTGTGTCATTTAGGTGATATTGGCCTGTTTCATTGTTAATATATACATTATACATTATTATACATTATACCAAGATTATTATACATTATACCAACGAACAGCATTTAATTTTTATTTATATAGCTTTATCGCGCTGGGTGGATTGTGCAAAATGGTTGTGAAATAAATAAGGGAAAAGCCTCTCAATTTTCATATTCATATATTCACCCTCCTTAGCAAATTTTGTAATTGCGGCATTCATCAAAATTTATCGCTTTTTTAGCTCTCGTAATAGGGACACTGCATTCAAATTTAAAGACAGGCAAAAATAACTTCTGTTTAAACCTGATCACACAGAAATCAACAGGGTATGTGCGCAGCAGCGCGTTACGGTAGCGAATTTTGATAAAAATCCGTCCACTCACGAAAAAAAAAACTCCTAAAAAAATAAAATTGGTTTGATGAAATTTGGTGTACATGCATCCCTTATATAGATTTTGTTATGTACCAAAATTTGATTTTCTAGGTTGAGATGAAAGTTATTAAAATTCGAAAAAAAAATCGTATCCTACCACAACGCACTTGATGCGTCCAACCGTTTACTACTAGTTATACAGGCGGTTTCCAAAAGCATGTGCCATCAGACTTTTTTATATCAACATAGGTCCGATTTTGCTTCGTTGCGTAGCTACAGGTGTTAAAGATTTTTTATTTTTTTGGTTTATTTCAAATTTCTCAAAACGACTGTAGCAACCCGAGTTAAATTTAGAGGGTAAAAGTTATTTAAACTAGTATATATATATATATATATATATATATATATATATATATATATATATACCTATATATATATATATATATATATAGAGAGAGAGAGAGAATATTAAGTTTTTATGACAGTAATATTTTTGTTTGTTAAAAAATTGTGGGATAGGCGTCAGTTGCAATAAAAACCCTTTATTCATTTCCGAGCTTTTGGAATAATTTGTTCCATTATCAAGGATATAACGCGAGTTTTTCTTGAACAAATTATTAAATAAAACACATGACAACAAACTTTTTGAATATTTGACAAATAACTTGAATTTTTGAACGCCCTGTAGAGTATTGCGAAATATTGACTACAGTATTTGATGAAGCACCAAATCCACCATCAAAAGCTAGTGAGTTTTTTTTTACCTGGGAAACCGTAGGTGTAGGGATCCTTGGAGTAATTGAACCTTATTTTTTCCATAGAATTCGAAAACGTTGTCAAATACCGGGTGTTCCATAAGAAAAAGGATAACTTTGAGGTGTCGCACTTTTTTGGATCACGTGTATATTTGAAAATAATTTTAGGTTGTAGTCCTTTTAAACCTACACAATCTGCGTCTAAAATACATTCGAAATAACGAAAAATATAGACGTGAGAGCCCATGGCGTATGTGGTGGGCGCCTGTATATATATATATATATATATATATATATATATATATATATATATATATATATATATATATATATATATATATATATATATATATATATATATATATTCACTGATAACTCAAAAAATAATGGGCTGATTTGTTGATTTTAATGAAATTTGATGTACCTTTGTTTTGAAATTGGCTTGGATAACTTTCTTAGGCAGGAAAATCGGACCAGCTTTTCCGGGAGAATTATGGCTCTTCTTTCGTAAAACTTTAGTTGCTTAAAAAATAACCAATCTATGACAACTCAAGATGGTAGGCAAGTTTCTACTATAAAACGTATCCTACGCACCATAAGAAAAAAGTTATGAACATTTAAAAAACATTCTGGGCCACTGGTGATTAAAGAAGGGTATACGACTAAAACATGTTGTGTGATTAACAAAATAATCTATTGAATATTTCAAACAAAGATCAAGTTTTATTAGCGCAAACGAAACGAAGCAAAATCGGACTTATGTTAATATAAAAAAAAGTCTTCTTTTTACGTGAGGAATATAATCACAAGCGATGGCACATGTTTTTTTAAACAGTCTGTATATAGTTTGCCGTTTATCTATTTATCGACAGAAGAGAGAAATTGTTTCAAATTTATTTTCTTAAATAAAATAAAGCCTAGAATCAAGACTAGCTAGTTTCTTTTGTTATAAAATATTACAAAGCTCACCTATTGAAAACACTGTGTAAAGTAACATCTGGCGCCTTGAATTTAAATTTAATAAACAATAATGCCTGCAGAGACTCGCATATATCATACGTTTATCGCTTACTTGATATTTGAATTCATACGCTTTTTGCGTTGGTGTGTTTGAATTTTCAATGTTCTGTGGTACTTTTTTCACAAAAGCAAAACGTTAACTCTTCTTATAAGCAAAGGATAAAAGACAAATTGAAAGAAAAAAATCGTTTTGTATGGCGAAAGATATTATATTTTATTTATGCTAAATATCTTTTTTCGTAGTACCATTTTTGCTTTGTGAATACAGGATAATATTTAAAAGCATTATCATTAGCGGTTGTAACACTTGAACCTACATTTTATATGGTTAGGTGCTGAGGGGCCGTAAGCGCGAATTAGTCCAAGCAACCAATAAAATTTTTATATTCTTATTCTATGATAGCTAGTCTTTTGGCCTAATGGCAAGAAGCGGGGTCATGCATAAACCAAAAACGTTGCTTATTCGGGAACCATTCCTTTACTTGAGATAAGGTTCTGGTTCTGATACCGTCGATATTTGGTCTTGGCGCATGATTCTCTCTACTATGCAAAAGCTACCAGTGTGTTTTACAGATATAATGGACCAAACCATGACTTTTAATTGGTGTTTCATCGTTTCGACTATGCAGCCTTCATAAAACTTCTGACCAGGTCGTCTCCGAACAAAAGTTGACTTGTCTGCTAGATTTCGATAGTCGATCGTCTGAGAAGCAAACCTGAAAAATACAGACAGCGTTGAGTTTTCATTAGTAATATTGAATATTAACAAGCATTATGTTTTTAGTGAATTTTCTTTAAAAAATTCACTAATGGGGAGATCCGCGTATATATATATATATATATATATATATATATATATATATATATATATATATATATATATATATATATATATATATATATATATATATATATATATATATTGTCCTTCATTTTACTAAAATATTTGCAGAAAATCCATTTCAAATAGACCCCTTCTTTGATGTTTTGGCAGTAGTTTCAGTTATAAAGTTTCTATACACTTTTCGCGAATTTTCGTAGAAAATAATTGTTATTGAGAAGACCGAGACTTTAGAATTATCAAAATATTTCTTCAAATGACTAGGCCCTTGGGGGTGAATTTCAGTTTTTACATGTTTACATATATACAGAGTGGTGCATTTTTACTGTAAAGCTAAATATATCCATTATTATACAAGATGCTGGAAAATATTTTAAAAGGTATTGATATGGGCTTTTGAGCTTCATCTTACACAATTATGTTGACAATCACAGACAGACCCGTAAGTCTTTGGTGATACAAGTTTTCTTTTTTTAATGGAAAACCCCTTTTATTGGAGCATTATTGCAACTTCCATCCAATTTTAATGCATACTTGTAAGGAGAAAAAATTGATATTGCCCATCGTGTTCGAGTTGTTTTCATTGTTTTCATTGTTTTTTAACTTTTTACATTGTGGAATATATCAAAAATTGTGATACGGCGTTTTTATCAATGGGCATCGGAGTCCCATGAAAAAACGTATTTAGGAAGATTTTGAATTATATTATTCGTCAAAAAAAAATTGAGATGCCATATACAGGACGCGAAGTTTCAGGAAACAGATTGTTTACAAATCTTTATGTAAACATTTTTTCTGTCAAAAAGGTTTCTGTGTATAATTGTATCTTGGTTGGTGTAGTCTATGTGCAAATTACGTGGATATGTTCGTTGGCCAGGAAAGTCGTAGGAGTAGTTTTCGGGAAAATTTTTAATTTATCTTCGGAAAATTTTTGTACCTTTTCATGCACTAAATTAGTTGGATGAAATACGGTACATTGTTTCTACTATAAAGGTTACACTATCTACTAAATTTAATGTTTATCTTTAAAAAACATATTTAACAATAAAACAGTTCTATGAAAATTTGCTACCATAACGCACTGCGTCCTGACTTGAGTGAATTTTACTAAAATACTTCTAGACAATTCATGTGAAATAGACTGTTTCTCTGATTCTTTGGTAGTAGCTTTAGTTAGAGTTTATGGTTCAATAGTCAATAATTTTCAGCAAGTTATCGTAGAAGAAAGCTCAAATATCCGTTAATATACAAGATACGAGAAAAAATGGTTTATGTTAATTATAGGTTGTCTTGAGCTGCATCTTATAAAATTAATTTTACAATCACAGCGAATTTTAATTAAATGCTTTATATTTCAACAACTGAATTTGTTATTAAGTTAAGGTTCGTTTGCTAGGAAAACAGTTTTTTCGGGAACATTTTCAGTTAATTTTCGGAAACTTTTTGTACATTTTCAAACAATACAGTTGTTTTGATGAAACATGGTACAGTTTCTACTATACTATAGGTTATACTAGTAACCAAATTTGATACCTGCTTTCATTAAAAGAAGACATATTTGCCATTAAAAATATTTTTATGAAAATGCACTTCCCTCACGCACTTGCTGCGTCCAGACTTTTCCATTTTTTATCTGATGTCAAATGACGATAATTCCTAGCGCATTCCGGTCGCTTTTTCTCCATGGCTTCTGTTAATCTGGGCTTTTTCGCCGGCCTGTAGCATTTAAACCCTTGCTACACCAAGCGTCTTCGAACTGTTCGTTCGGATTGGTGGATTCCAGATTCCTGAACTAGCTTTGTCAACACATTTTACATTTTTTTTTCGATTCTGTAGACAAATGTCTCTAATTTTTCTGCCACCTTGTAGTATTGTAAGGCATTTCGGGCCACACTTACCAACTCAATTTGCTCCCACAGTCTCATTTTTTCGGCCTTTCCCCGAAATCGATTAATAGTGGCCACAGAGAAATGTGTTGGAGCAGCTATTTTTCTTTGAGAACACTCTGTGCTCTTAAGAAGAGTCAAAATTGCTGTTGATTTTGAAGGCGCAATGTCTTTGGGTTTTTACATCTGGAAAAAACTGCCCGTATTGGGAACAAATGATATTCTCACAACAAATGTAATTTTCTAAATCAAAAGTACTTACTTTTTCTTAAAATCACTACAAACAACAAAATATTCTGGAAGTAACAAGTGCGTTATGGTGGTGAATTTTCATAAGACTAATATATTGTAATGATTTAGCCTTGTATTAAAAGTTAAAAAACATTACTTTATTTAATTAGGAACAGTAGAAAATAGGGCAAAAGAGGGCAAGCAAAAGCATTATCTCTAAAATAAATGTTTATACAGTCATTTGGATACAAATCTGAAACAAAACAATTGATAAACAGGAAATGCACTTTGAGGGTGATTGTATGCATGCGGAAGGGAAAGAAGAACCCCCAGGAGGAAGTGGGGTTCTGCCTCGTCACCCAACACAGGAGGTTCTCCTTCCCCTCGTGCATGCATACAACTATCTTCAAAGCATAAAGCACAAGAACATTTTCTTGGGAGCAATCCCCAAGAAAGTTACTGGACCTGGGGGAATATATGTGTTGTGCGAGGTAGGCAGGGTTTAAAGGAGGTATTGCTGCAAAATGTGAAAAACGATTTTTTTTTCAAAGTCCGACTAATTGGTTTTTGAGCATATTCCGCTCATATTTCCTCCCCTCCCAGCACCCCTATTCATTCTTGGTCCCTTAACTTTCTTGGAGGTTGTTTGCAATAAATTTACCTTGTGGCTTGTGCATCCAAGGATGAATCCGAGCATGTCTCTGAAAAAAAATTCTAAAAACCCCCCCGTGCAGTAAACTGTTTATTTACCGAAATTACATTCCACTTCGTCGTCTATAAGGTCTTTTTCAGATAATATCGAATACAGCACTAAAGTAAATAAATTCACTTGCTGTTTCGCTTCATTTTTATTTTTATATTACATATATATCCACAAGCTAAGTAAGTATAATAAAGGGGGGGGGGGTAATTAACATTGGGGCTATACAAATTGAAAAGTAGAGAAGACATTTAGATCGTGCCTAACTGTATGCACACAAAAATTAGTAAAATAAACTTATAAAATCTAATAAAAAAACAACAGTTTTAGATATTAATTTAAATAAACCAATAGGAATACGTCTCGCGGCGTTTTCGCAATTCGCGAGTGCATGAACCTAGATTTTGTCCAAGCCTACACCGAAATCCGGTCGACCGCAAACAATCAGCGTGTAGATTAAGCTCGATAGGCTTGGATGGTTAACAAACGTAGGTATGTCTAATTGTAAGCGGCAAACTGTACTGTTTGAAACATAGAATATGAGAAATACAGAAACACGCTATAAAGTGCTATTTATTAAAAAATATATTGACCAACTAACCTGCGAAATCATGGATAATAAAAATGATGGATCTAGTAACTTATCTATCAGTAGGTACCGTTCCCATTTTGTAAGCAGGTCTTGATACTTGCAAAGAACATTGACGCCCGTGATACTAAATTTAACATAACGAACCTAACAAATATTGTCTTCCGCACGGAGACAAATGCAGATACTGTTATAAAAATGCAGATACTGTTACTATTACTACATAATGCATAAATTATTTCTCCCGGTTATACAATAATAATAATGTAAAAACCGAGTGTATGAGAATATGACTTACTGATATACTGATTTTCGATTTTACGCAAAATTGTATTGTCATTAACTCACAATTTGAATTTATAACCATCGTCCAATATTTATTTTCAATATTTATAGCCATGTTCTAAATGTGTTGGGTTAGTTAAAAGTCGTACATCTCTCAATGTTCTACATTCTGACATGTTACAATAATGTAACTTCCATTGTCTTTTATCTACGATTTATTTAATATAGCAGTACAGGTAACGTCATCTGTCTTTGTCTAACATTGTATATATTGCATTACAGAATCTGAAGTGTTGTCGAGGATTATTTTAATATTAATTTAGAATAACTTTATTTTTTAAAATTGGTACACATCCACGTCTGTCTATGTTCTTTTAAGTTGTAGATTTTCGTTTCAATCACTTGAAAGTATAATTTGGGAGATATTACGTTTTAAAAAATATTTATTTACTTTTTGTTGAGAAAATTGGACGTTTAGATCTGATGAACGAACTCATTCAAGCCATTAACAAAATAAGGGTAATTCCCAAATTTGGTCCAAATCAGTTAAGCATTTTTTGAGTTATCTGTGGGATACGTATATATATATATATATATATATATATATATATATATATATATATATATATATATATATAAACTTTTTAACTGACCATGGAAATGAGTTCCAGGGGCCCTAATTCGCGCTCACTTGAAGAAAATTTCCGAAAGTCTCACCATTGTCACCTCACTAATAGGTGAATTTTCTTAATGAAAATTCACTAACAAAATGAAGTTGTGGTAACTATTAGAAACTAAAATGTCTATCAAATTCGCAAAAAGCCTGTAAGTCACTCCTACAAATATCACAACCAAATGCACTGAAGTGTAAGATGCACTAATGTAGCATCTCTAACGTTTTTTGCAAAATCAACAACTTTTTCCTCCTAAAATAAATACGGAAGGAATAGGCAACCTGCTATACAGCAATATGTAATATTAGTTGCCTATATCCACCTTAAAATTGATTATACCTTCAGATATTCACCAAAACTGTAAGTGTTTCTAATAATTTGGCCATCCACTGGTATAATGGGTAGTTCGCGATTGCGTTTCGAGGGCATTCAGCAACACATGGTGTTGATGCCATCTGATCACACATCCAAGTAATGACGGTGCCCGAGGTTACTCAACTTCGATAATTGCACAGATGTGTTCAACTCGGGGTGGCCGTTTCCGCACCTAGGTCATACTTAACATTTTGTTACAGTTGACCTGTGTAGTGGGCGATTCTTGTTTGATTGAATTATTCCCACCATTTCCAACACAAAATTCAACAGTTACAGACGAACTATAATATATACACTATCCTAACAGAACCTAGATCTGGATCTGAAACGGCCAGTTGTTTTCGTTTGTCAGTTTAGTTAGAAATGTCCTGAGGGTTATAATCACCAAGGCTGAGGCTACGCCGTCTGCTGGTCACCTGCTTGTGATGTCTTAGGAAGAAGACGGTCCTGTCACGGAGGACTCAGAGGACTTCTCTCTCTCTCTCTCTCTCTAATTTTCTCTCACTCGTGCTGCCCCTTTACGGACATGGCACAAAGACAAAGACGCCCTTAGGGTCAGTCGCGGGCTATTGAACTCGCGATTCCTGGAACACTTTGTGTAAGTGTGTGTGTGTGTGTTTGTATGTGTGTGCGTGTATTAGTGTGTGCTGCACAGTACCGCGTCATCCCTAAATCATAGCCTGCTGTAGCAGGAGAACCGGCCCCGGGGCCTTCTCTGTGAACAGGGATGAGTTAAACTCTCTCTTAATTTGGCCACCTAAAAGATTTAGATTTTATGGTAAATAGTTGCAAGAGTAAATTTTGTAGCAAGATAAAAAATAAACCCCATGATATAGTGGTAACTCAATACTATAAATTGTAACGAAATTTGACTTTTTAGATTTATTTACTGATTTACTATTATGCTGTTACGTATTGTATACAGGTGTCCCACGACGAACGCCCGCGATCAATTTCTCAGAAAGTAGACTTTGGAAAATTTTGAAAATTTGGCAGCTTACAGGGCAACTCTGCTAAAATATTTTCAAGATGGTGGCACTTCCGGTTATACAGGCTATTGATGTTAACTTGCTTACTTTAATATATAAAGTTGTCTATGCCAAAAATTTGCAGTTATCTAAATATTGGCAATTTAACATTTTTATATAGTAAAAATGTTATACGGCTTTATGTTTTGTTGTTAATTAGCCATGACGGCGGCGCGCGTCAAAAGAAAACTATCCAGTATTACACATACGTGACTATTTATTAATAAACAGAATCCGTCGCGGAACAGTGTTCGGCGAATAATAGAAAATTACAAAACTTTTGGCACCGTCAAAGCAAAAATTTATAGAAGAAGACCCATTTATCCTACTAAAAGAAATCCATACCTACACACGTTAACAACTTATTTTAATAAATGTTCAAAATTTCAACCCTGAACTTCCAAATATTTTTTGCATCTCCGAGTTAGTTCTTCATGGGTGGCGGCTCTTATTGGATTTAGAGATACGCTTTTGAATGCATTACCAACTTCTTACAAACAACATTTGATGACAAGTGGATTGCCACCAATGGGCCTTTCCTATGGCCTCCTCGTTCTCCTGATTTGAATGTTTTATTTTTATATGGGGAATGATAAAAACCATGGTTTATTTCAAACCAGTGACAACGAAGGAGGACTGTATGGCAAGCGTAAGAGGCGCGTTCAAAATCTTATCTCCAAATTTAATCAGAGCAGTAAGATAAAATTATAAAAATAGGGTGTTTCCATTTGAAAAAAAAAGACTTTTAACAATTTTTTCAATTCAATTTTGTTTTTGATCACCTGTATTTATTTATTATCAAAATACCATCACAGGCTACTAAAGTAGATTCACTTCTACAAGAAAACCAATAATAATTAAATGATAATGGCTTTCATATAGGAGAAATTCATAGTTATTTTTAGGCCTGTAAACGTCATGTTTGACATAACATTTGAGACATGTCAAAAACGGTTGTACTTAGGTATAGGACATCATGCATAAAATGTGTCTAAAGTTTAATGTATAATCTAAAAATGCAATAATATACAGGGTGTATTTAAAACACTCAAGTTAACATCAACACCCTTTATAACCGGAAGTCTCACCATCTTGAAAATATTTTAGCCAAGTTTCCCCTATTGATTTCAGTAAGCTGCCAAATTTTCCAAAGTCTAGTTTCCGAGAAACCGATCGCGGGCTTCCGTCATGGGACACCTGTATAAACCTGTTGCGTATCGCATAACATATGTTTGGAGATTATGACCACCGTGGACACATAAATAACTTACTAATCAGTTATCCAATTAATAAATTGTCTGAACGCAGCAAGTGCGTTATGGTAGTGAAATTTAATAGAAATAATCTACGCAATTTTCTACGAAAATTATATATGCACCCCAAAAATTTAAATTTGCCTGTAATATTCAATAGATCCTGTTTACCGCACGTAATAATTTGATCTTGTGCAATGATCTGACCTACAGC
The DNA here is from genome assembly GCA_964006375.1 of Tillus elongatus. NCBI lineage: Eukaryota > Metazoa > Arthropoda > Insecta > Coleoptera > Cleridae > Tillus > Tillus elongatus. The sequence goes on from OZ023264.1 coordinate 34,207,472, forward strand.
GGCAACCAACATTTTCTTGATTAAATGTCTGTCTTTTTTTGGTTGCCATACATTTGTTATTTTCAGAGATACGAAAATTTTCTGAAAGAAAACCCAAGATTTTCCCGTAAAAACTGGTCAGATTTTCCTGACTAACGAACCTATCCAAGCCACTTACAAAAGGAAGTTATATACCAATTTCATAAAAACCGGCCTATTATTTTTTGAGTTATTGTGGTGTAACACACACACACACACACACACACACACACACACACACACACATATATATATATATATATATATATATATATATATATATATATATATATATATATATATATATATATATATATAACTAAAAAATTGAAACTGACCCCACAGACGGGTGTAGGGGTCCGCAATCTGCTCACTAGCGAATTTTTTTCTACGAAAATTCGCTAAAAATAATAGTCCATCTAACCACAAACTCTATGCCTTAAACTACTGCCAGAACATCAGAGAAAGGGTATATTTGAAATGAATTTTTTGCAAACATTTTCGAAGAGTGAAGGACAATGACTGTTGAAACATGAATTAAAGGCTTTGTAAAACACACTCCTTACATATTTCTTCTACACAACCCGCATTCGTTACAGAATATTTTGTTTCAAAGTCGTCAATTTTGACGATTAAAAAATATATAAGACCTCTAATCTAAAGTAATTTTTCTGTAACTTCTCGACCTTTTGCCCCAAGAACACTGAATATTTATCTGTCATATTCAGTAGATTTTGTTAACCACATTTATTTAGAAACTAGGGTGAATATGTTGAATCTTTGAAACTAGACTTGGAAGACTAAATCGGATGATCTGCACCCCAACATTACCCTAGAACAGGTAAAAAATCGCAGGCACTTATAGGTGTATTGGGTTTTCTAGTGAACAACGAGAGTTAGTTCCTTACTTCGGTAGATCACTAACAGATAATAAAAACAATAATGATCCTAAGTTGGACACTTGGGGTACGCAAGAATTAGCCATTTATGAAATGCGAGGTGTCAAAAATACCAGGAACTTAAATATCGTGCTACAATGGGTAAAATGGGTAATAACTCGCTTTCGTAATTGAGATTGAGCATTGAGATTGTATGTCACCAAAGTTTTGTCCACCAGAAAGACATCCTATGAAATAACACGGGTTCAGAGTAACCTGTTCGACAAGTAGCAAATTTTGCACTAAATCCTTGTTCTTTTCGGCTGTATTTTTCGATTAAGGTTTACAAGTGGAGGACCGAAGCATTTTCTGCGGAGAAATGCCACTGGAGGCGTCGATAGAAGAGGCACAGGTTTTCAAACTTTTCTATGTAATCAAGATAAATCATATACAGTCTAAGAAGCTGCTCTACTAAAAGCAAACTTTTGACCCGAAACATAAACTCAAAATTTTGCTGTGCAGCCTTCGAAATATTAAAAAGTCTGGACGCAGAAAGTACGTTATAAAAGTGTGTTTTTGTTTCTTTAACGTCGGCCTATTTCCGCGACTGTGGCCAATCACCGACGCCAGGGAGCAGTTTCACCTCACTACCTTGGAAATGTTGCCGAACCCCAGCCTTTCTGTAAGGAGGGGAGGGATCTTTAACGTGCCCAACATTGCATGGACACGGGACCGACGACTTTACGCCCCCTCCGAAGGGCGAAACGTGGAGACATTCAACTTGCTCAAATACTTTGCCAGAACCTCGGTTGGTGTTAATTTTACAGTTTGTACTGAAAAAGTGAAAGGAGTACCCTGGGATCGAACCCAGTACTCTTCGGTTCAGAGGCACACGTTCTTACCCCCGAACCACCGAGGTTCTTCGTTATAAAAGTGAATTTTCATAAAAATATTTTTAATAGCAAATATGTCTCTCTAGTGCAAACAGGCACCAGTCTGGTTACCCGTATAACCTATATAGTAGAAATAATGTACCATATTTTATCAAAATAACTAATTGTTTGAAATGGTACAAACGTTTTCCGAAACTAAACTTGTTTCCGAGAAAACTAGTTTCCTAGCTAACAAACATTAGGTTAATAGCAAATTAGGTTATTGAAAGAAGTATCCAATGAAAATTCGCTACCAGAACGCACTTACCGCGTCTCGATTTTTTCTTACAAACATGCATCACATTTCGTTAAAAAATTCAAAAATGCAAAAATGCATTAATATAAGGGTGCTCGAAAAAAATTTGTAGGTATCACCAACGACTTATGGGCTGCCCTGTGATTCTGAAAATAATTTTATAAGATGCAGCTCAAGACACCCTATAATTAACGTATACAACCTTTCTCGTATCTTTTATAATAACAATTATATTGAGCTTTACCGTAGAAATGCGTGACCCTGTATATTTGTGAACAGACAAAAATTGAAACTAAACCTGCATATCAATTCTAGGGGGCCTAGTTTGCGCTAATTTGAAGAAATATTTTTAAAATTCAAAAGTCGCGTTCTCCTCATTAACGAATTTTTTCTACGAAAATTAGCTAAAAATTATAGATCGTTAAACCATAAACTTTAATAAAACTGCCGCCAAAGCATCAGAGAAAGGGTATATTTGAAATTAAATTTCTGGAAACATTTGAGTAAAATGAAGGACAATGACGGTTGGAGCTGAAACTTAAGGGTTTGCAGAACACTTTTCTTGCGATATTTTCTTTACATAACCCGTATTTGTTTCAGGTTCTTTGCCTGAATGTTGGCAATTTTGACGTTTCAAATCCCGACTTTGATATCTGTAAACAATGCCGGTAACTTTTTTGTCTTTAGATTTACAGACCTAAATTTTGGTACATAGTTCACTCTTTATAATACAAACACGCCCACCAAATTTGGTTGCCCTTACTTTGTTACTTCCGGAGATGTATTTTTTTTTGTAATAAAACACAAAGTTTTCCGGGAAAACCTGGGTCGATTTTCCTGGCTAACAAACTTATCGAAGCCACTTGCAAAAGGAAGGTATTCACCAAGTTTAATCAAAATCGGCCTATTATTTTTTCAAGTTATCGGTGTCGGGATCTCCTCATTAGTGAAATTTTTTTAAGAAAATTTACTAATACGGATTATATAAGGAAAATGTCGCAAGAAGAGTGTTCTGCAAACCCTTAAGTGCCAGCTTCAACCACCATTGTCCTTCATTCTACTAAAATATTTACAGAAAATTCATTTCAAATAGAGCCTTTCTCTGATGCTTTGGCTGTAGGTTTAGTAAAGTTTGTGGTTTTAACGTCTATAATTTTTAGCTACTTTTTGTAAAAAAAAAAACGTTAATGAGTAGACTCCTACTCTTGAATTATAAAAAGATTTCTTCAAATGAGTGCAACTTAGGCCCCACAGAAGCCATATCCGGGTTTAGTTTAAGTTTTGATCTGTTTACATATATACAGGTTGACGCATTTCTACAGTAAAGCTCAATATAATTGTTATTATACAAGATGCGAGAAAAAATTGTATAAGTTAATTATAGGGTGTCTTAAGCTGCATTTTATAAAAATATTTTAAGAATCACAGGCTGGTCCATAAGTCGTTGGTGATCCCTTCAATTGTTTTTTTTTTCGAACACCCTTATATTATTAATTCCCGGGAGAACCCGGGCCGATTTTCCTGGCTAACGAAAACTTATCCAAGACACTTGCAAAAGGAAGGTACGTACCTAATTAGATCAAAATCGGCCTATTATTTTTTGAGTTATGGGTGTGATACATGTATATATATATATATATATATATATATATATATATATATATATATATATATATATATATATATATATATATATATATATATATATATATATATATATATATATATATATATATATATATATATATATATATATATATATATATATATATATATATATATATAAACATATTAAAAATTGATACTGACCTTGGCTATGGTTTTTAGGGGGCCTAGTTCGCGCTCATTCGAAGTCATTTTTTCAAAATTCAAAAGTCGGGATCTCCTCCTTGGTAAATTTTTTAAAGAAAATTCACTGAAATATACCTAAGCTAGAAGGGGTGGATTTATTGGGCAACATCTTGCCTGGGATCAGAACATCTAGACTTTGCAGATCACTTTTTTTACATGAGATGCAATAATTAGAAAATAGCAAATAGTTAAGAAACCAATTTTATTTGAACTGGCGTATCTATAGTGAGGATAATTCTTAGATTGCCGAATTTCATCCATCTCTATGTAATTTATACATTCTCGGGGACAAACCGATCCCAGGTCTTGTATTCTGCTAGAGCCATTAGCAAGAATTAGCTCAGCCGGCGTCCGCTTGAGTGCCCTTTGTTTATGCCCGTACCTCTAACTCTCTCTCTATGGCCAACTGAACGTCGCTGCGAGGCTGAAACGGCCTGGCCTCACGGATCACGGACATGGACCAAGGACTTAAATAATACATGCCGGCCTTACACTCTCTCTACTCTGTGTGTCTACTCAAAATAAAGCAGCCCCGGTCCTCCTGCTTTGCTTCTCCTCTCTCCCGTGTACTGCTCCTTCGCTACTGTTTTCTCCCGGTGTTTACCTCACTAGCTGGACCTCTTCGAACCTACCCCCAGCCGCTTCGCACATCACTACATAACGTGCATATAATGCTCTTCTCGTGGATACTGCTTAAAAGCCCCTTTTCAGGCCTTAGTCACGTTCTTGTACTACGACAAAGGTCTGTTGGAGTTAACATAATTTAATTTAGCTTAGCTACAAAAGATAATTTGAGTGTTCATCTTATTTTGCCCGTATAATATTATATCTTTTCAGTTGTGTGGACGGTCACAATATAACAAAGATAATGGGCAGCTATATTATTTTATACAATATATTAGCTACAATGTGAAAATCTACTTAATACATAATTTTTGCATAACGTATAATAAGTTAACGTTAGGTATTGCAGTGGCCGCTCGTCAGATGACGCAGGTGAAGAGCTGCTTCACCTATATTTTTCGGTTAAACTAAACTTTTACAACAACATAAAAAGGTCCTGGTACGTCGCGCCGCAGTTGATAATGTATTTTTATAGTAATTTACGGTACGATATAATTTGCAAGGCCGTCCCTAATCACCGAATGGAATGTATACATGCCATAACGCGCAGGGCTTACGTATTGCAGAACTGTAGAGCGTCAGGCAGTCAAGCAGCTGCGGACTGACCGAGCCAGATTTGTACGTATACAAATGCTGCGTCTGTTTCAGGACGCCTGCATGAGACGGTTGCCATGGCAACGGCACGCGCACTGGTAGGTTGGGCCACAAAAGTGATGCAGCCTTCTGAGCCTGCTTCAAATCTTAGTTTCTGTCGTTTGTTTAGATTGAGTTGGATCGTCACAGGCGTATTTATATTTTTACTATAGTGCCGTTAAATAATCTGGTATGTGTCACATTTACAGACTTTGAAAACCAAGATTTTTCATGTTTCTTTTTGGTAAGTGGAATTAATTTATTTATTATCACCTTTAAAAGAATAATTTCAAAATAATAAAATATTATATATAAAATTTCAAGCTGTAAAAAATCGAGAAGGGCCTTGAATTTGAGAAAAAATATGCTTGTAGCGCTTCCCCCTATAAACAGATTTTCATAGGTAATACGGATGCGTGCGTGTACAGTATGTGTACAGTGTCCTTTTATCGAATATTCCTGGTCATTATTCCGAAAATTATTCCTTGTGAAAGTCTATATTTTTGTACAAATGGATTTTTTATTTAAATACTGAAGTGCCAGGAGAGCGCGTGACCTTGAAAATTTTAAAATTTTTCGTCTACGGCGCAGGGGGGTCTTCGTCTCTCTGAACCCCCTTTGAGGCCGCGCCGATTCTGCTTCTCCCACTCCCAAAGTCACGAGCCGCCACTGAGGTATTGGTTGACATAGCCAATTCTAGAACCGAAACCACGGCAATACCGAAACTCGAACACATCACTTCACTTCTCAGTGTACACTTCGTATCAAGTTGCATTTCCTTCCCATTTAACTCACCGATATTGTACAACTACATTATTGTTACTATTGTCTGAAAATGAAGTCGGATTTTTAATAAACGAAAAGTTACAAGGAAGAGGTAAAAGTGTTAAATCAAAATCAGACGGATTTTGTTCTATAAGAATTAAGTCAGAAGATAAGATGATTTAGTATTGTAAATTCTCATATTCCAACGAAGAGGAAGTAAAAGATGAATATTATGAAGAGCTGGCAAAAAACGATGGAAGGAATACCAAATCCTGGTGTGATAATTTTGATGGAAGACGCAAACGAAAATAACATAAGGTGACAGCAAACATTTAGTGAGCAACGACAATGCAGTAAGGTTGGTATCTCCAGCAATAGAACAGAACATGGAAATAGTGAGTACACTCTTCAGAACGATATGTATGTACAAGGGAACATGGATATTATCCATTCGGGACGCAAATAAAACAATTTAAATAGTTCACTTATTAATAAAGGAAGAACATGCTCGGCTAGTTCAATATGAAAACATATAGAGGTGCGAAAGCTGATTCAGTTAAAAAGTTTATATATATATATATATATATATATATATATATATATATATATATATATATATATATATATATACCCGATAACTCCAAAAATACTTGACCAATCAAATCCAAATTTGGAAATTCCCTTTGCTTTGTTAGACAGTTAGACTCAATTACTTTTACAAAAAAATGCAATAAACTGTTTTAAAACGCAATATCTTTTAAATTACTAGAAAGTAGTAAACTAAGACTTTACAAGCGCCTAGATATCATATAAGTGGTCCCATCTACCAAATTTTAACTCAATTGGTTCAGTAAATATTGAGTCATAAGTCATAACTAAATAAAAAATAAATAATTTACAATATGACCTGAAATTACCTCTGAATGGATGCCTATAATGCCAGACAAGGACAGACAAATAAATCAGGGTTCCTTCTTACTACAAATCCTGACTGCTATAAAATATCAGTCACCGCCCCCCTGGGTCGTTCAGACCATGGCATGGTCACTGCTTCCTGCGCAATGCAACCCGAGGTCACACAGAAATCACAGCCACGTATCGTTTGGCACTTTGGCACTACAACTCCGCGAACTGGGACGAAATGCGAGATTACTTTTCCTCATTTCCATGGGCGTCTGTCTGCTTCTCTCATCCTGACCCCTCTGATATCTCACAAAACGTCACCGAAAGTATCCAAGCTGGCATGGAATTATTTATTCCACGTACACAGAAAACCTCTGCAGCCACCCAAAAGCCCTGGTTCTCTAAATACTGTGACAAGTCCAGACTTGAAAAGGTCAAAGCTCACAAAAAGCTTCTACACAATCCCAGTCAAGACAACTGTCAAGCATTTAACGACGCAAGAAACCGCTATGTCCGCATTCTTTCTGGAACAAAAAACTCGTTTAATAATCACATCAAAAACAAAGTCCTCTTAAGCTCCAGCGGCAGCAAACCATTCTGGACTCTTGCTAAATCTATTGGGAATAATTTCTGCAAGAGCACGTTCCCACCTCTTGTCTCAGGGGATGAAATTGTTTCTACCGCCCTGGGCAAGGCTGAACTTTTTTCCTCATTGTTCGCCGGCAATTCTACTCTCAACCCACATCCAAATGTTCAACCACCAACAGTCCTCAATGTCGCGCATAAAATGACGGATATCATTTTCAAAACTAAAAAGGTACGAAAGATGCTCTCTTCTCTTAATACCAGAAAAGCCTCTGGCCTTGACGAGATCCCAGCAATTGTTCTCAAAAAATGCGCACCAGAACTTGCTCCTGTCCTGACTCATCTGTTTCAGATATCTTACAATAAAGGCATATTCCCTAGTAACTAGAAAAATGCTCGAGTACAACCCGTCCCCAAGAAAAGATCTAAAGCGTTTCCTAGCAACTACAGGCCTATTTCTCTCCTTTCAGTCATCTTTAAAGTGATGGAAAAATATATAAACACCGAATTACTAAAATTTCTTGAAAAACACAGTCTACTCCACGACAGGCAGTATGGATTCCGTCAACACAGATCAACTGCCGACCTCCTTTCCTTTGTCACCCATTCTTGGAACAAGTCTATGGAACTACACGGCGAATCCCAGATTGTCGCTCTAGACATATCCAAAGCATTCGACTAGGTCTGGCACGCATCGCTGCTTAATAAACTACCGGCCTATGGCCTACCACCAAAACTCTGTACGTGGACAGCAAATTTCCTCTCCAACCGGAGCATTTCTGTTGTCGTGGATGGCCATTCCTCTAAACTGTATCCAATTAATGCAGGAGTTCCTCAAGGTTCAGCTTTAGCCTCTACTTTGTTTCTTCTCCACATCAATGACCTCCTCTCTAGCACATCCAACCCAGTTCACAGTTACGCTGACGACAGCACCCTCCACTCAAATATACAATATTCTAAGCCTGTCTCTTTAGCCCAATTAGATGAGGATCGCAGACTCATGGAGGGTTTTATCTCCGTAGATCTCCAAAAAATATTAGACTGGGGAAGTAGAAATCTTGTACAATTCAACCCCACCAAATTACAGTCTTGCTTTCTTTCTCATAAGAGATACACCAGCCCTAGACCCATCACAATAAACAACCAAGTTATTCAAAGTAATGAGTCCTTTTCACTTGTTGGCATCTCTGTGGATCGAAATCTCAATTGGTAACATCAATTGCAGAAGCGGCTGCTAAGAAATTAGGTTTCCTCTTCCGGGCTCGCAAATACTTTTCACCAGCCAATCCCTATACTTTATATACTTCACAAATAAGACCAAACCTCGAATACTGCTCCCACATCTGGGGTGCAGCTGCCGCTTCTACACTCGCTATCCTGGACTCTATTCAGAAGAGAGCTATACGTCTCATCGGTGACCCTACCCTCACCCAAAGGCTGCCATCCCTTGCCCACCGACGTGCCGTTGGTGACCTCTCTCTCTCTCTTTTATAGATATCTGCACGGGCACTGCTCAGAGGAGCTTTCTTCCATAGTTCCTCCACCTGCTGCCCCCAACAGATCTACCAGGGGACCAGAGCGAATGCACCCTTTTATTGTCCAAGACAGCAGACATAGAACATCTTGTTATACCCGATCTTTTGTCCCGAGGACTTCCAAGTTGTGGAATTCCTTGCCGGCACATGTTTTTACTTCTCCCCCGTACCTCCAAACCGTCAAGTCCAGGATTAACAAGCTGCCTATTTCCTCCTTGTCGACACCCACGGTATGATAGTATTTAGGCTGTAAGCCCTCGTGGTGTGTTGTTGAAACAAAACAAAAAAAAAAACAAAAAAAACTCCAAATTGAGCTTTAAACGGTCAGGCTAGGAAAGTATGTCACAATAAACAATCAGCGGGGTTGCCATTTACGAGAGCTCTCATCTGAATGTGAAGATAGGAAAATGTTGATATATAAAAATTTCAATGAAAGTTATTCAATTTGTTTAAAAGCAATCTAGAACTACGTTTTATTATGTTTAAATATTAAGATTCCTATTTTCACAGTATTTAAATGCCATCTCCCTCCCCTACTTTAATCTGACAACACCACTATTTGTCATTTGTTAACTAACTAGAGTCATGAGTGAAACGTGCGCGTTCTAAGCATAACCTTGAAACTAACAGACGTCATTAACAAATAAAAAGAAGAAGATAACCTCGAAATCGACTCCGTCAATACCTTAGAATCTTACAATATAAAGTAACGACGTATATTCTAAGGTTAATATAAACAGGAGTAGGTAAATAATAATCCAACTTTTAATTTTAACGTAATTTTAGCAAATGACTTCGGCCGTCGACTGTAGTATAATATTATGACTTTAACATTCAATCAAACAAATAAGAAAATGGTTGTGTGCATCAGGTTTAGGTTGTTAATTAATGCATGTAAGTACTGTATTACTAAACAGTAATATTATATATGTGTTGAAAAGAGTTTAGATGCAGCGAGTGCGTTATGGCAGCGAATTTTCGTAAAAATATTTCATAAGGTGATAACTTAATTTCCCAGCAAACTAGAATCTTCAGTTTTGTTACATGGTAAATCTGGCTGCTCATACCACAGGAAAATTTTCTAGCAAACAGCCCCCAAGAGAGTTATGGGGCCAAGAGTTAAAAGGGGTGCTGGGGGGAGAAGAAGATAAAAAGGAAATATCCTGTTTACTTCGCGCAGAACCCCTATTCAACGCAGGTCCCGCAACTTGCTTGGGGGTTGGTCTCAAGAAATTTTTCTTGTTTATATTGTTCTTTTTTATGCATTGAGGGTGGTTGTAGCCATACAGAAGGTGACGGAGAACCGCCGCGATGAAACTGCGAACCAAGATTTTCAAATTATGTTTAAATTGTTACCCCATTTCGTTTGTTTAAAATATTTTTCCAAAAAATGAATTTGAGGTTGCCTTGCTTGTCAGTCTCGCATAGAGAGCTACAATATTTTATCATTAGAAAAGCATGGATACAGCAACAGTAAATAAGTGCTGAAAATGATCTGGGTGCAGCAAGTGCGTTATTTCGTAGGGAATTTGCGTAAAAATATTTCAAATTTGATAACTATATTTCTCAGTAAGCTAGAATCTTCAATACTGAGTCATAGTAAAATGCAGCGTGGGTACTAAATTAAAGAAAAATAACATAATGAGCTCCGAATAACTAATAATTTGTTTTGAAAAACCCTTTTTGTTGTTTTGTTTGTAAAAACTAGTTTGATTGGGTTGACGAAAACAAAACCGTCCTAGCAATTAATAAGGAACAATTTTTAATTTTAAACACCTCCATAACAAATCTAGAGGCGTATGATCTGGGGACCTGTAAGGCCACTCTATTGGTCATTGCCTACCGATCCACTTGCCAGGAAAGCAGTCATTTAAAACTCAGAAACAAGACGTGCAAAATACGGAGGTGCACCGTCTTGCTGAAACCAAATATCACCACTTAGTAAATCAGGATCATCTTCATTTAGAAAACTTGCAGCAATAAGCTTATTCCCTAGAAAATTATGATATCGCTGCCTGGTGAGAATTTCGTCGAAGAAGAAATGACCTATGATTCTATCGTGGACTATTTCTGCCCACACGTTAACTTTACGAGGCTTCTGTGTATGTACTTTGTCATCCAATGAGCATTCTCTCTACTCCAATACCTGTAATTTTGTTTATTCACTGTTCCATTTAGCCAAAATGATACTTCATCCGAAAAAATAATTTGGCGGATAAAGTGTGTAGTACGGTTGCATAAATGTTGCATTGCTTCACAAAAATACATTCGTCGGTGATGGTCATCTTCATTAAGTTCTTCCTGCAGCTGTGTTTTGTAAGGACGGTAATTTTCTAATTTTAATGCACGTAATACTGATCCTTGAGAAACTTAATAGTCTGCTGCTAATGATCGAGATGCAACATGTGGATTCTCACCTACGCTTAACAAAATATCAAGTTTTACGTCTTCATCAATTTTCTTAGGAAGCCGTACACTTGTGTTTAACATGTCCACCTTCTCCGAATTTCTTCTTGAGTTTACTCACAGTGGATTGGCTGATACATCTAGCTGGATATTTTGCATTAAAAAAAATGGCACATTTCTTGCTCTATTCTAGTTATATCACCGCTTCCAACAAAAATTAAAATTTCTAGACGCTGGGTTTTACTTAAATGTGCCACACACAATTTTCAAAAGAGATTTATGTTAATAAGGATACCGTTCATTTGACAATGACGTCCACCTGATTTTTCTCTATTATTGATTAGTATCTATTGTGGATACAATTTCGAACATTTTATTTACAGGAAATGATCTTATCTTATTCGTTATCTTTTGATTGTTGTTTTGACTATATTTTATGTTTTCCACTCTGTAAATGACGCATTCGAAAATTTAACAATGTGAGGTTACAAAATTTTAGTGGCACCGTGTAGGCAATTCAATGATCTATCAAATATATATATATATATATATATATATATATATATATATATATATATATATATATATATATATATATATGGGGGTTGTCATTAAACAAAAAGTCGATGACGTCATATTTGAAAAGCAGGAGTGGGTAAAAATATAAATGTTATGCAAAAATGTGTATTTTTGAAAACTAGAGTTGACATGTCTGAGCATTTAGCCAAAATACAAATCGCTCAAATTTTATTGAATTAATTCCATAATTTTTCCGCTCACTGTATATTATTAAAGCTTCTTAACTCTGACATGATATTTCATAAATTGACCAAGTAAAACGAGGATCTAAACGAAAACACGAAAAAAGCGTTCTCATTTGCTAAAATTTGAAGCAAATCTTAAAAGCCACATTTTACATAAGTGACGCTACTTTCGATTCATCTCGTGTTATTTTAGAAGTTTTGTTATTTGGTTGGATTATAATTTTTTTTATTAAGGTTGCCTGTTACAGAATCTCAAGCTTTGGCTTACTTGTACAACATGCCGTTAAGTTAATCTAAACAAATAAACTATATCTATACATAGAAGACTGCGTGGTTTCCGATGCGATAAAGATTGGTGGTCCTTGCTTGCTCCAAAAAATCAAATCTCTTTTCAACCTTTGTCTCTTCAATAGTACGATACCAGAAAAGTGGCATAACACCATCGTAATACTGATCCACAAGAAAGGAGACATCTCGAACCTAGAAAATTACAGGCCAATAAGTCTACTTAGCCACCTCTACAAATTATTTACTAGAATAATTACCACACGACTTGAAAAGAAGTTAGACTTTATCCTGCCAGTAGAACATGCCGGTTTTAGAAGAGGGTTTGGAACCAATGATCATCTTCAAAGCGTTAAAACAGTGATTGAAAAGACCATCGAATATGGCAGACCACTTGTCCTTGCTTTTGTGGACTTCCATAAGGCTTTCGACACTGTGGAGCTGGACGCAGTGTTGCAGTCCCTGGAAGCAAGCCGTATTGACTATCGCTACACCAAACTAATCTACAATATATATAAAAATGCTACTCTTGTGGTAAAACTACACGAAAACACGAATCCTATAAAAATTGGGAGATTAGTACGGCAGGGAGATACGATGTTTCTAAAACTGTTTATCACCGTCCTGGAGTATGTGTTCAAGAAGCACGATTGGGACCAAAAAGGTCTTAGAATAGACAGCCAAAGTCTGTCAAACTTACGGTTTGCAGACGACATTGTCTTACTAGCTGACAACTTGGAAGATATTAGAGTGATGCTACAGGAACTTCAGGAGGTCTGTGCAACAGTAGGTCTAAAAATGAACATCCGAAAAACAAAACTTATGACAAACCTCGTCCCTAGTAACAACCTAATTATTGAAAACTCTGAGGTGGAATGGGTAGACAAATACACATATTTGGGCCACTGGATAAGCATATCCAAAACCAACCAAACATGCGAGATAAACAGAAGAGTTATACACTCTTGGGCGGATTACGGCAGACTTAGCGACGTTGTTAGAAGCGACCTTCCGATATGCGAAAAGTTTTCAACCAATGTGTTCTACCTGTTATGACCTACGGCGTCGAAACACTAACCCTTACCAACGCTTCTGCTAAAAAACTGAAAGTAACACTGCGCAAAATGGAGAGGTCGATTTTTGGCGTTTCGTTACGTGACCACATTAGACATGAAGAATTACGCAGAAGAACAGGAGTGACTGATGTGGTCGTACATGTGGCAAAACTCAAGTGGAAATGGACGGGACATGTGGCTCGCATGCAAGATGGCAGGTGGGCAAAACGATTACTTGAATGGAGACCCAGATCCGATAAAAGAAGCAGAGGAAGACCACCAACTCGCTGGACAGACGACATTACAAAAATTACAAAAAACTGGATTCGTGGCGCTCTAGACAGAAAAGAATGGACTCAACTAGGGGAGGCCTATGTCCAGCAGGGGACGCAGTGGGCTGATTGATGATGATGATGATGATGATACATCTATTCCATGCTAATTTCAAGCCATTGGTAGATACTAATTATAGTTTTGAAGAAAATTTAAAAACATAAAACAAAAAAGAAAACAAAGAATATAATTTTTTTTATGAATGATAAACTCGTTAGTCCGAAGAACCAATAAGCCAGTTGTTTTCAAACTTCTATAACAGTTTATACACCATTCGGTAATAAACTAAAGAAATAACTATTTTTCGTTAAAAAACTCTGAGCAAATGTTTGCATTGAAAGGGTTTTTTTAGCAAATTTTAGTGAAAAATTGCATACTTAATTTCTATGTAAACTTAGCTACCATAACGCACTTGTTGCGTCCGTACTTCTTTATAATCAATACTAACATTATCAAGCCTTATATTATATCTCCTTCATTCGATTCATTTGTTTTCTTTCGGCCATGTGATATTGATTTGAAGTTGACGAGGGCACAAGCTATTAATTGTTTGATATCGTCTTCAGATAAGTAAGAGATGGACATTTCAATGATATTTTCGCGGGCGATTATAGATGATTTTTGTCCCAAACTTTTGCAATTATGATATTATATTTCTGTGAAATATAGCCTGTTATATTCAGTTTTATTTTCGTTTCTTCTTTGAACTATTCTGAATTATAGATAACGACTGTTATTTATATTCATTTAAACCGTAACAGTAACATAACTTATATTGATATACAGGCATGCAACATTTGAAAAATAAGTTATTAACATATGTTCTGCTGGGTGATTCTCTTTAGGACTTTCTAAAGCCATATTCTTCTTCTTCTTATTATTAATATTATTATCGACTTTAGCCTGAAGGGCTTTTACACTCCCTCAAAGGGGAACATGTACTCATCGCAGATATCTCAGATACCAAAGGGACTGAGCTCAGATAGAGCCCTTTCCAAGTTATCAGGCCCTGAACGACAAAGCGACACATCCTCATTTACCAGAAATCTCCGCACGGCGTGGGCAGTTGCAAGTATTACCGCCTTATGCATAACCTTTTAAAGATGCTCTCCAAGACCCAGTCTCTTAATGTTCTCTGGAAGATTCTTAGGAACCACACCAGTTGACAACATGACTATTGGAATCACTCGGACACCAGCTGACCTCCACTTTTTACTTGTATTTAGAGGTCTTTGTACTTAATGAGTTTCCCATTGTATTTTATCTCTAGCTTATTAGTATTTAGAATCGCCATATCAATCAGCGTCACTTGGTTGCAAGATATATCCACTATTATTATATCTGACTTGTTGTGGGCAACTCGTTGACCTGTGAACACGGTCCGATCCCAGTACAAACTTTATCCTAAGTTCTCTAGAATAGGCTCAAGAGTGTAGCTATAGTAGGATACCTTACTAAGATTTAAAAGCTCCAGTTTCAGAGTTAGTTCTTAATGAAATATTTTAGCAACTGCGTCGTGCCTCTCTTTATACTCTGTTGCAGCAAACGCTTGACATCTTCCTGTGCCGTGCTGGATAGTATCTGATGACTGACACCCAAATCTACATTTGTCATCTTGGACCGAATTATCTCCAACTATTTACTTCAGGTAGTTTCTTGTTGGGATGGCCTGATCTTGCATAGCCAGCAAAAACCCCCCTGTCTCTGGAAACATCTGTCCGGACATCAAACAGTAGTTCGACGCCAGTTTGTCAACATGTGCCTGGGAGGTCTCATTCAGATGTCGCCCATGGAGAGGCTTCTACATCCAAGATTACAGCCTGTCCTGATCAGTCCGATAGTGACTTTGTATTGCGCTTTTATTTAATTGTAGCGGTGTTGAATCATCATTATTATTATTATTATTTCTATTATTATTATTATTATTATGAACAATAAAGTACAGAGACAAATGTCTATACTGCAATATAAAAAGTAACAGTTTAAGTTCATTATGCTACTGCTCGAGTCAATTTTAATATTGAGGGGGACATGTTTTGACATAAAACTCAACTTTGTCACATCAACCCCTTAAGGGCGGTGATAACAATCCTTATATTTTAAATATGAAACATGGGTCGAGTGTTACATCATTTGAAAGCTCTTTGTTTTCTTAATCCAGCACACTACTTTTTTTGGAAGTTTTCTCAACTCGTTAAAATTATTCACAGTTGGAGTTGCAAGAACGTATTTTATTCATTGTGATAAGAAATGCACTAATTAGTCAATTTTTCGTTAAAAAAACTAAAAAAGAAAACCAAACGTTCAAAAATGTTTATTCAGTTAAGTAAGTGTTCAAATTGTTGATCACCAGCTTCCATACAAAAGTACAAATTTTGTTCAAAACGAGCTCTGACATTCTGGAGCATTTCTGGAGTTATTAGACGGCATTCTTCAACAATGCGTCGTCGTAATTCTTACAGGTTCTGTTGCGTAAAATCTACTCTTTAAATGGCCCCATAAAAAGAAGTCCAAAGTAGTTAAATCCGCTGGTCTAGCACCTCTACGCCCAATCTAATTCTCTGGAAACTCTCTTTTCAAAAACTCCCTAACACGCTGTAAAAAATGCGGAGGAGCTCCATCTTGTTGAAACACTAATTGATTTTCTTGATAGCGATCATCATTTTCAACAATGTCAGTTAGTAGAGGGTAAACTCCAAATACGTTTCGCCACTCAAATTGCCATTAAAAAAAATTTGTCCGATTAAACGGTCTCCAAAAATGCCAGTCCAGACATTCAATTTCTCTGGAGTTTGAGTGTTGACTTCGTGAAAATTTTTTGGATTATTATCTGCCCAATAACGATAATTATGACGATTGACTAGTTTAATAAAAACGTACACTCGTCTGAAAAACTGATATTGAACAGAAAGTTCCCGTTATCAACTATTCGTGCAGTCATAACTTCACAAAACTCCAGCCGCCGATCAAAATCATCTTCATTCAGTTGTTGTACATGATGAATTTTATACGGGTGAAATTTATGATGCTTCAATATTCGCTGAATAGTTCTTCTTCTGATGTTTGAAACAGTGGCCAATTTCCTCGTGCTCAAAGTTGGGTCTGCAGCAATTTGACCTAAAACTTCAATCTCAGTAGTCTCATTTCTAACCGGAAATTCACGTGCAGGATCCCGTTTTTTGTTGGCTACTGAACCACTTTGTCGAAACTTTGCAACTAACTCCAAAATGTATTTTCTGTTAACATGTCTGTTCGGATGTCGTTCATTAAACAAATTTGCGGTACGGTTGGCACAGTCATCGTTTTTGAAAAAAAGAGTAATTATTTCAACTCTTTCTTCTACAAAATACACCATTGTGAAATTAATTTTCGGTAGTACTATCAAGTATCAAACCGACAGATAAACTAAAATAATAAACCGCATTTCTCTCATTCCGATAAGAAATGTTCTGATAGTCAATTTTTTGTTTACAAACCAACAAAACATTGACTATCAGCACATTTCTTATCGAAATGAGTGAAATGCGTTTTTGCATCTTCAACTGTGAATAATTTTTAAACGAGTTGATAAAACTTCCAAAAAAATTTGTGTGCTGAATTCAGAAAAGAAAGAGCTTTCATATGATGTAACACTCGACCCATGTCCCCTATTTAAAATATAAGGGTTGTTATCACCACCCTTAAGGGGTTGATGTGACAAAGTTGAGTTTTATGTCAAAACATATCCCGCTCAATATTAAAATTGACGTGTTTCACGTTTCTTAAAAAAAATTCTCTGGACGCAAATCGGTGTTTCGTTTTCAATGCGCCACCCTATATAATAAATACTCACACTAAATCAGAAAAGCAACAGGCTTATGGGTAAACGACTAAGCCAAATCCGCTTTTTACAGAGATTGGAAAAAGAGTATTGGGATTTATAATTTTATTCAAGAGCCTCGGTGGTTCAGGGGTAAGAACGTATGCCTCTGAACTGAAGGGTACTGGGTTCGATCCAAGATACTCCTTTCACTTTTTGAGTACAATCTGTAACATTAACATTAACCTAGGTTCTGGCATTGTATTTGAGCAAGTTGAATGTCTGCACGTTCCGCCCATCGGAGGGGGCGTAATGCCGTCAGTCCCGTGTTCATGCGATGTTGGGCACGTTAAAGATCCCCACCCTCCTTACAGAAAGGCAGCGGTTCGGCAAAATTTCCAGGATAGTGAGGTGAAACTGCTCCCTGGCGTCGGTGATTGGCCATAGTCGCGGAAATAGGCGGACGTTAAAGAAACAAAAAATACACAACAATTTTATTTTTATATTATTTTTTATCTTGTTTTCACTTTTTTTTTCTTCATTTTAGTTCTTATTTTACTGATTCGATAGATCGCCAACATCGATGATTTTTTCCGTACTACTGTTATACATCCAGAAAAACATGTAGATTTTCAATGAACTTTATACCTAACATTGCTTTAACAATGAGTTTTGAGTTCCAAATATTTCCGATGCATCGCAAACATCGATGTTTTCCCCCATGTATTGAAAAGAATCGATCCCACGTAACGATGCATTACATTGGAAAAAACATCGATGTATTTTTTCAGTGGATATCCCTACAGTGAATTTGTTAGTGCTCATCACAGGTTACAATCTCCACATAGTGACTTACTCTATGTGCTAAATATACATTGATAATAATTATTGTCTTCCGAAATACAAAATTAATATACGCTATAAAGGAATACATAAAATACTGATGTGTTACATTTTTAAATGAATATTCATTAACGAATAAAACACATGTGTTTAGAGAACACTACAAAAGATTAATTTGTAATACCTTCACTTGTAAAGCTTCGACAACATTCTCTTTAAACGGTTCAACTAGTTTGTTAAACACTAAAATTAAGCCGGTGTCATTTACATGAATATTTAAATCTATTTTTCCGAGTCACCCTCCCTTATCCAGTAGAGATATATTACGCTTTAAAATTGTATTATGTCCTCGACTACGTCGCAAGCAACAAGTGTCCATAAAAATCAGATATGGGGATCCGAATTTCTAAAGAACTGTGCACCCCTGTTTGTTTTATTACTTTTATTACGTCCGACAAACTGTTGCGAGTAACAGGTGGGTAAAATAAAATGACTCCCGGCAATCGGAAAACTGTAAAGAGCTGTTCTGGACTCGTTCCTTTTCCCCTTATGCCCCGCCGCCCCGTAGATACTCTATTGTTTTGTAGATTTTATCGTGGTTGGCCGTTTAATGACAATTACATTGCCGTCAATGGAACGGTTTCCGGTATATATATCGGTTTATCACGTTGAGTTCACTGAATTAGAATGCAATTAATTTCATCTCTGGTCTGGATTAATTTCATTTCTATATCGTGCGATATATTAAATTAGGGCAGATGTGATGAACTTTGCGTTGTACCGCAGCCTGTTTCAGCTAATTACCGACTCCATCCATTTCACCGCACCGGTGAAGGGTTTAAATATACATGTAAACACCGAAATATCATGATTGCCATGCACTGTCACAATGGATTTGGTTTCTGTCAATTAGCCGGGGTCTAAACATCATTTATATAAGCAAATTAAATTCATTTGATTGAAAAGTATGAAGACGTACAAGGAGGTATTGAAATGATGTTATTGCCGGCGTTCTTTAACTACCACAGAATTTTGTTATCGATTTTTTTAATACACAATTGTGCCTTTTTACTTAGCTTACAATGAAAAACGCAACTTTTTTTAACAAAATTTTATACATTTCACATAATCTCCTTTGACATTTCGGTAACAAAGTTAGCATCGTCAGACGGATGAATATATATATATATATATATATATATATATATATATATATATATATATATATATATATATATATATATCTACATACCTATTTCATAGATTCCCAACACTTCTGTGGTTTTATCTTTATCCTTTAGGATACCCATCGAATTTTTTGATGTATTTTTTTGTAGAAATGTTAGCTGCAAATTGGCTTTTTGAAAAATGCTATTAAAACTACTTGTGATTCAAATAGTAAACAGATAACGGTTTTGTTTGGTTTATCTTTTCTGAAAATCGTAGAATCCCCTCACATTTTCTTTGTTTTATGTTTATTGACTATTTTTTCCACTAAGCAGGCAGAGTAACCATTATACTTGGCTACATTTTTAATATATTGAAGTTCCCTGTTTTATTTGTCTTTAATTAAGGGACACCGTATTAATCTGTGAACCAGAAAATTCAAACTAGCTGTTTTTTTTTTGTGGCAAACTATGGTGTGAGTTTACCGAAATGCAACTCACAGTAGTGGTTTACTTTCTGTGGATGTCAAATTCTAAAGCGTCTGTAATATTTGGGCTGGTATTATTGGAAATGAAATTATTGGTCCAAAAATTCTGCCACATAGACTGAATCATGTGTCATATTTAAATTGTCCGTTGAATGCTGTGCCTGAAATATCACCTGTGTTGTTGAGAAATGGAATGTGGTTCCAACACGATGGTGCACCGGCGCAAATTGCGGTTGATGTTAGGGAGTACCTCTCGGAAATATACGGTCATCGCTGGATTCTAAGGTAAAACAGACAGGGTTTTACTTCCAGTCTGGAAGTATACCCTTGTCTGTTTTGCCTTAGAAGTATGTCTGGCCTAGACGTCGTGACGTTCAGAATTTATACTGGTGGATTGGTCGTGGTAGTCCAGTAGCATGGCCATCAAGATCCCCTGATTTGAATTCTTTACATTTTTATCTATGGGGGCACATAAAGGAGCTTGTTTATAAGACGCCAGTAGAAACATTTGAAGAACTTTTACAATGCATAGAACTATCATTTGTACGAGTTCGGTAAAATCCTCGCATTTCTGCCAGAGTAAGAAGATATTTACACCTGCGATTGAGGGTTTGTAATGAGGCTGCAGGTGGCCATTTTTAACACTTGCTGTGATTTCATTCAGTTACTTTTAAATAGTAACTAGTTTTAATTAAAGACCTCAAAAATGTAAATACAAAATTATGCAAAACTACAGTACACAGAGTAATTGCATTTGTCCCATAAAAGAGACCTAAATCGACAAAATATCAAGAGATAACTGTTGTGTTGACATGCACTAAACGACATACATAATTGTGCTAACAAAAGAGAAAAGTCAGTGACGTACAGGTTTTTTTTAGAAAATTATTGCAGTGATAGCACATACGCAGGATACTGGTGAAGCTCTGGCCCCACTTTCTAGCAGTAAAATATGTACTAGTCCAAATAAATTGCAACCATCGAATTAAATTTGGATTGCTGCAGTCGTTTTGTAAAAATTTGGAATAAACAAAAAAGAATTGAAAATTTTTAACTTCCTGTAGCTATGAAACGGAGCAAAATCGGACCTATGTTGATATATAAAAAAGTTTTATTTTTACTTAAGGAATTTAACCACGAGCGAGATCACATCTTTTTTGAAACACACTGTATATCAATACATAGTACCTGGAAGCTAATATAGAAATTGATCACGATTTGCTACTAGCAAAGCGCGAAAACAGTAGAAACAATGTACCATACTTCATCAAAATAATTTTTTGTTTGAAAATGTACAAAAAATTTTTCGAAAATAAACTTGAAATGTTCCCGAAAAAACTTGTATCTGGGCCAACGAACCTTATAGGTTAATAGCAAATTGAGCTATTCAAATTTGAAGTATTTGAAAAAAATTTGCTACCATAACGCACTTGCTGCGTACCGAATCTTACAAACATGCATTATAATTCGATGGAAAATGCAAAAATATAAGACTTGTTCGATTTAAAAAAATTGTATCACCAACGACTTATGGGCCACATGTGATTGTAGAAATATTTTTTTATTATGTAGCTCAAGACCGTCCCGAATTAATTTTCATACAAACATACATTATATTTCGATGGAAAATGCAATAAGGCGTGTTCGGTTAAGAAAAACAATGTATCACCAGCAACTTATGGGTCATCCTGTGACTGTAAAAATAATTTTATAAGATGCAGCTCCAGACACCCTATAATTAACGTATACAATTTTTTTTTGCTTCTTGTATAATAACGAATTTATTGAGCTTTATTGTTTCTTTACGAAAATCCCTAAAAATGATGTACCATCAAACGATAAACTCAATAGCGAAAAAACTGCCAAATCGTCAGAGAAAGGGTCTATTTAAAATTAATTTTCTGGAAACACCTTAGTAAAATGAAGGACAATGACGGTTAAAGCTGAAGCCAAGGGTTTCTAGAACACTCTTCTTGTTACATTTTCTTTACATGACCTGTGTTAGTTTCAGGTTCTAAATGTTGCCAATTTTGACGTTTCTAATCGCGAGTTTGACGTTTTAAGGAAAACCCCAATTTTTTGTTAAAATGCCTATCATTTTTTTGTCTTCTAAATTTTGGTACCCAGTTTACCTTTTATGATATAAACGCGCGTACCAAATTTGGTTGCCCTAGCTTTGTTATTTCCGGAGATATAAAATATTTTCGAAAGGAAGCGTAAATTTTTTTGAAAAAAAAATTTCTGAGAAAGACACGTCAGTTTTTCCTGGATAACCAACTCATCCAAGCCACTTGCAAAAGGAAGGTGCTCACCAAATTTGATCATTATCGGCGTATTTTTTTGAGTTGTCGGTGTGACACACACACACAAATATATATATATATATATATATATATATATATATATATATATATATATATATATTTATTTATTTATTTATTTATTTATTTATTTATTTATTTATTTATTTATATAGACACATAAAAATTCAAACTGACCGCGGATATGGGTTCTACGGAGCCTAGTTTCCGCTCATATGAAGAAATTTTTTAAAATTCAAAAGTCGGGATCTCTTTAATAGTGAATATTTTTAAAGAAAATTTACTAAAAAGCGATTTAGTGGAAGCTACAAAGAAAAAGATAAAATCAAGAAAACCATGGATTACACCAGAATTACTTAAGTTAATAATAATAGTTGCAATTTCTATGGCACATCATATTAAACGTAATAATTTTGTTTAGCTGTAGTAATTTCTTTATTTCTCGAAGTTACAAGTATAATAGATTGACGTGTAATTATCAAAAACCTTGTAGTTAATTAAACCATTTGCTGAGATGATTGTAAACCACTACTTTGAACACTTTTTTGGGTAAAGTATCACCAGTTCTTTTCTTGTGACGATCCGAGTCACTTTCTACATCTATAAATAAAGCACCTCAGCAGAATCACGGACATTTTTTTACAACTGATTAATTGTACGTAGGTAGTTCTCCTCAAGACGAGTTTCTGAGAATGTCTGATCTCTTACAAAAGTGGAATTTTCTATCTAGAAGCTATCAAGGCCATTAATTCATGAAAAAGTGGTAACTTAGATGACAAGTTTTTGTCTACAATTTCAATATGTACATACTTTTCAATTCTTACAATCACTTATTACCTAAATAACAGTGGAGTATTTTTATTGCTTTTATTTTCATTCACATACTTTAATTCACAATAGGGCTGTTTTTTTAAATATAAGTATGTTTTTTTCAGTGTTTGTGGCATTCTGGGCCATGGACGTAGCTTACACCAATCTTTATTTGTTTTTTCCAATTTTCCAGACATGGTCAACTTTTTGTTGACCCAACCAGGAATATAACCTAGGACCTTTTGTTTTGCAGTTTGACACCTAAGATCCTGTGACATGAAGACCAATTATAAAAAAATAAAAATTTAAGCGAATTGCATATATCGCAGCGGAGATGTGGGAAAAGCGACCATCGGGGTAAAATGACTACATTTTTCTTATCCGATGCCCCGACCCTCCTTTTCAAAGTGGTTCCCAACTTCAATCTTTTTAAAGAAAACCGGCTAATCTGGTTAATAATTTAAAATTTGAGTTAAAATTGCACAATTTTAAATAAAGATTTTGTAGAGGCTTTTCCTAATGTGGAAGTTTAGTTAAAGTGGATACTTACTTCTTTTGGGTTGATTTAAGCTAAACACTAAAAATGTTCAGACTTCTAGTGCACAATTCTGACACTCTAGATCGATAACTATTAGTTCGGCATCTCGATATTCACGATAGCAATATATGGTTTATGCTGCTTATGAGCTAAAAAAACCTGGTCAGGAAGTTCATCTCAATAACACAATTCTTCTAACATAGAAATCTAAATTTTGGTGTATAGTTTACTTTTTATATCGTAAACCTACATACCAAATTTGGTTCATAGCTTTTTAATTTTTTGAGATAAAAATTTTGTTCGAAAGAAAACTTAAAATTTTCCCAGAAAACCTTGTAACGAACTTGTCCAAACCACCTACAAAAGGAAGGGCCACGCCAAATTTGACAAAATCGGCGCATAATTTTTTGAGTTATCGGTGTGATACATTTATATATATATATATATATATATATATATATATATATATATATATATATATATATATATATATATATATATATATATATATATATATATATATATATATATATATATATATATATATATATATATATATATATATATATATATATATATATATATATATATATATATATATATACAGGGTGGCGCATTGAAAACGAAACAGACCGATTTGCGTCCAGAGAATTTTTTTTAAGAAACGCTGTAGCACGTCAGTTTTAATATTGAAGGGGACATGTTTTGACATAAAACTCAACTTTGTCACATCAACCTCTTAAGGTTGGTGATAACAACCCTTAAATTTTAAATAGGGAACATGGGTCGAGTGTTACATCATTTAAAAGCTCTTTCTTTTCTGAATTCAGCACACTAATTTTTTTGGAAGTTTTATCAACTCGTTTAAAAATTATTTACAGTTGAAGATGCAAGAACGTATTTCATTCAGTGTGATAAGAAATGCACTAGTTAGTCAATTTTTCGTAGAAAAAAACAAATAAAAAACAAAACGAAACGTTCAAAAATGTTTATTCAGTTAAGTAAGTGTTCAAATTGTTGACCACCAACTTCCATACAAAAGTGCAAATTTTGTTCGAAACGAGCTCTGACATTCTGGAGCATTTGTGGAGTTATTAGACGGCATTCATCAACAATGCGTCGTCGTAATTCTTCCAGAGACTACGGTTCTGTTGCGTAAATTCTACTCTTTAAATGGCCCCATAGAAAGAAGTCTAAAGGAGTTAAATCCGGTAATCTAGGGGGCCACTCAACAGCACGTCTACGCTCAATCCATTGCTCTGGAAACTCTCTGTTTAAAAACTCCCTAACACGTGGTGAAAAATGCGGAGGAGCTCCATCTTGTTGAAACACTAATTATTTTCTTGATAGCGATCATCATTTTCAACAATGTGAATTAGTAGAGGGTAAACGATATCTTCTAGTAACTCCAAATACGTTTCGCCACTCAAATTTCCATCAAGAAAAATGGATCCGATTAAACGGTCTCCAAAAATGACAGTCCAGACATTCAATTTCTGTGAAGTTTAAGTGTGGACTTCGTGAAAATTTCTTGGATTATCATCTGCCCAATAACGACAATTATGACGATTGACTGTAGAGTTTAATGAAAACGTACACTCGTCTGAAAAACAGATATTGAGCAGAAAGTTCCCGTTATCAGCTATTCGTGCAGTCATAACTTCACAAAACTCCAGCCGCCGATCAAAATCATCTCCATTCAGTTGTTGTGCAAGATGAATTTTATACGGGTGAAATTTATGATGCTTCAATATTCGCTGAATAGTTCTTCTTTTGATGTATGAAACAATGGCCAATTTTCTCCTGCTCAAAGTTGGGTTTCCAGCAATTTGTCCTAAAACTTCTCAGTAGTCTCATTTCTAACCGGAAATTCACGTTCAGGATCCCGTTTTTTGTTGGCTACTGAACGATATTGTCGAAACTTTGTAACTAACTCCAAAATGTATTTTGTGTTAACATGTCTGTTCGGATGTCGTTCATTAAACAAATTTGCGGTACAGTTGGCACAGTCATCGTTTCTGCAAAAAAGAGTAATTATTTCAACTCTTTTTTGTGAAATGAATTTTCGGTAGTACTATCAAGAATCAAACCGACCGATAAACTGAAATAATAAACCGCATTTCTCTCATTCCGATAAGAAATGTCCTGATAGTCAATTTTTTGTTTACAAACCAACAAAATATTGACTATCAGCACATTTATTATCGGAATGAGTGAAAAGCGTTTTTGCATCTTCAACTGTGAATAATTTTTAATCGACTTGATAAAACTTCCAAAAAGATTAGTGTGCTGAATTCAGAAAAGAAAGAGCTTTTAAATGATGTAACACTAGACCCATGTTCCCTATTTAAAATATAAGGGTTGTTATCACCACCCTTAAGGGGTTGATGTGACAAAGTTGAGTTTTTGTCAAAACATGTCCCCCTCAAAATTAAAATTGACCTGTTTCAGCGTTTCTTAAAAAAATTTTTTTCTCTGGACGCAAATCGGTCTGTTTCGCTTTCAATGCGCCACCCATATATATATATATATATATATATATATATATATATATATATATATATATATATATATATATATATATATATATATATATATATATATATATATATATGCAAAAAATTTTCAAAATTCAAGTCAGGATCTCCTTATTAGTGATTTTTTTACGAAAATTAACTAGCGAGAGTAAAACACAATAATTTTTTTTTTAAATAATGGTTTAAAACATAGGCTGGGAGATAAATGTTAAATTGTCAATATTGGAAATAAATCAATCACTATTAACTGAACTTCAAAATGAATCTTATATGGAAAGGTTCTTTGATATATTAATGTATATGTATCTGGCCAGATAGGTTAATTTGTTTGTGGTAGTTGCATGACCTTCTTCAAAAATAAATCGGATCCTAATGCTCCTTGTCTTACATCTACTATTTATCGTTTAATTGAAAAATAACAAAAAAATAAACATATTATAGATGTTACTCAGACAAAAATGTGTATTTATATATAATGCAATTCTAAAAAAATAGTAAAAAGATGGATTTCAATTTTTATGGGCAGTACTTTTATAATCATTAATGGCAACAAGAAAAATATTTAATTACAGAAATTACTGCAATTAATTTCAGATCATATCTTAAGTAAAAACACACAAATCGACACGTTTTGGAAGATCATTGGCTCGATGGATTGGAATGTCGCAAATTTATAATTATGTATTCCGTGGTTGTGAATAATTTTGTTATAGATTTGTAAGCTCTTCCATAGCATGGCGGGAGGAGACTCCGGGCATACCACGGGACGCGCTCGTCTGGTTCATGGACGGATCCGGCGGGGAGCGTGGGACGGGGGCAGGTGTTTACTCTGAAGGACCGAGGGTAAGTCATAGTATTTCCCTAGGAGCCCATGCAACGGTGTTTCAGGCCGAAATGTACGCCATCCTGCACTGTGTGCGGGAGAACAAGAGGAGGGGCTACACCAACAAGCGGATCCTCAGAGCCACAGACAGTCAGGCAGCCTTAAGGTACTAAGTAGCCCACGGGTAAATTACTGGCTGGTGAGTAAGTGCCGAGACGAGGCGAGCGACCTGGCTGGGCAGAATGAGGTGACCCTCATCTTGGTGTCGGGTCACTAGGGGGTCAAAGGCAATGAAGAAGCTGACAGTCTCGCGAAGAGAAGGTCAGCAGAACCATTTATGGGACCAGAACCGGCTCTGGGCGTGTCAAAGAGCACTGCCAGGGGAGCCATTAAGTCCTGGGTCAGAAACCAACACAAGGTGTACTGGGCGGACTGTCCAGGGCTCAGAGATGGGAAGCCAATAATTGACGAACCCAGTTCAAAGAGAGCTGTGGAGCTGCTAAATCTTAGCAGAGGACAGCTCAGAAACACAACAGGTCTCTTGACGGGACACATGGCCATCAAGAAACACCTGCATAAGATGGCGCGATTCGAAGGGGACCTCGCATGCGGACTCTGCGGTGAGGGGGAGGAATCAGCCCGGCACATCTTGTGCAAGTGTAAAGCTCTGGACCGCAAAAGACAACTGATCGACGATCAATCTAGACCGGAGACAGAGCAATATAAAACTTCACTCTACCAATCGCTGTGCAGACTAGTTTAAGGCACAGTGATTTTGGAATGGGTGGAGTAAGAGTAAAGGTATGCACAATCAACCAAAGGTTGCAGTGCTATCGGGACAAGCCCTGAGGGGAAAAAAAGATATTCCTAAGTCATTTTCAGCACAATGAAGTAACGCATGAGAATTTGCAGAAAAATATGCCACGGCAATTATTTAATTGTCCTCATTACATGTTACAGGTTTAATTTGGAGTGTTGGCTTCTTGCTTCTTTACCAAACCATTGTTCATGAAATTTTCTTTTAACCTCTTGAATCCTTTCTCATTCACTGGAACTGCGTTTGGATACTGTTCGTTGATTTGTCTGCTTGTTCTAGAATAGTAATTTACGTTACAAGTCCGGAAAATACTGTTTTTTTTTTGGACGATTCGACAAAATTTTAGGACGAGCCGTAGGCGAGTCCAGGAAGTCTGCGAGTCCAAAAAAACTGTTTTCGGACGTGTTGCGTACACTATTTTTTCGGCAACCGTGTAGAATAACAAATCAATGAGACACATTTCTTTATTATATTTCTTTGTAAAACAAAATTTTGAACATTTTAATTCTTATTTGTATTAAATATTGAAATTCGAACAGAAGATAGCTACTAACAGAAACATTCTAATTCTTATTTATATTAATATTTATATTAAAATTCGAGCAATTGCTAATAGTGAAAGGATTTAATTTGTTTGAAATGCTTGGTATATTTAAATGCCTTTTGTAGTCAGAACAAGAAGGTAAAGTTTCCGTTTCATATTGATTGTTTTCATCTGATAATTTTTGAATGCTATTGGCAATTTTTGATATTCCTATAACAAAGACATACGAAACATATTTTTATGTCGCACCTCACCTTTGCAATAAAGTTATTGTATAGAAAAACCCAGACAAATTTTTTTATTTACAATATAATCACTTCTTGGTTTATTTATTTCTAGCCTGATCGCCTCTGCTCCCCTAACACGATATTTCTGAGACAAAGAGGTCACAGCTTTGAGCTGGCGATAGCTCTGTGCTCCCTCCTGTTGGGTCTCGGGTTAGACGCCTACGTTGTTTCCGGTTACGCCAGTCAGGACGTCAGCCTGAAGACAATGTGCCGTATCGACAGTCCCTACCCGCCGGAAGTGGACACCCCTGAAATCCAACAGGAGGACGACCAGGAGAAAAAGTATGTCATGAAACAGCCAAGAGACTTACGCAGCAAGTTCCTTCTCATGATGGAACAGAGGGAGAAGGATAAGATAAGGGAGGCAGAGGAGAAGGCAATCGACGACGAGAAAAAAAGGAAATTGGTAAGTAGTTAGCGACAAAAGTTATGTAATTGTAAGTCAACCGAATTTGAATTACATATTTTTGTATCAATAACACAATGATCAAGAATAATTATGTTTTAAAGTAACATATGAGGGTGGATCATTATTCTCCAACCCTCACATAATTGTATGTACTCTATAATTTTCACATTTTGACATTTTAATATAGGTAAATATATATTGTAATGAAACGTGATGTAATTCTAAATACAGATGCAAAAACTTCGCTGGCCTTACAAAGTTGAGGAGAAGACAAGAATTTGTGAAACCAGAGAAAAAGTATCTACATCTGTATTAATAATGTACTATATACAGGGTCTTTCACGCAACTGGTTCGTTAGACGTTTAAATGGTTAGGGTGACATTTGGTTCCTGAAAATCTGGTGCATTAGGTAACCGCCCACTGAAGAACCCTAAAGATCATCTTTTCATTTTGGTGGTACTTCCGGTTACACCGAAAATTGCCACCAAATTCACTACTTTAAATGGAACACCGTGTATATTTTTACCTTTTTCAACTCTATTCTTGATCATTTGACTTTCTTCTCATAACTTTAGTTACTTTTGAGATATTTTGAATATATATATATATATATATATATATATATATATATATATATATATATATATATATATATATATATATATATATATATATATATATATATATATATATATATATATATATATATATATATATATATATATATATATATATCACACCGATAATTAAAAAATAATGGGCCAATTCTGATCAAATTTGGTAGGTACCTAATTTTTGCGAGTCACTTGGATAAGTCCGTTAGCCAGGAAAATCGGCCCAAGTTTTCCCGGAAAATTTTGTGTTTTTTTTAGGAAAATTATATCTCCGGAAATAACAGACTTAGGAAAACCAAATTTATTACGCTTGTTTGGATTATAGAGAGCAAACCGTGTACCAAAATTCAGGTCTGTAAGTTAAAAAAAGTGATAGGCATTTAAAGAAAAACTATTTGGACTTATCCTCAAAACGACAAAGTCGCGATTTGAAATATCAAAACTGGCAACATTTGGGCAAAAAACCTGAAACCAATACGGGTTATGAAAAGAAAATGTCACAAGAAGAGTGTTCTGCAAATCCTTAAGTTTCAGCTGCATCGTTGTCCTTCATTTTAATAAATTATTTCCAGAAAATTCATTTCAAATACACCATTTCTCTGATGCTTTGTCAGTAGTTTAAGTTTGTGGTTTCTTGGCTCAAAGAGGTCAGGAAATAACAGAAAAATTACTTTGAAATTTTTATAGTTTTTCTTCTTAAAACGTCAAATTTGCGACTTGAAACGTCAAAATTTGCAATTTTTAGACGGAGAACCTGAAACAAAATAGGGGGTTTGTAGAAGAAATGTCATAATAAATGTGTTTCATAATGCCTTAACATACAGCTTCGACCTTTACTGTACTTCATTTTACTAAAATATTGCAGAAAAATCATTCTAGACAGACCCCATCTCTGATGCTTTGGCAGTAGTTTCAGTTATAGGGGAGTTTCTGGTTTAATAGTCTCTATTTTTTCGCGAATTTTCGTAAAAAAATTTGTTATTGAGAAGATCGCAACGTTGGAATTTAAAAAAGTTATAGGCATTTAAAGAAAAACTATTTGGACTTTTCCTCAAAACGACAAAGTCGCGATTTGAAATGTCAAAACCGGCAACATTTGGACAAAAAACCTGAAACCAATACGGGTTATGAAAAGAAAATGTCACAAGAAGAGTGTTCTGCAAATCCTTAAGCTGAATCATTTTCCTTCAATTTACTAAAATATTTCTAGAAAATTCATTTCAAATAGACCCTTTCTCTGATGCTTTGTTAGTAGTTTAAGTTTGTGGCTTAACGATCTATAATTTTTAGCAAATTTTTGTAGAAAAAAATCGTTAATGAGGAGACCGCGACTCTATTTTTAACATTCTGTGTTATTTGGGGCTGCCGTGACAACATACTACTTGGTTCGGCAACGAGATGGCGGCACGTGTTTCGTGTCTTCCATCTCACTTAGTTTTGGATGGCTGGCTACGTATTACTTTATAGATGTATTTTCGCTGCAATCAGTATGCCGTACTGACGAGCTCTGATTAGAGTGAAACCGGTCTACGGTTCTAATTGTGGTGAGAATGCATCTAGCCTTACCTACTTTGTCCCTATATTGGGGTAGGAATGGGCCAGGGCTGACAATTTACTAAATTCTTAGTTGGTTGTATACAGTGTCTATTTTTAACATTCTGTGTTATTTGGAGCTGCTGTGACAACATACTGCTTGGGTCCGCAACGAGATGGCGGCACGTGTTTCGTGTCTTCCATCTCACTTTTGGAAGTCTGGCTACCATAGCCGTATTACTTTATAGATGTATTTTCGCTGCAATTAGTATGCCGTACTGACAATCTCTAATTATAGCGAAACGGGTCTACGGTTCTAATTGTGGTGAGGATGCCTTTAGCCTTACCTGATATGTTGACTTTATTTTATGTCGCATATTTTGAAAGATGAAAAAAATTCTCGCAGCTCGAAAAAAATTATTTAGCAGACGACTTAGTTTTTGTTATTTATTTTTCACACGTTTTCCTAGACAACGAAGAGTTATTTAGTAAAACAATATCAAAAACAGTTAATTGGTGTTTATTTAGGAATATTTTTTTTGTAATCGGACAATTGATAACGATGATATCACGAGTTCAAGTTATCTATTTTGTCGCTGAGTTTTGCCTAGAACTGCATTTTAGCCTAAAAATGGACGGTCTCGCTATATATCTCAACTATATCTATCTAGTAATTATAGTTTTTTTAAAATTATATTATTGGCTGCGGCATCTCAGGCCATTAGCACATTCATTTTCCCATCATTCACTATTTTTTATTAATTTTCCAGACAAAGTCAACTTCTCGTTGGCTCGCCCAGGAATCGAACCCGGGACCTCTCGCTTAGCAGGCTGGCACCTAGCAACCTGCGCCACGAGGGCGTAAATTATAGTTTAAACTAAGTTAATTTAATTACTGTGTAATTAATAATTTTAAGAAAGAGATAGACTCCAGTGGAATGAGAATCCGGCAACTCTGTACAACAGGGCGACTGTTTTTTTTTGTTTGGCTTGGGACTGGTAACCCAGTTCATATAGCCACGGTCCTTTTGTAACATCACATTCTAAAACAACTCGGGCACAGTAGTACATTAATAGTAAATTTATACCGGTGCTCATGTAAGTGAGCGCTGATATCTCCCGGATTGAGATGTTTGCATACAAAATAGCAATTATATATATATATATATATATATATATATATATATATATATATATATATATATATATATATATATATATATATATATATATATATATATGTATGTATACATACATATATACATACATACACACAGGCATATATAAAGTAAAACATATTAAACATTATATTACATGTTGCAAAATGAGCATTCAAAATATATATTACCATTTTATCCCTACTATAAAATATTATTTGCCTAAGGATAGCAACGGGGACACTCTTCACGTCATAGGGTCTATTATGACGACTTAAAGACACCACTCACAGACCGCGGGAAACATGGCTATTAACACATGGAGGATTTTTCTGGCGACTGTTTTATATACTGAGGTAGTAAGTTCTGTATAAAAATTTATCGTAGTGACTCCACCATTTGTTTACAACTTCACAACTCACAATGTACCACTTTTCCAAATCGTATTCCGGCAAAAACGCGTATTGATGATTGCCTATTACAATATTTATTTAGTTGTATTACTACTTATTACATAAACCATAATAATAATAGAAGACGCCTAGAAAGTATTCATATGGCGGTGGTGGTGCTGGTGGTATCGGTAAAAATGGCTTCGAAACTTACATTCCACTGGCCACAGACTTTAAGAAAATTTTTGTATTTCCGAAAATAACAAATCTATGGCAAACAAATTAGATACTCAGATTACATTTTTAAATTTACCGCACATGCCAAAATCTTTAGGTTAAGAGAAAAAAATTATAGGCATTTAAAGAAAAAAAATTGGGTGGCACTGAGGACCAGAGAAATACACAAAACCAAAATATTTGTGTGGATAACAAAATCTATTGTATATTACAGACAAACATTTAGGTTTATAGGCTCAAAGAGGTCAAGAAATAACAGAAAAATTACTTTGAAAATTTTATGGTTTTTCTTCTTAAAACGTCAAATTTGCGACTTGAAACGTTAAAATTTGCAATTTTTAGACGGAGAACCTGAAACAAAATAGGGGCTTTGTCTCAGAAATATCATAATAAGTGTGTTTCATAAAGCCTTAGCATACAGCTTCAATCTTTACTGTACTTCATTTTACTAAAATATTTGCAGAAAAATCATTCTAGATAGACCCCTTCTCTGATGCTTTGGCAGTAGTTTCAGTTATAGGGGAGTTTGTGGTTTAATAGTCTATACTTTTTCGCGAATTTTCGTAGAAAAATTCGTTATTGAGAAGATTGCAACGTTGGAATTTAAAAAATATTTCTTCAAATGAGCGTGAACTAGACCCCTTAGAAGAAATATCCAGGGTGGCGCATTTTCAACGTAAAGCTCAATTTTTCCGTTATTATGCAAGATACGTGACAATATTATCAAAGATATTTATAGAGTATTTTGAGCTGCATCTTATAAAGATATGCTGACAACAACAGGTGGCCCATAAGTCGTTGGTGATACAAGTTTTTTTTTTAATGGAACACTCCTTTTATTATAGCATTCTTGCATTTTTCATCGAATTTTAATACATGCTTGTAAAGAGCAAAATTTGTATCGTCCATCGCTTTTGGGTAATTTCAATTGTTTTGCAACTCTTCGCATTTTTTAGACACATCAAAAATTGTGATACGGCGTTTTTACCGATGGAATTCGGTTTAATTTTGACAGCTTATGACATAAAATAATGAGTATTTAATAGTTATTATAATAATAGTAATAATAATCGCCTTTATTCACATACTCACTTTATAAATATAATGAAAACTATCAAATAGACATTAAATTAATATTTATCCGCTGATATTAGTGAATTTTCTTTAAAAAAATTCACTAATTCACTAATGAGATCGCGACTTTCGAAGACATTTCTTTCAATCAGCGCGAATTAGGCCTCCTAGAACACATACTGTTTACTGTTCTCTGATTGGTTGTGTCTTCGGACTGTGTCGTGTGTATCGGTCTCCTGTCTTGATCACTGTAGTTTGATAATTTGTCTATTTGTATGGCCACAGTGATCATGACAGGAGACCCATACACACGACACAGTCCGATGACACAACCAATCAGAGAACAGTAAACCGACCAATAGAAGGTCACGGCGCAGGCGCCACGTACAATCTCAGACGATATTTATTTATTTATTTATGTGTCACATCGATAACTTAAAAAATAATTGACCGATTTTGATAAAATTTAGTGTGTACCTTCCCTTTGCAAGTGGCTTGGGTAAGTTCGTTAGCCAAGAAAATCGGGCCAGTTTTTCCCAAAAAATTTTGTGTTTTTCTTTCTGAAAATTTTTATATCTCCGGAAATAACAAAGCTATAGTATTAAAATTTAGTACGTCAGTTTATATCATTAAAGCTAAACTATGTACCAAGGTTCAGATTTTTAAGCTGAAAGAAAAAAAGGTTATAGGCATTTAATTCAAAAAATTCGGTTGCTCTGGAGGCCAAATGAGGACACAAGACGAAAAAATTTTGTATGATTAACACAATTGATGTAATTTTATGGATAAAAAAAACCATTTCGGGTTGAGGGATCGAAAAATATCAAAACAGTTAAATAAGCTTTCCTACTCCAAAAAAAGAAGATTCTTATAAGGCGTAATATAATAGTGCATAATAGTCCATGGCAACAGCACATGTCATATTCAACTGAAAAATTCTTTTGACAAATGTCAGATCTACTTTCAAAGTGACATGTAAATAAATATTTTCTTTTCTGACATGTGTAATAAAAATATAGGCACGCTCTTCTTCTTACATTCATCTGTATTTTTGGCCAATTTTACTCATAGAGTTGGACATAATTTTAGTGACTTTTGAAAACATTTCTTCAAATAAGCGCGAACTAGGCCCAATACAACCCATATCCTGATTAGTTTCAGTGTTTATCTATTTTCATATATACAGGGTGACGTATTTTTACGGTAAATCTCAATATAACCATTATTATACTAGATACATGAAAAAATTGTAAACGTTAATTATACGGTGTCTGGAGCTGTATCTTATAAAATTATTTTTACAAACACAGGATTGCCCATAAGCCGCTGGTTATACAATTTTTTTCTTAATCGAACACGCCTATGTTATTGCATTTTCCATCGACATATAATGCATGTTTGTAAGAAAATGAATTCTGGACGCAGGAAGTGCGTTATGGTAGCCATTTTTCATAAAATGTTTCTTTCGATAGCTTAATTTGCCATTAACCTAAGGTTCATTGGCCAGGAAGCCAGTTTTTTTGGGAACACTTTAAGTTTATTTCTGGCAGATTTTTGTACATTTTCAAACAATAAAGTTATTTTAATGAAATATGACACCATGTTACTACTATATTGGTTATACTGGTAACCAAATTTGATGCCGGCTTCATATATATATATATATATATATATATATATATATATATATATATATATATATATATATATATATATATATATTGCGTCCAGACTTTTATTCTTTCCCCACCACTGGTTGACCTTTCCTTTTTGTTTTCAAATTTAAATACAGATTGGGTGTATAATTATAAATTTTGTTTATTTTTCAGCAAATATTTGTATAAAAATTTATTTTAAAAATATTTACGAATTCACGTTAAAAAATGTTTTCGAATTTGCGGGAAAAAAAATTGTTTAGCCGTGTAAACTTTTTTGAAAATTTTCGTAAAGAGAATTTCATGTAAATTTTCCCAAAATTTTTGTACTGTTTTCAAACGAAAAACTGGTTTGATTAAACACAGAACATTGTTTCCACTATAAATGTAACACTATGTACTAAATTTCATGGCTTTCTTAAAAAAACATACTTAACATTAAAAAAGTTCGGGACGCAGCAAGTGCGTTATGGTAGTGAATTTTCATAAAAATATGTTTAATAGCAAATATGTGTGTTTTCTTTAAGAAAGCAAGTATCAAATTTGGTTACCAGTATAACCTATACAGTAAAAATAATGTGCCATGTTTCATCAAAATAACTTTATTGTTTGAAGATGTAAAAAAAAATCCGAAAGTAAACTTAAAGTGTTCCGGAAAAAACTCGTTCTTGGTCAACCTTATAGGTTAATAGCAAATTGACGCACTTGCTGCGTCCCGAATTCCTGTCTTACAAACATGCATTATATTTCAATGGAAATGCAAAGATTCAATAACATAAGGCGTGTTCGATTAAAAAAAAATTGTATCACTAACGACTTATGGGCCACCCTGTGATTGTAGAAATAATTTTTTAACATGTAGCTCAAGACACCCTATAATTAATGTATACAATATTTTTTCATATCTTGTATATTAACGGATATATTAAGCTATTGATTTTTTACGAAAATTCGACAAAAATTATATACCATTAAACGATAAACTCTATAGCTAAGGCTACTGCCAAGCGTCAGAGAAAGGGTCTATTTGAAATGAATTTTCTGGAAATATTTTAGTAAAATGAAGGACAATGACGGTTGAAACTAAGACATCAGGGTTTGTAAAACATGCTTCTTGGGACATTTTCTTTCCATAGCCCCTATTAGATCCAAGTTCTTTGCATACATGTTGCCAATTTTGACGTTTTAAATCGCAACTTTGACGTTTTGAGGAAAACCCCAATTTATTTTTCTTTAAATGCCTATACCTTTCTTGTCTTTTGACCTACAGTGCTAAGTTTTGGTAGGCAGCTCACCTATAACGATATAAAACCACGCACCAAATTTGGTTGCCCTTACTTTGTTAATTCTGGAGATATAATTTTTTTTTGAAAGAAAACACAACATTTTCCGGGAAAACCTTGGCTGATTTTCCTGGATAACGAACTTATTTAAGATATTTGCAAAAGGAAGGTATATATATATATATATATATATATATATATATATATATATATATATATATATATATATATATATATATATATATATATATATATATATATATGACCAGACCTAACCTGACCCCAAATATGTGTTCTGGGGGGCCTAATTAGCGCTTATTTGAAGACATTTTTTCAAAAATCAAAAGTCGGGATCTCTTAGTGTTTTTTTAAAAGAAAATTCACTAAAAGGGTTCTATGACAATTTGCTACCATAACGCACTTGTTGCGTCCCGAAATTTTTTACTACTTTACTAAAAGTAAATATAATAATGATGATAATAGTTATTTACGTTAGAAAGAAGAGGAGCCTCCATTAGACGAATTGGAAGGATTGCGTGTACATGGCTGGGTTCTTCTCTTAGCCGATGGGAAAGATGTGGAAAAATCAGTTTTCATTGAACCTAGTACAGGTATGGTCCACGATTTCAGCACCACAGCGTATTCAGGAATAGAAAGTGTATGGAATCAGTTTAACTATTGGGTAAGATTATTAAACAGCTTTTTACCAAATTAGATATAACCAGCCATGATAATAATCTAGCACATCAATTAAGCGTTGTTTGTTGAGGACGGTAAAAATATTTTGTACAAAATGTAGGTCAACAAAAAGTAGTTATTTTCATTAGATTTGCTATAACGGAACTTTATATGATATGGGCGTCTTATTTTTTCCGTGCCATTTTGGCCTGGGTCTCAAATGTTGAGCCTAATTAAAAAAATAAGGACAACAAAAGGCGGCCCGGTAAAATACCGTGGCATTTGGGAATTTTGGACGTTACGGTTATTCAGGACATACTTGCCCACTTCAAAGCGACTGCTATTTTTACAAAGTTTTGCCTATTATCAACATTTTCGACCCCGGTGAAGAATACAGGTAATGCATTCAAATAAATATTTCCTGAAAAAAAATCCAAGTCCAATTAAATTTTTTTCAAACATTTATTACTTGGTGTACAAGTTTTATACTAATTACAGATGTAGGAACTTCTTCTGGCTTGAGCCAGTTTATACTGACATGGGTTTTGTTTCCTAATAATACTAATACAATTAAATATATTTTAACTTTTATAAAACAATAGACAATTTGCATGTTTTTTTTCTTATCACAAATGATTTTTAATATTTTTTTCATTTCACATACTACAAAAATTACGATGCAAAAAGTATTTGAAAATGCGAAATTCATAATTGATTTCGAACACCACTATTTTGCCTAACATGATCTGTGACGTCACGGGACAGTACAATAGCCAACAATGTACTTACCTCTCTGCGTTTGCATCCTGTGTTGCAAGTTATTGATTAAATATTGGTTTCTGCATGAGATTTTATTTGATAATATGGAAAATAAAGCTTATATAAATACTGTATAGTACCAATGCGTACAAATAAGACTGTAGTAACTCCAGAGAAACTATATTTCATTGTTCCAAAAGTGTCTCAAATTAGAAAGCAATGGTGCAAGCAAAGTTATAAAGCGGAATGAAAGAAAAAGTCCACAGTTATCCAAGAAAATTGCCTCATATTGTTGTGAAGGTCATTTTAATGTAAGTACCTCCTCATTTTCACAATGAATATTAGTAATATAAGGTTAAAATTCTTATCATACGTCATTAAGTTAGGTTGTAATTTCCATGGTGACCAAGGTATGTAGCTGTATTATCTGTACATATTGAATGGTAACTTTACATATTACTCTCGGTATTAACAACCGGCAAAAATCATGGTTATTAATTTGCGAAATCATTGGGTTTGCTTTCATTAATTATCTGTGATTAATTCAGACAAGATTGTTCTATCAAAAAATATGGTAGATTTGAGGATATATTGTATTCAAACCAAAATATATTAGAAATAAATGACATAAATAAGTTCATGATATACTTGGCTAAATATGTGTTCAACTAGCATTTATTTATTTACACATTGCAGCTTTTGCTCATTTTATTTTAGCACTGGATTTTTACCAAAGAATAATGGCATCATAAATAACTGAGTCAATTCCTGGCAAATTATCTGATTGCGCCTATTGAAAACCATTGTCTCCCATTTATTACGCACACTTTATACTATTCACCAGAAGAAACACAATAAACGAATAAAATTCACCACGATGTTGAGAAACAAGCGACCATACTTATCATACCATAAGGCAAATATAAACACGATATTTATGTACTATCCAACTACGTCACGACCAATACCAGAACATGATGAACAGTCACATGATAATAATACAACATTATCTAATTTTAAAACTCTTTTTCCGCCCACTATGTATGTTTTTGAGTATTTTCATGCATGTAAGAATGTTCTGTGTATGAAAAACTATTAGGTAAATGTTAAATTCGTGTAATGGAAAATCCATGAAAATTGTCTATTCCGAAATCACATGCAGTTTTTTGTCATTTAAAGAATAACCTAAAAAACTTTTCAATATCATTTGAACAACACACTTTCTAAAAATAAAAAAAGCGGTAGATAACCTATTGCTTATCTCATTCTAAAGGAAATTAACAATATAGATAATAATACAAGTTTTTGCAATACATCAGTTAAATACTTATTCATTACAAAACTGCAAGCTGATAAATTTTAAACAGGGAATTCGCTAAACATATTTTGGTTTACCACATTATGTCTTTTCCGTCCAGAATCAGGGAAATGATACTCGAAAAGAACCGCGTGCGTAGACTAGCTCAACGCACCGGAAGCACCACCGACAAACGAGACGCAAACAGAACCATCAAACAAGTATGATCCGCCTACAAGAACTCCGCAACAATCGTTGGGACGAGCGCCTGCAAACCCTGTCTACCCAAGACAATTCCGTCTGGCAAATGGCAAAAGCCCTTCGCTCCCAAAAACTTCCGATATCCCCGCTTCACGGCCGTAACGGTGTCATATACACGGATGCGG
The DNA here is from genome assembly GCA_964006375.1 of Tillus elongatus. Taxonomy (NCBI): domain Eukaryota; kingdom Metazoa; phylum Arthropoda; class Insecta; order Coleoptera; family Cleridae; genus Tillus; species Tillus elongatus. The sequence goes on from OZ023264.1 coordinate 34,247,743, forward strand.
AAAACGCTACTACATTCGCAGATCATCTGGAGTTTGAATTCAGCCCGAATTATAACAACGTTGATCTGTCGTACGTAGCAAGAACGCACCGCTACCTCAGGAGTGCGCTTCGCGCCACCCCAGACACAACTATCGAGCCCATAACTTTCGAAGAAGTTTCCCAAATAATCAAAAGCTCCGGGATACGATGGAATCTCTAACGTAGCCCTGAAAAACCTCTCCCGCAAAGCCGTGGTATTCCTAGTTACGATTATGAATGCCATGCTGCGATTTCAACATTTTCCTTCCATGTGGAAACTTGCCGACATTATCAACATTCCGAAACCCAGCAAAGATCCGCTGTTCCCTCAGAGCTACAGGCCCATTAGCCTACTACCAGTCATCGGCAAAATCGCCGAAAAACTGATTCAGAAAACGCTAGCTTCATTCACTTCAGAAAATCATATCCTCCCGGATGAGCAATTTGGTTTCAGACACCAGCACTCCACAACAGACCAAGTCCTTCGTGTGGTGGAAAACATCACCGAAGGATTTAATAAAAACAAGTCAACTGGTGCAATATTTCTTGACATTGCTGAAGTCTTCGATAGGGTTTGGCATGCAGGCTTCCTAAACAAACTTCTATCATTTAAGGATCCTCTCCCTCTGATCCTGCTAATCAGGTCATAACTGCAACAGAGGAAGTACCAGGTCAAACATCTGTGAGCCAGATCTAGAACGTACCCAGCCACGGCTGATCTTCCGCAGGGTTCTGCTATTCCGACAGCGCCCCTAAACGTGACATACGCACTGTACGCAGACGACACTACCATCCTCAGCAGCTTCACTCAGCCGAGGATAATAACCGAACGACTTCACACCGCCGTAGTCGAGCTGCAATCATGGTATAGGAAATCCCTTCTAGCCATAAACCCTGATAAATGTTCAGCTGTCCTATTTTCCAAGAGGAGACACACACCTCACGAACACGTTACATTAGACAACCGTCTAATTCCCTGGCAAGATTCCGCCAAATACGTGGGGGTTTTCCTCGACAAACACTTAACATGGCGCCCCCATGTCGATCACGCCCGAAAAAAAGCCTCGACGTTCATCTCGAAGCTGTTCCCACTTCTAAATAGAAATTCCAAATTGTCCATGAACAATTAGTTGCTCATGTACAAACTCATCATCCGGCCAGCCTTGACCTATGCATCACCTGCATGGGCCACCGCGGCCGCAACACACATCAAGACCCTTCAAATTATCCAGAACAAAATTCTGTGAATGGTTACCGGAGCGCCATGGTTTGTCCGAAACAGTCAGATTCATTCTGATCTGGAAATGCCTGCAATACCTGAGTTTATAACTCAACTATCCACAACTCAATTCGCAAAAGCCGCTTCTCACCCAAATGCTCTTCTCCGTAGTACCACCGACTACGACGAGCAACTTCCACATAAGCATAAGCGTCCAAAGCTTATACTCACCCGCTAAACGCCCCCGCGGCAAAAACAGAATGGAAACATTCATACCCAAAAAGTCATTGTGTGAAATCTTTCCGACGGAGGTATGGACTAAGGTCTGGTACTCCAGGGGAGGGGGTTTTAGTGAGTACAGTCTCACAGTACCTCGATATCCCACGGCACCTACGGGGCCGTGAATGAGGTCTGCATGAGCATTTCCCCCTCTTGTATAAAAAAAACACATTATGTAGGATCAGATGTTACATAATAAGGCCTTGCTGCATACATTTTAGCAAATAGCACTTAATAAGCTTTTATAAACAAATGATAAAAATAGACTGATATACAGGGTGCTTTACGCAACTCGTTGATTAGAAACTTTCAAACTTGTGATAGGAATTTCGATCTGATATTTTTAGCATATACCTAGTCAATGTCTATCTTTCAAATGAAAATATTTTTAAGATGGCAACTCATCTAGTTATACCGGAAATCGCAACAAACTCATTTATTTTAACTAAAACACCCTATATATTATTTTACGTTTGGATTCGTCGTTAATTTTCAAGTCAATTTCGTCTGAACCATCATGTACTAATTTACAACCATTTCTGAGATATTCAGATGGCAATTTTTCCAAAGATACAGGCTATTGATAAACTGACCTTGAATTTCGCAATAGAAAATCTCTAAAATCTCACAATACACAAATGTAACACCCTGTATTTTATAATTTTATTTTATTATTATTATTTGGTAAAGTGAAATGTCTATTGAACTCTTTTAGGTTTCCCTATACCTATCTATCATAGTTCTTGAGTGCATTATGCTTTGATAAAGTTCAACTTAAATAAGTACTTTACTTAAGTCTTCCAAAGTTTTTCTACAAATACAGTTTGTGTAAATTTCACCACTTATTTACTTTACTACGCGAGTTTCTCATAGAGAACAAATTATCGGATGGACCTTTGTTAGGTGATATTTCCTACTACCTATACCTACCTAATTTGTTTTTTGAATGAATAACTTAATCATCTTCAATAAAAACTTCCGATAAGATTGCTCAAAAAAAAAATATGAATAAACTGTCAATTACTATATTAAATTCTGATTGCCAAACTACTATATAATTATTCTGAAAGTATTCTTGTCGAATATGAATACAAATTCCGTAATTCTGAATTTATAGGTACAATTTGTAGAACCCACTTCATCACAATACCGTTTTTATACACAACGATCGTTTCGCTAACAAAGTCAGCGTACATCAGAGGGATGAATACGTTTATTCGTCCCTTTAATGGCGCTAACTTTGTTAGTCAAACGATCGTCAAAAATTATTGTGAGGACTTTCGTTCTCCAAACTGTACTATTCTGCGCTCGTCACAGGTTCCAATCTTCACTCATTAAATTCCAGATTTAGTTTATATTCATCACGAATGTGGTAAAATTATATGCATAACGTTCCGCTATTTTAACGAGAGATATCCATACTTACCAGCCATGAACAAGACTCAATTCAAACGTATTGAAGCAACGTTTTTATGTTTAAATCTCAGTACCGCTAAAAACGTGCCACATCCAGTGACCGAAAATGAAATCAGTGAAGTCACTTTTTTATCTTATTTTGACGCTCATCCGCAATCATCAATACGAGCAGCTACGCTGACTTAGAAACAGACTCTTTATCATTATAGAGGATCCTAGGTAGGCATAAATATCATCCACACTCGTACATACCTGCACAAGAACTTCCTGCAAGAGATAATTAGAAGCGTATGGAGTTTTGCGAGTTCGTAGTCACTCAACTCCAGGAAGACCGGACTTTCCTTTCCAAAATCATATGAAAAGATGAGTTAAATTCACGCGTCACGGAGTTTATAACCGAAGCAATATGTACTACTGGGCGGATAAAAATCCTCATGTCACACGAAATTCACACTTTTAAATGAATTTTGGATTCCATGTCTTCATACCGGTAATGTCTAATAAAGTCGCAGTTGAAATATATGAACAGAATTTAAACAGTGAGGGATACCTGTACACACTGAGAAGTATTCTAACTCCTTTCTTGGAAAGTTTGCCACTCAGTGCTTTCAGAGATTGCTGGTATCAAATGGGGCTCCTTCGCATTCAAATACTTTAGTATATGAATAATTGTCACGTATGTTTGAGGATCTCTGGTTTGGACGTAATGGTCCTTGAAGATGGCCACCAAGCTCGACCGATCTGACACCAACAGATTTTTACCTGGGGGGGGGGTCACATGAAAAAGAAGGTATATGCTCATCCGGTTGATACGGAAGATGATTTACTCAACAGAGTAGTGGTTTGTATAAATAACTTGTCTGTCATTCATTCATTCATTTATTTTTTAACGTCAGTTTATTTTCGCGACTATGGCTAATCACCGACGCCAGGGATAAGTTTCACCTCACTATCCTGCAAATTTTGTTGAAACCTTGCGTTTCTGTAAGGAGGGTAGGGAATTTTAACGTGCCCAACTTCGCATGGACATAGGACCGTCGGATTTACGTCATCTCCGAGTGACGCGGTTCATTACGAAATTCCAAAGTGTTTAGAACAGAGTGGAAATCGCATTGGACACCTTATTTAAGCTAGCATGTTTGTTTTCACATTTAAACAACATATTAGGGTTAGATTGGTAACTAATAAGCTTCTTTATTTATCGTTTCACTAGTGATTGTATACCTGTATTTGAAATTGCAATAACAAAGAAATACCAGTATTGTAGTCGTTCCAGGCCCTAATTTTTACCCTATTATGCCATTTTTCGTTTCTTAAGTAGAAAATATCATAGGGCTGTTAGTACAATAATCCGTCAAATGAAATTGGTGGTGAAATTTATACAAACTGTATTTATAGAAAAACTTTGGGAAGCTTAATTGAAGTACTTCATTAATTCGGTGAAATTTATAAATTATTGATTTATGATTTATTTAAAACTATTCTAGACAGGTATAATAATACATATACAGTTCAATAGATATTTTATTTTACCCTCAAATAATAAAATACAGGGTGTTCGATTTGAGAATTGTGAGATTTTCGAGATTTTCTAATACCAAATTCAAGGTTAATTTATGAACTCCCAATATACATCTTCGAAAAAATGGCCACTAGAGTAGATACTTTGATGTTTTCTTAATAATGTCAGAAGGGTTTAGATTAATAGCAATTATTATTCGGTAGATATCGTAGTCTCTATGAAGTTGTTGATACGTAAAAAAATAGTGCTGCCAATTGAATCATTACTCCCACATAGCTGTGATAATTTACTCTCCGCAGAAAGACATTCTCGTGAAATCAATTTAGGGTCCATGACTTGACCACAAAGAAAATATTCATATTCCTGTACCAATAAATTTCTCAAACATTATATTATTCGAGTTTCACCGAAAAAATACCAATTTTCATCAACTGACCCCACATTTATTCTCTTCCCCTTTAAGCGATCTTACCCAAAAACGATTTGAAGCATTCCTTTGTCGGGCGCTTTAACTGGATACCAAATTTGAAGAAGATATCTCATTTCATTCGAACGTTATTGCGCCCACTTACAGACCGAACGACAGAACGACAGACAAAAAAATTTCGCTATATGCTTTGAGACATACTACGCCGTTTTAGCAAAAACATCGACATTTTTGTCCCGATATTCCACCCCCACACATTCGACCCCTAATTTAATTTAAGCACAGAAGAGCAGATGTTTGATGAAATTGAAAATTAAACTACCCTAAAACGTTATATTACTCGAGTTTTAAGGAAATATGTCAATTTTCACAAAATCACCCCCCTATCACCTGGAGCGATTTGAGCAAAAAATCATCCGAACCGTTCGTTTGTCGAGTGCTAACTGTGTACCAAATTTAAAGACGATATCTCAATTCGTTGTAAAGTTATCAGACACAGACCGACAGAAAAAAAAATTGTTCCCAAATCATGTTTTCTGTATGTTTTGACAATTTTTACGACGTTTAAGTGAAAACAAATTTTTGAAATTTTTGTCGGCGATGCGATACTTCCACACGTGGTGTGGAAGTAATAACGGAAATTCACGAATATATTAGAAGTGGTTGGAAATTAAAACATGATGGTTCAGACAAAGTTGACTTAAAATTTAACGACGAATCCAAATGTATCATAATATATTTGAATTATATTTGAAATAAATGATTTGGTTGCGGTTTCCGGTACAACCGGATGTGCCGCCATCTTGAAAGTATTTTCATTTGAAAGACAGGCATTGACTAGGTCTATGCTGACAATTTCAAATGGAAATTCTTATTAGAAGTTGGTGGTGGTGGTGGTGGTGGTGGAGTTATTTATGACATTGGAACAGTAATTCCATTAGCCACAGACTTTTGCTATTTTATATACACAAATATATAAAAATACCTTAATAATCTAGAATTATTAGAAGTTCGAAAGTTTCTAACGAACGCGTTGCGTGAATCGTCCTGTATAATTTTATATATTCTAATATAACTTAGGTTAACATGCAAGACTGTACGAGCGGCCTGGCTGCAATAGATTATGATTTGACTAACGTAAATAACTGGGAGCACTTACTAATCGGCGAACCTATACACTCACGAAAGCTTGGTGAGAGCACCATTGGAATGGATGAAGATGATCTACTAAGAGTAAAAACATATGACGAGAAACATTTAGACATGCCAATATCTTGGAGTGCAAGAATAGGGATAAGTCATGAGGGTAAGTATAATGTGTCTACTTTCATATTGTGGGGCTCATTTGAAAAGTAAGTTAAAAGTGTAGAATAGGTGTGCTAAAGCAAAATGCGCACGGTGAGAAATGCCGTAACACGGTAAAGCTAAAGATATTTAGCGCGGTCCACAACAGGAAGTTTTGCATAGCCTGCAAAATTCCTTACCTTTAACATCTTGCTTGACTTATGCCCAGCTTCACAAAAGTCGATGATATATTTAGCGGCCGGTTAGTTAATCAAGGCTTAATACAACCAATCACAGCTTCAAAATATTTGATTGCCATGGCAAAAACCCGAATCACAGTGTGTGATTGGTCCTCTAAAGCCTTGGTTAATTACCCGGCCGATAAATATTTAATTGAGCTTTGTGAAACTGGCCATTAGTCACGAACGACTTACATATCCTAGGTCGCCCGTTTGTTGCTAAGTAACTCCAAGTTTAACGTTTTACGACATTTCTTTTTACAGTCTACAGAAACTCACTCTTAGGAGCAATGGTTTTCTGCTAGTTTTTCAATGTTATACTGGTTACATTTTTCAAAATATTTTTGCTTCAGCACTGACGCAAAAGTATCCAGGTGGATCAAAGAAATCCTATTACAAACGTTGCATTGTCCAAGAATATGCCCCTTACGTACAAGAAGATGGTTTGGTGACAGAAATTACAAGATTTAAGGATTTTGATTGTACAGATATAGATACTCTTGAATTGAAATATGAAAATCGCGCAGATAAACTTTACAAAACATTGAGCGACAACAATACGGGTTGGGTGAGCCACTATTTTCATCATGGAAGAGATGATAATGTAATAAGTAAGTAGTGTGTGCCACTTGTATGCTATATTTTTTTGGACAGGGTGTGGCTTTTTTCATTTCAAACACTTTTTTATTTAATAAAACTAGTTCAGCAACATTTATGCTATTCATGGTTACTCTAACAGTCATATGCAATGACGAAAGATAAAAAATAATAAAAAGTAAAGTATACTATTATCAATTCCATAAGTTTATCACAATTTAGTGTATTAATTTGTAACAGTATAAGTAATCTATTTCATTATTCACTAAAACAAAACAAATCTTAGGGCGAAGTACAGCTCGATACGGTAGTATCCGCTGTTCTACCACTTAACCCTATTAAACTATTAGTGCCAAGCAATTTACTTTTCTGAATGCTAATTTAAAAAAAAGCTAAGTGAGTTATTAGCGACCCACGTCAGGGAGACACTCACAGTTATCGATCCACACACACCCACATATAGTCATGCATTCAAGATGTTATCTTTACGTGTCCACGCTCATCTACCTGTTTACTGCTCATATAGCCTCAATACGCAACGTACACTTAAAACACTCGTCCACATATCCAAAAACTTCCAATCTCCCACACACACACACAGTCTCACACTCATACACTCACCTCCCCGCTCCCAAGGACACCCACTTACTCACCCAACCCCTATACCCAGTGTACGCCCAAAACACTCACTCCCACTTACACAAAGACTCCCAATCTTCAGCATACACACATATACATATTCAGACATCTGCCTTCTTACACTCCAGCACCCCTACACAGCTCCATACGCACGTATGCATAAAGCATTCGCGTACTCAAACTCAGAATCTCCTACAACTTACCCACATATTATTTCTCCTGTTTTTTATCCCGCTAATCAAGCATCCACTGTAACATGTGTTTCTGTCATTTCTTTTATATGGTTTGGTATTTTATTATAAGTCTCGCAGACGTCATATGAGAAAGACCGTCGATATAGAGCAAGTTTCAAAGCTGGTATAGAGAGAAGATCCTTTTTTCTAATATTCACATTATGTATATCGGTGCGATACCTAATTTTCCTATGAAGGTAAGATGGCGTCCCCTTTCTAATTATACCATGGTAGAAATATGATCTCTATAATAGGAATCTATCCCTCATGTCCGGCCATTGTGCTTTCCTGAGCTTATGGGAGATGTGTTCAAATTCTCGAATGTTATAATTATATCTTAAACAGGCGTTTTGAAGCCTCTGCACCCTCCACATCCAAGCAGCATGAGAACACTTCTGCACAATACTTTTTTTGTGACAGCACTGATGTTTCACACAAGTGTTTTTTAATCTGTGTAGGTATATACTGCCTGTGAGGGTACAAACGCCTCAATCCGCCGTATCCACGACTCAAGCTGCGGGATACATGTGCCCGGTATCTAAAGGTGTTATTCATTACTAATCATAAGTTCCATATCGACTCTACTATCGGTATAGTGTCAGTGCCCATCCTCAGTACGAGATCCTTGTTTATTCCCCGTACATGTCTATCGTATTGCCTTCGTCTTTTTTTTGGATTCAAATGCAGGGAATGCATCTCTGAAAAGCTTCTTAAGTTTTCCAGGTCTTCGTTTATCTCAATCAACACCTCTGTCAACTTATTTTTAGGAAATGAACAGTAGACCTAAATATCATGAGCATACATATGTATTTTCATATACCTAAGGCACTCAGGGAACCTGTGGGTGTATATCGTAAACAGAAGATGTGAAAGTATAGATCCCTGCGGCAAGCCCTGCAGCATCCCCACGGGTTCCGATAAAACTCCTCCAACCCTTATGCTTTGTGTACGAGACTGGAGAAAACTTCTCAATAGCTTTAATGCCTCATCCTGAAGACCCACACTTTTCAGAATCGCATTCATAATCTCATGACATACTCTATCAAACGCTTTGCTATAGTCAAGAAGTATTAGTACAGTAATAAGACCCTTGTTCGTTGCATCTATTATGTCGTAATTGATGGACGCAAGAGCAGTTGGGCAGCTGTAGTCCTTTCTAAAACCCGACTAGACCTCCGGCAGTATGTTATTTAAGTTTTGCCTTAGTTGCCCAAATATAATCTTCTCAAACAACTTTGAAAATATTGGTAGAATGATCAAAATTCTGAGGTCATTGTAGTCCTTAGGCGTCTCAACCTTTGGAATGGGTATACCAATTGCTCGCTTCCACGAGTCCGGGAAATAGCACGCGAGTATACAGGAATTGATAATATTTACTGGAAACTTCAGTAAAAAAGGGCAGCATAAGTGTATCATTTTAACGCATATTTCATCAATTCCAATCGCACTACTCTTAATTTCCTGCAAACATGATGCAGTGATATCCTCATCCACCGTTACAAACCTCATTTGCTCCGTATTCTTATAATCAGTATTATATAACGTCATAAGGCAACGATTGTTGCCTCTTACGACGCATATAAGTGGGAAATTCGGTCCACCTAGTTTAATTAATTCGTTTGGATTATTAAGGTGGGAGGGCAAGCTACCATGCTTTCGTTTGTTACCAATATTGAGTGATTTTAGTTATCGGTATAAGTTTCTTGCGTCCCCGTTGCATAGATTATTCAAAAAGTAGGCTTTCTTTTCGGCACGAATCTCATTTGTTGTAGAATTTCTTAGTTTTCTATATGCTTCATAATCAGCAGTGTTAAGTGACTTTCTATATTTTATTCTAGCGTTGTTTCTCATCGACATCATATTTTTAATACTAACTGTAATTCAAGGGCATATATATATATATATATATATATATATATATATATATATATATATATATATATATATATATATATATATATATATATATATATATATATATATATATATATATTGTGACTCGGCCTTTGCTTGCAGACCGTTTTTCGGTGACACGGATTGACGGTTACTATCTGAGGATATCGGGCGCCAGATTTTAAAGGGTTTACTCCCTGTTGAAGATGCCTGCGACCTCTTCACTAAACTCTGACCGAGATAACGATCAAAGCACCTGGGTAACTCTGTGGAGAAGGGTTCTGTAGCCTTTACAGGCTAAATTTAGTGATCACCGAGTGAGCGGGCTTTAATCGCTGACTCGGCGTGCTCCGACCACTTCTGGCTTATCAATGTATATCATTTAATAAGCGGAGTGTATTTCTTGAGTTATTTTTTTCCTCTTTTATCATAATATTAAAATTAGCTTGAAATCAGAAGTCACACAGACATACCATTTCTAAAGGTTCTTGCGATCGGAAAAAATATTCTACATCAGCGCCACCGATAAATTACGTTCTGTGTATTCCAATTAAGCGTCTAAACAAAAGTCATTGTTGACCTAGGTCGTTAAGTTTTCACAGATTACAAAAATTATTTTCCGTCCTCAAGTTGTAATCTCCCAAAGTTTCATAATAGTACCTCCATGGTCTCAAAATGTGCCAACTTTTGGACAATTTTTGATGGAAGAAATGACAGGTGATACTGAAAAAATACTTTTTAAAATTCCTGCCATCTAATAATTTCTTTCGACGCCAGCGCCACCTACAATCTGCTTATGACATATGTACGCTAGTCTGCTAAACATAGCCAGCGATGGCCGCAGTAATTTGTTTTTTACAAAGTTGAAAAATTCCTACTCGTTACCAAGATATGTGCCTGGGAGTTCTACGTGAATCACCCTGTATATATAAGACCACAGTTCAGATTGTTACAGATGCTTAACAAATATCACTAGTATAATATCAAAATCCGAACCTACTGTCAAGTATCCTGATATACCGTTTGCTATATTGTGTTTTTTTAAATAATTTTAACATATTGTGTACTGTTTTGTATTTTGTATGTTACCTTAACATCCAATTGCATATTATTATTGTTTTATACCTCTGTTTTTATTTGTTCTGTCACCCTCCATAGAATTAGGCAGTCCTGTTTGGTAGCGCACCGAATAAATAAATAAAATAAATAAATAAAGATCTTCGTTCAAACTTCCTGTTTTTATAATCTTTTTAGTATCACCTCTTCAGCTTATTCTGTTTTTTATCTTGTTTCATTAGGTGTATATTCTGACAATCATTGCGTAATCCTAATTTGTTTATTAGTTTTGTGCGTTCAAACCGTGCAAAGTGTTTTTGCCAAGCATCCTCCAATATATTTGTGGTCTTACCCTTACTGTCTCCAGTAGTCTCTTTTTTTCGAATCTAGACCATGGCTGATTTCACCAGTGGCCAACAGTTGCCAACAGATGAATAGTTGTGTAAACGAATGCATTCACCAGTCCTCCTAAGTTTCTGCTGGAACTTAAACGTTTCCGACTTGTCAAAGCACAGTGACAGACAAACGTCACAAAATAGTGCTTTCATCAATGTCCAACCGATAGAATGTATCGGTAAACAGCATATCAGCGCTTAAACTCAGCTGTTGGCGTCTGGTGAACTCATCCATGGTGCAAGATTTTTCTAAACTAGGTCAATTGCCTTAAAAAAATGTGATATCAAAAAAAAAGTTATATGTATCATTTTTCATTAAGGAATATATCAGCCAATGTTCTGTATCTTTTTACAGAATATGAGTACCAGCAAGATGAAAAAGGTAGCATAATACAGAGAGTGATAGAATTTAATTTTCACGCTCGCCATGATGGTTTATGGAAAATTGAAATTAAACCACAGTTTATGGCGGTGCATTACAAAGAACGCGAAGATAAGTGAGTTGATTTCATTCACATGACAGTTTTTACTTTCGTTTATTTTTGCACACAGATTGTACTACAGAGATGTTAGTTTTGCAATCAAGGGGTCGCCTCCTCCTGGTGTTATAGAAGGACATAGAAGAATTATATTGGTACGTAAACGATATTTGTATTCTCTTATATAAAACTGACCTGCATCTGCAATTGATATAACTTGATCAGTAATTATGGAGGCCAAATTAATTATCAAATAAAATGCCCCACTCATATTATGAGAATCCTGTTCCTGACTCTTATCTCTTACGAACAAACTACCTACACGGGCCACGCTTACGGTATGCCTGACCCCACTCTGTAGCAGGTACTGGCCGATTAATTATCTTAATTCCTGTTAAAAATGACCATTCCATAAATTTTACCAAACGCGTGAATTTGGAAATTCGTGGTTTTAAATTATTTTACGTAATAAGACATTTCTTTACAATAAAGTTTATTTGTTAATCGTCAAAACCATCGAAATATTCGTTTCGGTTCTTTGACTTTTAGTGAATTTTCTTTAAAAAAATTCACTAATGAGGAGATCCCGACTTTTGAAAAAATTTCTTCGAATGAGCGCTATTTAGGACCCCTGGAACCCAAATCCGAGGTCGATTTCAGACTTTATATGTTTATATATATATATATATATATATATATATATATATATATATATATATATATATATATATATATATATATATATATATATATATATTTGTGTCACACCTATAACTAAAAAAATTATGGACCGATTTTGATGAAACTTGGTGAGTACCTTCCTTTAACAAGTGGCTTGGATAAGTTAATCAGGAAAATCCGCTGAGGTTTTCCCCGAAAATTTTGTGTTTTCTTTCGAAAAAATTTATATCTCCGGAATTAACAAAGCAAGGGCAACCAAATTTGGTACACGGATTTTCATCATTATATATGTAAGTCCTCTACCAAAATTTAGCTCTGTAGGTTAAAGGTCAAAAAAGTTACAGGCATTTAAAGAAAAATATATTTGGGTTTACCTCAAAACGTCAAAGTCGCGATTTAAAACGTCAAAATGGGTAATATTTAGGCAATGAACCTGAAACTAATATGAGCTATGGAAGCAAAATGTCTCAAGAAGAATGTTTTACAAAGCCTGAAGTCTTAGTTTCAAGCGTCATTGTCCTTCATTTTACTAAAATATTCCCAAAAAATTCATTTCAAATAGACCCTTTCTCTGATGCTTTGGCAGTAGTGTTGGCTATAGAGTTTATCGGTTAATGGTATATCATTTTTGTCGAATTTTCGTAAAAAAACTTCAAAGTTCAATATATCCGTTATTATCCAAGATACGAAAAAAATTTGTATACATTGATTTATAGGGTGTCTTGAGCTACACCTTACAAAAATATTTCTACAATTACAGGCTGGTCCATAAGTCGTTGGTGATTCAAATTTTCTTTTTTTTTTTTTAATCGAACACGCCTTATGTTATTGCATTTTTGCATTTTCCATCGAAATATAATACATCTTTGTAAGAAAAAAAATTTGGGACGCAGCAAGTACGTTACGGTAACGAATTTTCATTAAATGCTTTAAATTTGAATAGCTCAATTTGCTATTAACCTATAATGTTGATCAAGAAACCAGTTTTTTCCGGAACACTTTAAGTTTACTTGCGGACACTTTTGTACATTTTCAAACAATAAAGTTATTTTGATGAAACATGACACATTGTTTCTACTATATAGGTTATACTGGTTACCAAATTTGATGCCTGCTTTCTTAAAAAACATATTTGCTATTAAAAACATTTTTATGAAAATTCACTACCATAACGCACTTGCTGCGTCCAGAATTTTTTTTCGTTCCTGTTCTTTGACTTTTAAAATGCTTGTCCTGCGATTGAGCTAACAAAATGCTTTAAACAATTACAGTTATTTATCTAATTTAATTAACCATGGAAAATAGTTTGTAGAATTTTATTGACAATGATTTATTTTATCTAGAGAAATATACCACGCAAATGAGACCCATTTACAGACTTATTCTTGTAGTATTCAGTTTTAATTTAGACGAGATTTTCTTTCTCAATGTGGTGGTTATTATCCCAAATATGTTGTGCCACGCATGATTTGTCTACACTACCGTATCTCAGCTGTGCCATATGTTCACGAAATTTAGTCTCGGTGGTTATCTTAGTCTGCTCAACGTATTTAAGATTACAATCTTTACAACCTATCTCATAGATACCCGACATTTCAGTGGCTTTATCTTTATCTCAAGTGCCTCCGTGTCCGTGCGGGAAAGTCAATTCAGACTTTCCAATACGGACTCGGGGGACGACGGTTCGAGACTCACCGGCGGCGGATGATTTTTCAAATCACTGTCGTCGTTGAGATCGAGCTCAAGGTGGAGGGTAGGTTAGTTTAGATGAGCAAAAAGGGTCGACAATGGCCTAATTGCCAGTAAGCATCTTACCTTGTATCTTTATCTTAAGATAAACGCTAAGTTTGTTAGTGAAATGATCGTCAGGTCTTTAAAAATATGTGTTGCGGTGATTTGGGTTCTCTAAGTGTATTTATCATGAAGCCTTTTGTAGTTTTCGATAAACTATACATCGCTGCCATTTGAAAAATAAGGTTTTGGAATTTATTTTAAATGTTAAATCAGGATTGATATTGCTATCACCAGTAAAAATAAAAAAAGATTAAATAAATTATTTTCACCACTACTTGATTATAATAGGAAATATTTTGCTTTAATTGTGTCAGTAAGTCGCTACCTATTTATTATTTCACTTATTTTAGGTATATTTCATATACAGAAAACTAAAACTTGCTACAGTGGAACATTACTGTAATCACAAATAAACCTATCTACGAAATTTGGTTATCGTAGTCTTTTATTTTTTGAGATAAAAATTTTTTTCGAAAGAAAACTCAAAATTTTCCCGGATATATATATATATATATATATATATATATATATATATATATATATATATATATATATATATATATATATATATATATATATATATATACAGGGTGGTGCATTGAAAACGAAACAGAGCGATTTGCGTTCAGAGAATTTCTTTTTTTAAGAAACGCTGACACGCGTCAATTTTAATATTGAGGTGGACATGTTTTGACATAAAACTCAACTTTGTCACATCAACCCTTATATTTTAAATAGGGAACATGGATCGAGTGTTACATCATTTGAAAGCTCTTTCTTTTCTGAATTCAGCACACAAATGTTTTTGCAAGTTTTATCAACTCGTTTAAAAATTATTCACAGTTGAAGATGCAAAAACGCATTTCACTCATTCCGATAAGAAATGTGCTGATAGTCAATGTTTTGTTGGTTTGTAAACAAAAAATTGACTATCGGAACATTTCTTATCGGAATGAGAGAAATGCGGCTTATTATTTCAGTTTATCGGTCGGTTTGATACTTGATAGTACTACCGAAAATTAATTTCACAATGGTGTATTCTGTAGAAGAAAGAGTTGAAATAATTACTCTTGTTTTCAAAAACGATGACTGTGCCAAACCTACTGCAAAAATGAACGACATCCGAACAGACATGTTAATAGAAAATACATCTTCGAGTTAGTTGCAAAGTTTCGACAAAGTGGTTCAATAGCCAACAAAAAATGGGATCCTAAACGTGAATTTCAGGTTAGAAATGAGACTAGTGAGATTGAAGTTTTAGGACAAATTGCTGCAGACCCAACTTTGAGCACGAGAAAATTGGCCACTGTTTCAAACATTAAAAGAAGAACTATTCAGCGAATATTGAAGCATCATAAATTTCACCCGTATAAAATTCATCTTTTACAACAACTTAATGAAGATCATTTTGATCGGCGGCTGTAGTTTTGTGAAGTTATGACTGCACGAAAAGCTGATAACGGGAACTTTCTCTTCAATATCTGTTTTCAGACAAGTGTACGTTTTTATTAAACTCTACAGTCAATAGTCATAATTGTCGTTATTGGGCAGATAATAATCCAAGAAATTTTCACGCAGTCCACACTCAAACTCCACAGAAATTGAATGTCTGGACTGGCATTTTTGGAGACCGTTTAATCGGACCAATTTTTCTTGATGGCAATTTAAGTGGCGAAACGTATTTGGAGTTACTAGAAGATATCGTTTACCCTCTACTAATTGACATTGTTGAAAATGATGATCGCTATCAAGAAACTCAATTAGTGTTTCAACAAAATGAAGCTTCTCCGCATTTGTCACAACGTGTTAGGGAGTTTTTGAACAGAGAGTTTCCAGGACAATGAATTGGGCGTAGAGGTGCTATTGAGTGGCCCCCTAGATCACCGGATTTAACTCCTTTAGACTTCTTCCTATGGGGCCATTTAAAGACTAGAATTTACGCAACAGAACCGGAGTCTCTGGAAGAATTACGACGACGCATTGTTGAAGAATGCCGTCTAATAACTCCACAATTGCTCCAGAATGTCAGAGCTCGTTTTGAACAAAATTTGTACTTTTGTATGGAAGCTGGTGGTCAACAATTTGAACACTTACTAAGGAGTTGATGTGACAAAGTTGAGTTTTATGTCAAAACATGTCCCCCTCAATATTAAATTTGACATGTTTCAGCGTTTCTTTAAAAAAAAAATCTCTGGACGCAAATCGGTCTGTTTCGTTTTCAATGCGCCACACTATATACATATATATATATATATATATATATATATATATATATATATATATATATATATATATATATATATATATATATATATATATATATATATATATATATATATATATATATATATATATATATATATATATATATATATATATATATATATATATATATATATATATATATATATATATAAACGTATAAAAATTGAAACTGACCCCGGATTGTTTTCAAAATTCAAACGTAGAGATCTCCCCATTGGTGAATTTTTTCTACGAAAATTCTCTAAAAGATGTGTATTTTTTTGTTTATGATGATGCTTACAATCCTCGAAAAGGCAAAAGAATAAAATTAATTGGTGATACAATCAGGTCAGCAAGGGAAGCTGCTAGAATATTTAATAACCCGCATACCGGACGGCTGGGAATAGATCATGTAAAATTTGGAAAATTAATAATTTGTTCAATAGAACGGACAGAGTGCGCAACAAAAATGAACATCGCTTAAGTGCCTACACTGGTGAAGCAGAAATTCTCCAGTTTGTAAGAGAAAATCCAAAGTGCAGCTTAAGGAGAATGGATGCGAATTATAAATGAACCTAAAAATAAAGTTTGGCGATGCTTATCCCGAAATAATGTTCGTCCTTGCAAGTCTGTTTTTGGAGACCTCAAAAGAAGCGTGCAGAGAAAAGCGCTTGAAATATTCTTTTTGGTGTCAGAGGAGTTTCTTAGTAACGATCTTTTTAAACCAATGGCACAGTCATTTCTTAAAATAATCGGCATTTATCCGTTGAAAACTCTTATTAAATTATTAAATGTCGTCGCCAGTAATCGCAGAATATAAATGGTGCGGTATGTTGACTAAAAGAATGATGGGCTATATTTCTTGAGCGAAATATTGGATATATTTTCGAATTTGCTTTTAATTGTGCATAATAGTCAAATATGTCAATTGGGCGGTGCCCTTATTCACAATGCAATGATAGTACGGATTTCCGTATATATGAATTGGGAGAAATAGCCTTTTAATTCACTGGCCTCCGAGGTCACCTGATTTCACGCCCTTGAACTTTATGGACTTGATTTTTTATTGGGGTACACCAAATCTAGAAAACTGGATAAGGCAAGCTTGCCATGGAATTTTACGTTTAATTTTCTGATATATACTGTGTATATGCGGAGTGACCACTGATTTTGACAACATTTGAGATGCAATGGTTGTGAAAAATTTGCAGTTCAACAACTTCAGAATCCAAAATGGCCAACCTGCGGTTTTTCCGGAAACTGCTTGAAATACATTTTTAGTGAATTTTTATTTTAAAAAATTTTCAAATAGAACAGCCTGTATAATATTTTATTTTCTGAAACGTGATTTTTGACAAGTGGATCTGGTTTGTTTAATTCTAACATTTTGGCGGTGGGAAATTTTCATTTTTATTATTCATACTGGGAGGCTGGGATCGAAGAACATCTAATGATGACTCAACAAATAATATCAGATTGATCCTACAAAAAATAATACAATTATGCCAATTTTCCCTTAATAACCGCCTGGAAGATTTATTCTTAGCCAATACAATACAATTGGGTCGGTTTTCAAAAAAAATATTTTCGTTAAGAAAAAACTTATATCTCTGAAGTTACTTTGTATCAAAATTGAAGATTTTAGCTCGACGGGAAATTGAATTACTAAGGTTTGGAATATTTTTATATAAATACGCTACCATAACACAGTTGCTGCATTCAGCCTCTTTTTCACACTTATTTACTATTTCAACTAACAATTTTTTATAACAATTATTTTCAATGAAAATTCGCCACCCTAAAGCACTTGCTGTGTCCAGACTTTTTGAAACCGATAAAAGGCTGTATCTTTCTACGTGAAACTGGCAAAAAGAGGTCTACTTCGAACTGACAAAAATTTTAGACACAAGAAATGGGGTAACAATTTAAAAGTCTGGACGCAGCAAATGAGTTATGGTAGTGAGCTTTCATAGAAATGATTGGAAATGATTTGGCACCAAACATATTTTTCAACAAATGCTTATAACTTTTTTTTTCTTGTAAGATAGAGATTTAAATTTTGGCATATAGTTTATGATTTATCACGTAAACCTACCTGCCAAATTTGATTACCAGAGCTTTGTTATTTTTGGAGATAAGAATTTTTCCGAAGGAAAACCAAAATCTTGCCGGAAAACCGGGTCAGATTTTCGTAGCTAACTAACTTATACAAGCCACTTACAAAAGGAAGGCACCTGCCGAATTTGATCAAAATCGGTCCTTTATTTTTTGAGTTATCGGTGTGAGACACACACAAACTTTAGTTTTAATATTTTCGGAGAAAAACTTGATTCTTAGGCAAAAAATTGGTTCGATTGGCCTGGTTTACGAACTTATCGAATATAGTTACAAAATTAACATATTTGCCCAGTTTTATCAAAATCAGTTAATTAATATTTAAGTTATCCCGTGGAAACATACAAAGTCACATCATTGTGACCTCTGTTCTTTTCTTATTGAAACTTCACCAACAGCAGAAATAGTATAGTGTACTAAAAACAAAACTAAAACAGTAAACCGCAAATAAATCAATTAATAATGTAAGTAATATTGCTCAAAATTTGTTCACAGGAATAAAAAGCAGAGTATTGTATTTGCTGTTACTAGTATTGCCATTATTCAGTCTAATGATTTTCAGCCTCAACAGTAATGACACAGATAATGACGTGCGTATGTGTGTGTGTGTGCGCACGGAGAACGGGTTGGAAGGTTATCCATATCAGCTATAGGCACCGCCAATTTTCCATTTAGTTTGCTTTAAAATATTTTCAATTGATTGTGATACTATATAGGGTGTATTTAAATGAAGGGAGACAAATGACACTAGATATTCCCTTCGCGAAAATAAGTTGATTTAACTTAACACACTTTATATCCCAAGTGGCATAATAAAACAGAAACAGGGTGCCAAGGTGACAAATAAAAATGGTTTTCCTTAATAATTTCTAAATTTTTAGTCAGTCATGTTTAAAAAACTATTAAAATCATGCTGCTATGGTGACTTAATAGTGGAAGACAGGGAGATCCACTCGGTAATTTGCCGATGGATCTCCAACATGTTAGAACACAGGGAAATATACGCCTCAGTCAATGAAGAAAACCACTTGAGTGCGGGCTACGCGGGGATGCCCGCAGGGGTGTGTATTTTCTCCTCTGTTGTGGTGCCTAGTGGTGGACGAACTCCTGCGGGATCTAAAGGAGGCAGGGTACTTGGTTGTAGGCTATGCAGATGACATAGCCATTATAACACCTGGAAAGTTTGGAAGAACCGTGTCAGAGACGATGCAGAGAGCTCTAAAACTTGTAGTCATCGTCAAAAGAAAATGTATCAATATATTTTCTGGAATAGGAAAAAAAGCCTGGACGCAGCAAGTGCGTTATGGTAGTGAATTTTCATAGAAATGACCTGGCACAAAATATTTTATTAAACCTTTTTTTCTTGTAACATAGAATTCTAAATTTTGGTGCATAGTTTACTTTTTATATTGTTAACCTACCTACCAAATTTGGTTTTCGTCGCTTTTTTATTTTTTGAGTTAATCGGTGTGATATATATATATATATATATATATATATGTATATATATATATATATATATATATATATATATATATATATATATATATATATATATATATATATATATATATATTATAACCAGATCATCAGCCCGACGCCGGACACGCCACTGGAAACCCAATCTCTAGATGAAGCCGGAAGCGCATGAGCTGCCGCCGGTAAAACAGGTGGAAGTTAGAAGTCAGCTGTGAGAGGTTCGGCAAACTCAAGATGTCGAAAAGACGTTATTTTATATAGAACAAAACAGGTGGAAGTTAGAAGTCAGCTGTGAGAGGTTCGGCAAACTCAAGATGTCGAAAAGACGTTATTTTATATAGAACAATGTTCTTTTTTTCTTTCCATGTCCTATTCAGAAGTATTAATTAGTTTCGTTATTTTCCCGTATTGAAATGTTAAGTTTAGTGTTAATAAAAATCACAATAATAATACACCGATTTCATTAACTACCACGGCATACCAGAACCCACGTGTGACAAAACCATCGTCACATAATAAATTGTCGCCCAATGTGACGCCGTAGTTAAAAAACAGTGTTATTACGTGATTTTGAGTAAATGCTATCATTCCTTGAGGATGCTGTGATGTATTTTCACCTTGTTTGGTGCTGGAAAAGTATTAACGCGAAAACAACCTAACCTGTTGATTATCGCGCGCGGTTTTTAGTTTTAACGAACTACAGATAGAAGGTTCGAGAATTTAACACCCAATAAGTGACTCTTGTTTAGTTTTGAGCGATAAAGTGAAACTTTCAGGAATGATTCCTGCTGACAGCTGAATACACTGCAAAATGATGTAAGTACGTTCCAATTTGAACATTAAATGACTGTACTGTATTTCTTGTCGTGTAGAAACGCGTTTAATGCACTTGGTACGTGCAGAACTGCAATTATTTAATTATTTGTGTTGTAAAATTGAGACACCGGACTTTTATGCAAAATTGAAATTTGATCATTAATTATTTGATTTGTGTTATTGTAAAATTGAGACACCGGACATTTATGCAAGATTAGATATTTGATCAGACTGCTTAGGTATATTTATTTGTGTTGTTTATATGACATTAACTGAACTCCAAAATCGTTCAAAACGGAGCGAATTTGTGCTTGTATTCCATATAATTTACGTTCTAGGACTTGTATTTGTAACATTGAAATGCCTGATCCGGATTTAAATGTTTCTCAGGGTAATGAACCCCCAATTTCGTCGCGTTCTTCCCCTGCCTTATCTCAAAGCTCATCTACGAATATTGTGATGACTGCAGAACAGTTCCAAGCCCTCATGGAGAATATGAAAAATATTTTTACAGCAAGTACTGGTACTTCAGCGTCAGCTGCAACTGAAAATAATTTTTCTAAATGTTCTTCTCGCTTTTCTGGTGAAAATGAAGACGTGAATGCTTTTATTGATGCAGTTACCATATATAAGGACTGCCTGAAAATTACTGATGCAAATGCCTTGAAGGGTTTGCCTATGTTGCTACAAGGATGTGCTGCGACTTGGTATCAAGGAGTTAAGTCAACTCTTCACACCTGGACAGAAGCAATCGCCGCTTTAAGACACAATTTTGGATACAGAAAACCTGCTTATCAAATTTTTAAAGAAGTTTTCAGCAAAGATCAACCAGAAGATATGTCGACAGATATTTTTGTTAGTTCAATTAGAGCTTTGTTGTCTCAGTTACCTGCAGAGCCAGAACTGCATGAAACACATCAACTCGATATGGTCTATGGATTGTTACGTCTGGATGTTAGGAAGAATGTACAGCGTGATTCAATTAAAACGTTCGATGAACTGCTGGTGAAAGCTCGCGCCGTGGAAGAACTCTTAAGAGAGGAGAAATTGGAGAAGCCTAAGGCTGCTGCTTCGAGTTCACAGCCGAAAATTCAGAAGTTTCGCCCAAAATGTAGTTACTGCGAAAACTTCGGACATGTAATTCAGGACTGTCGCAAGAAAAAGGCAAGTGAATCTAAGCCCAACACAGCTCCACTTCACAAGGAGAGTGCCAAAACTGGACTCGTTTGCTTCGGATGCGGAAACCCAGGATATATTCGCAGTCGATGCCCAAACTGTAAAGTAGGACCAAATGCTGGTTCAGGGAACTCCAGAAATTCTGCGAGTGATCTCCCTGCGTCAATGATCGAGTTCCTGTTTGCGGAAACGAGGAAGATTATTGAGGAAGTCTCAAGACCGATGCTGAAGGTTGGTGTACTCGGACTCATAGGTCTTGCCCATGTGGACACTGGTGCCAGAATGAGTATCGCTGGCCATCGTCTCATAGAAAGAGTTTTTTCTCTGAATTATCCATATTCTAGAGCTACTCATAATATGGTTTTAGCTGATGGTAAGGTAAGAAAGGTTGAAGCCATTACCTTCACCACTGTGATCCAGCTTCAAGGTCGCACAATACGTCACACTTTTATTGGAGTGCCAGATCATACGCAAAGCAAGACATTGCTGGGAATTGACTTCATACACGTTGCCAAAATGGTAATGCATGTGTCTAGAAACAATTGGTATTTCGAAGATGAACCAACCAAGGTTTATGCTTTTGACAGAGAACCAATGACTCGTGGGGTGATGCCAAAACCCCCTGACACAACTCAGACTGACTTGTCTGTCCTGTCTGTCCTACATCTCCAAGAAAATGAAGGAGTTATGTTAGGAAACGAAGAAAAATATCTTTTGAATATTCTGTTAGAGGAGAATTCTGATATTTTTGCCAAAGATGGACCTCCAACTCCATATGCTGAACATTCTATCAAGCTGAGCGACGACGCCCCGATTGCAGTACCACCATACAGGATGCCTGCTGCCAAACAAGCTGTACTCAAGGGGGAGATTGAAGCGATGCTTGCGCAACATATCATTGAGGAGTGCGATTCTCCCTTTGCTGCCCCGGTGGTCATGATTACGAAGAAGGATTCAGGAGTACGAGTGTGTATAGATTACAGGAAGTTGAATGAAAAGACGATTCCAGATCGGTACCCGCTACCTAGGATCGATGACCTGCTGCACGCTCCTGGACAATCAGTCATAATGACAACTCTTGATCTTCGTTCAGGATATTATCAAGTTTCTGTCAGACCAGAGGATAGAGACAAAACTGCGTTTATAACCCCATTTGGTATTTACAGATTTAAACGTATGCCTTTTGGCCTCAGGAATGGGCCCTCTACGTTCCAAAGACTCATAGATCACATGCGTGCTGGCCTTCCAGACGTATGCATCCTAGCATATCTTGATGACTTGATAATCTTTTCGTCATCCTTTGAGGAGCATCTCAAGGATTTGGGAAAAGTATTTGAACGCTTACGACAATTCAAGTTGCGAGTGAACAGAGCTAAATGCAACTTCGCCAGCTCTCAAGTCAAATATTTAGGACATAGAGTGAGTGCTGCAGGAATTCAACCTGATGATGATAAGGTTGCTGCCATAATGCGAATGAGAGAGCCGAGGAATGTCAAAGAGCTGCTCACATTTCTCCAAACCTGCTCATGGTTTAGACGATTTATACCCAACTTCTCCGAAGTTGCTCGACCACTTAGTGTTCTGACCAAGAAGAAAGCCCAGTGGAGGTGGAATCTTGAACAAGATGATGCTTTCAAGACGCTCAAAACACTTCTGACTACCGCACCAATTTTGCGAAGAGCTAATCCCGAATTGCCCTACGTTCTGAGAACTGATGCCAGTTCGTATGCTATTGGAGCATGTTTACTCCAGGGGGAGACTCCACAGGAGGAAAGACCAGTCGAATATGCGAGCCGACTGCTGACAGACGCAGAAAAGAATTACTCAACTGTAGAGCGAGAGGCACTGGCCGTAGTATGGTCCATGAATAAGTTCCGAGGATATTTAGACGGAGCTCAAGTTACTGTTCGTAGTGATCATCAGCCTTTGAAATGGTTACTTACTCTCAAATCGCCTACAGGCCGACTTGCAAGATGGTCCCTAGCCTTACAAGCCTTTGATCTGCGTATAGAATATACGCCTGGTAGACAGAACGTCATAGCAGATACCCTAAGTAGACCGCCCCTACCAGATGACATCCCGGAAGATATATCCGCCTGCAGTGTCATTATGGACCTGCCCACCAAGACTGCTGAAGAGATCCGGAAGGACCAACTCGAGGAAGCAGACCTGAAAGAAATAATAGACTGCTTAGCCTCACCTGAGCAACAAGATGACATTAATCCACGAAAATGGACAGAACGAGGATACATTTTGAACAACGGGATACTCTATAGATATTCTCCCGCAAGTGACAGTGAAGAATTCCAATTAGTTGTGCCAAAGAAATATATACCCGATATTTTGAAGAAATACCATGATTCCGAGCTTAGTGGACATAATGGAGTAGAGAAAACTTTCGAACGCATAGCCCCTAGATATTTTTGGTTTGGTATGCGTAGAAGCATTGCTAGGTATATCACAGCATGCCTAGATTGCCAACGGTTTAAGCCAAGTAATGTCAAACCTGCTGGACTTCTGCAGACCCCTGTACAGAACCAGCGCTTCGAAGTGTTATCTATAGACTTGTTCGGACCTTTGCCTGAAACCGACGAAGGTTATCGCTGGATATTTATTGTGGAAGATACCACAACCCGATGGGTAGAGATATTCCCATTGCGCAGTGCCACCGCTGAGGCATGTGCCCGCTGCCTGATTGACGAGGTCTTCTTGCGCTATGGAACGCCAAGACGGATAATTAGCGACAATGGAACTCAATTTGTTGGTGAAGTGATGCAACTGGTTGCCCATTGTTTGGGAATCACTCAAAATCTTGTTCCACTTTACCATCCCGAAGCGAATCCCGTGGAACGACGGAACCGAGACCTCAAGACTCAGTTGGCCATCCTCTCACAGAACTATCATTCCAAATGGAAAGATCACCTGCCCAGTATTAGATTTGCTATCAATACTGCAAAGAGCTCTTCTACAGGATTTACCCCTGCTTATTTATCTTTTGGCCGTGAACTTAGGACCCCTGACGACGTCCATCATGACCTGAAGACAATAATTGAAAATGAACAATTTGTGCCACAGATTACGCCTTATTTGAAGACAATGGTTCGTGCTCTCTATGACGCTAAAGAGACACAGGAACGGCAACAGGATAAGACTAAGAAGTACGCTGATCGACACCGTCGAACTGGCCCAAAGTATCGAGTAGGAGATGAAGTGTTAGTTGAAGTGCATGCTTTGAGTCAGGCGGGGAAGTCGTATACCTCCAAGTTCGCGCCGCGACGCGATGGACCATATGTGATAATAAAACTAGTGTCGCCCAGCACGTACCAAGTTGCCGACCCGCGAAATCGTGAAGTGCCGCTAGGAACTTACCATTCGTCCGCGTTAACCCCTTTTCATTCAGATCGTGACGTTACAGACATTCACCCCGTGAGGCCCATTCGCAAGCGAGGCCGCCCAAAACGAGTGCCGGAAGTAGACTGTCCTAGTGTTGTGAAACAGACACAAGTTTCAGAACGAACGTCCCTAGTCAGAGATGAAGTCTCTGCTGCACCCTCTATAAGTGCACAGGCCCCACCTGCAAGCGATTCCAACGCGACGCAGCCACCCTCCATTCCCATGGAAGACGGAAGCCATCCAGCTCCCGCACCCCGAAGATCTGGTCGAATCAACGCTCGGCCTCCACAAGGCCGCTGTCATCATTGTTTTGGATGCTCAAATGATACGTCCCTGGATTACTCACGAGGTCGTTCTCGTAATCCAGAGGGGGAGTGTATAACCAGATCATCAGCCCGACGCCGGACACGCCACTGGAAACCCAATCTCTAGATGAAGCCGGAAGCGCATGAGCTGCCGCCGGTAAAACAGGTGGAAGTTAGAAGTCAGCTGTGAGAGGTTCGGCAAACTCAAGATGTCGAAAAGACGTTATTTTATATAGAACAATGTTCTTTTTTTCTTTCCATGTCCTATTCAGAAGTATTAATTAGTTTCGTTATTTTCCCGTATTGAAATGTTAAGTTTAGTGTTAATAAAAATCACAATAATAATACACCGATTTCATTAACTACCACGGCATACCAGAACCCACGTGTGACAAAACCATCGTCACAATATATAAATAAACATAGGGTATGGGTTCTAGTGGTTCTAGTTCGCGCTCATTTGCAAAAATGTGTTCAAAATTCAAAAGTCGAGATCTCCCCATTAGTAAATTTTTCTACGAAAATTCACTCATAATAATAATGGTCCAGATTTTTTACGAGTAACGTTGGTTTTTGATTTAGGTACAGATAAATTTGTGTGTTAGGAAATAGAACAACAGTTCTCCAGGTGCTTGATGAAATTGTTAAAACTATCAAATTATCTGATAAAGAAGTATTTCGTGATATAGGTACATCTCGCACTGACATTTTTTGCAGTTTTACCTGCCAGTGTGGAATCTGCAGAAAAGTATTTTTCCGCGTTAAGAACGTTTAAAATTTGGCTCAGCTTAACAATGGGAGAATAGAGGTTAGATGGACTAGCCTTCATGCATGAGGATCAGAGCATTCTTACAAGTGATGAAAATATTTTGGAGGGATTTGCAAAAAAAACAGAACCTGGGCATTACTCTGATTTCGAGTTTGATTTTTCAATTTTTTTAGTGAATTTTCATAGAAAAATTTCAAACGATACCTCAAAAAATTAGAATCCGATTTTGATGAAATTTTGCAGGTACCTTCATTTTGTAAGTGGCTTGGATAAGTTCGTTATCCAGAAAAATTGGATTAGGTTTTCGGGAAAATTTTGGGTTTTCTATCGAAAAAAAAATTTATCTCCGAAAATAACAAAGCTATGGTAACCAAATTTGGAATGTAAGTTTATGTTTTCATAAAAAAATGTTTGGTGCAGACCATTTCTATGAAAATTAACTACCATAACACACTTGCTGCGCCCAGTCTCTTATTTTCTAATGTGGGACATATTTAATTATGTTTTTTTATTAATATTTTCGCACTTTTTTGTTCAATTATTTTAATTCAATTCATTTTTACGCCTTTGTATGTGTAATTTGGTTTACCTTTGCATTTTTGGAATGCCCTCCCCAAGAATAAACATATATACGCCCTTGTTTCACCAAAGGCATCTCTGGTATAATTTGTGGCCCTTCACTTAAATACACCATGTAGAATTATTTACCATGATTAACAAATTTCAGAAGAGAATCGATTGCAACCTGCATCAGAAGATATCGCCGTTCGCGAGTTTGATATAATCGGAAACGTGATTAATTTGGACTTCCATCACGGCTCTGGAAAAGTTTACTTTATACAGTGTGTCCACGGATTGAGTGTGGGTAGGTATAAGTGACAAAAAAAAAATACGAATTAGATTATGATATTCTGGGAATCGCTCCTGCTTTGTCTTAAACTGAGATGTTGAGAAAATGAACAAAATCAATTAATATACAGGGTGGTTTATAACTGATGTAATGAAATGTATTAAGAGTAAACTACCTTCGTTTATGAAGATACCGTAAAAAGTTATTAACAAAACTTGTTTAGAATTAAAATTTATGACCGGCTCTCAATTTTCAAATAGATCAGCTTACTATGAATTTTTTTTAGCTGCGACTTTATTTAAGTGACGTTGGACGGCCTCTGTGATTAGGTGTACTTTAAAAAATACTTGAAACTGTATTAAAAAAGTCTTTACCATAATTAAACTTGGGGTAGGTTTGCTTTCATCTCAACCAATAAAAAAAAGTAAAGTAAACGCACAATTGGACATTCGAAGCAATAAGTGGCGAGTTGTATGGCTACTTGAGCTCTGCCTTGTTGTTCGTTTCCCGGGATACTACTTATTTGGAAAATTGAAACGTCAATTTTATTTGTCACGAACGGCAAGCTTCTGTATTTAAAAATGTTAACAACAGAACAAAAAGTGTTTATTGTGCAGTGCTATGGTTTGGGTGAAGAGCATTCTTATCAGGGAGTTATAAGAAAATTCATTGAACGCTGGCCAAATTATTCGGTTTCCGCTACTGGTGTAAAAAAAGTTGTTACAAAATTTATGCGTACTGGGAGCGTTTTAAATGTTAAGAAGGCAAAA
Source organism: Tillus elongatus (assembly GCA_964006375.1). NCBI lineage: Eukaryota > Metazoa > Arthropoda > Insecta > Coleoptera > Cleridae > Tillus > Tillus elongatus. The sequence goes on from OZ023264.1 coordinate 34,275,832, forward strand.
TCCGTCCTAAATGAAGACAATGCTGCAGCTGCATTAGCTTTGGATTCTGTTAGGCGTTTTCCGAAATTATCATTAAGAAGGGCACTAGAAATTGGTAATATTAGCAAATCACATTTGCAACAAATTTATCGTACCAACAAGGTGAAACCTTTCAAAGCAAAACTTATACACACGTTGGAAGAAAATGACGAGTCAAAACGATTAGATTTTTGTTTATGCTACGGCGAGCAATATCTACAAAATCACAATTTTGACAGAAGTATTATTTTTTCGGAAGAACCCACTTTCACCACTAATGGGGTGGTAAATTCCCAAAATGCACGGTATTGGTCTATGGAAAATCCAAATTATAGAGTTAATTGCAGAAGACAATGTCATAACAAAGTAAATGTGTGGTGTGCTGTTTCTTACACTGGGATAATTGGGGCATATTTTTTGATCGGAATATGAACCAGTACAGTTATCTGAAAATGCTCGAAAATATTCTCCAAGACCATTTGCATAACATGTCACTAGAAGATAGACAAACAGCATACTTTCAGCATAACGGCCACCCAGCACATGCAACAGGAATCGTTCGTGAATGGTTAGATCGAGAATTTCCTGGGCGGTGGATTGGTCGACATGGGCCAATACCTTGGCCTGCCAGAAGTCCCTATTTTACTATAATGGACTTTTATTTATGGGGTTATCTCAAACAGAAAGTCTACGCGGCTCCATTAAGCAACGATCTTGATTTGTTGAAACTGAGGTTGTGAGAGGCAATTGACGGTATTCCAATTCAACATATTCAAAATGCCTAGAAAGCATTTACTAAACGGGCTGAGTTATGTGTATCGGTTGGTGGCAGGACATTTGAATAATTTCTTTATCTTTCGTTGTTCGTTTTGATTTTTGTTGGCAATAAGCGTTTTGTATTTTACTAATAAATTATTATTTAACATTGCATGGTTACTTACTTTGCGCACCTGCGTTTAAAAAACCACAGGTAAAAAGCTCCATGTTGATAGGGAAAAAATGTTAATCATTTCCTTGAAAATTCAAAGTAGGCTGATCTGGCTGAAAATTGATAGCCTGTCATAAATTTTAATTCTAAACAAGTTTTGTTAATAACTTTTTGCGGTATCTTTATAAACGAAGGTAGTTTACTCTTAACACATTTAATTAAATCAGTTCTAAACCACACTGCATATTAATTGATTTTGTTCATTTCCTCAACAAAGCAGGAGCGATTCCCAGAATATCATAATCTAATTCAAAAATTGTTTGTCACTTATACCTTGCCCACACTCAATCCGTCGACACACTGTACATATCGGTGACGAAACTGAGTGCCGGCTGTGTATGGAGACTGACAAGACAGCAGAGCACGTCCTGTGTTCCTGTCCGGCGGCGGACAGGACTAGCTACCTGCACTTTGGCAAGACAAAGCTTGCTCCGGAAGATCTGGATCAACTTTCGCCCACAAAGATTATCGACCTCTGCAGGATGCTGGCTTTGTTGGGTGAAATATAGACCATTAGGCGTGAGCCACAATAGACCTTATGGTCGCGGTGGAGGGACCGGTATGGCCCACTCAAATTCAAACCTAACCTAACCTAACACTAAGTAAAGACATCAACAATCAATGAATTTAAATCACATTGAGAAGTAACACCTTGGCTGAAGAATGAGATTGGTGATAGCAAATTGATTGTGAATCTTCCTCGCAAAATTTTCGCGGATGTTTAAAACCGTACACGATTGAACAGATAATTTAGGCTTTTCCCACGATATGCAGCTCGATCCCACTTGCTATTTAAAAATTTGAAGATAATAGCTAAACCATTTAGAGGGATGAACTAGCAGCTCTGACTTTTGTGTGAAAATGTGTCCCACTCTAAAACAAAATCGACCTGTCTGAGCGTTTTTAAATTAAATAACTTTATATACCCGAAAACCTGTTTGTTTATTTCTTGGCGGAGCACCCTGATATATGCTTACGCCTTAAGTTTTTTATTAGTTTTAATTTTTAACCTTTTTGAAGATTTAATACAAATATCGTTTTGTATTAACAAAAGTTTGTATGAATTAGGTAGCCTTTCATGATGTACTTGAATTGAACTAGATTTTTTAAATCGATAAATTATAATTTGTTAGGTAAATCAGACTTAACTATATCCATATTATAAGCATGCCCAAAATGCTCATGTTGTCTTTTATTTTGTATTCTTCACTGGTAAATTTCACATAGGCTATCATAAGCTGATTTGCTATTTCTTTCAAGTATCTTGACGACCATTTATTCTATTGTTGTCTGAATTTTGATGTTCATTTCCAGCAATCATATAAACCCGATTTTGTTGCCTTTTTTTTTTGTTATCGAACTCTTTGTACTGGTTGTTTTTGACCGTGTAGGCTCAAAATCATTCCGTGTTCTTCTCCTCATTATTGTACTCATTCTTTTCTTAACATAAGTCCGGAAGCCTTTATGCCACCAGGCATATATTATGGGGTTTAGTAGACTGTTTATAAATCCCAGTATAGCTAATGGACTGGCAATCAGAAGACTGATATTCTTACATCTCTTCGAATCCCTTGTTTCTTCGCAAGTATAAGCATAAATAAGGCTTACAACGAAGTATGGGGTCCATGTGATAACAAAACTGCTTGTTGTGAAGAGAACAATTTTTATTGCTTTCCACTTCTTTGGGGAACTCACAGACGATGACGATTTTTTCTTAAATACCCTAGCGAAAAATGATCCGTTCTTGGTACGATCAGCTTCTTCAGGTTTTTCTTGTGATTCTAATGAAGGCGGCGGCCTGCCTCTGAACATTCTTAAATTTCGTTGCCCTGATGTAGTGTTTATTTGGGTTCGATTGTCTGATTTTTTAAGGTACATGTATCTTTAAATGGCATGGTATAAAATTATGGAATATAGAATGACTACAATTATGATTGGAATGGCTCCAACTATCACAGTTAATACGGTTAATTCTTTTGGTGCGAGGCGTATGAACCAACAGTACTTTCCATTTTCTGTATCTCTGTACCAGCCAAATAGTGGAAGGTAGCCAACGATACAACCTGAAATTTTACAAAATATTCTTTAGTTTATTCGACTTGACATTTGAATAACGAATAGCATCATGTAAAAAGGCTAATAAAATAAAATGAAGTTTTAAAAAAGTTTACCGAACAATATAAGTTTACAGGGATGCATAATAATTTCGTTATTATTTGACTGCATGACAGCAAATGCAGAGTTATGTTATAACGTTATTTGTTTATTTTGTTAATTCAAACGCGCAATTATCAAGAAATCTACCAAGTACGGCGGCATTTCACGGCTTTTTACAGTTCTACCGTGCGAGTGACTCCTCGACCCAGAGATAAACTCCACTGCTACAGATAAGGCTTCCATCACACTAACAGAAAATGTATAAAAGAAGAGCTCTGGTACAGAACTATTGGCATTGGTCTCCACACACAGTCTAATCCACGACAGGCAGTATGGATTCCGTCAGCGCAGATCAACTGCCGACCTCCTTTCCTTTGTCACCCATTCTTCGAACAAGTCTATGGAACTTCACGGTGAATCCCAGATTGTCGCTCTAGACATATCCAAAGCATTCGACCAGGTCTGGCACGCAGCGCTGCTTAATAAACTTCCGGCCTATGGCCTACCACCAAAACTCTCTACCTGGACAGCAAATTTTCTCTCCAACCGGAGCATTTCTGTTGTCGTTGATGGCCATTCCTCTAAACTGTATCCAATTAATGCAGGAGTTCCTCAAGGTTAAGCTTTGGTCCCTACTTTGTTTCTTCTCCACATCAATGACCTCCTCTCTAGCACCTCCATCCCAGTTCAGAATTACGCGGACGACAGCACCCTCCACTCAAATATACAATATTCTAAGCCTGTCTCTTTAGCCCAATTAGATGAGGATCGCAGACTCGTGGAGGGATCTGTCTCCGTGGATCTCCAAAAAATATTAGACTGGGGAAGTAGAAATCTTGTAGAATTCAACTCCTCCAAATTTCAGTCTTGCTTTCTATCTCATAGGAGATAGACTCATCACAATGAACAACCACGTTATTCAAAGTAATGAGTCCTTTTCACTTGTTGGCATTTATGTGGATCGAAATCTTAATTGGCACCAACATGTCACATCAATTGCAGAAGTGGCTGCAAAGAAATCAGGTTTCCTCTTCCGGGCTCGCAAATACTTTTCACCAGCTAATCTCTATACCTTATATATTTCACAAATAAGGCCAAACCTCGAAAACTGCTCCCCATCTGGGGTGCCGCTGCCGCTTCTACACTCATTATCCTGGACTCCATTCAGAAGAGAGCTATACGTCTCATCGGTGACCCTACCCTCACCCAAAGGCTGCCATCCCTTGCCCACCGACGTGCCGTGGTGACCTCTCTCTCTTTTATAGAGCACGGGCACTGCTCAGAGGAGCTTTCCTCCATAGTTCCCCCACCTGCTGCCCCCAACAGATCTACCAGGGGAACAGAGCGAATGCACCCGTTTATTTATTTGCCATTATTCAGTGTAATGATCATCACCCTCAACAGTAATGACACCCATAATTATTCTTGTATGGATGTGTGGGTGACTGCTCGCGCAGCGTACTGGATTGCCATATCAGCCATAGGATTCGTAATTATTTTTATTAAGGCCAAATTTTTCATTTAATTTACATGTTCAATTGATTGTGTTGCTATAGAATTTAACGCTAATAAACCTGATAAAAAATTTCAGAAAATAATAGAGAAGTTCGAGTGCAACGAATCTATACCTGCATCTGAGGACATTGCTGTTCGCGAGTTTGATATAATCGGAAGGGTAATTAATTTGAAGTTCCATTACGGCCCTGGAAAAGTCACCGCATCTACTAGGCAGTTCATCAAGCCACCCGTGTCCGAAATGGGGGACCGTCTTAAGTACCATCCTGATTTGACTTCCGGTTATCAAGCCGAAATAGATGCGAAACCTCCTAGAAAACTCAAGTTGTTCCTGTTGCTCCAAAAGCAGCTAGAAGAGGAAGAAGTAGCCACGAAGGCCATCAGAGATATAGAAGATCAGGTGAGTAAAACAAATACACTAGAATAAAGAGCGATTAGGGCGGTATAAGAAACAGGTGTTGATTCACAAGTCCACAATAAAATCCAGATAGAGCACCTAAAACAGACAAAGATTGTGTATTTTGATGGTACAAAGAAAAATGAAACAAATATTTAATTTATAAGAAATAAAATTTGTATGAACAAAAGAAAAAATTGTAAGAAACAATGCACTATATATTAAAGTGAAGTGACATATGGAAGACTAGATGCATTCTCGCAACAATTAGAACCGTAGACCGGTTTCGCTCTCATTAGAGCTCTTCAGTACGGCATACTAATTGTAGCAAAAATGCACCAAAAATAACACGGCTATCGTATAGCCAGTCTTAAAACACTAAGTGAGTGGTGAACCTGTCGCCACCTAGTTCGGAACCAAGTACTATGTTGTCACGCCCGCTCCAAATAACACAGAGTATTAAAAATAGAGACGGTGTACAACTAACTAACAATTTAAAAAATTGTTAGCCCTGGCCCATTTCTACCCCAATATAGGGACAAAGTATGTAAGACTAGAAATGGGCCAGGGCTAACAATTTTTTAAATTGTTAGTTAGTTGTACACCGTCTCTATTTTTAATACTCTGTGTTATTTGGAGCGGGCGTGACAACATAGTACTTGGTTCCGAACTAGGTGGCGAAACGTTCACCACTCACTTAGTGTTTTAAGACTGGCTATACGATAGCCGTGTTATTTTTGGTGCATTTTTGCTACAGTTAGTATGCCGTACTGAAGAGCTCTAATGAGAGCGAAACCGGTCTACGGTTCTAACTGTTGCGAGAATGCATCTAGTCTTACATACTTTGTCCCTATATTGGGGTAGAAATGGGCCAGGGCTAACAATTTTTTAAATTGTTAGTTAGTTGTACACCGTCTCTATTTTTAATACTCTGTGTTATTTGGAGCGGGCGTGACAACATAGTACTTGGTTCCGAACTAGGTGGCGACAGGTTCACCACTCACTTAGTGTTTTAAGACTGGTTATACGATAGCCGTGTTATTTTTGGTGCATTTTTGCTACAATTAGTATGCCGTACTGAAGAGCTCTAATGAGAGCGAAACCGGTCTACGGTTCTAATTGTTGCGAGAATGCATCTAGTCTTACATACTTTGTCCCTATATTGGGGTAGAAATGGGCCAGGGCTAACAATTTTTTAAATTGTTAGTTAGTTGTACACCGTCTCTATTTTTAATACTCTGTGTTATTTGGAGCGGGCGTGACAACATAGTACTTGGTTCCGAACTAGGTGGCGACAGGTTCACCACTCACTTAGTGTTTTAAGACTGGTTATACGATAGCCGTGTTATTTTTGGTGCATTTTTGCTACAATTAGTATGCCGTACTGAAGAGCTCTAATGAGAGCGAAACCGGTCTACGGTTCTAATTGTTGCGAGAATGCATCTAGTCTTACATACTTTGTCCCTATATTGGGGTAGAAATGGGCCAGGGCTAACAATTTTTTAAATTGTTAGTTAGTTGTACACCGTCTCTATTTTTAATACTCTGTGTTATTTGGTTTGGAGCGGGCGTGACAACATAGTACTTGGTTCCGAACTAGGTGGCGACACGTTCACCACTCACTTAGTGTGACATATGGAAACTCTAAAAGACACATATAATGACCCTATAGCGTAAAAAACGATTAAAAAACTAATATTAACACTAAATGGACAAGCAGGGTATTATATAGGGTGGCGCATTGAAAACGAAACAGACCGATTTGCGTCCAGAAATATTTTTTTCTAAGAAACGCTGAAACACGTGAATCTTAATATTGAGGGGAACATGTTTGGACATAAAATTTAACTTTGTCACATCAACCCCTTAAGGGTGGTGATAACAACCCTTATATTTTAAATAGGGAACATGGGTCGAGTGTTACATCATTTGAAAGTTCTTTCTTTTCTGATTTCAGCGCACAAATTTTTTTTGGAAGTTTTATCAACTCGTTTAAAAATTATTCACAGTTGAAGATGCAAAAATGCATTTCACTCATTCCGATAAGAAATGTGCTGATAGTCAATGTTTCGTTGGTTTGTAAACAAAAAATTAACTATCAGACCATTTCTTATCGGAATGAGAGAAATGCGGTTTATTATTTCAGTTTATCGGTCGGTTTGATACTTGATAGTACTACCGAAAATGAATTTCACAATGGTGTATTCTGTAGAAGAAATAGTTGAAATAATTACTCTTTTCTCAAAAACGATGACTGTGCCAACCGTACCGCAAATTTGTTTAATGAACGACATCCGAATAGACATGTTAACAGAAAATACATTTTGGACTTAGTTGCAAAGTTTCGACAAAGTGGTTCAGTAGCCAACAAAATACGGGATCCTGAACGTTAATTTTCGGTTAGAAATGAGACTACTGAGACTGAAGTTTTAGGACAAATTGCTGCAGACCCAACTTTGAGCACGAGAAAATTGGCCACTGGTTCAAACATCAAAAGAAAAACTATTCAGCGAATATTGAAGCATCATAAATTCATCTTGTACAACAACTGAATGAAGATGATTTTGATCGGCGGCTGGAGTTTTGTGAAGTTATGACTGCATCAATAGCTGATAACAGGAACTTTCTGTTCAATATCTATTTTTCAGACGAGTGTACGTTTTTATTAAACTCTACAGTCAATCATCATAATTGTTGTTATTGGGCAGATAATAATCCAAGAAATTTTCACGAAGTCCACACTCAAACTCCACAGAAATTGAATGTCTGGACTGGCATTTTTGGAGACCGTTTAATCGGACCAATTTTCTTCATGGCAATTTGGGTGGCGAACCGTATTTGGAGTTACTAGAAGATATCGTTTACCCTCTACTAATTGACATTGTTGAAAATGATGATCGCTATCAAGAAAATCAATTAGTGTTTCAACAATCTGGAGCCCCTTCGCATTTTTCGCAACGTGTTAGGGCGTTTTTTAAGAGAGAGTTTCCAGGACAATGGATTGGGCGTAGAGGTGCTATTGAGTGGCCCCCTAGATCACCGGATTTAACTCCTTTAAACTTCTTTCTATGGGGCCATTTAAAGACTAGAATTTACGCAACAGAACCGGAGTCTCTGGAAGAATTACGACGATGCAGAGGTAAAGAATGCCGTCTAATAACTCCACAAATGCTCCAGAATGTCAGAGCTCGTTTTGAACAAAATTTGTACTTTTGTATGGATGCTGGTGGTCAACAATTTGAAGACTTACTTAACTGAATGAACATTTTTGAACGTTTGGTTTTGTTTTTTAGGTTTTTTTTAACGAAAAATACTAATTAGTGCATTTTTTATCACAATGAATGAAATACGTTCTTGCAACTCCAACTGTGAATAATTTTTAAACAAGCTAATAAAACTTCCAAAAAAAATAGTGTGGTGAATTCAGAAAGATCTTTCAAATGATATAACACTCGATCCACGTTCCCTATTTAAAATATAAGGGTTGTTATCACCACCCTTAAGGGGTTAATGTGACAAAGTTGAGTTTTATGTCAAAACATGTTCCCCTTAATATTAAAATTGACGTGTTTTAGCGTTTCTTAAAAAAAAATATTCTCTTGACGCAAATCGGTCTGTTTCGTTTTCAATGCGCCAGCCTGTATGTCAAAAGACGGTTATTTTCAGTGAAGATTAATGTTAAATTGTGGTGAACAATATGATATAGGTTAAACTAGGTAAAACAATAGGATATAGGTTAAGCTAGGTAAGGGAATGCTAAAGATTATATATGTAAGATTGACAATAATTTTAAGTAAATGTTTAAATAGGTTAGTTTTAGGAAGTGGAACAAATGATTTAAATTTGGCGCTTAAGAAGAACGCTGTTTTGACTTACCTGCTAAGTCCATTAATAATAATTTATGTGTATGAAGGAAATAACTGTTTTTGACTAAATTTGTAAATGACCCATATCATTGGCACATTCAGGAAATAAATTGTCATTTGTGAGAAATACAAATATAATTGGTCGACAGATTTTGGAGACACACCCGGCAGAAACTTAAACAAGCGGCAGATTACAACCATCGTTATTATAAAATGTGATAAATATTGACAAAATTCTGTAAATCAAACCAGAAAAGTTTTCTAAACAGTAGTGAATATCAACAGTTACTGGTGTAAATGTTTTGAAACCAGCATATAACTCAAGAGAATAAGTCGAAGCAAAAACCTGATTGATACTAGAGGACGCCACTTTTAGTTAGAAGGTATTTATCGATATAATCAAGCTTAATAACACATTTATCGTCAAGATTGGTTGAAATAACCTCAAAGCTTATAAACATTACTTGTTAGATGTACTAAATGAATAAAATGTCAACTATGCCGCTAAAAGGCTCGTTTGATTAGAACCTAGTAGACCTCAACAGTGGCGTTACTTTATCCGTTGCGGAACCAAAAAATTATGAATTTGTCTATTTTTTGAAGATATTCAATCGTATGTAAATTAAATTAAGATAAAATCTGTAAAATTTTCAATAGCCAAAATTTATAATTTTTAGACGGATCCAAGTAAGTTTGCAAGAGTTAGGTATAAGACATTATACATAAAATGTATCAGCAATTTGTCCTAGAATCTAAAAATACAAGAATATAATATAAGCTGTTCCATTTGAAATAACAAAGTTGACATTTACTTCCAGTATAACCAGAAATGACACAATTTTGAAAATATTTTAGACGAGTTGCCCCTATTAGTACATGACCACATTTTCAAAATTTTTCAATGGCTGCTTTTGAAGAAATCGATCGATGCCATTCCCGGTGGGACATCCTGTTTATTTATTTATAGTTGTCATAGAGCCTATAAATAAATTTAAGTTTCTCTTGCCTTGTAATGTTATAAAAGGCAAAACGGTTGGAGAGAAGAAAATAGGCAATTGTGAAGCCAGGAAAAAGTCCCTACAACTGTATTTGTAATTAATTTTGTTTTATGTGTAATATTAGTCACTTTAAAAATTAAATAGGTAACATGCCTATTTTACAGGTGGAAGAATTCTTCATTCAACGAGACCGTGAAATTGCGTTTCCCAAACTTGAAGTTTCCTTGTTTAACAGAGAGCAAAATACTGAACATCGTGCTGGTATGCTAGAACGTGTAAGTATATTTTGTGATTTTTGGTCCATTCATGCTAATTTATAATTCAGAAAATTATTGCTGGTTCCTATGTGAAGATATATTTTCAAATTAATTTATTTTTAGCACTTTTATTTAAATTATCGGAAAAATGTAGAGACCAATTTCTGTGACCACTCAACAAAACATTGATTCTGTCTATGAAATGATCCTAAAAGATCTGGACACTAGGCTTCAGCCTAGGCTATATGTTTCAACATATAGCAAATATATTATACGCTCCTTATGAATGTATGTTTCTCATTATTCATCATTACTTGGCCATGAGAAAGCTTTCGATAAAATGGATTCTGAAATGCTGCAATGCTGATCAGAAGCGTGTTCGTTTGATCATGTCGAAAGAAATATGACACCGTTTTAAAGATCGATCCCCAACTTTTTGGACCGCTTGTAGCTATTGGCAAAACATGGGTTCATTACTACTGTGAAGACCTAACGTTTGTCGCCAAACTATTCCCGAACGCGTACCCACTTCCCGAACGCGTTTTCTTTGAGAAAGTAGCATTTCTCCGGCCTAGTCTGGGAAGTACGTACTTCCCGGACTAGGCCGGGAAGAATCACATCGTTGTTGTCATTGTGAATATGAAAATCTTGGTAGGTATGATTTTGATAAATACAGTTGAACATTACCATAGCAACTAAATAACGACTGACAGCTATCTGAAATGAAATTAGTTGACATTTTAATTGTATAGGCAATATTTATCTTTACGGCCATCCCATACTCCACATAACAGATTATTCGTGAATTACAAAAAAGGAAAATGTTCGATTCAGCCCGTTGGTATCCACAGTTTTGGGAATCTCGGATTAAGAATTGCAGAATTTTTAAATTTACCCAATCCTAAAAATTACACAGGCCATAGCATGCGTCGAACTTCAGCGACAATATTTGCTGATAATGGTGGAAACATCACAAATTTGAAGAGACACGGTGGCTGGAAGTCTACCAATGTCGCTGAAGGATATATAGACAATTCACTAACAAACAAAATTAAAATTGCCAATACCATTCAAAAATTATCAGATGAAAACAACCAATATGAACGGAAACTTTACCTTCTTGTTCTGACTACAAAAGGCATTTAAATATACCAAGCATTTCCAACAAATTAAATCCTTTCGATATTAGCAATTGCTCGAATTTTAATATAAATAAGAATTAGAATGTTTCTGTTAGTACCTATCTTCTGTTCGAATTTCAATATTTAATACAAATAAGAATTAAAATGTTCGAAATTTTGTTCTACAAAGAAATATAATAAAGAAATGTGTCTTACTGATTTGTTATTCTAGACGGTTGCCGAAAAAATACTGTACGCAACACGTCCAAAAACAGTTTTTTGTCCAAAAAAACTTCCAGGACTTCCAGGACTCGCCTACGGCTCGTCCTAGAATTTTGTCGACTCGTCCAAAAAAACAATATTTTCCGGACTTGCAACGTAAATTACTATTGTATGTAAAATCTGAAAACAGTTTGTTCAGATAATAATATACGAGTAGCGTAAATTTAATCACTTTTTGTTTCTTAAAATTATTTGATTGTAAGATATGTTTGCTTGGGTGATATATTGATGCTGGCTCTGTTGTTTTGTTACAGCAGCAAAATGACAACCAAAAAACGCAAAGTCGATTTTGAGTGTCGAGTTTAAAAAAAAGAGTGTTCATGGAAATATTTTTTCACAGAATATAAAGACAAACCAGTTTGCCTCATTTGTAATGAAACAGTTGCAGTGTTTAAAGATTTTAATTTATCTCGACACTTCTCAAAAAAAAAATTCAAATGAGAAATATTCATCTATGACAGAGGCAGAAAGAAAGTATTTTGTTGAAACGCAAAAAGACAGGTTACGTGGACAGCAGAACATGTTCACGAAGCAAACTGATACTCGAAAGGCTGCAACACTGGCAAGTTATATTGTAGCTTACAAAATCGCTAAAACTAACAAAACATCGGATGGTGAATTTGTAAAAGATTGTATGGTGGCTGTAAGCAACATCATTTGTCCAGAAAAAAGTAAAGAGTTTCAATCTTTAGCTTTATCACGGACGACAATAACTGATCGAATTGACGCCATCGCTGAACAATTATCGTCACAGCTGGAAAATAATTGTAATTAATTTGAATACTTTTCTCTAACCATGGATGAGAGCATAGACGTGAGCGGTACTGCCCAATTGCTGATTTTTGTCAGAGGAATTGATTCAGAGTTCAACATAACCGAAGAATTAGCTAGTTTACAATCCTTGAAAGGAAAAACCACTGGAAAAATTATTTACGATTCTTGTTTTGAGGGTATTTCAAAGTTCAACTTGCCTATGGACAAATTATGTAACATAATCACGGATGGAGCACCCAATATGGTGGGCAGCAATTTGGGGTTTATGGGTATATTTTGCAAAGAAAACCCCAATAATAATGTGTTATTTTTGCATTGTTTAATACACCAGAAGGTGTTGTGTAAAGCAGCTATTGACATAAAACCCGTTATGAGTGTGGTTGTTAAACTTATCAACACAATACGTTCACGGGGTTTGATGCATCGAGAATTCCAAGAATTTCTAAAATCCACTGAAAGCGAGTTCTCTTATCTCCTCTACCATATTAAGTGAGATGATTGACCTGTGGTAATGCATTTGAGAAAGTGTGGAACTTAAGAAAGGAGATTCAAGACTTTCTGACGGTGCAAGGAAAATGGGACGACTTTAAGATCCTGTCTGACGAAAATTGGCTTCCTGATTACGCATTTTTCACCGATTTGCTGTCACACCTCAATAAATTAAATACGAAGCTTTAGGGCAAGAATCAAATCTTAGATGAGCTTTGGGGACATTTAAAAGCCTTCAAATTGCAGTTTAAATTATTTTGCAGTTGTGTAGAGAAAAATGAACTTACACATTTTGCCAATCTGAGCACTATATTACCTGTCTCAGACGACAACTTAAATAGGTTCGCTCAACAACTGAAGAAACTGCACGAGGAATTTGATAAGAGATTTCAAAATTGTAAAGGAATTGAGTCGTCACTAAATATTTTTTCGATGCCTTTTAATGTCAATGTCGATGAAGCACCCGCTAACATCCAACTTGAACTAATTGAGATGCAATGCAATACCCATTAGAAGCAACTATTTTTTAACACCAGCAAATTGGAATTTTATAAGTCCTTATCTAGGACACAATACCCAAATATAGTTGCCCACGCCCAAAAAATAATGGCTGTTGGTACAAGCTATTTGTGCGAACAAACGTTTTCAACAATGAAACTAAGAAAAAATTGTCTTCGTAATACGCTTTCGGATGACCACCTTTTGTCACTGTTAAAAATTTCAGTATCACAAATGAAATCATGCAGAAACAAAAACAGTTCAACATGTCACATTCACATGTCCCCACAAAGACTAGAGCTCCTCAACCTTCTACTTCACAGCAAACTTAAAAGGTTAATCGCAATTAGATAAGTTACTTTGTAATATTGCACAATTAGTGGTTCAGAAAATACATATCAATATTTTTATTTCAGTGTATAATATAATATAGCCAAAAATTCAACAATTTGGCCCGCCATATATTTCGTTAGTAAATATTGGCACGCGAAGGAAAATGTTTCCCCATCCCTGGGATAGACCATGCGTGGCCCCGTATATTTGGGACAATAATGTAATATTTAGGAAATTTTCTCAAATAAAGAAAACAAAGTAAGGATTTAGCTTGGACTATTTACCCAAAACTGTAATAATACAATGTTTAATATCACTCTTATCTCGTGCGTTATATATATATATATATATATATATATATATATATATATATATATATATATATATATATATATATATATATATATATATATATATGCGCATTACTCCTAAAAGGCGGATTACAATGCCTACAGAAACAAATTAACTACTTTAATAAGGAAGACAAAAAACGAATATTACGTAAAGAGAATAAGCATACCCTGGCAAGGAAGGTGTAGACTAGATAAGTGGTGAGGATGAAAGGGGAGAGCTTGTGATCGATGAAAATGATGTGGAAAATTGCTTTAATAGATATTTAATTAGCATTGGTAAAAAGTTATCGAAAAAAATACGCAGAAAAACTGGCAACAAATAAATTATGAAGATCAATTCTAACTTGATATTTAATAAATTGCCTTACTTTTCCTGCAGTCGATTTTTTAAATATCTAACACTGGGGTAGGTCAGCCAAGTTTTTTTTTAAAGCTATTTTATCCTCATAATTAAAACGTCTATTTTCTAAAATAATGGACACTGATGAATTTATGTTAAATAGATTATATGCCACACGTTATTAAAGTGAAATGACCAGACGCACAACGGCATAACGTACAAAAGATTAGCGATAATCGAACTGCTATAAAAGTGCACATTCAAAATGTGCGCCGCGGCCAGATAAAAGTAGTGGGAAGTGCATCAAAGGTCACTGGTTTACCGCGTATATTACCATATAGTTCTTGCTACAGTGACGTACTCATTGTACACGTGTGCCAACGGTGGAAGTAAGTATTGGCTACTTCGCTTTGTCGCGGGAGGACCTTCGGAAAAAATATTGCACGCACTGGTCCCCGCAAAATTTAAGACTCTGATTCTACGTTTGTCAAATTATTATTTTAACAAGCTGTTGTTAATTGTAGGTATTAAGGAAAGTTCAGTGGAGTCCATGTGATCTTGTCCCCTCTGGTACCAGCCACCACTGCTCAATATAACAAAACAAAAAAACTTCAGCCTGATAAGTGCCAAACTCCGGCTGCGCTTAGGGTCTTGTTCCGTTTTGGACTTGCTTTTGTGCCGCTTCAATATTTTGAATTCGAATTTCGTGTGTCTTTAAACCTAGGCTACTTGAGTTTTTATTGGTTGAATATGACATCCATAATAATAATTGTAATTCGAATTACGACCTACAGTTTTTGCAGTTTTATAAATTTGAATTTACCTCTGGCTAATGAACTCACCTGAAGCCATACCAAACCTGTTTTCACACGCACAAATTTGAAATTTTCACAGTTCTGTAAACGAACATCTTTCACATTTAATTCTCTAATTAAGCTAATATTACATTAAACGTAATACATTTTTTAGGAAAAGCAACAGCGAGAGCTCAGAGAAAAGGAAGTTGAAGAGGAGACTGATTATTTGGTGCCACAACTAGCTCGATTAGGAAAACCAAATAGGTTAGCTTATGAACAGGCTGTCAAAGTTAGACATAACACGCTGGAGGACTTTAAGCAGATGCTACTGAATCGTGCCAACGATCTACAAAAACAATTTGAAACGGTAAGTACCTATACCTATATTGTTACAAATTTATTTGTTGGAAAAGCGAAAACAGTTTGGTGAAAATTGCCAAGCTTTGGTACTGATACAAAACTCTTCCTTAACTTATCCCCAAAAAATCTTTCCCAAAGTATTTCTGAAAATATTTGCACTGTTTTTAAATAAATACACAAGCCTGTTGCAAATAAATATTAATATTTATATAGGGCGGCGCATTGAAAACGAAACAGACCGATTTGCGTCCAAAGATATTTTTTTGAATAAACTCTGAAATACGCCAATTTTAATATTGAGGGGGACATGTTTTGACATAAAACTCAACTTTGTCAAATCAACCCCTTAAGGGTGGTGATAACAACCCTTATATTTTAAATAGGGAACATGAGTCGAGTGTTACATCATTTGAAAGCTCTTTCTTTTATGAATTCAGCACACTAATTTTTTTGGAAGTTTATCAACTGGTTTAAAAATTATTCACAGTTGAAGATGCAAAAACGCATTTCACTCATTCAGATGAGAAATGTGCTGGTAGTCAATGTTTTGTTGGTTTGTAAACAAAAAATTGACTATCAGAACATTTCTTATCGGAATGAGAGAAATGCGGTTTATTATTTCTGTTTATCGGTCGGTTTGATACTTGATAGTGTACTACCGAAAATTAATTTCACAATGGTGTATTCTGTAGAAGAAAGAGTTGAAATAATTACTCTTTTTTTAAAAAACGATGACTGTGCGAACCGTACCGCAAATTTGTTTAATGAACGACATCCGAACAGACATGTTAACAAAAAATACATTTTGGAGTTAGTTGCAAAGTTTCGACAAAGTGGTTCAGTAGCCAACAAAAAAAAACGGGATCCTGAACGTGAATTTCCGGTTAGAAATGAGACTACTGAGATTGAAGTTTTAGGACAAATTGCTGCAGAGCCAACTTTGAGCACGAGAAAATTGGCCCCTGTTTCAAACATCAAAAGAAAAACTATTCAGCGAATATTGAAGCATAATAATTTTTACAGCAATATCTCATTCCGACGTTATTAAACTTATTTCCTGATGGACACAATGCTGGTATGGTGAATCATAACTTGTGGTATCAACAAGATGGTGCCCCGCGCATTATACGTTAATGTTTGACAGTATCTAGATCAACATTTCCGAACAGATGGATTGCAATCGAGTCGGCAGCAAGATCACCTGACCTAATTCCCTTAGATTTTTTATGTGGAGTCATTTGTAGAATGTGGTATTCAAAAGTAAATCAGTCTTCAATTAGCACTGAATGTACCAACATTTCTCCAAAGATTATAAATAGAGTCCAACAAGAATTTGTAGACCGTTTAGGATATTGTCAGGCACAAGAAGGCGGGCATTTCGAACATTTCATTAGATAAGACTGAACTATGTAATTTTTTATAGGCTTCACTTGTGTTAGGTGTTACTGATAATAAAAATGTTATTACTCACTTTACTTTATTCCTACAAAATTGATGTGCTGAATAGAGAAATGGATGAGCTTTAAAAAGATATATCACACTACCCACCATCCAATTTCAAAATGTCGAAACGGTGGCTACCCCTTGAAGAGGTATAACTATCGGGGTGAAATTCTTATACCAAAAAGTTAGTTTTTGAAAATAAAACTCGACCTGTTTTGAATTTTCCTTATTAATGGCCACTTTCAATTTTATTGAATCTATGTGTTACCTACTTTATAGAAACTTTGTATACTTACCGTAAATTTTATCCTTTTCTTCTAAATACTGATTTACCTATTTTGAAAATTCGTCCAGTATACTTACCTTGAGGATGTCATAAGTCTTTCAAGGCTAAATAAATCATATAAAATGTTGGTTGTAAAGCATGTTGCTAGCATCAGAAGATTTACACAAAGGGTTTTGCTGCAGGTATGTGGGTTTAACCAAAGAAAATGGCAGAGTTCACCAGGCGCCAGCAGTTGAATTGTGTTAACATTTTTTGACATAATAATTCAACTGTTGGTAGCTGCTGGCACCTGGTGAACTCGGCCAATATGACTCGAAACAAATCATCACATGTACATTTTGATGGCTGATTTCTAATCTAGTTAAATAACTGGGAATTTCTCCATGACCTTTGAGTCTAATAAATGTTGACGCAAAATGATTCGGGACGTTGAAGGAGAATATATATGGGACTCTATTAGGTCATGTAGGTCGTGAGAGGAAATACAGGTTGTTTGATGTTTTATTTAACATTTATTTAATAAGTACTACAACAGTGGTTTCGCTATTTTGTGACCTCCTCAGATGGTGAGTACTTATAATGTGCTCTCTGAAAAACATGTGCTGTAGTGTGAATAAATTTTTTCAACATGAATCATCATCAAATTTAATCATACATTTTTGTTGTTAATATGTAATTTTATTTCTCTAGAATTTAGATAAGATGCAAGCTAGGAAGCAGTGGTATCTTATTAACCAGGACCTAATTCCTCAAGACGTAGAAGTTCGTTACTTTGAAGAGATACATGATTTAACGTTGCTTCTGCGTACCCTGGAGATACGTTTAATAAGACATCGTGACTTGTCCGGGCCTAGGTAAGCTACTAAAAATAATTACTATACACAGTCAAAACTAAACAGTTCCATGTGGGCTCGGGGACTTAAAGAATAAGCCCGAGGAACCTCTTACTTGTCTTAAGAGGAGACTAATGCGAGCAGCTAATGCTGCTGTCCAAGAAACCTTTTTCTACCATGTCCTTAAACAACCTAAAATTGATTTCCACATAACCTATTTTCCTTTCTATCCCAAAACCCTCCCATAAATGCGATGGGAAACCATCGTATTACACGCCCATCTTCAAAACCACCAATTCAAGCAAAGCCCCAGAATATCACGACAATACAAGTTTACTTTCTGACATTGCAAAGCGAGAAGGAGGTGGATCTCTTGTAGATTCATTAATTGTTGTTGCCCTTACTTGGTGGAACCTAAGTGAATATTGGAACCTGTGATGAGCACTGATGAGTACACTTGGAGAACCCAAATCACCAGAACACATCTTCTTAAAGACCTGACAATCGTTTCACTGTACTGATCATTAGTGAAACAGCTCCATGCTAAATATAGACGTAGAGACTGTTCTTCAGGCTTCAGAAATGTTCGTTTTCTTCTCTGTAACTAGTTTCGCCACTTGTTCATGATGCCGTCAAGCAGCAAAACCAGTGACAGAAAAAAAAATGAATATTTGTGAAGCCAGAGAAATAGTCTCCACATTTATATTTCTGTAGATTGTATTGAGTCGTATAGGCCTTTGGCCTCTCAGCGCTGCAACTCCGATGGGTATGTTTTGTACATGACTCTTTTTTCGAATAGTTGTCCCAAAAGTTCATACTTTTTATAGTAATAGTCATAGTTCTTTATTGCACATAAAAAATTTAGACCCATCACAATGAACAACAAAATTATTCAAAGTAATGAGTCCTTTTCACTTGTTGGCATTTCTGTGGATCGAAATCTTAATTGGCACAAACATGTCACATCAATTGCAGAAGTGGCTGCTAAGAAATCAGGCTAACCAGCTAATCTCTATACCTTATATATTTCACAAATAAGGCCAAACCTCAAAAACTGCTCCCCATCTGGGGGCCAGTGCCGCTTTCACACTCATTATCCTGGAATCCATTCAGAAGAGAGCTATACGTCTCATCAGTGACCCTACCCTCACCCAAAGGATGCCATCCCTTGCCCATCGACGTGCCGTTGGTGACCTCTCTCTCTCTTTTATAGATATCTGTACGGGCTCTGCTCAGAGGAGCTTTCTTCCATAGTTCCTCCACCTGCTGCCCCCAACATATCTACCAGGGGAACAGAGCGAATTCACCGTTTTACTGTCCAGGTCACCAGACATAGAACATCTTGTTATGCTTGCTCTTTTGTCCCGAGGGCTTCCAAGTTGTGAAATTTCTTGCTGGCACATTTTTTCCTTCTCCTCTGAACCTTCAAGTCCAGAATTAACAAGATGCCTCTTTCCTCCTTGTCGACACTCACGGTACGATAGTATTTAGGCTGTAAGCCCTCATGATGTGATGTATATATATATATATATATATATATATATATATATATATATATATATATATATATATATATATATATATATATATATATAATGCACGTCTGTATGGATGGTATCGTCGACAAAAATTTCAAAATTTTTTTTTCAGTTAAACATCATAAAAAATGTCAAAACATTTAGATCACGTGATTTGGGAATGAAATATTTTTTTTCGGTTGGTGTCAATCTGTAGCTCCCTCCATTTGCTTAAACCCATCTATACCATACAGATTAGGTGTTGTTTGTCAGTCTTTCACTGTCTCTGTACCATTCCTGGTGGTCACTTATGGCCATGTCAAATAGGACTACGGAGTCCAGTTTAGATTGCATTTGATATGTTGTGGCATAATCTTAAGGGAATCAGTGCAACTTCCCTCTTCACACATGTCTGTGTAGAGTACTATTCAGCATTGCCTCTATTGAGATCATAGCTCCCATTATTCCAAGACAGAGCAGCCCTTTTAATTTTTGCAATTTGATTTGTGTTGAGGCTTGTTCCGCTTTTGGTCACCATACTATAGATACATATGGGAACATGGGTTTAACCACAGTTTGGTATATCCAATATACCATCCTGGGATTCAACCCCCACATCTTTTTAAGCCAAGTGCAGATTGGCATTGTGGCTCTTGAAAGAGGTGAGAGGAAAGATGTTTGTTGAAAGAAATTGAAAGGTAATTTTTTTTGCTCATATTCAAAAGCACAATAACTTTTTCACAATATTATTTGAAAGACACATGAAGTAGAATTTTGAAAACTTGGACCTGCGAAAATCCGTATTCCTCAGTAATCCGGACTGAGTTTTCTTTCCATTATGGATGTTATAATTTGGATTTTACTATTTGAATAATCCGCATGGCTAAAATTTAATCTTAGCTACAACTTTCTTCAATCGTATGTTATAATTTGAACCCTGGAAGGTCGTCTGTTTGTTGTAATTGGGATTCAGCTCTCCAGTAAAGTCCCACCCTTCAAAATCTGGGCATGTACTTTCGAGATTCACAACGAGTCCATGATTTATTATTATATAACAAACTATTTTGCGACAACTGACAAGTGATCCGAAAACTGATTTCTTATAACATACCTACGAGATGTATTGACAAAATTTGTTTGTTAAGTTAATGTCAAGAATTTGTATTTTTTTTTTCAAATTGATAAAATGGTATGCAAACATATGTAAATACGTACATACATATAACATACTGAAAAGCATGTACCCTGCGGGAACAGCATAATACATCCTGGGGAGATTGTCCAGGGCTCAAACACGGTAAGTAATTAATTCGGCAACCCAGTCCAAAGAGAGCTGTTAAATCTTAGCAGATGACAGCTCAGGAACATAACAGGACTCTTGGCGGGACACATGGCTGTCAAGAAGGTTAGGTTAGGTTTGAAGGTTAATGGGCTATACCGGTCCCTTCACCGCGACCATAAGGTCTATTGTGGCTCACGCCTAATGTTCTATATTTCACCCAACAAAGCCAGCCTCCTGCAGAGGTCGATAATCTTTGTGGGCGAAAGTTGATCCAGATCTTCCGGAGCAATCCTTGTCTTGCCAAAGAGCAGGTGTCTGGTCCTGTCCGCCCCCGGACAGGAACACAGTACGTGCTCTGCTGTCTTGTCACTCTCCATATACAGCCGGCACTCAGTTTCGTGACCGACTCCAATTCGGCTGTCAAAAAACACCTGCATAAAATGGGGCGGTTCGAGGGAGACCTGGCATGCAGACTCTGCGGCGAAGGGGAGGATTCAGCCCAGCACATCTTGTGAGAGTGTAAAGCTCTGAGACCGAAGACAGAGCAATATAAAAATTCATCCTACCAATTGCTGTGCAGACTAGTTCAAGGCACAGTGATTTTGGAATGGGTGGAGTAGAAAAGACAAAGGGCATGCACAATAAGTCAAAGACTGCGGTGCTATCGGGGCAGTATAAACGCATACAAGCCCTAAGGGAAAAATGTACCCTGCTGTCAAATACATACATATGTATGTAAATTAAATTCTTTTAGGCTTCGGTAATTCGAAGGCTTTAAAATTTCGGATCGCTGTGGGCATTAATTAGTCTGGATTATCGAAAACCTACTGTTATTTAAAAAAAAGGAGAGGCAGACCATGGAGAAAACTTCTGGAAAACCTGACACAACTGATAAAGTGTGGAGGCTACAATGAAATAAAAGAGTTAATGGAGGCATCATAGCGGCGACAAGGCCTTTAGGTTTGAATGTGAGTGGGCCATACCGGTCCCTCCACCGCGACCATAAGGTCTATTGTGGCTCACGCCCAATGGTCTATATTTCACCTAACAAAGCCAGCCTCCTGCAGAGGTCGATAATCTTTGTGGGCGAAAGTTGATCCAGATCTTCTGGAGCAAGCTTTGTCTTGCCAAAGAGCTGGTATCTAGTCCTGTCCGCCGCCGGACAGGAACCCAGTACGTGCTCTGCTGTCTCGTCACTCTCCATACACAGCCAGCACTCAGTTGTCTGTTTAGCTCTAGAAGTTTTTTAGCCTTTGACTCAGACAGGCCATTTATAAAGGTCTTAGAGTGAGCTAATCCTGGCAGATTTGGGCATTATTGAAAACCTACTGTAAAAAAAAAGAAGGGGCAGACCATAGAGAAAACTTCTGGAAAACCTGGCACAACTGATAAAGTGTGGAGGCTACAATAAAATAAAACAGTTAATGGAGGCAAGGTAGCGGCGACAAGGCGACATGGCCTTTAGATTGTGACAATCACAAAAGCCTAATGAAGCAAAAATACTTTTTCTTATATACACAGATCGAGCGATTTTTAGTTATCATGATTCAATGCATGCTGTGTTCAAATTTATTATACTTATACATATTTATTGCTGAATTAAATTTTACAATACGTCACATAGAAAGCTATGCTTGTGTTTGAGTTAAGCCAATTTTTCTGGATATCATCTTCCAAAATGTCCATCAAATACTGTAGAAATTACTTCGCTTTTAAATTTTACGGCCAAACACCTGTCAGATCATACAAAATGTGAAATAAATTCCTGGTTTTAACTGTTCTTGACACAGTATACGGTCAGCTCGTGGACACAGCAAACCTTTAGATAATTCAAAATGGCTCGATATATTACCTGAATGTTAGCCTGACTCTAGAAAGGGTTGTGGATGTGCAGAGAATGGTTAATTTTGTCCTCAGTCATGAATTATCTAAGGCTAAAACAGCAGAAATGAATAGTGTTTTTATTAACTCCCATAGAGCATTTTCAGTGAACCATAACATCAAGGTGTCAGAAAAATTATGAGGATACTGAAATAATTTCATGATAATGTAAAGTTTTTTGAAGTTAACAGTCTACCATTTGAATGCCTGAAAATAACACAAGGAGTTCTTCAGAAGAACTCACTGGCCTGCTGCTTTTTAGCCTCTTTATTTCAGATTTTGATAGTTTCTTATCCACTCATCGCTATAAACTATTTTGTTGAAGATTGTTTTATTAGTAAGCACGCTCTATGTGCAAAAACCATTGGGATTTATTGAATGTGTATTGTTTTAACAACCACCTTGAGGTGAATACAGATAAGTCAAAAGTTCTAATTTTTATGTGGCACAAAATACCACAATCGACACCCACAAGTTCACCTACAACTTGCAATTGTTAGAAATAGTAACTTTTTGTTAATCTGGGCTGTTTTTAAGATCTTTTCATAACATGTTGTCCAATTGCTAAAATGTAAAATAAAGATAAATGTCAAAATTTCTTATTGATTTATTGTTTATTTTAGGTATCAAGCAATGGTAAATTATCTGAATATGCACCCCATGCTTCGAATTTTGCACAGGCAATAATAATGAATCAAGACTTCTATTGTACTTATATAAAAAATTTATTTTGCATTTTTATAACAATTTAAAATGAGATCACATATTTATAATAAAAACATATAAAAACAGTACTGAGTTATCATTAAATTAAATTACATCACATAAATTACAAACCTATAAATGCTATTTCAGTTTTTAGTAAAATAAGTATTTTTGTAATGTGTGAGAAATCCCAAAACACTTAAGACATCAAAATGAAAAACATGTGTTTAAAGAAGTTAAATTAAACGTCAAATAAAACTATCTTATTTGTGATAATTGAGTTGCTCAAGAAATTCGCTATTTTAGAAGTATTAACTCACTCCCCGCTGCTATCAACTGCAGCTTGATTCTCACAAAAACTATGTTGTTGCCTATAGGAGCACAATAATAATAATAATAATAATAATAATAATAAACATGTTTTTTTAATGGATATGGCATCTCAGGCCATTGGTACAGTTTAACCAATGGTGCGCCTACATACAGAGCAAGTGCAACCCACTTAACTTTCTATAATAGCAAAGTTAAAAAACGTAGATAAAGGGAGAATTTCACTCTGCTTTTAAGTAAAGCATCTTGGTTAGGTAAAAAATAACATTTTACAGTATTTAAAACTATTCTCTATGAGTACAAGATTAATAATCTGCAGCAACGGGTACAGCTCCGTCTAGTATCAACAAAATTTTGCAGACCGACAAATACCATCCCTATACAAAATGAAGTTGCTACACGAGTTGAATGAAGATGATAATGACAGGAGATTCTAATTTTGTGAATAATTTTAAATAATCTGGAGCTGCTCTATAACATTTGTTTTTGTTTAACAAATGCACGTTTTTACTAAATGGAGCTATCAACATCTGCAGCTATTGGAGTGACACAAATACTCACTTGTCCAGAGAATCCCATACCTAAATCCCGAAAAAATAAATGCTTGTGAAGGATTTATGGAATTCGAATTGATGTTCCAATTTTCATTCCCAGAGAGATGTATCTTAATTTGCTAGAGAATGATTTAGATGTTTTGATAACCGAAATTTTGGGAAAAGATGAGAATCACATCAATCGCCTACATTTTCAGCAAGATGCTGGCCCTCCTCATTATGCAGCTATGGTTAGAAGATTTTTGAATAATCTTTACCCAGGTAGGTTGTTATTTGATTTTAACGCAATGGCTTATTTAAAGGGGTTGCAATGTTGAAAATGTATGAAGCACATTCTGAGATAAAAGCTACTTTGAAATTCAGGTTTGTGTAATTTTTTATTTCAGGTCAGGTCAGGTCAGGTCAGGTCAGGTCAGGTCATTATATAATATAATAATAACACCACAGTAGACAAACTTCACACCAAGAAGTCTTAGACTTGTGCGGGGGGGAGCTTACATACACATACAGACAAAGGACACCACCCATAACTTATCAGAAGCCGGCCTTCCACATTCGAGTGAACAATTCCGACTGTCTGAATACGGTACTCCAACCCGCGACCTTCTAGTCCAATTCTAAAGGCTACTCACCTCGCGAATCAAGCTATTCAGCCTGTCTATAGGAAAAAGTGGTCCTATTGAATGGCCAGCTACATCTCCAGACTGGAATCCCCTTGGTTTTCTTTATGAGAATATCTAAAAAGCAAGCTTTTTCAAACTAAACCACAAGATCTGCCGAAACCGAGGGAGCGAATGGGATCTTAACACATAATTAAATAATCACAGTTGAAATCATTACTGAATGTCATAGAATAACCCTGGAAAATGTCAGAAGAGGATTTGATCAGACTGTATTATTGTATGATCATTTTGAGCAATTAAATAAATAAATACAAATGCTCATTTCTTTTTCCAAAACACCCAAACTCTGTTTTTTCATAGTAAGAACTGGAATTCAATATTGGTGGAAATTGATATTATTATTTTAGACGTTTTATTTTAAAGTTTTGAAAGCAAATATCTAAAAAAAACTGATCGGTAGATTTTAAAATTGCAGCTTTCAATAGAGAATCAAAAAAGCGATTGAACAAGGTGCCATTGCACCTACCTTCCCTATTAAAATAAAGGTAGTGAAAATAGGGGTCGAATCGACGTGTTTTACACACACACACACACACAGTATGGTGATAAGTTCTGCACAAAATCCATAACTTTCGTGAATATTGATTTCCCAAATATCAAATCACAAGCAACATATAAAGTCAAATTGACGTAAAATCGTCCTCACAATAGGCAGGTGACCAAATCACCACAAGTAATTTTCAGTAACATTTAAGTGTATATTACCAATGTGGGGAAGTGTAAGTAATATGGAAGTCGACAATAGGTCCAGCAAAACATTTCGACCAACGGGTTTTAGTTATATTTAGGACATTTTCATTCAACATTGGGCCAAGGGACGTAATCTATTGGTAAATTCATGCAACGCTTTAATTGAATTCTACATCAAGGCGCCGAGTGCCGTGACGTTCTTAACAACGAACTGCGCATGTGACATTATTCTGTAAGACCTGTGGTGATGTATGCACAAACAAATAGTAGATATTAGCAACTAGGTATGTCCATCTTTGCTAAAAAAATGACAACACGTTGAATGATCAAAGAACAGACTTTAAATAATTGGATCAATAATAAAGGTGATTTGCACTATATGAAGGAAAAAACCACAGCGGTTATGTTTTTTCTGTTAACATGATTATGATACTTTGATAAAATTTCTCTCTGTAAAAAGTGAGATTATTTAAAAAGAAAAATTATTTAAAATTCTTGATATTCTGATTTTGAGGATTGGTGATCCAAACAACACAAAAATATCGTATCATTGTATATAGGCATTATTTTATGTTTTTTTCGAACTAAAATTTGATTACACTAAGTTCAACCAAAAATGGTTTTTAATTTTCCAACAGAATCAAGATGGATACCACAAAATTAGTTTAATATGGCTGCATTTGCAACATTATTCACCCGAAAGTTAATTTTGCTCTATTGTTTTACCTATAAGAATTTTTTTCGGATTTATTGATAATGGTGATAATGGCCTCCGGTGCTGATGTTGGTTGTGAAGGTGAGTCAACGCTGAATCAAAAATACCAATAGGCATATTGAAAACTTTTTCAAACTTCAACATCTATATAAAGCTGAGCTCAATTATAAACATTTTGTTGTTGCTTGGTATTAGCTAGGCAGTTTTAGATTAACAGATTGAGGAGGTTAAAAGGGACGATGTTAGGTAGATATAGAATATCCACTAAAAATTTTAAATGTCTCCCGACTGAATATTTAACTGGCACATTGTGAAATAAAGTATATTTAATTAAGTGCTTCTGGAAGACAATCTGCAATTATCTTCATAAATTCTGAAAATTTACTTTACCGATCAGTTTCGAACACTGCCGTTATAATGTTTTAACACAAAAAAGCATTAGGAAAATTATTTATGTGATTGTTATATGGCTCTGTTATGTATGTGTCCCACAAACTGTCAAAAATATGCATGAGTGAAATCTTCCACAATTACGCTACCAACTCAATGGGACCAATACCGAGTTTAAAGCGCCGCTACCGGGTTAACGGGGCCACTACAGAGTTATAATTTCGCCAACTTTGGCAGCATAGAATGCCTGCAAAGTTCAATTTCGCAGTATTTTTGAGCAACGAACTTCGAACTATTTTGGAGAATTACGAACTTCGAACTACTTAACATCGCCTAAGGCTAACAATTTTTTGAACCGAAGGTTAGATTCAAGTTCGGACTGTAACGATTGCGTTTCGTTACTACTTTAAATATTCAAAATGATCCTGTAAGAGACTTAATTAATAGCCAACAATCCAATATCTGTGAGGCAATTCATGTTTTGATTTTAAAATTATTTTGGTGAAAAGTCGCTAAATCTTCAAGTACCGTAAACTCCTTTACTGCATTTCTAATTTGTACGTTAAAATTCAATATATGTTTGCCACGGAAAATTACGTCGCATTTTGCTGGAAGAATATTTCCAATAACTAACTTGCGACTTTATCTGTATTTTTCCGTGTGGATGATGTCAACTAAAACGAGCGTTAGAGCCTTTCAACGAATATTTCCGAGAAAACCTTGAATTGTAGACAAGGGGATGTAAGCCGTCAAGGGAAAAGGGTTAGATATGAACGCACAAGACGCTACCTCGGTGGAGTCAGAGCTAGGCTGTTGACAAGTTAACATCTTTTAATTAGCGTGGCTGATAATTCTCTTAAAATAGGTGATAAAATTCCTTTAAGTGGTCTATAATATATAACAACAGTTGTCAGTGATTGTTTAATATAATTTGATCGGTGTTTGAATTCAAATTAACAACGTGTTTGACAGAAAAACGCGAATTAAGCAGTGATCCTTTGTTCACCGGCCTGGTGCATTTCTCACCTTAATCAGAAAGAGTTTCTGATTATTACCGAGCTCTGAATTAGTAGGTATTGTAAATTTCACTTGAGCCAATTTGCATTTTAATTGCTGTAAAGATTTTGGTGAAGTTAATTCCGAACATCGACTTAAGACATTTGTTCATTTGATGTTAGGGGCCAGATTGTATCCCCCAATATTGGAGCAACAAGATCCACCTGCCCAATAACCGTTCATGGAAAGTACCACTTGTTCTCTCCAAACTTCCCTCTCTTATTGGAGTTTGTAAGCCTGTGTTAGGCTCTGATGGTAGACTCTACTTGGAGAGCATCTTCAAAGGTGGGGTGTAAAGTTAGTTCGCCTCCCCGTGGTGCACCCTGGATAGCGTCTACTATTAGACGTGAACTAAATGAACTAACCAAACCGTAACCTTCCTAGTCATGTCTTAGGAGGGCCGGGAATGCTTGCCTTAATTGGCCGGCATCGCGAGGAGAGTCCTCTATAAAAAACCCACATCGCAAGGTCGTTGGCGGGTTGGTGCCGAGGCGATGATGCTTCTGGCCGATATGGCCGAGCATTGGCAGGATGGTAATTCTGTCGCTAACGTTAACCCTCCCCAGGGAAACCGGGCGACCTCCCTGTGTAAATGCCTATTCATGGGATGCGGGGCTCTTCCATGGAGGTCTATTTTCCCTTGCTGCTCGTGGGACCAAACATGGACACGACTTACACAGACCCAATAGAGGAGGTGGCAGGATTCAACCTTCCACTGGAACCTCCAGAGGGAAAAAACAGGGGAAAGGAAAGTCCACCCCTAGGACGACTACCAAAGGTAGACCCTCCTAGAGGAAGCTTGGTTATCGAGCTCCTAAAAAGGAGGAGGAACCTGCACCATAATTCCCTTTTCCTTTAAGCTCCTTAACCTACTCCTTTATCCTCTATACACTCCTATATTCCTACCCCAATGCCCACCAACTTAAGGTGCATTCAAGCTAATCTGCATCATGCTAAGGCTGCGACATACCTCCTTAGCATGAAATTAAAGGAAGAGCAAATAGATATTGCTCTTCTCCAAGAGCCCTGGACCGCTAATTCGGAACGAACAAAAGGGCTGGGTAACACTTCTGGTAAGATAGTAGAGGTGGCCTCTGGTACTAAACCCAGAGCCTGTATCTGGATCAGAAACAACTTGCAGTATTTTACACTTTCAGAGTACTGCACCAAGGACATGGCATCCATCCATCTCGTGATCACATCCGGGGGGACCAGGCTGGAAGTAATGGCCTGTTCGGCCTATTTCCCTGGAGACAGAGATGCAGAACAACCACCTCCAGCAGAGGTGCGGAAATTGATCGCCTACTGCAAGAGGAACAATTATCACCTCGTAATGGGGTGTGATGCGAACTCCCATCACTTGGCTTGGGGGAGCACGGACACTAACAGACGAGGTGAATCATTATTTGAATACATTTTAGGGGAGGAGCTGGTTGTCAACAACATAGGCTCGGAACCCACCTTTCTTACAGCTAACCGGAGAGAGGTTTTAGATCTTACGATCAGCTCAAGGCTTTTGAGCTCAAAAATCCTCAAATGGAGGGTGTCGTCTGAACCCTCATGTTCAGACCATGCCCATATCCTATTTGAAATTGAAACAGGCCCTAGACCTGTGTTAGAGTATCGGGACCCGAGGAGGACGGATTGGGAGGGATACAAACAGTCCCTCGCCGGCAGACTTGGGTCCGCAATCCCCACAGTGAGGGATCGTGATGAGATCGAGATTGCGGCCGAACAGGTTAGGGAAGCTGTGGTCTCTGCCTATCACGAAAACTGTCCACTGAGGTCAAAGAGAGACAGTCGGGGGTCTACTTGGTGGAATAATAACCTCGATAAACTACGAAGAGAAGTTAGACGTCTCTTCAATCGTGCTAAGATTACAGGCAACTGGGAGCAATATAAAACTGCTCTAACACATTATAATAAAGAGATCAGGAACGCTAAGAGGGAGTCCTGGAGGAGGTTCTGCGGGGACATTAATAATTTGCCCAGCAGCGCCAGAATCCACAGGATTCTCTCACGCGACCGTGTACAGGAACTGGGATCGATAAAACGACCAGATGGTTCCTTTACTGAATCTCGGAAAGAAACGTTAGAGCTCTTAGCACACACACACTTCCCAGATTGTCTGATCCTGAGCAACGGTGAGGTCCTACCAGCTGAGGGACGATCTAAACGCCCCCAAAGGGAGGACTGGCTAGTTGCTCGGAGAATAGTTACAGCCTCGGCAGTGGAGTGTGCTGTGAATCATTTCCAGCCATTCAAGTCGCCAGGGGAGGATGGGGTGGTACCGGTCCTACTACAAAAGGGACTGGGGATTCTCCTACCCTTCCTTATCAGGCTGTTCAGAGCCAGTCTGGCCTGGAACTATATTCCTTCCAGCTGGACGGTGGTTAGGGGGGTTTACATTCCCAAATTGGGACGTAATGACCTCCTACCTACTTCACTGAGACCTCTCAGTATTACATCATTCCTCCTGAAGGGATTGGAAAAAATACTGGACGGACACATTAGGGGGAACATCTTACCCAAGAACCCCCTAAATACCCACCAGTATGCCTATCAAACTGGCAAATCAACTGAGTTAGCGCTCAATAACCTCGTCGAGAAGATCACACACTCTCTGGAAAATGGAGAGGTTGCGGTGGCGGCATTTCTCGACATAGAAGGAGCATTTAATAATGCATTACCGATCTCCCTCTACGAGGCCACTATCGCTAGGGGGGTGGAACCTACCATCTGTGGCTGGATCGGAAACATGCTGCACATTCGGACCATTATTACCTCATTACGGGGAGAGGTGGTCAGCGTTAGGGCTGCGAGAGGGTGTCCTCAGGGAGGCGTTCTATCCCCCCTGTTGTGGTCCCTCTTTGTGGACGACCTGCTGGCTATCCTCGGACTCTGGGAGGTTGAGGTCCAGGCGTATGCGGATGATCTTGTCATAATGGTTAGAGGCAAATCTGAGGAGGAACTGTCTAGTACTCTTCAAGAAGCACTAAATGTAGTCAATGATTGGTGCCGTAGGGAACAGATGTCTGTGAACCCTCGCAAAACGATCATTGTCCCGTTCACCAGAAGAAGAAGGTTGGACAAATTAAAACCACCTAATCTTATGGGGGAAAACATTCCATTTTCGGACCAAGCAAAATATCTGGGAGTTATCCTAGATAAGAAGCTCAACTGGGACAGACAGTTAGAAAATGTTATCCGCAGGGCTAAGATGTCCCTGTGGACCTGCCGGAGAATCTGTGGGAACAACTGGGGAACAAACCCCCAACAGATGTACTGGCTCTATGTAGTGGTTATCAGACCTATGATAACATATGGAGCCATAGTTTGGTGGCCTAAGGTGCTTCGTGGTACCGCGAGGGCCAAACTGGCTCATCTACAGAGACAAGCATGTCTGATGATAACGGCAGCGATAAGCACCGCACCATCAGTCGCTCTGGAGGTCCTCCTCAATATTCCCCCACTTCACATATGGCTGGAGAGGGTGGCGAGGTGGACAACGTACAGACTAATACAAACGGCAGATAACATGCCGAGGGAAGTCAGTCTGAGGGGGTCCGGACTCCTTGATGACAGTGATTGTCACAGGATTCTGGGAATGGTCTCGGACTTGATGCCTACAAAAATCAGCAGAGATCTGTCTTTCAAGACCGTCCTCCCGGAAAGGGAGGACTGGGACCGGAACCAATCGACCCTGTTGAGAGCGGACCTCTGCTGGTACTCTGACGGCTCCAAAACCAATATGGGAGTAGGAGCCGGCGCATATGGGGGCAGCACCGATGCTAGACTATCAGCTAGCCTCGGCAAGTATGCAACCATACACCAGGCAGAAGTTTATGCCATCGAGATGTGTGCAAGGGAAAGCTTAAAAGACCTATGCACAAACAAATCGATAAAGATATTTGCAGATAGCCAAGCTGCAATAAAGGCTCTTGGTTCCTACCGGTGCAATTCAAAGACGGTATGGAGTTGTAAATCTGCCCTTAACGAATTGGGCAGCTGTAATGAGGTGTCGCTGGTCTGGATACCGGGTCACTCGGACCATGATGGCAACGTTGCGGCAGACACGCTTGCCAGGAGTGGTGCCCAGTGTGACTTTGTCGGACCAGAACCGGTGCTGGGAATAACATCTTGCACAGCAAAACGCACCTTAAAGACCTGGACAGATAGAAGGACAATTCAATATTGGCAAAATCTTCCAGGATTAGCTCACTCTAAGGCCTTCATAAATGGCCTGTCTGAGTCAAGGGCTAAGAAACTTCTAGAGTTGAACAGACAACAACTGAGTACTCTAGTCGGCCTGTATACAGGACACTGTCGCTTGCGGCATCACATGCACCGTATTGGGATCGGTCAGGAGACCGAGTGCCGGCTGTGTATGGAGAATGACGAAACAGCAGAGCACGTGCTGTGTTCCTGTCCGGCAGCGGATAGGACTAGACACCTGCTCTTTGGCAAGGTAAAGCTTGCTCCAGAGGATCTGGATCAACTTTCGCCCGCAAAGGTTATCGACCTCTGTAGGAGGCTGGATTTGTTGGGCGAAATATAGACATTAGGAGTGAGCCACAATAGACCTTATGGTCGCGGTGGAGGGACCGATATGGACCACTCACAAACTAACCTAACCTAACCTAACCATCTTCAAAAGTTCAACAGGTAATGCCAGGCGTCAGAACTTGGTGAGTCGATGAAACCTTATTTATTTGTGTGGAACAAACAAAACCTTTCATGCAGCAGTCCATTATTTGAACCTTTACAATTTAAATTTTCAAAGTAACATGATCAAATTTAAACGTCAATAGTGTCAGTGAGGTGTCTAAAAAAGGGCAACTGTAAACTTCCTGTTTATTCTTTAGAATTTTGTCAATATTGTGAATTTAAATACATAGTGCTTGAAATTGTAATTAACGGATTTTTGCTGGTAAAATATTTAACCGGTACATTTCTTAATACTTTTCATTGACAATAATTAAAAGTAGAAATTTCACATAGTAATATTTTTCTTAAATGGAGCCTCACTCAAAGGATTGGCCAGTTAATTCATTGAAAAATCAATCGAACTGATTGACAAACGTCAAGCAATTTAAGTAATAGTTTGTACTTGCTTTTGAGCCGTAAAGTACAGCATTTGATCATGAATATACCTCAAGTAGGTAATGTTAGTTATTTTTTTTTTGTTACACAACCATTTTATTTTATTATTTTGTGATATTCCATATGAAATGATAATTTCTTTTTCTTAAAACTCTTGCTGTTTATTTGATTTATATTTGTGTATGAGTTAATATTTATTTAAAATTTACCAACCATGTTAATCTAATTTTGTTTACTATCCCAAATTTATTTATATGAATAAATTTAATATTATTGTTAACATTAACATATCTATTTAATTGCAGAGAAATTCCTCCCTAATATCTCTCCTGTTTGGCAGCAACACCATTAATAAATTCTAATTATCGTTTATCTAGATTCCTTAAATTTTATATAACCAGGCCCTAGCCTGGGGCACTCACAAATATAGGACTCCACGCAGAGCAACACAGAAAATAGTGTGAGTATCAAACCATATCAAGATCTGCCAACCTCCTAAAGTATTTCTAGTCTTAATAATAATAATAATCTAATAGATAGATGCTCTTAGACTATGGCTGATAGGCGAAAGTGACCTCACTATCAAGCAGATTCAAATCCACTTGAGGTCAATCACAATATACCACGTCACTCACACATATTTTTGTTTAAGGACGGTTACAGGGTTTGGTTCAGAATTTGGAAGCTTCACACACCTCTATTACCTATACATTATGTAGGTTGAATGAATGATTTTGGGGCCTTGAAGTATTAAGCAACTATAGAGAAAGAAGAGGAAGAATGCTAGAGGAAGATAGGGTAACAGGACAGAGGATTGACAGTGTGTAGGCAAAAGTGAAAGTGAGAGAAGAGAGTCGTTAGATGTTAATGTGTTGGTAAATTGATGAAAG
Source organism: Tillus elongatus (assembly GCA_964006375.1). Classification (NCBI taxonomy): domain Eukaryota; kingdom Metazoa; phylum Arthropoda; class Insecta; order Coleoptera; family Cleridae; genus Tillus; species Tillus elongatus. The sequence continues at coordinate 34,309,733 of OZ023264.1, forward strand.
ATGTGGTGTGAAGTTGGGCTATGTGATGGTAAGACATACAGGTTTTCAACTGGAATGTTTCAATTTGGTATATTTTGTTACTATATGTGACTATTGGACAGCTTCGGGAGGGGGTGAAGTTTACTTCAGTGTAAAGAAACGTATTTCTTCATTTTCTTTTTGCTGATTACACCGAGGAGCTTATGAGACAGGTTTCAATACTGTTGTATTTGTTGTTCTTTAAATCAAGATTAACAGGTGAAACAAGAGTAACACAAATAAGTATTAATAGGTTATAATCTCACCAACAAGCGTCTACTTATGTGACACAGATGTATGTATCTACGCTGTAAACCTTGTTGTTTAATATTAGTGTTTATTAAATAAATAAAATAAATTTAACATTTAAATCTTTTCTATGTATGTGTTACTATTTCACTTGTATTGGTAAACTGATTCTTCTTGGTGCCCAATAAGCTAATCTAGGATGATTTCTTCTTTTAACGAATACCATCTTCCAAGAAAATGGCAAATGTAAATTAAATTATTTTGTCCTCTCGAATTTCCCAATGGTTTGTCAACTGTGCATTTTCCCTGCATGGTCTGCAGGTGCTAATAATAAATAATGATACATTAAAATTAAAACAGCCATATGGAACTCACTTTTAAGGCCGAGTAAGTAAGAGATAAGCAATACTTTGTAAATGCTGGTAGTGCCCTAAAATAAAATAATTTAGTACCCTAAATTAAATTAACAGCCATTAGCAGGCCTTTACGTTGCAATAGTATATTTAAAGATGTAATTTGTTAATAACTAAAGGACCAAGATCCCATCTGTCCTATACAATGTCCATCTTCATCAAATGTAGCCAAAGTTAATTTACTCAACTTGTTAGCTAATGATGGTAAAGTTGTGGAATGTGTGATGCTTACTGAAACAAATTAAAATCGAATTAGTGAAAACATTTTAAACACAAGAATAGAGCTTAAACTAATAGGGGATTTTTGTTTGTCTTGTTAATGTGACGTGCTTGCTGTTGTCTGAGTTAACTTGTATTTTCCATCTGTGTATCCATGTCGTCAGTTCGTTTAGTCCGTTTTGTAGTTTTTTCTGAAATAAGTTTGTGTTTTTCAAGTGTAATATTATTGTTGCGTCGTCTGCGTATGTCGCTATGAATGTGACTTTCGGTAGTGGTATGTCTGCTGTGTATAGGTTGTAGTGCATTGAGCCCTGGGGCGTCAGAGTGTAGAGGCTGGGTTGACAGGGTGTCTTCGACTTTAAATTGGAAAGTTCTGTTCATGATATAGGATTGTATAACGATTATGAGATTTGTTGAGATATTTGCGATTGCAATTTTGTACAGTAGTACCTTGCGCCTTACCCTGGCATGTTTCCAAGAAGATGATGAAAATATTTAAAGGACTTCTAGACTGACCCCGGAAATTCACCAGACATTAATCCTATTGAGAACTTGTGGTATCTATGCAAAGCCAGATTGCTAAAAATGGATTGTACAAGAAAAAGTAGGATGATTGAGGCTGTCATTTGGGTGTTTAGAGATGACAAAATCAAGGAGGATTGAAAAAAATTAATTGATTCTATGCCAAAACGAATTGGAAGCTGTAATAAAAGCCAAAGGACTACTAAAAGATTTATAAACTAGTACTGTTTGTATTTTTTCTTATAATAAACAATATTGAACGAAAATCTGCCTGTGTTCACATTAATTTGCACAACACCTACTGTATGAAAACTGCTCTTCACTTTTAGCGTATACCTACATCAAAAATTCATATTTCGTCATTTTCTTCATGACGGAGAAGATGACCAAAGAGATCAAAAATAAGTACAGAAATAGGATGTGAGCAAGCACTCGCCAGTTTTTAGTGAATTTTCATTAATAAAATTTACTAAAAGAGAGGTATCAATGTTTTTTTAGAAACATGCTTAGAACCCTCCTTGAATGCACAAGTCACAAGGCAAACTTGATGCAAACAATCCCCAAAAAAGTTAAGGGACCAAGAATGAATAGAGGTGCTAGGTGGGGAGGAAATATGAGCGAAACATGCTAAAAAACCATTTAGTCGGGCTTTGAGAAGATGCGTTTTTCACATTTTGCAGCACTACTTCCTTTAAACCCTGTCTGCCCGCACAACACCCATATTCGCTTAGGTCCAGTAACATTCTTGCGGGTTGCTTCCAAGAAATTTTTCTTGTGCTTTATGCTTTGAAGGTAGTTGTATGCATGCACAAGGGGAAGGAGAACCCCCCATGTTTTTGAGTGAGGGGGAGAAACCCTCTTCGGCCTGGCGATTTTTCTTCTTCTTCTGCATGCATACAATCTCACCAATGCATGAATCACGGGATTTTTTTATGTTCAGCTTTCTGGTGTATTTTTTGTTGAGTATATTTCCTGTTTATCAATTGTTTTGTTTGAGTTTTGTGTAAGCAAGGTGCTTACAGTTTGAGTATCTAAATTTATGATATTTCTACATGCATAAATGTTTGATTTGAGCTCAGAAAAGTTTATGAAAAGTCGCCATAGAGCTGAATATTTTAGGCGTAAATATATCCAGCATAATATGCATAAAAATATATAGACCGCGAGTAATGTTGAAATTATGTGGTATTTAATTTGATAAATAAAAACCAGCTGAGCTGGCTAAAGCGTGAGGTAAAACGGTCAATTGAGCGCAAAAATGAAAGGAAATGTAATTCTAAACGGCACGGCGACGATAGGACGCGTAGGTAACCTCTAAATAGGCCCCTTAAGTTGCAATAGAAAAATTCCGCAAACTCAGTGTTTTTGGGGACTCGGCGACAGAAAAAAATACGTGTCTAGAGGGCAGTGTGCAGGCAGCTGGCCTCTGGCTAGGCAGTGCCGACGCGCGATAATCGTCAAGGGTTTCTGTTAAGTACATTAAGAAGTAAGTGAGATTTCAGTGAGAGAATTAGCTTTTGTTTGAAAGGGCAGTTATCGCGAAAGATCGTGGTTCAACAGCCATAGGGGCTGGTAAGACAGAGTACACAGCGGGTATATTGCCTAGGATTTTTCTGGGTGAGTTCGTTCCAGTTGATAATTTTATTAAATGTTCCCTAATATTTTTTATTAAGAATGGGTCAGCTGTCTCGAGTACCATATTAATCTTTAAAACTAAGATTGTATAGATATTTTAAGCCATATGGGCTGTAAGCTAAATTAGCGTAGATAATGTAGCCGTAGGGCGCTGGACTTATAATCAGAGTGAATGAAATCAGATTAAAATTTAGGTGTTGTTTTATGCTAGGAATTTTAATGGATGGGAAAAATTTTGTGAAATTTTATAATACGAGGGAGAGATAGGGCTTTGAGTCATGAGAGTTTAGCTGGGAGCTAGAAGGGTTAGATAAGTGAGAGCTATAATTAAGCTAAGAAAAAGTCAATTATTAGACTAGAAAAATTATACTGGGGGCAAGAACAATGTAGTTTTCACCGGTATCAACTTTGTATAACATCTAATCCATTCTAAGGTTTGGAAAAGCCTCCTACACCCTCCTGTTTAAATAACCTTTAGGATTTATACTATTGGAATTAAGAGTTTTTAGTATAAGTTAAATCAGACGAAAAACCTTTGGAATTAAGGAATTTCTTTTTAAAAAAATATTGAGTTTTCTTTTGTTTAATTTTAATCATACAGAAACCTTTGAAATTAAAGGGTGTATTAAAATATATTGTGCTGTTAAAATGTTATCTGTATAAATTTTATTTTTTGTATTAAAGTAATTTTAAAAACTAGTTGCTGGGTTTCATTATTAGCTTAGGAAGCCCTAAACTATAGTTCATTTTAACAGTTTCTTATAGGGTGATTCTGATGTGCTGGGGTCACTGGGTACACGCTAAGACTGAATATATAGTAAAATTCTGGGAATTTGATCACAGATGCTCGGTTTTAGTGTTCCAAATAAATTTAGGCAAGACCTCCCTTGAAGGTCGGTCGTAAAACTTAAATATTAGTTTCAAGGTAACAAGGGGTAGAAAAATGGATATACGTTCTGCCGCTCAAACGTTGCCGACCCTAAAATATAACTACATGAATAATTACTTAAATTTTAATAATAATAATAATAATTAACTGAAAAACCTTTGTATTAAAGAAAAGTACAAGGCACGTACCCCCCCCCCCCCCCCCCCCCCAAATACATTTGTATCCAAAATACTGTATAAATATTAATGTCAGAGATCATGTTTTTGCTTGCCCTGCTTTACCCTGACTTTTAATGGTTCATAATTAAATAAAGTAATGTTTTATAACTTTTAATATAAGGCCAAATCACTATAATATATTATTCTTATGAAAATTCACTACCATAACGCACTTGCTGCGCCCTGAACATTTTTTAACTTACCATTTTCAGTATTCATTTGATGTTCAAATGATTTGTCACTCTCATCAGTAGATTTGTTACTTTTCATTTGATTCACAAAGGCCGTGATTAAAGTATCCATTAGACTAGCTTGTCTTGAGAACACCTGAAGAATCTTTGACACTCTTGCACCATTTTCTACTACCATAAATTGTAGAAAGAGACAAGGCAAACAGTTTGGATCTTCTTCTTTAGAAGGCCTTGCATATTCCCAGCTTAACTCTTCATATTTTAGACCCAAGAGTATAGTCTGAGATATAAAAACTATGTTTTTGTGTTTAAAATGAAATGAAGTCATACTTACACATTGCGGGTCATCAATAACATATACACCTTTGGAATTAATAGCTACTAAAACTGGAATGTCTTGATGTGTTAATAGGCTCATCAAACCACGAACTGGTTGTTCAATTTGTCCTTCAAAAAAGGCAGACCTAGAATCAATTCATTATCATCAAAGAAACTTGTGTACTGGAACATTATAGATAATGAGACAAATGTCAGGGTGTTCATCATTGAAGAAAAAATTTATAAAAAAGATCGTTCAAACGACATCGGAACATCCTGTTGAAATATCTGGTGGTACAATTTTGCGACGTAAGAGCTTTTAGACACAACCAAATCAAAGATACCATAGAGAAGAACAAAGGTATGAAAGTTCTACGTAGAAAGTTTGACACACATCGACGAACAGGAAAGATATTCTAAATATAGTGGAAGAGTTTTATGGAATGCTATATAAAAGCCAAAGTGATATAAATCTACATCCAGAATCTGACATACTAACTCGTAAAAATGGCGTGGTTAATCAAGGCTCGGAAATACTGATGGAAATATCACTACATGAGATCAAACTAGCCCTTAAAAAGATGAAAAATCAAAAATCGCCCGGAGAAGACTGTGGTTTCCGATGGGATAAAGATTGGTGGTCCTTGCTTGCTCCAAAAAATCAAATCTCTTTTCAACCTTTGTCTCTTCAATAGTACGATACCAGAAAAGTGGCACAACACCATCGTAATACTGATCCACAAGAAAGGTGACATCTCGAACCTAGAAAATTACAGGCCGATAAGTCTACTTAGCCACCTCTACAAATTATTTACTAGAATAATTACCACACGACTTGAAAAGAAGTTAGACTTTATCCAGCCAGTAGAACAGGCCGGTTTTCGAAGTGGGTTTGGAACCAATGATCATCTTCAAAGCGTTAAAACAGTGATTGAAAAGATCATCGAATATGGCACACTACTTGTCCTTGCTTTTGTGGACTTCCATAAAGCTTTCGACACTGTGGAGCTGGATGCAGTGTTGCAGTCCCTGGAAGCATGTCGTATTGACTATCGCTACACCAAACTAATCTACAATATATATAAAAATGCTACTCTTGTGGTAAAACTACATGAAAACACGAATCCTATAAAAATTGGGAGAGGAGTACGCCAGGCAGATACGATGTCTCCAAAACTGTTTATCACCGTCCTGGAGTATGTGTACAAGAAGCTAGATTGGGACCAAAAAGGTTTAAGAATAGACGGCCAAAGTCTGTCAAACTTACGGTTTGCAGACGACATTGTCTTACTAGCCGACAACTTGGAAGATATTAGAGTGATGCTACAGGAACTTCAGGAGGTCTGTACAACAGTAGGTAAAAATAAACATCGGAAAAACAAAATTTATGAAAAACCTCGTCCCTAGTAACAATCTAATTATTGAAAACTCTGAGGTGGAATGGGTAGACAAATATACATATTTGGGCCACGAGATAAGCATATCCAAAACCAACCAAACATGTGAGATAAACAGAAGAGTTATACTCTCCTGGGCGGCTTACGGCAAACTTAGAGACGTTTTCAGAAGCGACCTTTCGATATGCTTGAAAAGAAAAGTTTTCAACCAATGTGTTCTACCGGTTATGACCTACGGCGCCGAAACACTAACCCTTACCAACGCTTCTGCTAAGAAACTGAAAGTAACACAGCACAAAATGGAGAGGTTGATGCTTGGCATTTCGTTACGTGACCACATTAGAAATGAAGAATTACGCAGAAGAACAGGAGTGATTGATGTGGTCGTACATGTGGCAAAACTCAAGTGGAAGTGGACGGGACATGTGGCTCGCATGCAAGATGACAGGTGGACAAAACGATTACTTGAATGGAGACCCAAATCCGATAAAAGAAGCTGAGGAAGACCACCAATTCGCTGGACAGACGACATTACAAAAATTACAAAAAACTGGATTCGTAGGGCTCAAGACAGAAAAGAATGGACTCAACTAGGGGAGGCCTATGTCCAGCAGTGGACGCAGAGGGCTGATTGATGATGATGATGATCACAATTTTGCTGGACATTAGCATATATCTTTTGGGCCACACAGTTACCAAGACCATGTTCTCCCATTTTGATTGCTAACTTTCCATAGAAGATGACTCACTAAGCGTGAGTCAATCGATGACTCACTCAGAAGAACTAAATGATTCAAACATAATCGCTTCATGGACTCATTTATCTTGACTATTTAATTTTATTTCTCTTATAATGACTTAGGATGATCTACAGCTTAGGATTTGCTTACCCATAAAATGGTAGAGACCAACAGAATTCCAAGTACTTCTTCATCAACTTCCTGTTTGTGGCCGAGGCAGGGATCCTTTTGAATTGTTCCAGTAACCGTACCTCTGCAGAGTTCTTAGAGCTGATGGGTAGCCAAGTCCAAGTAGGACTCTTCCGTACATGGGCAGGCAAGTATTTATGTTGTTCCTCTCTGAAGTAATGTGTGGAATGGACCTGCGGGTTGTAAGCCCCTAGTTCCACTCGAGCCTGGATACCACCTAACATAATGTAGTGGGCCACTTCACATGGATATCTCCCCTGCAAAATATTATATCTCGCTTCCTCATAGAGCAGCTCTACGATCTTCTGGTCCCTAGTGAAAAGAAATACTGTTTAGGAAGGCTTTTTAGGAAATTGCTAAATGAGTTAAAAAATGGAACACATTTCTTGTTGAACTTTTTATTTACCCATTATATTGAATTAATTATATTTCCAGCAGAACTGTAGATTTTAAATACATAAAATTGTAGTCACCTGAATCTCAAATGGCCACATATAAGCAAATAGATCACTTTTTGTTATCATTTTCTAATTTATTTACCAAATATTACAATGCATGCTCCACAACCCTAAAAAAACGTTACTGATTCTAATGAACATCGCGTGGCCGTAAAGTTGTGATTATTGCCCAGAAAAACTGATACAGAAACTCTTTCATAAGCTATTGGATTCCCAATAAGCACGATATATTTTTAAAATTAAATAAAATACAAAATATTTTAGATAAAAGCAAAATTATTTTTTTATTTTAAAGTACAACTTATGACAGTTATGTTTTGAATAACACATCATTTAAATGTCCACCTCAGCTTCGTTTGCAGGACTGAATTCTATAAACAGAATTTTCGGTGACTTTATGCAATAAATCAGGTGTAGTTTCATTAATGCAGTGTTTTATGTTTAATTTTAAAGCGTGTCTAATTCGAGGTCTGTTGGTGTAGACCAACGACTTCAAATACCCCCACAAAAAGAAATCCTAAAATGTTAGATCACAACTTCTTGGGGGCCAATTAACAGTTCCATTCCGGAGATTACAGACTCACCAAACTTTTCTCTCAATATCTCCATAGTGACATGGGCAAAATGTGGAGTTGCATCATCTTGTTGTAAAAACATATCGTGCAAATTAACTTCATCCTATGTTGGCACAAAAAATCTGTTAACATTGATTGATAACACCATTCACTGCATTTTCAAAAAAATAAGGTCTGATGATGCCAACATGTCATAAACCTCATCGAACAGTAACTTTTTCTAAATGCAAAGGCTTCTCATGAATCTGTTGGGAATAATTATTACACCAAAAACGACAATTTTGTCATTCTCAGGCCTAGCTACGAGGTTAGGTTACAAATCTGGGGCGTGACATCATTTGCTGAGAGACATGAATGAAGTGACCTGATTTTCACGTATGGTATCTTACATGGTCTTACAGGGATACCGTTGGACACCCTGTTTACTCGTAATTCAGATAGTCATCTCCGTAGGCACGAATACAAAGTTTACAGGAAGGTGTTCAGTGTTCTTTGGCAGCAGAACTTTCTACCGAATCGAGTGTTTGGCAGTTGGAACAGTCTGCCTTCTTCAGTGGTGAGCGCATAATCTGTGAATACCTTTAAAAGACAATACGACCTAATTTGACTTTAGTATTCTATAAGTTTTGTTTATTTTTGTAAGTTTGGTAATTTTTCTGATTTGTGCTGTGTTCTGGTTGTACGCACCTAGCTATTGTAATCACGGATTCTGTAGGCTTTATCCTCTCTCCGTATTTATACGTAATGATAATTAATAATAATAATAATTTCAAATTGCTCTACAGCCCATTCAGCAAACACACGACGCTTATAATCGTCAAGTGGCTTTAGTTCTTGAGTCAACACGATCTTATACGGATGTAAACTCAAATATTTTCTCAAAATACACCAAGTTGTTATTCTTGAAAAGCCAAGTTCTTGAGAACTTTGATTAATCGACCGATTAACATCTTGTGTAACATTGGCACTTACAGCGTCAATATTTTTCTGGTTTCTTGTGATTCGTTACCCCTTTGTTCCGGTATCATGTAAAGTGAAATTTGTTTCGAATTTTTCAACGATTCGAGGAATAGCAAGTACAGAAGGCGATTTAAGGAATAGCAAGTACAGAAGGACGATTATGTGGACCAAAGTCTTCACGAAGATCATGTCAAGTTTGGAAAAAAAGATTTATTTTCATAACATTTTTGGGCGATAACCAAATGATGTTAAAGCGGGCATTTTGCCATGATGAATTGTCAAACTATACTAAACACAAATGGTAGGTAGTGACGTGTCTACCATTTTAAATGTGGCTGCCATGAAGTCTTAAAAACATATCGACCATATTGGGAAACCTATTACTATGGTATAGGCTTCATTTCACAAGTGAAATTATTTACAGTTTCAGCGGTTTCTAAGAAACAGATGTTTTTATTTTACAAGATGAGCGTATTTTTGTAAAATAAATCAAAATGGGGGTAGCATGTGAGCCATAATTTGGAAACTGCTTAAGATTATAACACCAGAAAGCTTTAAACGAATACATGTCTCATTCTGACACTAAAAATATAATCGATATAATATATATACAGAGTGACTCACGATCGATGGTAGGTTAGACGTCTACGGAGAACGGGATGTAGGATTATTTTGAAAATTTGGTTTCTTGGTTAATTAGTTTGGCGCTATCGATCTAAAATATTTTCAGCGCTGCAGCGTTGCCGTTTGCATTGAAAAGTAGCAACAACTTTGATATTTTAAACGAGACATCTGCATATTATTACATTTTTTCGCTTCGCGATTCCTTTCCAATTATTTTTGTATAATACTTGCATATACTTATCTCCAGCGGTTTGTGAGAAATTGAGCTAGCAAGTTTCTATAAATATCGGATTATTTTGTCATATTTGTATTAGCATGCATTGTCTTGCTATAATTTGATTACATGGATTACGAAGAATAAACCATTTCATCAAAACTTCATTAGAATATGTTTTGTCTTCCCTTTTGATCCTTTTCCACAAAAAAAAAAATGTTAAAGAACGCCTAAACGGTTTATTATTGATTCAATGATTGTCAAACTTTCATAATGACATTTTCCATGACATTTCATACTACTTTATACAAAATATGACAATATAATCTGATATTTATAGAAACTTGCTCTTATTTCGGAAACCTCACTATTTAGGTTTAGGAACATAATACATCATTTGGAAGGAACTTTAATTTTCTTTCAGGATATTTGATAATATACAGTGTTCTGTTTAAAAAAATGCATTTTTCACCATTTTTGCATCTATTGGTAAAATCAGAAATTTTGAACCACCCTGTATAATGGAGAACGAATTCCCTTAGACATAAATAGCGCACAGGACATTGGTAAACTACACTACAAATTTCAGCTTTCTACGAATCCAAATACCGTAGTAATAAACATTTAATTCAAGCTATGTTTTGCACACAAAAATAAGGAAATTAATTAATTTCTCGCAAACTGCTGAAGATAGGTATAGGAAAGCAGTATACAAAAATAATCGGTAAACAATGGCGAAGCGAAAAAAGTAAAAATAGACAGGGTGTCTCATTTAAAATATCAAAGTTGTTGCTACTTTCCAATATAAGTGGCAACGCCGCAGTGCTGAAAATATTTTAGATCCAGAGAGCAAAACTAATTACACAAGAAACCAAATTTTTAAAATAATCCTACATCCTGTTATCCATAGAGGTCTCACCTACCATTGATCGTGAGCTACCCTGTATAAACACACAATACAAGCCTAAACAGTTATTTTAATATGTAACAAAGTTTGGCCAAATATTTTTTTTATCTCAGTACTTACTTTATCTTTTCTTCTAAATGCTGTGGGAAAAATACATTTCTTTGAAACTGCACTTTCGGTTCATCCCTTTGTTGCCTATTGAATGAAGCATGACTGTATTGGTCAGTTAGTGACTTCCATGCTTGTCTTATTGTGTAAGGCTTCTGAGTAGGCTTCATTTGGAGTTCTTTAAGAAAATAAAGAAAAACATTATTTGTAATATAATTTTTAGGTTTAGTAGAATGTTAACGTGTTAGTGCAAACGGCATATAGCTGGGACACAAACAGTAGCCATGAAAAGTTAAGAAAAAAACATTTTTTAGAAACTCTTTTAGTGTTTGTAGTTAAAAAATTTCAGGATGCAGCAAGTGCGTTATAGTAGCGAATTTTCATAAGAATTGTAGACTAGTATTAAACGTCATATTAGTAAAGTTAATAGTTTAAACTTACACAGACCTTGAAGACCGATTTTAGAGGTCCTAGTACGTGTACATTTGAAGAATTGTTTCGAAAGTGTTACTCACGATATCTCTCTATTACCGAAAAAAAAATCTTGCGTTTTAACTCCTTTTGAGAAAAATCCCCAAAACTTAATTTTTTATGAAGCTGATGAACGTTAATTTGCTATATCTGTAGATGGTGTCAGTATCTTTAAAAAAACTGGTATTAAAAATTTCATTCAAGTTATGCAAAAGATTTCCAGAAAGAAACTTTATTCATATTTAGAAAAGTGAAGTATCTGCCAAATTATAAACGTAGCAGTTATTTTTACTTATTAATTACCAGTATGATTAATTAACAATAACAAAATTATAATTTCAGACTCAAAGGTGACAAATTTATTTAGGCGTTTTACACAAAAATGATATCTTGTTCAAAACGTATAAAATCTGTGCACTATTGTTACTCCAAATGTCATAATAAAAAACTCATAAAAACATACATTCATCGAGCTGGATTCGATCGCGTAACCTTCTGCTTAGGAGGCAAGCGCGATGTTCCCTACGCCATCTAGACACACGCCAACTAACGGGTTTTTTTTTTAGTATTATATTTGTTATAATAATTTCACAATGTGTCTTACAAAGAAGCTAATAAAGCTTGTGCTTGTAAAGAAAACACAATTTAAATTCTTGTTTTTCAAATAGAACTGCCAAACCATTTCTCTCAACTGTCACTTTTATAATTTCAACCATACTTTGCTTCCTTACATGTCTACTCCATCACTTATAATTTAGAACTCTTCTTTTTATCCTGCGTCTTGGTCCTTTATAGTTATTATTTTGCTGTTGTTTTCGCACCCAAGTCCATCCCCACCATCTGTCAAATCTCAGATCCCATAAATCATATCTACCATTTGGTGGTGGACCTACTTGAGGTGATCCCCCACCAGGTGCGGTTGTTGTACTAGCTGTTGAGGCATTGACGATTGGGGTACTGGTGCTTGAGACAATGAAGGCTGACTCACTTGTGGAGGACAGGCGCAAGGATTCTGTGGGATTCCTATACTAGTACGTCTTGGTGGCTCTGGCACATCTCTTTCTGCTGTTTCCACAGGATAGTTTGCTGGACAGCTGTGGTAACTAATATCCTTTACAGGTGGATCGTAACATGCTACAACTCTTCCTACGGACGAATTTGTCTGACAAAGACAGCTTCTTCTTGGGTCTACAGGGCATGTTGCCATAATGATTTACCGGTTCACACATATATAGATCAAGAAGATAGGTGGAGGGTGTCCTTCTCATTCACTATATGAAATTTTGGGTTATACTTTAGATCGGCGTCATGACCGGGATATTATATTCGAAGAATACGTAACAATTAATTACAGAATTAGTAGAATTAACATTTAAACACATCCCACGACTGTTTCGGTCTTATATGACGTCTTATGTTTAAAGTTTAAAGATAAAAGAAACCATTTTAGAATCATTTTTATAGAGACTTGGCTTGATTTTGTTTACATTTCTGCTATATTATGAGACAGCATAATATATCTATGCTGCGCTAAAACTGTATTTGGGGCCACTAATAAAGCTACAAATATAGTGTATTTTAATAATTGATTGAATCCCCCAGTTAAATAACAATCACTTGACAAATTTTTAATTTCATGTCGTCTGTCATTTTCCACAATTGCGGCCGAGATTTTACCAGTGCTGGTTCGGGTAGTATGTTTTATGCCTGGTATATCTTTAGTTTGGTTACCGTTGATGTATGGTTATACCTGTTGTAAGAATCAATCTACGCGTGGCAGTTAACTACTCTGTCTGTCAGGCATTGGACTTTAACCACTAAGTCGTTTCAATGCATGTCTTTGGAATTTTATTTTTAATTTGGAAAACACTGTAAATATTGTGTACCAAATTACTTAAAATTCACAACATAAGTTTATCTGCACTATTTCTAGCCACATGTAAAGTCCCATTCCAGTTACTCTGATACTTATAAAAATATAGCGTTTTCAAAAAGTTTTCCCCGATTTTCCACCGGAAAAACTTGACCATAAAGGCTGATTAACGAACTCAACACTTTGTGTTATTTGAAACCGCCGTGACAACATACTACTTGGTTCCGCAACGTGATGGCGACACGTGTAAAAAGCTTGTCTTACATCTCATTTACTTTTGCGAAGCTGGCTACCATAGCCTTATTACTTTATAGATGTATTTTCGCTGCAATTAGTATGCCGTACTGACGAGCTCCAATTAGAGCGAAACCGGACTGCGGTTTTAATTGTGGTGACATCTAGCTTTACGTACTTTGTCCCTATATTGGGGAAGAAATCGGATAGGGCTGACAATTTACTAAATTTTTAGTTGGTTATACAGTCTCTATTTTTTAACATTCTGTGTTATTTGGAGCTGCCGTGACAACATACTACTCGGTTCCGCAACGTGATGGCGACACTTGTAAAAAGCTTGTCTTAGATCTCACTTACTTTTGCGAGGCTGGCTACCATAGCCGTATTACTTTATAGGTGTATTTTCGCTGCAATTTGTATGCCGTACTGACGAGCTTTCATTAGAGCGAAATCGGTCTACGGTTCTAATTGTGGTGAGAATACATCTAGCCTTACAGCTTTTATAACTATAATTGGTTTACTTATGGAGGTATGCTTTAGTAGACTCCGTATGATATTTTGCTAATTATTAATACAGGTGGTCAAAAAGAAGGTTAAAAATGAAATAATAAAAAAAACGTCAATTTTTTTTTTTTTTTCAAATGGAGACCCCAATTTTTCTATTACCCATCTTATTTAGCATTAAAAAAGCATAACTTTGTATAAGATTGTATGGTCCGAAAATTTGTCGTTTTCTAAATAATTGGAATTTTCACATTTTTCTATTGCCCAAATGCTACTCAGTTGGCTATGCCGGCGTCAGATAATAACCAAGCGCTACAGAGATGTCGCCAATTACTTGCCATTTGACAGCTATCAATAATCATGCCGGAGCGATTGAATTATATGCCTGAAGATTATTTAAATTTGTTTATTATCTCTGGCGAATGTGACAAAGTCTTTTCAAGAACATGCGAGATTTTTGCTGACATATATCCAGATAAACATAAACTGTCACTAAACGAATGTGATTGTGTGAAACGAATAAAAGAGAGTTGTAACAATTTTGGCAGCATCAAGCCAACAATTCGCAGAAGAAAACCCGTTGTCAATGATGAAAGCATGGGATTTTGTAGCATAACCTATGACATTCTTGAAACAAGTGGCGCTACAAACAGGAATATCGAAGAACTAGTATTCTGTTGAAACGTAAATTCCACCCTTTTTAGCGAATTTTGTTTTAAATTCGCTAATGAGGAGATCTGTGTTTATATATATATATATATATATATATATATATATATATATATATATATATATATATATATATATCCGACCGATAACTCAAAAAATAATGGACCGCTTTTAATCGAATTTGGTGAGTACCTTCCTTTTGCAAGTGGCTTGGATAAGTTCGTTAGCTAGGAAAATCGGACCAGGTTTTCCCGGAAAATTTTGTGTTTTCTTTCTAAAAAAAATCATATCTCCGTAAATAACAAAGTAAGGGAACCAAGTTTGGTACGCGTGTTTGTATTATTAGGAGTGAACTCTGTACCAAAATTTATGTCTCTAGCTTTAAAGACAAAGAAGTTATGGGCCGTTAAAGAAACAAATTTTGGAGTTTCCCACAAAACGTCAAACTCGCAATTTTCAACGTCTAAATTGGCAATGTTTAGGCAAAGAACCTGAAACAAATACCGATTGTGAAAAGAAAATGTTGCAAGAAGAGTGTTCTGCATACCCTTAAGTTTCAGATTCAACCATTATTGTCCTTGATTTTACTAAAATATTTATAAAATATTCATTTCAAATAGACCCTTTCTCTGATGCTTTGGCTGTCAGTTTAGTGAAGTTTATGGTTTAACGGTCTATATTTTTTTAGCTAATTTTCGTAGAACAAATTCGTTAATGCATTTTTACATTTTTTATCGAAATATGATGCGTTTATAAGAAAAAAAATCTGGACGCAGTAAGCGCGTTTTGGTAGCGAATTTTCGGTAAATTTGCAGATTAGCCCCCGAACGATTTTCAAAAAACTGTTTTCAGAAACCTGCATAGAGCCCCCCTGGATCCACAAACCCCAAGAAAAATTTCTTGTTCATACTCCCCAAGGAAGTTACGTGACCAGGAGTGAGTAGGGGTGCTGGGCGGGGTAGGTAGTAAAAAGGAAATACAAGCAGAAAATGCGAATAAAACGGACTTGAAAGTTGTATTTTTCACATCTTGAAGCCATATCCCCCTTAAACCCTGCCTACCCCGCACAGCACCCCTATTCCCCTAGGTGCCGTAACTTCCTTGGCGGGTATGAACAAGACATTTTTCTTGTGGTTTATGCAACGAGGGTGGTTGTATGCACGCGAGGGGGGGGAAGGAAAACCCCACGACGAAGCAGCCACCCCCAACCCTACCGCAAGTCGTGGCGCGGGGGGGGGGGTCCTGCTTCGTCGTAGGCATTTTTCTTCCTCCCTCGTGTGCATACAACCACCCTCGTTGCATAAACCACAAGAAAAACTTCTTGTTCATACCCCCCAACGAAGTTACGTGACCTGGGGGCGAATAGGGGTGCAGTGCGGGGTAGGCGGGGTTTAATGGGGATATGGCTTCAAATAGACAGCTTTTAAGCAGTTTTCTTCGCTTTTTCTGCTCATATTTCCTTTATACTACCTACCCCGCCCAGCACCCCTATTCACTCCCAGTCCCATAACTTCCTTGGCGGGTGTGAACAAGAAGTTATATTTCTGAAAACAATTTTTTGAAAAGCGTTCGGGAGATAATCTGCAAATTTAGAGAATTTTCATTAAATCCTTCAAATTTCAATAACCCAATTTGCTATTAACGTAAGCTTTGTTGGTTAGGAAACATTTAAGTTTATTTTCGGAAAATTGTTGTATATTTTCAAACTATAAGTAATTTTGATAAAATATAGTACATTGTTTCTACTAGATAGGCTATACCAATAATCAGATTGATGCCTGCTCGCATTTGCTGTTAAAAACATTTTTATGGAAATTCACTTCCATAACACATTTGCTGCATCTAGACTTTTGAAAAATGTTTATATATTTTCAACCAATAAATTTATTTCGATGAAATATGGTACATTGTTTCTACTATATAGGCAACCAAGTTTAATGCCTGCTTTCATCAAAGAAAGGCATTTGCTATTAAAAATATTTTAAAGAAAATTCGCTACCATAACGCACTTGCTGCGTCCAGAGATCCCCCCCCCCTCATCAGGGCTCGCCCGCGTCTTTGTCGCCCCTCCATCTCAATAGTTGAACACCTGAAAGACCACTGATTTCCCAAAAGAGTTACGTTTATTTTAACAATGTTGCAAGATAACATCCGATTTTTCGACAATGTAAGGGCCTTTTCAACAGACACAATTCCCACTTCTGGTGTGACTCAAATCTTCATGCAGTTAAAATGCGAGATTGTCAAGAAACCTGTGCCATGTTCTGTGCCCTAAGAAATAAAGTTATGAATTGTGCAATTCAAAATATTTCTTTGTTCAAGGGCGTACCCAGCGAGAAGCGCGGGGGGGACTGCCCCCCCCCCCAAAGCCTAGAAGCACAAAATAAATCCTTATAAAAAATAATACCACAAACAAATAGGATGATTATCGTACATCTCGCAAAGCTTTACACTGATCTAGAGCCATCTAGCGACTGGTAGCGAAATCTGTCAGCCAGTTAGTGGGATTCGAGAAAGACTGAGAGATCGCTAGAGTCTACAGGCGGCAGCCAATGAGAGAAAAGGAAATCTTCCAGAAAGGTCTCCGCCTTCCCCTTCGATTTAGAGAGTTCCGCATGTCCGCATCACTATATAAACTGACTCGCCCGCCACCACTTGATCAGTATTTGTATGTTAGTTGAACTGTTGGTGTTTACTACTAAGTATTTTTTTAAACAACCAATTATTATAGTTTATTAGTTTACCTTATTATGTACGTTTGGAGAACACTGAGGCTGCCTAAATGGATATAAGAAACTGGTTTCAAAAAGGTAAGTTAAGTAATTTTTCAATTTATGTAGAAAATAAAATTTTAAATTAAATTTATCATATAATATAATGAAAATTACTTCAAAATGAGATTTACACTTTATCAAAATTATGATTTTCATTTCTTAAATGAGTCGCGTAATGTGAAATACCATTATCCAAATCAAAACTTCTTTGGTGCTCTGAAATACGAGTTTAAAAAGTTTTTCCGATATAAAATTTATCGCAACTGCCGCAATTTAGTTGATAGACACCTGATTTATTTTCTCACAAACTCCTTGCTTTATTGTTCTTAATGTATTTACTGAGATTATTGTTTGTTTTGAACGCAATATTTAAATTAAAATTTGATAAAAATGATTTCAATCTATTGCTGGATTTATTGATATAGGTTAAAGCAGTATTGTCTTCAACTATCGGCTAAGCCTGTTTTATTGAAATTTGAATTATGTCAATTTCTATTATTTTCAGGCAGAAAACCTCTTAAACGGAAAAAGGATCAAGATGACAGTGGTGGAAGTGGAAGCAGTGATGGTGATGAAGATGGGACTAAACTGACCGAACCATCGGATTCTGTGTCTATTATGGAACAAGGGTCTAGTAATTCTTCACCTCTACACGTAGCTGTTCCTGGGACATCTAAAACGATTGAAGAATACGATGGCTACCATGAAAATGACATTGGTCGTGCCCTTAAGTTGTCATCAGAAAAAAGGAAGGATTTGCTTACAAATCCCTGGGTGCCACCATCAAATTGCGATTTTGGTTCTATATACTCCTTGGTTGGTGTACTCAAGTCGTTTGAAAGATGCTCTATGTATGCACTGTGTTCTTTTCCCTCCTAGTATTGCTACAGTTAAAGGAGTTTTGGGGTCATTCATGGTAAGGTCATACGTGAAGTTTAAAGATATACATGAAGATTGTAGAAAACACTGCGGCAGTCACTACCACAAAACTTCAACAGCTGCTGCAAAAGCGTTCTTTGAAAATGTTCCAGTTGATGTACAGTTGCAAAGTGGTCACTAGAAGATGATTGAAGAAAACAAACAAATATTGTCATCAATTATTTCTTGTATCATATTTTGTGGAACTCATGATTTGCCACTTAGAGGAAAGGAAGGAGATGAGGGGGTTTTCTTTGAGCTTTTAAATTTAGGAATTGACTGTAGTGATGTGAAGCTAAAGAATCCTTTGGATACATGTCGAAAAAATGCAGTCTACACTTCACCAAAAATTCAAAATGAGATTATAAGATTATGTGGTGAAGTTGTCAAAGAAAGAATTATTGAAGATTGTAAACAAGCAAAAGCTTACGCTGTAATGGCCGATGAAACAGGAGATATCGCTGGAAAAGAACAGCTTTCTATCGGATTGCGGTTTTATGATGAGAATCAAGAAAAAATCAGAGAGGAATTTGTAGGCTATGTTGAGCTGAAATCTCAAGATTTCCCTACAATCACTAGCACAATTCAGAGTTTTTTAGTTGATCAGAATCTTTCAGCAGAGAATTGTGTTGGATTTGGATTTGACGGATGTTCTACGATGGCTGGAAAAGAAGGTGGTGTACAGGCCATTTTGAAGAAAAAGTACAATAAATCTTTATTTTTCCATTGCTCAAGCCACAAACTAAATCTTGTGGTCAATGATGCTAGCAAACTACCGAAAATAAGAAACTTAATTGCAACAGTTAAGGATACAATATCCTTCTTTCGTGAGTCGCCAGCCCGCAAGAATTCGGCTCCTAATCTATCAATGGTCAGTGAGAAATACAAGAGCATTAGAAAGTTTTCAGGCAGCTTCCATGAAATCGTCAATGCGCTAGAACATCTCTCAGTCGAAGGAAACTATGCTACAAGAAAATTTGCCTATCAATTACACTGTGCAGTTACTAAACCAATTTTCATCGTAGGTTTAGTCATGATTGCAAAGTACTCTGCGATTTTGGAACCTGTTGTGAACGTTCTACAAAGTAAAAATATGGATTTGATTGTGGCGAGGAAACATATTGGTGCAATCCTTGATGTCATCAAGAAGGACCGACAAGAAATTGAACATGTTTTTGATGAATTACTTGAAAAATCACATGATATCGCGGAGAAAGTCGGCATTGAGTTAACAGTCCCACGAATTGTTCAAAAGCAAATACACAGAAGTAATCCGCCATCTGAAACTGCGATTGAATATTGGAGACG
The DNA here is from genome assembly GCA_964006375.1 of Tillus elongatus. Taxonomy (NCBI): domain Eukaryota; kingdom Metazoa; phylum Arthropoda; class Insecta; order Coleoptera; family Cleridae; genus Tillus; species Tillus elongatus. The sequence continues at coordinate 34,329,328 of OZ023264.1, forward strand.
GTCGTTGATCATCCCTTATCTTGGCTCTTTAACTTTATCATTGAATTTTAGATTCTCACACGAAAATACACCTGCTTTTGCCTTATCCCATCTTCATCCTTCATACATGCTAAAAATGACTTCAAAAGATTTGGAGAAAAATGCAAAATGTTTCATGGAGTTTTATGAGTTGGGTGATATCTCTGCAGAATTAGATTTGTGGTCTAATCTGTGAAAAAAAAAAGATTTAGCAGGAGACAAATTGAAGGATATTGAAGTGGCTGCACTTTTGGAGGAGGCTAATATTTTTTTCCCTGCAACAAGGCATGCACTCCTCATTTTAAGTGCTTTCCCATCAACTACGGCTACTATTGAACGATCTTTCAGTACCCTTCGAAGGGTAAAGACCTGGCTGAGAAGTACAATGGGAGAAGACAGACTGACTGGGTTGTGTTTGATGAGCGTCCATCAGAAATTCTTCAAGGAAAATCAGGGCTGGATTGAAACGAGAGTTTTGAACAAGTTTTCTACAAATCCAAGAAAAATTATACTACTATAAGACATGTACCTAGAATATATTTTTTTTCAAGCAAATAATTGTAATAACTTAGTTGATATAATTATACATCATTTTCTTAAGATTTTGGTTTCATTCCCCTTTTCCGCGATAAGATGTTACAACCTGAACAACAACCCCCCCACCCCCCCACCCCGCTCCCCTCGTTTTGATCCTGGGTACGCCCCTGTCTCCGTTTTAAATTATGTATTAAAATTTGCAGAAAGATATTTAAATATACCGCAAGTTTTAGATGATCGCTATTTAAGAAATTTAACTCTGGCGGAATACAGGCAATTTTTGTATCAACACGATGATGCCCCACCGCACAACGCCTTCCTAGTTAATAACTTCCTAGAGGAAACATTTTACAAGTGGTCGTATCTCCACAGGAGAGAGGTGAATGTTCTTCTGTTAAATGAAAGACACTCTTTAATTTTCAACAAGGACTCATGCCCTGAATTTTTTGGCACTTATTTGTTTACACTCTGAATATTAATTAAAAGTTAAATTTTAGTTGGTTTTAAAGCCACCCTATTCTTCAGGTAGAATTGGACAACTTAAAAATAGATATTGACTACCCTATAATTTGTATAAAAAATCTATATCTGTCACATTAATAGACAGACATACTTCATTAATTATTTCATAATTTTTTTTTGGAGCTCTCAATGGAGTGGTTATAAAAATAGAACGTCAAAAATCGTCCCACTTCACCTTAGATGACGGTACTATCAGGGCCAGACTGCAATAGAATATTTCCCATGAGGAATGTACGCTGCATTCTGCAGTCCATTTTAAAATTTACTATAAGTTTGTAACAAAATTTTTAGTTGGAAAAATTCTGCAATATTAACAAAACAATATTCAGTACACATTATATTTAGAACATAAGTATACTGCTGTTTTGTTTTTGTTTCTTTACCGTCTGTCTATTTATTTATTTATTATTTATTTATTTATTAGAACTGCTCCATAGAGCTCTACAAGATATCGGAAATAGTCAAAATACAAAAAACAGCACATCAATGCTAAAATTTAAAATCAAAATATTCGTCCACAGAATAAAAAGAATGCTCTCTAAAAAATAATTTTAAAGCAAGCTTAAATTGCCAAAGGCTGCTCGAATTTTTGACGCTGTCAGGTAAATGATTATATAAGCGTATTGGAGTGTTGCGAGGTGCCCGATTAATCTGTTCGATCCTATAAGTGGGAACATACAAGTCTTTAGCCTGTCTTGTTTCATACGCTGTAATATTACCGCAGGTACTAAAAATGTCAATATTTTTTCTGACATAACAAAGCGCCTCAAGCATATATAGGCACGTCACTGTTAAAATCCCATACCGTATAAATAATGGTCTACATGATGCGGAAGACGGCGGCCAAACGTGGTGCGGACAATTCTCTTCTGCATCAACAGAACCCTCTCCAGATGCACACAGCCCCCCCAACACAGCAAACCATATGCCAGGAGACAGTTGACACTACCATAGTAGCATGTCAACAACGTCTGAGTACTCAAGAAATCCCTCGCTGCAGCAACGCGTAATTCCTAGATGCAAGAGAGGCCACCACAAAAGGTCAGTCAAGTTAGAATCCAGATGGATCCCCAAAAACTTTACGGACGTCCTTTGTCTTATTGAACCGTTATCAGATCTCACATAGGCTCAGATTCGGATGCACACCCGCCGGAGAAAAAAGAAGCATTTCAGTCTTCCGCGTGTTAAGAACCAGACAATAGGCATGGATGCAAAATGATGAAAATGTTTTGTATCCTCCTACTATGTCGAAAATCATAACTACTGGACAATTGATAGTCCCTTTATTAATCTTATTTTTAAAGGGGTAGACATTGATCCAATCCAATCCATAGCAGGTGGTAGTGGAATTTTCCTTTATGTAATAGTAAAGGATTTTTTCACGCCCGAGGAGGTACCACCCTATACATCAAGGGGCCGGTGAAGTCCCAACGGACGTTTCCGGTTCTGGTGTATGAGTCGGTTTCCCTTATAAGCAAAAATGATGATGGCTCCTCCTTGTATAAAATATTCCGGAGGCAAAATACCCCTCCATTCGGATCTCCGGGAGAGGGGTGTACAGGGGGCGCCAACATCAAGATTTAACATATCCTTTTCGAATATATGTGGCCTAAATTCTAACCTGAACTCCGTCCACCATTTCCTCCAGGCTAACAGGCCCCAACTCCTCTTCCTCACCGAAACCCAAATCAGTGCCAAAACAGCCACTAATCACCTTAATTTCCCGGGGTATGAGCTCCTTACTGCCTTTAGATTGCATGGAGGCGTGTGCGCATACGTCCGTAGCAATCTACCCTGCACCAGACTTCCCAATTTAGAAGCTGGAAGAAAAGACATACTATGGATAAAACTCTCTCTCTCAGGGCTGCAACTAAATTCATCTGTTGCATTTACCGGTCACCTTCTGACAACAACTTTGTCCAGCTCTTTGACTACCTTTCTGAAAAAACCGACTATCTGATTTCTGAATATCCTTCCTCCGAGGTCACTATTCTTGGCGACTTCAATGTCCATAATAAGGAATGGCTAGGATCTTCAAAAACCGATCCACAAGGGAGAGCAGCGGAGGCCTTTGCAGTCAGCAATTCTTTGGCCAATATGGTACAGCAACCTACTTACTTTCCTCGTATCCCAACACACAGCTCAAATCCCTTGGATCTCCTTCTTACTACAAATCCTGAATGCTATAAGATATCAGTCACCGCCCCCCTTGGTCGCTCAGACCACGGCATGGTCACTGCTTCCTGTGCAATGCAACCCGAGGTCACACAGTCATCACACCCACGTATCGTTTGGCACTACAACTCCGCAAACTGGGACGAAATGCGGAATTACTTTTCCTCATTTCCATGGGCGTCTGTCTGCTTCTCTCATCCTGACCCCTCTGATATCTCACAAAACGTCACCGAAATTATCCAAGCTGGCATGGAATTATTTATTCCACGTACACAAAAAACCTCTTCAGCCACTCAAAAGCCCTGGTTCTCTAAATCCTGTGACAAGGCCAGACTTGAAAAGGTCAAAGCTCACAAAAAGCTTCTACACAATCCCAGTCAAGAAAATCGTCAAGCATTCAACGACGCAAGAAACCGCTATGTCCGCATTCTTTCTGAGGCAAAAAACTCGTTTAATAACCACATAAAAAACAAAGTCCTCTCAAGCTCCAACGGCGGCAAACCCTTCTGGACTCTTGCTAAGTCTATTGGGAATAATTTCTGCAAGAGCACGTTCCCACCTCTTGTCTCAGGTGATGAAATTGTTTCTACCGCCCTGGGCAAGGCTGAACTTTTTGCTTCGTTGTTCGCCGAAAATTCTACTCTCAACCCACCTCCAAATGTTCAACCACCAACAGTCCCCAATGTCGCGCATAAAATGACTGATATCATTTTCCAAACTAAAAAGGTACGAAAGATGCTCTCTTCTCTTAATACCAGGAAAGCCTCTGGCCTTGACGAGATCCCAGCAATTGTTCTCAAAAAATGCGCACCAGAACTTGCTCCTGTCCTGACTCGTCTGTTTCAGATATCTTACAATAAAGGCATATTCCCTAGTAACTGGAAAACTGCTCGAGTACAACCCATCCCCAAGAAAGGATCCAAAGCGCTTCCTAGCAACTACAGGCCTATTTCTCTCCTTTCAGTCATCTCTAAAGTGATGGAAAAGTATATAAACACCGAACTACTAAAATTCCTTGAAAAACACAGTCTAATTCACGACAGGCAGTATGGATTCCGTCAGCGCAGATCGACTGCCGACCTCCTTTTCTTTGTCACCCATTCTTGGAACAAGTCTATGGAACAACATGGTGAATCCCAGATTGTTGCTCTAGACATATCCAAAGCATTCGACCAGGTCTGGCACGCAGCGCTGCTTAATAAACTTCCGGCCTATGGCCTACCACCAAAACTTTGTACCTGGACAGCAAATTTCCTCTCCAACAGGAGCATATTTGTTGTTGTGGATGGCCATTCCTCTAAACTGTATCCAATTAATGCAGGAGTTCCTCAAGGTTCAGCTTTAGCCCCTACTTTGTTTCTTCTCCACATCAATGACCTCCTCTCTAGCACATCCAACCCAGTTCACAGTTACGCGGACGACAGCACCCTCCACTCAAACATACAATATTCTAAGCCTGTCTCTTTAGCCCAATTAGATGAGGATCGCAGACTCATGGAGGGTTCTGTCTCCGTAGACCTCCAAAAAATATTAGACTGGGGAAGTAGAAATCTTGTACAATTCAACCCCACCAAAACTAAGTCTTGCTTTCTTTGTCACAAGAGATACAGCAGCCCTAGACCCATCACAATGAACAACCAAGTTATTCAAAGTAATGAGTCCTTTTCTCTTGTTGGCATTACTGTGGATCGAAATCTTAATTGGCACCAACATGTTACATCAATTGCAGAAGCGGCTGCTAAGAAATTGGGTTTCCTCTTCCGGGCTCGCAAATTCTTTTCACCAACTAATCTCTATACCTTATACACTTCACAAATAAGGCCAAACCTCGAATACTGCTCTCACATCTGGGGTGCAGCTGCCGCTTCTACACTCGCTATCCTGGACTCCATTCAAAAGAGAGCTATACGTCTCATTGGTGACCCTACCCTCACCCAAAGGCTTTCATCCCTTGCCCACCGACGTGCCGTTGGTGACCTCTCTCTCTTTTATAGATATCTGCACGGGCACTGCTCAGAGGAGCTTTCCTCCATAATTCCCCCACCTGCTGCCCCCAGCAGATCTACCAGGGGAACAGAGCGAATGCACCCTTTTAACGTCCAGGTCACCAGACATAGAACATCTTGTTATGCCCGCTCTTTTGTCCCGAGGACTTCCAAGTTGTGGAAATCCTTGCCGGCACATGTTTTTCCTTCTCCTCCGAACCTCCAAACCTTCAAGTCCAGAATTAACAAGCTGCCTCTTTCCTCCTTGTCAACACCCACGGTACGATAGTATTTAGGCTGTAAGCCCTCGTGGTGTGTTGTTGACATAAAAAAAAGACCATTTCGCAAACACCAGGTTGACACCTGAGACACACACACACATTAGCTGCAGCACCAAGCTCTTCAAAACTTTCCCCTGAGATTGTAGCAGTGGTGTCATCTGCGTACAAAGTTAAGTGGTATTGCTGGAGATCATAAACAATATCGTTAAGGAAATTTGTAAACAAAACAGGGCCCAATATGCTGCCCTGCGGCACGCCGATCGACACGACTGAACACCCAGACATATAGTTCTTACCTGACTGTCGTATCCTGACAGCCTGACTTCTCCCAGACATGTAGCTTTTTAGCCATAAATATGCATTTCCTCTTATGCCATGATGCTCCAATTTTTGCAATAAAAGGGAATGATTGACCGCATCAAACGCTTTCGAAATGTCGAAGAACAGCCCGGCGGACTTGGACCCACTATTTATGTAATCCAAGACTGTCAGGTAAGCGCTAAGCACGGCATCCTGAGGCATCCCACGAAAGCCAAATTGGCATGGAGACAGCAAATTCGATCTCTCCAAAAAGGACCTAAGTCTTAGCAGAAATGCCTTCTCAAAGATCTTAGAAAAAACCGAAAGCAGCGCAATCGCCCTGTAGTTGTCCAAAAGACGTGGATCTCCCTTCTTAGAGAGAGAGAGAGAGAGAGAGAGAGAGAGAGAGAGAGAGAGAGAGAGAGAGAGAGAGAGAGGCGACAATGGCCGTCTTCAGACGCTCAGGAAAACAACCGATTTCAAACGACACATTTATAAGGTAAGTTAGTAGAGCCACCACAAGATGAGCAACCCCGCCAAGAAGACTACATGGTATTTCATCTATTCCTGATGAATTTTTAACTGAAACTAATTTTATGATCTCTAATACATCGTCCTCTGAGACAGTATTTCCGCGACTATGGTCAATCATCGACGCCAGGGAACAGTTTCACCTCGATGTCCTGTAAAATTTGCCAAACCCCTGCCGTTCTGTAAGGAGGGTAGGGATCTTTAACATGCCCAACATCGCATGGACACGGGATCGACGCCTTTACGCACCCTCCGAAAGGTGGAACGTGCAGACATTCGACTTGCTCAAATACAATGCCACAACCTTGGTTGATGTAAATGTTACAGTGTCTGCTGAAAAAGTGAAAGGAGAACCCTGGGATCGAACCCAGTACCCTTCGGTTCAGAGGCACACGTTCTTACCACTAAACCACCGAGGCTCTTAAATATACCGCTAAAAGTGAACTAAAGAGCAATTGCTAAAAAGTTGATAAGCATCGTCAACACTAAAATGAAGCTAATTTAACAAACTCAGATAAAAGAAACAAAATAATAATAGAAAATAAACGCCCACAAACATAAATAACTCAAAAAAAAAGATACTCACTTCTAGCTTGTGAAATAAGTTCATCATATGTACAACATTCACCAAAGGGTCAGTAGTTGCCTATAATGCCATGCAAGTGTGGTTTCTCAATTCAGTGCGCTATGCTATGTTAGATTACCTAATAGCGGACTGACCATCCACAGCGTGAAGACTTGCGAAGCCAACTGTTTGTTCAGTCCTAGTTCATCGGAACCGATGATTGCCTGGAGTATCAGGTCACATGTTGCTGTTGGGGTGTCTTCTATCTCCAACATGACAGCAGTGTGGCTGTGCAAGTAGACACACATGGGGATGATGGGGCCTTGACTAATGCTGGCTCCTGCAGAATCCGTCAGGTTAGACGACGTTTGACCGCTGACTACAGAGCTCTGCACTGAAGCTGTTGTGTTAGAATCTGAAAACAAATAAAAGAAATAGAACGGTATTGTTACTTGCCTTTTTGCAAGGCTATCTGCTTCCTCATTTCCTGCAATTTCTTGACGTCCTGGCACCTACAGTGACTTGATAGACAATGTGGCCATAGGCGAGTCGGCCGCCATGTTTTCTCCAAATTTAACATTCCGCTTATGGAAGAATAGTAAAAAATTTGAAACAATGAATTGGTGCATTTTAGAAGAAAACTGTATAGAATATTTTCTGTAGAGAATTATTTTCATAATAGACTAGTCTCAATGTTTCCTATTCCAATAGGAAACTGTAAAGTTGCTATAAAATAATTTTTCCAATCAACGGATCTATAGAAAATTCCAAATAACAGATAATCGGCGAATTTTAGAAAGAAACTGTGTTGATGCTTTTTGTAGAGAACTTTTTTTCTATCATTATGGATTAGTTGCGATGTTTCCTACCTACACAGGAAACTTTGAAATTGCTTCAAACTGAATTCATTATTCAGTTAGTTTCTATTTTTCTATGATATCGGAATATTATGAATAAGCCCCAGAAACCTCAAACTCAGGCGAGTTTTCAAAGTATTTACTCATACTAGAAATTTAGAAATTTTCTGGGTTCTCTTCAATTTTTCAATATTAAAAACAAATGTGAAAGGTGCTAACTCAAATATGTAGGGGACTGTGCATTGCCATATTGTACAAGCTCTGACTTTCAAAAGATTAGCCCCAACTTTCAATCATTGGTATTAGTCTGTAATTTATATTTGTTATTGTTGGTTTGTTTCTTTATCCGTCTATTTCCGCAACTATGGTCAATCACCGACAACAGGGAGCAGTTTCATCTCGCTATCCTGGAAATTTTACCGCACGCCCGTATTTCTAGGAGGGTAGGGATCTTTGATGTGACCGCCATACCATGGACACGGGAACGACGGCTTTACGCCCCCTATGAAGGGTGGAACGTGCAAGCATTAACTAGCTCAAATACAATGCCACAACCTCGGTTGATGATAACGTTAAAGTACGTACTGAAAAAGTGAAAGGAAAACCCTGGGATCGAACCCAGTACCCTTCGGTTCAGAGGCAACGTTCTTACCACTGAACCACCGAGACTCTGTAATTTGTATTTGAATTTTAAATTTGGATTTACACGCATTACACTCTACCCACTTTTTCCACAGATACAATAACGGGACAGACAAATGTCTTTAATGAATTGATCACTGAATATGCTAAAATAACATACAAACCACTCAGAAACTACGACACTCACTATTCCGTAAACGTAACTAATGAATGTAAACAAACAGTTTGGACAGTTCATGGCGGATTTTGAACCATGTGACTTTCCAACCAATAGAAAATGATACCAGCGAATGTCCACACTGTCTCTATCGAGTCACTGTACTAGTACCCACATTAAAGTTGCTCGTATCCAGTTCCTTCAAGGAGTTTTTAGCGAATTTGAAAGAAAATTCGCTAATGAGGAGATCTGTGTTATATATATATATATATATATATATATATATATATATATATATATATATATATATATATATATATATCCGACCGATAACTCAAAAAATAATGGACCAATCTTGATCAAATTCGGTGAGTACCTTCCTTTTGTAAGTGGCTTGGATAAGTTCGTTAGCCAGGAAAATCGGACTAGGTTTTCCCGGAAAATTTTGTGTTTTCTTTCTGAAAAATGCATATCTCCGGAAATAACAAAGTAAGGGCAACCAATTTGGTACGCGTGTTTGCATTATAAAGAGTGAACTCTGTACCAAAATCTAGGTCTCTAGCTTTAAAGACAAATAAGTTATGGGCAGTTAGATAAACACATTTTGGAGTTTTCCTCAAAACGACAAACTCGCTATTTTAAACGTCAAAATTGACAATGTTTAGGCAAAAAACGTGAAACAAATACGGATTGTTGCATGTTTGTAAGAAAAAAATCTGGACGCAGTAAGTGCGTTTTGGAAGCGAATTTTCGGTAAATTTGCAGTTTAGCTCCCGAACGCTTTTCAAAAAACTGTTTTCAGAAACCTGCCTAGGGCCCCCCTGGATCCATAAACCCTAAGATAAATTTCTTGTTCACACCCCCCAAGGAAGTTACGGGACCAGGAGTGAGTAGGGGTGCTGGGCGGGGTAAGTAGTATAAAGGAAATATGAGCAGAAAATTGGAATAAAACGGGCTTGAAAGCTGTCTTTTTCACATATTGAAGCCATATCCCCTTAAACCCTGCCTACCCCGCACAACAATCCTATCCCCCAGGTGGCGTAACTTCCTTGGCGGGTAGGAACAAGACATTTTTCTTATGAATTATAATAGAGGTATACATCCTTATTTAGCTTGATATAAAACGAACGGTCACAGAAAATGTGTAAAATATGACAAAAACACGTCGCAAAAGAGAGAACGACTTTAGTTTTTCCTACTAGAAAATCTAAATAACTCCAAAGATTGCTTCTGTTCTCATTTTTGTTGTAATTTTCGTCATCTGCACCCTAAAACACGTCTGTATACAAAATTTCATAAAAATCGAACGCATGTACGGAAAGTAAACCTATACACAGAATTCTCTTAAATTTGAAAATCTCACAGTTGCGTTTTGCTCATAATCGAATTTTTTTCTTCGAAAATGCGTTAAAAAAATAATAAAGGCAAGTTATACACAGAAAGATGAATGTGCTAGAAGAAATATGATCGCTGAAAAACATTTAGAGGAAGAAGGCATATTATGAGACACAATAAGTTTTTGGTAACAATATTTCAAAAACACATTTTTTTTTATTTCAACAACACACCACGAGGGCTTACAGCCTAAATAATATCGTACCGTGGGTGTTGACAAGGAAGAAAGAGGCAACTTGTTAATTCTGGACTTGAGGGTTTGGAGGTTCGGAGAAGAAGGAAAAACATGGGCCGGCAAGGAATTCCACAACTTGGAAGTCCTCGGGACAAAAGAACGGGCATAACAAGATGTTCTATGTCTGGTGACCTGGACAGTAAAAGGGTGCATTCGCTCTGTTCCCCTGGTAGATTTGTTGGGGGCAGCAGGTGGATGAACTATGGAAGAAAGCTCCTCTAAGCAGTGCCCGTGCAGATATCTATAAAAGAAAGAGAGAGAGAGAGAGAGAGAGAGGGAGGGAGGGAGAGAGAGAGGTCACCAACGGCACGTTGGTGGGCAAGTGATGGCAGCCTTTGGGTGAGGGTAGGGTCACCGATGAGACGTATAGCTCTCTTCTGAATGGAGTCCAGGATAGCGAGTGTAGAAGCGGCGGCGGCACCCCAGATGTGGGAGCAGTATTCGGGGTTTGGCCTTATTTGTGAAGTATAGAAGGCATAGACATGCTGGTGAAAAGTATTTGCGAGCCCGTACTCGGAAAAAAGTCTGCACGCCGCAAGTGCGTGATGATAGCGATTTTCATAAAAATGATTTTAACAACTACATAATATATATTTTTTAATGAAAGAAGCCATCAACTTTGGTTACCAGTATAATCTATCTGGTACAAACAATATTTCATCCAAAAAACTTGAAAAAGTACAACACTTTTCCGTAAAATAACTTAAAATTTTCAAGAAAAAACTGGTCCGATTTTCCTGACCAAAAACTCCATTCAAGATATTTATACACCTACCAAGGTTTTCCACAAAACTTACAAAAAAAATTTTTTCAAGCAAATTTGGAAACAATTTTTTCACGAAAATCCGAAAACTCTTTTTTTTAAATAACTTATTAAACGTTCATTATTAATTACCATAATGATTACTACGAAAACAAAAAAAAAGTTCTGCAAAAACCGTCTAACTATTGTTTAAAACAAAAATTGCTAAAAGAATACACAAAATTCAAATTACCTATATACCTAATCTGTAAATAAGATTGCAAAAAAAATGTAAAACTTTTCACATAAGTTTGAACCAGTGGAAGTAAAGAGAAATATAAGTTGAAAAATATTTAGATTTTCATACCACAAGCTGTCACAAATAAGAACATTACTTCCGTCAGCCACTTCAACGATTCATTTGAGATTTATGAAAACAATTTATCAACTACTTATATACTATGAAAATGTAAACGTAGATAATCCTATGAAATTAATTATTTCTTGCCTTTTTGTACCAAAGCTAATTAAAATATTTTAATATTTGTCTTCGTAAATTCGTTAAATTATCACATAATCTGATTGAATCATGGTATGCGATTCTAAAAGTAAATATTTCCAAAACTAGAGTCTGTAGGTATATTATACAACACATTTAGCAGAGGGCATGCCCTTCCCTTCTGAAACACAAAATACAGGCGGTTACATTTGTAAAAATTGAGCTACGGCAGTTTGAATTTTTAAAAATTCAGTCACTATTTGATACCGCCCTGTATACGGCATTTCGATTTTTTCGATGAATAATATAAACGAAAACCTCTCTAAACCCGTCGCTTTTATGATACTCTGCTATCTATTGGTAAAAGCGCCTTACTATAGTTTTTAATATGTGCAAAAAATGTCAAAAATTGCAAGATAATTTAAATAACTCGAAAACGATGAACGCAATCAAATTTTTTACCGTACAAACATGCATTATAATTCGATGAAAAAAGTAATCTTATAAGGCGTGTTCGATAAAAAAAAAGAAAATTTGTATTACCAACGATTTATGAGCCATGCTGTGAGTGTAAAAATAATTTGATAAGATGCAGCTCAATATACCCTATAATTAACTGCTTTCACAGCCAACGAACCTTAGGTTAATAGCAAATTGAGTTATTGAAATTTAAAGCACTTAATGAAAATTCGCTACCAAAACACACTTACTGCGTTTCGATTTTTTTCTTACAAACGTGCATCATATTTCGATAACAAATGCAAAAATGCATTAGGTATAAGAGATGTTTGAAAAACAAATCGTAGGTATCACCAACGACTTATGGACCAGCCTGTGATTGTCAAAATAATTTTCTAAGATGCAGCTCAAGGCACCTATAAGTAACGTATACAATTTTTTCTCGTATCTTGTATATACACGGATATGTTTAGCTTTCCCGTAGAAATGCGTCACCCGCCACGTATATGTGAATAGATAAAAACTAAAACTAACTCCGGATATGGGCTCTAGGGGGCCTAGTTTGCGCTCATTTGAAGAAATCTTTTCAAATTTCAAAAGTCGCGGTCTCCTCAATAGCGAATTTTTTCTATGAAAATTCTCTAAAATTGATACACTATTAAACCATAAACTCTGCAACTGCAACTACTGCCAAAGCATCAGCGAAAGAATCTATGTGAAATGAATTTCCTGGAAATATTTTAGTAAAATGAAGGACAATGACGGCTGAAGCTGAAACTTAAGGGTTTGTAAAACATTCTTCTTGTGACATTTTCTCTACTACATAACTCGTATCCGTTTCAGATTCTTTGCCAAAATGTTGCCAATCTTAACGTCAAAAAAACCACAAAATCTTTTGCTTTCAGTGCCCGTAACTTTTTTGTCTTTTAACTTACAGATCTAAATTTTGATACATAGTTTACTTTTTGTGATAGCAAATTTGGTTGCCATAACTTTGTTATTTCTGGAGATACAAAAATTTTCCGAAAGAAAACGCAATCTTCCGGGAAAAACTGGTCTGATTTTCCTGGCTAGAGAACTTATCTAAGCCACATGCAAAAGGAAGGTACTTACCAAATACACACACACGCACGCACCCACCTATGCACGCACACACACATACACACGCGCGCGCGCGCGAATGCAAGCACGCGTGCGCGCGCTCACACACACCCACACACGGTTTTAGTAAAAGGTCCCGGACCGGTCGAATATCTGTTATTAATGACGCAATTTTTTTTGATTTTTGTAATGACGAATGGTCACAAAAAAGCCTTTTTTTATCAAACATTCACTTTTTTCTCACTTCCGGTTTAACAGGAAACGACTCCAACTTAACTTTTTTTTATATGGGACACCTTGTATTATTTACCATTTTCGGATGCAAGATAAAAAACTACGTTCTGAAACAGCAACATGTTTTTTGTAATTGATAAGATAACAACACAAAAAATTAATAAAATATTCATAATGCAAATCAAGATATGTTATAAAAGTTCGTAATATGATTTAAACTAAAGTAATTATAGAAATTGTGCTCCGTCTACAACTTGACAGCGATACAATCTAGCAACAAAATGCCTTACTAAATTTTTTATCATCTTATAATTGTTCCCGATCATTAGGTCGTTTTTTATACCCCTGGCATTTCAAGTGACCCCACAAATAGAAGTCCAATGGCGACAGGTCTGAAGAACGATCTGGCCACTCGATTGCTCCTCTGCGTCCGATCCAGCGACCAGGAAAGCTTTGGTCCATATAATCATGGACATTACTCGTAAAGTGTGGCGGAGCTCCATCTTGTTGCAACCAAATATTATCGCTTGGATGATCAGTTCTCATTTGATTTGGGAAGAGTGCTCTAAGTGCTGGTACAATTTGGTTTCTCAATAAATTCAAGTAGCTATCACCATTTAAATTTCCCCTAATAAAAAAAGGTCCAGTTAATTTGTTTCCGACCAAACCAGCCCACACACTCACTTTTCGAGGATACAGAGTATGGACTTCCTCCATCCAATGAGTGTTCTCTGTTGACTAGAGAAAAAACTGTTTCATTCACAAAGTTAGGCCGAGCTTGAATAAGTTCTGTCATTATTTCAGAAAAATTTAATTTAGTCTGCGATCTAGGTGATCCTCGGTCAACTCATGAACCACATGCATTTTAGAGGGTTTCATTTTTTCAGACTTTAGAATTTTGTGAGCAGACTTTTGGGATATCGCATGAATTTGACCCAATTCTGTTGCACATCCATGAGGATTTTCTTGGACTGGTAATAGAACAATCAACCTTGTGTCTTCGCCACTTACTGTTATTGGACGTCCACTTATTGACAAATCCCTTACTTGGCGAAATTCCTCATACTTTTTAACAACCCGATGCACCGTACTTTTACTAATTTGCCTATCCGAATAAACAGTATTAGATAAAGTGCGAACTTCTTCCAACGATCGTTGAGGACCACCATATCCGTACATCATCAAGATGTCAATGCGTTCAGATGCTGCTATTTTCAAAATTTTTAATTGCACAAGAAACAGCAAAACAACGGCCACAGTTGACAGGTGACAATGTCAATGTATCACACTAATTGTCTGCTGTATTAACACCAGTACATTTAAATAGGTATGTAGATCTTGATCATTTATTCTTTTTTTTTGTGGTGTTATCTTATCAATTACAAAAAACATGTTGATGTTTCAGAACGTAGTTTTTTATCCTGGATCGGAAAGATCCCATTATAAAAAATTTAGTTGGAGTCATTTCCTGTTAAGCCGGAAGCGAGAAAAAAGAGAACGTGTTATAAAAAACGCTTATTTGTGACCATTCGTCATTATAAAAATCCAAAAAATTGCGTCATTAACAACAGAGATATTTGACCGTTCCGGGACTTTTTACTAACCCTGTATATATAAACATATAAAAATTGAAACTGACCCCGGATATGTGTTCTCGGGACCTAGTTCGCGCTCATTTGAAGACATTAAAAAAAAAATCAAAAGTCGAGATCTCCTTTTTTCTCCCTCAGGGCTCGTCCGTGGCTTTGCTGCCCCGATAGCACTGCAAAGATCTCCTCATTAGTGAATTTTCCAAAGAAAATTCGGTAAAGGAAAAAGGCAAGCCAGAAGGAGAACTTCTAAAAAAATCCTGGTATAACTGATGTGCGGAAGCTACGAGACGAAAAAAAAAGTCCTGGAGATTAAGTGTATGGTTGGGACAAGACGACGTTCGACTTTATACTATTATGATGGAACTATTATGTACCTATAACGACTGATAGACTACAATTACGAATGTTTCAGGTTAATGAGACATTCTTATCATATTTAGTTGTTAGTTCAGGTTATTTTATGATGATTGGACCACATACGTTTTATGACGTCATAAATCTTCAATCACCAGTCAATCGTTAAAAAATAAACAATAAAGCTGTATCTACAACACAAACAATAAATGATCGGATTTTTAACATGTAAAATACTTATAGTAAGGGGGAAAAGTAATTTGCTGACCAAAGTTAGTTATTTTAGCTGACCGAGTACTTATAGACTAAAGTTTTTCATGAAACTCTATATCTTGGATGCCACCTACCAGCCACATCTGCTACCAGAAAATTATAGAAAAACACCCCTATTTAGAGGTAGTTTACTCTTGAGGTTTTTAAAATTTTTAGTGCGACCAGAAAAAGTATCAACGCGACTAAGCTATAAATTTACACAGAATCACTACTGGTAACTGCCTTTCTCCTACCAAAGTTTCACAAAAAAATCTTCATATTTAAGGGTAGTTTACTCTTGAGGTTTTTTCATTTTTTAGTGCGACCAGAAAAAGTATGAATGCGACCAAGCTATAAATTTACACAGAATCACTGCTTGTGATTGTCTTTCCGCTACCCAAGTTTCACAAAAAGATATTGATATTTAGGGGTAGTTTACTCTTGAAGTTTTTTCATTTTTTAGTGCGACCAGAAAAAGTATGAATGCGACCAAGCTATCAATTTATACAGAATCACTGCTGGTAACTCTCTTTCCGCTACCAAAGTTTCACAAAAAAATATTCATATTTAAGGGTAGTTTACTCTTGAGGTTTTTTTATTTTTTAGTGCGACCAGAAAAAGTATCACTGCGACCAAGCTATAAATCTAAACAGAATCACTGCTGGCCATTGTCTTTCTGCTACCAAAGTTTCACAAAAAATATTCATATTTAAGGGTAGTTTACTCTTGAGGTTTTTTTAATTTTTTAGTGCGACCAGAAAAAGTATCAATGCGACCAAGCTATAGACCTAAACAGAATCACTGCTGGTAACTGTCTTTCCGCTACCAAAGTTTCACAACAAAATATTCATATTTAGTGGTAGTTTACTCTTGAAGTTTTTTCATTTTTTAGTGCGATCAGAAAAAGTATCAATGCGACCAAGATACAAATTGAAACAGAATCACTGCTGGTAACTGTCTTTCTGCTACCAAAGTTTCACAAAAAAAAATATTCATATTTAAGGGTAGTTTACTCTTGAGGTTTTTTTAATTTTTTAGTGCGACCAGAAAAAGTATCAATGCGACCAAGCTATAGACCTAAACAGAATCACTGTTGGTAACTCTCTTTCCGCTACCAAAGTTTCACAAAAAAATATTCGTATTTAGGGGTAGTTTACTCTTGAAGTTTTTTCATTTTTTAGTGCGACCAGAAAAAGTATCAATGCGACCAAGATATAAATCTACACAGAATCACTGCTGGTCACTATTTCTCCGCTACCAAAATTTCACAACAAAATATTTATCTTGAAGGGTAGTTTACTCTTGAGGTTTTTACATTTTTTAGTGCGACCAGAAAAAGTATCAATGCGACCAAGCTATGAATTAACACGCCATCACTATTGGTAACTGTCTTTCCGCTGCCAAAGTTTCACAGAAAAATATTCATATTTAAGGGTAGTTTACTTTTGAGGTTTTTTCATTTTTTAGTGCGACCAGAAAAAGTATCAATGCGACCAAGCTATAAATTTAAACAAAATCACCACTGGTCACTGTTTTTCCGCTACCAAAGTTTCACAAAAAAATATTTATATTTAGGGGTAGTTTACTCTTGAGGTTTTCTCATTTTTTTGTGCGACCAGAAAAAGTATCAATGCAACCAAGCTACAAATTTCAACAGAATCACTGTTGGTAACTGTCTTTCCGCTACCAAAGTTTCACAAAAAAATATTCATATTTGAGGGTAGTTTACTCTTAAGGTTTTTTCGTTTTTTAGTGCGACCAGAGAAAGTGTGAATGCGACCAAGCAATAAATTTACACAGAATCACTGCTGGCTACTGTTTTTCCACTACCAAAGTTTCACAGAAAAATATTCATATTTAAGGGTAGTTTACTCTTGAGGTTTTTTCGTTTTTTAGTGCGACCAGAGAAAATATGAATGCGACCAAGCTATGAATTTACACAGAATCACTGCTGGCTACTGTCTTTCCACTGCCAAAGTTTCACACAAAAATATTCATATTTAAGGGTAGTTTACTCTTGAGGTTTTTTCGTTTTTTAGTGCGACCAGAGAAAGTATGAATGCGACCAAGCTATAAAATTACACAAATTCACTGCTGGCTACTGTCTTTCCGCTACCAAGGTTTCACAAAAAAATATTCATATTTAAGGGTAGTTTACTCTAGAGGTTTTTTCATTTTTTAGTGCGACCAAAAAAAGTATCAATGCGATCAAGCTATAAATTTACACAGAATGATTGCTGGTAACTATCTTTCCACTACCAAAGTATCAGAAAAAAGTATTCATATTTAAGGGTAGTTTACTCTTGAGGGTTTTTCATTTTTTAGTGCGACCAGAAAAAGTATCAATGCGGCCAAGCTATAAATTTATATAGAATCACTGCTGGTAACTGTCTTTTCGCTGCCAAAGTTAAATATAAAAAAAAACATATTTAAGGGTAGTTTACTCTTGAGGTTTTTCATTTGTTACTGCGACCAGAATAAGTATGAATGCGACCAAGCTATACATTTACACATCCAAACTATTGATCCAAACTACCCCTAAATGGGGGTGTACCCTAGCCAGCTTCTTATAGCCAGCTTTTTGTGACTGATAATTGATATGTATGTATTTTGACTGCAGTGAGGTACATACTTTCGACGGTAGTTGCAATAAACTGAAATATGTCAACAGTAGCTACCCCTAAATGGGGGTAATTTTCAGTTAAGTTTTGGTAGCGAGGTGGTAGTTACCAGCGGTGAATCTGTGTTAATTCATAGCTTTGTCGCATTCATACTTTTCTGGTCGCACTAAACAATGAAAAAACTTTAAGAGTAAACTACCCTTAAATATGGATATTTTTCTGTAAAACTTTGGTAGCGGAAAGACAGTTACCAGTAGTGATTCCGTGTTAAATTATAGCTTGGTCGCATTCATACTTTTTCTGGTCGCACTAAAAAATGAAAAAACCCCAAGAGTACACTACCCTTAAATATGAATATTTTTCTGTGACACTTTGGTAGCGGAAAGACAGTTACCAGTAGTGATTTTGTGTTAATTTATAGCTTGGTCGCATTAATACTTTTTCTGGTTGCACTAAAAAACGAAAAAACCCCAAGAGTAAACTACCCTTAAATGTAAATACTTTTTTGTGAAACTTTGGAAGCGAAAAGACAGTAACCAGTAATGATTCCGTGTTAAATTTTAGCTTGGTCGCATTGATACTTTATCTGGTCGCCCTAAAAAATGAAAAAACCTCAAAAGTAAACTACCCTTAAATATGAATATTTTGCTGTGAAACTTTGGCAGCGGAAAGACAGTTACCAGTAGTGATGGCGAGTTAATTCATAGCTTGGTCGCATTGATACTTTTTCTGGTCGCACTAAAAAAATGAAAAAACATCAAGAATAAACTACCCTTAAAGATAAATATTTTTTTGTTAAACTTTGGTAGCGGAAAAATAGTGACCAGCAGTGATTCTGCGTAGATTTATAGCTTGGTCGCATTGATACTTTCTCTGGTCGCACTAAAAAACGAAAAAACCTCAAGAGTAAACTACCCTTAAATTTGAATATTTTTTTGTGAAACTTTGGTAGTGGAAAAACAGTAGCCAGCAGTGATTCTGTGTAAATTTATTGCTTGGTCGCATTCACACTTTCTCTGGTCGCACTAAAAAACGAAAAAACCTTAAGAGTAAACTACCCTCAAATATGAATATTTTTTTGTGAAACTTTGTTAGCGGAAAGACAGTTACCAACAGTGATTCTGTTGAAATTTGTAGCTTGGTCGCATTGATACTTTCTCTGGTCGCACTAAAAAACGAAAAAACCCCAAGAGTAAACTACCCTTAAATATGATTTTTTTTGTGAAACTTTGGTAGCGGAAAAACAGTAGCCAGCAGTGATTCTTTGTAAATTTATAGCTTGGTCGCATTCATACTTTCTCTGGTCACCCTAAAAAATGAAAAAACCTCAAAAGTAAACTACCCTTAAATATGAATATTTTGCTGTGAAACTTTGGCAGCGGAAAGACAGTTACCAGTAGTGATGGCGAGTTAATTCATAGCTTGGTCGCATTGATACCTTCTCTGGTCGCACTAAAAAACCAAAAAACCTCAAGAGTAAACTACCCTTAAAAATGAATATTTTTTTGTGAAACTTTGGTAGCGGAAAGACAGTAGCCAGCAGCGATTTTGTGTAAATTCGTAGCTTGGTCGCCTTCATACTTTCTCTGGTCGCACTAAAAAACGAAAAAACCTCAAGAGTAAACTACCCTTAAATATGAACAATTTTTTTTGAAACTTTGGTAGCGGAAAGACAGTAGCCAGCAGTGATTCTGTGTAAATTTAAAGCTTGGTCGCATTCATACTTTCTTTGGTCGCACTAAAAAACGAAAAAACGTCAAGAGTAAACTACCCTTAAATAAGAATCTTTTTTTGTGAAACTTTGGCGGCAAAAAGACTGTTGCCGGCAGAGATTCTGTGTAAATTTATAGCTTGGTCGCATTCATACTTTCTCTGGTCGCACTAAAAAACGAAAAAACCTCAAGAGTAAACTACCCTTAATAATAAACATTTTTTTGTGAAACTTTGGTAGCGGAAAGACAGTAGCCAGCAGTGATTTTGTGTAAATTGATAGCTTGGTCGCATTCATATTTTTTCTGGTCGCACTAAAAAACGAAAAAACCTCAAGAGTAAACTACCCTTAAATATGAATATTTTTTTGTGAAACTTTGGTAGCGGAAAGACAGTAGCCAGCAGTGATTTTGTGTAAATTGATAGCTTGGTCGCATTCATATTTTCTCTGGTCGCACTAAAAAACGAAAAAACCTCAAGAGTAAACTACCCTTAAATATGATTTTTTTTTGGTGAAACTTTGGTAGCGGAAAAACAGTTAGCAGCAGTGATTACGTGTAAATTTATAGCTTGCTGGCATTGATACTTTCTCTGGTCGCACTAAAAAAACAAAAAACCTCGAGAGTAAACTACCCTTAAATAAGAATCTTTTTTTGTGAAACTTTGGCGGCAAAAAGACTGTTGCCGGCAGTGATTCTGTGTAAATTTATAGCTTGGTCGCATTCATACTTTCTCTGGTCGCACTAAAAAACGAAAAAACCTCAAGAGTAAACTACCCTTAATAATGAACATTTTTTTGTGAAACTTTGGTAGCGAGAAGACAGTAGCCAGCAGTGATTCTGTGTAAATTTAAAGCTTGGTCGCATTCATACTTTCTCTGGTCGCACTAAAAAACGAAAAACCTCAAGAGTAAACTACCCTTAAATATGAATATTTTTTTGTGAAACTTTGGTAGCGGAAAGACAGTAGCCAGCAGTGATTTTGTGTAAATTGATAGCTTGGTCGCATTCATATTTTCTCTGGTCGCACTAAAAAACGAAAAAACCTCAAGAGTAAACTACCCATAAATATGAATTTTTTTTTGTGAAACTTTGGTAGCGGAAAAACAGTTACCAATAGTGATTACGTGTAAATTTACAGCTTGGTGGCATTGATACTTTCTCTGGTCGCACTAAAAAACCAAAAAACCTCAAGAGTAAACTACCCTTAAATATAAATCTTTTTATGTGAAACTTTGGCAGAAAAAAGACTGTTACCGGCAGTGATGCTGTGTAAATTTAAAGCTTGGTCGCATTTATACTTTCTCTGGTCGCACTAAAAAACGAAAAAACCTCAAGACTAAACTACCCTTAAATATTAAGATTTTTTTGTGAAACGTCGGTAGCAGAAAGAGATCAACATTAGGATACAAAATATGAAATATAAAAAAAATCCTTAAAGATTAAAGCCTCGGTCGGCAACATTTATTTTGGTCAGCAAATTACATCGTCCCTATAGTAAGTGATATGATACCTGGAATAAGTGGTACAATCCTGTTTCTACGCATTTCATGTAAAAATGTTTGGTATAGATCAATGTCAATGACTCTTATGATTTAATTAATATAATATAATGCTGAATGTGTCAACAATAATAACCATATCTGGACAATAAATAAACATACTGTTTTATTTGTTCAAGTACATCTGCGAGGGAAACATCGTTATATAAAAAATGATACGGCCCTTTATTACGATTACTATTATAATCGTTAGATATATAAATATTACAAATAGGCATAAAGCCCCAGCCAGATTTAGAATACATTTTTTTATTGTGAAAAAAAATAATTAAATTATATTATGTACCTCAGACTTTTATATTTCATTCTAGTTAATTGCGACCGTTTTACAGCCGCAAAGCATGAATTTTTTCGACGCAATACATTAAAACTCTGGGCGCAGCAAGTGCGTTATGGTAGTGAATTTTCATAAAAATGTTTTTAATAGCAAATATGTGTGTTTTTTTTTCAGAAAGCAGGCATCAAATTTGATTACCAGTATAACATATATAGTAAAAACAATGTGCCATGTTTCATCAAAATAACTTTATTGTTTGAAAACGCTCAAAAATTTCCCAAAGTAAACTTAAAGTGTAACCGAAAAAATCCGTTTCTTGGTCAACCTTATAGGTTAACAGCAAATTGAGCTTTTCAAATATGAAGCATTTAATCAAATTCGCTACCATAACGCACTTGCTGCGTCCAGCATTTCTTTACTTACAAACATGCATTATATTTCGATCGTGTTCGACTAAAAAAAATTATTTGTATCACCAACGACTTATGGGCCACCCTGTGATTGTAAAAATAATTCTTAAGATGTAGCGCAAGACACCCTATAATTAATGTATACAATTTTTTTCATATCTTGCATAATAACGGATATATTGAGCTTTATTGATTTTTTACGAAAATTCGACAAAAGTTATATACCATTAAACGATAAACTCTATAGCTAAGACTACTGCCAAGCATCAGAGAAAGGGTCTATTTGAAATGAATTTTCTGGAAATATTTTAGTAAAATGAAGGACAATGACGGTTGAAACTAATACTTTAGGGTTTGTAAAACATTCTTCTTGAGACATTTTCTTTCCATAGCCCGTATTAGATTCAAGTTCTTTGCCTAAATGTTGCCAATTTTGACGTTTTAAAATGTCACTTTGACGTTTTGAGGAAAACCCCAATTTCGTTTTCTTTAAATGCCCATACCTTTTTTTCTTTTCACCTACAACGCTAGATTTTGGTATGTAATTTACCTATAGCGATATAAAACGATGTACAAAATTTGGTTGCCCTTACTTTGTTATTTCCGGAGATATGAATTTTTTTCTAAAGAAAACACAAAATTTTCCGGGAAAATCTCGGCCGATTTTTTTGGCTAACGAACTTATCCAAGCCACTTGCAAAAGGAAGGCACTCAACAAATTTTATCAAAATCGGCCCATTATTTTTTTGAGGTATCGGTGTGATACATACATACATACATACATACATATATATATATATATATATATATATATATAATATATATATATATATATATATATATATATATATATATATATATATATATATATATATATATATATATATATATATATATATATATATATATATATACATATATATATATATATATATATATATATATATATATATATATATATATATATATATATATATATATATATATATATATATATATATATATATATATATATATATATATATAAACATATAAAAATCGAAACTGACCACGGATATGTGTTCTAGGGGGCCTAATTAGCGCTCATTTGAAATGAGAAAGCAGCGCGTCTTTTTTAATGAGAACATATCGAATCTTGGGGCTGTGGGATGTGGGGTGCCGAAGAGTTCTGTCTTGGTGCCGCTACGCTTCATAGTCTACATAAACGATTTATTCGATTTCATGTGACAGTCGCTGCGTCTGTTACGCTGATGACACGTCACCTAGATGCAAAAGCTGCGACCCAGATAACCTGAATGTTGAGATGAGCTCTACTGAGAAGTTGACAGAACTGTGGTTCACACAGAACAACTTGAAATTAAACATAGAAAAAACTGTTACGGTAATATTTTCCACAAATCCGGAACTGTCAGTGAAAATGATGCTAACCTTCTTGGCATTACCATAGATGGAACCTTTAAGTAGGATGCTCATATTTCTCTGTTGAGGAATAAGCTGTCGATCTTAATTTTTGTGACCAGGAGGCTGAGGAATTCGGTTGACAGAAGTTCACTTATGACCGCCGATTTCTCCCTATTTCACGGCTACCTATCGTATGGCACTCATTTGTGGGGCAATTCATCAAATTCTGTGTTTAGGTTGATTGCTGGAGTTGGTTGCCGTGAACACTGTAACCTGTACTTTATTAGTCTATAAATTATGCCTCTTCCCACTATATACATCTTTGGTCAGTTATTGAATATACACAGGGATAATTTTGATGATCAACTAACTTCTGCATACCATAACTATAGCACAAACTCGGCTAGCTTAACACAACCGCAGAGATTTAGACTACAAAATCGGTAAACAGTTCTTTACATATCGCCTTATATAATAAGCTACCAGTTCACGTAAAGTCCTTAGATTATAGGAAATTTAAAAATGTTATAAAGCATTACTTTAAGCAAAACGCTTACTATTCGGTTCGTGAGTGTATTGGTGCCTCCATAGTACTATAGGGTTTGTGTCTTGCCGTTTGTGTGAATTTTAGATAACGCTGTATATATGCGCGTGTGTATATACAACTTTGTATTTTTGTTGTTTGTTCTTTTCGTTTTTATGTGTCTGAGGCTGTATGTTCACATGTAGTAATTTGTGTTTTGCAAAGTTTATTTATTGTCTAGTTAATTTTAACTAATTTATATGTCTGTATTTTTTAAAACTTGAGTTTTTTTACTAATGTATTTTCACTTGCCACAATTATTGTATTTTTATGTGTAAAAAGTGGTCACATAAATGAATCTATCTATCTAGCTATCTATCAAACCTTATATCATTGGAATCAAAAAAGTAAGCTTTTGAAAAACGTCACGGCCAACTATGATCGCCGTTTAAAAAAATGTTTTTTATGTTATCTTTTTCTCGAACCAAGAATGCCATCGATCTTGTTGTCATTATTCTAGTCTGTGAAAAAATGCCTATATAGTGAGATCTTAGTGTCTTTTGTACCATTAACCGTGACGTAGATATTCAAGAATGAAAAAATCTCGGGACGCAGCAAGTGCGTTATGGTAGTGAATTTTCATAAAACTATTTTTTAATAGCAATAATGTGTGTTTTTTTTTAAAAAGCAGGCATCAAATTTGGTTACCAGTATAACATATATAGTAAAAACAATGTGCCATATTTCATCAAAATAACTTTATTGTTTGAAAATGTAGAAAAATTTCCGAAAGTAAACTTAAAGTGTTCCCGAAAAAACTCGTTTTTTGGTCAACCTTATAGGTTAATAGCAAATTGAGCTATTTAAATATTAAGCATTTGATCAAAATTCGCTACCATAACGCACTTACTGCGTCCAGAATTTTTGTTCTGACAAACATGCATTATATTTCGATGGAAAATGCAAAAATGCAATAACATCAGGCGTGTTTGATTAAAAAAAAAAAGAAAATTTGTATCACCAACGACTTATGGGCCATCCTGTGATTGTAGAAATAATTTTTTAAGATGTTCTTTAAGACACCCTATAATTAATATATACAATTTTTTTTTTCATATCTGGTATAATAACAGATATATTGAGGTTTATTGATTTTTTTTACGAAAATTCTACAAAAATTATATACTATTAACGATAAACTCTATAGCTAAGACTACTGCCAAGCGTCAGAGAAAGGGTCTATTTGAAATGAATTTTCTGGAAACATTTTATTAAAATGAAGGACAATGGCGGTTGAAACTAAGACTTCAGGGTTTGTAAAACATTCTTCTTGAGACATTTTATTTCCATAGCCCGTATTAGATTCATGTTCTTTTCCTAAATGTTGCCAATTTTGACGTTTAAATCGCAACTTTGACGTTTTCTGAAAAACCCCAATTTATTTTTGTTTAAATGCCTATAACTTTTTTGTCTTTTGACCTACAGAGATAAATTTTGGTAGGCTTGAATAAAACACAATTTTTTTTTATTTTTTTTTTTAATAACAATAACATTTATTTACAAAGGTACATTTATATACAATTCTCAAAGGATAGAAGTATATGTTACACTAATTGTTTTGAGGTAGACTAGTACCTATGTAATATTTACATTTACCTAGTGTTGTGGGTTTTTTTTTTAAATTTTATTTACAGTGTGATATATATTTACAAGTAGTTTATAAATGTTTATTTTGGGTTCTCCCAGGATGCAGTTAGGCTTGAATAAAACACAATGCTCTCCTGTTGTAATGATTGGTGTTGTGTGGTGCTTAGTTGTGTGGAGTGTAGTGGAAATTGTACTGAGTGTGTTATGTAGGGATTGTGTGTGCCTATGATCTCATTTGGTGTATCATAGGGTGTGAGATTTTGAGGGGGTAGAGTGTAGGTGTTGAGCCGATGTGTTTTGTGGTTGCGAGTTGTTTTGTGTCGTGGGTGTAGAATTTGCGGGCAGATTTTCTGATGTATGATCTGATTTTTGATGTGTTGGCTAGTCGATGTAGTGTGTTTAAGTGCGTTTTTCTCGGTTTGTTAAGGATAGTTCTTAGTATTTTGTTTTGTGTGATTTGTAGTTTGCGGAGGTTTGTTTTGTAGGTATTGCACCATATTGGGCAGGCATATGTCATTATGGGTTTTATACCGCTGTTGTAAAGTGTTAGTTTCAGTTTAGGTGATAGTTTGCTTGTTTTGTGAAGTAGTGGGAAGAGTTGTCCGAAGAGTGCTGTGGCTTTTTGATTTACTGCATTTGTGTGTTTTGTGTAGCTGAGTTGTCTGTCCAGGTGTAGGCCGAGGTACTTCGTGTGATTTTTATGTGCGATTGTTGTGTTAAATAGTGTGATAGTGTTTGTGGCGTGTTTACGTGCTTTGGAGAAGTGGGTGAGTTCTGATTTGTTTGAGTTAATTTTTATTTTCCAAGTGTTATAATATTTTTCTAAGGTAGGGATGTGTTGCTGCATGTATGTGTTTGCTAGATTTGCGTTTCTTGAGTGTGTTAATAGAGCTGTGTCGTCTGCGTAGAGGAAAGTTTGTATCTTATTGTGTTGGGGGATGTCGTGAATGTAGTAGTTAAATAGGGTTGGGGAAAGGATTCCTCCTTGGGGGACCCCTGCGGAAATGGTGTGAGTGTCGGAGAGGGTGTTGTGTATTTTTGTCTGGAATGTACGGTTTGTGAGGTAGCTGTGTGTGATTTTGATTAGGTGAGGGGGCAGATTGAGTGAGAGAAGTTTGTAGAGGAGGCCGGCATGCCAGACCGTGTCAAATGCTTTTTCAATGTCGAGTGTGAGTAGGGCTGTTGTGTGTTTTTGATGGTAGTTTTGTGTGATGAGGTGTGTTATGCGTGCTAGTTGTAGTGTTGTGCTGTGCTTTTTCCTAAATCCGAATTGGTTGATTGGAATGTTATTGTGTGTTTTTTCGTGTATTTGGATTCTGTTTAGGATAAGTTTTTCCAGTACTTTCGACACGGCCGATAGGAGGCTGATTGGGCGGTAGTTGCTCGCTAGTTTGGTGTCTTTACCAGGTTTAGGGAAAGAAATTATGATGCCATTTTTCCAGCCGTGTGGAAAGTACTGGAGTTTTAAGCAGGCGTTTAGGATGTAGTGTAGTTGTGTGATGGCTTTGTGTGGTAGGGCCTTTAGCATGGTGTTTGTGATTTGGTCTTGCCCTGGGGCCTTCTTATTTCGTAATGATTTTATGATTTTCTTGATTTCTTTCGGGGAGGTGTGTTGTTCGTGTGGCGTTTGTGTGGGTGTTGAGAGAAAATTGTGTACTGTAGTGGTGATTGATTTTTCTGTCTCCTCATCCGACATGTTTTGTGTTAGATCGTGAGTGGTCTGATAGTGTTCTGCTAAATGTTTTGCCTTGTCCTTGTCCGTGAAGATAGGTCCGTTAGGTCCGTGAAGCGGTGGTATAGTGTTTTGGTTTTTGTTTTTTAGGTGTCGAGCAATTTGCCACATTTTGTTGTTTTGCGTAGTCATTTTTTGGGTCTTGTTTTCCCATATTGATGTTTTCAGTGAGTTTATATGTGCATTTATTGTCTGTGTGAGTTCGTTAATTTCGTGTTTTATTGTTGGGTCTCGTGTTCTCTGCCATAGAGAGCGTTTTTGGCGTTTTTCGTGTATTAAGTTCAGGATTTCTGGAGTGAGTGTGAGTTTGTGTTTTTTTGGTGGTAGTTTTTGTGATGAGTTTTTAAAACAGTTTTGAATGAGTGTTGTGAATGTGTTTACGCTGTTGTTGATTTCTTGGGTGTTATTGATGTTGGGTGTCAGTGTTATGTTTTCTGAGACTAGTTTAGTATAGTGGTGCCAATTTGTTTTGTAGTTAATTTTTTGGGTGTGGGGGGGTGTGTGGTTTTGCGTGCTTATTGTGATTAGTACTGGTAGGTGGTCCGAGTCGAGTTCGTTAAGTGTCTCTATTGTTTGTACGTGTATGTTGTTTGTTATGCAAAAATCTAGTGTTGAAGGGTTGTTGCCGTTGTGAGGGTAGTGTGTGTACGAGTTTGTTGCATGGTGGAGTGTAAATGGGCTATTAATTATGAATTTGTTTAGCTTGTTGCCGTTTTTGTTGTTTGTCGTGTTGTTCCAATTTTGGTGCCTGGCATTGAAGTCTCCTGCTATTATTGTTTTATTGTTAGATTTTAGTATGTCGTGTATTTCTTGTGTGTTTATGTCTTGTGGTTGTGTGTGTTGATTATAGTAGTTTATTACAAGTGTGTTGTGTATTCGTGTAGCAAGTGTTTCTGAGCCTGGGTTTGTGTTTAGTTGTATTTTTGTGATGGGGAGGTGGTTTTTGTAGTATGTTATCAGCCCACCATGTATAGTGCTCGGTTGGCTGATGTGTGTGTAATTGCGTATGCGTGGTGTGTTGTGTTGTGTTGTGTGGGATTCCTGTATGCAGATTAAGTCTGGATTGATGTTGTGAGTAAGTATTTCTAACTCGTTGGTTTTGTTTCGAATGCCTCCAGCATTCCATGATAAAATTCTCAGTGTATTTAACCGTCTATCCATAAATGGTTGCGACTTGTTGTAATACACTGAGTTTTTCCAGGTTTGACATATCTGGAGACATTCTTGAGTTTATTTCCCTGACCATTCTCAGCATAAGGTCTAGGTCGCAAATTGAGTTTAGCGTTTTTAGTTCTGACATTAGTGAGTTTAACGTGTTTGTGTCGGAGTTTGTGGTAGGGTAGTGTGGCGCGGGTGGAATAGGGCGTGTGCTATGATTTCTATTGGGTAAATGGGGGAAATTTTGTGTTGAGATTTGTGGCGGTGCTTCTAATGTGTTGATTGGGGGTGTGGCGTGTGAGGGTGCGTTATGGAGAGCTTGTAAGTAAGATCTCGAATCTGTGGTTTTGTGTGTGCTGGGGTGTGTTTGTTGGTGGTTGTTAGAAGAGCGATTGTGTTTTATGGAAAGCGACTCTACATACCTGGTGTAGGTGGGGCAGTTTCGATGGTTGGCGGCGTGTGGACCGTGGCAATTGCAGCACTGGACTTGGTCGTCTCGTTCTTTCCGTGGGCAGTCTCGTGTGTGGTGCGGTTGAGTGCACTTAACACATCGTGGTTTCAAATTGCAGTGGCTTGAGCCGTGCCCAAACCTCTGACAGTTGTGGCATTGGGTGGCGAGTAGTTTTCTGGCCAGTGGTTGCCAACTGACGCGGACGTCCTTGATATTGTCGATTTTCTTAAGTTGGCCCAGGTTGACCTCCTTTCCCGTTGTTATGAGGAATGACGACGATGTGTTATTGCGTCCCATCATTTTTTTAATATTCTGTATGTCGGGAAACGTTGCAGCGAGAGCTGTTTTTATTTCATCCGGCTCCATGTGCGGAGCGGCTTTGAGAACTATTTTCTTTGTTCTGTCGTCTTTTGGGCAGTGTGAGAAATATTGGGTATTTGAGGTCTTGAGTGCCTCTTTTACGTTGTTAAAATCTTCCTTGTTTGAGGTGTATATCTTGATTTCGCGGTTACTCACATATTTTATGCTGTGGTTGCTTTTGCAGATTCCACGGACAGTGTCGTGGAAAATTTTCGTGTTATGAATTACTGTCTGCACAATGATGGGGGGCATCTTTGCGGAGGTTTTATTGGCGGCTGGGACTGGTTTAATGTTGCTGGGTGGTGGGACTGCTTCTGCCTCCATTTCATTGGCTTCATCTCCTGTATCAGCAAGTACCCCGAATGGATTGTACGTGGGCACTGCGATGTAATCTTGTGAGTGTGCCATGATTGGCGGTATGTCTGAGGTTGTAATTTCTTTATTGTTTACCGATTTTCTGAGGAGGCGTTTTCTCTCCCGTCTGATTTGAGAGAGAATTAACCTGTTTTCCTCGTATGGGCGGACTTTTGTAGCGGTGATGGCCGCTCTCTTGAGTTTGGCTTTTAAAGTCTTGCCATTTTCGGAGGGCGCCGGTTGGGTGGCGCCTCTATTTTGAATTACCGCACTTTCTTTGGACAGGGTTTACTCTTTCGTGGCTTGTGTGAAGACACTACACTACACTACACTGCACTGTCTCTGACTGGATGTCGTCAAAACGACTCGTGGCCAGCAGGCGGATGGCGCCAGAGCGACACGTGGCCGAAAGGCGCCTCGGGGTACACTACACTGCGGTAACGCGGATAACGGCACTGTACGTGAGGTTGGTTACTACGTGAGATGATATAGCACTGGTATTGAACACTCTTGAACTGTAATCACTGTGATTTTGCGACAACATGCGACGCTCGCTCTGTATCCTAGTTTTGGTAGGTAACTTGCCTATAATGATATAAACCCGCGTTGCCTTTACTGTGTTAATTTTGGAGATATAAATTTTTTTCGAAAGAAAACACAAAATTTTCCGGGAAAACCTCGTCGGATTTTCCTGGATAACGAACATATCCAAGCCACTTGCAAAAGGAAGGTACTCACCAATTTTGACGTTTAAAATCGCGATTTTGACGTTTTGAGGAGAATCCAAATTTATTTTTCTTTGAATGCCTGAAACTTTTTTGTCATTTAACCTACGGAGCTAAATTTTGGTAGGTAACTTGCCTCTAATGATATAAACCCGCGTATGAAATTTGGTTGCCCCTACTTTGTTAATTTTGGAGATATAAATTTTTTCCATTTTTTTCGAAAGGAAACACAAAATTTTCCGGGAAAACCTCGGCGGATTTTCCTGGCTAACGAACTTATCCAAGCGACTTGCGAAAGAAGGTATGTGCCAAATTTGATCAAAATCGGTCCATTATTTTTTAAGTTATAGGTGTGACACATAAATATATATATATATATATATATATATATATATATATATATATATATATATATATATATATAAACATATAAAGTCTGAAACTGACCTCGGATTTGGGTTCCGGGGGTCCTAAATAGCGCTCATTTGAAGAAATGTTTTCAAAATTCGAAAGTCGAGATCTCCTCATTTTTTTAAAGAAAATTCACTAAAATAGACAATTTTCAGTTTTTTCAAATTATCTCAGAAAGTAGGCGATGCATTAGAAGTTTGTTCATGTCATCAAACTGATCTTGAAATTCTGCCCAACTTTGCCAATTTAACCGAAATTTACCTATTATACCGAGGTAGATAATGGGCACCCTGTATGTATCCAAACGATAACTCAAAAGATAATTAACCGATTTTGATGAAACATGGTACGTATCTTCCTTTTATTGATAGCTTGGATGAGTTCGTTAGCCACTTCGAACTGACAAAAAAAATTATCTCAAAAAATAATAGTTACCTTAATGAAATTTGATATACACATTGCCCTAGTAAAGACCTTACTATATTCCAAAATTTAACTTGTTAGGTTAATAGAAAATCTAGACACTGACATTTGAAGCATTTAATGGAAATTCGCCACGACAATTCCCACATTTTTAAAAACCTTTTCGCTTTGATTTTGAGTAATTGAAATTGCCAAAGAAGAAACATTTTACTATTGTCATTTAACAATGCTAAAATGCTTTCTTAACAGCAGAAAGTCATAAACTTATTATTCAAACAGACTCGTCCTATAAAACGTGTCTAAATCCCATTAGAATATTTTATGGAATGTCCTAAAATTACATAATAGCGTAGTTTTAATGAATGCACAGTTGTAATTATAAAATGTAAAATTAGTTAGAATGACTTTTATACTAACAACCACATCCTCGCTTGTTTCACGTTACATTTTATAGTGCCTCGCGATTTATTCGGTCCGACGAAAATAGAACGATGTTTAATTTAAATTTGACTTAATGTTTACAGTGGACGTTTTTCCAAGTACTAAATCATATCGGCGTCCGCGGACATGTAACTTAATCCTTAATTGTTACAGTCTTAATAGTTATCTTTTAATTAACAAGATACTTGAGAAGCGTTCAGATAATTTCTGTAGGTTTAATACATAATAAACAAGTGATATGTTTGGAATGCTGTGTGTGATGTTTTCTTTGATTTTGTTTCGGTGATCGATTGTGTTGTTATGATATTTTTCCTAAATTAAAATGAAAAACGTGTCATTACTAGGAATGATCGATTTTACAACGTTTTGGAGGACACATTGAAAATAGTTTAAATGAAGTTAATAAGAAGAAACTACATTTGAGTGGAACAACAGGTGAGATCTAATTTAATTTATAATCCACAATACCTGACAACAGAATGTGAGTGCCCAGTACACGAATTGAATCAGTATTATTTGTAAACACAACCCAGGCAAAAATTTTGATAAAATAAACGTCTGGACATTACTCCTCTAAAAGGTACACACAGAAGAAAGGAATACTACACTAAAGAAGAACAAGTAAAAAAAATTGCATCCCCGAAAAATACCGAACATTTTGTTAATGGAATTTTGTAGATAGGCAGACATTTTTTTACATGTACTTTTCTCTATTTACTGCTTAATGTTTTAAAAATAGCGATTT
This sequence comes from Tillus elongatus, assembly GCA_964006375.1. Taxonomy (NCBI): domain Eukaryota; kingdom Metazoa; phylum Arthropoda; class Insecta; order Coleoptera; family Cleridae; genus Tillus; species Tillus elongatus. The sequence continues at coordinate 34,361,711 of OZ023264.1, forward strand.
GAAATTTTAACAGAAAATTTTTACACTTTTAATATGACAAACATCTTTGATATAGGTATATATAGCGAGATTTCGCTGGTAAAGCTAGACTGTGCTTACACTAATGGCATTATCAAAGATTTCACTTCAGAAAATCACTAGGCAGCATATACTTCATAACCTAAAATTATTTCCGAATACACAGGGTGTTCCATTTGAGCTGGCCACTCACCAACTTCGTTATTTTCAATGGAACAGCCTGTATATTTTTACATTTTCGGAATCCTCGAGTGATTCTACGTCGAAAATGTATACAGTAGTATGAGCGGAAACCCATCCATTTTTAAGTTATCTCCTCTTTTTTAAAACAATGGCCTTTGTAGTCTTTATTTTACAAGTCTCTATCTTGGTAAGTGATAGAGAAAGGACCATCATTTTAGCAAAGCAGGTGCGCAAAACTATTGTGACTATCCTAATGTACACTAAAGTGTGACTAGATATACAGTGCGTTCACAAAAGGGCATCCACTTCTGACAACTTCAACGATCAAAAACTATCTTCTTTCAAATGGAACACCCTGTGTATTATTATATCGTTAAATTTGAAATTTCATTACCTTTTATCGTATGTATGCATATCTATACAAAAACTTAAAACATTTTGAGATATATGATGAAACAACAAATTTAGAATGAATTATACGGCTGTTCGTGTGTAGGTGCTAAGAAAGACCCAGTATAAGCTAATTAGTTGGACTTTGAATACTTTACAATTCCAAGTAAAACCCCTGAAACATTATTAAGCGGTTTATTAAAAAATAATATCATAAAGCTTAAAGATAGTACGTTAAATAAAGGTTTTGCATAGTACCTATTTGATAACAATAAAACAATTAACTTAAAAATTTTAGAAACGATTGGAACGACTATAACAAACAATAAGATAACAAATATTAATGAAAGTAAACTAAAGAAGATGTTCGAAGTTACGTCCAGTTCCCTACAGACATAAATGCATTCTTCGTCTAAAAGAGTTTCTAACATTTTGCAATATTGCTGGTGTTATCGAGTTGAATGCTTCGCTAATTCTAAGAGTCATGTCCTCTGCAGTGGTTGGTTGCACAGCATAAACAAGATCTTTAATATACCCCACAAAAAAATCACAGGATGTGAGGTCCGGAGACCGAGATGGCCAGAGAACTGGTCCCCCGCGAGCAATCCAGCGATTAGGAAAATTATTATTGAGTCAATCTCGGACACGTAAAATTGTGTGAGTTGGTACGCCATCTTGTTGGAAACACATTCGTCGCAGCGTTTCTAATGGCACGTTATCTAAAAATTCAGGCAAAATATTTTCTAAAAAATTAAAATACTTTTGGCCTGTCAGAGTACCTTCATAAAAATATGGCCCAATGATATAGTTTCCAAAACATCCTGCCCATACGTTTACAGTTCATCGATGTTGGTTGTCCACAGTATGCCTAAAAAGGGGATTACTATCTGCATAGTAGTGAAGATTGTGTTGGTTTGGCTCACCGGTACTACTAAATGAACATTCATCACTGAAAAGTACATATTCAAAGAAATTGGGATCATTGTCCATCATTTCTACTGACCACTTGCACCCTATTCCTGTAGTCTGCCTCTTGTAAAGCGTGCTGGCTCAAAACATGGTAGGCATGGTAATGGTTTCTTTTCAAAGCCTTTCTCACCGACCAATCGCTTATGTTAAGTTGTCTTGATATTCTTCTTGCACTGGTTTGTGGATCCTCAATCACGGATAAAATTATACCTAATTGCGTTAGCTCATTGTTTTTGTACGGGCCCCTGGCATTATTGAAATATTTTACACTGCTTGTAGTGGAAAAACGGGTGTTTAGCCTTTCGAATGACGTTCTGGTTGGCAATCGTCTGTCAGGAAAACGTGGGTGATAAATTCTGGATGCTAATAATGTATTACTATCACATTCGCCCAAAGCTAAGAACACATCTCGTAATTCGGCTTCAGAATAATTTTTTTTTTCGGAAGATTTTTTAAACTACAATTAACAGAATACTTTTTGACAGTGACAAATAGAGTCGCGAGTGAATTTGTCAACTTTTAAATTTCTAAGCAAAGCACACTTTGTAAACAAGAGCAGGTAATATGTAAAGTCTGTCGAAGAAAAGTAAAGCAAAGCTGTCTACATGATAAAAGGGGAAAATGTTGATGTACAATGTTGTTTCCAATAAAGGGCTACAACCAAGTGAAAGGTTGAATATTCATTAAATCTGTTGGTATTCCTTCAAGAATGATAAATGTATACTTTTAACTGCATAGACTTTGCATAAAATTCGTAAAAAATATAATGGATATTAGGTGTGTCTCTGATTTCATAATTTCCAAAATATGAGAGGCTTATCAGGAAATCAATTAAATAAATTATTCAAAGTCCAACTAATTAGCTTATACTGGGTCTTTCTTAGCTCCTACACACGAACAGCCGTATAATTCATTCTAAATTTGTTGTTTCTTCATATATCTCAAAATGCTTTAAGTTTTTGTATAGGTATGCATACATAGGATAAAAGGTAATGAAATTTCAAGTTTAACGATATAATAATATACAGGCTGTTCCATTTGAAAGAAAATAGTTTTTGATTGTTAAGTTGTCAGAAGTGGATGCCCTTTTGTGAACGCACTGTATATCTAGTCACGCTTTAGTGTACATTAGGATAGTCACAATAGTTTTACTTACCTGCTTTGCTAAAATTATGGTCTTTTCTCTATCACTTACCAAGATAGAGACTTGTAAAATAAAGACTACAAAGGCCATTATTTTTGAAAAAGAAGAAATAACTCAAAAATGGATCGGTTTCCGCTCATACTACTGTATACATTTTTGACGTAGAATCACTCGGGGAATCCGAAAATGTAAAAATATACAGGGCGTTCCATTTAAAATAATGAAGTTGGTGAGTGGCCAGCTCAAACGGAACACCCTGTGTATCCGGCAATAATTTTAGGTTATTAAGTACATGCTGCTTAGTGATTTTCTGAAGTGAAATATTTGATAATGCCATTAGTGTAAGCACAGTCTAGCTTTACCAGCGAAATCTCGCACCCTGTATGTATATATATATATATATATATATATATATATATATATATATATATATATATATATATATATATATATATATATATATATATATATATATATATGAAAAACCTAAGATTCCGGGACCGAAATTACACAAAACGCTAGATACCGGGACCAGCCGAAGATTCCGGGACCGGGGTCGAAGATTCGAGGACCATCTGAATTTACACACTCTGCAGTTTCGGGGACCGGTCCTCAAATCTGTCGAATCTTATTAAAATTCGTAAATGTGGTAGGGATATAGTAATGTGAGGGGAGGTAAATACAGTATACTGCATAAATTCTATATTATAGTGATTGTAGGTTTGCATAAAGAAACGGAGTAAATTAAGATAGGTAAACAAATTTTATTTGCATTAAATTAAGATGTTCTATACCGCTAAACAATAAGCTACTGAAATTAATATAATTATCCTTTATACATATAAAAAAAATGGTATTCCCAGGCAAAGTATTTTCACCTTTGTTTTGAAAACGTAAAGTAAAGAGTAAGGAAATATTTATTTACTAACAATATCATCCCCATTGATTAAAACATAAAGGTGGTACGTTTATATGTAATCAAATATAATATCTCTCGGAGTAAAAATTATAATACAAATTTTGTATTTTAATATTTCCATAATTTGTATGGGACTAAGCACCAAATATTTCCGCTATACATGCTAATTCGCGAAAACTTGTCTATATATGACTTTTTTTAACAGAACAGCCTCCATATTGCTATACACGAAACTTTTACGCTTTAATGGATTGTTTCGAAGTTATTCAAAAAGTAAAACTTTTAATATTTTCGTGTCACCAGAAAGTAAATAGTATATCACTGCTTTCATAAAAGATGACCATTTCATTGTCAATTAAATAAAAATCCTGCTAACTTTCTGAATGGAGATAGTTGAAAAATACTATTGTGTGTGTGAGTTTAGATGCTCTCGAAAAGAACGAGAATTTATAACGAATTGTTTGACATGTGGCTAATTGGCCAGTGAAGACGTGCGCTTTCTTGCTAAGATGAGTTTGCCGAGTAAAGGTTGCAAGTTAAGGTACCCAAGAAGCAATCTCTGAGAGGTCATGTCGATAGAAGAGCAGAGACCTCCAACATTTCTTCTGAAATATAGAGAAGTGAGAGTGGCCGTAATAGATGAATCTTCTATAAGGCACATAGTTAATTTATGAGTGTAATTATTATTAAATCTAAGAGAGACAAGGTGATCTTTGGGCAGCACCTCAGATATGAGAACAATATTTCAACTGTGAACGTTTCTGTGCTTTCTACAACGTAAGAAGCCCAAGCGTGAAAATATGAATTTTTAATTCAAAAGAGAAACTTAAGTTAGTTTGCTGCTGCTTTTGCAGTACTGGAAATAAGTAAGTTGGTTTTGAGAATTCTCATTAATAAGGAGCTGGAAGTAAATACCGAGCCAGTGAATCAGAACGTATTGTTAATAGTGCTGCACAGTTTAACCTTACTATGCTTGAAATATTGCCAAACCCCTACCTTTCTCTATATGGATATTTAACGTGTCCATCATCACATGCTACACGAAATTGAGATAGCTTTTAACCCCTGCTCCTCAGAATATACTGAAAAAGTTAATTGATATCATACTAGTATTTGAACCTAGTAATAGGATTAAGATGGAAAGCCTTCATTATTAAGATAGAAAACCTTCAGTGGCTTCTACACTTTTGTCGCTTTTTTTACTGAAGATGTGCTTGACAAAAATAAAAAGCGAAGATTACATAAAAATAAAATTGTGTACATACATAAAATTATAATACACAATATGTTAACCTCTTAACTGCGATGCTTTTTGTTTACTGGAATGCCGGACGTAAACAAAAACGTAGTATATATATGTATGTATATTTATTTATATCAGTATATAACCATCTTTCTTAAGTGATAATTAATTAGTATCAGATAACCAGGTTTTTTAAATTTTTTTCTTTAACGTCGGCCTATTTCCGCGACTATGGCCAATCACCGACGCCAGGGAGCAGTTTCACCTCACCATCCTGGGAATTTTTGCCGAACCCCTGCCTTTCTGTAAGGAGGGTAGCGATCTTTAACGTGCCCAACATCGCATGGACACGGGACCGACGGTTTTACGCCCTCTCCGAAGGGTGGAACGTGTAGACATTCAACTTGCTCAAATACAATGCCAGAACCTTGGTTGATGTTAATGTTACAGTTTGTACTGAAAAAGTGAAAGGAGTACGCTGGGATCGAACCCAGTACCCTTCGGTTCAGAGGCACACGTTCTTACCCCTGAACCACCGAGGTTCTGATAAGCAGGTTAGGTGAGTGTATTTACAATAATCTACACATAGCTATGAAATCTTAGTTGCTGCAAAACATTTTTAGTGAAGAACGATGTTTTCATCATGTTGAAACATCATTTAATTTATCACGTGCGATTATGAATTTTTTTTAAATCTCACCGCGGTGATATACGCACCCGCGGTCTCTACAATCGCGACATTTTAATCTACCCGAGTATTATTTATAAAACCTTTCAAATCCAGAATTATTGAAAAATGAAAATATACTAAATATAAGCTAGAAGATTATAAAATATTGCCATTATGCGAAAATACTTACTCTAGATGTGATTCAGAAAATCATCTTTCAGGTCAAAAAATAAATAAACTGAACCTACAAAATTCTGTAGTTTTAATTTTACATAATTTGCTGTGCACTTTGAAGTAAACAATTCGTGTTGCCTTTGACGTTTCCGAATGCTAAATATCTATTTGATCTGGATTTATGTGTAATGATTGTGGTCTAAAAACATACATTCTTTTATTTTAAATTAAATGGGTTAACAAACATAGGTATATCTATTTTGTCATATTCAAAAATATTAAATAATTTTGAGTTTTTGCAACTACTACACTTGGGAAAATGTTACTAAAAATAAAAACTGCCTTTACAATAATCAATAATTGATATGTTTCCTTTTTCTTGAATTTGTAGGAAATAGTAACCAATAAAATACTATTATTGTATTTACAACCAAAACAGAAACAAGTCTGACTCATATAAAGTACAAAAAACACTTAATCTATAATCCAATAGTAAATTGTATATACTTGTCTACATATATTTGCAATATTCGGACAATATTCTTACAAAAAAATTCTTACGGTAATAAATGTTTTTTTAATTAGAGAATCCCAAAGCTCTGATAGAAATAAAAACCTTCAATGTAAAGACTTAAAAAAAGGCGGATTGGGTTAAATTATTTATTTAATAAATATCTAACAAAGCAAAATTACTTAGCAAGTTAATAAATTTTATATTATAGCTTCAATATATATATAGTGATATAGTATTTACTCGTATTTATAATTTCACATTGTTTGTCATAACTGCCAAATAAATATTTTTTACTGTTACATTCTATATTTTTTCAACGATTTTTTGTTACTGGCATTAAAAAAGAACAGAAATGATGAAGTGGGGAAAAATAATAGGTTGGTACTTAAAGTAGTACACTTAGGAGAACCCAATTCACCACAACACATTTTTAAGATCTGACCATCGTTTTACTAGCTACTGAACGCTTTTACACCCTCTGATGACGCCATATTTATTAGCCAAATGATAGTCAGGACTTATAAATATGTTGTGGTAATTGAGTTTTTCAAAATGCACTTATCAGTGCTCATCCCACATCTCCACTTAGGTAGGTACTTATCACATAATAAGTACACTTGAGAGAGAATAATTCTCTCTCCTCTAATGACGCTAACTTGGTTAGTGAAGCGATTGTCAGGTTTTCTAAAATGTGTTGTTGTGATTTGGGTTCTCCAAGTGTACTTATCAGTGCTCATCACAAGTTCCACTCTTCACTCAGTCACTTATCGCATATGTTTGCTACACGCGGGCATGTCTCCCTTCTTTTTTTTTACTAATTTTAACCGGAAAAAAACAAATAAAAAGTCGCGGTCTTCCTATAACGAATTTTTTCTACGAACATTCGCTAAAGCTTATAGACTATTGAAGCATCAAAAAGGGTCCGTCTAAAATGAATTTTCTGCGAATATTTTAATAAAACGGACAATGGCGGTTAAAGCTGATACTCAAGGCTTAGTCAAATTAACTACTTACAACATTTCCTCTACATAACCAGTATTCGATTCAGGTTCTTTGTCTAAAAATTGTCAGTTTTGACGTTTCAAATCGCGAGTTTAAGATTTTACAAAGAAAATGTATGAAATTTTCAAAATAGTTTTTTTGCTGTTTCTTGATCTTTTTGCATTTCTCTAGTCATCATTGGCACCTAAATTTGTTTTTTAAATGCCTAACTTTTTTTGTTTTAACTTATAAATTCAAATTTTTGTATATATTATATGTTATACTTTGCGTAATATAAATTTGCATACCAAATTTGGGTCTAGAGCTTTGTTATTCTCGGAGATAAAAAATTTTTTTCGAAAGAAACTCAAAATTTTCCTGGAAAAACTCGGCCGATTTTTCTGGATACCAAACTTATCAAAGCCACTTACAAAAGGAAGGTACCCACCAAATTTCATCAGAATCGGCCCATTATTTTTTGAGTTATCGGTGTGATAAAAGACAAACATATCTTGAATATAAATTCTAGACGCTTGTGCCTGCATTTGAAAAAAGTATTGGATTGCCTTACAATTGAAATCTCGTCAATAGTTAATTTTTTCACAAGAACTCGCTTTAAAACAAGATATAGCACACATGCTGTGGATATAGCCTCAAATGAAAAACATTGATCTGTTTAATTTAAACAAAGGAAAGGAGGGAATAAGGTCCGCTCTTTTTACAGCTTTAGTTTTCGTCAGGTAGGTACCAAATTTTATAATATAGTTTTGCTGTCTTTGTCAAAGGTCTGGTTGTAAATTATCTAAAGATAAGAAGGCCCTTGGATACCCCTGTAGACTTTAGCCGAAGGAAGACGGAGCATATTTTTATTACATTGACAATGCAGTCTGCACTTTGCTTGTAAATTATGTCAGGTATTTATGACACTTTACGCCACTTACATTTTGAACTCAGCTACTTAGTTTATGATAATTGGATTATTAGAAAATAAAATCGCCTTCCATGTAAAAATATTTAATGTCTGTCTTATACTTCTCATACAAGCCGTCTTGCAAGTTTTCAACAATACATATCTTTTGACCTTAAACGATCAATTGTGAAATTAAGCTATTCTAGAAGTTTTAATAACTACACTTGGAGACCTAACGATCGTTTCGCTAACAATGTTAGCTTCATCAGATGATGAATTTTCAGAATATTCATCATCTGATGAAGCTAACGATGTTGTCATTAGGTCTTTAAAAAGATGTGTTGTGGTGACTTGGGTTTCTCCAAGTGTACTTATGTGTGCTCATTACAGATTCCAGTCCACATCTAGAAGTTTTAACAAATCGGTAGGTCCATTTCGTGGAAAAAATTCAGTGTTTTACTTAGTATACTATGTCATGTAAACATTTTGTAATTTCTAAAAGTATTTTTATTTTTGTAGGTATCACAAATATAAAAAACATTTATTTCGTATATATGTGTACATTTAATCGGTTATTAAAAAAACACTCTGTCTATTGCTTTTTATTTTTTTGTCAGTATATTGTATAATTTACTGTAAATGACACTGTCGCTAAATAAATAAATAAATGATTCACAACACCTGATTAGAACTTTATTGGCCGTTTTGGCTATATACGTCATAATACTTCATTCGCATGACTTGATGAACCCCTTCTGGAGATTCAGGTTAAATAGCTAATTTTGTCTACTAAATGTTACTTTCCTATCGCGATCCTTTTTCTAACTTCTTTGCTACATTGACCACCTTCTATAATAAAACTCATTGTCTGATTTGCAATTTGTCATCAAGAATTACATTTATCAAACTTAGAAATAAAATAGTAAGTGTTCGTTTCATTTTTTAGGTATCATCCTATAAAATAATTCTGTCAAAGTTTGCCCGAGAAGTGTTATCGACAAGTGTTTAGCAGTAGCACACTAATTAAAAAATAGCTTTTGATCATGTCTATTTTTTTTGCTGTATAGTAAAATCATAATCCTAACATCACCCGAACTTAAAAATTTATTAACAAAAATGATTTGACATAAATGCAGAATACTAGCTTAGACAGTCGTTTTATTATGAATGACCAAGATTGACAAAGTTAATTTTTTATCTCTCAGTATAAAATTCTGTTTTACAATTATTATACGAAACCTAAAAAGAAGTTCTTACGTATCATACCTATGCCTAATTATATTCGAGTTACGATTTAAAAAAAATTTTGCTTCAATATTAACAAAAAGTTAAAGGAGGTAGACTCTAATGTGGACACATGTCGGTATAATCACATAGACTTGTTCAAATATTTTTTTCAAAATGTCTTGTACTTCATTGTTATTAATATTTGCAGAACATAATATAATATATCGTGGTTTTATACATAATGGCAGAGTTTTACGTTTAGGAGTTATTGTGAGTTGTTGCATTATCTGTAAGTTGCCACTAGTCTTTGAAGTCGTGTCTGATGATGTCTGCTAAATATATTTTTAACCACTGTTTCAACATACAGCAGCAGCTATAACATACGTTGATTATATTAGAAGGATTAATTTTGCATCAAACTAAAGCTACACAACACTTAAATCTAAAAAATGTAATTTAAAGGCTGCAGCAATGTTAACAGATAATTAGTTGAAAATAAAACTTTACCAAAGAAAACTGCTAGGGGACACCCCAAAAACACCGAAAACCATTTTGTTGTTTGATCAAATAGTTAATCCGAAATGAGAAAAACAAAATAGAAACTAAACACATAAGTTTTCATATAACCCCGAATATTAAAAATGCTAGAAAATTAAATGAATTAACCTGATTTGCAAAAATGTTTATTCTGCCCGAAAATATTTTAAAAAATTGAAATTTAGGTAGATGTCTACTTTTGCGAGAATTTAAATCAAGAAACTATGTTTAAAGCTGATCAATTTTGAAATGAAGAGGTAAAAGCATTATAACAAATGAGAAGCTACTTATAGATACACCGATGTTTATATAAACACCAAGTGTCATAAACAAATTAATTTTACTTACTATTTAACAATGTTATTTCATACTTTTAAGCAAAATATTTTGACAGTTTAGTTTGAAACGCGACCCCTAAAAAATGATGTTGACTGCAAGCACAAGGTTATGCTTATTTGTATAACACACTTTGAAAGTTGATTTAATAAAATGTACTATAAAATATATACTTCTCTACTTTTCCTCAAAATAAGCTTTAAATAATTTTTCCTTTGTCAATAAAGTAGGTACCTACATATATTTGAGGGAAAATTTATCTCACACACTTTTTTTTTTCCAGACCTTACAAAATTTTAATTATCAGGTTATAACACTAAGTGAGTGGTGAACGTGTCGCCACCTAGTTCGGAACCAAGTACTATGTTGTCACGCCCGCTCCAAATAACACAGAGTGTTAAAAATAGAGACGGTATACAACTAACTAACAATTAAAAAAATTGTTAGCCCTGGCCCATTTCTACCCCAATATAGGGACAAAGTATGTAAGACTAGATGCATTCTCGCAACAATTAGAACCGTAGACCGGTTTCGCTATCATTAGAGCTCTTCAGTACGGCATACTAATTGTAGCAAAAATGCACCAAAAATAACACGGCTATCGTAAAGCCAGTCTTAAAACACTAAGTGAGTGGTGAACGTGTCACCACCTAGTTCGGAACCAAGTACTATGTTGTCACGCCAGCTCCAAATAACACAGAGTGTTAAAAAAATAGAGACGGTATACAACTAACTAACAATTAAAAAAATTGTTAGCCCTGGCCCATTTCTACCCCAATATAGGGACAAAGTTCACGTTCACCACTCACTTAGTGTTTTAAGACTGGCTATACGATAGCCGTGTTATTTTTGGTGCATTTTTGCTACAATTAGTATGCCGTACTGAAGAGCTCTAATGATAGCGAAACCGGTCTACGGTTCTAATTGTTGCGAGAATGCATCTAGTCTTACATACTTTGTCCCTATATTGGGGTAGAAAGGGGCCAGGGCTAACAATTTTTTTAATTGTTAGTTAGTTGTATACCGTCTCTATTTTTAACACTCTGTGTTATTTGGAGCGGGCGTGACAACATAGTACTTGGTTCCGAACTAGGTGGCGACACGTTCACCACTCACTTAGTGTTTTAAGACTGGCTATACGATAGCCGTGTTATTTTTGGTGCATTTTTGCTACAATTAGTATGCCGTACTGAAGAGCTCTAATGATAGCGAAACCGGTCTACGGTTCTAATTGTTGCGAGAATGCATCTAGTCTTACATACTTTGTCCCTATATTGGGGTAGAAATGGGCCAGGGCTAACAATTTTTTTAATTGTTAGTTAGTTGTATACCGTCTCTATTTTTAACACTCTGTGTTATTTGGAGCGGGCGTGACAACATAGTACTTGGTTCCGAACTAGGTGGCGACACGTTCACCACTCACTTAGTGTTTTAAGACTGGCTATACGATAGCCGTGTTATTTTTGGTGCATTTTTGCTACAATTAGTATGCCGTACTGAAGAGCTCTAATGATAGCGAAACCGGTCTACGGTTCTAATTGTTGCGAGAATGCATCTAGTCTTACATATCAGGTTATAATAAATAAATAGAACAGTCAACGATTACGACATTTTTCTCACAAATCATCAATGTAAGGTGAAAATAAATACTCTAAGTCAACCTTAGTGACGCTTTTTCACAAAGAAAATTTGAGTGGCAAATATACTCAGTGGTTTGCCATTGCCTTCCGAGGGCATTCATCAGCACACACTGGTCCTAGGTGGTCACCCATGCAAGTACTGACTACACCCAATGTTGCTTAACTTCGGTGATTGCATCGATATGTTCAACGAGGTGTGGTCGTTAAATGTATAATAATGTACATACGAGTACCTATAAGGTATTCGGCGGTTACATATGAAATTTTAATTGTGTGGGTATTCTTCACATATTAAACATACTTAGCATTTATAGCTACTTTACAATAATCCAGCACTGAAAAAATATTTCGCATGTTACTGGACTTTCTTACACGTATTATCATATTATGTGCTTAAAACAGCACACTTTTTATGATAAACGTCCTTTATGACCATGACAAGAAATTCTATACTACTATATAAGTAATACTATATGCAAGTGGTGTTATGAAAAAAGGTTCATATTACTGATACATGGTCAACCCAATTTGACCACCCATTTTTAGAGCAACTATGTCAAAATTCTATTTGAGTTTTTGATCAACTGCTTGAGATTTAACGATAAAGCCACAAGGGAGTAGCGAACCGAAAGCAGACAAATTTGCGGCTATCAGACAAATTTGGAATATTTTAGAGAATGTTGCAGACAAAATTATACACCTTTAGAATGCGCAACCACAGATAAAACCTTGTTGGGTTTCGGAGGCAGATGTCCCTCTAAAATTTACATACCCAACAGGACAGACAAGTATGATCTAACATTGGTTACTATGTTTGATGCAAAAATATTATATCTGTGATCAGCTAAGTCTTTTATTGGTAGTGAAGAACGAGAAAAACAATATTCCATTCCTACACAATAGATGATCTATTTGGCGACTGCCAATCAGGTTTTTTTTGTACTTTAATGTCGGCCTATTTCCGCGACTATGGCCAATCACCGAGCAGGTTCGCCTTACTATCTTGAAAATTTTGCAAAACCCACGATTTTCTGTAAGGACGTTAGGGATCTTGAACGTGCCCAACATCGCATGGACACGGGACCGACGACTTTACGCCTTGTCCGAAGGGCGGAACGAGTAGACGTTCAACTTGCTCAAATAAAATGTCACAACCTCGATTGATGTTAATTTTACATGCAGTATGCACTGAAAAAGTGAAAGGAGAACCCTGGGATCGAACCCAGTAGCATTTGCTTCAGAGGCACATGTTCTTACCATTGGACCAACTTGCTATTCAGGGTTCAAACAGAAATTGTACCATGAATCGTTAGTTTAGTTCTTACGATGTCGCGGAAAAATTGTTAGAAAAGAAGCTAACCATTATATGAACAATGAGGAAGAACAAACGTGATATACCGAAGCAATGACTGCAACCAAAAGGATGTCGATTCATCTATGTGCCGAAAAAACTATAAACTTGTTATTTTATTATCGACTATGTATACACAGGGTGATATAGAGAAATAACGAAGAAACCCAAAATACTATTATCATACAATAACACTAAAGGAGGTGTTGGCGCCTTTGATCAGCTGTATGATTTGACGGCTGTCAAAGAAAAACTCGCAGATGGCTACTTCGGATATTATGTTCTATGGTTTACACTGTAGCGATAAACTCATTTGTAATTTATAAGTTCAATCTCTACTAATTAAGCGCTTAAACGAGCAAAATTTTTAAATAACTTCCATTCGCTCTAGTTGAAGATTAACTGAAAGAAAGAATGTTCAGTGGTGAGCTCCCGCGAAAAATTAGGAGTACTATTCGACTCTAGAAATGCGATGAAGAAATTTTACACAAAGCTAAAGGTCCTGTTGGTTGTTGTGATTTTTGCCTGTGAAAAAAAAAACAGAAATGCACGTAATAAATGCGAACGTTTTAATAAACAAGTATGTACCTTGGATCTGAAGAAGAGGTTCAGTAAGTCCTGCGTATCGAGTGTAGTAATGTATGTGGAAGAAACTTGGATGTCAGAGACACGATACAACGATGGAGAGGCGAATAAAAGTGTGCTATAAAATGAAAGACGAAAGATGCATGCTACATCTGCAAAGATCTGCAAAGTAATTGAAAAAGGAAAGGCAAAATTTACTGGTTCATATTCTGACATAATGAAATTCTAGCGACATTATTTGGAAAAAATAGAAAAGGTAGACCTAGGTTAAAACATCTGGGAAAACTGGCACAACTTATGAAGTGTGGAAGCTATGAAATGAAGAAAACTGCTGGAGACAGATAATCATGGTTGCGACAACAGGGCGACTTCCCCTGTAGACAGTGATGATGATTTGAAACGCAGTAGTATGAAAAAAAATGTGGAAGGAACTCAAGTACCATTCTTAAATAAGTAGGTTCAGAAAAGAAAAACAAAAGAGGGGTTATGCTAATTGTTTTTAAGTTGCAATTGTTAACATATTGTAAAGAAATATTTTCTTAATTAATAGCAAATATGTTTTAAGGTTTGGAAAAAAAACAAAAAGCATCTTAAAATTTGCTGGTCAGGCTAGTTTTTTTTATTTACTTTATTCTATAATTACGAAGACTGCAGTAAATGAGATTGAAATGTCTAGTTCAAGGCTTTTTAGCGTCATTGTATTAACCAGGTGGTTCTACATAATACACACAATAGCCGGTATTTTGAAATGCATCAGCTTAGTAAAAAGCAACTAGACTATAAATTTGATATTTTTCATGTCAAATTTTTTACGCTTTTTATCCTTACTCACATTACAACAGAGGCAAATTAAAATATTCACCAAAAAATCGCCCTCATTTAAAATAAGCAAGTTTATTTAAAAGTCTTATTACCTATCTTTGAGGTTTTTCAAGCTCATCATTGATTAAAGGGATTTGCTAGACTAATATTATAGCAGTTTTTTTTAATCGCCCTACTTCAATCTAGTTAGATTTCTTATTAGTTTGGCTCCCTTCTTAATAAATTGCCTACACCAATATGCATGCATATCCACACGCCCGCACGCACCCATGCATACTTACCTACACAAACTACACACACAAACATGCAGAGAGCGCACACTCACATTTATTTTGTTAAATAGGTACAATAATATCTGTTTCTAATTATCTTTTTGATACCAGAAATGTCTCAGAGTAACTAATAATGATTATTATAATAAATACGTTAAATCATTTAAAAATATGACATGGTCCTCAAATCTTGCGAGTTATGGTTACCCCTCCATATCCCCCCACTACAAATAAGCACGGTCCTGGAATCTGTCGAAATATGAAAGTTTATAGATCTATGCCAGCGGTCCCGGAATCTTAGGTTTTTCATATATATATATATATATATATATATATATATATATATATATATATATATATATATATATATATATATATATATATATATATATCGGATGTTTCTCAAAAGTGACTCACCGCAATCACTTTTTTATTTTTTGAGATAAAAAAAATGAAATTTCGTATATGACCTAAATCCAGATTGATTAACGTATTCAGTTGTTTTCGGTCACTGCGGGTTTCACCGAAAATGTCAGCAACTTTTGCTTTTTAAACTTGACCTCTCGTATTTTTTTTGCTTTATTTGATAGAAAATCACTTTCGGAATACAATGACACCTAATATGTCAACTTTTGAAAATACATAAACAGATTTGTCGTTTTACATATTTCATCATAACTTAAAAACTGCTTATCCAAACGTGCTATAACTATATATTTTTGTAATCAGAAAAAATCGACAAATTATAATATGTAAAAAATACAGGGTGTTCCATTTAAAAAAACTATATTTTTTGTTCAACCTCGTACATTTTTCGAAATTCTTGAAAAGCGATAGCAGATTCAGAAACTAAGTTAAAAATTGTTCAAAATAAGTTTTTGAACGAATCAGTTCGCCCAGAAATAACGAAAATAAAAGGGGGTTATAATTTATAATACTCACTCTGTAGATACATACATATAAAAATTGAAACTGACCCGAAACATCGGTTCTGGGGGTCCTAATTGCGCTCATTTGAAACAATTTTTATGAATTTTCGTAGAAAGCATTCACTAATGGGGAGATCCCGACTTTTGAATTTTCAAAAATTTTTTGCAAATGAGCGCGAACTAGGACCCCTAGAACCCATATCCGGGGTCAGTTTCAATTTTTATATGTTTTTATATATATATATATATATATATATATATATATATATATATATATATATATATATATATATATATATACAGTAATGATACACTCCTGAGCCAACCATAGTAAAACTTAAGCACAATCCTGAACCACAGTGACAAACCTGAACCTGTATATTGGCTCAGAATTGTTTTTCATCATTATTTCTGCCGAACATCTTTTAATAACTACTGTCATAATGCTAGAATGATGTCAACCTCACGCATGCCTGGAAACTTTAACGTAGTCAAGTCAAAATTCCCTAGATGACTTGTTATTGTTTATAATGAAGAGGTTTGGATTTGTATCATTCTTCAATATTTTGGTTCAGTGATTCATCACTTGCGGCGCTGGCATCGGTCGTGGATTTATATACATATAGGGGCAAGTTTATTATAATTCTGAGCCAGTCGACTTGACAACATGGCAAAAGTATTATTGCGATTATGTCGTTTCATTACGGTGCGGGTGCGGTAAAAATATAATTATTGTTTGATTGTGAGACAGTGCTTGTATCTTATTTAATGTGAATAAACTATAAAAATGTCACAAAGATGTAGAAAAATGGTTCAGATGTGTCAACAAAAAGGTAAGAGACTATTTTATTTCATTCCAGTTTTGTTATTGTATATGAAACTCAAGGTTATGCTAAATTTCCCGCCTTCCTATAATAGCACCACATAATGTAAAAGTTTTTAAAAACAGATATTGACTTTTCCTGGCGCACAATTTTTTTCTCTGCAACCGGTTTCGTCTTTCACGGCATCGTCAGGCAGGAGAATATTATAAAATATTAATTCAAAGTAGGTATAATGTAATTACGAGTTATTTTTGTTATTAGTTCTAAAAAACAAAGTATAATGTAATTAACAGTTATTTTTGAAATTATTTATAAAAAACAAGTACTTTTTATAAAGTACCCATATTTTTCTGCATATCCCGCCTTCCTATAATGGCATCACATTATTTAAAATTTTTAAATATAAATATCGACTTTTTCTGTCCTCATAAATGTTTTTTTTTTCTGCAACCGGTTTCGCCTTGACGGCATCGCCAGGCAGGAGAAAATTATAAAATATTTATTGGAAGTATAATGTAATTAACAGGTATTTTTGAAATTACTTCGATAAAAACCAAGTCTACGTTATAAAGTACCCTATTTGTTATTCCATTTTCCGCCTTTCTGTAAATAGCATCACATTGTTTAAAAGTATTTAAATATAAATATCGGCTTTTTCTCGCCTCAAAAATGTTTTGTTTGCAACCGGTTTCGCCTTTCACGGCATCATCAGGCAGAAGAACATTAAAAAAATATGAATTCAAAGTATAATGTAATAAACAGTTATTTTTGAAATTACTTCTAAAAAACCAATTCTTTACTTTATGAAGTACCCTATTTGTTGCTGCATTTCCCGTCTTCCTATAATAGCATCACATTATTTAAAAGTATCTAAATATAAATATCGACTTTTTTGACCCCAAAAATATCCTTTTTGCAACCGGTTTCGCCTTGACGGCATCGTCAGGCAGGAAAACATTATAAAATATTTATTCAAAGTATAATGTAATTAACAGTTATTTTTGTAATTAGTTCTAAAAACAAAGTATAATGTAATTAACAGTTATTTTTGTAATTAGTTCTAAAAACAAAGTATAATGTAATTAACAGCTATTTTTTAAATTACTTCTAAACAAACCAAGCCTTTACTTTTTATAAAGTACCCCATTTTTGCTGCATTTTCCGTCTTCCTATAATAGCATTACCTTATTTAAAAGTATTTGAATATAAATATCGACTTTTTCTCGCCTCAAAAAGGTTTTTCTTTCTCTGTAACCGGTTTTGCCTTTAACGGCATCGTCAGACAGGAGGGAGAACATTATAAAATATTTATTCAAAGTGTAATGTAATTAACAGTTATTTCTAAAATTACTTCTAAACAAGCAAGTCTTTACTTTTTATAAAGTACCCGATTTGTTGTTGTACTTCCCGCCTTCCTATAATAGCATCACATTATTTAAAAGTATTTAAATACAGGTATCGACGTTTCCTGGCCTCAAAAATGTTTGTTTCTCTGCAAACCGGTTTCTCCTTTCACGGCATCGTCAAGGAAGGGGAAAATTATACAATATTTATTCAAAGTATAATGTAATTAACCAAGTTTCACTTTATAAAGTACCCTATTTTTTTGAGTTAAATGTTGGATAGAGCTCCAAAACACTAAAATGTGTTTGCGATAAATGAATTACATTATATTGACTATAGGTAAATAATTTGTTCAGAATGCAGCATCCAAACAATCAATCAATAGATAATGAATAGAATTTTTTTGAAAGTTACTTTAAGAACAAATTGAATAGTTAGTGGCTACAGAAAATTTCTCAATGACGTTGTTGAAGGTCACAAATAACAGCCGCATGGAAGACGTACGGACTTAGCAGTCGCTATAATTCAATGGAAACATATAGGATTTACAGCCTTTCAGTTATAATAACCAACGTGGTTAATGCGTAAGGAAAAATGTATGTAGATGTGCCCTATTAAGCAAAATATCGATTTGTAACTCTTTCGACGGCCTCCCTTTTCCACACTGCCTCATCAAACAGTGACCTTCTGTAGTATAATGTCCAAGATTTTTGTCGACGGATAATTTCTTGCCTGTAACTCATTCCGCGTGGATACCTACTCGTGTTACATAGATTTTCAGATCACCCATCCAGAACGTCCTACGATTCCACGATTACATGTCAGAAGTGGAACTTCATCTAAATTTCATTTCTTGCTTTTAGAGTCCATCTGGAAAATTACAATGTTTGATCAGAATCGCCAGGATAAATATTTTGGACACGTTGGCATTTATATTATCTGCACATTACGTTCCCAGACTAGTAGAGCGGGATATATTAAGTTATCGGGAGTCATCGTGGCGTTGCTCGATGTTCTATTGTCACAAATTTTTATGTGAAATACTCAATTCATCCTGCTGAGTTTTTGTTCTTGTCCCAAACTGTCTACAAATTCTTGTGTATTTCACTGAAAACTTTTATATTAGGATTTTTTGTGTTGGGAAAACTTTATCGAGATTCCTGAACATCAGCTCTGCTAGAGATAAATAAGTAAGTGCATGCTGTTATTTGCAAATAAATGGTGTTTATAAACGTTACAATTGAAATGTTTGCCAATATGAAGACAAATGACGTTAGATCTGATATAGTACCCTTTGGAAACATTATTTTAGCTGTCTAAATAAAAACTTGTGTTATAATCCTACATAATTATCTTTTAATCTCTTATTAAGAAAGAAGATCACCAATATGTAGCCACAGTGAATTTGATTCGCCATTATCATCTTCGAATTCGCTTAAAAAAAAGAACATGCCAGAGCATAAAATAGAAATAATTGAAGACTGGCTTTTGGGTGTTGTACCTAAATGTCTGTATGCAAAAGAGGAAGCTGAAAATCAGTCGGTATTCTCTGAGGCAAAAAATGATAAGTTGAGTCACACTAAAGTATCTCCAGCTTTATTGCCAATAGCAGAAGTATCCAAATGTAACTTGATGGAGGATACCCAAGTTAGTTATGTAAGCGATTCTTACAAGTCTACTGAGGAATATGAAGACAATGATGATTCTCTAGCCGATCCGGATTACGATCCTATTTCTCCTACTAAGTTGTTTCCACAGTTTGGAAACTTAAGTGTAAGTAGAATATTAAACTTTTATCACGACCAATATTTATTTAACTAACTGACAGAGACTTTTTTAAATTAAATTTTATTTATTTATCCACGACTGTCAACTAAAACAATCATTAATTGTAAATATGTCGACAACCTTAAACGCCATGTTATGTGGCACAAAACAATATTTAGCATTGTTCAACTGTATAGTGTTATCAAAATAGTCGTAGATTATTAGATTGTACTGGCTTTTATAGGGCTGATATTACTACTAATATTATTACAACATTCACTTACAATGACACGTCATACCACAAGCTTTAAAGTTTGGGTTTTCTATATTTAAGTTTCTTCATTTCATTTCAAATAATTTTTTTTATTAATTATTGCTTTTACAGGTTTCTTTGCATTCAGTTAGCGATATTTCAACAAACAATTTCAAAATAGTCGCAGATCCTCAAATATCGTTGACTTTGGAAGAAAAATCATCTCAAAATTTAAAGGTATATGTTTTCACATTGAATTTATTAAGTATGTTAATACAGCGTAATAAAATAGATAATATCCTTTTTTGTTGAAGAATTCTACTGATGTATATCCTCGTGAAAGTCCAATGGTTGTAGTTCCAGTGGAAAAGGAAATATCTTTAGGAATAGAAGATAAGGTAAATACTTTCAACATTTATTTACTTTCCAAATAAAAATATTTACATTCCTAATATTTTTAGAACCAGTTTTTTGACTACTCTCACAAAGTCACCACTTAGTCATTATTATTCCTTTGAGGTGAGGTAACTTTTGTCAAAGGTAAAATAGAGATCTTCCAGAGGCACTCGAATATATTTTTCAGAAAAACAATTGCTCTTATGTCAACATGTATCATTAAATTATTATGATAGCCTAAAACAGTGAGTGAATATTGGAAGCTTTGATGAGCACTGACAAGTACAATTTGGAGAACCCAATTCATCAGAATACATTTTTTAGAGCAGACTATCGTTTCGTTTACAATGTTAACTTCAACAGAGGGATGAATAAACTCTCTTAAACAGCTTTCTTTTAGTGGGTGATCTCTGTGATATTATATAACATATATTAGCACAGTTAGTATGGCTACCATGCTAATAGTGGGCTCCTTTAAGATTTAATAAAGTGGTAGTAGGCTGTAAAAAATGTAACCCCTCATGCCACCTTTCATTATGGGTTTAGGATTTAAACATTTAGATCATACACAAGATGTTTCATTTAAAAACAAGAAGTTAAATTCATTATTCTTTCATGCATTTCAGTGCTTCACTGCAACAGATTAACTATGTAGCTTTTTTTAAATCTTATACCGTTTATAAGTATTTAGCATATTTTTTATATTTCAGCTAATGGTGGAGACAGTTTCAAGAAAAAATTATAGTGACCGCAAAGATTATTGCATATTCTGTGAAAAAGATGTTTCTCATTTCGCAAGACATGTGATTAAGTGGCATGAACAAGAGTTTGATGTACAGCGAGTTTTATCTTGCAAAACAAATTCAAAAGATAGGCGACGGGCTTTGGGAGTCTTAAGAAAGCGGGGTAATTTTGTAAAAAATCGGGTGGAAACGAAATTGAGACCAGTTAAGAGACTTCCATCAAATGAAAAATGTACATCTTCAGACAATTTTCTTCCATGTAAATATTGTTTAGGTTTCTATAAAAAGAAAAGTTTATTTAGACATACCAAAATATGTCCATCTAATTATGACCAGGACATCACCAAAAAACGGCAAACTTCCCAAAGCGATGGCCAAACCACCTTGTTCTTACATTCTATGTATAAGCACGATGAGTTATTGAAGTCTGTAATATTCCCTAGAATGCGTGCTGATGATATAGGTCTCATAGCTAAAAAGGATCCGTTAATATGTAAGTATGCATATTCTTACGCAAAAGGTCGACGTAGTAAAGGGAACTTTGATTTGGTAAGACAAAATATGAGAAGACTGGCGAAACTTTTGAAATATGCACAGAAAGAAAACTGTGAAATTAGGCAGTTGGTAGACATCCTTCGCCCGTGTCATTTTCAGTTAATTGTTGCTGGAGTCAGTAAGATGGCACAATATAATCCAGAAACAGAAATCTACGAGTCACCAACATTGGCAATTAATTTTGGAACCCTATTAAAAAAATGCTGCGATTTAGCATACATTGACCTTTTGCAGATAAAGGACAAAAATGAGCAAAGGAAAGACATAAAGCTATTAAAAAGGCTTATAGAATCTCAATGGGCAGATGAAATTTCAGCACAAGCGGGAACTAATTTGAATCAAAACAAATGGAATAAGGAGGACTTGTTACCACTTACAAGTGACTTAAAGAAACTTAATTTGTTTTTGCAAAAAGTTTCAGGGGAAGCCTTCAACAATTTAAAAACTAAGAGGAACGATGTATTTGCTTACACCACTTTGAAAGAGGTGTTATACACCCAGATTATTCTTCTTAATAGAAGACGGCCAGCAGAAGTTGCGCAACTAAAAGTTCAAACGTTTAAATCTGTTAATTTGCAAAATGAACACAATAACGAATTTGAAAATTGCTTAACTGAAACCGAAAAAATATTGCTAAATACGTATAGTAGGTTCATCATTAGGGGAAAACGTGGAAGGGGTGTTCCTATCCTATTATCACCAGAAATGAAAAAGCAGTTTGATTATCTGATAGAAATACGAAATAATTTTGTATCTGATAATGACTTTGTATTCCATACTAATGGTAAAGGCTTTATTGATGGAACCAAAACTCTCCATAAATTGGTCAAGAAATGCAAAGTTGAGAGACCTGCAAGTATAACAGCTACAAGGCTTCGAAAACATTTAGCCACTATTACCCAACTTCTCCAATTTTCAAATAATGATATGGAACAATTGAGCAAATTTATGGGTCACACACTAAAAACGCATTGCAGTGTTTATAGAATGTCTGACAAAATATATCAAACAGCGAAAGTTTCCAAGCTCTTATTGCTAATGATGGAGGGAGGCGCCGAAAAATACAGAGGAAAAACATTGGATGAAATTAATATTGACCTGAATCCTATTTATGATAACGATAATTTAATGGAAGAAAAAGAGTTTTACCCAACGAAACAAGATGATATTAACCCTGATTTTGAAAAGGGACTCAATGTGAACAATAATCAGACACAAAAATCAGTATACACTCAAAACTCTCAGCAAGCTACATTAGAGACACGACAAACATGGTCAATTGTTCAAAAGAAAATAATAGCAGAATACTTTTCCCAAAATATCAAAGAAAAGAAATCTCCTAGGCAACACAATGTTAATGAATTTGTAAACCTTTATCCCGATTTATTTAAGGACAGAAAGTGGACGTCAATAAAAGCAGTAGTTTACAACATTTATACTGGCAAATTGAAATATTAATTATATTTCTAACATTACCAGAATATCAAAAAGTATTTTCTGTTTTGTTAATTAGTGATTCCTTTCAAGTGTTCACAATAATTCCTTGTGCAGTTAAATAAATAATCATATGGTAATGGTAATATTGAAATGACTGATTAATTTTAAAAATTTAATGCAGAGATCACATTTTTTTATATGATTTTATTTATATGAATTTGATATAATTTGTTTTCTGTGAATAAAATATTTTAAATAACTTAAGTTTTTCTTTTTTCATTCGCACTAAAGGTTACACCAATATTAATTTCCATATACCAGAGTGAGAGCTAATACCAAAATTACCTGTAAAGATATCAGCTGACTTGAGTACCAAGGTCATTATTATTACCTCTTTGTCTTGCACACAGTAAAGCGAACAGCATGCATTAACTAAACTTGGCAACGTTGCACTGGCTCAGGTTTGTAAACTTCTTTTTCCAAAAGTGTATATTTTGGCTTGAAAAAGTATGAAATAAATGATGGCACAGAAATGTATCGTTCTAGAATAAAATTTTGCTATATACGGTTTTAATATTACTTATAATTCTGCTGTATATTTGTGATTATATGCTTTAGGTTACGATTCATAACATTTTGATCCAATCCTATCCTTTGTATCTATAAGATTTCTGTATGGTTTGGAATTGTATGTTGTTCTGGAAGGCTTGGGAATGATATAAAGATGTAATATATATATATATATATATATATATATATATATATATATATATATATATATATATATATATATATATATATATATATATATATATATATATATATATATATATATATGTATGTATCACACCGATAACTCAAAAAATAATGGGCCGATTTTGATAAAATTTGGCATGTACCTTTCTTTTGTAAATGGCTTGGATAAGTTCGTTAGTCAGGAAAATCGGACTAGGTTTTCCAGGAAAATTTTGAGTTTTCATTCGAAAAAAATTCTTATCTCAAAAAGTAATAAGCCGATTTAAATAAAATTTGGCATGTACCTTCCTTTTGTAAATGACTTTGAAAAGTTTGTTAGTCAGGAAAATAGGACGAGGTTTTCCGGGAAAATTTTGAGTTTTCATTCGAAAAAAATTTTTATCTCAAAGAATAATGGGCCGATTTTGATAAAATTTGCCACGTACCTTCCTTTTGTAAATGGCTTTGATAAGTTCGTTAACCAGAAAAATAGAACGAGGTTTTCCGGGAAAATTTTCAGTTTTCATTTGAAAAAAAAATTTATCTTAAAAAATAAAAAATCTATGATAACCAAATTTGGTAGGTAGGTTTACGATATAAAAAGTAAACTATACACCAAAATTTAGATTTCTATGTTACAAGAAAAAAGTTATAATAAAATATTTTGTGCCAGATCATTTCTATGAAAATTCACTACCATAACGCACTTGCTGCGTCCCGAGATTTTTTCAAAATTCAAAGGCCGCGATCTCCTCATTAGTGATTTTTTTCTATGAAAACTCACTAACAACCTTTCACATTTTTAGAGCGCACATTGATAGAACATTATTACCATCTATTTGTTTTACTTTTGAATTCAAACAGCAAGCCAGTGTTGAAAGATGTGGCATATATCTTTCTCTCTTTGTCTTCCTAGATCCTGATTGACCATTGACCATTGCCCATCCCTATGTTATTTGAAATCTAGCTGACAAGAACAGAAATAACAGACAGTTCGGGTCAATACAAAACACCCGGCAACCCCGCGTCTAAGTATAACATTATTTATGTGCTATACGAGACCTGAAAAATGACTTGCTTATATGGGTGACATGCAGGGGCGGCTTGTCCATAAGTGCTGTGGTGCTGCGGAACAACCAAAAATTCGAACAATATTATTCCAAATTTATTGTCAGAAAACAGATACGTGGTTGTTTGAAAGCTCGCGGTTCTCTGGCGTTGAAGATTTGAGCAGACGATCAAGCGCCAGACGTCAGTCCCAGTCAGTCAAATTGGATATTGAAATACTGCAAGTCACCTAGGCCCGTCAAAGAAGTCGCTGTCTAACATCAAGGTACGGAATGCCGAGGATGATATTAGGTTAACTAGGCCATATACCCTCAGGATCCCCAGTAGAGATAATGCAGTTGCATTCCAGCCCACAAGCCTGGTCTGTTTCACCGACGGATCGCGGCTGGAGGATCAACAATCTTCCGGGGCAGGAATATACATCGAGGGCCTGGGGGTGCGCGAGTTATGCCCTGGGCACATATATCGCGGCATTCGAAACGGAGGTGTACGCTATCCTGTCTGTGGCTAATAGACAGGATGTGAGGGGGAGCCCTGAGAAATGTGTATACATTTGCTCGGATAGCCAGGCGGTCGTTCGGGCAGTCTGCGCGGCCAGAATCAGGTCAACACTGGTTAAGGAGTGCGCTGTGCCCTCAAAGGACTAGCCAGGACAAAGGAGGTACAACTAGTGTGGGTTCCGGGACACTGTGGCATGGCGGGAAATGAGGTGGCGAATAATCTCGCAAGGCTCGGTTCCCGGCGGCCGTTCTGTGGCCCGGACCCTGCGATAGGCATAAGCAGGAAGACGGTCTCTGTCGCCTTAGACAGGTGGACTGAGGAAGTCATGGAGAGGCACTGGGGGTCGGTTGGTGGCGGTAGGCAGGCTAGGGACTTCGTGGAGGGGCCGGACAGATATAAAGCTGTCTGGATACTCGGTAGAAGTCCACCTAAGCTTCGCCGCATCCTTGGGGTGCTGACAGGCCACTGCTGCCCTAGAAGACACCTCACATTGATAGGCGTAGAGAGGGATCCCATTTGCCAGCAATGCGGCGAGGATGAAGAAACGTCCTACCACTACCTGTGTGAATGCGTGGCTTTTGGGAGTCTTCGAGCACAATTGTTCGGATCGAGAACTCTGCAGAGGAATCAGGTAAGTACCGTCCAATTGAAGACCGTCACGGCCTTCATTTCGAAGTCGAGGCGGTTCGGCGACGGAACCGAGGAAGAGTAGAGCATGGTTGCTGGGGTTGACAAAAGGGCCCATGGTGGCCTACTTGCTTGGCGTTGGCCTCCCCACCACTGCTATTACTACTACTAACATCGTTGTTCTGCCAGCTCGATTACGAGCGGTTCGACGGGCACCCCTGGCCATCGGAAGGCTTCCGAACCGCTGAATGTACGCTAGAAAAGAGCTGCATATTTCGCAGCTCGCAACTTTCATTTAGTAAGAATGCATTTTTATATGTATAGTGTATATTATATATTATATGCATATTATCGTATAATTTGTAGAAGTTTTCTGTTTGTGATTCGTGTTAATCGGATGTAATGTTTGTGTTAGGTAAGACTAATAAGTTTTGTAAACTTAGTTACCAGGAACAATTAGCAAGACAATTTAACGTAGCGATACAGGATGTTCCTTAATGATATGCGAATATTTAATGATTTTGTTTGTTTGTGTTTTGTTTCTTTAACTTCGGCCTATTTTCGCGACTATGGCCTATCACCGATGCCAGAGAGTAGTTTCACCTCACTATCCTGGAAATTTTGCCGAACCTCTGCCTGTCTGTAAGGAGGGTAGGGATCTTTAACGTGCCCAACATCGCATGGACAGGGACCGACGGATTTACGTCCCCTCCGAAGGGCGGAACGTGTAGACATTCAATTTGCTCAAATACAATGCCAGAACCTCCGTTAATGTTAATGTTACAGTTTGTACTGAAAAAGTGAAAGGAGAACCCTGGGATCGAACCCAGTACCCTTCGGTTCGGAAGCACACGTTCTTGCCCCTGAACCACCGAGGCTCTATTTAATGGTGCGAATATACATTAAAAATTAATGATAATTTGCTTTATAACGTATGGTCCAAAAATATTTTGTTACGAAAATACGGGGTATTAAAGTTTAAAAGAAACAATGGAAATTACTTAATACTTTCGAAACCGCTTGAGATATTTCAGTGATATTTAGTAAGGAGAGATAGTTAATAAATATGCATTTTTTAGTGAAATTTCTTTAAAAAAATCACTAATGAGATCCCGATATTTGAATTTAAAAAAATTCTACAAATGAGCGCTAATTAGGCACCCTAGAACACATATCCGTGGTCAGTTTGAATTTTATACATACATACATATATATATATATATATATATATATATATATATATATATATATATATATATATATATATATATATATATATATATATATGTATGTATGTATGTATGTATGTATGTAACATGTATCACACCGATAACTCAAAAAATAATGAGCCGATTTTGGTCAAATTTGGTGAGTACCTTCTTTTTGAAAGTGGCTTGGATAAGTTCGGTAGCCAGGAAAATCGGCCCAGGTTTTCCGGGAAAAATTCGATTTCTTTATAAAAAAAATTATATCTCCGGAAATAACAAAGCAAGGGCAACCAAATTTGGTACGCGTCTCTAACTTTAAAGACAAAAAAGTTGTGGATAGTTAAAGAAAAATGTTTTGGAGTTTTTTTCAAAACGTCAAAGTCGCGATTTGAAACTTCAAAATTGGCAATGTTTAGGCAAAGAACGTGAAACAAATACGAACTGTGAAAAGAAAATGTTGTAAGAAAAGTGTTCTGCGAACCTTTAAGTTTCAGCTTCGACCGTCACTGCCCTTCATTTCTAAAATATTTACAGAAAATTCATTTCAAATAGACCCTTTCTCTGATGCTTTCGCCGTCAGTTTAGTTAAGTTGATGCTTTCGCTGTAAGTTTAGTTCAGTTTATGGTTTAACGGTCTATAATTTTTGGCTAATTTTCGTAGAACAAATTCGTTATTGCATTTTTGCATTTTATATCGAAATATGATGCATGTTTGTAAGAAAAAATCTGGACGCAGTAAGTGCGTTTTGGTAGTAAATTTTCATAAAATCCTTCAAACTTCAATAACTCAACTGGCTATTAACCTAAGGTTTGTTGGCTAGGAACCCAACATTTAAGTTTATTTTCATAAAATGTTTGTACATTTTCAAACAATAAGTAATTTTGATAAAATATGGTACATTGTTTCTACTACATGGGCTATACCGGTAATCAGATTGATGCCTGCTCGCATTTGCTATTAAAAACATTGTTATGAAAATTCACTTCCATAACGCACTTGCTGCGTCCCGAACTTTTGTCAATAGAAACATAATTTTCAGCTTTAACAGTGGCGTGCGTACGGGCAGTGACTTCGATAATTTTGTATAAAAAAATAGTATGCCAATGATTTTTCCCAACTAAAGATTATTTTTGATATCCTCGTTCTATTGGAAACATAAAGAATTTTCTTGAGTTGTTTTCCTGCAATGCACTATTTTTAAGTAAAAAAATAAAACTGTTATATTGTCCGAGAAAATCAATGTAGGTAATTATTGTGCCATAAAATTATCAGTTTTCTTAAATTAGCATTTTATTTATCCTTACATTTGTTCATGCAGCACACCAAAAAATCTAGGCACCAGCCGCCACTGGTGACAGGTCGGATCAGATATATTACATTACGATGTCCATTACCTACCTACATTTCTATTATCTCCGGCGCCGCACCAAATTGAAAATCAATTCAGTCGATAGCAAATCTGAGAAATTACTCTATTTAAATAACATACATTCTCAACATTTTCTGATTCATTAATGACATGATAATTTTGAAGAGTTCAAGGCAACAGAGAAAAGCAAATGCATGTTCATATTTTATATTAAAAGCCTTTGTATATACCTCTACCTACCTACCTATTTGATTCATTCATAAAACACGCAAGCCACAAACCAGTTCTAGATATGTAAGGTATATGATGTAAAATGAAATACAAGAATTTCGGTGCAACCTTCGGTTTTCTAGTAGTTGTTGTTAAACAAATTAGTAAGAAAATGTCATGATGTGGGTGCAGCGCGCGGCGCAGTTTCAACAAAATAACAAAAACTAGTGGAAAACATACAATCTTCGGCTATTAACTCGTACCAATTACCCGCAAATAAGGTGAGTAATTAGATTTTTTTGTAGGCCAATTGCATTACTGCTCTATCTTGATAGGCCCACCCAAAAAGATATAAATTTAGAACTTTAAATTGTTCTTCGTTGCAAATAATACATGCAACCTAGTTATCAAATCTTAAAATCTATCTTTTTCACTTACATAATGGCTTAAAGCCAAAAGCTTTTTTTTTTGAATTTTTATTTAAAAAAATTCACAAATTCACTAACATTTCAAAACAATCACTAATAGAGAGGTATCGATGGTGAGACTTTTCACAATTTTTTTTGAAATTATCGCGAACTAGGACCCCTAGAACCCATATCCGGGGTCAGTTGCAGTTTATATATATATATATATATATATATATATATATATATATATATATATATATATATATATATATAATATATATATATATATATATATATATATATATATATATATATATATATATATATATATATGCTCACACAGGTGATTTCTTTGCCTCCGTGGCTATTTTGGTTGTTTCCCTCGGATTAAGGGTCTTCCAAATGTTGCTGCAAATGTGCACTGGTTGCCTGTTGTGACTCCGTGTATTTTTGCATTTTCATCCAGAGTGTTCCCATCTTCACCTGGCTATACCGTACTGATGATGGCTAATAAGCTTGAAACACGTGTATGCGGTTGTCTCCTTGCGGCTTTGCCCTTAACCCTTCTCCTTGTATAGTACATAAATGCCGTGTTATAAATCCTGTTATAGTTATATATATATATATATATATATATATATATATATATATCGTACCGATAACTTAAAAAATAATAGACCGATCTTGATCAAATTTGGTGAGTACCTTTCTTTTGAAAGTGGCTTGGATAAGTTCGTTAGGCAGGAAAATCGGACCAGGTTTTCCCGGAAAATTTTGTGTTTTCCTTCTAAAAAAATTAACAAAGAAATAACAAAGTGAGGGCAACCAAATTTGGTACGCGTATTTGTATTATAAAGAGTGAACCATGTACCAAAATTTAGTCTCTAAGTTTAAGGACAAAAATAATTACGGGCAGCTAAAGCAACATATTTTGGAGTTATCCTCAAAACGTCAAACTCGCAATTTAAAATGTCAAAATTGGCAATGTTTAGGCAAAGAACGTGAAACAAATACGGATTGTGAAAAGAAGAGTGTTCTTGTTCTGCGAACCCTTAAGTTCCAGATTCAACCGTCATTGCCCTTCATTTTGCTAAAATATTTACAGAAAATTCATTTCAAATAGACCCTTTCTCTGATGCTTTGGCTGTCGGTTTAGTTAAGTTGATGCTTTCGCTGTAGGTTGAGTGAAGTTTATGGTTTAACGGTCTATAATTTTTAGCTAATTTTCGTAGAACAAATTCGTTACTGCATTTTAGCATTTTTAAACTAAATATGATGCATGTTTGTAAGATAAAATCTGGACGCAGTAAGTGCGTTTTGGTAGCAAATTTTCATTAAATCCTCCAAATTTCAATAACTCAATTTGCTATTAACGTAAGTTGTGTTGGTTAGGAAACCAACATTTAACTTTATTTTCGGAAAATTTTTGTATGAACGCAGCAAGGGCGTTTTGGTTGCGAATTTTCATTAAATGTTTCAAATTTAAACATTTAAAGTTTATTTTCAGAAAATTTTTGTACATTTTCAAATAATTATTTTGATAAAATATGGTACATCGTTCCTACTATATAGGTTATACCGGTAACCAAATTGATATGCTCGCATTAGAGCGATATATTTGTAATTAAACACATTTTTATGAAAATTCACTTCCATAACGCACTTGCTGCGCCCAGAGTTTTTCTTATTCGTTTTTTCATGAAAACTTAGTTACAAAAAAATTTCAAAAGATCTTTTCTTTGTAAACATAAGTAGTAATGTGAAAATGACTTTCATTTTTAGAAAAAGCATCGGCGTATTATAGTTTTTATTCAAAATATTTAGGGTAACATTAATGGGAGCGCCACTAGTCAAATTTAAAAATTCGTTTTTTCCTTCAGATATGTGCGCCTACCCCTAATTTATCCCCACCAAATTTCATAAAAATATTCAATGACTGTCATGATTTATACAAAAGAAAAAAAAAGAACTTTTTTATCACTCTGTATCTCAGATAAAAAGCCAAAAGAACCTATCATATGATATTTTTTCTTGAAATCACCCATAGATTTACTCCCTCCTATATTGACGTCTTATTATGAAACAGCCTGTATATATATATATATATATATATATATATATATATATATATATATATATATATATATATATATATATATATATATATATATATATATATAAGGGATGAAAAAAAATCATGATTTTTATGGATGTTAATTGCACTTGTTGATATTTAATCCATACGTATTAATATAACTTTATTACTTCACTTGGTTAAACTTTATGATACATTTAACTATAATAAACTTTATGATATAATAACAATTACAACAGTACACGAGTACATAGCAGATAACCGACCGAGCGTGGAGGACGTGTGTTCACTGTAGCGGTTGGTAGAGAAGAGGAAGGAGAGAGAATGCCTAGTGTCTCTTATAGTTGCCGTAGTTCTTGACAGCTGGCTGTCGCATAACGTAACTCTGTCGCATAACGTAACTCTGTCGCATAACGTAACTTTTAACTGTCAAGAGTATTAACGCAGAAACACAGAGTAGTGTTGGCGGAAACACTGCGGTCGGAACCACCGCCACAATTTTTATGAAAACAATTTAAAAAAACGATTTTTTGGATCTAATTCGGATTTTTTTAATTTGTGTTCAATAATTTAAATTTGACGAGAAACTCACTAACTAAACTCTGGGTTTATAGCCCTGGATGGATGAAGTGGAAAAAACTTGTGAACAATCATTGCACACGATTCAGTTGATTTTAGGAAGCAAATAATGGACTGTCTCGATTACAACGACTGTTCACGTAAAACCCATTCACCTCAGTACTTTTAGACTTTTAGAACTAACAAACACTAAACTCTAAATAGACTATAAGAATTTGTTTATTTGTTTCCTTTTGAAAATAAGACCTATAAAAACATAAACAAAAAAATAAACCTTTAAACTAAAGTAAATATAAAATATAAAGTAGTAAATACAAACGTATTAACCATTTATAAAACTTAAAACAACGAAAAATTTATATAATTAATGAATTAGCATTAAATGTGTATGTTTATTAAAAACTAAAACAACCATTATTCTTCTTTCTAAATCAAAATCAATGACGTTCAGTGTTCAGTGTTCAGACATTTTAACAAAAATACTAGCTTTGCTGATTTTCCTATCCCCAATTTGTTTCGCACTTTACTGTGAACAAAATTAAACGAAGACAAAATTTGTCCTACTCCTGCAATAGAAACTGGGTTTTTTCATTTAAATCAATGAATTTAAATCGCGATTTAAATAATAGCATCCCATATATATATATATATATATATATATATATATATATATATATATATATATATATATATATATATATATATATATATATATATATATACACGACCGATAACTCAAAAAATAATGGACCGATCTTGATCAAATTTGGTGAGTACCTTCCTTTTGCTAGTGGCTTGGATAAGTTCGTTAGCCAGGAAAATCGAACCAGGTTTTCCCGGAAAATTTTGTGTTTTCTTTCTAAAAAAATTCATATCTCTGCAAATAACAAAGTAAGGGCGATCGCGTGTTTGTATTATAAAGAGTGAACTCTCTAGCTTTAAAGACAAAGAAGTTATGGGCAGTTAAAGAAACAAATTTTGGAGTTTTCCTCAAAACGTCAAACTCGCAATCTTAAACGTCAAAATTGGCAATGTTTAGGCAAAGAATTCGAAACAAATACGGATTGTGAAAAGAAAATGTTGCAAGAAAAGTGTTCTCCAAACCCTTAAGTTTCAGATTCAACCGTCATTGCCCTTCATTTTACTAAAATTTTTACAGAATATTCATTTCAAATAGACCCTTTCTCTGATGCTTTGCCTGTCAGTTTAGTTAAGTTGATGCTTTCGGTGTAGGTTTAGTGAAGTTTATGGTTTAACGATCTATTTTTTTTTTATAGCTAATTTTCGTAGAACAAATTCGTTAATGCATTTTTGTATTTTTTTATCGAAATATGATGCGTTTGTAAGAAAAAATCTGGACGCAGTAAGTGCGTTTTGGTAGCGAATTTTCGGTAAATTTGCAGTTTAGCTCCTGAACGCTTTTCAAAAAACTGTTTTCAGAAATCTGCCTAGGGCCCCTCCTAAATCCACAAACCCGAAGAAACATTTGTTGTTCACACCCCCCCAAGGAAGTTACGGTACCAGGAGTGAGTAGGGGTGCTGGGCGGGGTAGGTAGTAAAAAGGAAATATGAGCAGAAAATGCGAATAAAACGGGCTTGAAAGCTGTCTTTTTCACATCTTAAAGCCATATCCCCCTTAAACCCTGCCTACCCCGCACAGCACCCCTATCCCCCCAGGTGCCGTAACTTCCTTGGCGGGTAGGAATAAGACATTTTTCTTGTGGTTTATGGAGCGAGGGTGGTTGTATGCACGCGGGAGGGGGGGATCCCCACGACAAAGCTGCCACCCGCCAACCCCCAGTAGCAAGTCGAACGGGGGTCTGCTTCGTCGTAGGCATTTTCCTTCCCCCTCGTGTGCATACAACCACCCTCGTTGCATAAACCACAAGAAAAACTTCTTGTTCATACCCCCCAAGGAAGTTACCTGACCTGTGGCGAATAGGGGTGCTGTGCGGGGTAGGCAGGATTTAATGGGAATATGGCTTCAAATAGACAGCTTTCAAGCAGTTTTCTTCGCATTTTCTGCTCATATTTCCTTTTTACTACCTACCCCGCCCAGCACCCCTATTCACTCACAGTCCCGTAAGTTCCTTGGGGGGTGTGAGCAAGAAATTTTTCTTGTGGTTTGTGCATTCAGGTGGGGTCCTAGTAATGTTTCTGAAAACAATTTTTTGAAAAGCGTTCGGGAGCTAATCTGCAAATTTACCGAATTTTCATTCAATCCTTCAAATTTCAATAACTCAATTTGCTATTAACGTAAGCTTTGTTGGTTAGGAAACCAACATTAAAGTTTATTTTCGGAAAATTTTTGTATATTTTCAAACCATAAGTAATTTTGATAAAATATAGTACATTGTTGCTACTACATAGGCTATACTGGTAATCAAATTGATGCCTGCTCGCATTTGCTATTAAAAACATTTTTATGGAAATTCACTTCCATAACACACTTGCTGCATCCAGACTTTTGAAAAATGTTTATATATTTTCAAACAATAAAGTTATTTCGATGAAATATGGTACATTGTTTCTACTATATAGGCAACCAAGCTTGATGCCTGCTTTCATCAAAGAAAGACATTTGCTATTAAAAATATTTTAAAGAAAATTCGCTACCATAACGCACTTGCTGCGTCCAGCCTTTTTTTATTGATTTCGTTTAAATTTCATTAATCAGATAAACTTTATTTTTTAATAAGTCCAATTGTTATAAAAGTTTGCTACTTAACACCCTTGCCAGAAGTTTTTTATTATCAATTAACGGTAATGAGTATACGACAAAAACTACACATTTTCCAGATACTAATACTTCACGAAATGTTGTTATAGCCTTATCAGATAAGAAAAAAATAATTAATTTGTATTGCTAATTACACCAAACTAATTAGCTGAACAAATACCTTCGACCAGTTTAATTCTCTCATACCGAACGGCACAAAAATCTGAAATATTTGACAACACATTTTCTTGGTTTATAAACTTGCGAGAAATTATCACTATAAAATTTTATTGTTTGACAAATTCAACTTTCAACGTTTACTTGATGCCGTAAAAAGACCGGATATCCCGTTCAGTATATACTCGCTATAAAATATGTAAAAGAAAATAAGTTTGTAAAAGGGGATTCCTATGTAAATTGGGTTTTATTACAATTATTATAACTGACAATCTAGAGAACATATCAACGGAAATAGTGCCACAGATATAATGAAGTATTAACCAGAAACAGATATATAATAGTCTCAGTGGGTTAGTGTGAATGTGAATATATGCATATATAATTTGTAAGTATATATTCTTCTATTATATTGATTAAGTATATCAAATTGCCATAATAACTAATAGATTTCTTTGTTTGAGTTTTGTAGCCAAATTACTGTATAAACATTTATGAGAAAGCTCATGCTTTTGCTTGCCTTTCTTTACCTTATTTTTTACTGTTCCTAAGTAAATAAAGTAATATTTTATAACTTTTAATATATGGCTAAATCACTATTGATATTCCTCTTATGAAAATTCACTACCTTAACGCACTTGCTGCGTCACGAACATTTTTAAAGAATTTTCTTTAAAAAAAAGTCACTAATGAGGAGATCCTGACTTTTGAATTTTGAAAAAAAACATTCAAATTCGATTTTTATATGTTTATATATATATATATATATATATATATATATATATATATATATATATATATATATATATATATATATATATATATATATATATATATATATATATATATATATATATATATATCATACCGATAGCTCAAAAAATAATGGGCCGATTTTGATCAAATTTGGTGAGTACCTTCCTTTTGAAAATGGATGGCTTGGAAAAGTTCGTTAGCCAGGAAAATCGGCCCAGGTTCTCCCGGAAAATTTTGTGTTTTCTTTCGAAAAAAATGCATATCTCCCGAACTAACAAAGTAAGGGCAACCAAATTTGGTACGCGGGTTTATATCATTATGTGTAAGTCACCTACCATTTAGCCCTGTAGGTCAAAAGACAAAAAAGTTATAGGCATTTATATAAAAATTAATTGGGGTATTCCTCAAAACATCAAAGTTGCGATTTAAAACGTTAAAATTATCAATATTTAGGCAAATAACTTAAATCTAATACGGGCTATGGAAAGAAAATGTCTCAAGAAGAATGTTTTACAAACCCTGAAGTCTTAGTTTCAACCGTCATTGTCCTTCATTTTAAAAAAATATTCCCAGAAAATTCATTTCAAATAGACCCTTTCTCTGATGCCTGGCAGTAGCCTTAGCTATAGAGTTTATCGTTTAATGGTATATAATTTTTGTCGAATTTTCGTAAAAAATCAATAAAGCTCAATATATCCGTTATTATACAAGATATGAAAAAAAATGTATACATTAACTATAGTGTCTTGAGCTACATCTTAAAAAAATATTTCTACAATCACAGTCGTTGGTGATACAAACTCTCTTTTTTTAAAATCAAACACGTCTTATGTTATGGCATTTTGGCATTTTCCATCAAAATATAATGCATGTTGGTAAGAAAATTAATTCTGGACGCAGCAAGTGCGTTATAGTAGCGAATTTTGATCAAATGCTTCATTTTTGAATAACTCAATTTGCTAGTAACCTATAAGGTTGACCAAGAAACGAGTTTTTTCGGGAACACTTTAAGTTTACTTTCGGAAATTGTTGTACATTTTCAAACAATAAAGTTATTTTGATGAAACATGGCACATTGTTTTTACTATATAGGTTATACTGGTAACCAAATTCGATGGCTGCCTTCTTAAAAAAACACACATATTTGCTAATCAAAACATTTTAATGAAAATTCACTACCATAACGCACTTGCTGCGTCCAGGCTTTTTTGTCTTTGATTCAATTTTAACGTTATCTGATCAGATTATGTAATTCCAATAATTTTTTAGCGAATTTTTGTTGACTTTTAAGACTAGTTGTAATAGCAGCTGTCGCTCTTGGTAAAACCGTTCCATAGTTAACACAGACGTACAGATTTTCTCTGTAACTTCAGAAGTGTTTCTTTTCTTCTTTACAACCGCTTTCGCGTTTTACAGCGTCGCCAGGCAAATTTATTTTCCCTGTGAAGCCATAGAAAAAGAATCTAGTTCTGTATTTTAATTGATTTAATTTATTTTTATTAGCGAATTTCTTTGTACAAAATGTTCTTTTAATAGCGAATCTTCATATCAATAAATCTTCTTGGAAGAAAAATTTGTGTCGAATTTTTGTGTGAAAAAATATACGACGAAGGTGTTGGAACATTTTTTAACGAAATTCGTCGAAAATAATGTTCTAATGTAACAATCAAGTTATTTTAGCGATTTTTTTTACATTTTTTTATGTAACATTTCTGTAGAAATCATATTTTTATATTATATTTCAACCGGATTTTCGTAAACAATTTTTAGCGCATTTTTAATTTTTATCGAATTTTCGTAGAAAAAAGTCGCTAATGGGGAGATCGCGGCTTTTGAATTTTGAGAAAAATCTTCAAATGAGCTAGGCCCCCTAGAACACACACACAGGGTCAGTTTATATATGTTTATATATGTTTATATATATATATATATATATATATATATATATATATATATATATATATATATATATATATATATATACATATATATATATATATATATATATATATATATATATACATATATATATATATATATATATATATATATATATACATATATATATATATATATATATATATATATATATATATATATATATATATATATATATATATATACACACACAGGGTTATCCAATAAGCGGGCGTCGGTCCATAGTTACTAAACCGTTGTACTCGAAAAAAGATTTCTCAATGAGACTTATAATATATATACATATATATATATATATATATATATATATACATATATATATATATATATATATATATATATATATATATATATATATATATATATACATATATATATATATATATATATATATATATATATATATATATATATATATATATACACACAGGGTTATCCAATAAGCGGGCGTCGGTCCATAGTTACTAAACCGTTGTACTCGAAAAAAGATTTCTCAATGAGACTTATAAAGTGTGATCTTTGCTACAACCGAAAATTATTTTTAAGTATACAGGTTGTACAAAAAAGAGTAATACCAAAAATTATATTTTTCTTTAATGGAATACTATAGTTTTTTACGTGGTGGATGAAGCATATGTAGGTTCTATATTCAACTAAAAATTTGTAGGATTGTCAAATGCAGTGTTGCCGAGTTATTAATTATTCTTTAAAAATTTACTCAAAAACATACTTTCTTCAGACTGTTATATCTCTGCCACTGTTCGTTAGTTACCCTGAAAAATTTACGTGCAATCTAATATTGACCTAGTTCATCCAGAACTGTCTTTACATTTGGATTCCTTCATACAGGGTGTTCAAAATGTCTCTTCAAACATCCCTACATTCACCTTGATTTTAATCGAATTTCTTAAATGCAACACCCTGTATATTATTTTGCCGTTATAAAGCGCAAGGTGTGATCATTCAAAAAAATACCATGTATGCCGTATCTATCTCAACCTACTTTTGAGATATTAAGGTTTTTCCAAAACTTTTCACAGAAAATGAGAAAAATCACAGGCGGCACGGCACAAGGAATCGAAGCAATTGCTACTCGTTGACATAATAATGTTGTTTCTTTTTGCATCGCAAATTTATATCATATTTACTTAACTAATGATAAAATCATTTAGAATAAAAGATTATTAAACGTAACATAATTTAGGTAATTAACATAAACACAATAACTACTTCATCAGATGTGCAAACACTCTACTATTTTGTTGTAGACACAGATTGAACCTTCCTGTTAAAGATTTATTTAGATTTCGTAACATCAAGGGAGTAACTGAATAAAATGCTTCTCTTATTCTTTCCCGCATGTTTGCTGTTGTTGTTGGGGATGTTTTGTAGACCAGATCTCTAATGTATCCCCGTAAGGGTAAATCCAGTTTTGTTAGATCTGGTGACCTTGGAAGACACGGAATAGGTCCTCCTCTTTCGATCTAACGGCCTGAAAATTTTGCATTCAGAGTTATTCGGACTCCAATCCTTCTCAATAGTTGGAGTGGTATGTTCTCCAGCAGATTATCAAGATGTTCGTTTAAAAAATTTTAAAAATATTACCATTGAGGTGTTCATGAAAAAAAATGTGGCCCTATCATGTGGTCTCCAATTATTCCTCCCCATACATTTACACTCCACCTATGTTGCTGGTCAAAATATGGATTGGCATCAGCGTAGAAGTGTACACATGCCTGTTTACATGACCATTGTTTTGGAATGTCGCCTCATCGGTGAACAATACATTATTCCAAAATAGTTCCTCTTCTCCAATTCGAGCAAGACCCCCAATTAGAGAAATGCATCCTATTTCAGAAGTCTTGCGTATTAAGTATTTGAGTTAGTTGCACACGATATAAATGGAACCTAATCTTACTTAACATTCTTTTCACAGAAGTTTGACGTAATATCCACATATCACTTATGTCTGCTGCATTTCTATGTGGGTCTTCAACAACAGATGCGACAACATTAAATTCATTATCTTCGTTTAGCAGTGGCTTCATTCGTTCATGCTTCTCGTACTTAACTGTCCCCGTCCTGTTAAATCTGTTTATTAGTCTTTGAAATGATT
Organism: Tillus elongatus; assembly: GCA_964006375.1. Lineage (NCBI taxonomy): Eukaryota > Metazoa > Arthropoda > Insecta > Coleoptera > Cleridae > Tillus > Tillus elongatus. The sequence continues at coordinate 34,401,353 of OZ023264.1, forward strand.
TTGCATCTGGATGTCTTCTTTCAGGAAACCTCTCACCGTACATTCTGGATGCCAGAAGACAATTCTTTAAGCATCCTCCAAGGACATAAATCATTGCATTTAATTCTTCAAACGTGTACTTAATTTTTATTACAAATTACTGCTTACTAAAAAAAGATAATATGCACAAAACGTCGCCAAATGTCACAAGATTATACAAATAATTAGCTGCATGTAGTAATTAGTTACATATAAATCATTTCAATTGATTGCTGAATCGTATACTTCATTTTTATTACAAAATACTCCTTATTAAAAAAGATAATATGCAAAAGATGTCACCAAATGTCACAGGATTGTACAAATAATTAGTTTCATTATTATGTCAACGAGTAGCAATTGCTTCGATTCGTTGTGTCGTGCCGCCTGTGATTTTTCTGATTTTCTGTGTACATTTTTGGAAAAACCTTGATATCTCAAAAGTAGGTTGAGATAGACACGGAAAACATGGTATTTTCTTAATGGGCACACTTTAAGCTTTCTAGCGGCAAAATAATATACAGAGTGTTGTGTTTAAGAAATTCAATTAAACTGAAGGTGAATGTAGGGATGTTTGAAGACAAATTTTGAACACCCTATATGCACGCATCCAAATCTAAAGACAGTTCAGTATGAACTAGGCCAATATTAGATTGCACGTAAATTTTTCAGGGTAAGTAATGAACAGTGGCAGAGTTACAATAGTCTGAAGAAAGGATAGTTTTGACAAAATTTTTAAAGAATAATTAAAAACTCGGCAACACTGCATTTGACAATCTTACAAATTTTTAGTTGAATATAGAACCTACATAGGCTTCATCCACCACATAAAAAACTATAGTATTCCATTTACGAAAAACAATATTTGGTATTATTTTTTTTACAGCCTGTATACTTAAAAATAAGAGAATTTGTTTTCAAGTACAACGGTTTAGTAATTATGGACTGACGCGCGCTTGTTGAACAACCCTCTATATCTACACAGGGTAGTTCAAATTCGAGCCTCACCATTGGGGCTGTCTATTTGAAGCAATATCCCCATTAAACCCTGCCTATCCCACACAGCACCCCCATTTGCCCCAGGCCACGTACAAATTATACACCCCTACTCACTCTTGGTCCCGTAACTTCCTTGGGGGGTGTGAACAAGACATTTTTCTTGGGGTTTGTGGATCCAGGGGAGGCCCTAGGCAGGTTTCTGAAAACAGTTCTTTGAAAAGCGTTCGGGAGCTAAACTGGAAATTTAACGAAAATTCGCTATCAAAACGCACTTACTGCGTCCAGCTTTTTTTCTTACTAACTCATCATATTTCGATAAAAAATGCAAAAATGTTATAACGAATTTGTTCTACGAAAATTAGCCAAACAAAATTATAGACCATTAAACCATTAACTTCACTAAACCTACAGCGAAAGCATCAACTTAACTAAACCGACAGCCAAAGCATCAGAGAAAGGGTCTATTTGAAATGAATTTTATGTAAATATTTTAGTAAAATGAAGGGCAATGACGGTTGAAACTGAAACGTAGAGGTTTCCAGAACACTCTTCTTGCCACATTTTCTTTTCACAATCCGTATTTGTTTCACGTTCTTTGCCTAAACATTGCCAATTTTGACGTTTAAAAGTGCGAGTTTTGAGGAAAGCTCCAAAACTTAACTGCCCATAACTTCTTTGTCTTTTGGTACAGAGTTCACTCTTTATAATACAAACACTCTTGCCAAATGTGGTTGCCCTTACTTTGTTATTTCCGGAGATATGAATTTTTTTATAAAGAAAACACATAATTTTCCGGGAAAACCTGGTCCGATTTTCCTGGCTAACAAACTTATCCAAGCCACTTGCAAAAGGAAGGTACTCACCAAATTTGATCAAGATTGGTCCATTATTTTTTGAGTTATCGGTCGGATATATATATATATATATATATATATATATATATATATATATATATATATATATATATATATATATATATATATATATATATATATATATATATATATATATATATAAACACAGATCTCATTAGCGAATTTAAAAAAAATTCGCTAAAATGAAAGTTGATGACAGATTAATGCCCAGTTTCACAAAGCTCGGTTAAATATTTAACGGACGATTAGCTATTCAATGCTTCAGACGACCAATCACAGACTATGATTCGGGTTTTTGCCATGACAACCAAATATTTTGAAGCTGTGATTGGTTGCATTAAGCCCTGATTAACTAACCGGCCGTTAAATATTTAATCAAGCTTTGTGAAACTGGGCATAAGATTGCCCATGCAAAAGTGTCTTAACAATGTCTAGTTTAAAAAGTCTAGTTCTTTCGGTATTCACTTGAATACAAAAAAAAATAATTAAAAATTCCTCTTCCTTTTCGAATGATTAGTTTCCGAAACTAACACAGCTATGGCAACCAAAGTTGGTACGCAAGTTTCTATTATAAAATGTATACTATATACCACAGTTTATATCTCTAAGCTGAAAGAAACGAAGTTATAAGTATATAATGTTGTGTGTTACGCAAGATCCATTAAGTATTACACACACAAAATATTTTCCTTGATACATATATAGTTTACGTAAAAAAATGTAAAAAAATAGATTATTTCTATGAAAATTCACTTCCATAACGCGTCCAGATTTTTTTTTTTTAAATTTTCGGTTATCTGATATTCAACCACAGTACTTATGAATATTTTCTCCACCACAGTGCTGCCGGGTTAATAGCACTGTTTGATAGCAGATCATTGACTTATACGCACTAATCAAAAGCTGAGGTTTTTATAAAATACAGGCCTATTAGGCTAAAAGCTAAATAGGCGCCGATTTTTTAATACTGATGCAAACACTGTGGATAAGTTATTTTTATTTTTTACGTTTTATAACTTTAAGGTGCTTAAACTTTTTTAAGCAGATACTTTATCAAGTATAATCTCTTCTCTAAAATTTTATGGTTTGACCTGTATCAGGAACCAGCTAAATCAATATTACTTAGAATTGTATTAAGCTTTCTACTCGATAACATATACATTTTTTATCCGTTAACCGCAAGAGTAGCTCGCTGTGAGCGATATAACTAAAAAAAAATCTCCAGAAACTTGACGTTTTAATCAACGCATTTTGCGTGTAGGTGTCGTGTAAAAGCACAGCCTGCTCTAATTTTACTCTACTGATTAAATAACTTCATAAAAAATTCATCCGTACAAAACGCAAGGAGGGGTGATTCAAAAACAGAGCGTGTAGTTCTCTTTTGTGGTATTAAAAGTCGACAAATAAAGACAAACAGTGCCATGAGTATCACCGGCTACTTAGTCATTGTCATTTGATGTTTAAGCGGCATCTAAAGGTGACATTACATGTGTGAACAAACATGTGTTCGATTAGTTCTGAGAATGAATAAAAAAACACGCTTATTGGTAAGTTTAATTTAAAACTGGACATCACAATTTTGTTAAATGACCCCTTTTCCCTACAATTGATTCCCCTTTGAATGACCACTATAGTAACTATGGAAATTACAGGACCAATGGTTTTTTCCTGTTAAGACTGCGCCAAAAACTTATAATATATATATATATATATATATATATATATATATATATATATATATATATATATATATATATATATAAAGTTCTTTATTATGAACATACTGGCCATACATTATTACTTTCCATAAGATACATTATCGATACAAATTTGTGATCTCTGTCTTAAATTGTTTTGCACCTTCAACAATGTTGCTTCACGTATAGAATTGAAAGCCTCTTAAAATCCTTGCGTGCAAGTCCTCCTTGGTTGTTGCTGAAGTCGCATGCACTTTACCTTTAATGTCACCCCACAAAAAGAAATCTATTTTGGAAAGATCAGGTGATCTTGATGGCCAAGTGGTTGGTCCACCTCGATTTATCCATCGTTCTTCAAAATTATGGTTTAAAAATGCTGTAACAGCTCCTGTTGAATGTGGAGGTGCTCCATCGTGTTGATACCACATTTTTCCCCGGAGTTGTACAGGAATTTCTTCTAACAGCTCTGGTAGATTATTATTCAAGAAATTTAAATAACGCTCACCAGTGAGAGTCCCATCAAAAAAAAAAGATACGGTCCGATTAAATACGGACCCAAAATTCCAGCCCACATATTTATGGACCACCTATGCTGACGATTCACTACCCACGAAAAATGTTGATTTATATCAGCATAATAATGCAAACTGTGCATGTTAATTCCTCCACAGTTTGAAAATTTTGCTTCATCTGTAAATAGCGCTTTTGCAAGAAATCCTGGTTCCAGGTTGTCCTGTAGAGCCCAAATACAAAAATTAAATCTTTGCTGCTTATCGCTTGCAGATAGCTCTTGAACTTTTCTAACATGGTATGGGTGATATTTGTTTTCTTTAAAACATCTTTGGACAGAAGTTTTACTGATATTTAAGTTCGAAGCTAGTTGTCGCTGGCTGACATGTGGATTTTCAATGACTGAGGCTATGATGTTTACAGACGTACCTTCATTTAAAACAGTTTTGTTTCTTACGGGAGCCCGATACTGTACACTGCCGTATGCATCAAAACGAGCTTTCACCAATATAAATACTTTCAGCGGAGGTTGTTGTCGCTTAGGGTATTTCTGCCTATAGATTCTCTTTGCTAAGGCAAAATTTCCATCACTTTCAGCAATCACGTACAGCATGGATATAAGTTCTTCAGTTAAAAACATGCTGATATCAAGACAAAAGCAGGTGACTAAGAAAGCTACCTGTCAATAATTTTGGTAATTTTTCAAATGTCTAGTGGCGTTGTCAAAGCCGCCCTTAGATTTTGAAATAAGTTTAATAAATATTGTAAAATTTTAAATTTTGTAATCAATGTTTTATATCTTTGAAACCGTTGAAAATAATGTCTTCAAATGTGGTATTGCTGAAGAGGCCATGAAAATGCGCATCTAATAACGTTATAATATACAGGGCATTCGATTTGAAATTTTTGAGAAAATTTAAGTTTTGCGAAATTTAACACTCTATATAGGCAGGTTACATTAAAAATTACCGTGTTGCATTTTGTTATAGTGAGGAGTGTATAAAATTAACTCCAGTGAATATGCAGCCAAAACATTGTGCAGAATCTAAGTTTTTACGCACCAAACTAGACCAATATTTTCAATAAACAAATCAATAAAATGAAACGGTTGGGCCTAGACCCATCATGTGGGGTATCAATTTGCTTGTCGCGATACCATATTTTTTAAATGATATAAAATACAGGGTGTTCTATTTGAAAAAAGGTAAGTTTGGTCTGCCAAGGAGAAAATGAACACCCTGTGTAAATTAAAATTTTTGAATTACGCAGCTGATTGATAGGAACAACTTTCAGTTGAAACGTTTTTGATAAAACTGGGTTCAATATGGAAAACTGGGCTTCTTCCACGAAGTGGACCACCCTATATATATATATATATATATATATATATATATATATATATATATATATATATATATATATATATATTCGTTCCAAAGTTATCGTGACTACAGACATACAGACCGCAAGACAAAAAAAATTCGTTACTAAATCATGTTTTCTATATGTTTTGATACTTTTACGGCGTTTAAGCGAAAAAAATGTTTTGAAATTTTTGTCGCCGATGCGATACTTCCACACGTGACGATGTGGAAGTTAAGTAAACATATCAACTTATTTGATATAGTTACTATATAAATGATTTCTAACAATATACACTGACAATTTAAAAAATTTTGAAACAATTTCATGATCTAATGACTTGGGTAATCCAATTTTTTTCCTAAAATTAATGTAATTTTTGAATAATGTTCCCCTTGCACCAAACAGGAGACCTATTACTAATAAATTTTGAACATTTAATTTAGATTCAGAACAATTTATTGTAGGTTCGTAAATAAGACATTTTTCTTCTTGAATTCGGTAAGGCTGCTCCATATATCTCTCAAAACGTATGGTCGGATCTATAATATAACCGTTTTCATGGCTTTTTTTCAATTACAACTTCTTCTACTTGGAAGCCTTTCTCTCTTAGTGTATAAGCAAGTAGTCCCCTAACTGGACTACATTCCGAAAAGAGCTATACGTCTCATCGGTGACCCTACCCTCAACCAAAGGCTGCCATCCCTTGCCCACCGACGTGTCGTTGGTGACATCTCTCTCTCTTTTATAGATATCTGCACGGGCACTGCTCAGAGGAGCTTTCTTCCATAGTTCCTCCACCTGCTGCCCCCAACAGATCTACCAGGGGAACAGAGCGAATGCACCCTTTTACTGTGCAGGTCACCAGATATAGAACATCTTGTTATGCCCGCTCTTCTGTCCCGAGGACTTCCAAGTTGTGGAATTCCTTGCCAGCACATGTTTTTCCTTCTCCTCTGAACCTCCAAACCTTCATGTCCAGAATTAACAAGTTGCCTCTTTCCTCCTTGTCGACACCCACGGTACGATAGTATATGAGGGCTGTAAGCCCTCATGGTGTGTTGTTGAAATATAAAAAAACTTCATGATGACGCCTGTTTCGAACCAGTACTCCGTGGGTGCAGTACCCGAGCACATGTGCAAGAGTTACATCCTGCCCTACTAAGACAAAAGGTCGTATCTGCAGAATGTTAGGTTTTAAGTTATTAATGGTTTTGTGAACTAGCAAACGCCGTCAATATAAGTGAACATATTTATTTTCTTTATATTAAATTAAATAACACCCAAGTTGAAACGGCAAAATGATGTCTATCCTAATTTCTAACTAAATTTGAAGCTAGGACTTTTGGACTTAACAGCTTCAATGCTGCTCTCTGGTAAGCCATTTTTTCTCTTGGCTGTAACTCCTCTTGATTGGCTGCGACTTGTTGGTGCTGGTGGACTCTCTTTGAAGTATCTTGCCATTAAAAAAAATTAATTGCATCAAGTTTCCTCTTAAATTTGTCTTGTTCTAGTTTTGTGCTTGCTTTGGTGAAATTCACTTGCATCACATCAAATAAAAACTCTGGACGCAACAGGTGCGTTATGGTAGTGAATTTTCATAAAAATGTTTTTATTGCAAATATGTGTGTTTTCTTTTTAAGAAATCAGGCATCAATTTTGGTTACCAGTATAACCTATATAGTAAAAACAATGTGCCATGTTTTATAAAAATAACTTTATTGTGTGAAAATGTACAAAAATTTCCAAAGGTAAACTTAAAGTGTTCCCGGAAAAACTCGTTTCTTGGTCAACCTTATAGGTTAATAGCAAATTGGGCTATTCAAATATGAAGCATTTGATCAAAATTCGCTACCATAACGCACTTCTGCATCCAGAATTTCTTTTCTTACAAACATGCATTATATTTCGATGTAAAATGCAAAAATGCATTAACATAAGGCGTGTTTGATTAAAAAAAAAAAGAAAAAAAGAACATTTGTATCACCAACGACTTATGGGCCAGCCTGTGATTGCAGAAATATTTTTTAAGATGTAGCTCAAGACACCCTATAATTAATATATACATTTTTTTTCATATCTTGTATAATAACAGATATATTGAGCTTTATTGATTTTTTACGAAAATTCGACAAAAATTATATACCATTAAACGATAAACTCTATAGCTAAGACTACTGCCAAGCATCAGAGAAATGGTCTATTTGAAATGAATTTTCTGGAAACATTTTAGTAAAATGAAGGACAATGATGGTCGAAACTAAGACTTCAGGGTTTGTAAAACATCCTTTTTGAGACATTTGATTTCCATAGCCCGTATTAGATTCAAGTTATTTGCCTAAATGTTGCCGATTTTGACGTTTTAAATCGCAACTTTGACGTTTTGACGAAAACCCCAATTTATTTTTCTTTAAATGCCAATAACTTTTTTGTCTTTTGACCTACATAGCTGAATTCTGGTACGTAACTTACCTATAAGGACATAAACCTGCCTACCAATTTGGTTGCCCTTACATTGTTAGTTCCGGAGAAATAAAATTTTTTTGAAAGAAAACACAAAATTTTCCAGGAAAACCTGGGCAGATTTTCCTGGCTAACGAACTTATCCAAGCCATTTGCAAAAGGAATTTTTTCACCAAATTTAATCAAAATCGGCCCAAAACCTGACCCCGGATATGTGTTCTGGGGGGCCTAATTAGCGCTCATTTGAAGACATTTTTTCAAAATTCAAAAGTCGGGATCTCCTCATTAGTGAATTTTTTTTAAGAAAATTCACAAATAAATTTTAGGTGCTAGTCGACTGAGTTTATACTTTGATGAAAAGTCTTAGTAATCATAAAACTCATCCACTATCATATTTACGACTTAGACACGAGAGTTGTTACTAATTTGCAGATTTTCAACGAAATCAGGAATATCTAAAACTTTGCTTTTCTTCTGTTTCACCTGATGGTGGAATGAATCTGCCGACATAAAGGTGTGGCCAGGTTTAAAATATTTAATTTATAGAGATTCTAAAGAAGCTCCTTTGCTGTTTACTATATAAACAAAGAAACCATAAAGACACCAGTTTTTGTTTTGAAACGCACAGTTATCCAGCCAGACTTTAGGTCTTCCAGCCGCACCTTTATTCCAAATAATCGCAATGTGCGTCTTTGATTTGGTTTGCTTCTCTGGTGGTATAAAACTGTCATTAAAACAGATAATCACCATCACAACGATTTTTATGTGTTTAATTTCATTTTAAAGTTCTATACGTCTAAAAAACACACACAATATGTGCACTTCCAGGATCAGCTCGATGTTGCCAAGCACTCATGTCAAGTACAAGCTGAAACCGCCTGTATACGAGCACATCGAACTGAGTGCATCCCTTCTTTCAAAGTCGGTAAAAATATTACGAACTTCTGTTCGCCAATCTAGACACACCTTAATCACAATTCGACTTTATCACTTATCCATTTACTATGCAAATAACGCACCCTTACGTTTACAGACACCGCAAGTCAATCGAGCAGTATGAATTTCACCGACGATGCGCCTGTAACTCCCATGGGATATGCAGTGACTAGTTATAATTTCACTGGAGTGATGCTCGAGGAGACGACCATCAAGAATTCTACCGTGGATGACACAACCCCCGCAAACAAGGCACAGTTCCTGTTGTACGATATCCTGGTACCCGGAATAGGAACTGTCATCATGTTGATGAATTTGGCGGTTGTGATTTCAAGCGGACTCATATTAAAGAAAGGTAAGAAGTTATAATCCTCAATAAATACTAAGTGAAGGTTGGAACATGTGATGAGCACTGATAAGTACACTTGGAGAACTCAAACCACCACAACACATCTTTTTAAAGACCTAACGATCGTTTCACTAACAAGGTTAGCGTCATCAGCGGATGAAAAATTATAAACTGGTTACTACTAAACATCACCTTATATACTGAGTTTTAGGTAAAGACCGATACCGAGAAGGAAACTAAATCGCAGGCAAATTTTTTGTGTATTGTATTTTTATTGCTGGACGAGGTTGCTAAACTTCCTTTATAACTTTACCAGGGCAAGTTTCGGAATATTTTATCTGTGTCAGAGACAGAGGGCAAAAAAAGGACTGTAAATCAGTGGCGGCGCTCGGTTTATGGAACTTTTGTTGTTTATTGCCTTAAAAATATAAATACTTTCGTACGCGTCTAGCTTCGCTGGCTGTCTGACTTCTTTGATAAGTTTCAGAATTTCTTTGTCAATGTGGTGGTTAGTATTCCAAATATGTTGTGCAACGCATGACTTGTCTACACTACCGTATCTCACCAGTGCCAGATGTTCACGAAATGTATTCTCAATGCAGGCATGTTTCAAAAAGGTGTATAAAGTGCATTAAAAAAAACGGTGGCCATATTGAACAATTTTCTATTTAGTGTATTTTTGAGTTTCCATTTTATTATTTGTTGAATTCCGTTTCTAATTGTGTTGTTTTGTGGAGTTTAAGTTTCTATTTGTTATTGCCGGGTTTTGTTATTAAACTGTTTCACATAATATTACTTAGCATTATTACCTACTTAAGTATTGTAAATTAAATCACAATATTATTTTATCGTGAATCATTACGGAAAATTATGTTAAAAGTCTATTGTTAGAGTCCATGGCCTACTGCTTTTTGAACCCTTTTTTTGTCATTTGTTTTCTGGTATTGGATTTCATAGCCTACTATCCTTAAAACGGTTTTTCTCAAAATTGTCAGTGCAATTACAAGATTTCTCAAGCATGTTGTATATCATTGGAAAGCTCTTTTCACAGGCTATCACACGAGCAAAAAATCCAATATGGCTGCCATAATAAAAACAAACGTTGATACATGTATCTCAAAAACAAATGACAATCCAAAGTTGAGAATAGCACAAAAAGATTACTATATAAAAAATGTGCAAGTCTTAGACATGTCAGATCAACGCCTACTTAAATATTGAAGAAAAAAGAAATCGAGAAATTTTTTTTTTCAAAATAAGTCTAAAACGAAAAGAGGCAGGGCAAAATACAAGTCATATTTGGAACGAGCATGAAATTTTACAAAACATTGATAATTTAACCGTCTCCCTATCTCTAATAATAACGGAGATAGCAATACATTCCCATCCATTTTGGGACACACTGTATATTGATACAAACTCAGGGGCACATAGAAGACGATTTTGATGGAAGAACGTCTTTTTGTGAACAAATGACGGACATATTAGATAACGATGTTATCCAACTAGAACACGTTTTGTTTTCTGATGCGTGCAGTTTTACACTTCACGGACATGCTGCTAATCGACAGGATTATCGCTACTGGTCTAAATAAAATCCACACTGGATGAGAGAAGAAACTACGCAATACCCTGAAAAGATTAATGTTTGGGCAGGAAATAGTTGAAAACAAAGTCATTGGTTCCTTTATAGTTTATGGCAATATTTATTTAGCACTGCTCTGAGATAATGTCGTGCTAACTATATCTTGATCGAGCAATTCCACAAGCTCCAGCGAAAGTGATATGGTTCCAGCAGGATGGAACACTAGCACATTACCAAATCAATGTTCGGTAGTACCTCGACTTAATATTTTTAAATCGGTGGATAGGGAGGTGAGGATCGTTAGAATGGCCGGAATGATCACCCGATCTTACGCTATTAGACTTCTTCTTATGGGGATATGTGAAAAGATATATATTATATACAAACTAAACCACGCGATTTAACTGACCTAAGAAGAATGTCGATTGCGATTAAGTCGGTCACGCCTCAGATTTTGATAAACATTAGAAGACATTTTTATTTACAATTATTAGTATGTTGAACATCTACCTACCTACATTAAGATTGATGTGCTCTTTATTTTTTCTCATTATCAAAAATGAAACGCGATTAGTTTTTAATTTTTTTTAGTGTGTTGTATTAAAGCTTGTCAATCAGATTAATTTCTGTTTTTCACTGTTAATTTTTCTATAAATTTTAAAATAATATTACGATATTATTTAAAATGAACCAATACAATTCGCAATTCGCCTTCTGCAATTCGAGGCTGTATGAACCTGGCTTTAGAAGAAAAACTGAGAATTTCTTGGTTGAAGATCAGTTCGGATTTTTACCTGAATGAGGAACTAGAGAAACCGTACCAGTACTTAAACCAATAGAAGAAAGGAGACTTGAGAAAAATAGAGATACATTTGTTACTTTTGTAGGCTTGGAAAAAGCATTCGATAATATGACATGAAAAATATTGTTTCATATAAGAGGAGAGGTTGATGGCATAGGACTGATGGGAGAAGCGGGAAAATAATTACAAAGGATGTTAATTGTGCTGGATAGTGTGTTAAAACGAATCAAACTAAAGATCATAGTAAAGAAAACAAAAGTAATGACAATAGGTACGTACCTTAGGAGTATTAGTATGGGTGATGGTGCAGTGCTATCGGGGCGGCAAGGCCGCGGACGAGCCCTGAGGAAAAAAAAAAGGGTGATGGTAAATGTAGCAAAGTTGTGAGGAAAATCGCGATGGAAAAACAAGCATTCATTAGACAAAATACTCTTCTCACTAATGAACATTCTAACTTTCACCGGAGGAAGAGGCTCATCAAGTCGTAGGTATGGATTTTGGTAGTATATCGGGTAGAAAGTTGGACTTTGCTAAGCAGGATATGAAGAGAACAGAAACTTTTGGAGTGGGGACCTGGAGAAAAATTAGAATCTTTTAGAATTTGGGCCTGGCGAAAAATGAGACTCTGTGCACCGATAGGAAGGGGAAAAAGTTTCTTTAAAACAGTCAAAGAGAAATATGGTTTGGTGAAAGAAATTGAGAGGAGGAAGGCAACATTTATTGGAAATATTCTGAGACATAACTTTCTGAGAAGATTATTTGAAGGACACACACTTCGAGAAAGGGAAAATGTAGAGGAGAAAGGAAAACGTACACGAAGGAGAAAACTTCGGAAAAACGTAGCACAACTGATGAAATGTGTAAGCTACAACGAAATGAAGAGGGTTACTGGAGACGGAGAATCGTGGTTGCGACGTCAGATTATGGTGACGCGATGTAGGCCAATTCTTTTGGAAATTAGATGATAGTGGTCAATACTTGAAGTATTTATAGATATTAAATAAAAGAAATGAATGTGAAATTTATATTAGCGAATTTTCATTAAGAAAAAATCGCTAATAAAGAGATCATGATGAAAAACTTTTGAAAAAATTTCTTCAGATGAGTGCGAATTTGGGTCCCTAGACCCCAAAACCAAGGTCCGTTAAAATGTATATATATATATATATATATATATATATATATATATATATATATATATATATATATATATATATATATATATATATATATGTATATATATATATATATATATATATATATATATATATATATATATATATATATATATATATATATATATATATATATATAAACCTAAACGAAAACCGAGGTCTAGTTCGTTAATCAGCCTTTATGCTCAAGTTTTTCTGGTAGAAAATCGGGAAAAACTGTTTTAAAACGCTATAGTTTTGTAAGTATCAGAGTGACTGGAATGAGACTTTACATGTGGCTAGAAATAGTGCAAATAAGCATATGTTGTGAATTTTAAGTAATTTGGTACACAATATTTAGAGTTGTTTGAAATTAAAAATAAAATCCCAAAGACATGCGTCGAAACGACTTACTGATTAAAGTCCAATGCCTGGCAGACAGAGTAGTTAACTGCCACGCGTAGATTGATTCATACAACAGGTATAAACCATACATTAACGGTAACCAAACTAAATATATACCAGGCATAAAACATACTACCCGCATCAACAATCGTGAAATCTCGGCCGCTACTATGGAAAATGACAGAGGACATGAAATTAAAAATTCGTCAAGTGATTGTTATTTAACTGGGAGGTTCAATCAATTATTAAAATACACTATATTTGAAGCTTTATAAACTGCCCCAAATACAGTTTCAGCACAGCATAGATATATTATGCTGTCGCATAGTATAGCACAAATGTAAACAAAATCAAGCCAAGTCTCTAAAAATGATTCTAAAATAGTTTATTTTATCTTCAAACTTAAAGTCGTGGGATGTGTTTCAATGGCAATTCTACTAATTCTGTAATTAATTGTTACGTATACTTTGAATATAATGTCCCGGGCATGAAGCCGATCTAAAGTATCACGCAAATAAAACGTTAGTTGACGTGTACCTAGATGTCGCAGGGGGCATCGCGCTTGCCTCCTAAGCAGAAAGTTACGCGATCGAATCCAGCTCGATGAATGTATGTTTTTTTATGTTTTATTTTGACATTTGGAGAAACAATAGTGCACAGATTTCATACGTTTTGAACAAGATCTCATTTTTGTTTAAAACGCCTAAATAAGTTTGTCACCTTTGAGTCTGAAATTATAATTTTGTTATTGTTGATAAGGAAGAAACCGGTTTGATTAGGTTGACTAAAACGAAATCATACTGGCGATTAATACGGAAAAATAACTGCTACGTTTATAATTTGGCAGATACTTTACTTTTCGAAATATGAATTAAGTTTCCTTCTGGAAATCTTCTGTATAACTTTAATGAAATTTGTAATACAAGTTTCCTTTAAAGAGAATTACACTATTTACAGATATAGTAAAATTTTGTTTTTTAGCTTCATAGAAAATTGAGTTTTGGGCATTTTTCTCAAAGGGAGTTAGAACGCAAGATTTTTTTTTTTTTGATAACCGAGATATATTGATGGTAACACTTTCGAAAGAATTCTTCATATGTGCGCGTACTAGGACCTCTAAAATCAAACTTCAAGGTCTGTGTAAGTTTAAAGTAATAACTTTACTAATATGCTGTATAATTATTGTGTACAATTCTTATGAAAATTCGCTACTATAAGACACTTGCTGCGTCGCGAAATTTTTAAATTATACACATACTACAGCCTTTCACCACAATGTGTGGTACTTTTGTACCTGAAGAAACCGCAATGTGGCGAAATAGCTGTAGTATCTGATAACAAAATAGTGTATATTTTACACTTATTTGTTTTATTTATTTCTTTTCTATTCCAAGCGGTTTACAACGGAAGTAAAATGATAAAACTTTAGTTTAGTAAAAATGTGAAGTCAAGATAAATACTAAGTACACTCCTTTATGGTATTACATTCGTTTCAGACCAGTATTCTAAATACTGAGTCATTGCTTATTATCAGTGACGATTGTTTACTCTTCATCACAAACAAATCTTTAAATACAACCTTTCTTGCGGTAGCGTTTCACATCTAAATCAGCATGTTTTCTAATGCGACAAAATATTCTTGATTCCATTCGTTCTTTTTCTTTTGACAGTCTTTAGTAAATTTTCGTAACAAAAATTTAGGATAGTTAAAGGTTTCTTCAAATGAGCGAAAATTAGAGCCCGTAGAACCAATTTTTAGGAGGCGTTAAAAACTTTATATGTTAATATACAGTCGGTGTGAGGACGGAAGACAGCTCCTCACTGAAGCTATATTTTAAAATGCGGTTTTCTCGAGGCGATAGATGTTCCACGAGTGCACATATTAAAATTACTTCCATTCATACAGGGTGTTAATATGCAGAGTGTTGCACCAAACTTTTTTTTAATGGAACACCCTCTATATTATGACATTTTTAGGAAGCCACGTCGGTGGTGATTAAACTGATACCATATTGTTTTGGGTTATTTTCAACAGTTCTCCAACTACATGGAGTTAAATGTAAAAAAAGTGGTCTACTTCAAACGTTTGTTTTCATCGACATGTTTGAGATATTAATATCGGGTTTTGTCAAAATAATTGTTTTTTAGTGTACTTTGCGTTTATGTACGGTAATAATAACCATTTATTTTTTAATATACAGGTTATTTATCTTTAAAAACACTTTTTTTCAACTGCAACACCCTGTATATTTTGACTTTGTAAAATGCAGAATTTCATAAGCTTTCTTATGATACCATATTTGTACAAGTTAAATTAAATAAGACAGGAGGTACAGTTGTTCCAGGTTTTTATTTCAATGCTTTTAATATCATTACACATTGTTACCGAAGTCACAGTGACCCTGGAGAGAAGTTGAAACCTAGACAACAGAATAAAATAGATATTTGACACATCGTGCCGTTGACGTTTGGCAAATAATACTTTTGTTGGCTAATGTTTCTATTATTTTGGTGTTTATCGTTAATAGTTTATCATTGTTTGTTTATTATTCGTTGTTTATTGTACGTTCGTTATTATTCTGTTTATTTACTTAACGTTACGTTCAAAAATGAATTTTACTGATGAAGAGTTAGTAAACATGGTGTACGCTTTAGGAGAGGCTGATAGAAACTGTCTACTGACGTCCAGATTTTACAGGAAAAAATATTCTTTAGGCCGACATCCAAGAACAAACGCGTTTGAGAACGTAGGAACACGCTTTGAGGAAAATTGTGGCCCAAAATACAAAGCAAAATCTTATGAAAACCGCCATACAACGAATGAAGGTCCAGAATTCCAGGTTTTGTTAGCGATTGCAGATAATCCACAGATAAGTACAAGACAAATTGAATGTATTCAGGATATAAGCAAATCCTCAGTTAATAGGATAATTAAAAAGGTTCGGACGCAGCAAGTGCGTTATGGTAGCGAATTTTCTTTAAAATGTTTTTAATAGCAAATGTCTTTCTTTGATGAAAGCAGGCATCAAACTTGGTCGCCTATATAGTAGAAACAACGTACCATATTTCATCGAAATAACTTTATTGTTTGAAAATATATAAATATTTTTCAAAAGTCTGGATGCAGCAAGTGTGTTATTGAAGTGAATTTCCATAAAAATGTTTTTAATAGCAAATTCGAGCAGGCATCAATCTGATAACCGGTATAGCCTATGTAGTAGAAACAATGTATTATATTTTATCAAAATTACTTATGGTTTGAAAATATACCAAAATTTTTCAAAAATAAACTTAAATGTTGGTTTCCTAACCAACAAAGCTTACGTTAATAGCAAATTGAGTTATTGAAACTTGAAGGATTTAATGAAAATTCGCTACCAAAACGCACTTACTGCGTCCAGATTTTTTTCTTACGAACGCATCATATTTAGATAAAAAAATGCAAAATATGCATTAACGAATTTGTTCTACGAAAATTAGCTAGAAGTTATAGAACGTTAAACCATAAACTTCACAAAACCTACATTTTCTGTAAATATTTTAGTAAAATGAAGGGCAATGACTGTTATATCTGAAACTTAAGGGTTCGCAGAACACTCTTCTTGCAACATTTTCTTTCCACAATCCGTATTTGTTTCACGTTCTTTGCCTAAATATTGCCAATTTTGACGTTTCAAATTGCGAGTTTGACGTTTTGAGGAAAACTCCAAAACTTGTTTCTTTAACTGCCCATAACTTCTTTGTCTTTAAAGCTAGAGACCTAAATTTTGGTACAGGGTTTACTCTTAATAATACAAACACGCGTACCATTTGGTTGACCTTACTTTGTTATTTCCGGAGATATAATTTTTTTAGAAAAAAAAACACAAAATTTTCCGAGAAAACCTGGTCCGATTTTCCTGACTAACGAACTTATCCAAGCCACTTGCAAAAGGAAGGTATTCACCAAATTTGATCAAGATCGGTCCATTATTTTTTGAGTTATCGGTCGGATATATATATATATATATATATATATATATATATATATATATATATATATATATATATATATATATATATATATATATATATATATATATATATATATATATATATATATATATATATATATATATATATAAACACAGATCTCCTCATTAGTGATTTTTTTTTAATTCGCTAAAAACACAAATTTCATCCCTATCGTTTATGTTTTCATCAATCACTTACTGGCCAAGATAAACAAAACGGAATCAATTTTTGTAACAATTTTTCCAATATGACTGAAGAAATTCCAAACCTTCAAAATCGTTCTGTTTAGTGATGAAGTAACTTTTAATAATTTCGCCGCAGTCAACAAACATAATATGCCTTATTACGCTCGAAAAATCGACTTTGGGTACGTCAAGTGGATTTCCAGCATCAATGGTACTTGAATGTGCGGGGAGGAATAGGCGATAGAGTTATCGAGCCATTCTTTTTTGAAGTTCGACTTAATGGAGAACTCTATGGCAGATTTCTAGAGACTGATTTATCCAATTTAATGTAAGACGTGGATCATGAAACATATCGATTAATGTATTTTCAACAAGATGATGCTCATGCCCAATTTCACCGAAACGTGAGGCAATATTTAAACCATTGGCTGGAAAACCAATGGATTGGTCGAGGAGGCAACATTCCATGGCCAGCAAGATCGCCTGATCTAATTCCATTGGACTTTCTCCTCTGGGGATAGACAAAACAGATAGTATATCAAGAATTGCCAACAACTGAGAAAGACATACAAACATCTGAAGTAAACCGCTTTTTTACATTTAACATCATGTAGTTGGAGAACGGTTGAAAATAACCCAAAACAATATAATAATATAACAGTTTAATAAGCATCAACGTGGCTTTCGAAAAATGCCATAATATATAGGCTGTTCCATTTAAAAAATTTAGTTTGGTGTAATACTCTGTATATTAACACCCTGTATGAATGAAAGTAATTTCAAAATGTGAACTCGTGGAACATCTATCGCCTCCAGAAAACTGCATTTTAAAATATAGCCTCAGTGAGAAGCTATCTTCCGTCCTTACACCGATGGGACACTCTGGATATTATACACTATCCGACAAAAGTAGCAACTCTTCTAGAAAAATAAATAGTATCTCAAATAAAATTAGCAACCGCGAACTTTGAAAACCTTTCAGTTTAACATGTCTAAGTAGGCTACTGTCACAGGCGAAATACAATGATTTTCAAATGTCAAAAATAAGTTAACCCGTAACAATTTATTTGAACAATACACTTTATTAATGCGACTAAACTAAAGCAACTGCCACGAAAATAACTTTTTATTTCATTTAACAACACGCAAAAAAATATGGTTGGAGGAATAACAATGTTATAAAAGTATTAATTTGATATTAATACGATACCCATTGTTGTATATAATAGCTTTCTGGCAACGACGCAGCATACCTCGTTCCTTTTATCAATTAAAGACTGTTTGTTTGGGAATCTTGTGACACGAATCCGACGTTCAATCTATTCCCAAAGGTTTTCCATGGGGTTTAAATCCGCTGATTATGCCGGACACCTCTTCCCAAAGGTTCTCGATGGGGTTGAGGTACGGTGATATGCCGGCCACCTCTTCCTAAAGGTTCTCGATGGGATTGAGGTCCGGTGATTGTGCCGGCACTGTAAAGCCTGGACCCTGTTGCTCTGAAGCCACTCCCGAACAAGGCGATATAAGTGTTTCGGAACATTGCCCTGTTGAAACACGTATCGCAAACGGATTTTCCATTGAGCATATGGCAGCATAACAGTTACGAGTATGTCACTACGTACCAAAATAAAATGTTTCGTTTGTCCTGAGAATAAGGAACCGACTGTGTACTTTTATATATATATATATATATATATATATATATATATATATATATATATATATATATATATATATATATATATATATATATATATATATATATATATATATATATGTTTGCTGTACGTTTGTGATTTCTTATTGGTTTGCGTGGACTGCAGTTTCAACAGGTTCATCATCAGCACGCCACTCTAATGATGATGAACCGGGACGGTTCTAAACTGCAGTCCACGCAAATCAATAAGAAATCACAAACGCACAGCAAACAAATAAAGTGTATATTTAAAAGTGATTACAGTGTAGTGCAATATTCCAAAAGATATATATATATATATATATATATATATATATATATATATATATATATATATATATATATATATATATATATATAATGTGGAGCTCAAGTCTGTCAGCAAGTTGTGATTTTCTTTATATCCGGCATAATAACGGATACCTATATCGGGGTTTGTCATACCAATACGCCAGCCTTTATACCATACCTGGCACCACAACGATTTAAATTTTATTTCATATTAATATTGTTAAAACAAAATAACACTGATAATATTTATTTCTATTACAACAGGTCAGCAACCCAGATCTACATATCTTTTCCTAGGAAATGTAGCAATGACAGATTTTATCACGGGACTAGCCGTCGTATTTGGACAAGTATTTCCAAGAGAATATAGAGATCACTACATATGCTCTGTTCAAATAGGTAAGTTATTACCACTTATTATTTCAAAAACTGATCGCATATATATATATATATATATATATATATATATATATATATATATATATATATATATATATATATATATATATATATATATATATATAGGCTGTGAACCAAGTATCCTTCTATGTATGGGTATCTTTTTTATTTGAACAGCTACAAGTTCGGTTAAATTAGAGAAAAGTTGCGTAATCCTAAGCCTATTAAAATGCGATTCAAAAATTAAAAAAAGAAAAAAGAAAACCTATCAAAACCTAAAATCGTTATAACATCCGTATTCCTGGGAATTTTGAAAAAAGTAAGTTCCATATGTAAACATACATATTTATCTACATTTTCATGCAATTTATGATTTTTTTCGCTTACTAGATTTTGAGTTACCACTACCATCTTTTGTTTTTCTTAAGACCGCTATATTGGAATTTCACATGGGTAGATAGAAAAAAGTCTGGACGCAGCAAGTGCGTTATGGTAGCGAATTTTCGTAAAAATGTTTTTAATGGTAAATATGTCTTGTTTTTAAAAGAAGGACATTTGGTTGTCAGTATAACCTATATTGTACTAACAATGTACCATATTTCATTAAAATAGCTTTGTGGTTCCAAAAACTACAAACATTTTGCGAAAATAAACTTTAAAAGTTCCAGAAAAACTAGTCCTATTTTCCTGGCCAACGAACCTGTTTTAAGCTATTTACACACCTGCCAAGATATAATTATTCAAGAACAGCTTTAGGATCAAAATTTAAAAAAAATGATGATAATTTCTTTTACATAAATTTCCTTCAGTAAAGTAATGTTACACTAAATTATATTTTTCACAAAAAGTCGACAACTTCTTTTTTACAATAACTTACTAAACATTTATTATTAATTACCAACATAACTAAAAATAAACTTGACCCACAAAACACAGTCCACATAATGTAAAATATTAAAAAGTTTTAAAAGTCTGGACGCAGCAAGTGCGTTGTGGTAGCGAATTTTCGTCAAAATGTTTTAATGGCAAATATGGCTTGTTTGAAAGAAGGACATTTGATCGCCAGCATAATCTATATAGTACTAACAATGTACCATATTTAATTAAAATAGCTTTGTGTTTCAAAAAGTAGAAACATTTTGCGAAAATAAACTTTAAAAGTTCCAGAAAAACTGGTCCGATTTTCCTGACCAACAAACTTCTTTAAGCTATTTACACACCTGCCAAGATATAATGATTCACAAACAGCTTTAGGACCAAAATAGAAGAAAAAGTTGTATGAAAATTTGCAATAATTTCTTTTACAAAAAATCACCTTTTTTTACAGAAATTACCTTCAGTAATGTTACACTAAATTATATTTTTCACAAAAATTCTACAACCTTTTTTTTACAATAATTTACTAAACGTTTATTATTAATTACCAACATATCACAAAAATCACTAAAAACATTTCTGCAAAAAGTTTTAAAATTCAGCCACTATTTGAGAGTACCTGTGAACGGCACCTGGTTTTTTTCGACGAGGAATACAAACGAAAAGCTCTCTGAATTCGTCATTTCCATGGGGATCCGCTATCTATTGAGAGAAACGCCGTATCACAATTTATTATGTGTTTGAAATATGTGCCAAAGACGTGAAAAGTTGCAAAACAATTGAAATAATTAAAAAACGATGAACGATATCAATCCTTTTTCTTACAAACATGCATTATAATTCGATGGAAAACACAAAAATGAAATAACATAAGGGTGTCTTCTATTAAAAAAAGAAAGTGTGTATCACCAACGACTTATGGGCCAGCCTGTGACTGTCAAAATAGGTTTATAAGATGCATCTCGAGATACCCTATAATTAACGTAGATACTTTTTTCTCATATCTTGTATACTAAAGGATATATTGAGCTTTACCGCAGAAATATGTCACCCTGTATATGTGTAAACAGACAAAAACTGAAACTGACCCCGTATATGGGTTGTGGGGGTTCTAGTTTGGGCTCATTTGAAGAAATCTTTTTAAAATTCATAAGTCGCGGTCCTCTCAATAACGAATTTTTTCTACGAAAATTTGCTAAAATATAGACTATTAAACCATTAACTCTATAGCCGAAACTAAGAGTCTAGTTGAAATTGATTTTCCGAGAGTATTTTAGTAAAACGAAGGACAATGATGGTTGAAGTTGAAGCTTCAGGCTTTGTAAAACACACTTAATACGACATATCTTCTACATAATCCGTATTTGTTTTAAATTCGTTGCCTGAAAATTGCAAATTTTGAGGTTTCAAATTTTTTTCTGCTACTTCTTGACATTTTTATGTCAAGAAAATTTAACGGTTGTATGTAATATTCAATTGGTTTTGTTAATGACAGAAAATATTTTGTTCTTGTGCTTTCTTCTGATCACCAGTGGCACCCAAAATGTTTTGTTTAAAATGCCTATAACTTTTTTCTTTTCAACTTACAGATCTGATTTTCAGTACGTAAGGTGAGTTTGATAGTAGAAACGTATATACCATATTGGTTGTCATAGCTTTGTTATTTTCGGAGATACCAACATTTTCCGAAAGAAAATCAAAATTTTCCCGGGAAAACTGGTCCAATTTTCCTGGCTAACGAACGTATCCAAGCTACGTGCAAAACGAAGGTACGTCCCAAATTTGTTTAAAATCGGCCCATTATTTTTTGAGTTATCGATACGATATGTATATACATCTTTTTATTTCAATCAAATTGTTTTTTATTAGATGGCTGTTACGTTATGAAGTGACATTTAGCTTTGTCGTGCTTGACGTATCGTTTATTCCTACCTTCATTTAAATATCAGCAAGATTAAAGCAAGATACAGTGCAGACGAAATATATATATATATATATATATATATATATATATATATATATATATATATATATATATATATATATACATATATATACATATCGTATTGATAATTAAAAAAGTAATGAGCCGATTTTAATCAAATTCGGTAAGTACCTTCGTTTTGCACGTGGCTTGGATAAGTTCGTTAGCCAGGAAAATTGGACCAGTTTTTACGGGAAAATTTTGAGTTTTCCTTCGGAAAATTCTTGTATCTCCGAAAATAACAAAGATATGACAACCAAATTCGTCATATACGTTTCTACTATCAAAGTCACCCTACATACCGAAATTCAGATCTCTGTTAAAGGGAAAAAAGTTATAGGCATTTTAAACAAAACATTTTGGGTGCCACTGGTGGTCAGAGGAAAGCACAAGAACAAAATACTTTCTGTCATTAACTAAACCAACTGAATATTACATACAACCATCAAGTTTTCTTGACGCAAAAAGGTCAAGAAGTAGCAGAAAAAATATTTTGAAAATTTGATCATTTTTCTTTTTAAAACGTCAAAGTCGCGATTTGAAAGGTAAAAATTTGCAATTTTTAGACAACGAATTTGAAACAAATACGGATTATGTAGAAGATGTGTTGTATTAAGTGTGTTTTACAAAGCCTTAAGCTTCAGCTTCAACCACCATTGTCTTCGTTTTACTAAAGTACTTTCGGAAAATCCGTTTTAAATAGACTCTTTTCCTGATGCTGCGGCAGTAGTTTCAGCTATAGAGTTTATGGTTTAATAGTCTATATTTTAGCAAATTTTCGTAGAAAAAATTCGTTATTGAGAGGACCGCGACTTATGATATTTAAAAAGATTTCTTCAAATGAGCCCAAACTAGAACCCCTACAACCCACATACGGGGTCAGTTTCAGTTTCAGTTTTTGTCTATTTACACATATACAGGGTGACGCATTTCTACGGTAAAGCTCAATATATCCGTTAGTATACAAGATCTGAGAAAAAAATATGTACGTTAATTATATGGTATCTCGAGCTGCATCTTATATATATATATATATATATATATATATATATATATATATATATATATATATATATATATATATATAATGACGTCGGTCATTGCCCAAGGTCACGGAAATAAGTTGACGTTAAATCAACAATGAAACTACAACGCGACACATCCTCATCTCCCAGAAATCTCCGTATGGTGTGGGCAGTTGCAAGTATTACCCCTTTTTGCATAACCTTATAAAGGTGCTCTTCAAGGCCCAAGCTTTAAATGTCCTGTCGAAGATTCTTAGCAACTTAGTTGACGACATGGCTATCGCCGCAACTATGACCGTGTCTACCATGGTTGCTGCTTTGGGGAAGGGTGCAATGTAGTGGTTTCCCATTGCCTTGCACATTATGGCATTTTGTTCGAGTTGGACCGCTGAAGCATTTTTTTTTTGTCGCCATATTCGGAGGCCTAAGGCCTTAACGAATTATTAGGTCATCGCCAGTGTCTGTCTATGTGAAATTATACATTTTTGGATTTTTAATTATTTAATTTGAGCCTACAGTTGAGCTCACCTATGTA
The DNA here is from genome assembly GCA_964006375.1 of Tillus elongatus. NCBI lineage: Eukaryota > Metazoa > Arthropoda > Insecta > Coleoptera > Cleridae > Tillus > Tillus elongatus. The sequence continues at coordinate 34,425,513 of OZ023264.1, forward strand.
TATATATATATATATATATATATATATATATATATATATATATATATATATATATATATATATATATATATATATATATATATATATATATATATATATATATATATATATATATTCTTTTTCCATTAAAAAATTAAATACAATGGTATAATGCATTTCACTAAGTTGAATATATGAAAGCTATTTGTCATGAAAACTAATACCATCTTAAAATTTCAGGTATGATAGTTTCCAGTACGCTGACGTCAGTATATTCTGTTGGACTGATAGCTATTGACAGATTTTTGTATATTCTTCATGGATTACAGTATCAAAAATGGGTATACCCGACAAGAGCCAGATTGTTAATTTGTTTTATATGGATTCTGGGTAAGTTATGAAAATTTTTTGTAGAAAAAAAAACAGTGGCGTACATTTTTTTAAATTAGTATTCTTTAGGTACCTCGTGTGGTCGTCACTGGTTTCTGGGCAGGAAATTGGCCAACACTATTTGATAGAGAATATACAAAACTAGATATACCAAATTTCAGGGAGCTTTTTTTATTTCAACAACACACCACGAGGGCTCACAGCCTAAATACTATCGTACCGTGGGGGTCGACAAGGAGGCAACTTGTTAATTCTGGACTTGAAGGTTTGGAAGTTCGGAGGAGAAGGAAAAACATGTGCCGGCAAGGAATTCCACAACTTGGAAGTCCTCGGGACAAAAGAGTGGACATAACAAGATGTTCTATGTCTGGTGACCGGGACAGTAAAAGGGTTCATTCGCTCTGTTCCCCTGGTAGATCTGTTGGGGGTAGCAGGTGGAGGAATTATGGAAGAAAGCTCCTCTGAGCAGTGCCCGTGCAGATATCTATTAAAGAGAGAGAGAGAGAGAGAGAGGTCACCAACGGCACGTCGGCGGGCAAGGGATGGCAGCCTTGGGTGAGGGTAGGGTCACCGATGAGACGTATAGCTCTCTTCTGAATGGAGTGCAGAATAAGTGTAGAAGCGGCAGCGGCACCCCAGACGGGGAGCAGTATTCGAGGTTTGGCCTTATTTGTGAAGTATATAAGGTATAGAGATTAGCTGGTGCAAGGTCTTGCGAGCCCGGAAGAGGAACGCTGATTTCTTAGCAGCCATCTGCAATTGATGTGACATGTTGGTACCAATTGAGATTTCCATCCACAGAAATGCCAACAAGTGAAAAGGACTCATTACTTTAAATAACGTGGTTGTTCATTGTGATGGGTCTATCTCCTATGAGATAGAAAGCAAGACTGAAATTTGGTGGAGTTGAATTGTACAAGATTTCTACTTCCCCAGTCTAATATTTTTTGGAGATTCACGGAGACAGAACCCTCCATGAGTCTGCGATCCTCATCTAATTTGGCTAAAGAGACAGCCTTAGAATATTGTATATTTGAGTGGAGGGTGCTGTCGTCCGCGTAACTGTGAACTGGGTTGGATGTGCAAGAGAGGTCATTGATGTGGAGAAGAAACAAAGTAGGAGCCAAAGCTGAACCTTGAGGAACTCCTGAATTAATTGGATACATTTTAGAGGAATGGCCATCCACAACAACAGAAATGCTCCGGTTGGAGAGGAAATTGGCTGTCCAGGTAGAGTTTTGGTGGTAGGCCATAGGCCGGAAGTTTATTAAGCAGCGCTGTGTGCCAGACCTGATCGAATGCTTTGGATATGTCTAGAGCGACAATCTGGGATTCACCGTGTAGTTCCATAGACTTGTTCCAAGAATGGGTGACAAAGGAAAGGAGATCGGCAGTTGATCTGCGCTGACGGAATCCATACTGCCTGTCGTGGATTAGACTATGTGTGGAGACCAATGCCAATAGTTCTGTACCAGAGCTCTTCTTTTATACATTTTCTGTTAGTGTGATGGAAGCCTTATCTGTAGCAGTGGAGTTTATCTCTGCGCCGAGGAGTGACTCGCACGGTAGAACTGTAAAAAGCCGTGAAATGCCGCCGTACTTGGTAGATTTCTTGATAATTGCGCGTTTGAATTAACAAAATAAACAAATAACGTTATAACATAACTCTGCATTTGCTGTCATGCAGTCAAATAATAACGAAATTATTATGCATCCCTGTAAACTTATATGTTCGGTAAACTTTTTTAAAACTTCATTTTATTTTATTAACCTTTTTACATGATGCTATTCATTATTCAAATGTCAAGTCGAATAAACTAAAGAATATTTTGTAAAATTTCAGGTTGTATCGTTGGCTACCTTCCACTATTTGGCTGGTACAGAGATACAGAAAATGGAAAGTACTGTTGGTTCATACGCCTCGCACCAAAAGAATTAACCGTATTAACTGTGATAGTTGGAGCCATTCCAATCATAATTGTAGTCATTCTATATTCCATAATTTTATACCATGCCATTAAAAGATACATGTACCTTAAAAAATCAGACAATCGAACCCAAATAAACACTACATCAGGGCAACGAAATTTAAGAATGTTCAGAGGCAGGCCGCCGCCTTCATTAGAATCACAAGAAAAACCTGAAGAAGCTGATCGTACCAAGAACGGATCATTTTTCGCTAGGGTATTTAAGAAAAAACCGTCATCGTCTGTGAGTTCCCCAAAGAAGTGGAAAGCAATAAAAATTGTTCTCTTTACAACAAGCAGTTTTGTTATCACATGGACCCCATACTTCGTTGTAAGCCTTATTTATGCTTATACTTGCGAAGAAACAAGGGATTCGAAGAGATGTAAGAATATCAGTCTTCTGATTGCCAGTCCATTAGCTATACTGGGATTTATAAACAGTCTACTGAACCCCATTATATATGCCTGGTGGCATAAAGGCTTCCGGACTTATGTTAAGAAAAGAATGAGTACAATAATGAGGAGAAGAACACGGAATGATTTTGAGCCTACACGGTCAAAAACAACCAGCACAAAGAGTTCGGTAACCCAAAATACGCAACAAAATCGGGTTTATATGATTGCTGGAAATGAACATCAAAATTCAGACAACAATAGAATAAATGGTGGTCAAGATACTTGAAAGAAATAGCAAATCAGCTTATGATAGCCTATGTGAAATTTACCAGTGAAGAATACAAAATAAAAGACAACATGAGCATCTTGGGCATGCTTATAATATGGATATATTTAAGTCTGATTTACCTAACAAATTATAATTTATCGATTTAAAAAATCTACCTAAATACAAGTACATCATGAAAGACTACCTAATTCATACAAACTTTTGTTAATACAAAACGATATTTGTACTAAATCTTCAAAAAGGTTAAAAATTAAAACTAATAAAAAACTTAAGGCATAAGCATACATCAGGGTGCTCCGCCAAGAAATAAACAAACAGGTTTTAGGGTATATAAAGTTATTTAATTTAAAAACGCTCAGACAGGTCGATTTTGTTTTTGAGTGGGACACATTTTCACGCAAAAGTCAGGGCTGCTAGTTCATCCCTCTAAATGGGTTAGCTATTCTCTTCAAATTTTTAAATAGCAAGTGGGATCGAGCTGCATATCGTTGGAAAGGTCTAAATTCTCTGTTCAATCATGTACTCGGTTTTAAAAATCCGCGAAAATTTTGCGAGGAAGATTCACACTCAATTTGCTATCACCAATCTCATTCTTCAGCCAAGGCGTTACTTCTCAATGTGATTTAAATTCTTTGATTGTTGTTGTCCTTACTTAGTGTTAGGTTAGGTTTGAATGTGAGTGGGTCATGCTGTTCCCCCCGCCGCGACCATAAGGTCTATTGTGGCTTACGCCTAATGGTCTATATTTCACCCAACAAAGCCAGCCTCCTGCAGAGGTCGATAATCTTTGTGGGCGAAAGTTGATCCAGACCTTCCCGAGCAAGCTTTGTCTGGGCAAAGTGCAGGTATCTAGTCCTGTTTGCCGCCGGACAGGAACACAGTACGTGCTCTGCTGTCTCGTCACTCTCCATACACAGCCGGCACTCAGTTTCGTGACCGACTCCAATTTGGTGCATGTGGTGACGCAAGCGGCAGTGTCCTCTATACAGGCCGACTAGAGTACTCAGTTGTTCTCTGTTCAGCTCTAGAAGTTTTATAGCCCTTGACTCAGACAGGCCATTTATGAAGGCCTTAGAGTGAGCTAATCCTGGCAGATTTTGCCATTGCTGGATTGTCATTCTTTCTGTCCAGGTCTTTAAGGTGTGTTTTGCTGTGCATGCTATTATCCCAGCACCGGTTCTGGTCCGATAAAGTCCTTCTGGGCACCACTTCTGGCAAGCGCGTCGGCCGCAACATTGCCATCATGGTCCGAGTGACCCGGTATCCAGACCAGCGACACGTCATTACAGCTGCCCAGTTCGTTAAGTTACCGTTTTTGAATTGCAACAGTAGGAATCAAGAGCCTTTATTGCAGCTTGGCTATCTGTATATATCTTTATCGATTTATGTGTGCACTGGTTTTCCATACTTTCCCTTGCACACATCTCGATGGCATACACTTCTGCCTGGTGCATGGTTGCGTACTTGCCGAGGCTAGTTGATAGTCTAGCATCGGTGTTGCCCCCATATGCGCCGGCTCCTACTCCCATATTGGTTTTGGAGCCGTCAGCATACCAGCAGAGATCGGCTCTCAATAGGGTCGTTTGATTTCGTTCCCACTCCTCCCTTTCCGGGAGGACGGTCTTGAAAGACAGATCCCTCCTGATCTTTGTAGGCATCAAGTCTGAGACCATTCCCAGAATCCCATGACCCTCAATGTCATCGAGGAGTCCGGACCCTCCCAGACTGATTTCCTTCGGCATGCTGTCGGCAGTTTGTTTTAATCTGTACGTTGTCCACCTCGCCACCCTCTCCAGCCATATGTGAAGAGGTGGAATATTAAGGAGGACCTCCAGAGCGACTTATGGTGCGGTACTTATCGCTCCCGTTATCATCAGACAAGCTTGTTTCTGTAGATGAGCCAGTTTGGCCCTCGCGATACCACGAAGTGCATTGGGCCACCAAACTATGGCTCCAAATGTTATCATTGGTCTGATAACCACTACATAGAGCCAGTACATCTGGAGGGGCTTGTTCCCCAGCCTTACTTAGTGACACCGTTTTATACTAAATACAGATGTAGAAATTATTTTACTGGCTTCACAAACGTTTGTTTTCTTTCCTAAAACACGGTTTGACAGCATCATCAGACACGAGAAAATTGAATTCATTTAAACGCATTCAAGACACTACAAAAAAAGCTGAAGTCTATAATCTGAACATGCTGTAACGCAATGTACATCGGCCAAACTTCTAAAAATTTTGATGCCAGATACAAAGAACCTATTTCCGTACTTAGAAATAACTACGCTAACAAATCTACATTTGCAACACATATTCATACTCAACATTTACCCACAGGAAATAACCGCAAAGAGCCACAACATTTTTGTAATGACAAGCACAAACCTGAGTTTTTTGATGGTTTAGAAAATTAAATTGGATTCAATCTGAATTGGCTATTTCAGTCTTTTTACCGTGAACTTAGGACATATTTACAATCAGGATATAAATCATCCTTCAAAATCTCAGCGTCCCTCCGCATTCGTTTGGACCCAACACCCTCCAGTGTTTGACTTCAGTTAGTCGTCTTTAATGACAGGCAGGAGTTATCTTGGGGTAATTCTTCTATTTCATCCTGAGACCTAAAGAGAACAGATTTATCTAACACTGTTAATCTTACTTCTATAGATGACAGGAAGGTTGAGTTATCTGCCTCTCCTATCGATACCATCGACGCTATTGCTGCTAGAAATTGCTTTCTTAATACCTTCACTTACGAGATTTAATTGGCAAACTTGTTTTGGCCAAAAAGCGCACGCCCTTGAAGTCAAATTATCCACAATTCATTGCTGAACAGCTCGCTAAAATCCTTGTTCTTTCATAGAGCGTCTAAACTTTGGAATGTGCTGCAGGTAGACATAATTTACAGCAATTCAAGAAGCAAGTAAACACCCATCTTGTGGCACATCAATCAAGTTCATGATATCTTTTGGACGCTCAGCTTCGCCTTTCATCAACTACTTCTTTAAAAAGTAAAAACCCAGAAATACCGTATGAGACCACTCTCAAACAAATGTAAACCAATCGATACTGTTTAGATAAGTAGGCGAACAAATGCAAGAGAGTCATGTGTTGAATTGAGAACACTGTCATTATTACTGAAGTTAGTTCCATGTCGACGGGCTAGCTAAAATAAAATGAATTCAAATCTGTTTAGTTTTTGATCCCCATTAGCTGATGATGCTCGTATTATTAACGAAATGATTATGTGTTATATACATTTGCAGTGACTTAGGTGTCTTTCTTAGATGTGCTTATTAATACAAGGGACTCTAATAACTATTTAATAACTGTTTCTAAGTCTTGAATATACAAATTATGTATACTATACAACCTTATAAACATACCATATTCGAAAGACAATAGTTAAGCAGGTTAATTTTAATTAGTATAATTTATATATAATTAAACAGGTAATCCAGGGGGCAATGCTTGCAATGTATCATATATCGTATCTTACTTTTGTCTGAGCGCAAGAAAGATGGTAGCGAGAAACCTGCGATTAACTTGGAGACATGCTATCAAATGGTATTGTACCATAGATAAATAATTATATCACAGTGCCGCTGCCTATGTCATGAAAAGTTCATGTTACAACCTGACACACGGACTTTACGAGCCTATCTAATTCACGAAGCGTACATTTGTATCTAATTGGGCCCGTTCACTAGGACAAAACAATTACTGTTTACGTTGGCCAACAGTTGGGAGTATTTGTTTGTTTTCGTGAACGATTTGTTGCTGTTTATGTCAACTGTCACGATTGAGTTATGTTGTTATTCTGTGTTTTGGATTATAGGTAGATCTTTAAGAAGAATAAAAACGTGTTTCATGCTTTTAGTTTCGGATTATGTACTGTTGTGTAAGTGCACTACTTCGTGGTGGGTTCCTTCCCCAATTAATATTAAAAATAGTACAAAGGAACACAGTAGTATCGTGGTGGATTCCTCCTTCCCCTCCTGCATGCCTACAAACACCCTCAATCCATAAACCACATAAAAATTTCTTTGGAACGACCCCCAAGAAAGCAAAATGTGAAAAAGGCAGCTTTTAGAGGTCCGGCTAAGCTGTTTTGTTGCATTTTTCACTCATATTTCCGTTTTACCTTCCCCGCCCTTAGCATCAGAGAAAGGGTCTATTTGAAATGAATTTTCTGCAAACATTTTAGTAAAATAAAGGATAATATGGCGGTTGGAGCTGAAACTTCTAAAATTTTCTCTACATAGCCAGTATTTGATTTAGGTTCTTTGCCTAAAAGTTGCCAATTTTCACGTTTCAAATCGTAACTTTGATGTTTTAAGAGGAAAAGTTATCAAATTTTCAAAGTAAGTTTTCTGCCACTTTTTGACCTTTTTGTGCCAAAAGACTTTTTCTGTAGCATACAATAGATTTTGTTATCCACACACAATGTTTTGAGTTTGTGCGCTTATCAGGTTATCAGTGGCACCCAATTTTTTTTAAATGCCTGAAACTTTTTTTCTTTTAATCTGTAGATCTAAATTTTGGTAAATTGTTTAATTTATATGTCAAAAACCAGCGTACTAAATGTGGTTGCCCTGATCTTGTTATTTCCGGAAATATATAGTGTTCTAAGCATGTTTCTGACAAAACAACCCTTAGAAACCTCCGGGAAATAAACTGCATATTCACCGGGACTAAAAATTACTTTGAGACAATAAACTGGAGCAAGTGGCCCTTCGAATTCTGGATGTTCTTCAATGCTATAGTCACAGAAGCATTGAAGAACATCCTAGAACATCCAGAATTCGAAGGGCCACTTGCTCCAGTTAGCTCACAGGCTGACTACGTCCTTCACCTACAAAACCACCAGTGAAGCCAGAGAAGTAGTCTCAAAGTCTGTATGTTATATTTCTAAGCTTAACCACAGAATACAATATTGTATATTCATCGACAGCAGTGCATTGCCCATCCTTGTCTAAGACAATCGGAGGAAATATGGCAGGGGTTTGTCGGATCACCTTTCTAACTATGTATTCATGATTAGTATATTTACTATAATATAAATTAAGTTAAAAAAACAACATCTTTACTCTATATTCATCATTCGTGGTGACAATAATCAGATAAGTCAAGACAATATTCTTTACATAATTTATATGTACATCTGATGAGAGTTTTTAAACTACCAGAGCATAACATTCAAGTTAATGATTTAGCTTTTATGTCTGCAACCTCAAATAATGTTTACTTCACACATGTTACCCCATTGAGAGTCTACTTTTGCACAAAGCTTGTTCAAAATTTCAAGTAACTAATAAAAACATTCACCTTTATTTCCGAAAGGCATATTTTCACTCTGGGGCACAACTAGCAACATTTACATATGGAACTCTTGTCCTACATGTGCATTTAAGTACCTGTCAAATTAACACTGCAATATTTGAATACCAGAAATCTGGCTTAGAATTATCGCCTTTTCTTTTTTTTTGTGAAAAATATTTATATGGAACCTAGTTATCAAAATCTCTATAAATTTTAAGCATTACTATTTCATTTTTAAAATATATTCAGTGTGCCATTAATATTAGGCTATATACCAAATAAATCATATGTCATTTCTATTAGCTTAATTTTACAAAATACATTTCCTTGGGTAAATTGGAAAAGTGTTTTTTTATAAATACAATATATTAGATTTTGCATACTTTTGTAAATAACAAATATAAAAATTTACATAAAAACGCTGGTTTTATTTGCAATCAAATATTTTGTTTAGGTAACGTCAGACTATTTGGCCGTACTGTAGCACAGGAACAGAAATATTATCAATTTGACCGATTTCAACCAACCTTACTAGGTAAGCATGATATACAATAAAATTAGAAATGCACACGGAGACCTTCTGCTAAAGATTATCCATTATCGACAACTTGTTCCTCCCGCCCTGGGCAAAGCTGAACTTTTTACCTCGTTGTTCGCCGGCAACTCTACTCTCAACCCACCCCCAATGACGCGCATAAAATGATGGATATCATCCAAACTAAAAAGGTACGAAAGATGCTCTCTTCTCTTAATACCAAGAAAGCCTCTGGCCTTGACGAGATCCCAGCAATAGTTCTCAAAAAATGCGCACCAGAACTTGCTCCTGTCCTGACTGGTCTGTTTCAGACATCTTACAGTAGAGGCATATTCCCTAGTAACTGGAAAACTGCTCGAGTACAACCCGTCCACAAGAAAGGATCCAAAACGCTTCCTAACAACTACAGGCCTATTTCCCTCCTTTTAGTCATCTCTAAAGTGATGGAAAAGTATATAAACACCGAATTACTAAAATTTCTTGAAAAACACAGTCTAATCCACGACAGGCAGTATGAATTCTGTCAGCGCCGATCAACTGCCGACCTCCTTTCCTTTGTCACCCATTATTGGAACAAGTATATGGAACTAGACGGTGAATCCCTGATTGTCGCTCTCGACATATCCAAAGCATTCAACCAGGTCTAGCACGCAGCGCTGCTTAATAAACTTACGGCCTATGGCCTATCACCAAAATTCTCTACCTGGACAGCAAGTTTCCTCTCCAACCGGTGCATTTCTGTTGTGGATGGCCATTCCTCTAAACTGTATCCAATTAATGCACGAGTCCCTCAAGGTTCAGCTTTAGCCCCTACTTTTGTTTCTTCTCCAGATCAATGACCTCCTCTCTAGCACATCCAACCCAGTTCACAGTTACGCGGACGACAGCACCCTCCACTCAAATATACAATATTGTAAGCTTCTCTCTTTAGCCCAATTAGATGAGGATCGCAGACTCATGGAGGGTTCTGTCTGTGTGGATGTCCAAAAAATATTAGACTGGGGAAGTATAAATCTTGTACAATTCAACTCCACCAAATCTGTCTTGCTTTCTATCCCATAAGAGATACACCAGCCCTAGACCCATCACAATGAACAACCAAGTTATTCAAAGTAATGAGTCCTTTTCACTTGTTGGCATTTCTGTGGATCGAAATCTCAATTGGCACCAACATGTCACATCAATTGCAGAAGCGGCTGCTAAGAAATTAGGTTTCCTCTTCCGGGCTCGCAAATACTTTTCACCAGCTAATCTCTATACCTTATATACTTCACAAATAAGGTCAAACCTCGAATACTGCTCCCACATCTGAGGTGCGGCCGCCGCTTCTACACGCGCTATCCTGGACTCCATTCAGAAGAGAGCTATACGTCTCATCGGTGACCCTACCCTCACCCAAAGGCTGCCATCCCTTGCCCATCGGCGTGCCGTTGGTGACTTCCCTCTCTTTTATAGATATCTGCACGGGCACTACTCAAAGGAGATTTGTTCCATAGTTTCTCCACCTGCTGCCCCCAACAGATATACCAGGGGTACAGTGCGAATGCATCCTTTTACTGTCCAGGTCACCAGACATAGAACATCTTGTTATGCCCGCTCTTGTGTTCCGAGGACTTCCAAGTTGTGGAATTCCTTGCCGGCACATGTTTTTCCTTGTCCTCCGAACCTCCAAACCTTCAAATCCAGAATTAACAAGTTGCCTCTTTCCTCCTTGTCGACACTCACGGTACGATAGTATTTAGGCTGTAAGCCCTCATGGCGTTTAGAGATTAGTTTTACTTATCTTTATTAAATACAACTGCAGTAGCTACCTTGGAAAAAAAATAGAAATACCAGAAAAAAAAAATTCAAGTGATAAGTGTTTTTGATTTGCAAAAACAATTTAATTTTAAAAGTCATTTTGTAATCTTAATGTACAAGGGTTGCTTTTTATATTTTGGGATTGGACAAACTTAGTGCAGCTATATACCAACTGATGTCGTTATCGTAAAGATTGACATTTTTGCCGTTCTATTTACTTAGAACATTTTGACGTACGACCGTTACTTGTGTTGTTTACAGTAACTTGGAAAGTTCATCTTGGCCAAAAAATTAAATAAAATCGTGAACATTTTTGTACGATTATTTTCTATAACTTTTGATGTGGATTAACTCAACAACAGTTGATCAACTTAATTCGACTTTTGGGGATGAAGCACTACCAAGGACCAGTGTTTATCAATCGTTTAGCGAATTTTATCGTGGTCGTATGTCACTCAGTATTTCGTGAAGGTCGTCCAAAATCGATTGTTGTTAAGAAAAACATTGATGTGGAACTTGAACTGATACTGCAAGATCGTGATGTGCTTATCGTGAGATTGAGGTATCCTTGGACATTAGTGGGATCAGCATACATTCAATATTGCATGAACATTTGGCCGCAAAAAGTTGGGTCCCACATAATTTGACAATCACTCAAAAACAAGCTCGTGTCAATTGGTCGTGGTACTTGAAAACATGTATATGACATCCTGACAAGTGACGAATCTTGGATCTATGCATATGAGCCCGAAAGTAAGCAGCAGTCGACTGTCAAGCAAGGCAAGCCAAACTCAACCAAGGTCGTTCATGTTCAAAGCACTTTGAAGCAAATGATCGCCTGATTCTTTGAAAAAACTGGACATGTCTCAACTGTAGGTACCATTGGTGCAATGCATAATGGTTAATTCTGAATGGTACAGAACCATTTCTTTGCTACAAGCCTTCGGGGAAATAAGAAAAACCAACCACTGAACACGGATCATTCTCCACCAATGTAATGCGAGCTCTCACACATCGGCTCAAATTGGTCACTTTTTGAGCACTCAAAACGTCAATTCGATGAGTCATCCTTATTACAGTCCTGACTAGGTGCCGAATGAATTCTTTTTAATCCCGAACATCAAAAATAAATTGCGTTTTTCGAAACCTGAAGAAGCAGTTGATGCGTTCAAAACATATGTGTTGGAGACACTTCAACAGGAGTGGAAAGAGTGCTTCTAAAATTGGTTCACACGCACGCAAAAGTGGATTGATCTTCATGGATAAACAATAAAGTCATTCTCGGATTATAAATATTTGTTTTTGTTTTCTAATCTCAAAAAATAAAAGGCAACCCGTGTATGTGGCTCGTATCGACTGATTTTTAATTAAAGTGTTCAAGCTGTGCCATGTCCGCGAGTTGATATAGCGCACTTTGTGAAGTGCAGATCAAACCGGGCGATGATATTTGCATTTGGGTTTGATGTGACATGAAAATAAGCTATAGAAGTAGCAATGCCAACATCACAAAATACCTGCGATTCCATATAGTGGCTGCTCGATGGATTCTTCACCTGTTGATTGCAGCACAGCAGTTGGCATGTTTGCATTTTGTGGGCGGTTTTCAGCATGGTTTGGAGAAGAATGGGAAGCATTTTTGAATTGCATCGTAACTTGTGATGAAACATGGATAAATCACTACATGTCCGAGCCAAAGCAAGCCAGTATAGAGTAGTGAAGGAAGGGTGACGCAGTTCCAGTGAAAGCCAAGGCTCTGATCAGCTGACAATGTGCTTGGGACTATTTTCTAACCAGTGTGGTGTTTTACACATTGATTTTTACCTGAACGTCGCACCATCAATGTGGTATACCACAGCGACTTTTTGCATCACTGAGCCTATCCTTGATAACTTCAGATACAAGTTATACTGAGTTATCCACAACAAACCAGATATAAATAGCAGCGGATAATTTCTCCAATCAAGAAATTCTGGTTGTTGTGATTATTTCGAATGTCAATTTCTTTTTAGGAAAACTACAACAAGAAAATAATCAACTACAGCGATTTTGAGATGCAACTTACATAGATAAGCTGGAATATAATATTGTCCATGATCCATCTTTATTTTGGATGTTTTATAGATCATACACTAACGTTAACAGACTTCCATCTCTTATGCTCTATAATGACTCAACTGCTAGTAACTCACAAGATATACCAAACCATTTTGCTTCTTATATAAAGATGATTTATGAAGATGCTAGAATTCTGACATCATCTTTGGAACCTGAATATACAGTTGACATTAACCACATTATTCTTTTTGAGGAGGAAATTCTGTCTGCGTTAATAAACTTGAATGTTAACAAGGGTTCTGGTCCAAATCAGATACCTCCTGTTCTCTTAAGAGAATGTTTGTATGCTCTTGCAAGATCTCTGTTTTATCTTCAATCTTTCACTTTATTCTGGCATTTTTCTGGTGGACCTTACAATCCCTGACGCCAGTCAAATATCACATGTCTTAATTATAGGTATGTTTATATCAGTTCTATCTTATCAAAGTATTTGAGATGACTATGGTGCCAGTTCTCAAATTTTGCTTCAAACTTGTCATTGTTGAACAAACATGGTTTCTCTACAGGTAGGTCAACTACAACAAACTTGTTTTATTTTACTAATTATATAATTTCATCATTAGAAGGTGGTGGTGAAGTACACTCTGCCTATATTGATTTTAGCAGAGTTTTTGATTCTGTAAATGTGTCCTGTTAATTAAGAAATTATATGCATATGGTATTAGAGATCTGTTGCTGGCATGGTTCCACTCGTATCTTGAAGGCAGAACCATCCAAGTTAAAGTTAATGGACATTACTCTGATCTTATATATATGTCACTTCTGGTGTTCCACAAGGCTCACACCTTGAGCCACTTCTATTTAACATTTTCATCAATGGTATTGGAATGTCCTTAAAGTCACCTTACTTGATGTTTGCAGATGTTTTAAAAATTTCACTTCTGTCTATACAGCTGCTGAAATGTCGGCGCCTACCCATGGTTTGAAGTGCTTGTCTTCATGGTGCTATACAAATTATCTTCATTTGAATACAAATAAGTGTTTTATGAGAAAGTTTTCCCATAGAGCTACCTCTCAGTTTACCACTGCAGATTCTGATTATCTCATAGATGGCATCTCCTTAGGGTGCGTTGGTGGCACGTGGATTCACAGCTTGTGGTCAATTTACGTTGATGCCGTTACTTCAAGGGCTGCAAGAATGTTGGGTTTGATAGCTAGAATCACTAATCTTTTCAGCGGTGTTTGTACATTGACCATCCTCTACTCATCGATTGTACGGTCTTTATTTGATTATTGTTCAGTGATTTGGTCACCTCACTATGCTGTGAATATTGATAGAATGGGAACGATTTGTTAAAACTTTGCGTTATAGAAATTCCACATGCTTTTATAATTACAGTTACAGTTTATTGCTTCCTTATTTTGGTCTACATTCCTACACTCCCTTCATACTAGGCGTATTCTCTTCGACCTATTTTTTTTACATAGTTCTCAATGGACTTAACAACCTCTCTCAATTCAAAATAAGAGTTCGTCTACGTACTGTTGGTAATCCTGCTATGCAGCGTAGTGAATTCTACCAAACACAGGGACATATACGCCCCAGTCAACGAAGACACCGCTGGAGTGCGGGCAAGGCGGGGATGCCCGCTGAGGGGTCTACTTTCGTCTCTATTGTGGTGTATAGTGGTGGACGAGCTCCTGCGGGATCTAAACAAGGCAGGTTTACATGGCTGTAGGCTATGCAGATGACATAGCCATTACAACATCTGGAACGTTTGGAGGAACTGTGTCAGAAATGATGCAGAGAGCTCCAAAACTTGTCGAAAAATGGTGCGGCAAAAGGGTATGGCTGTAAATCCGCTTAAAACCTGTCGTGCCATTCACAAATAAAAGAAACTAGGAAGGGGCCAAACAGGTGTGCCTATATGACACCTCCATCCCAAGTGTCACGAGGGTCGTATGGACCTGTCAGAGGATGTTTTCTAAAAAATGGGGACTATCACCACGCATGACCCATTGGATATAACTGAGAATGGTTAGACCCATCATGACATATGCATTATTAGTGTGGTGGGATAAAACCTACACACAGGATTGCAGGAAAAACTAAGCAAGGTACAACGAATGGGATGCCTGATCATTTCTGGGGTGATAACAATGACACCCACAGCGGCTATGGAAACCATGCTGAACCTGCCGCCACTACACTAAGTTGTGAAGGCAGAGGCGATCATAGGGGCCTATAGACTGAAGATCAAATCAGAAGAGGGAAATTCGCGGGATGGTCATAGCATCTAATCTGAATCTGTTGGCTGTCTGAGATACCTGGGATAACTACATGTTCCATTCGGGGAACTCCAAAAGCCCTTAAAGAGATTGTAAAAGCCAGTTACACTAAGTTGATAATGATTACAGTACTTGAATTCGAATCATAGAATAACCATTTAGTTATCATGTTTTAAAAAATATATATTTAAATTTTCAAAAACCAAAAATTTCAATTTTAATTGTGTTGTATTTCTATACAAATTAAGAAACAAAATCAGCTGACATTTCCTACTGTTATTTCACAATATGCTTGACATAAAGGCACACTTTGTGGTGTTTCACTGAATTAAACAGTTAATTTGTAACATGTCGCTGTATTTAATCAGCGTGACATGTCACACGCGTCACCGCCGTTCACTTTTAAGCTTCTGAATCACCCCTTTTGTGACGTCAGAGTCCAAGTCCCTTCAGTGACGTCAAACTCGGCGGTCGGTTACTCTACCACACCCAACTCAGTGGAACACGCCTGCAGTCGAGCTAGCTTTGTGACATGTCTGAGATAAGAGAGTCTTTATAAACGCTTGCAACGCGTGCCCCGATCTCTTCTGTTTAAAATCGACCAAGAGATGATATCTTACAGCCAAATTTTAGTCGGAAAACAGCATGCCTAAATGGGTAAGTCTTATATTTAGATACCGACTTATTTCCCGTTGCTCGTACATTTCTTTGCTTGATAATGATAATAGATTGCTTATTAGTGTATGTATACGGGATCCACTTTCAATGATTGCTTTCTTCATCATGAAACTTTATACTGTTAAACGGTGACTTGTGGTAGCGTTAGTTCGGTAATTAATTGCTATTATACTGTTTCAATTGCATTTTAAAAGAAGTCATTTAAGATTTTGTTTCATATACATTAGTTTATTTCCAATTATTGACGCAGAAAAATTTTGTAAGTAAACACAACCTGTTACCAGCCGCCTTATGTAAATCATTAAGCCCTGAACCATTACTCATACACATGGAATTTTATAGCACCCCGTTAGGAAGCGGCCCGCAGCAACACATCACTGAATAAATGAAATCGCTAGGGAGGAGCCCCCTTCAACACCATCGCCAGGGAGAAGCCCCCTCAAGAATACCTTACTGAATCCGTTAGGAAGCAGCCTTCAACAACACCGCTTGGGAGCAGCCCTGTGATGACCTCTCTAAATGAACATCGTTAGGAAGCAGCCTTCAACAACACCGCTTGGGAGCAGCCCTGTGATGACCTCTCTAAGTGAACACTGTTAGGAAGCGGCCTGCAGCAACACCTCACTAAATAAATGAAACCGCTAGGGAGGACCCCCTTCAACACCATCGCCAGGGAGGAGCCCCCTCAAGAATACCTTACTGAATCCGTTAGGAAGCAGCCTGCAGCAACACCTCACTAAATAAATGAAACTGCTAGGGAGGAGCCCCCTTCAACACCATCGCCAGGAAGGAGCCCCCTCAAGAATACCTTACTGAATCCGTTAGGAAGCGGCCTGCAGCAACACCTCACTAAATAAATGACACCGCTAGGGAGGAGCCCTCAACAAAACCGTTATGCAGCCCTATGATCACCACTCTGGAGGCAGCAATCTGAAGCTGGAAGTTTATTACATTATTTATCTGTGGTTTTCTTTTTTTTAAGTAGTGTATGCTTCAAAACTCATTTTGCAGTGCCATATGCCATGTCAAAGTAATCAATTCATATCTTTTCTCTTATTAATTTTGCTTGAATCAATTTGCTGCATTGTATAAATTCAATAACTTTTTAAATAAACTGATTTTAATCATAATACCTGACTTTCATTTGTACATCTTGAAACCTACCAACTGCAAGTGCCTAAACCCAAGCCCTGAGATAATTTATGTTATATTATATTATTTTAGTGTTCAATATATATTTGTTATTATTTTATATATATATATATATATATATATATATATATATATATATATATATATATTAATTTTTCGTTATAAATTATAAGAATAAATGAATATAATAGAAAACCCTGTTTAAGTCAGTGAAAACATCTTTTATGTGCAAAGATTAGTGATGGGTCGTTATTTAACTGTCAGCTATTTTTAAATGGTTACCGAGCCGTTACGGTAACCACCAGTTATGGATTTATAAAAATAACAGCGTGAAAAGTAACGCTTTTTACACTAAACTAGAATTCGTGTCTGTTTCAGTTCTACTGCAACTAGGTTCGATGAATAAACATCGGTTTTCATCGGCAACTGTTATTTAACGATTTAACGGGATGAATAGCCTTGAAATTGGGAATGCTAAATATGTATGGTTATACTGTATAGAGCGGACTGTACTTCATAACATTATTATTTATACTAGTGTGCTTGCTCTCGCTCACAGCTTTAGGGACGTACGATCTTCGGTACAATAAAACGGTTTAATTTTAACTTTAACCGGTTGTTGATGGGGATACGGCATATGGACACTACTACACAGAGTTATTCTGTTAAACTGAGAAGCTGTTATTTTTGAAACAGTTGAGTTTACCACTAGTATGTAAAGCCAAATATTTAATAATAAAAAATGTTGGGTGAAAAGACTAATTTCTGTAAAAACGTGTTATTACTTTCACTATAGACAACGCAAAATAGGGTTATTTCACGTGAAATTAAAGTACTTATTTATTTAAATTTATATACATTACCTAAGAAAACAGTTAACAGGTCATTTTCGTTTGTCTGATAATAGTTACCAAATTGATAAAAAAATATAATGATACATTTTTTAATATCTATATACATTTAAATATAAAAAATTAAATGAATATATATATATATATATATATATATATATATATATATATATATATATATATATATATATATATATATATATATATATATATATATATATATATATATATATATACAGGGTGATTCTTTGGAGAAAAATAAGGGGTGTCTTTTCATTAAGTTTTTCTTGAAACCCCTTCTCCTCCAAGTTACAGCCCTTTGAAATTTTTGAAACTAATTTTAAAACAACGAATATTAAAATAAGTAAATAAACAATTAATACTATATATCTTCCAATTATTTTTTAAACTCAAACTCACTCAATTTTTTATACTGTTGGCTGTTGTTTGCACAGTTTTTAAAAGTGGACTGATAAAGATGACCAGTGAACCGAAAATGTAACTAGAGATAGAGATCTTTCTAAGAAAGAATAAAAGCATAATGTAATAACAAACCATATGTACAGAATAAAGGCAAATTTCTTTACCGAAATTTTATGAGCTGCGTTATGTTATGGAGTTCTTAGAATCACTCCCTGTGTAGCAATAAAAGTTCTAACGTCCCAAGACGTGATAAATAATGATATTTATTGATTCTTGCTGTGGCATTGACATTTACGTAAAGACCCCTCATTAAATTTGTTAGAAATGACTAGTTTATAATTCCTAAAACATCCAAGTAAATACTAATATAAGACTCCTTTCTGATTTCTAAAAGTTTCACTTCAGAGTGTCAAAAGATTTACCACACGCTTATTATAATTTCTTAACCCTTTGTTTCCTTTTCATATCGACAAAATTTGAGATTTATACACTACGTGAAATAACGGGGTAAAAATACAATGAATTTATACTAGTGTGCTCGCTCTCGCTCACAGCTTTGGGAGTGTAGGATACTATTGATCGACTATCCAGTTTAAAATAACTGAAGCCGTTATTCTCAACGGTTATTATTAAATAACGTTAATGGCTTCAACTGTTAACAGAAAATAACCGTTTTTCCCATCACTAGCAAAGATGTAAATATTAATTGCAAGCATTCAGTGACTTACCATTTGTCTGCCTGTCACTTAGGACATCTGAACTGGTGTCCTTGGTTGTATCAGAAGTCGAAGCTGTCCTTTCCCTCTCCCATTCTGACTGTATCCCAGGATAATTTGTCTGTTCACTATTATATCCTGTCTCTGTAGCACACAAACTTGAATAGCTTGTATTCACAGGTGGTACCCTTTGAGAAACAGAATAAAGAGCTCCTTGACTTGATGACAGGTTCTCTGATTGTATATACTCATCATGTAGGTGAGTCTGATATTCTGACACACTAGAAAGAAAACAATAATGTTTAATCAAAGAACTCTGACTTCCAGGCTAGGTGTTAACTCAACTAGGTAAGGTTTACAGGATCATAAGACGTAAGCATGTTTCATATTTAGTTAAATTCAAAATTAACCATTTGGATGCAAATATCGGCTATAAACAAAGAATTTTAGTTTGGAAGGTATTGGTAAAGCATTAAAATCAATGAAGAATGAAGGCAAAGACTGGTTCATTGGATGGAACAAGTAGAAGCCCAACAAATTTGGAATGTCAAAATTAGAAGTACGTTACATTTGGATGGAGTTTTTAAGCAGTTTTTGTGGAATTTTGTTAAATTATGTTAATATACAGCACAAGCCTCAGGCTTATTGTGTAGACATGTTGTAGGATTTATGATAATAAGTAAATTAAATAAATAAAAAATAAATAAATATACACAAATCCATTTTAATTTTAAGTTTAATACAGTACTGCCGTCCTTTCGCTAGTTGTTCTATCTGCATATTCAGTGTTTTCAGATAGTCGTATTTTAGTGAATTTTCATTCAAGAAAATTCACTAATAGAGAGGTATCGATGGTAAGACTTTTGGAAATTTTCTTCAAATGAGCGTGAATTAGGGCCCCAAGAACCCAAATCCAAGGTCAGTTAAAAAGTTTATATATATATATATATATATATATATATATATATATATATATATATATATATATATATATATATATATATATATGTGTGTGTGTGTGTATGTATGTATGTATGTAGGCATATATCCAACCGATAACTCGAAAAATACTAATTTGGAAATCCCCTTAGTCTTGTTAATGGCTTGGATGAGTTCGTTAGATAGTTTTGACACTCAATTACTTTTAGAAAAAAATGCAAAAAAACTGCTTGAAAACCCAATATCTTTTAAATTACTAGAAGTATTAAATTAAAACTTTACAAGCACGTAAATATCATATAAGTGGTCCTATCTACCAAATTTGAACTCAATCGGTTCACTAAATCTTGAGTTATAACTAAATAAAAAATAAATAATCTATGATATGACCTGAAATTACCTATAATGTTAGACAAGGTCAGGCAGATAAATCAGGGTTCCGCTGCCATTGCAAACAAAATCTCCGAATTAAACTTTAAACGGACAGGCTACGAAAGTATGTCACAATAAACAATCAGCGGGGTTGCCATTTGTGACAACTTTCATCTGAATATAAAGATAGAAACATATTAATAAAGAAAAATTTCAATGAGTGATCCAATTTGTTAAAAAGCAATCTAGAACTACATTTTATTATGTATAAATATTAAGCTTCCTATTTCCACGGTATTTAAAAGCCATCTCCCTCCCTTGTTCAATCTGACAACACCACTATTTGTCATTTGTTATCTGGCAGGAGTCGTGAGAGAAACGTGCGCGTTCTAAGCATAACCTCGAAACTAACAGACGTCATTAACAAAGAGGAAGAATATAACCTCGAAATCGACTCCGCTAATACCTTAGAATCTTACAATATAAAATAACGACCCATATTCTAGGGTTAATACAAACAGGAGTACGTAAAAATTACTCCAACTTTTAATTTCAACCTAACATTAACAAATGCCTTCGTCCGTCGACTGTAGTATAATGTTATGATTTTACTGCACTGTATTAATAAACTGTAATAGCAAATATGTGTTGAAAAGAGTTTAGGTGCAGCAAGTGCGTTATGGTAGCAAATTTTAGTAAAAATATTTTAATTGGTGATAAATCCATTTCCCTGTAAACTAGGATCTTCAGTTTTGATACATAGTAAAACCCATATAAAGGCAGCGTGTGTACTAAATTTAAAAAATAACTACAAATGTGTTTTAAAAAACATTTTCTGTTATTTTGATTGCAGAAACTGGTTTGATTGCGTTGACTAAAACGGATCATCCAAGCAATTAATAAGGAAAGATACCTGCCACGTTTATAATTTGGCAGGTACATTTCTTTTGTAAATAAAAAATTAAATTTTCGGTAAATTTGCAGTTTAGCACATGGGGGACTTTTAGAAAAAAATTGTCAAAAACACACCCTTTCTAGATGCATATACCACAAGAAAAATGTCTTGCAAACAGCCCCCAAGAAAGTTGCGGGACCAGGAGTTAATAGGAGTGTTGGGCTAAAAAAAAAAACAGAAAATGGTCTGACCTGCAAAAAATGAAACCAACCTGCAATTTTTTTAAACTATAACAACCATTTACATGAATCTCGGGGGTCAGGGTTGGCTGGTGTACTTTTATAATATCCACGTGTATTGGTGGGAAATGGTCTGGCCTGGAGGAAATTACACTGACCTGCAAAGTTTTTAAGCTGTACCATATCAACCTTTCGTGAATTGCAAGGTTTTGGATTGGTTGGTGTACTTTTATAATATCAACATATCATGTATAGGTAGGAAATGGTCTGACCTGCAGGAAATTGCACTGACCTGCAAAGTTTTTATAAACTGTAACATATTAACCTGCAGCCACTTACGTGAATTATGGGGGGTGGGGGTTAGTTGGTGTACTTTTATAATATAAACATATCATGTGTAGGTAGGAAATGGTATGACTTGTAGGAAATTGCACTGACCTGCAAAGTTTTTACATCATGACCTGCTAACCTGCAGCCAACCTGCTAACGTGCAAATTAGCTAGACCCTGCAACTAGTTTCTTTTTTTTAAGCGTCATCAGGCAAGAAAAACATTATTTTGCCCTGCTTGTGATGCAAACCTGATCCGGAACTTGTGTGTCAAAGCACTAAATTGTTTGAGATCTGTCATGCATAAAATAAACTGAGAGGGACACAAAAACGACTATCAATAAATATGCTGTTCTCAGACAGAACAAATTTATTCTGGCCTGGCAGGGATGCGAACCTGATCCAGGAACAGACATGAAGCGAAAATGTTGGATTACCCAAAGTACTACATTGTTTGCACGACTGACGTACATAAGAGAAACTGAGATAGGTATAAAAGTGCCTATCAATAGATAGGTATGAATGTTTGTCTTGCTTTCATTATAAAAAAAACCTCAATCTTGTCTTTGGAACCCCAGTAAAGTAAGCATACGTGTAATTACCTGTACTGTTCAACCATATAATCTCCAGATGACTGGTTGCTATAAATTCGATTCCTTGGATATTCTACTGGAATGACAGTCACATAATTTGAGTTTATCTGTTGGTTATCTTTAACTTCTGTTACTCCTGTTACATCCATTACCATTAAATTATTTCACTATAAATAGCATCTTATCTACAGTGGAGCGTGCAAAAAATATGGAATAAATGATTCAATAAATTTTGCTAAAAAACGTCATTTAACTTTAGGTTGTAAAGTGTTATTGATTTTATGTAAGACTCCAAAAGAGAATAACAAGTAGAAATATTTTACTGTTATTAAGTATGATTTAAAACTGATTACATCAATTTATAGATTTCCTTTTTTGTACTCACACACAAAAGGTAACAACAAATATAACTCGTTTCATGGTCACTGCTAACATATAAAACAAATTTATTCAAACTTCAAACTGATTTGTTTACAGAAAAACATTTAATTTTTAAGTTGACATTTCCTTGCTTGACGTTTGACAGCACAATGACAACTGACAAATTGCCGGTGTGTGCCAAACAGATAAAGCTGTGGACTGTGTTATCTATGATCAACAGAACTAATATTTTTTTAGGGGATTTTTCCACTATGAATTAATTTTTCACAGAAAAATCCCAACATTAACTTTGAATGATAGAAAAGACATTTAGTATTATTTTGGGTAATTTATAGATTCATATGAGAAGAAAGCGCATGTATTTGCGAGTGTTCCAAACACTGTTAGCCCTTAGGCTGTTTGAATTTCACACAGCGTTGCCACTTCCTACTCTAGAATGAATTGTAAACTGTACGAAAAATATTAATTCTAATACGTATTTATCTTTTATAGAAAAGTGAAATAGTACACTGTATCTACTTAACATACGCATAATCCTAAGAAAAAAATACAATTTACAGAGAATACAAAGGTTTTAAATACTTGCATATATAACGTGAGTTTTACTTGAACTTAAACAAATTATTAAATAACAAACATGAAAAAACTTTGTAAACATTTGACTCTTATCGACTTCATTGTCAATTTCAGAAGGATCATCGTTATATTCATTTGAGCCAAGGTCAAAGTCTTGTTCTAAACTGGGCAGGTGAAAGCTACTACAGGAGTCTTTAAATGGGTCATCTACATCCGTATCATCTTCTGAATTACAGTTACCTCTCATTATTGCATGCAATTCTTTTTTTGCGGTTTATCGCCATCTAAAAGTATTTTTCTAACACGTATTGAGTGTTTAGCCCTATTTCTGCACACACATACGTTTCTTATATTATCTATTAGTGTTATATCACTAAAATCAAGATACAACGACTGTATACACAAGCCAAATTTTAACGGTAGAAAACTTGTACCTGCTAGAATATTTTGTACACATGGGAATCACAGACCATGGTGTCACCAATATGTGACGACCTTTCCACCAGACCAAGGTGCCTCGCTATTTCCGCTAGTATAGACCAAAAAGTATAAAACTCGCGTTAAATGTAATGCAATATTCATCACAGATATTACGCTGGTTTCTCAGAAAAACCAGGCCGTGACATACCGATTCATTAACAATGGGGAATCCGAAAACTGGAGACTCTACACATCAAACTGTGATCATTGGCGCAAACAGGCTTTATCCTAAAGTTGATAGTTTCGGAAATGCAGGGTGTTGTATGTCAAAATTTTAATTGTTACTAAATTTACAGTTAATAACTTTTGACTCTAAATCTCTAACATGAAATTTGATTCAAAATCTGAAAAAGCAATCATTTTTCAAATGATTCTGTATTCTTGTTCCATTTCCGTTTTCGAGAAAAATCGATTTAACGAACATTAGGTTTTGATAATATGAGAAACAGAGAAACAAACCAAATTAATTTCTTGTATTATCAAAACATCTTCTTCAAATCGATTCTTCTCGAAAACGGATCGAGATATCGAAGTGAAAAAAAAAGAATTAATTGAAAAATAATTGCTCTTTTAGGTTTTGAGTCAAATTTCGTGTTGGACATACAGGGTGAAAAGTTATTAACTGTAAATGTCGGTGAAATTAGCCGTAAGTGGCGCCCTATATGAGCAATGTGATATTTGCAACACGTATCTTATTCGTCGCAAAAAAAACATAGCTTCACAAATTTTCAAGTTCCTAACCTAGATATTTTCAAAATGATGACAAAAAAAAAACTAATTAAAATTTTAACTTTCAACGCCCTGTATTTCCGAAACCATCAACTTTTTGATATTTTGGCATATTTACGCCAATGGTCACAATTTGACGTGTAGTATCTCCAGATTTCGGATTTCCCATTGTTAATGAGTCACCCTGTATAATATGACGCTTGGTAGGAGCAGCAATTGCGTTTTGGTAGCAAATTTTAATTAAATGCCTCAATTTTCTAGAAGCCTAGAGAGTTGAGTTTTGGTATGTAATAAGGTATTTACGGGCGCAACATACCAACTTAATCTCATCAAATTAACTTTGTTATTTTTGAGATACAGATTATTTTTTCGGAAAAAAATGTTTTTTCTTTCTAGAAAAACTCGTCCGATAGGGCTAGCTAACGAACTTATCCAAGTCATTAATAAAAGAAAGATTCTTCAAAATCGGTTAATAACTTCTTGAGTTATCGTGTAGAAACACACACACACAGACATATATATATATATATATATATATATATATATATATATATATATATATATATATATATATATATATATATATATATATATATTCAAGCGGGCCTTGGTTTCGGGTTCTAGAGGTCCAAATTAGCGCTCAGCTGGAAATTTTTGCGAAGTTTCACCATCCATACCTCTCTAATAGCAAATTTTTGTTAATAAAAATTCGCTAAAACTGTCTATAACATGTTATACTCTCTATATATAAAATTAACTTGTGTACCATTTTAACAAAATAACTTTATTATTTTCAAAGATGAAACATTTTTTATAGTCTTACAGTTGAATTCGATCTCCTAATTTGTTCAAAAAATGGTGCTTTAGTAAGTACAACCCTTTAAGTACACTTGGAGAACCCAAATCACCACAACACATTTTAAAAGACCTGACGATCGTTTCACTAACCAAGTTAGCGTCATCAGAGGATGAAACATTCAGAATGTTTCATCCTCTGATGACGCTAACTTGATTAGTGAAACGATCGTCAGGTCTTTTAAAATGTGTTGTGGTGATTTGGGTTCTCCAAGTGTACTTATCAGTGCTCATCACAGGTTTCAATCTTCGCTTAGTGAAGTTTCATGATTTCGTCAAGGAGCCATATTAATCTTCTGTTTTTTAACGAAAATTCACTAAAAATTAAAATACACATTTTACTTACTACGTTATATATAGATGAATCGATAGGGCTCGGGATTTTAATTAGCTTAAAAATGTCAATGGAGACATTTCTTTATATCATACAAAAAGTATTAAGTCTGGCAATGACGCACGAGTTTGTTCATCGTCAGCTGGTCACCTTCCAGCAAATGAACCAGGCAATAGGCAATCAGGCAATGACTTATAGAGAATAGAGAGTATGTCGTTGGAACCAGGTTTATGCGGCATCTTTGTCGTATCAATGCGTAAGATTACTGAGATTAAGATTACCTTCGGTTACTCTCATTGTAATTTATTTACCGCCTTCAAATGGGGACAACAATTGGGCAATTATTATAAGTATTTCGTATGAAGTATTAATTATGTTCATATTTGTTGCCCATTTAAGAGAATAACTTTATAAAACTTGTGTTATTTTACAGACATACGTAGAGAATAATAAATAATTAGGAATGTTCTTATCTCTTTGTTTCATATTATACCTATACGTTCTAAAATATCGTAAACATATTTTATAAAAAAAAGGTATATTTTTCGTGAAAAAATTGATGCGACGAGGATGGGATTCGAACCCACGCGGGCAGAGCCCATTGGATTAGCAGTCCAACGCCTTAACCACTCGGCCACCTCGTCATATAAATTCATGTCAATGTGTCGTGTGATCAACAGCAGATCATTTTTAAATATTAGAAAAGTAAAATTTAATTTTTTATTCAATCATCTTTAGTTTATCTATTAATTAACAATACTTAAATGATGCAATAAAAAAATGTACTTTGATGTTGCCACAGATAATACCTATGTAGGTATTATGAAAATAAAAACAAATTAAAGTGAAATTATGTACACAAGGAAAGTGGTTGCTATAACAACTCTTACAAAAATGTATACAACACGACAGGTAGGTATTGTAATAACAGTTTTCCACTGCTTTGCATGTTAAATTGCGTGTTCTTTAGATTTACTGTTGTTGCGACAAGCTCGTGAAGCTGAAATATAAGAAGGTATTTTTGATTATCTATAAATTTGATGTCACGATTCGTTTTTGAAATATTTCTTCCAGACAGTTGTGATCTGTACCTATCCATTCATGCATGAGCTTATATGTTATATGTAGACACCTATTTGTTCAAGATATATATTAGAGGAAATTTGATGTTGTGTTTACTACCGCACATAATAGGCTAATCTGTATTACTTAACGAACTTGACTCGTGCACGAAACTCAGAAAACCTGACACCACTGTAATAGACCAGTTTGGGTAAGCTGAAGATGTTTAAATTTGCGAAACTATCAGTTAAATGTAATTTTAATAAAATACTCTATATATATATATATATATATATATATATATATATATATATATATATATATATATATATCTAATTTTCGTCTAAAAAAAATCTAAAAAAAAAAACAAAACTAAATCTTACATGTTATATTATCTATAAGTATTACTATGCCAATCAATTCAAATAATAATTAAGTACCTACCTATATTATAGGTACATATATAGGTAAGGGCATTTTAAAGATGGGACAAGTAATTAAACTATCCAGTAGATAAAATTTGTTTTTTTTTAAATCTTCAATTGAAGTAATAGGTATTAATATTATAATCATTTTATTTTTCTCTACATTATTCTATTACCTACTTATACAAATATATTACTTGCTATATATATATATATATATATATATATATATATATATATATATATATATATATATATATATATATATATATATAAACTCTTTTGTTGTTGTTATTTTTGTTTGGCTTCGAACCGTTAGATCCATTATCCACAGGCTGTTATTATTTCTAGTGGTTAGTGGTATTTCTATTAGGGCTATACGAAGTACATATGTATCAAGGTGATACCGCCAGCCAATTTTATTATCTTTACTATTTTTTAATACCTAATTTGACTAATTTATAATGTTTTCATTTCTATATAAATTTTGTTTATATGCAATATTTTCTCATCTTTTTTTATTTATTTACTTTTTATATTTATGCCTTTAAAATTTTTGAAATTATTTTTTATACATTTATACACATATATGTGCTTTTTTAAAATCATTGTATAGGATGACTGGGACACTATGCGTCCAGAGAAGCGCCAGGACGGCTTTGAACAAAGTGTACTGGGACTTGGTTGCATGCAGGTAGGTAAATTCACAAAGGACTGGATTACAAAGGAGCCATACTTATTCTAACGGACAATACTTATTAGTCACATTTATACATCATATAATGTATATGACCATAGGCTGATCAGTCTAATAAGCCACACGTTAAAGATATTTCTCAAGATTATTCACTACAGAATTTCCATAAAATGCGAAAGAGGGGTAGCGTCCACACAATTTGGATTTACAAGGAGACTAGATACGAGAGAGGCTATAGTTGCAACTCAAGTATTGATCCAGAACTGCAACGACCAGAGGACAGATGTGATGCTATGCTTCATCGACTACGAGAAAGCGTTTGACAGAGTCCAACACCACAAACTCATTCAAATTTCAAGGAGAATGGATATAGACCAGAAGGATATTCGCTGCATAGAAAGCCTTTATTGGAACCAAATAGCCGTAGTCAAGGTTGGCAATGAACACACAGAACCGACAAAGATCCTTAGAGGGCTCAGACAGGGATGCGTTCTCTCTCCACTCCTCTTCAACCTGTATTCTGAAAGCATCTTTCAGGAGGCGCTCGAAGAACGCGACCTAGGTATTAGGGTGAATGGAGTGTGGATCAACAACATACGGTACGCAGACGACACAGTCCTAATTAGAGACAACATGAAAGACTTGCAGGATCTTCTTAATGCTATAGGCGACAGTAGCAAAAACTTGGGCCCTAATATCAACACCAAGAAGACAACATTCATGATATAGTTTCTCGCAAGCCAGAAGAACATCAAAATGCAAGCCTAACACACAACAGATGCCCAGTAGAACGGGTATATAAATTTAAATATTTAGGCACGTGGCTGTGTGAAAACTGGACGTCTGAAACGGAGATCAGATGCCGAATCGAAATGGCCCGAAACACATTTATGAAATTCGGGAAAGTTCCTAGCAACACTGATTTGGACCTCAACCTAAGAATTAGATTTGTTAAATGTTATGTGTGGTCGGTGTTACTATATGGTGTGGAGGGCTGGACGTTGAAAGTGAATACCATGAATTGACTTGAAGCCTTAGAAATGTGGACATACAGACGTATACTAAAAGTCCCATGGACGGCCAGAAAAACAAACGAGGAGATTCTAAGAACGGTTAAAAGAGAACGTGAACTGCTGAACACCATCAAGCGCAGAAAAACAGCATATTTGGTCACATAATACGGAATGAAAGATACCAATTCCTACAATTAGTAATCGGAGGAAAGATCGAGGGGAAGAGAGGAGTCTGTAGGAAGAGGATGTCATGGCTCAGAAACGTGAGACCATGCACAGGACTAAAAACTATTGGAGACCTATTCAGCGCCACCAGAAATAGGGAAGAATGGGCACATGTGATCGCGAATATCCATTAATGGATAAGCAATAGAAGAAGAAGAAGAAGAAGAAGAAGAAGAAGAAGAAGAAGATAATGTATACATTATATAATGTCCCTAATAAAAACAAAGGTAACTACAGTGATAGCCTAATTTCTTTGAAGAATCTATATAAAATCGTTATTATACATTTTGACCTGTTGAGTTGGAAATCCTTTATTGCTAACCAAATTGGAAAAATATGCTAATGGCAAAAGGCTACATCCATCATGTATTAACAACAACAAGAAGTTATAACTAGATTTTATTTTCATGTTAAAAATTGACGAGGTAAGCGTCAAAATTTCCCAGCCTGACATAGATCCAGGGTATCGCAGCGTGTCAAAATTTGGTGAGACATTGGTTCAAGTCTTTATAGCCTTGGAAAAAACAAAAGCCTGGACGCAGCAAGTGCGTTATGGTAGTGAATTTTCATAAAAATATTTTTAATGGTAGATGTCTTTTTTTATGAAAGCAGGCATCAAATTTGGCTAAATATTTTGTATACCAAATTTTGCTAAAATCATACATGAAATTCAAATTATATACCTAACCTGTAATTCAAATTGAAAATAAAATAATTTGTTTGCCCGAAAATACATTAAAAACTTATTTTCGGTGAATTTCATTTAAAAAATGTTCCATCAATTGAATAATTTTTCATACAAAAATTTTCAAATGTTTCTTCAAAGAAAATTCATTAAACTCATTTATAAAAAAATTCGCTATTAAAATAACATTTTGCACATGAAAATTCGCTAATAAAAATAAATTAAACAAATAAAAAAAAACTGGTCCGATTTTCCTGGCCAATTAACCATTTCAAGTTATTTTCCCACCTACCAAAATATATTTTTCACAAAAACTTTTTCCACGACATAACAAAAATTTCATGAAAATTTGCAAACAATTTTTCAAGAAAATCCGTAAACTTTTTTTTTCTATAATAACTTATTAAACATTTATGATTAATTATCAAAATTTCACAAAAACATCTTACAAAAAATGATTTCTACGTAGCACAAAAAAAATGTCTGTGAAAACCGGCTAAATATCTTTCTACACAAAATACATAAAATTCAAATTATATACCTGATCTGTACGAATTTGCACAAAAATCCATTAAAACCTTATTTTAGATCAATTTCGTTTAAAAAATGTTCCATAATTTGAAAATTTTTAATACAAAAGTTCACAACAAACGTTCCTTCAAAGAAAATTCATTGAATTCATTTATAAGAAAATTCGCTATTAAAATAACATTTTGTACAAGAAAATTAAGTAACAGAAATATAAATAAATTAAATAAATAACAAAATATTCAAAATGTGATCTAAATACAGAATTAGATACTTTTTCTGTGGCTTGACAGAGCAAACTCTTTTGCCTGTGGATACTGTAAAAATTGAATCCGGTTGTAGAGAAGAAAACAACCTCTTCTCAGGTAACAAATCTCTATGTCTATGTTAACTGTGGCACGGTTTTACCAACTAAGGGCAACAACAACTACTATTAAACTTGAATTAAAAGTCTTAAAAGTGCTTATCTTTCATTTTCAACCAAAAGTCGCTAAAAAATATATATTGGAGTTACACAATCTGATCAGATAACGTTAAAATTGAATAAAAGACAAAAAAAAGTAAAAAAAAATTAAAAGAGAAATTTAGTCACCAGTGAGATTTGAACCCACGCCCCTACGCTTACCAGTCAGGGATACTAAACATGGCACCTTGTAAGCCTTGTAAGAAACTTCAATGAAGACAGGTAGATAACAGATAATGCTCTTAAGTTCTTTATTTGTAACATGTAAGGTCTTTAGAGGCAGATTTTGCAGTTATTTTAACAAATGAGAAGTGTAGCATAAATTAAAAACATTTTAATATACATGTTATGCAATATTTACCATTTATAAGCCACAATGCTTATACTGATTGTCACGTTTCAATTCTCCAGTTTGACATTTACAGGAGAAAAATTATAAAATTCGCAAAGTTATCTTTCTGGTACTTCCTGAACTTTTTACACCATGAAAAGATAAACGTTGTCTGTAATATATAATAGATTTTGTTTAACACATACAATATTTTGGTATTGCGTCTTCTCTGACTTTAAGTGGCACTAAAATTGTGCTTCATTAAGTACCTATGACTTTTTTCCTTTCAACATAGATACCTACATTTTGGTGCAGTGTTTGACTTTAACAACATAAACCAGCTTGGCAGATGTGGTTGCCATGCTTTGTTATTTCCGGAGATATGATTTTTTTCCAGAAGAAAACCTAAAATTTTCGCGAAAAAACTGGTCCCATTTTCCTGGCTAACAAACTTATCCAAGCCACTTGCAATATATATATATATATATATATATATATATATATATATATATATATATATATATATATATATATATATATATATATATATATATATATATATAACACATATAAAAATTGAAACTGACCCCGGATGTGCTCTAGGTTGCCTAGTTCGGGCTCATTTGGAGAAATAAATTTTTTCAAAATTCAAAAGTCGGGATCTAGTGAATTTTTTTTAAGAACAGTCACTAAAAATGGATTTTATGTCAGTTTAAAACGGAAACTTGCTCATCACGTTGTTAGAAGTCACGAAAATTGAGTATAGAGCTGTTATTAAATTCCTTATTCGAGGTGGTATTCCACCTCAAAGCATCAAAGATCGACTGGATGGGGTGTACGGAGAAAATTCTTATTCTGTAGTAAAAGATTGGTGAAAACGGTTTTGAACGGGAAGGGAATCCTTGGAACATGATGCAAGAACAGGAAGGACAATGGAAGTGGTGACGGACAACAAGATTGGCCTTGTTGAGGAACTCGTATTAAGCGATCGAAGCTTAAAAGTAAAATAAACACCCAAATTGTCGGGGCTTTCAGATACAAACGTTCGCCGAATCCTCCACGAACATTTAGGCACGAACAAAGTTAGTGCAAGGTGAATCCCCAAACATCTTCCAGCAGTTCAGCGCCAGTGTCGTGTTGAATGTGCTCGATCCTTTTTGGACATCTATGTAGAAAACCATGTTGACGTGTTGAAGTCCATTGTCACATGGAATGAAACAATGGCCCTCTGGTATGTTCCTTTGTGCAAAAGGGAGTCGATGGAATCGAGGCGTAAAGGAGAAGCATCGCCAAGGAAGTTCAAGGTCTGTCAGTCAACAGAAAAAAATGATTCCCACGATTCTTTGCCATTGTGAGGGTATTCTTCTCATAGACTTTGAAGAACTCAATACCACAGTCAATGGGACATAGTATGTAACACTCCTGCATAAATTACGACAATATATTATGGAGAAAAGGCGTAGGAAACTGACCGGAGGCATGGGTTTGCTCAATGACAATGCACCCGCGCACACTACTACGATTGCACAAGCCGAAATTCGTGACTCCGGTTTCGAACAAACTGATTGACCTACTTGAAAATTTGAAAAGGGACCTTCGCGTGCACTATATAAATGACGAAGAAGAGGTGATAACTTCAGTTTAGGCACATTTTGGGGACAAGCCGAAAGAATATTCTTTCAGGGGTATCGAATTGTTGCTGAAACGATGGTAATATGTGCACTTATGCAAGGGTTATTGAAAAACAAAATTTAACTGTGAATTTACGCCGTTTCATTCATAGTCAGGCCGGGAGATTTTGGCGCGTACCTCGTACATTACATAGACACGTATTTTCATTTAATTTTTGATCAAAATACTCTACAGTAGCATCGGATTTTTATTTACGGTTGTCACAAATGAGTGTAAATAAATTCAAAGCTCTCCTGCTTGACGATGGCGTAAAAGGCGAAGCCAGTCGCAGAGAAGAAAGCAATTACTTGTGAAGCCAGCGAAAATGTCTTTATGTCTGTATTTGAATGAATTTTCTCTGAAACGTTCAGGAATATTTAATTTTCTGAGAACCCCCGGTGATATGTCAATTCAAACGTCATCTCCTTTCTGGTGTCGGTAACCTCTGCTATCACAGGCTAGTGATAATATCCAACCTATAATTTAAAACCGGCGGGAGTTCAAAGGTTTTTGATGATCTGATAATATATTTATTATCTAGTCAATGAACTATAGGCGTGTCAGATATTTGATATGCTTTAATTGCGATAAATAGATGAGCCAATAAAGTGGAATAGTGCCTTCCTACATGTGCACAATGTGAAGTTACACATATGGTATTGATTAGAACTGGTATTGATTTCAATAGGACAGAGATTTTTGTGCGATGAACAATAGGTCTAATCACAACAATGGCCCCAGCACTAATTGGGACAGGGAAGGGTAGCATTTAATATCAAGAAGCGCGTTTGCAGTAATCGCTTAGGAATTTTGAAAACGTGCACATAATTCTACTAGAGCCGCCAAATGAAGTTGTATGTTAAGTTTATGCAGTATGTAGGTATTTTATGTCGTATATGTTATTCTGAGTTGTAAGTTTCGGCGTAGGTGGCGTCATTTGAACCATTTAAAAGTTTATAATAATGACTTCTAGTTTAATTGTCGATCAACATTTTATGTAGGGGAAGCAAAACTCGATATCTCCGCTCTATTATCAGAAAAAGAAAAGCAATGCAAAAATGTGAAAAGCGGTTCTTAATTGACATTGAGTAAGGTCCATTTTAAGCCAAATTTGCATATTTTTGCAAATTTGGAAACGTCATCCTTTTTTTCTTCCAAATACAGACCTATATTTTTGCATGTTTAAAAAGAACAACATTTTCTGAACAAATTTTGTAAAAGAAAATAATTTGATATCTTCGTTAGTTGAAAAATTATAAGCAAATTTGTGTTATTCAAAATTGGCACTCGTCACGATTTAACCAAGTAACCTTTGAAAACGCATAGTAAAGTCGTATATGTCAATAATTAAACTAGTGGTTGACAAATATCGTTTTGTTGTCATTTACGTTTGAAAAATGTTCACGCACAACGAAAAAGTCAACATGTTATTAGTTTATGGAGAATCTTAAA
This sequence comes from Tillus elongatus, assembly GCA_964006375.1. Taxonomy (NCBI): domain Eukaryota; kingdom Metazoa; phylum Arthropoda; class Insecta; order Coleoptera; family Cleridae; genus Tillus; species Tillus elongatus. The sequence continues at coordinate 34,459,631 of OZ023264.1, forward strand.
AGAATCTTAGAAGAGCAGTTCAGTTATACGCCCAGAGATACCATGAATGTGCTCTTCTAAGCTTAAAAATATTTGCAGGATTGGAACGAAATTTACGTGCAAATAACCAAACATTTCCTTTTCGACAGGGAAGAAAAGTCGCTGAAAGGGTCAATTCTGACAATACTATTGCCACTGCTTTGCAGTATTTTGAAGACCATATGTATATATATATATATATATATATATATATATATATATATATATATATATATATATATATATATATATATATATAGTTCGGTACAGCAAATTTTTAGAGAAAACGGTTACCATGATTATAAACTTCACAACTTAGAACACTTGTCAAATCAATATCAACAACGCAGACATCATTATGTTGCGGAAGTGATGGTAAATTTAGAGATAAATGATAATCAGTTTTTCTAGCATCTGTTGTGGAGAGACAAGAGCCGTTTTGTTAGTAACGGTAAGCTCGATAAGAAAAATGAACATTATTGGGCTACTGACAATCCATATTTTGTCAAACCGATTAAAAACCAAGGACACTTCGGAATTAACGTCTGGTGTGGTATTATTATTCCTGGACATTTGCTTAGTCTTTACTTTTACGAAGGAATTTTAGTTAGGAAACATTATTTCCAATTTCTTAAAGAACAACTTCCTGTGTTCCTCGAAAATGTGCCGTTTTAGCTGCGAGCAAACATGTGTTTCCAGCATGACGGAGCTACACCGCATAAAGCAATAATTATGCAACAATATTTAAATGAAACTCATGAAGAAAATTGTATACGTATAAATGGACCGATGCAGTGGGCGCTTATATAACCTAACTTGACCTCACTAGACTTCGTCTTGTAGGGAAACGTTAAGAAAAATGTTTACAGAACACCATCTGTTAATTTAGAACATACAAAGGAAAGAAGCAGATAGCTTACGATGATCTATCTAGACAAATGTTACGTAACGCTTCAGTAAGAAAAGTAAGGCGGATATTGGATAAGTGTTCAAAAGTAGGAGATGGTAACATTGCGAATTTGTTTTAGTGATTATCTATATACTGCATTTCTTTCTGTGGTAATAGAAGGGGTGGTCCGCGACGGACGCCCCGATAGCACCGCAGCCTTTGGCCCATTGTGTATACCCTATGCCTTTTCTACTCTAATCATTCCAGGATCCTTTTGCCTTGAGCTAGTCGGCACAGCAGCTGGTAGGGTCACAAAAAAACAGCTAGTTTGAATGTTCTGGTTCATAGATTAATACAGTTTCCCTTAGCTAAAGAAAGATACAACAGAGAACTTACATATATTAAAGAGGTAGCTAAGTATAATGGTTACTCTGTCTGCTTACTGGAAAAATTTGTCAATAAACATAAAACAAAGAAAATGTTAGCTGTATCTGCGACTTTCAGGGAAGCTAAATCAGATAAAACCGTTGTCTGTTTACCATTTGAACTGTGAATTACGAGAGGTTTTAACAGCATTTTTAAGAAGGCCAATTTACAGCTAACTTTTTCTACAAAAAATACATTAAAAATTTTGCTAGGTGACCCAAAGAGGATAAAGATATAACCACAGAAGTAACTGGAATGTATGAAATAGGTGGAAAAGATTGTAAACTTAACTATGTTTGGCAAACTAAGAGAACTATTGATCTAATCTAATAGAACCTAATCATCATGTAGATAAAGAGAGCCTCGGTGGTTCAGGGGTAAGAACGTGTGCCTCTGAACCGAAGGGTACTGGGTTCGATTCCAGGACTATTCTTTCACTTTTTCAGTACAAACTGTAAAATCAACATCAACCGAGGTTCTGGCATTGCATTTGAGCAAGTTGAATGTCTGCACGTTCCGCCCTTCGGAGGGGGCGTAAAGCCATCGGTCCCGTGTCCATGCGATGTTGGGCACGTTAAAGATCCCTACCCTCCTTACAGAAAGGCAGGGGTTCGGCAAAATTTTAAGGATAGTGAGGTCAAACTGCTCTCTGGCGTCGGTGATTGGCCATAGTTGGGGAAATAGGCCGACGTTAAAGAAACAAAACACACACATGTAGATAAAGAAAATCTCAAGTCAATCAAAAATGTTAGGCGGTCGCGTCAGTTAGATGCTTACGAAAGTATATATAGTCAATAGTCAATAATTTATTTTGCCTTAATTCCATTTACAAATCGTTGAGCACGTTAGTTATTAAAATAAAAACAAAACTATGTAAACAAATGTAAAAAACAAACTAGAAAACGTTTCAAACAAACAAACACAATAAAATTTTCGTTCGTCTCAGCTCTGTGCCCCACGGGTATCAGACAAATACTCCGAAATGGAGTTATAGCAATTATTGGTTAGGTATGATTTCAGCGATGCTTTAAATTCATTCACATTATGAATTGCTTTTATAGTTTCCGGCAACCTGTTATATAGATCCACCCCAGCAAAAGAGGGTGACTTTCTGTACATCATTTTACAGAACTGCCTGTTTCTAAACAGATTCCTGTGGCGAGTGGAGTAAGAATGGATCTCAGACTGCCTTGTTAGCCCATCTTTGACACCATGAATATAATTTAACAGTTTATATAGGTAAACGCATGTTAGCGTCATTATTTTTGCGTCCCTGAAAAGCGCCCTACAAGATTGTGTTACTCTCATACCAAAATTCATTCTTATTATTCTTTTTTGCAGTATAAAAACTCTTTCCACCTCAACCGACTGTCCCCAAGCTACAATGTTGTAAGATACCAAGGAATAAACTTCCGAGTAGTAGACAGTCATCAGAGCTTTGGTCTCAAGGAACTCTGCTAATCGAAATATTAGGAAATGGGTCTCATTAAGCCTACCGCACACAACCTCAATATGTCTTTTTCATGAAAGATGCTGGTCAATAGTTACCCCTAATACTCTCACGCTTGTGGCCTGAGACACTACAGTGCCCTGAAAATGAAGGTTAATTCCGTGCTTTCGCTGTGCTCTGAATTCAAGAAATACGGTTTTCTGGTAATTTATCAGGAGCTGGTTGGCCTCTCACCACTTACCGAACCGTTCAAGTAACGAGTTAACCTTCCGGCTAACCTCGTGTCTATCCGACCCCGACACAACCACTGTCGTATCGTCCGCGTACATAAACAACCTCCCCTCCCCAATATGTTCAGGTAGATCATTTACATACAAGACAAACAACAACGGGCCCAAAACACTTCCCTGCGGAGTGCCAAGCTGTACATCAAAAGATCGTGATTGCACTCCATCCACCGATACTACCATTTGTCTGTTTGTTAGAAACGAGAGCAGCCAGTAGCAAACAGGGCCCCGAACACCCAGGCACTGCAGCTTTTTCCCAAGCAGTTGCGGATTTAGCGTATCAAATGCCCTAGAGAGATCAAACATAAAAGCCACCACGCGCTGACCCCTATCAAGTTCATCGTAGATGTACTGCACCATGTCAATAACAGCCATTTCCGTTGACAGTCTAGACCTGAAACCATGCTGGCACTTCGATATTATTCCCTGATCTCCCAAGAAGTGCTCCAATCGTACAGCCATCGCTTTTTCCATTATTTTAAAAAATACACTAAGTACTGAGAGTTGCTTGTAATTGAAAATATCTTGTTTGTCTCCCTTTTTTGCAGACGGAATTACCTTGGCTTGCTTTAGCTGACTTGGAAACTCACCGGCGACAAGTGATATATATATATATATATATATATATATATATATATATATATATATATATATATATATATATATATATCGTTAGAAATTTGAATAAAAATGTTTCGATGAATAGAGTAGGTCCGGTTCCATGTAGTCCATTGTGCAAACTGTTATCTTAATAATCAGTGTGTCCTTCTTAAAATGAATATTTAATAACGACATACAGTATTACGAAGGCAGCTATGCAATTTTAGCTACATGGATTTAAGACTCAATAGTGAAGGCCTGTCTGTATACCTGTGTAGGGGACGCTGTTCGCCACTGCTTCGCAACTAACATATTAATAGTAGTTCTTGTTTTTATTTGCTTAGTCTATTCATCCCTCTGATGACACAAACTTTGTTAGCGAAACGAACGTCAAGACTAAATCATTTATTGTGATGAATTGGGTTCACCAAATTGTACCTATCAGTGCTCATCACAGGGACCAATTTATACTCATTATTATAGTTATAATAAACTGTGCGTTTGGACATGTATAAACACATTTTTATGTCATTATATTATCAAGTCACGGTCTCATCAGACTAAGAAATAGTAAAACTGCGAGTAGTAGTAGTGATAGTAGTAGTAGTAGTAGTAGTGGTAGTTGTTTTTTCCCTATGGTGGAGGTGAATGTATTTACGCAGGCCGGTGGCTGGCTTATTTCGCGGTTCCTATCTATTCCACCCGGCATTGTGGAACTTTCTTTCCCTCCAAGTCAGGACTACCCATTAAACACCCCCTTCCTCTTCGTGGCTATGCAGCGGAATCACCTCTCGGTATTGCTTCACTACACCCCACAGGCGGCTTGTTCTAATTCCTGTCTGCCATTTCTTTGTGTTGTATTATTTCTGTCATCAGCTTTTTCACAGCTTCCCGTTTTATCTCGTTATCCAACATATGGTGAATGATGTCTCCCGTTGTTAAGGTCTCTCCGACTTGTCGCTCTGCCTTGGCTCTAATAGCGTCCCATTGGTTACACACCAGCACTGTGTGCTCTGGAGTATTGACGCAATATTTACACCGGCTTGTCTCGGTCATCCCAAACCTGAAAAGGTATGCACCAAAGAGCCCATGGCTAGTTTAAAATTAAGTTTGGTGGTAACTCAGCACTCCGTGTTTGCGATAGACCCATGGTGTCAGTTCTGGAATCAGATGTTTTGTCCAGCAACCGCTTCGCGAGCCTATTTTCCTGCCATCCATTGATTGTTGTATTTCGCCTTCTGTCTTTTTCCGCCTTCTTATTCTTTCTCTTTTCATATTTCCGTTTTTCTGCTATTAGGTGTATGGGTACGACGCCGGCGATAACCTGTATCGCCCTTGTCGAAACTGTTCTGTAGGCACTTGCAATTCTTGGAGCTACTTTGCTTTGGACACTTTCCAGGACTTTTCTGCATTTGGACTTTTGTAACCATTCTTTCCAGGCAGGTGCCCCATAGGGTATAATGGAATTGATTATCCCACTTAAGATTTTCCTCTTTTTAAACTTTGGTCCTCCCATGTTAGGCACCAATATTGTCAGTGCCGCCGACATTTTCTCAGATATCTGTGCTACGCTCTTAATATGCGAACCGATGCTCATGTTGTGTCCCAGTTGGATGCCGAGGTATCTTGGATTCGGCTTGGAGATAGGTCTTCGACTGTCACCGTGAAGAAATATACTTTTGGTTTAACCGGAAGTACCCCCAACTTTATTTATATAAATGAAACACCCTGTATATTTTCGCAGATTTTCATAGATCTTGCTTTTCCGAATTCGTCCATACTAGGTTTAGTATAAGTATCTGAAGGAACGGGAAAGATAAAGCACTTCATATTTACTACATGGTTAATTTATTCTAAATTAATAACAAATTCAGAATTATAAAATCAAACGAAATCATTTCAAACGATCAAAATGATTACCGTTTACCTGCTGCGGTATGCAAGCCTGGTAATAAATTGCTCAGTTACCTTTTCCGAGTTTTATCTACGGATTAATTCACATTCAGCAACTATTCTTTCTTTCAAATCCTGCAAAGTAAGTTGGTCCTCTAATGTGATTTGAGGTAACCCAAAAGGAAAAAATTAGGGGATTAAGGTCTGGGAAACTATACGTCCAATCCATCGATTTGGAAAGTAAGCTAGGATCTTCAAAAACCGATCCACAAGGGAGAGCAGCGGAGACCTTTGCAGTCAGCAATTCTTTAGCCAATATGGTTCAGCAACCTACTTACTTTCCTCGTATCCCAACACACACCTCAAATCCCTTGGATCTCCTTCTTACTACAAAACCTGAATGCTATAAGATATCAGTCACCGTCCCCCTTGGTCGCTCAGACCACGGCATGGTCACTGCTTCCTGCGCATTTCAACCCGAGGTCACACAGTCATGACACCCACGTATCGTTTGGCACTACAACTCTGCAAATTGGGACGAAATGTGGGATTACTTTTCCTCATTTCCATGGGCGTCTGTCTGCTTCTCTCATCCTGACCCCTCTGATATCTCACAAAACGTCACCGAAATTATCCAAGCAGGCATGGAATTGTTTATTCCACGTACACAGAAAACCTCTTCAGCCACTCAAAATCCCTGGTTCTCCAAATCCTGTGACAAGACCACACTTGAAAAGGTCAAAGCTCACAAAACGCTTCTACACAATCCCAGTCAAGAAAATCGTCAAGCATTTAACGACGCAAGAAACCGCTATGTCCGCATTCTTTCTGAGGCAAAAAAACTCGTTTAATAACCACATCAAAAACAAAGTCCTCTTAAGCTCCAACGGCGGCAAACCCTTCTGGACTCTTGCTAAATCTATTGGGAATAATATCTGCGACAGCACGTTCCCACTTCTTGTCTCAGGGGATGAAATTGTTTCTACCGCCCTGGGCAAGGCTGAACTTTTTGCTCGTTGTTCGCCGGCAATTATACTCTCAACCCACTTCCAAATGTTCAACCACCAACAGTCCCCAATGTCGCGCATAAAATGACGGATATCATCTTCAAAACTAAAAAGGTACGAAAGGTGCTCTCTTCTCTTAATACCAGGAAAGCTTCTGGCCTTGACGAGATCCCAGTAATTGTTCTCAAAAAATGTGCACCAGAACTTGCTGCTGTCCTGACTCGTCTGTTTCAGATATCTTACAATAAAGGCATATTCCCTAGTAACTGGACAACTGCTCGAGTACAACCCATCCCCAAGAAAGGATCCAAAGCGCTTCCTAGCAACTACAGGCCTATTTCTCTCCTTTTAGTCGTCTCTAAAGTAATGGAAAAGTATATAAACACCGAATTACTAAAATTTCTTGAAAAACACAGTCTAATCGAACGACAGGCAGTATGGATTCCGTCAGCGCAGATCGACTGCCGACCCCCTTTCCTTTGTCACCCATTCTTGGAACAAGTCTATGGAACTACACGGTAAATCCCAGATTGTTGCTCTAGACATATCCAAAGCATTCAACCAGGTTTGGCATGCAGCGCTGCTTAAGAAACTTCCGGCCTATGGCCTACCACAAAACTTTGTACCTGGACAGCAAATTTCCTCTCCAACAGGAGCATTTCTGTTGTTGTGGATGGTCATTCCTCTAAGCTGTATCCAATTAATGCAGGAGTTTCTTAAGGTTCAGCTTTAGCCCCTACTTTGTTTCTTCTTCACATCAATGACCTTCTCTCTAGCACATCCAACCCAGTTCACAGTTACGCGGACGACAGCACCCTCCACTCAAATATACAATATTGTAAGCTTCTCTCTTTAGCCCAATTAGATGAGGATTGCAGACTCATGGAGGGTTCTGTCTCTGCTGATGTCCAAAAAATATTAGACTGGGGAAGTAGAAATCTTGTACAATTCAACTCCACCAAATCTGTCTTGCTTTCTATCTCATAAGAGATACACCAGCCCTAGACCCATCACAATGAACAACCAAGTTATTCAAAGTAATGAGTCCTTTTCTCTTGTTAGCATTTCTGTGGATCGAAATCTTAATTGGCACCAACATGTCACATCAATTGCAGAAGCGGCTGCTAAGAAATTAGGTTTCCTCTTTCGGGCTCGCAAATACTTTTCACCAGCTAATCTCTATACCTTATATACTTCACAAATAAGGCCAAACCTAGAATACTGCTCCCACATCTGGGGTGCAGCTGCCGCTTCTACACTCGCTATGCTGGACTCCATCCAAAAGAGAGCTAAAGGCTGCCATCCCTTGCCCACCGACGTGCCGTTGGTGACCTCTGTCTCTTTTATAGATATCTGCCCGGGCACTGCTCAGAGGAGCTTTCCTCCATATTTCCCCCACCTGCTGCCCCCAACAGATCTACCCGGGGGAACAGAGAGAATGCACCCTTTTGCTGTCCAGGTCACCAGATGTAGAACATCTTGTTACGCTCGCTCTTTTGTCCCGAGGACTTCCAATTTGTGGAATTCCTTGCCGGCACATGTTTTTCCTTCTCCTCCGAACCTCCAAACTCTCAGTTCCAGAATTAACAAGTTGCCTCTTTCCTCCTTGCCAACACCCACGGTACGATAGTATTTAGGCTGTAGGTAAGCCTTCGTTGTGTGTTGTTGAAATTAAAAAAAAAATGTTCGTCGACATTACATATCTCCATTATTTTTTAGAAAAGCTCCAGCCGTCGGTTGAAATCATCATCTGACAACTCTTGGACCAATTGTACTTTTTACGAACGGCATTTTTCTCCTTTCAATATTTTTCCTAAAAAACGAAGACATGCCAAAGTTGTGGTTGAAATTTGAGGTAATTTTTCTAATGCAATAGCGATGTTCGGAGAAGGCGTAAAGCCATTAGACCTGTATACTGTGAGATGTAAGGCAAGTTAAAGGGCCCTACGCTTTTACCGAAAAAAAAACGTTTCGGTAAAATTTTCAGGATGGTGAGGTGTAACTGCTCCCTGGCGTCGGTGATTGGCCATAGTCGCGAAAATAAACCGACCGTAACAAACAAATACAATACAATACAAATGCTGTTGGGCTACTCGTTTGATTCTATAATGTAACCTGATAGCCCAGGAATAAGTAAGGACTCGAACTACATGTTAAATGTAGATATATTTCATCATTTCAAATAAAAATATTAAATCTTAAATTGTCAAATAAATGTATCTTTTATTTTCTAACATATTGAATCTGACTCTTAACCTAGATTTCCGTGAAAACCCTGTCGTATTCTACAGTACATATTACTGCAGACGCCTCACCTGTTTATTAGATTGACATGTCAATTACCATGTGTTGAATATAAAAGGTCTTCTCACTCGGAAACCTATGAACATTCCATTGTACTACTGACTTTTATTATATCGTGCTTTGTTATGTAAGCTTTTTTATACATCTATAATACTACTATGTAATCCTTTTCAAGCGGGATGCTTCTATTTAGGCATAGACGATCGTCAAATAAGCAAATAATCGCCTTTTATTGTGTGTGCTTTCTTAAAAGAAAATTAATAAGCAACGTGCCTACTTTTCTAACAAGTGCGGTATATTAAACGCACTCTCAGAATGGAGAACGTTATTAAAAAAGTCTGGATGGAGTAAATGGGTTAAGGTAGCGAATTTTCATAAAATCTTTCAAATAAGAAACATTAAGTTTGTACATTGTATTTCCGAAAATATTGTAATTGTTTTAATGAAAGTTGTTATATTTCAAAATTCAGTTTACTAGGGTAATAGAAAATGAAATCATCCAAATTTGAGAAAAGTGATTATGAAATTGTGCTACCATAACGCACTTGTAGACTCCGAACTTTTACTACTGGTTACATATGTTTTGTCCGTTTATCGACTTAACAGAGAGATTTTTTCACATTTATTCTGTTAAATAAAAGAATGTAACATTTTTAAATCACAGACTCTGCAACTTAAAATGCTACCAACACATGGCAGAAAGGATCTACTTCTAATTAATTTTCTGCAAATATTTTAGTGAAATGATGGACAGTTGCTTTTGAAACAGAAGTTTAAGACCTTGGGAAACAAACAGTATTTTTTTTGTACTTCTTGTACTTTCTGCGTCAAAGAAGCTTAAACCTTATTTGTGAAATTAATGTGATTTCATTTACCACACAAAATTTTTTGGTCTTGTGCCCTCTTTTATCATCCAGTGCGACTGACATTTTTTATATGCTTATAATTATTTAGTGAATGTTCCTAAAACAAATTCACTAATGAGGTAATCCCGACTTATGAATTTTGAAAAAAAATTCTTCAAATGTGCGCGAACCAACCCCCTCTAGAACCCGTAACCAGGGTCAGTGTCAATTTTATATGTCTATATATATATATATATATATATATATATATATATATATATATATATATATATATATATATATATATATATATATATATATATATATATATTCATATACAGGGTGGCGCATTGAAAATATTTTTTAAGAAACGCTGAAACACGTCAATTTTAATATTGAGGGCGACATGTTTTGATATAAAATTCAACTTTGTCACATCAACATCTTAAGGGTGGTGATAACAACCCTTATATTTTAAATGTCAACTCGTTTAAAAATTATTCACAGTTGGAATTGCAAGAACGTATTTCATTCATTGTGATAAGAAATTCACTAATTAGTCAATTTTTCGTTAAAAAAACTAAAAAACAAAACCAAACGTTCAAAAATGTTTATTAAATTAAGTACGTATTCAAATTATTGACCACCAGATTCCATACAAAAGTACAAATTTTGTTCAAAACGAGCTCTGACATTCTGGAGCATTTGTGGAGTTATTAGACGGAATTCTTCAACAATGCGTCGTCGTAATTCTTACAGAGACGCCGGTTCTGTTGCGAAAATTCTACTCTTTAAATGGCCCCATAGAAAGAAGTCCAAAGGAGTTACATCCGGTGATCTAGGGGCCACTTAATAGCACCTCTGCGCCCAATCCATTGCTCTGGAAACTCTCTGTTCAAAAACTCCCTAACACGTTGTGAAAAATGCGGAGGAGCTCCATCTTGTTGAAACACTAATTGGTTTTCTTGATAGCGATCATTATTTTCAACAATGTCAATTAGTAGAGGGTAAACTATATCTTCTAGTAACTCCAAATACGTTTCTCCACTAAAATTGTCATCAAGAAAAATTGGTCCGATTAAACGGTCTCCAAAACTGCCAGTCCAGACATTCAATTTCTGTGGAATTTGAGTGTGGAGTTCGTGAAAATTTCTTGGATTATTATCTGCCCAATAACGACAATTATGACGATTGACTGGAGAGTTTAATAAAAACGTACACTCGTCTGCAAAACAGATATTGAACAGAAAGTTCCCGTCATCAGCTATTCGTGCAGTCATAACTCCAGACGCCGATCAAAATTATCTTCATTCAGTTGTTGTACAAGATGAAATTTCTACGGGTGAAATTTATAATGCTTCAATATTCGCTGAATAGTTCTTCTTTTGATGTTTGACACAGTGGCCAATTTTCTCGTGCTCAAAGTTGGCTCTGCAGCAATTTGTCCTAAAACTTCAATCTCAGTAGTCTCATTCCTAACCGGAAATTCACGTTCAGGATCCCGTTTTTTGTTGGCTACTGAACCAGTTTGTCGAAACTTTGCAACTAACTCCAAAATGTATTTTCTGTTAACATGTCTGTTCGGATTTCGTTCATTAAACAAATTTGCGGTACGGTTTGCACAGTCATCGTTTTTGAAAAAAAGAGTAATTATTTCAACTCTGTCTTCTACAGAATACACCATTGTGAAATTAATCTTCGGTAGTACTATCAACTACCAACCGATAAACTGAAATAATAAACCGTATTTCGCTCATTCCGATAAGAAATGTTCTGATAGTAAATTTTTTGTTTACAAACCAACAAAACATTGACTATCAGCACATTTTTATCGGAATGAGTGGAATGCGTTTTTGCATCTTCAACTGTGAATAATTTTTAAACGAGTTGATAAAACTTCCAAAAAAAAATTAGTGTGGTGAATTCAGAAAAGAAAGGGCTTTCAAATGATGTAACACTCGACCCATGTACCCTATTTAAAATATAAGGGTTGTTATCACCACCCGTAAAGGGTTGATGTGACAAAGTTGAGTTTTATATCGAAACATATGCCCCTCAATATTAAAATTGACGTGTTTCAACGTTTCCTATAAAAAAATTATCTGGACGCAAATCGGTCTGTTTCGTTTTCAATGCGCCACCCTATATATATATATATATATATATATATATATATATATTTATATATATATATATATATTTATATATATATATATATATATATATATATAATTATATATATATATATATATATATATATATATATATATATATATATATATATATATATATATATATATATATATATATATATATATATATCGCACCGATAACTCAAAAAATAATAGCCCGATTTTGATCAAATACCTTTCTTTTGCAAGTGGCACAGGTTTTCCCGGAAAAATTTGTGTTTTCTGTTTTCTTTAGGATTTTTTTAACTCCGGGAATAACAAAGTAAGGGCAACCGAATGTGGTACGCATGGTTGCATTATCAAGAGTGAACCATGTACAAAAATTTTGCTCTGTAAGTTTAAACACAAAGAAGTTTGGGCATTTAAAGAAAAATTCCTCAACTGGCAACATTTAGGCAAAGAACCTGAAACAAATACGGACTATGTAAAGAAGATGCGGCAAGAAGAGTGTTTTGAAAACCCCTAAGTTTAAACTGCAGCCGTCATTGTCCTTCATTTTACTAAAATGTTTCCAGAAATTTCATTTCAAATATACCTTTTCTCTGATGCTTTGGCGGTAGTCTTAGTTAAGTTTATGGTTTAACGGTCTGTAATTTTTAAGTAATTTTCGTAGAAAAAATACGTTAATGAGGAGACCGCGACTTTTGAATCTTAAAAAAAAGATGAGCAAATAAGCGCAAACTTGGCCCCGTAGAATCCATATCCGGGTTTAGTTTCAGTTTTTATCTGTTTACATATATGCAGAGTAACGCATTGTAAAGCTCAATATAATTGTTATTATACAACATACGAGAAAAAGTTGTATACATTAATTATAGGGTCTCTTGAGCTACATCTTATAAAATTATTTTGACAATCACATGGTGGCCCATAAGTCATTGGTGATACCTAAAAAATTTTTTCGAACACAATTATTGCATTTTTTGACGATATATGATGTATGTTTGTAAGAAAACAAATCGAGACGCAGTAAGTGCGTTTTGGTAGCGAATTTTCATTCAATGCTCAAATTTCATTAACTGGATTTGCTATTAACCTAAGGTTTGTTGGCTAGGAAACCAGTTTTCTTGAAATATTTTAGGTTTATTTTCGTAAAATTTTGGTACATTTTCAAACAATAAGTTATTCTGATAAATAATGGTACATTGCTTGCACTATATAAGTTATACCGGTAACCAGATTGATGCCTGCTTTCACCAGAGATACATATTTGCTTTAGAAACATTTTTATGAAAATTGACTTCCCTAACGCATTTGCTGCGTCCAGACCTATTATGTAACTTAGAGATTTGGATTTTTGTCAGTAGAATACCTCATTTCAGAGTAGTATGCCTGCTAAATCTGGTTATTTGGCATTTCAAAAATATAAACATTTTACGAAGGAAACCCAAACATTTCCTGGAAAATTGGTCAGGTTTTCCTGGATAACGAACTTACTTAAGCCATTTACCAAAGGAATATAATATATAAACTAATGTTGGAGATGGATTCTAGGGGTTCTCTTTCGCCCTCATTTGATGAAATGTTTTTCTCCCAAAGTGGTGATATCGCTATAGGCGAATTTTTTTACGAAAAATTCGCTATACATATTTAGCAGTCTCGAAATTGATAGCTGCTATTTTATATCAAATGCTTAAAATGAAACGTAAAGTAAGAAAACTCAAATAACAATGAATACAAAAAAAGTAGAACATTTTTTAAAATCGTACTTATGAGGTGCATTATATGCACTATATTTTGCTTCTTTAACGTCATCTCTTTAAACGCGACTCTGACCCATTACCGGTCGCCAGGGAACCACTTTACCATATAGACCTGGAATTTTTACTGAACTTTAGTCTTTTGTAAGTAGGTCAGATATATTGTATGTACCTAGCATCTCATATCACAAGGAAGTGACAGCTAAACGAGCTCTTCGAAAGGCTAAGCGTACAGCCATTTAACTTGCTCAGATACAATGCCACGGCCTTAGTGATGTTGTTTTTCAGTACATACTGTATTAATTATAATAAATTTTAAAAAAAGTTGCGGCTACTGTGACAGTTAAGCCAGTAATTTATGCATGGTGGGCCGAGGTTTCAACCACTGAGCTACTTAGGCCGGCATACTTACGACGAGGGAATGAAATTTAGGAAAAGTTAGACTTTGTCAATTTTGCAAACCATGAGACTTTTGAAATTATACTTTATAGTTTTTTTAAATTTGTATTGTATTACAAAACTTTTGGATGAGGTAAATCTTTAAAACTGATTTACATCTCAGTAATATGGGTAATTCGTTTCTCCTAACTTTATATTACAGAATACTCTTGATTATCCGGGCTAATGGCGGGGATCAGCAACACGGATAATTGAATGGTAGCCAACTTTCCAACACTAAGTGGCTACCCTAGCCGTATTACTTTATAGGTGTATTTTCGCTGCAATTAGTATGCCGTACTGGCGAGCTCTAATTAGAGCGAAACCGGTCTACGGTTATAATTGTGGTGAGAATGCATCTAGACTTATATACTTTGTCCCTATATTAGGGTAGAAATGGGCCAGGGCTGACAATTTACTAAATTGTTAGTTGGTTGTATACAGTCTCTATTTTTAACACTCTGAGTTATTTGGAGCTACCGTGAAAACATACTACTTGGTTCCGCAACGAGGTGGCGGCACGTGCTTCGTGTCTTACATCTCACTTAGTGTTGGAAGGTTGGCTACCATAGCCGTATTACTTTATAGGGGTATTTTCGCTGCAATTAGTATGCCGTACTGACGAGCTCTAATTAGAGCGAAATCGGTCTACGGTTCTAATTGTGGTGCGAATGCATCTAGCCTTACATACTCTTTCTTATGTCAAAAATGCAGGTAATCGATATATATATATATATATATATATATATATATATATATATATATATATATATATATATATATATATATATATATATATATATATGTTACAAAGTTTACGATGTATAAGAATTTTTTCTACGAAAATCCACTAAAAATTGATAACTTATCGGTAGTGCATTTTCACAAAAAAAAAAAATTAATTAGAAAATATGTTTTTTTTAAAGAAAGCAGGCATAGAATTTGGTTACCGGTATAACCTATATAATAGAAAGAATGTATCATATTTCATCGAAATAACTTTATTGTTTGAAAATGTAAAACAATTTTCTGAAAATAAATTAATATGTTCCCGAAAAACTGAATTACCGGCCAACGAACCTGATAGGTTGATAAATTGGGCTATTCAAATTTGCAGCATTTAATGAAAATTCGCTACCATAACTCACTTGTTGCTTCCTAATTTTTCCCTACAAACATGCAATATATTCCGATAGGTAATGCAAAAAAGCGATAATATAACGCCTGTTCGATTAAAAAAGAAAAAGAAAATTGTATCACCAACGACTTATGGGGCACGCTGTGGTTGTAGAAATAATCTTATAAGTTGCAGCTCGAGACACCCTATAATTAACGCATACAATTTTTTTCTCGTATCTTGTATAATAACGGATATATTGAACCTTATTGATTTTTTACGAAACTTCGCTAAAAATTATGGATCATTAACCGATAAACTCTATAACTAAAACTGCTGCCAAAGCACCAGAGAAAAAGTCTATTTCAAATGAACTTTTTGAAAACATTTTCGTAAAATGAAGGACAATGACGGGTGAAGCTGAAACTTAAGGGTTTGTAAAACACCCTTCTTGCTACATTTTCTCTAGCTAACCAGTATTTGCTTCAGGTTCTTTACCTAAATGCTGCCAATTTTGACGTTTCAAATCGCGACTTGACGGTTTAAGAGAAAAATCCACAATTTTGTTTTACAAGTGCCTGTAACTTTTTTGTCTTCTCAGTTACAGATCTAATTATCGTACGTAGTTTACTTTTTATGATGTAAGCCCCCACACCAAATTTGGTTGCCACAACTTTGTTATCTCCCGAGATATAAAAATTTTCCGTTTTTAGATCAACAAGGTGTCATGGATCGGATGTGTTGCATGAAATTTTCACTTAAAGTTTTAAATTTTAACCGTGTTTTATTAATGTGACCATGTAACCAAAGTTTATACTGGTGTCCTGTGTGTTTCTTGTGTGTGAAGTATCAAAACTGGTGAGATGTCTCACTCTCTTTGTGTGTTTCCTTACTGGCTGCTTCTTATACTTTGTTCAGCTTTCGACTCCCCATGAAGTGCCATAGAATGTGAGAAATATAGAGCATGTTTTAGCAAAGAACTTGCGCTCTTTTAATGCACACAGATTTCTGACGTCCATGGCCTTTAATGAGACTTTAGATTTTGAAAACTAATGATAACGACCATCATTCCCTATCAATCTCATATATATATATATATATATATATATATATATATATATATATATATATATATATATATATATATATATATATATATATATAAACATATAAAAATTGAAACTGACCCCGGATATGTGTTCTAGTGGGCCTAGTTCGCGCTAATTTGATGACATTATTTCAAAATTCAAAAGTAGCGATCTTTTATTAGTGATTTTTTTAAAGAAAATTCACTAAAAAGGGAACGTTAGAAAATAACGTATTAACTTTAAATTATTAATTTAACGAAGCCAACCGGCCTGTCTTAAGAATTATTCCGGTTTCATTAAATAGTTGTGAGATCCTTTTGAAATTTCCTTCAGAATGTTAGTCAGAATCCAAATCATCTCTTTTATCTTCATAAATAAAATAGGTGGTTAAATAATTTGGGCTTCATTGTAAGCTAGAAAAATATTACGTAGTTACCTAATTGAACAAGTTTGTTCAACCTTATAGTTAAGACCACTTTGTAGTAAAACTGGTTTATATTTAAAATATGATTTCCTTTTAATATCATAAACTTGTGTACCAAATTTGATTACCATAGCTTTTTTATTTTTGGAAATAAAAGTTTCTTCCGAAAGAAAACCCAAAATTTTCCCGAAAAACCTGGTTCGATTTTTGTGGCTAACGAACTTATCCAGGCCACTTGCAAGAGGAAGGTACATGCCAAATTTTAGGAAAATCATCCTATTATTTTTTGAGTTATCGGTGTGATACACACACACATACACACACACAAATATATATATATATATATATATATATATATATATATATATATATATATATATATATATATATATATATATATATATATATATATATATATATATATATATATATATATATATATATTGAAACATATAAAGATTGAAATTGACCCTGGATATGGGTTCTAGGGGTCCTAGTTTGCGCTTATTTGAAAAAAAAATTCAAAATTCAAAAGTCGGGATCTCCCCATTCATTAATTTTTTCTAAGAAAATTCACTAAAAACAATCATCCGTTTTTTTTGCAAAAATATACCTAACAATCAGATTCTCACAAAATTTGTGTCGAATGTCAATAAATGTTTTAGTAGACAAATAGCTGATATTTACAATAGTTGAATTTTGGATAAGGCTAAATTAGAAAACTCGTAAAAATTTATATTTTTCAATAATAATTTCCCCATTAGAAAAATGCTAATATTTGACTAACCTACCATAAGATTTACGATCCCTCCTGCGGTATAGAATTATGGTTATTTCATTAGACGAATGCCAGTAAATGATTAAAAAGCGTTACAGTGGTCTGACCTAATATACATAAACCATGGTTGCGTGCTGGGACCTTCCACTTTCATATAATCACCCATTTTATGTCATGGAGGTTTTGCACGGAAAGCGTTCATTTTCAGACGCTCAAGAAGTTTTTCAGTTTGTTAAACATGACGATGGTGTCTGCCAACACGAACCTCTCTGCTTGGTCTAGTTCTTTAATTGTCTGTAAACAATGCAGAAACACTCGTAAAGCTTTTAATCTCATTTAAGCTATTACAAAGGGTTCGATTACACTCTGGGATTTAACGATTTCATTGCAAATAATTTAATAAACCATCTTGATACTTTCAGGCAATTGTAGCATTTTTTTCTGATCGCTAAATTACTTGTAAACAAAACAACCTTTCGTGGTAACAAAATAAAATATTTCTTCTATTGCAAATTTGCAGTGTGTTTTGAAAATTGTATTTAAATATATTTGATAGTATTTAAACAAAAGTTCACAAAGTTATATAACACAAGTAATAAAAAAAAAGTTATAAAATCAGTACAAAAAAGGTGTCCGTTACGGCAGAAAATATTTATAGAAACGATCTACACTTTTTACAAATATATATATATATATATATATATATATATATATATATATATATATATATATATATATATATATATATATATATATACAGGGTGGCGCATTGAAAACGAAATAGACCGATTTGCGTCCAGAGAATTTTTTTTTAAGAAACGCTGAAACACGTCAAGTTTAATATTGAGGGGGGACATTTTTTGGCATAAAACTCAACTTTGTCACATCAATCCCTTAAGGGTGGTGATAACAACCCATATATTTTAAATAGGGAACATGGGTCGAGCGTTACATCATTTGAAACTTCTTTCTTTTCTGAATTCAGCACACAAATTTTTTTGGAAGTGTTGTCAACTTGTGTAAGAATTATTGACATTGGGAATTGCAAGAACGTATTTCATTCATTGTGATAAGAAATGCACTAGTTGGTCAATTTTTCGTAAAAAAAACTAAAAAAGAAAACCAAACGTTCAAAAATGTTTATTCAGTTAACTAAGTGTTCAAATTGTTCACTACCAGCTTCCATACAAAAGTACAAATTTTGTACAAAACGAGCTCTGACATTCTGGAGCATTTGTGGAGTTATTAGACGGCATTCTTCAACAATGCGTCGTCGTAATTCCTCCAGAGACTCCGATTCTGTTGCGCAGATTCTACTCTTTAAATGGCCCCATAGAAAGAAGTCTAAAGGAGTTAAATCCGATGGTATAGGGGGCCACTCAATAGCACCTCTACGCCCAATCCGTTGTCCTGGAAACTCTCTGTTAAAAAACTCCCTAACACATTGTAAAAAATGCGGAGGAGCTCCATCTTGTTGAAACACTAATTGATTTTCTTGATAGCGATCATCATTTCCAAAAATGTCAATTAGTAGAGGGTAAACGATATCTTCTAGTAACTCCAAATACGTTTCGCCACTCAAATTGCCATCAATAAAAATTGGTCCGATTAAACGGTCTCCAAAAATGCCTGTCCAGACATTCAAAATGTATTTTCTGTTAACATGTCTGTTCGGATATCGTTAATTAAACCAATTTGCGGTACGGTTGGCACAGTCATCGTTTTTGAAGAAAAAAACAGTAATTATTTAAACTCTTTCTTCTACAGAATACACCATTGTCAAATTAGTCTTCGGTATCAAGCCGACCGATAAACTGAAATAATAAACCGCATTTCTCTCATTCCGATCAGAAATGGTCTGATAGTCAATTTTTTGTTTACAAACCAACAAAACATTGACTATCAGCATATTTCTTATCGGAACGAGTGAAATGCGTTTTTGCATCTTGAACTGTGAATAATTTTTAAAACAGTTGATAAACTTCCAAAAAAAGTAGTGTGCGGAGTTCAGAAAAGAAAGACCTTTCAAATTATGTAACACTCGACCCATGTTCCCTATTTAAAACATAAGGGTTGTTATCACCACCCTTAAGGGGTTGATGTGACAAAGTTTAGTTTTATGCCAAAACATGTCCCCCTCAATATTAAAATTGACGTGTTTCAGCGTTTCTTAAAAAAAATAATTATCTGGACGCAAAATGGTCTGTTTCGTTTTCAATGCGCCACCCTATATATATATATATATATATATATATATATATATATATATATATATATATATATATATATATATATATATAATTCATTTTTTTTACTTTTATTATTTTTATTATTTATTATGTTTTTCAATACCAAATATAACATTTTTTATAAAATATTAAATTGATAACTTATTATAAAAAATATATAGTATTAATTTACTTTTCTTTAGATTTGTTATCTGGAAATAAGAAAAAAACATTAAAAAAAAGTCCGGACGCAGCAAGTCCGCTATGGTAGCGATTTTTCGTAAAAATATTTTAACTGGCACATAAGTCTTGTTTTTAAATGAAGGGCATTTGGCTAGCATTATAACCTATATAGTAGTAACAATGTACCATATTTCATTAAAATAGCTATGTTGCGTAAAAAAGTACAAACATTTTCCGAAAATAAACTTAAAAATTAAAAAAAAATTGGTCCAATTTTCCTGGACAACGATTCTCTTCAAGCTGTTTACCTGACCTGACCTGACCTGACCTGCCAAGATATAAAGCTATCTATCTATTGATAAACATATTTATGGCCAAAATTGAAAAAAAAATTATGAAAGTTTGCAAACAATTTTTTTAACATAAATTCACCATTTTTTATTACAGAACTTGCCTTCAGTAATGTTACACTAACTTTTATTTTTTTTTAAAATTCCACATCTTTTTTTACAATAAGTTACTAAACATTTATTATCATTTACCAAGATTCCCAAAAATTCCTACAAAAAATTATTTCTACGGAAACACGAAAAAATTTCTACGAAAACTTCTCAAATTCAGCCACTATCTGAGAGCGCCTGTATACGGCAACTAGATTTTTTTAAGAGTAACACAAACTGAAAGTTCCCTGATTGCGTCATTTTATGGGACCTCCGCTATCTGTTGGTAAAAATGCCGTATTACAGTTTGTGATATTTGCTTGTGTTTGAGGAATAGGATATGTGAATGGGCAAAGCTGAACTTGGATATGGTCAACACACTGTATATTAATCAGTAGAAGCCATGTTTACTAACAACTCAACCAATGAAAGAAACCCGATAAATTTTACAACAATATAATATATACAGAATCTACGTATGTCAATAATTACGTACATAAAAATACAGTGATTGCAGGATTGCTTAGGTTTCTAAAACATCAAGATAAACAAAAGTTTAATTGCTCCAGAGAAATTTGCAATCTAATACGTATGAACGTACTTGTATAATTTAAAACTGCAAGCTAGCAGTTATAATACATAGCGACGAGTGATCTTTCAGAATGTTGACACACATAATTAATATCCTACCTAAGTCAGTTAATCAATTTAAAATTAACTGCTTTTTTTTCTAAATAGTATTATAATATATCTAATCTTAGGATGGACTTTTTTGATAAGATATATTTCCTGAACAGTTTGTCATATGTGCCAAAAACGCGAAAAGTTGCAAAACAATTGAAATAGCTCAAATACGATGAACTACATAATTTTTTTTTCTTACAAACATTCATTATAATTCAATGTAAAATGCAAAAATGCAATAACATAAGGGGTGTTCTCTTCAAAAAATAAAGTGTGTATATCCAGCGACTTATGGGCCGCCTGTGATTGTCAAAATAGGTTTATAAGATGCAACTCGAAACCCTATAATTAACGTATATAATTTTTTCTCATACCTTGTATAATAACGGATCTATTGAGCTTCACCGTAGAAATGCGAGAGCCTGTAGATATGTAAACAGACAAAAGTCGCGGTTTTCTCAGAAACAATTTTTTTCTAAGAACCCTAAAGCTGAAAATACTGCCAAAGCCTCAAAAAGAGGGTCTATTTAAAATGGATTTTCCGATCATATCTTAGTAAAATGAAGGACATTGATGGTTAAAGCTGAAAATTAAGGCTTTGTAAAATACATTTATTACGACATTTCTTCTACGTAATTCGTATTTATTTCAGATTATTTGTCTGAAGATTGCACATTTGGACGTTGCAAATCGCAACTTTAACGTTTTAAGAAGGAAAATTATAAACATTTTTTGCTACTTCTTGAACTAGTTGCGTCAAGAAAACTTAACCCTTGTATGTAGTATTCAATTGATTTCGTTAACCACAAAAAATATTTTGTTCTTGTGCTTTCCTCTGATCACCAGTGGCACCAATTTTTTTTTAAATGCCTATTATTTGTCTCTTGTAACTTAGAGATCTGAATTTCGACATGTAGGGCAACTTTGGTAGTCTATACGTGTATGTTAAATTTGGTTGTCATAGCCTTGTTATATTAACGGGAATATAAAAAATGTTCGAAAGAAAACCCACACATATATATATATATATATATATATATATATATATATATATATATATATATATATATATATATATATATATATATATATATATATATATATATATATATATCTGTGTGTGTGTGTGTGTGTGTGTGTGTCTTCTTTTGTAAATATTCATATTGATAAAATTGAGTAGAGCAGGGTTGTCATCACATGTTTACCAACTATCCTGGACATTGACAATAAAGCCACTATTTTCGTTTTCTACACTTCTTTTAAAGAAGTGAGCCTAAAGTAATGACACATCGGACTAGGACAAGATGGCTATCTTTAATGTATATACTAAAAGTATTGATGGGTCTCACCCATTAGCTTCCAGTACAGCAGATTTCTGAACGGGGAAGTTAAATTTCCATTCTAGGTCCAGTTGTTGAGCGCTCTTTTTCCGGCTTTTTGGTACTTCGCCTGTAGTGCTGATAAAAATGGAGTTTTTTAAACGTCAGAACAAGATCAGGCTTGCTGTTTGAGATTGGCCGATCTGTTTGTATTTTTCTGTTCCAATAAAGACAAATGTCCTCATCTTCGCAGATGTTGGCGGATGATATTGGTAATATGGAACAGTATCTGTAAGACCCATGTATTTCTTTTGCAGCTTTAGGTGTATGATCTTTCTGACAGTGTGGTGTCGATCTAGGTAGGACTTTGGAGCCACCGCTGAGCAACCAGCAAAGATGTATCGTATATACGATATTTGACGTTTTCCAACCTTTCTCCCAGAAGACGCTTTCTATATTTCCTTGTTGGTATTACCTTGTCATGTATAGCTTACACAAAGCCTTTATATATATATATATATATATATATATATATATATATATATATATATATATATAATCGTGTTTAGATATTAAATGTCCAGCTCCCTCCTGAACCTAAATCTAAATCTTCCTGGAATGGCTTTCAGTACATTTTTCAAATTAAAAAATGAATACAGATGTAGTAGAGAGCTCTTCTCTGGCTTCACAAGTGCTAACCTTCTTTTCTGCAACTGGTGTCGACTTTCGCGGTATCGTCAGGTTGTGGCAAAACATTCAATTTTTTCTTGCCTGCAGTAAAAGGCGTAGCTTATTCCAGAGAGGAAAATCAGCACTTGTAAAGCTAGAGGTCCTTACAGCTCTATTTAGTATAGAACGGTTTTACCAAGTAAGGACAACAACAATTTGTTGTTGAAATTTAATATATTTGTACACTATAAACAATATTATTTAAGACTCTCAGTAGTTCTATAGCACTCACTGTTATCATACGAGTATGAAATTAATTGTCCCTTTGTGGTGGCATGCAAAATAAATTCCGAGTGGATTAAACGTATTACTTTTCATCTAGAATATTCATATATTCTAATGGACGGCATTCCCATAACATAAAATACGTTAGCATAATAAAAACATGTTACAATCTTGGGCGTCCTCCCCCTGTTGTCGTCCTACGGTCAAGATCAAGTACAAGGACACCACTACGGTTGAGACGGAATCACTTAATACAATGTCACAGGGTTTAACGTATGTTATCGCATATTAAGCACTTGTGAATATTAGAACCTTTCCCTGTTTTGTATGCATCATGCAACGTACGTAAACAAAGCGAAAATTGTGTTCAAAATATTGTTTTAGAAATAAAATGTCTAATTAAGTAAATGGAAAAAATAAGAGAAATTTTTACAGCCCTAATTACTAATACTTGGCTTGTCTTTCTAGTAGTTCTACAGAAATGCCGCATGAGTAAATTCCAAATGTTGCTTTTGTACGTCAAAGTAATAAATCACGTTAGTAAATTATTAATTTAAGTTATTTTTAATTCTTATTATTTAAAACGACGTAAAATATCAAGGTCAGAACATACGTCAAACCTTTTTTTTGATCCAGAAGTCCGCATTGCAAAGAACAAATGTATTTAATAATGTACAGGGTGATTCTTTATAATGTCGCCCCCCTTTAACTTTGTTATTTTAAGTGTCCCAAAAAATTGAAAGTATGGTTATGTAGATGCTAAAAAATACTTTTTTCCAAGTATAAAATTTTTTTTGAAAAATGATCAGTATACAGGGAAAACCAAAAAGTTCCTTTTCTGTCAATGGATCACCCTATATATGAATTTATTTTTCGATTCCCCCGTATACTTAAAATGAATAGTTTTTGAAATATTCACATTTGAAACGTTATCATCACAAATTTTATTAAACCAAAACAACTGTTACAAATCAAGAAATCTAACAATAAATAATATAACAAAAACAGTTTCTAATTAAATATAAAGATGCTCTACCGGGCCTCCATTTTCTTCAACACATTGTATAAGGGTACTTCGCATTTTCTCGAATGAATCTGTTATGAATGCTGGGTTATTTTCATTTAAATTAATAATTTCATTCCGTATCAAATCTTTAAAATGATCGAGATTTTCAATTTGGTGGTCGTATACACGGTTTTTTATATAACTCCAAAGAAACGCATCGATAGGTGGCTGTTTGCAGGCCAATTAATCGGCGCATTTCTTCCAATCAATTCAGGAAACCTTTCATTTAGGTAATTAAGCACAGCACGAATGTTGTGAGGGGGTGCTCCGTCCTGTTGAATAATTATATTTTGTAATATATTTAAAGGCAAATCGTCTAAATATTCTTCGAACTCGTTTTCCAAGAAATCTAAATGGCGGCCTCCATTTAAAACAGTATCAAAAAAATACGGACCGATAACTCGATCGCTCAGGATACCACACCACACATTCACGGACTATTGCACTTGGAACTTAAATTCCCTATAAGAATGTGGATTCTCTCTTGCCCATTGTCTGGTATTTTTTCGGTTAAACAGGCCACTAGTAGAAAAGGTAGACTCGTCAGTCCATAGAACTGTTTTCAAAAAATTGTTATTTATGTTTATTCTCTCTAGAATCAGTTGACAAAATGCGACCCCATCATCTCTTTGCATTTGGGTAAGCTTTGTAGTGGGTTTAATATTATATTGCTTTAGATTCCATTTTCTTAACGTTCTTTGGACTTTACTGTATGAAGTTCGCTGAATATTTTCTTGTGTTGCTCGTAATACCTTTGAAATGTTTCTTATGGAATTGTTTGGATTCTCTTCTATAGCAAGTAAAATATTCAATTCTACATTTTCATCTACGTTCACAGCAGTTCTTTTTCTCCTTTGTAAATTTGACGTTTCTTGAAACTTCCTATATATAGATGTGAACGTTTTTCGAGTTGGGACATGCATACCGGGATTATCTTCTATTATATTTCTAATGGAAGCGCGACAATTAAAAATTGTTCTTAATATAATAACTCTTCTTTCTCTGTGTGAGTACGGCATTTTTACTTACTAAACAATACAACTACAACAATATTGATAGAATGTCACTGTCAGTTATTTGTTTTCAATTAAAAGCCTGGTATCCTAGGACTTCTTGATTTGTAACAGTTGTTTAATAAAATATTTGATGATAACGTTTCAAATGCGAATATTTCAAAGACTATTTATTTTAAGTATACGGTATGTTATATAAATTATGCTTAGAATTTTAAGAGGAATCGAAAAATAAATTCATGTATAGGGTGATCCATTAAAAAAATGAACTTTTTGGTTTTCCCTGTATACTGATCATTTTTCATATTTTTTTATACGTAGAAAAAAAGTATTTTTTTAGCACCTACATAACCATACTTACAATTTTTTTGCGACACTTAAAATAACAAAGTTAAAGGGGGCGACATTTTAAAGAATCACCCCGTACAGCCCAAACTTAAAATACTAGTTTTATTGTTTTTTGCAAGAAGGAAACTTTTTAATTAAATCTCATAGACAAAAAGTTATTTTCACATTTTTGACATTAAATATACCTAGTTAACATGTAAATGTGACTTTAATTTTGTAGAAGCAGCCTTGATAATCCAGAGGTATATACATGCGCTTCTTAAATTAAAGAACTAATAAAAGCGCCATTTTCTTTTCACTACATAGCCCTACAATTGACATAAGCTGTGGTTGTAGAATTGTGCTCAAGTTGAATGTTTGCACGTTCCGCTCTTCGGAGAGGACGTGAAGTGCCGGTCTCTTGTACCATTCAATGTAGGGCACGTTAAGGATCCTAACCCTCCTTATAGAAAAGACGAGTTTCGGCTAAATATATACGATGATGAGGTGAAACTGCTTTCGTACATTTTTTCAGAAAATATTCTATTAAGATATTTGATAAAATTAGCTTAGATTTTTTTACTGTGCGAATGATTACAATTTTTGGTACCAAATTGCAAAAACAAAATGTACAGCTAACATTGAGTTACGATTAAAATCTCATTAGTGATTCAGTTTCGGATGGGTGACCGGTTTGAGATTTCATGCAGGTCTGGTGAAAATTCCAGCGTGCAAATTATTGCTCTGAATCACAGGATAGGATGAAGACAGTGAAGAAAAAACTAACAAATAAAGCGTAATGGAACTGGTAGGTTAAATGGAGATATATTTGACAATCATCCTTTATAGTTTTATCTTTTGTTTTGCTTCTTCCGTTACTTCTTGATAATTTGTTAGCTTTCTAAACAACTGGTTTTCCTTCCTGAAAAGGTGAGTTCTAGTTTACAACCAAAAATAAAGTGCTACAAGATAATGCCTGCATGTTGTGTAGAACTGATCAATCAAATACCGAAGTAGTGGGTTTATCTATGGCTTCACAATCACTTCTTATCTTCTTTGCCGATTTAACCTTTATAATATTGTCGGGTAAAGGGAAATTTACATTAGTTAAATGCACCCATTATTAATTAACGATAGAACATTTTGTTCCAATACTTCTTAAAAATAAATAATTTGACTGATTGCTTCACAAAACCGTTTATAATTAAGTTTTTATAGTATATTTTATTGACAATTACGCCATCCTGCAATAATCTTGCCGCAGGACGTAACTACCGTACTCACCGACAGTTACGCCACCGTGAAAGAATATAGCCTTCTTAGGCAACTACTGTACTCACTGACAGTAACGCCATTATTTAATAGTCGTGCCGCATTAGTACTGTACTCAGTGACAGTTCTAAAGCTGGTCAGATCGTTAATAGTTGGCTGGTGTGGTATACTTGCAATATGGTAGGTGGTAGTGGAATTTTCCTTTACGTGATAGTAAAGGAATTTTTTCACGCCCGAGGAGGTACCACAACTTGCATCAAGGGGCCGGTGAAGTCCCAACGGACGTTTCCGGTTCTGGTGTATGAGTCGGTTTCCCTTATAAGCAAAAATGATGATGGATCCTCCTTGTACAAGAGATTCCGGAGGCAAAATACCCCTCCATTCGGATCTCCGGGAGAAGGGTGTACAGGGGGCGCCAGCATCGAGATTTACAATATCCTTCTCGAATATATGTGGCCTAAATTCTAACCTGAACTCCGTCCACTATTTCCCCCAGGCTAATAGGCCCCAACTCCTCTTCCTCACCGAAACTCAAATCAGTACCAAAACAGCCACTAATCACCTTAATTTCTCGGAGTATAAGCTCCTTACTTCTTTTAGATTGCATGGAGGCGTGTGCGCGTACCTCCGTAGCAATCTACCCTGCACCAGACTCCCCAATTTAGAAGCTGGAAGGAAAGACATTCTATGGATAAAATTCTCTCTCAGGGCTGCAACTAAATTCATCTGTTGCAATTAGCGGTCACCTTCTGACAAGTTTGTTCAGCTCTTTGACTACCTTTATGAAAAAACCGACCATCTGATTTCTGATAACCTTCCACCGAGGTCACTCTTCTTGGTGACTTCAATGTCCATAATAAGGAATGGCTAGGTTCTTCAAAAACCGATCCACAAGGAAGAGCAGCGGAGGCCTTTGCAGTCAGCAATTCTTTAGCCAATATGGTTCAGCAACCTACTTACTTTCCTCGCATCCCAACACACAGCTCAAATCCCTTGGATCTCCTTCTTACTACAAATCCTGACTGCTATAAGATATCAGTCACCGCCCCCCTGGGTCGCTTAGACCACGGCATGGTCACTGCTTCCTGCGCAATGCAACCCGAGGTCACACAGTCATCACACCCACGTATCGTTTGGCACTACAACTCCGCGAACTGGAACGAAATGCGAGATTACTTTTCCTCATTTCCATGGGCGTCTGTCTGCTTTTCTCACCCTGACCCCTCTGATATCTCACAAAACGTCACCGAAATTATCCAAGCTGGCATGAAATTATTTATTCCACGTACACAGAAAACCGTCAAGCATTTAACGACGCAAGAAATCGCTATGTCCGCATTCTTTCTGAGGTAAAAAACTTGTTTAATAACCACATCAAAAACAAAGTCCTCTTAAGCTCCAGCGGCAGCAAACCCTCTGGACTCTTGCTAAATCTATTGGGAATAATTTCTGCAAGAGCACGTTCCCACCTCTTGTCTCAGGGGATGAAATTGTTTCTACCGCCCTGGGCAAGGCTGAACTTTTTGCCTCGTTGTTCACCGGCAATTCAACTCTCAACCCACCTCCAAATGTTCAACCACCAACAGTCCCCAATGTCGCGCATAAAATGACGGATATCATTTTCAAAACTAGAAAGGTGCGAAAGATGCTCTCTTCTCTTAATACCAGGAAAGCATCTGGCCTTGACGAGATCCCAGCAATTGTTCTTAAAAAATGCGTACCAGAACTTGCTCATGTCCTGACTCGTCTGTTTCAGACATCTTACAATACAGGCATATTCCCTAGTAATTGGAAAACTGCTCGAGTACAACCCGTCCCCAAAAAGGATAGAAAGCGCCTCCTAGCAACTATAGGCCTGTTTCTCACCTTTCAGTCATCTCTAAAGTGATGGAAAAGTATATAAACACCGAATTACTAAAATTTCTTGAAAAACACAGTCTAATCCACGACAGGCAGTATGGATTCCGTCAGCGCAGATCAACTGCCGACCTTTTTTCCTTTGTAACCCATTCTTGGAACAAGTCTATGGAACTGCACGGTGAATCCCAGATTGTCGCTCTAGACATATCTAAAGCATTCGACCAGGTCTGGCACGCAGCGCTGCTTAATAAACTACCGGCAATATTTTAAGCATGTCTCTTTAGCCCAACTAGATGAGGATTACAGACTCATGGAGGGTTCTATCTCCGTGGATCTCCAAAAAAATATTAGACTGGGGAAGTAGAAATCTTGTGCAATTCCACCCCACCAAATCACAGTCTTGCTTTCTTTCTAATAAGAGATACACTAGCCCTAGACCCATCACAATAAACAACCAAGTTATTCAAAGTAATGAGTCCTTTTCACTTGTTGGCATCTCTGTGGATCGAAATTTTAATTGGCACCAACATGTCCCATCAATTGCAGTAACGGCTGCTAAGAAATGAGGTTTCATCTTCCGAACTCGCAAATACTTTTCACCAGCTAATGTCTATACTTTATATACTTCACAAATAAGACCAAACGTCGAATACTGCTCCCACATCTGGGGTGCTGCTGCCGCTTCTACACTCGCTATCCTGGACTCCATTCAGAAGAGGGCTATACGTCTCATTGGTGACCCTACCCTCACCCAAAGGCTGCCATCCCTTGCCCACCGATGTGCCGTTGGTGACCTCCCTCTTTTATAGATATCTGCACGGGCACTGCTCAGATGAGCTTTCCTCCATAGTTCCTCCACCTGCTGCCCCCAACAGATCTACCAGGGGAACAGAGCGAATGCACTTTCTTACTGTCCAGGTCACCAGATATAGAACATCTTGTTATGCCCGCTCTTTTGTCTCGAGGACTTCCAAGTTGTGGAATTCCTTGCCGGCACATGTTTTTCCTTCTCCCCCGAACCTCCAAACTTTCAAGTCCAGAATTAACAAGTTGCCTTTTTCCTACTTGTCGACACCCACGGTACGATAGTATTTAGGCTCTAAGCCCTCGTGGTGTGTTGTTGAAATAAAAAAAAAGTTATGACACCTTGAAAAAATCTTGACGTATTAGTACTGTACTCACTGACACTTATGCTATCCTCAAATAGTCTTGTCACTTGCCACAAGTAAGGTACTCGCTGACAGAAACACCAGATTAAAATAATCTTGCCGTATTAGATAAGTAATGTACTTACAGACAGGACCACGGTTCCCAATTAATTTTGTCACATAAACAAAGGAGTGGATCACTGGCAATAACGCCATCATAAAAAAATCTTGCCACAGTAGGCAGATATTTGACAGGAATGCCGTGCACAAATAATCTTGCCACAGTAGACAAGTATTGTATTAACGAACAGCAACACTGCTCTAAAAGAATCTTGGCAAATTAGCACTGACGTGAACGCTCTCTTTAAAACAAAAGCCTTTCCACTGGTATGCACTGGACTTTATTACAGTAATTACACTTTTAAACAACATGGCCACACTTGGCAAACTCTGTACTCACCGACATAAATGCCATACTAAGACAAACATGTCACAGCACGCAAGTACTGAAGGAAACACGATTTTAGGGAAAAAAAGAACCACACAGCAATTACTGTCCTCACTGACAACACAACCATATTACTTAAAATTGACAACATATGCTTATTTGCAATATTTCTAGCCACATGTAAAGTCTCATTGCAGTTACTCTAATATTTAAAAAATATAGAGTTTTCAAAAAATCTTCCCCGATTTTCCACCGGAAAAACTTAAGCATAAAGGCTGATTAACGAATTCGACCTCGGTTTTATTCACAGTTTATGATGCAAAAACGCATTTCACTCATTCCAATAAGAAATGTGCTGATAGTCAATGTTTTGTTGGTTTGTAAACAAAAAATTGACTATCAGAACATCTCTTATCGGAATGAGAGAAATGCGGTTTATTATTTCAGTTTATTGGTCGGTTTGATACTCAATAGTACTACCGAACATTAATTTCACAATGGTGTATTCTGTAGAAGAAAGAGTTGAAATAATTACTCTTTTTTTCAAAAACGATGACTGTGCCAACCGTACCGCAAATTTGTTTAATGAACGACATCCGAACAGACATGTTAACAGAAAATACATTTTGGAGTTAGTTGCAAAGTTTCGAAAAAGTGGTTTAGTAGCTAACAAAAAACGGGATCTTGAACGTCAATTTCCGTTTAGAAATGAGGCTACTGAGATTGAAGTTTTAGGACAAATTGCTGCAGACCCAACTTTGAGCACGAGAAAATTGGCCACTGTTTCAAACACCAAAAGAAGAACTATTCAGAGAATATTGAAGCATCATAAATTTCACCTGTATAAAATTAATCTTGTACAACAACTGAATAAAGATGATTTTGATCGGCGGCTGGAGTTTTGTGAAGTTATGACTGCAGGAATAGCTGATACAGGGAACTTTCTGTTCAATATAGGTTTTTCAGACGAGTGTACGTTTTTATTAAACTCTACAGTCAATCGTCATAATTGTCGTTATTGGGCAGATAATAATCCAAGATATTGTCACGAAGTCCACGCTCAAACTACACAGAAATTGAATGTCCGGACTGGGATTTTTAGAGACAATTTAATCGGACCAATTTTTCTTGATGGAAATTTGAGTGGAGAAACGTATTTGGAGTTACTAGAAGAAATCGTTTACCCTCTACTAATTGACTGTTGAAAATGATGATTGCTATCAAGAAAATCAATGAGTGTTTCAACAAGATGCTGTTCATCCGCATTTTCACAACGTGCTAGGGAGTTTTTGAACAGAGAATTTTCAGAGCAATGGACTGGGCGTAGAGGTGCTATTGAGTGGCCCCCTAGATCACCGGATTTAACTCCTTTAGAATTCTTTCTGTGGGGCCATTTAAAGAGTAGAATTTACGCAACGGAACGCATTGTTGAAGAATGCCGTCTAACAACTCCACAGATGCTCCAGAATGTCAGAGCTCGTTTTGAACAAAATATGTACTTTTTTATGGCAGCTGGTGGTCAACAATTCGAACACTTACTTAACTGAATAAACACTTTTGAACGTTTGCTTTTGTTTTTTATTTTTTTTTAACGAAAAATTGACTAATTAGTGCACTTCTTATCGGAATGAATGAAATACGTTCTTGCAAATCCAACTCTGAATAATTTTTAAACAAGTTGATAAAACTTCCAAAAAAATTAGTGTACTGAATTCAGAAAAGAAAGATCTTTAAAATGATGTAACATTCGACCCATGTTTTCAATGCCACACACACACACACACACACACACACACACACACACACACACACACACACACACATATATATATATATATATATATATATATATATATATATATATATATATAATTTTTATCGGACCTTGGTCTTGGGTTCTAGGGACCCAAATTCGCGCTCATCTGAAGATTTTTTTTTCAAAAGCTTTTCATCGTGACCTCTCTATTAGCGAATTTTTCTTAACGAAAATTCGATAATAGACGAATCCACTATATTGTTTTGGAATTATTAAAAAAATCGTACATTTTATCACTTATATCTGAAAAGCCAAACATTTTCGCTTTAAAATTCAATACTATTTAAGATTCTAGATAAGTTAAATCGCCATCATGTATAAACTTTAGTGTAGGCACCCTACTATCATGTATTTTCACCTACTAACCCTCTTTCTCTTCTAGTCCCCCAGAAGAGCTGTGGTCAAGATCAAGAGCAAGACCTTCATCCCCCTCTCACTCTAGCATAGCAGCACAGATCACGTCATCATGGGTTGAAGAAAGGTGAGGCGTCTAGACATGGACTCCACCATTCTACACCAGCGAATACTGTAAGGCGCCATATGGGCACTCGGCCAAGACGGAGGGATGAAGGGTGAGCGGTGTAATGTGGTGGAGGCGCCTGTAGGATGCTCAGTGCGGCGCCCGTGACAGGTGACAGGTCCGACACGGGGGCCCACAACACCACTAGACGTCGGCGCGTGGCCACGAATACCTCACACGTCTCAGAGCTGATGTATGCTGCACAACAAGGCGATGTACACAAAGTGCGCAAGATTATTCGTGACCAGGTAAGTTTTTTTTTTTTTAAATCTTGATTTTCGCTTGCTTTATATTTTACCTGACAACAAATTGGTTGGGGGAGATTTTGTATCTGGAGAAGCTACATCGTAACTAGCAACTATTATCTGATAATAATAATGCACATATCTTACATTCATCAAGTAGATATAGAACAAAAATAAACTTATAGGAACTTTTACGGGACCTTCATTATTTACAATTTCGTAATATACAGGTGTCCATTTAGCGCATAATCCCCTGTTACGCTTACACTATTACTAGTTTTAAAAATCTGTTCCAAGATATGTTAGTGAGACCATGCTTGTAAAATATTTTCATTTATACATAGTGTCTCATGTAACCGTGGCAAATTAAGTTGATTTTCCTAAACAGATTTCGTTAGATGTATATATTCGTCATTTTAATTAAGCATAACGTCGCCTTAGAAAGAAAAACTCGTATCTCAGAAAATGCAAATTTTACAGGAGGCGAAAAAAAGTGATTTTGGGAAATATTAAGTAAGATTTGAATAATTTGAAGTACACATGACTTAATATTATTCATTTTCTGATTATTCATGTGCTTAACAGAAGTTTGCCTTTTCTTGTCATATTGAAAATCGATTTACGTGGTTTTACAATTTGTGATTACAAGATATAAGTGCTTTTCATATTTAACGTTGATATACGTGGTTTAACTTCTAGTGGTCCGAAAGGACATACGAGGTTTTCATCTTTATAATGAAATTGATCAGAACTACATTGATTGATTTTATTAATTTAACTAATTAATTTTCAAGTTTCATTTCATCATGTAATATCTACCGAGGTTGACAAAATATTTGCAAGGCTCAAAAGTTGTTGCACAAGTGTTCAATGTGTTTCAATTAATACAAAACTTTGTTTATTTGATGTTTTTAAAAAAAAATCTGGTTTATCATGATGAATATCAAAATATAATGGCAGATTATTATTGTATAGTGTATGATTTCAATATAATTTCATAGTCATTTTAAATTTAATCAGTTCAAGCATAGGATAGGATACAATAAAAGCCAAGACTGAGATCAGAAAAAGTGTTTTATTAGAAAATAAAAAATTTCTTTGATTTACATTTTACCTTAAATCTTTACATTTACTGGAATGATGCAACAACAAGTTCCTTTGTCACATAATTTGTTTTCAGCGTTTGACATGTGAGGTAATGCATCATAGTAGCTGTGAACTTGTCGTGGAAGCACGGATTTCATTTCCTGTAGATGCTTAAATTTGACTGCTTGGAGTGGAATTTTGTTTTCATATAAGCATCTGACTGTAGTCTCACTTGATATATTTTTCAACCTTCTAGGGAGATTTGAAAAATCTTCGTTGAAGTCTAATTTTACCTGAATATTTCCATCAGGTGTATATTTTATACATTTGAGATTAGTTACAACTGGGTCACCTTTCTTTTGTCCAGGTCTGATGGATGTTACGAACTTCAAATCACTGAATTTCTTGAAAAAAGTATGTTCTAGATATTGCACTTTGAATGGTGCTGGATGAATTCTTGCTGTTCTGCAAGCTTCAATGTAGGCAACTGGAGAATAAATCTCACGATTTTTTATTTTTCTTTCAATGCAACTATGCATAGCGTCACACTCCATCTGGGTGTGTCCCTTTTCTAAAAATTTTTGAGTAATAACGATACCTAATTTCTTTGAAATCAGAAGAAGTGTGTTAGCCATGATAGTGTTCCGGTTTTGGTATGTACAACCGTCACTATATATAATAATATTGTTACCATTCTCCACCTCATTTATAATAAAGTTATACAGAATGCTTGCGAATTCATCAGCATTCAGTTCCCCCTCAGTTTCGTCCCACAAATAACAGTAGCCAGCCCCTGTTTTCAGATCATACAAAGTAAAGTTGTGCACTTTTAGTTTAGTGCGATAGTATAGCGCCGACGCTTTTAGGGATGGGCAAAGTAAAACGGCCTGTAAGTCCATTGTGAATACTGATGTATTATTGTCATCGCTAGTCTTATCGCTCTCTTTTTGCTTTCTTGCCTCATCTTTTCTTCTAATGTGCTCTTTAAATTCTTCTTCTGATACATTTCCGCTTTTATAAGCACAGCAAGTGTCGCACTGGTCTTTTTTGGGGCTAAACAATGCTAAGTTGAACTCATCAAAAACAGAGTAGAAAGTAAAAATGGATGTTACAGGGTTATCTTTGTTTAGAGATTTACAGAAATCTTTATATAGCCGGAACAGTTCTGCCTTTGATTGCCACCTAGGCTTAAGATAAAGTTTTGTTGAACTCTTCCGACAATAATGAGATTCAAGCTTAGGCAGGCTTTCAAAAAAATCTGATAAAAGTTTTCTAACTCTGTCGGTCTGAGGTCTCCTTGGTGAGACTTCTTTTCCATTGTTTTTTTTATGTGTTCTTGCGTTCTGTGCATTGTTTTCAGAATCATTTTGTTCTGGTAACTTTGATACCCAATCATGTACCGCCCACTCTCCAATGCTGAGTGTAGATAGGAACATCCTTTTGCATACTTTAACACGCTCGCCAGCTTCATCCGGTTTCAAATAGTAGACAAAAGAATAATGGCGCCGTGAAGCTCCTGCAGCTTCAACTGTTCGCTGTGCCACAGGTCTCTTGTCAACTAAGCCGTTTATGAAAACTTGTTTCTCACCATGGTTCAACCTATAAAATTGTTTGAAGATCTTCTCTCTCATACTGTCAACAATCTCTGCACAGCCAAAGCCTCTCAAGTTTTTTTCCACACATGAACAACGGCTCTTCATGATTTTTTTTGGCCTCTTCACATCGAAAACAGCTTTACCTGCTTCAGTTTTACGTCTACCAAAATACTCTAGTCCTTGAGACCTCTTTAGTTTATTATCATTTGCGATCCACGATTCTTTGTTGCCTTTTCCTCTTTTAGCTCTTTTACGTTGGGAGGAAATTTCCTTGCTATAAGTATGGTCTTCAGGCACATCACTTTCATCTCCCGAGGGTATGTAATCCTCATCTTCATGATTAACTCTTTCGGGCACTCTGTCAATTTCTCCTACGTTCGCAATATTAGTTTCCATTAGAGTCACACTGTTTTCAACATCAACTACAGGCAGAGTATCTAGGTCTAAGTAGTTTGCAACTAAGTTTGAGTTCGAAGTTGACAATAAACTATTTTCTTTGAAATTGCTTTCAGCTTTCGGCTGTTCTGGGATTTCATCGAATATAATACAGTTGGTTAGGTCTGTTAAAATGCCGGGGTTACCATCATTCGGTTCCAAGACAAAGCTGTTGTCATCTTCATTTGGAACTAAAATGTAATTAGATATGGTTGGAACTATGTTGTCATCTGTATGTTTAGGAAGAGTGGAATCCTCAGTGGAAGTAACATCTTCAATGTAGGTAGCTTGATTTGTATCTGATATATCAATGAATTTTTCGCCATCTGTAATGAATGAATTCAGTAAAAACAGAACGTTTTGTTACCAATAATATAAATTACTATCAAGTACTAGTATAGTATTACATAGAAAACATGTGCCCCTACATTAAACATTATGTTCCATGATAATTCATCACTTACCTTTTTTTCTCACATCTCTGTTAGAACGTGATGCTTGGTTCAAAGCCAACTCTAATATCAATTTAGTTCGACTGAATTGACTCATAATTTCGCTCTCTGAAAAGATATCAATCATACATAATAGGTTTTGAACTGTTATACATGCCTCGAGATCGCTTATTAGGTTTTATTTTATCAACAACTAAAATATTTCGTTTGCTATTATATTGGCGTTTGCAAAGAAAACCTCGTAATTCAAGGCTGAAGGCTATTGGTGCATATAGATACCCCAATATCAACACACGCATGATAAGTATGAATACCACGTATATTTGAATTAAGAGGTTTTCATTCTTAGTCAGTCGGACCTAACCTCAAATACAAGGTTTTCACATTCAGTCTTAATGTTTTGGTGGTACAATTACAAGGAATGGTAACTAATATCACAACTGAAAGACAAACCAATATAAATATACTTACTTAGTAATATTACTTGTATGCTTTAGCTGCAAAAAACACCTCAAAAATCACTGAAACACCTGCAGAAAAGTTCACAAGTTATACGTGGTTTTCTCACTTGACTCAGTTGCCTAGCGATATACGTGGTTTCTATTTTCGTCTCTAGAGGGCAGCACGCAAGTCATTATTTTATAACGGCTTGCGAATAGATGAGATACAAGGTTTTCTATACAATAATGCAATAAAATAATTTTAGAATTTTTTTGAGATACGAGGTTTTCATTCTAAGCCGACGATAAGATACTCTATCATGGTATTTTACTTTACATTTCATTGCGATATTCCCAAGTTATTCACAAAAACATCAAAATATTAGTCTCGTGGTTTCTATACAGAATATCCCCCTCTGTGAAAATTATAAAGTCTTAGACAAACATGTTTTATAGTTATGTATACATAGGATGGGTTTAATTGACAACCGTAATAAATGTTCATATACAGGGTGTTTTCTGTGGGGGTATAAAATCGACACATTTCAAACAAGTTTTTCTCAACTATTTTAAACTGCAGACCTTATATATTATTTTACTTTCAATTTCCAATATCAGTTTTCTTAATTTTTTGTCAATACTTTCCTATACCTAAGCGCAATACATTTTTAATTTTGTGTTAAGCTCCTGATACGATAGAATATATAGAGGAAAGTGCCCTAATCCGGGCCCCTCCCTTAAAGCGGGCCCCCCTGTTGCTGGATCAGCATAGTGCTGTCATCTTTCGGAAACACTTTTAACTGATAGTTTATTATACGGTCGCATGAGTCCCGCCAGCCGTAGTCGGTATCTTCACTTGTTACCGAACTTTCGCATGTTTCTCAGATTGTTCAACCACAAAGTTTTTTCGTGTTTGTGTTTACATCGAATTATTGACGCTGTATTTTTCGGTAAGTCCTTTAAACTATATATATTCTTAAACGGCATTGTGAGAGCTATCTGATTATGGTATCGCAATTTAGTTTGCATGCTCAGGCAAAAAGTTGTGGGGTTTCGAAAAATGACTACGTTGGTGCCTAACTCGGGCCCCCTCAAGGTTCCTAAAGCGGGCCCCCCATATTGTAATGTTAAATGCCCCAAATGGGTTAATTTTGGGAAGGTCTTATCTTCTTGGAATTATGTTGCAGATTCCAACGATAGAATGCCGAAAACAACTAAGTTAAGATCCTGGTCCTCAGCAGACATGGCGAAAGCTATTAATGCTGTTCGGGAAAAAAAGTTGGGATTGAAGAAGGCCAGTAGAATGTACAACGTGCCTAGGTCGACGCTTCAAAGGTTGGCAAAAGAAAAATATGGAACCCCCATGGAGGCAGCACAAACCAAAGTGGGTAGACCTACAGTTTTGTGCAAAAACCTGGAGGATGAATTAGTGGATTATTGTTTAGCTATGGAAGCCTCATTTTTTGGGCTTACTCGAGTAGACTTGCGAAGAATGGCTCTTCAGATAGCTGAAAGGAATAATATCAAACATCCTTTTAGCAATGAAATGGCTGGGAAAAAATGGGTGAAACTTTTTTTACAACGCCACAAATCAAAATTGTCTGAAAGGAAGCCTACAGGGACATCCTATTCTAGAGCCTTGGGATTCAGTAAAGACAATACTGAAAAATTCTTCAAACTGCTTGAAGGCATTCATGAAAAAGGCAAATACACTCCCAACAGAATCTACAATGTAGATGAGAGTGGGATCACGATTGTGCAATCTAAAGTGGCGAAAGTAATTGGTTTGCGTGGTAAAAGACAGGTAGTGGCGTTAACATCTGCGGAACGGGGAGCACTAATTACAATCGTTGTGTGCATGAATGCTGCTGGTTCATTCGTTCCCCCCTTGGTAGTATTTCCACGGAAAAATATGAACGTTCAACTACAAAGAGGGGCTCCACCGGGAACAATTTTTGCAGCTCACCCCTCAGGATGGATCCAGACTAATATTTTTACCAAGTGGTTTGAACATTTTATACAGTTTGTCAAGCCTACAGAGGACAATCCTGTGCTTCTAATTTTGGATGGTCATTACAGTCATACGCAAAACATTGATTTAATCGACTTGGCTAGGACAAATCACGTTACAATCGTTTCACTGCCTCCACACTCGTCACACAAGATGCAACCTCTGGACAGAACTTTCATGGGCCCCCTAAAGACGTATTACAGCGAAGAAATCAGGCAGTGGTTACGCCACAATGATCGTTCTGTAAGTGCCTTTGATGTGATGGAGTTGTTTGGAAGAGCTTATATCAGGTGCCAGACCGCTCAAATTGCAATCAACGGGTTTCGAGTGACAGGCATTTACCCCATGGACAGAAACAAATTTACGGATGCAGAATACATGGAAGAAGCCAGCAAACTGCAGAAGATGCATAACTCTCAACAAGGAGTAAATGAAAAAGAACAAGAGCATAAAGAAGATAATGCCAGTGAACAAGTCGTAGACCTAGCAGATCTCAATAAGGCATCAACATCTGAAACGTGTCATGTTGCTGTGCCCTCGACATCCGGTTTGTCATCACGAGAAATATCAGAAAGTGGGTCGAAGGCTTTTCAGACAAGCCCATTCCAATTCGCCCCCATTCCGCGCATAAAGAAGAGGGCCTCTACCAGGGGACGAAAGGCATGCAGTTCTGCAATAATAACTTCCTCCCCATATAAAACTAATTTAGAACAAGCTATAGAAGCTAGAGCTCATCCGAATCCACAATCAAAACCGCCAGCATGTAGTCGTCGCCGTGGGCGTGGATCAACATCTGTTCCAAAGGCTACACAACAACCAAAGTCAAGGCAGGAGGCAGTAAAAAAACGTCTTAACATGACTGAATATTCTAGCAGTGAAGAATCGAACGGCGAGGTATCCTCAGGTTCTTCCGAACTAGAAGCTTCTCCGGGAATATCGCCATCAGATAATGACGATGCAGAGTGTATGTTCTGCAATATAAAATTTTCCCAAGACACTAGGGGCGAGCTGTGGGTTATGTGCATGATGTGTTCATTGTGGGCCCATGTTGATTGTGCAGGAGCTGAGAAAGATGCGTACATTTGCGATTTCTGCAAATAAATAACATTTTTTGAGTAATTTGTTTTTTCGCATTAGTTTTTTTTTTGTTTTTTTTTTAATTTTTTGTATTCTTGAAACATTAAATAGTGTAGGTTGCAATAGGTTTACAATGTTTTATTTATAATATCCCCATTTTTATCACCATTCAACATTTCTCATTTTGTTGGCTTGGGGCCCACTTTAGGAACCCTCTTTTAGAAATCGATAAAACACAGTGTTTGCTGAGAACATTTTTTTCTCCGAATTTTTTTCATTCTCTAAGCCAAGTGAAATATATTTGATGGGTAACTATATAAACTATACCTTAGAGCTACAAAAATATTTCTGCCCCCAATATTGTAGTTTGTAGTTGCCAAAAACCAAATGGGGGCCCGGGTTTGGGTACTCTCCTCTAGGCAAAAAATTCTATTTTTTGGAGGAACTGGCCCCATTGGACTGGCTAATGAACTCATCCAAGCAATTAGCAAAAGGAAGACAGGTGTCAAGTTTTATCAAAATCGGTTAATATTTTGTTGAGTTATCGCTGTGATATATACAAGTGCGGCGATTGGGCCAGATAGTACAATTACACAATTACAGTAAGAATTAGAAAAAAAGATAGATAAATAAAAAACCGGTAGCATATATAGAGCCATTATGTAAATATATTTCTGGATTCACAAGCTCACCCATAATAAGACAGTTAACCAAACATGCTTTATTTTTAATGGAACACCCTGCTTATTTTTAGTGAATTTTGATTAAGAATAGAGAGGTATCGGTGGTGACACGTTTGGAAATTTTCTTCAAATGAGCGCGAATCAGGGCACCTGGAACCCAAATCCAAGGTCAGTTAAAAAGCTTATATATATATATATATATATATATATATATATATATATATATATATATATATATATATATATATATATATATATATATATATATATATATATAGTAGCGCATTGAAAACGAAACAGACCGATTTGAGTCCAGATATTTTTTTTTTTGTAAGAAACGCTGAAACACGTCAATTTTTATATTGAGGAGGACATGTTTTGACATAAAACTCAACTTTGTCACATCAACCACTTTAGGGTGGTGATAACAACCCTTATATTTTAAATAGGGAACATGGGTCAAGTGTTACATCATTTGAAAGCTCTTTCTTTTCTGAATTTAGCACACAAATTTCTTTGGAAGATTTATCAACTCGTTTTAAAAACTATTCACAGTTGAAGATGCAAAAACGCATTTCACTCATTCCGATAAGAAATGTGTTGATAGTCAATGTTTTGTTGGTTTGTAAACAAAAAATTGACTATCAGAACATTTCTTATCGGAATGAGAGAAATGCGGTTTATTATTTCAGTTTATCGGTCGGTTTGATACTTGATAGTACTACCGAAAATTATTTTCACAATGGTGTATTCTGTAGAAGAAAGAGTTGAAATAATTACTCTTTTTTTTTAAAACGATGACTATGCCAACCATACCGCAAATTTGTTTAATGAACGACATCCGAACAGACATGTAAGAGAAAATACATTTTTTGCAATACCTGTTAAGTAAGTTCACTTTTAATGACAGTTTTTTGACAATGTAAGTTGAACTTTTAAAGCATTTGTCAGTTTCCATAAGAACAGGACATTTTTCATACCTAGGTACGGTAAGACTTACCTTACCTAGGTACGGTAAGTACTGCAAACCTATAAATAGCAAATCTGAATAATGAACAAATTGTTTGAGAAGATTTATTAATTATTATAATTCATCGAAATATTGAAAGTACAATTAGTCATATGATTAACAGTAAGGATTGACGCCATGCTCTTCTTTATATTATTATCTTCAGTTTCTAGCAATGTTAAATTATCAAGACTATCTTGCGGAGTATTCGAAGAATCACCGACCTCAATAATAGGGATTTGGCGAGAGGAGCTGGCTTCTTGGTTGCTAATATGAAATATCTTCTTAGCGACTTGTACTTTATTATTCAAGGAATCCGCCACATAGCTTTCAGCTACTGCCGAGGATTTCCACCCGCCATGCCTCTTCAGTGCTAAAATGTCAACTCCGCTATTAGCCAAAAAAGTAGCGGAAGTTCGGCGAAAGGAATGCCCAGTATATTTTTCCGCATTCTCCAAATGTAGAAATTTCGCAACTTCAGAAGGAATTTTGGCAAAAATATTTCTTCCAACTGGTTGGTTAGAGCATTTCCCATTTTGATACCTCAAGAAGAATCTCTGTATTGAATTTTTTGGTCGCAGGTTCATATACTTCCTCACTAATGCCACAAAGTGAAACTTCTCATTCTCATTGTCGACAATGGTAAAACTTCTGGATTGATGATTCTTAGCGTCAAGTATTCTGACCAAAATAATGTCTCCTTTATCAATAACATTATTGATTGTTAGCTTACATAATTCATCTTTACGGCAGGCACCTGCAATTCCCATAACTACAACCACCTTCTTCATCAGGTATATTTGGTCATGTGCTTCACTTAAAAAGGTCTGAATTTCCTCGATCGTAAACACTTCACTTTTCTTTGAAACATATCCAATATTTTTCTTCTTTAAAAATGCCTTTAACTTTGCATATTTGGAAATATCAACATTGTCATTCAAAGAGATTGTCGATCGTAACATAGAGTATTCGGACCATAAGCTTGATGGAGCAGAATATTTACCTGATTTTTCCAAGAAATATGCTAGTAAAACTGTCTCACTGGTATGTATTACAACCTTTTTAGTGTGGCACCACTTTTTGAAACCCTCATAGCAACTTTCATACCTTTGCTTAGACTTTTCTGGTAAAAGTGACAAACAAGCAATACCTGCCGCTTCTTCGATGTCAGATTCTTCCATATTCAAAGTCACTTCAACACTAATTTTAATTCAAAAATCACAATTAAAATACAAATTAATGTTTAACCTGGACCTGTGCTGAACTGCAGCCAGCGTTTAGTTTTGTTTGTTTACCCGTAGCGTCCTTAGTAACCCAACACAACAACCAAGTCACAAGCTACTTGTTGTTAAGTAGTATGTTAGAATCCATCTAATTAATTCGACTGTCAGTGCTGTCAGTCTGACATCTATTCACGCAGTAATTATTAAAAAAGAATGCAAATTCAAAAAAAAAAACCGTTAAAGCAGGTATTGCAAAAAATTATTACTAAACC
Organism: Tillus elongatus; assembly: GCA_964006375.1. Lineage (NCBI taxonomy): Eukaryota > Metazoa > Arthropoda > Insecta > Coleoptera > Cleridae > Tillus > Tillus elongatus. The sequence continues at coordinate 34,502,893 of OZ023264.1, forward strand.
GTAAACTGTAAGTGACTCTTCATGCCTCGAATGCTTAGAAAACCTCGGCCCTACGGGCCTCGATTTTCCAAACTGCATTCTCTGCATGAAAAGTGTCACTTACAGTTTATGGTACGTAATATAGTATTGGACTCAATTGGAAAGTCTCGACAAAGTGGTTCAGTAGCCAATAAAAAACGGGATCCTGAACGTGAATTTCCGGTTAGAAATGAGACTACTGAGTTTGAAGATTTAGGACAAATTGCTGCAGACCCAACTTTGAGCACGAGAAAATTGGCCACTGTTTCAATCATCAAAAGAAGAACTATTCAGCGAATATTGAAGTATCATAAATTTCACCCGTATAAAATTCATCTTGTACAACAGCTGAATGAAGATGATTTTGATCGGCGGCTGGAGTTTTGTGAAGTTATGACTGCACGAATAACTGATAACGGGAACTTTCTGTTCAATATCTATTTTTCAGACGAGTATACGTTTTTATTAAACTCTACAGTCAATCGTCATAATTGTCTTTATTGGGCAGATAATAATCCAAGGAATTTTCACGAAGTCCACACTCAAACTCCACAGAAATTGAATGTCTGGACTGGCATTTTTGGAGACCGTTTAATCGGACCAATTTTTCTTGATGGTAATTTGAGTGGCGAAACGTATGTGGAATTACTAGAAGATATCTTTTACCCTCTACTAATTGACATTATTAAAAATGCTGATTACTATCAAGAAAATCAATTAGTGTTTCAAGATGGAGCCCCTCCGCATTTTTCACAACGTGTTAGGGAGTTTTTGAACAGAGAGTTTCCAGGACAATGGATTGGGCGTAGAGATGGTATTGAGTGGGCCCCTAGATCACCGGATTTAACTCCTTTAGACTTCTTTCTATTAGGCCATTTAAAGAGTAGAATTTACGCAACAGAACCGGAGTCTCTGGAAGAATTACGACGACGTATTGTTAAAGAATGCCGTCTAATAACTCCACAAATGCTCCAGAATGTCAGAGCTCGTTTTGAACAAAATTTGTACTTTTGTATGGAAGCTGGTGGTCAACAATTTGAACACTTACTTAACTGAATAAACATTTTTGAACGTTTGGTTTTGTTATTTAGTTTTTTTTAACGAAAAATTGACTAATTAGTGCATTGCTTATCACAATGAATGAAATACGTTCTTGCAACTCCAACTGTGAATAATTTTTAAAGAAGTTGATAAAAATTCCAAAAAAAAATAGTGTGCTGAATTTTGAGTTTTCTTTCGAAAAAATTTTTTTTTCCGAAAATTACGAAGATGTTTTAATGAAATTCAACGGATATATTGCCTTAGGAGAGACCTTACCACGCACCAAAATTTAACTGTCTAGGTTTATAGAAAATTCAGTTATTCAAATTTTAAATTTTCTTTCGAAAACTATTTTTTTATCCGAAAATTACAACGTTATTTTAGTGAAGTTTGGTATGTACCTTGTTTTAGGAAAGACCTTACTACATACCAAAATTAAACTTTCTAAGTTTATAGAAAATTAAGTTATTCAAATTTGAAGCATTTACTAATTCACTACCATGACGCACCTGCTGCGTCCCGAACTTTTTTTATTAAGTATTCCCTATAGCGAAATATGTTGATTTTTTAGGTATTTGGGATTTTTTGAACCAAAATTGTAACAAGAAAATAGATTTTATTTTATTTTGGTGGCTGTGGACTTGTCTATATAGGCCTCAATCTGCTTACTGCCGTGGATAAGGGTATGTTGAATTGCTGTTGGTCGATTACAAAGCCTCAATTTGCCTACTCCCAAAATCTCGCTTGAGATGATATCTAAGGTCTCAGTGTGTTCAACTCTAGACCAGAGAAAGATTTTAACAAAATGATCCCAAAAAAATACGATCATAAAAAACAAAACACCCAACAAAATCAATTCATTAATAATTGTTGTTGCCCTTACCCTGTAAAAAAACTGGCACTTGTGAAGCCAGATAAGAAGACTCTATATTTGTATTCATAAGCAATTTAACTCTCAACTTGTTTGATTTTATTTTGCGTTTACATTTATTTACCACGCGCATATGAAATCAAATCAACCATTATCCCATGTGACCTCTTTACTTCACCAAAACATAACTAGAAAATCAAATATCCCACAAACATTTTAACTGACACAAAGTAGGGTATGTAGCTCTCTGCCAATGTTGTAGTCGGGGTCAACATGTTACCGCAGCGAAACTCTTTGGCTCATTAAGAAACCACTTGTTCTCAAATTACACCCTCTAGCTGTTGTTATTTAGAAATGGGTCAGATCTGTCCGATATACTTTATATTTATGAGAGAGAAAACATTTAAATCTTACTCTGTCTTCGCACCATACAACATTCTTTGTTGCTTTGCTTTCGTTAAACGAGCAACTTTTATATATCAGGGGTGGCCAACTTTTTAATATATAAGATCTACTTTTTATCACAAAAATGTGTTGTGATCAACCGTAGTCTAAGAAAGAAAAGAGATTCTTTGTGAGATGTACGACAGGGCCGCCATCTCGGTGCGGAACCAGGTAGTATGTACTTACGACAGCTCCAAATAACACAAGATGTTATAAAATAGAGATTCTGTACAACCAACTAGCAATTTGAAAATTGTCGGACCTGCCCCATTTCTTCCATAATATAGGGACAATGTATGTAAGGCTAGATGTATTCTTACAACAATTAAAACCGCAGATGGATTACGCACTAATTGGAGCTCTTCAGTACGGTATATTAATTTCAGCGAGAACACATCTATAAAGTAATACGGCTATAATAGCTAGCCTCCATATGTGTGTTATCGCTGTAATTAGCATACCGTACTGACGAGCTCCAATTAGAGCGAAACTGGTCTGCGGTTCTAATTATGGTGAGAGTACATCTGGCCTTACATACATTGTCCCTGTATTAGGGGAAAATAGGCCTGGGCTGATAATTTACAAAATTGTTAGTTGGTTGTACACAGTGTCTATTTTATCTCATTTTGTGTTATTTTGGAGCTGTCGTGACAACATACTACCTGATTCCGCAACAAGATGGCTACCCTGTCGATAGGTATTTGTTTGTGAGATTATTTCAGCATTGGACTCAAATCTCTTTCCACCGAGCCATTTCTTTAAATTTGAAAAGAATAAATAATCACACGGGGCTAAATCCGGAGAATAGGGCGGATGAGGGAGCAATTAGTAGCTCAATTTATGCAATTTCGCCATGAAGACTACACATGTGTACACCCTTACATTGTCTTGGTGGTAAAGAACTTTTTTCTTGGCCAAATGCGGCCGTTTTTCTCTTTAAATCGCCATTGAATCAGTCCAATAAGTTGGTATAATATTCTCCATTGATTGTTCTTCCCTTTTGAAGCTAATCAATGTGCATTATACCGCGTGCATACCAAAAAACGGTCGCTCTGACTTTATTGGCTGACAAACACACCTTGGCCTTCTTCGGCGGCGATTCGCACGGCAAAACCCACCGTTAACAAGATTAGCCTTGGTTTAAGTAATGTTTTTTTTTCTGCCAAAAATCATGTTTGATGAGCACTCGAAATTAACTTTTTTGCATTTTCGTTATAACTCAAGAGGTTGTCTGCTTTCAATGACTATCCTACACAAACTAAATGACGCAGCTAGCTAAAAATTGGACAGGAGACAACTGACAGGTGTTTGTTGACACGAGAAGTGTTCCCTTCCTTGTGAAGAGGCGGGAAATTCAAAAAGTCACGGACTTATTTGACTTGCCTTCGTATTCCTATTTTATGCCAAAGCTCAAACAACGCTTGAAAGGTAACGGTTTTCGTCTAACAACGAAGTCATATTAATGTCGCTGAGGAGTGTTGCGAAAACCAAGAAAAAATATTTTTAAAGGGTTTGGAATTATATACAGATGCAGAGACTACTTATCTGGTATTTCTGCATCTTATCTAAGTTTTTTTAATCTCTGTAACCAGATTTACCGCCAAGATTTTTTTTTTTTGAATGGGTTTAGAATTACGATATGCTACATATCTGCGTCTAAGGGATTATGTTAAATAAATAACATTATACTTAAAAAGGGTATTGTATTTTCTGCTGTAGGATAATTACTTTTTGATAACCCTCGTATGGTTTTCTGAACATACGATACTTCCAACTATATGTGGACATTCCTCATTTATTTTATGCACTGTTGATGGCTCCAATCAGCGTCGTTTTTTCCTCCTTTGGGCCCGTCTGCGATTTCCGCCCTGATAGCACCGCAGCTTTTGGCTTATTGTGCATGCATTATGCCTTTTCTACTCTACCCATTCCAAGATCACTGTGCCTTGAACTAGTCTGCGCAGCAGATCACTTGTCTTTTGCTGTCGAGAGCTCTACACTCGAACAGGATGTGCTGGACTGATTCCTCTCCCTCACCGCAGAGTCTGCATGTCAGGTCCCCCTCGATCCGCCCCATTTTATACAGGTGTTTCTTGACAGCCATGTGTCCCGTCAAGAGCCCTGTTATGTTACTGAGCTGTCTTCTGCTAAGATTTAACAGCTCCACAGCTCTCTTTGAACTGGGTTCCCCAATTACTGACTTCCCATGTCTAAGCCTTGGACAGCCTGCCCAGTAGGCCTTATGTTGGTTTCTGACTCGGGACATAATGGATCCCCTGGTAGTGCTCTTCGTCACATCAAAGACCGGTTCTGGTCCCAAAAATGGTTCTACTGATCATCTCTGCGCGAGACAGCCTCTTCATTGTCTTTGACTCCTGAGTAGTCCGGCACATAGTAGAGGGTAACTTTATTCTGCCCAGCCAGGTCACTCATCTCGTCTCGGCATTCACTAACTAGCCTGAAATTTAGCCGTGGGCTGCTTAGAGCCTCAAGGGCTGCCTGGCTGTCTGTGGTTATGAAAATCCGCTTGTTGGTGTAGCTTATCCTAAATCTTTTTCTCTCGTACGCAATGCAGGATTGCGTACATGTCGGCCTGAAAGGCCGTTTCGTGATCCTAGAGAGACATTTTGTTACTTACCCTCGATCTTTCCAAGTAAACGCTGGCCCCCGCCGGATCCGTCCGTGAACCAGCCGAGCGTGTCCCTTGGTCGGCTCGGCGTCTCCCCGTCAGGCCTCGCGGTCGGGGATTATCACTGTAAACCTGCTTTCTCGTGCGGGCTCGCAAAGTCTAACCTCATTTTAAGCATGGACTCCCTCCCGATCTCCCGAATCTTGCAGTTACCCCTGCAGACTGGGTTAGCCTCCAGTCTGTCATTGCAGGCTAGTCTGTATAGTCATAGCCTGCTTCCTCCATGATAACTAAGTGTGGGTGGGGGGGTGGTGGCAGATCCAGCAACACATCCATGGCGGCTGTTGGGGTTGAGGTCACTGCCCCTGTGATGCCTAGGTAACCCATCCTTTGAATCTTGCACAATTTTTGTGTGGTACTGGATTGCATCACCTTGGGCCACCATACCAGTGCCACGTATGGTAACGATGGTATGATCACCCTTGTGTACAGACAGTAGGCCATACAAAGTTTCAGTCCCCACGTTTTTCCATATCGCTACCGGGTGACGGCTAGGGTCATGACTGGCTTTCGCATTATTTTTCAACGTGGCCATTCTAGGTTAGCTTCGAGTCCAGTACTACCCCAAAATATTTTACCTTCTTAGCCATAGGAATGCTACTACTATATAGAGTCAGAGTTCTGTGGCCCTCCCACTTCCTCCGCCTCGTAAATGGTATGACGGTGGCTTTCTTGGAGTTCACCCCAAGCCCTTGGCCAACCATCCGCCTTTCCACCACTTTCAGTGCTGTCTGCATACGCTCACAAAATGGATGTGTAAACTTTTCTCTGATTATGATGACAATGTCTTCCGCATAGCCCTTTACCTCGTACCCACCTTCCGAGAGCCTCCGCAGCAGACCGTCCGCGAATAGGCCACGTTGCTTGATGTCTGATATTTTTTATTGTCACAGAGTGCATATGAGTTCAGTTTTAAGTAATATAGAATTAGCTGGGTAAAGTTTTGTATCTATGTCACACGCTTATTTGATTGTTTAAATCACCTAAAAATTTATATTAATAAAGTCACCAAAAAAGTTCAACAGGTTTGACTCTCCAATTTGCTAAATTGCTATACTCCACTTATTACATTATTTGATCATGTTTTTATCCAACACGATATTATAAATAAAGAAAAATATTCGATATAATATAATAACTATGTCATTCACTTTACAAATCAATAAAATGTCAACCACTTTCTATATACCATCAGAGAAAACACACATAATTTTCTTGTTATCTGATTTCCATGGAATTTTATGAATAGCTTTGCTTGAACGCCATTATCGACTTAACCATACAGACATCGAAGGTAGAGACATATAAAGTTAATCACAAAAGAACTTGCCAAATGATTGTCAGAAAATTACGGTAATTTGCAACTTTTGTAATTTACGGTATAAAATTTTGAACTAAAATTAAAAGCGATGTAGTAGTATTATTTAATTTTGCTAAGCGAAAGCTTATTAGTGACAAAACAGGAAAACTTAAGTATAAGTTAAAATTTCACCACTTTTCGTTGCATGTTTAGAATCATTTCTAATGAAGCCACCCCAAGTTGAATGCACCGCCGCTCATTTGGTTTGAATTAATGATTACACATTGTCATGGTAACAGTAAACTGGCTATATTCTGAATATACATATTATATGCGACTAAGTCTAGTTTACTGTAACTAAAAATAAACAAATGCGGTGCAGTGGTTGACCATTAAGCAATTTTAAGCGGACATAAGCGGTCAGTTAGTATATTAAGTGAGTGTGATGAAAATATAAGGGTTAGTGACAGTGACAAATCGGCAAAGGGTTTGTTGAGGTTAGTTTGTTGTTGACACGTGCCAGACTGCGAATATTTATGGATATGATGTTTAATGAATTAAATGCGAAGCCTAAGTTTCATCTGATTCTTCTGAACTACAAATATGTCATTAATACAAGGTGTAAAAAATGAACCTTGATGAAAATGGCATTATAATCGCAGACTTCGTTTTCCCCTTTAAGTAGACTCAAAGTAGACCCAAATCACATCTTTTTAAAGACCTGACTATTGTTTCAGTGATAATGTTAGCGTCTTCAGAGGATGAAAAATTTCAAACTGATTACTAACAAACATCACCTAAGTTTTAAGTAGAGACCGATACCGAGAGGCAGACTAAATCGCAGGCAAATTTTTCAGTGTATTGTATTTTAATCGCAGGACGAGGTTCTTGAACTTTACTTATAACTTTACCTAGCAAGTTTTGGAATATTTTATCTGTATCAGAGACAGAGGGCAAACAAAGGACTATAAATCAGTGGCGGCGCTCGGCTTAAATAACTTTTGTTTTTTATTGCCTTAAAAATATAAATAAATTGTCTAGCATTTTTGATAAGCTTCAAATTTTCTTTATCAATGTGGTGGTTATTATCCCAAATATGTTGTGCCACGCATAACTTGTTTACACTACCGTGTCTCAGCTGTGCCAGATGTTCGTGAAATTTAGTCTCAACGGTTCTCTTAGTCTGCCCAACGTATTGACGATTACAATCTTTAAAACATATTTCATAGATACCCGACATATCAGTGGCTTTATCTTTATCTTTCGTATTACCTAACGAATTTCTTAAATTATTTTTTGTCGAAAAAGTTAGCTGCAAATCGGCTTTCTTAAAAATGCTTTCGACACCCCTTGTGGTACGCAGTTCAGTAGGTAGGCAAAGTTTTTATCTATTTTTTGTTTCCTGAATTTCGTGCGTTCTGCTAACATTTTCTTTGTTCTGTGTTTATTAATTCATTTTTCCACCAAGCACTTCGAATATCCGTTATATTTAGCTACCTTTTTAATGTACCCTAATTCTATACTATATCTACTTTTACTTAAGGGAAATTTTATTAATCTCTTTACTAAGAAATTTCAACCGGCTGTTTTTTTGCGAGTACCTATGATGTGAGTCATTTGGAATGTAACTTAGAGTGGTAGTTTTCTTCTTGTGGAATTTAAATAATAGAGTATTTGCTGTTCGTCCAATAAAAAGGCTGATCTATTTGCCTTCGTATTTGCTTTAAATGCGTGCTTGATCCGCTGGCAAATACCTAATCAACTATTCCAGTTATAAAGTCAAAAGTGAGAAAACTATTTTTCTAAGATCGCACTGTTACGCATATGTTAAAAAATTTAGATATCGAAAAGTTATTAGGACGCCATAGAACCCCAAAAATAGTCGAATCCAATTTTCTGTTGCCTCTTTTCTATGTCCTATAAAATGGGCTTTTTCCATATTTCTGGAAACAATCCAGTGTTTAGCTTGTCACTAAAAAGATAAACAAGTCTGATGTGGGGAGTAATCCTCCAATTTTAATTCTATCCGTTTTGTCTAACGTTTTGGAAAAGGTTATCTACTCGTATATAGAGCTTATAAAATACTTCGCTCGAAATAAATATACTAACGATATTCTGACATACGTTACTCTTCTTTGGAGTTCTGCTCACGAAAAATTTGGAGAAGAATATGCAATTTCGTTAGATATTTCTAAATCATTCGATCAGGTCTGATATGTACTTGCCAATAATAGGAATTATCGGAATTGCCTTCAAACCTATGTTTTTGGATACCTATTTTTCTGAAGAAGGATTGCCTGAATGTTGGTGTTGATGGTGTTTTACCCGGTACATTAAAAATTAATGCAGGTTTTTCACAGGTTTCTGTTTTGGCTCACAAAATTTGCCTTTTATATCTAAATGACCGTCTGTCGACAACCAACAATCCGATCCACAGTTTCGCTGATAATATCAGTCTTTACAGTAGTTTCTCATTGAATCCCCCCTTCCACCCCCACTCGCCACCAATATCTGCTTCTATCTCATTATCAATGAAAGTTCAAGTAATCAAATTCCTAATTAATGACCTGTATTTGATTCTTACCTGAAGGTCTGCACATTTGTTTATTTCTTTCTACCTAGAAATAGTGACCTATAAGGGCCAGATATTCAGAGGTCTGGCCAAATATTGCCCAAAAAAAAATCACACTCTTTACAGTGGATATAACCGTTGCAGATTATCGTTGTTGACATTTACATGTTTCTAAATCATCATCAATAATTATTGGGTTTTTGGTTCGGGTTAAAAGCTTATTTTCATCGCATGGGCCTTTACACTATACAGTGTGTCCAAGATAAGGAAGGCCACCACCATCGGGATCTCCAAAACGGTAACAGATATAGACTTCGTTAAATAGGATTAGAGTTGCGCACTCAAAAGCCAAAAATGGCGGTTAGACGTCTCCTACAAATTTTTCGGTTTTTGAGGTATTTTGAAAATTTTGGATTTTTCGATTTCATATATTATTTTTTTCTAAACTTAATGGTACACCTACACCAATACCAATGACACTTTTCTACAGCAGTTCTTCATGTCTTTAACGCAGAATTGCTAACTTTTGAATCCGACGTTTCGTCTTTGCGGAACTATCATCAACTTTTTTTTTTTAAATACGGCCTTCATTTTCTGATATCATATTCTGAAAACTCTCTTTACTCCAAATTCAGCTATGTGCCACACTTTGTGGTTTAGTACCATTTTAGTCTTTCTTTCGACCTTAATTAAGAAAATGCCTATTCCGGGCCTGTACATAGCTTTTAAACTTAAGTGCTAAACTACTAGCTACATCAGTTAACACTTTATGTCATTTAGGCGTTTAATAATAATTCTATGGATACATTGAGGCAATAATGTAATGGAATAAACACAGAACAAACAAACTTACATTACTAGAAGACCTAAACATAAAAAAGTCTGGACGCATCAAATGCGTTATGGCGGTGAATTTTCATAAAAACGTTTTAAATAGCAAATATGTGTTTTTTTAAAGAAAGCATGGATCAAATTTGGTTACCAATATTACCTATATAGTAGAAACAATGTACCATATCTCATAAAAATGACTTGATTGTTTGAAACTCTAAAAATTTTTCAAAAATAAACTTAAAATGTTCCGAAAAAAACTAGTTTCCCGGCCAACGAACCTTATAGTTTAATAGCAAATTGAGCTATTAAAATTTGAGGCATTTATTACAAATTCGCTACCATAACGCACTTGTTGCGTCTCGAATTTCTTTTCTTACAAACATGCATTATAATTTTGTGTGTATCGCTTGCAGCTTCTTCAGGATGCACCTACTTCACAATAATTTCTACTGCCTGCTGTTCGTACGACTTCCACTTTTGCATACTTTTCTTTACTTGCGGTTTATTATTACAAAACTTATAAAAATTCGCTACTATAACGAACTTGCTGCGTCCCGACCCTCTCACCTTTATATCAGCGATAGCAATATTATTTCGAACTCGTTTTATTTCAGCCCACATCGCTGTACTACAAGGACCGTACGGGGAAGTCTCCCTTGCACTACTGTTGCACTAGTGACAACCTCTGTGCGGCTCAAGCTGCGGACCTAATGGTGATGGCGGCTCCAGAGCTGGTGGACAGCAGGGACGAAGATGGCTTCACTCCGCTGCATCTGGCCGTCATTGCCGGAAACATGCCTCTGGTTACCTTTCTCTTAGCAAATGGTGCTGACGTCAATGCTCTGGACAACGAACAACATACTGTAGTTCACTGGGCCACTGGTAAGCTTAATGAATTTATTATCTTGTAATAGCTAATCTGGATGTTGTCCCAATTTCGAGACTTTTGAAACTCGTAAATGTAATTGATCTAAAAGCATGAATGCGTGTGATTTTTTTTAAATTTCACATCCCTATTTGTAAGCAGGGTAGGGATCTTTAACGTGCCCAACATCGCATGGACACGGGACAGACGGCTTTACGCCCCTTCCGAAGGAAGGAACTTGCAGCCATTCCGCTTGCTCAAATACAATGCATACAACCTCGGTTGATGTTAATTTTACAGTATGTACTAAAAACTGAAAGGGGAACACTGGGAATCGAACTGAGTACCCTTCGGTTTAGAGGTACACGTTCTTAGCCCTGGAACACCAGGCTCTATGTTAATTCAATATACATAGTTAATCAGTGCAGAAAAACCTAATAAATTTAGGTGGGGTGGGGAGTTATAATATATAATACCTACGTATATTTGAAATTAAACCTTTCCTGAGAAATTGCAGCCACTTAAAATGGGGTGGAAAATTCAGAATACAATTTACCACAATTTGTGAAATGCCGCGAATAATATTCCTAGTTCTTATAAAAGTATATTACTATGCAGTTTTATGGTAAATAGACTGAACAAAGGATGGATATATTAAATTCATTGATTGTTGTTGCGCTTACTTGGTGAAACTGGTCCATACTACATACAGACTTAGAGACTACTTCTCTGGCTTCATTGTTGGGTTTCATTTCGGTAAATGAAGGACGTAGCCAGCGCGTAGGTTCACTGAAACAAGTGGCCCTACTTAACCCTAAATGTTCCGGGATGTTCTTCAACGTTTCTGTAACCGGTTTGGCTGCTTGAGAGCATCCTCAGACAGATACAAATTCAATTAATACGAAATAATGACAACTACAAATAAAGATCTGTTGCTATGTTATGATGTTCTGATAAAAAAATTCTTAAAAATAAATAAATAAAATGAAACAAAAGGGGCAGATAACGCCTTCAAAATGTCTACGTAAACATAAAGATGGAACTACCCTATAACAGTAGTAACTATAATAACAATTACAACAATAAAATAACTCAACAATAACAGCCTCTTTACAATAAAAATATCGACATACATCAATTCATTATCTTATTATATTCCTTTTTGTCAATTTTCTTAAAAAAAATTCACTAATGAGCAGATCCCGACTTTCGAATTTTGAAAAAATTTCTTCAAGTGAGCGCTAATTGGGACCCCTGGAACCCAAATCCAAGGTCGGTTTCAGACTTTATATGTGAGTACCTTCCTTTCACAAGTGGCTTGGATAAGTTTGTTAGCCAGGAAAATCCGCCGAGGTTTTCCCGGAAAATTTTGTGTTTTCTTTCGAAAAAAATCGAAATTATTTCTCCGGAATTAACAAAGTAAGGGCAACAAAATTTCACACGCGGGTTTATATTATTATGGGTAAAATATCTACGAAAATTTAGCTCTGTAAGTTAAAGGACAAAAAAGTTACAGGCATTTAAAGAACAATAAATTTGGGTTTTCCTCAAAACGTCAAAATCGCGACTTTAAACGTCAAAATTGGTGAGTACCTTCCTTTCGCAAGTGGATTGAATAAGTTCGTTAGCTAGGAAAATCCGCCGAGGTTTTCCCGGAAAATTTTATGTTTCCTTTCGAAAAAAAATTATATCTCCAAAATTAACAAAGTAAGGGCAACCAAATACGCGGGTTTATATCATTATAGGCAAGTCACCTACCAAAATTTAGCTCCGTATGTTAAAGCACAAAAAAGTTACAGGCATTCAAAGAAAAATACATTTGGCTTTTCCTCAAAACGTCAAAACCGCGATTTTAAACGTCAAAATTGGTAATATTTAGGCAATGAACCTGACATTAGTATGAGCTATGGAAGGAAAATGTCTCAAGAATAATATTTTACAAAGCCTGAAGTCTTAGTTTCAATCGTCATTGTCCTTCATTTTACTAAAATATTCCCAGAAAATTCATTTCAAATAGACCCTTTCTCTGATGTTTTGGCTGTCGGTTTAGTTAAGTTGATGCTTTCGCTGTAGGTTTAGTGAAGTTTATGGTTTAACGGTCTATAATTTTTAGCTAATTTTCGTAGAAAAAATTCGCTCCTGCATTTTAGCATATTTTATTGAAATATGATGCATGTTTGTAAGAAAAAATCTGGACACAGTAAGTGCGTTTTGGTAGCAAATTTTCATTAAATCCTCCAAATTTCAATAACTCATTTGCTATTAACGTAAGTTTTGTTGGTTAGGAAACCAACATTTAACTGTATTTTCGGAAAATTTTTGTATGAACGCAGCAAGGGCGTTTCGGTTGCGAATTTTCATTAAATGTTTCAAATTTCAATAACTTAATTTGCTATTAACCTAAGGTTCATTGGCTAGGAGACCAGTTTTCTCAGAAACATTTAAAGTTTATTTTCCGAAAAGTTTTGTACTTTTTAAAGTAATTATTTTGATAAAATATGATACACTGTTCCTACTATATAGGTTATACCGGTAACCAAATTGATGCCTGCTCGCATTAGAGCGATATATTTGTAATTAAAAACATTTTTATGAAAATTCACTTCCATAACGCACTTGCTGCGTCCAGAGTTTTTTTATAATTATTTAGTTTGTTTGATTTATTTGATATGAAACGGGAATCCATTAAATCAATTTGCTCATTTAAAATAAGGTAGCTATTGTCATGTATGTGCTTTTTTTACTTCTAAAGCTCAAAAAAGTCTAGCTTACGCTTGTTATTACAAAAATGTTGTGGTTTTATGCGGTTATTTACTGTAGGTTTATGTTGTGTATCAATAATATGTTTTGCAAATGTAGATTTGTCAGCGTCATTGTTTGTAAATGCAGAAAAAAAATGTTAGATTTATTTTGTTTAGTTTTTTAAATCAGAAAAAAACATATTTCTGCATTTAGAAATAACCACGCTGAAAAATCTACATTTTCGAAACATTTTATTGATGCCCAACATAAACCTACAGTAAATAGCCGCATCAAACCACAACATTTTTGTAATGACAAGCGTAAACAAGACTTTTTTGAAGCTTTAAAAGTAAAAAGCACATACATGACAATAACTACCTTGTTTTAAATGAGCAAACGGATTTAATGGATTTACCTTTTTTGGATATTGTTCTTCCAATTTTTTTTAAGTTGTAATAAGATAATGAATTGATGTATGTCGATATTTTCATTGTATAGAGGCTGTTATTGTTTAGTTATTTTATTGTTGTAATTCTTATTATAGTTATTACTGCTATAGGTTGGTTCCATCTTTATGTTAAATATTGACGTACATCACGTAGACATTTTAAAGACCTTATCCGTCATTTGTGTTTAATTTTATTTTCAATTAAAAATTATTAATTTTTGAACAAGACGTCTAACATAGCAACATATATTTAATTGTAGTTGTCATGATTCCGTGTTAATTAAATTTTTATCTGTCTGAGGATGCTGTCAAGCAGCGAAACCGGAGACAGAAACGTTGAAGAACATCCCAGAACATCTAGAATTCAAAGGGCCACTTGCTCTAGTTAGCTTAAGCGCTGACTACGTCCTTCACTTACCAAAACGAAACACAACAGTGAAGCCAGAGAATTAATCTTCAAGTCTGTATGTAGTATGGAGATTTGATTATTTGACTTGATATGATTTAGTAATTCTTAGAGTTCTCAACCTACGGAATGCAACGCGATTTCAGTAATTTTTTATATTGAAATGATACACAAATTCAAAAACATTGAAGTAAATTGTTTATTAAAATTCATTGATTGTTGTTGCCCTTACTTGATGAAACTAGCCCATACTACATACAGACTTGGAGACTACTTCTTAAACTTCACTATTGGATTTCGTTTCTGTAGGTAAGGGCGTAGCCGGCGCGTAAGCTAACTGGGGCAAGAGGCCCTTATCAATTCTAGGTGCTCTAGGATGTTCTTCAACGTTTCTTGACAGTATTCTCAGACAGATAAAAATGGAATTAGTACGAAATCATGACAACTACAAACAAAGATCTGTTGCTATGTTATGTTATGATGTTTTGATCAAAAAATTCATCAAATTGAAAATATTAGAAAACGTTTTAATAGAAAAGAACGTAAATGTCATAAAAAGACGAGACATAATTAATCTTTTTAACGAATGCATAAAGCAAAAGATTTTAAATTTAATGATAAAATTTATATGCAAAATGAAGGCCTACCTATGGGTAGTCCGTTGTCACCTTTATTTGCCAACATATTTATGGAAAACTTGGAAAACCAAATTTTAAAATTAGAACTTTCGAACAATGTTGTCTTTTGGTACAGCTACTTAGGAGATATTTTAGTACGTTTTCAAGGTAGCCATACAGAATTAAATGAATTTTTGAATTTTATTAATAACTTTCACACAAATATTAGGTTCAGTTTAGAAGAAGCTAACAGTTGTATACATTTTTTAGACTTAACGATAGAAAGTTAGAAAATAATTCATTTGACTTTTCAATAAATAGGAAACCAACTTACACTGACACAACCATACCATACGATTCATGTCACCCTTTTTCACAAAAGCTGTCAGCCCACCATTCTATGATACATTGTGCATTTTGAATACCTATGTAAAAAAATTTGAAAAAGAAATTCGATAATTAAGCAAACAGCATTCAATAATGGCTACTCTGTTAAAATAATAGATAAAATGATCGAGAGAAAATATTACAAATTAGCGATTAATTTAATTTATCCAAACATTAGAGACAAAAAAGACAACAGGTACGTTTCAGTAACTTATTTTGGAACCATTTCATAAAACACTTTAAAAATGTTAAACACCTTTATAAATACAAAGGTGGCTTTTAAATCGTATAACACGACGCGTGATTTGGTTTTAACGCGAAAGAAAAATCTTGTTTCTTGACAAAAGCTGGAGCCTATAAATTAGCTTTTACACATTGTAACGCAATCTACATAGGTCGAACTTCTAGAAATTTTAACACCCGATTAAAGAACATATTTCTGCATTTAGAAATAACCACGCTGACAAATCTACATTTGCAAAACATATTATTGATACCGAAGATAGACCTACAGTAAATAATCGCATACAACCACAACATTTTTGTAATGACAAACGTAAACTAGATTTCTTTGAAGCTTTAGAAGTCAAAAAGCACAGACACGGCAATAGCTGCCTTGTTTTAATTGGGCAAACTGATTTAGTGAATTCTCCTTTCTTGGATATTCTTCTTTCTAATTAAATAAGTCAAAGAAAATAAATTTAATTATTCTTTCAATAAATTTGTAATAAGATAATGAGTTGTTTCGTAGTGTAGAGACTGCTTTATTACTGTTATTGTTTAGTTATTTTATTGTTATAACTATTATTATAGTTATCCTAGGCTAGTTCTATTTTTATGTTAAATATTGACATATATCACGTAGACATTTTAAAAGCCTCATACGTCATCTGTGTTTTATTTTATTTTCAATTTGATGAATTTTTTGATCAAAACATCATAACATAACATAGCAACATATCTTTATTTGTAGTTGTCATGATTTCGTACTAATTCAATTTTTATCTGTCTGAGGATGCTGTCAAGCAGCGAAACTAGTCACAGAAACGTTGAAGAACATCCTAGAACATTTAGAATTCATAAGGGCCTCTTGCTCCAGTTAGCTTATGCGCTGGTTACGCCCTTCACTTACAGAAACGACACCCAATAGTGAAGCCAGAGAAGTAGTCTTCAAGTCTGTATGTAGTGTTTATTAAAAACTAATTAACTAATTTAACATAAATATATTTAAACGAGTCCAATGATAAACTTGGGCGGCAAAGTATGTTGCGTTTTTGAAAAGTCTCAGTTTAGTTTTTTTCGATTATTTGATTGTTAAAGTTACAGTCAACCAACAAAATATACGGCCAAACAATAATATAAACGCTCTTAAGAAAATAATACAATTCGTGACGCAGCAAGCAAGTTTTGGTAGCGAATTTTCATTAAATGCTTCAAATTTCAATTTTCTGTTCAGTTCCGATCTTTAAGTTTGACACAGAGTAAAAGGCACTCTCAGGGCAATACGTTCACTAAATTTACGTGAACATAGCTTTGTTATTTTTCGAGATACAAATTTGCTTTCCAGAAAAATTGGAATTTGTTTTTGAATAACTTGTCTGATTGGGCTGCCTAACAAGCTGTATATGTAAAAATAATTTTAGTTTGTATCTAACGTTATTATAAGTTACCTGCAACTTTTGTTCAAATTTTTTTTGTATTATTGTATAATGAAGGAGATATTGAACTTGAACGCACTGTTGGACCAGCCTGTATCAGTGTGTGGCCTTTGAAACATTAAATCTTAAGGAAGCTTAATATATAAATATTGATTGAATGTCATCTACATATCAAATAATAGTGTTTTTAATCAAATGTCATATGGCGTCTTGCAGGTTTCTGTCACGTATAACCTTGACTTTTTGCAACATGTAATTCATAATGTCACATATTATACTAAATCAAAAAAGCATACGTCACATATGAGTTTAATACAGAAAGGGACTTATAAATATTAAATCTTGCATGCTCATGTGTAACTTTGTATTATTAAATAATTCATATGCTATCAACCGACAATGAAATTTGTCGTTACGTTGTGAAATTTATTCTGGTGCTATTTGCGTATTATAAATATGATGGAAAGCTCAGCAAATATAGCTGGAAAAATGCGTATAAATTTAAATTCAGACTATATAAGATTAAAATAGACTATAAAAGCTGAAACTTGCTGATTAAGCTAAGTTAGTGTGGACTTTACTTAAAATCTCTAGGAAAGAAGCAACTCGGGAAGAAATTGAGTAGCAATTATATCAGGGAATAAACAGACCAATATAATAATTAATACATACCATGCCGGGGTATTTATGGCGACAATTTAAGCAAAACCCTAGAAAAACGCTATAATACAAGTATAGATTCTGACATCACGAGACGAAAAGGAGTATCTAAAAGATACGAATATACATATAGGAAGTGGCAATTAAAGCTTTCCATCTAGAAAATATCTGAACAAAAAAAAGAAGAAAGTTTCGGGACGCAGCAAGTGCGCTATGGTAGTGAATTTTCATAAACATGTGTTCAATAGCAAATATGTGTTTTTTTTTCAGAAAGCAGGCATCAAATTTGATTACCAGTATAACATATATAGTAAAAACAATGTGCCATGTTTCATCAAAATAACTGTATCGTTTGAAAAGTACAAAAATTTCCGAAAGTAAACTTAAAGTGTAACTGAAAAAATCCGTTTCTTGGTCAACCTTATAGGTTAATAGCAAATTGAGCTTTTCAAATATGAAGCATTTAAACAAAATCCGCACTTGCTGCGTTCAGAATTTCTTTACTTACAAACACGCATTATATTTCGATGGAAAATGCAAAAACATAAGGCGTATTCGATTAAAAAAATATATTTGTATCACCAATTACTTATGGGCCACCCTGTGATTGTAGAAATATTTTTTAAGATGTAGCTCAAGACACCCTATATTTGATGTATACAATTTTTTTTCATATCTTGTAGAATAACGGATATATTGAGCTTTATTGATTTTTTACGAAAATTCAACAAAAGTTATATACCATTAAACGATAAACTCTATTGCTAAGGCTACTGCCAAGCATCAGAGAAAGGGTCTATTTGAAATGAATTTTCTGGAAACATTTTAGTAAAATGAAGGACAATGACGGTTGAAACTACGACTTCAGGGTTTGTAAAACATTCTTCTTGAGACATTTAATTTCCATAGCCCGTATTAGATTCAAGTTGTTTGCCTAAATGTTACGAATTTTGACGTTTTAAATTGTCACTTTGACGTTTTGAGGAAAACCCCAATTTATTTTTCTTTAAATGCACATAACTTTTTTGTCTTTTGACCTACAGCGCTAAATTTTGGTAGGTAATTTACCTAGAGCGATGTACCAAATTTGGTTGCCCTTACTTTGTTATTTCCGGAGATATGATTTTTTTTTCTAAAGAAAACACAGAATTTTCCGTGAAAACCTTGGCCGATTTTCCTGAATAACGAACTTATCCAAGCCACTTACAAAAGGAAGGTATTCACCAAATTTTGTCAAAATCGGCCTATTATTTTTTGAGTTATCGGTGTGATATATATATATATATATATATATATATATATATATATATATATATATATATACATATATATATATATATATATATATATATATATATATATATATATATATATATATATATATATATATATATATATATATATATACATATAAAAATCGAAACTGACCCCGGATATGTGTTCTAGGGGGCCTAATAGGCGCTCATTTGAAGAAATTTTTTGAAAATTCAAAAGTCGAGATCTCCTCATTAGTGATTTTTTTTTTAAGAAAATTTACTAAAAAAGGCGAGACACGTCCACTTTGTTTTCAACAGGGGCACATGATGGCTTAAGCTTTGGTGATTTAGTATCTTGAGACCTACCGCTTAAGCTACGGTTTCCTAAGAAAGCCGTGCTGTTATCTAGCGGCCGTAATGTATGTGTGTGTGTTTTGTTTCTTTAACGTCGGCCTATTTCCGCGACTATGGCCAATCACCGACGCCAGGGAGCAGTTTAACCTTACTATCCTGGAAATTTTGCCGAACCCCTGACTTTCTGTAAGTAGGGTAGGGATCTTTAACGTGCCCAACATTGCATGAACACGGGACCGGCGGATTTACGCCACCTCCGGAGGGCGGAACTTACAGACATTCAACTTGCTCAAATCCAATGTCAGAACTTCGGTTGATGTTAATGTTACAGTATGTACTGAAAAAGAGAAAGGAGTACCCTGGGATCGAACCCAGTACCCTTCGGTTCAGAGACACACGTTCTCACCTCTGAACCACCGAGGTTCTAGGCCGTAATGTAGCGGTGGATCACGTCACTAAAACGTTGCTAATGCAAGCCAGATGTCGTTGGTTTCCTACAGTGCGTCGACTGTGAACGTAACGTCAAATTGCGTTCCCGTTTTTTTTTATAACGACCGTTATAACGGCGGCAAACAGTTGGACCGTTTTTTCTACAGTAGCGTTGAAGATTTCGTGTGAAAATGAGTGCAAACTCGATTTGGGCCAGCGAAGCTGACAAAATTAATTAATTTTGTGAGAAATCATGAATGCATGTACAATGTAAAGAGCAAAAATTATAGAAAATCCCAGTTAAAACAGAATCTGTGGAGCAATATTGGGACTACACTTGATAAATTAGGTATGTTTTATAATGCTATGTATTTTCTAATATTGTAGTACATAATCATAAGAACATGTAAGTGTTTCTGGGGAACAATAGGGCAATCACTAGTTCAGCTTATGTTGTTTTTAAGATATATAATTTTTAATAGAAACCTTTGTCGCTTCTACATCATATGAATACATGAGAAACTCTAAATACAAAAGCTAGTTACGAGAATAAAATATAATCAATGGTTCACTGAAGAATTATGTTGCAATTCGACTTACCCTGGGCTTTAAAATAATTTTTAAATATTTCTCGAATTTGAGTGCGATTCAATCTGGAACGTACATTATGTGTTCTGCCATTGAAATTAAATTTTCACTGGGTAATGAAAGTAGATAATCAACATGTTTCTGACCTGGAGCAAGTACTTTCGCTTCCCGTAGGATGTTATATAATATGCAGGCAGATATAATTAACTTCTCTGTAGTTTCTGAGACAGTAGCAATAGAAAAAAAAGTCTGAAGTAACCGCATAAGATTCCTAAAGCATCTTCAGTCGTCCTTCGAGCTCGAGATGCTCGATACTTATATACAGCCTTTGATTGATCATGTAGATATTGCTGCCTTGGGTAAGGTTTCATCAAGTTTTCGTGCAGAGCAAAAGCTTCCGACAATCACATAAGGTACAATGTTATCCGTTCCGGGTAGTGCTTTTGGTGCTAGTACATTGAATGTATTATTTTTCATCTATTTCCCTATGTAACTTTTAAGGAAGATACCAGCATCTTCTTGTCTACCATAGTAACCGACATCAATAGCAGTGTTATTAAAATCTGCATCAACAACTCTGCTAGGAGAACCATTGAGTAATATTCTTTATAGCTGAAATATAATGATCCACTGTTTTTGGGAGACTTTATTCTTATATGTTTTCCATCTATCGCTCCGACGCAGTTCGGAAAATTCCATTGAAGCAAAAATTAGCTACTGATTCTTCGTAGTTGATCGTCAGTTGGGGACGGTATAATCAACTTGAACATTCTTTCAATAATGGCCACAGCAACTTCGTATTATATTATATTATACTTATTCAGTAATCACTTACCCGATAATGGAAAGCAAGTGATCGAAAAGACTCCGCTGGCTGAATGCCTGAAATGAAAATAAGTATGATTAATATTTATTTGCAGGTTCTGATTGCTGTAAGAGGTGGGCCTACGTACGGGATTATTATATTCGGCGTAGACGAAAACCTGGCACAGGTTCAAGTAGAGAGGCGGTAAAGAAGAGGTCTGATCTTCTATCATTTTTAGACAGTATGCCTTCATCACAAAAGTGTACCACCACCAATGTTGATGAATGTGAGCTTCTAAGTGGGATCGTGGATGATGCATAGGCCGATATCTCGGAAAACTTCACGGAGGTCAATATTTTATTAATTAATTTTTTATTTATTTCATAAATGTCCAACACACACAGCTTCATAGCGGAGAAGATGCGACAGAAGTCAACTTTCTGGAGGAAAACAGTAGCAAAGATGAGGGTGAGAGAAGACGCTTAGGAAAAACAAGAAGAAGAGGACGGTGTCGCATTCAGAAGAACGGTTGCATTTACTGAAAGAAATAGTCCAGGGAAATGCACCTGCCACGAGTGATTAGATGAAACTAACCTCTTCTTCAGTTCTATCGCAAAAATAGCCAAGAAGCTCCCTCCCTATGGGCAAGTTAAAGTGAGGATGCAAATTTTGACGTTGGTTGGTAATGCTGAACTAATAACAATAATAAATAGGTCAAGACAGCCTAACAACGATTCGTCAGGATCATCACCCAGTACAATCATATCTCCAAATGAACCACTCAACAATCAGGGTCAAAGCCGTCCTTTAGAAATTATAGATGAGAGACGAGAATATGTTGTACTGAATGATCATAAAACTTATTTTAATATGTAGCTTCAAATTTAAAAATCTATCAAATCAATAAATATATTATAACTGAATAATCATCTTTTTGTGATCCAGTGTACTTACCTCACAAATATACATAACTTGTCTTCTGGGCATATTAGCTTTTTCGGTCTGTTGTATGGCTTTAAAGTCAAATCATCTCCTATGTGATTCAGTATAAAATCAAATAATATGGGTGTTAAGCGGAAGTATTGGCTGAATTTTTCATCATTGCGCAGTAAAGTGGCGACGGACTAAAATTTGAAATGCACCTCCTGTAGCACGATTTTTAAACATCTAACTCTCCTCCAAACGATAGTTTTCATCTTCTGATGACTCCTCATCTTCCAAATACACTAATAATGCAATGTCAAGCTCGTCTATTCTCTACCGCAGTATGTCTTTCGTTGTGCCTGTAGGAAACCACACTTTAGACGGCCGTCTTTTCACAGCCGCCCTTGCTCTGCATATTACGGACGCTAAATAACGGCACCGCTTTCTTAGCAAACCATAGCTTTAGGGAGCGGTGTGAACCTCCCTTAAATTTTAAATGGCAGCCTATGCTGAGTGACACCTTGTTTTAAAGCTTTCTCCATTCTAGTCACGACAACTTACGACATTTAAAATTTTGGTTTGGATATAGTAATAAAATCGTCAATTAAAGAATAAGACAAGATATCAATGAATGAAAGAATGTTATTTAAATAAATGTTTAAATTGTTTTCCTTCCACTTTAATACAATTATAACATCTCTGCTCCACTTATAAGCGAATATTTTGAAGGAGTTCGGGCATTATCTGACATTTTTTTAACAATTTCTCGATAAATATATTTACTTTCGTGGCTTTTCTTTTATCTCCAAATAAACTTTATCAATTCAGCTTCCCTACCTGTTTCAGTTTCCCGTAAAATGATCACAAAGTCGAATGAATTCCAATTCGTGAAAATGGTTTATACAATTGCTGAAAAACATAACATAATTAGTGTATTCTACAAGAATGGCAACTGTGCACGACAGGCGGCAGAGATTTTGAATGATCCTCAAACTGAGAAAAACACTTTGCATCGGCACGTTCCGGATTTATTGCATAATTTTTGGGAGACTGGATCGGTGCAAACAGAAAGGCTCAATGTGAGCAGGTCGTACGTAATGAGCGTCATCTGGTAGCTGTCCTAGGTCACATGGCAATGAAACCAAATTTGAGTCTAACGAGAGTTCCAAGTTCGTCAGGAATTTCTGTAGCTAGTTGCCACCGAATCTTAAAAAGTAATAAGTATAACCCACACGAAAATAAATTTGGCACGGAAACTTAATAAAGACGATCCTAATTGCCGCGTGCAGTTTTGTGAAGAAATGAGTGATCATGTCAGAAGGAATCCAACCTTTTTGTACTTAATTCGTTTTCCGATTAATGTACATTCAAACTGGATGACCCAGTCAACCGCCATAATTGGTGCTACTGGAGAGATATAAATACAAGAATTTTTCATGAAATTCATAGGCAGCATCCGGGAAAATTGAATGTTTGAGCGGGCATACTGGGAGACTACCTGATAGGTCCTTTCTTTCTACTGGGAAATCTGGATGGAAGCATGTATCTGGAACCACTGGAAATGCATATCTACCCGACGATTGAGGAAGTATTGAAAAATGACAACGCTTTGGCAGAAGTGGGTGTGTGGTTTCAGCAGGATGGTACTCCACTACATTACGCCGCAGTTGTGCGAGATTTTACTAATCAGAACTTTCCTAATCACTGAACAGGACGCAAAGGTTCAATTGAGCGGTCTTCCAGATCGCCAGATTTAATACCCTTAGACTTTTTCTATCGGGACACTTGAAGTCAAAAATTTATGTGCAACACGACCGGACTCACTTGAGGAGCGTTGTCGGTGATTTGTTGATGAATGTTGTCAGACAACACCCGAAATGCTTCAAAATGTTCATTCGGTAGTGGACCAAAGATATTATTATTGTATGAAATTGGAGGGAAAACAATTTGAACATTTAATTATGTAACACTCTTTCATTCATTGATATTCTGTTTTTTTTTTAAATTGATGATTGTATTGCCATATCTAAACCAAGATTAAAAAAGTCGTATGTTGTCGTATGTTTTTTTAATTCAGATATTTTCCAGGAAGCTTTAATTGCCACACCCTATATACAGGCTTGAAGGATGAATTAAAGACTTACACTTCCAGATAGATTTTTTATTTTAAAAAGCCTACCCGTTTCGGTTTACTCGAACCATCTTCAGGGGTTAATACCCAGAATACAAACGTTGGTTGTGTCAGAAACTAGGTGTCCGGTAGGTCTAGCATGTCAGAATGACATAAGTTAACAAAGCATCTAAGAGCTACAGAAAGGTCTGCCACGTCATTGTATTAAAACTAAAGCCACAAAGAAGCAAAGCAAAAATTGAGCCGGTAATAGTCAAACGTGCATTTTTTCCAAGTTTTAATATGTTTATGCTGTTCTGACTTTTGACCGTTATCTGCTTAATTTTTGCATGGATTCTTTGTAGTATTAGTTTTAATACTTGACAACGACTTGGTAGACCTTTACCCGTTGTGTAGCTGTTAGATGTTTTTATTTTGTTCCTAATGTTTCTGGACATGGTATTCGTCTTTCCGCTCTCGTATTTCCGTTTGCTACACCGTATATAAAATGATTATTCGATCCTGATTGGTAAACTCAGCCATTAAAAACAGTATGCATCAGAAATAAATTGGAAAACACTTTAAAAAATATTTGAAAAATGTCAAGCAGGAGACAAGCGTCAGGAAGAAATCAAATGTCATTGCCTTGGAAACGTCTAACAAATATCACTATCATATCGTTTATTATTAATTAGTAAAGAGAGCAAGTGTTTTTAACACCCTGTATTTCGAAATAAAGCAACATTTGAAAAACTTTTATACCATTATTTTGTCAGAAAGGTTAGGTAACAGCCCGTATATACAGTAAACCAAGTCTTGCAATATTTCCAAATAACGTTCTCCTGTGAAAGTGTTGGCTATGAAGATTGGACCACCAAAAATACCCGCCCAAAACAATGATTTCTTGTGGAGTTTGAGCCTGGACTTAATGGAAAACACGAGGGTTATCATCTGACCAGAACCGGCAATTATGACGATTTACAGTGCCATTCAGAAAGAATAACAAGTCATCTTTATTTAAATTCTGAACCAGCTGAATTTTATATGAATGGAACTGCAATTTTCTCAGAATTCGTTGAATTGTCGTTCTAGGTAGATTAGTAATCTCAACTAATTTTCGTATACGTAATGTGGATCTGCACTAATTTGACCTATCACTTCCAGGCTTGTGGCTTCATTCACGATAGTAAATTCACGTTCAGGATTTCGTTTTTATTTCGTATTAGCCACTGATCGAGTTTCATGGAACTTGTGCAGCAACTCTAGCACGTACTTATGACGAACACGCCTATCAGGATGCAGGTTATTGAACACACGTGCTGTTTCGTTTGCGTTTTCGTGACTTAAGAAAATGCCCACAATGTCAACTCTTCCGGCAATTAAATACGCCATAATGACTGATTATAAAAACCCACTCAACAATGCGAAGCAATAATCACAACTGAATTTTTCATCGACCGAGTTACTTCAATTCACATGTAGAAACAAAAAGTTTCTATCAAGAATGCGTTATCACAAGACATATTTTGCTAAGGTTTCTTTGAGCACCTTAATCTAAACGACTTATTATTACCCACGCAAAACTTTAACAACATCTTTATTTTGTAATGTACGCTGGTCCCAACTCAAGCATTATGAATTTCTCTTTATCTTCTAAACAGAAAAAACGAATTTTAAAAATAAAAAGGCAATGTATAGGTAATCAACAACTATTTTCTACGAGCTATCACATGACGCTCATTCCCAGTTGAAAAATTTAAGGGATGACACCTCCGCTTAGGAGGATAAAGTTTGGACTATTCTTTTTGCGTCAAAAGTTGTCCCGCTCACAAGCAAACTTGACGTGTTTCAGGTTCTTTTCGACAAAACCTTTTCCTGGCAGTTGTTCGGAAGAAATAAAAACTTTGCATATGAAAACTATGAATTTGATTCAACTCCTTTCGAAAAGCATGTGTAATATGTGACCAACATAAAGATAGTCATGAACGATGTGCAAAATGCAAAATTACCATCGATTAGACAGTTTAATTTAATTGTTTAGTCCAACATTAAATCATGTAACCTTCACCTGATTGGAGTAGCCAACCAGTGAGTTATTTGGATAATATGTAAAACAGCTGAAAGTGTTTCAGCACGCAATGATCACGACGGGGCAAACTTTGAGCCTTAACTAGCCAAGTCATTTTATCAAACGGGGTCACCTCGATAATAATAACGGCAACTCTGCCTACAACTGGCCACCACCGTGTCGAAATAAATATAACCACGACTTATAACTAAATGTAGCCATTCGTAAGTAAAATTTCCAGAGCTCTGGGAAGTAAATAGATCAAATACACAATAAACCCTTAATTTGTAAAGTGATTTATAGAATGTGTTATTTTTAGAGCTATATTATATTTTAACTACCGACTCACATAATTTTTATATAAGAATTATATATATATATATATATATATATATATATATATATATATATATATATATATATATATATATATATATATATATAATTAGGTTTAGGTTCATGAAAACTTCTTCATTTTTGGACAAAAAGTAAAACAACATTTGTGTTTTTGATTTAACGTCGTTTCGCCGCCTCATGCGCGGATTCTTCAGGTTTTTTTAATTCTTTATTTTACACCACATTTCAAAACCTTTTATGTTTTGATGCTTCTGCTCTTCCATGTCCAAGCTTACACTCCGTAAAGGATAACGGAGCAAACGTAGCATCTCAGCATATGGATGCGCAGACTAATGCTGATGTCCCGGTTGCAGAATATTTTTCTCATTTTGTTGAATACTGTTCGGGCAATTTTAATGCGGGTTTTGATTTCTTTTGCTTGATCGGCATTATCTGTGATCCATGCACCCAAGTATTTAGAGGACGGTATTTTTTCAATCCGTGTGTCTCCGATAACAAGATTAGCTCTAATGTTCTGGTTCTTTGTTATTACCATGAATTTGGTTTTCTTGAGATTCATTTATAAACCGCAAGTATTCCATTCAATATTAAGTCTGTGTACCAGATATTGTAGTTCTTCTATTGTGCCTGCTAAAACGACGATGTCATCTGCAAATCTGACATTATTGAGAGTTTCTCCATTTATTACCAGGGCTTCTGACATTTCTGATAGTGATTTTTGACAAATGGTTTTGGTATACAGATTGAACAGAAAAGGCGAGAGTACACAACCCTGACGCACTCCTCGCCATATCTCAATTTATCTCAAGTTGTTTACAGCCTTAACATTCGCTAGTTTTTTCCAGTACAAATGATAGATTCTTCTTATATCCCTGCTGTCTATATTCTTACCTAGTAAAATTTGTCTTAAGCGGTCATGCTGTACACTTTCGAATGCCTTCTTTACATCAACAAAGCTAGCATACACTTCCTAATTCATATTAATACATCTCTGGGACAAGACATTCCAAATAAAGCTTATCGAGTATCCATCCCTTAGTAGTTCCTATTCAAAGATATTTTCCACAGGCATTTCTGTGTTTAGTTAGTGTTATGTTTTGCGTTTGAATGTCTCATAAAATACAAGAAAGTATTTAAGATTTTACTTATCGGTACTGATTAATACTACAAGAATTTCTTCACAGTTATTTTTACTATAAATGATTTTCACATGATAATCAAAAACGTTGTGGCAGTTAAGAGAAGATTAGTATATTCAGTTTTCCACTAAAAATGGAAAGATAAATAAAAAGTGATACCAACCAAATGGTTGGTATCACTTTTTATTTATCTTCAGTAGAAAAATTAAATATTTTTTCTACTGAAAAGCTACTGAAGGTGTTTAACTAGCAACCTAATTCGAGAATTGCATTCTTGCCTTTGAAGTTGAGTATCCAGGTCAACTGCAATCGATTTGCAAGAACTAATTTCACTGACCATTGCGGTCAGTTGTCTCATGGTCGTGTAAATCAGAATGTTTTAATGCGAATCTAAAGAATATATGTAATGCAGAAACATAGTTTGCGTTTTCCTGTTCTAAATTAAAGTTATGAGTCGAAAATATGAATGCATATATTTTTGAAGCATGAAGATTTGTGTCCCTGTCTTCCCACTAGTGGTCAACTTATTTATTGATAATAATAATAAATAATAATAACAATAATACCCAATAATAAATAAATAAATAAATAAATGAAAATGAAAATAATAATAACAGTCAAAATTTTAAAAACATTTATAATACCGTATACAGTGTCTCCCAAACTGGATGGGAATGTATTGTTATCTCAGTTATCATAAGATAAAGGGAGACAGTTAAATTAGCAATGTTTTGTAGAATTTCATGCTCGTTCCAAATACGACTTGTATTTTGCCCTGCCTTTTTTCCTTTTAGAGTTATTGTGAAAAAAACAAAATTTGTCAATTTCTTTTTTCTTCAATATTTAAGTAGGCGTTGATCTGACATGTCTAAGACTTGCACATTCTCAGGACACTTTTTACAGAGTAATCTTTTTGTGATATTCTCAACATTGGATTGTCATTTGTTTTTGAGCCACAGGTATCAACGTTTGTTTTTATTATGGCAGCCATATTGGATTTTTCGCTCATGTGATAGTCTGTGAAAAGAGCTTTCCAATGATGTACAACATGCTGGAGAAATATTGTAATTGCACAGACAATTTTGAGAAAAACCGTTTCGAGGATAGTAGGCTAAGAAATCCAATACCAGAAATGACAGAAAGAAAACACAAAATTTTCCGGGAAAATCTGGGCCTATTTTGCTGGCTAACGAACTTATTCAAGCCAGGAAGGTATTCACTAAATTTAATTAAAATCGGCCCATTATTTTTTGAGTTATCGGTGTGATACATATATATGTATATATATATATATATATATATATATATATATATATATATATATATATATATATATATATATATATATATATATATATATATATATATATATATATATATAAACAAATAAAAATTTAATCTGACCCCGGATATGTGTTCTGGAGGGGGGCCTAATTAGCGCTCATTTGAAGAATTTTTTTCAAAATTCAAAAGTCGGGATCTCCTTATTAGTGAATTTTTTTTAAAGAAAATTCACTCAAAAGTGTTCAAAAAGCAGTAGACCATAGAGTCTAACAATAAACTTCTACTTTTAACATAATTTTTCGTAATGATTCACGTTAAAAAAATATTGTGATTTAATTTACAATACTTAATTACCTAATAATGCTAGGTAATATTATGTGAAACAGTTTAATAACGAAACACGGAAATAACAAATAGAAGCTAAACTCCACAAAACAACACAATTAGAAACGGAACTCAACAAATAATAAAATAGAAGCTTAAAAATACACTAAATAGAAAATTGTACAATATGGCCACCGTTTTGTTCAATGCACTTTATACACCTTTTTGAAACATGCATGCAAACTCTGGTGAGGGTGTTTTGATAATATGATTTATACCTTCCGTGATTCTGTTTCGTAATTCATTGATATTTTGTGGTTGATCGAATTTATACACATAATTCTTCAGAGTACCCCAAAAATAAAAATGGGTGTTATATCAGGACTTCGAGCACACCAATGAACCGGCCCATTATTACAAATTACAGGACTATTAAAATTTTGGTAAAAAATTATTTGACGATCCTAGCATTGTGAGCTGGGCAACCGTCTTGTTGGTACCTAATCTCGTCTAAAATATCATGAACTTTTCTATCATTTCCCAATAGATTAAGATACCTTCCCCACTTAAATTATTTTCAAAAAGGAACATATCAACAATGAAGTTACCTCATTATAATACTCTTGCTGCGTCCGGACTTTTTTTACAATA
This sequence comes from Tillus elongatus, assembly GCA_964006375.1. Taxonomy (NCBI): domain Eukaryota; kingdom Metazoa; phylum Arthropoda; class Insecta; order Coleoptera; family Cleridae; genus Tillus; species Tillus elongatus. The sequence continues at coordinate 34,532,734 of OZ023264.1, forward strand.
AATTTTTACTGTATATAATCAACTATATAATCGTTAATTTACTTGGTTACAGTGTGTGGAGAAACAGCCGCACTACGTGCAGTTCTAGCAGCTGGTGCTCCAGTATCAACACCTGATGTTCATGGAGGCTACCCTTTGCATTATGCAGCTCAAATGTGCGGAGGAGTAAGTCACTTACGTATATTTAAATTGTATACAGACGTAGTTGCCTCCGCTTCCACTTTACAAATGCTTGTTATCTATAATAGAGTATTAAAATAGTAGACACTAAATTCTTAGAAATATTAATAGCTTAAAATGACGACAGCTGCCAGATTACAAATCTTAATATTATCTCATACTGTATTTTCAACATGTTTTATATATATATATATATATATTCAGTATGTCCCAAACTGAATGGGAATGTATTGCTATCTCCGTTATTATTAGAGATAGGGAGACGGTTAAATTAGCAATGTTTTGTAGAATTTCATCTTCGTTCCAAATTAGGGCCTGTATTTCGCCCTGGCTCCTTTCGTTTTCGAGTTATTTTGTAAAAACGAAGATTTGTCGATTAAATTATTCAATATCTAAGTAGGCATTGATCTGACATGTCTAGAACTTGCACATTATGAGGACACTTTGTACATAGTAACCTTTTTGTGCCATTCTCAACTTTGGACTGTCATTTGTTTTTGAGCTACATGTATCAACGTTTGTTTTTATTATGGCAGACATATTTGATTTTTTGCTCATGTGATAGCCTGTGAGAGCTTTCCAACGATGCACAACATGCTTGAGAAATCTTGTAATTGCACTGACAATTTTGAGAAAAACCATTTTGAGGATAGTAGGCTATGAAATCCAATACCAGAAAACAAATGGCAAAAAGGTGTTCAAAAACCAGTAGGCCATGGAGTCTAACAAGATACTTCTACTTTTAACATAATTTTCCGTAATTATTCACGATAAAAAAAGTCTGGACGCAGCAAGTGCGTTATGAAAGTGAATTTTCATAAAAGTGCTTTTAATAGCAAATGCGAGCAGGGATCAGTCTGATTACCGGCATAGCCTATGTAGTAGAAACAATGTACTATATTTTATCAAAATTACTTATTGTTTGAAAATGTACAAAGATTTGCGCAAATTAAACTTATTGTTGGTTTCCTAGCCAACAAACCTGACGTTAATAGCAAATTGAGTTATGAAATTTGAAGGATTTAATGAAAATTCGCTACTAAAACGTACTTACTGCGTCCAGATTTTTTCTTACAAACATGCATCATATTTCGATAAAAAATGCAAAAATGCATTAGCGAATTTGTTCTACGAAAATTAGCTAAAAATTATAGACCGTTAAAACATAAACTTCACTAAACCGACAGCCAAAGCATCAGAGAAAGGGTCTATTTGAAATGAATTTTCTGCAAGTATTTAGGTAAAATGAAAGGCAACGACAGTAGAAGCTGAAACCTAATGGTTCGCAGAACATTCTTCTTCTAACATTTTCTTTTCATAGTCCTTATTTGTTTCACGTTCTTTGCCTAAACATTGCCAATTTTGACGTTTCCAATTGCGACTTTGACGTTTTGAGGTAAATTCCATTTTTTTTCTTTAACTGCCCATAACTGTTATCTTCGACCATAAGAGTAATATGTGTTTTACATTGACATGAATATATTACTCGTCACACTGGGAATCAATCCTACTGTCTGATTAGACGAGCGTCTCGCGGCAGTAAAAACTTGGATGAGTTTTTTGTTGTTTTAACTCAACATGTGTATGAAAAAAATACTAGAAATATACTTTATCTTATTGAAATTGCACGATGCGAGGCCATAATAGTTTTGTGAAACAGGATGACGTAGATTATAATGCTTTAATACCTTTAGAATGTAGAACTGAAAACTCAAACATACCAAATTAATTTACTACCATATGTGAATGTAGCGCATCCGCCATTTGTCTACAAAATAGCAATAAAATTAATGTCGCCTATTTCGATTTTATGGCGTTAAACTTAACATGTGTATAAAAAAATCACTAGAAGTATACTTTATCTTTCCACAACTTAGACAGTTGTGTTTGTATATCTGTGACAATTATTACCTTAACAAATTCCATAAAATTCAGATTTTAAGACAAGAAACGATATATTTTACTCCTTTACATTTACTATCCACAGAAACCATGCACATATCATTACGCCAACATTAATTATTTGCATGCGTTTCAAGTAAATGCATACAAACAATATATAGGGTGGCGCATTGAAAACGAAACAGACCGATTTGCGTCCAGAGCAATTTTTTTTTAAGAAACGCTGAAACACGTCAATTTTAATATTGAGGGGGACATACTTTAACATAAAACTCAACTTTGTCACATCAACCCCTTAAGGGTGCTGATAACAACCCTTACATTTTAAATAGGGAACATGGGTCGAGTGTTACATCATTTGAAAGCTCTTTCTTTTCTGAATTCAGAACACTATGTTTTATTGGAAGTTTTATCAACTCGTTTAAAAATTATTCACAGTTGAAGATGCAAAAACGCATTTCACTCATTCCGATAAGAAATGTGCTGACAGTCAATGTTTCGTTGGTTTGTAAACAAAAAATTGACTATCAGACCATTTCTTATCGGAATGAGAGAAATGCGGTTTATTATTTCAGTTTATCGGTCGGTTTGATACTTGATAGTACTACCAAAAATGAATTTCACAATTCTGTATTCTGTAGAAGAAATAGTTGAAATAATTACTCTTTTCTCAAAAACGATGACTGTGCCAACCGTACCGCAAATTTGTTTAATGAACGACATCTGAATAGACATGTTAACAAAAAATACATTTTGGAGTTAGTTGCAAAATTTCGACAAGTGGTTCAGTAGCTAACAAAAAGCGGGATCCTGAACGTCAATTTCCGCTTAGAAATGAGATTACTGAGATTGAAGTTTTAGGACAAATTGCTGCAGACCCAACTTTGAGCACGAGAAAATTGGCCACTGTTTCAAACATCAAAAGAAGAACTATTCAGCGAATATTGAAGCATCATAAATTTCACCCGTATAAAATTCATCTTGTAGAACAACTGAATGAAGATAATTTTGATCGGCGGCTGGAGTTTTGTGAAGTTATGACTGCACGAATAGCTAATAACGGAGACTTTCTGTTCAATATCTGTTTTCGGACGAGTGTACGTTTTTATTAAACTCTACAGTCCACACTCAAACTCCACAGAAATTGAATGTCTGGACTAGCAGTTTTGGAGACCGTTTAATCGGACCAATTTTTCTTGTAGGCAATTTGAGTGGCGAAGCGTATTTGGTGTTGCGCAAAGATATCGTTTACCCTCTACTAATTGACATTGATGAAAATGATGATCGCTATCAAGAAAATCAATTAGTGTTTCAACAAGATGGAGCTCCTCCGCATTTTTCACAACGTGTTAGGGAGTTTTTGAACAGAAAATTTCCATACCAGAGAGGTGCTATTGAGTGACCCCCTAGATCACCGGATTTAACTCCGTTAGACTTCTTTCTATGGGGCCATTAAAAGAGTAGAATTTTTGAAACAGAACCGGAGTCTCTGGAAGAATTACGACGACGCATTGTTAAAGAATGCCGTCTAATAACTCCACAAATCCTCCAGAATGTCAGAAATCGTTTTGAACAAAATTTGTATTTTTGTATGGAAGCTGGTGGTCAACAATTTGAACACTTACTTAACTGAATAAACATTTTTTAACGTTTGGTTTTGTTTTTTAGGTTTTTTTTTAACAAAAAATTCACTAAACAATGTATTTCTTATCACAATGAATGAAGTACGTTCTTGCAACTCCAACTGTGAATAATTTTTAAACGAGTCAATAACAATTAAAAAAGAATTAGTGTGCTGAATTCAGAAAAGAAAGAGCCTTCAAATGATGTAACACTCGACCCATGTTTCCTATTTAAAATATAAGGGTTGTTATCACCATCCTTAAGGGGTTGATGTGACAAAGTTGAGTTTTATGTCAAAACATGTCCCCCTCAATATTAAAATTGACATGTTTCAGCGTTTCTTAAGAAAAAAAATTCTCTGGACGCAAATCGGTCTGTTTCGTTTTCAATGCATCACCCTATATAAATATATATATATATATATATATATATATATATATATATATATATATATATATATATATATATATATATATATATATATATATATGATTCACAACGCAATGGACGCATAATGTGTGCGTGTAGAGGACGTCAAAAGATGCCGATTTTTTGTATAAAATTTTTCTCTGACGCTCATGATTGGTGAGATATTGACCGCGGGAGAATAATTACAAGAAACAGCTGTGTTGCACCAGTGCCCTAACATAGAACAACCAAATTTGGTAGATGGTTTTCTTTTATTATCTTCGTTACTTGACAAAAATTTGAAGTAGATAGAAACTAAAAAAGGGGTGAATTAGGGGTGGATCACCCTTTTAATGTTTTGGTTATTCTAAACCCTAACCAAATTAAAAGTTAAAGTCCCTCAATTTTATATCAAATTAAAATTTATACCTTTTTCCCCTCTTGTCACTTTTTCGACAAACTACCCGTTCTTGAGAACATTGAGATTTTTAGAGTTGAAATCAAAACAAAATTATGTCCCTTGAAGATTTTATTAAACATTAAAGTCTCATAGGGGATGCCTTGGGAGCTCTGCAAGTCATCTGTTGCTGGAATACAGTCATTGTCAAATCTGACATTACTTAAATTTATTGAGTTTTACAATAATTATTGTCTTGTGTTGCTGGTTTTTTTTTGTGATAATAATTTTTTGCTCAAAATGGCTGGAAAATTCTCGGTCAATGAACAAGTTGACATGCTTATGGTATTAAGGTTTTGCGAGGGTAATTGCCGCATAAGTGTAGATGTATGTCGAAGAAGATTTCATAGTCGTAATATACCAAATCATCAAACGTTTATTGTTGAACGTAGAGCTCGGGAAGCGGGTTCCTTTTACATAAAAATCCTGGAGGATGCGTTCATGCAGTGAACACACAAAGTGGGGAGCATCTTGTAGACAGTATTTAGAGTGAGCCTCAAACCAGCACCAGACGACTCTCCAGGCAGTTTTACATAACACAGTCGACGGTCCATATAATTATCCGACGCAATCTGCTGTATCCATATTACTTTTAAAAAGTGCAAGAATTGCTACCGCAGGATTTAAAGGCAAGACTGTTTTTTTTTTTTGTAATTTCATCCTACATCAGAACATTGATTTTCCCCAGAACATTCTTTTTGCGGATGAAGATTGCTTTACAAGGAGAGTGATTACAAATGTACACAACTGCCACGAATATTCAGATGTAAATCCACATGCTACAGTAACCCACCGTTTCCAAAGAGAATTTAAAATAAATGTGTGGGCAGGTATTGTTGGAGGACATTTGGTTGGGCCGCTTATATTACCAAACCGCTTAAGCGGCGCATCATATTTGCTTTTCTTGCAAAATGTTCTTCCTAAGCTACTGGAGGAGCTGCCGTTACAACTGCGCAGCGAAATGTGGGTTATGCATGGTGGGGCGTTACCACATTTTACTACAAATGTTCGTGGCTTTTTAACCGAACATTTTCCAAATCGATGGACAGGTCGTGGAATTAATTGCCATCAACATTAGCCAGCACGACCACCAGACTTGAATAAATGTGACTTTTTTATTTGGGGGGCTTTAGAATCTGTGTATTTCACATCAGTTCAACCTGATGAAGATTTGTGGAGTCGCATCAATAATAAGTGGACCATTATTAAAAGTGACATCCAATTACTTAACAGAGTCGACTTTAATTTTAGACGAAGGGTGCAGTTATGTGTGAGAGAAAATGGAAGTCATTTTGAACAATATCTTCAGTGTTTTTTTAGTGATATTCACAAATACATGATAGTGATTTCACAAATTTATAATCTGTGATCAAAATGTTAGCATTACTTTATACGGATGAAAATGATTTCGCATCAGAACCGAACAGATCCAACATCATGTTTTAATGCAGTATCCGTATAAATGATCCTGGATGTTCTATGAAACTTAGCATAATGTTCAAGGATTTTTTTTTCGTTGGTTGCAGTTTTTGGCTTCACACATTTGGGCGATGTCTAATAACACCTGCTTTTTCACAATATTTACGATTCTCCAGACTTCAGTTTTCGTAATTGGATTACGATTCATAAAACTCTTATTAAATAACTCAGCTACCTATTTGTTGGCTCTTTTCGATCGCCTTATACCTGTCCTTATTACTTGGGGGGGGGGGGGGTGTGGAGAGCTTGTTTTCTTTCCCCAGTGTTTTGCAGGTGGATTGATCCCACCCTTGCTAACTAGTCGGCTTTGCTAATTAGCGTTAAAAGAAGAATATGTTGAAGATGTGGACTGTATTTATAACTCTAGGTGAACTGGATTCCAGAAGATTTTAATAATACACTTATATATATATTGATATATGTTGTCTTGTTATTATATACACTTTGAACTTAACATTCATTTACAATTTGCGGTTTTACACTTGATCTAATGGGTTATTCAGGAGATTTCACAATCTTATTAGCTACTTGCTATTGCATTTAACTGCGCGTATACTTTCTAATTTCGAAGAAAACACTGACTTTTCACTGAAATACTGTACTAACGGAATTTCTGTAGGAAGTGGCGTAATCACACTAGCGATGTTTAGGTAGAAGATCAGGATCTTAGAAGTCCCAAAAAGCGATGAAGATGAGATTCGTTGTAGAACGACACTGTAGAAATGAACTGGCTTAAATACACGAGCAATGTTTAAGTGGAAGGTTTGGAACTCAGGGTTCCAAGGAGCGAAGAAGGAGCGAAGATGAGATCTGGCGTAGAACTGTAGCACTGAACTGGCTCAAAAACGCGAACGTTGTTTAAGTAGAAAATTAGGAACTCGGGGTTCCACGAAGCGAAGAAGATGAGATCTATCGTAGAACTCACTTGTACCTTGCAAAAGGCTTGCTTTTATCGAGCTTTCGCGTAACGCTAGGTGGCGTAGTTGACCTAATATAATTTCAGTAATACAACTAGGTAGAAGCATTATTCCTAGTGAAGAAAATCCACTGGGTGCATCTAAAGAATACGTCAAAGACAGCTAAAGCTATTTGCAATAAACAACATAACGGTATATAAGTATTCTTTGTATGGCATTGTTCATGCGTAAACCCAATGCGATACAGACGGCTAGAGGATAAAGATTACCAGCAAATTGGAAAAAATTGTGAAATCCAGAGATAAATAATTCCAGGTAGAAACTTAAATGATAGTGCAACCGAATGAAAGTAAAGAGTCAGGGGCGTACCAATTTGTTTCTCCAACAATTAATATTGTTACTTTCTCTCGTTCCGTAAACATGGTGAGATATCTTAAGGTGCTTGAAAAACGAAGCGCTCTATTTGCCAGTCTTGCTATTGACAGTAACAACTACCAGACTATTTTGACATGTGGTGTTACTACCCAGGTGTCGTAACTTGTTTTGTTGATAATATGTCTATCATAATAACGTTTTTTTTCTATATACAATGATCTCACGCGGGTGAGTTAATTAGGTCGACGCATACCGTGTCTGTGTTCGCCCGTAATCCTTGATTAGGTGATACCTTCAGTATTCCTGTTCATATAAATTTATTAAGTCTATGGTAAATATATCATATTGCTGTCTCTTTGGCTCTGGCTAACATTCTATGGTTGTTAACTGAGAGACGTTCGATGTCGGTAGGGTGGTATGACTGAGTTCTAGCGCATGTGTGTCTTATTGTTTAAGCTCTTGTGTGTGTTTTATTACTTTAACGTCGGTTTATTTCCGCAACTATGGCCAATCACCGACGACAGTGAGTAGTTTCACTTCACTATCCTGGACATTTTGCCGAACCCCTGCCTTTCTGTAAGGAAGGTAGGAATCTTTAACGTGCCCAACATCGCATGGACACGGGACCGACGGCTTTACGCCCCCTCCGAAGGACGGAACGTGCAGACATTCAACTTGCTTAAATACAATGCCACAACCTCGGTTGATGTTAATTGTACAGTATGCACTAAAAAAGGAGTACCCTGTGATCGAACCCAGTACCCTTCGGTTCAGAGGCACACGTTCCTAGTACTGAACCACCGAGAACCTGTTTGAGCTCTTCAAGCAGGCCTTTTAAAACCTGCTTATATTGTTATACCGTATGTACACAATTCATGAGCTCATAAACCAGTATTTAACAGCTGATGTTATTAACGACCATTGATTGCCCATGCATTAATTAGACCTAATTGTGTTATGTAGGTCAGTGTTGTTATATAGCATTGTTTTATTTGCTATTGCTGTACAGGTTGTGTGATATATGGGTCAATATTATAACTGGCATTATCATTTCTTAACGTTCCATTATCTTATTACGTTATAGAGCCGTTATAAAGTAATGACTGTATTCAGGCTCATAACGGGTTGACTATAGAGGCAGGTTAGCACTGATAACCCTTCTGGTTATACAGTTTTGTGAACATTACGTTGTTTGGTCAACTGGCACCTCGTGCGTTTGTTGTGACAGTAATCTTAAGTCACCGAGTCATCATAATTACCCTCTTAGGTATTATTTACATCTTGAACGTTGCAACGGGTTGTGGAATAGTTGCTGGCGCCTATTAGAATAAGTCACCGAGATTTGTATAAAACTCAGAGTGTTACCGAACACTGGAAACTCCTCAGAGATGTATCTATGCTCAAGCTTTGCTTAGGCCTCTGCTGCTTATTTAGGGAATTGTGGTGATTTACACCTTCCAGTTAGTGAACAGCAGAGAATCGTAGCAGTGGCCTAATACATTGAAATCATTACTATTTTTAATTTTTGATTTTCAATCGGCGGTAAATATTGAACCAATAAAGCGACCAATATGCAGTTTTGACTATTGTATTTAAACTAAATAGCGTGTCAAAAAATTCAAAAATATGCAGGGTGTTCTATTTGGAAAATATGTAGTGTTATTATTCCGGGAAAATGGTGCATACTATATACTAATGACTTGTCTGTGCTTATAATAATCATAAGAATAAGAATAATCTTTATTGACTACAATCATACAGCATGTCTACAGATATAGATAAGTTTTTGACGTTTAAAGTATTTAGACCTAATTTAGTTAAAGGTCAACCTAAAAATGTTTGACAGCTATTTACCAAACCATATACTGTAGCCGTTTATGTATAAAACATTAGCTCTGTTTCAGGACAAAGAAAACAACATTGGTCTGCAAGTTCTGCAGGCTTTACTTGGCCAAAGTGACATCCAGGTGTCCGTTGAAGACGGTGATGGGCGTCAGCCTTTGCTATGGGCAGCTAGTGCAGGATCAGCTAAGGCGATGCTGGCTCTGATAAGAGCTGGAGCCGCTGTAGAAGCATCAGATAAAGACGGACTTACAGCTCTACATTGTGCTGCATCTAGAGGGCACACTGACTGTATAGATACTCTCCTAACACTATGTGGGGCTTCCCCTGATGTCATCGATAGTAATGGATGTACTGCCTTACACTACGCTGTTACATTAGGTAAGGTTTGTTATATAGATTGTGATAAAATGTGATTAAATAATCAACGCATTAAGCTGAGTATGGTAAATAGCAGTCTGTGAAGGCAAAGACCGGCTGGGCCTTTATTAGGTCTCATTTATTTATCATGAGAGCAACAGTATAGATTCAGAAGTTCCATATCTAGGAAGCAAAATAAGTTGTCTCAACATGCCCTCTAGACGTGTTTCTACTACTCTCTCAAGTTCGACGCTTGTAGTACTCTTCACGTCTGCGCCAGTCTGCTCACTCTTTTTCTTTCCTGTGGGTTCCATTCCAAGGCTTTTTTGGCGATGTTGTTGTCTGATTTTCTTAGCGTATGTCCTATCCACCCTTATTTAATTTTTGTGACCTTCCTCAGAATTTACAGCCGACCGGTCAGGTAGCAGAAGTCGCTGCTGGAGATTGTGTTTGGCCAATAGATGCATAGTATTCTGCGTAGGCAGCGATTGATGAAAGTTTCTAATATGTTCACTATGCTGGCCGTTATCTTCCAAATCTTACATCCATACATCATGATCAGCATCACATTTCTCTAATAAACGGAGCGTTGTGTGCGTAGATAGTGGGAGATTGTCCCAAATTGGTGATAGCATGCCATATTTTTGCCCCGCTTATCAGGTTTTTTCCACAATATCCTCTGTATCATCTTTGCCCTTGTTGATTACAGAGCCGAAGCAAGTAAGCTTGTCGAGATCCTAAACTGTTATTCGTCCATGCAACGTCTCATTGCCTTTCGGCAGTTTCAAGACTGTATTTTTTTGAGTGAGCCAATTTGTGTTTGCATGTTCAAACGAGTCTGTAACATAAGGCAGATGTTATCTACATATGTCAGATCAGTCAGGTAAGTGATTTCTGTCTATCTTATCCCGTTCGATATATCAATTCTGGCCGTCATGTAGGCAACCACAGTGTTGAATAGGAATGGCGGCAGCACACATCTTTGATGCAATTCTTTCGCGATTTTAAGCGCGTCGCTTCTTTGTCCCTTGTACAGTACACTGCATGTTGCATTCTTATATATTTCCCTAATAATGGCGATAATTTTGCGTGGCACCTGTTTCTCTTCAAGAGTTATCCAGACAGTCTCGTACTGAGCACTGTTAAAAGCTCTTTTGAAATCGATGAATGTGCGATATAGAGGAGATCTCCACTTGACTGATTGTTCTGCGATCACATGTGGGGTGTTGATGTGGTCTACTATAGAGCGGCTGAGTCTGAAACCGACTTGATTTTACCCTAATGACTGCTCAAGGGAGCCTATCAGTTTTCCCAGTATGATAAGTGAAAGCAATTTGATGATGGTATTGAGGAGTGTTATACCACGCCAGGTGTCGCAGTGGGACAGATTACCTTTCTTAGTAATATTTATTATGAATTTGCCATTCCATGCATTAGAAATACTATTTGATTCCTATGCCTCCTGCAAGATTGGCACTAAGAGTTCCGAGCACACTTCAGGATTCGCTCTCAAATGATCGCTAATAATTTCATCAGGCTTTAAGTATTTTAATGGCCCTTTGGGTCTGACTTTTGCTGAGAGGGTCATAGCTTATTTTGGCGTCTTCGTCAACTTGTTTGATGACAAAAGGACCTTATTTGTGGGTCAAAAAAACTGCTTCCGCCACCTGCTCATCTGTTCCGCAGCGGACGTTAGTAGTTGCCCGTTTTTTTATCTGATGGAGCTTGTAGTGTGATTCGGTTTATTGCTGAGTTGTTTCGTGATTGTATAAAGTCTATGCATGTTATGGTGTTCAGTTGCCTGCTGCGCTGCCTTCCGATTGTCAGCCCATTTTATTTTGCCTGCTCTGGGTGACTTATTTATCACATCGTTCAGTACTGCATTCTCCTCATTTCTCACTTTTTTCTCTTCGATAGTTCTGCCCTCGTTGGTCTCCGCCTTCTATCTTTTCCGCTCTTCGATTTTATTACAAGTTTCGTCACTTATCTACTGCTTTGTAAGCCTGATTTATTCCAGTTGTGCTGTACCTCTTGCAGACTTCTGTCCATATCTTTTCAAGACTGTGGCCTACTTGCCCGCTGTCTTTTTCCAAGTTCTTGTTTATACTGTTTGGACACTTCGGGTGCTTCGAGTTTTTCTATATTGTATTTTATGCTTTTATTCTGTTTGTTCCTATGGGGTGCCGCAATCTTTACTCTGATGCTACTGACAACTAGCTGGAGATCTGAGGCTGCACCTCTCCTGCTGCGCAGATCTAGCAATGATCCTCTCCATTTTCTTGCTATTATAATATAGGCATTATGGTTCTGTCTTCTAAGATCTGTGGAGGTCTGAGTTACCTCATGTATATTCTTGTGTGGCAAGATGGTACGCCCAATCACAACGCGCAGCAAAAAAAATGTTAGTATTCTTTGTACAATTTTGAGAACCCAGTTAATTAGAATACAGTTTTTAGACCTGACGATCGTTTCGCTAAAAAGTTAACGTCATCAGAGGGATGAATAAACTTTCTTTCTGTTTATTCATTTCTCAACAATCATTCGCTTTAAAAACTGTTTTGTGATTAATTGGGTTCTCCAAATTATACTTATCAGTTTTCGTCGCAGGTTCCAATCTTCACTCATTTCTCAGGTAGTATTCATAATGACCATTACATCTTCTAAATTGTCAGTCAACTTCCTAACGTTGCGTTCATGTTGCCCATAATAATGCACTATGTGAAAACTGGAACCTGTGATGAGCACTAATAAGTACACTTGGAGAAAACCCAAATCATCACAACACATATTTCAGAGACTTTACGATCGTTTCGTTGTCCAAGTCAACATCTTCAGAGAAAAAAATTTCTAAAGTTAAAACTAATAACTACCGTGTATTTATATCGCGTCTAGGTAAATGAACTAGTCCGAAGTACAATTGTCGTGGAAGACCGATCGTTTGTTTATTGTGTAGTGAAACTACGAGGTCGAAGACCTGCTTTAATTTTCTGGTCGACAACTTTATGAGCCCTTATCTACTATAAGGATAATAGGCTTAAAGGAACGGTACCGAGTTATTTAAAGAAACTGCACGTTCCCTTTCGATCTAGAAATTTACTATGTGGATATTGGATCCAAACGACAAGCAACATCTGGCGGGAGTAGATAGGGCGACACCTGGGACCATCCCCTCCACTTTTTACTGCGCATGCGCGTGACGTCATGCGCATGCGCTGACCTGCACAGACCTGTGACAGTTGACAGCTGACCTGTCAGATTTGACAGGTGTCAAATGTCACTGACCTGACAGCTGTCAGCTGTCAGCTGTCAGCTAACCTGACAGCTGTCAACGTCAGCTGTCACCTGACCTGACATGTGTCAACGTCAAATGTCACCTGACCTGTCAGATGACGTCACAAGCATTCCAAGATGGCTGACCTGTCATAGACAGTTGCAACCCGGGTTCTCTCTATGGAACTAACCTGAGATGACGTCACAAGCATTCCAAGATGGCTGACCTGTCATAGACAGTTGCAACCCGGGTTCTCTCTATGGAACTAACCTGAGATGACGTCACAAGCATTCCAAGATGTCTGACCTGTGTGTCCATAGATATCTACAAGTCAGGTTAGCTCTCCATGTGTGTTTGTCTGATTGTTTATTAAGGTTATGTATTTGTTTATTAAGGTTATGTTCGCTCACGTGTCATCTGTTTGTTTATTAAGGTTATGTTTGTATTTGTTTATTAAGGTTATGTCATGTGTGTGTTGATTACCATGCATCTGTTTGTTTATTAAGGTTATGTATTTTGTTTATTAAGGTTAGGTGTTCGTAAACACAGCTGTTTGGTTTGTTTATTGTGTTGTTGTTGTTAAGGTGTATTGAAGTTTGTTAGGGTATTTCGTTTTTGGCGGGAAATTTGAATTTGTTTGAAAATTTCTGTCTGTTGTGTCCAGAGATATGACTCATCGAGCTAGAGAATATTCTATTTGTAAAGTTGTAGAGTGTAGAGAATATTCTCTAGCTCGATGGGAGACATCTGTTGGACACAGTCATTCGGTTTAGTCACACACACATACATATATGAGGAAGATATATTGAGCGGGTAATTTGAAATTTTGAATTTAATTTGAAATATGATTTTTGAAAGAAAAGCATTCGCCAGAAATTAGATTTGAACCCCCAACCATACAACTTACTAAGATATGCAAACGTCGCTAAACCGATTATGCTATTCAGACATACGATGAAAGTTTGTTATCAGTGGGTATATATATAAAACAAAAACCTGTTACATAAAACGAGTTTATGAGGCTGCTGAGTTTGTGTGTGTAGGCAGGGGGTGTATCTCTATTACATTCCAATTGAATAATAGGAACTGTAATGTTAAAAACAATTGTTTATTTATAGTAAAAAGAAATTTAAAACACGTACCAATTTACCTATCTAATATCATTTAATAACAAAAACGTTTCAAGTAAACTATATCAATAAGAAAAACGTATTTACATCTAGATATGTTAATGAGTTTATTTTAATAGCCTAATAAAACTCGGGGACTTGGTTTTATTGCCGGCGTGTTTGTTTATGTTAGTGTTTGTATTTTGAATGAATGAATCTAAATTTATATAGGGAGTGATCAAAAACACACAAGTAACAAAACTCAATTTAAAGCAACTAAATTAAACTTTGATATACGAGGATTGTTTGATAAGTATTGTTTGTATGTAAACATAAATAATATAATAGTATACTTACATACAGCAAGAGACGTCATACTTGTTTCACGGCTTAGTACACACTAACGTATGTTGAGGTCTTGAATGGAGATCGTTATAGAAATAACACAGTTGTTTAATGACATCCACTTGAACCAAACAAAACATATAGACGCTGTTGTTGATTGTTAACACACACACACACACACGTCATGACAGCTCGAAGTCTTTACTTAGACTGACAGAGCTGTGTAATAAAAGACAGATAATTGATTGCCCAACAAGTATCTTAGATAATCTTGTTTGAGCTTGTACAGCTGTTTAACACACACGTCATGACAGCTCGAAGTCTTTGCTTAGACTGACAGACAGAAAGGGTTAATAAAAATGCAACAAAATAAAAATAAAACAACTGTTTTACATACAATAAAAATTTATTAGGATTAATTAAGTTGTACATATTGATACATAAATGACATACAATTATTACATAATGGCTCTAACGATGCCCGTTAGAGGTTTATATTCCATTACACTGTCATGAATAACCAGACAATAAACACGAGTATTTTTTGGGAAGTTGGCGTGACTCATAAACTCCACCTTAATGTCCACCGTTGAAGACTTGATTGACTCGTTCTGGTGCTGACAGTCAATCACAAATAGAGCTCTGTCTTTAAACTCGTCATAACTCAAGATAGGCTCCGACATGTTTTTATAACAGAAGCTTTTTTGAAAATCTGTATACATGTTATAGGCTTCTGCATATTTCGATTTCTCAAAATCCATATTCATAGATTCATAAGGGTAGCATTCTGAATTTAGAAACACTCGAAGGTCCATCATACCAATGTTATCGAAATAGTCTGACCTCTTCTTCACGTTATCCTTACGATCTGTTTGAAATGCTATAATCACATATCGAGGTCTTTCCAAGTTGGTTGCAGTTTTAACAGCCCACACATCTCTGTTGATATCTCTGAGTGCTGGTAACTCGTATATGTCCCATTTACGGTATGCGAGAAATATAGAGGTGTCTTTGGCTATTTTATCCATCAGTTCCAATTTCATTTTATCATTGGGAAATACATGTTTTACCTTTAAAAACATATTGGTTACGGTAATTTTTGCTCGTGCCGTACCTGTGCTGTAATAGCCATTGGAATCGTTTCGACTTCTTGTAAAGCGGAAAGTATGTTTGCCACAGAGAACTCCTTTGAAATGATGAAAGAAACTGAAGAGGAACCAGACAGGTATGAGCATGTGAAACTTGTTATCATTTAAGGTGATGTGCTCCGACGACACATTCAGACCGGCGTTGCTAAGAGATTGGGCTTCATTCTTACTGAACGATAGCAGACTTTTGATGATGGTTGTGGTGTATGGGTCTCGCACTCGTTCCACTTCCTTGTTATTTAACTCATAGGTCATTGATTCAAACAGAGCTGCTCCTCCATTATTTGACAGATAACAAGCACCAGTGGCATTTTGGATTGCTACAGGTTCCAGAGCACCTTCGATTATTAGAGCTGACTCAGCCAGACATACGAACGCATCTTGTTGGTTGATGGCTATTTCAATTTCATCGCTGTTACCAAACGATTTAGTTGGTGAATAGTAAGAGCGCAGCTCTTCTCGATCGATGCCATCATCAAACACGGGTTCTTTGAATATTTCTAGTTTTGACGACATGATAACCCAGGCTTTGCAGGAACTCAATATTATCGGGACGAAGCGTACCCTTTGACGTGTCTGACTCAACTGAATTTGATGTGGTAGATGCACTTGCTTTTATATCCTTAAAGACCAACATACTAAGCAACTTTTATAAGTTTCAAGCGAACAGACACCTCTTCACCTTGAAAGTTGACAGGAACTGAATCTTGGTCGACGATGTCGATGCTTATATTGGAAATCTCTTGCTTGTTCACCGGCAAGTAAATTAAATTTTTAGGTTCTATGTCGATTGCGTAGCCAGGATCAACCATCGGAGCAAACTCATACAGCGTATGTGAGGGTTGTCCGTTATAATAGGAACCAGACACGATATTGGTTTCGATGCGAATCTGTCTAACATCCACTATATCAACAGGTAAATCAGATTCATAAAAGGTGTCCGGCTGAAGAACTTGTTTTGAAAAGCCCAACATTCGCCCAATCGAACCATCAAATTCAAAACTGACATTTGTATAACACTTTAGTCTGCATTTGATGGTGTTCGGATTAGGTCTCAGAATCAGAGCCTGTTGCTTTTGTTCGTGTGTTGCTGTAGCACCAACAAGTTCATTTTGAAGTAACTCTTCCAAGTGTGTTATTTCATAAGCACCGGTGGGTATCGTGATGGTTCGCCAACCGGTTCCTTCTTTTACATGAAATTTGTTTTTACCTTCATAGATGTTGGGTATGTTGTTGTAGGTGTGAAAGCCTATCAAGGCAACAGCATAATTACCATTCAAAACAATTGGTGGATGGTAGTCTGACGACAGATGGGAGCTGCGGTCTTTCAACACAAAGGTGTGCGCCATGACTGATACACACAGGCTACTGTTTCAGTCTTTTATTGCATTGGTTTTTGCAGATACAACCCATAACCGTAGCGCTGTTTCTTGAGATACATGCCTTTGCCCAGTCTCTTGCATTTTGGCTTAAATTTCAAGCCACTCCCTCTCCTACCCATCGCGATGGCTTCCATTGTTTTGTTGTGTCGTTCTTCCTCCTCTAGTTTCTGTTTCGCAGACTTGGCATCGTTCACGGCTTTGGCAATACCTGCAGCACCGCCACCCAGAGCTCCTAGTGCTGACAGTCCACCAAATATCAGAGGCAACAGCGGAAGGAAGCCTCCACTTTTAGGTATTGGAATAACTCGAGGTTTCTGCACATTCTTACGTCCACCAATGTTTCTAACGATTGTATGAGCTATATCAAATACGGCGTTCGCTGTTGGAATAAGATTTCTATCTTTTATAACTTCCTCAATCAGACTTAGTATGTTTTTAAAGGGAACCTTCTTCTTTGGCTTCGAGTTGATTACATAAAACCCCTCATCAAGTTTTCTGTTAACTTTCATGGTGTTTGTAACGCCCCGCAACGTTTCAGCAAAACCTGTATCTGTCTTTGTTAATAACAACCCTCACTCTGTGACACCAACATGCATACTGACTGGGTGTATCACTTGCATTCATATATATATACACACCCAAATAAAATATAGTTTAGTTTAAGTTAAGATGCGTACCAGCAAACACGCTTCTGCCTTACCCATTACAAATATAGACGATGTTGTTACGGACCCAGCTCAACAACAACTGAGGCATGGTCCTCTCTTTCCAAACACCGTTCGCTGTATCATATGTGGTCCGAGTGGGTGTGGTAAAACTAATGTCATGCTGAGTTTGTTGTTTGAAGCAAACGGTTTAAAATTTGATAACGTGTATGTGTATTCAAAGTCTCTGTATCAACCGAAATACAAGATGTTAAAGGAGGTGATGAATGCCACAAAAGGTGTTGGTTACTATCCTTATAGAGAAAACGATGAAATATTAGATCCGGCAGATGCCAAGGACAACTCTGTGTTTATATTTGATGATGTAGCTTGTGACAAACAAGATAAAATAAGAGCATACTTCAGTATGGGCAGACATAAGAATATTGATTCATTCTATCTCTGTCAAACATATACACGAATACCCAAGCATCTGGTACGTGACAACACCAATGTTATTGTGTTATTCAAGCAAGATGAAACCAATTTAAAACATGTGTACGACGATCATGTAACCACCGATATGGACTTTAAACAATTTAAAACTATCTGCCACCAATGCTGGAAAGATAATAAGTATGGTGTGTTGGTGATTGTGAAGGAAAACGATCTACACAAAGGTCGATATAGAAAAGGATTCGATAGATATATATTATTCTAACAATGGTAGACAGGACAGACAGCTGTCTAACACAGCTGTCATACAGGTGTCTAACACAGGTGTCTAACACAGCTGTCTAACACAGCTGTCTAACAGACAGCTGTCTAACACACAGCTGTCTAACACACAGCTGTCTAACAGACAGCTGTCTAACAGACAGCTGTCTAACACACAGCTGTCTAACAGACAGCTGTCTAACACACAGCTGTCTAACACACAGCTGTCTAACACACAGCTGTCTAACAGACAGCTGTCTAACAGACAGCTGTCTAACAGACAGCTGTCTAACAGACAGCTGTCTAACACACAGCTGTCTAACACACAGCTGTCTAACAGACAGCTGTCTAACACAGCTGTCTAACAAGACAGCCGGACATCGTGATAAATAAGAAGGTATGTACCGTGACGGAGTCAGTATATGTTAAACCACCACACAACCTGTATCGCTCAACCAAATGATTAGACCGTCTGGTAACACCAAACAGTTGTAGCACAATGGAAGTGTTGGGTAAGGAAGAGCAAAAAGTTAAGAAAAGGATTTTACAACTTGCTGACAATATTCGAAAAAAACATTTAATGCTTAAACTTAACAGAGCTGAGAATGATGATGCTCTGCAACGTTTATATAAACCACTTGTTGACCCCCTAAGTGAAATATCTAAAAACACAGCAGCACTGCAGCAGCAGCAGCCACCGCAACCACTAAAGGCTGAACAAATCAAAGACGAAGTCGATATACCAGAAACGAAACGCCAAGTAGATTTCCTGAAAGACCATGAAGTTTTTGAAGCTGAACCAAGGGAAGAGGCTGAGGCGGCAAGTTCCGATGAGGATATCCCAACATTTGAAGAGCTTGAGGCAGACCTACAAACTGTCACAACCAACCCTGCATATCAAGAATTTTTGGAGCAATATCCTGACCGAGTTCGATATTATGTAGACAAGTATTTTACTGAACCACCAAGGCTCGGTACCATTGATCAAACGTATGGTGCCCGCTACGCTAAAGATACCGGTAGCTGGAGTCTTGGTAACAAACACTTAGACTTTACTGATGCTGAGATTCAACTGGGCCAAAGGAGATACCCGCAAACACAAGGTTTGCTAGAATTGATATTTATGAAAACACCTAGAGGGTATACCTATGATGATCTTCAACACTATAGAGATATTCTAGAAGCAACTAGTGTTCATAAAATGAACTATGATCCTAACGCACGAACCAAGGGTTGTTCCTCTGAAAAGTATCTGACTCTAATAAAACCAGTGATAAATCCACGAGGTCGTAGATCCTCAACACCTCAAGGTTTTGGTTACACCTACGAGGAAGACGATGACGACAGCAACGACAGACATCTTAACAAAAAACAAAAGACTGAACTTAAAACTCAGAGTGATAAGAGCAGCGATAGCAACGGCATGAGCCCAAACAACATCAGCACCAACAACTATATGATACAAAATAACAAACAAATAGCCTATGTGTATTGGAATGACATAAACGAGTTGGTTGACAGACTTAGACTTTTAGTGGCTTCCCAAGTTGCAGGTAATACTGCTCATAACAACGAAATTCAGTCAATCTTGGAAGAACTAAAAGAAGCTAGTGTTATCACCTAGTAAGCCCACAGCCATGAAGAGACACCGACGACAACAACAACAACAGCACCAACGCAACACTGAACCATCTAATGTTAATAATTCTATAAATGTATTCCAACAAAGAGTTTACATACTTGTACTTAGAATCAAATAAAAGTCTTTGTTAAAATTAATGTGTTTTTATTTTGTAATACAATTAAAAAGTATGTCTTAAAGCAATAATATCCTGAACAAACTTATCTTGTGGTACATCTGCTAAAATACATGGATGATGTCATACTTCTAACGACTGTATTCTAGACAAGCTCAAACACGAATAATGTAGGGGTTATTGAACAGATATAACACAAGGTCATCAACTGACAGGTTGTTTACCTTTAAGAGGGCCTCTCTCTTGTGTATATTAAACAGATACACAGACAAGCTCAAACAGGATCAAGGTTAACAACTGTAAAACGTTGTTTATCCTTTGTAAGGCCTCTCTCTCTTACATCAGTTTGTTTCCTCAATACAAGAGACAGAGACACTTGTTCAGTATGTGTTAAGTCGTGAAACAAGGATGACGTCTCTTGCTGTATGTAAGTACACTCTTATTATTATGTCTGTTTGCATTCAAATAACAAATACAAACATAACCTTACTAAACAATCAGATGATTGGTAATCAACATGTATACAAACACCTAACCTCATATGTCAACAACAACTGGCTTTGTTTTATATATACAACAGCGAACAAACTTTTAACGTGTGTGTCTGTGGAACTATTGGTTTAGGGACAGTGTATATCTGAGAAAGCTGTCTATGGCCGATTCGAGGTTCGTGGGTTCAAATCTAAGTTCAGGCGAATGCTTTTCTTTCAAATACACATGCATCTGTCAGTTTAAGCAAAGACTTTGAACTGTCATGACGTGTGTTATATCCTTTCAAACAACATATACAAGCTTTAACAATGGCAATCAGTTGTCTGTCTGTATCCTCAACACAGAAGACACCTGTTCAGTAGTGTGTGTATTAAGCTGTGAAAGAAGGCTGACGTCTCTTGTTGTATGTAAGTACAATCTTGTATTATCTCTGTTTGCATTCAAATAACAAATACATAACCTTAACAAACAATCATATGACTGGTAATCAACACGTGTGTGAACATAACCTTAATAAACAAATACAGACAGTAGTGTGTGTGTGTGTGTGTGTGTGTGTGCGAACATAACCTTAATAAACAAATACATAACCTTAATAAACAATCAGACAAACACACATGGAGAGCTAACCTGACTTGTAGATATCTATGGACACACAGGTCAGACATCTTGGAATGCTTGTGACGTCATCTCAGGTTAGTTCCATAGAGAGAACCCGGGTTGCAACTGTCTATGACAGGTCAGCCATCTTGGAATGCTTGTGACGTCATCTCAGGTTAGTTCCATAGAGAGAACCCGGGTTGCAACTGTCTATGACAGGTCAGCCATCTTGGAATGCTTGTGACGTCATCTGACAGGTCAGGTGACATTTGACGTTGACACATGTCAGGTCAGGTGACAGCTGACGTTGACAGCTGTCAGGTTAGCTGACAGCTGACAGCTGTCAGGTCAGTGACATTTGACACCTGTCAAATCTGACAGGTCAGCTGTCAACTGTCACAGGTCTGCGCAGGTCAGCGCATGCGCATGACGTCACGCGCATGCGCAGTAAAAAGTGGAGGGGATGGTCCCAGGTGTCGCCCTATCTACTGGCGGGTTCAACAACATCACCTCCGCTCGTCTTTTTTAATTAGGAAACTAAACCCGGATGTGTGGCTCAAAATGTTAACATACACGGGCTTGTTCCAGTCGCAGTAGACTGATTGGCGGTGGTGGTAGTGGTAGTTGTGAATTTATGTTCAGCCGCACAAACCCTTACCCTTGGTCGGAATAACACCTGCCCAAAGCCAAAGTGAGTAAGGTCTGAAGCCAAGGGGTAGAACAGTCCACTCCCGAGTGTTTAGGCCATCGTTCATCCTCATCATCATCCTCCTGATTCTGATGAGCACATCCTCGGGCGTCAGTGGAGAACCAACTCCGTCTGGGATGTATGCCACAGAGACGTGGGGCTTGGGGAGGTCTTGTCTTCACTCCAGCTTGAGACAAGTCCCTTTCCATGGCTGGAGCTCTACAACTACCCGCTCCAGCCAAAGCGAGCTATTTTCGTCGGCCCACGTGATGAGGAGCCAGGCAGGCCGATTTGCACAGCCCTGGAACCTTATCTTTGGCACTTCCTTTGGTAAGCCCTGCCCAGCCCCTAAAATTGACTTCTGCAAAAGCACCAGTTGATCATTATTCAGTGTGGAGAGGGGACCTGTTGAGTCGATATGCCCACTCCGGCCACCTCATTGAATGTTTTCCTGACAGCACCTACTCGGGGCTTTTTTGCCCTCTGTTGAGGTGTACTACCATTTCACCACAGTCGCCTCCCACTTTCGGCCCTGACAGTTGAGGCGTCAGATTTCTTGGGTCGTTTTGTCGCACCAAGCTGCATCTTATAAAATTATTTTTACAATCAGACGCAGTCCAGTAAGTTGTTGGTGGCACAAACTTTCTTTTTTTTTTAAATCGAACACGCCTTATATTTTTGCATTTTTGCATTTTGCACAAAATATATATGGCATGTTTGTAAGAAAAGAAATTCGGGAGGCTATCAATTGCGTTATGGTAGCGAATTTTTATTAAATGCTTTAAATTTCGATAGGTCAATTTGATATTAACCTAAGGTTTGTTGGCCAGGAAGCCAGTTTTTTTTTTTGGGAACATTGAACGTTAATTATCCGAACATTTTCAAACAATAAATTTATTTTGGAGAGATATTGTACATTGTTTTTACTATATAGGCTATACTGGTAACCAAATTTGATGACTGCTTTCTTAAAAAAAATACATATCTGCAATGAAAAACATTTTTATGAAAATCAACTACCAAAACCCACTTGCTGCGTCCAGGCTTTTTAAACCAAACACCTCCTATATTATTGCATTTCTGCATTTCTTCATCGAATTAGAATGTATGTTTGTAAAAAAAATTGTTGGCGTTCATCGTTTTCGAGTTATTTCAATTGTTCTCAAAAAATGCGCACCAGAACTTGCTCCTGTCCTGACTCGTCTGTTTCAGACATCTTACAATAGAGGCATATTCCCTAGTAACTGGAAAATTGCTCGAGTACAACCCGTCTCCATGGAAGAGTCCAAAGCGCTTCCTAGCAACAACAGGCCTACTTCTCTCCTTTCAGTCGCCTCTAAAGTGATGGGAAATTATTAAAACACCGAATTACTAAAATTTCTTGAAAAACACAGTCTAATCCACGCAGGCAGTATGAATTCCGTCAGCGCAGATCAACTGCCGACCTCCTTTCCTTTGTCACCCATTTTTGGAACAAGTCTATGGAACTACACGGTGAATCCCAGATTGTCGCACTAGCCATACCCAAAGCATTCGACCGATTCTGGCACGCAGCGCTGGTTAATAAAGTTTCGGCCTATGGCCTACCACCAAAACTCTGTACCTGGACAGCAAATTTCCTCTCCAACCGGAGCATTTCTGTTGTCATGGATGGCCATTCCTCTAAATTGTATCCAATTAATGCAGGAGTCCCTCAAGGTTCAGCTTTAGCCTCTACTTTGTTTCTTCTCCACATCAATGACCTCCTCTCTAGCACATCCAACCCAGTTCAGAGTTACGCGGATGACAGCACCCTCCACTCAAATATACAATATTATAAGCCTGCCTCTTGAGTCCAATTAGATGAGGATCACTGACTCATGGAGGGTTCTGTCTCTGTGGATCTCCAAAAAATATTGGACTGGGGAAGTAGAAATCTTGTATCATCAAATCTCAGTCTTGCCTTTTATCTCATAAGATATACAGCAGCCCTAAACCCATCACAATGAACAACCAAGTTAATCAAAGCAATGAGTCCTTTTCACTTGTTGGCATTTCTGTGGATCGAAATCTCACTTGGCACCAACATGTCACATCAATTGCAGAAGCGGCTGCTAAGAAATTAGGTTTCCTCTTCCGGGCTCGCAAATACTTTTTACCAGCTAATCTCTATACCATATATACTTCACAAATAAGGCCAAACCTCGAATACTGCTCACACATCTGGGGTTCCGCTGCCGCTTCTACGCTTGCTATCCTGGACTCCATTCAGAAGAGAGCTATACGTCTCATTGGTGACCCTACCCTTACTTAAAGGCTTGCCATACCTTGCTCACTGACGTGCCGTTAGTGACCTCGCTCTCATTTACATATCTGCACTGGCACTGCTCGAAGGAACTTTTTTCCATAGTTCCTCCACCTGCTGCCCCCAACAGATCTACCAGGGGAACAGAGCGAAAGCACCCTTTTACTGTCCAGGTCACTAGACATAGAACATCTTGTTATGCCCGCTCTTTTGTCCCGAGGACTTCCAAGTTGTGGAATTCCTTGCCGGCACATGTTTTTCCTTCTCCTCCGAACCTCCAAACCTTCAAGTCCAGAATTAACAAGTTGCCTCTTTCCTCCTTGTCTACACCCACGGTACGATAGTATTAAGGCTGTGAGCCCTCGTGGTGTGTTGTTGAAATAAAAAAGCTCCCTGAAATTTGGTATATCTAGTTTTTTATATTCTCTATCAAATAGTGTTGGCCAATTTCCTGCCAAGAAACCAGTGGCGACCACACGAGACACCTAAAGAATACTTAATAAAAAAATGTACGCCACTGTTTTTTTTTCTACAAAAATGATATGCTGGGAACTTTCACATTAAATTTAAAAACTGTCTTGTATTTTCAGTTTTTCTGGTAAAATAAATGGTTTTTGAATAAATTAGCTTTAAGTGTAAAGAACACGCGTCAAAATTTAGAGAAAACACACTTGCGAAACTTAAGAAGAACGAGAACAAACTTTTGCGTGTTAAAAATATAAATGCACAAACTGATAATATTCTAAGAATTATTAATTTCGTCGATATACAAGTAGAAAGATAATTATTTTTGATTATTAATTTTTCGAGCATAGAATTTATTGTAATAAATTTTTTTCTGTAGGCCATGCAGATGCCACGGCTCTATTACTAGCTCACGGAGCTAACCCTAACAGGCGGGACCGGAAAGGTAGAACTCCAGCTCACTGTGGATGTGCCAAAGGACAGTTTGAAACCTTGAAGTTGATATCAGCTCATGATGCCAACCTTTGGTTAAGAAACGCTAGAGGTGACCTACCTCTCCACGAGGCGGCAGCTTCAGGTAGGAGGGAACTCGTCAAGTGGTTATTAGAAATGAGGCCTAGTCAAGTCAACGCCAGAAATAACGACGGTAGATGTCCCATACATCTGGCCGCCTTGCATGATAATCCGGATATGTGTAAGGTAATAAAATGTTATATAAAAAAAATTAACATTTAGGTTTGAAAATTTATTTATCTTTCATAAGTGATCAAGCTTTGCTTTAAGGGATAAGTACACTTGGAGTTGATGGTAATTGTCATGTAAACTTTGTCGGGGAAACGATAGCCTTAAAAATGAGTTCTAGTGATTTGGGTGCTCCAACTGTACTTATCAGCGCTCATCAGAGGGTCCAATCTTCACTTAGTTATTTATAAGCGACGTGGAAATATTGATTGGAAATAAATCGGAAAATAAATCGTTTTCATTAGAAAATTGTTTTCAGCCAAATTTGATATTAACCTTGTTACTTATTTTAGTTTTTCGCTCTAACTGGTTTTCACTGCTGCTTCTAGTTTTAGCTACCTGGCACGGCCTAATTTTTAAGTGAGTAGCTAAGTTTTGGTCTTAGAAGTACTGTTGTTGAATATTAAATGCCTTATATATATATATATATATATATATATATATATATATATATATATATATATATATATATATATATATATATATATAAGGAGAAGGGTTAAGGGCAAAGCCGCAAGGAGACAACCGCATACACGTGTTTCAAGCTTATTAGCCATCATCAGTACGGTATAATGCCGTGTTATATATATATATATATATATATATATATATATATATATATATATATATATATATATATATATATATATATATATATATATATATATATATATTCGGAAAGATTTCCGCGGTCTCGATGTTTCGGCTCCTGTTTTGGAGCCATTTTCAAGGGGTAAAGGAATTATGTAAAGACATGTACTCTAAGGCCTCAATCTGTCTAGTCCTTATAGCGGTGGACAAAGCTCGGTTGGGTTGTTGTAACTCGATTACGGGGCCTCAGTCTACCTACTCCCCAAATCTCGCCGGAGATCATCACTGAGACCTTAGAGTCATAGCCATCTAATTAAAAAGAGTTTGGTACCGCTGGAAGTCAGAGGAGGACACAAGAAGAAAATATTGCATATGTAAAGTACAAAGACATTTTTTCTTGACGCAAGAACGCCAAAAGGCACGGGTACAATAACTTTTAAAATTATATTGTTTTTCTTTTGAAAATGTCCAAGTGACGATATAAAACGTCAAAATTGGTGATGTTTGAACAAAGTTTCTGTAACTGATGCGTTTTATGGGTGGTAAATATTGAATGATATGTCTTTGCCATGGTCATATATTTATGTTTTAACTATTAGTGTCCTTCATATGATTAAAGTATTTGCGAAAAGTGCATTTAAAATGTTACAAACAACTAAAGGTCATAATATAACCTTATGTGATTATGGTCAGGGTATATACCTACAACTATCGTTTACTTGGGTACAATAAACCCGGGTTTAAATCCCAGTGGTAACTGATTTTTTTTAAATGTTTTTTTCATCTTTTATTGTATTCTAACGTAATTTGAAGCACTGTAGCCTTTGCCAACCCTCAGAGTGCCACCATGCGCGCCACTGCTTCACATAGTAAATCCCATTTTGCGTTTTTATTCATATGCTGTTAATATTTACTCGTGCACAAATTTTGAAAATCTTATCTTTAGCCATTTTAAAGGCAATGAATGAGAATCGCTTTAAGCGTAATAACTTTAACACCCTATATCTCAGTATCACAACCTTAAAATTAAAAATGTTAACGAACCACCGCCACTATTTTTTTAAGGGCAACTCACACACCAACGTTTTTGAAAGATAATCAGGACACCTATATATATATATATATATATATATATATATATATATATATATATATATATATATATATATATATATATATATATATATATATATATATATATATATATATATATATATATATATATATATGTGTGTGTGTGTGTGTGTATACATAATTACTTGCTGCATCCAGTCTCATTTTGTATTTGTATTATTTTTCCAAAAGAAGATATAAGGCAGTTTTTATTACATAAAATTCACTTTAACAATTTTCTGGTGTCTAATACAATTTTCAAAATAAAAAGAAAAGTCATTTTGCTCTTTCCTATGTAATATTTTTAAGTCTATGTAAATTAAAAATAAAAGTAAATTCACTGCAGAATAGATTGAACTTTTTTTGTAAAACATTAACTGTTTTTCACCTGCATTGCAGAAATATTTTACTTAGAAATGATTTTTTCCAAAGTATTGATTAATAGTTAGCAGTTCTTGTCTTAGCTTAAATATAACCTTTCACATTTTACATCGGAACAGTAGCCAAGTTTATCGACTTCTTTTGTACATAAAGTATCCTCTTATCGCGAACTTTGTATTAGCAATAAACATCAATTCGTCTCATGAATTTATGTAACAAGGCCAGGCTAGCCCATGTGACACCTACCTTTATCATATACATTCTATATTAAACCTTATCCATATTTAAATCTGACTGTTGCTTTCGCCATAGAACTTGAACTTCAAAGTGAGCGACATTTAATGAATTACAATTACTTCCTTAATCCCTTAATAATAAACTTTTGTACCAGGTGAGTGATAGCTGGTATTTCGTCCGATTTCCACACAAGGTCTCAACTCAATTGCCGATCTTGACCTTTCCCGATTGGCCGTATTAATAAAATAATAAACTATAAGAGATCCTATCAAACTTCAGTCCTCCACATTATCACCTGAGTACTATACAAAGATGCTATTATTACACTGAAGGTCAAGTGTTCCGTGAGAGCCGATTTAAGTTCTAAAGGACATGATTAAAAAAATTGCTGAAAAAGATTACCATTGAAAGTGAGGACTAATGGAACCCACAGCACGCTATCGATATTTCAATGTTTCTTGTTAGGTAGTATATATAGAATCGCTTTATTCAACAATGGAAATAACAGGATTACGTAAGAACTCTAAATTATATAGGTGATAAAAATCAAAACAAGAGGAAAAATTCAGTTCTCTTTGCGGAATTCAAACGCCAGCATTGAAATACTTCGTGGAAGAATTTCATTTGTGCGTGACTTTAACGACTACTGTACTTGAAAAAAAATTTGTGATGGCATGGAACTTTTCAATCTTCACCAAAAGCGAAATAAACATAACATGTCATTGCAGTCAAAAGGTATGCGAATATAATAAAAACAAAATAGTAAAATAAATGAAAACACAATCGGCTAAACATAAAATTTGCATCAGTATTTATATTTAACCAAGGGTCATGGGTCATCTCAGGTTGAATCCCAGTAGAAGCTTAGGCTCATTTAGTTTTATCGGTAGACAACATCTACTGAGGTTGTAACATTATGTCTGACCAAGTTGAATGACTGCACGTTCTGTCTTGCCGAAAGAACGCAAATTAGTTGGGCCCGTGTCCTCTTCGATGTTGGGAATGTTAAAGATTGCTACCCTCCTTCGGTGTGAGAAGAAGTTAGGCCAAATTTTTACGATGGTGAGATTAAGTTCCCTCCTGGCGTTGCTGATTAGAGATGGGTCGACGTTAAGGAAACAAAGTAGAGGCTTTATATTCTTACGACAACCTTAAAAAACTATATATTTAAAGTAAAGTGACATCAACATGGGCATGAGAGGTCAAAGGTACTAATAAGGTAGATGAACTGGATAAGTACACTTTGGAGAACCCAATTCACCGCAACACATATTTCAAACGTGACGATCGTTCGGTTAACAAAGTTAGCGTGATCAGAAGGATGAAAAACAAAGCGAATAAAAACAGCACTAGTATTTAAATATTAGTTGACAAGCAATCGCAAACAACGCCCTTTACGAAGGTATACAGAGAAACCCTCATTATTTAATTAAAAGTATCTACAATTAGAATTCCATTACCTGATTTTGAAAAGACCGCATGTTGTTATTAATTATTCTTTTTAAGAGAGAGACACTAATTATGAAGATAACAGTTTTAACAATGAACTATACAGAACCGAGCCTGTTCTATTCATCGAAAATTTGTTATTGAAATTTCTATGTACAATATGCGTTAATTTGTCGTGATTGCCTGACATTTTTACTTGGCTTTTGATTTGCATATTTCCACATTTCCACATGAATATATATGAAGGCATCAGGGGAAGAACGGCGTTAGTCCATTTTTTGCGAAACTAAGCTCACAGCTATATTTTAATGGCATTTTTTATAGGTATTATCAGATACTGAAATCGTTGAATAGTATAAACAGCTGGAGTCCGCAAAACAACAGTTTCAATATTGGCTATACCCGGGAAGAATGACATGAATCCGTGCCCATGTACAGAAAGAGGACATCAGTCCTTGTCAGCAGGTTATTGAGATGACGACGTGACGTCATGTAGTGCTGGTTTTTATTGCATCAGACATTAGTTTATTATAATTCGTGTCCACGTGCATGTGTTATTGTATTAAGTACATACATTTTGGCAATATTATTAGCTACGCCAGTTTATTTGTTATAGTATATAGAGTTTTGTACACAATAAATATGATGGATAGTGACTATTCAGTGTCAAGTGGAAATGAACCCTGTCCATCATGGAGAGAAACGTAGAAACGCAGAAAAACAGGTAGAAGCCGACATGTAATGAAAATTTTGCGTGCCACTATCCATGAATTAGAATCTGACTGCTTTTGTAAACGTTTTTGCTGTTTTACTGTTGTTCCTGAACCTGAACGTGGTCGAATCCTTCATGAATTTAACGAACTAGGTAACACTAACGAACAAAACTCTTACCTTAGTGGTCTCATCACTGTTTTTCCTGTCATGCGCAGGCGTCCTCGCAAAAATGAAGCAGAATCAAGACTTAATAGTGCGTCATTTAGCTATCGTGTTCGACTGGTTGAGAATGTAATTACTCCTGATGTTCCAATTTGTATTAAAGCTCTTTTGTCTTTATATGGAATCACAGGGCGTCGAGTAAGATACGTAAGAGAATCTTTGCTTTTAACTGGGAGAGCACCCGTCTACTTGCGTGGAAAACACGAGGCCTCACAAACTTTCAGAAGACACAAAACAGAAGATTATTGAGTTCATTAAGAGTATTAAAGGGCGCAAATATCAGACTCCAAAAAATGTACCTGGGCGAAGATCTAAATATCATCAAAATACACAGAATGTATTCCGAACGCAACACTGATAATGGAGTTTCATACGAAACGTTCCGAGGAATTTTTGAAAGCAACTTCAATATATCGTTTGGATATCTACGCAAAGACACGTGCAGCACTTGTGATTCCTTAAAAGCCAACATATCTTCACTCTAAAATTAAATTCCATCTCGGAAGATGAAACCAGGAAGACTACAAGCATTGACTTGGAGAAAAAAATGCATGAAAAGGAGCTACATCTAAGAAAAAGTAAGCGATTCTACAGTCTAAAGAGAAATTACCGCAAACGTGCCGCAAAATCGCTGACTATGGAAAGTATCACCATGGATTACCAAAAAAATTTACCATGCCCAAACATTACTACGAATGATGTATACTATAAACGTCAATTAAACTTCATCCGTTTCAACGTTCATATTTTGTCAAATTCGAGATCTGTATTTTACACCTACGATGAATCTGTTGCCAAGAAAGGAGCTGACGAAATCTGTTCCATGCCGTTTCACTTTTTTTATAACATCCTGCCAATGGAAGTAAAGAACTGGCAATTTTTTGTAATTCCTACGCAGGGCAAAATAAAAACTTTACTGTTATTCAATTCCTGCATTACTTAGTTACAAAAAAAAAAAACTGTTTCGATACTGTGAAAGTCATATTCCCGATCAGGGGGCATTCATACCTCGAGTGCGATCGAGACATGAGTCTTGTAAACCAAAAAGCATACACTGAGGTACCAGATGACTGGAGGGACGAATTAAGAAACTGCCGTGTGAAACCTACACCATTTAAAGTAATTGATTGTGGCAAAGATTTTGATTTTCAAATTTGGAGTACATTTTTATCGCCGCTTTATTCAACGAAGTGCCCCTTCCCGACCCGGTCCATCAGGATGCTGAAGTTTTGTAATGATAATCCCCGCTTAATTTTCCACAAATCCACTTGTATGAGCCTATATACTAGTTCTAAATTCGACCAGAAACAACTTAAGAAGAACCTAAGAAAGAAGCAGGGAGAACATCAGAAAAGAGAAGAGCAAACGTTGAGAAAACTTTACCAGTGCCCAATCCCAGTTAAAATGCTGAAATGGAAGAATTTGGAAGATCTAACCGCATTCCTTGATAGAGCAGAAGTCAGGGTGTTTTATCAATAATTGAGCCTCGGTGGTTCAGTGGTAAGAACGTGTGCCTCTGAACCGAAGGGTACTGGGTTCGATCCCAGGGTACTCCTTGCACTTTTTCAGTACATACTGTACAATTAACATCAACCGAGGTGCTGGCATTGTATTTGGGCAAGTTGAATGTCTGCACGTTCCACCCTTCGGAGGGGGTGTAAAGCCGTCGGTCCCGTGTCCATGCGATGTTGGGCACGTTAAAGATCCATACACTCCTTGCAGAAAGGCAGGGGTTCGGGAAAATTTCCAGGATAGTGAGGTGAAACTGCTCACTGGCGTCGGTAATTGGCCATAGTCGCGGAAAAAGGCCGACGATAAATAAATAAAACACACACACATCACTAATTAACATTCGCCGAGCAACCGGAAGAAAGCGATGACGAATTTGTGGATGACCCACCAACAGACGGCTGATTCAGGGGAAAGGTGGCACGATTCCAGGGTTAAACATTCTTTTTTTACGTCACTACTTTTGAATAAATGTTTATTTATTCATTATATTTTTGTCAATAAACACATTGTTTACCAAAAATACTATTTGAGACTTTTTTTCACCTGAACGGTGGACTATAGCCGTTCTTCCCCTGTTTCTTTCATATATATATATATATATATATATATATATATATATATATATATATATATATATATATATATATATATATATATATATGTTTAAGTGTGTTGAGCAATATATGAATTATATGAATTATCGATAGCGCCATATCTTAGTTACGCTGAATGTTCTTTAAATATAGTTTCGATCGTTCTTTCAGTTTGCCCATAATATTTAAGTTTACAATCCTTACACCATATTTTATAGATCCTTAACATCTCTGTGGTTTTGTCTTTATCCTCTGGGTCAGGTCAGGTTCTATGGCTAACAAATTTGTTCAAGCCACTTACAAAAGGAAGGTACCTTCTAAATACATACATCCATACATACACACAAATATATATATATATATATATATATATATATATATATATATATATATATATATATATATATATATATATATATATATATATATATATATATATAATTGAAACTGACACGGGATATGGGTTATAGATGTCCTAGCTTGCGCTGATTAGTAATTTTTTTTCAAAATTCAAACGTCGGGAACTATCCGATAGTGAATGTTTTCTACGAGAATTCACTAGCAAACATAAAATGATTTTAAAGCCTCGCCTTCAACCAATTTGATTTCTTTAACTTTGTTAATAGATGTAAGTAAATTGAAAGCTGAAAACGTTTTTGTTTGATAGACAAGCCTTTAAATTTCTTGCTAACCATTTCGCGGATTTGTATGTTAGGGAATCTGAAACAATAGGTCTCACCGATTTTCCGGGTCTATACATTTTCTGGGGCTAATACTTTTTGGGGATTGTTGGATTTGAAGCTTGTAACCTTCTTACCAAATCTTTCCAAATTGTTTTTAACTTCAGAAATGTTTTGGAAGATTGTTTTCATGTTGTTTTTAATACGGCCCTGTTCGTAAAAAAATTGCTGGATTCAGTTTATTAATTGTACACAGTATCCATGTATAACACTGTTAAGTTACAAGGCTGACACTTTAAAATTTCTGTGTTTATTGGAGCTCTTCAGGCAACATAATACCTAACTGGTGATCGAAATGGTGACTTTGCAATACATATGACAATGTTATCTAAGGCCTCTTAGTCGAATACTTTGGACTGACTTAGTGTGTCATTGGTATTGCACACTGCCGAGCTCTAATGATGGTGAAAATGCATTAGGTACCCAAAATTCCGTTTAAATTCTTGAACAAAATTGTGTGTGTGGATAACAATATTTATAAAAAATCCTTTGCTTTCTAATTATTGACTAAAATCATTTATGGTTTTGTAATTGCGAAACATAAAATCAAATTAAAACAACAATCTTCAATTATGGTGATATTTTTCCTTACTCTTTCAGATATTACTAGATGCTGCAGCTCAAATAAATCCGATTCTCAGGACTTCCAAAAATGTTTTCATGACACCCTTAGACTGCGCTCTTCAGAGGGGTTTTAGATCTACTGCAAAATATCTGCAACTCCATGGTGGGGTACCAGCCAGTCGATTGGGAGAAATGGGATACAAACCATCACGTGACAGCGCTGTCAACTTACAAATAAGAGACGACATTACGTTTTGGGGTGACACAAGCAGCGATAGTGAACGAGAGAATGGCGAAAAAGAAAAACACACAAAGAAAACTATCAGAAAAAAGCTTGCTTATAAATATGACAGGAAAAGAACTTTATCGGGAAGTGATCTAGAAAATAAACTCAGCAGTGCTAAAGCGAAAGGTTCGAAAAGTAAAAGGAAATTCGAAGAAAAACTTAGAAATGGAAGAAAATATGATAACGAGGCTAAACCAACTGATTCTTCCAAAAAGCAAGGTCAAAGAAAATCTTCATCTAGTAGGCTCGACTATAGTAACGAAATTGTCATAAATGGAAAAACCGAGGTAAACATACATCAAACTAGTGAAATTAATATAAGCAGCGGTGTTGAGGAAGCTGTAAAACAAAAGTCTCAGACGACGTTAGAAGTGCCACAGCAGTCACCTCCCAAGAAAGAATCTGCAAAAGAAAACGAGAAAGATAGGCGACCTAAAAGTGCTAAATACAGCAAAGTTAGCGCAAAGTCTAAAAAACATAGCGATAAGGAAAGTAGCGCAAGGCGAAAAAAGACGCCGGACATATCAACTTCCCAAGACAAAAATAACATATCAGAAAAAAAAGTGCCTGTAAAAAGAAACGACGTTGAAGTAAAAGATCAGAGTACCAATACATCAGATGAAACTTCCAATGAGGCAGATACTATTGTAGAAAGAAGTGTCACAAAAGCTAATGTAACAACTAACGGTCTTCCAACAAGTGATGTCTCTCAGGAAATCCAAAAGTCAGACAACTTAGCGGATAAACAGTCAATTATGTCTAACACTAGTGAAGATGTAGAAGAAAATAAAAATATAGTTGTTCAAGCATCTGTTCATGATCCACCTAAGGAATATGAACAAACAAATAAACAAGAGGGTGAGGAGATATCACAAAATAAGAATACTAAACAAAAAATAGAAAGTAGATCTGAATCTTTAAGACCCACAGAAAGGCTAAAAAAGCAAAAGAGTATTAGGCAAAGCCCAGACGATATTACAGAAAATGAGATCGAACTTCAGAATGGAAAGGAAGAAAAAACAGAGGCAAAAAATGAAAGCGAAACCACAGCTCAAGCAACAGCAGCTAAAACAAACCAAGAGATAACTACTGGTGATAGAAAGTCCACGAATATAGAAGATGAAAATCAAGAAGAAGCCGATGTTCACCCTCTTATTGAGGAAGGTGGAAAAAATGATTCAAAAGATGTTAGCGGTACTGAAATGCTCGACACTAATGTTATGGATAAAGATGATAAAGTCTTGGTAACGGAAGAAAAAGACGTTGCAGTAACAACAAATGAAGTTAAGGTAGATAATCAACATAAAGAGTTAGATCAGCAAACTGCAAATGAGGCTGTAATCAATAAAGATGATATTTTAACCGAAGCAAACCAGCAAACATTATCAGCTCAAACCCAAGAGAAAGCTGCTTATGATTCTTCTGAGGTTGTAGATGCTACCGTAAAAGAGCAAAATAATATTTCTGAATCGAAATTGGCTTTAGAAGCAGACACCACAACTACAAAAGATGTTTTTGTAGCGAAAGATACAACTGAAGAAAAAGATTCTTCGAAAGCCAAAGAAGCAGCAGATGCTCCTACAATAAAAGATATATCTGAAACAATAGGCAAAGATACTTTAAGTGATGTGGCAAAAGCAGCGACATCAGAGGTGGTTACAACAGTATTAGAACAGAAAGACGAGACTGCTATCGAGATCACTGAAGAACTTCAGAGTGAATTAAAAACAGCAACAGGTAACAAGACTTCAAAAGCGTCCCCGGAAGAAACCATAGAAATAAAGGAAGTTGATAACATAGAGAAATCAAAGACTGATATAAAACAAGCTGATGTAAATGAAAAAGAAGAGAACATGGATGGAACCAAACAAAAAGAAATAAGACCTAAAGATTTTCGTAAAGGAAAAAAACAGAAAGTAACGAACAAATCAGATGTTTCCAATAACATAGCGAAAAGCAAACAAACAGACAGTGACACATTAAAAAGGCATAAAGCAAAAGCAACAGTAAAAATAGATAAGCAAGCCGACGGAACGAAAAAATGCACAAAAGAAAAAACGAAACCTTCGGAGAAAGAAGCTGAAGCTAACAAACATTCTGAGGATGAAGCTCAAGCAAGTTCAAGCGAGAATTCTGAGAGTCAGTCAAGTTCAACTCCCACAACCCACAAAAGTTTTCGTGTACTCGATGATGAAGAAGCTAAGTTGTTAGATAAAGCCGCATCCAAAAAGCAGTCAAAAAAAGGACACCTAGCCAAACAGCGATCTCGTTCAGAAGAAAACAAAACCACCGAAGACGGGACTACCGAAAAATTAAAACGCAGTAAAATACCAAAACCTCTAACAAAGACGCATATTTCGAAAAGCGATAAACAGCTTTACGAACCTGAAAAGAAAATCCAGTCTAACTTAGACGCTCGAGTTCCCTCACTACCAAATATTCATAAAGGGGACTCCAAAGGTGAAGACTCACAAGCAGGCTCACCTTATAGTGATAACGAAAGAAGTGCTTCGGATTATGAAGAGCTCAGAAGAAGTTCTTCGCTAAGAAGGAAACGAGTGAAAAGAAGATCAAAACCAAGGGAAGCTAGAAGCGCGGGCAGTGATTATGAAAGTAGTAACCTAATCGATTCAGGGTTTGAGCCTAGTCCAAGGAGCACTCGGATTCCAAAATGGAGGAACATGTCAGAAAGAGGTGTTAATATGACTTCAGTGACGCAAAGTATACAGAGTAATGTCAGAAGGTGAGATATATACTTTAATATGTACTAAGTAGTATTAAAATTGATTATTATTAATAATTTGATATTGCAATAAATTATTAATTATAATTTGTTATCATTGTCTTTTGATACAGGGCAGTGTGATCATCTTTGTAAGTTTGTAGATTATTTTTAATCATCGTGATATAACTATGCTCAACTGCATTGCGCGTATGTTTGGTCGTGTTTTTAAAAACATGAGTTAATACTTCTTGAATGTTTGGCAATCTGAGGATGCCTTGGCTCTTATAGGGGTTTTTGCATGTCTGTATGTAGAATACTAAATATGATCCTCATCACGTGTTTTGTTATTTGAAGCTTCACTTGCTAATCCACAGTGTATAATACCAAACCTTAAATGCGCTTAGAAACACGCAAAGTGTAGTGACAAAACAGTGGATTTGGTGCATCTTTGAGTTTGTCTTCTTGTTGTATATGATAGAAGTAAGATTCGTGAACAGATTTCATCAATCTGCACATCACGTTTTAGATCACGATCCATTCAAAGTTCTAGTAATTTTTTAGAGGTCTGCAAGGTGATCGTTTTGCCATCGACTTTTACATGTTTTCATTTGATCTTGAGAACTTGAAATGCATTCATACTGTCTAATGCTTATCGAGTGCAAGTTTATTTTTATCGACCAAATGGTTAAGCCTTTTGAAGATTTCCAGAGTATCAATCACACTGCGCTCAACATCAGGTGCACCCATCACAAAGTTGTTATTAGCGTATGAGTTGACCGTACTTTTGTTGACTGAATTGATGTTGTTTTTTAGATTGGTTCACTATGTATTAAAGTAGTAAAGGTCTGAACCATTGCTATTTTGTACAGATATAATTTCGTCCTGTGCTCAATATTCGGGTACTCGTGGCATATAAATTTAAACATGTCGCCTTCCTGATTGACTTGGACTATGAAGAATGATTGTGGCACCAGCTATTTATTTTCAGTATAACATACAGTTCGTCTCCTACCAGTTGATTTTATTTTTTCAACTGACCTATTATTTTCTTACTGACGTCACCAATATAAAATTTAAATTCGACTTTGAACATCACGAATATAATCGATGACGAAATAACCGTTGAGTTACGATTGTGGAACTAAATTCAATAAATTTTTGAACACAAAATATGCTCTGCTGTCTATCTCGACCTTTCATTTCGACGACTAGATTGTAGATTGTCCAATGAGTCGTATAACCCTTTGGCCTAACAGCGCTGCGACCTCAATGAGTCCTTTGTGCATGACTCT
This sequence comes from Tillus elongatus, assembly GCA_964006375.1. Lineage (NCBI taxonomy): Eukaryota > Metazoa > Arthropoda > Insecta > Coleoptera > Cleridae > Tillus > Tillus elongatus. Next base: position 34,570,339 of record OZ023264.1, read on the forward strand.
ATCTTATAATACTTGCCCTAAATGTTCAGACTTTCCATACAGTCTACTATATTTTTGAAAGCTATTTTACCTATCTTCTCGGGTGTTAACGTCACTCCTCCAAGGTATTTGAACCTTTTGCAAAACTAAGCCATGCCGTCGCATAATAAGTGTCCTGGTTTCAATAGCCGCTTTACCCATTTTCATAAGGTGATACCTTACTGAGGAGGGCCCTGTGAAAAACCACAAGTCGTTACTTTTCAATTCAAGAAACAGTTCAGACATCTCTATTGATATGGTGATGAACCATTTTGCTAGCCTTAAGCCTGGCGTATCCTTCCAGTATGACAACATTTGGTTTCTCTACCAAGTATCAAGTTCATTTCGTACATGGCTTTTTGTTGATCCACAACCAGCTGTGGATCATATAATGGTGTTGACGCTGCTCTTCTTGATAGGCTATCTGCTTCCTCATTTCCTTCAACACCTTGATGCCCTGGCACGGACACCAAAGATGCTTTGTTGTTCGTAGCCAGTTGCTTCAAGGACTTTTTGCAGTCCCAGATCAGTTTAGACTCGGTTTTGAAACATTTTAGAGTCTTTTGTGCTGCCTGACTGTCTGAGAGGATGTACATCTCTCTATTTCCGAACCTTTGTAAGCACTCCTGGGCACAGAGATTTATAGCAAGCATTTCTGCCTGGAAGTTGGTGGAAGTTCTTCCTATGGAGTTAGCGTGTCTAAAATTAGGTCCTCCTATTCCCAGTGTTGCTTCCTCCTTTTTTCCGAGACCCGTCTTTATTCCATACAGATGAGTTGTTTGTCAGCCTTTTATTGTCTCTGTCAATGGTACTATGTATTCCAGTTTAGATAGCATTTGATCTGTTGATCTAACGAGTGACTCCAATGTGATTAAAAGTAACTGTAAAATCCAAGCTCCCATGACACGAGTCCGTGCCTTATAAGATACCCAAAATTAAAAAGGTGAAAATGATGAGATAACATATCCACATTCATTATCTTAAGCTAGAGAGAATCTGTTTTATTTGTTAAGTTTAATTTTAGAAATATAATACAACATGAAAACAAGGAATACAATATGATTTTACAGCAAAACCACCTGTCTAAAATGTATGGTAAACACTGAAGGAAATAAACACGATAGTGGACTCAATAGTTCGTAGCCTGGAACGAAAAATTATTGTATAATAAATTTTTAAATTTAATACATAATCCCCAAGCTCTATACATTTTCCTACCACTTTTGCAATTATTCTATACCAATGTTGGAAATATTACTCCAGACCAGCGTTTCTCAATATCTTAATATTTGCGACCGAATCTTCAATCACAATTGTAATCAACTTCCTCACCGTGTACGCGAGAAGTTCAGGTTTGTTTCGAACATTCTAGCACGTCTGCACGGCGGTTATAAATGCTGAGTCATCTCGTTCAGTTACAGACAGTCACGATAGAGTGTAGGTTTTAATTTCGTGTTAACTGTAATTCCCGATATTCGAGTAGCAGTATGATTTATACAGTGGAGATATATATATATATATATATATATATATATATATATATATATATATATATATATATATATATATATATATATATATATATATCCACTGTATAAATCATACTGCTACTCGAATATCGGGAATTACAGTTAACACGAAATTAATATATATATATATATATATATATATATATATATATATATATATATATATATATATATATATATATATATATATATATATATATATATTTCATTCGTTTTTGCGATGAAAGCACATTTATCTTCTTGTGACTTTTAAAAATGAAGAAATCATTTAGGCTCCGCTGTATTTTGACGTCAAGAATATCTGTGTACCAATACATTTAGACCAGGATGTAAAATACAAATTTGGAAGTAGTTCATTTTTGGCCCTATTCACTGCTTTGAGCGACTACTGTATATGTTAACACCACAAATAATGCATACCAATATAAAAAGTTTATATTTCAGGTATCACTTGGAACGCAAGATTTTTGAGCAACTCTTAGAACTAAAGCGTCTTCAAATCAGAGCGGGACAACATAACGAGTCTCTGCTGGTGAAAAGGGCGATAGATGCTTATCATCAATCTTGCGCATCCACGGTGGGTGCAGGCAAGTATTTACCGGAAGACTATACATTCAAGAGCTTCGAGGAGTTTCTTTACCACGCGTTAAGAAAACTGCAAAAGAATGGAGCAGAACATCTGAAAGGTCTGCCTGAACCACCTACTAACCCATTATTGTGTACCCAGAGCACTCATAGGTGTATGCATGCCACGCATGCGTATACTGGCGTTCCATGTGCTGCTTATCGTAAGTAACATAAAATTTATAAATCTATAGCTTTGAAAATTGATTTGTAAAAAATTAAATAAAAGAACTGACATAAGCACTGACGCAGCAAGTGCGTTAGAGTAGTGAATTTTCATGAGAATTATACACTATTAGTACGGCATATTACTAAAATTAGTACTTTAAATTTAAACAGACCTTGAGCATCGGTTTTAGAGGTCCCAATACGAGCTCATTTGTTGAATTTTTTCGAAAGTGTTACCACCGATATCTCTTTATTGTCATAAAAAATATTCAAATATTGTGCTGGCTTCTTTTGAGAAAATAATGTTAAATGCGCAAAAAGCAATTTTCTAGGAAGCTAGAAAATTAAAATTTTATCTATCTAGGTACTGTAAGTCTCTACTACATACAGACTTGGATACTACATCTCTGGCTGCACTGTTGGTAAATGCCCAAAAATAAATTTTCTAGGAAGCTAGAAAATCAAAATTTGGTCTATCTAGGTACTTAAGAGTCTACTACATACAGACTTGGAGATTACTTCTCTGGCTTCACTGTTGGGTTTAGTTTCTGTAGGTGAAGGGTGGAGCCAGCGCGTAAGCTAACTGGAGCAAGTGGCCCTTATGAATTCTATGAATTCTAGATCCTCTCGGATGTTCTTCAACGTTTCTGTGACTAGTTTTGCTGCTTGACAGCATTATCAGACAGATAAAAATTTTGTGAATTTTAAGTAATTTGGTACACAATATTTCGAGTTCTTTCCAAATTAAAAATAAAATGCCAGAGACATGCGTTCAGACGACTTAGTGGTTAAAGTCCAATGCCTGACAGACAGAGTAGTTAACTGCCACGCGTAGATTAATTCATACAACAGCATTGTCCTGGGGAGTATATATCGAAGTCAGTCTCTGTGCTATCCCTAACTCCTTCAGCCTGGACTTGTGTTCACGAGACACTAGTTGTTTCCCGTTATCGGAGATCAGTGTCCTGGAGTAGCTAATCTTGGTGATGACCATGTGATGACTTTGTTGTCGGCGGGGGCGGTGGCTTTCCTCAATGGCCGGCATTCTACCCATTTCGTGAAGCGGCCTTGGGCGACAATAATAAAATTGTGCTCCTTTTTGGAACGAGGCAGGGGTCCCACCAGATCGACGCAGACGGTTTCTCATGGTGCCTGGTTCTAGGCTGCATCTTCCCGGGGTCTGTTGTTGGAAGACTTTAAATCTCTGACAACGATTACATTGCCTCACATAACTGGCGACTTCCCAAAACATCCCTGGTCAATATATTTTTTTTTATCTGTCTGAGAATGCTGTCAAGCAGCGAAACTAGTCACAGAAGCGTTGAGGAACATCCGAAAACATCTATAATTCAGAAGGGCCTCTTGCTTCAGTTAGCTTACGCGCTGGCTACGCCCTTATATTACCGAAAGGAAACCCAACAGTGAAGCCAGAGAAGTAGTCGCCAAGTATGTATGTAGTATGGACCAGTTTCACCAAGTATGGGCAACAACGTTCAATGAACTGTAGGTCTCTTTAAAAATTACTGTAAGTCTATTTAAATATCACAGATATCATTAAAGTTACAAAAGCTTTCCAGAGGAAAACTTAATTCACATTTAGAAGAGGAGCGTACACTGATCAAATTATAAATTTGGCAGATATTTTCCTTATTAAACGCCTGGATGATTTCGTTTTGGTCAACCTAATCAAACTGGTTTTTCGAACAACAAACAAGTTTTTATTAGGGAATTGACTTAATGGAAATTTACTAATATCAACAATATCTGCTTAAAATTATACTGCTGAATATTATAATTTTGGACCATAACGGTGACAAAGTTATCCAAACGTTTTATATAAAAATGAGACCTTGGTAAAACCTATAAAATCTTGACATTATTGTTTCCACAAAAAAAATACTAAAGTTAGTGAAACAAAACAAAATGTTGCTTGCGTCGGGCGGGAATCGAACCAGGGTCGACCGCATGCGCGCGAGTCTTCTACCACTGAAGCACAGATGCTGGCTAATAAATTTTTTGTTTACGTGGTAGTTATAGAGACCGAAACTTGCTTCACCAAGAAATTTTATGTTATGGGTATCCTAAAAGTAAATGTAAGTAAACAGCTTATTACAGAATTAATTGAATTGTGACTAGTTCGCCGGTTATAGAAAGATATTCCACTGTTTCGATTTTTAAGGAACACTTATTTTTAAGTTTAAAAATGAAAAAATAAACTGCTTTAAAATCATTTCCATAGAGACGTGAGCCGATTTCGTTCACTCTTTCGTATCTTTCTCATATTCTTATAATATGACACTTATTATTGAAATACATAATGTTGACAATGTGCGAATGGTTTCAACTGAACCGTAGCCCAATATACCAACAATGAACGTATGAATGATGAAACGAGAATATATATGTGTTTGTCGGCCTATTTCCGCGACCATGGCCAATCACCGACGCCAGGGAGCAGTTTCACCTCACTATCCTGGAAATTTTGCGGAACCTCTGCCTTTCTGTAAGGAGGGTAGGGATCTTTAACGTACCCAACATAGCATGGGCACGGGACCAACGGCTTTACGCCCCCTCCGAAGGGCGGAACGGGCAGACATTCAACTTGCTCAAATACAATGTCAGAACCTCGGTTGATGTTAATGTTACAGTTTGTACTGAAAAAGTGAAAGGAGTATCCTGGGATCGAACCCAGTACCTTTCGGTTCAGAGGCACACGTTCTTACCCCTGAACCACCGAGGCTCTACGAGAATATATAATGCCATTGCATTTGAAAAAAATATATTTTTCGTGCATCATCTCTTAGAAAACGGCTGATTTACAAATAATTGCAACAATCGCTATTTCTAGCAGCCATTTTGGCAAAATAATTAATTAGGTTTCAAGTTGAACCACGTTGTAATTTAAATGCAAAAGGCCTGAAATTTAGAGAACTTATTCTTGGATATCTATATTGCAGGCAGCGAGTGTTTTGGAATAAATTCTGCGACAAAAAACTGTTAACTCTTGGTTTGGCAAAAACGTCATATTTTCACTATAAAGCGATATTTCCTTGAAATTTTCTTTATTGCCTTCGTTAAACCTTGATTTTTCCACTATATACTATATTTTCAGTCTACAACTTTAACTGGGGTCGATCAAACAACAAATATAGTGTATTTAAAACATTTTATTAGAGGTGCCTCTTAATGTCAGGAGACGCCATATTCCAAAATGAATACTGCTCTGCGTAGTATAATGTCGAAGTGCGAGAATTCGTAAATAACCATTTTCCTAGTAGATATATACTGAGAAATCGACCTGTAGCGTCGCCAGCTAGATCACCAGAGCTGCTTCTGTAGACTTTTATGATTATGGTCACATTCAAAGCATTGTTAGTGAATTTTCATTAAGAAAATACACTAGCAGAGAGGTATCAAAGGTAAGACTTTTGGAAAATGTCTTCAAAAGTGCGTGAATTAGGGCCTCTAGAACCCAAATAAAAGGTCAGTTGAAATATGTATATATATATATATATATATATATATATATATATATATATATATATATATATATATATATATATATATATATATATATATATATATATATATATATATATATATATATCCAACCGATAACTCAAAAAATACTTCAGCAATGGAAACCAAATTTGGCAATTCACTTAATTTTTGTTAATAGCTTGAATAAGTTCGTAAGAGTTTTGACACTCAAATACTTTTAGAAAAAAATGCGATAAACTCTTTGAAAACGCAATATATTTAAAATTACTAGAAATATGAGACTAAAACTTTACACGCACGTAAATGTCGTATAAGTGGTTCTACCTACCAAATTTGAACTCAATCGGCTTAGCAAATATTGAGCTATAACCAAATAAAAAATAAATAATTTACGATATGACCTGAAATTACCCTGAATGGGTGCCTATAATGTTAGACAAGGTGAGACAGTTATACCAGGATCATTTGTTATTTGCCAACTGGCAGCAGTCGAATTCGACTTCTCATTCTTTGTTTACAGACGTCATAAACAAAGAAGAAGAAGAATCCTAGAAATCGACTCTGATAATCCTCTAATACCTTAGAATAAGGTATCAATTATCGTTTCCTGTTAGTTTTTAGTGAATTTTCATTATGAAAAAATACTTAACTGATTTAAACGAAACTTGGCCCATGCCTTCATTTCGTGACCATCCTGGACGAGTTCGTCAATCAGCTATAACGGACATATTTTTCCCCAAAAAATATATAAACATATTTTTGAATACACGTTATTTTTGAACCTATTAAAGTAACTGGAATGAGACTTTACGTGTAGCTAGAAATGAAGTGGATAAAAATTTGTTATACGTTAAGCTTGGTTCATACACTCGCGCATGTCCAAAAGCGAATTGCGAAATCGCAGAAACAACTAACCCTATTGGTTTATTTCAACTAATATCGTAATATTATTTAAAATGGAGCAATACGAATTAGTTTCGTAATTCGAATTTCGCAATTCGCGAGTGTACGAACTTAGCTTTAAAAGGAAATTTTGAAGCTTCTGTGATGTTATTTGGAATAACAAGTTACATGATGTTTTGTTTAAAAATTGACATGTTTCAAGATATTTCGGAAATTTCACATACACTATTGTTTCTTTTGCATATTCGTGATGATAAAAAAACACGCCTAAGTTTTCTAATTTAAAATCCCTGTAGCTCTAAAGATAAGAAAGGTGGAAACGACTTAATTCGGAACCGACTGTGTCTACTTTTTGTTAAAAATTAGAGGTTGCACGCTTTGTAACTAAGCCCATCAGTTGATTTTTATTCAATATAGCCGTGGCCTTTTAAAATGAAGATTTCTTTAAATTTTCTGTTCCAGTTCCAAAAATGGACCACCATACAATACCAAAAATAGGATTCAACAGTAGCACTGCCTGTCGTCCGGGTACAGGACCAAGCTTCCTGCCTTCAATAGGATCTAAGAAAGCTGTGACATTGGAACTTTGTCATGGTGCCGATAAACAAGTGATATCACTGCCTGCCGATCGCCTTGATCAAAATAAACGTTACTATGTGACTTTTACTGTCAAAGGCCACGAACCTCACACACCACCTAATGAGGAACGACCGCCCAGTGACAGTGCTCATCAGCATCCAAAAAGTGATTAAATGTTAATTGTAAATTGTATATTGACTTAAAGTTAATCTGTCAACTCTATAACTTTATTATATACATAGAGACCTAAAGGCTAGAACAATAGTCTTAGCTACAAATATTTGGTGGGCTCAAGATACGAAGTAGAGTGCAAAATGCAATTTTAAGCGAGAAAGATGTCTTTTACGTAATTATTGCTATAATTCATTGATTGTTGATGCCCTTACTTGGTGAAAATCGTCCATACTACATACAGACTTAGAGACTACTTCCCTGGCTTCACTGTTGGGTTTAATTTCTGTAAGTGGAGGACGTAGTCAGCGCGTAAGCTAACCAGAACAAGAGGCTCTTCTGAATTATAGATGTTCTTCTGTCAAGCAGCGAAACCGGTTACAGAAACGTTGAAGAACACCCTAGAAGATCTAGAATTCAGACGGGCCTCTTGTTCCAGTTAGCTTACGCGCTGGCTACGTCCTTCACTTACAGAAACAAAACCCAACAGTGAAGCAGTCTCCAAGTCTGTATGTAGTATTGTTTAATGTATATTACCGCAAATTATGCAAGTTGTCTATACGACGAACTTTAAAGTTTTGGTGTACAATAACACAATTTAAAAAAGTGTATATAAAGCTGTTTCCTGGCTCCGTTCTAAATCTTATAAAATTCAAATTTTGACCTGCCGACCAAAATTTATTTTTGTTTACATATTTTCCTTCTCATTAAATACAGACGCAGTACTTCTTTTCTGGCTTCACAAATGCTTATTTTTTTTTATCTACAACATGTTTCGCCTCTCACAGCATCCTCAGATAAGGGAAAATTGAATTCAATTTTCCCCTGCCTGACGATGCCATTAATAGTGAAATCGGTTGCAGAGAATAAGTCAAGCATTTGCAAAGCCAGAGAAGAAGTATCTACGTCCGTATTTAGTACCGAACGGTTTGACCAACTAAGGGCAATAAGAATTAATAAATTTCCTTTTATTCGGGCCTTTATTTTCAGTAAAGTGTAAGCTATCCATAATATTTTTTGATTGCATTTTTTTAACTGCTTGTAGTTTTGCCGTGAATTGTGTAAGAGACTAAAGAATGACAATTACATTTTCAGGTCGCCTTCTTCTTCTTACGGTGCCGTCTTCTGTTGAACGTTGGCGATCATCATGATTATTTGCAGTTTGCTGACGGCTGCTCTGGAAATATGATTTGATAACCAGTTAAACCACTCCCTCAGATTGTAAAGCCACGACATTCTTCTTCTCCCTACGCTGCGCTTTTTCATGATTTTCGCCTGTATGATTACTTATAGTATTTGTTATGTGATCCCTCTCATGATGTGGCCTGGGTATTGTAGTTTTCTGATTTCTATTTCAGTGTTTAGATCTGTTTGTTTTGAGAGTCTTCACAAAACTACCTCGTTTGTTACACTATCAACCCTTCTATGGGCTCGGGGACTAACTAAAAGAATAGGCCCCTGCCTGTCGTAAGAGGCGGCTAATCGGAGTCAAACATTGGCGGGGGTCTTGTCTAGGTGGGTCTGCAGGGAGGCGGATATCTCTGGAAACCCGGATTTTGAGGCCTCCACTGTGGGCTTAGAAATTGACAATTGACCTGGCATGGTTGTTACTCGGGAGCGCGGTTTCAGATGATACCGCCTTGGGTTGAGTGCTGGCGGGTGTCTTGTGTCCAGACGACCCGCAGGGGGTTGAGATTTCTGACGGCCTCGCTTGGGTGAATCTGGGGAGCGGGACTCGATGGAATGTCGCCTTGAGTCTAGCACTAGTGAGTGTCTAGTCAAGACGGACACAGATGAGATCTGAGATCTGGGGTGGATTACAACTAGAGATTGAGGCCTCTTCTGTGAGCTTTGAAACGGGCAAACGACCTCACTTGGATGCTGCTCGGATGCGGGACTTCACTGACGGATGTCTGGTCCAGACGAACTTTGAGAGAGGTTATCTCTCTTTGAGCTTCGAAACGGACAAGCGACTTTGCTCAGATGGCAGTACATCTGTCAAAAAAAGTTTCACCTCGCAAATATTGTCTCTTGCAGGAAGTTCGATTTGTTGGGTGAAATTTAATCAAACGCTGGCGGATATCTGGTCTAGTCGAACCCGGAGGGGGGCTGAGATATCTAGGAGTGGATTACACATGGAGATTTAGGCCTACTCTGTGAGCTTAGAAACATGCTAACGACCCCGCTTGGGTGCTGCTCGAGGACGGGACTTCATGATACCGCCTCGAGTCAATGAAACACTGGCGGGGGTCTGGTATAGGTGAGCCTGGAGGGCGGCAAATATCTGGGGAGTGATATGCACCCGGGTTTTTAAGCCTCCACTGTGGGCTTGGAAATTGACAATTGGCCTCGCTTGGTTGTTACTCGGGAGGGGGTTTTAGATGATACCGCCCTGGGTTGAGCGCTGGCGGACGTCGAGTGTCCAGACGACCCGGAGGGGGCTGAGAGCTCTGATGAGTGGTATACACCAGGAGTTTGAGACCCCCGCTGTGTTCTACGAAATGGACGGACGGCCTCGCTTGGGTGATACTCGGGAGCGGGACTCGATGGTATGTTGCCTTGAGTCTAGCGCTGTTGAGTGTCTGGTTTAGGCGAGCCCGGGGGGAGCTGAGATCTCTAAGTGTGGATTACAACTGGAGATTGAATGCTGCTTGAAAGCGGGACTTCATGATACCTCCTCGAGAAAAACACTGACGGATGTCGGGTCCAAACGAACTCGGAGAGAGGTTATCTCTCTGTGAGCTTCGAAACGGGCAAGCGACTTCACTCAGATGACAGTCACTGCCAAACAAACTTTCGCCCTAAAAAAAGATCCAATTGATTAGTGGAATTTAAATAATTAGACGTGAGCCACAATTGACGTAAGGTCACGGTGGATGGACTGAAATAGCCCACTGACAGTAAATCTAATCTTATCTAATCTAACTCTATCGAGTTACATAGGAGGTTCTCAACATCCTTCAGTACAGCCACATCTAAAAAGCCTCTATCTCTTTTATCATGACTTTTTTGAGGGTGGCCTGCTCTATACCGTATAACATAATTGTGAATATGTAACATCTCAGCGTACGCATTTTGAGAACGTTGTTTAAAACTCTGTTGCAGAAAAACTGTTTCATATTAATAAAGGGCTGCGTGCTTCTTTTGATTCTTGCCGTTAGTTCCTTAGAATAGTCGTTATTGTTATTAGTTAATATTCCCAGATATTTATATTGGTACACTCGTTCTATGCTGTGGTTGTTCACTATCAGTTGTATGTTAGGGTTTGGGGTTTCGGTGAACACGAGGAATTTCGTCTTGCTTAGATTCATATTTAAATCGTATTGAATACTAACGTCATGTACTTTTTGTACTATTCTTTGTAAGTCGTTACCATTTTCGGCTAACAACACCGTCTCGTCTGGGTACCTTAGGTATCTTGTTAACCAGCACTCCAGCTCTTTCCTCGTGTAATGCCTATATCGTGATGACTTTTAAATTAATATTAAATAATAAGGGAGAAAGAACACATCCCTTTCGTTCTCCGCGTGTGATCTCTATATCTTCCGTCTGTACATTGTCTATTCTAATGTTTGCTGCCTGGTTGTAGTATAAGTTTTCTATAATTGTTATATCTTCAATCTTTAATTGTTTCTCTTAGGATTTTTATGAGTTGGTCATGTCAGACCCTATCAAATGACATCTCGTAGTCCACTATGCAAGCGTATACATCCTTGTTGACGTCCAAACAGCTCTGGGTTGTACGTTTATAGCAAATAGTCCTTCTTTCGTGCTCACTTCGTTACGAAACCCAAACTGCGAGTCACTTACGTCGTCGTCTGGCTTTCTATATATCAGGTTATGTATGACTTTTAAGAATACTTTTAGTGTGGCTCATTAAGGTTATGGTCCTGTGATCTTTACATTTTTTCGCACTGTTCTTCTCTTTGGTATTGCAACTAATGTGGATATTAACCATTCTCTGGGTATAACGTCAGTTTTGTAGATCGTATTGAAGAGTTCTGTAAGTATTGATATGTTATTTTCTTTGAGCAGCTAGACAGGCAATTCGTCCAGACGCTTTCCCAGTTTTGTGTGTTTTTAAGTGCTTAAGTAACTTCATCGTTTTTTATCTCTGGGCTATCTGTTTCTACATTCTCCACTAACTGAGTGGATCATCTAGAAACAGCCTTTCAGTATATTCCTTCCATGTTATGAGTTTGTCTTTTAGGTTTAAAATCACATTTCCATTCTCATCCATCACTATGTTGTTCTGTTATCTTCTGAAGTCTCCGGTCATTTCTATGATATGTTAAAAGAGTCGTGTATCTTTTGTAGCCTTTCGATTTCATTACATTTCGCGTTCGGCCACCTCTCCTTTGCTCCCTTCTTCTGTATTTGTCAACGTAGCTTTTTGTATCTTTGCTTGTTCGCAGTTTTAACTTCTCTTCTTTTTTTTCATCAACTTCAAAATTTCTTTTGTCATCCTTTTTTAAATTCTTTTCAGCTTCTTGGTTTAGTTCTCCTTTACCTAGGTCAGAAACGTCTGATACTGTTTGGAGATGAGATGACTTTGTCATTTATTTATAGGTGGAAGTCACATTAAAGTTGAAACTAACCTCTGGTATAAGTTGCAGGGGTCCTGGTTTGCGTTTATTTGAAAATATGTTTCTAAATTTAAAAGGCGCGGTATACCAAACCAGAAGACAATGCAACAATCAACAGAGAAGAAGTAACTATACCACAGTTCAGCAACATACAATAATAAGGTGACTAGATTCTGGCCATGTGTAACCTTTTGCTCATGACCGAGGACAATATCGACAACGTCCGAGCTCTGAGCCTATAAAAGGACAGGCGTCTTATTTAGCAGAGGATTGTATTTAAAACATCTTTATACTTATTTATTAGCAGTTACTACGTAGTAGTATATTATATATTTAAATCACGCTTATGTTGATATTTTTGATATACCTTTACTATAAAAGTAAAATATTCCTGTTGATTCACAGAGCCAATGAAATCAATATTTTGTGCTAATAAGTCTCAAACCTCAAAACAAAATTCTTTACCAAGAACATTTCAACTACAAATGAAACACATTACAATGGCCCAAGTAACGCAATTTATTACCTGAGGCTTGGCACCTATGATAAGCATTGATAGGTACCCTTATCGTTAAAAAATAATTTTGGACTCAATGGACAAAGGTCAAATTAATGTTATTTATTCTCCGATAAAATCAACTTGTTTGCAAAACGATGGTTAGATTAAAAATTATGTTACGATTCGGTTTCTCCAAAATGTATGTACTGATCAAAACAGCAACAATTTCTATAATCGATTAGGTCTCTTTATATAGTAAAGTTATAAAAATTATAAAGACTCTTGAGTAGTTTTTATTTGTAGATGTCATTAATAAATTATGAAAAGTAAAACTCTGTGCTAACATTAACTACGAAAAGACCTAGGTTGGACAATGTGGTTGGAAACTGAAAAAAGAAACAGAATCACCCAAAAACCACAAAATAATAACAGAGAGTTGTGTGCTACATACGTATTTCGACAACGAGGTTTTCTTATTCACTAGCTGTCGCTAAACTAAGTATGCGGGCAAAATTATTCATTTATATACCTAAACTATCTACCCTACAGATGATGTAAGACTGGTGATGCAATACTGGTGATTAAATGTCAGATGATGCAATATCACATGTTGTATTACCGGGTGCCTCGGTATCGGATGATGCCATACCAGGTGACGTAGTTCAAGGATTAGTATTGTGTCAGTCAACCTAACCGGTTGTTGTGACGATGTTGAAAGCAATCATTGATTATTTCATGCTACTCCAAAAAGTGTTGAATTCACCTTGAGGATTTCTAAACTTTCCAAAGTATCTAACCTGCAATAATGCGCTGTTATTTTCAATAACTTAAGATTACTATTGCCTCCCTTATGTCCTGAGTCAATCATATGTTGGGCAACGCTAGATTCTTCTGCTCTACTGAATCTAAGATCAGCCATGTGCTTTTTGAATCTTGTTCTTATTGACCTCCGTATTTGTCCAAGGTAGTAGATCTTCTTGCAATGATCACAGGATATTTGATAATTGCCCGATTTTTCAAATTCACCTACGGAATAGAAAACAACGATGAATTACCCTCCTTGACACTTGAATCATCAAAAATGTAGATAGGTTAGAATGTGGCATCTATAGGAAAGAAACTTCTACAAATCGCTTTATACCATCAGATTCAAATGACCCTTTTGGTCACAAAATCTCGTGCTTAGATTTCTTGTTCAGAGGTTACAGAGATGAACAAAATAATTGGTACTGCGATTTGTAACAGTTTCTCTGCAAATATTGTGTATATATTAGTTATCAAGCATAGGTGGAAAATGTCGATAAGTACCATTACGACACTGAATGGTTAGAGAAACTATTCAAAGAGAATGATTTCAGAGTAGTTTACAAAGTTGATAATTTGAAGAGTGGGTCGACCAAAGGATAGTATTAATTTCCGACAAAAAATCTGGCATTTATCTTCTCTTCTCTTAATATCAGGAAAGCCTCTGACCTTGACGAGATCCCAGTAATTGTTCTCAAAAAATGCGCATCAGAACTTGCTCCTGTCCTGACCCGTCTGTTTCAGACATCTTACAATAGAGGCATATTCCCTAGTAACTGGAAAACTGCTTGAGTACAACCCGTCCCCAAGAAAGGATCCAAAGCGCTTCCTAGCAACTAGAGGCCTATTTCTCTCCTTTCAGTCGTCTCTTAAGTGATGGAAAAGTATATAAACACCGAATTACTAAAATTTCTTGAAAAACACAGTCTAATCCACGACAGGCACTATGGATTCCGTCAGCGCAGATCAACTGCCGACCTCCTTTCCTTTGTCACCCATTCTTGGAACAAGTCTACGGAACTACGGTGAATCTCACATTGTCGCTCTAGACATATCCAAAGCATTCGGGTCTGGCACGCAGCGCTGCTTAATAAATTTCCAGCCTATGGCCTATCATCAAAACTCTGTACCTGGACAGCAAATTTACTCTCCAACCGGAGCATTTCTGTTGTCGTGGATCGCCATTCCTCTAAACTGTATCCAATTAATGCAGGAGTTCCTCAAGGTTCAGCTTTAGACCCTATTTTGTTTCTTCTCCACATTAATGACCTCCTCTCTAGCACATCCAACCCAGTTCACAGTTACGCGGCCGACATCACCCTCCACTCAAATATACAATATTCTAAGCTTGTCTCTTTAGCCCAATTAGATGCGGGTCGCAGACTCATAGAGGGTTTTGTCTCCGTGGATCTCCAAAAAATATTAGACTGGGGAAGTAGAAATCTTGAACAATTCAACCCCACCAAATCACAGTCTTGCTTTCTTTCTCATAAGAGATACACCACACCTAGACCCATCACAATGAACAACCAAGTTATTCAAAGTAATGAGTCCTTTTCGCTTGTTGTAATTTCTGTAGATTGAAATCTCAATTGGCACCAACATGTCACATCAATTGCAGAATCGGCTGCTAAGAAATTAGGTTTCCTCTTCCGGGCTCTCAAATACTTTTCACCAGATAATCTCTATACCTTATATACTTCACAAATAAGACCAAACCTCGAATACTGCTCCCACATCTGCCGTGGTGCTGCCGCTTCTACACTCGCTATCCTGGACTCCATTCAGAAGAGAGCTATACGTCTCATCGGTGACCCTACCCTTACCCAAAAGCTGCCATCCCTTGCCCACCGACGTGCCGTCGGTGACCTCTCTCTTTTATAGATATGTGCACGGGCATTAGGAGCTTTCTTCCATAGTTCCTCCACCTGCTGCCCCCAACAGATCTACCAGGGGAACAAAACGAATGCACCCTTTTACTGTCCAGATCATCAGACATAGAACATCTTGTTATGCCCGCTCTTTTGTCCCGACGACTTTCAAGTTGTGGAATTCCTTGCCGTCACATGTTTTTCCTTCTCCCCCGAACCTCTAAACTTTCAAGTCCAGAATGAACAAGTTGCCTCTTTCCTCCTTGTCGACACCCACGGTACGATATTATTTAGGCTGTGAGCCCTCGTGGTGTGTTGTTGAAATTAAAAAAAATATATTTTGTAATACAGTCAAAGTCGTTTGTAACGACATCGCTTATAGCGATGCAACGGGCGTAGCGACGGAAATTGTAAGCTTTGTTTGGATCACCATAAATGTCAAGGCAAAAAAATCGGTTGAACGAATTCGCTTGTAACGACGGCTCTGGTTGTAGCGACGAAAATGTGTCTGTCGGCGACTTTTTTTGTTGGTTATAACGACGATAAGCCGGCTGTAACGACGAAAATTTTCCGGTCAGCGACTTTTTTCTTGGTTATAACGACGAGAGGTGACTTGCGCTGAAGCTGAATGGGAAATCCTCCGGCCGCGCTGTAGATTATTATGTTCCTGTTATATATTATACGTGTTAGTGCATGCTCCGTGTGTGCACACTTTTGTGCCGGCATCTTTATCATCAGTCATCTAAACAATAACAGTGCGGTTTTTCAGTTATTAACAGTGAGTTACAGGAAATAAGTTTTAACGAGAATCTTTAGGATTAGTAATGAATAATTAAAGGGAATAATTAAAAGACTTTAACTACCAGACAATTATTTACTTCTCGACCCTACGCATTTCGGCCTATTATTGAGCCATTTTCAGAGGTTTAGACCTGCTCGCACATCGTGCACAATCTTCAGCTTTAGGTCGACCTCTTCCGTCCTTGGGTAAGCCATTCGTAATTTCGTCCTCAGTACTGACTTCTTAAATTTCTTGGACAGTATATAGGAATTGCCTTGTTAGTCATGTTGCAGATGAATTTTGGACACAGATCTTTTCTGATGCAAGTCGTCAGGAACCAGATTCTGAGAGACAATGTGATTGAAGACCTCGACAACTTCCCATAAGTTTTGGTGACGTTGGCCAGCCTCGCCGAGATGATATATAATATAGATGATGTATATATATATATATATATATATATATATATATATATATATATATATATATATATATATATATATATATATATATATATAAATATAATTTAATCCGCAAAGTGAATCTACAAAATTTAATGAATTCAGACATGGGTCCGGTCAATTCAACACTTTTTGAAATAACACGATCGTTTTTCTGACAAAGTAAGCGTCATCAGAGGGATGAATAAACGATCGTCAAGCCTAAAAACTGTATTGTGATTAATTGGGTTCTCCAAATTATACTTATCAGTGCTCATGACGGGTTCCAATCTTTACTTATTCCCACATGGTAATATAATTCACAAGATATCACTTTTAAAAAGATAAACTATCTCCGTAGTTAGTGAAACAAAAAGCAGAATCACCCCAAAAATCACAATTTATTAACAGAGAGTTATGCGCTAGATACCTGTTTTGAAAACAAAGTTGTCTTCGTCAGTAGCTGTCGCTAAACTAACTGTATGAGCAAATTTATCTTATTTATATAAAGTAACTACAGGATGTCCCACGTCGAGTAATGTATTAGATTATTTCCGAAAATAAACACTTTTGAGTGTTGAAAATTTGTATACGGGGGTTTCCGAAGATGCTATATTTAATGGAAATAATTTACAAAATGGCGGACTTCCGGTTACACTGTAAATAGATATAAACATCGTTATTTCAAATAGAACACCCTGTATATTATTGCATTTTTAGAATACTCATCTAATTTTAGGTTAAAAGTTATTTGAGTATGCTCTCCCTATCTTCAACTGTTTTCGAGTTATGTCAATTTATTTGATAATTCTGTTCAAGTGGGGGCAAAATGACTTAATAAAGGTGATTTGATGTCTGTTTGGATGCTAAAAATTCTTTAATTTTTCAGACACGTTCCAAGGCCATTAAGCTTCGACATGGTTGTGAGAAAAAATTGTGTTTTGTAGGATGTATTAGAATTTGGTGTGTTTTAAACTAGAATAACTCATTTATTTCAAATGGAACACCCTGTATATTATCTTTTCATTGAATAGAGCAGATAATTCTCTTTCAAACTGTATTAGCATTCCCTATACCTAAAGTTGATAATTGTCGAGATATTTGCGCACCAAATTCTAATGCATCCTACAAAACATCCTGTATATGAAACAATTTTTCCTCACAATCATGTCGAAGCTTAATGGCCTTGGAACGTGTCTGACAAAATAAAGAATTTTCAGCATCCTAACAGACATGAAATCACCTTCATTAAATCACCCCCACTTGAACAGAATTATCAAATAAATTGACATAACTCGAAAACAGTTGAAGATAGGGAGAGCATAATCTTATAACTTTTAACCTAAAATTAGATGAGTATTCTAAAAATGCAATAATATACAGGGTGTTCCATTTGAAATAACGAAGTTTATATCTATTTACTGTGTAACCGGAAGTTCGCCATTTTGGAAATTACTTCCATTAAATAGAGCCTCTTTGGAAACCCCCTTATACAAATTTTCAGCACTCAAATGTGTAGATTTTCGGAAATAATCTAATATATTACTCCACATGGGACAGCCTGTATATACACTACAAACGAAGTAATACCGGTGATGCAATACCGGATGATGTAATATCGGGTGATGCCATACGGGCGATGCAATACCGCATCATGCAATACCAGACGATGAAATACCAGATGATGCCGTACCCGATGATGCAGTGCCGCACGATGTAATACCTGATGCGTCAGTACCAGACGATGCAATAGCGGATGACGTAAAACCACGTGGCGTAGTCTAAGGAGTATTGTTGCGTCAGTGGATACCCCTAACCGGTTGTTTTGTCGTTGTTGAAAGCAACCATTGATTATTTTGTGTTATTTCAAAAAGTGTTGAATTGACCGGACCCATGTCTGAATTCATTAAATTTTGTAGATTCACTTTGCGGATTAAATTATATTTATATATATATATATATATATATATATATATATATATATATATATATATATATATATATATATATATATATATATATATAAATTAAATTATATTTATATATATATATATATATATATATATATATATATATATATATATATATATATATATATATATATATATATATATATATATATATATATATATATATATATATAAATATAATTTAATCCGCAAAGTGAATCTACAAAATTTAATGAATTCAGACATGGGTCCGGTCAATTCAACACTTTTTGAAATAACACAAAATAATCAATGGTTGCTTTCAACAACGACAAAACAACCGGTTAGGGGTATCCACTGACGCAACAATACTCCTTAGACTACGCCACGTGGTTTTACGTCATCCGCTATTGCATCGTCTGGTACTGACGCATCAGGTATTACATCGTGCGGCACTGCATCATCGGGTACGGCATCATCTGGTATTTCATCGTCTGGTATTGCATGATGCGGTATTGCATCGCCCGTATGGCATCACCCGATATTACATCATCCGGTATTGCATCACCGGTATTACTTCGTTTGTAGTGTATATACAGGCTGTCCCATGTGGAGTAATATATTAGATTATTTCCGAAAATCTACACATTTGAGTGCTGAAAATTTGTATAAGGGGGTTTCCAAAGAGGCTCTATTTAATGGAAGTAATTTCCAAAATGGCGAACTTCCGGTTACACAGTAAATAGATATAAACTTCGTTATTTCAAATGGAACACCCTGTATATTATTGCATTTTTAGAATACTCATCTAATTTTAGGTTAAAAGTTATAAGATTATGCTCTCCCTATCTTCAACTGTTTTCGAGTTATGTCAATTTATTTGATAATTCTGTTCAAGTGGGGGTGATTTAATGAAGGTGATTTCATGTCTGTTAGGATGCTGAAAATTCTTTATTTTGTCAGATACGTTCCAAGGCCATTAAGCTTCGACATGATTGTGAGGAAAAATTGTTTCATATACAGGATGTTTTGTAGGATGCATTAGAATTTGGTGCGCAAATATCTCGACAATTATCAACTTTAGGTATAGGGAATGCTAATACAGTTTGAAAGAGAATTATCTGCTCTATTCAATGAAAAGATAATATACAGGGTGTTCCATTTGAAATAAATGAGTTATTCTAGTTTAAAACACACCAAATTCTAATACATCCTACAAAACACAATTTTTTCTCACAACCATGTCGAAGCTTAATGGCCTTGGAACGTGTCTGAAAAATTAAAGAATTTTTAGCATCCAAACAGACATCAAATCACCTTTATTAAGTCATTTTGCCCCCACTTGAACAGAATTATCAAATAAATTGACATAACTCGAAAACAGTTGAAGATAGGGAGAGCATACTCAAATAACTTTTAACCTAAAATTAGATGAGTATTCTAAAAATGCAATAATATACAGGGTGTTCTATTTGAAATAACGATGTTTATATCTATTTACAGTGTAACCGGAAGTCCGCCATTTTGTAAATTATTTCCATTAAATATAGCATCTTCGGAAACCCCCGTATACAAATTTTCAACACTCAAAAGTGTTTATTTTCGGAAATAATCTAATACATTACTCGACGTGGGACATCCTGTAGTTACTTTATATAAATAAGATAAATTTGCTCATACAGTTAGTTTAGCGACAGCTACTGACGAAGACAACTTTGTTTTCAAAACAGGTATCTAGCGCATAACTCTCTGTTAATAAATTGTGATTTTTGGGGTGATTCTGCTTTTTGTTTCACTAACTACGGAGATAGTTTATCTTTTTAAAAGTGATATCTTGTGAATTATATTACCATGTGGGAATAAGTAAAGATTGGAACCCGTCATGAGCACTGATAAGTATAATTTGGAGAACCCAATTAATCACAATACAGTTTTTAGGCTTGACGATCGTTTATTCATCCCTCTGATGACGCTTACTTTGTCAGAAAAACGATCGTCATGTCTAAAATTGTTGTGTGATGAATAGGGTTCTTGGAATTGTACTTACAACTAGTACCTGCATAATTCCGAAAATTAGAAACGTTATTTTAGCTGTAACTAACCGAAACAAGCAAATCACTAGCACAGAGTCATACTACTGTAGGTCGTACCGATTTGCCATAATTATGTGCAATATAATTTAAGGTAGGTAAATATTTTATATTGAAAGTTTTGTTACTTATTTATGTACAGTCTAAATTTTAATAAAGTATATTTTTCTGATTTTAAAATAAAGTGCAATTAAAAAGCGTTTTTGTGTATTAATTTAATAATTAAATAATTTTAATTGTGGTAGTTACCCGAAAAAATATATACAGGGCGTTTAAAAAAGACAAGGCAATATTTAAGGGATTGATTTCCCAGGTATTTTATAAAAAAAGTTTCCATAAACATAGGTGCTAAAATGCATTGTTTCCAAGATACAAGGTGTTAAATTTTTTTGTAAAATAACGATTTTTTAAAAATAAATCAAATAGCTCCTCACCGATTGTTTTGAAATTTGGCAGCGTTGTTTGTATTAATAATGGGCTAATTTGACTCTAATTAGATAAAGATTGTTAAGTCCATTGGCATTTGGGGGGACACCTCAACAAAAATTATTGTTCGTGTTTGTGATTTTCTGTATGATAAATGGACATGCCATAAGAAGGTTTTTATTTTTTATCGTGTAAACGATTCAAGATACAGAGAAATATCAGGAGACAAAAAACTTGTAGTTTTAGTTTCTTTATCTCAAAATAATATACAAATCATATTGCAGTCAGTGGCGTACATTTTTATGTCACTAAATTTTGTTGAGGTGCCCTCCTAAGGCCAATGGACTTAACAATCTGTATTTAATTGGGGCCAAATCAGCCCATTACTAATACAAACAACGCTGCCAAATTTCAAAACAGTCGGTCAGGAGATATTTGAATTATTTAAAACAAATCGTGATCTTACAAAAAAATTTAACACCTTGTATCTTGGAAACAATGCATTTTAGCACCTATGCTTATGATAACTATTTTTCATAAAATGACCTGGGAAACCAACCCTTTAAATATTGCCCCATCTTTTTTAAACACCCTGTATATGCATGATAGGGAAATAAAGTTCATTGGTATTATTACTTTCACTGGTGCGTTTAACAAACCAAAAGATGCTTAAATAAAGGAAGTCACTAATAAATTAAACAAAGGTCTGGACACAGCAAGTGCGTTATGGAAGTGAATTTTCATAAAAATGTTTGTAATAGCAAATATGTTTCTTTAATGCAAGCAGGCATCAATCTGGTTACCGGTATAGCCTAAATAGTAGAAACAATGCACCTAATTTTATCAAAATTACTTATTCTTTGAAAATGTACAAAAATTTTCCAAAAAGAAACTTAAACCGGGTTCCTAGCCAAAAAACCTTAGGTTAATAGCAAATGGGATTATTGTACTGGAGATGGTATCGAAGATAAGAAATTTACTAAAAACATTTTTATCGAAAATTCTATCAGAAAGATACACAGTGTTTTCGTAAAGTCGGGAATAAATTCATTAAACATTCAAGAAACTAATTTGGGAAAAACGCTTGTACCCGCCATTCTCGGTTTTTTTTTTGTCGTGCATTTTTTCAGTGACATTTCATGCATACAGGATGATTCATGTAAGTCGTATGTCATCATTGATTTTTACTTCCACATCGTCCAAACGTGTGGAAGTATGGCATCGGCGACAAAATTTCAAAATTGTTTTTTCGCTTAAACGTTGTAAAAAGTGTCAAAACATATGGAAAACATAATTTGGAGACGAAAATTTCTTTAGGTCTGTCGGTGTGTCGCTTTGTCGGTCTGTATGTCTGTCTATTTGTAGGCATGATAACTTTAGAACGACACACAGCCTAAATACCATCGTACCGTGGGTGTCGACAACGAGGAAAAAGGCAACTTGTTAATTCTGGACTTGAAGGTTTGGAGGTTCGGGGCAGAAGGAAAAACATGTGCCGGCAAGGACTTCCACAACTTGGAAGTCCTCGGGACAAAAGAGCGGGCATAACAAGCTGTTCTATGTCTGTTGACCTGGACAGTAAAAAGGTGCATTCGCTCTGTTCCCCCGGTAGATCTGTTGGGGGCAGCAGGTGGAGCAACTATGGAAGAAAGCTGTTCTGAGCAGTGCCCGTGCAGATATCTATAAAAGAGAGAAAGGTCACCAACGACACGTCGATGGGCAAGGGATGGCAGCCTTTGGGTGAGGGTAGGGTCACAGATGAGACGTATAGCTCTCTTCTGAATGGAGTGGGAGCGGTAGTCGAAGTATAGCTGGTGAAAAGTATTTGCGGGCCCGGAAGAGGAACCCTAATTTCTTAGCAGCCGCTTCTGCAATTGATGTGACATGTTGGCGCCAATTGAGATTTCGATCCACAGAAATGCCAACAAGTGAAAAGGACTCATTCTTTGAATAACTTGGTTGTTTATTGTGATGGGTCTAGGGCTGGTGTATCTCTTATGAGAAAGAAAGCAAGACGGTGATTTGGTGGGGTTGAATTGTACAAGATTTCTACTTTCCCAGTCTAATATTTTTTGGAGATTCACGGAGATAGAACCCTCCAAGGGTCTGCGATTATCATCTAATTGGGCTATAGAGACAGGCTTAGAACATTGTATATTTGAGTGGAGGATGCTGTCGTCCGCGTAACTGTGAACTGTATCGGATGTGCTAGAGAGGAGGTCATTGATGTGGAGAGGAAACAAAGCAGGGGCTAAAGCTGAACCTTGAGGAACTCCTGCATTAATTGGATGCAGTTTAAAGGACTGTCCATCCACGACAACAGAAATGCTCCGGTTGGAGAGGAAATTTGCTGTCCACGTACAGAGTTTTGGTGGTAGGCCATAGGCCGGTAGTTTATTAAGCAGCGCTGCATGCCAGATATGTTGGATATGTCTAGAGCGACAATCTGGGATTCGCCGTGTAGTTCCATAGACTTGTTCCAAGAATGGGTGACAAAGGAAAGTAGGTCGGCAGTAGATCTGCGCTGACGGAATTCATACTGCCTGTCGTGGATTAGACTGTGTTTTTCAAGAAATTTTAGTAATTCGGTGTTTATATACTTTTTCATCACTTTAGAGATGACTGAAAGGGGATAAGTAGGTCTGTAGTTGCTAGGAAGCGCTTTCGATCCTTTCTTGGGGACGGGTTGTACTCGAGCAGTTTCCAGTTACTAGGGAATATGCCTCTATTGTAGGATGTCTGAAACAGACGAGTCAGGACAGGAGCAAGTTCTGGTGCCCATTTTTTGAGAACAATTGCTGGGATCTCGTCAAGGCCAGAGGCTTTCCTGGTATTAAGAGAAGAGAGCAGCTTTCGTACCTTTTTAGTTTTGAAAATGATATCGGTCATTTTATGCGCGACATTGGAGACTGTTGGTGGTTGGTCATTACACTGTATAAGTAAATTTTAGCTTCGCTTGGAAGTATGTTGTTGGAGTATCATTTCGCGCCTATATGAAGTGCATAAGCGCATTTTTCTACGAAAATTTGCTAAAAAGGCCACGTATCTTGCATAACAAAAGTTAAAAAGTACAGATAAAATGTGTGATGTTGCTAATAAAAGTAAATCTGGCTTAATCGTTGTATTTTATCGTGACAATAATACGTAGTTTGCTTCAGAACACCTGTATGTTTAACTTAATTCTTCTAATCATAAATGTAGATGGCAGCGGCGTCTTTTAAAATATATTTTGGACAGGCATAGGTATATAGCCTCCATGGTTCAGTTATATTTTCATGCTGCTATGGAAACACAACACAAACATTCTATTTCTTCTAGCAGTTAACGGTATCTGTCAAACAGTTAATAAAAACCGATGGAGAAATGGTTCAATGGAAATAAATTTTGGTTGCTGGGTAACCAACTGCAATTACTTCCTAAAAGGTGAGTTGCAGTTATTTTATTCCCTAAATATAATAATATAATATTCTCTGGAGACTAATGTTAAGTTTATGCTATATAAATTTCATGCTAATACTAAACAAAATCAACACAATGTTTTATGAACAATATTAATGATTATATTCTCTGAAATATTTTTAAATTAAAAATTAGTGGTAGGTTACCAGCAGTCCCTTGCGTATATTAATTTATTTGCTTTTCGTTGCTTAAGAATATTCTCAGAGTTGCATTCAATAATAGAGTAGAATTTAAAATTAAATTTCTTAATTATTAATGTTACTTCGACTACTTACAATTTATTTTTTAGTGAATTTTTATTTTAAAAAAATCACTAATAGAGCGGTATCGACAGTGAGACTTTGCAAAATTTTTTCCAAATAAGCGCGAAGTAGAGCCCCTAGAACCCATATAAGGGGGCAGTTTAAATTTTTATATGTTTATACATATACGAGCCCTAACAACTATATGTTGGGACAAGCTAATATTTCGGAAATAATACAACAGCTTTTCCAAACGACTGAAATATTTAGTTTTTACTTTTAAATACAAACATAACAATATATCCTAGACCATTTAAAAATGTTTCTATGATTTGGTAAAGCAATCGACATTAGCACTGGAGTACTTTGTCACTTAATGTTCAAATTAACTGACAACTAAATGTTGGGACAACTTGAGAATAAAGCTAAATTTAATATAGGGTCACATCACCCTTAGCTTTAACAACTGCTTGGACTCTTGGAGGCGTTGTATTGACCAAAGATTGACACATTTCAACAGAAAAATTGTCCCAGATATCTTATAGTTTTGTCCGTAAATCAGATATTGTACGTTGACGGTGGTTTCTTAAATACTGCTTTATTTTATGCGATACGGTTTCTATCACATTTAAATCCGGACTGCTAGCTGGATGGGATAAAACCTTTACATTATTGTCACCAAACCACTTTTTGGTTGATTTTGCCGAATGGCATGATGCTCCATCTTGTTGAAATATGAAATCATTGTCGGGAAACAATTTTTGAATACTAGGCAAAAGTGTGATTTGAAGTATCTCTTGATATTTTTGGGCATTTACAGTGCCTTCTATAAAACCTAAACCCCTTGCCGACATGCAGCCCCACACCATAATTCCCTTTGGGAACTTAACAACTCTTTTCAGGCAATCTTTATGGAAGGCTTCTGTTTTATTCCGTATTAGTCGTTTACGGTGGTCTCCAACGCAAACATCAAATTTAGCCTCATCACTAAATACTATTTTATTCCACTCATTTTCTCTCCAGAGTAGTTTAGATCTTGCCCAATTATATCGGTTTTTCTTCTGAACTTCTCTTAACAGCGGCTTTTCTTTTGCCTAAATAAGACATTTTATGAGACTTTTGATACTGTATGAACCATTCAAAAGTAAACTTACCTTGTAAAATCCCAGACCGCATTTACGCATGTATTTTCGACAACATTATCTAGATATATTTAATCCAGTTACCGTGTTCCATTTAGCAGTTATTTCTCGAAGGGTGCTTCTTCTTGAGGACTTGCATATTTTGACCAAATTTCGCAAATCTCTTTCAGAAACGAGTTGCGGTCTTCCCGAACTTCTGCCCCGAACATCCACATTAGCAGTCTCACTGAATTTTTTTATTATATTGTACACTGTAGATTTTGAAATAGTTAAATCACTAGCAATTCTACGCATTGTTTTACCCTTATGATATTGATGAATAATAATTGCACGTAATTTCTGGTTCGTAGCCTTTCCACGACCCATTATTTTAATTAAATTAACAATAAAGTATGTTAACAATTACTAACATCACTACTTGACGTTTTACATTAATGGCCAACTGCCAATGGACCAATAAAATAATTTTGGCTTTTATACCAACGCCGCCTATAACTACTTTAAACATTTTAAGTACAAGATTTGTGCTTGTCCCAACTTTTAGTTGTCAGCAAGTTTGACCTTCCAATGACAAATAACGCTATTATTAATAGAGATTACTCTACCAGGGCATGAAAAGGTTTTTTAATAATATAGAATTTACTGTTATGTTTGTATTTAAAAGTAAAAACTAAATAATTCAGTCGTTTGGAAAAGCCGTTGTATTATTTCCGAAATGTTAGCTTGTCCCAACATATAGTTGTTAAGGCTCGTATATATATATATATATATATATATATATATATATATATATATATATATATATATATATATATATATATATATATATATATATATATATGCTGTACTTTTTGTGATTTTTTTATTTGGTTACGTGGACTGCAGTTTCGAACCGTCCCGGTTCATCATCAGCACGCTACTGACTATGATCGCTCCTTGTGTGGTCTATGTAGGGTTTCCAGATCGGAAGTCCAAAATATCTGGAGGAATTTTGAAAATGTCGGGATTTTGGGGTTGTTGTCGGGAGAAATGAATATAAAAAATAAAAACGTAAGTTAAGACATTGTTGACACATAACTAATTCAGGTACACTTAAAGTTTAGGTTGCCACATGTATTTGGCATTGGACTTTGCAGAGTCCACTAATTTAGTTCCTTTAGTACTATACAGAAAAGATTTGAAATTCAAACAATGTAGGTACTTCAAAATTCAGTCTAATTACTAACTCGGCTTTTATTAAATCAAAAGCCATATGATTCCTCTCTTTGGTATACAAATTATTTAGCAAACTAAACACCCTTTCACAGTAAGTATTACTGACAGGAATTGACAACAGAAATGATATTTTTTATTTAATTTTTAAGGTCGTTCTGGTTGCATTTTTTTAAATGTGCCCAAATTTTATCATTTGACATGTCTCGTCTTTTGGAAGATGTTCAAATATTTCTCGAAGGCAACAGTAATCAGTGTATAACGCATCTTGGTCAATATGGTTTGAAATATTAAGTACGTCAGGCAATGTGGATAACTCTTCCCATGGAAATAAATTTGCACCTTTTAGAGACAATACAGCAAGTTTTTTATATAAGGAGTTCTCAGAAAAATCATAGCGTTCTTGCAGGTATTAAATAGCTCGTTGTAAAAACTGCTCAGTTTCGACGCCAAAAACTTTTTTTTATTGTTGGAAACATTCCTTAATACGGTTTTATTTCTATTACCAAAGAATTTGTCATTTAACCTGTTTTTGAGAGTATTCATCAATTTCTTCATTACACTGTCTATTTCTAGGACAGTGCATGCATCACTTTCCAATGGTAAAATTGCCGTTTGGAACTCCAACATTACGTTGTGTACAAAGTATAGATACGCTTCTGAAATACCTTCTTGTTTGCACTCGTCATACTCTTCACTATTTTCAAAATGGTTTAGACTTTTGGTTACAAACTCCCATATCTCTTTTCGACATTCGACTTCACCTTTCAACAAAAAATATTGCCTCACAGCAGGCCAGGTATGCAGTAAACGATCTAAAGCGGGCAAAAGAGATAGCCATCTAGTTGGGACATGGCGAAGAAGGTTTTTGTACTCAACACTTGCAAATAAGAAACATTCTTATAATTTGTCGGTTTTTGTAGAAGATGCGCTGAACTCATTGAATGTTTTTATCACGATGCTTCCAATATCTACTGACAAAGCCTTAAGGGCATATTTGACGCAATTGTTAATAACATGGCAATTACAGTTTGCGTTAATCAGATAATCGTTTGTCTCTTTTAATTTTTGAAACACCCAATTGTTTACGCCGTAATTTACTGAAGCGTTATCCGCGCTGTACGCACTTAACTGAGTCAATTTTAAGTCGTTATCTTCTGTCACTGTTTTAATTTTTTTAAATATATCCTTTGAAGATTCAAATGAATCGTCATAAAAATCTAGCAGCTTTTTAGTTATCCCTGTCTCTGTATTAAAAAAATGCACAGCATTCGGATAGGTTTTCAGGTTTCCAACATTAGAAGCATCTCTTCCTACCGAAAAATACTCAGCATTCTTAAGTTCAGTGACGACTGGTTCCTGTGCATATGGGGCGATCACATTACGTGCTATTGCTGCAGCTATAGAGTGAACGTGAAAGCCTGAGGCAATTTCAAATGATAGTTTCCTAGAGAACTTTCGGAGAAGCTGTTTGTCTGGAGATTTTGATATTTGTCGGGAGTCTGGAGATCACTTAAAATGTCGGGAGAATCCAGACGAATCCCGACCATCTGGCAACCCCACGGTGTACACACAAAACAAAACAACATTTCGGCTAGCTTAAATTCCACTTCAGGTTTTACAGGCAGTCGATCAATTGTATAAAACTATATCAAACTTAAATTTACTTTATCTACTTATCTCTTCATAAGTGAAGTTCTTTTACGAAAATTCACTAAAAGAATAAATTTAAACCATATAAATTCAAAACAGTTATACATTTTCATCCAG
Source organism: Tillus elongatus (assembly GCA_964006375.1). Classification (NCBI taxonomy): domain Eukaryota; kingdom Metazoa; phylum Arthropoda; class Insecta; order Coleoptera; family Cleridae; genus Tillus; species Tillus elongatus. The sequence goes on from OZ023264.1 coordinate 34,599,082, forward strand.
GAGATGTAAAACGGCCTTAGAGTTTTGCATTCGGTATATCTATATACAATGATATATATTTACAAAGCTCTTAAAGATCCGGCTCCAACGACGTGAAAATATACCGGGTGTTTCATTTAAAAAACCATATGTTTGGTTTGTGTCTCAAAATCTGAGCTCAGTAGAAAAAAAAAGCTATTGACATCATTTAATTCTGCGTGAAAAATCTATTAAATGCAGTTTCCACAGTTTAATTATTTCATCACATAAAGGAACAAAAGTAAGTTACTAAAAATGACAAATTTTCAAAATCACCCTGTAGCTCAAAAACAAAGAGTGCCATGTCAGTTTTGATTTCGGCATCGTTAGTTTCACAAAACAGTAGAAAAGTATTGTGAATGAATGTTTGCACGTTACGCCCTTCGGCGGGAGCGTATATCCGTCGGTTCCGTGTCCATGCGATGTTGGGCACGTTAAAGGACCCAACCCTGTTTACAGAAAGGCAGTGGTTCGGAAGATTTCCAGGATAGTGATTGGCCATAGTCGCGTAAATAGACCGACGTTAAAGTACAAAAAAATTTTCTAGGTAATTTGGCAGTGTCTCAGTAATATTGAAATACATGTTCATCCGTTGCTTGTGCATCTTAATCTGCGCTATTTTGTTTAGCTATCAGTAAGTATTTTTAATTTCTAACCATCTGTTCTTACTGTAGCATTCAATCTTTTTAAGCTCCTGATGAAGTCTCAAAACACAAGGCAAAATATAAAGCTCAGTTTAACAAAAAATTGCGTTTTTTATAACCAATTTCATTGGTCGCATTATTATTTTTTGGTATTTTACCTTGATTTGTTGTACATTTACACTTATCTTGTGTAATTTGTCAACTATTAAAAGATATATATTTCTAAACTCCCGCTAATGTTATCAGGTTAATCGATCGCGACAAACCATTTAATATTTTACTTCATTTATTATTCAGCGAATTTAATGCCCCTTTAAATCGATCAGAAAAGGGAAGTGCTGGCTTTCAGGATTCTTTATTTTATATCCAGACAAAATACATTCGATAAAACACTACATAATTAATATCTTTTAGTGAATTTTCTTTAAAAAAATCACTAATGAGGATATCCCGACTCTTAAATTTTGAAAAAATTTCTTCAAATGAGCGCTAATCAAGTCTCCTAGAACAAATATCCGGGGTCGGTTTCGATTTTTATATAAAATAATAGGCTGATTTTGATTAAATTTGGTGAATACCTTTATTTTGCAAGTGGCTTGGAAAAGTTCGTTATCCAGGAAAATCGGCGCAGGTTTTCCCGTAAAATTTTGTATTTTCTTCGGAAAAAAAATATTTCTCCGGAAATAACCAGGTATGGGCAGCCAAATTTGGCGTACGTGTTTACACAATTATAGGTAAATTACCTACCAAAATTTAGCTCTGCAGGTCAAAAGACAAAAAATTGAAAGAAAAATAAATTGGGGTTTTCCTCAAAACGTCAAAGTCTAATCTGGGATCTGGAATGAAAATGTCTCAAGAAGAATGTTTTACAAGCCCTGGGGTCTTAGTTTCAACCCTCCTTGTTGTTCATTTTACTAAAATATTTCCAGAAAATTCATTTCAAATAGACCCTTTCTCTGATGCTTGGCAGCAGCCTTAGCTATAAAGTTTATCCATTAATGGTATATAATTTTTGTCGATTCTTCATTCTTTTTTTAGTTTAAAAAGATAAACAAAAAATCATCTTGAAATAGATCGATCTTTTGGTTTGTTTGAGGGCCTCGGTGGTTCAGTGGTAAAAACGTGTGCCTCTGAATCGAAGGCTACTGGGTTCGATACTAGGGTTCTGCTTTCACTTTTTCAGTACAAACTGTAACATTAACATCAGCCGAGGTTATGGCATTGTATTTGCGCCAGTTGAATGTCTGCACGTTCCGCCGTTCGAAGGGGGCGTGAAGTCGTCAGTCCTGTGTCCATGCAATGTTGGGCACGTTAAATATCACTACCCTCCTTACAGAAAGGCAGCGGTTCGGTAAATTATTCCAGGATAGTGAGGTGAAACTGCTCCCTGGCGTTGGTGATTGGCCATAGTCGCGGAAATAGGCCGACGTTAAAGAAACGAAACACACATTGGTTTGTTTGACAGTTTATTTTACACTTTATATAAAATCATTGCCACTAGCTTATTATGTTTACAATATCGTTGTAGATAAATAAATTGGTTGCCATATGTAAATACTAAATTTTAGCAAATAATAAAAGCTAGTTTAACATTGGTGCAGCCAATTTCCAAGGACTTTCTAAATGTGGATTTGGTTAATCAATAACAATAGGCAAAACCCTTTTAATAATGGCTGCCCTTTTAAAATGAGTCCATATTTGGCCACTCAGATTCATCCTGGTGGAAAAACGATGGACCATTCCACCACAAAGTGGCTATCAACAGCTGACTGGGGAAACTACCGCGTGAAGCAATATCTGCAGGATTATCCTTACTCCCTACATGACGCCAGTAGCTGATGGCTGTAGTGGTTTGAATTTCTGAAACCCAGTTACCCACAAAGGTTTGAAATTGATTTGGAGGTGTTCTTAACCAACGATTTACGAGTCAGTCCAGAAAAATCAGTTGGGTTTCCACGTAATGGCTTTTAAAATTTGTTTGGATAGTCTAGAGAGGGTAAGTGCCTCACAAAGCTCTAGCCGAGGTATTGTTTTGGCACTTTGGTGGTGCTATCTTACTTTTAGAGCAAAGTAATGCGACCTTACTTTCACCAATGGCATTTACTGACCTCAAATATATGCATGCCGCGTACGCATTTTGTAATGCATCGCAGAACCCATGTAGTTATACTATTAGGGGGTAGTACACACTACTCCTCGTGGACTGTTTAATTGGTTAAGAGTCTTCAACACTTCACTAAATTGTTTCCAATTTTGATTAATGTCAGAAGGAACCTTATCATCCCAGTCAATGTTTAGAGTACACAGTCTTTGAATAAGGATTTTGGCTAAGATTGTTGAAGGGCTGAGAAGACCTTGTGGATCATAAATTTTTGCAACTTGTGAAAGGATTGAGCGCTTTGACAATTTTAGCGAATTTTTTTTTAATTTGCTAATGAGGAGATCTGTGTTTATATATATATATATATATATATATATATATATATATATATATATATATATATATATATATATATATATATATATATATATATATATATATATATATATATCCGACCGATAAGTCTAAAAATAATAGACCGATCTTAATCAAATTTGGTGAGTACCTTCCTTTTGCAAGTGGCTTGGATAAGTTCTTTAGCTAGGAAAATCGGACCAGGTTTTCCCGGAAATTTTTGTGTTTTTTTTCTAAAAAAAATCATATCTCCGTAAGTAACAAAGTAAGGGCAACCAATTTTTGTACGCGTATTTGCATTATAAAAAGTGAATTCTGTCCCAAAATTTAGGTCTTTCGCTTTGAAAACAACGAAGGTATAGGCAGTTAAAGAAACAAATTTTGGAGTTTTCCTCAAAACGTCAAACTCGCAATTTTAAACGTCAAAATTGGCAATGTTTAGGCAAATAATGTGAAACAAATACCGATTGTAAAAAGAAAATGTTGCAAGAAGAGTGTTCTGCAAACCCTTAAGTTTCAGATTCAACCATCATTGCCCTTTATTTAACTAAAATATTTACAAAATATTCATTTCAAATAGACCTTTTCTTTGATGCTTTGGCTGTCTGCTTAGTTAAGTTGGTACCTTTTTTATTTGTAGGTTTGGTGAAATTTATGGTTTAACGGTCTATAATTTTTTTTAGCTAATTTTCGTAGAACAAATTTGTTAATGCATTTTTGCATTTTTTATCGAAATATGATGCGTTTATAAGAAAAAAATCTGGACACAGTAAGTGCGTTTTGGTAGCGAATTTTCGGTAAATTTGCAGATTAGCTCCTGAACGCTTTTCAAAAAACTTTTTTCAGAAACCTGGCTAGGGCCCCTCCTGGATCCATAAAACCCAAGAAAAATTTCTTGTTCACACCTCACAAGGAAGTTACGGGACCACCAGGAGTGAATAGGGGTGCTGGGCGGGGTAGGTAGTAAAAAGAAAATATGAGCAGAAATTGCGAATAAAACGGGCTTGAAAGTTGGCTTTTTTACATCTTTAAGCCATATCCCCCTTAAACCCTGCCTACCCCGCACAGTACCCCTATTCCCCCAAGAAATTTCTTGTTTACACTCCCCAAGGAAGTTACGGGACCAGTAGTGAGTAAGGGTGTATAATTTTTTTTAGCTAATTTTTGTAGAACAAATTCGTTAATGCATTTTTGAATTTTTTATCGAAATATGATGCGTTTGTCAGAAAAAGATCTAGACACAGTAAGTGCGTTTTGGTAGCGAATTTTCGGTAAATTTGCAGTTTAGCTCCCGAACGCTTTTCAAAAAACTGTTTTCAGAAACCTGCCTAGGGCCCCCCTGAATCCACAAACCTCAAGAAAAATTTCTTGTTCACACCCCCCAAGGAATTTACGGGACCAGGAGTGAGTAGGGGTGCATAATTTTTTTTGTAGCTACATTTCGTAGAACAAATTCGTTAATGCATTTTTGCATTTTTTGTCGAAATTAGATGCGTTTGTAAGAAAAAAATCTGGACGCAGTAAGTGCGTTTTGGTAGCGAATTTTCGGTAAATTTGCAGTTTAGCTCCCGAACGCTTTTCAAAAAACTGTTTTCAGAAACCTGCCTAGAACCCTTCCCCCTGGATTCACAAACCCCAAGGAAAATTTCCTGTCACACTCCCCAAGGAAGTTACGGGACCAGGGGTGAGTAGGGGTGTATAATTTTTTTTTAGCTTATTTTCGTAGAACAAATTCGTTAATGCATTTTTGCATTTTTTATCGAATTATGATGCGTTTGTAAGAAAAAAATCTGGACGCAGTAAGTGCGTTTTGGTAGCGAATTTTTGGTAAATTTGCACTTTAGCTCCCGATCGTTTTTCAAAAAACTGTTTTCAGAAACCTGCCTAGACTAGGAGTCAGCTGAGCGGGGTAGGTAGTAAAAAGGAAATATGAGCACAAAATTCGAATAAAGCGGGCTTGAAAGCTGTCTTTTCACATCTTGAAGCCATATTCCCCTTAAACCCTGCCTACCCCGCACAGCACCCCTATTCACTCCCAGTCGCATAACTTACTTGTGGGGGTGTGAACAAGAAATTTTTCTTGTGGTTTGTGCATCCAGGTGGGGTCCTAGTAACGTTTCTGAAAACAATTTGTTGAAAAGCGTTCGGGAGCTAATCTGCAAATTTACCGAATTTTCATTAAATTCTTCAAATTTCAATAACTCAATTTGATATTAGCGTAAGCTTTGTTGGCTAGAAAACAAACATTTAAGTTTATTTTCGGAATTCTTTTGTATATTTTCAAACCATAAGTAATTTTGATATAATATAGTACCTACATTGTTTCTACTACATATGCTATACCGGTAATCAGATTGATGCCTGCTCGCATTTGCTATTAAAAACATTTTATGGAAATTCACTTCCATAACACATTTGCTGCATCTAGACTTTTGAAAAATGTTTATATATTTTCAAACAATAAATTTATTTCGATGAAATATGGTACATTGTTTCTACTATATAGGCAACCAACTTTGATGCCTGCTTTTTCTTTCAAAGAAAGGCATTTGCTATTAAAATATTTTAAAGAAAATTCGCTACCATAACGCACTTGCTGCGTCCAGAGATTTTGTTACTTTAGGAACTTCATTGATGTGATATGTGAGCACACTTAATATGCAATGCCACTGTATACCCAAAGTTTTGATTGTTTATTGTCTCCAAATTTCAGCACACTAACTGGCACACTATTTTGCAATTGGTTTAAAATAATGTCGCTATTTGACATACATTGTCGTAGGTGAAAAGAACCACTCCTTAATACGCTTGATGTTTCTTGGCAGACAGATATAGCTTCAGTTTTACTGTTAAATCCCGTAATGAGCTCATCTAGATAAAAACCTCTCAGTATAGGTATTATACCTTGGGAATTGATCTTGGCATTCAAAGGCTAACTGTCTAATACATCGCATTGCTAATTAGGTTAGCCTGATGGTTGTTCTCAGTGTCTAGATGTACCAAGTGTTATGCTTTGCTTTAAACTTTTTCAATGGCACTAATTTACATGACTATGCTTCATGATTTGTACAGGTACAATTTTTGCATAGCTTGATATATTTTATCTGATTACATCTTTGAGTAATAGGGTGTTGTAAAAAGTCCCTGCAGTAAGAAATATAATGCCCGTTACCAGCACAAACATTCCGTGATAACTTGTTTGTATGTAGCGTCAGATGTTTTTTATTAACTACGTCTTTTGATGTTTTGATGAGTTGATTTGATTCTAGTGTTTCTAAAAAAACTGCTTTGTTAAGAAGAAACTGTTGCATTTTTTTAAATTTCAACAACACACCACAAGGGCTTACAGCCTAAATACTATCGTACCGTGGGTGTTGACAAGGAAGAAAGAGGCAACTTGTTAATTCTGGACTTGAAGGTTTGGAGGTTCAGAGGAGAAGGAAAAACATGTGCCGGCAAGGAATTCCACAACTTGAGTGGGACAAAAGTGCGGGCATAACAAGATGTTCTAAGTCTGGTCACCTGGACAGTAAAAGGGTGCATCCGCTGTGTTCTCCTGGTAGATCTGTTGGGGGCAGCAGGTGGGGGAACTATGGAGGAAAGCCTCTGAGCAGTGCCCGTGCAGATATCTATAAAAGAGAGAGAGGTCACCAACGGTACGTCGGTGGGCAAGGGATGGCAGCCTTTGGGTGAGGGTAGGGTCACCGATGAGACGTATAGCTCTCTTTTGAATGGAGTCCAGGATAGCGAGTGTAGAAGCGGCAGCGGCACCGCAGATGTGGGAGCAGTATTCGATGTTTGGCCTTATTTGTGCAGTATATAAGGTATAGAGATTAGCTGGTGAAAAGTATTTGCGAGCCCGGAAGAGGAAACCTAATTTCTTAGCAGCCGCTTCTGCAATTGATGTGACATGTTTGTGCCAATTAAGATTTCGATCCACAGAAATGCCAACAAGAGAAAAGGACTCATTACTTTGAATAACTTGGTTGTTCATTGTGATGGGTCTAGGACTGGTGTATCTCTTGTGAGAAAGAAAGCAAGACTTAGTTTTGGTGGGGTTGAATTGTACAAGATTTCTACATCCCCAGTCTAATATTTTTTGGAGATCCACGGAGACAGAACCCTCCATGAGTCTGCGATCCTCATCTAATTGGGCTAAAGAGACAGGCTTAGAATATTGTATATTTGAATGGAGGGTGCTGTCGTCCGCGTAGCTGTGAACTGGGTTGGATGTGCTCGAGAGGAGGTCATTGATGTGGAGAAGAAACAAAGTAGGGGCTAAAGCTGAACCTTGAGGAACTCCTGCATTAATTGGATACAGTTTAGAGGAATGGCCATCCACAACAACAGATATGCTCCTGTAAGAGAGGAAATTTGCTGTCCACATACAGAGTTTTGGTGGTAGGCCATAGGCCGGAAGTTTATTAAGCAGTACTGCGTGCGAGACCTGGTCGAATGCCTTGGATATGTCTAGAGCAATAATCTGGGATTCGCCGTGTTGTTCCATAGACTTGTTCCAAGAATGGGTGACAAAGGAAAGGAGGTCGGCAGTCGATCTGCGCTGACGGAATCCATACTGCATGTCGTGGAGTAGACTGTGTTTTTCAAGAAATTTTAGTAATTCGGTGTTTATATACTTTTCCATCACTTTAGAGACGACTGAAAGGAGAGAAATAGTCCTGTAGTTGCTAGGAAGAGCTTTGGATCCTTTCTTGGGGATGGGTTGTACTCGAGCAGTTTTCGATTTACTAGAGAATATGCCTTTATTATAAGATATCTGAAACAGACGAGTCAGGACAGGAGCAAGCTCTGGTGCGCATTTTTTAAGAACACTTGCTGGGATCCCGTCAAGGCCAGAGGCTTTCCTGGTATTAAGAGAAGAGAACATCTTTAGTACCTTTAATATCTAGTATGTTAGGCACTTCTCTAGTAGTCTTATGTTTTTCCCACTCACCAGCAGTAATTTTGTCTAGTTTCGAAGCTACTAAATAAATAATGAAACTATCCAATTGTTTCACCGGTTCTTGTAAAATAGTCAAAGCCCTTAAGTGTGAAATACATTATCAAGTAAACTACGCAAACTAGAAGCAGTTTCTTTATGCATACATTCTAAATTAAAACAAGGTTTAATGTGATTGCTAACTAACCATCTTCGATTATCATAACATTGACCTGAAAGTTCCCCAGCAAGAGTGCATTTTTTTTTAAAGGCCATCCCTGTAGGGATGCGCGTAGGTAGTAAAACTTCATGATATCATTTATAGATATAAGGCTAGATGTATTCTCGCCACAATTAGAACCGTAGACCGGTTTCCCTCTAATTAGAGCTCTTCAGTACGACATACTAATTGTAGCGAAAATACAACTATAAAGTAAAACGGCTATGGTAGCCAGCCTTCCAACACTAAGTGAGTGGTAAGACACGAAGCAACGTGTCGCCATCTAGTTGCGGAACCAAGTAGTATGTTGTCGCGACAGCTCCAAATAACACAAATTACTAAGAAATAGAGACTGTATACTTTGTCCCTATATTAGGGTAGAAATAGGTCAGGGCTGACAATTTACTAAATTGTTAGTTGGTTGTATACCGTCTCTATTTCTTAACACTTTGTGTTATTTGGAGCTGGCGTGACAACGTACTACTTGGTTCCGAAACTAGGTGGCGGCACGTTGCTTCGTGTCTTACCACTCACTTAGTGTTGGAAGGCTGGCTACCATAGCCGTACTGAAGAGCTCTAATTAGAGCGAAACCGGCCTACTGTTCTAGTTTTGGCGAGAATACATCTAGCCTTACATACTTTGTCCCTATATTATTGTAGAAATGGGCCAGGGCTGACAATTTACTAAATTGTTAGTTAGTTGTATACAGTCTCTATTTCTTTACACTTTGTGATATTTGGAGCTGGCGTGATAACATACTACTTGGTTCCGCATTTAGGTGGCGGCAGGTTGCTTCGTGTCTTACCACTCACTTAGTATCGCTTATAGATGTATTTGAATGAATTAAAGAAATTTAAGTGTCTTAAAATTCAAGCCATGTATTGATGTCTGAATTGAATTTTGGCAAGTTAATAGTAGGCAATTTAATTTTTGGCGTAATATTTTCAACATTGTTACTACTTTAACAAGTATTGTTACTAATTTGAAAGGTATTTAAGCTAGTTGAACCCTGTCTGTTACTGTTTTGACTTGGTGTGTCCAATTTGTGTAAAATGAATTTAGCCGTACTCAACAGATAAGAATATTGTTCTGAAACTTCAGACCTGTCCTGATAGTAGTCGTGTAGTTGTTCGACATCACAAAGATACTCTATTTCTGACTGTAAATTCTCAAACTTATATAATATTGCTTCAAATTTAGTTGTTCGATCTTTTAAACCCAGAAAAATAGTCTATTCATTTTTTACTCCTATAGCAATACTTACGTTACATTTATTTAATTCTATGACTGTTATATTATGTACATTTTTAATGACTTTTAGCAAGCATCTCTATTATTTAAGTACCATTAACAGTAGTTGTTCAGTGCTCTTTTTTATCTTTATCAAGTCCAGTGTATCAGTTTATCGCAAATTTACATGTAGATCACAAGTCGCAAGCTTCAATATACATAACTAATACATTTTAGTTGCGCATTTACTGGAGTCTATTCATTTATTACTGCTACAGAAAGGACCAGATGTTTATATCTTCAATTGAGTGGACTGTATTTTACATGAATGATTACCATAGGATAACGCTTTGAACAATTATATTCACTATTATTTATAAATATTTACAGAATTAACCGATACAAATCAAAACTGACTCGTGTTAACAAATCAACTGATTTTGTAGAAAGAAAAAGAGACATAAGAAGGGCGCATTCCCCGAGGGGGCAGCACTACCCAAAGATACAATGAATTTAAATCTTAACAGTACGGTTTAAGCAAGTAAAGGCAACAATAATTGATAAATTACAAGTATCTGACAATTCGAAATGAGTGGGTTAAAAAACTCACAAGAGAGTTATATGTAGGTAATCAAGTTTTTTTAGACTCATCATATAACACAGTTTTTAAGACAATTTGCTTTAATTTCGAATAACAAAGAAACAACCAACGCTATTCTGATCTGACTGGTTTTCTGATCGCTTTATTTTACAGTTTCACGAATCACCTATACACAAACAAAAAACACATACTCAAGGCTTTTGAAAATTATCGTGTTTACAAAATCCTTCTATATACCTGGTTACGGTCGACTTTTTAGTTATCGTATCATTCTGCTGACTCTAGGGAATGTCTGAGAAAATTACACTGCCTATTACAGTCTTTAAATATTGGACGGTGACTAAAATATCAAAAGAAAATAATTCTATTAAAATTTACCATTGTTTTTCCATCGTATTACACTTCTGAATTGTCTAGAATATTATTTTAATGAAACGTATCTAGTGAGCATCAAGAGTTTGGCCGATTGTATATCGAACACAGTTAAGGTTTGTTTGATCTGTGGGTCTCAATATTCTCGGTAATAATGTTCAACGACACTATCAAGGAACTCTCGAACTCAATAGAAGAGGCAGTAAAGTCGATTTAAAGATATCACACATACTTCTTTTAACAGCGACGTTATAGTTTCAATGCACAATCAAAGTAAAAGTTAATATTTTAACTTGTAAAGGTGACCTTTCCCATTCTCTATCCCTGTCTTTTGAGTTGGATGACTCCCTGGGTGACCTAATAAGACGGAGTAGTTGTCAGTTAAAATGCGACGGTTAGTTTCGAATTGTAAAAATTTCTAGTGTCGTGGTCGTCTGAGTTGCGCTGTTAGGTTTCCACCAATCAGGTACTGGCGCATATGAGCGCATGTTTATAGGTGGCCGTTAAGGTCTATAAAGACGGAGAACTACGAAGCGAACAATGGATTTCATTTTCGAAGCGTAGCAGGATACCACCTCTCGTCAGAGAAAGAAAAAAGTACTTTAAACTTCGTAATTCTTCTGAGAAAATAATTACTCATCTCAGCAAGTTGAAATTAGTGGTTTCCCTGTCAGTTAATAGTGCGTGCAAGACATAATTTCGAACATTTTTTGGTAAGCAATCCCAATTTATTGAGTAAATAACATGATTTTAAAAGGGCGATTTTCTCTTTGATAATGCAGAGGCCCAGGCGGCGGAATATTGGTTCACATTTACTTATCTCCCTGACTATGGGCCAGTAGCCAGCATTGAGTAATCTCCTAGGGCACGGGCTGTAGGAAACACTTTGCCTGATGGTAGGGCAACACTCAATAGCCTTCCTAAATACAGGCGATGCAATGGTTGCTGACAAGTGTAATGCCTCTGGGTAAATTATTGTTAGACATGTGAGCGATGGGCCATTTCAAATATTTTTAACTACACTCACGTACAGAAACTATTTTGGAGGCCAGACCAGACAGAAGATTGAATTTTTCACGTTATTCTCGCATCCATTTTTACTCAACTATAGTCATTTCTTTTCATTCGCGATAGATTGCGTGGCGTTGCTATCAAATTTTCTTTTAGTATTAAGGAAGTGCTTTTGGAATCCGGAATGTTTACCTTTAATATCTGTAAAGTACTGTAAGCAGCAAGTTTTCTAATCATTTAGGTTCAATAATCTGATGAGAAAAACAGCCTGTACAAAACCAATATATATATATATATATATATATATATATATATATATATATATATATATATATATATATATATATATATATATATATATATATATATATATATATATATATATATATATGTATATGTATGCATATAATGTTTGATATAACTGGGCAGGCTTCAGTTAGATAAATCAAGAACTATCTGAACAGAAATAAATTGGTATTTTAAAAACCATCTCTTTATGTCACTATACGTTATCTATTAACAAAAAATTATTACTGTTTGATATTGATTGTCTCTACCTCAAAAACCTCCTTATTGCTGTTTAAATTTTTATGTGCTTAATAAAATAAATAAATCTACTGAAGGCAGTGATACTGACATTTTCTTTCCTCTCACGCTTGGTGATAAAAAAGTGTTTTGTTTTATCTAGATATCTAGATTTACGACTATCAACTGTAACAAAGGTTTTGCACTGAAAGTCTTAAAAATATGAGCTTTTAGGCAAGATTGCTTTCCATCCAAAGTAAGTACAATTTTTAATTCTACCCTTTGGTTATTAATTTCAATTTAATACCTTTGTAACCAAATTTAATATTAAACATTAGAAAACCACTTGAAATAAATTTATCTCAACTTTATACTATTGTAACATCAAATATCATTCATTAATTAGTGGAGTAAATGGTGGGTTTTATTCAGTATGGATTGAAGTTGTATTATATATATATATATATATATATATATATATATATATATATATATATATATATATATATATATATATATATATATATATATATATATATGTATGTATATATTTTCGGGGAATAACTGTTACAACCTATAAAGATTTCTTCGTCGCAATATGTTTTTTGTTCACAAAATCAGCTGGAATAAGTACCTATTTCTGACAGAAAAACAATTTACCGGATTATTAGGTACGTACATATTTTATAATATTTTTGGTCGATAAAATGCCGTCTAAATGTCAACGAAGCGCTTTGAGGTTGTTTGTGTTGTCAGTAGCTTCAGTAAAAGCTCATTATTGTTTTCTCAAACAAAGGGAAAAAATGATTTGATTGTAGGTGCAAAACTTTATCTGTAGTAATCTACAGGAAACAAGCTAGTTAACAGAGGTTGGTTCACTAAGTAAAGATTGGAACCTGTGATGAGCACTGATAAGTACACTTGGAGTACCCGAATCACCACAACACATATTTTTAATGACCTGTCGATTGTTTCACTAACAAGGTTAGCGTCATCAGAAGATGAAAAATTCTAAACTGCTTACAACTAAACATTATCTTATATAATAAGTTTTAGGTAGAGACCGATAACGAGAGGGAGACTAAATCGCAGGTACATTTCCTGTGTATTGTATTTTTATTGTAGGGTGAGGGTTTCCTTTATAACTTTATTTGGCGAGTTTAGGAATATCTTTATCTGTATCGGAGACAAGGGGCAAACAAAAGACATAAATCAGTGGCAACGCTCGGTATAAGAAACTTTTATTTTTTTATTGTCTTAGTTAAATTCCTTAAATACTTTCGTACGCGTCTGGCTTCGCTGGCTGTCTAACATTTTTAATAAGTTTCAGATTTTCTTTATCAATGTGGTGGTTATTATCCAGAATATGTTGTGCCACGCATGACTTGTCTACACTTTCGCATCTCGGCTGTGCGAGATGTCCACGAAATCTAGTCTCAATGGTTCTCCTACTCTGCCCATCGTATTTAAGATTACAATCTTTACAACATATTACATAGCTATCCGACATTTCGGTGACTTTATCTCTATATTTCGTATTACCTAACAAATTTCCTAAATTATTTTTTGTCGAAAAGGTTAGAAAATGAAAGTGAGTATTTTCCTGGAGTATTGTTTCGTTATGTGAATGATATTTTTGCAGTGTTTATCACAAATATATGCAAAGTAGATGATTTTATTAAAAGACTGAACTGTCAATATAATTCGATAAAATTCACCTACGAATTAGAGGTTAACAGTAAACTTCCTTTTGTAAATGTACTAGTTACTAAAAATAATGACTCTCTTGAATTCCATGTTTAGAGGACGGAAACTGCCATTCTAAGTTACATTCCAAATGACTCATATCATACGTTTGCACAAAAAACGGCCGGTTTAAATTTCTTAGTAGATAGGTTAATAAAAGTAGATATAGTATAGAATTATAGCGCATTAACAACGTGGTTAAATATAGCGGATATTCGGATTGCTTAGTGGAAAAATTAATTAATAGACGCAGAACGAAGAAAATGTTAACGGAATACACGACATTCAGGAAAGATAAAATAGAGAAAAAAATTGTTTGGCCACATTTTGATCCGCAAGGTCAAAAGGTAATCAAGGGGTCTCGAGAGCATTTTTAAGAAAGTCGATTTGCAGCTAACTTTTTCGACAAAAAATAATTTAAGAACGCTGTATCACAATTTTTGATATGTGCTAAAAACGCAAATATTTGCTAAACAATTGAAATAGCCTGAGAACGGTAGAAAATACCAATTTTTAGTCTGACAAGTATGCATTATAATTTCACGCCAAATGCGACGATGTAATAATATAATGGTGTTCCATTTAAAAAATAAAAGTTTGATCGCCAGCGACTTATGAGCCATTTTTTTGTTGATTAAAATTGTCTTTACGATATAATAATAAAGATTTCTTTATTATTTATCATCTATTCAGTCCTCCAAACCCTTTTTTTCGTTCCGAAATCAAAGCAACACACAGACATAATTACGTAGAATTACCTACATTTTTCAACTAACGTTTATCGTTAGCACCACACAAGTTCTGTACTAGAAGACTAAAAAGAAAGAGCTTGTAGGCAGAACTTCTCCAGGAAGATAGAGTAAGTACCTATTTAAACTAGCCACCTAATTTAATATTATAATTAGACTCATTTACTTGAAATACTCAGTCCTTTGAACCATAGATCATAAAATAAATTAATAAAAAAACTTCGTCCAAAGTCTCAGTGCACATACAACAAATTTGACATATTTTTAGTGAATTCACTAATGAGGAGATCCCGACTTTTGAATTTTGAAAAAATTTCTTCATGTGAGCGCTAATTAGGCCCCCCAGAACACATATCCGGGGTCAGTTTCAATTTTTATATGTTTATATATATATATATATATATATATATATATATATATATATATATATATATATATATATATATATATATATATATATATGTATCACACCGATAACTCAAAAAATAATGGGCCGATTTTGATCAAATTTGGTGATTACCTTCCTTTTGCAAATGGCTTGGATAAGTTCGTTAGTCAGGAAAATTGGACCAGGTTTTCCCGGAAAATTTTGGGTTTTCCTTCAAAAAAAAATTATATCTCCGGAATTAACAAAGTAAGGGCAACCAAATTTGGTACGCTGGTTTATGTCATTATAGGTGAGGTGAGTACCAAAATTTAGCTCTGTAGGTCAAAAGACAAAAAAGTTATGGGCATTTAAAGAAAAATAAATTGGGGGTTTCCTCAAAACGTCAAAGTGACAATTTAAAACGTCGAAATTCGCAACATTTAGGCAAAGAACTTGAATCTAATACGGGCTCTGGAAAGAAAGTGTCTTAAGAAGAATGTTTTACAAACCCTGAAGTCTTAGTTTCGACCGTCATCGTCCTTTATTTTACTAAAATATTTCCAGAAAATTCATTTGAAATAGACCCTTTCTCTGATGCTTGGCAGTAGCCTTAGCTATATAATTTATCGTTTAATGGTATATAATTTTTGTAGAATTTTCGTAAAAAATCAATAAAGCTCAATATCTCCGTTATTATACAAGATATGAAAAAATATTGTATACATTAATTATACGGTGTCTTGAGATACACCTTAAAAAATTATTGCTACCATCACAGGGTGGCCCATAAGTCGTTGGTGATACAAATAATATTTTTTTTAGTGGAAAACGCCTAATGTTTTTGCATTTTCCATCGAAATATAATGCATGTTTGTAAGTTAAGAAATTCTGGACGCAGCAAGTGCGTTATAGTATCGAATTTTGATTAAATGCTTCATATTTGAAAAGCTCAATTTGCTATTAACCTATAAGGTTGACCAAGAAACGGATTTTTTCGGTTACATTTTAAGTTTACTTTCGGAAATTTCTGTACGTTTTCAAACAATAAAGTTATTTTGATGAAACATGGCACATTGTTTTTACTATATAGGTTATACTGGTAACCAAATTTGATGCCTGCTTTCTGAAAAAAAAACACATATTTGCTATTAAAAACATTTTTATGAAAATTCACTACCATAACGCACTTGCTGCGTCCAGAGTTTTTTAAAATTTTATATCTTCTAAATTCTCGAATTACTTTATTCTGAAGGAGTCTCGACTACGACGAAGTAGTGACGGTGCAACATACGGCGGATACTTGCTGTTGGGTCATCTTCAACAATATTTAATACCGCTTCCTTCCTGCTGAACAGTTCAAACCGCATGTTGTCCATAATGTCTGTTTGGGCGAATACTTCCAGTGTCCCTTAATTTGTTAAACAGACTTGAAAACAGCTTGCGATTGTGCTGTCTATGACTGGGATAAATACCTGCGTAACGTTTGACCGCAGCGCGTGCCTTAACACCTTGTTGGGTGCAAACTGATCTACTATGGGTCATTTTAATGTTTGAGAATAAGTAACGTTGCGGCATTGTATGTAGAGGAATAACAAATTTTATCGTACATTAAAGTGATGCTCTTTAATGATAGAAATGACTATACATTTGACAACTAATTACTACTTACTGACTAGATAAACACTCTTAAATTGAAAAACTGTAGAGCAATCCATACATTTTCGACACTAACTTTATAATCTGTCCTCACCAAGATGGTGCATTTTAGCGACTCTCAACAAGTACATCTGTTGAAAAAAAAAATCAAATCGTGTTTCAAATAAACTGATTATTTTTAAGAAAATAATATGGTGGTGCAGGATCTCAGAACGCACTGTACATTAAACCCAAAAAATAACCAGTTATTCATGTTTACCGGCGAAAGAAAACTCTTTCACCAAAATTTCAATTACCCAATAAAGAAATGAGTTATCGTGAAAAAATGAAACAAAATATTTTGCTTCTCAGGTCAATAACTTCTTAAGAAAGCAAAATTTTACCAAAGTAAGTTGACTTAAATCACCTTATTTTCGTCTAAGGTAACTAAATTTTAAGTTTGTTTCTTTCTTTATTGAACATTTTGTATAATATATACAGGGTGCGCCATCGGTCTGGGGACGGAAGATAGCTCCTCACTGAGGCCATGTTTCAAAATGGTGTTTTCTCGTGGCGATAGGTGTTCCACGAGTGCACTTTTTAAAATTAATTTCACTTATGCAGGGTGGCTACGAAGTGTCGCACCAAACTTTTATGTTTTAAATGGAAAACTCTGTATTTTATTCCAGATTTGGATTATCCTTGCTTCATACATTACCTGAGTGAAGCTTCAGCCCTTCATAAAGGATACTTTTAAAGATATGGCCATTTGTTTCTCCGAATCGACGTGTATTGATCACCTGGTATCTCCCAAGAGCTAACGTAACCAATTATTTTTTATAGAGATATACTTTATTTTCATACCGAGAAGTAGCGGTCAAATTGGAAATCATGTACAGTATGACCCAAAACGAAAATGGCAGACTTTCTCGAAATTTTCAAATGGAACAGCCCCTATTTTATATCGCTATCGGGTAGCCTATTTACTCCTATATTAATTTTATAAAGCTTTCCATATACTCAAATCGACTCGTTTTAAAGTTATCCTAGGTGTTATCAGAAAATACCCTTATTTCGTCACTTACTTTCATTAATCATGTTGGCTTTGGATATGCCTCGCCCAGTAACTAGCTAATAACTAATTAAGTAGTAATATTTTGGTTTTGATGGATGCAACATTTTATGATACAATTTTTAACAAGTTAAATTAAATACAAAAGGAGGTACAGCGGTTCAAACATTTTATTTGTGCATAGTAGAACTCTTTAAGTGAAGATTGGAACCTGTGATGAGCACTGATAAGTACACTTGGAGAACCCAAATCACCACAACACATTTTAAAAGACCTGACGATCGTTTCACTAACCAAGTTAGCGTCATTCTGTTTCATCCTCTGATGACGCTAAGTTGGTTAGTGAAACGATCGTCAGGTCTTTTAAAATGTGTTGTGGTGATTTGGGTTCTCCAAGTGTATTTATTAGTAAAACTCTTATTTTATGGTAATAGATGAAAGCATTAAGAAATCAAACATAATGTTCACAAATTTATTAAAACTCATAAAACATGTTTAAAAATGTTTCTGTTTTCCTGAATGCAAATTCGGAGTCGTCGTCAAAGTTTTCCTTGACTCTGTTCAACATAAGGGGGATAATACTTCTAAATGCTGATTGTATTAGATTTTTCATATCGTCCGCAGTTGTGGGCAATTCTTCGTATACTTTCTTCTTCACATATCTCCAGAAGAAAAAGTCTATTGGGGTTAGGTCGGGCGATTTTGCTGACCATCGAATGTTGCCTCCTCGACCGATCCATCGGTTTCCCACCCAATGGTTTAAGTATTGTTTTACGTCTCGGTGAAAAGGTGGAGGAGCACCATCATGCTGAAGATATATTATTAGACGTGTTTCAAGGTCTACCTCCTTAATTAAATTCGGCAAATCATCCTCGACAAATTAGCGATAGCGTTCTCCATGAAGTCGATCTTTGAAATAGAATGGACCGATAACTCTATCGCCAATATACCCCCCCCCCCCACACACATTCAAAGACCATTGATGTTGAAAATCCACGTAACGTACCCAGGGTAGATTTTCTTGAGCGTAATAATGCATATTGTGTTTGTTTACTCCACGGATATCGTTAAAAGTGGCTTCGTCGCTAAAGAGAACCGTATTGATGATTGAGAAATTTATTTGATCTACTTGATCTTCAGCAGTAATTGAGCAGTATTGAGTATTAAGAGTCGATAAGAGTCACATTGACATATGCAACTCTTATCGACTACAGTCAAATGTTCAAAAAGGTTTTTTCCATGTTTGTTATTTAATAATTAGTTCAAGTAAAAATAGCGTTATATCTTTGATAATGGAATAAATTATTCCGAAAACTCAGCAATTACTAAAGAGTTTTTATTTTGTAATTGACGGCTATCCCAGAATTAAAAAATATATATTACCGTCACAAAAGCTGAATATGATATGATATATATATATATATATATATATATATATATATATATATATATATATATATATATATATATATATATATATATATATATATAGTTTGCGCTCATTTGAAAAGTTTTTCAAAATTCAAAAGTCGCGATCTCCTCATTGGTTAATTTTTTCTACGAAAATTCATTAAAAATTTAACGTCAAATCAAAGTTATATGGCTTTTTAGCAATGTCACGATTAGATTTTGTAATAAGTCCTGCAGTGTGGCTACTCTCGTTGTATAATGTGACGTATGAGTTATATAACAGCTAGCCAAATATATGAAGTTTCCAAACTATGTCTCAAAATCAATAATGCTTTATACGGTTATTTTTATACTAGGGATGATGATTGCAAGAAGAGGTTCTCGCGAACCTTTATAGTTTGTTAGTAAACGTTTCACGCTACAAGGGTTATCTATTTGTGTTTATCCACGCCACGGTATAATCTTTCTATTCAGCATTGTGAAGGGCAAAAGGTGTCATTATATTGACCGGTGGAGGTCAAGGCTTTGTAATACACATTGATCTGAGTTATAGTTTGAAGCAAACACTATATGAAAGCACAATAATTATTATGGGGTAATATACAATTGTTTTTTATTACTACAGTAATCCACAGGATTGCTATAAGGTGTTTCTAAATAAAGGGGAATAAATTGTAAGGTATATAGATCGGTAAAATACAAAAACTTTACAAAATATTTTTTCTGTAATGTTTTTTATAGGGAGCCTCACCTTATGGATTGTAGGATTTTTATGTTTTTTTTTTGTAAACATTTCCGTATTCTATCATGCAATTTCAGAAAAATTTGATACAGCAAATTTCTTTACACAAAGTAATTTGGGTAGGTATAGCAACCATTGCTAATTTATCTGGCAAACTGAGAATAATGGTGTAAATATGGTTTCAACTGTTACTTCCACATCGTCACAACGTGTGGAGGTATTGAATCGTCGAAAAAAAATTTAATTATTTTTTTCGCCTAAATGTTTTAAAAAAGTGTAAAATCATATAGAAAACATGATTTGGGGACGAATATTTTTTTTGGCTGTCGGTCTTTTGGTCTGTCGATCTGCCGGTCTGTCGGTCTGTATGTCTGTCTGCTTGTAGCCACGATAACTTTAGAACGAATTGAGATATCGTCTTCAAATTTGGTATACAGTTAGCACCCGACAAACGAACAAATCAGATTGTTTTTGGGTAAAAATCGCTTGAGGTGGTAGGGAATGAATGGGGGTGAAATATCGGAGACAGAAATTTGGATTTTTTTTGCTAAAACGGCGTAAAAGTCTCAAACATTTTTTTGTCTGTCGGCCTGTAAAAGTCTCAAAACATATAGAAAACTTGATTCTGGAACGAACATTTTCTTGTCTGTTGGTCTGTCGGCCTGTACGTCTGTCTGTTAGTAGGTGCAATAACTTTCGAACGAATTGAGATACAATCTTCAAATTTGATACACAGTTAGAACCCGACAAAGGAACGCTTCGAGTGGTTTTTTGGTAAGATCGCTACAGGGAATAGGGGATAAATGACGGGTGATTTCGTGAAAATTGCCATTTTTTCGTTGAAACTCGGGTAATATAACGTTTCAGAAGTTTGTGGGTACAAGAATACGAATATTTTCTTTGCGATCAAGTCAGGGACCCTGAATTCATTTCATGGGGATGTCTTTCTGAGAACAGTAGATTATCACAGCTATGTGGAGTTTATGGTTAAATTTGCAGCATTATTTTTTTATTTTTTTTAATATAAGAACAATATCCTGCTTCAACCTAAAAAATTATTAGTAGGTCCTGGTGAGATCAAAGTAAATTTAGTAAATAATTAGGCAAGAATAATTAATAGATCATAAGGAAGAAAGATTAAATTCTATTAGGACTAGATCTGGTTGAATAATGAGCTTGACTTCAGGAATATTGGGAACTGAGTAATGTTTTATGGATCCTGGAAGGGCGGTCAGATTCCTTGGTATGTTTGAGACTACTTATTTGCATATAATAAAAATTTCACAATTCGATGTTGAACAGTGAATTGTGTATCACAGCCAAAACAAGTAGATGGGGGCTGCTTTTTCATTACATATTTGTGGGTAAATTTAATATGGCTGGATATGACTGTCCAAGAATATTTACTTCAATTAGCAGTTATTAAGCGATAGTCAATTACTTTTAATAACAAGTATATTACCTTTGAAGATCATGCAAATACCTATAATATTTAGCGCTTCACTCGCTAAAATATGTTAAACATTCTGGATGCAGCAAGTGCCTTATGGTAGCGAAAATAACTTTATTTTGCATTAGCTTAGAAACTTTACTTTTACGCTTTACATGTAGCTAGAAATAGTGTAAATAAACCTCTATTTTGAATTTTAAGTAATTCGGTTCCCAAAGTTTGGAGTTTTCTCCAAATTAAAAATAAAATTTGAAAGCCATAAGTTGAAACGACTTATGTTGCGTAGATTGATACATACTACAGGCATAAATTATAAATCAACGATAATCAAGCAGTAACAAACCACACGCGTAAAACATACTACCCGAACTAGCGATTGAGAAATCTCAGCCATTAAAATCCCGAACACTTCTTCAATCTTTAGTCAACAATTACGACGTTGGAATGAAAATATGCAGATGGAGTGACAGTATTTCATTCATCAGTAAACGTCATATTATAGGAGTATGAGAAGATACGAAAGATTGAAATAAATTTGCTCAGGTCTCTATAAAAATGATCATAAATTAGTTTTTTTCTTTAGACTTAAAAATAACACGTCATCTAGTATTAACAGTCTACCGGTGAACAGAATTCAGTTAATTTTATAATGAGCTGTTTACTCACATTTACTTTTAGGATATAACATAAAATTTCCCAGCGCAGCAAGCTGTGGTCTTTTATATTTGGTGGAAACAGTAATGTCCAGATTTCATACGTTTGGACCAAGATCTCAGTTTTCTTTAACTGGATAACTTTGTCACCTTTGAGTCAAAAATTATAATTTTTAGCACACATTTTTTATTGCTGATACCTAGTAGTACATTTTTATAAAGAAAATTCACCAATAAAGGTATTTTTTAAAAAAATTTGTTGTTTGAAAAACCAGTTCGATTAACTTGACTGAAACAAAATAATCCAGGCGACTAATAAAGAAACATACCTGCTATAATGCAAAAATGCATCAACATACTACTTGGTTCCGCAACTAGGTGGCGGCACGTCCACCACTCACTGAGTATTTTAAGGCTGGCTATACTATAGCCGTATTACTTTTGACGCATTTTTGCTACAATTAGTATGCCGTACTGAAGAGCTCTAATGAGAGCGAAACCGGTCTACGGTTTTAATTGTTGCGGGAATGCATCTAGTCTTACATACTTTGTCCCTATATTGTGGTAGAAATGGGCCAGGGCTGACAATTTTCTAAATTGTTAGTTAGTTGTATACAGTCTCTATTTTTTAACACTTTGTGTTATTTGGAGCTGGCGTGACAACATACTACTTGGTTCCGCAACTAGGTGGCGTCACGTCCAGCACTGAGTATTGTATTTGTCGTTTTATGTGGCTGACTAAATATAAATGTCTTACCGATTATCTAGCGAAGAGTGCGGATATGCACTTTATTTACGGTTTTTGTAACACGAGTACACGTCTTAATTTACCAAACGCAGTGTCATCAATCTGAGAAACCTGTATTGGTAGGAACTAGAAAATCTCAAAGCAATACGTGCGTCTAGCTTCCAGCATGAATTTCCGTGAACGTCTGCCTTAATCGATGATTTTCTAGTTGGTCCGAACATTTCTCCTATAAGATTAAATGTCGCCAATTATCTACAGTTCCTTATGCCTGCCATCCCTTTTAGAAAATGTTCCCCTGATCAAAAAAGAGACATGTGAATTCAAATGGATGAGGCACCAGCACATTTCTGAATTGAGTTCCAAGACTTTATGAAGAAAAATCGTGGTTATGAATTGACCAAGGAGCACCTATTAGATGGCCGTCTAGATCTCCTAATTATAATCATTTAAATTATATTTGGGGGGGAAAAATCTAAGATTTGGCATACGCAAAAGTTTCAAACGAGATTATTAGAATTATTGGAGCGTATTTTGTGTTTTTTTGTCTTAGAATTAAGCCTACTATATGCTCACAAAATTTGAATATAACGATAAGGGACAATCATATATATGTATATATATATATATATATATATATATATATATATATATATATATATATATATATATATATATATATATATATATATATATATATATATATTGAAACTGATCGCGGATATGGGTTCTAGCTAGTCCTAATTTGCGCCAATTTGAATTTTTTTTTGCAAAGTCTCACTATCAATACCTCTCGCGAATTTGTTTAATAGAAATTTTCTCAAAACTGAGTAAGTTAGATGGCCGTTAAGTTTAACGTGGCGCAATGTATAGCAGATTTATCGATTTTGAATTATAATAGGCTTGATGTCAGATAAATAAAACCATTTGCTGCTGCTGCTATATAATAACTGTCTAAATAACACATTATTATTTCATAGAAATACTTTTAAATTATTAAAACTTAACAATTTTACTTTATATAATTTCGTGTAAGACTGAGAACAAAGGATTACATAATTTTATATACATATAAAATTTAGTTCCTGTCTAATTACCAGTCATTCTGTGATGTGATGTGTTACTGATAGGCTGGTCAAAGGTAAGATGCTTACTGGCAATTAGGCCATTGCTGTCCCTTTTTGCTCATCTAAACTAACCTACTCTCCATCTTGAGCTCGATCTCAACGACGACAGTGATTTGAACAAACATCCGCCGCCGGTGAGTCTCGAACCGTCGTTCCCCGAGTCCGTATTGGAAAGTCTGATTCGATTTTCCAGCACAGCCACGGAGGCGCTAGGCTGGTAAAGATCAAACTAAAATCAAAGTGTTTAACAATATAATAGTTTATTGAAATATGAGTGCTAAATTCAATAATTAGTGGCGAAAACAACGATGTCACTTTGACCATAGATATGAGTTTTAAAATTAAATTTTCTAGTCTTATTAAGACTTGGCTAGATATTTCAAAAACTATATTGAAGATAATCAATTTATTATTGTCGATTCGAATAGAAATGCTCTGTTTAGAACTTTTTTACTAATTATATCAGTCGATTTAACCTTTACTACAAAATTATAATTCAATCAATACACAGGAAAATAACAAAGATAGATAACAATAGGTTTTACGGTATTGGGAAAATTTATATTGTAAAATCTATAACCTATTAAAACTACATATCACATAATTTGGTACGTTTTCTGGGCACGATGTTTGGGTTAAACTTTAAAGTGTAAATTCTTTTTATTTAACAGGGCCTATAGGACAAAGTAATGAGGCAGCAAGCTTTATTAAAAATTTGAACTATAAAAAGTCTGGACGCAGCAAGTGCGTTATGGTAGTGAATTTTGATATAAAGGTTTTTAATAGCAAATGTGCTTTTTTTTAATGAAAGCAGGCACCAGTAGATGTTACCTATATAGTAGAAAGGATTTGTCATGTCTTATGAAAATAATTTTATTGTTTGAAAAAGTGCAAACATTTTCCGAAAATAAACTTAAATATGCCTGAAACAACTGGTCCGATTTTCCTGGCACATGAACCTCTGCAAGTTTTTACCCACCTAACAAGATATAATGTTTCAAAAAAAAAAGCTTTTCGACGAAGCTTATGAAAAAAATTTTGCACGAAAATTTTCAAAAATTTTTTTCACGAAAATTCAGAAACATTCTTTTTACAATAACATTTATTATTAATTACCAGAAGTTTAAGAAATCTCACAAACAATGATTTCTACGGAAACACAAAAAAAATCTGCGAAACCTTTCTATTTTTTTACAAAAGAAATTGTTAAAAAATACAAAAAATTCAAATTCTATACCTAATCTGTAATTAGGATTGAAAAAGATTTAGATGTTTTTAAACTTTTCACGGAAATTTTAACCAGTGGTAGTAAAGAAAAATATAAGCTAAAAAATACTCATATCTTTATGCCGCAAACTCGCAGAAATAAGAACATTACTTAAGTCTGCCACTTTAAAGTTTCATTTAACATTTGTGAAAACAATTTATCAACTGCATATATATTATGAAAATATAGACATATATAATCTTATCAAATGAATTATTTCTTACCTTTTTATACCAAACTTAATTTAAATATTTAAATTTTTTTTTTTGAAAATTCGCTAAATAATTACATAATCTGGTTGAATCATAAATGGTATGCGATTGTCCATGTAAATATTTCCAAAACTAGAGTCTGTAGGTATAAGAAATGTTAAACAAGACTTGAAGCAGAAGGCATGCCCTGCGGTGTGAACCAAACTACCAGCAGAAAGCTGGCCAAACTCCAAACGCTGGCAATCCTGGGTATCACAGGCGCTATTAGGACGACACCCTCAGCCGCGCTAGAGGTCCTGTTGATGCTGCCACCGCTTCCCATCTGTGTCAGGAGGGAAGCGATGGCGTCTCATCTTAGAATGCGAGACGCAGGAAACTGGTGTGGATAGCGAGCAGCAATAGGGCCTGCAAGAGTCGCCAAGGAAGTGGAAAAGGAAATTCCGATTTCCGCCATAAATTTGCGGGATGCCGAGGATATTAGGTTGATTGGCCATACACCCTCAGGATCAGTAGGGATCAGTGGAGGGAAAATGAGGTTGCATTCCAGCTCGCAAGCGTGGTCTGTTTCATCCACGGATCGCGGCTGGAGGAACAACAATCCTCCGGGGCAGGAATATACATCCAGAGCCTGGGGGTGCGCAAGAGCTATGCTCTTGGCGCATATACCACGGCATTCTAAACAGAGGTGTACGCTATCCTGTCTGTGGCCAATAGACAGGATGCGAATAGGAGACCCGAAAAATGTGTGTACAACTGCTCGGATACCCAGGCAGTCCTCCGGGCAGTCTGTGCGGCTAGACTAGCCAGGACAAAGGAGGTACAACTACACTGTGGCTTGGCGGGGAATGAGGTGGCAAATAATCTCGCAAGGCTCGGTTCCCGGCGGCCGTTTTGTGGCCCGAGTCGGCGATAGGTATAAGTAGGAAGACGGTCTCTGTCGCCTTAGAGAGGTGGACCGAGGAAGCAATGAAGAGGCACTGGGGGTCGGTTGGTGGCTGTAGGCAGGCGAGGGACTTCGTGGACGGGCCGGACAGAGATAAAGCTGTCTGGCTACTCAGAATGAGTCGACCTACGCTTCGCCGCATCCTTTGGGTGCTCACAGGCCACTGCGCCCTTAGAAGACACCTCACATTGATAGGCGTAGAGAGGGATCCCATTTGCCAGGGATGCGGCGAGGATGAGGAAACCTCCTACCACTACCTGTGCAAATGCGAGGCATTTGGGAGTCTTCGATCAGAATTCTTTGGATCGAGGACTCTGCAGAGGAATCAGGTAAGTACCATCCAATTAAAGACCGTCACGGCCTTCATCTCGAGGTAGAGGCGGTTTGGCGACGGAACCGAGGAGGAGTAGAGCATGGTTGCTGGGAATGGCAAAAAAAAAATTTCTTTTTCCTACGAACATTCATTATAATTCGATTAAAAATCCAAGAATGGAATAATACAAGCGATATTCGAAAAACAAAATTCGTATTACCACCCCTATGATTGTCAAAATATTTTAAAAAGATGCAGCTCAAGACACCCTATAATTACCGTATACAATTTTTTCTCGTATCTTGTATAATAACGAATATAGTGAGCTTTACCGTAGAAATGCGTCACCCTGTATATATGTGAACAGATAAAAACTGAAACTAACCTCAGATATGGCTTCTACGGAGGAGAGTCTAAACGGAGGAATATATTCCATAATATACGCATGCCTCATATCATTGCCTAAAAGTGCTTATTGCTGTATGGGCCTGCCTGCCTGGCCTTCTTGACCTACCATGGGCGTTTTGTGATGTCCGGCCAGGACAGGAAGGTCAGGTCAGGTCAGGCAGGCCCATACAGCAATAGGCACCGTCAGGCGATTTTAAACAATAATGTGAGGCATGCGTATATTGTGGAATATTTTCCTTCGCTTAGGCGCTCCTTTCTACTCAGTTTGCACTCATTTAAATAAAATAAAAGTAATTCAAAAGTCGAGGTCTCTTTATTAGAGAATTTTTTCTATGAAAATTCGCTGAAAATTATAAAAATATAGACCATTACACCACAATCATAACTGAAACTACTGCCTTTAGAGAAAGGGTTCTGAAATGAAATTTCTGGAAATTATTATTATTATCGTAACACCAAGTCCTCTAATAACATTTAGTGACTAAAAGCTTTACATAATAGTTTAATACGACATTTTACAACATTTTAAAGATATTTTGTGTTAAGGCGAAATGAAGTTTATCCTTCATGCTAGAAGTACTTCATTCGAGCTTTAATATTCCATCTTTAGAAACAAGAAGGATTCCATCTGCCATCAGTTTTTTGTATAATCTATTACATAGGAGGGTCGCTTGTTGTGGTTTGTTACACAGGGTTGATTCCTATGTGCCTTCTAAATCTTTAAGAAGTACAGATTTATTTTATGTTAGAGATTTGGGTACAAATATGTTACTTAAATCACCAATTTATATGGTGCCAAGACTGGGAAATGTTGCACAACCATTTTAACCTACATCACAGTAACAATATATATATATATATATATATATATATATATATATATATATATATATATATATATATATATATATATATATATATATATATATATATATATATATAGTCACGGAGTGACTAATCCGGGATAGATTACCCGGCCTAATTTACCGCCGTAACCACTGCATTATGTTACACCATAAAGGTTGGAATATTTTCCAACATTTTCCGTGGAGTAATGTACGAAAGATTTGCGAAGGTTGGAATATTCGCAACATTTTCCGTGGAGGAATATACGAGATCCGGTATGTCGAACGGAATAATTAGTAGAGGGGACAATTAGGCGGCGGCGATTTCGGAAAAGAAGTGGGATCGGACGGAACGCCGACGGAGAGTAGGCAATTGGGTAGTGACCGCGAACAAGCTAGTGCGTCCGTCGCAAAGAAGTGAAATTATAAAGCCCGTGTGGTTTACGAGAAGACCAGTAAGCCGAGCGAGACCGCCGCTTCCCACCGCCGTCACCGCAGCGATTGCTTAGTGAACCTCGTCACCGGAGAATACCCCATGTAGGTGAAAACCTGATTCTATTACCTGTGGTCGAAGTGTGGAACGCCCCGCAATAACACTGGGAACCTTAGAGGGGACCGTTTCGTCCCTGTCTCCGCTGGCGGGCTGCTCTGGGGGTTGAGAGCTGCATTGGCTGAAGTAGATTCTGACAGAGCGGCGACTGCGCCGGTCCAGATTGAAACAGCTAGGCGGCGCCTGGTGTCCCGGCCCGTCCGGGGCCCGTTCAAGAGGGGCGTAAATCCGGGAACGGAGGTGGTCCTCTTCCGCACCGAACAAGGCTCTCCGAGCGTGCGAGTGAGAACGTGTGAATGATGGGCCGTAGATAATACTTGCTGGTGCAATACAAAGCTTTATGTGGTGTTCGACGCACCCTGTTAGTTGCATGCCCGCCTGGGAACACCCGCTATTAATCACTATCCTGCCCCCACCCTGCACCGCTTAAACGTTGCCGCTTTACCGTCCCCGTGCAATCCGCGCGTAACAATAATTTAAAGCCAAGTAACCACCTCTGCCTCTGGCTGCCCATAATTGCTAGGCTTCCTGGTAACAGGACCCCGTTATTTCCTTGTGTATATAATTAGTGAATAGAATTTTATTTTAATTTACTCGATATTTCATTTATTCTCCCAGAATATACACCCAAATACAATTTGACTCCAGTTCTTTAATAAAGACCATAAACAAAAGTCCCGGATGACTTTGTCTTGGCTTAGGAGGACCGTGTCTCCACTAGAAACTACCCTGGGCTAGTGTATCGTTTGACAGTGACTTGGGAGAAGGGAGGTATCCAGCGGGAGCGCGTTTACTCCCTGACAATCTCTATAAACGCTGGCGTCCGAGCATGATCCCGTAGGAAAGTCGTCTCCCGGAAGTCATCCCGAAATTCCCCAGGTTAGGGAAAACTAGTATTAGGGCGCCTAAATAAGGCCGTGACTTTTTTAATGAATCACAGGTTTTTTGACAAAAAAATCATGTTATTTCTTAACTTTAAGCTATATACATTTTGTCCAAAGTTTCTCCAATTTTTTTTATCCTTTCCAAAAAATAAGATTTGTTGATGTCCTCAAAATAGGTATCTGTGTTTGTGAGATGATTTCATCATTGGAGTCAAATCTATTTCTGCCGAGCCATTTCTTAAAGCTCGGAAACAAGAAATAGTCACTCTGGGCCAGATCCGGAGAATAGGGCGGATGAGGAAGTAATTCGTAGCCCAATTTATCCAATTTCGCCATGGGGACTACACATGTGTGCATCCTTACATTGTATTAGTGAAATAAACCGTGTGAATCCCTGAAAACGATCGCCATGACAAACCCACCTTGACCTCATTCGGCGCCGATTCGCACGGAGAAACCCACTGTTTTGACTGCTGCTTGGTCTCTGGTGTGCTATGGTAAATCCATGTTTTGTCCACGGTTACGAACGGCGCAAAACCTCCTCCCTATTGCGGTTGAACAACGCCAAACACTCCTTAGAAGTTGTCACACGATTGCGTTTGTGGTCGATTGTGAGCAAACGCGACACTCATCTTGCGAATAGCTTTCTCATACCCAACTGATCATGCAAAATCGAAACCACTGAGCCATGTAATAGGCCTATGGCTTCCACAATTTCCCGCACTTTCAATCTCCGATCGGCCAACACCATATCGTGAATTTTTTGAATTGTGTAGCGAACTCAACTGGGGTTTCAGAACGGTCAGCGTCATTTGTGCTTGTACGACCGCAACGAAATTTAGTAAACCACTTTTTTCCCATGGAAATTGATGATGCAGAGTCCCCATAATATTTATCAAGCTTACCCTCGGTTTGAGTGATGGTTTGTTCCGCAAAAAATAATGTTCGATGAGCACACGAAATTCACTTTTTTCCATTTTCGTTATAACTCAAAAGGTTGTATGCTTTCAATGGCTATTTAATACAAACTAAATAACGCAGCTTATTCAAAATTTGACAGGAGCCAACTGACAGATGCTTGTTGACAGGAGTAGTGTTAGCCTTCCTGTGAAGAGGCGGGAAATTCAAAAAGTCACAGATTTATTCACCCGCCCTCGTATATATCAAAAGATTTATAATTGAACACCCACGTCTCTTTATTAGAATGACGCATGATATTTAACGTCCTATTTAGTTGTATTCGTCTTATCAGAAAGCAACTTATTTATATTCAATGTTATTATAGGTTTACGTTATGATTTAATTTTACAGTCTCATCAATTTTTCATTTGACTTTTAATTTTAAGAGTTTTATATAAAATCATATTTTATGCTTTATACTTATTAAATTAGTATTAAAACTTGCCTTGTTTAATAACTGCCTTGTTATTGGGTTTGTACCTGTTGTGCTGTATCTTTACAATAAGTAAATAAATATATAAATAAATAGAGGGGTTGGGGTGGCTAAAATATTTTTTACTTGAAAAAATAACATTAAAAAAACGAGTTGGACCCCTTTCAAAATGTTTCTTAATAATTACTAATACAAGAGAAAATAATTTTTTTCTTGCTTTTTAACCACACTGTATTTATAATGTGCACATCTTCAACAGTATCCCAACGTCATGCAAAATACCTGTATATTTAATAATTTATTATTTTTCTTTTGATTTTAGGAGGCTCATATGTAATAAGGTTTCAACTGATTATTTACTGGTAAATTAGGTAATTTTCAGCTATTTTATCACGATGTGTCCATTTATTTGCAAAATAATTACAGTTAAATGCTTCACATGCTTCCATATCAAACATTTTAAATGTTTTCCACCACTTCACTTCGTTGGCTATAAAAAAACCATAAAAAAACTATTCAAATTTATGTGTGGTCAAATGAGAAACAAATAAGAACAATATGGATGCAATAAGGTTCTTTTTCAGAACAAGAACTTCATCCAAAGTTATGGAGAGGTATGAAAAAATTTCAAAACTTGGAGAGGGAAGTTACGGTATAGTGTACAAATGCAAGAACAGAGACACTGGTGAAATTGTTGCTATCAAAAAGTTTGCAGAAAGCGAAGATGATCCTCTTATTAGAAAAATCGCACTTAGAGAAATAAGACTACTCAAGGTAAGTAGATAGGGGCACTACCGCTCAGTAGGGTTATTAAAGGTAGAGATTCTAGATTGTTTCAGATTTTAAACAGTGTGTCCCAAACTGGATGAGAATGTATTGCTATCGCCGTTAATATTAGAGATAGGGGGACGGTTAAATTAGCAATGTTTTGTAAAATTTCATGGTTTGCCCTGCCTCTTTTCGACTTCCAGTTATTTAAAAAAAAGTGTCTAATTCTTTTTTCTTCAATATCCAAGTGGGCGTTGATCTGACATGCCTGAGACTTGCACATTATCAGGACACTTTTTACAGAGTAATCTTTTTGTGCTATTCTCAACTTTGGATTGTCATTTGTTTTTGAGCTACATGTATCAATCTTTGTTTCTATTAAGACAACCATATTGGATTTTTTTCTCATGTGATAGCCTGTGAAAAGAGCTTTCCAATGATGTACAACATGCTTGAGAAATTTTGTAATTGCACTGACAATTTAAAAAAAAACCGTCTTGAGGATAGTAGGCTATGAAATCCAATATCAGAAAACAAATGGCAAAAAACAGTGTTCAAAAAGCAGTAGGCCAGGGAGTCCAACAATAGAATTCTACTTTTAACATAATTTTATAATTTTCCGTAATGATTCACGATAAAAAAATATTGCCGTTCAATTCAAGAAACAGTTCAGACTTCTCTATTGATATAGTGATGAGCCATTTTGCCAGCCTTAAGCCTGGCGTATTCCTCCAGTATGACAGCATTTGGTTCCTCTCCCAAGTATTAAGTTCATTTCTTATAAGCTTTTTGTTGATCCACAACGGGCTATGGACTATAGAATGGTGTTGCTGCTGCCCTTCTTGCAAGGCTATCTGCTTCCTCATTTCCTTCAAATGTTTGTTCCCTTGGCACCCACACCAAAGATACCTTGTTGTTCGTAGCCAGTTGCTTCAAAAAATTTTTGCAGTCCCAGATCAGTTTAGACTTGGTTTTGGAAGATTTTAAAGGCTTTACTACCGATCGAGTGTAGGTTTTAATTTGTGTGTTAACTGCAAGTAGCAGTATGATTTATGCAGTGTGTGCATAATTATGGATCAATTTTTAAGTAGCTTTAAGCGAGCATTTAACGATAGTAAAGCGTCAACATCTGTACAGGCGAGAATGGCTCTAAAACAAAAATCAAGAAAATATTCTCAAGAGTGTTCAAAGCTTGCGTTTACGAGCACTGAAATAAATGAAGAAGAAAATCACTGTGTGTCATTTCCTAAAAACTCAGCAGAGAGCATGAAACATAACTTAAACGACATCTGGAAACTCTTCATAGTGAGTACGTTATCAAACCCTGAGAATTCTTCGAATTACAATTAAAATCATTTAAAAAGAAAATATAAGTCTTAGCACACCTCCTAGGCGGGGTGCCTTACAGGTTGAGAATTGCTACTCTAGACCCTTAAAATACCCCGTCATGGGAGTTTTAAGCTCATCATCTAAACAAAATATTTAACCCCCCCATCTGCTGGATTAATAGAACATAACCGCCAACACGATTTTCAATGTATCTGGATAGAGCACAGTTCAGAAAAGGATGTTTCTAGTTGTTTCTTTGCAAAGCAAGAGACAATTGCGTGGAATCACGAGTGAAGAGAGGTATTTATTACCACAGCAGTATGCTCTTTGAATACTGCTGGATTGTATATTTCGGCTGTGTTGATTTAAAAAAAAGTTATATACTAAAAATGGGAATAAGGGCTTGATAACGTCGAGTAGTTGAGATTTCTAAGAAGGCATACAATAACTCTAACTAAAGCATTTTAATTGTCCAGTCCAAACCTGGACCATATAAAAGAATAATTTTATTACTGGACGGACACTCAACGCACAGCAAAAACATAGAAGCCCTTGTCAAGAAAACATTATATTCATCTTTTATAACTCCTTGTTCATATCACCCATAGGCTTCAACCATTAGGTGTAGCTTTTTTAAGCCACTACAGAGCTGCCATCTTCAAACACAAGAAAAGTAGTTGCGATCTAATATTGGAAAAACAATTACTCTACGCAATGTGGCTTCCGTTGTTTGAGAAGCCTACAAAGAATCAGGTACCGTCATAACTGTTGCAACTGCTGTTAGAGATTCACCCATTTGACTTGTGGATCGAACTAACTCGGAGGTACCTCAACAGGGTCGAGAAAAGTTGGGTTATTATCACGTGCAAACTGTGATAGTAAATAACTTAATACGCCAAGAAAAAGAACAATTGAATCAAGAGAGTGAGTCTATGGACATTGATGCAATGGCTGTCTCGATCAACAAACCAAATGATTGATAAGCAAATTCAGTCCCCAGCATCAGGTGCACTCGTAATCAGCTAGTTGCCGTCACTGTTATTCCAGCTCTAGTAACACCTTTTCCCTTAAAGGCAATGCGTTTATTTGAAGAAATTAATAAAAAAAAAAATAAAAAAAAAAAATAAAAAAAAAATAAATAAAAAATTAATAAAATTAATTGTTACCCCTGCCAGGAACTCAACTTGTTGGGACGGTGCAGACACATCGGCAGCTAAGTCAACAGTGAAATTAACAAGTAGGCCATATAAAGCAGAACTCGAAGAAAAGAAGAAAAAATCGGACAGGTAACGGGTTAGCTGCTAAGAGCCATACTCCAAAGAAAGTCACTGCAAAAACAACAGAAAATTAATTTGGTAAGAACTTGTTCGGTATTAAGATGAGACAAAAATTACTGCACCCACAGAATCCGAAACTTTACAACAAAGAATGTAGACGATGCAAAGTGATTATACTGGGGAGGCACCTACTTGGGCTCTTAGAATAGAGAGGGTTGAGCTTGTTGCAATCTGTGTGATCGATGAATACACGAAGCACGTGCTGGTATCGAAGGTGACGACGCGCTATATGTGATATCTGCATACAAAGTAAGATTAGAGAGTTCTAAGTTGGGAACTAGTGGTCCAATTTAAGAAATCGGGTGCTTCACTTGGAACATACGCACTTTTTTTATTTATTAATTTTCTGCTGAATGTAGTTTTTGTTTCTAACAATTTTACGTATATTGCTGCTATGACAACAGGTTAAATATTTAACTTTTGTATTTGCTTCAATGAAAACAGATTTTTTAATACCGCTTTCGCCATTATTTTAAAAGTGGTCCGATTCAGACTATTCTCGCCTATATATATATATATATATATATATATATATATATATATATATATATATATATATATATATATATATATATATATATATATATATATATATACATATACATATACACTTATCCGCAAAAATAACGCACAACCAAAAATTATGCTCAATTTCAAAGTTGATTTTCTCGCGAACCGATAAATCGATTTTGATCTTTTTTTTTGATGTAGGTTTTTTCTTTGGTAATTGCACTGTTAAAAATTTTTATTCAGATTTCAGTTTAAGGCTTATACAGGGTGCAAAAATGAGAATAGTTTTTTACGTTAAATTTGAGACACACTGTAGGGACCATTAGCCACAACGGATGCATAATGAAATCATACTGTAGCCTTACGTTTTCTGAACATTTTGTTTCTTAAATTTCTCTGATATCTGCAATATAAGAGAAAATACACAGTTTTATACCAGAACATGTTTCTTTTTCATTAAAATAACATTTTGACAACATTAAACTAAGAATAACACTAACAATAATTAACAATACATAGAAAAAAAGTACATTAGTAACGCGTGTTTCCACCTCTACTTCTAATAACTGCTTTACATCACCGAGGCATACTAGATATTAAATTGAATATTTGATTTTGGTCAAGTCCATTCCAAATTTCGATAACCATTATTTCGACATTTTGCAGATTGGAAGAAGGGGGTTAATGCTGCCCAAGTGCCCTACAAATAATATCCTATAAGTGCTCAATAGGATTCATATCGGGACTGTGCGGTGGCCAATTAACAGTTCGAATATTTACTTCATGTAAATATTCATTGGCGTTCCGTGCTACATGAGGTCTTGCGTTATCGTGCATTAGTAAAAAAATATTCCCAATGTACGGAGCGAAAGGGACAACGTGCTCAGACAAAACGTCATTGATATATCTTTGGCTATTTAAAGCACCCCCATGTAAAGGTACGATATCCGTTCGTGCTGTGGAGGAAATTCCAGCCCAAAACATCAAAGAGCCTCCATTAAATTAGGTTGTTTCACGTATGTTGCACTGTGCATAACGCTCACCTGGTCGGCGGATAACTCTGAGACGTCTATCGGAGCTATATAGACAAAACCTAGATTCGTCTGTAAATAGAACGTGTTCCCAGTCCTCAATAGTCTAGTTTACATGCTCCCTGGCGAATTGCTGTCTAGCTCTGTGGTGGTCTGCATTTAATCCAAGCGCTGTCGCTGGAACTCTGACATGTAAATTGTGTTCACAAAGACGTCTCCTCACAGTATCAATGCTTCGTTGAATATTATGAACTGCACTGAGTTGTGTCAAAAGTTTCCTTGACGTGGTGAAACGTTCTCTTGAAGCATGCAGTCTAATATAGCGATCTTGAACAACGGTAGTTACCTGAGGTCTGCCTTGTCGTGGACGTATGCCATAGTCATTAGTTTCCCTGAAGCGTTGGACAACACGAGAAATTGTTGTATGTGCAAATCCTAATCTCAAACCAATAGCGTTGTAGCTTACTCCTTCATTATGTAACGTCACTGCTTGAACACATTCATCACGAGTCATATTCCTTCACGTTCCATTTTCACGAAAGAACAACACATCACAAATTATGAACTTAATTATACAGTTTAAGACGATAGGTACATAAATCAATAAAGGAATTGTCAAACTGACATTTGCTGATATTGTTTGTTTATCATAGACTAATGTGTATATCCAATTTATAATCGAGTGTGCCTCGACGATGTGAAGCAGTTATTAGAAGTAGAAGTGGAAACACGCGCTACTAATGTACTTTTTTGCTATGTATTGTTAATTATTGTTAGTATTATTCTTAGTTTAATGTTGTCAAAATATTATTTTGATGAAAAAGAAACATGTTCTGGTATAAAACTGTGTATTTTCTTTGATATTGCAGGTATCAGAGAACAAAATCTTTAGAAAACATGAGGCTACAGTATGATTTCATTATGCATCCGTTGTTGTGGCTAATGGTCCCTACAGGGTGTCTGAAATTTAACGTAAAAAAACTATTCTAATTTTTTCACCCTATATAAGCTTTAAACTGAAATCTGAATAAAAAGTTCTTCATAGTGCAATTACCAAAGAAAAAAGCTACAGTTCAAAAAAAAATAACGAAATCGATTTATCGGTTCGCGCGAAAATCAATTTTGAAATTGAGCATAATTTTTGGTTGTGCGTTATTTTTGCGGCTAACTGCATATGTATATATATATATATATATATATATATATATATATATATATATATATATATATATATATATATATATATATATATATATATATATATATATATATATATATAATTTTATCAGTTTATTGTATTCAAAAAGTATTTTAAACTAATATTACCTGTTTATATCTGTACAGAATTTAAAACACCCAAACCTAGTGAACTTGATAGAAGTATTTAGAAGAAAAAGAAGACTGCACTTAGTGTTTGAGTATTGCGAAAGGACTGTCTTGAACGAAATGGAGAAATATCCTAGGGGATGCACGGAAATACTCTGCCAACAAATAATTTGGCAGACTTTACAAGCTGTGGGCTATTGTCATCATCACGGTTGTATTCATAGAGACATAAAACCTGAAAATATTCTTTTGACTTCGGATGGCGTGGTTAAATTATGT
Source organism: Tillus elongatus (assembly GCA_964006375.1). Taxonomy (NCBI): domain Eukaryota; kingdom Metazoa; phylum Arthropoda; class Insecta; order Coleoptera; family Cleridae; genus Tillus; species Tillus elongatus. The sequence continues at coordinate 34,636,189 of OZ023264.1, forward strand.
GATTTTGGATTTGCAAGAATGCTAAGTATGTTGACACACTTGTCTGGACCAAAAAGTGCAAGCGATAATGTTTTTTTTTAATTTGTAGGTCCTGGCGAAAATTACACAGACTATGTTGCCACAAGATGGTATAGGGCGCCGGAATTGTTGGTAGGAGATGTACAATATGGCACACCAGTCGATATATGGGCAATAGGTAAATAAAGCATTAAACTAAGTATTTTCACACCAGCTAGTGTAGAACTTTTTATTCAGATTTCAGTTTAAGGCTTATACAGGGTGCAAAAATTAGAATAGGTTTTTTACGTTAAATTTGAGACACCCTGTAGGGACCATTAGCCACAACAACGGATGCATTATGAAATCATACTGTGGCCTCATGTTTTCTGAACATTTTGTTTTTTAAATTTTTCTTATATCTGCAACATCAAAGAAAATACACAGTTTTATACCAGAACATGTTTCTTTTTTTCTCATTTTTGCACCCTGCATAAGCCTTAAATTGAAATCTGAATAAAAAGTTCTTCACAGTGCAATTACCAAAGAAAAAAGCTGCAGTTAAAAAAAAAATTAACGAAATCGATTTATCGGTTCGCGAGAAAATCAACTTTGAAATTGAGCTTAATTTTTGGTTGTGCGTTATTATTGCGGCTGTATATTACTTAGTTAGTTAGGACTATTTTTGAAATCGATTTAGAAGGCAAGGTGGGAAATATTTATTGAAATTTACTTTTTACTATGGCTTGTTGTTTGCTCCATTGGTCTGACCATTCTTTCCTCATGTGGCCTTTACAAGCAGGAAGAAGATATCTCGTCAAAAGGATATTGCAACTCTCTCTGATATTATTGTTGCATTTTTTGCCAGTTTATCTTCATTGCCCTTGGTATGTGCATGTGTTTTTATCCACATAAATATAGCCGTTTTTCCAGACCTCACTAAGTTCATGTAAGTGGATATAGTAATGCCCATAAGTGGTTCCTTGAATTCATTAGAGGGCTCCTTTAGAGCCAAGAGCAACGACTTGCTGTCGGTTATTATTATAAAATTTATAAATTTGGAGTGGGATGCTATTTCCATGGCCATTTCAAGAGCTTTGAAAACTTCTACTGTTTCTGCCGTATATAGGCTGGCGCATTGAAAACGAAACAGACCGATTTGCGTCCAGAGAAAATTTTTTTTAAAGAAACGCTGAAAGACGTCAATTTTAATATTGAGGTGGACATGTTTTGACATAAAACTCAACTTTGTCACATCAACCCCTTAATGGTGGTGATAACAACCCTTATATTTTATATAGGGAACATGGGTCGAGTGTCACATCATTAGAAAGCTCTTTCTTTTCTAAATTCAGCACACTAATTTTTTTGGGAGTTTTATTAACTCGTTTAAAAATTATTCACAGTTGAAGATGCAAAAACGCATTTCACTCATTCTGATAAGAAATGTGCTGATAGTCAATGTTTTGTTGATTCGTAAACAAAAAAATCAGAATCTTTCTTATCGGAATGAGAAAAATGCGGTTTATTATTTCAGTTTATTGGTCGGTTTGCTACTCGATAGTACTACCGAAAATTAATTTCACAATGGTGTATTCTGTAGAAGAAAGAGTTGAAATAATTACTCTTTTTCTAAAAAAAACGATGACTGTGCCAACCGTACCGCAAATTTGTTTAATGAACGACATCCGAACAGACATGTTAACAGAAAATAAATTTTGGAGTTAGTTACAAAGTTTCGACAAAGTGGTTTAGTAGCCAACAAAAACGGGATCCTGAACGTGAATTTCCGGTTAGAAATGAGACTACTGAGATTGAAGTTTTGGGACAAATTGCTGCAGACCCAACTTTGAGCACGAGAAAATTAGCCACTGTTCAAACATCAAAAGAAGAACTATTCAGCGAATATTGAAGCATCATAAATTGCACCCGTATAAAATTCATCTTGTACAACAACTGAATGAAGATGATTTTGATGGGCGGCTGGAGCTTTGTGAAGTTATGACTGCACGAACAGCTGACAACGGGAACTTTCTGTTCAATATCTGTTTTTCAGACGAGTGTACGTTTTTATTAAACTCTACAGTCAATCGTCATAATTGTTGTTATTGGACAGATAATAATCCAAGAAATTTTGACGAAGTCCACACTCAAACTCCACAGAAATTGAATGTCGGGACTGGCATTTTTGGAGACCGTTTAATCGGACCAGTTTTTCTTGATGGAAATTTGAGTGGCAAAACGTATTTGGAGTTACTAAAACACATCGTTTACCCTCTACTAATTGACATTGTTGAAAATGATGATCGCTATCAAGAAAATCAATTAGCGTTTCAACAAGATGGAGCTCCTCCGCATTTTTCACAACGTGTTAGGGAGTTTTTGAACAGAGAGTTTCCAGAGCAATGGATGTAGAGGTGCTATTGAGTGGCCCCCTAGATCACCGGATTTAACTCCTTTAAACTTATTTCTATGGGGCCATTTAAAGAGTAGAATTTTCGCAACAAAACCGGAGTCTCTGGAAGAATTACGGCGACGCATTGTTGAAGAATGCCGTCTAATAACTCCACAAATGCTCCAGAATGTCAGAGCTCGTTTTGAACAAAATTTGTACTTTTGTATGGAAGCTAGTGGTCAACAATTTGAACACTTACTTAACTGAATAAACATTTTTGAACGTTTGGTTTTGTTTTTAAGTTTGTTTTTTTAACGAAAAATTGACTAGTTACTGCATTTCTTATCATAATGAATGAAATACGTTTTTGCAAGTCCAACTGTGAATAATTTTTAAACGAGTTGATAAAACTTCCAAAAAAATTTGTGTGCTGAATTAAGAAAAGAGCTTTCAAACGATGTAACACTCGACTCATGGTCCCTATTTAAAATATAAGGGTTTTTATCACCACCCTTAAGGCGTTGATGTGACAAAGTTGAGTTTTATATCAAAACATGTCCCCCTCAATATTAAAATTGACGTGTTTCAGCGTTTCTTAAAAAAAAAATTATCAGGACGCAAATCGGTCTGTTTCGTTTTCAATGCAGGTTTCTTTGTGTAGCTTAAAAAGGAAACTGGATGTCGTCGATTCTGAGTATACGCTACACCCTATGCAATCAGATGTTTTGGATCCATCGGTAAATATTAGGGCAGATCCTGGAAACTTCTGGATATTTTCACGGTAATAGCTTTGAACATCTATATCTTCACTATAGCAAACTGGTAAAACAACAATTGGTTTCCATAGTAATATTTCATATGACAACGTAAACACTTCTGAATCGTACAGTCTGGTTGGCGTTACTATTGTGGATGTATACGATAAAGCTTTTGTCTATGGTGGTGAGTTTTTATGTCGCCAGTATGTGTTATTTTGGATATGCGACAAAATGGTGTTAGTTTGGGTGCTGATTTTTCCTTGCAATGGTTGCTTTATCAGGAATTTGCTAGAACGATATTCCCGTCTTACTTCGATAGGTGGATCATTGGCCAAGGCTAAGATTGATTCTGTGGGCGTTGATTTTATTAGCCCATGGACTAATCTTAAAGCTTTATGTTGCATGCCAAAATACGAAAAACGTACAAACTTTAAAGAGCTTTTCAAAAGACGGGTTAGAAACATCTTAAACGTATAAATTAAAAAAATACAAAAACTGTAAGTTAGCCAAAGTTTTTTCCATTGTATATTTGCATAAGTGATTTTTTTAATTGAAAGCAGAAAGTATAACAAGTTTTTATTATGTTAATCGGTTAGAAAATCCTTCCTTTCGGAGATAAAAAAAACTATGGTATATTTTCTAGTAAAAATGCCACTAACAACAAGCTCATTGATTATTGCTACAGCTTTCTTCATTAAACTTCAATTTCAAGGAACCAACGTAAAAGTCCATGACCTTCCTATTACCGATTAAATGATGCAGCCCCAATTGAACAATAAGCTGGTTGAATTTCTATTTTTTTTACAGAAACCATAAGGAGCGTAGTAATAATAATTTGAATATTTTTAGGATGTGTCTTGGCCGAGCTAATTAAAGGAGAAGCATTGTGGCCAGGAAAATCGGACGTAGATCAACTATACTTGATCAGGTGCACAGTAGGAGATTTTTTACAACGTCATATGGTAGCATTCAAAAATAACGATTTCTTTCAAGGCATTGTGTTACCTGTGCCACAACAAATGTATCCGTTGGAAACAAAACTATCTATGTGTAATAATGTGACAATCGATTTTCTTAAAGTAAGTAAAAATGATGATAAAAATTATTAACTACATCCCTTTAGGTAGTATATTAGCGAATTTTCATGAAGAAAAATTTGATAACAGAGAGGTCACGATGAAAGGCTTGTAAAAAAATTTCTTAAGAGAAGCGTGAATTTGGGTCCCTAGAACCCAAAACCAAGGTCCGTTAAAATTTCTATATATTGATATAAATAGCAAATATGCTATAAAATAAGAAACCTTTTATTGAAAAGAAAAACGAGCCATATATATTAAATGTATGCATCCTAATATTTAATTACCCTGTAGATTTTAAAGACTGTTAAATAATTTGGGTTAAATAATAAATATCATGAGAATTAAAAGAATACAGAACAATGCTTTGTTTTTGCTTGTATTGTTTTGGTTGACTAGTAAAGATCGTTATAATATAAAGAACATAATAATTAAAATTCTCATGCTCAACAATGCATGGAAGATAAAAAATCAAGTTATTGGTTAATTTGGTGATGATAAGGTCTAGGAAGTAATAGATTTGTTTACTTCTAATTCGATTGTGAATTTAATTTTGGTATGTATATAATTTAGAAAATTCTGTAAATAAGACTAGCGAAAAATTAAAACATCTATTTTCTAAATTTAGTATGAGGAGAGCATATAAAACCGACAACAACTTGAACAAATACATAAAAAACAATAAGGCGACAGTTGAACAATCGGATGTCTGGATAAACTCACATGTGGTTCCTTTCACAAAGTATATATAGGCAAAACATTTAGACGTTTTAAAACACGAATTCGCGAACATAAAAGAAGCTTTGAACATAATAAATTTGATTCAAATTATGCAAGTCATTTGTTAAATGAGAATCAGCAATTTAACGATGATTTTGACATCCTCAAACTCGGTACAAAAGTTTTTAAATTAAATTTATGCGAAACGGTAGAAATTAACAAACAGAAAAACACAGGAAATTTACTAAACGCTTAAATTGACCAAACAAATAACCCTCCATTATTAAACATGTCTGCACAAAGTAGTAATTCAACGGAGAGGGTTTCTGACGTCACTATATAATAAAAAGTCCGGACACAGCAATGCGTTATGGAAGTGAATTTTCATAAAAATGCTTTTAATAGCAAATGTGAGCAGGCATCAATCTGATTACCGGTAGAACTGTAGTAGAAACAATGTACTATATTTTACTTTTTGTTTGAAAATGTACAAAAATTTTCTAAAAATAAACTTAAATGTTGGTTTCGTAGCCAACAAACCTTACGTTAATAGCAAATTGAGTTTTTAAAATTTGAAGGATTTAATGAAAATTCGCTACCAAAACGCACTTACTGCGTCTATATTTGTTTTTTACAAACATACATCATATTTCGATAAAAAAAGCAAAAATGCATTAAGGAATTTGTTCTACGAAAATTAGCGAAAAATTATAGACTGTTAAACCATAAACTTAACTAAACCACCAGCAAGAACATCAACTTAACTAAACCGACAGCCAAAGCATCAGAGAAATGGTCTATTTGAAATGAATTTTCTGTAAATACTTTAGTAAAATCAAGAGCACTGACGGTTGAATCTGAAACTTAAGGGTTCGCAGAACACTATTCTTGCAACATTTTCTTTTCACAATCCGTATTTGTTTCACGTTCTTTGCCCAAACATTGCCAATTTTGACGTTTAAAATCGCGATTCGGACGTTTTGAGGAAAACTCCAAAAATGTTTTCTTTAAGTGCCCATAACGTTTTTGTCTTTAAACTTAGAGACCTACATTTTGGTACATGGTTTCTTTATAATCCAAACACGCGTACTTTGTGATTTTCGGAGATATAATTAAAGAAATAAAGAAAACACAACATTTTCCGGGAAAACCTGGGCTGATTTTCCTGGATAACGAAGAGATCCAAGCCACTTGCAAAAGGAAGGTACTCACCAAATTTGATCAAGATCGGCCCATTATTTTTTGAGTTATCTGTGTGATACATACATACATACATACATATATATATATATATATATATATATATATATATATATATATATATATATATATATATATATATATATATATATATATATATATATATATATATATATATATATATATATATATATATATATATATATATATATATATATATATATATATATATATATATATACATATAAAATTCAAAAGTCGGGATCTCCTCATTAGTGAATTTTTTTTTAAAAGACAATTCACTAAACAACTAGTTGAGGGTCGAACTCATTTACCTGAAGAGACAAAGAATTGCATCCAACACGGAGTAGGTGTTAAATTAAAATTTACTTTTATTCTGTATTTGATAACGCGGAGCACATGGGCGAAACTGCAGCAGTTATACATATACATTCTATAAAATAGTGTAAATCAATTTGTTCATTTACCTAAGTTGACAATGGATTTACATCAAGTTTCTGACCCGACAGTATCATAGTAACATAAGATCGAAACTTCCAAAACTTTGGAGTTACTTGACTCAAACATGTATTTACATTGATCGACTTCCACAAAAATTATTAATGGGCTGGTAGCTTCAAACATTATTCCTAATTGAATGTAGAGAAATGTTTTATAAAAACTCGACCTTAAAGATATATGACCCATTCTTGGCCATTAATGATTTTAATCTATATACTGGAATCAAAACTAAACTAAACCCAGCTAAAATTGTACTAGTTAAAGTTTATGAGTTACTATATGACACAGAAACACTACAAACGCACATCAAAACCGCCTGACTAGCTGTCTGGAACTCGAATTTGGACGGTCACTTTCAAACGAAAGGAAGCAGCACGAATTAAAATGTTTTAATATTGAGATTATGATCCACAAGTGGGGCCGGTAACTTCACATGCCTTCACCCAACGTTTAGATAGAGACTCTAATGTATAGTCAGGTTTCTGACTGTCTTCCAAAAACATTAGATAGGGGCGGTAAAATAAAAGCCAGTCTGACTAACTGCCTGGAACTCGAATTTGGGCGTTCATTTTCAAAACGAAGGAAGCAGCGTGAACTTTAATTTTCTACTACTGAGACTATGATTCACAAGAGTGGCCGGTAACGCCACAGACCTTGCCGGGGGACCCAACGTTTAGATAGAGACTCTAAGTCAGGGTCAGGTTTCTGACTGTCTTCCAAAACATTAGATAGAGGCGGTAAGGTAGAAGCCAGGCTGCAAACCTAACATTATATAGTGGTGATAAGCTAGGAAAAGTTGTCTGACTGTATCCCCACAATTTGATAGAGACGACAACATAGGGGTCAAGCGTCTGACCACGTCCTAAAATCCATTCGAAATTAAAATAATACCTTGTTATGATTGCGATATAAGAATTTAAACAGTATGACTTGCTCTGTATAAAGGGTCGTTCTCAAGTAGATTGCTCCAACCAGGCGCCACTTAACGCTCACTACAGAGCTTCGTGGTGTAAAAGCTCTTGAACATTTTCTCTAGGACCTATTTCAACGGTGGTATACATCCTCGTTTCAGCGCTGACGTGATAATCCCTCGAGAGATATCTCGATTGGAAAACTCTTTGTATATGAGTTTATGAGTTTCAACTTTTAGCTCATTGCCTCCCAATATATTTGCATAAGCTCCTATCGATACATTTTTGAATATGACGCTTTATGTGGCTTCTGAGAATACCGTAATATCTTTTACAATAGCGAAATTTCCTATAAAAATATTAATCGTGTCGAATGATTTTTAGACTTAATTTTGTGAGCGTTACAACTGATAAAAAATTATGTGTTATTTCTTTGTTTATGCTTACTGAGCTAAACTATCTAAAAATTGATTGAAATATGTTATTTGATATTACAGAAATGTTTAGATAAGGATCCAGCAAAACGATGGACTTGCGATATGCTACTAACACATCCGTATTTTGACAATTTTACTTTCAAGGTTGATGAAGAAGAAGAAGCCAAGACGTTTGAAAAAGTTAGCAGAAACCAATCTCGTGTAAGTAATATTTTTTCTGTACTAGATTATCTCTGTAAAATGAATTACAAGTTACTTTTTTATCACAGCTACATTATATAGATGTGTTAAACAATTTCTTGATTTCAGAATTCTATGTCATTGCCCCAACTGACTGGAGGTAAGTCCAATAGTCCTCATAAGCAAGGCAGTCAACAGAAGCCCATCAAGAATGAACACCTACCGTCCATATGACAAAAATTTTCCTTATTCACTAAATCTTAATTCTAATTTTCGGGTCACTAAGATTATGTATCACGTTGTTGTGAGTTATAAATCGTCTATATTTTCTGTAATAAATCGCTATTTAAATTCTATGTATCGTTTTTAATTGTATATTTTATAAGTTTGCAAAAATTGTTATTAAGGGCTTAAACATTTAAAAACAATAATTTTCTGAAAAATTGAGCAAAAACTCCGCGAAAAACTGGGCAAACGTGTGCTCTTTTTGTAAGAAAACATTCCTGCTCACACGTAGTTGATTTTACTGCAGATAATTGCTAAAATTAGTTTGGAATTGGTCGACTCCCCGCCCTATTTTTCGAAATTAACGCCATCAGATTATTTAATTCTAAAGCTCAAAAACATTTGAAAGCTAAACGATTTTCGACAAACATCGATGTTATATGTGCCGCTAAGTAGTGGTGTGAAGATCAAGATAAATATGTACCCTTGAAGGACCCAAATCACCACAACACAGCTTTTTAAAGACCTGGCAGTCGTGTCACTAACAAGTTAGCCACATCAGAGGATGAAAAATTCTAATTTCTTAGTACAAACATCATCTTTTATACTAAATCTTAGGTAAACAACGATAGCGAGAGGGTTCTCAGGCAAATTTTTCAGTGTATTGTATTTTAATTGCCGGACGAGGTTTTTGAACTTCCTTTATCACTTTACCTGATAGTTTTCGGAATGCTTATCTGCATCAAAGACAGAGCGCAAACAGAGGATAAAAACCAGTGGCGAGGCTCGGCTTAAGGAACTTTTGTTTTTTATTGGGCTACAAATATAAATGCTTTCGTACACATCCAGCCCCGCTGGCCGTCTAACATTTTTGATAAGTTTCAGATTTTCTTTATCAATGTGGTGATAAAGAGAATTTGAAACTTATCATAAATGGTAGACCGCCAGCGGAGTCGTATGTGTACGAAAGTATTTACATTTCTAGGCTAATAAAAAACAAAAGTTCCTAAAAAAATTTAGTCCTCTGATGAGGCTTGTTAGCGAAACGATCGAACGTCTTTAAAAAAATGTGTTGAGGTGATTTGGGTTCTCCAAGTGTACTTATCAGTGCTCATCACAGGTTCCAATCCTCAATTAATCAAGATAAATAATTGCTTTAGAGGCTTCAAAATTGCTTTATGAACCTTCTGTTAAATTTATAAGAGGGTATTATATTGAATAAATGATATTTTGTTTTTAAGAAAATTATTGCGTTTCCATTTGTGGGCTATGTGACAAGTTTCAGATTAGTTTACCAATGTGGTGATAAAGAAAATCTGAAACTTATCAAAAATGATAGACAGCCAGCGGAGCTGGATGTGTACAAAAGTATTTATATTTCTAGGCCAATAAAAAACAAAAGTTCCTGAAAAAAATTTCATCCTATGATGACGCTTGTTAGTGAAACGATCGAACGTCTTTTGAAAGATGTGTTGTGGTGATTTGGATTCTCCAAGTGTACTTATCAGTGCTCCTCACAGGTTCCAATCTTCACTTCATCAAGATAAATAATTGTTTCAAAGGGTTTAAAATTGCTTTATGAACCATCTGTTAAATGTATATGAGGGGATTATATTGCATAAATGACATTTTGCGTTTCCATTTGTGGGCTACGTACTTTTCAATACGTCCTCGTACATACTGTGAACAACAATCTGCGCTTCCGTAGAGAAATATAACTGTGACCTAGCAGCCTTATCGTCAACAATTTCCAGCCAAAGATTACAAACTATACATATTTATTATCACGTTAGCTTTTGCACAGAGTTGCCACGTCTAAGGATTTTTACCAAATTTAGGCATTCGTACGCTGACAAAGGAAACGGTTTTCCAATTTTGTACTAATTAAAAAAATTTGGTGGAACATAAAATACAACAATATAATGTAGTGAAGATTGGAACCTGCGATGCGCACTGAAAAGGGCTTATGTTTGACAGCGAAACGCCTTCGATATATGTATGGATGTATATATGTATGTATATATATATATATATATATATATATATATATATATATATATATATGTATGTATGTATATATATATATATATATATATATATATATATATATATATATATATATATATATATACAGGGTCTCCCACGTAGATCTTCCATTAGGCGTTTCTGGAGTACGGCTCGCAACTGAATTCTAAAAATTTACGCACGTGAGTTAACGTTAATATGGGACTTCCGGTTATACCGGAAGTAGACGTCAACTTTCTTATTTCAAATGGAATGTTTCCTATATGTTTTGATCCCTTTTACGACGTTTAAACGGAACATTTTTTTTTTGAAACTTTTGTCGCCGATACGATAACTCCACACGTTGTGACGATGTGGAAGTAATTATTAACAAACAAATTTCAACTTATTTATCGTCTGATGATTATTTCCCAGTTTGCTGCTCAACTAAACATGGAAAATAATTTTAATATGCAAGTTGATATGTTGTTAATTTTGTGGGAATGCAGAAAAAACTACAGAAAAGCTGCACTAGTGTGGACAGAGAGGTTTCCTAATAATCCGAAATCTCACAAAAATATTTGAAAGTCTGTAATTCAGGGGTCGTACTACCGGCAGTTTAAAATCGAAACTACGAGTTCGGAAGAAAACTAAAACTGACGAATATAGTGAAGTTGGCGTTTAAGGAAGCGTAGAGGTTGACCTGTATGTAAGTACCAGGCGACTTGCTGGAGATGCCGAAATGAGTAAAAAATCAGTTGTGAAGATATTTCACTTATACAAATTTTATCCATATCACATTACACTGCACTAAGACCTATACGGACAAAGTTTTAAAAATAGCGTTGCATTTTGCAATTAGGTCACCAGAAAAACGCAAGGAAAAAAACAGGTTCGTAAATAATGTTATCTTGTCTGACAAAGCTACTTTCCATAATTGTGGGCAGGTAGGATTTTAAGTTATCCTTTATCAGTAGAAGTTCAATTTTTTTTAATAGATACAACATGCACTACTGTGCGGCGGAAAATCCCCTTCTGCCAAATCAACATCAATTATCAATTAATGTCTGGTGTAGTATAATCTAAAATCAATTTATTGGTCCGCATTTCTTTGGTGGGAATTTCAAGGAATAAATGGACATTTAATTTTAGTAAACCAATTACCACAATTATCAAACCAAAACATAAACCCAGACATGTAGTTTTAACAGGATGGAGCCCACCCCATCATGCAACACAGGCCAGTAATCATTTGAATGGAATATTCGAAAACAGGTGGATTGATCGAGCAGGTCTGGTCAAATGGCCTGCTGGGCCCCTGATAAGACCCTCCTTGATTATTCATTTGGGGGTTTTATAAAGGAGAAAGTGATGGAGATTGCACTTACCACTTTATATGGTATCAAAAACACGATCCGCTATGCTCGTTCATCAGTGATACCTGAAATGTTGCAGTATGTACGGGATTCATTTAGAAAATTAGTGAGAAAGTCTTTGGAAGTTGAAGGGCGACATTTAGAACAATTTCTCACGTATGACAGATGATAAATTAACCTGGAATTCTGGTAAGCTAATTCGGCATAATAGAAAACAAATCTGGCCACCTAGGTTGCTAGACCTAACCACACTAGATTTTTCATTTGTGCTAACTATGCTCTAACACATTCTGTGTAACGTGTAATTTAAAAAATTATAAAAGATAAATTTATTAGGTATACATGAACACCAAATACCTTGCGAAATATGTAGAAATTTTTTACAATAAATGTGAGAGACGATAAAAATAATCATCTGACAACGCTGCTTTGACAATCAACCTCCAACTTGTGCTACTTGCATTGTTTACAACATAATCTAACATATAGGTACAGTAGATAATCTGACCCGTTATTAGACAACATTTTTACTTGTTACTGTTAATTATACGATAAATATTTTAATTATATACAAATTAAATAACTGGTGAGTGAAGATGGACAAAAAACAACAGAAAAACATTATTTATGGTCCAAATTTAGGCAGTGAAATTCCAAATATTTCCGTTGGTCAATTTTTATATGACAACCTACAGAATGTTCAGGACCGTAACAGTATTTCAATGGTATGTACCCTGAAGCAATTAAAATTATATCTGACTTGTAACACACAAAAAATACGGAACAATATAAAGGGAATTTCATATTAATTTTCCACGTTTTTACTAGTGTGTATAACGCTAAATAATTTTTAGCTAACACTAATATACTTACCTAAAGTTCCGCAAAAAAAAAATTCGCTTTATTTAAATATTTACTAGTACATACAGACTTGGAGACTACTTCTCTGGCTTCTTCACTCTTGGGTTTCGTTTCTGCAGGTGAAGGGCGTAGCCAGCGCGTAAACTAACTGGAGGAAGAGGCCCTTATGAATTCTAGATGTTCTAGGATTTCTTCAACGTTTCTGTGACTAGTTTCGCTGCTTGACAGCATTCTCAGACAGATAAAAATTAAATTAGTACGAAATCATGACAACTACAAATAAAGATCTGTTGCTATGTTATGATATGATGTTTTGATCAAAAAATTCATCAAATTGAAAATAAAATGAAACACGGATGACGGATGGCGCTTTCAAAATGTCTACCGAACATAGACCTACAGTAAATAACCGCATACAACCACTACATTTTTGTAATGACAAACGTAAACTAGACTTTTTTAGCCCTTAGAAGTCAAAAAGCACACACATACGACAATAGCTGCCTTGTTTTAAATGAGCAAACTGATTTAATGAATTCCCCTTTCTTGGATATTCTTTTTTCTAATTATATAAATCAAAGAAAATAAATTTAACTATTCTTTCACAAAAGTTGTAATAAGATAATGAGTTGATGTATGTCGATACTTTCGTTGTATTAGTCTAAGAGTCAGAGGCGAAAAAATTCTCTGAATTTACAAAAGCTGATTTTTTGATAGGTAATTAGGTACGCTGTGCACGTACACATATTTTGGTCAGTCAAGCGAATCTTAGAACAGATGCCACATGTGCGACAACAAAGATGTCGTTTTTACCGGGTGTAATAAAATGAATTTACAAAAGCTAATAATTGTTAAACGGATTTTATATTGTATAACAATAAAAGTTATGTCAGTCAGTCAGCTGCATACGGGAACAGAGCTGGTCAGTCAGTTCGAATGTGTATATGAAAAATTAATAATGTTCAATTTATTTACAAAGCTTGAATATTTTTTGTGGGTATATATTGATCTGTTAAACGTTAAAAAAATAGTCAGTGAACTGTTTTGTAGAACAACGCCCGTCAGTCAGCAAAAAAAGATATAAAAATTTCGTACGCGCCGGCGGCGTTACAGGCGGCATGCTCGCTCTTCTCCTCCCATTATTATTATTTAAAATATTAGAAAACTATGTGAAATTATAATTTGTAATTATAAGTTATTAATTGGTATTTTTAAGTAAATAATTTATTTATTTCCAAACAATTGTTATGTCAAGTATCAATTTTTTATCATCATTAAAGTAGTAAGCAGGTCTATGGAAAAGCAGCAAAAAACATGGTTTTCATTTAAAAACTCATGAAGTCATGATTTAAAAATAGGTGACGTCATAAATGTAATTTTTACGTCAGAAGTTGGCAATTGAAAAAATAAAATTAACCTGTCCGAACGTTTTTCTTGAAAAAACTAAATAACGCATTTATAAACTATGTTTCAAACTTTATCATCACACTGTATTTAGTTTAGTGTAAACGTGCGATTATAATTGTTTAAGCTGAGGCTCGTAAATAAATATTTTATAGTATTTACTCTTTAACTACCATTACTGCAAAAGTATGATAATGACAATTATTACTTAGATTAGGTAAATTTCTATGAATAAATGTTTATTTTTTAGTTTATTAAGGAGCTTATCTTTGCAATATGTAATAAACAGGTGAAGTGAGACAAATTAGTTTTTACATTGTGTAATAAAATCGAATGGTAGAATAATTTAATTCATGAGAGATAGCAGCTAGCGTTGGTATCTGATGCTGCCACTGCTTCCAATCTGTATCAGAAGGGAGGCTATGGCGTCGCATCTTAGAATGCGAGACTCTGGAAACTGGTGCGGAGAGGGAAAAGTAATAGGGCATGCAAGAGTAACCAAGGAGGCGGAAAAGGAAATTCCGATTTTCGCCATCAAGGTACGGGATGACGAGGACGATATTAGGTTGACCAGGCTATATACCATCAGGATCCTCAGTAGGGATCAGTGGAGGGAAAATGAGGTTGCATTCTAGCCCGCAAGCCTGGTCTGTTTCACCGACGGATCGCGGCTGGAGGATCAACAATCCTCCGGGGCAGGAATATACATCAAGGCCATGGGGGTGCGCGAGGGCTATGCTCTTGGCGCATATACCACGGCATTAGAAACAGAGTTGTACGCTATCCTGTCTGTGGCCAATAGACAGGATGTGAAGAGGAGTCCCGAGAAATGTGTATACATTTGCTCGGATAACCAGGCGGTCCTCCAGGCAGTCTGCGCGTCCAGAATCAGGTCAAAACTAGTTCAGGAGTGCGCTCACGCACTCAAAGGACTAGCCAGGACAAATGAGGTGCAGCTGGTGTGGGTTCCGGGACACTGTGGCGTAGCGGGGAATGAGGTAACGAATAATCTCGCAAGGCTTGGTTCTGTGGCACGGAGCCTGCGATAGGCATAAGTAGGAAGACGGTCTCTGTCGCCTTAGACATGTGGACTGAGGAAGCAATGGAGAGGCACTGGGGGTCGGTTGGTGGCTGTAGGAAGGCGAGGGACTTCGTGGAGGGGCCGGACAGAGATAAAGCTATCTGGCTACTCGGTAGGAGTGGACCTACGCTTCGCCGCATCCATGGGGTGCTGACAGGCCACTGCGCTCTTAGAAGACACGTCACATTGATAGGCGTAGAGAGGGATCCCATTTGCCAGGAATGCGGCGACGATGAAGAAACGTCCTACCACTACCTGTGTGAATGCGAGGCTTTTGGATGTCTTAGAGCAGAATTGTTCGATTCGAGGACTCTGCAGAGGAATCAGGTCAGTACCATCCAATTGAAGACCGCCACGGTTTTCATTTCGAGGTCGAGGCGGTTTTCGACGGAACCTAGGAAGAGTAGAGCATGGTTGCTGACTTGCTGGGGTTGGCAAAAAGGGCCCATTGTGGCCTATTTGCTTGGAGTTGGCCTCCCCACCACTGCTACTACTACTACTCGTATCTAATGGTCACAGGAACTTATTTATGAAACATTGTTTAAAATAGTGCTGCAAATTGAATCATAACTTACACATAGCAGAACACTTTTTAATTTTAAGTTACTGTCATTGTTGCGTCAAAATAAATTTACTGTTGAAAAAGATGTGAAATTTAATTTGAGTCAAGTTTTAAAATATAGAAGTTTTTGATAAAAATGAAGAAATAGATTTCCAATACCATCCATGTTTCTGGACATTTTAATGGTTCATATTAAGGTGAGGTGATTTTGGACGTTTCAAATCAGATGACAGAACTCTAGCACAATTGTCATTTACGTTAATTTGATCAAAATTGCATCATTTGCAGCCACAAGTTTAGACCTATTTATTAGACGATTTGTAAAATGTATATAACAATAAACTATAACTAACTATAATTTACTCTCATCAGAAAGATATTCTCGTGAAATGAATTTAGAGTCCATGACTTGACCACAAAGAAAATATTTGTATTCCTGTACCCAAAGTGATCTCAATGTGTTCGAAAGTGATTGCACCTAGTAACAGTCCTACAGGCCGCCAGATCGACTGACCGACAGACAAAAAATGTTCGTTCCAGAATCAAGTTTTCTATATGTTTTGAACTTTTTACGCCGTTTTAGCAGCGAAGAAACTTATAAATTTCTGTCACCGCTATTCCACCCCATCACATTCAAGCTGTAATTTAATTTCAGCACAGAATACCAGATGTTTGATAAAATTGAAAGTTTTCTTATAGAAAAAAAAAACAAACCTAAAACGTTATATTACTCGAGTTTTTACTAAAAAAGTTAATGCATAAAATAACAATTTTACAAATGATTAGTTACGGAGACAAGCCACGATCTCAAAACGAAGTTGCTCGCTTATTTGAAAAAAAAATATCGAATTTCCGCCTATATCCCGATTAATAAAAAGAAAAAGCAATTCCGCGAGCTTGGGCAAGTAAGGCAGATACAAAAAAAAACTTCTGATTCACTCAGTAATGATACCAAATTGGTTTTAATGCTTGAGTTTGAGGAAAACCCACACACACACATACTTCGAGACGACAAGCAGCCACAACATTGGATGGGATCCATTCATCGATTATTCGAATATTAAAACAAAATCGTCAAAATTGTCGCTACTGGTCTAAAGAAAATCTAGATTGGATCAGAAAATACGCAGTACACTGAAAAGGTTAATGTTTGGACAGGAATAGTTGGAAACCATGTCATTGGTACCTTTTTCATGGATGGAAATTTGAATAGAGATAATTGTTTAGCACTGCTCCAAAATAACGTCGTGCTAACTTTGGCAAACTTATGTCCTGATGGAGCCAGCTCACAAGTTTCAGCGAATGTGATATGGTTCCAGCTGGATGGAGCGCCAGCATATTACCAAATCAATGCCCAGCAGTACCTCGACTTAATATTTCCACATCGGTGGATTGGGAGGCGAGGATCGTTAGATGGCCTGAACGATCATCCGATCTTAAGCTATTAGACTTCTTCACATGTGGTTATGTGAGAGTATGATATACAAAACTAAACCACACGATTTAACTGACTTAAGAAGAATAACCATTGCGATTAGGTCGTTCACGCCTCACATGTTGGTTAATGTTAAAAGACATTTCTATTTACGATTATCATTCTTCCAGGACGTTCAAGGCGTGCATATTAAACATCTCCTGCACTAAGATTGCTATTTTTCAGTTTTTGTGAATTTTCTTTAAATAAATCACTAGTGAGGAGATCCTGACTTTTGAAATTTAAAAGAATGTTTTCAAATGAGCGCTAATTAGGCCCCCTAGAACACATATCCGGGGTCAGTTTCTATTTTTATATGTTTATATATATATATATATATATATATATATATATATATATATATATATATATATATATATATATATATATATATATAGTGGCGCATTGAAAACGAAACAAACCGATTTGCGCCAAGAGAATTTTTTTTAAGAAACTCTGAAACACGTAAATCTTAATATTGAGGGGGACATGTTTTGACATAAAACTCAACTTAGTCACATCAACCCCTTAAGGGTGGTGATAGTAACCCTTATATTTTAAATAAGAAACATGGGTCGAGTGTTACATCATTTAAAAGCTCTTTGTTTTCTGAATTCAGCACACCAATTTTTTTTGAAGTTTTATAAACTCGTTTAAAAATTATTCACAGTTGAAGATGCAAAAACGCATTTCTCTCATTCCGATAAGAAATGTACTGATAGTCAATGTTTTGTTGGTTTGTAAACAAAAAATTGACTATCAGAACATTTCTTATCGGAATGAGAGAAATGCGGTTTATTATTTCAGTTTATTGGTCGGTTTGATACTTGATAGTACTACCAAAAATTATTTTCACAATGGTGTATTCTGTAGAAGAAAGAGTTGAAATAATTACTCTTTTTTTTTTCTAAAACGATGACTGTGCCAACTGTACCGCCAATTTGTTTAATGAACGACATTCGAACAGACATGTTAACAGAAAATAAATTTTGGAGTTAGTTGCAAAGTTTCGACAAAGTGGTTCAGTAGCCAACAAAAAAAAAGGATCCTGAACGTGAATTTCCGGTTAGAAATCAGACTACTGAGATTGAAGTTTTAGGACAAATTGCTGCAGACCCAACTTTGAGCAGGAGAAAATTGGCCACTGTTTCAGACATCAAAAGAAGAACTATCTAGCGAATATTGAAGCATCATAAATTTCACCCGTAGAAAATTCATCTTGTATAAGAACTGAATAAAGATGATTTTGATCGGCGGCTGGAGTTTTGTGAAGTTATGACTGCACGAATAGCTGATAACTGGATCTTTACAGTCAATCGTCATAATTGTCGTTATAATCCAAGAAATTTTCACGAAGTCCACATTCAAACTCCACAGAAATTGAATGTCTGGACTGGCATTTTTGGAGACCGTTTAATCGGACTAATTTTTTATGATGGCAAAGATATCGTTTACCCTCTACTAATTGACATTATTGAAAATGATGATCACTATCAAGAAAATCAATTAGTATCTTGGATAAGTTCGTTATCCAGGAAAATCGGCAAACGTTTTCCAAGAAAATTTTCTGTTTTATTTGGAAAAAAAATATATCTAGGGAAATGACAAAGCAAGGGCAGCTAAATTTGGCGCGCGTGTTTGCATTATAACGAGTGAACCACGTACCAAAATGTAGGTCTCTTAAGTTTAAAGACAAAAAAGTTATGGGCAGTTAAAGAAAACAAATTTGAAGTTTCCCTCAAAACGTCACAATCGCGATTTGAAACGTCAAAATTGGCAATATTTAGGCAAACAACCCGAAAGAAATACGGATCATGTAAAGAAAATGTTGCAAGGAGAGTGTTCTGCAAACCCTTGAGTTTCGGCTTCAACTGTCATTGTCCTTCATTTTACTAAAATGTTTACAGAAAATTCATTTCAAATACAGTAAGTCCCCGCATAACGCCGTCTCACTTAACGTTGTTTCATTATAGCGTCGCAGTTTGTTGCAGGCAAATGTATCGTTTAACGTTGAAACTGATTCGATATTACGTTGTTATTCTAAAAAAATCTAAATAGTAGGTAAAAACGGAGTACAAAGGATAATGTGTAGGCATGTACATAACACATACGTAAATGAATACTGTTTTTTAAATCATTTTACAATCACAAATATGTACATATTTTGCATGTACATTATATTCATTCCCAATGATTCGTTTTATGTCGTTTTACTTAACGTCGCGATTGTTAGATCCCTAACTAGAACGTTAGAGAACTTGCTGGAGACCCCCTCTGATGCTTTGGCGGTAGTTTTAGGTAAGTTTATGGTTTAACGGTCAACGATTTTTAGCTAATTTTCCTAGAAGAAATTCGTTAATGAGGAGACCGCGACCGTTGAATTCTAAAATAATTTCTTCAAATGAGCGAAAACTAGGCCCACTAGAATCCATAGCCGGGTTTCCATTCAGGTTGATCTGTTTACATATATACATGGTGACGCGTTTCTACGGTAAAGCTCGATATAATTGTTATTATACAAGACAGGAGAAAAAATTGTATACGCTAATTATAGGATGTCTTGAGCTGCATTTTATAAAATTATTTTGACAATCACAGGTGGACCATAAGACGTTGATGATACCTACAATTTTTTTCGTTATATTATTGCATTTTTGCATTTTTTATCGAAATATGATGCATGTTTGTAAAAAATTTGGACGCAGCAAGTGCGTTTGGTAGTGTTTTTTAATGAAATGCTTTAAATTTCAATAACTCAATTTGCTATTAACCTAAGGTTTGTTGGCTAGGAAACTAGTTTTCTCAGAAAAATTTTATTTTCGGAAAATGTGTGTACATTTTCAAAAAATAAGTTATTTTGATAAAATAAAGTACATTGTTTCTACTATATAGGCTATACAGGTAACCAGACTGTAGCCTGCATGCATTAGAGAGACATATTTGCTGTTAAAAACCTTTTTATCAACATTCACTTCCATAACGCACTTGCTGCGTCCAGACTTTTTTCTTATTATCAAGAATGAGATGCCATTAATTGTTAAATATCTTCACATCGTCAATACGTGTGGAAGTATGGTGACAGAAATTTCAAAAAAAAAAAAATTCGGTTAAACGTCGTAAACATATAGAAAACATGATTCGGAAACGAAAATTTTTAGAGAGGTATCGATGGTGAGACTTTGCAAAAATTCTTTCAAATGAGTGCGAACTAGGACCCCTAGAACCCATATCCGGGGTCAGTTTCAATTTTTATATGTTTATATATATATATATATATATATATATATATATATATATATATATATATATATATATATATATATATATATATATATATATATATATATATATATATATATATATGTATGTATCCGTCTGATAACTCAAACAATAATTAACCGATTTCGATGAAACTTGGCAAGTGATTTTCTTTTATTAAGCGCTTGGATCAGTTCGTTGGCCAGAAAAATCGGACGGGGTTTTCCGGGAAAATTTTGAGTTTTCTTTCGAAAAAAATTTTTTCTCCGAAAGTAACAAAGTTGTTTTATTGAAATTTACTATATATGTTGCCTTAGGAGATATATTACTACGTACTGAAATTCAACTTTCTAAGTTTATAAAAAATTGAATTATTCAAATTTTAAATTTTCTTTCGAAAATTTTTTTTTCTCCGAATATTACAAAGTTATTTTAATGAAATTTGGTAGATATCTTGGGTTAGGAGAGACCTTACTACACACCAAAATTAAACTCTCTAAGTTTATAGAAAATTGAGTTATTCAAATTTGAAGCATTTAATATTTAACATGAAGTTTTTACCACAGAAATCGTAGAAACGACGAAACGATTTTCACGTCTCTAGTATCAGGATCACATGAGAGGATAGGCAGTGTTTGTTTAGTATAGTGTAATGCATGTGGCGTCTGGCGATCGCTTCAGGTCGGTATTGGTATTGGCACATGAATAATATCTAATATCGCTTGCGTCCAAAAGAAAAATCCTGGAAGTTATGCGATTACGTACCTAATGGACAAACAGTTTTAATCAACAATACACATCCCTTCCTTTTAAGTTAAAGGCAAGAATTTTAGGCTGTTATTGTATTCTAATTTTAAGAATTTAAATAATGAAGGGAAATATTTATATAATTATATAGTGATAAAACAAATTATTACGATATTCACTATATATAATTATAATATGAACCGTTTCGTTAAATGTGGCTTCTTCAGAAACAAAAGCAAAATGCATGTAGTAATTAACTACAGATGCAAATATTCATTTGTTTTATTATTTACGTTTGAATTGCATTTACATCAGAGATTATTAGTGAATTTTTATTTTAAAAAAATCACTATTAGAGAGGGATCGATGGTGAGACTTTGCAAAAAATTTTTCAAATGAGCGCGAACTAGGACCCCTAGAACCCATATCCGGGGTCAGTTTCAATTTTTATATGTTTATATATATATATATATATATATATATATATATATATATATATATATATATATATATATATATATATATATATATATATATATATATATATATATATATATATATATATATATATATATATATATATATGTATGTATGTATCCGTCTAATAACTTAAAAAATAATTAACCGATTTCAATGAATAATGGATTAGATGAGTTCGTTATCCAGGAAAATCAGATGGGGTTTTCCGGGAAAATTTTGAGTTTTCTTTCAAAAAAAAATTTGTCTCCGAAAATAACAAAGCTGTTTTAATGTAATTTACTATATATGTTGCCTTGGAGGAGACCTTACTAAGTACCAAAATTCAACTTTCAAGGTTTATCGAAAATTGACTTATTCAAATTTTAAATTTTCTTTCGAAAAAATTTTTTCTCCAAAAATTACAAAGTTGTTTTAATGAAATTTGGTGAATATCTTGCCCTCTGAAAGACCTTACTACATACCAAAATTAAACTTTTTAAGTTTATAGAAAATTGAGTTATTCAAATTTGAAGCATTTTATAAAAATTCACTACCATAACGCACTTGCTGCGTCCAGAGTTTTTTGTCTGTCAGGCGGTGTGTCTCTGTTAGTAACCACGATAACTTTAGAACGAATTGAGATATCGCCTTCAAATTTGGTATACAGTCAGCACCCGACAAATGAACGGTTGGGATTGTTTTTGGGTAAAATCGCTCCAGAGGGGTGATTTAGTAAAAAATTATATTTTTTCATTAAAACTCGAGTAATATAACGTTTTAGGGTTTGTTTATTAGAAAACATCCAATTTCATCAAACATCTCGTATTCTGTGCAGAAATTAAATTAGAGATAGAATGTATGGGGGTGGAATATCGGAAACAGCGTAAAAAGTGTCAAATCATATAGAAAACATTTCGGAACATATTTTTTTGTCAGTCGGTCGGTCGGTCGGTTAGCCTGTCGGTCTGTTGCTCTGTACCTCCGTCTGCTAGTAGGCCTAATAATTTTCTAACGAATTGAGAGATCGTCTTCAAATTTAGTTAGCACCTGACAAACGAACGAATCGGGTTGTTTTTGGGTAAAATCGCTGCAGGAGATAAGGCATAAATGTGGGGTGATTTGGAGAAAATTGATGTTTTTTCGTTAAAACTGGAGTAATATAACGTTTCAGAGTTTGTGTATTAGAAAACGCTCAATTTCACCACTCGTCTAATATTCTGTGATGAAATGAAAGTAGGAGTTGAATGTGAAGGGGGTAAATATGAATTTAGTCTTGAAAAATTATTACATTAGATTATTAAATGTACGCAGAGTCTAGTTTCTCATCTTATTTTTTCAACGAGAAGTTCGCATTTCACCATAAAATTAGCTGGGGTGATGGCCCGAATTTATAACTTGTGTGGTGTCACAAAAGTAACAGAATAGCAGAATAACCCTGAAAGTTCAAGTCGCGGAAAAAAACTTACAGACAAGGATTTTTTCTGGCTATCTGATGGTGATTTGCTCTTACTGATGACTTTCAAGGCCAAATCAAGGCCAACTTTAGATTTTTCATAAAATTTAAGTCGGGGTTGATCATGTAGAGGTGAAATATTAAACTGTTTTGTAACTAAGTAATCGAAATCAGATTTGGTGCACAGGTAGCTGTTGACAAAAACCTGATAGTCTGGATTATTTGTGAGTAAGGTGTCTTCAGAAAAGAGGGAAGAAATAATGAGTTGATTCGGGATTTTTTTTATTTCAACAACACACCACGAGGACTTACAGTCTAAATACTCTCGTATCGTTGGTGTCGACAAGGAGGAAAGCGACAACTTGTTATTTCTGGACTTGAAGGTTTGGAGGTTTAGAGGAGAAGGAAAAACATGTGCCGGCAAGGAATTCCACAACTTGGAAGTCCTCGGGACAAAATAGCGGGCTTAACAAGATGTTCTATGTCTGGTGACCTGGACACTAAAAGGATGCATTCGCTCTGTTCCCCTGGTGGATCTGTTAAGGGCAGCATGTGGAGTAACTATGGAAGAAAGCTCCTCTGAGCAGTGCCCGTGGAGATTTCGATAAAAGAGAGAGAGAGAGAGAGAGAGAGAGAGAGAGAGGTCACCAACGGCACGGGATGGCAGCCTTTGGGTGAGGGTAGGGTCACCGATGAGACGTATAGCTCTCTTCTGAATAGAGTCCAGGATAGCGAGTGTAGAAGCGGCAGCGGCACCCCAGATGTGGGAGCAGTATTCGAGGTTCGGCCTTATTTGTGAAGTATATAAGGTATAGAGATTAGCTGGTGAAAAGTATTTGCGAGCCCGGAAGAGGAAACCTAATTTCTTAGCAGGCGCTTCTGCAATTGATGTGACATGTGAGTGCCAATTGAGATTTCGATCCACAAAAATGCCAACAAGTGAAAAGGACTCAATACTTTGAATTACTTGGTTGTTCATTGTGATGTATCTGGGGCGGGTGTATCTCTTATGGGATAGAAAGCAAAACTGACATTTGGTGGGGTTGAATTGTACAAGATTTCTGCTTCCTGGGTCTAATATTTTTTGGAGATCCACGGAGACAGAACCCTCCATGAGTCTGCGATCCTCATTTGGATGTGCTAGAGAGGAGGTCATTGATGTGGAGAAGAAACAAAGTAGGGGCTAAAGCTGAACCTTGAGGGACTCCTGCATTGATTGGATACAGTTAAGAGGAATGGCCATCCATGACAACAGAAATGCTCCGCTTGGAGAGGAAATTTGCTGTCCAGTTTTGGTGATAGGCCATAGGCCGGGGGTTTGTTAAGCAGCCCTGCGTGTCAGACCTGGTCGAATGCCTTGGATATGTCTGGAGCGACAATCTGGGATTCACCGTGTAGTTCCATAGACTTATTCCAAGAATGGGCGACATAGGAAAGAAGGTCGGCAGTTGATCTGCGCTGACGGAATCCATACTGCCTGTCGTGGATTAGACTGCGTTTTTCAGGAAATTTTAGTAATTCGGTGTTTATATACTTCCATCACTTTAGAGACGACTGAAATGAGAGAAATAGACCTGTAGTTGTTAGGAAGCGCTTTGGATCCTTTCTTGTGGACGGGTTGTACTCGAGCAGTTTTCCAGTTACTAGTGAATATGCCTCTATTGTAAAATGTCTGAAACAAACGAGTCAGGACAGGATCAAGTTCTGGTGCGAATTTTTTGAAAATAATTGCTGGAATCTCGTCAAAGTCAGAAGTTTTCCTGGTATTAAGAGAAGAGATAAATCTTTCGTACCTTTTTAGTTTTGAAAATGATATCCGTTATTTTATGCGCGACATTGGGCGCTGTCGGTGGTTGAACATTTGGAGGTGGGTTGAGAGTAGAATTGCCGGCGAAAAACGAGGCAAAAAGTTCAGCCTTGCCCAGGGCGGCAGAAACAATTTCATTCCTTGAAACAAGAGGTGGGAACGTGCTTGTTAAGGGAGCGTAGGAGAATTATAGGGATAAAATCGTTGAACTAGGCACATATATAGACATAGGTAACGGGATATTGATAACTATATTAACGCACAAAACTTAACAATAATATTAAAGATATAACAAAATGAATGAACTTACGTAGATAACGACATGATGACTATTAATTTTAACAGTGTTTATGTTTACATAATTTAATTATAAGTATCGCGGCGTTATATTTTGAAGCAATCTAATATTAACCGTCTACATTGTAGAAGCTTATTTAATTAACTATTTTTCCTCACTAAAAGTAATCTCATTTATATTTACAAAACAATAACACATTTTTGATTCTTAACCTTCTGATCTGCTGACTATAACATTCCTGTATATCTTGCAAATTTGCTTGTTATTGTTTACGTGATATTTTCAATGCCAATCGATACAATGCTGACCTCTAATTAATGCAATATTTACATTCCTTGCTTAACGAATTAAACTGAACTACTTTTAATAATTATTTAAGTGTTTTTACCAATTATGTTTCTAAGGCTATTAGTGCCGTTATGAGACATTACCTGTTCCGTGAACAGTGGTCTTGCAGAAATTATTCCCAATAGATTTAGTAGGAGTACAGAAGATTGAGAGGAGTTTGTTTTTGATGTGGTTATTAAACGAGTTTTTGCCTCAGAAAGAATGCGGACATAGCGGTTTGTTGCGTCGTTTAATGTATGACGGTTTTCTTGACTGGGATTGTGTAGAAGCGTTTTGTGAGCTTTGACATTTTCAAGTCTGGCCTTATCACAGGATTTAGAGAACCAGGGCTTTTGAGTGGCTGAAGAGGTTTTCTGTGTACGCGGAATAAATAATTCCATGCCAGCTTGGATAATTTCGGTGACGTTTTGTGAGATATCAGAGGGTCAGGGTGAGAGAAGCAGAGAGACGCGCATGAAAATGAGGAAAATAATCCCGCATTTCGCCCCAGTTCGCGGACTTGTAGTTCCAAACCATACGTGGGTGTGATAACTGTGTGAACTCGGGTTGCATTGCGCAGGAAGCAGTGACCATGCCGTGGTCTGAGCGACCAAGGGGGGCGGTGACTGATGTCTTATAGAATTCAGGTTTTGTAGTAAGAAGGAGATCCAACGGGGTTGAGCTGTGTGTTGGGATGCGAGGAAAGTAAGTAGGTTGCTGAACCATATTGGCTAAAGAATTGCTGACTGCAAAGGCCTCCGCTGCTCTCCCTTGTGGATCGTTTTTTGAAGATCTTAGCCATTCCTTATTATGGACATTGAAGTCACCAAGAATAGTGAACTCGGAGGAAGGATATTCAGAAATCAGATGGTCGGTTTTTTCAGAAAAGTAGTCGAAGAGCTGGAAAAAGTTGTTGTCAGAAGGTGACCGGTAAATGCAACAGATGAATGTAGTCGCCGTCCTGAGAAAAAGTTTAATCCAAAGTATGTCTTTTCTTTCAGCTTCTAAATTGGGGAGTCTGGTGCAGGGTAGATTGCTACGAACGTATGCGCACACGCCTTAATGCAATCTAAAGGAAGTAAGGAGCTCATACCCCGGGAAATTAAGGTGATTAGTGGCCGTTTTGGCACTGATTTGAGTTTCGGTGAGGAAGAGGAGTTGGGCCTATTAGCCTGGAGGAAATGGTTAACGGAGTTCAGGTTAGAATTTAGGCCACATGTATTCGAAAAGGATATGTTAAATCTTGATGCCGGCGCCCCCTGTACACCCCTCTCACGGAGATTCGAATGGAGGGGTATTTTACCTCCGGAATCTTTTGTACAAGGAGGAGCCATCATCAGTTTTGTTTATAAGGGAAACCGACTCATACACCAGAACAGGAAACGTCCATTGGCACTTCACCGGCCCCTTGATGTAAGGGGTGGTACCTCCTCGGGCGTGAAAAATCATTTACTATCACGTAAAAGAAAAGTCCACTACCACCTGCTTGACACCGATTAGTCGCCTCGTACGACAGGCAGGAGTTACCTTGGGCCTATTCTTTTAGTTAGTCCCCGCACCCACAGGGGACACTTTACTATTAAAAATCGGGTAATATCTATATCGTTTCAGAAGTTGATGAGTACAGGATTGCGAATATTTTCTTTGTGGTCAAGGCATGGATCCTAAATTCATTTGACGACAATGTTTTTTGATGAGAGAAAATTTTCACAGCTATATGGAAGTTATGGTTCAATTGGCACCACCATTTTTTAGTATTGTAGCAAAGTCCGTCAATCAAAAGAATTTCTTTCCTTTGCTTTTAATTTTTGCAATAAAACTTAAAACTAAAGCATTTTTGAATAGAGAATGAAAGTTCTACAAATCCCTACTTACAATTTAAGATATTGGGAGTTGCAACTGTCACTCGAAGGGGGTTGAAAGTAAGGGTAGAGTTTTTTAAAATTAACGTGTTTCGGGATTTCTCATAAATATGCACAATAACTAAGATACTTAATTTATTTTATTTGGCTATTCCACGCTGTATATGTGTGATTTTACATTATAGATCGACATTGATACAGAGGAATCTATAACTTATGGAGATATATTACGCAAAAGTATTTTATTAGCAGAAAGCTTGAGGAATTGTGGCTGTGGAAAAAATTCTATTGTAGCAATCTGCAGCGAAAACAGTATTCATTTTTTTCCAGCCATGGCAGCTACCTTCTACACAGGAGCAACTTTGGCACTAGTTAATCATACGTACGCATTAGGTATGTATCAATATTTACCTAATTAACAGATATATCACGAATTCTTTTGTAAATACAGATTAGAAGCAGACTCTGAAAAATACGACCGTAATATTACCTATCGAACATATTTAAGAAAAATCAAACCAAAGATATAAAGTCTGGACGCAGCAAGTACGTTACGGAAGTGAATTTTTATAAAAATGTTTTTAATAGCAAATATGTCTCTCTAATCCAAGGAGGCGTCAATCTGGTTATCGGTATAACATATATAGTAGAAACAATGTACCACATTTTATCAAAATAATTTATTGTTTGAAAATGTACAAAAATTTTTCGAAAATAAACTTTAAATGTTTGCGAGAAAACTGGTGTCCTAGTCAACAAGGTAATGAGTCATTTTCCCTTGTTGGAATTTCTGCGGATCCAAATCTCAATTGGCACCAACATGTCACATCAATTGCAGAAGCGACTGCTAAGAAATTAGGTTTCCTCTTCCGAGCTCGCAAGTACTTTTCACCAGCTAATATCTTTACCTTATATACTTCACAAATAAGGCCAAACCTCGAATACTGCTTCCACATCTGGGGTGCCGCTGCCGCTTCTATACTCGCTATTCTGGACTCCATTCAGCAGAGAGCTATACGTCTCATCGGTGACCCTACTCTCACCCAAAGGCTGCCATCCCTTGCCCACCGACGTGACCTCTCTCTCTATATATATATATATCTCCCTTTCTTTTATAGATATCTGCACAGGCACTGCCTAGAGGATCTTTCTTCCATTGTTCCTCCACCTGCTGCCCCCAACAGATCTACCAGGGGAACAGAGTGAATGCACCCTTTTACTGTCCAGATCACCAGATATAGAACATCTTGTTATGCCCGCTCTTTTTTCCCGAGGGTTTCCAAGTTGTGGAATTCCTTGCCGGCACATGTTTTTCCTTCTCCTCCGAACCTCCAAACCTTCAAGTCCAGAATTAACAAGTTGCCTCTTTCCTCCTTGTCGACACCCACTGTACGATAGTATTTAGGCTGTAAGCCCCCGTGGTGTGTTGTTGAAATATAAAAAAATCTTGGGTTAATAGCAAATAGTGTTATTGAATTTTGAAGCATTTAATGAAAATTAGCTACAAAACGGACTTACTGCGTCTCGATTTTTTTCTTACAAACATGCATCATATTTCTATAAAAAATGCAAAAATTCAGTAATATAAGGGTACTCGAAAAAAACATTGTAGGTATCACCTACGACTTTTACAGGACACTTTTCTTGCGACATTTTTTTACATAATCTAGATTTGTTTCAGGTTCTTTGCTTAAATGTTGCCAATTTTGACGTTTCAAATCGCGACTTTGACGTTTTCAGAAACACCTTTTTTTTTAATGACCATAACTTTTTGGTTTTTAAACTTACAGCCCTAAATTGGTACATATTTCACTCTTTATAATACAAATATGCGTACCAAATTTGGTTAAGCTTACTTTGTTATTTCCGGAGATAAACACAAAATTTTCCGGAAAAACCTGTGCCGATTTTCCTGGTTAACGAACATGTCCAAGGCACTTGCAATAACAAGGTACTCAGAAAATTTGATCGAAATCGGCCTATTATTTTGTGAGTTCTCACACACACACACACACACACACACACACACACACACACACGCGCGCGCACGCACGCTTATATATGAATATATATATATATATATATATATATATATATATATATATATATATATATATATATATATATATATATATATATATATATATATATATATATATATATATATATTGTAACTGACCTTGCATATGGGTTCTAGGGGGCCTAGTTCGCGTTCATTTGAAGACATTTTTTCACAATTTAAAAGTCAGGATCTCCTCATTTTGAATTTTTTAAAGAAAATTCACTAAAAAGAGAAAAAAATATACATAATTTTTCGTGAAAAAAAAAGCTAATTTTCTTTGATCGTCAAAAAAAAAAACAATACGTCCCCTTTACAACAAAGTTCGTTGAAAATCAGCATAAATATCCTCTTAAGCTTATAAGAATCTCAAATCTCGTCGCTCTGCTGTCAAAGATTGAATAGTTATGATTTTTTTACTGAATGTTAATTACGGCGAAATTTAACAAAAATAATTTCATTCTAAACGAGTGAACATAAGTAGGTAGAAGTAAAAACAAACTTGCCCCAAAATCGAATATAGATTTCAAATTTTTTTAAATCTATAAGGTGTTCCATTTAAAACAATGAAAAACATTTTTGGGTGTTGGGGTTGCGCTGAAGAGGTAGCACCTTTCATCGAAGGCGGTCGCACTCAGCGGCATAGCCGGTGAGCGGTCGACGATGACTGGTCCTCACAGGCACCCAATTCTCACTTATGGCTCCTCGTGCGACACCCCGGGCAACTGCATCGACCTGCAGGCTAAACTAAATGAAGATAACCAGATATGATGAAAATCTGTTGCTACGCAGCAGCAGCAATAGTACCATGTGGCGGTGCCGAAGATGTACTTCACACACAGCGTCACAATGGAAGTGGGAGGCGCCACTGTAGCAGTTCCAACGGCTTCCACACTGCGGTGCAGAAGGAAACGGAAGTCCCACTACACTATCATTCCATTTATTCAACATGGCTGAAACAAATATAAACACGGCCCTCAGTCCGGGGCACCCCTTAAGTGAAGAGATGGTGCGAAGAATCCTCCCGTCCATGAAAACCATGAATACAAATGTATAGAAAATAAACCAGAATTGCAACGTGGAATATACGTAGCCTATGTATGGCAGGAAAACTCGCCAATGTAGATGCAGAAATGTATAGATTGGGGGTCAAGATCTTGGGGCTAAGCGAAGTACTATGGCCAGACACTGGGAATCACATGACTAAAAATGGCGTTCTTTACTTCTCTGATGGCGACGAACCCAAACACAAATATGGCGTAGCTATACTCATCTCCTGAACTAGAAAAATCGGTAATTGATTTTATCCCACTCGGAGATCGAGTGATGCTCTTGAGACTCCTCACTACTCATAGTGATGTACGTTATTCAAGCGTACGCTCCAACAGGGGACAAACCTGAGGAGGTGGTTGAAGAATTCTACTCTGCTTTAGAAGAAGCTATGAAAACAACAAAACAAGGGGAGATGACAATTGTTTTTGGCGACTTTAACGTCAAAATCGGGAAGGGCGCTGATGGCGGGGTCTGCGGAGATCATGGTCTGGGAACACTCAACAGTGGAGGGGATCGTCCGGTGCAATTTTGTACAGAGCACCGCCTCTCTGCTTCCAACACCTACTTCAAACAACATCCTAGACGTCTATATACGTGGAAATCCCCAGTAGATCGTGATAACCACATAGTGAGAAATCAGATAGATTTCATCCTTACCAAGAGCCGTTTAATATAGTTTGTCAAATCAGCAGCAACATACCCTGGCGCCGACGTCAATAGCGAACAAAATCCCGTGGTAATAAGTTTACAGCTTCGCCAGTTCACTAGAGTCCAACGGCTAAATAAACCTAAGCGAGTCGATGTCAGAAGACTTCTTGATCCCGAGATACGAATCAGAGCAGCCAAGAGTCTCGAGGCGCGTCTACAAACAACTAACTCTTACAATGACGACGACGTAGAGCCTCGGTGGACTATCTTGAAGAAGGCACTTTTGGAAACCCCGGAGGATGACATTGGATATGCACAAGCCTTTCAAAAGCAACAGTGGATGACAGACGAAATTCTCCAACATATAAACGAGAGAAGGAAATACAATGCCACAGACAATAACCGATACAAGGAGCTGAACAGGGCGGTGAGATCGGAATGCCAAAAAGCAAGGGAAGGATGGCTAGCTGAAAAATGCAGACACTAGAAAAAAAGCACGATTCGTTTAATCTCCACAAAAAGATCAGGTATTCACAAACACACAACGCAGGCAGATCCACGGTTAAGTTTTAAGGACACTAACACTAACACCAAGACCTTAACAAGCGTTGAGAAAAAGCTTAAAAGATGGTAGAAGTATGTTGAGGCCATCTTCAACGACACACGACCCCACCAACCACCTAGGGACTATAATGATATCAACGAACTCAGCCCTGCTATCACGGCAGAGAAGGTGAGACGTGCTATAAAACTTCAGAAAAATGACAAGGCTGTAGGACCAGACAATATTCACGCGGAAACCTTGAAATTGCTCGTCAGTGCAGATGATGGAGGCCTAAAACTTCTTACATCGTTGTTCAACTCAATATATGAAACTGGGAAAATACCAATGGACTGACTGAGGTCCACGTTCATCGCTCTGCCAAAAAAACCGAACGCTTCTCCATGCGACGACCACCGAATGATAAGCCTAATGTCTCACGTCCTCAAGGTGTTTCTTCGCATCGTTCACACTTGCATATACTCCAGATGTGAGGGACAGGCTGGGGAGACTCAGTTTGGATTTAAGAACGGAATGGGCACGCGCGAGGCTCTCTTCTCTCTAAACGTTCTCACACAACGATGCAGAGACATGAATGTTGATATATACGCCTGCTTTATTGACTACCGAAAAGCTTTCTACTGTGTATCGCACCAATAGCTCATTGACATCCTAAAATACACCGGGGTCGATGCGGGAGATCTGAACATCATCACGCAGTTGTACTGGCATCAGACTGCGGAGATTAGGATAGAGGGCATAACATCCGAAGAAACAAAAATCAGAAGGGGTGTCAGACAACGATGTGCCCTGTCCCCTCTACTCTACAAGAACGTACTTTTTGGTGTGTAAAATGTCTTGGCAGTGAAAATAATAACCATTTTACAGGCATATCGTAAGACCTGATATAAAAATCTAAATCAAAATTGATTCCCAAATTATGACATATATATGGACTAAGAGAAGGTAATGCAAGTGCAATTTATTTTGTAGAAATTGTTTAAATAGTTTAAGGTGTTATTGTTGCTAGTTTTAAGAATATTAAGAGGTGAAAGTTGTATCACGGACAGAAAATAGATTGCAGGTAAATAATATGACATATTGCTAATGTGTGTGTGTGTTTTGTTTCTTTAACGTCGGCCTATTTCCGCGACTATGGCCAATCACCGACGCCAGGGAGCAGTTTCACCTCACTATCCTGGAAATTTTGCCGAACCCCTGTCTTTCTGTAAGGAGGGTAGGGATCTTTAACGTGCCCAACATCGCATGGACACGGGACCGACGGCTTTACGCCCCCTCCGAAGGGCGGAACGTGCAGACATTC
The DNA here is from genome assembly GCA_964006375.1 of Tillus elongatus. Taxonomy (NCBI): domain Eukaryota; kingdom Metazoa; phylum Arthropoda; class Insecta; order Coleoptera; family Cleridae; genus Tillus; species Tillus elongatus. The sequence continues at coordinate 34,669,208 of OZ023264.1, forward strand.
AACTTGCTCAAATACAATGCCAGAACCTCGGTTGATGTTAATTTTACAGTTTGTACTGAAAAAGTGAAAGGAGTACGCCGGGATCGAACCCAGTACCCTTCGGTTCAAAGGCACACGTTCTTACCTCTGAACCACCGAGGTTCGCATATTGCTAATAGATTAGAAAGAATCTAAAGTAAGAGAAAGTGAATATTCGGACAGTACGAACTATGTAACTAGCTGTTAGGTAATTGAAGTTGATATTTATTAGAATAAGAATATTAAGATATAAGGATATTGTTTGATAATTTTAAGAATGTCATGTAATATCTAGATTTAAGTCAGCTGTTTGGAGAGGTACAAATGTCAAACTGACCATAAAATTATAGTATAGGTTAACAGATGGAACCAAGGAAAAGTCAAAGGGAACAACAATGAGAAATTATGCATCCGGGGAAATAATTAACAGGATTATGATTATAGAAAAGTTTATTGATAGAAATTTTTTGAAGAGGCTCTGAAAAAGACAGAATTTTACTAAGAGACCGTTGATACGGAGGGAAAATAATAAATAGATTTAGAATCTTTTGGATATTAAAAAACAGATTGAAATTTGGGGACAAGAAATTTAAATTGAAAAAAATTTTGGAGCAAGATCTTCAAAAGCAAAAATTTCAAGTAGACAATCAACAAGAGTGACAGGTCAGTCTGACAACACGGAAGCTGAGAGGAGAACAAGCTCCAGTCAAAAAACTGTGTAAGTAAAGCAATAACTTACCTTTTGTTGTGTGATACATCCATCGCCTCAAAGAAGTAGTAAAAACTATTATATATCAAACGAAAATAAAGGGGGCCCATTGGTAAAACAATCATCTTGGTTTCCATTTATAACATCAAGTGCTTGCAGGGCCATCTTCTGACCTTAAAGATCAGTAACCGTACCCAGGCAGTGAAAGAAACTCGTAGATTGACTGCGCGTCGAAATAAAGCATTGTATAAACCATACGAATACCAATAGGTGTCGTTACTTCTTGGTTTATGAAGTACGCGAGGTTCGTGTACACATAAGTGATCTAAAAAATTAAGCAGGTAATACTGATCAGTTTATTTTTGGGGGTTTTTCATTGTTAAAAAAAAGAAAGTAAAAAAGAGCTCTAAATTCAGAAATAAAAAAATATATTATAAATAGTAAGTAAGTATTAGGCTTTTGTCAGTTGTGTTAATTTAATAAATATTCAAGTTCTGTGTACCTTAAACATCCTTGCTTTATTTTGCTTTATACGTACATAAGTATTAAAAAATCAGAAAGGGCAACATCTTTTTTTTTTGTTCCCTCAGGGCTCGTCCGCGGCCTTGCCGCCCCGATAGCACCGCAACCCTTGGTTGATTGTGCATACCCCTAGTCTTACTCCACCCATTCCAAAATCACTGTGCCTTGAACTAGTCTGCACAGCGATTGGTAGGGTGAAGTTTTATATTGCTCTGTCTCCGGTCTAGAGTGACCGTAGATCAGTTGTCTTTTCCGGTCCAGAGCTATACACTCGCACAAGATGTGCTGGGCTGATTCCTCCCCCTCGCCGCAGAGTCTGCATGCGAGGTCCCCTTCGAACCGCCCCATTTTATGTAGGTGTTTCTTGACGGCCATGTGTCCCGTCAAGAGACCTGTTGTGTTTCTGAGCTGTCCTCTGCTAAGGTTTAGCAGCTCCACAGCTCTCTTTGAACTGGGTCCGTCAATTATTGACTTCCCATGTCTGAGCCCTGGACAGTCCGCCCAGTACACCTTGTGTTGGTTTCTGACCCAGGAGTTAATGGCTCCCCTGGCAGTGCTCTTTGACACGCCCAGAGCCGGTTCTGGTCCCATAAATGGTTCTGCTGACCCCCTCTTTGCGAGACTGTCAGCTTCTTCATTGCCTTTGACCCCCGAGTGACCCGGCACCCAGATGAGGGTCACCTCATTCTGCCCAGCCAGGTCGCTCGTCTCGTCTCGGCACTCACTCACCAGCCAGGAATTTACCTGTGGGCTACTTAGTGCCTTAAGGGCTGCCTGGCTGTCTGTGGCTATGAGGATCCGCTTGTTGGTGTAGCCCCTCCTCTTGTTCTCCCGCACACAGTGCAGGATGGCGTACATCTCGGCCTGAAACACCGTTGCATGGGCTCCGAGGGAAATACTGTGACTTACCCTCGGTCCTTCCGAGTAAACACCTGCCCCCGTCCCACGCTCCCCGCCAGATCCGTCCGTGAACCAGACGAGCGCGTCCCGTGGTATGCCCGGTGTCTCCTCCCGCCATGCCCCGCGATCAGGGATTTCCACTGTGAAGTTGTTTTCCCTGCACATTCGCGGGCTCGCGAAGTCTGACCTCATTTCAAGCATGGGTTCCTTCACGATCTCCTGAATTTTGCAGTGGCCCCTGAAGCCTGGGTTGATCTTCAGTCTACCATTGCAGGCTAGTCTGTATAGTCCTAGCCTGGCCTCTCCCATAATAACGAAGTGTAGGGGGGGTAGATCCAGCAACACCTCCATGGCGGCTGTTGGGGTTGAAGACATGGCCCCTGTGATGCCTAGGCAAGCCATCCTTTGGATCTTGCCTAGTTTTTGTTTGGCACTGGATTGTGTCACCTTAGGCCACCAGACCAGTGCCGCATATGTTAACGATGGTGTGACCACCCTTGTGTACAGCCAGTGGGCCATACTAGGTCTTAGTCCCCACGTTTTTCCATATAGCCGCCTAGTGACGGCTAAGGTCATGACTGCCTTACGCAGTATTTTTCCAATGTGACCATTCCAGGTTAGCTTAGAGTCCAATACGACCCCAAGATATTTTACCTCCCTGGCCATTGGAACGCTCCTACCGTATAGAGTGAGAGTTCTGTGGCTTTCACACTTCCTCCTCCTCGTAAACGGCACGACGGTTGCTTTCTCGGGGCTCACCCCGAGCCCTTGATCAACCGTCCACCCTTCCACCACTTTCAGTGCAGTCTGCATACGCTCCCACACTGCCTGTGTGACCTTTCCTCGGACTATGATGACAATGTCGTCCGCATAGCCCTGTACCTCATACCCCCCTCCCGAGAGCCTCCCCAGCAGGCCGTCCACGACTAGGCACCAGAGCAAGGGAGACAGAACGCTCCCCTGCGGACACCCCGCCGCGACCCCCGCCAGCAGAGTCCCTCCCGCGAGTGAGGTGAACACCGCCCTGTCCCTGAGCATGGAACCGATCCACCTGCAGCAGGTCTCCTCTATTCCACGCTCCCGGGCAGCTGCCAGAACCGATCCGAACGAGGTGTTGCTAAAGGCCCCCTCTATGTCTAGGAAGGCCCCCAGCGCCACCTCCTTGTTCTCCAGCGTATTCTCCAGTTTCAGCACCAGTTGGTGCAGTGCTGTTTCTGTTGAGAATCCTGCTCTGTATGCATATTGTCCGCAGTGTAGAGGATATGCTTCCAGTACACCGCCCCTAATGTGCCGGTCGAGCAGTTTTTCCACTGTTTTCAGCAAGAAGGACATGAGACTTATTGGCCTCAGGGACTTTGCCTGGTCTGTTGGACGCCCAGGTTTAGGAATAAATACAACCCTGGCCAGTCTCCATGCCCTCGGAATGTACCCCAGAGCCAGGCTGGCCCTCATAATGAGGGTAAGCACCGGCGCCAGTATATCTATCCCCTGTTGGAGCATGATGGGCATTATTCCATCAAATCCCGGCGATTTGTATGGCTTAAAGCTGTTAATGGCCCATCTGATTTTGCTCCAGGTAACCACCTCTTTAGCGACTGTCCAGTCTACTCTAGATGCCCGCCTATAAGGCGCCTCTATTTCTGAGTGTTCCCAGTCCGGAGGTGATTGGTTTATTATGTTACAGCCGGGGAAGTGCGTCTGGAGTAAAATTTCCATAGTTTCCTCCCCCGAGCTTGTAAAGCCTCCCGTGGGTGTTCTAAGGGAGCCTATGTGAGTCTGAGGGCCCTTAGACAGGATCTTGTGTAGTCGAGCACTCTCGGACGTGTTTTCCACTTCTTCGCAGTGCCTCCTCCACGACTCCTTCTTGGCGTCCCTCAGTCTTTTGTTATAGGTCGATAGGGCCTGTCTATACTCATCCCATGCTCCCGACCTTTTGGCCGCGTTAAACAGCTTACGAACCTGCGTCCTCCGTTGCCTGAGGTCCTCGTTCCACCATGGGACGTTCCTGGTGGACACCCTCATTTTCAGGGGGCAGTTGGCGTTATAGGCCGAGGTAATTGCGTCTCGCAATTGGACTGCTGCAATCTCGAGGTCTATTGAATCCCTTATGGCCCTCTCAACCCCCCGCAGTTCCACAGCTAGGTCTGCCCTGTAGGCTTCCCAGTCCGCCTTGCGGGGGTCCCGGTACCATACCGTTTCTCTTTCGACTTTGGCGATTTCAAACCGGATGTATCTGTGGTCTGAGCTACTCACTTCCCCAGACACAGCCCAGCTTTTAACAAAGTCACCCAGAAACTGGGTGGAAACTGTTAGGTCTAAAACTTCCTCACGCCGTGTTGTGACGAATGTCGGTTTATTACCTCTATTCAATATGTCTAAATTAAATTTCATAAAGAATTGTAAAAGTGCCTCACCCCTAGAGTTTGTGTCCGAGCTACCCCACAACTCATGGTGCGCATTCGCATCCATGCCGATGATGGTCTTCCATCCACCTGCTCTGCTACCCACCATCAGCTGCTCCAATTCGTTGGGTGGAGGAGGGTCCGTGCTGTCCCCTGGCAGATAGGCTGACGCGACAGTAATGTCCCTCAGCCCATCCGCTCCTCCACATCGGATTTTGATCGTTGCCAGGTCCCTGGAACAGAAATTCATTAGAGGGAGAAACTCTATCCCTTCCCTGACAAAAATGCAGGCCCTCGGATTCTCGCTGGACCTGCTGTAGATGAGCTTTCCATTAGCTCCGCCGAGTCCCTTGATCTCTCCTTTGTAGGAGTACGGTTCCTGGATGAGGGCCACATCCGTGTTCCTCAGAGCCATTAGTAGTCCGGCCGTGGCTGCCCTACTGTGTTGGAGGTTGACCTGAAGGAACCTAAGTCCCATTAACCCTTAATTGCTTCCCCAGTGGGCGGAAGCTAACCCTTCCCATGCCCCAGAATGCCTTGAAGGAGGTTCCTTCAAGGGCTCTGTAAGATGTCGGGTCGATCGAGAAGGCGAGCGTCTGTCCTTTCTCCTCTGCCTTCCTGCTTAGAACCGACCAGTGTTGCGTCCCCAGTTCAGGGTTCTGGATCTTAAGTCTGCTGATCACCGTCTCCTGCGGGACGGTGTCAGGGATCCGTACGAGGACCTTGCGTCTCTTTGGGAGTTCCTTGGGGTCGACGGCTGTCAAGTCCGCCCCCTCCCAAATCTGACCGAGGCCCCCGATCGTTTTCCGCAGCCAGTCCCGCGACTGCGGGCCGGCACAGGTTATCCAGAGGATGCCCCCCGTCAGGCGCGTCCGGTGGAACTGAGGCGGGCTCTCCCCTTCCTGAAGAGAGTCCACTGCAGCTACCACCGCAGCCTGGATCAGGTCCGCCTTCCCCTGGTCTAGCGTGACCTCAGGATGGCGTCTGTCAATCACCGCCATCCCGAGGCCCTCCGCAGCCTCCCTGTAAGAGCCAGTCTGCGCCGGTGTTCCGGCCTTAGTTCCTTTGGGAGGTCTGTCTGTAGTAGGCGTGCTAGAGCCAGAGCGCGGCGTCTTCCGACTCGCACTCTCCTCTTGCGCCTTTACAGGCACCCTGGCCCTTTTGGAACGTCTGTCTGTAGTGGGCGTGCTAGAGTTCGAGCGCGTCCTCTTCTGACCCGCACTCCCCTCTTGCGCCTTTACAGGTTTCTCGACCGTCCAGGTCCCGGCCGCCATTTTTTGCGCCCTCCGGAGCTTCTTTCTTTGCGCCCCGGAAAGACGCTTGGACTGCCGGGGCAGTCCCTCTACTCTAACAGTAGAGTCCTCACTGGTGGAGGGGCCCCCAGAGTCCGCGGAGCTCACCGCCCTCCGGTGGGACCCAGCCTCCAGCTTGGGTGTCGGGGACAGGTCTCTGGCCGAAGCTACCCCCTGATCCCCCGTATCTACGCCGGTCGTGGGACCTCCAGAGTCCGCTGCCGCACCCTGGCTCGTCTCCGTTTCCGGGATAGACTCAAGGCTCAAGTCTGTAGCCGGAGCCACTCCTCGAGCCTCATTGGTTTTGGTTTTATATGTATTTATAATCTTCATGTTGTTCCCACGAGAATGGGGGAAATACTGTCCACACCATCAGAACCCCCTGTGTGGTGCAAGGCGGGTTACTCTGGAGGGTTGCCTGGTACTCCAGAGGTTCCGTTCACGACACCATCGCCCTGGTGCCATCCATCCATAGGCACGGGTCACGTGACACTGTAGATTGGGGGAGTTTAGTTCGACCTCCTTGTCTAGATCCGTCATGTTTAGTTATTAGCAGGGTCACCTCGTGCAGGATGCGGATTTTTACCGCGCATGACGGTCTTGGGGAAAGCTTCATCGGGAGTTTATGTTGTTATTTCCACTTCCTCAGCTTGCCCCCTGGAGTCCTTTGGCCCGCGACTCCTTAACCCCAGGGCAACATCTTACAAAATTTAATAGGAAACAAGAAAATATTTCGGATTTGTAAACAAAGAAAAGAAAAGAGTCAGAGTGTTATAAATTTATTTATACTTTTGAAATAGTAAGAATTTTGAGGACTTGAACCCACTAACTAAATAAGCTCCCTGTTTTAAGAGTACGTATATCCATGCTATCACTTTGTTTATGTCACATGCAGCAATAAAAGACATTGGATACACCGGGGTGTAAGTCAAATACACGTATATTTAATAAACTTTTTTTACAGCATAATTCACTCAACTTTGCAGGTAGATAAAACTTACAAGATAAAATACACTTAGAAATTAACATCACAAAAAGCAATAAATCTAACTTAAACTAGTTACCATATTAATTATTACAAATATTAGTCAAACAACAATATATTTTAACTACAATATATATATATATATATATATATATATATATATATATATATATATATATATATATATATATATATATATACATATCTTTTGGAAACTTGCACTATACAAACATCAACTGGATAAGTATATTAGTAATATATGACAATCAAAAAACCAACATAGACAACAACATAAAATTCACATTAGAAAAAGAACCAAACAACACCATAAACTTCTTAGACTTAACAGTAATCAGAACAGAAAACCAGATTGAATACAAAATATACAAAAACCCACACAAAGAGACATCACTGTACCTAAACATTCCATGCACCCGCACACACACACACACACACACACAGGCATCGGCATACAGATATTTAATATACAAAATGCTAAATGTGTCACTCCATAATAACGAACGAGAAAAGGAATACATCATAATACAAATAGCACAAAGAAATTGATACAAGAAAATAATAGAAAAACCAGTGAAAGAAAACAAAAACAAATAAATCAATTAACAAAACCGAAAACAAAACATCAGAAAATAACACAAAATACACAATATTCACTTATAACCACCAATCAAAAAAAAAACACAGAGACTCAAACAATATGACTTAAAAATGAGCTACAAAACCAATAACAAAATAATAAACAAAAAAAAAACTCTGGACGCAGCAAGTGCGTTATGGTAGTGAATTTTCATAAAACTATTTTTTAATAGCAATAATGTGTGTTTTTTTAAGAAAGCGGGCATCAAATTTGGTTACCAGTATAATCTATATAGTAAAAACAATGTGCCATGTTTCATCAAAATAAATTTATTGTTTGAAAATGTACAAAAATTTCCGAAAGTAAACTTAGTGTTCCGGAAAAAATTCGTTTCTTGGCCAACCTTATAGGTTAATAGCAAATTGAGCTATTCAAATATTAAGCATTTGATCAAAATTCGCTACCATAACGCACTTACTGCGTCCAGAATTTTTTCTCTTACAAACATGCATTATATTTCGATGGAAAATGCAAAAATGCAATAACATAAGGCGTGTTTGATTAAAAAAAAAAGAAAATTTGTATCACCAACGACTTATGGGCCAGCCTGTGATTGTAGAAATAATTTTTTAAGATGTAGCTCAAGACACCCTATAATTAATATATACAATTTTTTTTCATATCTTGTATAATAACAGATATATTGAGCTTTATTGATTTTTTTACGAAAATTCTACAACAATTATATACTATTAAACGATAAACTCTATAGCTAAGACTACTGCCAAGCGTCAGAGAAAGGGTCTATTTGAAATGAATTTTCTGGAAACATTTTATTAAAATAAAGGACAATGACGGTTGAAACTAAGACTTCAGGGTTTGTAAAACATTCTTCTTGAGACATCTTATTTCCATAGCCCGTATTAGATTCAAGTTCTTTTCCTAAATGTTGCGAATTTTGACGTTTAAATCGCAACTTTGACGTTTTGAGAAAAACCTCAATTTATTTTTCTTTAAATGCCTATAACTTTTTTGTCTTTTGACCTACAGAGCTAAATTTTGGTATGTAGCTTACCTATAAGGATGTAAACCCGCGTACCAAATTTGGTTGCCCTTGCTTTGTTAATTCCGGAGATATACTTTTTTTTTTGAAAGAAAACACAAAATTTTCCGGGAAAACCTGGAACGATTTTCCTTGCTAACGAACTTATCCAAGCCATTTGCAAAAGCAAGGTATTCACCAAATTTAATCAAAATCGGCCCATTATTTTTTGAGTTATCGGTGTGAGATATATATATATATATATATATATATATATATATATATATATATATATATATATATATATATATATATATATATATATATATAAACATATAAAAATTTTAACTGACCCCGGAAATGTGTTCTGCCTAATTAGCGCTCATTTGAAGAATTTTTTTCAAAATTCAAAAGTCGGGATCTCCTCATTAGTGAATTTTTTTAAAGAAAATTCACTAACAAGGACACAACACACATAAATTAAACGGAATATATCAAATAGAATGTAACACATGGACTATACAATGTATAGGAATGACAAAAAAATCTATAGCAACAAGATTCAAGAAACATATAACAGCATTAGATAAAATTCACACACCTAGCTACAAATTAAACTTAGCTACATAAATTCACAACAGAAAACACCAAAAACCAAATATCAACCAATTACAACTAATAAAACATATTAAAGTCCATAAAAAAAAAATGGAAATCTGGGAACACTACTACATTCAACAAACAAACAATAAGAAACATTTAATCCCAGAACAAATCCAAGTACAAAAAGTTTAAACAAAACTTAATAAAAGCCATGCAAATTGACAAATTATCATACTACAACAGTGAAAACAGGAAACCGATACAATCGACACAGATCGAAAACACAGCCAATCAAACAATATATATATATATATATATATATATATATATATATATATATATATATATATATATATATATATATATATATATATATATATATATATATATATATATATATATATATATATATATATATATATATATATATATATATATATATATATTGCTATAGATAGCAAATATGTCAGAAACATTATTGTGGAGTGAAACGGGCAAATTACATAAAATTAATACGTCCTAATATTTAAATGCACTGTATAATTGAGAGTGTAAACTATTTTAGGATTAAATAAGAAATAGCATTAGGTAAAAGAATACAGAACAATGGTTTCTTTTTTTACATGTAGTACATTTTAAGTTCACTAAACAAAAGTCTTTGGAATACAATGGAACGCAGAACAATAGCCTTGTGTTTATTTCTAGAGTTTCAGTAGAATATAACGATTTTATTTTATCCTTAGGCAGTAAGTAAATGTATAGTTAAAAATAAGTTTTTTTGTCAATACCAATAATAAGAAAAGACGCAGTGTTAGTTGATAAGGATAGTTTTTTTGTGGTTGTTTCAAAAGAGTGCAACGAACAAAAAGTTGGACAATGGGAAAACGCAAGGCCTATGTACTTTGTTTTACCGAGGGACAGCGAGAAAAGATTTTTTTTTAACACAGGTATAGTTTATTTAAGTAGTCGACGGCAGGTCGATAAAGGACATTCGTAATTGAACTGTGGCAAGTAAAACTTAAAATTACTTGACGTGCGACGACACGGTAAATATGGAAGTTGAGAATTAAACGTGAAAGGCAAGTGCCTCATTATAAAATCATATTCAATTTTTGTGTAAAGAAAATAAAATGAATACCTGGTACACGGTTTCTTAAGACCGTTTTAAATAAAATGGAAGTTAATTAATATTCACAGGCAAGCTACTAAATCCAAACACATCAAATGGAAAGTAATAAGTACACATCAAATGGAAGAAGCAATTAAGACATCATTCAGTAAGTCGTTTTATGAACTTTATTGTAATAAATGTGCCGACTTTTTTCTATAGTGTGAATAGTTTTTAAGAATATTTTTGTCCCATTGATGGTTTTAATGTATATTTAGTTCACTAAGGGGGATATTAGGTAAAGGCCGAATCACTAGATCATATTTAGGTAATTCATTGTTTTAAATAAATTTGATTTGTATTGATTTATCGACAATCTGTGATGATAAATTTAATATAACCTTTTTTAATAAAAATTTGTGAATTTAATCAATCAAAAATAAAACATACTAGATTGTACTTACATAATCTGTTTAATTTTGACCTCAAATCAAACAAATTCTAGTTACATGATAAAGTAAGGCTATTTTTCACCGTTAATTAAAAGTAAAATCAAAAGAACCCATTCATATATATATATTTTGAAACTTCCAAACACTCGGGAGTACTATAATTTATAAAAACCATATATTAAACAAAAATGCTAGCACAAGCACAGAACCCTACCCATGAGATGAGAGAAAAATTTAAAATCACAGCAGTAAGTCATCAAGTTTTGGCATAATTTCACGATCATCAATATTAGCGTTTTTTTAAAATAAGGACGCAATTGAATTCTCATGCTCTACAATTATAAGTGCTATAAAAGAAACCACACAAAATACCATAGCAATATATATATATATATATATATATATATATATATATATATATATATATATATATATATATATATATATATATATATATATATATAACATAGATCTCCGCATTTGTGAATTTTTTTAAGAAAAAGAGACATGATGGTCTTCATCTTCCGATTATTTAGTACCTATTATATCCTCATTACAAACACACAAAAGGACAATTAATACAATGGACAATTTAACTTCCCCATTACCTGACTCAACAAATATCTTTAACCTGCTAACCGCTACGAAGCACCTGGCTCCTGAATCCGACAAATTACACGGATAACGTGGCAGGTCTCTCAGGTCTATGGTTGAACAAACTGAGACCTTAGAGACGACCTCTGGCGTGATTTTGCAAGTAGGCAGATTGATGCCTTAGAGTTCATTTCCTTTCATTTTTCATATCTCTTGAAAATGGCTCCAAAGCAGAAGCCGAACCGTCGAGTATTAATAAGTTCTGGACGCGGTTCAACCTGAGAACGAAGTAAATGCTGGTAGGAACCACATAAGGAAGGTAGAGGTTTGTTTAAAATATGGTACACATTTTCAAAATGAAGTGTTTAAAATTTGAGAAATATAAACAATATTATTAAAAATTTGTAGGAAGAGAAAATATTTTAATTACTTTTTCACATAATTGTGTTTAAATAAGAATTTTCAGAAAAACAAAATAAAATGTATCTACCACTAAAGCCAAATCATCTTCCAAAGTTATGGCTTTCTGCCCCTGTCAAAAGAGACAACAGATGTTTTAAACTTATCCAGGAAAGCAATTAGCAAAACTAGTGAAAATACTGTGGCGGTGGTTCCGACCGCAGTGTTTCCGTCAACACTACTCTATGTTTCTGCATAAATACTCTTGACAGTTAAACGTTGCGTTACGTTATGTGACAGCCAGCTGTCAAGAACTACGGCATATAAGATACACCAGGCGATCTCTCTCTCTCCTCGCTACCAACCGCTACAGTGAACACACGTCCTCTACGCTCGGTCGGTTATCTGTTATGTACTCATGTACTGTTGTAATTGTTATAGTTAAATGTATCATATAGTTTATTCAGTTAGTGTAAATAATAAAGTATATTAAATGTTTACGTATGGATTTAATATCAACAAGTGCAATTAACATCCATAAATACAATAAATTAAACAATTATTTCAGGTGAACTAGAACATGCACTTAACATATCAAAGCCACAAATTGTACTTTGTTCTAAATATGTGGCCAGTAAAATGGTTACCATAAAAAGGAAAAACACATATCTCAAGAGGGTGATTGTAATAGACGCGCCGTCTATTGAAAGTTTTATCAAAGGAAATACTACTTTCGATGATTATGCTATTGAGAATTTTCAAGTAGAAAGAATAGATAATGTCTGGGACCAAACATGTTTAATAATTTGTTCTTCGGGAACCACAGGCCTGCCTAAAGGTGTCATGATTACTCATGCAAATATTCATGCCAATCTTATTCAATTAATGTAAGTATCTATGTTTTTCAACTAATGTAAGTATCTCTGTTTTTTAGAAGCTTTTATTTTTCGCGTGTTAGTATGTTATGACGTTCAGGTCAAATCTTACAAGTCAATGTAGAACCAGTTTTCGCTTATCGGATTGGTCAGATCAGGTCGGGTCAGGTGACAATGTAAGATAAGCGACAGTCTTGTCAGAGGTCCTCAAAAAATTTACCAAATCACAAATTTAATTTGTACCAGATTTTAAACTTTTCTACAGATGCCAGACACCTAAAATGACTTGTTTTTAATATAATATTAATATAAATATTTTTCGTGGGAGTAAGAATATTGATATTAGGCAGGTGGTAGTGGACTTTTCCTTTACGTGATAGTACAGGATTTTTTTACGCACGAGGAGGTACCGCCTCTTACATCAAAGGGCTGGTGAAGTACCAACAGACGTTTCCGGTTCTGGTGTATTAGTCGGTTTCCCTGATAAACAAAAATGATGGCTCCTCCTTGTACAAAAGATTCCGGAGATAAAATACCCATCCATCAGATCTCCGGGAGAGGGGTGTGCAGGGGGCGCCGGCATCAAGATTTAACGTATCCTTCTCGAATATATGTCGCCTAAATTCTAACCTGAACTCCGTCCAGCATTTCCTCCGGACTAATAGGTCCCAATTCCTCTTTCTCACCGAAACCCAACTCAGTGCCAAAACAGCCAATAATCACCCTAATTTCCCCGGGTATGAGCTCCTTATTTCCTTTAGATTGCATGGAGGCGTGTGCGCATACGTCCGTAGCAATCTACCCTGCACCAGACTCCCCAATTTAGAAGCTGGAAGAAAAGACATCATTTGGATGAAACTCTCTCTCAGGGCTGCAACTAAATTCATCTGTTGCATTTACCGGTCACCTTCTGACAACAACTTTGTCCAGCTCTTTGACTACATTTCTGAAAAAACCGACCATATGATTTCTGAATATCCTTCCTCCGAGGTCACTATTCTTGGTGACTTCAATGTCCATAATAAGGAATGGCTAGGATCTTCAAAAACCGATCCACAAGGGAGAGCAGCGGGTGCCTTTGCAGTCAGCAATTATTTAGCCAATAGGGTTCAGCAACCTACTTAATTTCCTCGCATCCCAACAGACATCTCAAATTCCTTGGATCTCTTTCTTACTACAAAACCTGAATGCTATAAGACATCAGTCACCGCCCCCCTTGGTCCCTCAGACCGCGACATGGTCACTGCTTCCTGCGCAATGCAACCCGAGGTCACACAGTCATCACAGCCACGTATCGTTTGGCACTACAACTCCGCGAACTGGAACGAAATGCGGGATTACTTTTTCTCATTTCCATGGGCGTGTATCAACTTCTCTCATCCTGACCCCTCTTATATCTGACAAAATGTCACCGAAATTATCCAAGCTGGCATGGAATTATTTATTCTACGTACACAGAAAACCTCTTCGGCCACTCAAAACCCTGGTTCTCTTAATCCTGTGACAAGGCCAGACTTGAAAAGGCCAAAGCTTACAAAACGCTTCTACACAATCCCAGTCAAGAAAACCGTCAAGCATTTAACGACGCAATAAACCGCTGTGTCCGCATTCTTTCTGAGAAAACAAAAGTCGTTTAATAACCACATCAAAAACAAAGTTCTCTCAAGCTCCAACGGCAGCAATCTATTGGGAATAATTTTTGCAAGAGCACGTTCCCACCTCTTGTTTCAGGGGATGAAATTGTGTCTCCCGCCCTGGACAAGGCTAAACTTTTTGCCTCGTTGTTCGCCGGCAATTATACTTTCAAGCCACCTCCAAATGTTCAACCACCAATGTCGCGCATAAAATGACGGATATCATTTTCAAAACTAGAAAGGTACGAAAGATGCTTTCTTCTGTTAATACCAGGAAAGCATATGGCCTTGACGAGATCCCAACAATTGTTCTCAAAAAATGCGCACCAGAACTTGCTCCTGTCCTGAATCGTATGTTTCAGATAACTGACAATAGAGGCATATTCCCTAGTAACTGGAAAATTGGTCGAGTACAACCCATCCCCAAGAAAGGACCCAAAGCGCTTACTAGCAACTACAGGCCTATTTCTCTCCTTTCAGTCGTCTCTAAAGTGATTGAAAAGTATATAAACACCGAATTGCTAAAATTTATTAAAAAACACAGTCTAATCCACGACAGGCAGTATGGATTCCGTCAGCGCAAATCAACTGCCGACCTCCTTTCCTCTGTTACCCATTCCTGGAACAAGTCTATGGAACTACACGGTGAATCCCAGATTGTCGCTCTAGACATATCCAAAGCATTCAACCAGGTCTGTCACTCCGGCCTATGACCTACCACCAAGACTCTGTACCTGGACAGCAAATTTCCTCTCCAACCAGAGCATTTCTGTTGTCGTGGATGGCCATTCCTTTAAACTGTATCCAATTAATGCAGGAGTCCCTCAAGGTTCAGCTTTAGCCCCTACTTTGTTTCTTCTCCCCATCAATGACCTCCTCTGTAGCACATCCAACCCGGTTCACAGTTGCGTGGACGACAGCACCGTCCACTCAAATATACAATACTCTAAGCCTGTCTCTTCAGCCCAATTAGATGAGGATCGCAGACTCATGGAGGGTTCTGTCTCTGTGGATCTCCAAAAAATATTAGACTGGGGAAGTAGAAATCTTGTACAATTCAACTCCACCAAATCACAGTCTTGACTTCCATCTCATAAGAGAGACACCAGCCCTAGACCCATCACAATGAACAACCAAGTTTTTCAAAGTAATGAGTCCTTTTCATTTGTTGGCATTTCTGTGGATCGAAATCTCAATTGGCACCAACATGTCACATCAATCGCAGAAGCGGCTGCTAGGAAATTAGGTTTTCTCTTCCGGGCTCGCAAATACTTTTCACCAGCTAATCTCTATACCTTATATACTTCACAAATAAGTCCAAACCTCGAATACTGCTCCCACATCTGTGGTTCCGCTGCCGCTTCTACACTCTCTATCCTGGACTCCATTCAGAAGAGAGCTATACGTGTTATCGGTGACCGTACCCTCACCCTAAGGTTGCCATCCCTTGCTTACCGACGTGCCCTTGGTGACCTTTTAAATAGATATCTGCACGGCAACATATCTATCAGGAGAACAGAGCGAATGCACCCTTTTACTGTCCAGGTCACCAGACATAGAGCATCTTGTTATCTCCGCTCTTTTGTCCCGAGGACTTTCAAGTTGTGGAATTCCTTGCCGGCACATGTTTAACTCCAGAATTAACAAGTTACCTCTTTCGTCCTTGTCGAAAACCACGGAACGATAGTATTTAGGCTGTAAGCGCTCGTGGTGTGTTGTTGAAATATATAAAAGAAAAGCAATATACCTTTTTGACTCCGTCAAATACACAAGTAAATCTGAGAATTTTTAAATAAACATATTTTTTAAATTATCTTTTAATTAATTGTAACTGAATTTTTTTCAGGACACCAGACAGACAAAGGGATGAACAAGAAGTATCGTTGGGACTGTTACCTTTCTACCATGCTTTTGGTACCACTATATGCATATCGTCTGTCGTATTAAAGAGAAGACTGATTATTATGAAGAAATTTGATTTAAGGAAATTTCTGAAAGCCATTCAAGATTGCAGAATAAGTAGAATGCATTTAGTGCCTCCCATTGTAAATCTACTTGCTAAAACGCCACTACTCGATGAGTATGACCTGTCTTGTGTCGAAGTGATAGCGTGTGGAGCAGCACCCTTAAGCAAAGATATAGAGGAATTAATCCAGAAAAGGTATTGTATTTTAGCAAAACTCAATTCATATTTTTGCTTAACCTTAATTTTTATTTACCTCGACTTGCGCTTTTGAAGTTGAGAAAGTGTTTCATGCCGATTTTTTTTTGAATCGCGAGTCAGGAATCCTTATGAGCACACTCAACCACACACCATAGTGTGGCACTCTCATCCACGAAATCCCCCTACCTGGGGTACCGAAGCCTGCGTTGCGATGACACACAGAACATTTGGATTTTGAATGCTTTCATTCTGTTTGCCGGAGGAAAATTAGCGGGTCACAATAAGCTTTGGACGCTGATGCCTTAGCCAAAGTTGCTCGCCGTAGTCGATGGTGCTATGGAGTGGGGCATTTGGATGAGAAGCGGCTTTGGCCGGCTAAGTGGTGGATAGTTGAGTTATAAACTTAAGTACTGAGAGAACTTTCAGATCAGAGTGAATCTGACTGTTTCTAATTTTAGATCAGAGTGAATCTGATTGTTTCTGACAACCATTGCACTAACCATTCTTAAAATCTTATTCTGGATGATTTGAATGATATTGATGTGCGTGTTGTCCGCAGTGGCCCATACGGGAGATGCATGGGTCAAGGCTGGATTATGGCTTTGTTCATGAGCAGTTTATAGTTCATGGACAATTTTCAGTTTCTCTTGAAATGGAAGAAATTTCGAGATGAACATCGAAGCTTTCCGTTGGGCATGTTGGACATGGGGGCGTCATTTTAAGCGTTTGTCAAGGACAACCCTGAGGTATCTGGCGGAGTCTTACCAGGTAATAATTATACCGATGTTTAATGATATGTGATCGCGAGGTGTCTGGCCCCTTTCAGAAAATAAGTCTGCTGAGCATTTGTCGGGGTTAATGGCTAGACATGATTTCTTGTACCAGTCTAGCAGCTCGTTTACGGCAGTTTGTAGACGTTGGCTTATATTATCTTCGGCTGCGTGGAGCTGCTGAGGATGAGGATAGTAGTGTCGTCTGCGTACATTTGTGCAGATAGTGGCGGAAAAAGTTATTTTATATAAGATATTTTGAATCAATTTTCTTTTCAAAAATTCACTAATGAGGAGCTCGCGACTTCTGAATCTTGAACAAATTTCTGGCAATGAGCACAAACTAGGACCTGTAGAACCCATATCTGGGGTCAGTTTCAATTT
Source organism: Tillus elongatus (assembly GCA_964006375.1). Classification (NCBI taxonomy): domain Eukaryota; kingdom Metazoa; phylum Arthropoda; class Insecta; order Coleoptera; family Cleridae; genus Tillus; species Tillus elongatus. The sequence goes on from OZ023264.1 coordinate 34,686,659, forward strand.
GTTTATATATATATATATATATATATATATATATATATATATATATAATGTATGAAAAGAATTGGGACACTAGAAGCATAGTAATAGTATATGCATTATAAATAATGGAAATGCTATCTACTTTTTATTGGTTTCTAGGTTGAAAAATGCATCTCTTCTTCAAGGATATGGACAGACTGAATCGACACTGAGTATAACCAGGGCGGTTCTTGATTCGAAAAAACTAGGATCTGTCGGTACGGTGTCTCCAGGAATGATGGTTAAGGTTGTGGATACAGAAACAGGCAAGGCACTGGGTCCTAATCAAACAGGAGAAATGTGCTGTAAAGGTCCTTTGGTCATGAAGGGCTATTATAATAATGAAGAAGCAACAAAGCAAACAATCAAAGATGGCTGGTTATATACTGGCGACTTAGGTTATTATGATGAAAATGAGCATTTCTACATTGTTGGAAGACAGAAAGAATTAATAAAATGCAAAGGATTCCAAGTGAGTTGAAATGTCTTATTAACGCTTTATCGGTCATACAAAATGGTTAAAGGAAAATTTTGGGGCTTATCTAAAACTGACAAAATTGTGAAATGACACAATTTTTCTAAAATAACGAAGTAAACAAAACTCAAAACCTTTATTGCAAATCAAGGTAACACATAAAAATAAACCCTCAGTATACTTGCATACTATTCACAGACAAATACGAGCCACAACTGTGGATTAGTACAAATCTAGATACTTCACATGCAGCAAGGTAAAGATTTTAAATTGAGTTTTCTGGTTATATTTACATAAAGAAGGGAGAAACCAAGGAATATTACGTTAGTAAATCTTTACATTCATAAATAAGCCCTAATGTAAGTGTAATGTCTTAAGTAACAGAAAACTAATAAATTCTCAACTTGTCATCATTCTCAACTTGTCATATTCGGCGATTTAAGGATGAATTATTACATAGCGGCAACGCTTGAGACACCACCCAATCAGAGCAGAGGACCGATGTAAACATAGAGTCCATTGAATGTTGGCTTCAAACAATTCGGCTTTGTGCCAAGTCTATTCTCTGATATGTAGTCAAAGCATATATCTACTGCCTGTCAAAGATTAGACTCCACCTGCTTGTTATAGAAACAAAAAGCTGTTTAGTTTAGCGACAGCTACTGATTAACACAACAACAATGAAACCATTCTTCTTAAATGGTTTTGTAAACAGGCATGTCTATAGATACTGGCACCCGGTAATACTCGTGTCAACTTGGAAATTCACATGCAATTTCCAGAAAAACTTGTTCGGTGTCGAATATTGGACAGAAACCCAATCGGTCTGTTTTTTATACAACTGTTGGTTACGTGGAATTATTACAAAATCAAATTGTACCAAAAATAGATGCACCAAATCCAATAAATCCACAAGCCTTATACCATGACGTCTGGTAACAATAAGATTGTGCTCCACCTCATTTCGGTTAGCAATTTCGTGTATTCTTAAAATACAATTTCTCAGGGCAATGGACTATACGAAGAGATCCGATTAAATGGCCTCCTATGGTCCACAGACATGACTCACATGGACTTTTTCTTTTGGAGATATTTGGAAAGTGTTTTGTATCGTAATTTGCCAACATCATATGTTTTTATTTATATCTTTCAGTGTTGATTAGAATGTAATGTTATTTATATGTTGTCAACTTTGTAGTCTCGGTCAGAAAAGTGTGAACTAAGTATACCAAAAAAATTTATAAATTTCTGGAATGGACTGGAAAAAAATTATGTAAAATTTATTTCATGTTTAAAATAAAGCTATCAGACTTGCAGCAATTTCTCTTCTTCCTCTGAACTGTAAAAATGGCTCTCTTTTAAAACAGGAAACAAAATTTAAGTTTTCAGCTAATAAAAATATATATCGACATTTTAGGTACCACCATCTGAATTGGAAGCAGTTTTGTTAAATCATCCCGACATCATTGATGCTGGTGTCACTTCAAAACCTGATGATGTAGCTGGGGAAGTACCAGTTGCCTTTGTTGTAAAAAAGCCTGGATCAAATATTACAGAAAAGGAAGTTGATGATTTTGTAGCCAGTAAGTACTTTGAAGGAACATGGATTTATATTCCTCAGGTCTCATGTTTTTTTTTTGAAAGAATTTCTATTATTGAATACTTTAAGTGGGTAGTGACATTTTATAACTCCACCGTTCTAAATAATATTCTCTTGCAGGTAAAGTTTCGCCTCCAAAAAGACTCAATGGTAACGTCTACTTCGTTTCAGCTATACCTAAGATCCCAAGTGGGAAAATTTTAAGAAGAGAACTAAAAAAGTACTTGAAAAAATTTTCATCTAAATTATAAATTAATATAGTTAAATGGTACACTGGTAATATGTAATTATTTTATAACTCTCTGTGAATAAATAAAAGCAGTTGTTAAGAATAATTAATAGAATTTTTACTTGAAAAACCATAGATTTATTAATGTTGATAGAAATGATAATTTTCAATATCTTTAAATCATACAGTACCTTCAATGGAAAATTAAACAAAGCATACATACTAGAAAATCCTAATACTGACCATGGCATATCGTTCAGCCGACAGTTCCTTCGACCGATAATTGGTTTAGTCGACACTACAATAGAGCGGGAATTCGAGCGAGAATACCGCTTTTTTCAGTATTTGTCTGGGCGACTGGGTGAAACGTTTCCTTGTATAAAACATAGTATTGATCTCTGCTTCATATTTAGTTGCAAAACATGACATATAAGCAAAATTGAAATAAAAATGCCAATTTATATGCGGGGCAATACGCACTCTTTATATGTTTAAAATGACTTAGCCAATTGCATAGCAATATTTTGGGGTTTAGTTTGATTTTTGTTTTGCTTTAATATAACATTGTAAAAAAGATGTTTAAGTTATTAGATACAAGTAAACATATTGTCACGAAGTGACTAATCCTGGAGAGATTACCCGGCCTAATTTACCGTCATAGCCACTGCATTATGTTACACCATAAACTACAATTATCATTTGCGAAGGTTGGAATATTTTCCAACATTTTCCGTGGAGTAATATACGAAATCCGGCACGTCGAACAGAATAATTAGTAGGGGGGCAATTAGGCAGCCGCGATTTTGGAAAAGAAGTGTGGCCGGACGGAAAGCCGACGGAGAGTTTTCAGTTGTAGAGTCACCGCGAACAAGCGAGTACGTCGGCCAGTAAGTGGAATTGTAAAGTACGTAAGGTTTAAGAGAAGGAGCCCGCATCAGGGAGAGAACGGTATACCAGTAAGCAGAGCGAGGCCGCCGATTCACGAGGCCACCGCCGCAGCGTTTGTTGAGTGAACATCGTCACCGGGGAATACCCCAGGTAGGTGAAAGCCTAATACTATTTAGCGAACCCATGGTAGAAATGTTGAACGCTCCGCAATGACACTGGGAACCTTAGAGGGGACCGTTTCTTCCCTGTCTCCGTTGGCGGGCTGCTCGGGGAGTTAGGGGTGCCATTTCGAAGTTGGGGTTCCCGGGATCGCGGAAGCATTCGGCCGCACGAAGGTGTTGGAAGTCGTCTCTGTCGTAGTGATTGCATTATCTGTGACAGTCAAAAACAACCCTTCGGGTGGTCGCCCCCGTGTTCCTGTGGGAGGATCGTAACCAGTCCTGGGCTGCGGTATGCTGCATGCCCGCTTTGGAACACCCGCTATTATTCACTACCTTGCTACCACCCCGCACCGCTCAAACCCCCTCGTGCACCCAGCGCGTAGCTTTGATAGTCAAATAACCACCTCTGCCTCCTCATCATTACTTAATTCCCTGGTAGCAGGACTCCGTTGTTTTCTTCTGTAAATAGTTAGTTAATAGATATTATTTAAATTTACTCGATATTTCATTTAATCTCTCTAGAATATCCATCCAAGTAACCTTTAACAATATATATCTAATAAAGACCATAACCAGAAGTCCAGGGGGCCTTCGTCGTAACTTAGGAGGACCCTGGGAAAGGGGTGAATATCCCGAGAGAGCACGCCTACTCTCTGAAGAAAAACTCTATAGGCGTTGGCGCTCGAACAGGATCCCGTCGTAAAGCCGTGTCCCGGGAGTCAGCCCGAAAATTCCCCATATTAGGGAAAACTAGTATTTACCCCCGGCCACCCCAAGTGGCCGTTATAATACTTATGCGTAATTAATTGTTATTTATGTAAATATATATGAAACTCAATCCTGACTCACCTTAATAAAAAGGTTATGTTCTAATAAATAACTCTTAATAGGTGCCTTTTATTATTTTTCTTTCAAATAGAAAAAATCTGGTATAGGTATACTATATCAACACGCAAAGGTGTTAAACAAATTGGCTATTGCATAAACTTCACTCACGTGATGATATATAGTCAGCCAGTATATTATTGTACATACGCCTAAATGAATTGGTGTATACAGGGGTTGCATACATTTAGGAGCTGTCGGTCGAGCAATACGCACTCATCCTGACTCCCCTCACTATACCCTATGGAGTAAGCGCCAAAATTTGCTGGCCATAGATATAGGGTATTGTAACGTGTCAAAATTTGATAAGAGATTGGTTCAAGTCTTATTAGGATTGGAAAAAACAAAAATGGATTTTATATCAATTTGTTTTCTTATAACGGACACTTTGCAACGGTTAACCCCCCATTTATAGGTAACTTCCCTAGTTTATTTAATCTGAGTGAGATCCCACTAATTAGATAATTAATTAAAAACCTGAAAGTTGACGTTATACTGTTAAAGATCTAAAAGGAGGTGATTAAAATGATCCCCTAACGTATGATATTTAATTTTACGTTTAAGAATAGATTTTTCAATGGGCAGCTTTTGGCATCTAATTAGTGCGTCTAAGTAATCAGTAAAAACCACATACATATTCTTAACAGATATTGAACAAAGGTAGAGCAAAAGTCCCAATTCAATTTTGTTTCCTTAAAAAGAAAAAAACAGTAATGTCACATTAATGTCGCGATTAAAAGAACATGAAAGTAATTGATTGAAAATTAAACCAATAACCCGTTTTATTCCGACACTTTTATCCGGCTTATTCAGTTCCAAAACGATTTCTGGACAGGAGAGTAGTTACAGACATTCAATATGAAAGATAACTCACATTTAATCCTCGACTTTAACCACCATTAAAATTGTAGTGACCAGTAGCTGATGGACTCCCTGTCTGACAATCAATTATCTAAAGAGAACGTATCTGCCGGCGATCATTGCATCACCCTGTATTTAGGAAATTTGCCACTGCTCCCTGCACTTAGGAGATTACTTCATGCGAGCTAGTAGTCCACGCCAGGATTATGGAATAATTAAAACGAAACAGCTAGTGCCCACAGGTCAGGACAATAAGAAAAGTGAACCAATATCCTGCAGTCTGGACCTCTGCATTGTCAAAAGAGAAAAAATACCCTTTAAAATTGTGCAACCTAATTAAAAAGCTTAAGCGACTTACCAGTTTTTGAGATGAGGTCACACACATGCAGTAATAATAGAGAAAACCATTTTTGAAATTAACAGTTATTCAACCAGGAAGATTGAGAGTTTTTAAGCACTTTTTTAACGGAGGAGTTGTGTTGTTTTTACGTAGAGCAGGCGAAATCCGGTCTATTCTTCGATGTCACCTATATTTGTAGACTTCTGGCCCGGCACGTCATCATAGGAGGGGTACACGTGTCCCTTCCACATTTTAAACTTTGACGGCTTTTTCAACGTAAAATTTTGCCCCTTAATACCGCTCATCCAGACACAGATGAGGCACAACAAGGTGACCTCTAACAGCGAAATTGTTGATTTTTCTACCACGTTCTTATATTTAAAAACTATGAAGTAATTGTGGAAGGAAGTGCACATTATATTCTTTATTCATTTCGAGGGTCTCTTAACCAACACAGTTTCACATATTTTCTTATAAAGGAGCCATGAATCAAACAGTTCTTTATTCTTCTCGATATCTCCGCGCTTAAATATTTCAATGGCTTACTCACAATATTTCCTTTAATAGAATATTCTCGAAAGGTCAGGTGAGTGTATTACGATAGTGCTATAATAGCGAATTTTCATATAATTCTTTTATCTTGATATTTTATTCGCCAATAATTTTTAAAGACTGTAACAAGCATTGAAGTTTTCTCAAATATCTTCTAGTCAGCAAAATGATACGGTAGCTGAAAAGTCGACCGTAACAACTTGTTCATCGGGAAGTCACGAAAATTGAGTATAGAGCTGTTATTAAATTCCTTACTTGAGAAGGTCTTCCACTTCAAAGCATCAAAGATCGGCTGGATGGGATACACAGGGATAATTCTTCGTCCTACTCTGTAGTAAAATATTAGTCAAGTTTCGAAAGAGACAGGAATGCTTGGAAGATGACTCAAGAACAGGAAGGACGGTGGAAGTGGTGACGGACAACAAGATTGCCCTTGTTGAGGATCTTGTTGAGGAAAGTGACAGACTTATCAAAAATGCGGGGGCCTTCAGATACAAGCCTGCCGAATCCTCCACGAAGATCTAGGCATGAATAAAATTAGTGCAAGGTGGGTCTGCAAACATCGTTCAGCAATTCAACGCCAGCGTCGTGTTGAATGTGCCCGATCATCTGTGGAGAACACACTGTGGACATGTTGAAGACAATTGTCACAGAGGATGAAACTATGGTTCTCTACTATGATCTTTTGTGCAAAAGGGAGTTTATGCAAAGGAGGCGTAAGGGAGAACCAGGGGGCCTTCAGATACAAGCCTGCCGAATCCTCCACGAAGATCTAGGCATGAATAAAATTAGTGCAAGGTGGGTCTGCAAACATCGTTCAGCAATTCAACGCCAGCGTCGTGTTGAATGTGCCCGATCATCTGTGGAGAACACACTGTGGACATGTTGAAGACAATTGTCACAGAGGATGAAACTATGGTTCTCTACTATGATCTTTTGTGCAAAAGGGAGTTTATGCAAAGGAGGCGTAAGGGAGAACCACCGCAGAGAAAGTGCAAGGTCTGTCAGTACACAAAAAGGGGATGGCTACGATTTTTTGGGATTATAAGGGTATTTTTCTAATAGACTTGAAAAAACGCAACACCGCAGTCAATGGGGCATATTATGCAACACTCCTGCATAAAATATTCGGGAGAAAAGACGTGGGAAACTGATCAGAGGCGTACGTTTGCTCTATGACAATGCACCTGTGCACAATTCTGGAATTGCACAAGCTGCAATTCTTGACAAATTAATCACGCTTTGTATAGTCTAGAATGGAACCCAGTGGCAATACTACCCATTTGTAAATTTAAGAAAATGGTCGGGACGCAGCAAGTGCGTTATGGTAGTGAATTTTCATAAGAAGAACACATTATAGTAATTTAGCCTTATATTAAAAGTTATAAAATATTACTTTATTTGATTAGGAAAACAGTAAAAAATAGGAGTAAGAAGGGCAAAAGCACGATCTTTAACATAAATATGTATACAGTCATTTAGATACAAAACTCAAACAAAACAATTGATCAACAGGAAATATACTCAACAAAAAATACACCAGAAAACTAAACATAAAAAATCTCGGAACGCAGCAAGTGCGTTATGGTAGTGAAATTTTATTAAATGCTTCAAATTTGAATAACACAATTTTCTATAAACTTAAAAAGTTTAATTTTGGTATGTGGTAAGTTCTTTCCTAGGGCAAAATATCCACCAAATATCATTAATATAACTTTGTAATTTTCGGAGGAAAACTTTTTTTTTCAAAAGAAAATTAAAAATTTGAATAACTCAATTTTCTATAAACCTAGAAAGTTGAATCTTGGTACGTAGTAAGGTTTCTCCCAAGGCAACATATATAGTAAATTTCATTAGAGAAGCTTTGTTATTTTCGGAGAGAAATTTTTTTTGCAAAGAAAACTTAAAATTTTCCCGGAAAACCTCATCCGATTTTTCTGGCTAACGAACTCATCCAAGTCATTAATAAAAGAAAGGCACTTGACGAGTTTCATTGAAATCGGTTAATTATTTTTTGAGTTATCAGACGGACACACACACACACACACACACATATATATATATATATATATATATATATATATATATATATATATATATATATATATATATATATATATATATATATACAGTGGCGGATTTGCCCTAAGGCCCAGTAGGCCCGGGCCTAGGGCGGCCAGATATTAGGGGCGGCCAATAAAGTAAATTCATTATGTAGTCTATATGATGGGTGCTGAGAAAGGGGCGGGTGGTACTTACTACATGGCTTGGGGCCTAGGGCGGCCAAGACTGCAAATCCGCCACTATATATATATATATATATATATATATATATATATATATATATATATATATATATATATATATATATATATATATATATATATAAACATATAAAAATTGAAACTGACTCCGGATATGGGTTCTAGGGGTCCTAGTTCGCGCTCATTTGAAAATTTTTTTTAAAGTCTCACCATTGATACCTCTCTATTAGCGAATTTTTTAAAATAAAAATTCACGTGGCTCATGCATTGAGGCTGATTGTATGCATGCAGAAGGGGAAGAAGAGGGTTTCTGCCCCCTTGCCCAAAAACACGGGGGGTTCTCCATCCCCTGCTTGTGCATGCACATAACTACCTTCAGAGCATAAAGCAACTTGGGAACAACCCCCAAGAAAGTTACTGGATCTGGGCGAATATCGGTGTTGTGAGGGGTAGACAGGGGTTAAAGGATATATTGCTGCAAAATGCGAAAAATGTATCTTTTCAAAGTCCGACTAATTGATTTCTTAGCATTTTTGGCTGATATTTCCTCCCCGCTCAGCACCTCTATTCATTCTTGGTCCCTTTCTTGTTGGCTGTTTTCAATAAATTTGTCTTGTGCATCCAAGGGGGGTTCTCGGCATGTTTCTGAAAAAAAAAAAACGCTCTTTGCAGGAAACTGTAAATTGAGCAAAATTACTTCCACATTGTCCCTATAATGTCTTTTTCAGATAATATCGAATACAGCACTAAAGTAAATAAATGCACTTGCTGTTTCACTTCTTTTTTATTTTTATATTAGATATATATGCACAAGCTAAGTAAGTGTAAGAAAGGAGGGGCCCTGCTCCCACATCTGGGGTGCCGCTTCTATACTCGCTATCCTGGACTCCATTCAGAAGAGAGCTATACGGCTCATCGGTGACCCTACCCTCACCCAAAGGCTGCCATCCCTTGCCCACCGACGTGCCGTTGGTGACCTCTCTCTCTCTCTCTTTTATAGATATCTGCATGGGCACTTCTCAGAGGAGCTTTCTTCCATAGTTCCTCCACCTGCTGCCAACAGATCTACCAGGGGAACAGAGCAAATGCACGCTTTTACTGTCCAGGTCACCAGACATAGAACATCTTGTTATGCCCGCTCCTTTGTCCCGAGGACTTCCTAGCCGGCACATGTTTTTCCTTCTCCTCCGAACGTCCAAGTCCAGAATTAACAAGTTACCTCTTGCCTCCTTGTCGACACCCACGGTACGATAGTATTTGGGCTGTGAGCCCTCGTGCTGTGTTGTTGAAATAAAAAAAGTTTGAAATATTTTTAGGTTATGTCAACGCTTACGACATTTGTTGCGCAATGTGATTTCCGGTGACAGATTAGAGACTGGAAGGGTTATTTGAGCAACTTTAGTCCATTTACTGACTCTGTAGCTCTGAAGATAAGGAAGTTAGCTACTGTTCCCAATTGCCAAGATCATCCTGTATATAACGATGTTTCCAATATTTAAATAAATAATTTTTTCGGCAACCCTCCGGGAAGTGCCCACTTCCCGAACGCTTTTTCTTTGAGAAAGTAGCATTTCTCCGGCATAGTCCGGGAAGTACGCACTTCCCGGACTAGGCCGGGAAGAATCACATCGTTGTTGTCATTGTGAATATTAAAATCTTGGTAGGTATGATTTTGATAAATATAGTTGGACATTACCACGGTGGCTGGAAGTCTACCAATGTCGCTGAAGGATATATAGACAATTCACTAACAAACAAAATTAAAATTGCCAATACCATTCAAAAATTATCAGATGAAAACAATCAATATGAAACGGAAACTTTACCTTCTTGTTCTGACTACAAAAGGCATTTAAATATACCAAGCATTTCAAACAAATTAAATCCTTTCAATATTAGCAATTGCTCGAATTTTAATATAAATATTAATATAAATAAGAATTAGAATGTGTCTGTTAGTACCTATCTTCTGTTCGAATTTCAATATTTAATACAAATAAGCATTAAAATGTTCAAAATTTTGTTGTACAAAGAAATATAATAAAGAAATGTGTCTCATTGATTTGTTATTCTACACGGTTGCCGAAAAAATAGTGTACGCAACACGTCTGAAAACAGTTTTTTGGACTCGCAGACTTCCAGGACTCGCTTACAGCTCGTCCTAGAATTTTGTCGACTCGTCCAAAAAAACAGTATTTTCGGGACTCGTAACGCAGTGACATTACTATAAAGTAAAGCGACAATTTTATACAGTAAGGTGTCACTTTAATAAACACTTTTAAATTTTAGTAAAATAGCATGTCATCAGTCAAAATGCGAAAAAATAAATTAAATTGAACGTGAAAATGTAAAACTGTATCTTTCCAAATTATGCAGTCCCTCATCTCATCCATTCTTTTTCTAATAAAACTACAACATGAAACATGAATAAATATTTTATTTCAAACAATTCATAGAACATTATACATAGATTATCTTTCTTGTGCGTGATTTGTGGAGGATTTCACATTTATTATTAATACCATTAGAATTATTACATTAAAATTCGGTTTCATATAACTATTACGAGATACAATTAATTACTTACACTAATAACACAGCTCAGTTTAAGCTATGGATCAAGATTTTAATTTTTTCACTATAATTATTATTAAAGTACGTATCTATGATCAGGTTTAGTCATTTAGTGATCTAGAAGCTTCCCTAAAAACATGCACTGAAAACAAATTAGTTAAATACACACCAAAATATACTTTTATCAACACAAAAATATATACTCTACTTTTTTATCAACTGATTATATTTTTTTTGTATTTTTTTTTTCTTCAATATTTTCAGTTAAGAAATTACCGGAAATATCATGGAATGAATGGGCACTTGTATGTTGTATTTCATTAAAGGCATTTTTTTTCGCTGCAGAAATTGTACAATACTAAGATGCTAGAGCAAAATTTTGGAAACTGAAATAAAAAATACTATTAAAGCTACATTTTTTACGATAGCTTTTATATTGTAATACTTTCAAACACTTACTTTGCAGTATTTAAATTGAATATCTAAATGCTTTAGCAGGTAATTCAACTCAAGATTTAATAATAACAACAAAATTTTACAATTAAAATAAATGCAATAAAACAACTGTTATGACAGTTTTGAGTACATTTACTCAGCAATATTGTATAACAAAGATAAAAACATTGACACAAATGCTCTGACTTGCCTGTCCCAACATAATGAACTGCAATAGGTTACCCTAGGTGACACAATCCAGTGCCAAACAAAAACTACGCAAGATCCAAAGGATGGCTTGCCTAGGCATCACAGGGGCCATGTCTTCAACCTCAACAGCCGCCATGGAAGTGTTGCTGGATCCCCCCCCCCCCCCCCCGTACACTTACTTATTATGGGGGAGGCCAGGCTAGGACGATACAAACTAGCCTGCAATGGTAGGCTGAAGGTCAACCCAGATTTCAGGGGCCACTGCAAAATTCAGGAGATCGTGAAGGAGCCCATGCTTGAAATGAGGTCAGACTTCGCGAGCCCGCGAATGTGCAGGGAAAACAACTTTACAGTGGAAATCCCCGACAGCGAGGCATAGCGGGAGGAGACGCCGGGCATACCATGGGACGCGCTCGTCTGGTTCACGGACGGATCCGGCGGGGAGCGTGGGACGGGGGCAGGTGCTTACTCGGAAGGACCGAGGGTAAGTCATAGTATTTCCCTCGGAGCCCATGCAACGGTGTTTCAGGCCGAGATGTACGCCATCCTGCACTGTGTGCGGAAGAAAAAGAGGAGAGGCTACACCAAGAAGCGGATCCTCATAGCCACAGACAGCCCTAAGGCACTAAGTAGCCCACAGGTAAATTCCTGGCTGGTGAGTGAGTGCCGAGACGAGACGAGACGAGCGACATGGCTGGGCAGAATGAGGTGACCCTCATCTGGGTGCCGGGTCACTCGGGGGTCAAAAGCAATGAAGAAGCTGACAGTCTCGCGAAGAGAGGGTCAGCAGAACCATTTATGGGACCAGAACCGGCTCTGGGCGTGTCAAAGAGCACTGCCAGGGGAGCCATTAAGTCCTGGGTCAGAAACCAACACAAAGTGTACTGGGCGGACTGTCCAGGGCTCAGACATGGGAAGTCAATAATTGACGGACCCAGTTCAAAGAGAGCTGCTAAATATTACCAGAGGACAGCTCAGAAACACAACAGGTCTCTTGACGGGACACATGGCCGTCAAGAAACACCTACATAAAATGGGGCGGTTCGAAGGGGACCTCGCATGCAGACTCTGCGGTGAGGGGGAGGAATCAGCCCAGCACATCTTGTGCCAGTGTAAAGCTCTGTATCGCAAAAGACAACTGATCTACGGTCAGTCTAGACCGGAGACAGAGCAATATAAAACTTCACCCTACCAATCGCTGTGCAGACTAGTTCAAGGCACAGTGCTTTTGGAATGGGTGGAGTAAGACTAAGGGTATCAACCAAAGGTTGCAGTGCTATAAGGGCGGCAAGGCCGCGGACGAGCCCGCCCCGAGGGACAAAAAAAAAGATTAAGGGTATGCACAATCAACCAAAGGTTGCAGTGCTATCTGGGCGGCAAGGCCGCGGACGAGCCCTAAGGGAAAAAAAAAGGTTACCCTCTATTGCATAATGTTCCCAAATGGAAGCACAAACTTATAATTTTGGTGCACTTGCCCATGCACGTTACATACTTGCTATTAAAGAGATATTAGCAAGCTATATTGACAGGCAGAAAATCCTAAACCATTCCCAGCATGGATTCAGAAGAAATAGGTCAACACCTACGGCCATGACATATATAGCTGATTTTATCTTAGAAGCACTGGATAACAGAGAAAATGCCGAGCTATTGTGCTGTGATCCTATTTAATATGGTAAACCACCAGATCCTTATCTCTAAGTTGGAATATTATGCAATGGGAGGCAATATAGGAACACTTATACAATCCTATTTAAAGAACAAGAATGTAGTTGGTTATCTGGCAAAATACCACTTCGAATTTTAAACAGGTAAACTTGGGAGTGCCACAGGGCTATATACTGGTCCCAATACTCTTCCTACTATACATTATACTGAAAACATCAGGGCAGACAGAATTTGCGAAGATGACACGATAGTAATTAAAAGTCTGGACGCATCAAGTGCGTTATGGTAACGAATTTTCGTTGAAATGTTTTTAATGGCAAATATGTCTTGTTTTTAAAAGGACATTTGGTTAGCAGTACAACCTATATAGTACCAATAATGTATCATATTTCATTAAAATAACTTTGTCGTTGCAAAAAATACAAACATTTTTCGAAAATAAACTTAAGTTCCAGAAAAAACTGGTCCGATTTTCCGCACCTGCCAAGATATAATTATTCACAAACAGCTTTAGGACCAAAATTGAAAAAAAATTCTTTTACAAAAATTCACCATTTATCTTTACAGAAATTGCCTTCAGTAATGTTACAGAATATTTTAGATATGATGGTCCACTAAAATCATTTTAAACGCTAGTAAATGCCATTAGTGTTGAAAAGTGTAAAGACAAATTTCCCAAATGCATATAATTAGCTACAAAGCGTTAGCGTCAAATTATCTGCAAACTTTTAATTTAAGGAATGTGGGCAACATTTCTTACCTATATTAAAGCAAGTAGAAAACGAAATGTACAAATTTAAGATACTGGAAAGCTATCGAGTTTTCAGCTAAGTTTTAAAAAATTTGAACATGTATCACAGTTACAAATAACTACTAGAACATTTATTACGTTAAACACCTATTTCTGCCTTCGTTACATTTAAATTTAGCAGTTGATATGAGAAGTTAAAAGTCTATATAAGTATTTACAATGGAACATATCTTAACTTATAAAATTCTACACAAGAGAATCATTACTTTCTGAATTGTAAAAAGTCTGGACGCAGCAAATGCGTTATGGTAGTGAATTTTCATTAAAATGTTTTTAATAGCAAATATGTGTTTTCTTAAGATAGCAGGCATCAAATTTGGTTACCAGTATAACCCATATAGTAAAAACAATGTGCCATGTGTCATCAAAATAACTTTATTGTTTGAAAATGTAGAAAAAAATTACCGAAAGTAAACTCAAAGTGTTCCTGAAAAAACTCGTTTCTTGGTCAACCTTATAGGTTAATAGCAAATTGAGTTATTCAAATATGAAGCATTTGATCAAAATTCGCTACCATAATGCATTTGCTGCGTCCAGAATTTCTTTTTTTATCAGAAATTAAGTTGACGCAAGTTGTTAAATAAAAATGGAAATTAAAAGAAGTTGGTTGTAAATATATCAACGAAACATTTTTTTTAGGGGTTAGAAATTAAAAGTAGACTGCTAAGAAATTAGGTTTCCTCTTCGAGCTACTTTTCACCAGCTAATCTCTATACCTTATATACCTCACAAATAAGACGAAGCCTCGAATACTGCTCCCACATCTGGGGTGCTGCTGCCGCTTCTACACTTGCTATCCTGAACTCCATCCAGAAGAGAGCTATACGTCTCATCGGGGAGCCTACCCTCACCCAAAGGCTGCCATCCCTTGCCCACCGACGTGCCGTTGGTGACCTCTCTCTCTTTTATAGATATCTACACAGGTACTGCTCAGAGGAGCTTTCTTCCATAGTTCCTCCACCTGCTGCCTCCAACAGATCTACCAGGAGAACAGAGTGAATGCAGCCTTTTACTGTCCAGGTCACCAGACATAGAACATTTTGTTATGCCCGCTCTTTTGTCCCGAGGACTTCCAAGTTGTGGAATTCCTTGCCGGCACATGTTTTTCCTTCTCCCCCGAACCTCTAAACCTTCAAGTCCAGAATTAACAAATTGCCTCTTTCCTCCTTGTCGACACCCACGGTACGATAGTATTTAGGCTGTAAGCCCTAATTAAAAAAAAAGGAAAGTGTTTTATGTGAAAAATAAACAAATATTTTTACCATTGATATGTATAAGTGAAAAAAAAAGTCATAACAAGCAGAAGAGGTACAAGAAATATTCTTAATTTTCGTTTGTTTTAAATGAATTCTGGAGCAATATGGAAAAAGAAAAAATTGGATTACAATGGAATGTCATAAGTTTAAGGTACTTATCTAATAAAAATAATATGATTATATAAATTAGATTGGTTATTAGTTGAAATTGTAAAGTTTAAAATTTGTGAGATACTCACATTGGATCTATTAAAAATGTATATATTTGTTTTGAAACTCTTTCTACTTCTTCAGATAATGTAAACAGTATTCTATCATATTTAACGTGGAATTAACCAAAATAAACCAAAGATTAGTTTACCAATTTCATAAATTTGTGTAACAGCTGCCTATTTCTAAATGAAGCACACCTTTTGAGGTCTTGATTTTTCATGCTGATCAATAAAATAACTTCAAAATTAATTAATACTAAACAAATTAGCTAGCCAGGAAAAAATTTTATTACTCAAAACAGTGTACAGCAATAGATTGATATAGATGAAAAAAATGTAAATGGTGCTCAACAACAAACAAAAACATGGAAAAATACATGGTGAGTAAGTGATCTATGGTGGGTACATTTCTGTATAAGAGTTTTATATACAATTTAATTTTTCTTTTACACATAAAATTGAAACTGACCTAGGATAGGACTTTTAGGGGTCCTAGTTCGCGCTAATTTAAAGAAATGTTTCGGAAGTCTTAGCATCTCGCTAAAAGCATTTTTTTTTTCTGCGAAAATTCGCTAAAACACCTGAAAATGCCAATAAATCTGTTTCTAAAAAGAACATTCACCAGAAGTATACTTTTATTTAGTAACATTAAAACAAATTCCATTGCAAATACTTAGAAGCTCCCAGTAAAACTTATTTCTGCCATTGTTACACTTTACTCTATAGTTATTCTAAAAAATTAATTAAAATCTTATCTTTATAACCTTTTTAAAATTTATGTAGAAATATTTATCCCCACTACAAGTTAAAATGTAAAATACAACATACAAGCCAGAAAGTTCAGTCAGTCAAGATTTAAGACAATACATCACGAATATCCTGTGGCAACTTAGATAGTATTTCAGCATGATTAACCCCTTTGGCTGTAGCAATCACTCCATGAATATTGGGGTATTTAACTTTCTTGTCGTACAGGTATCTATTTCCATGGACATCGGTAAACTTGCCTCCGACTGTGGTGAGTAGGGCTTCAGGAGCACAAGTGTCCCATTTCTTACAGCCCTTGCTGGCAAACACATACGCATGTGCTTTACCTTCCATCAACTGTAGAACCTGAATTTAAATGTTTTAAATAACACAAAACCAAGTATATTTTCAAGCTACTGTTTTGAAATACACACACATACACAAACACAGAAATATATTAAATAATATATACAGGATGTCCTTATTATACTTTAAAAAAATAGGGGCGTGAGTTGCCCTTGAAAAAATAGTGCGGATAGTTCTATTAACATTTTTTATTTTTAGGGCGTGATACTGAGATACAGGGTGTTAACATTGTTGTGCTTAAAGCGATTTTCCTTAATTATCGTTAAAACGGATAAAGATAGGATTTTCAAAATTTGTACACGAGTAAATATCAACAGCATATAAATAAAAAGTCTGGACGCAGTAAGTGCGTTGTTGCGGTAGATGGTGATTCTCTTTCAATTAGAAAACGAGGTTAATAACCTTGGGTTGCACTTTTTGATAAACACGCAATGTGTTAGGATTATAATAGAATTAAAAACATGCAATGTGTAGAATGTGAATATATTTACATTTTTGTTACACGTTACAAGCTTGCACCAGCGACCGAACATTGGCAGAGATGGAGATGTTGTATCTTCGAGATCGCAGTTGATAATGTCCAGTGCCTAGTGGACTGAAAGCTAGCTTCCCTTAAAGGTAAGAATGTCTTTCTCGGTCGGCTACCAGATATGTCAAAGCATCGGTCGGCTACCTGATACCTTAAAGGTTCCATAATAAACATGCGTTTTGGTAGCGAATTATCATCAGATACAGATACAGATTCCATCATCCAAAGAAGTTTGCAGGTGATTTTTTTAGAGTCACCCTTAAATGAGAACCTCAACAAAAAATGAGTAGAAAAGAGGCATTATTAGTATATGGAATCGAAAAATTCAGGGCCTGAATAAAAAGGATGTTTTGTTGTTGCGTGGTCTGGAGGATTATTCAATTGATATTGCACTTGCGACCGAACACTGGTTAAACTGTGAGGAAGTGAGTGCTCTTAGAGATGAGGTGTTTGAAGTCAGGCATGCTTTCTGTCGGTCAGAGGCAAATAGAGGTGGAATTCTCATAATAATGTGTGCATTCATGGCATATCCAATTAATGAGCTTGGTAGATGTTGCAGTGAAAAAAGTTTTGAGTGTACGGGAGTTGAAATACCTAAATATAACATGATTGTTCTTGGAATATACCGTGCACCGGTTGGAGATGTGAAGCACTTTATCAGTGAACTGGAGGAAACACTCCATTTTGTAGAAAAACAGTATCCAGAACAAACGGTATGTCTCGCTGGAGATTTTAATATAGATGTGTTAAAAGAAACAAGGATCAAGAGGAGTTTCATCAATCTATTGAACAGGTTTGGCATTTGTTGCATGTTGTCGGAGCCATCTCGCATATCAGGAGGCAGTGCGAGTTGTATAGTTAATATCTGTATATCCTCCTCGGCTGAAGTCTGTAATGTTGGAACTGTTGAGCTTAATTTATCTGATCACTGTGGACAGATCGTGGGTCTTCAGCGCGTTGCTACTGCACCAGCTGGTGCCAAGTACATAAAGATGAGCCATATAAATAGTGCTAACATACAGAGATATATTAGCAGACTGCAAGAGATCGACTGGACCTTGACGCTGGAAATAAGCAATGCTGAAGAATGTTTTGGGCATTTTCATCAGATTTTGCTGGAGGAATATAACTGTTGTTTTCCTGAAAGTGTTGCCAAGGTTAGTAATTTACAGAAGAGAAAGGTGAAGATTAGTTCTGAAGAGACTGACAGATTAAAAAATTGCATGGAAGCTTTTCACACTTTGCATATGGTTAGGAAAGATGAAGAATCCAGGAACTGTTATAAGTATGTTAAAAATGTGTATGTCAACAGATTAGAAGAACTTAGAAAAAAATCTAATGAGGACTACATTATCAGCTCTGATTATAAATCTTAAGCAATGTGGAAGACAATCAATCGGCAGACCAATTTAATGCGGAAAAAGTGTGAACTCAATCTAGATTTCCTAACGGCAGAGCAGTTGGTGGTGGGGGGTGTTGGTGTTGTCTCCCTTACTCTAGGCAGCATTGGTAGAAATCCTCACAAACCAGCAGGCAGAAGGTTTTTATTTTCTGGGATCTGCCGATGACCAATAGGTAATTATAAAACTAGGATATACATAAAAGATTACATAAATAACATTATCAATCAATGTTTCAAATGCTGAGAATTCTAAACCTTACAAATGAGGTAATAGTCCACCGCTGATACTACCTGAACTACATACATTTTATTGGTAAAAATCAGATCATGGGTAGTTGTGTTAAATGAAGTTAACACAAGAGGCAACCAAATAGCCAAAATTCTTGAGACAAACGATCAGTTGTCATATGCCACACAGGCAAAACTATCAACATTGGCCCATATACTGCAGCTACTGGACTACACACTGCCTAACCGGCACTGAGATTTTAAATTAATTGCCTGAAATGTTCAATTATTTTTAGTGACATACCTTATATCCACAACCACCAACTTTTATAATCTCATCTGCACCCATGGCATCCAATGCAGACTGCACGAGCGCATCAACATGAGATCTGCTCGTGGTCACTATAAATTTGCCTGGCGTTGGGTCAACAGGAGTAAAACCCCCTACTCCCAAACCTGCTAGACCCCATATGGTCCTGCCAATGCTTTCATCATTAGCTGTGTGATTATAGTATGGCTGGTGAATCACACCACCTACCGCATGTCCTTTGATCGAAAGTCCAATCAGTACAGTTACATGTTCCACAAGACCCTGTTGAAAAAAAAAACACATATAACCAAAGTTCTCAATTTTCCACGAGATATTAAAAAGTACTAGCCTACAATAGAAAATGACATCATTTATTAAAACAACATATTTATTCATCAGAATCTCATGTAAGATTTATACATTTGCAGAACGTCCATGAAGCAACTCTAAACACCTTAAAAAAAATTCTTTATCTTTGCCTCCAAACCACTCCCCAATGTGACATATGACTTCATTGTTTGTGGAAAATTATGTACTTTTCTAATGTTTCTTGAGCTGCTGGTGCTAACTCCGGAGAATAAGGTGACTAGTCAATTAATTTAAAACCTATTTTGTCTTGGAAAAAAAACCACACATTTGGACAGTTTCCACAGTGTTTTTCCAAAATTTTCGTATGTAGTACAAGCATATAAAGAAACGAAAAGCACGTTCTCACAGACATTTCCAGTTTTCTATCTGATAGCGGACTCAAGACATTTCTACAACATTTCACCTTCTTTAGGACACCATGAACTTTCTTATTTCTTATGAGCACCATATTAGATTTGGGGATCGTCTGATTCCTGTTTTTCATAATGAATTCAGCAATCTATAACATGTTGCTTATATAAGTCCAAATAAGTTGTTTTTGTAGATGTTATATTATTTTAGAGTTAAATAAAAATTTCCTTTACACTGGCACTCGCAACGTGGGTCCGAAGTCTAGATAGGCGTCTGGAACTTGTGGTTGGTGGTATGAGATGTGCAGATGTCAGGTGTTATATTAAATTTTCATTCCATGCAGTGATATTATGCGGGGTGACCTATGTGGCATGCTGTTCTTTCGATTTTATGAAATACGTTAATTGCCCAGTTAATATTTTACCTTATTTTGTTGAAATTTTTAGCTGTATTTTTTTTTTTTTTTGATATCATATCTACAGTCCATATTAGTCATGATAAATCATTCTGCAGAAGAGCATAAAATCTTAAATTATTAGTGAATTATTAAACTAGGGCAATAAAATTTTTCAGCGGATATTTTAATCAAAACATAATTGGCATTTACATTCATTTATTTTTAAGCCAAGATAAATTACTTTATTATATTTCATAATTGAGTTTAATATTGGAAATCCTTATCTCAGTACGCTGCTAATGATTGGGAAAGTAGTGTGATTCACAGTTATTTAATTTTGCCTTTTATCTGAACTTATTGAGAAGAATAAATTACTTATCATTTTTATATTTATTATTAAATTATTAATGCTCAACAACTTGAGGTGTTTATTATCTTTTCGCTTTGAAAACGCAATCTATCAGTTTGAAATTTAAATTTGTCTTGATATAAGTTTACCAATTATCATTTATTTCGGAAAGCAGCATGCCTGAATAGCACCCCGTTGGTAGGGAAGCAGTCTTCATCACCGTTGGTAGGGAAGCAGTCTTCATCACCATTGGTAGGGAGGCAGTCTTCATCACCGTTGGTAGGGAAGCAGTCTTCATCACCGTTGGTGGGGAAGCAGTCTTCATCACCGTTGGTGGGGAAGCAGTCTTCAACCCCACTGTTGGTAGGGAGGCAGTCTTTATCACCGTTGGTAGGGAAGCAGTCTTCATCACCGTTGGTGGGGAAGCAGTCTTCAACCCCACCGTTGGTCGGGAAGCAGTCTTCAACCCCACCGTTGGTCGGGAGGCGGCCTTCATCGCCGTTAGTTAGGAAGCGGCCTTCAACATCACCGTTGGTTGGGAGGCGGCCGTCATCACCGCTGGTAAGGAGCCCCCAAATGAACATCGTAAATAGAGGACATTCCAACAACACTGTAAGAGAGGAGCCCCCTTCAACACCACCGTCGGGGAGGAACCTTCAACACCATCGTAAGTGAAAAGCCTCCTAAGTGGCACATCACTAGGAATGAGCCCTCAATAACATCATCAGGAAGGACCCTTCTTCAGCACCATCGCCAAAGAGGACCCCTTCAACCTGAAGCTAAAAGTTAAGTACACTGTTTATCTGTGGTTTTCATTTTCTTTTATAGAGTGTGTTCCACAATTCATTCTTACAGTGTCACAAGTAATTAAATCACTTATTTTTCTTTCATCTAATGTATTAAATTTTATCCACTGCATTATATAGAGTCAATAATTTTTTAAATAAACTAATTTTATTAATAATGCGTGATTTCATTTGTACCTCTTAAAACCTACCAACTACAAGTGCCTGAACTCAAGTCCTGAGATAATTTCTATTATTATATATAATATTACATTTATTTTATATTATTTTAGTGTTCAATAAAAACAGAACATTTATTATAGATAGTTAAAGAAACATTTTTAGTTACACTTCCACCCAAACAGTGGGGCATTTAGTACAGTTAATAATTTTTAGTTATACTGGCACTCTGGCTCCCGTAACTTTTGGGTGGGATCGTTTCCACAACATTTATCTTCTTGACTATGCATACTGGTGGTTTTAACCATGTTTCTGAAAAAAAGAAAAAAAATCGAAAATCCCATCCCCTAATATGCAAAATTACCCAAATTATTTCTCAACATGTTATACGTTGTTGAATTCATAAAAAAACAGGAATCCTATATGTCAAAATCCAATATGTTGCTCATAATAAGAAACTTGATGATGTCCCAAAGATGGTGAAACGTTGCATAAATTTTGAGTACGCTATCAGTTAGAAAACTGGATGTGTCTGTGTTAATGTACTTTTCATTTTTTTATGTTAGTTCAAATAAATAAGATATACAAAAATCAAAAATCTCATTTTTCAGTTTCTTGACCCATGGCGAGGCTCGAATTGTAAAGGTTCAAATGTAAAGAATCTTAAAAAAAAAGGATTCATCATAACCCTATTTAACGCCTATTATTAGACTGCATCACAGGTTTCACTAAGAACTAGCATTATCAGTTATATATATATATATATATATATATATATATATATATATATATATATATATATATATATATATATATATATACAGGGTTATTCATTCGTCGAAGGACTGACACAGAGCAGGGGCATGTAGGAAACCGAAAATATTGTGATTTAATGCAACTTTCCCGCTATACTAAGTTGCACCGCTGAGAAGTTATAGGCCTTCAAAGTGGCTTGAATTTAGAAGAACTAAATTTGGTACACGTTTTGAGTGTACCAAGAGCAAAAATCGACAGTAATAAGAATTGAATTGAAGCATTTTAAAGGGTTGATAAGGGATGATTCACCCTTAAAGTGTGACATAAATTTTTAACCAAACGTTGGGTATGAAATTTAACGTCAGACTTGACAATCAGGAAAATAAGTCATTTTAATTTATTAATATTTGCTGAGTGTTGTGAAAATGGCCGGGAAGTTTTCATTTAGGGATGATTCACCCTTAAAATGTGATATAATTTTTTAACCTATTGGCAGATATAAAAAATTATTATTTCACGTTATGGAGAATTTTATTCTAAAACTTTTATTACTCTTATTAATTTTAAAAAAACTGTCGTTTTCAACAAAATTCCGAACAACTAAATACACGTATTAGAGCTGAGTTATTTAAAATCATCGGAAATTCAAACGTTGGCTATGAAATTTAACGTCAGACTTGACAATCAGGAAAATAAGTCATTTTAATTTAGTAATATTTGCCGAGTGTTGTGAAAATGGCCGAGAAGTTTTCATTTAGCGAACAAGTTGATATGCTATTAGTGTTAGGTCTCTGTGAAGGAAACTACAGAAGAAGTGTTGAAGAATATCAGAGAAGATTTCTTAATCGTGTAATCCCTCATAGAGAAACAGTTGCCAATGTTGAAACACGGGCTCGAGAAACAGGCAAGTTTTTCAGTAACACTCGTGGATGTGCTACTGAACCAGGTTACTAGACGAAAAACTTATTTTGAATACAATTGAAGATGACCCACATATTAGTACCAGAAATCTATCTCGACAAACTGGTATATCGCAAACTTCCGCGTAATAAGACATAATTTACTGCACCCATATCATATCCAAAAAGTGCAAGAATTGTTACTGGAAGATTTGGTTAAACGAGTGAATTTTTGTCAGTTTATTTTGCATCAAGAAATTAATTTTCAAAAGAAAATTCTTTTTACTGACGAGGCTTGTTTCACCCGCAGAGGTATTACAAATTTACATAACCATCATGAATATTCTGATGTAAACCCTCATTCAGTAACTCCTCGACATTTCCAACATGAGTTTGAATTGGTATTATTGACCGGTATTTAATTGGTCCACTTATTTTACCGGATCAATTAAATGGCAAAACTTATTTAGAATTTCTTCAAAACAATCCCCGGATCTACTCGACGAGGTGCCTCTACAACTTAGGCTGGAACATTGGTTTATGCACGATAGAGTTTCGCCTCATTTCAGTACTGATGTTAAAGACTATTTAAACCACAAGTATCTAAATAAATGGATTGGAAGAGGAAATAATTGCCCACAAGTTTGGCCTCCACGATCGCCAGACCTCAATAAATGTGACTTCTTTCTTTGGGGAATGTTAAAATAATTTGTGAAAATTGTGTAATCGCATTACACATAAATTCACACTCATTAGAAACAATCAACAGTTGTTGGATAGAGTAGACTTCAATTTTTGACAAAGAATAAATTTATACCTGAGAAAACGGTGATCATTTTGAACAATTTCTGTAATTTATCGGTGCAAATGTTATGTTATTTGTATTGTTTAAGTTGTTTGTTTTTCTATTAAATTATTCTTATTACAATTTTTTTCCTGATTGTCAAGTCGACATTAAATTTCATAGCCAACGTGTGAATTTCCGATGATTTTAAATAACACAGCTCTAATATGTGTATTTAGTTGTTCAGAATTTTGTTGAAAACGACAAAGTTTTTTGAAAATTAATAAGAGCAATAAAAGCTTTAGAATTAAATTGACGATTGTTCATAGCACAGAAAGCTATATAAAAGGGCATTTCTAATCGTGAAAATATATTTGTTAATATCATTCAATTTATAATTAAAAATGTAGTTATAGGAAAATTCGCTACAACAATTAATGTAATATTTCATGTAGTATTAGGTCACAGATGCATCAATAACATTGGCATTGAAATAATATTACTATTTATCTAAATAATAAACAAGTTGAAATTGCAGCGTACAGTACAAGGAATGCTGACTGCGGAGGTCTGCAATTATGTATTATGTAGACCAAAGCAAGGTTATAAGTAGTTGATAAACATTAAGAGACGAGTGATTTTAATTATGTAGAAAGAAGTACAGACTTTTGCTTTGAAAATGTAGTGACTAATATCAGAGACTTTTCAACTAACATTCAGTATGTAAAGATTTCGGCTTTAAAATTAATTCGGTTAAATTAGTTGTAAGCATTGTTAAAGTTTAGTTATTTGTTAGAGTTTATTACATCGTTACTAAGTCTAAATTCGCCTATTTCGACAAAATATCCTTATCAAATATCCTCCGCACCTTAACACCGATAAAATGAAATAATACTTTTTTAAATCCGCCCATGGGTTAAAAAATTCTGTCACATTTTAAGGATGATTCATCCCTTATCAACCCTTTACAATTCTTCAATTGAACTCTTATTACTGTCGATTATTGCTGTTGGTACACTCAAAATGTGTACCAAATTTAGTTCTTCTAAGTTCAAGCATAACTGAGATGTTGATTTTTTTCGAAATTAGAAACCCCACTTTGAAGGCCTATAACTTCTCAGAGGTGCAACTTAGTATAGGGGTAAGTTGCGTTAAATCACAATATTGTGGTTCTCCCACTTGCCCCTGCCCAGTGTCGGTTCTTATGCGAAACACCCTGTATATTTATACATACCAATATATTTATACATTCATATATACTGGTTTGGTTAATTTACCTGTGTATATTCTGACGTCCCATCCAGGGGATCAACCCATATAACAATATCATCACTTGACACATCAAGATACTCTGGAGGACACTGACGATTAAGAACGGAAGGGTCTGAATCTGTCACTACAAAATCACTTGGCACCTAAAAGAAAAAAAATATATAAAACTTTTGAAATAACACTACCATCAAAAATTAAGCATTTATTTAACTATCAAATACAGATTTAGGAACTTTTCCTCTGATTTCACAAGTGATTATTTTCTTTTTCTCTTTCGCCTTTTCATAACATCCTGTTCACGATTCAGATCTATCTTGTCAATATTAATACATGTTATATTAGCTTCTTTTTTATGTGAATGAAATCTCATCACATTTGTCTTAGATGAGTTGAAAAAAATTAGACTCTTTTTACAAGGATGTAAAAAGTGAAAATGGTTACAGAGAAGAAAACAATCACTTGTGAAGACAATTTTTCAATTCAACAATGAGTTTTTTGAACAAACCCAAGGCACAGCAGTGGGCAACCCGCTATCGCCATTTATTGCACCTTTTCATGAGTAGATTTGAAACAGATCTTGAAAGTGAAAGTGAGTATTTTCCTAGTGATTTCTTTACGTGAATGATATTTTCGCAGTGTTTAACACAAACATTTCCTCAATAGAAGATTTTATTGCCAAATTAAACAATAAATTTGATTCTATAAAATTTAACCACAAAATATAAATTAATAATAAATTACCCTTTTGAGATGTACTAGTTATCAAAACTAAAGACACTTTAGAATTTGATGACCACTGCTTGCCCAGTAGAGAAATTAATTAACAAACAGAAAACAAAGAAAATGTTAGCGGAATCAACAACTTAAAAAAAACCTGCTTACCATTTGAATCACTAATCACGAGGGGTCTAGATCGCATTTTTAAAAAAGCCAAATGAGAACTAACATTTTCAACAAAAATACTTGCTAGGTAACCCCAAAAGACAAGGATAGTACGGCCAAAATGTTGAGAATTTATTTATTTATTTTATTTATTTATTTATTCATACACCATCCAATAGCTTAAAAGCCAAATTAAGGATGGGCCAATACACAAAACATAATAACTAACAATAATCAAGCTAACAATACAAAAAAGAGTCACAAATTAGATCGCTTTGAAAAACATTTTTATCTCTGATATGTTCATGAGAAGATATCTAGGCGGTCTTGCAGTACAGAGTAATCATTGCACATCTGGTAAATTGGAGACGATCGTAGCAATCGCGTACGAGCAGTCGGGAGATAAAATGTACCTGGAAAAGTGCTGCAATACGAGGCACATTGAAATTAAGTTGCTGAAGCAGACTAGGGCAGCCGAACACAGAATTAACCAGTTTATATAAAAATATAATGAAACTGCACAGCCCGCGCAACGACAGACTCTGCAGACTAAAGCGAAGAAGTAAACTTTCCTGAGGAAAACCAATAGACGGATATCGACCATCCTCACGACAGCTAAGAAATTTTAGAAATTTCCTTTGCACTGATTCCAGGCTTGCCACATGTATCTCATAAGTGGGAGCCCACACAACTGAGCCATATTCAAGTCGGGACCTAACCAAACTGCTAAAGAGCAGGAGGAGGGTGTCAGTCTGTGAGAAATTTTTGCTGTTTCTTATCAGAAACCCTAGAGTTTTGTAAGCAGAACTGACAGTCTGCTCATAGTGTGGTTTAAAAGATAGAGTACCATCAAAAACAATTCCAAGGTCCTTAACTGTCCCGGGGCGGTCAAGTGGAAGCCCTCTTATATTGTACCTGAAAGTGATTGCGTGCTTATTTTGAGTAAAGGACATCACACTACACTTGGAAACATTCACAGAAAGACCACTCCGAAACAAGTTTCAAAGATTGTGATTTTAAACACGTTGGACAAGCAAAAAGATCTATTGTAATTAGATTCGAGGAACATTTAGCACAATTAGGATATGGTACTATAGATAGATCTTCCGCACCGGGATAATAATCACCACGTCACTGAGGAGAATCTAAAATTGATAAAAAATGTAAGACAACCAGGACAGCTAAACACATTCGAAAGTATATATTTATTTATATGTAATTAAAATTATACATTGCATCTTACAAAGAAGCTATATCTATATATATATATATATATATATATATATATATATATATATATATATATATATATATATATATATATATATATACATATATATATATATATATATATATATATATATATATATATATATATATATATATATATATCTATAGAGTAATAATAAAGTGTATGAATCTCGCTTTGCCGCCTATGGGTAGTCTCCTGATAGATCAGTTTACAAAATAAATACCAGCAGAAGCACCTCCGATAGATTATAAAAGGATACAGATATTTCCCCCAAACGAAATATGTTAATTTTGGTGTCGTTGAACCTCCCTAAATCGTTAGTGACCGACGACCTGCAGAAGAATATAAATAGGGTTGTGTATATAATATATTTAGAATTATTCATCCTCTGATGACACTAACTTGGTTCGTGAAACGACCGTCAGGTTTTTTAAAATGTGTTGTGGTGATTTGGGTTCTCTAAGTGTGCTTATCAGTGCTCATCACAGGTTCCAATCTTCACTGAGTGAAATAAAGTTTATAAAGTGGTGTCGAGACTTTAAAAATGACCGCACAAATGTGCATGATGAAGAGCGTAGTGATAGACCCAGTATTCAGACTAACGAAATTGTTTAACAAGTGAAATGAAAACTGCGAAGTGGTAGGCAATTGAGGATTAGTGATCTGGCTGATCATTTTCTACAAGTTGGACACACCTCTATCTACAGAAAAGCTCGGATATCACAAGTTGTGTGCAAGGTGGGTACCAAAAATTCTCACCGACCAGCACAAAGAGCAAAGAATGTGCAGTGGACGAGCCTTTTTGGATCGTTATTGATAAGATGGAGATTATTTGTTTTCTCGTATAGTTACAGGCGAGGAAACATGGATATCCTGCACCAACGCAGAATCAAAACAACAGCCAGTTGTGTGACGCCATTCAAGTTCATCAAAACTGAAAGAGTTTACACATTTCCATATTGTTGAAAAATGATGGCTACTGTTTTTGGACGAAAATGACGTCATTTTGATTTCATGGAAAGTGGGTCAACAATTACAGGTGACGTGTACTGCGAAACTCTCACCAAATTGAGGCATGCGATCCAAAACTGACGAGGTGGGAAACTGTCATCCGTCGTAATCCTCCTTCATGACAATGCACATTCTCACACCGCTGCTGTAATCAAGAAGAAGATTCAAGATCTTGCACCTAGCCTACTTCCTCTTCTTGCATTTGAAACAGTGACTTGATGGAAACCAATTTGAAAATGACGAGGAACTCAAGACTACCCTTGGCTAAATTCCCAGGCAGCAAGCTTATATGCAGAGGGGTTAAATAAACTGCTACAGCCTTACGAAAAGTGCTTAGAACTGAATGACGATTATGTGGAAAAGTTAAGTACATATGTAGTGAACTAAAACTGCCAATAAAAACCTTCTCTCAAGTTTATATATTTTTTAATAACCAAATGGCTCTTTATGAATATACCTCATATTATACAAGGATTAGTTTTTGTTTAGTATTTTTTTCTAATTATATATGCAAATAATATTCTTGTTAACGCTTGAACTATATTATCGTAAATACAATGCATTAAGTTTTTGGTATCCCATTTTAGGTTCCGTTCCCTTACAATGGAGTTTTCAGGGAATATGAGATAAGGCAGATTTGAGGTTGCAAATATGTCTTTTAGTTTGAGCAAAAGATGATACAAGTCAAAACCAGCGCTCGTAGCGCCATCGTTGAGTAGAAACATTTACCACTATAAATTTATTCAAAGCTTGTTTGACAGATAATCAATGAAAGTTATACCTCTTATAAGCACTAGCACAAAAGGCTTAATTACATGACAAAATGTATAACTTATTTAAAATATATTGTACTATGTTACTACTATACTTAGCTAATAGCCGAATAGTTTGACATGGTCGAAATCTTCAGTTGCAAAGTCACCAAAACGTTAGCATGTTACATACACTTTGCAAAACTCTCATACATGACAATAATAATCATATGTATCATACTTCACAATTATATGGTCCCTCTTCTCCAATAATACAAACATTAGGAAACTGTCTTGATAATGATGCTATTATACATCTCTGTGCTGAACGATCAGCTTCAGTCTGCAAGTCGTTCTTGTTCTGAAAATAAAAAGCTTTTGCAAGTAACCAATCATATGATACAATATTGTTTAATGCCTCAACAAAATAGTAGGTCTCTTTTGTTTAAGCCTGACAAGAAGGAACATGTGCGCTGTTGCCAGACCTACTATCTCATTTGTAATAAAAGAAATGTAACCAAATAACATTTGTGTTAATTATTGAATTGTGTAATGTTATTTCTATTAATCTAATACAATAAAAAATAGTGCTGCAAATTGAATCATATATATATATATATATATATATATATATATATATATATATATATATATATATATATATATATATATATATATATATATATATATATATATATATATATATATATATATATATATATATATATATATATATATATATATATATATATATATATATATATATATATATATATATATATATATATATATATATATATATATATATATATATATATATATATATATATATATATATATATATATATATATATATATATATATATATATATATATATATATATATATATATATATATATATATATATATATATATGTCACATAGCTGTGATCATTTATTCTCTTCAGAAAGACATTCTCCTGAAATGAATTTAGTGCCTGTGATTTGAACACCAAGAAAATAGTTGTATTCCTGTACCCATAAACTTTTGAAACGCTATATTACTCGAGTTGTATTGACAAAATGTCAATTGTCACCAAATCATCCCTTATTTATCCCCTACCCCCTGAAGCGATCTTACCCCTAAAAAATTCTGGATGCAGCAAGTGTGGTAGCAAGTAGCAAGTATGGTAGTGAATTTTCATAAAAATGTTTTTAATAGCAAATATGTGTTTTTTTTTCCAGAAAGCAGGCATCAAATTTGATTACCAGTATAACATATATACTAAAAACAATGTGCCATGTTTCATCAAAATAACTTTATTGTTTGAAAACGTACAAAAATTTCCGAAAGTAAACTTAAAGTGTAACTTGGTCAACCTTATAGGTTAATAGCAAATTGAGCTTTTCAAATATAAAGCGTTTAATCAAAATTCGCTACCATAACGCACTTGCTGCGTCCAGAATTTCTTTAGTTACAAACATGCATTATATTTCGATGGAAAATGCAAAAACATAAGGCGTTTTCGACTAAACTTTTTTTATTTGTATCACCGACTTATGGGTCACCCTGTGATTGTAGAAAGCTCAAGACACCCTATAATTAATGTATATATTTTTTTTCATATCTTGTAGAATAACGGATATATTGAGCTTTATTGATTTTTTACGAAAATTCAACAAAAGTTATATACCATTAAACGATAAACTCTATAGCTAAGACTACTGCCAAGCATCAGAGAAAGGGTCTATTTGAAATGAATTTTCTGAAAATATTTTAGTAAAGTGAAGGACAATGACGGTTGAAACTAAGACTTCAGGGTTTGTAAAACATTCTTCTTGAGACATCTGATTTCCATAGCCCGTATTAGATTAAAGTTATTTGCCTAAATGTTGGCGATTTTGACGTTTTAAATTGTCACTATGACGTTTTGAGGAAAAGCCCAATTTATTTTTCTTTAAATGCCCATAACTTTTTTGTCTGTTGACCTACTGGTTAGTAGGTAATTTACCTATAGCGATATAAAATGATGTACCAAATTTGGTTGCCCTTACTTTGTTATTTCCGGAGATATTAATTTTTTTCTAAAGAAAACACAAAATTTTCCAGGAAAACCTTGGCCGATTTTCCTGGCTAACGAACTTATCCAAGCCACTTATAAAAGGAAGGTATTCACCAAACTTTATCAAAATCGGCCCATTATTTTTTGAGTTATTGGTGTGATACACATTTCAATTTTCACCAAATCACCCCCATTCATCCCCTACAGCAATTTTACGCAAAAACGATCCGAACTGTTCGTTTGTCAAGTGCTAACTGTATACCAAATTTGAAGACGATATCTCAATTCGTTCTAAAGTTATCGCGGCTAGAGGCAGACATACAGACAGACAAAAAAAATTTCGTTCCCAAATCAGGTTTTATATATGTTTTGATACTTCTTATGTTTAAATGAAAAAAAAAAAAATTTTGTCGCCAATGCGATACTTCCACATGTGGCGATGTGGAAGTAAAAAAGAAATTGAATTTTTTCTTATTTTTATAGGCAATAATGCACGTCTCCCCCATTAGTGAATTTTCATACCAAAAATTCTCTAATGGGATGGCGACATTTTATTTTGAAAAAATGTCTTCAAATGTGCACAAACTAGGTCATCTAAGAACCTGAATCCAATGTCAGGTTTAGACTTTATGTGTTTTACATACATACATTATGTATTTTAAATATATAACCACAATAACTCAAGGAATAATGGACTGATTTATAATAGACTTGTGTATGTGTTCATTTAGTAAATAGCTTAAATAAGCTCATTAATCAGCAAGAAAGTTTGACCAGGTTGTCCAGAAGAACTTTGGTTTTGTTTCAAAAAATATTTGTATGTTTGGAAATAATAAAGCTATTGCAGTCAAATTTGGTATTGCAAACTGCTTCTATATGTTAAAAGGAAACAAGTTATACAATAAGCATTTGAAGGAAAAAAAATTGTCATACTGGAGGACTAAAACAGACACAACGCCAATTAGATCAGTATAACTCGGCAAATTTATTACATAATGGCTAGTAGTGGTTTAATTTTGGGGGATGGTCGACTTAACCGCAACTGGAAATTACCAAAACAGCGCACCCAACAAGAAAGCATATGTAACGTAAAGTAATAATCTGAAAAAATGTTTACAGAAAATCCATTAATAACAGATTAATTGAGAAATCAAGTTCTCAAAAATACAGGATTTGCACATTTAGAACCGTCAATTTTGAGCAGCGTTGCCACATTTAATATTGAATCCTTATTTTAACAAAATAAAAGCTCTAAAATGCTTTTTACACACAATTCTACCGACCTGACCTTCTGGACCTAACAACACTGCCTATCTGCAACAAATATGTCAACGAAACAACAGTCATAACATGAGGTGCAAAAATATACGTTTTTGTTGCAAATCGAAAGGTTTTAATTGAATTTATCATTGATAGGTTATTAAAAACGAAATATACCACATTGTTTAATTTTATTACAACTGTTTTTAGGCCATATTCCATTATAATCACGTTAATATGTAGTTGCTGTTAAATCGACTGTTCCCTAATTTTGTTAATTTGCCATTAAACTGGAAGACTAGCAGCAGTTAATAAGTGGAAAGTAGCTGAGTTGTGTGAAATTAAAGCAACCAAACTTCAAATGCACTTGAGTAATGCGAAATGTTTCCAACATCATCAAGTACTGTTAGAAATGTTTGAGTTACAAAAAGATACCATTTAAATCCACATTCATAAATGAAAT
Organism: Tillus elongatus; assembly: GCA_964006375.1. NCBI lineage: Eukaryota > Metazoa > Arthropoda > Insecta > Coleoptera > Cleridae > Tillus > Tillus elongatus. The sequence goes on from OZ023264.1 coordinate 34,719,485, forward strand.
GGATTTTACTAAGAGAACCTGCAAATAATTTGACCTGTGACAAAAGTTGACACGAAATTTTTCACAATACTCCAAAACCAAAACATGAGCAATAACTTACCTTTTCAACGATGCCTAATTCCCCCCTGCTCATAACATCTCTAATTATTTTCCCAGCTCTTGTAGCTGCCGTTACAGAAGATGCTAAAAGCCGCAAAACTAATGGAAAACTTTGAGCCATCTTTTTATCAATTAAGTAACCACACAAATCTGAAATTTCAAAAGAAACTTTTAGTTCAACTAGATATTTTCGAGATTAAAATATATATGATGAAAGTGTTTAGTTCATTATTTGCTTTCAGGGTCATGTCGTTTTGCAATACTTACGCTAATAAAACTAATTGATTTCTTTACCCCTTTTTTGTGTATAAGTTTGATTTGGGCACTTTATTTCTGTTTAAATATTAGATATAGAAAATTTTGTTCGACTTGTCTACGCAAACAGAACTTCAGCGACTTCTGCTATAAATAAATATTTCATTTCCTACAAAATCCTTTAAATCATCAACAAATAAAGCCTACAATCAAATCGCTAAAATTAAAAACGCAAAATTAGGTCAATCCGAATTATAATTTATAGAACCCAAAACCCAATGTCAAATCTCAAAATTACCTTACGTGCATCTGTGTTACCACTATACTCCTCACAAAAAATTAAAATTTATCATTGAATATGCCTCCAATTTTGATTCTTTATGTTGCTGATTAGTATAAAGTTAACCTATAAAATACAAAAAACAATATGACACTTTTCAACTTGCTGACAGTTGACAGTTAACAGACAGTTGACAATTTGACAACCAGTAGAGTTAATTATTTTTTGTTGTTTCTGTTTTATAATGTTAGGTTAAGTTGTAAAAATGTTAATTTTAAAAAGAAATCAACGTTTTTATGAAATTTTAAAGCGTGCTAAATCTGTTGTTCATAACGTGAGACTTTATGGCGATACTTTAAAGACAC